>CM057451.1:837370000-839870000 GCA_016271365.2 Neoceratodus forsteri | reverse complement strand
AGGTACACCACTTTGGATGGCTGCTGACTTTGGCTGCGTGGATACTGTGTCAACTCATGAAAGGTAAGTATAATTTTTTTGGGTGGTGGGGGAGCATTTCAATAAATGGTTCATTAATGTTTTGGTCATATTTACAAGTCTTCAGCAGATCATCAGAAGTGTTATCCTTCTTCAGAGTGGAAGATACCACCCACGGCAGTGTACAGTACCGAAATTTTACCTGAAAAAAGAAGAAGCAGAATTTATGAGGAATTCAGTGTTTCTACCACATCCAGTTCACAGCGTGGCTGTTCCTGTCTTCTGTTATATATACAGCTTTAAATACAAAGCTAATAGTAGACACCATATCCAGTGTAAAATTACAAGTAATTAGTAAGAACCCTGTATCCAGCGTCAAATACCCAATTATTATTAATGTAGTAAACCACATTCAAAAAAGTTCCACTTTTACTGAGTGCCATGCACTTGAACACTGTGTTAAGTTATACAATGTCACATGGTTTCTGGGCCAGAATAACACAATTCGACAACAGTGGTGTAATGAACTATGCCTTTCCCATCTGTGAATAAAAAATATATTATGTGGCCTGTATTATGTATTTGACCACTGGTTAATGCTTTTTACCTGCGCCATAAAATGAAAATCAAAACTGAAATATGAAAGAACATTGGTACTTATCTGTAGATGTGATCCCTTTGGTGGTAGGATTACTGTACTTATGACAGCTTAGACAGTCTGTAACCTGTGAAAACAAAATGGAAATCAGTGGCCTATATTTTTTGATAGTGTCATCTTTGCCCAGGTATCGGAACCACAGACACCACAGTTAAAATGAAAAACAGACTATATGACATTGGTACATACTTACTATAAATTATTGATAAGAAGCAGGGTGGCTGTTGCTGGCTGTGGGGTCATAGTTGGGCACAGGTAGAATCTCTCTGTCACTTTACAGAATCAGGGTGGCTCTTTTTGGCTGTGGTGTCATAGCTGGACACAGGTAGAATCCTTCTGTCACTTTCCAGAATCAGGGTGGCTGTTGCTGGCTGTGGAGTCATAGCTGGGCACAGGTAACATATTTCAGTCACTTTCCAGAATCAGGGTGGTTGATGCTGGTTGCGGGGTCATAGCTGGGCACAGGTAAAATGTCTCTGTCAGTCCCACTCTTGACGCCTTGTTGACTGCAGGTAATAATGACTGCACACTTTATGTGAACTATTCCCTGACAATCATTAAAGGGGAAGAAAAAAATATAATGACATGTCATTTATTGTCAGATGTCATATGCATTGAAGGCCACTGTTTGTCTTTTGTTTAGTCCAAAAGCATGTAACATTACGGCACCGAGAAAGACTTCAGTACGGTAATTGTGCCATTGTGCGCTACCACCATCATCCTCATCATCATCAGCATCATCATCAAGGATGAAGCAGCCCTCGAAATCCTCCAGTCAGGAGTTGTGCCCACTTGGAAATTCTTTTTCCATGACTGTATCATCAACATCGGTGGTACAGCATTTCCACAAGGATGGTGTGCTTCACCACCTTCAGCAGCAGCAACAACAGCATCGTGAGTGGGTACAAAGAGAGATGTGCTTCTCCGACTTGGTATATGACCTTCATTCATTTTGATAAATGTCAGCATGCTGACATTTGTCAGTTAAAGTTAGTATGATGGTCACACACTATGGCCCCACAAAACTAAATACCCTCTCCACACTGACACTGAAGGTTGGGCATGTCAGGTACTTCACTGCTACTGATGTCAGTGCAGGCCATTTATTCACCTTGCCAGTCCAGTACACCAAAGGATCATCCATTATTGTCAGATGCCTGTTTTCTGCCAATAGGCCTCAACCATGCTCTGTTATGCATGCATTCCAGATGAATCATCAACCTGTTCACAAGATTCATCTAGGTCACAAATTCCAGCTTGTGACAAGGCACCCCAAAGTGGATTAATGGATATCAGTTTTGCAGACAACATCTCTTACCCCCTCAGCCACCTTACTGGATGTACTTGTAGTACATAACCATAACCCTGGTGGTCTAGTGAACCCCCCCACCCTGTTAGACAGTGTCCCCCCACCCCAATTCCCCAACCCAATCCCAAGCTGGCGACCAGTACAATCCCCCTCTCACCACCATAGCTAGCCATCGACCAAGCTCTCAATGAGTGCATACTGTATACAGTATGTCTCATTGACATTAATTGTCAGCTGAGCTGTCAATCACTGACAATGAGCTGTACTGTATACAGTACATGCTCAATGAGAGCTCAGTCGGCGGCCAGCAATGGTGGTTACAGGAGGGTTGTGCTGTTCACTGGCTGGGGATTGGGTTTGTGGGGAACAGGGTGGGGGGACACTGCCTGACAGGGTGGGGGTCCACTAGACATAGAAAACATAGAAACATAGACTTTGATGGCAGATAAGGACAACTTGGCCCACCTAATCTGCCATTTCCCCCCTACCTATTGGATAAGCTGCATACCCTAGTTAACCAACAGCCTATTTCTTCCTACTCCCCAAGATTTGCCTTGTCTGTCCCATGCGTTCTTGAAATCCCCCACTGTTTTTGACCCCACAACCTCCTCAGGAAGACCATTCCATGCATCCACCACCCTCTCTGTGAAAGAATACTTCCTCACATTGCCCCAGAGCCATCCCCCCTATATCTTCAAAGTGTCCCCTTGATCTTGCACATATCTTTTTCTGAAAGATGCTACCCCTTGGACTTTGTTGATTCCCTTGAGGTACTTAAAAGTTTCTATCATGTCTCCTATCTCCATCCTTTCCTCAAGGGTATACATATTAAGCTTCTTTAGTCTCTCTTTGTATGGCTTCTGTTGCAGACCCTGCACCATTTTAGTTGCCCTCCTCTGGACTGCCTCCATCATGTCTATGTCCTTGTGGAGATGGGGTCTCCAGAACTGCACACATTACTCCAGATGGGGTCTCACCAACTGTCTGTACAGAGGGATAACAACTTCTTGTTTTCTACTGGTGATGCCTCTCCCTATACATCCCAGCCCCCCGCCATCCCTACTGCCTTCTCACATTGCTTGCTTACCTTTAGGTCATCTGATATGACTAACCCCAGGTCCCTTTCCATTTTTGTTGTTGTTACTACCTCCCCACATTGTGTACTCTTCCCCTTGGTTTTTGTTTCCCAGGTGCATTACTTTTTTGTTTGCATTGAATCTAAGCTGCCATACTTTTGACAATTCTTCCAGTCTTGCCAAGTCCCTTCTCATCCTTTCCATACACCCGTTGTGTATCAACTCTGTTGCAGATCTTTGTGTCGTCTGCAAAGAGGCATACTTTCCTTCCAGTCCCTCTGCAAAGTCACTTATAAAGACATTAAAAAACACATTAAAGATGTTAAAAGATCACCAGAGTTACTGTTTGGCATCTTTCATGGGATGAGGTTTGGGGACAGGGAGGGACCACTACACTACCAGTGATGAGATATTTTTCTACTACTGGACAGCTGTCAGAGAACTGGGAGGGTGGAACACTGGACTATCAGGGATGGGATCTTTCTTTATACCATGGGACTGGCAATCAGAACATTGGGGGAAGGCCACTAGACTACCAGGGATATATTATTTTACAACAGGACTGGTAATCAGCACTCTGGGGGGGGGGGCAGTAGACTACCAGAGACTATTATGTTCATGTACAAGATGTTGACCGGTGGACATAGATGGGGGATGGCACCACTGGACTGCCAGGGATAACATTTCATTAATACAGGACACAGATCAGTGTATGGGGAGGAGGGAGCGCACTGGTGGACTACCAGGGAAAACATTTCATTAATATGGGATAGTGATCGGAGCATGGAGAGAAGGTAGAGCACCACTGGACTGACAGGGATAAAAAATTTTTTATACGGGACAGTGATCGGGGGCTGGGGATGGGTGTTGGGGGGCCGCAGTCCCTTTGCCAACCAATAGGGTTGCATGGAATACCTCTAGGTCACCATCGGTAGTATTTTCTCCATTCAAGGGCCATTGCAAAAGGCTCTTGCATGGGGAAAAATCTTTGTGAATGGGATGGTGTGGATATACAGGTCCCCTCCCCTCATTTGCATTGCAGTCCACCTCACAACTTTGCCCCAGTGCAAACCCAGTTTGTGAATGCATACTGGACTTTGTGAATACCACTATGGTGCAAAACCCAGTTTACATGGCACAAACTGGGTTTGCGCCCTGTCAAAGTTGTGTGAATCTGGCTCCAGATCTCAAATGAGGAAGTTACCAGATCCACTTTCATAATATATTGCAATGTGTCTTGGACTCACTTTCTCTTCTTTGTCCCCAAATGTTAATAGTAGCAAAAATTATAATAAGAGAAAGGTAACTCTCTCCTTACTATCCACCCTTCAAGACAATATTGTCTTCTTATAAGACACTAGATTAAAAACTTAACATGAATTATCAGTGGCAAAATATCTGTGGACTTTAGGTCCTTCATTCTGGATGCAGGGTCCCGACAGATGTAATGGTGTAGGTATTCTGTTTAAATCCTTTTATTTTTCAGGTACAATGTTTAATTGAAATAGTACCTGGCCATGCTTTATTACTAGACATCTTGTATGAAAATACCTCCATGCATTTAACCAACATCTTCGTACCTCAGACCAAAACAGGCAGAATAACTCTATTTAAGGAAGTTAGGCCCTATCTACACATTCATAGAGCACTAATGCTAGAAGGGGATTTTAACTGCAGTCTACCAAATACTGCTTCTGGTAAAATAATATCTAAAACTTACTGTGACTCTACATTTTTGAAAGACAAGGTAACTGTGGCTAACCTTGTAGACAGTGCCCTTGCACGTGATCAAAAAACTGTTACTTTCAATATAAGCTCTTTTGCTACCCAAATAGATTTTGTTTAATCATTTAAAACAAAATCACTGTTCCAGGATTAAGAACTTTTCCAGTTCAAACAGCAGACCATCTAGCGATTGCAAGCCATTGCACTGTAGGGAAAAGCTTTTCTTCCGCTCATATCACATGGAAACTGAATACCAATATTTTAGAAGGCCCACATGTGTCTCTGAAATGTGAGCAACTTTTTCAGGACATATGGTCAGTGTCTGGGCATATGAGGATGTACCACAATGGTGGGAAGACACAAAGCTTGCCTTTAGATGTCTTTTTAAGGCTGTGGGTGGAGCTTACAGCCATTTTGCTATCTGTAGCTTGAAAATGGAGTTTCATGGAACACATTTTTTGGACTTTTCAATGTATCCTTCCACATCTACAAATCGCTATGACAACTAAATAAAATAATCCCATCTTTCTGTTTAGAATGTTGGAGACATAACTCCAAGCTGCTTATCTGATGGCCATTAGGAAACTGAAACAGCTTGTTAAATATTGGATGCCTATTAAACTGGAAATTTGTTTACCCCCTTCAAAATGCAGTAGCTTGCACATTTAAATGATTAGCATTTAAACATGTTTTGCTAATAACTTCAGTTGGGGATGAATATCATTCAAGAAAGATTCATACCTCATAAATGTTACCCTGTCCCAGCAAATTTTGTAAAGATTTACACTGTTTTTAACCTCTCAAGATCTATCTGATAAAATGCCAGATCTTCAGTGAACTACCCAGACTAAATACATAAATTTCTTTTTGACAGCAAGGGCTGTGGTCTGCTTCCCAAACATAACAGATAAGAGCTACTGAGATCTCTAATAGTAAGAGAGAGTGTGTGTGTGTCTTTGGGAAGGGGTGGAGAAACCGACAAACTCCTGGCAACGGAGATCTCATCTAATGAATTAACTGCTGACAAACCATAAGTGATACAGAACAGAAGCAGATGATTTGATACCTTTTATTGGACCAACATAGATGTAACAAAAATAACTTGTACCATTTATAAAATTCCTGATCAAACAACTGCAAACAGAAGATTTATAATGTTATACTAAGCATGTATTTACTGAGTTGCTGGATCAGGGCCTTGATAACACAGAAACATAGACTTTGACGGCAGATAAGGACCACTTGGCCCACCCAGTCTGCCCATGTCCCTACCTATTGGATAAGCTGCAGATTCTAGTTAACCAACAGCCTACTTCCTGCAACCCCCCACTATAATTGCCTTATGTCTGTCCCATGCATGTTTGAATTCCCCCACTGTTTTAGACCCCACAACCACTCCAGAAAGGCGGTTCCATGTGTCCACCACTCTCTCCGTGAAAAAGAACTTCCTCACATTACCCCTGAGCCGTCCCCCACCTCTAACTTTAAATTGTGTCCCCTTGTTCTTACACATCTCTTTTTCTGAAAGATGCTACCCTCCTGGACTTTGTTGGTTCCCTTGAGGTACTTAAAAGTTTCTGTCATGTCCCCACTGTCCCTCCTTTCATCAAGGGTATACATATTAAGCTCTCCCAGTCTCTCTTCATATGGTTTCTGATGTAGACCCTGCACCATTTTAGTTGCCCTCCTCTGGACTGCTTCCATCCTGTCTATGTCCTTGAGTAGATGAGGTCTCCAAAACTGCATGCAGTACTCCAGATGGGGTCTCATCAACTGTCTGTATAGAGGGATAACCACTTCCCGTTTTCTACTTGTGATGCCCCTCCCTATGCATCCCAGTATCCCCCTGGCTCTCCTTACCGACTTCTCACATTGCTTACCCACCTTTAAGTCATCTGATATGACTACACCCAGATCCCTTTCCATTACTGTTGTCATTAGTACCTCCCCTGCTATTGTGTACTCTTCTCCTGGATTTTTATTTCCAAGGTGCATTACTTTGCACTTCTTTGCATTGAATTTAAGTTGCTATATGTCTGACCATTCCTCCAACCTTGCCAAGTCCCTTCTCATCCTTTCTACCCCCCTTGTGTATCAACTTTGTTACAGATCTTTGTGTCATCTGCAAAGAGGCATACCTTTCCTTCCAGACCCTCTGTAATGTCACCTATAAAGACGTTAAAGAGGACTGGACCCAGTACTGAGCCCTGAGGTACTCCACTAGTAACCCCACTTCTTCAGAATGTGTTCCATTCACTATTACATTCTGTGTCCTGTTGTGCAGCCAGTTTGTTACTCAGGGCTACCACCCTGGGATCCACTCCCAGGCTGGCTAACTTGATTATTAATCTTTTGTGCGAGACTGTGTCAAATGCCTTGCTAAAGTCTAGGTAGGCCATATCCACAGCCCCTCCCTGGTCTATTACTTTGTTCACCCAGTCAAAGAAATAGATTAGATTCGTCTGACATGACCTTCCTGCTGTGAATCCATGCTGCTTTGGGTCCCGTGCCCCGCTGCCCTCTAGGTACTGAACAATTCTTTATTTTAGAAGTGATTCCATCATTTTCCCCACCACTGAGGTCAAACTAACGGGTCTGTAGTTTCCTGCTTCTGCCTTGCTTCCACTTTTGTGAAGGGGAATCACATCTGCCCTCCTCCAGTCCTCAGGTACCACCCCATCTTCCCATGATTTGTTAAAAAGTGTGGTTAGTGGTGCCACTAGGTCCTCCCTTAGCTCTTTTAGGATTCTAGGGTGAATCCCGACAGGCCCCATTGCTTTGTCCACCTTGAGTTTTAGGAGTTCTTTCAGGACTCTTTCTTCTGTAAATGGACTGGCATCAACCCCACTACCCAGAGTGCTTCTACTGTTTGGTTTAGGTAACTCCTCCTCTTCTTCTTTTGTGAATACTGAGCAAAAGTATTCATTCAGGATCTCTGCCTTCTCACTGTCTCCCTCTGCCCACCTCCCCTTTTGTTTATTAATCTTCACTATCCCTCCCTTAACCTTTCTATGCTCCCTAATGTACCTATAAAAGGTTTTATCCCCCTTCTTAACTGAGTTGGCTATCTTTTCCTCAGTTTGGGCCTTTGCTTTTCTGACTGCCTTCCCCACTTCTTTCTGCTTTAATTGATACAGTTCCCTGTCGTGCTCCTTCTGTGATTCCTTATACTTTTTGAATGCAGCCTTTTTCTCCTTAACCTTCCCAGACACCTCTTATGAGAACCACAGTGTTTTTTTATTCTGCTTTGTTTTCTTTATTTGTTTCACACAAAGGCTTGTTGCCTCCATGATGGCAGTTTTGATTTTTCTCCGTTGTTCTTCCACCCCTCCTTTCTGGCCATTTGCTAATGCATTCCTCAGGTATTCACTCATTATGCCAAAGTCAGTCCTTCTAAAGTCCAGTATCCTTGTCTTTGTATGGCTTGTCTCCATGGTTGTGTTTATTGTGAAGCACACTGTGCAGTCGTCACTTGTTTCCAGATGTCTACTTACTACTAATTTTGTGATCCTCTCTCCATTTGAGAGTATCAGGTCTAATATTACTCCCTCCCGAGTGGGTTCCACCACTAGCTGTCTAAGGCATGCCCCCTGTAGGGCATCGAGAATGACCCTGCTCTTGGATGTGGCTGCAGTCCATGTCGCCTAGTTAACACCTGGCATATTCAGGTCCCCCATCAACAGTATCTGCCCTTTTTCAGCCATTTTGAGAATGCCCTCATCATTTTCTTGTCCATTTCCTCCCTTGAGACGGGGTCTGTATACACCCCTGTGCGGATTGTGATGCCATTCCTGTCTCCAAGGTGACCCAGAGTTCCTCTTGTCCTCACTTTTTAGTTCGGTAGCTTTGATCCTTCCTTATGTAAGAGCTACTCCACCTCCTCTTTTACTCTCCCTGTCCCTTCTGTAGATTGTGTACCCTGGTATGTTGACATCCCAGTCATTGTTCTCCGTGTACCATGTTTCTGTGACTGCCACAATATCCAAGTGTTCCTCTTCCATCAGGGCTACTAGCTCTGGAAGCTTGTTCCCCAGACTACGGGCATTGGTACTCATTGCCCTCCATTTAATGTTGGCTTTATCCTTAAAATAATAAGATAAAATAATGACATTTACTTAACTTATTCAAGATTCCATCAGGTGGACAGAAAAAAGTCTATGAGAATTTGACTGAAAACTAACAACTATAAGATGCAAAATAGCATATATATATATATATATATATATATATATATATATATATATGGAAATGTCTCTATTGGCAATAAATTTGTTTACAGGCATTACTAGTATCTTTTGAAAGATTGTCTGACTTGTGATTACTAATTTTGAGTTTAGTTCATGAAATAATGAGCTTGATATTTGTCATTTCATATAGTCCCCCATTATGCATTATGCATAGCATATAAATCCAAATCATTCCAAAGCCATCGTGACATGTAATATTAATACTGAGCAGGAAATAGGAGCTCTTTTCCTAATAAAATGCTGCTGCTATAATAAATAAAGAACAAAGTCATAAATAAGGAACCAGTGGCTTATGGAAAAATCTGCAGGGATTTGATTCTGCCTTTGTGGGGAAAACACAGGGAAAATGAGGGCTTCTTACAGAATAATGGTTTCTTGGATCTGGGAGCACTAAACATTTCTTATCCTATATTTTGTATCCTGGATAGGGCAGGGGAGATGCTACATCTCATTGTTACAGAGATGTTCATTTACACATTTTTGCACTGTATTTACTCAGACCATCCCAGATTAGATGCAATATCTTGTTTTCAGTGGGGTCATGATTTTACCATTTTTATAATGTATTTATTCAGGCTACCTAGTCCAGGGCCCCCGTATTCAAAGGAGATATGCAGCTCGTCCTGATGGAATAGGGAGATATGCTGCACAACTCCAATTATGCACAGCAGTGCGATATTCAAACGTGCAGGATGCACTGGCTGCAAGGGAATGGGCCAGGGCACAGACAAATAGTATGCCGTTCAAGTAGAGGGGGCAATCCCATGCATATGCCCTGCTGCAGCATATTCCATGGGAATGTGCCCCTCACAGTCCAGAGCACAATGGCCCACAAATTAGGCCAAGAATAGCTGGCCTATCCTGGCCAGCCACCCACAGGCAGGCTGCAGATGTGCACCCAGTTGCACACCAGCTTGGCAGCCCTCATGGACTAGAGGTATCCTGTTTCAATTCCCAATCTAGCCAACTCCATCCCTGAAGAACTTCATAGTGTAGGGACTCCCCCAGATCCAATTGCATCAGAGGAAACCATGGTCCATATCCATAGTCTAGAGGACTCCCATCCACCACCCCGGTACACAGACACCCTCACTGCCCCCATACCCAAACTGTTGCAAAGACTGGCACTGCCCTCCACACCCTGCCATGGCCAGCCATTGACTGCACTGAACCAGGGCTGGGGACCTGCACTCTGGAATGACCCAACTGGCTGCACCACACATTGGGGCACCATGCCAGCTGCGGATCCACCAGTGTATGCAGCTGTGTGTATGTCCCTGGCAAACTGAAGAGGGAATTTACATACCTCCAATGCATGTCTTGCCGCTGCTGTATCTTCCTACCATCATACACCTCTGCAAGTCTACAGTCTCCCCAGTTCTACTGTGTACAATGCCACCCTCCAGACTGCTGAAGTATTCCAGGTGCCATGGGGTGCGGTATCATGTAATGCCATTTGCAGTGTATGCTTCAGGCTACAGATAGTTCCTCTGCAGTTGTCTAATTATACAAACAAATGGGAGGTCGGCTGTAACATGCCTATTTTGGGACCTGTGTGAGTGGGTACAGCATTGGCCATCACCCACGGTGAGCAGGGCAATGGCACTGGGATGATAGAGCCACATGTGAGTGCCTGAGGAGTATGGCCAATGGGTGCTATCACCCACACACAGCTCATGCATATGTATAACACATTCCAACATCTTAATGCTAGTGCTGCACCACCCACCAATAGAGCAGTATGATCCCATTACAGAGCAAGTCATTGCAATGGAATGGGCTGGGGGGCAGGGAGGGAGGTGTCTGTGTACCGTTGAGGGGGAGCGGGAGCCACTACACTATGGACATGGACTGTACGTGTATTCAGATGCAATTAGGGATGGCATTGGGGTCCCTACAATATGGAACCAATAGAGCCTGGAATCTGGTATGATCAGGGCTGGTGTAATGGGTGGAGGGGTGCCACTATACCACCAGAGACTTCAGGGCCTGTCCCACATGGGAGTGATTGGGGTCGAGGCTTGGGGGCGAGAGCTGCTCTGGTGGATTCATCCCCATGCCAACATGCAAATGGCCTGGTAATGGACATGCATAAGGCCTCTTTGCACCCCGCATGCTCAATTAGTTCATTTGCATTACTGGGCTGAAAATCACCCATGGGGGCTGCGGTGCATACTGGTATGTGCCACACATTCCACCTGGAAGGTATTCAGTCAGGGTCACCCTGGATGCACCTGACTTGACGTCCGCCTGCACTGCGACTCCCATCCAGGGTCACATTTTCAACAGGAACGATGAAGCCTGCCAGGATGCTGAAGTGCAGTGTCACAGGTTTACTGCATGACAAAAGGAATTAACTCCCTTTGAAATTGCATTGTTTGCTGTAGTAACTCTACTGCAGAATTCTGCAGTGCTGTGCTTCATCCTGGTGGGCTTCACTGTATGCACACCCTGTACCGGTGGTGCATTCTCTTTGAATATTGTATTAGTGCCGAATGGCGCACCCTCTTTGTGCAACGCATCTTTCTGCTCATGCATCGATCTGACACTTAATATAGCCCCCCAGATGTAAAATATTGTTTTTAGTGCATTCTGATTTTACACAATGCAGCATAATATTGTGTAGATGTAGAGCCCCACTGAAAATAAGATGCCATTTCTTCTGTGAACTGTCCAGGCTAAATATATAGCAATCAGCAAGCATATTCTCAGAAAACCCATTGTAAAAATGTGTAAAAGGAAGACCACATTGAAACTGTCTCTCCACAGATCTGCATTGTGCAAATTCATTAGAAATAGTGAGTAAAAGCATCCCAAAAGCTCTCCACAGCCATATCGGCTCTGACCGGAATTTGTTAAACAAAAAGAGGTTGCCCTACTAAAGGGCAGCCCAGATTGTCAGTGGTTTCTCTGGAAGCAGTTGGAAGGAGACAGGAATGGGAAGGGGGAGGGGTACAGGCCAGTTTCAAGCAGAAGGAGTTGGGGGGGTAGAGTAACATCACAAAAGGGGAGGGGCAATGAGGTCACTCAGAGGGGGCAGGCAAGCAAGAAGGAGGGATGATTGACAGCCCACCTGATTGGAGAAAGAGGGCCTTAGGGGTGGGGCTACAGAGTGGTAGAAAAGGTGCAACAGAGAGAAAGAAAATCCCCCTCTTTCTGCTGCAGTTGCTGATTCTAGCAATTTGCACAAGACATTGCAAAGTGGGGTAGATTTTCTCTGCAAGATCAGGTATGGTGTGGGAGCAGGCTGCCCAGCCGCAGGGCCCGAGGGAGGCTGACTTTAGTGTGGGGCAGACTGACCCAGGTGGATAAAGGAGCTGTGGTTCTCATTACTGAATCAAAAATTTTTTTTTTAAATGGCTATAGTACATTAATCAATTTGCATTCTGTTGCAGCAGTGGTTTTAGCAGCCTATAAGGTTGATGTTGTGGTGGGGTGTTGCAGCACAAGTGAGTCTATCCCATGATCGAAGGACTGAAAGGGAGAAGGTATTACATAGAATGTTTTCCTGCTTGGTTGGGAGGAGGTACAGCTGGGAGGGTTTTAGGGGGCGAGTTTCCCTCAGCTTATGTGGTGGAGTCTGAACTTTGGTGCCACGCTTGATGTCTGGGGGGGGGAGCGATGAATTTTGGAAGCATATGAACAAAAGGACTGGTGGTGAAGCAGACATTTTTCCCCTCATCGAACAGTCAGTCGGTTGCGGTGGTTTGGGGGCTGGGTAGGTCAGGAATTAGTGACCGCGTGGCACTCAGCCACATGGTCCGAACGGTTGGACAGTTTTGGTTTTCAACAGTGACTCAGGCAGCAGTTGTGGTGGCTTGGTGGCCGGGCAGGCTGGGAGTCGGCGACCGTGTAGCAACCGATTATACGGGCTGCTGTAGCCCTCTCCAGTTTTCCATTCTTCTGGCTGGGGCAGATGGGCATTTGGGCCTGGTCGGACAGGGAGTTCTGGCATCATGGTGCTTGCCCCTGCTGGGGTGGAGTACAAGTTGAGGAGCAGGGTTCTGGAGCCCTGGAGTGGATCCCTGATGGTGGGTCACCCTGCAGTTTTTAACAAGAGTGGCTGAGTGCTGGGGGATGCAAGGACCAGGAATTTTGGTTTTCTGTGCCGAGGGGACCCTGCACCGAGTGGGGCAGAGAATGGGAAGGGCAGCATTTTTAGTTTTCGCCATATAAAGGGTGGCTGAAGGAGCTGGGGTTTCACAGCTGGGGGGGTGGGCCCACGTGGCACAGTTTGGTGCAGTCTGCGGATATGCAGGAGCGCTTCCAATGTTTCTTTTTTCTCTTTCCATGTGGTGCAGTATGATCAAGCCACAGAAGTGTGGGGCCCTAATCTGGCATCCATTGGTTTCTACGGGCTCCTCTACGTATGCGGCAGATGGGTGGCATTGTTCCACGGCCAGAGAAGGCAGGGGGCTAGCCTAGCATGCCAGTTCGGAGGATGAGCAGGTTTTATCTCACAAAGAAATCAAAGGAAAGTGAACATTACAAAGCAAAAAAAAAACACATGGAAATTAGTGGTGGGAATGGCTAATTGAATTCATGCTGATCAGAATTCTGTGCTTGGCTTCTAGTACCTTATGGGAGTTGTATGAAGGCAGGGAATTTACTGTTTCAATACCCATGGAAATAGCCATCTGTTTGACAATAGCTCCAGTCCATCTGGATTACTAGTTGGAAAAGTGGGGGAGGAGCAGTTTAAACAAACAAACAAAAAACAATAATAGTTTCTTCATTGATATTCATGTAGACAGGAAGGGCATGCAGGGCTACAGCAGCAGAGCAGCAGGCAGGGCTGGCCTTCCAGGTTGTTGCTGTTGCCCCACGGGACCAGTTTGTTACTTCCCCTACCCCCCCACCCCCACACAGACATTGCATAATAAACACTGGAAAATCCCATAGCAAGGCATTAAGAGGGGTTGCCCAGGGCCCCCAGGTGCATCCCATCACATGGGGGTG
Source organism: Neoceratodus forsteri (assembly GCA_016271365.2). Lineage (NCBI taxonomy): Eukaryota > Metazoa > Chordata > Ceratodontiformes > Ceratodontidae > Neoceratodus > Neoceratodus forsteri. Next base: position 839,856,008 of record CM057451.1, on the reverse strand, counting down.
GGGAAGGGTTGGCTAAGCTTTGTGGCAGGAGGTGGCAGGGCACTGGGTTTTTTTCGACTGTGCAGCAATCTTAGAAACAGGTACACTGGGGGTGGCCGGGCAGGGTTTTTGTGGGGCAATGGACCACAGTGACTGATGCATTGGTGCACAAGGCTGTGGAACTGATGGAACAGGTCCAAGCTATCATCAAGGAATCCAGAGCAGAGGAGAGAAAGAACAGAAGGTGGACAAGAAGAAGGAGCCGCCGGTAAAGAAGGAGATAGCTAACAAGAGGCCAACTAGGAACCGCTCAGATTGGGGGGGGGGGTGAGCCTCAGCCAGAAAAGGGTAAGGTACCTGTGGTGAACCTGTCAGTGGAAGGTAACTTCAAGGAGTACCAGGCAGGTATGAATGAACAAGGAGAAAAAGGTTTGGAGGAGGTCGATAAAGCATGGAAGGAGCTGCAGGAGGAAAAGAAGTCTGAGCAAGGGGCAGGTAGTGCAGGTTCCAGGGAGGTGGCCAGCAAAGGGACATATGGCTGGCCCCCCAGGCATGGCACTGGGGGATTACGTGTCCCAGGCTTTGAAGGAAAAGATATGGAAAGTGGAATATGTGGAAATACTCACCCTCATCTATAAGGATAAAGCTTGGAAATGGCAGTTGCCTTAGCCATTTTGGGTAAGACCAATGAGGATGTTACTTACAAGGGCAAGACATTTGGGGCCTGGATGGAGAGTTTCACACATTTCAGTGTGATTATGCTGCAGATAAAGCCAGAGCTAGCTATTACGCTCCTCACATATTCGGCCATTATCAGGGGCACATACAGGGACAGAAGCAGCTATAGGTGGCTTATATATGATGAGAAATTCCGCCAAAGGGTAGCATCACATGGGGACGTTAGGTGGGGTGTGACACTATCTGAGCTGTGGATTAGGACCCTGTCAGCACCATGGGGATCAGGCAGTGAGGATAAGAAAGATATTAGAGGGACAGGGGCAAAAGCCTGCTGGGCTTATAATAAGGTGAACTGCACCTGGTCCAACTGCAAGTACGGACATGCTTGCTCAGGTTGTGGCGGGTCCCACCCTGCCATCAGATGTCGAACACATGGTGATAGACAAGCAGCACTGGCAATTGGGCAGTCCTTTCAGGGTGGCCAAGGAGGGAGCCGGGGTTGGGGACATAATGGGCAGGGAAGCAGCTTTAGGTGGCAGAGTGGGAAGGGAGGTTACAGATGGAGGTAGGCCAGGCTGTACTCAGGTGCAGGGGGATGTGGTCTTTCCCCTGCCACTTTCTCCGGTGAAGGCGGGGATGGTTGCCACTTGGACCAGAGACTACCGAGATCATGAGGCAGGGAAAATGTTGTGGGAGGGTTTCACACGGGGTTTTAACTTGTATTATACTGGAGCTAGGAAGGCCATGGGGTCTAAGAATTTAGAATCTATCAAAGGGAAGGACGATATAGTTGAAAGGAAGATCAAGAAAGAAAGGGAGACGGGAAGGGTGGAAGGCCTGTTCCAGGTCCCGCCTTTTGAGAACCATAGGGTGTCACCCCTGAGCATAGTGCCAAAGAAGGCACCGGAGAGTACAGTCTGATACACCACCTATCATACCCTGATGGTGAGTTAGTGAACAATGCCATAGCACCAGAAAGGAGCACAGTCTCATACGACATACTGAATAAAGTGATAAACCTCATAAAAGCCAGAAAAGGGGTGTGGGTGGTGAAAATCAATATTGAATCCACTTTTGGGCTGCTTCTGGTCTGGGAGAAGGATTGGGAATGGTTGGGTTTTTAGTTTCAGGGTAAGTATTATTTTGACAAAGCTATGCCCATGGGGTGTTCGGTGGCATGTACCATGTTTGAAACCTTCAGTACTTGGTTGCAGTGGATATTCACCACTAGGCACGGGTTATGAAGCAGTGGTTCATTATTGGGATGACTTCCTGTTTATAGGTGAAGGCAGGGCGAACATGCAGGACATGATGAAGGCTTTCAAGGACATTTTGTGGAGAAATCGGGGTCCCATTAGCTGGGGAGAAAACAGTAGGTCCCAGTCGTAGGCTCAAGGTTTTAGGCATAGAACTAGATCTGGACTGTGAATGCTTCCGCTTGCCAGAGGATAAGATAGCCAGGCTACTGGGTCTCATTCTAGGGATTAAGGGGCATAGGTGGGTGCAGCTCCAGTCAGTAGGGCAGGTTTTAGGGCATATGAAGTTTGCCTGCTGGGCAGTGACTCCTGGCAGGGTGTTCACCAGGTTATTGGCCAGGGCCTCTGTGAAGGCAAAGCTCCCTCACCATTGGGTCGATCTATCCAAGGGGGTAAAGGATGATTCATCAGCTTGTGTTCCTAAAGGGGTACAATGGGGTGACATTTTGGAGAAACTGGTGGGAGGAGGGTGCAGAATTGGAGCTTTTTACAGATGCAGCTGGGGGTTCGGCATGGGAGCCTATTGCCAGGGGGATTGGATATCGGAGGCATGGCTGCTCAGGTGGGTGGAAATGGGGCTTACAAGAGACATCACCTTGTTAGATGTGTTTCCCATTTGGGTGGCCCTGGCGGTATGGGGGCAGAGGTTCAGGAACAAGAAAGTGATTTTCAGGTGTGACAACATGGCAGTAGCGGCCATCATAAATAAGCAATCAGGGACCATGGAAGCCATCCTGTAGATCGCACACATGCTAGTGTGGGAGGGGTTGCAGCTTAACTTATCCTTTAAGGCTAAGTATGTGGAGGGAGAGAGGAATGAAATAGATGAAAGTCTCTCATGTTTCCAGTTGAACAGGTTCCATGCGCTGGCCCAGAAGGCAGCCATCCAGAGGTCAAATGTGCCCCCACAACTGCGTGAGAGTGGATGGATCAAGCCCAGCTACTGTTCTGGAGTGCACGGGCACTGAACACGCTGAAGGCCTATGAGGCAGCATGGAGGAGCTTCAAGGAGTTCCGGGAGTGGGCTGGGTTGGAGGTAAGTGGCCTAGTAACAGAAGCTCAGGTCATGAGATATATGGTGGTAAAGAGGGAGGCAGGCATGTCAGGAGCTACTATTGGCATCCACCTCACCAGCATCGGCATGGTCTGCCAGTTACAGGGGTGGGGGGTGCCCAACAGTGCTCTGGCCATTTGCAGAATGCAGCAGGGCTGGAACAGGTTGCAAGGTCAGAGGTTAGATGGGTGAAGGCCCATAGAGGGTGAACTTCTGGAGTGACTATTGGCATCTTTTCCATGTGTGTGTTCCTCAGCATATGAGGCTTGCTTGTTTGCAGTCATCTTTAAGGTGATGCACAAAGGGGCTTTTAGGGTGGGGGAGGTGGTAGCACAAAGGAAAAGGGACAGACTGGCCAGACAGCAGGAGGGGGATATCACATTGTCCGCAAACTCAGCTACGGTTTGGCTGAGGCATTCCAAAATGGATCAGGAGTGCAAGGGTTGTAGGGTTGAGCTTAACAAGGAGGGGGTAGTTGGCACAGTGGTGGTCACAGCATTAGAAAACTATAGAGGGGTTCGACTGCTAGGGGATGGGTATTTTTCTGGCATGGCAACGGGTACCCAGTGACCACAACGCAGGTCATGGCAGTGCCCAAGAAGGGGATTGTTTTTCTGGGGGAAGAACTGGGGAGGTTAGCTTCCCATTCATTCACAATAGGTGCAGCCTCAGAAGTGGCCAGACAGAGAGGCTCCCCTTTGGAGGTTAAGAGGGTGGGCAGGTGGTCCTCTCAGGTGTATAGGAGATATGTTCAGAAATGACTGCTAATGGTGATAAATTTATTTTTTATAGGGGCCAGGCATCGAAGGGTGGTGTGGATTGTTGGCCATTCATTTATCCATTGTGCAGAGAAATGGGCACGCACCACTGCTGGGGGCCGCCAGCTCAGGCAGGATCCAGAGCAGACTGTGATCGAATGGCGTGAGCATAGGGATTGACATGGGAAAGGCTGCTGCCACTACTGAAAGAGTGCAGCAGATCTATGCCAGCTCTGGATTTGATTATCATGCACGCCAGGGGGAATGATTTGGGCACCCTGTCTTGGGTGGCATTGGTCCACATGATCCTGTGGGACTTTGAGAGAATAAAGTCCAGGTGGTCAGAGGTGAAACTGGCATGGTCAGATATTGTCCAACGCAGAAGCTGGAGGGTGGCCCAGGATATGTTACCGGCAGACAGAGCCAGGAAGAAAGTGAACAGGAAGCTGGCAGAGTGGGCTAAGCTGAGGGGAGGGCTGTACATAAGACATAAGCTGATCACACACGATACACCAGGGTGGTACAGAACAGATGGGGTGCATTTGTCAGATGTTGGGAATGTGGCACTCAATGGGGCTATCAGGGAGGCCATTGAAAAATGGCATGGTTTTGGTGAAGTATTTGCTAGTTTTTAATGTCGGAAGCCCAGAAGCCAGGTGGAGTTCGGCCTATGGGCTAGTGGGAAAAATATAAAAAAGGGGATCTCAGCTGGAGTGGGGTATGGCAAGGCAGGGATGGGTTATCTATGGGGTATTCACCTCAAGGGGGGGAACAGGGCTGGGGGGGTCATGTGGTGGACACCTGATCCCAGAAAGAAGAGGAAGAGTGAGCGGGCATTGGGTCCTTACACCCGGACCAGAAAGAAGATGTGCCAAATAGGCATATGGTTGTGAATGGATCAAAACGTAAATACTGTAAATAAAGGATGAACATAGAAACACAGAAACATAGAATTTGACGGCAGATAAGGACCGCTTGGCCCACCCAGTCTGCCCATTTCCCTACCTACTGGATAAGCTGCAGATCCTAGTTAACCAGCAGCCTACTTCTTCCTACCCCCACCCCCCAGAATTGCCTTATGACTATCCCATGCATGCTTGAATTCCACCACTGATTTTGACTCACAACCTTCCTCCGAAGGCCATTCCATGCATCCACAACCCTCTCTGGAAAAATACTTCTTAAATTACCTCTGAGCAGCCTCCTCTATCTTCAAATTGTGCCCTTGTTCTTGCACACCTCTTTTTGAAAGATGCTACCCTCTTGACTTTGTTGATTCCCTTGAGGTACTTGAAAGTTTCTATCATGTCCCCTCTCCTCCTTTCCTCGAGGCTATACATATTAAGCTCCTTAAGTCTCTCTTCATATGTCCTCCGTGCAGACCCTGCACCATTTTAGCTGCCTCTGGACAGCTTCCATCCTGTCTATGTCTTTGGAGATTGGGTCTCAGAACTGCACACAGGTACTCAGATGGGGTCTCACCAGCTGTCTGTACAGAGGGATAATAACTTCCTGTTTTCTACTGGTGATGCCTCTCCATGCATCCCAGTATTCCCCAGCCTCCCCTCCCGGCAATGTGAATGTAGATATATGTTATGAGGGTGATATGGATGAAAAATGTGATACATGTAATCGGTGAGAATCTACCCCAATAAACTTTGGATGTTTGATCCATTACTTATGGTGTGGATGTGGCTGGTTTCAGTGGGGTCCAGTGACAAAAGAGGTTGCCCTACTAAAGGACAGCTCAGATTGTCAGCGGTCTCTCTGGAAGCAGTTGGAAGGAGACAGGAAATGGAAGGGAGGGAGGGAGCAGGCCAGTTTCAAACAGAAGGAGTTGGGGGAGAATGACATCACAAAAGGGGAGGGGTGATGAGGTCACTCAGAGGGGGCAGGCAAGCAAGAAAAAGGGATGATTGACAGCCCATCTAATTGGAGAAAGGAGGCAGTAGGGGTGGGGCTACAGAGAGGTAGAAAAGGTGCTATAGAGAGAGAGAGAGAGAGAGAGAATCCCTCTCTCTACTGCTGCTGCTGATTCTAGCAATTTCCCACCCACCCACACAAAAGAAAGAACATTTAAGGGAAGAGGTAGGTATGTTTTTACATTGGTGACAATGAGTTGCCAGGTGAGGGCCACAGGGATACCAGTGGTGTTGGGTTATTTGGGGTTGCTGGTTGAGAGCAACGGTGAAGTCATGCAAAGGGGAAAAATATCAAAAAGGGGGGCTCAGCTGGAGTGGGGTACGGGGCAGGGCTGGGGGGTCAGGTGGGGGACACCTGAGCCTAGAAAGAAGAGGAAGAGTGGGTTGGCATCGGGTCCTTACACCCGGGCCAGAAAGAAGAAGTGCCAAATAGGCATATGTTTGTAAATGGATCGAAATGTAAATATTGTAAATAAAGGATGCCCCCCCCCAGTCAATGTGAATGTAGATATATGTTATGAGGGTGATATGGATGAAAAATGTGATACATGTAATCTGTGAGAATCTACCCCAATAAACTTTGGATGTTTGAACCATTACTTATGGTGTGGGTGTGGCTGATTTCGGGGGGGATCCAATGACAATGGGCTGCTAGAGTAGTAGTAGTAGTAGTAGTAAAATGTTTTTATTCATAAAAAATGAATAAAGGATAAACTCGATTGAGCATAGCTCATTTTCAACAAGGTCCCATACAATAAAATACAATATATAAAAAGGAAAATGTTACAGCAACATACAACACTAATTTTTCATAAAGTACACAAATACAAACAATTATAACATGATTATCAAGAACAGCATTGCCTTTTTTGTTGTGAACTGATTAAACACCAATGTTGAATCAGAGGCCAAAGATTTGTTTACATTAGACAAGAGCAGAGACTCAGGGATTTCATTCCAGCTCATAGCCCCTCTGTAATATAAAGACTGATGTCCTATACCCAAATTACATCTAGGCAGTTCCAAGCTAGGCACTTTACAATTTCTCAGTGAGGCCAATTTGTCCCTATATATCAGATTTTCTACCACATACCAAGGATACTTCCCCTGCAATCCTTTATAAATAAAAGCTAACAAGTATTCATGGTTACGTTCATAAAGCGTTGACCACTTTAACTGATCATAAAGCAAACATCTGAGAGTTAGTCTAGGGGCCCCTAAAACAAACCTGGCTAAATTGTTATAACTTACTTCCAATTTCCTTAAATCCTGCTTTCTCCCACAGGAATAAAATATGTCTCCATAATCAATCATGGGGATAACCATTGTATTTATCACCTTTTTCTTTACTTCCATACTCATTAATGATCGAACCCTATATAGAGCCCCTATTCTTTTATTTACACTCTTTATCAAATTATTTATATGTATATCCCAACTTAATGAACTATCAATCCAAAGGCCCAAATATTTATACGTGTGTGCCTGTTGGATCGGGGCCCACCCCATGAGCAACCAATCCCAGGGCCATGTCCCCCAACCGTTCACTTTTTTGATGTATCAACATGGACTGTGTTTTCTTCATATTCAAAGTCAACCTACTATCTCTTAAGAAACTCTGCAGATCATCAAAGGCTAACTGAAGCCTATTTTGTATCACCTTAATAGATTCATGTGATGTATAAATTATAGTATCATCAGCATAAAGATGATACTTTATTTCTGAGTCTGGAAAAGACAGTCCATTTACATATATGTTGAACAACAATGGCCCTAGGATGGAGAGAGGGAACCCTGACCCAACAGGCAAAAAACTTGATTCCTGACCTCCTAATGACACCTTTTGACTCCTATAGAAGTTAGAGGAAGGACAAACAGAGGAAGGACAAACAAATACGTTTGTAGCAGATATTCTGCAGGTGGAGGCTACTTCTAACTGAAAGGTGAAGTAAGGAACTTAGAATTTTCAGGAAAAGACAGTCTTTCAAGCAACAGAGGGAGGTGGATTCTAGCTTTATGTTTGTTACAATTCTTAAGATTTTCAGTGCAGAAAGAGTTTAAACCCTGGGCTAAGAATTTGTCATAAATCCTGAAATAAGTGCAGGTAAAGGTTGTGTATCTGACCCAGACACTGCCCTAGGGGGTGGAAACTGTTTTTTGTGTTTATCTTTGTGTGCCTTATAAGGCCAGACCAGACTTTGTCAGGAAGTGCTTACATCATAGCTACTTATCAGCCAATAGCTTTGGTAACAGACCTGAGAACAATAGTATTATAAGCAAGTGTGTTTTATAGCAAACTTATCAGAACAGTTAATATTCTTCAACTGAAACTACCTTTTGCTGGAAGCTGCAATACTGAACATAGGATTTGCAAGAAAGCGAGTTGTGCTCACAACAGAGGGAGGTGAACCTTACAATTGTCTTTGGTTTGTAGCAGATATTCGGCAGGTGGAGGCTACTTCTAACTGAAAGGAGAAATAAGGAACTTAGAATTATCAGGAAAAGACAGTCTTTCAAGAAACAGAGGGGAGGTGGATTCTAGCTTTACGTTTGTTACAATTCTTAAGATTTTCAGTGCAGGAGGAGTTTAAAGCACAGCTGACTTATTTTGGGGCTGACTGCTTTCAGAGCACAAACCACCAGGCTGTTTTGGGGCTGGGGAGGTTTACCTGTGTCTGACTTGGATGTCTGGATTTTTCTCTGTTTGATTAGCAGGGTATTTTCTCTGTCAAATTGTTGTGTAGGGCATCTTGCTGACAGGAAGGCACTCATCACAGCGGTGGGTCAGAGCTCTTAGCTGATTGTTTTGTGAGGGCACAGTTTAAGCCCAACCCCTTCCCACCCCTCACCGCACCCACCCCTGGAAATAGTTCCTTTTTACCTGGGGTTCTGACATCATTTCCTCAAGAGTGCAAGGTGCATATCACTGTCATATCTCTCTAGCACACTGCACTGACAATATAAGCATACATATTGTATAATATATATATTTCTATATAACAAACCAATCACACACACAAACACAAAAAAAAAAGTAGATAAACATGTGGGGAGTAGTGCAATGTAATGGCTGTGGGGCAGTAGTCTTCCGGGAGTCTTTCTGGAGGCTGAGATGCTGCCCTATTTGCTGACAACTCTCTGCTCTGAGGGAGGAAGTTGCCCATCTTCAGGCCATACTGGACAGTAGTAAGGGAACCTTCCCCCAGGCCACACTGGACTGTAGGAAGGGAACCTCGCCCATCCAGGGAGCACCAGAGCCACCACCACTACCTCAGAGGTTGCAAAGAAAGCACAGCAGTTGGACCACAGTGGGCTCAGGGAGGGTGAGGATGGTGGAACAGAGGCACACCCAGACAGTTGTTCCACACCACAATCCATACACCATTCGGAGCATAGCTCCCCATGAATGCACCCGCAGAGGAGACTAAGGAGGCTGAGGACAACTGTCACAAGGGAGGCCCACAGGAAGGAGGCAGAGGACACCAAAGGAAAGGAAGCAGCTCCTGGTGGGGACCTCAATTATTAGGGGGATAGAACTGGGGGAGCAGGGAAACTGAAGTAAGTGCCTGCCTGGTGCCATGGCTTGAGGGACAGGAAGCGATCTCAGGATCACGAGAACAGCTGCACGGGAGTCTGAGCTGGACGTCATTGTCCACCTAGGGACAAATGACTTGGCTCAACATGAGATTAGAGCAGTGCAGAAGGACTTTTAGAATTGGGGAGGGGCCTAAGACAAGTAGCACACACAGTATCCTTCTCAGAGGTGCTGCCTGTCAATGGCATGAGTGAGGCGAGGGCACTTTGCACCATGCAGTTTAATGAATGGTTGAAAAAATGGTGTGGAGCACAGCGGTTTGGCTTCACTGGGGACTGGGGTTCCACCTGGAGGGACACAAGCCTATACTGGCAGGATGGTCTGCATCTGTCCAGGAAGGGAACAAGTCTTTTGAGCAATTGGTTTAAATGCTTCATTGGCAAGCTTTTAAACTAGTCAAGGGGGGAGGCACTGATAAGAAGCAGGAAAATCCCAGCCTCTCCCTACAAAACAGGGTACTAAATGAGAAAAAGACCGGGGTAGAAAGGTCAGTGGGGGATGCTGCAACGGAAGGTAAAGCCATCAAAAAATGGAGAGCAATGAGTACCAATGCCAGAAGTCTGAGTAACAAGCTTCCTGAATTAGTGGCCTTGATAGAAGAGGAACATCTGGATATCGTGGCAGTCACAGAAACATGGTACACACAAAACCATGACTGGGATGTAAACATACCAGGATACACTATCTACAGGAGGGACAGGGAGGGTAAAAGAGGAGGAGGAGTAGCTCTTTACATAAGGGAAGGAATCAAAGCAACAGAACAAAAGGGAAAACAGGGAGGAAGAAGCACTGTGGGTAAATTTGGAGACCGCAATGGCACCACAATCCGCACAGGGGTTGTATACAGACCCCCTTCGCAGGGGGAGGAAATGGACAAGGAAATGATAGAAAAGTATACTTAGAATGGCAGAAAAAGGGGAGATATTGCTGATGGGTGATCTGAATATGCCAGATGTTAACTGGAGTGCAGTTGCAGCAGCCACTTCGAAGAGTGGGGTTATTCTAGATGCCCTACAGGGGGCATGCTTTAGACAACTAGTATTGTAGCCCACTTGAGAGGGAGTAATCTTAGACCTGGTTCTCTCAAATGGAGATGAAGAGATGATCACAGATGTAGAAGTGTGGGTAGACATCTGGGAACTAGCGACCATCGAACAGTATGGTTCACAATAAACACAGCAATAGAGTCAAGCCATACAAAGGCAAAAGTACTGGACTTTAGGAGGGCTGACTTTGCCAAAATTGGTGAGTGCCTAAGGAATGCACTAGCAAATGGGCAGGAAGGAGGGGTGGAAGAACAATGGGGAATAATAAAACCTGCCATCACAGAGGTAACAAGCCTTTGTGTGAAGCAAATAAACAAAACGAAACAATGTAAGAAACCACTATGGTTCTCAAAGGAAGTGACAGTGAAGGTTCAAGAGAAAAAGAAAGCATTCAGGAAGTACAAGGAATCACAGAAGGAGCAGGACAGAGAACTGTATCAGTTAAAGCAAAAGGAAGCTGGGTAGGCAGTCAGAACAGCAAAGGCCCAAACCGAGGAAAAGATAACCAACTCAGTTAAGAAGGGGGATAACCTTTATAGGTACATCAGGGAGCGAAAGAAGACCAAGGGAGGATAGTGAGGCTTAATAAAGGGGAGGGAGGGTGGGAGGGGCGTGACTGTGAAAAGGCAGAGATACTAAACAAATATTTTTGCTCAGTATTTACAAAGGAAGAGGGAGAGGTACCTAAAACAAACAGTAGAAACACTCTGGATACAGAAGTTGATACCAGCCCATTTACAGAAGAAAGGGTTCTGAAAGAACTCTTAAAACTGAAGGTGGACAAAGGAATGGGGCCTGATGGGATTCATCCCAGAATTCTAAAAGAACTAAGGGTAGAACTAGTGACACAATTGACTACCCTCTTTAACAAATCATGGGAGGTTGGGGTGGTACCCGAGGACTGGAGGAGGGCAGATGTGATTCCCCTTCACAAAAGTGGGAGCAAGGCAGAAGCAGGAAACTACAGACCTGTTAGTTTAACCTCAGTGGTGGGGAAAATGATGGAATCACTTTTGAAGGAAAGAATTGTCGAGTATCTAGAGGCCAGAGGGGCACAGGAACCAAGGCAGCATGGATTCACAGCGGAAGGTCATGCCAGACAAATCTGATAGATTTCTTTGACTGGGTGACCAAAGTAGTAGATCAGGGAGGGCTGTGGACATGGCCTACCTAGACTTTAGCAAGGCATTTGACACAGTCCCACACAAAGATTAATATACAAGTTAGTCAGTCTGGGAGTGGTCCCAAGATGATAGCCTGGGTAAAGAATTGGCTGGAGAATAGGACACAGAGTAATAGTAAATGGAGTCCACTCTGAAGAAAGGGGAGTTACTACTGGGGTATCGAGGTTCAGTATTAGATCAGTCCTCAATGTCTTATAAGTGACATTGCAGAGGGACTGGAAGGAAAGTATGTCTCTTTGCAGATGACACAAAGATCTGCAACAGAGTTGATGCACAAGGTGGGGTGGAAAGGATGAGAAGGACTTGGCAAGGTTAGAGGAATGGTCAAATGTATGGCGGCTTAGATTCAATGCTAAGAAGTGCAAGGTAATGCACCTGGGAAACAAAAACCCAGGGGAAGAGTACACAATGGGGGGTGAGATACTAACAACAACAAAAATGGAAAGGGACCTGGGGTAGTCATATCAGATGACCTAAAGGTGGGCAAGCGATGTGATAGGGCAGCAAGGAGGGCTGGGGGGATACTGGGATGCATAGGGAGAGGCATCACCAGTAGAAAACAGGAAGTTATTGTCCCTCTGTACAGACAGCTGGTGAGACCCAATCTGGAGTACTGCGTGCAGTTCTGGAGACCCAATCTCTGCAAAGACATAGACAGGATGGAAGCTGTCCAGAGGAGGGCAACTAAAATGGTGCAGGGTCTGCACCGGAAGACATATGAAGAGAGACTTAAGGAGCTTAATATGTATAGCCTCGAGGAAAGGAGGAGAGGGGGACATGATAGAAACCTTCAAGTACCTCAAGGGAATCAACAAAGTCCAAGAGGGTAGCATCTTTCAAAAAAGAGGTGTGCAAGAACAAGGGGGCACAATTTGAAGATGGAGGGGCGGCTCAGAGGTAATTTAAGGAAGTATTTTTTCACAGAGAGGGTTGTGGATGCATGGGACGGCCTTCCGGAGAAGATGTGGAGTCAAAAACAGTGGTGGAATTCAAGCATTCATGGGACAGTCATAAGGCAATTCTAGGGGGTGGAGGTAGGAAGAAGTAGGCTGCTGGTTAACTAGGATCTGCAGCTTATCCATTAGGTAGGGAATTGGGTAGACTGGGTGGGCCAAGCGGTCCTTATCTGCCGTCAAATTCTCTGTTTCTATGTTTCTATAATATATCTACATCTCAGATCCCAATTGCATAGATTTATTTACTAACATACTAAAATGCCAGCAGAATAGGCCTAACGGTCTTTCGAGTCTGCTCGATTGGTCAGCCCCCACCCTGGGTGCTGACTTTGCTGCCCCCCCTCGCCGTCTCTGGCTTCTCCCTTCCCAGTTCCGGATATTCTTGCTGCATTGGAATTTGCTTCCAGAACCCTTCCCCTGTACCTGTCCTAGCCCCTCTTGAACCCCTCCACCGTCTCTGCCTCCACCAGCCCCCTAGGCAGTGCATTCCATGGCTCCACCACCTCTCAGTGAAGTAGCACCTCCTCCTTTCTCCCTGAATCTTCCCCTCCTGCTTCCACCCATGCCCCAGTGGCCCCTCCTCCTTCCTTCGAGGCACCATGACTGTTCCTCCCTATTTACCCTCTTCATGTATTTGAAGACCTCTATCATGTCCCCTGTCCCTTCTCTCTTCCAATGTGTACATATTTAGCTCTTCGAGCCTCTCCTCATAGGTCCTGTCCCCCAAGCCCCAAATCATTTTAGTTGCCCTCCTCTGGACCCTCTCCAGGAGTTTAATGTCCCTCTTTAAGTGTGGCCTCCAAAACTGCACACAGTACTCAAGGTGTGGCCTCACCAAGCAGTTATACAGTGGGAATATATCTTCCCTCCTTCTGGAGGTGATCCCCCTAGCGATGCATCCCAGCATCATGTTGGCCTTGGCTGCTGCTTTCCATAATGTACACTACTGGGGAGGATTTACTAGATCAGATCAATAAAATTAAAACTGACATGAAGAACTTGCAATATGACAGAGCCAATGCTTTGTTACAAGAAATGAAATTTGAAACCCAGGGAAAAAAGCAGTCTTTAGACAGCTTTAAAGCCAGTTGACAGAGGCATAATTCTAGATATATGGACAGTCTCAGGACAAGTACTTGGGACTTTCAGACTAAAGATAAAGATGGTATTCTACATATAATAGATGATATTATGTATACCCTCCTCCCTTGTACCCCCCCCCCCCCGGTCACACCGTGAGACGAGCATCTTTTTGCTAAGTGTGCCTTTCCTGGTGAAACATTTTCTATAAATAAATAAATCTTGTCAGTGATAGTTTTGGTACTCTGCTTCCTGTCAACAGACCCAAGGGATGTACTGAATACCTTACATACTCCCACTATTCCAATCAATATTCTAACAGAACTTGTTAAACTCATACAAGTACAGGAAATAGATGCGGCCACTGATAGCCTCTAGAATAATATACTGTAACACTGGGTTCAGATGGTGTCCCCTCAGAATTTTATAAAAGATTTAAAGCTTATTTAAGTCCCACCCTGCAATTCTGGTACAACTGTTTTTTGAAGACAAATGAACTGACCCCTTCTGTGTTACAAGCGGTCTTTTTTTTTTTTTTAAACTTTATTTAATCTATCAGACCCCCGGGCATCCTTCAGGAGTGCCCACATGGATGCTGCCTTAACTCCCTGCCTGAACCCACGCTTCTCCCAGGCCTCTCCCCCTGAGTAACATAGGCAGGCCCAACCCCCGGATCACCTCTGGGGCTGGTTCCGTCCTCCCCTGGTGGTAAACTAAAAAGTGTGAGGTGCCTTACCGTTTGTCATTGGGTTGACCCATGGAGAGACCTGAGCACGCTGAGCCAGCATTGGGATGTGGGAGCTCCACTGGGGCCACCGTCATCTCACTGGTGGACTGGAGGCTTTTTTTCTTTTTTTTTTGTCCCCCTGCAGAGCTCAGCTGGCAAGGCAATGCTATGCTGTAGCTCCGCCCCCCTGGCATTGTGCCGCACTGCTCCATTGACACCCCTGGCAACCACCAGAGGTCACTCCACGAGCGGACGCATCCCCTAAACCCACACCGGGAAGAGAAAGCTGTCCTCTGGATGCTCGATCTCTTCCCTCCCCTGCCAACCCCAAGTGACCCAGGGTCGTTCCTGAACCCGGGTCACCGACATGGAGCAAGGTGTGGCGTCCAGCACCTCAACCCTCAGTGCCACCAGGCTGGCATTACAAGCAGTCTTGATATTAATTTGTAAAAAAACAAGCATTTGTCAATGCCGAACGTTCGCTTGCAGGTATTTGCAGTGGTATTTGGCACTTGGACATGGCTTAAAAAAAATCAGTGACCAAGAAGTACAAGCATTTGTCAATGCCGAATGTTGCTTACTTCTATGTGCTGTTTAGCTATTTGGAAGTCATTGGAGTGCAAATATTGAAAATTCGTGAACTTATGAGCGTGCGTAGGAACTGCACAATGCACGCTTGTAAAACAGTCGTTTTTAGGAATTTTTTCACCAAATTTTCAACATAGCCATTTTAAGACCTCTGCTCATGAACAGTGTCACTGTGATTTTCTTAATGTGTCCTATACATTGATTTCGCACACCAACTGCACTCATTGTGCGCTACATGGGCGGAAACACGCTTTTGGGTGAGATGTGAAAATGACAGCTGTACTTCATAAGAAGGTGTGGTAAATGGCAATGTTGAAAAATCTGGAGTGGAAATATTGAAAATGCGTAACCCACGAAAGGCATGAGGAACTGCACAACGACGCCGTAAAAAGTCATTTTAGGAATTTTTCACCAAATTTTCAACATAGCCATTTTAAGACCTCTGCTAATGAACAGTGTCATGGTGATTTTCTTAATATGTCCCATACATTGATTTCAAGACAATCGACTGCGCTATTGTGCGCTACATGGGCGGAAACACATTTTGGGCAGGATGTGAAAATGACAGCTATACTGCTCATAAGGAGGTGTGGTAAAATGGCAATGCTGGAAAATCTGGAGGAAAATATTGAAAATTCAGAACTTACGAGCCTGCGTGAGGAACTGCTAACGCACGCCAGAAACAGTCATTTTTGAATTGTTGTACCACTTTAATACGGTTTTTTGGATCCTTGTCGATGAATGATCATCATCAGGCGATTATTCTCGTCTGTGCGGTGATTTCGCCATTGATTGCGAATCACCTTCGGGCCCGAATAACGCCGATGACAGTGACATCATTCACCCAGAAGGAGTCCCAAAACCCTATGTTGAAAATTTGGGCAAAAATTCCAAAAATGCCTGAGATATGCAATAGTTGAAAACCCCTATCTAGCCCATTATACAGCTTACCGGGCATTTCCTCAGTTCGCGGTCGGCTTTGAAGAGTGCAGACGTGTTCCCGTCCACTCAAGATCGCCGGCCAAGTTCCGAGGTAAGTATGGGGTGAGGGGGTGTGTGGGGAGGCAAGGTGCAGGGTGGGTGCGGTTGTGGGAGGAGGGCTGAGAAGCGCTAGGGACTGTTTTTAATTTACAGGTTTAAAAAAAAAAGACGACATGGGGACATTTGCTACTGGGTGGGCTCCCAGCGTGGCAGAAGGATGGCTGGGGCCGTGGAGCCGACGGGGATTGGGCACCCCGCCAGCAGACAACGCTGGACGCTTGGCACGCTGGGGTGGGCTCCCAGCGTGGCAGCAAAGATTTGGGGGGGGGCAGCATGACGCTGCAAGCACACAGCGGTGGTTTTCTTTGAAGAGAAGACCACCACTGTCATACACAGCACCGCGTCCGATTGGTGCAGGACTGCCAAGCCTGCTCAATGGAGCAGGGGATTGCAGAGGAGGGGCACATCTCCAAAGTGTCCCATTCTCCCAAGACGTTCCTTGCGCATGCGTGCAAGTGAACGTAAAAAGGGGATATAGTCTTGCTACAGAACTGGAGATCCTTATGCTTATTGAATACGGATCAAAAATCCTGTCCAAAATTTTAGCACAATGTTTAGCCTTAGTGGCCCCTATACTTGTTTTACAAGCACAGGCTTTGCTATCCCACAACGCCATATACAGGATAATTTAGTACTGTTAAAAGAACTTTTTGAGAGGGGAAACAGAATTCCTATCCAGATATGTTTTGTTTCTGTACCAATCCAAAGCCTTTGATCATGCAAATCACAATTTTTTTATATGCTACCTAAGAAAGATATGGAATTCTGATTTTTTTTTTAAATGGCCCTTGACGTTTTATAAGGCTTCTTTGTTCCCTTATGTAAATGAGTGGTATGGCACCCCAACACTGTTCAAATAGGGGGTGAAACAAGGATATCCTTTAAGTCCTTGCTTGTACATTTTTTCTATTGATCGATTACTGTGTTGACTACAGGCCCATCCAAATGTTAAAGGATTCACCTTAACTCCAGAGATTCCAAATCTTAAAGTACTTTCCATGGACCCTATGCACTAAAAAACACTCAAGTGACACATTGGTGAGCGCGCAGCTCCACACCCATGGGGGTCCATGTGTGGCTGTATTCACCTATGCCGGCCTCCACGTGGCCCCCTTACATGGCCCCATCCCCCAAGTGCACAAGATCCCTGGGGGTGGCTGGGTGTGAAGCAGAGGACCCGGGCATGCAGTCAATCGCTGGCCACTCGAGTCATCACAGTCAATCACTTGAGCCCACGGGGCACCATGTTTGCAGCCAGCGCACAATACACTGACTACACTGGAGGGGGCCTGTGCCACATTCACCACCCCATGCCCACAGAGGTGTGCACCATCAGGGGCATCCATACTAGGGGTTCATGAAGCCCCACTTTCACTGCCACACCCAGCAGCTGCATCTTGGGGGGCACGTACTGGGCCTATGTCTGTGTGGAGTTGGATTAGCCACCAGCCCTCCACGCATGACACTCCTCACTGTTGTGAATCATGTGGAGTGCCAGCATGCCCCCTGCACTGCCCCTGGCCTGCCCATGAGCGGAGATCCATGATTGGCTGGGGGGGTTTGGTGTGTAGAGGGCGTATGTGTGTAGAGATTGCTGCAGAGTGGGTGCAGTGGGCACAGTGGGTGCGGAGTGGGCTACGTGCTGGAGATATGTGGTGCATACCCACGCCACACATTTGTGCATAGGGGCCTATATGCAGATGATCTCTGCATGCTTCTACAAGATCATAATTTGGGTAGCTGTGTCAAAAAGGTCCTCAACGATTTCTCTGCAATTTCTGGGTCATTCATTAATTTTGAAAAAAGCGTAGTGGTGCCACTTAATAGGTCTCCAGAAGACAATTTTGGATTTTGTATAGTTGACATCCCACTAAAAACAAATCCTGTTAACATTTTAGGAATCTGGTTCTCTTCTGATGATTCAGTAGTCTTAAACTGGAAATCCTGCCTCCACAAGGTGGAACAGCAACTGAATGTATGGACAAATAGTTTAATTGCCAAAAGAAATACAGTATATTTAATTTAAATGTTATTATTACCTTGTTTTCTTTTCCTCAGTTATATTCTCCCCTCCAGTGCAGTTAGAGACTAAATTAAGTAGCATAGTTTTTCAAGGCATATGGGGGTCAAGGCTTAATCCCAAAAAATGGGAAGTCACTTACCACACCTTGGATAAGGGAGGAGTTAATATGGTAATCCGACTGTGTTTTTCTATAGTGTCTTCCTAAGTTGGAACTTTGGTCTTGTTTTGCAAAGTTGACCACTTATGTGGAATTCAGTCATGGAAGAATGGTTGAGTCCAGTTATGTACACATGAGAACATGATACCTTTTCTGGTATTGGAAGAGAGTTTGTCCATTTAATTCTTCATTATATTTACTTGGGGTTTCAGAAAATTGAAATGTGGAAACTAAAACCAAACGATATACAATCTTGCAGTACAGTGAATCTATATAAGTATATTGTGTTTGTTTGAATTTTTGCCCTCCAGTAGAATTCAGATTTTGCCCTTTGAATAAAGTTCCTAAGGTTTATGTCAATTAACTAACTTGTGGTTACCAGCAGCCATGTGAGATGTGACGTGGTTAGGCATCCATGGGAAACTTTCAGTTAAAGGCTCTCATAAACATAAAGACATAGAAGAGAAGTTCTGCCCTCATGACTCTTGTCCTGGGACCACTGAAACCCAATTTCATTTTCTTCTGGAGTGTCCCTATAGCCAACAATTTTGGCACACGTTAAGCAAAACTTGAAATGAACCATTATTTTCACAAATAACTTACCATGTGCTTATTTGGGACATATGTGAGATGTGATTTATGGCCTGATAACAGCCCATGCCAGGTGTGTAATGAGGCATGAGGCACTTGTGCCGAGTGCCTTTAGCACCTGGGAAGTGCTCTTATCAGGCCATAAACCACACATTGGCGTGTCTTTTTCCACTTATAAAATGGGTCCCCCCATAAAACAAATTAATTAAAAATGCACATAAGAAAAACAGAAAAAGTAGTCCTTGTCATTGTAGTGGACGTACTGGAGTAACTAGGGGGCTCTGGTGAGTGTTTGTTCCCCCTGCCCCCCCCCACACACACACACAATACCCTTCACAATATGCTTTTTTTTTGTGTATTATGTTTCTGTTTTTTTTTTTTGGGGGGGGGATAAGGGAGCAAACGCTCAGTCAGAGGAGAGGGAGTGAGCATCTGTTCCCTCCACCCACCCCACAAACAAAATCATACAAAATACGTTCTTTTTTTTTTTTTAATCTGTGAGCAAGGAGGAGCGGGAGCAAGTATGTCCTTTGTCAGCCACCGTATTTAGTGCCTCTCTGTTAGTGCTTTCCCAATGGCAGTTTTGACTGCTTGATCTGAGACTAAAACCATGTCTGTTAAGGGGAAAAGAAATTACTGTCACCAGGAATAGTCATCTGAAAGAACCATTGAGGAGAGGGTCTGGTGAGCAGATGGAGAAGCATATCTGGTGATGAGGATTGGGACTGGGTCTGGTAAGTGGGTAGAAGAGTGGGTAACAGCATTTATTTGAAAGCTACATCCTGGCGGCACAGCATGATGCTTACTGAGTTATGGCCACTTTTTGTTCAGAAACAGCAGAGGTCACACAGTTATGAAAATACAGAATACATATGTAGGTTGAAACTTTACCTGTGATGCACTTGGGGGAGTGGGGTTCAGAGCTTGCATAAAATTACAGCTTCTGTTGGTGGCAGTGCTCTCCTCATACAGCTGTTGTGGTTTCATCACAGTACATGTTGAGCTACAGCAGCAAAGAGTCATTTCAGGTATTGATATGTGGCAAGGTTAAGCATTTTGCTTGGCTAAGTAGTACCATTTGCCAGTATATGTTCTGATAAGGACACGACAAGTGACCGCTTAGCCAATCAAAAAGCAGAAAATGTTCTGCCCATTTTATAAATACTGATGAGTGGGTTAAATTTCATAAGGGGACATTACAGGTTTGCTTACTGTAGCAATATTTAAATACTACTTATGGCAAGCCAGGTGTGGTTTAACTGTAAAACAAAAACTGATTTATCCACAAGAAGTAGTAAAAATGGTTTCACATAGCCTAACCTTAGTATATCAAAAAGATGTTAAAACATAGAAGCTTTCAATTGTACTTGATTACTGGAAACAGTGTCAGAGATTTCTCACATCAAGGTAATTTATATTTCTTTTGGTTCTTTTATTACTTGCCTGTTCCACTTCATGTATTCATTTCGATAGATCTAATGATGGTATTTGTGGCTATTGTTTTCTCTTTTTTTCTTTTCGTTTTGTTCTTAGTTTTGATATTTCTTTGTCCTTTTTCATGTATTGCTTTTGTGATTGATGGATTTCTCTGTGTATGATATAGTGCCTTGGTAAAAATTCCCCCACTTTTTTCAGTAGGGGGAATCTCTGTTTGTTTTGCTGTCTAGCAAGATGGAGAATCCTGGAGGAGGCGGTGGAGGTTTTACTGCTGCAGAAGAAGAAATGCCATATGAGTAATTTTTCAGAGTTCTATGGAAATTCCAGAAAGTCAGGAGGAGCAAGATACTGGCATGGAGCTGGAGACTGAAGATATCGAACCCTAGATTACTGAAATGAAAGTTAATGAAGGGTTTAAAAACAGCGTTAAAAGAACAGATTTACCTGAAGCTGGAATGGTCTCTGAAACATCAGCTGGGAAAGATGAAGCTGGAATACGTCCAGTGGAATCCAACTTAAAACAGCTATGGGGTAATTGAGGAGAAAAATTCTTGAAACACTTGCAGAGGAAGACAAACAGTACAATAAAGAATGGGAGCATCTAAGAAGCAGGAAGCTCCTGCTGCAGACTAACATTGTCAGAAGGGAGAAGTCAACAGCTGACATGTTCCCAACTCTGCAGCATCTGCTCCCTCGTTTTGTCACCGCTCGGATGCAGCACATTGGACTGTGATAAATGTAGCTGGTCTGAATGGCTCCACAGTGTCAGAGTGCCCTATTCCCCCTGAACCTGTGACCATGCTCCGTTCCCTATGTGGTTGTTGCTGATGTGGCGCCTGACTGCTGCTGTCTCTGTGATCCCCTACATTTGCTGTCCAGGTGGTGACTGCAGATCTGGGATGGGAGCATTTATCCCGCAGCCATGTGGAGAGGGACCCGACCTGTGCCCATTTCTGTCACCTGTTCTGAGTGGTACCTGCTGCCCACCCATCCCCCATCATCACTGAAGACCTCCGATGTGGCCGTTGTAGTCGATGCATCTATGGTTCTGCTCGTCCTCTGTTAGCGGTGGCACTCCAACTGTGGCTTATTAACCAGTTGAGACACTAAGCTGAAAGCATGTTTACAGCGCAAGGAAGTGACTTGCTCAGGGTCACACAGTATGCAAGTGGGAACTGTGGGATGGGATTCAAACCCAGGTCTTCTGGTTTGCAACTCTGAGCCTTAAGCCACTGCGCTATACTGCCTCATTCCCCTACTACTAACTGTCCCTGTAAAGGAGCATCAAAAGCAGATAGTGTGTATAGACTAAATTATTTTCAAGCAGATGACCTCAGAAACTGTGAGACTAGGGCAGTATAGCGCAGTGGTTTCTGGCTCTAAGCTGCAAACCGGGGTTTGAATCCCACAGCCCCCACTTGTATACTGTGTGACCCTGAGCAAGTCGCAACTTCCTTGTGTTCCATGGTCACACCTTGAAACAAGCCCCAGCTTGGTATGCCTTTCCTGGTTAAACAATTCTCTACCACTGCCCCTCAAATTGCTTTATGTAGGAACCACTTTAGCATCGGGTGTTAGGTGTGTTCTCAGGATCCTTTCACCTGTCTGATTGACTGATGTGGAGTATCTTCTCTTCCTGTCCCAGTCAGGGCTGCAGTACCCCTCTGTGAAAGTACTTCAGCCAACCTTCTCAGCCTATCATGCACCTATAGGCAGGAAATCTGTGGCTCAACTGGAGACAGGAATGCCAACTTCTATGAATCTTTGCGTGTGCTCATTGCCATTATTTGTCCTGTGACCAGTTCCCTATTAATCCTGTTTCAGGCTGCCCTTGAAAAATTGAGTGTGCGCCCATGGTGTCAGCTGCTATGGCTTGAGATTACCTTCCAATTTCTCAAGGATACTCTGCGCCAGAATCCCCCTGTCTATAAGCCCTGGTTCTTGAAGTTTGGGTCATGACTCTGTTAAAACTGGGTACCTCCCATAATCTCGTATTTCTGTCCTGGAAAAGTCCATTTTGGGCTTGCAATCACATTGTCACATTTTGTTTTTGAGCATCAAGCTATGATAGTTGACCCCTTTATGTCACCTTTCATCTAGATAGGCTACCCTTTAGGACTCATCCTACGACTGTGCCTCAGGTCATGTCGGAATTCATTTTGAATTGAGCCCATCGGCCTGCCTGTATTCTTTTCTAATCTTCAAAACCCACTTGAGGTGCACCTGTATTCCTTGCACAACCATAGGGCAAACCACTTTTTTAATTTCAAATCTTGTTTTGTTCCTTCTTTCACACCAGTCCCTACATTTCCCAGATTATTTCCACCACCATCCAACCCTCACCTTACCTTGGACTATGCATTTGGCCCCATGGAGCCTTGCTTTGCCCTCCCTCCAGGTAATGTATTATTTGTGGGATATACCCTTACTGAGCCATGTATTGGACAGCAGGTCGCTAAGGTAGAGCAGGCCCAGGTGTACGAGGCCTCATGGGGAGCCAATACCAGGGCCATTTTCCTATTTTTCTCCGCAGATCCAAGATGATGTCAGTGCTCATGGTGGACCAGTGCACATGCAGAAGTTGTGCATGCACAACATGGGTCAATGGCCAACATCATACATTCCCATACTACTTCCTCTGCTGCATTGTTACCTGTGGTCACCCAATGGGCAGTAAAGTAATGGGGAAAGTTTCCCTTCCCAGAGGAGGAGAAGGAGAATGAGAATGTCCCCTGGGATGCTTGATCCTCTTTACTCGGCAGGCCCCGATGATCCTGGCTCATTCCCAAACCAGGGTCACTGGGGCCATGTGTTGCACTAACACCACTGCACTGTGGGGCTGGCTTTGGCACTCCAATGTTATTTGAACTGCACCAAGGATGTCTGGCCATCCCCTATGTTGTTTGTTCCCTTTGCACAGTGTATGCTGGGCATTACATTGGTAACTAAGTGCTTCTTTAGGTGCATAGCTTCTTGCATTTCACTCTGTTACCCAAAAGCTGTCCAAACCATTCCTTTAACAGTGGCCTAGTGGTGCAGAGGCTGAAGCACAGAGTGTTACATTACCCACCACTTCGTCCATCCTGGTTCGAGAACAGATCACTGGGGACAGCTGGGTGAAGGAGGATGGAGGGTCCACAGACAGCTCTCCTCCTTTGGTGAAGGTGAACACAGTAATCTGCTACTTGTCTGCCACCCACTGGATTTAGGACATGCCTCCTAGAGGATCGAAAGGGCACACCCACACCATGATATGACATAAATGCCCAACCTCGGGGACTGGGTAAAAAAAAAATGGAGCAAAACAACCTGATCTGCAGGATGATGGCCGGTGACCCTGCCCCCCCCACATGGTACACAGTCACCCAACGAGGTAAGGAAGTAGTTGGGGTAAGGCCTGGGACAGTGAGAGATTGAGGCAGTGGGTTGCCATCAAAAGGTGGGGCTGCTTGGGGAGCGCAGGCAGTAGAATACATCTCTATGGATGGGGAGTTCATCATTATGCCACTGCATGTGGGCAACTACTGGAAGCGCCACAAAATAGCTGGAGGAAAACCCCTCTGGCCACATGAATGACATCCAGCCTCATAGGCCGTACCATGCCAGCAACCAGGCACCCTGCCATGGTAAGGCATTAATGGTAAGTTTTCCATCTGTCGATTGATGGGGCTTGGAGGACAGGGTGTAAGTGGTCTGCCACAGTCATAGAAAGATAAAAGTACATATGAAAAAAAAAAGCTTGATGCATGATCATGTTCCACGACCTACTAAACATAGAAACATAGAATCTGATGGCAGGTAAGGACCACTTGGCCCACCTAGTCTGCCCATTTCCCTATCTAACGGATAAGTTGCAGATCCTAGTTAAGCAACAGATAGGGATGTCTACTGCTTGGGCCCCGGCGACTGTCTTACTGACACAAAGAAGTCAAACAGATTTGTTTGACACAACCCCCCTTCCCAAATGCACACATGCTGCCTCTCATCCTGTACACCATGCATCTCTAGATACTCTACCAGCCTTTTCTTTAGTATGGTCTACATGCGTTTGCCTACAATTGATGTCAAACTGACCGGTCTGTAACTCCCTGGGACTGCGTTTGTTTTCTGAACAGTTATGTTCTGGCATCAACATAATTTAGTTTGCACATATTTGAGAAATGGTGCACATCTGAAAATAGCATGCAAAATGTTTTAGGGTATTGGTGACAGATAGTTAATGCACTACTGTAGTGATAACTGGGCTTTGCTGGTAAATAATCTCAAAAAAACAAAGTAATATAATTTTTGGAAAAAAATTACAGAAATATTGCTCAGCTTATAAAAACTGCATATTTTTATAGAACAGTGGCTGCATGTGCATGTCAGTCTGGATATCACAATGGAATCTTGTTTTAATTCATTTTTTTTAAGTGGGAGAACAGCTTTGTGTGAGAAATTGCAAGCTCAACCAAGTGCTACATCAAATTTTAAAGGATTGAGCAATGGTCCTTAGCAATTTATGGCCTTTCTCCATGGCTCGAGTAATCAGCGGCTATGTGTGAGGCAGACTCTGCAACTCAGCTTTTAGACTCTGGTTTGTGATCATGTATGTGGCTGGCACTGATGGAATATTTTCATCAGACTGTGATATTTTCATCTAGCAGGCCTACCACAAGAACAAAAAATCATGTAGGAAGCTGGCACTGATGCAATATTTTCACCCAGCTGTGATCTTGTCGTCTAGCAGGAATACCCCAAAAAAAAAAAAAAACAGCCAGTACACACCACTGCTATGTGGAGACGAAATGCAAGTGGTGCAAGACAGTCCCTGACATAACTCGGCTCAGTGTCTGTGTGTGGGGTTTTCAAATTCAACCCAAGACAACAAGAATAGCGATGAACAGTGGTGAGATGGTGATGTAGTGAATGAAGTCAAGATAAAACTTACCCACTCTGATCAAAGCAACAGTGGGAACGAGAACCACAGGGCAAATGTTGACCAGCCGGAAGAAAAGGGATAAATGAAATGCACTCTCACTGACACCAAGATTGTGCTGGTGCATGCAAGGTGGGTGGTCTCAAGCATGCTGTGCATTGTGGGAGGTCCTCAGACAAACACAGACTTGGAGTGGACCAGAGTAAAAGTTAATTCACAACTAAAAAAATACTTTACAGTGGGGACTGAAAAAAAAAAGTTTCACATCGATTGTATGCACATTACCTGAGGCAAATGAGAACACTTACAGATTTAGAAACTTTTAAATCATGCAGTACTCATGCTGACAGTGTCCCTTTTAATGATAAAAACAAGTCTTGATTGTCCATGTATTTATGGATGCATTGAAATGTGGCCATTGATGTCAATTAATAATTTTAAAATAATATATGCAGTTTTATTTATGCTTTATTTGTTGTAACTAGTGTTTGCTCGCAACACATCACTCACAGTGAGGCTATCTTTCTGTGACAGATTACTAAATAAATAAATCAGTACACTTAAGACTAAATAATACTGAGACAATATAGGACTGAATGAATATGCTAAGCGGGTAGTGGGAGAACATGTGGGACCAGTGCTCTGTTGAACTCGCAAATTTAAGCAGGTAAGAACTTGTAGTCTCCCCTGTGACTTTTCCAACTTGTTCCCTTAACTCCGCTAATTAAGCCTCCACAAACATTTTTCATATCAGACACTGTGGTAATTAGTTTTTTTCCCCTGTGGCATCTAAATGAGCTTGGGTAACCCCAGAAGGCTGGGCTATAATCGGGCTGCTAGCGTAATTCTGCAATCACACTTTTTAAAATGCCTTATAACATGGGGAAGAGAAAGGTTTGCACAGGATTGGTCCAACAGCATCAGTTGACCATTAATTAATTCTCAAGTAATCCACAGTTGCCTGAGAATTAATCAATGGTAAAATGCACCCACATTCTGTTCCCCATGTAAGTTTCCTGTCCCAAAACAGTCTTAGCTTGCAATTCACGGGAGACCAACAGATGACTGTCAAACAAGATTAGATATACTTCAGTGAAATTTCTGGTAGTTCTGTCATAAGTAGCTTGAAAACACCCTTATGACTATATAATGTGTTTTTTTTTTAATTGAGCTATTGGCTCAGAAACACATATCCTTTCAGTAACTACACAGTGACGTATGCCACATAAGATTTTCCAGATTGCCTCCAAGTCTTTCATTAAATATTTAAAAAAAATGCTTTAACAGTAGAACCCAAAAACCAGAAAAGCACACACCTTGGACCAATGTCTATCAAACCAGAAAGTTTCAGGTTTCAAAGTGTCCTATTTTGTTAGCTATTGGGTGGTAAAAAAAGGCTAAACATTTTCAAAAACTTGAGACTTTTGCATTTTTTTGTACCTCTGTAAGTAACTTTGCTTTCCCATAACCGATCTACATGGAATTTACAGAATCAAGAGTTCCTGTCACAGAGGCTGTGCTTTCTAAATTTCATGTAAATCAGTTAAAGGGGGGAAAAGTTATTAATGTGCAATTCTGGCTGTAAAATTCACAGATAAAAAGATGTAAGCCTCAGTGTACTACCATCTATAGGTCGGCAAGGGGATTGCAGCAACTGCTGCCAGATCTCAGATGTTCTCTGCATTTAAATATGTGCATTTCCCATAATGCACAGCTGCCAAATCTCAAACATCAAACATAGCAGAAAAACAGAGATGATTCCACAGTTTACAAAACTGTCAGTCAAAATCAGGACATATTCTGAAATGTTGATCACATCTGCATGTAATCAATAAATGTGGCTGCGGCTAACTCAGCTCACCCGGTTAATCTGCCCTCCCCCCCCCCACGCTCGACTCAGGGCCACACAAGGCCCCACGTATCTCACCAATAATCCCCGCCTGGGTATCCCAAGATTGCTGCCTAATTCCTCAACAGTCACTAAGTTTGACTGGACTGCTCCTTTGATTTTTTTATGTATATTCTGCCTGTTACATGTATGTTCTCAACTGTATTTGTCTACCCTCCACCCTTGTAACCGACGTGGAGCCTTTGCAAAAGAGTCTGTGACTCAAAGGGTTGTAATTCTGATTGTTTCCAAACAAATAAATAAAAAACAAATAAATAAAAAAAATGTTCACCATTGCAGTCACAATATTGAAAACAAATATTCAATGTGTTACAGCATGCTGTTCCTCTAAATAGGTACAACCCTTTTTTCTTGCCCATGTTACAGATAGGAACTTAAATGTCCTCCTGGAGCCCTTTAAACACTGCAGTTTGCACAGTTTTAAATTACTTTTCAAATACTTTCACATGGGGAAGAGACACAAACAAAAAGGGAGCCGAATCCTTTCTCTTCTTCGTGTTACAAGTGAATTAACCCACTCCAGAGTGTGGGTCAATTTGGGAATTAATCCATGGCTGGCTGGTTGGCACCACTTGGCCTGTGGCCTCGTGGTCCAGCCCCCCCCAGCAATGGATTAATTCCCAACGGACCCACGTTCTGTTGTGGGTTAATCCTTACTTAGAGAGCCCTGACCTGCTGAGCCGAGTCCCATAAAGAAAAGGGTTTAGTCAGTGCTTAGTAAAATCTAGAGCAGAAGCTGAGAAGACTGAAGAACTGGAGATTTATAGATGGAAAGCTTGATTGCAGTCAGCCAATAAAGTCAGTGCAAAATATCTTTACGAAGTTTGCCCGTGATCAGACCTGTGGCTAAACCATGGGGGAAACATAGAAACATAGACTTTGACGGCAGATAAGGACTGCTTGGCCCATCTAGTCTGCCCATTTCCCTACCTACATGATAGGCCGCAGATCCTAGTTAACCAACAGCCTATTTCTTCCTACCCCCACAAGAATTGCCTTATGTCTGTCCCATGCATTCTTGAATTCTCCCACAGTTTTAGACCCCACAACCTCCTCAGGAAGGCTGTTCCATGCATATACCACCCTCTCTGTGAAATAATACTTCCTCACATTGCCCCTGAACCACACCCCTTCTATCTTTAAATTGTGTCCCCTTGTTGTTGCACATCTCTTTTTCTGAAAGATGCTACCCTCTTGGACTTTGTTGATTCCACTGAGGTACTTAAAAGTTTCTATCATGTCCCCCCTCTCCCTTCTTTCCTCAAGGGTATACATATTAAGCTCCTTTAGTCTCTCCTCATACGGCTTCTCTTGCAGACCCTGCACCATTTTAGTTGCCCTCCTCTGGACTGCCTCTATCCTGTCTATGTCCTTGCGGAGATGGGGTCTCCAGAACTGGACAGTACTCCAGATGGGGTCTCACCAACTGTCTGTACAGAGGGATAACAACTTCCTGTTTTCTGCTGCTGATGCCTCTCCCTATGCATCCCAGTATACCCCCAGCCCTTCCTACTGCCTTCTCACATTGCTTGCTAACCTTAAGGTCATCTGATATGATTACCCCAGGTCCCTTTCCTTTTTTTTTGTTGTTACTACCTCCCACGCATTGTGTATTCTTCCCCTGGGTTCTTGTTTCCCAGGTGCATTATTTTGCACTTCTTTGTATTGAATCCTAGCTGCCATACTTCTGACCATTCCTCCAACCTTGCCAAGTTCCTTTTCATCCTTTCCACGCTTCCATGTGTATCAACCCTGTTGCAGATCTTTGTGTCATCTGCAAAAAGGCATACTTTTCCTTCCAGTCCCTCTGCAATGTCACTGATGAAGACATTAAAAAGGACTGGACCCAATACTGAACCCTGCAGTACCCCACTAGTAACCCCTCTTTCTTCAGAGTGGACTCCATTTACAATTACCTTCTGTGTCCTGTTGTGCAGCCAATGTTTTACCTAGGCTACCACCCTGGGACCCACTCCCAGGCTGGTTAATTTGACTATTAATCTTTTGTGTGGGACTGTGTCAAATGCCTTGCTAAAGTCTAGGTAGGCCATATCCACAGCCCCTCCCTGGTCTACTACTTTGGTCACCCAGTCAAAGAAATCTATTAGATTCATCTGACATGACCTTCCCACTTTGAACCCATGCTGCCTTGGGTCCTGTGCCCCACTGGCCTCTAGGTACTCAACTATTCTTTCCTTCAGAAGTGACTCCGTCACTTTCCCTACCACAGAGGTCAGACTGACAGGTCTGTAGTTTCCTGTCTCTGTCTTGGTCCCACTTTTGTGAAGGGGAATCACATCCGCCTTCCTCCAGTCCTCGGGTACCACACTATCATCCCATGATTTATTAAAAAGAGTAGCCAGTGGTTTCACTAGTTCCTGCCTTAATTCTTTTAGAATTCTGGGGTGAATTCCATTAGGACCAATTGCTTTGTCCATCTTCAGTTTTAGGAGTTCTTGCAGAACCCTTTCTTCTGTGAAAGAACTGGGATCAACCCCCGTATCAAAGTTGCTTCTGTTAATTGGATTAGGCACTTCCCCCTCCTCTTTTGTGAATGCTGAGCAGAAATTTTCGTTCAGTATCCCTGCTTTTTCATTGTCCCCCTCTGCCCACCCACCGTGCATTCTATTCAGCCTCACTATCCCTCCCTTTGTCTTTCTACGCTCGCTGATGTACCTATAAAAGGTTTTATCTCCCTTCTTAACTGAGTTGGCTATCTTTTCCTCAGTTTGGGCCTTTGCTATTCTGACTTACCTCCCTGATTCCTTCTGCCTTAACTGATGCAGCTCTCTGTCCTGCTTCTTCTGTGTTTCCTTATACTTCCCGAATGCTATCTTTTTCTTCCTGACTTTCACAGCCACCTCTTTTGAGAACCATAGTGGCTTTTTCTTTCGTTTTGATTTGTTTATTTGCTTCACACAAAGGCTTGTTGCCTCTGTGATGGCAGTTTTGATGATTCCCCATTGTTGCTCCACATCTCCTTCTAGCCTGTTTGCTAGTGCTTTTCTGAGGCACTCTCCCATCTTGCCAAAGTCAGCCATCCTAAAGTCCAGTACCCTCACTTTTGTATGGCTTGACTCTGTAGCTGAGTTAACGTGAACCACACTGTTTGATGGTCACTTGTCCCCAGATGGCAACCCACTTCTAGATCTGAGATCCTCTCTCTGCCCTCATTTGAGAGTACGAGGTCTAAGATTGCTCCCTCACGAGTGGGTTCTGAAACTAGCTGACTGAGGCCTGCCACCTGTAGGGCATCAAGAAAGGCCCTGCTCTTGGATGTGGCTGCAGCAAATGTGCTCCAGTTAACATCTGGCATATTCAGGTCTCCCATCAACAGTATCTCCCCTTTCTCTGCCATTCTAAGAATGCCTTCTATCATATCCTTGTCCATTCCCTCCCCCTGACATGGGGGTCTGTACACAAGCCCTGTGCGGATTGTGGTGCCCTTTCCAGTCTCCAAGGTGACCCACAGTGCCTCCTCTTCTCCCTGTTTACTCTTTTGTTCAGTTGCTTTTATCCCTTCCTTTACATAGAGAGCTACTCCTCCACCTCTTCTCCACTGCCTGTCTCTCCTGTAGGTTATGTACCCTGGTATGTTAACATCCCAATCATGGTTCTCTGTGTACCATGTTTCTGTGACTGCTACAATATCCAGGCATCCCTCTCCCATCAAGGCCACCAGCTCAGGGAGCTTGTTGCCCAGACTACGGGCATTGGTACTCATTACCCTCCATTTCCTGGTGGCCTTACTCCCTTTTGCCCCATCCCTGTTCTTCTGGCCTTTGCACTTTCTCCATTTACCCCTGCCCTTCTCCCTATCAACACCTCTATGTTGGTGTTTGCCACACTTACTACCGTGAATTATTTGGGGGGGCTAGGATTTCCCTGCTCCTTTCCAGTGCCTCCCCCACTTGGCTAGTTTAAATGCTTGCCAATGAAGCAGTTAAATTTAAACCTATCACCTAGGATCCAGGTTCCCCTCCCTGACAGATGCAGCCCATCATGACATAACAGTCATAATAAAGTTCATGCATTCTCTGTCAGATTTTATTTTAGTTTTGTGTGCTGCCAGTATTAGTTTGTTTCTAAACCCATAGAGAAGTGATTTTATTCTAACACTTTATTGATAATGCACTTTGAATTATTCTTGGTGCCTTAGTCTGTGCTGTAGTAAGTTTTTTTTTAAAAAAAAAAGCATTCTGACAAATATTAAACAATCTTAAAATTATTGTGAGGTGCTTCTTAGATCAGTAGATGTGTGTTTGAGATTTAGTAACATTGATAAACATAATATAAATCCAGTAAAAGTGTTATAAAGTTTTTATTTTTCACACCAAAGTGATGACATGACTAAAAGCTGCCAGTTTTTATTCTCATTTTGAGACTGACATGGCTGCTCTGAAGTCCTCTCTGCAGTAGATTTTAGAGTGAAGTTCTGCATTCAGTAACAGACTGGGCAGCACAGGCTCTGCCTGTTGTGTATTCATTAGAGTCTTCTTCGGTAACAAAACCAATAGTATTTATTTATTTGTTCTTCTGCCCTGAGAGCATGCTGTCCATGCTACTGCTCAATAATGGGCTGCTGCTGTGCAGTTTATTTCTTTTATTGCACGTCTTGTATTTTGATTACAAAGGCAGAAATGTCTGTTAGCAGTATGTAATGGAAGGGAGAATAGAAAACTCTTATCCTCAACCTCCTGTCTCAAAAATGAAAGATGAGGCATTCGACAAGGCATAAACATACTGTATCAGGGTCAGATGATGAAAATCAAGAGGGGGCACATCTTGGATCTAAAAAGCCTCATCTCAGCTGCAAAACATTTAGCTTTGGCTTGATGAGGACAGCGTTTTCCTGTTGGGAACTACTCTGTAACGTGAATGTGTGACATTATTTTAGGTATCAAATACCTGCCCAAATCCAGGAGCGATTACGATTACTGACTTATAAACATAGCAGGCAAGATTTTCTGGTAGAATCTGGCCTCCTTTGTTTTTACCACAAAGTGTATAACTTTACACTTTTTAGTGTTGAACCCCAGTTGCCAAATGCCAGACCACTTTTCTAGCCTAGCCAGATCTTCCCTGAGTTCCTGTCTCCCCTCTTCCATGTCCACCCACCCACAGAGATTTGTGTCATCCACAAACAGTCAGATTTTACGCTTGATTTCATCCGAAGTGTCACTTATGAAGATACTAAACAATGTCAGACCTAGCACTGAGCCCTGTGGAATTACATTGGTCACAGGCCTAGCACCTGAGAATTCTGCCCCGACTACCACCTTTTGGCTTCTGTTCTGCAACCAGCTTCTGTCCACATTCCCACATCTTTCAACTTCCTGACCTGTCTCCTATAAGGCATAGAGTTGACAGTCTTGCTGAAGTCGAGACACAGGACATCAACAGCTTGATCCCTATCCACTGTCCTGGTGAACTAGTCAAACAAGTCAATTAGGTTAATTTGGCAGGCTCTTCAGGACACAAACCCATGCTGTCTCATGTCCTGGAGCCCATTTTCCTCCAGGAAGCCCACTATTCTCTCTTCAGGATAGTCTCCTTTAGCTTGTTCTCTATTAATATCAGGTTGACCAGCCTGTAGTTCCCTGTTTCATCGCTTGGCCCACTGTTATAGAGAGGCACCACATGTGCAGTTCTCCAGTCCTGGGGCATGAGCTCTTACTCCAGAGAGGTGTTAAACAGGTCTGCCAGAGGATCCACTCGAACTTCCACCTGTTCTCTTAGGACCCTTAGGTGCACTCCACCTGGCCTGGGGATTTGTCAACCTTTTTGCCCCTTAAGCCCTTAAGTACTCTGTCAGCTTGTATTATGCCATCCATGACTACCCCCCAGTCCCCCAACTCCTTTGTAGCACTGATCTGTCCTCCCTAGTGAAGACTAAACAGAATTACTCATTAAGCACCTCTGCTTTCTTTTCATTATCTCTGCCCAACCCACCTCCTTTTTTAATCTAATGATCTCACCACTTTTACCACACCCTTGATGAACCAGCTGAGCTTTTGCCTTAGCTTTGTTACTTTTGATTTTGGCACCTTCACTAGTGGTTTCCATCAGTCCCTTCTTTATAATGGCCCATTTCTGTTCCACAGCTATCCCAATTCCAATCCCAGTAAGGTGTCCTACTATCACTTCTCCAATCCTACCAAAGCTGTCTCTCCTAAAGTCCAAAACCCTTGTCTTGGTCCTGAAAATGCCTCTGCCCACTGAGAGGTGGAACCACACCATGTGGGGCATGGGGTCATACTGACATATGCCAAAACCACATGGCTAAAAATGTCACTGTGAAACAGTGTGGCACAAAAACAGAGTCAGGCAAAACACCAACCTGTTCTACACACCACAACCATTGCAAACAATATGTCTGTATGTATTTTTACAGGAGGCTTCTGCCCCAACCCATCCACACCCCCAGGAACTTAAATAACAAACTCTGGGGGTGGGTGGACTTTGAAGATGTGGGAGAAACTCATGAGGGGGGAAGTTTTATTAAAAAAAAAAAACATGCCGGCAAAAGTTGCAGCAGGGAAGACCTGGGTGGGGGACTGAACCACAGTCCCAGATCTTTCAACTACACAGTGTGCTGGTGCCCTAGTCAGTCCACCATGGGATCGGCTTAACCAGGCTCCCAGCACATGGCAATGTCTCCGCTCCTTCCATCACTGTGCAGCAACAGGGGTAATGGTAAATCCCTGTTGCTATTCTACCACTGTTGCTGTGATTTCAAGTGCTGCATGTACAGCTTGGTTAATACTGCGCTGTCTTACATGTGTGGTATTGACTCAGTACCCACCATGTGGTGGTCACTGTGACACTTGGACAGCTGGTTCTGTTTAATCTATGCTTTCTGTAATATAGAAAAATGTGTTATTGAATGTCTCTCTTGAGACATGCTGTGTGCCTGGGATGACCCACCCCCACCAGGTTGAAACTAATAGCTGTGAACCTAAAAGCCAGGAGATAATTACAGGCTAGAAGAGACACAAATTAAGGATCTCCTGTTTATGTGGCTTAATTGTAGCTGCCAGCTGCAAGGATAGATCATAAACTTATTATGATGTCCAGAGGAAAGTCTGTTCATTTCCCCTGGTGTTACAAAGCATATTTCACTTCAAAGGGTAGGATACTGTATATGTTAAACAACAGAGCTATGTAATGCTATTAACTTTTCAGTTTGCTTTGAAAAGCTAAGACCTGAAATATGCATTTTATGACATCCTCAGGAAGGTCAGTTAATTGACTGGTGTCACAAAGAATATTACATCTCAGTGAGATCTGGCAGTTAGTCCTAAAAAGTCCTTTGATGTGTTTGAGAAAGGAAACTGCTCATGGATCAAATGGACAGAGAAATCACAGTCTTAATTAAGAGTGTCATCATTTGGAAAATAAGTTATGCTGAAGTCACAGAATTTAATTTCTCTTAATGGGACTTCCTGTTTTGTATATAGATATATATTTTTTATTAAGGAGGCAGTATAGCGCAGTGGTCTAAGGCTCTGAGCTGCAAATCTGGTGACATCCAGCAGACCAGACCTGGGTTTGAATCCCACAGCTTCCACTTGCATACTGTGTGACCCTGAGCAAGTCACTTAACCTCCTTGTGCTCCCAGGTCGCTCCTGTAAAAAAGCTTTCAGCTTAGTGTGCTATACCTGGTTAAACAACTAAATAAAAAAAATATATATATATTCTGAAAAGGAGGAGCTAGATGATGACATCATGGAGAAGGCAGTTTCAAAACAGTGTTTTAATTATGCTGTGACTGACCTTTAGTGACACACACATGTTTGGACAACACCTATCAGCACTGTAAGAAGAATACTTTAGCTAGACCAGTCTAAGTGTTCTGTAGTAGGAATTTGCACTTTCAAATCTTATTCTTTTAAAATATTGTATGTTTTGTGATATATGGTTCTGTATTTACATTTTACATGTTTTACCTATTTTAAGCAAAACCTCTTATTTTAAGAGACTACTTGGTGTGCCTTTGAAATTCTTTATTTGACAGCATATATGGTTAAAGTTGACACTGTGCAAAGCTTACTGGTTTACCAAACTGGGAAAAGGTAAGAGTTTATTCTGAGGTATTTCATAGATTTTTTAAGGGTTCATTTTGAACACCTGGTTAGGTGCCCATAGACAAAAGATATCTGCCTCCCCGAAGAGCAGAATTATCTGAGCCTGTACATTGGGTACACTAGCAAGAGGTTCACAGTTTGAATCCCTCCAGAAACTTGAGGCCAAAGGTTGATTTGAACTCACAAAACAGACAGAAGGGTTACCCTGTTTCTGTTTCCTATTCACAAGACTATGCTCAGAGGTTGGCACTGTGGGAGTAGAGGGCCTGACCTGCTGAGCGGGGTTGTGACAGACTGGTTGGCAGCAGTGTGCATAAGTTTGGTATTGCAAGCTTTTATTGTTCAGTGTGTCAGCTAATACTGTACAGCTCACTTGCAAAAAAAAAAAAAAGAAAAAGGCAGTGATTTATTTTTAAAAGGAAACAGAATTATATCACTTGGCTTACAGTCTAGTTCCTACCTGTTTTATTTTTTTTTCTAAAGTGCAAGTCAGAGTAACCATAGTTAGGGAAGAAGAAGGCTTCCAACTACAGCAGGCACACTGTAGACTACTTAAAGCAGTTGTACAGAGACAGAGGAGTCCCGTTCGAGGTGAAAGCCACCAAGAAGAACTTCATGGATGTCCTGATGATAGCAGATACCTAGAGCATCGAGTCACAGGCAGTGACTGTTAGGGACCGAACCTTGAATGTGGAAGGGCTAGCAGCCAGTGCAGTGTCCAGATCCTATGAGAAGGGTAGCAGGGCCACTGTCAGAAAAGGGTCACAGCAGCAGGGGAATGGCATCACAATCCACACAGGGGTTGTATACAGACCCCCATCTCAAGGGGAGGAAATGGACAAGAAAGTGATAGAGGACATTCTCAATTTGGCTGAAAAAGGGGAGATACTGTTGATGGGGGACCTGAATATGCCAGATAATAGCTGAATGGCATGTACTGCTGCCGCATCCAAGAGCAGGGTCATTCTTGGTGCCCTGCAGGGGGCAGGCCTCAGACAGCTAGTGTTGAAACCCACTCAGGAGGGAGCAATACTAGACCTGGTACTCTCAAATGGAGAGAGGATCACAAATTTAGAAGTCAGTAGACATCTGGGAACAAGCAACCACTGCACAGTGTGCTTCACAATAAGCACAACCATGGAGATGAGCCATACAAAAACAAGCATACTGGACTTTAGAAGGGCTGCCTTTGGCAAAATGGGTGAATACCTGAGGAATACACTAGCAAATGGCCAAAAAGAAGGGTGGAAGAACAATGGAGAAAAATCAAAACTGCTATCATAGAGACAACAAACATTTGTGTGAAATAGATAAAGAAAACAAAGCAGAGTAAAAAAAACACTATGGTTCTCAAAAGAGGTGGCAGGGAAGGTTAAGGAGAAAAAGGCTGCAATCAAAAAGTATAAGGAATCTCAGAAGGAGCATGACAGGGAACTGTATCAATTAAAGCAGAAAGAAGTGGGAAAGGCAGTCAGAATAGCAAAAGCCCAAACCAAGGAAAAAACAGCCAATTCAGTTAAGAAGGGGGATAAAACCTTTTATAGGCACATTAGGGAGCACAGAAAGGTTAAGGGAGGAATAGTGAAGATTAATAAGGGAGGGGGAGGTGGGTAGAGGGAGACAGTGAAAAGGCAGAGTTGCTGAATGAATACTTCTGCTCAGTATTCACAAAAGAAGATGAGGAGGAGTTACCTAAACCAGACAATAGAAGCACTCTGGGTAGGGGTGTTAACACCAGCCCATTCACAGAAGAAAGAGTCCTGAAAGAACTCCTAAAACTCAAGGTGGACAAAGCAATGGGGCCTGACGGGATTCACCCCAGAATCCTAAAAGAACTAAGGGAGGACCTAGTGACACCACTGACCACATTTTTTAACAAATCATGGGAGGATGGGGTAGTACCTGAGGACTGGAGGAGGGCAGATGTGATTCCCCTTCACAAAAGTGGGAGCAAGGCAGAAGTGGGAAACTACAGAACCATAAGTTTGAGCTCAGTGATAGGGAAAATGATGGAATCACTTCTGAAAGAAAGAATTGTTGAGTACCTAGAGGCCAGTGGGGCACAGGACCAAAAGCAGCACGGATTTACAGCGGGAAGGTCATGTCAGATGAATCTAATAGATTTCTTTGACTGGGTGACCAAAGTAATAGACCAGGGAGGGGCTGTGGATATGGCCTACCTAGACTTTAGCAAGGCATGTGACACAGTCCCACACACAAGATTGATAATCAAGTTAGCCAGCCTGGGAGTGGGTCCCAGGGTGGTAGCCTGGGTAGCAAAGAGGCTGTACAACAGGACACAGAAGGTAATAGTGAATGGAACACATTCTGAAGAAAAAGGGGTCACTAGTGGAGTACCTCAGGGCTCAGTACTAGGGCCAGTCCTCTTCAACATCTTTATAGGTGACATTGCAGAGGGTCTGGAGGGAAAGGTATGACTCTTTGCAGATGACACAAAGATCTGCAACAGAGTTGATACACAAGGGGTAGAAAGGATGAGAAGGGACTTGGCAAGGTTGGAGGAATAGTCAGACATATGGCAACTTAGATTCAACACAAAGAAGTGCAAAGTAATGCACCTGGGAAACAAAACCCAGGAGAAGAGTACATAATAGCAGGGGAGGTACTAACAACAACAACAATGGAAAGAGACCTGGGGGTAGTCATATCAGATGATCTAAAGGTGAGTAAGCAATGTGAGACGTCAGTAAGGAGAGCCAGGGGGATACTGGGATGCATAGGAAGGGGCATCACAAGTAGAAAAAGGGAAGTGGTTATCCCTCTGTACAGACAGTTGGTGAGACCCCATCTGGAGTACTGTGTACAGTTTTGGAGACCTCATCTACTCAAGGACATAGACAGGATGGAAGCAGTGCAGAGGAGGGCAACTAAAATGGTGCAGGGTCTGCATCAGAAACCATATGAAAAGAGACTGAGAGAGCCTAATATGTATACCCTTGATGAAAGGAGGGATGGGGGGACATGATAGAAACATTCAATTACCTCAAGGGAATCAACAAAGTCCAGGAGGTTAGCATCTTTCAGAAAAAGAGATGTACAAGAACAAGGGAGCACAATTTAAAGATGGAGGAGGGACGGTTCAGGGGTAATGTGAGGACATTTTTTTCACAGAGAGAGTGGTGGATGCATGGAACTGCCTTCCTGGAGAGGCTGTGGGGTCTAAAACAGTGGAGGAATTCAAACATGCATGGGACAGACATAAGGCAATTATAGTTGGGGGTGGCAGGAAGTAGGCTGTTGGTTAACTAAAATCTGCAGCTTATCCAGTAGGTAGGGAAATGGGCAGACTGGGTGAGCCAAGTGGTCCTTATCTGCCGTCAACGTCTATGTTTCTATGTTTCTATGTCTCCAGTATTCTGCAGCCAGAAGTACTCAGGCTGCAGATTGAGTTGCACTGAATGGAGCTGGAGTTCCAGGAGAAGAGGGAGCAAGAACAGCCAGAGGCGGAATGAGAGAGATGAAAGACAGAGCAGGAACAGTGGGAGGCTGAGTGTGAGGAAAGTGAGCACTAGCAAGCTGCAGAGGAGAAGGCTGAGTGAGACAGCCGAGAGGCAGAGTGAGAAAAGTGAGCTGCAGAGGAGAAGAGGGAGTAAGAACACTGAGAGGCAGAGTGAGAACACTGAGAGGCAGAGCAAGAACAGCAAGACACTGACCATGAGGGGCATGAGCGCCAGAGGCAACACGAATTGGAGAAACTACGACTCCAACCAGCGGCATCAGACCAGGTAAGTGGCTTGGGTTTAACTGGGGCTACAAGACTGGGTTACAAATTGAATTCCAAATTGAATGCCAAATTTAAAGAGGTGGAGGATATGAATGCCTTTTTACATTCTTTTTAAAAAGTTTGTATTCAGGCTAAAAATCCTAGAGTCCTGGAGCTTCCAGCTATCCCCACTACTTACTGGGAAAGCTCAG
The DNA here is from genome assembly GCA_016271365.2 of Neoceratodus forsteri. Classification (NCBI taxonomy): domain Eukaryota; kingdom Metazoa; phylum Chordata; order Ceratodontiformes; family Ceratodontidae; genus Neoceratodus; species Neoceratodus forsteri. The sequence goes on along the minus strand of CM057451.1, from coordinate 839,817,085 downwards.
GATGCTTTGGGTCAAATGGACAGTGAGGACAGTGATGATTATAGCAGATGTAAAGCTGCACTGTTAAAGAAATTTGAATTAACTGCTGAATCATTCAGAGCTAAATTCTGTAAGCTCAGGAGAAGCCCTGACATGAGCTATGAGGAGTTAGCCACGAAACAACGTCAGTTTTTACAGGTAAAATGTTGGTGGGAGGGAATTGAAGAAAACTCTGCTGATAAAATTGCAAATGTGATTTTGTTAGAACAGTTTTCATGGGCCTGCCCAGCAGAGCTGAAAACCTGGGTGGAGGACCGAGATCCCAAAACAGTACAAGAGGCTGCTGAACTCTCGGATCACTATGCCAAGAGCAGAGCTGCCCTGAGAGTAAATGGGGCAGGCATGGCAGTGCAGAAAGGGAAAAGCGTGCCTTCAGGGCAGCTAAAACCCTCACTGCCTCCACTAAAACCAGTCAGACCCAGGTTTCAGAGAAAAGATTTCTCTGAGAAAAGAAATGAATGTTGGTTGTGTAAAGAAACTGGACATATTGCTAGACAGTGTCCCAAAAAGGTGAGCAATACACAACAGGGGTCTAGGAAAGATTTGGGTTGTTTGTCTTCCCTGGAAGCATGCCTGTGAACATGAGGGAACACATAAACCCAGTCATGGTGAATGGTGTACCGACGTAAGGGTTAAGGGACACAGAGTCATCCCTGACATTGGTAAAAGGGGATCTGGTACAGCCTGGTCAGCTTATACCCAATAAATACAGTACATCACTGTACAAGACTTTACTGGTGGGGAGAAAACATTGCCCCTCACTAGTGTTCTCCTGGGCTGGGGTGAAACTGGGGGAACTTTGCAACAGCTGGCTGTAGCCAAAACCTTAGCAGTGGATTTGATCCTGGGCAACAATCTCAAACAAGGGCTGGTGTGTGCAGTCACCCGTAGCCAAGCGCAAGGGAAAAACTAGTTCCCTGTACCCCACAGAAGCCACTGTGAAAGCCACTGGGAGGCTGATTCCTAAGCCTGTGTTTTCTGATAGGGAGATTAATGAAAAGGGGTAGAAATTTCCCCAGTAGCAGTTAACCACACAGCTACAGAGGGTTACTCCAAAGAGGGAGGGGTAACCCATTGTCAGAGGGTTGGGACTGACAGTGATCCTGAGTGCCCTAACTCTACTGCCAGGGGCCCTAGTGTAGTGAATGAAGGGGACCTGTCCCATGCCTTTGGAATGTGTGAGGAGTTTGCAGAAGTTGAGAAAAGTGACCCTAGTCCAGAGAAGCTGAGGGCTTGGGCAGACTCTGATGATGCACAGGGAGGTGACGGCAGCCATAAGGATTATTGGGAAAATGGACTTATGTAAACTCAGGCTGTGCAGACAGAGGGAGAGATGCTTGGCAGGCAGCTTCTCATTCCCCCGAGGTATCATGAGCAGTTGCTCAAGACTGCACATGATATTCCCTTGTGTGGTCATCTGGGAATCACGCTCACTATGCAGTGGTTGGCCCAGAATTTCTATTGACACAACTTCACCCAGAAGGTGAAGGAGTATTGTGGGTCTTGTCAATGGTGTGAAGAAATAGGGAAGGCGGGCAAGAAACCCAAGCCACCCTGATTCCATTGCCCATAGTGGAGGAGCCATTCCAGAGGGTGAGAATGGATATTGAGGGGCCCCATAAATACCCTGAGCTCCTCAGAGAAGAGATTCATCCTGACTGTGGTGGATTATGCCACCCGGTACCCAGAGGCTGTCGCCGTGTTCTCACTGAGGACAGACAAAGTGGCAGATACCTTACTTGGGATTTTCTCCCATGTTGGGTTTCTGCAGGAGGTTATCACCAGTTGGGGGGGGTTCCTTCATGTCGGACCTGATGAAATGCTTATGGGAGAAGTGTGGGGTGGTGTAGAGATGCATAACATCGTATCACCCACAAGCCAATGAACTTGTGGAAAGATTCAATGGTACCCTGAAATCAATGCTCCGGGCATTTGCTAAACAGCATGGGAGGGACTGGGAGAAATACCTTCTCCACCTGTTGTTTGCATACAGGGAAGCGCCCCCAGAGTTGACAGGATTTTCCCCTTTCAAACTTTTATATGGACATGGACACCAGGTACATGGGCCCCTAGAGTTGATCTGGGGGGACTGGAAGGCAAGCATGCCACCCAGGGAACTCCCATTGTGGATTATGTCCTTAGGTTTGGGGAAAAGCTGAAGGAGCTAATGGGGACAGCCCAGAGCAACCTGGCAGCTGCCCAACAGAAACAAAAAGTGTGGCATGACCACAGAGCCTGAGCTCGCTCGTACATGGTGGGTCAGGAAGTCATGATCCTTATTGCGGTCCAGAAAGACAAGCTGCAGACTGAGTGGGCAGGACCGTACAAAGTAGTTAGGAAGGTAAATGATGTGAACTATGTTATAGAGTTACCTGACAGAAGACAAACAGACAGAAAGGATGTACCATGTCAACATGATGAAGCCATATGCTAATAGGGCTGACATGGTGTTTGCAGTGTGTAGTCCTGGGGAAGGGACAGATGAAGGAGACCCCCTTCTGGACTTGCTGGAAGAAAGTAAGTGGGAGTCCTCTGTGGAGGCAGTTAAATTGTCTCCCCAGCTAACCCTGGACAAGATCCAGGAAGTAAGGGAGGTTTTAGCAGACTTTGTCCCATTGTTTAGCACCAAGCCTGGACTAACCCCCTTGGTGACGCACAATGTGGAGACAGGGATACAGACGTCCATATGGTGGACAGCATAGTGAGTATCAGAGAGTGTCCAAAAGGACATTAGGAGGGAAGTGGAGGAGATGCTGGATTTAGGGGTAATCCAGAGATCCCACAGCCCCTGAGCCTCACCCATAGTCCTTGTGCCCAAGCCAGATGACTCTACACATTTTTTTGTGGACTATCATGGACTGAATGCAGTCATGAAGTCAGACGCCCACCCGATGCCCTGGATGGATGAACTCCTGGACAAGTTGGCAGGGGCGACCTACCTTACGACCATTGACCTGAGAAAGGGATATTGGCAGGTAGAGTTAATGGACAGAGCTAGGGAGAGGTCGGCCTTCATCACTCCAATAGGCTTTTTTGAATTTAAAGTAATGCCTTTTGGAATGAAGAATGCCCCGGTCACTTTGCAAAGGTTGGTGAACCAGGTGTTAAGTGGTGCTGAGGAGTACGCCGTGGAATACCTGGATGATATTGCTGTCTTTAGTGTCAGCTGGAGGAACACCTGTCCCACCTTAGGGGAGTGCTGGGCTGGATTCAAAGAGCTGGGCTCATTGTCAAAGCTGAGAAGTGCCAGGTGGCCATGGGAGAGTTGGCATACCTTGGGTATGTGGTAGGCCAGGGACAGCTCCATCCAATCCCCCAAAAAATTGAGGTAATCCAGGCATGGCCAAGACCAGAAATGCAGAAGTAGGTCAGAAGTTTCCTTGGGACAGAAGGGTACTATAGATAATTTTGTACCCAATTACAGTGCCCTGGCTGCTCCCCTATCTGACCTGGTAAAGAAAAAGATGCCAAAGAAAATTACCTGTGGGCCAGCCTGTGAAAAAGCATTTACCAGATTGAAGGAGGCACTGTGCAGTGCTCCTGTTTTGACAAGTCCTGACTACAGCAGATCCTTTATAGTGCAGACTGACGCCTCAAATGTGGGTATTGGGGCAGTACTGAGTCAGACATCCAGGCAAGGGAAAGATCACCCGATAGCGTATCTGAGTAAAAAGTTACTTCCCAGGGAGCTGGCATACTCCACTGTGGAAAAGGAGTGTCTTGCCATAGTGTGGGCCCTAAAGAAGTTAAAGCCGTACTTATATGGGCAGCATTTTGTGGTACAGACTGACCACAGCCCCCTGGTTTGGCTGACACAGATGGGAAAAAACAATGGTAGATTGCTAAGATGGAGTCTTGCTTTGCAAGGGTATGACATGATAATTCTATATAGAGCAGGAGCGACCAATCAGAACTCAAATAGGTTGTCTGGTGTCTATGAGGAGTGAACTGATTTGGGAAGCTCATCCCATGAAGGGGATAGAACCCCTTAATTCTGTCTAGGTGGGGAGGACTGTGATACTTGGACAGCTGGTTCTGATTAATCTATGCTTTTTGTAATATAAATAAATGTGTTATTGAATGTCTCTCTTGAGGAATGCTGTGTGCCTGGGATGACCCCCCCCCCAGGTTGCCAGGTTGCAACTATCAGCTCTGAACCTAAAAGCTAGGAGATAATTACAGGCTAGAAGAAACACAAATTAAGGATCTCCTGTTTATGTGGCTTAATTGTAGCTTGCAGCTGCAAGGACAGATCATAAACTTTTTATGACATTCAGAGGAATCTCTGTTCATTTCCCCTGGTGTTACAAAGCATATTTTACTTCAAAGGGCAGGATATATGTTAAACAGCAGAGCTCTCTGATGCAATTAACTTTTCAGTTTGCTTTGAAAGGCTAAGACCTGAAATATCCTTTTTATGAGGATCCTCAGGAAGGTCAGTTGATTGACTGGTGTCACAGAGAATATTACACCTCAGTAAGATCTGGCAGTTAGTCATAAAAAGTCCTTTGATGTATTTGAGAAAGGAAACTGCTCATGGATCAAATGGACAGTGAAATCACATTCTTAATTGAGAGTGTCATCATTTGGAAAATGAGTTATGCTGAAGTCACAGAATTTAATACCTCTTGATGGGACTTCCTGTTTTGTATATAGATATACATTTCTATATATCCTGAAAAGGAGGAGCTAGATGATGACATCATGGAGAAGGCAGGTTCAAGACTGTTTTAATTATGCTGTGACTGACTTTTAGTGACACACACTTGTTTGGACTCTGAAGCGACAACACCTATCACCACTGTAAAAAGAATACTTTAGCTAGACCAGTCTAAGTGTTCTGTGGTAGGAATTTGCACTTTTAAACCTTATTCTTTTAAAAGATTGTATGTTTTGTGATATATGTTTTTGTATTTACATTGTGCATATTTTTTATCTATTTTAAGTAAAACCTCTTATTTTAAGAGACTAATTGATGTGCCTTTGAAATTCTTTATTTAACAAGTGAAGCATATATGGTTAAAGTTGACACTGTGCAAAGCTTACTGGTTTACCAAACTGGGAAAAAGTAAGAGTTTATTCTGAGGTCTTTCATAGAGTTTTTAAGGGTTCAGGTTAGGTGCCCGTAGGCGAAAGATATCTGGCCCCCCTGAAGAGCGCAATTATCTGAGCCTGTACATTGGGTACGTTATCAAGAGGTTCACAGTTTGAATTCCTCTAGAAACTTGAGGCCAATGGTTGATTTGAACCCACAAAACAGACAGGAGGGTTACCCTGTTTCTGTTTCCTGTTCACAATACTGTGCTTGGAGGTTGGCACTGTGGGAGCAGAGGGCCTGACCTGCTTAGTGGGGTTGTGACAGTCACTACTTGCTAGCAGGGCTTCCACTTTTATGTCATGGACACATGCACAGTTGGAAACAACCAGTATGGCCCTATCTCTATTGGGATCCATGATACCCTGCATCAGGAAACCACCCTGGAATGTATCCAGCAGTATTAAAGTGGTTTTAAGGACTTTAACAGGTCATTTGTTTCCTAAAAAAATGCAAGCAATGAAGTTTGTGATCTCATGTTTGTCTAACTCTGAACCCTTTAACTTAGCATGTTCATTAACTTTATTTCTATTTTGCATATGGACATTCAGATCTGTGGATGCTGGTAAAAACCATAGAGGTAATGGGCCTGATTTTCAAAGGGGGTTGTGTTCAGTGCAAGCTGCAGTAAACAGCTGCTTGCGCTGAAGACCCATGTGCCAGGGACCATGCACCAGGTTCAGGTACAGAAGGTGTCCCAGCACCTACAGTACATCCCCACACTTGAGGCAATCCTGCCCATGCAGCAAACACAGGGCACATAGGAGCATTTGCCGCAAGCTCCTTGCAGCAATGGCAGGCAGTTCCCCTGCCCCAATACATGTTGAGCCCCATAATTAATATACATAAGAATCCCCCAGCCAATCCCAGATGTGCCCCACAGTGTTAATATATGTATAAGACTCCCCCCACACAGATTCCCTCTGTGCCCCACAATGGTAATATATATCAGACTCCCCCACCTAGATCCTTGCTGTGCCACACATTTATGATTTGTATAGAAGACCCCCCTGCCACCCATATCCCCAATGTCCTCTTCAGTATGACACATAACAGAGTCCCTGACATTGGTAGTCCAGTGCCCCCCAACCCAGTAGGTAGTGTCCCCCATCCCCAGACAGAACCAGAGACCAGCACAGCTCTCCTCACACCTCTGTGGTCAGTCACCGACTGAACTGTCACTGAGCAGCGGACTGTACAGTGCACGCCTCATTGAATATCAATGAGCACGTACACATTACAGTGTGAGCTCATTGACGGTACAGTTGGGGACTGGCTGTGGAGGTGTGAGGAGGGTTGTGCTGGTCCCCGACTCTGTCTGGGGATGGGCTGGTCAGTACCTACTGGAGTGGGGGATGGGGGGCACTGGACCAACAATATGGGGACTCTGCTATTTGCTCTAATGATGGGATCATCAGGGATATGGGAAGGGGTTCTTCTATACAACTTATAAATGTGTGGCACAGCGGGGATCGGGGTGGGGGAATCTTATATATGCTAACTTTGTGGAGCACAGCAGGGATCGAGGGAAGTCTTCTACATACATTCTAATTGTGGGGCACATTGGGGATCTGGGCAGGGGGATTCTTATATAGATATGATTGTGGAGCACATAAGGGATTGGGGGGATTCTTATATGTATTTACTTGTGGAGCACTTCGGGGATAGGGGAGAGGGGTCCCATGGCACTATTACAACCAACAGCCCTCTCAGGTGAGATTTTTCCTGGATTAAGGGTACCTAGATGGACCCCTCTCCCCAATCCCCGATGTGCCCCACAAGTAAATACATATAAGAATCCCCCAATTCCTGACGTGCTCCACAATCATATCTATTTAAGAATTCCCTGCCCAGATCCCCAATGTACCCCACAATTAGAATGCATATAGAAGACTTCCCCCGATGCTTGCTGTGCTCCACAATGTTAACACATGTAAGATTCCCCCTTGCTGGTCTAAGGAACTCAGAATTTCTCCCACCTGGAAATTTCTGTGAATTGCAAGTATGGGGCTGTGGCAGCTCACATCTTCCACATGGCCCCTAGCACCTTGTCACAGCCCATTTCTGGGTGAAGGGATGGCACAAGCCCTGTTTGGGGCAGACAGCCTGCATTTGAAGCAGGCTGCCTTTGAGAATTGCTCCCAGTGTATCTTTCAGTGCAAGGAGCAGCTTGTGCCATTCTTTTTGGTGCAAGCCCCTTGCGCCATGCCAGAGGCTTTGAGAATCTGTCCTGATAAGTCCTATCGCTATGTGTGTTCCTATCACAGTTCTTTTTTTGTTCATCAGCTAATTTTCTTAATCCTACAATAGTATGATCTAACTCTTGTATAACTGAGGATAAGGGCCCCTATTCTCAAAGCTCCTGGCATGACGCAAGGGGAATGCACAAAAATGAATAGCACAAGGTGCCCCTTGTGCCCAGCAATGACACCAGGAGAAATTCTCAAAGGCAGCCTGCATCAACTGCAGACTGTCTTCTCCAAATGGGGCTTGTGCCTAGTGGTGGGTGAAGTGGTCCCAATTTGCTCCACGAAGTGATCCGAGGAGCGAAGGCGAATTTTCAGAGTGCTCCACAACACGAAGCGGAGTACTATGCATTCTAATGGGTAATGCAAAGTCCATTGAAAGCAATGTGGTCAAGTGCTGCATATGTGAGGTGGAGATAACTTCACGCTACTCTGCCTTCCCAAACCACTACTCCATCAATTCTTAAGGCTAAGTACATTGAAAACAATGTACTCCACCTCACTTTGCCTTGTTTTTAAGCTCCAAAGGCAAATTTTGCAGTGTTTCATGGGATTTCAGGTCACATGAGCTCTAGATTGTTTTACACAGCCCCAGTTTGGGGTAGTGTGTGTATGAAGCTGTAGGAGACAATCTGCTCTGAGAGCTCTGCGATTCAAACCTTCTAAAAACTGTTAAAAAAAGCCTTTTGGGGTCATTTGTTTTGCTGAAACTTTAGTTCACTGATTATAGGAAACCCTCCTGTGGTCATATCAAGTGTTTATTGTTTGTGTGTGGATTTTGAATGTTAATGTACAATATTTGGCCAGACAGTAGAAGTGTGCTTTGGGGGAGGGGTGTATCTGTGGTGTAGGTAGATTAACTTGGAGAAAAAGAAAGTGCTTTCTGTTTTGGTGATATTTTTCTTGTACAACTGTTAAAGTACACACAGTAATATTTTCGATAATTCTTGCCATTTTTTTGCTGATTGTTGTGGTGCAGCAGTGTACAATTTTAGTTTGTTTAAAATATGTGGTTATAGTACTGAAATTTGCAATGCATTACTTAGTGTGTGTGTGAGTATGTTTATTTATTTTATTTATTATTTATTAGATCATCGGTTTACAGACTTTTGAGTCATAGACTCATTTACAAGGGCACCTCGTCAAGAGAGCAATGCATCACAGCAAACAAACAGTACAGTACATAATGCTTAGATTAAAAAAGCAACCAGTGTTACTGGCATTCACTGGTGATACACGCTTGGTAATAGGTAGATCGTAGTAGTCATAATATAGGTACATGAGTACCATGTCAGGTAGCAACCAGAGATATTTTATTACATTAGTCAGCATATGTTGCATAAGACCTCAGGTATATACAGCAAAAGTAGACAGGGCAGACCCAGCTTAGGGGTGAAGGTAAGGGGTAGGTGGGGGATTAGTGCAGTTGCAGCAGCGAGTTCCTGTCAGATGGCTTCTGAGGGAGACAATGAAAGTACCAGGCTTAGTGGAGTCAGCTATATTGGCTGGGAGGGAATTGAACCAGGAGGGAGCTCGATAGCAAAAGGATCTCTGGACCACAGAGGTCTTTACCCTGGGGAAAGTAAGGGAGGTTTTGACAGAACTGCAGGTGGAGACTTAGGGGGAGGCACGCTGCAGGGAGGTGGTGACCCCAGGGGGGGAGAGCCCTAGCAGGGTCTTTTTGTGTGTGACACATGTCATCAAATCAGACACCTTTTATTTTGCCACATAATTTCAGCAATGTGAACCTGCTATCCACTGCAGCTGTGTAATTTTTGTACTTCTTTGTGGTATCTTTACTAGTACTAGTGGCTGTTACTGCAGCAGTGCAGTATACTGCACCCCCCCACAGCCCACCCCAACCGGCAAAGGAATTATTTTCCAGATTTGAATTTCTGATGGTGAGCACTGGTTAGGTGTTGTGCCTTTGCATCTGCATCTCTTCAGTGTGCAGCACAATATTAATCTGTCCGTGCATTTGCAACTCTTTAGGGCCCAATCTCCATCTCTAACTTAAGTCACAGTTGTTTCTTTGGCTTCCCTTCAGAGTACTGGGCGGGTGTGGCACATAATTCTGTCTGAACATTGTACTCGTTAATATGCGTTATTAAGTCAGGACCATCATCATGAGTCACTCATGATACAAATCATGTTCTTCATCATCACGGTCACAAATGCAGTCACAAATCATGATTTACGATCACGTCACAAATCACAACATTAATTTTTTTAATAGTTACTTGGATGTATTGTAAACCTGTTTTGTAGTATCTCTCCATGCTTCACCACCCCACCATTGTACTCATTAATGAGTGTTTTTAAGTCGGGGAGCTTTGTGCCACACCTCATTGGGGCCCAGGGAAGTACAGCTGTAGGCATTCGCGTTTCTTCATCGTCACAGTCACAAATGCAGTCACAAATCACAATTTACAATTATGTCACGAATCACAACATAAATTTTTGTACTAGTTACTTGAATGTATTGTAAGCCTGTTTTGAAGTATTTCTCCAGGCTTCAGCATCACACCATTGTACTCATTAATGTGTTTTTAAGTCAGGGATTTGGACAGTGTCTGCAGTACATACACAGACTGAAAAGAAGACTGACTGCACACATGCAGTTTAGCACAGTACACTTGCACTGCACAGAATACAAAGTGTCATGCATACAAAAGACAACAAAAAAGGGCATAATTACATACAAGGGTCATGGATGGTGGAGGAATACATTTTATAACACAGCAAGAAAGGTGGGGGGCACATGGTGTGAGGAAAAAAAAACTAATGTGGGATCCCATTGTGATCCAGCAGCAGTTCCAGCATGGACATAATTTGCAACTGATGTCCCCCTGTGTGATCCTGGTGGAGCAGCAGGTGCTGCTGTGGCCCTCCTCTTCTTAGGGATGCCACAATGCACAGCTGCACCCAGTGCCACAGAATGGCCAGCAGGTGCAGACATGTTCCATTCTGTGGTAGCCTGCCACTCCAACTGATGGTGATTGAGCATATGAGTGTTCTGGTCCCCAGTCCCCAGGTGAGTCCCCCGGGAGCCATGATGCACCTCCACCTCACATAGGCAGCACTTGATCACACTTCTGTCCCCCACCGACACAGTCAAAAAACTACCAAACAAAGGAGGTGTGGGGAGGATCAGGCACAGGCAGGGGAGGGCCAGATGAACTGGCAGCTGACTGGTCATGGTGCTGAACAGGGATGGGATACACACCTGGGCCCAGGGGAACAGGCACATCCTGCTCCAGAGTACCTGGTGCTGGACTTGGTGGTGGTGGTTCAACTGCCTCGAGTCAGGACAGGAGGTGGTGCTGGTCCTGCTTTGGTGGGGGGTGGGGCGACAAACAACTTACTACTTCTAAAGGTAAGAAAACTAAAATTTACAGAAAGAACAAATTAAGTAAAAAAGAGTACAGAAAAGACAAAAAAATGTAGCTTTTAAAATAGCTTTTGGTTCTAAATCAAAGTTTAAATCTCCTCCTTGCTCTGATCTCAAAGTATCAGCAGTCACAAAACACACTCCTCTCTCTCCGTCTGCACAGGAGAAAGTAAAAGTGTCTGCTTGTATGACTCACTTCCTTCCTGCCTAGCTAAAGAGCATGTTACTTACAGTACTGTAAGCCATGTGATGTGTGTGGAGGGGGGGCTGCCAAATCTGAAACACCAAGTGGATCACTTAGAATCATAATGAGGAATGCGAAGTCCATTAAAAACAATGACTTTGCCTTACTTCGCATTGCTATTCCACCTTAATGCAAAGTGGTAATGACAAGGCAGAGTGAGCACTTTGCATTGCCCACTCCATGTAGCGAAGTGGCAACGCGAAGTGCCCACTTCACGTTCACATCGCAGGCAGAATTTAAATTCGCTGCATCTCTACTTGTGCCATCCCTGCACCCAGAAATGGACTGTAACAAAGTGGTAGGGGGCTGAGGCAGATGCAAGCTGCCACCAGCCACAGGACTGCAATTCTCAGACCCCTTCCCAGAGGGAGACATTTTAAGTACCCTTAGACCTGCCAGGACTGGTTTAAGGGGACTTACAAAATTCTTCCCTGAGAGAGCTGCTGGTTGTGATAGTGGCACGAGTGACAATCCCTGATGTGTCCCACAATAGAAATATACTTGAGAACCCCCTATTTGTTCTGCGATGTGCCCCACAATAGGAGTATACTTGAGAACCCCCCCACCTGATTCCCAATGTGCCCCACAATAGAAATATGCTTGAGAACCCACCACCTGATCCCCGATGTCCCTATTGGTTTGACAGATACACAGCCCCTTAAATTGGTGGTCAAGTGCCTGCCCACCCCCACCCTATCAGGTAATGCCCTCCCATAACCTCAGACAGAGTCAGAGACTGGCACATCCCTCCTCATACCTCCGTGGCCAGTCCCTGACTGACCTGTCAATGAGTGCCTACTGTAATGTGTACATGTACACATTGTAGACACTCTCAATGACAGTTCAGTCAGGGACCTGCTGTAGAGGTGTGAGGAGGGCTTGTGCCATTCCCAGCTCTGTCTGTGGTTGGGACGGACTACCTGCTGGGGTGGGGTGGGGACACTGGACCACCAATATAAGGGCTGTGTATCTGCCAACCCTATAGGGACATCGGGGATCAGGCAGGGTTCTCTATATATTTCTATTGTAAAGTACATCAGGATTGGATGGGAGTTTCAAGTATATTCCTTTATGGGGCACATCAGGGATTGGCCAGGGGTTCTCAAGTATATTTCTATTGTGGGGCACATCAGGGATTGGGCAGGGGTTCTCAGATATATTATTATTGAGGGGCACATCAGGGATTAGGTGGGGGTTCATATTGTGCTCTGTATGTATGGGGCACTCTGTAGATCTGGGCAGAGGAACAGGTTGCCATTACCGCACAGGGCTTGTGGCATCCCCTTCCATATGCCATGTGCTTGCTGCATGGAAGGGATTGCCACAAGTGAGGGGACAAAGGCATGGGGACCTCTCCTGTACCAGAATTGGGTGCAGGGTCCCTGGTGTGCGGGGTTTTGGTGCAAGCTTCTGTTTGCCACAGCTTGCACTGGATGCAGTCCCCTTTGTGAATATATGTCTTAGCTCCCCTTTGTATAACTTTCTTATTTGGTGTCATTTTTATTTATTTATTTTAAATTAGTGACCAGGAAAGGCACACTGAGCCAAGGCTCATTTCCAGGTGTGACCCGGGTATGAGGTGTACACTGAAAGTAATCAGAGAAATACAACAATTTCTTGTTACAGACGTTAAGTACAAACATCAAGGGCATTTCTCAGAGGTATGCAGTAAAGTACAACTAATTCAATCAATCAATCAAGTCTTTATTTAACCAGGTGTTCATCATTGAGCAGAAGCTCATTTGCAAGATGGACTTGGGTGGCGCATGAACAATTGTATATACAGGTCAACACAGGTATTTACAAGGCAATATAGATAATACTCCTTACAGAAAGGAAGAAAAAGAAGTTCATATGTACATAGAATTATACAGATATTGTACAGATTACATGGTATTTACATACATAGAAGTGTCTATAGGAAGATAAAGCAGGTTATCTAAGGTTGCAGGAGGAAGTAATGGTAATGGAAGAAAAAAAAATAAAAATATACACCAGGTAGAGGTGAAGGTAGGGGGGAAGGGAGGGAGGTAGGGGTAGAAAGGCTAGGAGAGCACGGTGCACAGAAAGGAGTTGGTAAAATGGGATGTAGAGAAGGTGGATGGAGAAAAGGAGTATGTGTGAGCCCCAGGATTGAATGCTATAAAGTACGGGGCATGGTAGGATGTCACAACCCAGGGTAGTGAGCTCCTATCCGAGGTTGGGAAAGGAAGAATAAGGGGATGGACAGGGCTAGTGTTGATAAGACAGGGGGATAAGAGAGAGAGAGAACAATTAGGCTGGTGAGGAGCAAGCTGGGGGGTCAGTACTAAAAATTGGGTCTAGGCGTGGCTATATACCAGTGCAGACACCAGTACTGGGTCTGAGTGGGTGAAGCAGTTACATACTTCTCTGATTGTACAGAAATAAAGTGTCTTGAAGGCATTTATACCAATTAGAGTGCTTAATTTGAGGGTTTTTTGTAGATCGTTCCATAAGGTAGGTAGCACGAAGCTTATGGCTACCCTGCCGAAGCGGGATTTTGCTTTGGGTACTTTAAGTGTAATAGCTGAGTAACTTCTTAACGCGTATTTCTTAATTGTACTCAGGAGAAAACATCAGGAGATATAGTAAGGCAGCTTATTAGAGATGGCTCTATAGGTCCAGAGAGCTGCGTTTCTGTGGCGCCTGAACTTTAGTGATGTCCACCCCACTGCTGCATATAGGGTGCAGTGATGCAAGTCGAAGGGGAGTCCCATTATAAACCTCAGTGCTAGATGGTTGAGTGTGTCCAGTTTAGCCATGTAAGAGTTGGGGCATTGGCTGTAGAGGAAGTCAGCGTAATCAACCAATGATAGGAAAATGGATTGGACCAGTTGTTTCTTGGCATCTCTGGTGAGAAACTGGTTGATTCTAAAAAACAATCCAAGCCTTTGCCGAAGTCGTTTTAGCAAGTCCTCGATATGTTCAATGAAGGAGAGTCTTTGGTCTATCCAAACTCCCAGATACTTGAATTTTGTAACAAATTTTAGTTTTTCACCTAGAACTGTGGTAATTTGGGGAACTGTCCCACTGGACAAAGGGTTAGATGTATGGATAAAAGGGGAGAGGACCACTGCTTTAGTTTTTTTGGCATTAAGGAGTAGCTTTTTTTGGAGGATTTGGCTTTGCAAAAGGTTGAATTCTGACTGTAGGTCATTGCAGGCAGCTTCAGGTGTTGGGTGACTCACGTAGAGAACTGTATCATCTGCAAACAGATGGATGTTGGCTTCTTTTATACAGTAGTTGATGTTATTAATGTAGATTGCAAAAAGGGCCCTAATATAGAACCTTGAGGTACCCCTCTTGCAGAGTTTTTAGGGGGACAGGCCTCCTTCGGCTTTAACTTGTTGAAGGCACCCTGTAAGATAGTCAGTAAATCAATGCAGAGAGGAGGGATCCACACCTATGGTTTGATGGGAGGAGAGGAGCAGACTATGGTCAACGGTGTCAAAAGCCTTGCTTAGATCAAGGAAAACAGCACAAATAAAGTTTTTGCTCTCAAGAGTACGCTGCCAGTTGATAGTAACTTTGGCGAGGGCTGAGATAGTGCTATGTTTAGCTCTGAATCCAGACTGCATAGGATTTAGCAGTTCCCTAGACTCAAGGTGAGTCCTCAGCTGTGCATTTACAATTTTCTCTAGTAGCTTGGACAGGACCGGAAGGAGGGAAATTGGCCTGTAGTTATTGAGATCGCCAGGGTCACCTGATTTGAACAGTGGTATGACATGTGCTGTCTTCCATATAGGTGGTAAGGTGCCCTGAGACAGGGATAAGTTAAAAAGGTGGGTGGCGGGTATTGCTAGTACGTGGTAGGCAATTATTAGGAAGTAAGGGTCAAGGGTGTCGGCCCCAGCACTTTTTCTGGTATCCAACTGAAGCAAGAGGCCCTCTACCTCTTTCAGTGGGGCAGGTTGAAGCGAGAAAGGTGGCGAAACTATCAGAGTTTCAGGCAGTTGGCTGGCAGTCTGGGAGTGAAGTATGTTTGCAGGGGAGTTATCAAATGCCATGCATGCAGTAGCAAAGTGGTTATTGAATGCATCAAGTATATCCATCTTTTCGGTTATAGTCAAGTTGCCAGAGGTAATCTTGGTCGGGAGTGAATTTCCTGGGGAGTGGCCTAGCAGATCATTGATTGTGTTCCAGAGCTTGATTGGGCTGTTTGTGGCAGAGTCGAGTTTGGATTTGAAGAAGGTGGCCTTCGATTCTCTGATTGTTTTGGTACATAAATTTTGTAGTCTCCTGAACTGGTTCCAATCCTCTGCGGTGTTCAGTCTGCGCACTTTTTTCCAGAGCTTATCTCTTTCTAGAAGCAAGGACTTGATCTGAGGGGTGAACCATTTACAGGTTTTGGTCCTAGTTCGAACTTTAATCAGGGGAGCATACTTATTAAGGGCCCTTGATAGAATGTTGTGGAAGATATGGTAAACTGACGTAATCATTTTGGCCAGGTAGAAATCTTGCCACTCAGGGGAGTACTTAAGCTCGTTTAGGTAGGCATGTTCATTGATGTTGCGCCTGGATCTCTTCATAGAGAACTTGCTGATGGGTGCTGGGTTGTTGGTGGATCTTACTCCCGTAATAAAACAATGGTTGCTGGCGTCTGAGAAGAAGACATCAGCGTGGGAGAAGAGATGAGGTTTGCTCACCAATAGCACATCCAAAAGTGTAATTTTGCTGGGGTTCTTCACATTTGGGCTTGTTGGTTCAGTAATAAGTTGCGTCAGCCCATGTTCATCACAGAAGGATGCAAGGGGGCAGCTATGTTAGAGAGCCAGTCAAAGTTGAGGTCTCCTAAAATAATAGTTTCTGGCAGCCCCTGTCCCAACTTGTCACTTAGATATGACACAAGCGGTAGGCCAGCAGACGGTGGTCTGTAGCATCCTATTACACAGAGTGCAGTAGTCTGTGTAATTTCCACTTTGAGAATTAGGCATTCAAATTCACTGGCCACAGATGCTGAGGATAAGCCGAAGGCAGAAAATTTGTCTTTAACGTAGATAGCTACCCCTCCTCCTCTGGCATGCCTATCAGCTCTGAACAAGGCATAGTTGGGTATGTTTACTTCACTATCAGTGGTGCTGGGTCTAAGCCAAGTTTCGGAAATCACAAGTATGTCAGGAGAGGTATGATTTACCCAGGTTTGTATTAAGGTTATCTTTTTAAGGAGGCTACATACGTTAACATGCAAGAAGCTTATTCCTTTTAAATTTGCTAGTTCTGCTGGCAAAGCAATAGCTTCTGGGGGGCCAGGGTTGAGTTCTACGTTGCCTGAACATAGCAGGAGGATAAGTTGGATTTTTCTAACAGCGCTAATTACAAGCTTGTAATTCCTGCCTTTCTCCCATCTTGTAGATCTGATGTTTTTAGGGACTGGAAAGTAGCCACCATAGAAGAGCTGATCTGTTGTAGCAAGAGCTAGTACCCCTACCACAATAGGCTGGGAGGAGATAGAAGTCTGCGTGGTGGGAGGTGGGCCTTGTAGTGGGGGAGTGTTATAAGTACTACTGGTATGTGTGTCCAAGAGCAGGGTTCGAGTACTGGTACTTGGAATCACGGAGGCAATTAAAGGATAAGTTGCCATGTGGTATACAGCACAAGGTGCCATTGTAGACCAAACATGATGGTAGTTCAGGTGTCCAATGCTGGGCAGCTGGTATCAGCAGAAGAAGGGGCAGTATAAGGAGCCATATAGGGCCCGACATGATGGTACTTCAAAAAAGGAGCCACTCAATTAGCCCAGGGGCCAGTGGGGTTGCTGGATTAATGCAGCTTATCAATAGCTTTCCGATCCAGGTAGACCCAAATTTGATAGTATTAAAAATATTTAGTGGTGAAGGCACAGCCAAGGAGATCCTATGCATTTTAGTAAGGCGAGGCTCTGAGAGTTGGATCCCGTAGGCTGGACAGAGAAGAGGGAGATCACAAGCTAAGTCTCTATTGGTGGGGCACTGCGCCAGGGGACGTGGACTAATATTTTGGCAGGAGGTACTGTATTTAATAATCAGTGGAGGTGGGGGGGGCAGTCGAAAAAGTTGCGGCAGTTGCCGTACCTTGTAGGGCCTTGGGTCTGTGTCTGCTGTCTCAAGCATCGGCTAGAGGGGCGCCAACAGCCTGGTAGCCAGGAATCCCACAGCTTAGGAGCTGGAAGCCTGGGCGACAGTTCCTCGGCTGAGAGAGAGAAGGAGAGTGAGGGTTAATAAAGGGAATTCACATAAAGGGTTAGACAGAACAGCGGGGAGTCCAAAATTTGCAGAACAAAAGACGTGTATTACTTTGGCACCCAAAAGTGTCCTGGGCCAGTGCACGTATGCAGGAAAAGAGCTTTAGACACTAGATTCCTTTCCCAAACCACAATTCAAGTACTTTCAATTACAGACTGGGTTAACACTTCGGCTTTTTAACATTTGTCCCAACATAAACATTTTGAGGGTTTAAAATCAAAGACCAGAAGCCGGCTTCTGCCAGGGACCAATCAGAGTGTGGTCTGAGGGGGCGCTCACAATCCGGTTGGTTGCAGCAGTTGCCATACCTTGTAGGACCTTGGGTCCATGTCTCCAGTCTCAAGTGTCGGCTAGAGGGGCGCTGACCACCCGGTAGCCGGGAATCCCGTGGCTTAGGAGCTGGGAGCCTGGGTGGCAGTTCCTCGGCTGAGGGAGAGAAGGAAAGTGAGGATTAATAAAGAGAATTCTTACAAAGGGTCAGACAGAACAGCGGGGAGTCCAAAATTTGCAGAACAAAAGGACGTGTATGGTACCAGCAATGCCAAAAGAGGTAGTGAGGAGTAGTAGTAGGTGGTTGCACTCCAAGGTAGTTTGTTTGGTGTTGCTGGCCTTCTTATCTGCTAGCTGGTTTATAGTTGAAAAGGTATATAGTTGAATTAGGGTGAGGTCCGTAACAATAGGGCAGGTAGAGCAGTAATTGAGAGGAGTTAGATGGAGTGGCTGGAGAAAAGGTTGAGAGGAAATGTGTGATCCTGTGGGCCGGACTGCTTTAAAAAGGGGTGGTGAGAAAGTGGGTCAAGTCAGGTATTGAAGACAGGGAGGCCAACAGCATGAAAATGTGCAGCAGTGGAGTAACCAATCTGCTGCTAGGCTGAGGAAGGGGTGGAGTAAGGGTCTATTTAATACTGTGAGGAGGAGGAGGAGGGGAGGTAGGTGAAAAAATTCAGTCCAGAACAAAGCACAGAAAGAGATTTCCCTGAGATCAGGAAGCACCAGGCATTGGAAAATCAGCCAAGGAGTAAAGCTGCCTATCAGTGCCTGGTTCCTCCACTGGGCATCCAGTCAAAACAGTTGCATTCAAAACCATGAGTTTTGGAGGTCTAGTGCGTAACTGAATCTGTCCGGGGGTCAGTCAGGTGGTCTGTTAGCTGTGGCCTGCTCGGAGAGAGCCAAGGCCACAGGAGCAGCTTGGCAAGCCCACAGATGGGCTGTCTGTGGAACAAGGAGGGAAACATAGAGGATTAAGTACAGCTAGCGTACCATAGCAAGCTCAGTGGGGGGCAGGCAATGGGGTAGGACAAAGCATGAGGTAAAGAGGTGGTAAATGCAGGGCAATTATTTAGAGCTAGAAGAGGAGGTAATGGGTTGGGCTGTGCTTTGGCACCGGGACATCTGAGGAGGACAGCAGCAGCAGGGAGGTGTAAGGAAAGGGTTTGTAGGTAAGGCAGAGAAGAAAGTAAGGTGTTTAGAGAGACAGCATTACAAGTGGGGCAGAGAAATTAATAATTAGCAGAGTGACCAGTGTGGGGAAGGGGCAGAGTTTGTCAGTAGGGCAGAAATGGAAAACTGCAGCAGTCTTGCTCAGTAGCTACAGTAGGTCAAGCAGTCAGACATCAGCTACTATACATTACAGTTTGTCAAGCACCAAGCCACACTGAGAGACAAGACTAGTGGCTTGTAATAGACTAGCTAAGCTGGCAGGTAAAGTAAGACCAATTGATGCATAGCATATGTAGATTATATTAACAAAAATTCAGTCCAGAACAAAGCACAGAAAGAGATTTCCCTGAAATCAGGAAGCACCAGGCATTGGAAAATTAGCCAAGGAGTAAAGCTGCCAGATGTAGATTACAGCATCCAGGACAGTTGATGTCTAAAAACTGTGTATACAGTATATTTCAAACATTTATATATACAGCATTTACAACTGGTATCGCAGTAGTGTGTAAACTAGCCCAGAGATTGTACAGGAGATTAGCAGTATAGACATTTAGGGCTGTCTAGTGCAAAATATTGACCAACAGAGGCCACCAATGGTAGGCTAGGCCTGAGTTGGGGTGGGACCAGATGAGCAACTAGGGCAGGGAGGGGAAGGGAGGAGTAGTTTAACAGCTGAGAGGGAGGAGGCCTGGTGAAGGTTGGGAGGGAGATTGTTCCATAGGAGGGGGAGATGGTAGGAAAAGGCAGCTTGACCAGAGGCAGAGAGGGGGCATGTGAGGTGCAAAGTGTGGAGGGAGTAGCCTGAGTAACTGGCTGGAGAAAGGCGGGAAGAGAAGTAGGGGGATAGGGAGCCTAGCCAGTATTTAGCTATAAGGGCGGCACTATGGGCGGTCCTCCTTTCTGCAAATACACATGGAGGGGCTGCTGTCGCTTCACCTTCTCCATTAGAAAAGGACTGACTCCCTGGAGATGGGCATATAGAGTGGTTATTTAAATCATTGTATGAGATTAAAGAATCATCTTCAAAAAAACTCATTCTATATGTATCTAGTGACAGTGGCTCCATGCACAAAGTAGACCTGGGGCAGTGTCTATTTTTGGAGATCTAATAGCCTGTTCCAAGCATCCTGTAGTATGACTAACAGCTTCTACTGTTGTGAACTGTTGTATAAACCTTGTTATTTTAAGTTGTTTAGCTGTTTTTTCTGTGTTTATATCACTTATATTTTCTTTCTCAACTCTTTAGTACTGTCTTCTAAAGTATTGATCAATGATTTTGTTAACCCCTGTATCACTATTTGTTTCTTTGTCCTGTACTTTCTTTAACTTTTATATCTCCTGTTTTATTTGCTGTTTCTATATTGTTAAGTTTTCCACTTCTTGTGTTCACCATCTTATAAACACCGTCTGCTTCAACTAATATTAGCAAACTTTGTCCTACAGGAAGCTACCTGTGATATAACACCAGGAAAACAGGGCAATAATTTGCCTAACAAAAAAGTAAGAGAAAAACAGTGATCAGCTTCTTTGTGTGAAGAAGCAATCATGATCTACAAATGGATTTTAAAGAAACACCAATATCATACAAAGGTATTAAACAATATCACCCATAGAAGTTCAAAGAATCAAAAGTTCATCAGTCCACTAAAACCACAGGTCTTCTACTGTAGGTTTTCTTCTAGGTTTTCTTCTTCGCTCAGGTGGTCACAGCAGATAAACATTTCTTTCTTCTTTAGGAGTATGTTACAAAGTCGGGATATATAATTCAAAAAGTTGTAAATCTTCCCAGAAAACCTTTGAAATATGGATCCAAGATATCAGTAAGAAGAGCTAGTTTGTGCAAGTACAGAACAAAGCAGCACATTCTGTGCTCAGGATAAAAAAAAAATATCAAAAAGCAGAATACTGTAATCTAGTAGTAAGTATATATCCAAGCCAAGCCAAGCCAAATTTAACTAATATATATCAAAAATCAATTAAATATGTAGTTAAATTTTCAAATTATTAATTGATATCTGACAAATATTTAAAACTATCAGCTTTTGCCAATCAACAATTATACCCCATGTTCTATGGTGATTAATTGCACTTTATTTTGATATTTTAAAATATTTATAACTGTATCTAAGACATCTATAGTAAACCATCCAATTGATAGGTCTTTACCTTAAAACATGTACAGTACTAACTCAAATAAAGTAGCTCAAAGTAACTCAGAAAAACAGAAAATGAATGGACTTCTAATCTTATTAATAAAAGTGTTTAAATACCTTTTGAATAGTAAATCATAAAATGGTTCTCAGTTAAACCTACAAACAGACCACTATAATGAGGAATGTTTCATTATAGCTTTAAATATAGCAAAAATGTATTTAATGTATATTATATTCTTTTCATCATTGAGTATTTTTTCCTACCTGCAGCCACAGTCCTGCTATTCTCCAGCCACCGTTCATCCACCGCCGCCGACCCCGAAGCTGTCATGCCCAGCTGGCGTAGGCAGCTACTCCATCGAGGGGGGTTCCCCAAGCCCCCATGCCCTGCAAGGATCCACTACCAGTGTATGACCTCCAGGCATTGTTGGGTCGGTGAACTGCAGCCATCAAGCTCCCGCGGACTTACGCTGCTTTTTCCCTGTTCTTTCCCCAATGGGGGCACAGGCGAGCAATGACGTCCACGCACTACGTGCAGACGTCTGCTGTGCTCCCCCCCCAAACTTGGCTCCCACTACTCTGCAGTATCTCTAGGCATCTCCAGGGACAACTAGAGCATGATATGCACCCACCCCTTTCCCCCGGACTAGGAGAGCTGTTGTTGGATGCTCGATCCTACTCTGTCCCTGCTGACCCCGACAACCCGGGATCATTCCTGAACCCGGGCCACTGGCGTGGAGTGAAGTGTGGCCACCAGCACCTCAACAATCAGCACCACCGGGCCAGACCATATATTACATTCTTGATTTATTCCATATTAAAACTATTTACTATTCTCAATTGGCTTACGTTCACTGTCGGAATTCAGTAATAATAAGTGTGTCCTTTTACATTAGTTTGTGCTGATGCAATGCTTAAAGTAGCAACTTTCACACTCTGGTTCTTTATATGGGTAACAGACCAAAATTTCACTCTCGGGGATCAACGGTCTGAAAATAAAAATGTAATGCATAGTTTTCCAGCTAAGTAATTTTCTCTACTGGGCTTAAAACAGTACTAGGTATAAGCTAATAAAATAAAATAAACTATTAATAAATGAGTAAGCAAGATGGCAGCATGAAAATGGTTATGATGCTTGGCTTACCGCTTGCAGCATGCAGCATGTCTGTAGTGTAGAACAAAGTTCAGCCTCTTTCTTTCCTCCAGTTTTTATTGCTGTGGGTGGAGCCTACAGCCATTTTGTTATCTTTAGCTTGAAAATGGAGTTTCATGGAACACATTTTTGGGACATTTCAATGCATCCTTCCACATCTACAAATCACTATGACAACTAAAATAAAATAATCCCTTCTTTCTGTTTAGAATGTTGGAGGCATAACTCCAGGCTGCGTATCTGATGGCCAATAGGAAACTGAAACTGCTTGCTAAATATTGGTTGCCTATTAAACTGGAAATGTGTTTACCCCCCTTCGAAATGCAACAGCTTGCACATTTAAATGATAAGTGTCACAAACACACTAAGTAGGTCAGGACCTCTGCTCTCACAGTGCCAACCTCCGAGAGCAATAATGTGAACAGGTAATAGACAGTGTAACCCTCCTGTCTGCTTGTGGGTCTGAATCAGCTTTAGTCTCAAGTTCTGGGGGGACTCAAAATGTGAACCTTATACTAGTGTACCCAAAGTACAGGCTCAGATATGTACCCTCTTCGGGGGATTGTGGTACAATCTTTCACCAGGGGCACCAAGCCAGGCTTCCAAAATGAACCATTAAAACTCTATAAAAGACCTTAGGTATAGTCTTACCTTTTCCCAGTTTAGTAACGCTATCAAGCTTTTGAATAGTTTTTGTCAGTCTTAACCCTCTATACGTCACATGGAAAAAAAGAACTGGCAGACCCTGGCAGTCTTTCAAAAAAAATATTTTACTAAAAGATGGTAAAAATATGAAAAATGCAAACACAGAACAATATAATATATCAAAGTGCATATAATCACTTCAAAGAAAAGCAAAAGAAGCTACAAACTCCTATCAACATACAGTTTAGATCTTTTCTATCAAATGTAGTACTTCTTTAAGCGCTTATCAGAGCTGTGTGTCTCTACAGTCCCAAGATGGCATATCCAAACAGTTCAGACACAGTATAGTTTAAACTGTGTCTCTCCACACCCCGTCTGTAAGTCATCTAGCTCCTCCTTTTAGAATATAAAAAAAATACAAACAGGATGTCCTATCAGGAGGTATATAAGGTGACATCAACAAAAACTCATTTCCCAAATTATGAGTCTTTTGATCCACCAAATT
This sequence comes from Neoceratodus forsteri, assembly GCA_016271365.2. Lineage (NCBI taxonomy): Eukaryota > Metazoa > Chordata > Ceratodontiformes > Ceratodontidae > Neoceratodus > Neoceratodus forsteri. Next base: position 839,793,932 of record CM057451.1, on the reverse strand, counting down.
CCATTTAAGTTTACAACCCTGCAATTTTCTCACAGTAGGTGCAAGATACCCGGCAGGAATCAGCTTTATGATATCCTGTTTCTGAAGTCATAAAATGTATATTTTAGTTTCCCAGCTTCAGAGCAGCAACAGGTCATAAAACAGCCATAAAATGAACTTCCTCAAGGAAGTTAATTACATTATAGAGATCTCCTGTCAGTGTAATATATCCTGTAGTTTTCACTGACATCTGGGGGGGCACCCATGGAGCACAGGCTATCTTATGTGAGACAATCACATACTCTATTTTTGTATTACAAATAGCATACAATAATCATAACCAGCTGGCCAAGTGTCACAGTCCTCCCCACCTAGATTGAATTTTGGGGCTCTATCCCCTGCATGGGATGAGCTTCCCAAGTCAGTTCACTCCTCATATAGACACGGTAAGCCATCTGCATTCTGATTGGTTGCCCCATCCTTATGTAAGATCATCATGTAATCACCTTGCAAGGCAATACTCCATCTTAAGAGTCTACCATTAGTTTGTCCCATTTCTGTCAGCCAAACCAGGGGGTTACGGTCAGTTTGTACCTCAAAATGCTGCCCATATAAGAATGGCTCTAACTTCTTTAGGGCCCACACTATGGCAAGACACTCTTTTTCCACAGTAGAGTAAGCCTGCTCCCTGGGAAGTAACTTTTTACACAGGTATACTAAATGGTGATTTTCCCTTGTCTAGATGTCTGACTCAGTACTGCCCCAATACCCATGTCTGAGGCATCAGTCTGGACTATGAAGGGTCTGCTATAGTCAGGACTTGTCAAAACAGGAGCACTGCACAGTGCCTCCTTCAGTCTGGTAAAGGCTTTTTCACAGGCTGTCTCCCAAGTAATTTTCTTAGGCATCTTTTTCTTTACCAGGTCAGATAGGAGAGCAGCCAGGGCACTGTAATTGGGTACACATTTCCTATAGTACCCTGCTGTCCCTAGAAAATTCCTGACCTGCTTCTGCATTTCTGGTCTGGGCCATGCCTTGATCACCTCTATTTTTACTTGGTTAGGATGGAGCTCTCCCCGGCCTACAACATGCCCAAGGTGTGCCACTTCAGCCATGGCCACCTGGCACTTCTCAGCTTTGACAGTGAGCCTAGCCTTCTGTATCCTGCCCAGCACTTTTCTAAGATGGGACAGGTGTTCCTCCCAGCTGGCACTAAAGATGGCAAGGTCATCCAGATATGCCACAGCGTACTTCTCAGCACCATTTAACACCTGGTTCACCAATCTTTGGAAAGTTGCCAGGATGTTCTTCATTCCAAAAGGCATTACTTTAAATTCAAATAAGCCTATCAGAGTGATGAAGGATGACTTCTCCCTAGCTCTGTCAGTTAACTCTTCCTGCCAATATCCCTTTGTCAGGTCAACAGTCATAAGGTACGTCACCCCTCCCAACTTGTCCAGGAGTTCATCCATCCGGGGCAACATGTGGGCATCTAACTTTCGTGACTGCATTCAGTCCATGATAGTCCACACAGAAATGAGTAGAGCCATCTGGCTTGGACACAAGGACTACAGGTGAGACCCAGGAGCTGTGGGATCTCTGGATAGCTCTTAAATCCAGCTTTTCTCCACTTCCTTCCTAATGTCCTTTTGGACAGCCTCTGACACCCGATAAACTGTCCGCCGTATGGGTGTCTGTGTCCCTGTCTCTACATCATGCATTGCTAAGAGGGTTAGTCCAGGCTTGGTGCTAAACAATGGGGCAAAGTCCGCTAGAACCTCCCTTACTTCCTGGATCTTGTCTGGAGCCAGCTAGGGAAACAATTTAATTGCCTCTACAGAGGACTCCTACTTGCTTTCTTCCAGCAAGTCCAGAAGGGGAGTCTCCTTCATCCATTCCCTCCTCAAAACTACATACTGAAAACACCATGTCAGCTCTATTAACATATGATTTCATCATGTTGACATGGTGCATTCTTTCTGTATGTCTTCTGTCAGGTAACTCTATGATATAGCTCAAGACATTTGACTTCCTAACTACTTTGTACAGTCCTACCCACTCAGCCTGCAACTTGTCTTTCCAGACTGGAATAAGGACCATGACTTCCTGACCCACCATGTATGAGCGAGCTTTGGCTCTGTGGTTGTACCACACTTTTTATTTCTGTTGGGCAGCTGCCAGGTTGCTTTGTGCTGTCCCCATAAGCTCCTTCAGCCTTTCCCTAAACCTAAGGACATAATCCACTATGGGAGTGTCCTGGGTGGAAAGCTTGTCTTCCCAGTCCTCCTGGATCAAGTCTAGGGGCCTATGTACCCGGTGTCCATATAAGAGCTCGACTCTTGGGGCACCTCTCTGTATGCAAACAACAGGTGGGGAAGATATTTCTCCCAGTCCCTCCCATTCAGCAAATGCTTGGAGAGTTAACTTCAGGGTACCATTAAATCTTTCCACAAGCTCATTGGCTTGGGTGGGTGATAAGGTGTTGTGTGCCTCTGCACCACCCCACACTTCTCCCACACACATTTCATCAGGTCCGACATGAAGGAATCCCCTCGATTGGTGAGAACCTCCTGCAGAAACCCAACATGGGGGAAAATCCCAAGTAAGGCATCTGCCACTTTTTCTGTCCGCCGTGAGGATAGGGAAACTGCCTTAGGATACTGGGTGGCATAAACCACCACAGTCACAATTAACCTCTTCCTGGAGGAGCTGGGGGTATTTAAAGGCCACACAATATCCATCCCCACCCTTTAGAATGGCTCCTCCACTATGGCAATGGAATTAGAGTGGCTTGGGTTTTCTTACCTGCCTTCCCTATTTCTTGACACCGGTGACAAGACCTGCAATACTTCTTCATCTGCTGGGTGAAGTTGGGCCAATAGAAATTCTGGGCCAGCTGCTAAGTAGTGCACACAATTTTCAGATGACCAAACAAGGTAATACCGTGTGTAGTCTTGAGCAACTGCTCACAATACCCCTGGGGAATGACAAGCTGCCTGCCTATCACCCCTCCCTCTGTCTTCACATCCTGAGTATATATCAGTCCATTTACCCAATAAACTTTAGGTTTACCATCACCTCCCTGTGCTCTGTCAGAGTCTGCCCAAGCCCTCCATTTCTTTAGACTAGGGTCACTTTTCTGAGCAGTTGCAAATTCCTTACACATTCCCAAGGCATGGAACAGGTCCCCTTCAGTCTCTAAACTAGGGTCCCTAGCACTAGCATCAAGGTACTCAGGATCACTGTCATCCTTAAGCCTCTGACAATGGGTCACCCCTCTGTCTTCAGAGAAACTCTCCGTAGCTATGTGGTTAACTGCTACTGGGGAAATTTCTACCCACTTTTCATTAGCCTCCCTATCAGGAGACACAGGCTGGGGAACCAGCCACCCAGTGGTTTCCACCTGGGTCCAGGGAGCTAAAATTTTCCCTTGCCGCTTGGCTATGGGTAACTGCACACACCATCCCCTGTTTGAGGTTATTGCCAAGGATGATGTCAACTGCTAAAGTTTCAGCTACAGCCACTTGTTGCACAGTCCCCCCCATTTCACCCCAGTCTAGGAGAACACTAGTGAGTGGCAATGTTTTCTCCTCAGCAGTGACCCCTTGTACAGTTACAAATGTACTGGGTATATGCTGACCAGGGTCTACCAGATCCCCTTTTACCAATGTCAAGGATGCCCCTGTGTCCCTTAACCCTTGTGTTTGTACACAATTCACCGTAACTGGATGCATGTGTTCCCTCATGTTCACAGACATGCTTCCAGGGACATACAAACAACCCACTTATTTTCTAGCCCCATGTTGTGTATTGCTCATCCTTTTGGGACACTGTCTGACAATTTGCCCAGTTGCTTTAAAAACTCAACATTCGTTTCTTTTCTCAGAAAAATATTTTCTTTGAAACCTGGGGCTAACTAGTTTTGGTGGAGGCAGTGAGGGTTTTAGCTGCCCTGAAGGTGCACTTTTCCCTTTCTGCACTGCCACGCCTGCCCCATTCGCTCTCAGAGCAGGTCTTCTCTTGGCATAGCAGTCTGAGAGTTCAGCAGCCTTTTGTACTGTTTTGGGATCTCGGTCCTCCAGCCAGGTTTTCAGCTCTGCTGGGCATGCCCCAAAAAACTGTTCTAACAAAATAGCATTTTCAGTTTTTACTGCAGAGTTTGCTTCAATTCTGTCCCACCAACATGTTAAACATTGACTTTGTTTCATGGCTAGCTCCTCATAGCTCATGTCAGGGCTTCTCCTGAGCTTATGGAGTTTAGCTCTGTATGCTGCTGCAGTTAAATTAAACTATTTTAAAAGTGCAGCTTTAAGTTTGCTGTAATCATTACTGTCCTCATTGACGATTTGACCCAGTGCATCCCAAGCTTTCCCAGTAAGTAGTGGGGATAGCTGGAATCTCCAGGACCCTCTAGGAATTTTTGCATGAATGCAAACCTTTTCAAAGGAATTTAAAAAGGCATCCATATCTTCCACCTCTTTAAATTCAGCTATCAATTTTGAATTCAACTTGTAACCCAGACCTGTAGTTCCAGTTAAACCCAAGCCCCTTACCTGCTCTGGTGCTGGAGGTTGGAGTAGTAACTTCTCCAGTTCATGTCTCCTCTGGCGCTCATGCTCTTTATGGTCTGCCTCTCGCTGTTCACTTCAGCTTCTCACTGTTCCTGCTTCTTTTCTCTCTGGAACTCCAGCTCCATTCTTCGCAACTCAATCTGTAGTTTGATTGCTTCTGGCTCCAGAATGCTGGCAACCTTCCCCTGCTGCTGTGGCCCTTTGCTGACACTGGCCCTGCTGTCATACTCACCAGATCTGGACACTGCACTGGCCACTGGTCCCTCCATGCCCAAGGTTTGGTCCTTTACATAGTCTGTGACTCAATGCTCTGGGCAACTGTTGCCATCAGGGCATCCATGAGGTTTTGCTTGGTGGCTCTCATCTCATGCAGGACTCCTCTGTCCTGGCACAACTGCCTCAAGTAGTCTGCAGTGTAGCTGCTGTAGCTGGAAGCCATCTTCTTCCCTAACTACCGTATGGCTACTCTAAGTTGCACTTTAGAAAAAAAAATAAATCAGGTAGGAACTTGACTGTAAGCAAATTTATATAGTTCTGTTTCCTTTTTAAAAATAAATCATTGCCTTATTTTGCAAGTGAGCTGTACAGTATTAAGCTGACAGGCTGAACAATTAAAGATTGTGTTACCAATTTTCGCACCACTGTCAACCAAATCTATCACAAGTCTGGACTGTCATGTATGGTATGGGCTGCACGCCCATTGGATCTTGCTCTGCACCAATGGGCGTGCAGCCCTACTGGGCAGTCAGTCGGCGATGGGCGGGCAGCAGGCGGGTGGGATGCTGCCGCCCGCAGCTGCCGTGGGGGTGGGGTGGTGGGGCTACGTGAGTGGGTGGGGTGGGGACACTAGCCACCAGGGCTATGTTTGGGGGGTGGTTTTATTACACTACCGCCCACGATCGAGGAGCATTTCGTCACTGGACCACCAGGGATATGTATGGGAGGGGGTGGTTTTATTACACATACCGCCCATGATTGGGCATTTCAGTCCACTGGACCACCAGGGATATGTTCCGGAGGAGGGGAGGAGCCACATTGCTGCCCGTGATCAGGCTGGTGGGGGAGTACACTATGTCATGATTGGGCTGCAGGGAGGTACACTATGCCGCGATCGGGCTGCAGGGGGCACAGGGACTGGGTTGGGGGCCAGCCACAGGTGGCAGCTGCTGTGTTGCACCCTGCAATACAGCAGCTCACCTGTGGGTGGCCCTCGACTTAAGCCTTTTTTTTTTGGCTCAAAGTCCTGCAGGTGCAGGTTGGGGGTTGCGCCTGCACAACTCTGCACAGCCCGGCTGAATATCGGGCTGTGCAGTTTATGCATGGTTCCTCCCCTTCCAGTTGAGCATGCATTCATTTGCATTGCGCTGTTGCTCAGCCTGTTTTCAGTGGCGCAACTGCCTCCTGCTGAATATCGCAGAATGGCGTAATTTCAGACTTGCACATGTGCAACCCTGTTGCGTATGGTGCAACCCTTTTGAATATCCCACCCTTAATGTATATTTTTACCTTTTCCCTGTTTAGTAACACCATCAAGCTTTTGAACAGTTTTTGTCAGTCTTAACCCTCTATACATCACATGCCAAAAAAAGAAATAAAACTACAGACAAACTCCTACCAACATACAGTTTAGATATTTTCTATCGAATGTATTACCTCTATAAGGGCTTATCAGAGCTGTGTGTCTCTACAGTCCCAAGATGGTATATCCTAAACAGTTATGACACAGTATAGTTTAAACTGTGCCTCTCCACACCCATTCTATGAGTCATATAGCTCTTCCTTTTAAAATATAAAAAATACAAACAGAATGTCCTATCAGGAGGTATATTAAATAAGGTGACATCAGCAAAAACTCATTTCCCAAATTATGAGTCTTTTGATCCACAAAATTCCTTTTAAGTTTGCAATCCTGCAATTCTCTCACCTAGCTGCAAGATATCTGGCAGGAATCAGCTTAATGATGTCCTGTTTCTGAAGTCATAAAATGTATATTTTAGTTTCCCAGCTTCAGAACAGCAACAGGTCATAAAACGGCAATAAAATGCACTTTCTCAAGGACGTTAATTACATTACAAAGATCTCCTGAGTTCAGCGCTCAGTCATTCAGGTATCTTGGAGTATGGCAGGATCAACATCTCACTTTCTTGGCCCACATAGACACCATAATAAAAAAGCTTCACCCCAAGCTCGGCACCCTTTATAGAAACGGCTCCTGCCTTCCGCACCAGGTGAGATGGGAAATGATCCAAAAAATTATCCTCCCAATTTTTGACTATTGCGATATCATCTATTGCTCTGCTCCTGCCATCTCCCTAGCTAACTTGGACACTTTTTTAACTCCTTCTGTCAGTTTGCTCTGGATGCACCTCTCCTTACCCACCATTGTCACCTGTACCGAGCTTCAGCCTTCCCTTCCCTAACAAATAGATGACTGCACCACTGAGAAAAATTCATCTCTAAGTCCTGGCTTGGTACACTCCCTCCCTATCTAAACTCCCTAATCTCCCCCAACCCACTTCCTCTCATCTTCTAAGATCCCCTGACCACATATTTATGACTGTCCTCTGGAGATCCACCTCTAGTGGGCAGGCCTCCTTCTCCTATCATCTCCCTAAACTGTGGAATGGGCTTCCTACACAAATCCGATCCTCTTCCTTGCCTGACTCCTTAAACCAAGCTCTACATAACTTCTTCTCTGTAAATTGCACTTGCCCCTAGCCCCCCTTTCTTGTATCACCCTCTGTCTGTTGCCCTATCTGCCTAGCTTCAACCCAATTCAATGCACTTATAGCCTCAGAGCCTATCCTGGCTCCAGTTGTGTATAGAAACATAGAAACATAGAATTTGACAGCAGATAAGGACCGCTTGGCCCACCCAGTCTGCCCATTTCCCTACCTACTGGATAAGCTGCAGATCCTAGTTAACCAGCAGCCTACTTCTTTCTACCCCCAACCCCCAGAATTGCCTTATGACTATCCCATGCATGCTTGAATTCCACCACTGATTTTGACTCCACAACCTCCTCCGGAAGGCCATTCCATGCATCCACAACCCTCTGTAGAAAATACTTCCTTAAATTACCTCTGAGCCACCCCCATCTTCAAATTGTGCCTCTTGTTCTTGCACACCTCTTTTTGAAAGATGCTACCCTCTTGGACTTTGTTGATTCCTTGAGGTACTTGAAAGTTTCTATCATGTCCCCCTCTCCTCCTTTCCTCGAGGCTATACATATTAAGCTCCTTAGGTCTCTCTTCATATGTCCTCCGGTGCAGATCCTGCACCATTTTAGTTGCCCTCCTCTGGACAGCTTCCATCCTGTCTATGTCTTTGCAGAGATTGGGTCTCCAGAACTGCACACAGTACTCCAGATGGGGTCTCACCAGCTGTCTGTACAGAGGGATAATAACTTCCTGTTTTCTACTGGTGATGCCTCTCCCTATGCATCCCAGTATCCCCCCAGCCCTCCTTGCTGCCTTCTCACATTGCTTGCCCACCTTTAGGTCATCTGATATGACTACCCCAGGTCCTTTCCATTTTGTTGTTGTTAGTATCTCACCCCCATTGTGTACTCTTCCCCTGGGTTTTTTGTTTCCCAGGTGCATTACCTTGCACTTCTTAGCATTGAATCTAAGCTGCCATACATTTGACCATTCCTCTAACCTTGCCAAGTCCCTTCTCATCCTTTCCACCCCACCCTGTGCATCAACTCTGTTGCAGATCTTAGTGTCATCTGCAAAGAGACATACTTTTCCTTCCAGTTCTTCTGCAATGTCGCTTATAAAGACATTGAAGAGGACTGGTCCTAATACTGCTGCTTCTTATACTCTCTTTCTCTCTCTCACTCTCTCTCCCTCTATATTGGTTTATCTCCTTAGCCTGCTGACATAGCCCTGGGCCCTGGCTCACCTCTCTGCCACTTTGCTACCTCTCCATCACTTGTTTTCTCTGTGCCATTCTTAATCTGAAGTGTGTAAGGCCTTAGGTCCCATTTGCCGCTATTCTACCTGTCATTCTGTCTCACCTCTAGTTGCTAGTCTCAGGATCTTAATCTACTCTACCCTGCAATTGTTTGCTTTCTTGCTAATATATTGTTCACTTACAACCTATGTTTTTTATGCTATTGTATAATTGTGTGCATGCTCATTGATACAATGTAACTCCCATCACCATTTCCCCCAGGTCATACCGGGAGATGAGCAACTTGTTGTTCAGTGTACCTTACCTGGTGAAATGTTTCAATAAATAAATAAATAATATATTATGTAGTTTTTAATGAAACCTGGGGGGGGGGGCACCCATGGAGCACAGGCTGTCTTATGTGAGACAATCACATACTATATTTTTATATTACAAAATAGCATTCAATAATCATAACCAGCAGCCAAGCATCACAATTAGTATTTAAATATTTTGTGCTACTAACTTCACTTAGGGATAAATATATTTTAAGAAAGATTCATACCTCATAAATGTTACCCTTTCCCAACAAATTTTGTAAAGATTTACACTGTTTTTAACCTCGCAAGACCTATCTGATAAAATGCCAGGTCTTCAGACTAAATACATACATTTATTTTTAACAGAAAGGGCTGCAGCCTGCTTCCCAAACATAACAGATAAGAGCTACTGAGATCTCTTATAGTAAGTGTGTGTGTGTGTGTGTGTGTGTGTGTGTATGTGTGTACATATTCATGTGTTTGGTTGGGGGAAGGGTGGAGAAACAGTCAAACTCTGGCAAAGGAGACCTCATCTAATGAATTAACTGCTGACAAACCATGAGTGAAACAGAAGGAAATTATGTTATACCTTTTATTGGACCAACATAGAAGTTACAAAAATAACATACCAATTATAACATTCCTGATCAAACAACTACAAACAAAAGACTGTGTTTTTGTCATTTTATAATATGACATACTTAGAGTGTATTTACTGAGTTGCTGGATCAGGGCCTTGATAAAATAATAACATTTACTTAACTCATTCAAGATTCCATCAGATGGACAGAAAAATGTGTTAAAGAATTTGTCTGAAAACTAACAACTATAAAATGCAAAAACAGCATTTGTGCATGTGTGTGTGTGTGTGTATATATATATATATATATATATATATATATATACATATACACATGTATATATTTGTAATAAATTTGCTTACATGCATTATTAGTGTCTTTTGAAAGATTGTCTGACTTGTGATTACTAAGTTTGAGTATAGTTCATGAAATAATGAGCTTGATATTTGTTATTTCATGTAGTCCCCCATTACACCTTATGCATAGCATTGAAATCCAAATCATTCCAAGGCCATCATAACATATAACATTAATACTGAACAGCAAATCAGAACTCTTTTCCTAATAAAAGGCTCCTGATACAATAAATAAAGAACAGAGTCATAAATATGGAACCAGTGGCTTATGGAAAAATCTACAGGGATTTATACAGGGACTGGATTCTGGCTTTGCAGGGAAAACACAGGGAAAATGAAGGTTTCTTACAAAGTAATGGTTATTTGGATCTGGGAACACTGAATACTTCTTATCTGATATTTTGATCCTGGATAGGGCAGGGGAGATGCTACATCTCATTAATACAGGGATGTTCATTTACACATTTTTGAATGTATTTACTCAGGCTGTCCCAGATTAGATGCAATATCTTGTTTTTAGTGGGGTCATGATTTTACCATTTTTATAATGTATTTATTCAGGCTACCTAGTCCAGGGCCCCCGTATTCAAAGGAGATATGCAGTGCATTGCAGTAGAACAGGGAGATGTGCTGCACAACTCCAACAATGCGCAGCAGTGCAATATTCAAATGTGTGGGATGTGCCAGCCACAAGGGAATGGGCTGGGCACATAAATGGTATGCTGTTCAAGTCAAGGGGGCAATCCCATGCATATGCCCTGCTGCAGCATATTCAATGGGAATGTGCCCCTCACAGTCCAGAGCACCACAGCCCACAGTTAGGTCATGAATAGCTGGTCAAACCATGCCAGCAACTCAAAGGTAGCCTGCCAATGTGCACCCAGATGTACAGCAGCCTGGCAGCCCTGGTAGACAAGAGGTACCCCCTTTCCATCCCCAATCTTGCCAACTCCATCGCTAAAGAACTCCATAGTGTAGGGTGCCCTTCCAGTCCCAATTGCACCAGAGGAAACCATGGTCCATATCCATAGTCTAGAGGACTCCCATCCACCACCCCTGTACACAGACACCATCCCTTCCCCCATACCCAACCTGTTGCAAAAACCGGAACTGCCCTCCACAGCCTGCCATAGCCAACCATTGACTGCACTAAACCTGTGCTGGGGTCCTGCACTCTGGAATGACCCAACTGGCTATACCATGCATTTGGGCACCATGCCAGCTGTGGATCCACCAGTGTATGCAGTTGTGTGTACATCCCTGGCAAACTGAAGAGGAAATTTAAATACCTCCAATGCATGCCTTGCTGATACTGTATCTTTCTGCCCTCATACACCACTGCAAGTCCATACTCTTCCCTGTTTCCTTGTAACATGCCACCCTCCAGACTGCTGAAGTATCCTGGGTGCCATGGGGTGTGGTATCCTGTAATGTCATTTGCAAAGTACGCTTCAGGCTATAGATAGCACATACACAGTTCCCCAATTGTACAAATGAATGGGAGGTCAGCCCTAATATGCCTGTTTTGGGACCTGAGTGAGTGGGTACATAATTAGCCATCACCTTCACTGAGCAGTGCAATGGTACTGGGATGATGGATCCACATGCCAGTGCCTGAGGATTATAGCCACTGAGTGTTATCACCCACACACAGCTCATGCCTACATATAACACATTCCAGTAGTCTACTGTGAATGCTCCACCACCCACTGACAGAGTGGCACAATCTCATTACAGAGGCAGTCATTGTAATGGGATGGGCAGGGGGGCAGGGAGGGGGTGTTTGTGCACCATTGAGTGGGAGCAGGGGCCACTACACTATGGACATGGACTGTAGGTGTATCCAGGTGCAATTAGGGATGTCATTGGGGTCCCTGAAATATGGAACCAATAGAGCTTGGACTCCAGTACAATCGGGGCTGGTGGAATGGGTAGGGGGTGCCACTGTACCACCAGAGACTTCAGGGCCTGTCCCACATGGGAGCAATTGGGGTTGGGGCTTGGGGACGAGAGCTGCTCTGGCTCATTCATCCCCATGCCAACATGCAAATAGTCTGGTAATGAGCATGCATAAGGTCCCTTTGCACCCTGCATGCTCAATTAGTTCATTTGCATTTCTGGGCTGAATATCGCCAACAGGGGCTGCAGTGCATACCCGTATGTGCCACACATTCCCCCTGGAAGGTATTCAGTTGGGGTCACCCTGACTTGGAGGCCGCCTGCACTGCAACTCCCGTCCAGGGTCACATTTTCAACAGGAATGATGAAGCCCACCAGGATGAAGCACAGTGTCACAGGTTTACTGCATGGCAAAAAGGATTAACTCCCTTTGAAACTGCATAGTTTGCTACAGTAATTCTACTGCAGAATTCTGCAGTGTTGTGTTTCATCCTGGTGGGCTTCATTATAAGCACACCCTGCTGCATTCTCTTTGAATACTATATCAGTGCCGACCAGCTCACCCTCTTTGTACAATGCATCTTTCTGCTCATGCATTGATCCAGCACTTAATATATTCCCCTAGATGTAAAATATTGTTTTTAGTGCATTGTGATTTTATACTATGCAGCATAATATTGTATAGCTGTAGAGCCCCCTGAAAATAAGATGCCATTTCTTCTGTGAACTATCTAGGCTAAAAATATAGCAATCAGCAGGCATATTCCAGGAAAACACATTGTAAAAATGTGTAAAAGGAAGACCGCATTGAAACTGCCTCTCCACAGATCTGCATTGTGCAATTCATTAGAAATAATGGGCAACAGCAAACCAAAAGCTTTTCATAGCCATTTCGGCTCTGACCAGTACCTGTTATAAGTGTTGCCCGCGAGACAAACTGCAAAGTTCACTTTTATCAGGATATGGAATATGCTGCTATTTTAACACAATACGAGGTAAGCTGTTGTTAAGAGGCAAAGACTTAGAGTGCGAGCAAATGCTGCTTCCAAAATTCTTATGACTGAATGTCGAATTGAATCCTAGGACCATGAGCATTTAGATTCATATCTACTAGTGCTTGCAATCAACACACAAGTGGTTCTACATGGTTCCAATTCAATTCAATTTAAATGTTAAAGTTGGGAAAGCAGTTAAGGACCAAAGACTATTGATTTACTAATTGAAGTCAATTAAATCAGGATCGATTAGGGACCAATCAAAGCTATCCAAGTATTTCCTTGGTTTATGGTTTTAAATGTTTATCTGATCCAGCTTTCTATTGTATAGAAGTTAAACAGCTTTGAATGTCACACCAAGAGCTCATGCAATTGAATACTTTGGACCAGGTTTTATTCCCTACAAGCAATTAATTTAATTATTCCTGGATAAGGATCCTCTTTTTGCCCCTTGCATACATTATACTTTTGCCCAGCGCTAATGCAGTATCCAAACAAGTGTTAAAACTACAGTATACTGGTGGGCAGTAAATCTTTAATAATGAGAAAAGTCACTTCAAAAAAAGGTTTAGCTGAGTTTTTCTTTTACAGACATCCAGGCTTCCAGGCAAAGGAAAAAAAAAGAATATTAAGTCACACTGAGGGAATACTAAAGTTCTGGATGATATTTGACTAGAATATATTTGGGAGACGAAAAAGTGCATTTTCCAACTTCTATGCTTCGGTGCGTTTATCCTCTGCATGCTTTACCATGGGACACCCTCTGAGGGGGCTCCTGCCACCAATAGACTCTCTCTCTTAGTAGCAATGCCTGTGGAACACTCTAAGTCAGAAATGTGGTGTCAAGTGACTCATGCTGGTCCTGTAAGACTGTGTTACTGCTGTGAATGTGACAGACTTATGGAAACTTAAGCAACATGTTTGCAGCTCTGTCACAGATAAGGCAATGGTGGCATGCATTTGAGATTCACAAAAAAACATAACACAGTCCTGCTTCCAGTCCAGCTCTCTTCTCACCAGTGCAGAGTATAAGTCACACCTTCTCCCAGAATTCCATGTGTTTTCCCATGTAATGAGAAAAGAAGAATCAGCATTTCTATAGCACTTTTCAAACACAGTGTATCCCAAAGCACTTTACAAGCAATGCTAGACTGGTAATGAAGTGACTGAATGTGTAGTGGTGGCCATATCACATATCATCACCCACACACAGCCTGGATAATTGCATGAACCATTTTATGGGAAGGGGAATGTCGGCCAGGACACAGGAATGTCCCCTACTGTTTGTGAAGAGTGCCCTGGGTTATTTTACTTCCACCTGGACACCCACCAGGACAACACCAGGATGGGTAGAAGGGACCTTGGTTTAACATCTCATCTGAAGGATGGCACACCCCAGCAGTACAGCACCCCCCTAATACTGCACTCAGATGCCAGAAATTGTTTTTAGGTGCAAGCCCAATCCCGGTGTGGGGTGAGAACCCATGACCTTCTAGTCCAGAGGCAGATGTGCTACCAACTGAGCCACGCTGACAAGAAAAGATCTATGGGCAGACTAGATGGGCCTAGCAGTCCTTATCTGCCAACAATGTCTATGTTTCTGTGTTAGAAACTGACAGCAAGAGAGTCTGAGGGACGTTGTGCACCAAAACCACTGTTGCCCGCACCTGTAGTTCCAAGGAGGCTGACAGGGAAGGAATGTAGCAGAATGTAAAGCTGCAAGAGCGCAGGAGACTACAGCAGAGAAGTCAGAAGGAGAAGACAAGAGAATCGGAGGAAGGAATCAATGTTTACTAAACTCTAGAGGAGAAGACAGAGGAGACAGAGATTTGGAGATGGAAAGTTTGCTTGCACTGAGCCACAAAAGACAATCCTAAATAACTCTGAGAAGTTTGCTATGTGATCTGACCTGTGGCTAAACCAAGGGGGAATATAACAATCAAGATAAAGTTCATGCGTCCTCTGTCAGTTTTTATTTCAGTTTTGTGTGCTGCAAGTATTAATTTGTATCTTCTCTGTAATCTCACCAGTACTTGTCCTTAATCTATTGCCTGCACTTACCTGTCACTCCCATTCCCTTCTCCCAACACATCCTCTAACTTTCTTACCTCCACTCTCCTATTTCTTATCTCCCCCCTCCTCTTCCCTCCTCTTCCCTCCTATCACCCATCACCCCCCTTTCCCACATGTTGACAAGGTCTGATCCAGCTGCTCCTGCTCCATATAGTTTTTACTTACTATGCTTTATGACCATTATATTGCAAACTTAGTACTGCTGTTGTAAAGTGCCCTCTTTGTTGTACTACCAAGCACTTTTCAAATGCATATCTGTAAAAATTACTCTGTTCTCTGTTTAACTGTACTGCACCCCTTATATGACTTGTCTTTTGATAATTGTACTGTTTCTTTTGTATTTTTCTGTTTCGGTCTGTTATTCTCTTGTTCTGATGTGGAACATTTGTAAATGAGTTCAAAACTCAAAGGTATTATGTAATCTGAGATTTAATAAATAAATAAAATAAAAAGAAAAAGAAACCCATAGAGAAGTGATTTTATTCTAACACTCCAATGATAATGCACTTTTAGTTATTTTTAGTGCCTTAGTCTGTACTGTAGTGAGTTTTCTTAAAAAACTAAACAAAAACATTTCTGGCAAATTTTAATCAATCCTAAAATTATTGTGAGGTGCTCCTTAGATCAGTAGATGTGTGCCTGTGATTTATTAACATTGATGAATATACTATAAAGCTAGTAAAAGTTTTACAATGCTGTTATTTTTGATACCAAAGTGATGATGCAGCTAAAAGCTGCCAGATTTTTACTCTCATTTCGAGACTGACACAGCTGCTATGAAGTGCTCTCTGCAGCAGATTTTAGAGTGAAGTTCTACATTTAGTAATAGACTGGGCAACACAGGCTCTGCTTGCTATGTACTCCTCAGAGTCTTCTTCGGTAACAAACTAATGGTATTTAATTTTTTTCTGCCCTAAGTGCATGCTGTTCAAGCTGCTGCCCAAAAATTGGCTGCTGCTGTGCAGTTTATTTATTTGATTGCTTTTGTTATAGCACCACTTCCCCTTGTGTAATAGTAGTTTTTAGAAAGTATTTTTAGTTATGTCTTTGCTGCATGGGAAAGTGATGTCAAAAGGCTGCCACCCAGTAGTGACACAGCACATGGCAGTAATAGGCCTTTTATAGCACCAGTTACAGTACATTGCACATGAAAATAGTAACCTGACAGACGATAATAGTGTTTTGCCCCTGCTTGAATTGCAGCAAAATTGAAGGTAGGCTAAAGATTACTGCACTACTGAGAGGCTGCATCTTCTCCAATAAAGCTTTAAAAATATTTACTCCTTTCTTGACTCAAGGGAATGCCATTTCCAATTTTAATAAAGTCTTTTTTCTCAATTGTCTGCATGCTAGGGGACTCTGCTCTTGTCAGGCAACCATTCAAATCCATCTGCCACTAATCTCTCTCTTGCCATCATCCTGTAGCTTTCCACCAGCAGTGGGGTCTCAAGGAGAGGAGACCCTCAGAACCAAGGATCCATGTGGGAGAGGGCTTCATGGTGTAGGGGCCCAAGTGTGCCAGTGGCCATAATGGAGACGGCAAACTTTAGTCCCCTGTTTGCTTTCCTTTATCCACTAACTACGACAAACATTGGCTACAGCCTCTGTCAGTATCATTCAGTACAGTGCAATATGCAGATGTGCAGTCCCTTGCAAGGCAGCAGGCTTCCCAGCACACTGCAAGGAATCCCTAAACTGGCATACACCAACATCTCCCTCCCATGTCCTTGCCATTCCAATACCAACATTGGGATCTCAGGCTGTTGACACTGTAGCACAATGTGTTTTTAATAGGACACAAGACCATGCAAGAGAATGACATTGTCAGGTTTTATCAGCAGGAAAAAAATGGTACTATACACTAAAGTTCTATCAGTTCAGTTATTGTCATATTGTTATGTTGTGGAGGTTGTATGGGAGAATTGTGTCATTGTGGGCTGCTGATAAGGACCACAAACAAAGGCAGAGGTTTTTATGTTTTGCTTTCAGTGCCATTTAGCCTGGGGATGACCTAACATTAAATTATTTCTACTACAGTGAGTGAAAAACATGTAGAAGAAAACTAGAAACAGATTTAGTGAGTCATTAATAAACTATTTATTTAAATTTTAACTTGACCTCATTGTTTGAATGAGTTGAAAGTTTGATACAATGTTTACTTTTTTTAACTTATGCTTCTGACAGAATGCACACAAAGTAATTGTTAAGTCAAAAGCTCATAAGCATATCTAGTGTGCCTTTCTTAGCTCATTTGCATATCTCGCGAGCCTGTGTACAGTAGTGTAATAAAGGCTCACTAGATTTTATATGGTCTTCCCTCATTCTTTCAACACCCCCTGGAGTGTCCACCATATTGCAGACTTTTGTGTCATCTGTGAAGAGGCATACCTTCCCCTCCAGCCCCTCTGCAATGTCCCCAATAAAGACACTGAAGAGGATTGGCCCCAACACCAACCCCTGTGGCACCCTGCTCATCACCTCTCCCTCTCCAAAGTACACCCTGTTTACCACAACCCTCTGACTTCTGTCATTCTGCCAGTTCTCCACCCACAGAATTATTTTAGGATCTACCACTAGGTTGTGCAGTTTTTTAATCAGCCTTCTATGGGGGACAGCGTTGAATGGGTAACCCAACATATGAGTGCTAGGGATTGGGAGCCTATAAAAATGAAGACCCAATCTCCGGTGCATATGTCCAGGGCTACCATAGGATAGGGTGGCCGGATGGGGGGATCAGCAAATATAACAACAGGATGTCACTTTATGTATGCGCACGGGGGGGTGGGGAGTGAGCATGCACAGCTAGGGGTTGGAGGGAATGTGAAGGGTGGTGCCATGGTGGGTTGCCCAGATGACCCCTTGGCATAGTGGGTGGGTTGGTGGCACTGGTTGGCGGGGTACTGGGTTTGGGTCCAGGCACTGGTGCGTTTTTGTTGTGCCCAGCCCAAACCTTTTTTTAAATGTTTTCACCCCCCCAACATGCACCCTCCTGTAGTTGAGAATCCTTATTTGGGGGGTGTGGGTGGTGATGCATCCCACAGGGAGGGTGCAGGGGGACAAAGCTCTCATGCATAAAACATTAAAAAAATAATTCCCCCGCACTGTTTTGCTGTGAGCTGGGGTGTCAGAGTGCCGAGAAAAAATTTCAGCACTCTTGACCTCTCGATAATGATGATCACCTTTAGGCTTTCACCATTATCACATAAAGCTGTTGAAGGCATTTCTGAAGTCCAGATAGACCATATCCAGTGCACCGCCCAGGTCCACTACCTTAGTTACCAAGTCATGCTGTAAATTAGTACAATGAGTTAGTGCAAAACACAGTGCTTATCCTAAATACAGTAAAAGTTAGGGTTAGAAGTATAAGTAAGTAAATAAATGCCATATAAGGCAGTGTATGTGTGTTAGT
Organism: Neoceratodus forsteri; assembly: GCA_016271365.2. Classification (NCBI taxonomy): domain Eukaryota; kingdom Metazoa; phylum Chordata; order Ceratodontiformes; family Ceratodontidae; genus Neoceratodus; species Neoceratodus forsteri. The sequence continues at coordinate 839,775,852 of CM057451.1, read as the reverse complement.
GTGTGCTTGTGTGTGTGTGGCAATGCTCTGTGTGTGTAGACAATACATTGCTATGTTATACTGGAATATATACAGTATGCATATATATGTATTAGTGTGTGTATCGCAACAATCAGAAAGTGCCGTTAGGTGACTCAGTGGTGCAAAAATTGCTAATTTACATTCCCCGCGCTATCTAAATCAGTTTCAGCCTTATGCATGTCATTGCTGATTTAAATGAGTTGTGTAGTGGCAACCCCCCCCACCCTCTGATGTCCCTCAGAGCCTGAAAAGAAGAAAACAGTCCCTCGATGTCTGTTTTTTTTTAATCTGTATATTGTGTGTAGACAATGCACTGGTATGTTATTCTGGAATATATATACATATATGTGTATATATATTAGTCAGTGTGTGTGTGTGTGTGTGTGTATCACAATAATTAGAAAGTGCAATTTGGTGGCTCAGTGGTTTCTGCAAAAAATTGCTAGTTTATAAATTTCTCACTGCCCACAATACCATTATTTTGCAACCATATTGGCCTTTGCTAGAGTTTGTTTTGATTGAGTTGCTAGTAATGAAGAAAATAATGAAATACACATGAAATTGAGGACATGCTGCCAATAATGAAGATAATAGTGAAATACACATGAAACTGAGGACAAAAAGAAATAAAAGCTGTTCAATATAAGGGGAGAGAGAAATTATCATGTGCGACTTTGATAAATGACACACAACACAGTGATGCACAGATTTGTTTTGCTTTTGTACTGAGTAAGGGATTTTTCTATCTCTCCTCCCAACAGGGAAATATTTCTTGCATGTATTAACAGATATCACAGAAATGAGTACTGGGCTGCACACACTCACACACTCACACACTGGGTAGGGTAAAGTGCAGTCATAGGGCATACAGCAGGATGATGAGCTGGCCAGTATGCCATGTAGGAGACAGAGTCACACAACACGTCACACAGGTTTTTTTTTGTAAGAGTACACAATTTCTCTCCTCCCAAAGTCCCCCAAGAAAATATTTTTAGCATGTACTAATAGATACCACAGAAATGGGTGTTGGGCTGCCTACAGTTGCACACTGGGTAGGGTACAGTGCAGTCTAAGGGCACACAGCAGGTTGATGAGCTAGCCAGTACTCCACATAGGAGATGGAGTTATACAAAACAGTGACACGCAGATATATTTTTTTTTGTATTGAGTAAGGGATTTTTCTGTTTCTCCTCCCAAGAGGAAACTATTTCTGGCATGTATTAACAGATACCACAAAAATGGGCACTGGGCTGCACATGCTCAAACACTGAGTAGTTCAAGTTCAAGTTTATTGCAGAAAAACTCCGTTGAGCAAGCTCATTCACAAGGAAGTCCTGAAACAGACATACAATCAAATAAGTTAAGAGAATTGCATAATATTACACAATGTACATAAAGAGCTCCCTGGGTACACAAAATTCATGATGGGAGGTGACACTGATTATAAGACAATACATTACATACATTAGGATTTCACCAGAGAAAAGTTAAAGTTCCTGGAGAAAGTAACAGTAATTACATAACTTTAACTAATATGTTAACAGAAATTCCAACTGATACACTGATAATGAGGGTGAGTAGGGTGGTACAGTGCAGTCAAAGGACACACACCAGCAGGATGATGGCCAGTATGCCATGTAGGAGATGGAGTCACACAACACAAAGATATATATTTTTATGAGTAAAGGATTTTTTCTCTCATCCCACAGTACCCCCAGGAAGTCTTTCTGGCATGTATTTAAAGATACCACAGAAATGGGTGCTGCTGTGCTGTACACAGTCACACATTGGGTAGCTAGGCACAATGCAGAGAAAGGGCACACAACAGCAGGATAATGGCTAGCACATCACATAGGAAACAGAGTTATCATGCAATGAGTGCTGTGCGGTGCCCATTTACACACTGGGTACAGTGCAGCAAAGGGCACACAGCAGAATGATGGGCTTGCCAGCACGCCACAAAAGAAATGGAATCACACAAACAATGCACACACACACACACACACACATATATATATATATATATATATATATACTGTACACATATAGCTGTATATATATATATTAGTGGCAAAAATCTCTGTTTAATGCATCAGTAAGGTTGTTCCACAGCGAAAAAAGTGAGGAAATTTGGTGTTAGGGTTGAAAAGCCGCAGCAGCCTCAACACCCCAACGGCATCGGGTGTGTGGGTTGTCAGTCCTAACTCTCACCTCATCACATGTGTGAACAAGCTGAAGCATAGGAGAAATGGGTAAGAGTTAGGACTGATGACCTCAAAGCACACCCGATGCCAGTTGGGTGGGCGGGCTGAGGGGGTGCAAGAGGGGTTTTCAACCCTAACACCGAATTTCCTCACTTTTGTCACTGTGGAACAACACTAACGGATGCATTAAATGGATTTTGTTGCCTCTAATTTCCCTTCTTTTTGAGAATGAGGACTATAAATAGTGAAAGGAATGTGGTGGTGGGAGCGCGGGGACTTTTGGGCCCTGCGCGCCCACCACGTGTTTTTTTGTGACATAGTAACAGCAAGTGCAATGCAAATGCAAGTGCTAATGGTTATGCACATGGTGATGCAAACGTAAATTGTAAAGCAAACCTTAATAGAAACACAGGTGCAAAGTGACGCCAAACCGAACAGTGACACAAACGGAGATGCAAGCGCATACGAAAATGAAACTGGTAATGCGATGGTGATGATACTGCTATTGTAAAAGCAAATGATAACTGTAACAGCAACAATAATGCCAAAGGAAACAGAAACGGAAACACAAACGCAAACGCAAGTGCGTATGGAAATGCAACCCGTAATGCGCACGGTCACGGTACCGCAATTGGAAACACAAATGGTAATGGTAACAGCAACAATAACTCCAAAGAAAACAGAAACACAAATGCAAATGGAGGTGCGTATGGAAATGCAAACCATAATGTGCATGGGCATGGGAACGCAATTAGAAATGCAAATGGTAACAGTAAGAGCAACAATGACACGAAACGAAAGACAAATGTAAATGGATATGGAAGGGCGGCCACAAACAAAATTGATAATGCGCATGGTGACACTAAGCAAAACACAAACACAAACAGTAGTGGAGACACAAATGGTAACAGTAACGCAAACACAAGGGCAAATGGAAAGGGAAAGGGTAACGCACACGGTGGCATACACGGGAACGGAAATGCAAACAGGCATGGAAACACAAGTGTAAAGCCTTTGTGTAACAGTAACTGGAGCACACACTCTATTTTTTCCCAAAAAGCTTCATTGAGAAACACAGTGGAAACAAAGAATGTATGCATTATAATGTGCCTCAGAGCAGAAAATGAGCAGTTGTAATACTAAATTGCTAATATCTCAGTAACCGTACGAAATAGAAAAAAATAAAAATTTCACATGATTCATGAGTTTCCAAGCTAGGTTTTCACTGAATGCATAGCCCATGGGGCTACACATTTTGAGATGAAACTTCCATATCTCGCACCGTTTCTGAGATACCTGCCCCGAAAGGTGCGGCGGACACCACCATGGTAGTCTATGGGAAAAAATATCAACTTTGGAGTACTGTAACTTTGTGCCTGTGCAACACTTTGTTACCAAGCCACCAAAAGGCACATCTGTGAGATATTGGCTGCCTTCCCTCCAAATTTCAGCCCAAAAGACCAAACTGTTCTTTTGCAGCAGAGTGGCAAAGAATTTCTGTCATTTTGCCATAGTCTAGAAAAGTAGTGTAGTGATTTGTGACACGTTCCGCAAAAATTTGCAAAAGTGTCACAAGTGTGACACTACTTTGCTACACTAATTTTCCCACACATTTGAAAAACATTTCTGGAGTGTTTAACCTCAAAATAAAGACATGATTAGCATCCTCAGGGCTCCAATAGGTAAACACAAAAATAATTATGTCCCTAGATGGTCCCAATTTTAAATGCCAAGCATTTCTGTGATCAGTAACTGAAAACAAAATGGTGGATTTGCAACACTACTAGGGCCATTTGTGACACTAAAAAATGTATTTGCGACACTTTCAAACTTTTTGTTAACTTTTCCCATTGACTTATAATGGGAAATTGTTTTTTGAATAACTTTTGAACCATTTAATATTTTTTCACAAAATCTTCAAAAGGCACATCAGGGACCCTGACCACACGTTCTGTGAAGTTTTTGGACCAGTCACATAAACCGTGCAACATGTAGATGCGAGCAAAGAATGTGCAAAAAAAGGTAATTGTACACACGAATGTCACTTAATAACTCTGCAGCTGTATATCCGACCAGTACAAAAGTTGCCAGATCTCAAGATCAGTGGTTGCGCCCTGTGTCTGCCAAATTTCAGGCAAATCCATTGAATGGTGGCAAAGTTATTAAGATGCACGTTTTCACCATTTAACCTTAAAAGGGGTACTCAACACTAACTATGGTAGCACTACCGTGCTACCATAATATATATATATATATATGTATTTATAAAATGGGTAGAAAAAAGTAGCTCATCTAGTGGACAATCATCATCACATGACCATGCGTATATCAGAGCGTGGCCACACACCTGCACTTTTACCCCCCCAAAAAAACAATTTTGCAATTTTATAAGATAGATAATCCATTCTAGGATGTGCGGTCGTGCTCTGATATAGGCACACCTTGGGTGATTGGCCTTTTCGGCCTGCGGCTCATCGTACAACACACACCAAGGCATGTGTATATCAGGCGTGACCACACACTAAGATGGGTTATCTATTATATATATATATATATATATATATATATATATATATATATATAAATATATATATATATATATATATATATCTGTAAGGATTTTTCTCCTCCCAAAGTCCACCCAGGAAACCTTTCTGGCATGTTTTTAAAGATACCAAAGAAATGGGTGTTGGGCTGCACATGGTCACACACTGGGCAGGTACAGTGCAGTCAAAGGGTACACAGCAGGATGATGGGCTGGCCAGTATGCCACATACAGTAGGAGACTGAGTCACACAGTCAACACATATTTTTTGTTTTGTTGGTTATGAGTAAAGGATTTTTTTCTCCTTCCAAATTCCCACCAGGAAATCTTTCTGACATTTATTTAAGGATACCACAGAAACTTGTACTGCTGGGCTGCACATGGTCACACACTGGGTAGGTACAATAAAGTCAAAGGGCACACAGCAGGATGATGCCCTGGCCAGTATGCCACATAGGAGACTGAGTCACACAAACAACCCATATTTATTTTTTTTTGGTAATGAGTAAAGGATTTTTCTCTCCTCCCAAAGTCCCCCAGGACATTTTTCTGGCATTTATTTAAAGATACCACATAAATGGATACTGGCTGCACACAGTTCACACACACTGGGTGTGTACAGAGGTGCAGCAGTGAAGGGTACACATCAGGATGATGGCCCACCAGTAAAGCCAAAAACATGTTTTATAAGGAGCTAAGTAAGCAGCTGTGCAGTTACTGCAGTACAACCTCCACTGGATGCCTCCTCCACTCTGTCCAATTTTTTTTTTGGGGGGGGCAGATCGAGAATAAGAATCAAGATGAATTATAGAATTCAATTGACTATCTAGTCAAAAAACACGTCCTTCTTCAGTTATTTCCACTCCAGCTCTGACTGGAGTCTGCAAATTCTTGCTGCATCACAAACTGACTCAGGAGTCATATAACTCCTCTCCAAATTTGTTACAGTTTATGAGCCTCCATCAAGGAAAAAAATATTGTTTCAGTCCATCCCTCCCCCCAACTCTCAGACCCTCTTACACCCACTGTCTTCAGACTCCACCTCCATTCAGAATTTTTGTCTAGTCTTCTGCTTCTCCCTCCCAATTCTGACTCCCTCCTACTGCCCAACTCCTCACTTCCTCCCTCCCGACTCTTAGTCTCTCACTCCCCGTCCCACTGTCTACTCCCTGAGTCCTGTTTTATGAGGGATAGCCCTGATCCATGCCCCAAGAATCCCTGACACCACCCACAGCAAGGAGGAGAATGCCATTCTTGTCCCATCCTGTTTCACCCAGGCAGCACGGTGCATGTATGGGTGAGCTGATTTTTAAAGAGTAACATGTTTCCAGCTCGAACCATACTGTGAACCCTCTAATATTTGAGTCTGAAATTAATACTCAAACACCAGTGTTCGAGTATGGTTCAAATCTCTTTCAAACTAGTTCTGACAAACCTACTTCTTGACTGCCTCATTGTCCATGTTCAGCTGAAGTGTGAATTAAAGGTGATAGAAAATCATTTTTAAATAGTTAACTGCCCCTCACTTAGGTATTCTGGTATGCTTTGACCAATTATTGATAAATAGTCTAGCTTTGGGGTGCCCTCAGATCTAGATATAGTCCACTCTCCTCAGTGGCTGCTGCTCTTTCTTTTCATTTTCCTAAGACATTCCATGATGTCAGTTACACCATTCTATATTCTTGGTCTAACTAGGATAAAAAGGATAATATCCTGAGTCACCTTGTTCCAATCCCTGTCCCCGCCTCCTTGTCCCAGCTTCTACCCATTAAAAATGTTTTAGGTCCCAATCAAAAAGCCCTCACCATCGTCTCTGTATATATTCCACCTCGAGATCAAGATCTTGGCATCAAAGAAGTTCTTAACTTCATCAACTCCCAACCTTCTGGATCTGAACACATTCTGCTAAATCTGCCCAGTGGCTCCCAGTGGCCCAGGTCTATACAAGTTTGGTTTATATGAAATTGTTAATAACAACCTTTATATAGACAGTTGGCCATGACAAGGTTAAAAAGGTATAAAAGGCTTGCAGAAATGCAAATGGTTAATGAATGATTAAATGATGCCAACATGTGAATTGATATGTATGGCTAGCAAAGGGCTGCAAGTGGCTAAGTGAATAAATGATACCACCATGTCATTTAATGTGTACGTACATGTAAGAACTTTAAAAGGTTAATTGTTAAAACTCTGTAAAATAAATATAGAAAATAGTTGAAAAGCATAAGCCATGTTAAAACCAAGGTCTAAGCAGAATGAATTTACCCTGTCAGCCAAGACACTGTGGACCAGAACATGTCTTTTTGAAGGTTATGGCCGAGATATGCGCGCAGCTGTTGATAACTAAGTTTAGCCTTGACTATTAAAGTTCCTCATCCTATGATTCCCTTGTGTTCAAAAATATATTTAACAAGAAATTGATAAGAAATAGTGAGATACATAATTTGGCCACTGTCTGCTGGTACAAGGCTACTTTTACATTTGTAGCAAGCTATTTTAAAATAGTCACGTCCCCTCATGGGTTTTCTGTCTCCCAAGACAAAGTTATTTGTAATGAATGTAAAATCCCTGATCACTTGTTTTTCCATCCAAGGATGAGAAAAATAAACCCCCCTGTTTCAGCAAAATGTCAAGTACATCTTGTAATCAAGAACTTTGATTACAGGATGTATCAAGAACTTTGATTACAGGATGTACTAATGACCAGGCGTCTAGGCTAAAATCTGCTGTATTAGTTTTTGGGAAATTCCAACCTTGCATTTTTGTTGTAAACAAGTTGGATATAAATATGAGACCTAATGGTTATGTCCAGTATCTCTTCAAGAAGAAACAGTCTGAGATCTGACTATCCATAGTGCTCAGGAGATCCAGAGATAAGTATGGTTTCATATTTCTCTGAAAATCTGTAGCCCTGTAATGCAAATATTACTAGCTGTCTAGATTGCATGTTAGAATCACCCCAGTGGGGCTGCCCCATTGGCTGTTAAGAACTGAATTGTATTAGGTACACCCAGGTAGTACCAGGCTACCTGATGCCTAGAAATAATATTAGCACCTATTTCCTTTTGTAACTTAGGATTATTAATCATGTCAGGATGCATTCTTACTGTTAAAATAGGATTTCTCTGGTTAGTTTTGTTAATACTATACTAATAAATTACAACTAATTTGGCAAAGAAAACAGTGTGGTGGCTTTATTGAATTACTGAGAATTACCAACCAGAAACCTGTATAGTGTATAGCCTCACTGTTTCAGTGAAGCAAATGATGTGAATTTACAATTCTGCTTGGTGATTGCAATATAAACTGGCTCGCATCTGATGTCTACATTCATAAGGATGCCCTTGCAGCTGCCAGCCTCTCACAATTGGTCACCACACCAACTCAGATAAATTACAGAACTGGCACCAGTACCCTGCTGGACTGTGTTCTCATCAATCACCATACCAGGATCTCTTGTACCTCCGTTCTCCCAGACTCTCTCAGTGACCACTCCCCGGTTATATGTGAATGGTCTAATAAATTTCTAAAGCCACCCCCTATAATCATTGCCAGCAGAGTCCTCCCCCATGGTCAACTTACCCATCTCAAACAGTACCTGTTCTTGCAAGACTGGCTGCCCATCTACAAGGCAACGGATGTTAACATAGACCTCTGCTACTTCATCGCCACCTACAATAAGGCCTGTGACCTCTTCGTTCCTTCAAAAAAATGGAAAACAAAAGCCCTCTGTAACCCTTGGATAACTGCGGAGCTCCTTTCCCAGCTGAAATCTAAGGACCACCTGTGGGCAGTGGCTAAAGCCACAGACAAACAATCTGACATCCAAAAATACAAACATGCCCGTAATGCCTGCACAAAATCCATTCATCTCACTAAAAGCTCAAATCACAAGGAAGTCCTCACCAACACCTGGGGAAATGGTTGTGCTTTATGGGACAATATCAAGGACATTACTGGGAAACAATCAAAGTCCCCTCCAGCCATGTTAATTGTTGAAGGGTCCACTACCCTTGATCCCATGGTCATTGCAAATACCTTTAACACGGCTTTTACTGACCTCAGTACTGTTCTACCACCTGATTTCTTCACAGTCAGTCACACCCACTCTAACACAGCCTGCACTCTGTCAAACCACCCTCATTTTTACTTCAGGGAGATTAAGATGAATGAAGCTTGCTGCCACATCTCCTCAGCTGTCTCCACTTCCAGAATCAGCAGTGACACCCTGGACCTTAAGCTGCTATCACTTACACTTGACAAGGTCCTCAGTCCCCTAACTAAAATTCTTAACCTCTCTCTCCATACCAGTACATTCCCTGAAATATGGAAAATGACTCTGTGACCCCGGTCCACAAAACTGCGGATAAGACCCGCCACTCTATCTACCGCCCGATCTCCATATTGCCACCACTATTCAAGGCCCTAGAGTGTATTGTTGCAGACCACCTCACTGATTATTTGGACAAATATAATATTCTGTGCACACAACAGCACGGTTTTAGAAAAGGGCATAGTACCACCACTGACCTGCTTGAATTTACCGGTGCAGTGCATACTTACCTTGGTAAAGGACTTCTTACTGGGGCTGTCTTCATCGATCTCTCGAAGGCATTTGACATGGCCCCTCATCGGCTGCTGTATGACCAACTAGTCCTTGCTGGCCTTGCACCAGACTCAGCCCGTTGGTTCAGAAGCTAACTTGACAACTGCTTTCAAAGAGTAAAAATTGCCAATGCTATCTCGGACACCATGCCTGTCTGCTTCAGAGTACCTCAGGGGTCCATACTGGGCCCTCTCCTTTTCAGCCTCTTTTTAAACTCCCTACCACAATCCTGCTCGGAAAAAATCATCCTGTATGTGGATGATGCTGTTGTCTTTTCTATGCACATGGACCTTTTACCACCACAACACAGCCTCCAACTCGGATTCAGTGCCGTTGAAACATGGTTCTCCAATCATAAACTAATCCTCAATCACAAGAAAACCAAGCCATTGCTATTCTGCAGTTCACATAACCATTACAAGCAACACCCCCTTGCCATCTTCACCAAGCAGGGGACTATCCTCGAACAAGTTTACTCTTTTAAATATCTAGGGATTCTGCTTGACCCTAATCTCGCCTATACAGCTCACGTTGACAGCATGACTAAAGCTGCCAGCACATGTCTTGGCTTACTCTACAAGCACAGGCAGCACCTCACCCCAGAAGCCCTGAAGATTGCCGTCCAGAGCTCTGTGGTGTCAATTATTGATTATGGCCTCATTATCTATGGCTCTGCCGCGACATCCGCCCTCTGACATATAACAACTACACTTAACAAAGCATGATGACTCACAACTGGTGTCCACCGCCTCACCCACACCTGTGCCTTTTATGAACAATCCAGATGGCTCCAACTCTCCAACCGTTTAAAGTATCTCACATGTGCTATGGTGAGGAAAAATCAACCTTGGCCTCACACCCCCCGGTGTTACTGCCTTGTTACATTAAAACACCAACCGACAGAACACCAGGAGCTCAACAACCCAGATTCTACAAGTTCTTCGCAGTCGAACTACGCAAGGCCAATGATCCTTTGACTATAGGGTTCCTCTATGGATGAATGGTCTCAGCCACACCATCTCCTCTGCCTCAACACTAGGTCTGTTCAAAACCAGGCTCCAGGCCCATCTCATTGCCTCTAGCTCCTGTGACTCTGTCTCCTAGATGATGACCTACACAGCTTTAATCCTAACTTATATACTGCTTAAACCCAGGCCCCCAGTCCCTCCCCAGCTCCTGAGGAGCCACTTCAAATCTCAGGTCTTCATACCACCTCATTAGCCTCTTCTTGCCCCATTATAGCACTTATTTCCCCTCACCCTGCCCCTTTTTTCTTCTATCACTCCTTCCCATTTATTTTTGACAAATGCTTCCGCTGCATCTTCATCCTCCCCTCCTCTCATCCCTGTTTCTCTGCCACCCCCGGGTGCCTGACTGTACCTATTCCTTGTGGGCACATGTGTCCTAGCTGTGTTCACCATTTTACTATAACTGTCTCTGTTAACTATCTACACTTCCCCTCCTCCTCTATACCTTACTCTTTCTTTAATCGACCCCTTTCAATAGCACTGTTGTACATGAATTGTTTACTGTTATTTCACTGTTGCTTCCTTGTTGTTTGTTATTTCTGACATGGAACCTTTGTAAAAGAGCCTTGGCTCAAAGGTACTTGTAATCCTAGAATAAAGAAATAGAAAAAATAAGTAAAATAAAAATAGCCTGGAATGGTGTAACTGATGTCACAGAATGGTCAGTCAGTATGAAAGAGAGAACAGCAACTGCTGAAGAGAGAGGTATTTAGTGTAGTAACAAAGGCCAAAAAAATGTTGATTACTATTTTAACCTAAAAAGTCAAGACATATCTAAATAGTGATAGACAGACACTAAAAAGAAAACAGAGGGCATATAGAGGTGTCAAAGCTGTTTCCTATCACCTTTAAGCCTGACCACCTTCAACATGGAGACTTCTTATAAGCAAGGTACCTACACTACAGTATTTTATTCTTTAAAGACTTAGTATGCAGCTGTGTAGGACCCCTCTCAGTTGTCATTATTTCTGCAGTCTATGAGAAACTCCCAGGTGATCATATGAACATATGAAAATTGCCAACAGATACAGGCCCTAGAGTCTATCGAGTCTATTCAACTGTGCAGCAATCAGTGTTTTACTCCATTGCTGCCCACCCCCCCATACAGTAGAGATCTTTTCCCTTACCCTGTCCCACCCCAACTTAAAACTGTTCACAGATTTTGATGATACCACCTCCTCTGGCAATGCATTCCACCCAGCCACACCACCCTTTCTGTGAAGTAGTGTTTTCTCATCTTCCTCTTGAACCTTCCCTCCTCCAATCTCTGGCTGTGCTCCTAGTGTTTCTCCCTCCCTTTAATCTAAAATCCCCTCTGTACTGACCATGTTTATGCCACTCATATATTCGAATGTTTTGATCAAATCTCCTCTATCCCTCCTCTCCTCCAGCGAGTACATGTTGAGCTCCCTCAGCCTGTCCTCATAGGGTGTGTCCTCCATTCCCGTGATCATCCTGATGACTCTCTGTTGGACCCCCCAGTAGCTTTACATCTTTCTTTAAGTAGGACTGCCAGAACTGCATGTAGTACTCCAGGTTTGGTCTGACCAGTGACCTGTACAGAGCCAGGATGACCTCCGTCCTCCTTGAGGTGATTCCTCTGGCAATACACCCCAGCATTCTGTTAGCCTTCACTGCTGTTCCCATGCACTGTGCTGAGTGGTTCATGTGCCCTGTAATCATCACCCCAACATCTTTCTCCTCTTCCGTTGTGGATAACTGCACCCCCCCAATCATGTAACCTAACCTTTGGTTTCTAGCTCCTATGTGCATACCATTGCATTTCTTCATGTTGAAACCCAGCTGGCAAGTGTCTGACCAGCGCTTGAGTTTGTTCAGGTCCTCCATCAGCCCCAACCATCCCTATGTGCTGTTTACCACTACACCAATCTTTTTGTCATCTGCAAATATGCTTATCTTGTTGCAAACCCCCTCTGCCATGTTGGCAATAAAAATGCCAAATAACACTGGACCCAGCACCCTGAGGAACCCTACTAGTTACAGCTTTTGGAGATGAGAGCTCTTCCCTTCGCACCACCCTCTGTTGCCTATCCCACTGCCAGCTTCTGACCCACTCCACTATCCTCCCCCCTTCCCCCAGGTGACCTAGTTTGCTAACCAGCCTCCCATGTGGCACCAAATGGAAGACCTTGCTAAAGTCCAAATACAGGACATCCACTGCCTGGTCCCTGTTGATTGCCTTTGTTGCCCACTCATAGAAGTCAATCATGTTTGTCTGGCAGGATCTGCCTGAGAAAAATCCATGTTGCCTGCTGTCCTGAAGTCCATTCTCCTCCAAAAAGGCTACCAACCTTTCCCCATGAGCTTCCCCACTATAGAGATGAGGTGTTCCATGGTTCATCCTTGGGCCCACTTTTATGGATGGGCCCCACATGCCCCATCCTCCAGTCCTGGAGCACACACCCAGTCCTCAGAGAGGTGTTAAACAAGTCTGCCAGTGGCCATGCCAGGATTTCCACCAACTCCATCAGCACCTTGGGGTGGATGCCGTAGGGTTCTGGTGCCTTGTCTACCCTTAGGGCTCTTCAAACTTCTAGTTCTCTGCTCTCTGGCATCAGTAGACAATAACTTAATCAAAATGGCCCTATCTCTCCAATACCAAGTACAATTGAAGTTTAACCTGCTCAAGCCAGCTAATTCCTTTTGCTATAATCAAATTCATGTTATGTTATTTTCTGTTTTCTTACATGCATTCTTTATTTTCTTATCATGGTTTCATAATGGATTCTTAGTTTTCACTGTTCAGCTGAACTGTGAATTAAACCTCATCATCATTGAGTAGTGATGGGGGGAGTTGAGGAAATTTGCTTTGTGAAGAATTTCTCAAAGTTTCTCCCAATAGCACTTTGCCTGGCTCTGTGTGTCACACAGTTTTTGCCTGGCAAAGTACCCAGCTTTATCTGGTGAAGACTATATGTACTGCAGTGACACTTTGCCAGCAAAAGTGTAGAACAGTGTCACTACTGTACATGCTGTTCCTCCTCGTGAAGTAGCATTTTGCCATTGAAAACTATGCAAAGTGTTTTCTTTTATACATTGTAGGGTTACTAGGAGGGCTTCTTTTTTTTTTTTTTTTGGAATCGGGTAAGGCCCACTAGGCATAAGTGCCTGTTTTGAGGGGCGACATGGGAACACTGGGGAGTTAAGTGACCTGCTCAGAGTTACACAGTATGCAAGTGGAGAATGTGGGAATCAAACCCAGGTCTGCCGGATGCACCAAGCTCATTCACAGCTAATTACTCTAACCTCTAAACTATAGTGCCAGGCTATATGCCCTTATGAACATAAGAGTTTCACCTCTCATGTTCTTAGGGCAAGAGAACTGTGAACCAAAGGTGAGCAGTTCTTGTGCCCTAAGGACACAAGAGGTGACACTGTTATAGCCATAAGAGGCCCTCCTAGTGCCCCTAAAACTTTATTTTACATCATGCTGCGATTTGAAAAAAATACCTTTTTTGTGGTCCCTTTCTGAGACGTGAGCGGTGGTCATCAAGAAGACCATTACAGTTCTCAGCTCATGAGGTACTCTTTTTTTATCTCTCCCCCCATTTTCCCTTCTCCTGATTGGTGAAGCGTGCTGTGCAATGATGCCAATGTTGGTGCCATGCATGCTTCCATGCATAGCACATAGGTTGTCTGCCATGGTCCTCCCCCACCATCCATTGTGTGTGGTTCAGTGCCAATCCCCAGCCTCTGCTAGGGGTCAGGCATGCACTGGACACCACAACCCACCCCCCAGAGGAGGAGAGGTGACCATCAGCCACTCAATCCTCCTCCCCCCGGCTGGCCCTCCAGTGACCCAGCCTTGTTCTTGATGCTGGGTCATTGGCATCTCAAGAGGTAGCACTGCCACTGTGCTGGTGAGTCGGCGTACCTTATGAGGTACTCTTACGGCAATAAGAGTACCTCACGCATAACTGAAAGAAGCACTGTGACTGGTTAAGGATGGTCCTGCACCTTACATTATTTTCAACAAAACAGTTTTGTACAAAACCCACTCACATCCACTATAGCAAACTGATCCCACTACCTCCCACCACTCCATGAGCAGAGTGACACCTCTGTGCAACACCAGTCCTGCCATTGAAATAACCATGACTGTTTCTTTTTGTTTGTTTATGTATTTGTTTATTTATTTCCAAATCAAATCCTACAGGTTGCAAGAGGATCCAATGAGAAACCATACATTGTGTTCAAGTGCTAATTGGCACAAGTCAGGTAAAAAGTAGTTATGTTGCAGTGCAATGCAATGAGGTATGTGAATACAGATTACAGTAAAGAAGCCTCAGGTGGCACATTGGATATGTCTTGGCTTTACAGTCAAAGGGTCAGAGGTGTGATTCCAGGAGAGAACACAGATTTTTTTGGGGGAGGGAGCGGTACTGACAGTCAGTAATCAAGAAAGAGACCTTGGCATTATCATACCCAATGACCTCAAAGTGGCAGGGCAGTGTGACAAAGCAGTGGGTAGGGTCAGAGAGATGCTAGGACGCATAAAGAGAGGTATCTCCAGCAAGAGGTGAGAGGTGGCATTACCACTGTATGGCTCGCTGGAGAGACCCCACATGGAGTATTATGTCTAGTTCTGAAAGGTGTGCCCCAGAATGTATATAGACAGGGTGGAAACAGTTCAGAAGAGAGCACCTAAAAATGTGCAGAGGTTGTACCAAAACACCTATGAAGAAAGGTTGAGGGATCTCAACATGAACACCCTGGAAGAGAGGAGAGCAAGAGAAAAGAGTGAGAAGGGGCATGATAGAGACCTACAAGTACCTCGCGAGGGTGAACAGGGTGCAGGAGGAGAGTCTCTTTCAAATAAGGAAGTGCATCAGGACCAGAAGGCATGCAATGAAGCTGGAGGAAAGAAGTTTAAGAGGGGTGGGAGGAAGTATTACTTTACTCAAGGAGTAATAGACACATGGAATATACTGTCAATGGAAGTGGTTGAGGAAAACTGTAGGGGACTTCAAGCACATGTGGGGCTAGACATAGAAGAATATTAGTAGATAGACAGGAAAGAGGCTAGGTTGCCAGAGACCAGTTAGGGTCTGCAAAAACAGAGTAGGCAGGGGCAATCTGGGCAGACTGGGTGGACCAAGCAGTCCTTTTCTGCCAACAAATTCTATATTTATAAGCCTTATGCATACAGAGGAAATTAATTATTTTCTGGAGATCAAGTACGGACATTTCAATAGTCGCAGTTACAAGGTGTGGAACAATAACAGGATATGAAACTGTTGTCTCATGTACGTATTCTGGGGCTAGCAAGCCTGATGTATGGTATGACAGGAATAATGGTGGTAATTCCCTTGTACTACAGGGGTTCTTGAGCTGTTTCAGCAGTCATACTTGGAAAGCCACAAGGTTTTGGGTTATTTATAGGACCCTGTACTCTGTTTACAATTTCAGGGATCATCCTCTGCAAATATTCATCCCATAGTAATTCTGAACTAGTAGAGGCTTTTCATGAATAAACATTTAGAGACAGAGCAAGCCTTATTCTTAACCTGAAAGTGGTCCTGATGTCACTGCCTTTTTAACATTCTGTGGCAAGGTCAGGTTAAATCAGTGATAAGTGGGTAGGAACCTGTCTAAAAGCAATTCTGCTGGAGTTTTATCAGTAACAGAATATAGTGTACTACATTTCCATAACTGAATTATTTATAGAACAGGGAATTCTCAGTGCAGTATTAGCCACTGCTTAGCATTTGAAGCACAGACTGTAATGAGAAAGAACTAATGTGCCCTACAATAAATAATGTGATAACTGAATAAGAAATTCATGACACAGTATTGCAGTTTTATGCAAAAGCTTCAGGTCTTGTCTAAACCTGTTTTAAAATGAATGTATATGTCTATTAGCAGCAGCATTTGATATAGGATGGTACAGGGTGTTGACCAACCATAACTGAAAAAATGACTGAAACTCTGTAAGGGTGAACCATGACCCATTATAAGAAATCTCCTGGAAGTCATATAGATAACAAATGGTATTGCAGTACTGTACCTTTCTTGTTATTGTTGTTGTCATGCTTCGTATCTGAAAAACCTTAGACCAGAATATACATCAATGAGTACTATGAATATTTGCCTTTCCTTTTGTAAACTTGACTATGTGAATTGATTACACTGACATTTGTGGCTAGTATATGTATGTCACAAAATGAAGTCTGTGGGACTGATCACGAAATAGTTAAAGATGTGAACTAAGTTCTATTTGTTAAGGCGACTGGTCTATTTTTGTCACATGGTCATGTTTAAAATTGCATTTAAATGGTATGTTTTTATGGCACTGTTTTATTCTGACGAAGCCTGGCAGAGTACCGGGTGAAACATTAATTTTCTCTTTTGCTTTCACTCACAAATTATCTCAAAAATTGCTGAAAAAATTTTTGTTTCCTTTCCACTTACAGAGCCTTACTAATGGAACAGCTTAAATAGTTGAATGTGACAACATTTTATAGCAACCCTCAACTTTCTCACTTGTCTTTATTATGTAAAACCATATACTGTAAAAAATAAAATATGGTTGGCCATACAGACTTCATGGTGTTTTTATCTTATAACAGCATAACAGCTTGATAACAACATGGACCTCTCAAGCTTTACTCTCAAGGTCCATATGCTGTTATCAGCCCCTTAATGAAAACACAGGCTCATTATGAATGGCTGCAAATACATTAATCTATATATTATAATTATTCTAACAATAGTGACATACATTGGTCAGTATTTATTTGTTAAATTAACTCCTGGCCCCCTTATAAAACTACGGTTAAGTGCTTTTAGTTTTGTAATATCACTCTGAGTTTTGTGAGGCTCACTCAGTAGCTGATTTTACAGTAGAAGATTATAAGAATGATTGGTCTAAAACTCAACATAAAATTTTCATTTTCAGCAGTTTATTTATTTATTTTGGTTGCAAAACATTTTAAATGAATGTCTTTTTTTATAATCAGACACTTATGTCAGTGGCTAGAGAATAAGATCTTTTTATGAGTTCATGAGCTGTCAGTTGCAGTTACTGTAGATGGCTACAAAAAATGTAACAGAAATCAAATATGTAGCCAAGATCAGTAATAATCTCTTTATAATAACTGGTCAGCAATTTTTCCTATGGGCTGGACCAGTTGATATTTCCTGTAACAACCGACTGGTTGTTACAGCATTCATGAGCCATTTCAATCAAAGTATGCCACTTCCTCGTTGGTGCTTGTCTTGCTTATTGATGGGTGTAACAATTTAAAACACATGGTGGCTGTGTCTCTCGCTTACCGCGGAGCCACCACAACATGAGTTTTCAACATAATTTTTTTTATATCTGGTTGATCCTGCCTGAAAAAAATTGTTGCCCAGAGTATTATAAAAAATAAAAGATTAGAGAAGGGGGTGCTATGAGAATATTATGCACACCTTCGTTGTGGGATGCTTTGATAAACCCCTCGAGCTTCGCCCTCTGGGTTTATGTAACATCCCACAACTCGGATGTGCATTAAATTCTCATAGCACCCCCTTCCCCATCCTTTATTCTGTATAACTCATCTGTTGCCAGTGAAGGCACCCTTGGCTTTTTCTCTGGGGTCTTAAGTGCATTTGTGTGTCCTGCAAGCAATATATATTTTCTACTATAATGATTCAAAATATTTCCTAACCATACAAATTATTCATAGAGCCTTGTTTTTAAATTGTACAGAGTTTGAGATTAACATACCGTACAATATGTTTTTCTACAATCATTTAACATTTTAGGGGAAATTATAGCCCCTATATTGACTTCATCATGTGATGGGCAAAGGGTGACAAAACCTCACCTACGATGCTCAGCAATAATGGTACATCCATGCTAGGCCCCACTGAGATTCTCAATGTTTTCAACAATGCATTCACTGACCTCAGTGCTATACTACCCCCCCAAGTGGTGAACCCACCCTCCAAAAAAGTCAACCTCTCTTATCAATTCGCCAGCCATCACTGATGGCATTCACCTTCCAAAGTTCTAATTTAATTCTATCACTGTCAAGGATACCATCAAGTATGTCAAGCGAGTGCTGACTTAAACAAGAATGTGGGAGGGGGGACACCCTAGATATGAAATGAGTTGCCCTAGCTCTGGAGAAGCTAGCCCTCCCACTAGCCAAGCTGTTTAACATATCCCTTAGTTCCTTCCAATTCCCTCAATTTTGGAAAACTGCCCTTGTGACCTCTGTGCACAAAGCAGTGACCACACCCTAGTCTCAAAACTACAGGCCAAAATCTATCCTCTCACCCCTGTCTAAAGCATTACAGAGGCTGGTTTCCGACCAACTAGTATCACATCTTAGCCAATATAACCTCCTTTGTACCCAGCAGCATTGGCTTCACAAGTTGCACAGCATCACCACAACCCTTGCCGAATATACCAATTTTCTTTATGAGACCCTGAACAAAGGCCACCTGGTTGGATCAGTCTTTATAGACCTAATCAAAACCTTTGACCTGGTAAACCAAACACTTCTACTCTCAAAGCTCCTCACACTAGGACTGTCAGCAGGCACTGTCAAATGGTTTAGTAGCTACTTTACAGGCAGATCAGAGCAAGTCAGGATCAATGGAGTATTTCTCTGATTCCAGACCTGTCACTATAGAGGTACTCCAAGGCTTTGTATTGGGACTCCTCCTCTTTAGCTTATTCATCAACATCCCCCCCCAGCCTGCACAAACTCAGAATGTGTTACTCTTTTCAGATGATGTGGTCATCAGCACAAGTGGCCCCAACCAATAGGCTCTCATCCGTGACCTGCAACTCAGTTTTGCCTCACTTGAAGAATGCTTCCTGGAAAATAAATTAGCCCTAAATTACAAAAAGACAAACTCTATACTCTTCTCCAGTTTGCAAAAGAGAAACAAGATTGCCCCTCTCATTATCCTCAACTCAAACGGTGTTATCTGAGATCAAGTTGAGACTTTTAAATATCTAGGTGTCACAGTCAATCAGTGCCTCACCTTCGCTCCCCATGTTAATAAACTGGTATGCAACATCAACAGAAAACTGGGATCTCTCTACAGACTGAGACACAACCATAAAACATTGGCCAAAAGAGTGATAGTCACCAGGTCCATCCTCCCCATGGTCAACTACAGCATCATGGCCTACTGGGCTACCACAGATACAGTACTAATCAGGTTCAAGCTGGTAGTGAATAAAGCCTGTCACTTTATCACACGGGCTGACAGAACCACCCACTCACGCTTTCTTTATGCACTGACAAATTGGCTCTCCCAAAATAATAGAATAAAATGTCAGATCTGCATGCTGGGAGCAAAAGTGCTGATGGGCCTCACCTCCCCTGTGATTCAAACACTCCTAGTCCCCAGACATACTCCTTATGCTACCAGGAGCACAACCCACAGCAACCTGTCAGTTCTCTACTGCCAAACTCTGACCAAGCATTCATTTGGGGCCAAAGCCCCACAACAGTTAAATTAATTGGCTGTGCCAGTCCTGGGGAACTCCAGGGCACTACTGATTGACTGGCAGTCATTATAAAACCCCAACAGACAGAACAGTTCAAAAAGGTTTGGGTCCAGAAGCCTCATAACATAAACAATCAATCACTATGCTGACATTTTCTTCAGAGTAGCTTACCTTAGATGGTTGAGATTCACAGGATACAGTAAAAGGCATTTCTAAGGTAAATTTAACTTTATCATTATTTAGTATTTTACTCTGTTAACTTAAAGTTGAGGCTATTTATTTTCAAATCAATTCTATGGAGTTGAAAATTAAGACTATTTCAAGTCTTCTTTTTTTAATGAATAACAGCAATAATACACTCCAGGGATTTTCACATCATAGTATATAATCACTTCTGAAAGGTATGTGTTTCTAGTCCAGTGGCCTCGTGACTTGCACCCAAGTTGTGACAATATCCCATCTATGCCTGTCATAGTTGAACCCCCCCAATAGTGCCTAGCTTTCAGTATGAACATGGCTATTCTATTTCCTTCCTTTCCTATATTAAGCCTGTTATGCAATAGCACCATTTATTTTTTCATTTTCTATGTTATTTTATTAATTTTTTTCTCCTTTGTGCTTTGGGATGGCATACGTTGCAGAAGAATGGCCATCTGCTGTTACATCTTTAAATTGTCCTAACCTTTCTCTTTAAAATGCCATTGTTCAGCCACCAAATGGCTCTACCATGTTGCTGTATTTTTAATTATGTATCTAGAAGGTGTACATGTTGCAGACACCTGCATAGGAGATGAATACAGGTGAAGCCATTACTGCTCGCATATTTGTACAGGACGCACAGCTTTTAAATGGCTTGCAGTGTTTAGAACACCCATAGTGGTGCCAAAAAGAGAGTATTTTTGGTGAAGAACCTCTTTATAAAGTCTTCTGAGGTCACTTTGTTGTAGACCTATGGACCGAAGCTCCCAGGTCAGAGTCCCTAAAAAATGACAAACGTAATTGAAATAAATGCTAAGTATTGCAGGTTGGACCTGAGCAGTCTTACCGCTAACCTAAGAGTTTAAGTGCATGTATTTTCCAAAAATAATGGTACCAACCATATTTGGAGCATAGTTAGGGTAGAAGCATGCTAAAAAAGCTAAAAATAAAAATTGCAAGGAAAATGTATGTAACTTCTATAAGCTGTAACAATCTCATGTCTCCAGTCAATGCTGTTTACCTTGCTTGGTGCTCTCTCCTATAGGGAGTCAGCAACACCGTTCCCCCTTCTTTTAAATGGTACATTTTTTTTCTCTTTGCAAACAAGGAGGGGTTTGCCTCTAAAGCAGCCCACTTCTGTATGAAGCATCAGATATAATATTGTAGAGCATTATTTAGCCTCTGTTAATGTACTCATCATTGATTATTTACTGCACCTTAATCATTACCAGTGCTAAAGTTATTTAACTGTTTGAATAAATATTATATTTCTATATATTCTCTTGATAAGAAGGCATGGCTATGTGTAAGAGGTGGAGTTTTCTCCCTTTAAAAAAAGTCAGCCTGAGCTATGGAGTCAGATGTGGTTAGGGAGAGCTCCTATGAGGACCTCCTGTTCTCTGATGTGATATTGTTGCACAGATTATGTCTCACTGCTAGTCCTTTGGCAGAGAAGCTGTGCTGATTTTGTGACTTTATTTTGTTTTGTTTATTACCAAAAGTTCACTGTTGTAAGCTGTTAATTCACATTACTCTTTATTTTTTTAAATAAAATTCATACCTAACAGGTATGTTGTACCAATTTACTGTTTCCAAAGTGACCTGATTTTGTCAACGCACGACAATGGCCATAGCCTCTTGTGTATTATTATATATTGCATATAAACATAATATACAAGAAAATGTGGTATACCAACTTATCAGATCATGTCAGATGACTTAAAGGCGACTAAATAATGTGAAAAGGCTGTAAGGAGAGCAAGTGGAATGGTGGGATGCATGGGTAGAAGTATCTCCAGCAGAAGGCAGGAGGTGGTGATAACACTGTACAAAACATTGGTGAGGCCTCACCTGGAGTACTGTGTCTAGTTATGGTGCCTGCATCTTCAGAAGAACATAGAATAGAAGTGGTTCAGAGAAGTGCTACAAAATTGGTGCATTGGCTGCACCAGAAGTCATATGAAGATAGACTAGTGGACCTCAACATGTAC
This sequence comes from Neoceratodus forsteri, assembly GCA_016271365.2. Taxonomy (NCBI): domain Eukaryota; kingdom Metazoa; phylum Chordata; order Ceratodontiformes; family Ceratodontidae; genus Neoceratodus; species Neoceratodus forsteri. The sequence continues at coordinate 839,753,784 of CM057451.1, read as the reverse complement.
TCTCTGGAAGAGAGAAGAGAAAGGGGAGATATGATACAGACTTTGAAATACCTTAAGGGTATAAATAAGGTGCAAGAGTGTAGCATCTTTCAGAAAAGAAGATGTGCCAGAACAAGGGGCCATGATATGAAAATGGGGTGAAGGGTAGACTTAGAGGCAACATGAGGAAGTTTTTTCATGAAAAGTGTAGTGGATGCATGGAACAGCCTACCAGCAGAAGTTATGGCAGCAAAAATGGTAGGGGAATTCAAGAATTCATGGGATGGACATAAGTGAACCCTAGTGATAGGAAAGTGGGATAAGCTGCAGATCACTTAGGATATGCAGATATGGAATAGGTAGGGGAAACTGGGCAGTCTAGGTAGGCCAAGTGGTTCTTATCTGCCATCAAATTATATGTTTTTATGTAACTTGGGTGCAATGTGAGTCATGAGGTCACAGGGTGAGTGACTCATGCACATCAGAAGTGACAATATCCTATTTTATGACACACCCTTGAGTGTATTATTGATATTGTACATTGAAAAAGAGCACTTGAAACAGTCATAATTTTAAAATCTATGGAATTTATTTGAGAATAAATAGCCCCAACTTTAACTTTTTGTTAATAGGTTAAAAACTTAAAAATTAAATAGTTCAATTTACCTAACAAATGCCTTTTATGCTGTGACTCACAGCCATCTAAGGTACACTCCTCTGAAGAAAATGGCAGCATAGTGATTTATTGTTTATGTTGTGAGTTTTTCTGACTGGAGAGTTCTTGAACTATTATTCCTCCTGTGGTTTTATAATGACTGTCAGCAAATCAAGATTCTTTATTTCTTAAGATAGTTGTGTAAAGAGAAATAGTGCCAGTGTCAGTGGCTCAGTAGGTAGCACGCTCGCCTCTGAGGCCGGGAGATCACAGCGCTGTGAGTTCAGTTCCCACATCTGGCACTTGGGTTAATATCCCAATACTGACACTGTAGTGCAGCATGAGAGGGGTACTGCACTTCTGAGGTGCCATCTTTCGGATGAGACGTTAAACCGAGGTCCCATCTGCCTGGATTGGTGGTAGTTCAGGTGGATGTTAAAGATCCCATGGCACTTATCGAAAAGAGTAAGGGAATCTCCCTGGTGAACTGGCCAAATTTCCCTCATTCACTAAAATACCACCAACAGCTTAATCTGGTTCAAATTCAATTGCTTACCATCTGTACTCTCCGATCGCCCTTGAAAAAGGGACTTCTAGGCCCAGTGGGCTTACCGGGTCAACAAAATTTAACAAACAAACAAACAAACATGATCGACTGTGGGATGAAGCTAACAATCTTGAAACATTAAGGTCAACTGCAGTTGCTGTAAACATGATGACTTTAATATATTTTCTTTTAACAGATACCTGAGGCAGGATTTTTAAAAGCGGGGACACAGATGCAATTCCTTATATTAGTCAGAGCAGGCATCTTCTGACATGTACCAAAACATTTGAATACTATTTTCAATCACTTTGATGCATTTGTGACCAGTTACCTTCTTTATGGCAGCTTGTATAAAACAAACAAAAAATATGAATGTGTGATTTTTTGTTTAGCGAATTGTGGAGCATTGCTGATAAAACTTTAGATCATGCTGTATGAGATACAACATTTTTTCACATGTTGCTCAATGCTCAATAAAAAAAACTTATTATCAAAAAAATGAAAACTTTTTAAAACATACCTAGCAAATAAATGTGTTAGAACATTGGAAGCATTTAAGCTAACTCAAAGGAGATGCAAGTCTGAAATTAAAAAAAGCTAAATATAAAACTGAAAAATCTATTACATCACAAGCTCCGAAATGTAATCAAAAAATCTTCAGTTACATTCACTCATTAAAGAAGCAAGAATGTAAAGCTGGCCAAACTAAAAATAATGACAATGTTATCTCATCACCTGCTGAAATGGCACAGTTTTTTAACACCTATTTTTGTAAAGTTTTCAAAATTCGACAACTGTGAATGATCCAATATATGAAAATTTCTCTGACAAAATATCAATTTCTGTTGAGGACATGCAAGTTAAACTAAACTCTATTAAACATGGTTCTTCACCAGGTCCAGATGGTACCTCTGGTGATATAATTCAGTTAATGAGGGACAATCTTCTTCTTCCATTGAAGATCAATTACCAAAGTAGTTAATCACAGAAGAAGTACTCTCTGATTGGAAAAAAGCTAATGTTATTCCACTTTTCAAAAAGGGTGATAAAAATAACCCTGACAACTACCAGCCAATTAGTCTCATACCCATTCTAGGCAAAGTGTTATAGAAAATCATTAAAGACATCATAACTCCAAAACTGGATAATTTTGACAATACCCAACATGGCTTAATTAAAGATCGATCTTGCACAACAAACTTAGTTAACTTTTATATTACTGTAAGCTTCAATTTTGATAACAAAATTCCATGCAACGTCATCTTCCTCGACTTTAAAAAAGTGTTTGACTCAGTCCCTCATTGGGCCCTTATACAAAAATTACAATTATTCAAGATACAGTCTCCCCTCACACATGGATAGCCAATTGGTTAAAAAACAGAGTCCAAAGAGTGGTCATTGATGGGCATGAATCAATTTGGTCAACAGTTAAAAGCTGTGTACCACAGGGATCCATCCTTGCACCACTAATCTTCCAAATATTCATTTCAGATTTATTACAAAATTTGAATTGCAAAATAATCAAGTACATGGATAATTGCAAAATCAGTAATGCATGTATCAGCACTGAGGAGACTGCCGAATTACAAAAAGACTTAGATAAGCTAAGCACATGGTCTTCAAGACTGGATTTGTATTTTAACACATCCAGATTTACTGGATTTGCTGGATTTTATATAGGACAAAAGAAGGCCTAAGCCCATCGAGATTATCCCTCTCAATAGTGGCCCATTAATTTTTTTTTGGTAGGTTTAACCATATATCAAGTTTTTTTTTAAATGCATCAAAATTAGTTAATTCTATTAATTCTTGTGGAGGTGAGTTCCATTGTTTGGATGCCCTAATACAAAAATATTTATCACGCTTGTTGGTATTTGCCCACTCAACAGAAAGCTGTTTGTTATGACATCTTCCTACCATACACTTTTTTGATAAAATTAATCCACATTGCTTCATTTGTATAGGTGATTTGTGTTTTGTTTTGTTTAATTATTGAATCTCCTAGTATATAAACTTGTCTAGTAGGAGCCAAAGGGGTAGTGGGATAAGTGGTGTCCATTAGAATAATTATCTGGGTGGGGGGAGGAGCCTGCGGTCTGGTCAATTTAGAGGGTGAATTTGGATTTAAATTCACAAATGGTAAATCAATTGTATGGGATATAACTGTAGGATTTTTTTTTTATTTAAGGGAGGTTGCTGGTCCAAGGCTATAAGTGTTGTTGATGGGGTTTCATTATAATTGACCACTTTAATGGAGTTATAGTGCCCATTATTATTTAAAGTGTCTTCCCCAATACCAAGGTTTGTATCAAATTGGGTAGAGAGTGGAGAGAAGGAATTATATATGAGAATAGAAAACTGTTGTGCTTTACATCCCATTTTGGATACCCTAGAGATAGATTCTAGAGTCCAATCTAAGTCTTGTTCTAAATCTTCCTCTCTCCCTCATTTTCTTAAGGGCAACTGATCACTGTTGATTACATTTGGAGTCCCCATATTTGATGCACATTCAGTCATAATGGAATCGGTTTGGGTAGAAATTTGACTGCTGGCAATATTAAATGACCTTCTTTGGGGGGAACAATTTTTTTGCTCCTGGTAATGTCTTAGCATTTCTGCTTGACTGTTTTCTAAAAATAATAGCCTTGCTCCAAATGAGGCTATTTCATCTTTCATATGAGCATTAATAGTACATTTATCGCAAGTAAAAATATATGTAGAGCAGGGAGGTTCTTGTACTAGCTGGTACATACAGCAGGTTTTACATTTAATGTCAATATCCCCATCTAAGGTCATGATGGTTAGAGTACCAATTTCACTCATTTGATCACTGTTTCCAGTTAAAATAGATAGTTTATTATGCATAGTGCTTGTAACATTAGGTTAATAATATTCAGAAACACAATACAAATGCACAGTGAACCATACAAAAGCACAACAGGCCTAAACTATTCCCTACTTGCTACAATATCTTAAGCATGCAATTTACTATAGTAAGCAGAAGCCCTCAATTATTGCACTTACAATTTTAGATGAATGCCAAGATGCCAAACATGCAAAACATGCACTAGACTTGTGTGTCTGCGTGCGCGCCAAGTAGGCTCACCCTGCTCACCACAGGGCTCGAATTATATATGCAGTAATGACCCGGAAGTGGTATCCAAGGTCACGGTAGCATGGGATAACAAAAACTTGTTTAAAACTTATTAAAATCTAAAAGTATCCCTAATGCACGACTGCTAACCCTTGTACTATGTACACTAGTGTTACAGACACCAAATTAATGCCCCTGGGACTGAGCTGCATTTTCAAGGTGATCCTCTGAAACTACAGCTCCTCTTCTTGCTTCCTGGAGTTTAGCAGGGCTCAACAAAACATACAGAGTGCAGTTTCAATACAATAAAAATGTTTCATTCAGTACCAGCAAGCTTTCTGATGCAGCAAACACCACTGCAAATTCAGAAATGTTGTGTTTTACATTTTGGGAAACATAACCCAAGAAATAAATACATATTATACAATGAAACACTGAACAGTAGGATAGATGAAAAAGATCTAGGTGTTACTGAAGACTCAAGTCTTGATTTTGACCTACATATTACAAACACATTGAATAAAGTTAACAAAATATGGTGGGCCATCAGGCATAACATTAAATAAAAAGACCCCCAAATACTTTTACCCCTTTATCGTGCTTATATTAGACCCCATTTTAATTATGTATCACAGCTCTGGTGTCCTCATAAACATAAGGACACACAGAGAATTGAGAAATTTCAAAAAAAGGTTACAAAATGCATTAGTCCAGATACAAATCTGCCCTATAAACTTAGATTATCAAAATTTAATCTTGTTTCCGGAACAACATTGTATGAGAGGCAATCTTTTGTTTGGGCACCATCATTTCTGACCTGTCTCTCATGTATGACTGTGGGCTAGAGTTCAAACAGGTTTCCATTAATACAAGAGGACATCCCCTACAATTGGCAAGAGAAAACTTAGATCCAAAAAAAGAGCATATTTCTATTCACAAAGAATAATCAATCCTTGAAACTCACGTCCTACATCTGTAATCATAAGTGAAACTTAAAATACATTTTAAAATAGGTTGGATAAGTTCCTACTCTCCAGTGGCACCCTCATATATTACAAGTAACAGATAGGAGCCATTTATGGGCTAATCACCTTTTCACTCCTTAAATTTCCTTAGTGTGATCCTTAGTATGGTGCTAAAATGATGCTGCAAATACAGCTGCCAGTCTGAAATCCAACCCTTACTCTTTAAATGACATATGATGCCCAGTCTACATAGAAACATAGAAACATAGACTTTGACGGCAGATAAGGACCGCTAGGCCCATCTAGTCTGCTCATTTCCCTACCTACAGGATAGGCCGCAGATCCTATTTAACCAACAGCCTATATCTTCCTGCCCCCCACAAGAATTGCCTTATGTCTGTCCCATGCATTCTTGAATTCTCCCACAGTTTTAGACTCCACAACTTCCTCAGGAAGGCTGTTCCATGCATCCACTACCCTCTCTGTGAAATAATACTTCCTCACATTGCCCCTGAACCGCCCTCCTTCTATCTTTTAAATTGTGTCCCTTGTTCTTGCAAGTCTCTTTTCTGAAAGATGCTACCCTCTTGGACTTTGTTGATTCCCTTGAGGTACTTGAAAGTTTCTATCATGTCCCCTCTCCTTCTTTCCTCAAGGGTATACATATTAAGCGCCTTTAGTCTCTCCTCATACGGCTTCTCTTGCAGACTCTGCACCATTTAAGTTGCCCTCCTCTGGACTGCCTCTATCCTGTCTATGTCCTTGAGGAGATGGGGTCTCCAGAACTGGACACAGTATTCCAGATGGGGTCTCACCAACTGTCTGTACAGAGGGATAAAAACTTCCTGTTTTCTGCTGCTGATGCCTCTCCCTATACATCCCAGTATACCCCCGGCCCTCCCTACTGCCTTCTCACATTGCTTGCTAACCTTAAGGTCATCTGATATGATTACCCCCAGGTCCCTTTCCTGTTTTGTTGTTGTTACTACCTCCCCACCCATTGTGTATTCTTCCCCTGGGTTCTTGTTTCCCAGGTGCATTATTTTGCACTTTTTTGCATTGAATCCTAGCTGCCATACATCAGACCATTCCTCCAACCTTGCCAAGTCCCTTTTCATCCTTTCCACGCCTCCTTGTGTATCAACCCTGTTGCAGATCTTTGTGTCATCTGCAAAAAGGCATACTTTTCCTTCCAGTCCCTCTGCAATGCCACTGATGAAGACATTAAAAAGGACTGGACCCAATACTGAACCCTGCGGTACCCCACTAGTAACCACCCTTTCTTCAGAGTGGACTCCATTTACAATTACCTTCTGTGTCCTGTTGTCCAGCCAATGTTTTACCCAGGCTACCACCCTGGGACCCACTCCCAGGCTGGTTAATTTGACTAATAATCTTTTGTGTGGGACTGTGTCAAATGCCTTGCTAAAGTCTAGGTAGGCCATGTCCACAGCCCCTCCCTGGTCTACTACTTTGGTCACCCAGTCAAAGAAATCTATTAGATTTGTCTGACATGACCTTCCGCTGTGAACCCATGCTGCCTTGGATCCTGTGCTCCATTGACCTCTAGGTACTCAACTATTCTTTCCTTCAGAAGTGACTCCATCACTTTCCCTACCACAGAGGTCAGACTGACAGGTCTGTAGTTTCCTGCCTCTGTCTTGGTCCCACTTTTGTGAAGGGAATCACATTCGCCTTCCTCCAGTCCTCGGTACCACACCATCCTCCCATGATTTATTAAAAGAGTAGCCAGTGGTTTCACTAGTTCCTTCCTTAATTCTTTTTAGAATTCTGGGTGAATTCCATCAGGACCCATTGCTTTGTCCACCTTCAGTTTTAGGAGTTCTTGCAGAACCCTTTTCTTCTGAAAGGACTGGGATTGACCCCCCTATCAAGAGTGCTTCTGTTAATTGGATTAGGCACTTCCCCCTCCTCTTTTGTGAATACTGAGCAGAAATATTTGTTCAATATTCCTACTTTTTCACTGTCCCCCTCTGCCAACCCACAGTTTATTCTATTCAGCCTCACTATCCCTCCCTTTGTCTTTCTATGCTTGCTGATGTACCTATAAAAGGTTTTATCCCCCTTCTTAACTGAGTTGGCTATCTTTTCCTCAGTTTGGGCCTTTGCTATTCTGACTTCCCTCCCTGCTTCTTTCTGCCTTAACTGGTACAGCTCTCGTGCTCCTTCTGTGTTTCCTTATACTTCTGGAATGCTATCTTTTCTTCCTGACTTTCACAGCCACCTCTCTTGAGAACCATAGTGGCTTTTTCTTTCATTTTGATTTGTTTATTTGCTTCACACAAGGCTTGTTGCCTCTGTGATGGCAGTTTGATAATTCCCCATTGTTGCTCCACACTCCTTCTAGCCTGTTTGCTAGTGCTTTTCTGAGGCACTCTCCCATCTTGCCAAAGTCAGCCCTCCTAAAGTCCAGTACCTCACTTTTGTATGGCTTGACTCTGTAGCTGAGTTTAACGTGAACCACACTGTTTGATGGTCACTTGTCCCCAGATGGCAACCCACTTCTAGATCTGAGATCCTCTCACTGCCCCATTTGAGAGTATGAGGTCTAAGATTGCTCCCTCACGAGTGGGTTCCAAACTAGCTTGTCTAATGCCTGCCACCTGTAAGGCGTCAAGAATGGCCCTGCTCTTGGATGTGGCTGCAGCAAATGTGCTCCAGTTAACATCTGGCATTTTCAGGTCTCCCATCAACAGTATCTCCTTTCTCTGCCATTCTAAGAATGCCTTCCATCATATCCTTGTCCATTCCTTCCCCCTGACATGGGGATCTGTACACAACCCCTGTGGATTGTGGTGCCCTTTCCAGTCTCCAAGGTGACCCACAGTGCCTCCTCTCCTCCTGATTACTCTTTTGTTCAGTTGCTTTTATCCCTTCCTTTACATAGAGAGCTACTCCTCCCCTCTTCTCCCTGCCTGTCTCTCCTGTAGGTTATGTACCCTGGTATGTTAACATCCAGTCATGGTTCTCTGTGCACCATGTTTCTGTGACTGCTACAATATCCAGGCATCCCTCTTCCATTAAGGCCACCAGATCAGGAGCTTGTTACCCAGACTATGGGCATTGGTACTCATTACCCTCCATTTCCTGATGGCCTTCCTTTGCCCCATCCCTGTCCTTCTTGCCTTTGTCACTTTCTCCATTTACCCCTGCCCTTCTCCCTATCGACACCTCCATGTTGGTGTTTGCCACACTTACTACCGTGATTGTTTGGAGGCTGGGATTTTTCCTGCTCCTTTCCAGTGCCTCCCCTTGGCTAGTTTAAAAGCTTGCCAATGAAGCATTTAAACCTATCACCTAGGATGCTGGTTCCCCTCCCAGAGAGATGCAGCCCATCATGCCAGTATAGGCTTGCATCACTCCAGGTGGACCCCCAGTCCCCAATGAAGCCAAATCCCTGAGCTCCACACCAGTTTTTCAACCACTGATTGAATCCCATGGTACGGAACACCCTAGCCTCTCCTATGCCATAGGTGGGTAGCACCTCCGAGAAGGTTACTGTGCATGCTACTTGACTAAGGCCCCTCCCCAATTCCACAAACTCTTCCTGCGCTTCTCTAATCCCTTTCTTAGCCAGGTCATTTGTCCCTAAGTGGACAATGACATCCAGCTCCCTCCCCCTGTGCAGCTGCTCCGGCAATCCTGAGGATTCGCTCCCTGTCCCTCCAAGCCATGGTGCCAGGCAGGCACCTTACCTCCCTCTCCCCTTCCTTGCCCAGTTCTACCTTCCTAACAATGGAGTCCCCCAACAGGAGTTGTTTCCTTCCCCTGCAGGGTCCCCTGCCACCCTCCTGTGGGTCTCATTTGTGGAGGTTCCCAGCATCCTCCTTGGTCTCCACTGTAGGTGCCACTGTAGGTGTCTCAGTGACACTAGGGGGGAAGCATATCACACTACTGAACTGAAGAGCTTGGTTCATGTTGTGAGATCAGCAAACCATCAGTGCACCTATGGAAAGACAAAAAAAGGCCAAAAAGACAGAAGGATCAGATAGATTATACTTTTTTTGCTTCTGCTAAATCAAGTGCCATCCTAGAAAACAAGTTGCAATTGTAATATGTGCAGTCATGACAGGAGATAATCCAAGATGCCAAAACACCAAGAGCCTAACATTTCACTCTGCTGACTGCTGAGCTTTGTCAGATGTCATATTGTGATCCAAACTGCCTTCATGGGGCCAATAGAGTCTGGGGCATGGGCATGCTGCAGAGGCAGTGTGCTTAAAAAGAAGTGGGCTTTACCTGTTCTACTGCATGAGCGTGTCCTTTGGGGAGCAGTGAAGCAATATAAGACACAATGAGTGACCACAGAATGCCCCCTTGAGGCATGGCATTGGCTTGATAATCTATCTCAGGCAGGTAGTTGGTGATAAAACCAAGGAATAATACAGTGATGGGGCTGTGGCAGAATAGAACCTGAGCCCCCCCCACCCACACACACATTCCAATAGTTATGCTGGCTCCTCATTGGCACACTGGTCCTGGAGGAGTGGCCTGGATCATCCTACAGTGAGAGGCATGGACATGGTAGTGATGTAGGGGTAGGAATTGGGACAGGAGCAAAAGGCGTAGTCCTTATTTGGCTATAAAAAGACCTATGAAACAAATATATATGACAGAACCCTGGGTGATATAAATAGAGAGGAGTGGGGGAGTTATGGGATGCTGACATTTAGTGACATATGACAGAAGACTGGATGATACCATTAGTGGTTGTCATGCAATGTATCTTACATGGCACTAACATTCAATGACATATGCCAAAAAATAGGTGATTTCATCAGTGGTGGTGTGGATGTGTCTGTTAAAAGATGCTGACATTCTGTTAGATACAGTGTGACAGATGTTTGGGTGATATAGAAACATAGAAACATAGACAATGTCAGCAGAAAAAGACCATCGGACCATCCAGTCTGCCTAATTTTACTCTACACTATAGAAACAGAATCTGATGGCAGATAAGGACCGCTTCGCCCACCTAGTCTGCCCATGTTCCGTACTTACTGTCACACCGTAGACCCTACAAGATCTCCAGCATTACCCCCACTTCCTTGCTTCTAAGGTTCCCTTATATCTATCCCATGCCTTCTTAAATCCCATTACAGATTTTGCTCCCACCACCTCCTCAGAGAGCCTGTTCCAGGCATCCACGACCTTTTCTGTGAAGAAGTGTTACCTTACATTTCCCCTGATTCTACCTCCCTTCTCGTGCATCCTTTTCTCTGAAAAAGGTTTCCCTCTTGAACCTTATTTATACCCTTGAGGTATTTGAAAGTCTCTATCATATTCCCCCTCTCTCTCTTTTCCTCCTTTCTGTACATACTGAGATCCTTCAGTCTCTCCTCATAGGGTTTTTGATTCAGATCCCGCACCATTTTAGTTGCCCTGCTCTGGACTGCCTCAACTGTCTCTATGTCCTTTCAGAGATGAAGACTCCAGAAATAGACACAGTACTCTAGGTGGGGTCTCACCAGAGATTAATACAGAGGTATCACCATCTTCCTCATTCTGCTGGTGATACCCCCTCCCTATGCATCATAGCATCCCACTGGGTCTCCCCACTGCCTTGTCACACTGTTTGGCCACCTTTAGGTCATCAGATATGATAACACCCAAGCATCTTTCCTGTTTGATGGTCACCAGTACTACTCCCCCATTTTATACTCTGACCCTAGGTTTCTACTCCCCAAGTGAATGATTTTGCATTTGTTGTATTGCATCTCAGTTGCCACTTTCTAGACCACTCATCAAGCTTACCTAGATCTCTGTTAATTTTTTCCACACACACACCCAGTGTCCACTCTATTGCAGATGTTTGTGTCATCTGCAAAAAGACATACCTTCCCTTCTAGTCCCTCTGCAATGTTGCTTATGAAGATATTAGAGGACTGGTCCCATTACTGATCCTTGCGGTGCCCCACTAGTCACCATCCCTTCCTTGGAGTGAACTCTGTTTACCACTACCCTCTGTCACCTATCATCCAACCAATTTCTTACCCAGTTTACCACTTTTAGTCCCACTCCTAGGCTGCCCAGCTTGTTTATGTGTATCCTATGTGAAACATTGTCGAAGGCCTTACTGAAATCTAGGTAGGCCACATCCACCGCTCCACCCTGATCTACTTCCCTGGTACCCAGTCAAAGAAATCTGTAAGATTAGTTTGACATGACCTCCCCCTAGTGAATCCATGCTGCCTCGGATCTTGCAAGCCAGTGGATTCAAGAGTGTCACAGTCCATTAATTTTTCCAATGCTGAAGTCAGGCTGACTGGCCTGTAATTGCCAGCCTCCTCCCTGATACCACTTTTGTGAAGTGGTACTACATACATCTGCCCTCCTCCAGTCCTTTGAGACCACTCCTATTTCTAGTGAGTGGTTGAATAGGAGTTTTCAGAGGTGCAGTCAGCACCTCTCTGAGCTCCCTCAGAAACCTTGGAGGTATCCTATTTGTCACCATTGCCTTGCCCACGTTAACACCTGCAAATTCTTTCAGGACTCTCTCTCCTCCATAAATTGACTAGTATCCATGCCCCATCCTTTGATGCCCCTAACATAGACCTGCGGTCCCTTACACTACCTTTCATTTGTGAAAACTAAACAAAAAAAAAAAGTTCAGGATGTCTGAGTTTCCTTCTTTTCCGCACAATTCCCCCCCTTCCCTCCTTAGCCTTACAATCCTTCCCCTGGTCTTTCTGCTTTCGCTAACATACCTCAAAAATGTCTTGTCCCCTTTCTTTACTGCCTGTGCTGTCTTCTTCTTTGTTTGTGCCTTTGGACTCTTGACTGCTTTCCCTGCTTCCCTCTGCTTCTCTTGATACACCTCCCTGTCTTCCTCCCTCTGTCTCCTTATACTTCCTGAATTCTAGCTTTTTTAGTCCTTACCTTCCCAGCCACCTCTTTTAAGAACCATAGTGATCTCCTTTTCCTTTTGCTAACCTGCCTGATGCAGAGGTTTGTTGCATTCAATATGGCACCTTTTAGCTTCGTCCAGTGTTCCTCCACTCCTCCCCAGACCTCCTAGCCTACCAAGGCATCCCTGAGGCATTCTCCCATCATTGTATAATTGGCCTTCCTGAAATCCAGGTCCCTCACCTTTGTGTGTTTAACTTCTGATGCAGTTCTTATATTGAACCACAACGTATGTGTTCACTACTGTCCAGGTGGCCATCCACCCTGACATCTGCAATACTGTCCCTGTTGGTGAGCACAAGGTTTAATATTGCTCCCTCACATGTGTACTCCTCTACTAGTTGCCTGAGGAACACCCCCTGCTGGGAGTCCAGAATGTCACTGCTCCTACCTAATGCTGTAGCTGGGATGCTCCAATCTACTTCAGGCATATTAAAGTCCCCCACCAGCAGTACCTCCCCTTTATTAAAACATCTTTTGGATGGCTTCTGCCAGAACCGTGTCAACCTCCTCCTCCTCCTGTGCCAGAGGTCTGTAAATCACTGCAGTGGGAATAGTGGCTCCATTTTCCTTTCTACTTCTAGTACTCTATTGCATGAGCTATTCTTCAGATGGGGTTTTCATCCTCCCCCCTCCACACTCCTTGCCTTATTGCTACCCCCTTGGGGAATTATCAAGCCCCTTACTCTGTCCAAGCCATGTTTGAACCTATTAATGTTTTCTGTGACCACCACCTCTGCTGAGAGGCTGTACCCCAGTTTAACCACTCTCTTGGTAAAATAAAACTTTCACGCATCCCTCCTGAATCCCCCCCCAAAAGCAACTTTCTTGCATCCTTCCTAAATCCCCCCCAACAGCTCATATTCATGTTTCCTTGTTTTTGACCCATCATTCCTACTAAATAGTTCCTTGCAATTTACCCTGTTTATTCATTTCAGGAACCTGAAGGTCTCTGTCATGTCCCCCACACCCTTTGTGGCCTCCAGCAAGTAAATGTTCAGTACCCTAAGCCAATCTTCATAGGAGGTTACCTGTTGGCACTGAATAACTTTGGTTACTCTACACTGTACTGTCTCCCACATGGCTCTGTCTTTCCTCAGATGAGGACTCCATAACTGGGTACAGTAATTCAGATGAGATCTCATCAGTGATCTCTGCAGAGGTAGTATTACCTCTTTTCTCCCATTAAACCCATTTCCAATATATCCCTACATTCTGGTTGCCTTGCTGTAGGCCCAGCTACATTGGCTAATTTGTTTTAGGGAGTCATGTGTGATGACCCCCAAGTCCCTTTTCCTCTGAAGTAGTGGCCAGCTTAAACCATCCCATCCAGTATTCCTTTCTGTGGTTCTTGTTCCTTGTGTGCATCACCTGCACATTTTGGTATTGAATTTCAACAGCCAGACCTTGGACTACCTCTCAAACCTTTGCAGGTCCCTCTGCAATTCTCTTTTCCCCTTCTTACTCACTACCCTGCCAAAGAGTTTAGTGTCATCCGAAAACAATACACATCTTCCCCAGTATTTCTTCTCCTATGTCACTGCTGAACATATTGAAAAGTGCTGTTCCCAAGACTGAACCCTGTGGTACCCCACACCCGACCTCCCTTTCCACTGATGTAACCCAGTTTATCACCACCTTCTGCTGTCTCCTCTCTAACCAACTTCCTACTTATTTAACTTGGTCCTTTGCTACTGCCAGATCCTCTAATTTCTTCAGTAAACTTCTACATTTTATGTAGTCAAATGTGAAGTTGAAATAGAGTAAATCTACTACTTGTCCCTTATCCACCATTTTTGTTACTCAGTCATAGAAAATATAAGATTGGCCTGACAAGACTACTCTGCCATGTGCCCAGGCTGCTTACTAGCCTGAATACCATTTCTATCCCGGTAGTCTACTATGTCATTTTTGACTAGTGTCCACTCAGTTTACATACAGTAGATGTCAGACTTAAGTTGGACTGTAATTTCCAGGTTACTTCCTGTCCCATCCCTTGTAGAGCAGCACCACATCTGCTATCCTCCATTATTTTGGCCCACCACATTAGAAACATAGAAATATAGGATCTGGTGTAGATAAGGACCACTTGGCACATCCAGTCTGCCCATTTTTCCCTGCCTATCCTATCCTGTCACCACAGACCAGACCATATCTCCAACTCCTCCCCCCCCTGCTCTCCAACAAAGATTTCCTTGTACCTATCCCATGGATGGATGAAGCCCACCACTGTTTTCACAACCACTAGCTCTGCTGGAAGGCTATTCCAGGCAGCCACCACTCTTTCAGCAAAGAAGTAGTTCCTCACATCTCTCCTAAATTTTCCCTCTGCTAACTTCTTTGCATATCCCCTTGTTCTCGTGCATCTTCTTCTCTGAAAAATGCTCCCCTCATAAGTTTGTAGGGGGGTTCTAAGGTGACAAACTGGGTACACAATTGGATGATAGATAGGTAACAGATGATAATGGTAAATGGCACTCACTTGTGGAGGGGAAGGGAGAGTGACCGGCTGGGTACCTCAGGGCTCAGTACTGGAACCAGTCCTCTTTAATGTCTTTATAAGGGCCACTGCAGAACAGCTGGAAGGGAAGGTATGCCACTTTGTAGATGATACCAAAATTTGCAATAGGGTAGACACGCCAGAAGGAGTGGGGAAAATGAGAAGAGACTTGAGAAAATTTTATGACTAGTCAAAGGTATGGCAACAAGGTTTCAATGCAAAAAATTGCAAAATCATGCATCCAGGGCACAGAAACTCAGAGTCAGACTATAAACTGGGAAAGAGATATTGACGGTCACAAAACAGAAGAGGGACTGTGGAGTAATCATATTGGATAACTCCAAGGTGGGGAGGCAGTGCAGCAAGGCAGTATGTAGGGCCAGCAGGATTCTGGGATCCATAGGGAGGGGAATCAGCAGCAGAAAGAGGGAGGTAGATTTACCAGTGTACAGATCATTGGTAATATCCCACCTGGAGTACTGTGTCCAGTTCTGAAGACCACATCTTAGGAAAGACATTGTCAGGATAGAGGCTGTACAGAAGAGGACAACTAAAATAATGCAGGGATTGCATCAGAAGCCCTATGAGGATAGACTAAAGAATCTCAGTATGTATACCCTGAGAGAGATGGGAGAGATGGGGACATGGTAGAGACCTATAAATACTTCATGGGGGAGAAAAAGGTACGAGGGGAGTATTTTTCAAATGTAAAGGTCTGCTAGAAAAAGGGGACATGAAATGAAGCCAGAAGGGGGCATTTAGGAAGGATGGGAGGAAGTATGTCTACACTGAAAAGTGGTGGATGCCTGGATTAGTCTTCCAGCTGAGATAGTGGGGTGAAATCATTGGTGGGATTCAAGGATGCATGGGATAGGCACAAGAGAATCATGGTAGGGAAGTGGGGGGGGGGGGAGGTGGCCAGAGATCACGTAGGGTCTATGGTGATAGTATAGGCAGAGAAAAAACTGGCAGACTAGGTGGACCAAGCTATCTTTATCTGCTGACAAATTCTATATTTTTATGTTTCTATGGTGAGACCCATTCTGGAGTACTGTGCCCAGTTTTGGAATCCTCACATGAGGAAAAACAAAGACAGGCTGGAGAAAGTGCAGTAAATTGTAACCAAAGTGATTGGGGCAGACCCTATGGGAATCAATATAGGATACTGAACATGTACAGTAGTCACTGGAGACCAGAAGGGGGGGTAATAGAGACCTTCACATTACTCAAAGAACTAAACAATGTAAACTGTGAGGAACTATTTAGCAGTAATGGCAGGTCAAAAACAAGAGGACGTGAATGTAAGTTTGTGAGGAAAGGTTCAGGAGGGATGCAAGAAAGTTTTACTTCACCAAGAGAGTGGTTGAGCTGTGGAACAGCCTACCAGCAGAGGTGTTGGTCACAAAAACATTAATGGGTTCAAGCATGGCTGGTTCAGAGAAGAGGTGTTATTAGTTATAATAGTTTCCCAGGGGAGTAGCAGTAAAACAATGAGCTGGGGAGGGGGAGGAGGGAAAAAAAACATCTGAACAATAGAGCATGGGGTAGAGCAGGGTAACACTGAACAGACTGTATGGGCCAACGGTCTTTTTTCTGCTGACATTTTCTATGTTTCTATATCACCCATGCTTCTGTCATATCTCATTGAACATTAGCATCTTGTAACAGACACATCCACACCACCAATCAGTGAAATAACCCATGCTTCTGTCATATGTCATTTAATGTTAGTACCATGTAATACACACAGCACCACCTCCACACCAATGATATCACTCACACTTTTGTCATATGCCACTGAATGTCAATGTCACATAACTCCCCCACTCTTTTCCATTTATTTCAGCCGCGGCTTTGATATATATCTTTCTTTCTTTCACAGGTCCTTTTATGACCATATAAGAGCTATACATTTTGCTCTGGTCCCATCTCCCACCCCTGTATCATCACCATGTCCATACCTTTACACAGTTCTTGCCTAATCCCAACCCTGTGGTTCTCTCCCAAATGCACTTCACTCCTCCAGAATCTAGTGTGACAATGAGAAGCCCATCATAATGACATGCTATTGGAATTGGTGGGGAGTGACTTCAGGCTTTATCTTGCCACTCCCCACTGTATTATTTTCTGGCTTTATCCCCAACCACCTGTCTGTCATAGAGCATCTAGCCAGTGCCATGCCTTGTGGGGGGGGGGATTGTGCACTCAATCATAATGTCCTATATTGCTGCACTGCCCCCTGAAGGTGGCACCCATGCAGCAGGAAGGGTGAAGTACCCCCTCTGCTGTTTCAACATACTACTTCAGCAGCTTTCACCATACTCTACTAGCCCAATGGAGTGAGGCTGGCTTATGACCTGACCTTTGAAAAAGCTCAGCAGTCAGCAGAGGAAAATGTTAGTCTCTTGGTATTTTGGCATCCTGAATTCTCTTCCACCAGGATTGCTTATATAACAATGGAAGCTTATTTTCTATGATGGCACTTGATTTGGCACAAGAAAAAAAAGGAAGATCTATGTGATCATTGTGTCTTTCTGGCTTTATTGTCTTTCCATAGGTGTGTTGCTTGTTTGTTGATCTAACAACATGAACCCAGGTCTTCAACACAGGAGCATGATGTGCTTCCCCCCTACTGTCACTGGGACTGGGCATCACATGTCATTTAAAAAGTAAGAGTTGGACTGCAGAATGGCAACTGGATTTACAGCCACAGTTTAGCATCATTGTGCAACTTGTGACAAAATTATATACTGCATAAAACATGGCCTAAATTTTGCCACCAGTGCTCCACAATTTGCACCAATAAATTGACGCATGCATTATTTTTCTGACATAAACTGCCAAAAAGTAGGTAAACTGTCACAAATGCATCAAAACAATTGAATATGGCATTCAAATGTTTTGTCTCCTTTCAGATGATACAGACACTGACCAAAATGAAGAAATGTGTCTGTGTCATTACTTTTAAAAAGTGAGACCCAGATATCAACTAAAATGCAACGTATAAAGCCATCACGTTTACAGCAACTGCAGTTAAGCTGTTTTCTATGTTTGCTGCTTCATCCCACAGTCAGTCTTATAAATATTTCACATTATATAGTGGTCTTGAGGAATAAAGGGGGAGAAAAGACTTGCCTGCTTCTGTTGGAAGCTGAGAAACTTGCTATACTGCAGAGAACAAACTAGAACGCATTTGAGGAACTGAGAACCTGGTTAGACATAATATTGTTGGGGACTAGTTAGGAAGGTAAGCTACGCTTTCTACAGAAAGTTTCATTTTTTCTTATTGGCATTAAGAAGAGAATTGCATGATTCCATTAAAGTGTAGTAATTTTATAACCAGAGGGGGTGAAATACAACTGAAGTTGCTTGATTCCTGTGCTAGAGACCTAGGATTTGGAAGGATATTTGTGCAACACTTTAGAAGTGTCCTGCTGGCTGAGCAGTGAGTTTATCCCTGGTTTCAGATAAGGGTTTGTGTATCAGAATCAGACATAGCAAAGTACCTTCACTGAAAGGCCTGCTTACATCACAGGTGTCACCAGTCAATCAATTGATTCTGAGTGGGGTTTTATCACTGAGCTGTCTTAGGCAAACTACACAGTGAGAAGCCAGTCAGAAAAGACTTGCCTGCTTTTGTTGGAAGCTGAGAAACATGCTATACTGCAGAGAACAAACTAGAACGCATTTGAGGAACTGGGAACCTGGTAAGACATAATATTGTTGGGCACTAGTTAGGAAGGTAAGCTACACTTTCTACAGAAGGTTTCATTTTTTCTTATTGGCATTAAGAAGAGAATTGCAGGATTCCATTAAAGTATAACACATTTTATAAACAGAGGGTGTGAAATACAACTGAAGTTGTTTGATTCCTGTGCTAGAGACCTAGGATTTGGAAGGATATTTGTGCAACATTTTAGAAGTGTCCTACTGGCTGAGCAGTGAGGTCATTTTTATCCCTGGACTCAGTAGAGTGGTTTATGTAGGAGCAGTGGTCAAGTAAATTGTGGTGTTGGTTGACTTACTATAAAGGGCAGTACTCACCAGGGTGGTGGAGCAGTGGTGTATTTGATTGTTTCTAACAGTCACCAGTGATTGTGGCATTTCCTTTATAGCCAAGGTTCTGACATCACTTCCTCAACAGGTCTTGGGGCAGAACTGTCATATTCTTAATAACCCAGCACAGTGCATAAAGGGTAAGTACACACCAAAAAAATATATATTTTATATATTATTCATTGCATATTATAAGGAAGAGGGACATGTGGGGAGTGGTGCAATGCACTGGCTGTGGGGAAGCAGTTTTCCGGGAGACATTCTGGAACCTGCACTGCTGCCCTATTTGCAGGCAACTGTCAGCTCTGAGGGAGGAGGTTGCCCACCTCCAGGCTGAACTGGCAAGGACTAAGGAGGCCTCCCCCACCCAAAGAGCACCAGTTCCACAACCACTGCCTCAGAGGTTGCCATGTGTGAAGAGCAGATGGACCACAGTAGGTTCTGGGAGGGTGAGGGTGGTGGAACAGAGGCGTAGCCCCCGAGTTGTACCTCTACACAAATCATATGTCAGTCTGACAAATCAAGGTTCCTCTATGATGACACCCTCAGTGGAGACCAAGAAGAATGCTGGGGACATCCACAAGGGAGACCCACAAAAGAGTGGCAAGGGACACCACAGGGGAAAGAAACAGCTTCTGATAGGGGACTCAATTGTTAGGGGTGTAGACCTTGGGAAGGGAGAGGAGAGGGATAAGGTGCCTGACTGGTGCCATGGCTTGGTGGGATAGGAAGCAAATCCTGAGGATTGCAGAAGCAGCATCACAGGAGAGGGAACTAGATATCATTGTCCACCTCAGGACAAATGACCTAGCTAGGCATGAGATCAGTGCAGTGCAGGATGAATTTGTGGAGTTGGGGAGGGGCCTCAGACAGGCAGCAAGCACAGTAACCTTCTCAGAGGTGCTGCCAGTCTATGGCAGGGGTGAGGCTAGGGTACTGCACACCATGCAGTTTAATGAATGGTTGCAAAACTGGTGCAGAGCACAGGGCTTTGGCTTCATCGGGGACTGGGGGTCCACCTGGAGAGATGAAGGTCTACACTGGCATGATGGTCTGCATCTGTCCAGGAAGGGAAACAAGCTCATAGGTGACAGGTTTAAAGGCTTCCTTGGCAAGCTTTTAAACTAGCCAAGGTTGGAGGTGCTGATAGGAAACAGGAAAGTTCAAGCCTCCCCAAACAAAACATGGCAGGTAGTAGGGTAAACACTGAGGTACAGAGCTTGACAGAGGGCAGAACAGGGGTAAATGGAAACATAGACAAGGGCAATAAGAGCAGGGATGGGGTAAAAAAGGATAAAGCCAACATTAAATGGAGGGCCAAGAGTACTAATGCCTGTAGTCTTGGAAACAAGCTTCCAGAGCTAGTAGCCCTGATGGAAGAGGAACACTTGGATATTGTGGCAGTCACAGAAACATTGTACATGGAGAACCATGACTGGGATGTCAACATACAAGGGTACACAATCTACAGAAGGGACAGGGAGGGTAAAAGAGGAGGTGGAGTGGCTCTCTACATAAGGGAAGGATCAAAGCTACAGAGCTAAAAAGTAAAGGGGAGGACAAGAGACACTCTGGGTCACCTTGGAGACAGGAATGGCATCACAATCCACACAAGGGTTGTATACAGACCCTCGTCTCAAGGGAGGAAATGGACAAGACAATGATAGAGGCATTCTCAAAATGGTTGAAAAAGGGAAGATACTGTTGATGGGGGAACCGAATATGGCAGATATTAACTGGATGACATGGACTGCAGCCACATCCAAGAGCAGGGTCATTCTCGATGCCCTACAGGGGGCATGCCTTAGACAGCTAGTGGTGGAGCCCACTTGGGAGGGAGCAATATTAGACCTGGTACTCTTGAATGGAGAGAGGATCACAAATTTAGAAGTCAGTAGACATCTGGGAACAAGCAACCACTGCACAGGGTGCTTCACAATAAACACAGCCATGGAGACAAGCCATACAAAGACAAGGATACTGGACTTTAGAAGGGCTGACTTTGGCATAATGGGTGAATTCCTGAGGAATGCATTAGCAAATGACCAGAAAGGAGGGGTGGAAGAACAATAGAGAAAAATCAAAACTGCCATCATGGAGGCAACAAGCCTTTGTGTGAAACAAATAAAGAAAACAAAGCGGAATAAAAAAAAACACTATGGTTCTCAAAAGAGGTGTCAGGGAAGGTTAAGGAGAAAAAGGCTGCATTCAAAAAGTACAAGGAATCACAGAAGGAGCATGACAGGGAACTGTATCAATTAAAGCAGAAAGAAGTGGGGAAGGCAGTCAGAAAAGCAAAGGCCCAAACCGAGGAAAAAATAGCCAACTCAGTTAAGAAGGGGGATAAAAACTTTTATACTTACACTCGGGAGCACAGAAAGGTTAAGGGAGGGATAGTGAAGATTAATAAAGGAGATGGGAGGTGGGCAGAGGGAGACAGTGATAAGGCAGAGATACTGAATGAATACTTTTGCTCAGTATTCACAAAAGAAGAAGAGGAGGAGTTACCTAAACCAAACAATAGAAGCACTCTGGGTAGTGGGGTTGATGCCAGTGCATTTACAGAAGAAAGATTCCTGAAAGAACTCCTTAAACTCAAGGTGAACAAAGCAATGGGGCCTGACGGGATTCACCCTAGAAACCTAAAAGAGCTAAGGGAGCACCTAGTGACACCACTAACCACACTTTTTAACAAATCATGGGAAGATAGGATGGTGCCTGAGGACTGGAGGAGAGCAGATGTGATTCCCCTTCACAAAAGTGGGAGCAAGGCAGAAGCAGAAAACTGCAGACCTGTTAGTTTGACCTCATTGGTGGGGAAAATGATGGAATCACTTCTGAAAGAAAGAATTGTTCAGTACCTAGAGGCCAGCGGGGCACAGGACCCAAAGCAGCATGGATTCACAGCAGGAAGGTAATGTCAGATGAATCTAATCGATTTCTTTGACTGGGTGACCAAAGTAATAGACCAGGGAGGGGCTGTGGATATGGCCTACCTAGACTTTAGCAAGGCATTTGACACAGTCCCGCACAAAAGATTAATAATCAAGTTAGCCAGCCTGGGAGTGGGTCCCAGCGTGGTAGCCTGGGTAGCAAACTGGCTACACAACAGGAAACAGAAGGTAATAGTAAATGGAACTCATTCTGAAGAAAGGGGGGTTACTAGTGGAGTACCTCAGGGCTCAGTACTGGGTCCAGTCCTCTTTAACGTCTTTGTAGGTGACATTGCAGAGGGTCTGGAAGGAAAGGTATGCCTCTTTGCAGATGACACAAAGATCTATAACAGAGTTGATACACAAGGGGGGTAGAAAGGATGAGAAGGGACTTGGCAGGGTTGGAGGAATGGTCAGACATATGGCAACTTAGATTCAATGCAAAAGTGCAAAGTAATGCACCTGGGAAATAAAAATCCAGGAGAAGAGTACACAATAGCAGGGAGGTACTAACAACAACAATAATGGAAGGGATCTGGGTGTAGTCATATCAGATGACCTAAAGGTGGGTAAGCAATGTGAGAAGTCAGTAAGGAGAGCCAGGGGGATACTGGGATACATAGGGAGGGGCATCACAAGTAGAAAAAAGGAAGTGGTTATCCCTCTGTACAGACAGTTGGTGAAATCCCATCTGGAGTACTGCGTGCAGTTTTGGAGACCTCATCTACACAATGACATAGATAGGATGGAAGTAGTCTAGAAGAGGGCAACTAAAATGGTGCAGGGTCTACATCAGAAACCATATGAAGAGAGACTGAGAGAGCTTAATATGTATACCCTTGATGAAAGGAGGGACGGGGGGACATGACAGAAACTTTTAAGTACCTGAAGGGAATCAACAAAGTCCAGGAGGGTAGCATTTTTCAGAAAAAGAGATGGTGTAAGAACAAGGGGGCATAATTTAAAGTTAGAGCGGGGACAGCTCAGGGGTAATGTGAAGAAATTATTTTTCACGGAGAGAGTGGTGGATGCATGGAACCGCCTTCCTGGAGAGGTTGTGGGGTCTAAAACAGTGGAGGAATTCAAACATGCATGGGAAAGACATAAGGCAATTATAGTGGGGGGTTGCAGGAAGTAGGCTGTTGGTTAACTAGAATCTGCAGCTTATCCAATAGGTAGGGAAATAGGCAGACTGGGTGGGCCAAGTGGTCCTTATCTGCAGTCAAAGTCTACGTTTCTATGATATTGTAGGCTGACGGTCATTATTAAACCACAGCAGACAATAATAGTCAAATAAGTGCCAGTCAAAACCCTTAAAACATAAACAATAAATCACTACTCTACCATTTTCTTTAGAGGACCATACCTTCAATGACTGAGAGTCACAGCATAAAAGACATTCTTAAGGTACATTTTATCCATTTAATTAAGTTTTTTTTATCCTGTTAACTTGCAGTAAAGTTAACATTGATACTATTTGGCCTCAAATAAATTCTAGTGAGTTGAAAATTATGAATGTTTCAAGTCCTCATTTCAATGTGTAGTATAAAAGCAACAATACACTCCAGGGTGTGTCATATATCAGAGAATCTCTTCACTTCTGGTGTGCATGAGGCATATGTCCTGTGGCTTCATGACTCACGATGCACTAAAGGTGTGACAATATCCCATGTATACCACATTATCTTGTGTATCACTATATACTAACATATGAACATATGAATAGGAGGGTCTTGGGAAGGGGGTTTCTTGAGGAGGGAGCAATCAACCATCTTCAGGTAAACAACAAAGGGGGATCAGCAAAGGTGGGAGAGTGGTGGGAATTGGAGGGAGCTAGGGGTAACCGAAAGCAAAAGAGAGAAGAGGGGAGTAGCAGGCAGCCAAGCAGAGGTGGGATAGAGGTACTTGGACCAAAAGGAGTGATGAGAAACAGGAGTGGTGGAGGGTAGTATCCCTTTAATACTCAGCGTCGTGAACAAAATAAACAACCTGCAGGCCATGATGGCTGACTAAATAGTGGATCTGGTGGTGGTCACAAAGACCTGGGCTACTCCAAATCATGACTGGGATCTCTCCATTCCAAGATATGCCCTCTACAGGATGGACAGGGAGAAAGGGCAGGGGAACAGGATGGCATTATGCATCAGGTAGAGCATTACTGTCACTAAGGAGGAAATAGTGGATGACAAATTAAAGCCACTGTGGGTACAAATCCAATTGTAGCAGGAAGGAAATAAAGGCAGGGTGTAGTTTATTGGCCACATAATCAGGATGAGGACAAAGATATGGAGTTGAGTGCCATGATCAGGATGCCAGCTAAAAGGGGGAAGTGGTGGTGATGGGAGAGTTTAGTTTGGCTAAGGTGGCTTGGAGGGTCCCATCCACCACCTGTTCTAGAAGTTAATTGATTCTGGAGGGTGGCTGAGCTAACATGGGAGGGCACCATCCTGGATGTGGTATTAACAAACTGGGATCACATTCATAATATTGCGGCGGAGGAGCCCTCGAGTAATAGCAACCACAGGACAGTGTGCGTCTGGGTTGACCTGGGGAAGGAAGCACCAAGCATGAAGACCAAAGTACTAGATTTTGGGCACTGGGTATTGTTCATGGAGGGGTGGTGGTGGGGGGGTGCAGACATCAGAGGACAAATGAACGGGTCTCTCACATTGGGGTTGTTAGGTCTAGAAGATGTCCTGGGGCGAAACGAAGTCTGGAACGTGGTCTGCCATGTCTAGTCCCCATACCCAAGGGCACCACCATTTCTGGTGGGCAAGTAGCCAGGGCAGCCCTCGAAACCCGTCCAACTTGAGCGGTGTCATGCAATGCCAGACCTGTTAAAAATAAGACTGCAATTATTGCAGATCTTATTGGAATAACTGGTCTGGCCTGCATCACCGAGACCTGGCTGGATGAAACTTCTGGCTCCATATTGGAAGCTGCAATTCCAGCCAGGTACTCGGTGATACATCACTTGAGATTGGACCGCGGGGGGGTAGTGGTCTGTTTTAAGACCAAGCTGGGCCTCACGGGTGTACCAGTTGAGGAGGCCGAATCTTTTGCGTGTACCATGGTGACAGGTGTGGGTTGTAGGATAGCTCTTGTCTACTATCCACCAGGGGATGAGAAGCGATTCCTGCAGGAAGTAGCAGACTTCGTGGTCGACATGGTGCTGGAGTTGCCCAGACTGATGGTTCTGGGCTACTTTAATGCCTTGGTTGATGATGAACTCTTGCAGTTTGGACAGCACTTCCTTCAGCTGATGACATCACTGGGCCTTACACAGATTGTTACCTCTGCCACCCATCAGCATGGCCACTCTCTTGACTTGGTTTTCCTCCTGGGAATTGAGGCCTCCAGTTTTGGGGTGGAACATGTCGGATGGTCCGATCACTACACTGTGAGGTTTAACTTCTGTCTCCCCCCTTTTTAGGCCTGCCCCTGTGGAGATGGTTAGTTACCACCCTTTTTGGGAGGTGAGCCTTGAAGCCTGGTGGCAGTGACTGACCTCTCGGAGTTTCTCGTGGCTAGCACAAGTCCAGAGGCCTTGGTTTTGGCCTATTATAGGGCCATTTCCATGGCCCTGGACCTGATTGCTCCTGTCCATATTTGTTCTCTCTCCCTTTGGCCTCAGGCTGCCTGGTTTGATGGGTCCTTGAGGGAGTTGCTGTGACTTGGACGTAGGTTAGAGCGACATTGACGGAAATCTGCCCTGGAGGTTGACCACCTTAGACTGGTAGCGCATTATCAGGCCTACCAATCAATGATCTCCCGTAAGAAGGCAGAATTCCTGTCCAGGGAGATTGCTGTGGCTCAGAACCGACCAGCCCAGCTCTTCCAAACTGTGGACAGGTTGTGCAACCCAACCTGTCTGCAGCTCCAAAGACCTTTTTCGCAAGTGGAGTGCAATGAGCTTGCTTGACTCTTTGAGAATAAGGTGGCCGACATTAGGTCAATGATCCTCTTGATTCACACTGTGGGGGATGCTGTTGATTGGTGCCTGGTAACCTCACCTCATGCTTCCTGGAGTTCCTTTGACCTGCCGGAGTTCGCAGATGTCATGCGGATTGTCCAGAGTATGGGTCCTACATGCTGTAGTTTGGATCCAGGTCTGACCTCCCTGATTATGGGATGTTGTGATATTATTGGCCTGGTCCTGAATCAGATAATCTGTTGCTCCCTTGATTCGGGTGAGTTCCCAAGCTCCCTGAAGGAGGCGGTGGTAACACCTTTTCTGAAGAAAGCTTCTTTGGACCCTGACTCTCTGGCCAACTACAGACCAATCTCTAACCTCCCCTTTATAGGGATTATTATTGAGAAAGTAGTGGCGGTACAACTGGAGAACCACGTGACCATCTATAACACCTACGAACCTCTCCCGTCCAGATTTCAAAAGAGGCATAGTACCGAGACTGCGCTGGTTTGGGTGCTCAATGATCTCCTGATGGCGAGAAATTGGAGAAGCTGCTCTATTTTGGTGCTCATTGATCTCTCTTCAGCCTTCGACACTGTGGACCATGGGGTACTGCTTGGGCACCTGAGGTCCATCTGTGGCCTGAAATGTACGGTCCTCAGATGGTTTACATCTTTCCTCACTGGCAGAACTCAGAGAGTGGTGTCTGGGTTTTTTTCCTCGGACCCATTCTGTCTGTCATGTGGGGTACCTCAGGGCTCAGTGCTGTCCCCATGTTGTCTGCTGTGTATATGCTGCCCCTTGGAGGCATTGTAAGACAGTATGGGCTGAAGTTTCATTGCTATGCTGATGATACCCAGCTCTACCTGTCTTTTTAACCCAACCAGGATAGTGCTGTCTCGGTATTTAGCAACTGCCTTGTTGAAATCCAGGACTGAATGAATTTGAGCTGGCTGAAGCTGAATGCGGGAAAGACTGAGGTGATGGTTGTGGAGCCAGGTAACTGGATAGAGGGGTTGAGGACTGGTCAGCCCTCTGGAATGTATCAGGGGGTGCCCAGATCCTTACCTCTGAATGGGAGTGGGACCTGGGGGTGGTGCTTGACAATGGGCTGACCTTACAATCTCAAGTGTCGGCAGTCGTCAAGTCTTCCTTTTACCACCTTAGGAACATTGCCAGGATCAAGCACCTTGTTCCGTCCGGAGATCTTCCCACACTGGTCCACACCTTCATGACCTTGTGCCTTGATTACTGCAACTCCCTGTACTTAGGACCCCCCGGGGTTGATATCTGTAGCCTGCAGCTAGTGCAGAATGCTGCAGCATGACTGTTGACAGGGACTTCCCAAACATCTCACATCATTCCTGTGCTGCACAATCTGCATTGGCTGCCAATTTAGTGGTGGATCACCTTTAAAGTTGGTTTACTGACTTATCAAGCCCTACATGGACTTGGCCCTGACTACTTGAAAGAGCTTCTTGTTCCCTATCGCCCCGAGTGACAGCTCCGCTCGGCTGACGAGGGGTTGCTGGAGTTCCTGAGGGTGTCTTTGAAATCTTCTGGGGCTTGTGCATTCATGTACATGGCCCCTACCCTCTGGAATTCTCTACCCCATTGGCTGTGGGAGTGCACGACTGTGGGAAGTTTTAAACAGGTGCTAAAAATTGTTTATGGTGCCAGGCCTTTAATGGCACTGAATGAATGAACCCCGTCATATTATTATTATTGTTTTATACTGTATTTATTGATTTTATCATTGCTATTTTTAATCTTTTGTAAAGCGCCTTGATATTTTGAAAGGCGCGTGTGTGAAATAAAGTTTATTATTATTATTATTATCATGATGAAGGAGATTCTGAGGCAAAACTTAGCTTGCCCTGAGGAAGATATGAATGTGGAACAAAGTTGGACAATGATCAGGGAAGGGATAATGGCAGCAGCTAACACCTGCCTACAGCTGAAGGGAAAGAATTCCAAGGACATGAAACCAAGCTGGTTCAGTAGAGTGGTTCATTAGAGAGGTGAGCCAAGTAGTGAGGGATAAGAGAGACATGTAAATGAAGTACAGGAAGTCCCAGAAAGATGAGGATGAAGAAATCTACTTGGAGAAAGCTAGGGAGGCCAGTAGGATAGCCAGATAGGCCAAGGCTAGGAAGGAGTTGCAAGCTGCAGAAGGGATTAAGGAGGGGGAGAAAACCTTCTTTAGCTACATCAGTGAAAAGAGAGACATGAAGGTATGGTAGGTATAGTGGAGCTAAAAATGGAGGAGTGGTGGGTGGCAGGCAGTATGGAGAAAGCAGACGTATTGAATGCTATGTCTTCTCTGTCTTTACTAAAGAAAAGGATGGACCAGTGCCACAAGGGAGGAAAGGGGGTGTAGGGCACTAGGGGGAACAGGGCTGAGGACAGAGTAACAAAGGACAGGGATAGAAAATGACTCATGTCCCTAAAGGTAAACAAGTCCCTGAGCCCAGATAGCATACATCCAAGAATACTGAAGAAACTGGTAACAGAGCTGGTGGGACTGCTGGCGGACCTGTTCAACAGCTTTCTGGATATGGGGTTAGTAGAACAGGAGTGGAGAACTGGGAATGTGGTACTGCTACTCAAAAGTGGGCCCAGGGACAACTCTGGGAACTAAAAGCCAATTAGTCTGAGCTCCAATTTTGATAAACTGATGGAGACCACTCTGAAGGAAAGACTAGTTGAGTTCCTTGAATCTAACAGGCTGCAGTATGGGAGACAGCATGGGTTCAGGTCAGGGATATCCTTTCAGACCAACCTGATTAAGTTCTTTGACTGGGTAAAAAGGACTGTGGAAAAGGGTCAAGTGGGTTGACATTCTGTATTTGAGTTTCATCAAAGCCTTCAACTAGGTGCCCCACTAGAGGTTGATCAAATTGTTGGAGAACCTAGGGCCAGGGAAAGAATTAATCAGGTTGGTGGAAAATTGTTTTAATGGTAGCATCCGGAGGGTGGTGGTAGTTGGGGAATGTTCTGGTATAAGGGAAGTTACAACTGGTGCCCTACAGGGATCAATGCTCAGCCCAGTGCTGTTTAATGTGTTCATTAACAGTGATAAAGGCCAGATTTGCTTGTTTGCATACAGCACCAAGCTCTGTGGAAGGATGGACTCAAATTAAGTGGTGCAGAGCCTAAAGGAATTCCTGGCAAGGCTCCAAAAGTGGTCAGGTATTAGGCAGCTGGGGTAAATGTGAAGAAGTGCAAGGTCTTGCACATAGAAATGAAGAACCTGAGGGCCAAATAGTCTAGGTGGTCCAGGTTATGGGATCAGAAGTGGAGTGAGACTTAGGAATAGCCATCATCAGTGACCTTAAACAGGCTATGTAGCGTAGGAGTCAGTGGCCAAGGAAACAGGATACTAGGCTGCATTGCTAGAGGGTTTACGAGCAGAAGGGAGGAGGGTATACTGCTTCTGTATGGCATGAAATACTGGAGCCCCTACCTGGAAAAGAATATTATCCAGCTTTAGGCAGTACAGAGGATGGCAACAAAAATGATTCAGGAACAGCAGGGTAGGGCATATGAGGACAGGTTAAGAGAACTCAACATGCTCTCACTAGAGGAAAGGAGGGAGAGGAGACATGATTGAACCCTTCAAGTACTTGAAAAGTTAATTAGGGTGGATATCTGGATACTTTTCTGTCTCAAAGATAACAAAACCACAAGGGGGCACTGCTTTAAGCTGGTAATGGGAAGATTCAGCAAGGAGGTCAGCAGGCACGTCTTTTCAGAGAGGGTAATATCGAAGTGGAATGAACTCCAATCTGAGTTCAGCACTCAAAAGATGCTGGGGTGTTCAAGAAAGGGTAGGACAGGGTGAAGGGTAGGGCAAAAGCTGATGGAGAGAAGGGTGGGGACAACTCTAATCTCTGGATCAGGGGCAACAAAAATGAGCAGACTCGATAGACCATAAGGCCTGCTGCTAGCTATTTCATATGTTCATATTGCATGTTCCTATCTGCCTCCGAGACAATATCTCATCTCCAGCAACCCTCCCACTTTCTTGCCTCTTTTCTAATGTCCCCCTACATCTATACCACACATGTGTGAAGTCCCCCGCTGTTTTAGCCTTCACCACTTCTGTTGACATTCTGAGTCAGGCTTCTACCAGCCTTTCAATTAAGACATATTTCCTCACATCTCTACTAAATTTTCCTCTTCCAATGTCATCAAATGCCCTTTGGTGCTCTTTCTTATTTGGAAGAGATTTCCCCTGCAACCTGTTCACCCCTGTGAGGCACTTGTAGGTCTTTATCATGTGACCTCACTCTTCCGCAGTGTACATGTTGAGATTCCTCAGTCACCCCCTCATAGGGCTTCACGTAGAAACATAGAATGTGACAGCAGATAAGGACTCTGATCTTCATTTTTTGCAGCAGACCCCACTTGATCTACTTCACGGTCTCTTCATGCAACCCCTGCAGCAGTTTA
Source organism: Neoceratodus forsteri (assembly GCA_016271365.2). NCBI lineage: Eukaryota > Metazoa > Chordata > Ceratodontiformes > Ceratodontidae > Neoceratodus > Neoceratodus forsteri. The sequence continues at coordinate 839,723,760 of CM057451.1, read as the reverse complement.
GTTGCCCTCCTTTGGACTATCTTCACCCTGTCTGTGTCCTTTCTGAGGGGTGTTCTCAAAAACTGGACACAGTACAGCAGGTAGGGTCTCACCAGTGAGCAAAACAGTGGCAACATTTCCTCCCTCATTCTGCTGGAAACACCCCTTCTTATGCACCCCAGTATCACATTAACACTGCTGACTATTTTGGCTCACTGTACTGCCAGTTTGAGGTCTTAGGAAGTGATAACTCCAAGGTCCCTTTCCTGTTTAGTGATTATACTCAGTTCCTGGGTTCTTATGCCTTGGTACATAATTTGCACCTTTTTGAATTGAACCCCAACTGCCATGCTTTTGACCATTCCTTGAATTTCCTAAGATCCCTACACATTCTATTCACCCCCTCCTGAGTAGCCACCCTATTACAGACTTTGGTATCAACTGTAAAATGGCATACCTTCTATTCCAGTTCTTCTGCAATGTCACCCACAGTATGAAGACATTGAAAAAGACTGGTCCCAGTAGTAAGACCTGTGGCACCCCACTGGTCACTGTCCCATCATTAGAGTGAGGGCCATTTACCACCACCCTCTGTCTACTACTGCATGTGTTAATCATTTTATAATTCAGTGCATTACACTGGGTCGCTCCCATGGGCTGCGCATTTTGGTTCTATGTCATAATGGCAACTGCGGAAAGGAGATCGCTGTTAGGGTGAGTGTACATTGTCTAAAATCAATTTTGGCAATGTAACCTCATAACACTCAGAAAAATGGTGCTGGGCGCGCTTTTTTTTTTTTATGCGGTGCTGTGCCCACATCTCCCCGCACTCCCCCATAAAGATTCTCAACTCCAGGGGGTGCATGTCAGGGAGGGGTGCAAAAGCAGACAAAAAAAAATTTAACTGCTGGGTACAACAAAATGAACATGCTCCTGGAACCAAACCCGGAACCCTCAAAACCTTAGCCTGCCACCAACCCACCATCCCACAGGGCCAGCTCAGCAGCCCACTGCTGAAGTATGCCTCACAAACCCTCCCTCCCCTTCCACCTATCGCACAGCATGCTTGCCCCCCCCACACATGTACATATAGCGACATCCTGTCACTATATCCGCTACCCCCTATCTGGTCACCCTCCCTGTCCAGTAGCCCTGTGCAGATGGCATCGTTATTGAGTAGCCCTTTTTGAAAGTGTTCAGTAGTAGGCGCCCTCATCACAGGCTACCCTCAATTTCTTATCAGTCTCCTGTGTTGCACAGTCTCAAAGGCATTGCTGAAGTCCAGATGGGCCACATTCACAACCTTCTGCTGATCTATTTCCCTGCTTATCCTGTCAAATAAATCTATCAGATTCATTAGGCATGATCTTACCCCATTAATCTGTGCTGCCTGTGGTCTTGTGGCCCATTAGATTCAAGATAGTCTACCGATCTTTCCTTCAGTGGGGTTTTCAATTAATTTCCCCAACACTGAAGTGTGACTGACTGGTCTATAGTTGCTTGCTTTCTTCCTGCTGCCACTCTTATAGGGACCACGTTTACTCTTCTTCAGTCCTCCAGAACAATATCTGTTTCCAGTGAGCTGTTGAACAAGGATGTCAGTGGGGAAGCTAGCATCTCCCTGAATACCTTTAGTACCTTTAAGTATATTTCATCCAGTCCCATAGCCTCATCCACTTTCAGAGCTACATGTCCCTCGTAGACTCTTTCATCTGAAAATGGACTTGTGTCCATCTCCCCTCATTCCTGCTACTCCCTGTTGGTCCATACCTCTCTTCCTCTGCTGTGAAGACTGAGCAGAAGTAAATGTTTAGGATGTCAGTTTTTTTCTTGGTTCTTGTCTGTGCAGTCTCTGCCTTCCACCCTTCTAATCCTCACTGTCCCTCTCCTTGCGTTCCTCTTCTCACTAATCTATCTGAAGAAGGTCTTATCCTATTTAAAGACCCTTTTGATAATCCTTTCCTCTGTCTGCACATTTGCTTCCCTCGTCACCTTGCCTGCTTCCATTTGCTTTACTTGGTATACCTCCCTGTCCGCTTCCTGCTGTGTTTCCTTATACCTCTTGAATGTCACTCTTTTTTCCTTCACCACCTTTGCCGCTTCCCTAGAGAACCTTAACAGTTTCTTTTTACTTTTATTGACTTCATACAGAGGTTGGTTACTTTAAATATTCCTTCCCTTATTTTCCCCAACTGTGCTTCTACTCCCTCATTGGCAATACCCCCCAACTCAGCCCAAGGCATTTTCTGAGGCAGTCTCTCATTTCTGTAAAATCTGCTCTCCTAAAGTCAAGGACCCTCGTTCTCATATGGTTAGCTTCTGTTCCAGTCTTTATGCTAAACCACATTGCACAGTGATTTTTGGTACCCAGGAAACTTCCCAATGTAATGTCTGCAAAGCAAATAATTATAGAAAATGAAGGACATTAAATCAATTACTAAAAATATAATAACAACCAGTGCATAGAAATCCCAAGCATAAGTAGACTAAAAACAAAGAGGGAACGTCTGTGCAAATGGATGAGTCTTTAGTTTTATCTTAGAACAATTCACTGCGGTACACATGCAAACAAGAAATGGCAGCATGCTCCAAAGAACTGGTGTTGCCACTAAGAAGGCTTGGTGCTCAGGTGACTTCAGCTGAGACTTGGAAACCAAATAATAAATCATCCTTCACAAGCCCAGAAATGTAAGGCCTCAGGAGGTCCTTTAGATACCAGGGGCACAATCTGTTTAGAGATTTTTAGGTTAGTAAACAGTCTTTGGAAGTAATGAATCATTTTACTTGCAGACAATTCAATTTGTGCAGCACTGGTGTAATATAAAATGTAGACAGCTGCTTTTGCACCATCTCAAAAGCTGCTTGACTGACAATTTTTTGACCTTGTCCATTTAATCAGTTCTATCACCCCACTAGCGCACCCACCCCCTCAGTCCGGCTTTCAAATGATCTTGCCAGGGTCCTCAAGAATCTTTTATCCAATAAGCAGTCCATAGTGGCATGGAGGCTAGTTTCTAGACCCTTATGCTGAGATTATTGCATTGAACACCAAGTAGTCACAGTCACATGTAGCCATTTTCACAAGTGAGCACTGAATTGCTGTGGACCTGAAGGAGATAATGCTTCTGTCAGTCAACAGCACAGTGGGCATGACTACTGAGACAGCACTCCTAGGGTGTCATGATGTATTGACTCAGTTGTCAGAGCATGTCTCTTGTCAGTACATTTATGCCCTCAACCAAGGGTTCCTCTCATAAGTAGACATAGTGACATGAGTGTGGAAATAACCATTCTTTGCAGAATGACTCCTATCCCTCTGGTCAACAGAAGACAGATGTTTCCCAGTGATTGCCAGAGATCCACTCCAGAGAGGCAGAAACATCCAAGATGCTGCATCCCTACCTCCTGTCACAACCAGTTAGAACTTTGGATTTAGGAATTGAATTTGAAGTACTCCAAATAGAAGGTGGACATTTTACTCGTTAGACCATTGAAGCAAGTTACTGAACACATATATGCATACAGTACATACTTTATTTATTTATTTGAAAAGATTTCACCAGGAAAGACATAGTGAGCTAGAACAACTCATTTCCAGATACATCCTGGGGGAGGGGAAAAGGGGGTTTGAACAATTGGTTTATACATAAATCAAATACACATATACAAAATACAAAAATGAGACTTCATACTGTGTACAGTGATTTAATAAAACAATGAGCAAATATATACATTTTGAATTAGGAGTTCAAGACCAGTGCATGTGAATTAAATATTGATAATACAAAAAAACCCCAATAAAAGTTAGGTATGTGAGACAATTCCCTTAGAGCGGGGTTGGGGGAGACAAGCAGAGGCTGAAAGGAGAAAGGTAAGGAGAGTAGAGAACTGAGGTGGTGTGGTCAGTGATAAGGGTGAATGTCCATCACAGCAGGTAGTAGCACAAGGTGACCATTGCCAACTTGAATGCCATACATTCTTTTTCCAGTGTGGCACAGCACTGATCCTGGGGAAAATGTTTGCAAGATAGATACAGTATAGGATGGGGTGAATCGCACACTCAAAGTCTTGTGATAACACTGCTCCCAACCCCACCTGAGACACATCTGTGTACAAAATGAAGGGATGGTATTAATTTGGTCTTTGTATGACTAGCCTCTTATGCAGTCCATTTTTGATGTTCTGAAATGCGATCTGACACTCAGGTGACCAACAGACGTTATCCAAGGTGGTTTTCTTGATCAGGTCAGGCAGTGGGGTAGCTGGGGTTGAGAATTCCAGAACAAACTGTTAGTAGTACAAGTCCAAGAGAGGATCTAACCTGCTTCTCACTAGTTTAGATGGGGCAGTCAGCTAGGGCCTTTACTTTGCTGATACCAGTTCCCAACCATATACCCCCAAGTATTTTGTCTCCTGCTGTCCTAGGGAGCATTTATCAGCCTTGGCCATGAGATCTGCCTCCCTGAATAACTGAAGTACCGCAGTCATATCCTACAGGTGGCTATCTCAATCAGGGCTAAATATGACAACATTGTCCAGATATGTTGCTGCATATAGCCTGTGGGGATGGTGAATGTGGTCCATTATTCTCTGGAATATGGCCAGGGCTCCATGCCATCCAAAGAGAAGCATGGTAAATTGATATAGGCCAAATGGGGTGAAAAAGGTAGTTTTTTCATGGGCTCCAGACTTAACAGGAATTGCCATACCCTTTGGTCAGGTCCAGGGTATTCATTTAACAAGCCTTTCCAGTCAGTCCAAACTTTTTTTCACTTAGCAGAAACTTGGATGTAGCATTAACTTTCTGGACGTTTATACAATACTGGGTGGCCCCGTCTAGTTTTGGGACTAGCACAATAGGGCTAGACCATTCACTGGGGGATTCTTCAATGACTCCCAACTCCAATATAGACTGGTTTTCTCCTGTACTGTTCCTCGGATTGTTTCTGGTAGTCTGTACAGTTGTGTGTGGATCAGGACACCTGGGTCTGTGTCAATGCGGTACTTGAGCACGTGGGTTTGTTCTGGTTTTGAGAAGAACACATCCCCAAAATTCTCTACTAGCCCATGGGTTTCTTGCTTTTGGGTGGTCTGATTGAGTCAACTGTCCACTGGAATGGCTCTTGGTTCCTTAATAATTTTAAATCCTAAGTCCACGGTTCTGTCGTCAATGTCCTCATCTGTCCCAGGGCTTGAGGCCCTTTTAGGACATGCTGGGACAATGAGTAATGCCTCTTTGACTTTCCAGGGATTCAACAAATTAACATGGTAAAGAGTTTATTTATTTATTGAGATTAGAACTCACATGTTATGGAAGATCAGCCTTATTACTTCACTCAGCCACTCAGTTATGTTCAGTAGGACCTGCTTTTTTCAGTGTCGCAATACTACTCTCTTGTCAGTGATGAGTGCCTCCTGCAGCCATTTCCTAACTGCTAAAGAAAGTGCCTGGGGCAAAGAGTATCCTGTGATCTGGGCTAGTCGCAAGTGGGCACCTACCAAAATGGCAACCCACTTGCAGCGCATACCCAGATGGCGATGGAGTAGGGAGGGCAACCGGATGGGGAGGGTTTCTCGAATGGCGATAGGATGTCACTATATGTACACACGCATGGGGGATAAGCATGCCAAGTGAGGGGTGGGAGGGTTTCTGAGGGGTGGTGCTGTGGACAGCCGCCAAGCTGGTTCCGTGGCATGGTGGGTGGGTGCTGATCTGGGGTGGCTGGGATGCAGGGTTCGGGTACAGGTGCAGGTATGTTTTGCTGCACTCAGCCAGAGTAGATAAAATTTTATTTTTGCACTTTTACCCCCCCCCAGACATGCACCTCCCTGGAGTTGACAATCTAATAGTAGGGGGGTGTGGGGGGATGCACAGCCCTCTGCATAAAAGTAAGGACCTCTATGGCCCAGAGATCCTTTTGATATCGGACTCCCTCCTGGTTCAGCTCCCTCCCAGCCAAAATAGCTGACTCCACTAAGCTTGGTCCCTTCAAGGTCTCCCTCAGAAGCCATCTGACAAGCACTCACTGCTGCAACTGCACATAATCCTCCACCTGCCCCTTACTTTCACCCCTAGGCTGAGTCTTCCCTGTCTTCTTTTGCTGTATATACATGGAGTCTCATGCAACATCTGCTGACTAATGTAATAAAATATCTCTGGTTGCTACCTGACATGGTACTCGTGTACCTATATTATGACTACTGTGATCTACCTATTACCAAGTGTGTACCACCAGTGAATGCCCTGTAACACTGGTTGCTTTTTTAATCTAAGCGTTATGTACTGTACTGTTTGTTTGCTGTGATGTATCGCTCTCTTGATGAGGTGCTTTTCTAAATGAGTCTATGACTCAAAGGTCTGTAAACCAATAATCTAATAAATAAATAAATAACAATTTTAGTGTCCCTTGCACTATTTTCTTTGTCGCTGGAAGTGTACATCGCCAAAATTGAATTTCAGCGATGTACACTCTCCATAATGACGATCGCCTTTCGGCGATTGCCCTTATGACATAGGACTGGGGCAAAATGTGAGAGATATCTATCCATAACACTACTAGATGTTGATTGATGGGGGTTGGGTTGTTCACGGTACTGCTAGATATTCTTTGATCTCCTCCCAGTACCATCTGAGCCAGAGGATGTAGAGTAGGTGACAGTGCCCTCCTCTGTTCCTCATCTCCAGCATTTGTCAGAGGGTCTCATGCTCCAAGCATGTATTTTGAGGGAGGAATCTATGCCACCTATGCAGGATCTTGTATTGGATGAACATTTCTTTAGTGTCTTTAATGGTGTTCAGTGTGGCACTCCAACAGTGATACAATATTTTTTTTGGGGGGGGTGATTTCTTGTCCCAGTTCCTCTGTCCACTTCTGCAGGACTCCCATTATGGGGTTGGTCCTTGGTGATGTTCTGCAATTGCGTGCATATTATGCTGCTGCAGGGGGCTGCATCCTTTTTTAGTTCGAAGAATGGTATCTAGGGGATTTTGTTCAGCAAGTCTCAGAGTATGCCCTAGGGTGCTTCCCAGAGCATGCCTCAACTGCAGGTATTTCCAGTGAGGCTGTTTGTGATGCATGTATTGCTGTTGCAACTGTGTGAATGATTTTAATGTCTTGTTGGTAGGGTCAAATAAGTCCCAAAGTGTCATGATCCCCATTGCCTCCTATTGTTTAGTTTGGGCTGGCTTGCCTCCAATTTAAAGATGAGTACAGTCCCTTAAAGGGAAGCTTGGGGCCCATTCTGGTGTCCAGGTGTGAGTCTTAGGTATTTCTTCTACACGTTTCTGGTGTGACTCAATGTTGGATGTGAATTTAGCCTAGATGGGAGGCTGCCAAACTGTTTTGTTTTGAGAAATGGGCCCTTGGCTGCTGAGGCTTCACAGTCCACCTATTTCAGTCTGTCTGCTTGCAGGTAGTGTGGGGCCATTTGAGTTAGATGACTTGGGGCCTGTGCCATGCTCTTCAGGGAGTAGTCATTGAGCTTGAGCCCTCCCTATCTACGTCTAGGGTGAGCTTTTACCAGCTGAGGTGACTTTGGCCTCTTCACCAGAATAAGGTTAGCATTTTGGAGTGAGTTGCTTTAACAGCCTTAGAGTCTTTTCAGACAGAAAGGTTTTATTTTATTTTATTTTATTTAAAATGAGTTAACCAGGAAACTCTGAGAGCATCAAATGCCCATTTACATGGAGGACCTGGACATATAACAAATACAAAATTACATATATAAAATATTATGAATAAAATGTAAAAGAGCACAAAATGTAGCTACACACACTATAACACTTTAATGACGTAGTCCATTATGTACTGCATTTTTGCTGCAGCCATCATTTTGAAGGCTTGAGCTTTTACCAATGGGAGATGTGAAAGCAGTTCTGTCTGCTCAGGTCCTTCTCCAACACCCACAGTAGGAGGCCATAGTTGTACTTGCTGATCTGATCTAGTTTCCAGTGGAAACATATCCCCAGATAGTCTAGATGCTGGCTAGCGGGCTGTAGGCCCCAAGAATATTAAGGTAGGCCCTTCACTGTGGGAGTGGATGAAAGGAATTGGGACTTGGCTATACTCAGTTTATACCCTGAGAGGTTACCATACATGCTAATCAGGTCCAGCAAGTTTGGTATGGATTCCTGTGGCCTAGTGAGAGTGAGCCTAATACTGTCAGTATAAGCTAGGACCCTATGCTTTCTGCCAATGGTCACCCTGTGGATACCTGTCTGATTACTTGCAGGAGGGGCTCTACTGCCAGTACAACTAGAAGTGGGGGGAGAGGACATCCTTGGCTGGTGCCTCTCCCCAAGGGGAAAGAGGCAGAAGCTCTCCTGTTGATAATGGCCTCCACAGAAGCCTCCTGATACAATGTTTTTATCTAACAGGTGAAGTTGGGGCTTATGCCAAATGTACCAAAAACATGGAAGAGATACACCAATGTTACTCTCTCAAATGCCTTCTCAGCATCCAGGGAGTGAAAGATAGTTGGGGTATAGAAATGTGGCAAAGTTTTAATTCGGCTGTGAATTTCTGATGAAGTTACCAACTTCTTCTCCACAGAGCAATCCCCAGTTTTACCATTACCTTCAAAATTCACACTTCGTCTTTTATTGTAACTGCCCATGGTAACTTCACTGTTAACTTCACTTTTGAGGTGTTAAAGGTGAGGTTTTTGAAAATGAGGCTTCTTGTAAACAACTTATCTCAAATCACATGTTTCAGCTTTTGCAGTCACATGGTACATATCTATAAAGTGACACTTCCTTACTTTCACTTTTGCATTGTTAATCAGAGAGAAGAGAATGAGCCTTTCTGCAGCAAAGGATTTTATTATAGATTCAGAGAAGCACAGTGCATTTTCTGATTTTTTTTTCTTTCTTGGCTTATTGATTTAGTTCTTGTGAATAGTTTTGTTCTAGTTAAGCTTAATTTAGAATATAGTTTTTTGTACTTTTCGGGCAGTTTTCTTTTATCCTTTTTTTCTTTAATTTTCCTATCTTTCTCTTTCATTCTCTTTTTTTGTTTGGTGAGGTCTTGGCATTATTAGTGATGGACAGAGGATGGGTTCATACCCATGGCAGCACCATACAGCTGCGTCACCCTCCCAGCACCTCCTCAGCATTCCCACCAGCAGCAGAAGCAGTAGAGTCTGGGGGAGTGCTGGTCAGTGTGCCCCTCACCAGCAACAGCAGCATCAACAACAGCAGCCCCTAGTTCCCCCAGTTCCCCGTTATGGTCAAAAGCCAGACCCTCCAGTGCCCCCCCATGGAATCACCATTGTCACCAGCTCCCCCCACACCGAGGAGCCCCACCCATCATCCTCTGTTCTTCCACCACAACCTTGTCACTGCTAACACCACTGTCTGGTCAGGTTTTCCCTTGTGTGGGAGTTGTTTGAAAGTGATGAAAGTGACAACAGTGTCATCACATATAACATACATAAGGCAAGGGTAAGGTGACAGAAAACAGGGACACACTTGGGCATAGGTGGCCAGAGAACACACCTGAACATTCATCATTGTGAGCAGTGGGAGGCCCATCAGAAAGAGTTGGCAAGTGGTGGTGAGGGAGGTGGTGATCCCTCCTCTCTGCTTACAGAGGTGTTGCACAGATTGCATTGCCAGCATGTGAGAGAAATGCAATGGTCAAACTCCATTGTAGGGACTGCATAGCATGTTTCAGCACTGGCAAGAGAACCAGATACAGCACCCACAAGCACACCAGCCATATTCAGGGAGGAACTGGCTACTTTACAGGAAGAAATGGGGTACCTCCAACATAGAGTCACTGCTGTGGAGGACACTTTCACAAGAATTCTGTCCAACCAACAGCAGTTGTTAGAAGGTATGGTGGAGCTGTACCAGGGCAGTGCTGGTAGTGGTGCAGGCACTTCTTTTTTTTCCATATACATTTTATCTCCTGATCTCCCTGGCTGCCCCTTCTAACCAACCTCCCAGCTCTGTCATGGCTCCTCTGGGACTTATCACCAGTGCCCTCTGCCACAGGACTTTGGTTGTGCCTGGCCACCAGTACAATGTCTGCAAAGGATCAGTCTTCATCTTGCTGCCTGGGGTGGTTTTTCCTCTGATTGTCTCCCTGAGCCCATGGAAGTGCAATAGGCACAATGTCCAAGTTCTGGCTCTGTAGAGGGGGCCCCAGTGTTCTGAATGTGGGATCCATTCCCTATATGGTGGTATACATGTTTTTTATTTTTCTTTTTTTATTTAGTTTTTGTTGACCGGGTAAGTGCACTAGACAAATCCTGCTTATTTTCAGGCATGACCCGGGGGAGTGGGATACAGATGAATGCCAACTGACCTTGAACCAGATGAAACTGCTGGTGGTATTTTTAGTGAATGAGAGAAATTTGGCCAGGACACCAGGGATAATTCCCCTACTCTTTTCGATAAGTGCCATGGAATCTTTAACATCCACCTGAACTACCACAAATCCAAGCAGATGGGACCATACCTCTCAACCTTTTGTCCCCCAAATGTGGAACATTGCCTGTCAAAATGTGGAACAAATGAGCAAAATGTGGAACACTTAATCAAATCTTTACCTGAGAAGCTCAAAACACTGTTAAAATGTTGCATTCATGTTCAGAAAGTCTGTTATTAATTGAATAATATATTTTTTTGCATCATTTACTATGGATTGTTGCATTAAAATGTTGACTTTGAATGTGGAACAAGTCCTCACAATGTGGAACAGGGAGCTTTTGTGAAGTAAAATGAGGAACTTTCCTCGTAATGTGGTACAGTTGAGAGGTATGGATGGGACCTCGGTTTAATGTCTCATCTGAAAGACAGTACCTCAGAAGTGCAGCACCCTCTCATGCTGCACTACAGTGTGAGTATTGGGATATTAACCCAAGTGCCAGATGTGGGAACTGAACCCACAGCCTTCTGAGCTCCCAGCCTCAGAGGTGAGTGTGCTACCTGCTGAGCCACTGACACTGCTGGGTGTCAGACTAGCAGCACACCACACTAACCCCCCTTCCTCAAGGATGGAGAGCTGTCTAGGGATGTTCGACCTTTCCTCTCCCCACCAGTCCCGAACAATCCAAGTCCATTCTCTACCCTGGGTCACTGATGTGGCAGGAGGTAAGGTGCACAATACCTCACCCTCCACACCACTTGGCTGGGTGTGATGGCACTTCTGGGGTTGAGGCCATTTATGTGGTTTAAAAAATCTTACAGTATGTCTTTCATTTTCTATATAACTTCCTCTATCCTTTTTTGTGAGCCTGTGCTACACTATCTTACTCTTTTTCTTATAAACAAAATACAAAAAAAGTTGAAAAAAATTGAGTGTACTTTTTTTACTGTTCCACTTCTCTGTGTTTCTGTACTGTCTGCTTTGGTTATATCTTTAAAAAACACACACAAATGTTATTTCTATCTATATTTTCTTTCATGATGCTGTCTTCAATTTCCATACATCACACCTTTCCTTTCTTTTTGTTTTAAACTATCTTTTCTGAAATTTTTCTCAACTACCAGAATAAATATGTCAAGCTTCTACAAGTTAGTAGTACTGCTACTGCCACATGGTACTGCGTTGTGTGTCACTACCCCCATTGCAGTCATTATGCATTTTGTGTTAGTTGTACATTAATCACAATACACATTACTTCTGTTTTCCCATTGTTTGCCTCATGTGTTCAAATCTCAAATGCTATAGCATACACACAACTGCCAAGCACAACATATAAATTTCTCACGACTGGAAATTCTCCCCAAACCAAAAATAAGCAATGCTGGTAATAAACTGCTGCTGCTGCTGCCACTACTACTATGCTGTTTAAGTCAACCTCTCAGACAGTCTGTGTTGTCAGCACTTTAGTACACACAACTTCCAAGCTCAATATATACATTTCTCACTTCTGAAAAGTTTTCTCCCAAATCAGAAATCAGTAATGTTGGTAGTAAACTGCTGCTGGTGACATTACTACTATGCTGCTTACAGTAAGTCACCATCTAGGACATTCTATGTTGTTAAGCACTTTAGTACACACAACTGCCAAGTATGATATCTAAATTTCTGACTTCTGAAAACGTTCCTCCCAAACCAGAAATCAGTAATGTTGGTAATAAACTGCTGCTGCCGATACTACTATGCTGTTTAAGTTGCCCCCTCAGACAGTCTGTGTTGTTCATCACTTTAGCACACCAAACTGCTATGCACAATATATACATTTCTCACTTCTGAAAATTTTTCTCCCAAACCAGAAATCAGTAATGCTGGTAAAAAAACTGCTGCTGCCAGTGCTACTATGCTGTTTAAGTTGTCCTCTCAGACAGTCTGTGTTTTCAGCACTTTAGTACACACAACTACCAAGCACAATATATAAATTTCCCACTTCTGGAAATTCTCTAAAAGCTAAAGAATAAAAAGGAGCTCCTGAAAGAATTCAGTTGCTTCACTGTACCCCTCTGGAGGATCTGTTTGAACCTGTTCATTGGCCCCTTCCACATTTACAGCTCCATTTAAGCCAACATTATATACAAACTGGGAAGCCATTAACAGACCATTTCAGTACTTCACATGGAAAAATATGCAGTCTGTTGTTCTCTTTACTCATCTTTGTGATCTAGCAGCAAAAGTAAGTATTTTACATTATTTCCTTTTTTTGACTGGGGGGAGGGGGTGTAACCACTTTATTTCTAACCATTTTTTTCTTACTGTTTTTATATTTTCGGATATTATCACTAGTGTAATGAAACCATGTTGCTGCATAATTCCAGCCTGTATCTTTTTTTGGAATTTAGCAATTTTTCCAGCCACAGAAGGTAAGTATTTTTTTCTGTTTGGGTTTTTATTCTGAAACATTTTGTGGATGTCAGACTGTTTTCTGCTACTGTTGCTCTAATTTCAGAAAATGTTTGGCAGGTTTCTTTTGCAATGTTGTCCAAGTGGATAAGTTGGCAATGGCTTGATTGCTGATGCAGGAGACAGCAGCTTAGGAGACCTACAATGACATGAAAAGATTATTTAGATTCTTCTCAAGTACCCACTGTTGTGGTGGTCATATGGAATAGCCATTGTGAACAAGTATCTTACTATACCTGTCACTTGTGAAGAAAAAAGAGGAATCATTTTGCCTCACTCGGCCACTGTGGTTGCAGCACATTATAGCCATTGCTGACTCAATGTCTTACCATATCTGTCACCTGTGAAGTAAAAGGAGAAATTATTTTGCCTCACTTGGCTACTGTGATGGACAAACAGTATAGCCACTGTTGACTCAAATCTTACCATACCTGTCACCTATGAAGAAAAAAATATTTTGCCTCACTCAGCCACTGTGTTGGCCACACAGTATAGCCTTTGTTGACTCCCCATCTTACCATACCTGTCACCTGTGAAGAAAAAAATAGCAATTATTTTGCCTCACTCAGCCACTGTGGTGGCCACATGGTGTAGCCATTGGTGACTCTCCATTTTTACTATACCTGTCACCTGTGAAGAAAAAAGAGGTTATTTAGCCTCCCTTTGGCCACCATGGCACACTGTGTACCTGTGAAAAAGGAGAACAAAAAAAATAATGATACATACCTTTACACTCGTGCTGCTGGCCTTGCTGTTTACTGGCTGCTGTGTGCCACTGAAATGTAGGAAGACCTCACGTAACTCATCTCTGTTTCTTGAGGGCTGTCTGGCTTTGTTACTGCCTTTGGCAGTCATACCTGTGAATAGTGAAACCTGCAGGGAGACAAAAGGAAAGAAAGAAAAACATTTTAAAGTCTTTATGATTAAGATGGAAGGCCTTTCATCCTCTGCAAGGCCAAGGACTGGGGTCACCTACTACCAGTGAGGATAAGGACTGTGAACAACAGTGAAAGTGACTTATCATCACAGCAAAAAAAGATAGGCCTTGCTGGAGCTGAGGTCTTACTGCCTAGATGAGCTGGCTGGCTGGAGGGTCAGCTTGAGTGATTTGTCATACAGTTCCAGATTGGACTCTTGCAGTAGAGTTGTGATAGTACCATCCCCAGTATAAATTCTGGATTCTCTGCAAAGTGTGTTTAGCTGTTGCACATGAAGTGGATTGTCAATTCCAAATTCAGTAGATATTATCTCAGAACAAACATTGTATTCATTTATATGAGTTTCCAATTCTGGGAGTTGTGTAACTCGTACCATCTGATCAAACCAAACTGTATTTTCTTAAGTCAGGACAATTTTTGCATCAATGTGGAAGTGGTGGCACATGCTATTTGTGGCTATGTAGGACTCAAGCATGCCAGAGGAAGAGGAGAAGATGGTGCTGTGTCTTGCTGGCCGAAGCAGGCATTGTCTCAAGTCATCACATTCAGGTGGTGGAAGCAGATAATCAATTAGGCACAAGGAAATAGCAGCACAACAATTGGGGATGGGTACCAGTAAAATGACTGGACTTAACAGAATATTGAATCATAAAGTAAAGGATTATACTGATGAGGGGAAAGGAAGGAAACATTGCATCTTTTATTTATGCTTCAACCTCATCTAGAAAGCAGCCCTCATGGTCTTCCAGACTAGAGTTATCACCAGAGGGGAATTCTCTCTCCATTACTGCTTTATCCATCTATGTGGTAGAAGACAATTTGCTAATGCTGACAACACCTTGCTCTTCATCTTTACCACCACCACCAGCACCTTTGTGTGACAGGAACATGGACTTGATTGTCTTGTGCAGAATGTGCCTCTCATTCATTTTAATAAATGTTAGCAAGCTAACAATGTTTGGTAACAGATTGGTGCACATGTACCACACAATGGCCCCAGCCAAACTGAATACATGCTTCACACTGGCACTCAAGGATGGGCAGCTGAGGTATTTCATTGCAATCGAGGTCAGTGTTGGCCACTCAGTGACCTTGCTACTCCAGTGACCTTGCTGCTCCAGTATAGCAAGGGTTCATTGGCCATGGTAAGGTGCCCTGTGTCCACCAAATATGCTTCTACCATGCGTTGTTCTGCTCACAGTCCTGCTGCCTCATCAGCCTCCTCCTCCTTTTTTTCGATGTCTTCAACTTCCACCTGATCTAACAAATCCCAAATGGGATTTGCATTTTTTCCTTTAACTTGCATGTTTTCTCAGCCTGTTTCCCATGTGAGGTGGAGATAGCAACACCGGGTCTTTGTGGAGTTTCCTGTTGTGCCTTAGATAAATGCATCTTTGGCATCTGTGCCTTATGTAACCTTCTTATTGGAAGATCTGCCAACTTTTGGACCTGCTGACTCCCACCTTCAGTTATTGATTCCAGCCTGTGTTTATAGCATGGGTCCAGCATGGTGACAATCCCAAAATCTTCAGACTGCAGAATGCTAGAATTATGTGTATTGCAGTCTAGGATGTAGAAGATTCTATGTCATAACGGTGATCATGGAAAGGCAATCGCTGTAGGGCAAGTGTACATCACTGAAAATCAATTTTGGCAACGTAACACTCACGGCACTCAACAAAATGGCACCAGACACTTGTTCTTTTTATTTATGCAGGGGCTATGCCCCTGTATCCCCCCATGTAGGGGGGTTAGCCCCCAAGAACCCCCTATTAAAAATTCTCAACTCCAGGGGGTGCATGTCAGGAGGGTGCAAAAGCTGACAAAAAAAAAACAATATAACAGCTGGATGCAATAAAATGAACACATGACTGGAACCGAATCTGGCACCCTCACAAAAAAAAAAAAAAAGACAGATTTTAATGTATTATTGTGTTGTAAAAATATGATAGAGAAAGTGAAATAATGGGTCTTAGAATTACATATTAGACTTGCTTCTTCAATGTACATCTGTACATATTGTTTTTGCACTAAGGGTACACAATTATTTAGTGCAAGATTGTACAGATGAATATTTATGATTTGTGGCAGTAATTTGAGTGAATACATTTTTTATTTTTGTTTTTTGTCCTTTCCCATCCAGTCAATATATTTTTGTATTTAAAAAGAAATGTAAAGGGTGCTGAATATGTGAAGTGTTTCTGCCCATTTCACATGTATATTTGAAATGGAAGAACACAAGAGAAAAAAGAATCTCAAGCCAGGATTCAAGAGTCTTCTGAATGATGAATTTAATCAGCTCATTAAGTTGTTTGGACATTTCTCTTTTTCTTTTTTACATACTCTATCCGGAGTTTGCTTATTAAAGTGAATAACAACAATGAAATTAAAAAGTTAAATAAAGTTGGAAAATGAGTGGATATAAATGTAATTTATGATAGGAGTATTTTACAAATAGAAATATGTTATGAATAGCGATATTTTGTCTAGAGGAGTTGAATAAGTGAGATAATTAGAATTAAATATACGCCATTTCTGGCTAAAAGGACAGGCAGCGTTCTGTATCTTTAAAGACAAGTACTGTTTCTCTGTAAGAACAGTTTAATTGTTTAATTGAAGTTTTTAGCACATGCACTCTAGGTATTTAAGACAGGTAGGGCTTTGACTCTACACCCCCTCAGGAAGTCAGTGAGGCAAAGTGCAGTGGTTAGTAGTGGCTGACACAGTAGACTAGGTAGGTTGTTTTGCAATAAGATATATTGTGACAAAGTTTAATAGTAAAACTTATGGTAGCACGTTTTTGAATGTTCTAAGCACTTTATGTAAGTAAAGCACTTATTTATAACCAACTTTATTTATTAAGTATATGAAAAAATAAAAAATTGGTTGCTGTGCAATATATTTGGCTTGTGCTGATGTTATATTGTTACCTACAAAACTACCTTTATTTGCTCACTAAAACTCTCTTGCTGAAATACAAACCCTAGCAACCCTAGCCTGCCACAAACCCACCACGACACAGCGCCAGATCAGCAACCTACCACGCAGTACACCTCACAAACCCTCCTCCCTCCCAACCCTTCTGCCTGTTGCATGGTGTGCTCACTCCCCCACTGCGTGCATGTACATATAGCGACATCTTGTTGCTATATTCACTGCCCCCTATCCAGTCACCCTTCCTGTCCAGTAGCCCTGTGCAGATGGCACCATTGTTGAGTTGCCCTCTTTGAAAGTGCTCAATAGCAGTCACCCTCATCACAGACCACCATGTGGAGCATGTGTTCCATTAAGGTACAATTTCCACTATCACCACTTGCCTCCAGAACTTGCTGCACATTCACCAGTGTCTGCCTCAGCACATGTAGTAGTGGAATGGACTGACTGATACAGGCAGTGTCTCCACACACTGCCTGTGTTGCATGTTTAAATGACCTGTGTATCATGATCAGGCCATCTATTTGGCATCATTGCTCTGTTGTCAGAGATGTGGATACTCCCTCACTGTCACGGCTTGTATGTAGCAGCAGATAGTTAGATATTGCTTTATACTGCCTGTACAACCGCCCGATCATGTAGAGCATTGAGGTCCATCTGGTGACAACATCCAGCTTCATACAGTGCTGAGGCAGTTTGTTTTGTATCTGCAGATGACAGAAATGGTCACGGGCCTTTCTAGAATGGCCAAAGTGGACACAAATGTGGTGAGCCATAGTTAACATGGCCTTGATAGCAGGATGGGTTAGAAACTCCTATACGATGAATATATGATCATATGAAATACCAACAGAAACAGGCCTCATGGTCTATTGAGTCTGCTCAATTATGCAGCTAGCCCTTCAACTTGCAGCTGCCCACCCTCCCTCCTTCCTCATAACCACCCTCACCACTCTGGCACCGTCTCTTAAATCTTCCCACTGTTCTATACGATACCAACTCCTCAGGCAGACTGTTCCACTTATCTATACCCTTTCCATGAAAAAGTGTCTCCTGAGTTCCTTCCTGATTTTTCCCCCTCCAAGCTCAGCCGATGCCCTCTCATGTCCCTCCCTCTTCTGAGCTGAAGAATCCCTTCTGTATTAATCCTGTTAATGCCCTTTAGGTACTTAAAGGTTTTGACCCTATCCCCATCACTCCTTTCTTCCATGGAATATATTTACAGCTCTCCCAGCCTCTCCTCATAGGATTTTTCCTCAAGTCCCTGTATCATCTTCATTGCCCTACACTGCACTCCATCCAGCAATCCGATGTCCCTCTTCAGGAATGGCCACCAGTACTGCACACAGCATTCCAGGTGTGGCCTGACCAGTGACCTGAATAGGGGTAGGATTACTTGTCTGTGCCTGGAGGAGATTCCCCTCACTATGCACTCCAGCATCTTGTTGGCCTTTGCATCCACCTTCCTGCACTGAGCTGAGTGGTTGATACTCCCCATTACTAGCACCCCTAGATCCCTTTCCTCCACTGTGCCTTCCAGCTGTCCCCCTCCCAACTGATATTTCCTCTCCTGGTTCCTTGTTCCAAAGTACAGTACCTTGCACTTCTTGGCATTGAACCCCAACTGCCATGTCTCTGACCATTCCTGTAGTTTGGTCAGATCTTCCTGCAGCCCCCCTCCACACCTGTATGTCATCTACCACTGCACGATCTTAGTATCATCTGCAAACAGACTGATCCTACTCTGGATCCTGTTTAAGATATTGGCTATGAATATCCCAAACAGCACCAGTCCCAGTACTAAACCCTGGGGCACCCCACTCATAACATCCCTTGGTGATAAGAGTTCCCCCCCACCACCACCCTTTGCTGCCTACCCTTTAGCCAGTTTGTGGTCCAGTTGATAATTTTTTGACCTCATCCCAATGTATTCCAATTTTCTCCCAGCTTCCCATGCAACACCGAGTCAAAGGCCTTGCTGAAATCCAAATATACGATGTCCACTACACGGCCCCTGTCCAGTTCCCTGGTAACCCAGTCATAGTACTCGATGAGATTAAGACAGTGTGCCAGAAATGACACCCTGAGAACCCATCACCGATGCATTTCACAACATTCAAGTCAATATTGCTCACAGTGAAACCTGCTTTCAGTGAATGGGGTGAAGCCACTCATCAACCTTGGTATGGAGCACTTCCAGTATTTTCTCACTCATGTGTGATCCACTTATACTCTTCATTGTCAGTGTGGCAAGCTGTCAAATACCTATAGTGTTGACAGCACCACAACTGGGCTTATTGCAATTGTTCCCATGTTCAGAGTCAAATAAGACCCCAGGTGCCTGTGTGCAATGTGCTGTAATACACAAGTGGGAGCTACCAGCTGTTTGACCACTGGTACACATAGTCATGCTCAGATGTAAATATGGTGATACTGAATGCTTCGGGCATGGTTACTGTCTGTGACACTGGCCCATAAAATTCAAGAATCGCATATCTAGAAAAATATGTTCTTGATGGTATCTGCCATTTGGGACAGGCATGGGCCATCAACCTCTGAAATACAACGTTCTCAACAAAAGAGAATGGTAATAAATCAATTGCCAGCATTTCAGCAGTTGCTGCATTTAGCTCACATGCAGTAGCATGATTGGGAGTGAATTTGGAGTGGCACTCAAACATGCTATGCATTACAGGCTGGACCTCTCTTGGGGATGAGCTCCCAAACAACTGGACTTGTTGCGATGACATTGTTAGTGGAGGTGGTATTTGACTTCTGGGGATTCATATGTGCTGCTGCTTGAATGACACCAGTGATTTGCTGGGTTTTCTACATTGATGTTACTGTGCTTTTCTGACTCTGGGTGGTACTTCTCAACCCACCAATGCTGCTATGCCCATTACTATTCATTTTTTTAATTCAATTTAATTTACTGATCAGGAATACACCATTACAAAGTTTAAAATTCAGTGAACAAGGTTAAAATTTTACATCGTACTACATAAATATCCGAGATGCTTAAATAGACAAATCATGTATATATATTTACATTTAGTATAAGTATTTCATTTCCTTAGTCTATATCATTGTCACCATATCTTTACAAGTAAAGCATTTGTAAAAAGCCAGCTAGCTTTGATAATATCATAATATCTGTAGTGGCAAATATTGCTTGTAATATCAAATCTGTGGATAATTCAAGGTTACTCAAGATCCCTCCCAACCAAAAGTCCCTATTCTTAGCATATAGCCAACATAATAACACCACATGTTTTAAGTCATCCTTTAAAGATTTCCCACATTTGAAATAAGGGAAGGTGCATCTTGGCCTTTTCTGAATATAGTATACACAGTTTGCTTTATATAGTTCCATCCTATAGTTTGTAATTAAACATCTTGAATCTGCCTTTGTCAATTTAGGTGAATTTGGTTCTATTCTGTGTGTCTATTTAATTTGTTTATATCATTTAAAACATTTAAGTTCAGTCAGATGAGCAAAATTGTTTGTAGTGTCTGTATCTCTAATTCTTGTTGTGACCGATAATTTTATTTCTTCCCAAGGCTTAATTATATACAGTGGCCCAGATATTCAAACTGCGCCAGGCTGTGCGCAAGCTTGGGGGCAGCTCAACTTGGCTGCGCAGGGGTGTGGACTGGGCGATATTCAACAGAGCTGCGCCATGGCTCAGCAGCATTGAATATCGCACCCTGGCCACCCGCAGTGTGCATGGCGCAGTGGCACTGCACCAGCACAAGTGGCCAGAGTAGAGCATGGGGATGCGCTAGCACAAGTTCCATTGCACCATGCACAGCAACTGCGATATTCAAAAGTTAACATGCAAATGGGGCCATAATGTATGCAAGGTGCACATGGGGCCATTTGCATGTCATTATGGTGCCATTTGCATGCAGGTGTACCAATCCCCGACGACTTGCACCTGGCACCCTGCAGTCGGGGACTGACACCCCCTGCAGCTGGCAATGTGCTCTTCACAGCCCAATCATGGGCATTTGCATAAATAAAAGAATATGTCCAATATCCCTGGTGCTCCAGTGGACCGCTGTCTGCCCGATTGCTGGCATTTGTAAAAAAACAGAATTAATTCCTATATTCTTGGTGGTCCAGTAGACTGCTATCTGCCTGTTTGTGGGCATTTTAAAAAAAAAACAAATTAATTCCAATATCCCTGGTGGTCCAGTGGACTGCTATCTGCCCTATCATGGACATTTGTAAAGAATAAATATTCAATATCCTGGTGGTCTAAGTAGCACCCCCTCCTCCACCACTGGGCTCCACTGCCCTGCTCCCCCGGTCAGCCAGTGGGCGGCAGCACCCCACCAACCTGCCACCCCACCGCCCGCTGACTGACACCGTCGGTAGGGCTGTATGCCCATTGGTCCACAGCGTGAGCCAATAGGCATGCAGCCCATACCGTACTACACATTCCAGATATGTAAATGATCCCATTCACATATCTGGAATGTGTAGTAGAGTATGGGCTCCATGTGCATTGGCTCACGCTGTGGACCAATGGTTGTACAGCCCTACTGATGGTGTCAGCTGGCGGGCGGCGAGGCAGCAGGTGGGTGGGGCTGCCACCCACCGCTGACCGGGGAGCGGGGCAGTGGGGCTCAGTGGGCGGGTGGGGAGGGGGTACCACTAGACCACCAGGGATATTGGACATATTTCTTCTTTACAAATGCCCACAATCAGGCAGATAGCGGTCCACTGGACCACCAGGGACATTGGGGAATTCATTTTTTTATTACAAATGCCCACGATCGGGCATGGGGAGCACCGCCAGGTGCAGCCGGAACTCAGGTGGCCACCCATGGGTGGCAGTTGCTGTGTTTCACCCTGCAATATGGCAGCTCACCTGTGGGTGGCCAACAGTTCCTTTTTTTTTTGGATCAACTTTGTGCTGGTGCAGGTAGGGGTTGCGCATGCATGGCTCTGCACCTCCCGGGCTGAATATCGGGCTCTGCAGGGTATGCATGGGCACACCCCCCACCTGCACCTGCATACATACTGATGCACTCCAGAACATGGAATTTGTGCCTTTGCTCGCCTTTTGAATATATGCCGGGGCATCAGTAGAGGATTGCGTAAGTGTAACATTGTTATACTAAGTGCGCAACTCTTTGAATATCTGGGGCCAGTATGTCATTCAAAAGATTTCAGCCCAAAGGGAAAATTAAGTTTTCACTATGCATGGAAGGGGTGAAAAAATCCTCTGAGTACTTTATCTTCTCTTCCATGCACCAACGAGAGATACATGATTCTTGAAGAAGGAATAGCTTAAATATAAATAAAATTCTCCTTTCCAGTGCCATAGATTTGAATGAGTACTGTCCTAGTTCTAAACATAATATAGCTAAAGGGACAGACTTTGGTACCATTAGAATGTACCTGTACAGTTTATTTAAAGGAATTTCAATTTCCTTCAAATTGTAGTGCCCCAGACTTCAGTTGCATACAGAGTGCTAGTTTTAATTTTGGCATTCAATGCCTTCAACATACCTGGCATGGAACTTTTTCCTCACTTGGCACTAAATATGTGGAAGGCACACAATGCAGTTTTAACCCTTTGTCTGTCAACAGAATTAGAACGTATAGGAATTATTGACTGATATATCAGTCCACAGCACAGCAAGGGTTAATTTGTTTTGTACGAAGAGTATATGTTCTCTACACTTGTTATTTTGTGAAAATCTCACCCTAAATAGTCATAACATTTGACAGTTTCAATTCTATCCTGATAAATCCATACACTGAATGGTGTCCTGTCATTGCCTCCAAAGACTACCTGCTTTGTTTTATCTTTATTTATTTTTAGCTTTTGTGCATTACATAATTTAGAGAAAAAAATTAGTTTTCTTTGGAGTCCCAGTAGGGAAGTTGAGATTAGCACCAAGTCATCAGCGTATGCTAACATGGGTATCATTTGATTTCCTATCCTGGGTGAGTGAAAATCCTGGTTACATAGGCTTTCCGGTATTTCATTGATATATAAATGAAAAAGAGTCAGGGCCAGCTGATATCCCTGCCTGACTTATAAATTTGTTAGAACATCAGCAGTTGTTTGTCCATATTGGTTATACTTAATTTTTATCCAGGTGTCTGAATAAAGTCTAATACTAAAATTTGTTAATTCTGGTCCCAGATTGTATTCTTTTAGTTTTTTCCATAGAAGACCCCTACTTATATCACCAAACACAGAAATGAATTCCACAAAGCAGCAATGTAGTTTTGTGGGAATAAACCTCTACATATTTCCAGCTGAGATAATTTAGAGTGTAACAATGCTGAATTGTGGATCTCCCAGATCTGAATCGGTTTTGGAATTCACTCAGTATTGAGTTCTTATCAATCCAAGCAGTAAGCCTTTCCAAGATGATTTTTGCAAACAATTTTTGAGAGATTTCTATTAAGAAAGAAGGGAAGGAAAGAAAAACCAAAAGAACAACTACAAGTAGTAACGAGATCACAAATAAAATAATAGTTTTTAATTTATCAGATAGACCCTTAAGTACAGAAGAGTTGAAAGTTTTGAATAAGGGACTAACTTTTTGTCCCCATGAAAAAGTAGATGATTTTGAAATTAAATTAGACCTCAATAGATTTTTTTAGGAAATTGAGGTTAAGATACTTTTTTCATAATCAAACAGTAGAATCAGTTAATAAAGATGAACAACAAAAGCGGATTGAACTAGGACATAAATTACAATTAAAATCCCAATTTCTTCCCCCTGGTCCAGTACCTCATATCATTGAAACATATGTTTGTATGGTCAGTAAAGATGTGGACATTCTGATTAAAAATGAAAGGAATAAAGATAGAAGAACTCATTTTAATTTAACATCAAAAGAATTTGCTGCATTGCGAAATCTTGAAAATGACCATAATATAGTTATAAAAAAAGCAGACAAAGGGGGAAGAATTGTGATAGAGAACTATGAGACATACAAAACTAAGTGTTTACAACTTTTAAGTGACAAAGACAACTATTTAAAATTAACAGAAGATCCTACACAAAAGATAGCTAGTTTGATAGAAGAAGTACTTAAGAGAGCAATTGATAATAACTGGATAGATGACTTGGAATTTAAAGCACTGAAAAAAGATTTACCGATTATCCCCATTTTCTATACTCTCCCTAAGATACATAAAGACCCTCTTTCTCCTCCTGGTAGACCTATAGTGGCAGGAATAGGTTCAATTTTAGAGCCCCTTTCAGTTTTTGTAGATTTTCATATTAAGGATTTAGTGGAACAAACTCAGTCTTATTTGAAGGATTCAACACATTTGATACATTTATTGGAAGATTTGAATAATAGTAATGATTTGGTAGGAAAATCATTCTATCTTGTGAGTTTTGATGTTAAAGATCTTTATGCTTCGATCCCACATCTGAAGGGGTGTAAAGTGTTGGAAGATACCTTATTAAGACATAGAAATGAAACAAAACCTCCCAATGAATTTTTATTACAATTGGCTTATTTAGTTTTGACACAAAATTATTTTAGATTTGAAAATACTTTTTATGTTCAAGTGAACGGTACAGCTATGGGATCAAGTATGACACCTTCTTATGCCAACTTATTCTTGAGTTGGTTTGAAACAAAATTTGTTTTTGAAAATAATCCTTTCTTTAGTAATATATTGCTTTGGAAATGTTTTGTTGATGATGTATTTGTCATTTGGATAGGATCTGAAAAAGAACGTTTTGATTTTTATTCACACGTTAACAAATGTACTGTGTTTCTGAAATTTACAATGAACCATAATAGGGAGGAACTTTCATTTCTGGATCTAGTTATTTTCATTAAAAAGGAGAAATTGTGCACTAAAATCTTTCGGAAACCTACTGATAGAAATATGATTTTACACGCAAAAAGATTTCATCTGAAAAAATAATTGACTCCATCCCTTATTCCCAATTCATTAGAGTTAAAAGGAATAGTACAGATATGGAGGATATGGTACAATCGACCAATAATATGACAAAGAGATTTGTGGAAATGGGATACAAATGTGAAGTATTACAAAAAGCTAAAATGAAGGGTCATCTAAAAGATAGAAAATACTTATTGGCAAAAAAGGTTAAGACAAATGAAGAAACAATGGATAAAATTATCTGTCCTTTGAAATACAGTGACATAATTTATGACATTAGAACATCTGTATATAAAAACTGGAATATATTGAAGTCCACTCCTATGAGTAGTAAAGCTTTCAATAAAGGGGTACAAGTAGTTGCAAAAAAGGTTAAATCATTATCAAACTGTATAGTGCATACAGATTATAAAATACCAGAAATTAAGAAGTTTACATCATTTACAAGTAATGACCTGAGAGGAAATTTTATCTGTGGAAGATGCATTCACTGTCATAACACTTATAAAATAAAAACAATTAGAAACAGTAGCAGGGGAGAGGACTTCAAAATAAAGGATTTTATTAATTGTCAGAAAGAAGGTGTCATTTATGGCATCATGTGTCCATGTGACCTAATGTATATAGGTAAAACTAAAAGAGACTTAAAACAAAGAGCTGGGGAACATAAAGGGTACATACGGAATAAAGATCTTTCATCCCCAATAGCTAGGCATTTCATAGAAAGAGGACATTCCGTTGCTATTTTAAGATTTTTTGGTATCAAAAAAGTGCATAAAAATAACAGAGGGGGAAATTACAATACTAAACTATTATTAAGGGAAGCAAGATTTATTAATTATTTTCAAACCACAAATCTGAAATTTGGGCTAAATGAGATGATTGATTGGCAACCTATTTTATAAAAGAGACAGATATGTCCTTAATAATATTATTCTAATATTGTACCCTTCTGGTTTAGTAATAAGACATATTTGGTTTAAGTGGCTGTAAGGGGGAGTTGAACCTGTTGTTAAGAGTTTGAAAATAAGGGACATTTCTGTTACAATTTGGTTAAGCATATGATTGAATGGCTATAAGTGAGCATTGACACTGTATTTAAGTGAGAGAAAATGGAAAACGTAATCTTTATTTAAGACATAGAGATGTTTATTAGGTCTATTAATATAATGTATTGGATAAGCTTTCTTAGTTGCTTTCTCATATGCCTCTTTCCTCTTTTAAAAAATTCATTAACAGTTAGAAAATAAGAACTTTGGTAAGGATTGGTAATGACCCATTTCTGTTATGATTTACACAGCCTAAATGCCAATAAGTCTTTTCTGAAAAATAAAAATAAAAGACCTGTGGATATCATAAAGGTAACAATATTGACTGTTGCCTGTTCTGTAAATGGATCCACTCTTTTCAACGTAGTTGTTTAATGGTAATGCAAAGATTGCTACAGCTTTAGAGAAATAACAGTTATATTTTTTAACCTTTTTTCTTTTTTGAATTATTATTGAATTACAAGTAGCCTCTGACACCAAGAAATAAGGTACTCGGTGCCGTGTAGAGGCGGGTCCAGCACACAGGTGAGCATGTAACTGCTTACATCGATGCTTTGCATTAGTTGCTGGATTCAGAGGCGGTGCTTCTTTCCCTTTTAAAAGCAAATCATTCTTTTCCCCGCATCTTTACTTCCACTGAATATACACCAGACTTGTTACCCTGAAGTATTAAGAAGTAAGTCTTTACTCCAAAAGATATCCATAAAAATGTTGATTTTTTAGTCTTTTAAAAAGTAATAGGGCAGCCTGAGATAATATCCTGATAGTATGCCTTTTCTGTTTTCTTTCCTTACCAGCAAGTGATACAAACGGAAAATGGTCATGGTCCAAAGAGTATAGAGGACAAGCTTAAAACATTATGATTACAGGTTAGCGTTTTACCCAATTCGCTTTCGAATTTTGGTAATGGGAATTTAAATTAGAGACATGAGAACTATTAAATGTCTTTAGGTTCTAATCACAGAGCCAAATGGTGATGGGTAAAAAGTTGATTTAAAGTGAAACTGTTTTCTAGCATTTAAAACTTTATAAAATAAGTCAGCATTTTACTTGTATGTTTACCGATTCTGGTTATTGGTCTTTTAATTAGAAACAAAAAACTTTCACGGAGCTAAATGGTGATTTGTTAAAAGTTCATTTAAAGTGAAATAGCTTTTCAGCATGGTAGGATTAAATGGCAATTTGTGAATATATATTCTTTTAGAGTAAAAAACTGTTTCTAGAATGGAAATTTGATTTAGTTGTATATTGAGTAGTACAATGGTTTTAGTTGTAAAGCTGAATCACTTTTTTAGTTGACTTTTTATTTATCTGGTTTTAACAGTGGCTGTAAGGGGGAGTCAAACTTAGAACCTCACGCATTTGTACATAAGAAGACAACAGATATTTGAATGTAAATTTTGATATGTAAGGACATTCTTCGATATTTGATTGTACAGAGTTTATTTGAACTAATATGGAAAAATGAATTTGTGTTAATGTTAGTTATTAATATATTTTTTTATGTGTTTACTATTCTTTAGAAATTTGACCAGTGTCCTGATGAAGGGTATATCCCGAAACATTGAATATTAGCCTGGAAGATACATGAATAAACTATTTGGACACTATATTTAAAGTGTTTTTCATATGGGTTATATGGGAGAGTGGGCCCAACTATATCCAGTATTGTCTTTTTAGATTTCTATTAAGCTAATGGGGCAATACATTCTAGGGTCTTTACAGTCTCATCTTTTAAAAATTGGATCGATAATGCCGCCTTTCCAGCTATCTAGTGTTTTATGGCCCTGAAAAATTGTATTAAATAATATTTTCTGGATGGGTAACCACCATTATGGAAATTTTTTTTGTGTGTCTCCTATTATGGAGTCTGGGACAAGGGTTTTATTGGTGGCAGAGACATTAAAGCCATATATACTTCCTCCTCCTGAATACATAATGGAATTGGGTATAAGTATTTTTCTTCTTCTACAGTTTTGATACAAAATATATTGCTCCTCCTCTGAAACATATACATTTTTAAAATATTCCAGCCCCATATTAGAAGTCATATATGCTTTAACATATGTAGCATATCTGTTATAACCTTGTGACACTTGTCTCCAAAGATTTATTGTTTTTGGTAATTAAGGCTTTCCATAAGTTTTCCCATAATTTAAGGTTATACTTGTGTCTTTCTTTTTCAAGGATAGATTTATAATCCCGCCTATACTTATTCATACTTTTGGCTCCATCTTTGGGATTTGAAATTTCCTTTTTTTAATTTTCTCATATTATGATTTAATCTTCTTTAGTTGTAAGATTCTTGCAGGATTTGGACTTATGACTCTGGGATCCCAGTACTGAGAATAGTATAAATACCACTCAACATAGTGAGTTCTTGTTTCCTCACCTGGAGGAGGTTTATTTCAGCATATAGGCATTAGCATCACAGGCACTATAATAAAAATATAGCTGGCAATAGTTTACAAGATAATAGAGAAAACATTACCCCGTTCTCTTGGAAGCTGATGGCAGGTTCTTAGGATGTCAGAATTTGCAGCTCAATTCTGGCTAATTCAGCCAGTTTATATACATTTTACACTCTGCCTGATAGCTGTTTCCAGTGAAGGTATGCACATATTCAAATGAGAGTGAATGAATAGAGCTAAGAACTAATGAATAGCCTATTGGAAGGTAGGCAGATAACTAATGAATAGAGCTAAGAGCTAATGAATGGCCCATTGGAAGGTATGCAGATAGGTAATAAATAGGGTAATGAATAGCCTATTGAACAGACAAATAGTTACTTAAATAGCTTATTGATGACTTGCAAATTTAATACATTCTTTCCATCACGTACTCAACATCAGGTGAGAATAATGTCAGGTCAAAATAATGTCAGTTCAACTAGCTCCTGACCACGAGGTTTGTCCTTTTTATGAACCTTCCTCTGAACCTTTCATACACTCACTTTGGCCATCAAGCATTAGAACACAGTGCATAATACAACAGTACCTACACAACAGTATACAGCAGTACCTTACAGTCCCCCACTTGAAGGAGAGAGAGAACTCAATCCTTCACATGGCATTAGAGACAGCATAGAGCGAGTGATTCCTGCAGCTCTGATCATAAGCATTTAATTTCTCATGTGTCTCATCATCATATGCATTTTGTAGAGGGAAATTAATAAAATGAACACCAATACAACTTGTAATAGTAGGAAGCCCTTAAATGGAAGTGTCAACCATGAGCTGGAGAACATGGTCACCAGATCTCCATTATGCATTAATTCTCTGGCAATGGTCTGAACCTTTTTGGCCAAATTCTCAATTTGAATGAGATGGGTATCTTTTCGATCAAGTAACTTTTGCACATTAAATGTTAAGGGTGGTATGGGTACTCCAAATGCTGGAGCATATTCTTTGATCATCATGCTTTGTCTAGGGGTGGAGCTGTTGATGTAATAAGTGGAGGAGTATTAGACTACAGGATGTATGACTTGGTTTCCTATCCACGTGTCCCCAAGGTGCACAAAGCAAAATTTGGATAGGGAATCAGACACTGAAGTCCTTGGTGAGTCATAAAGGGAAGATTAGTGGCCACACAATATTGGTTGGTACTGTTATAAGTGATCCGTATCTGCTTAGTAGTCCATTTGGACAACTGCACTGGACACAGGATTGACCCATTAAATTGCTCCTCCAGTGGTTCCAGCCCACAGACAGGACCAGCTAATGAAAATAGATCACAGTTACATAGCCAAATGTCCTCAAGGTCCCTGCAGCACTGGAGATTAGGTTGCATCCAGGTGTCATTATTATTCCATACCAAAAATTTAGGGGGGTTAACCCACTTGGCATACTAGCCTTTGAGTAACCATCCCACTGAATGTATCTTAACCACTCTGTTGAATATCTGGGTCTGCACATCCACTTATGGAAGGTTTACAGTGAAAGAGACACCATCATTTAGCTAAGGGTGCAGCTAGGCTGGCAATTAAATCTAGGCTTGTGAGGCATTATGGTGGTGAGCCTCCTTATTATTGAGATGAATGGCATCTCGAGGTTAGTGCACTGTTCTAAGCAGTTTTTGTCAGTCCCATTACACATGAGACAGTACCATAACTTAATTTGGGCATTTGATACCATATCTGGAAGTTTTCCCAGCTCAAGTTGCTCAAAAAGCTTAGTGATAGTTGTAAGTACATATGATCCATAAGCTGTACATACAATAGATGACCCTATAGTCTTATCTTTTATTTGCTGATTATGATCTTGAATAATTTCATTAATCTTATTTTGTACTTCCTTAAAAAAGTTAACAATTTCATGCATATCATATACAGTCAAGTGTGCTACCTGAGCTAAACCCTCTTGATTAACTGCCAGGGGCAATAAAGTTTCCCTTGCTATTTTAGTTTGTGACTGGGCAGTATGCTCTGTTAGAGCATCCAAGTCTGCCTAGTTCCGTACACTCATACCTGATCCAAACAGACCCATAATGTCTCCTAACAGGTCTCTTTTCCTCCTATATCTACTTTGACTAACATTCTTCTTACATACAGGACGTTCTGTATCCCATTTCATTTGTTTGGCATGAAAAGCACTAACCATATCTACTAACATGGTAGCAAAAAGCTTAGACACATTTTTGTGAGTGCATTGTCCAATGGTATTTAAGTCCCAAGCAGAAAAATTAAGCACCACTGGTAATCAAATATACTGTACATGGTTAATTAGAGTATTTTCTACTGGTGATGATTTCAGTCCACTAGGTGGTCCCTGCATTACATTAGGGCACTGGGGTGGTAGAATATGCACGTGAACTGATCTTTCAATGATGCTCCATATATTGG
Source organism: Neoceratodus forsteri (assembly GCA_016271365.2). Taxonomy (NCBI): domain Eukaryota; kingdom Metazoa; phylum Chordata; order Ceratodontiformes; family Ceratodontidae; genus Neoceratodus; species Neoceratodus forsteri. The sequence goes on along the minus strand of CM057451.1, from coordinate 839,693,295 downwards.
GGTCTTTACATCTGTCTGGGTTTTGCCTGGTCCAGATCCTAATAAAGTATTTCACTTGCATGGTGTAAGTGCCAGTGTCATTCACCTGAGCTCTCTTAATAGTCAAGGACCCTGCATTTCGATACAGTAGGATGTGGGACGGGGTCAAGGACTGAAGTAGATGAGATCAGCTGTGGACATTTAGTCAAACATGCACATTGTCCTCCATCTGCTGTAACAGTACCATTGTCCTTTTTCCATGTTTCATTCCAGTAAGCCCCATCATATGAATTGTCCTCAGGGTCCCAGACACATGAAGTCAATAAAGTTACTGAATGCTGGGGCTTACATGTGATGTTTTTAACTGGGAACCGTATGTGCAGGCCAGTGAATACGGACACATATAGGAGTAGTCACACCCTCATCATATTACTACTCTGTACACCTAAAAATATCAAGTTTAAAATCTGTTCCTTAGTTTACTGATTTCAGCTGATTAATGTGAAACCATTTCAGTATGACAGCATTTTTCTTTCCTGTCATCTTGATCAGATATACAGAGGGCTGGTCTTCTCCACAATTGGGAAGGGCCCTTTCCATTTTACATCAAATGTGTATTGTTTTGGAGCATAGTCCTTTTTCATGACTGAGTCCCCCACTTCATACTGAAATGGATTAACCTTTTTATCAAAATACTTTCTGATTTGCTTTTGAGATTTACCCAATTGAGAGGCTATAAACTTATAAACCTCTAAAATATGTTGTAAATATGTCTCAAGCCATGTGTTAGTAATGGGAGCATTGAGAAATGAAGTTTGAGATGGCAGCAGTAGTTGCGCTGGAGTACACATCAGGCGTCCAGTCATAGCCATGTAAGGTGAGATTCCTGTGGAGGCAGATGGAGTGGAGCAAATTGCCATCAGGCAAAGAGGCAACATAGCAGCCCACTTGGTAGGGTGTTGGTAACAGAATATAGTGAGCATAGTTTTTAATGTACGATTGCCCCTCTCCATGACTCCAGAGGATTGAGGATGGTAAGGAATGTGGAGCTGTTGTTGAATTTGTAACATCTGTTGCAATTGTTGAAAAACTTTACCAGTAAAGGTGGCCCTTGATCCAAAGAGATAATGTGAGATATGCCCCAATGTGGAAATAATTCAGTAGCTGGTAGGTGTGTCACGGTAGCAGCCTTGCTGTCTGTGGTGGGGAATGCCTCTATACACTTGGTGAACAAGTCAACTATGACTAAAGCATGCACATAGCTACCCTTAGTTTTAGGGAGACCTTCAATAAAGTCTACTTATATATGACACCAAGGACCAGAAGGGTGCATGGCTGAGTGCAGAAGGGCTTGACTAGTGGATGGGGAAGTGTTAGTCTGGTGACAGGGCAGGAAAGAAGCATAGGCCTCTTGACTAAGCTGACGGAGGTCTGGGCACCACAGGTGTTGTGTGATTTTAGAGATAGTTTTCTCTAAAAAGAAATGGTCGGCAGTTGGATGGGAGTGGTACAGATGTCATATCTCCGGGAAAAGTGCTGGAGGCACACAGACTACTAGTGGTTGTGAAGTATCTTTAGAATACATTAAAAGTTTTGGTGCCGATTCTTCCCCACTGGGTGACAAAATGCTTAGCCCAGTCATAGGGGGAGGATCCAATGCAGAGCCTTGCAAAAAGTCTCAAATCTTCACAAAAGGTGGATGAGAATTTTGGATGGATAACAATACATAGTGGAGGGGGTAGCTGCCACTATGATGGGAAAAGGACATGTGGGGGGTACCCACAAGTCTCCCGGGATAGCCACCAGCTGTGCTGCATCATGAGCTTTTTGATTACCATCAGCATGCTTAGTGCTCTTAGAATGTCTCTTAACTTTAACAATAGCAATCAAAACAGTAGTGGTAGACAACAAACCATGTAAAAGTTGCAACAGATTTTTGTAGCAAGATAATTGTTTCGATGGTAAAGGAGAAGCATGGAGAAGGCATTACACACATAAACACTGTCAGAACAGATGTTTGTGGGAAGGGAGTCTGCCAAAGAAACTGCACAAATAATAGTGGACAATTCAGCCACTTGGGCAGTATGAGGCAAACATCGATAACTGTAGGTGTTGGTTTCAGTAACTACTGCAAAGCCTGTATAGGGCTGACCATCCTTATAATAGCATGAGCCATCCATATACCAGTGATGGGCATTTGCCATGGGCGTATGTTGGATTAGAGGTGGGGGAAGGGGTATGTCATACAGTATGCTGCCATGCCATCGGGGCACTGATGAGTCTCTTCGGTTGAAAGAGCTACAGCAGGCAGCATTGTAAGTTGTCAGCAAGTGACATCAATGTCTCTCTGCATAAGCATAAGGGTCCACCTGGATAAGCACTGGGAGGAGATGTGGGTATCCCCTGGCTTGAGGAGGTAATTTAAGGGTGTGTGTGGTGTGTGGATGACTAAATGTTGTAGTCCTGTAATATAGGTAAAATGCTGAACAGCCCAAAAGGTGGCTAAAAGATGTTTTTCATAAGCCATAAACTTTTTCTCCACTTCCGTCAAAACACGCACAGTGTATGCAAGGGGGTGGAGCCTGTCGAGACACTTTTGACACAGCACAGCCAAAATGGCATTGGGAGAGGCTGCCACTTCTACATGAAATGGTTGCTGTGGGTCAGGGACGATGAGCAGGAAGGCTTCCGCCACCACTGACTGTAGTGCCCTGAAAGCCTCAGCATGTTGCGTGGTCCAATGCTCGGCAATCGAGTCACTCAGCAGGTCCTTATTTCCCTTTAACAAATCATACAAAGGACACGCTGTTTCAGCAAAGTGGGGAATAAAATCCCTCTGATAGTTAACTAAGCTCAGAAAGGAGCATAGAGCAGTAATTGTCTTTGGGGGCAGGATTCCTTTAATGAGGGCCACTTTGGCAGGGTCTGGGGACTTACCATCTCCAGAAACTACCATACCCAAAAAGAAAGCTTCCAACACAACCAATTGACATTTCTTTGGATTTACTTTTAATCTGACTGCTTTTAACAAAGTGAGTAACTCATCTAACAATGCTATATGCTCCGCTCTTGTCTCAGTTGCCAACAACAAATCATCCACATACTGCAACAAACAATCTGGCTTGGAAAAGTGTGTTAAAATGGCCACCATGCATTTGTGAAAAATGGTCGGGCTGCAGTGAAACCCTTGTGGGAGGGCAGTCCAAGTGTACTGTCTATCCCTCCAAGTGAAAGCAAATTTGTACTGACATTCTTTTGCCAGAGGCACACTCCAAAATCCATTAGCTATGTCCAAAGTGGAAAACCACTTAGCTTTGGGTGGCATCTATACTCAGGAGGGTGGGAGCCTTATGGACTACGGGTGTCGTTAGTAGGGTAATGGCATTTAAAGCCCTATAGTCTACTGTTAGTCTCCATGAAGAGTCCTGCTTTTTCACTGGCCAAATATGGGAGTTAGTCGTAGACTCACATTCCCTTAAAACCCCTTGATCCAAAAGTGACTGGATCATTTGGTCAATTGCCTATTCACATTCTTTGGGAATTTTATATTGCTTTTGCGGTGGGTGTGCTTTGCCTGTGACATGCTCTTCCCTTTCCATTCTACCACAATCATATTTATGGGTAGCAAATACATCAGCATGTTTTTGAATTATAGCAGAAACTGACTCTTCAGATGAGGTGGGCAACTCTAAGTTTCCCATGCCCTTAATAGCAGCAACAACAAATGCATCATCAATCATTCCAGCCTGTGACTCAGAATCACTATACCACATACAGTTATTAGTCATATCTAACAGCACACTGTGTTTTGCTAGAAAGTCAGAACCTAGAATACTTCTACCATTTGGCAGACACATAAGAAAAGGTGCACAAGCAAATTCATTATTGCTATCAAAACACAGTTTTGTTTCCTTTGCAACTACTGCTTTTGTCTCAGTTCCTTCAAATGCCATCCTAGATCTACATTGTTTTGTAGCAAGCGGGTGAAAAATTGGTTGTGAGGTATGTACAATTGTCATGGATGCTCCAATATCCACCAGCATAGTTTTCTGTGGGCCTCCTCTGACAGCTGCCTGAACAACTGGATGATTCCATACATCTCTCCATAACCTCACACACAGAGTTACGGGGGAGACCTGTAATTCCTATTTACTATCTAGCTTTGCATCTGGAGATGTTTCTCCATACTTACGGAAAAGCTCTTCTAATTGCCTCACTACTTCTGCATGGGGGGCCCGTCCCTTCTCTTACCAGCTTGCAGTGCCTTATCCTGCATACTTGAATCTTTCTTGAACTCAGGACAATTTGGGTAGGATGTGTCCTGGCTTGTCACAATTATGACAAATTATCTGGTCTGTGTCTCTCCTCCCCTTGTTTAACTTAGGACAGCCTCCTTTGGGCAGTCCTTTGACCACTGAAACCTTTGCTTTCTTTGACTTCTCTTCAGGGAGAAGCATGGCATCCACCCTAATAGTGGCTGCTTCGATATCCTTAAATGAAGACTTGTGACTTACTATTACTCCTATCATGCTTTTAAGTGCAGGTCTTAGTCCCGCTATCAGACTACATTTAAAAGTGACATCATTTCTGAGTTTGTCTTCTTGGGCACGGGAGTTTCCCTGCAAGGTATCATTCCCACTTGGATAGGCTTGAACATATTTTACCCATATGTTGTAAACCTGTGAGTGGCTGAATCGCCACCGGACATAATGTCGCTGTCCAAAAGTCATGGTCAAATAGCCGCAAGGACAAAATGTCCCTGACCAAGTTGCTGACATGTGTATTTGTCACTAGTTAATAGTGTAGTGGGACAAAATGCTGATGTGCAATCTGTTCTGCTCCAACTGCACAGGCAGCACATCTCCTCTAATGATAAAACATTTTAAAAAACAGAGCAGTCATTCCTCTCCTTTCCCATGCCACCTCCACCACTGATGCCTGAGAGAGACACAACAACAGAGACTCCACAAATTGGCTCCCCTTGGTGAAGTGAGCAAAGGACAGCAGCAATCAGTATGACACTTTGACACAGCCAAATACCAGCCCTTCCTGGAGCACCATGTTAAACAATTGACTAACATCTAACATCTAGTTCTGTAATATTGGCTTCCCTTGTTAACAGAGACTGCTATTCATGGATTGCTAACTCTATGGCACCCTTATAGGCATCTGTGAATTATTTTGTGATACATTTGTCTGGAATACACTATACATAAAATTGCATAATGTTGTAGAGCCCTTTGGGATACAGTGCATTTGAAAGACACTATATAAAACTGAATTCATTTCTTAAAATTCAGCTGCATTAAAACTGAGTTATTCTTTCTTGTATAGAGTACTCTGTTTTTTAAATACTTTTTTCAAAATACTGGTTCACATTCTGCTGTTATTGGTAAAGCGAGGGACAGGCAGAGCAGGCAGCAGCAATCTGAACCTTGGCGAATTATTTGAGGCAAGGTTGATATCCTGGTGCATGACATGAAATTAAAACACAATGTTGCAGTTTGTCATCGCCAGTGATTTGGTCGTGTTGATGACATATTGTCCATGACCACTACACCGGTGACAAGTTGTCTTTCTGACTAATTGGCTGCTACATTTTGTCTGTGATGAATAGCACCATGATGTTGTGTCCGTATGCCAGTAAACCCAAGACTTATAGTACACCAGATCATTTTGGGTGACATTTACAAAGTCTGCCAAAAAATCATGTGTCCCTCGCATGGCCAAATTAACAATTTTCCCCAATATCTCATTGAATTTTTCATCATCCTTTTTAGATGGCATCACGGACTGTAAATCTGCATGCAGGACAGTACGCAGCACATCTATGATGTCGATGTCTTCCAACTCAGAGTGGACCTTTTTGAATGTGTTTGCCCGGTGGACGATGTCAGAACCATTATCCCATGGGCAAATATCTCCTAATTCCCTTGCCAATGCTTGCAAGTCCACATAAGTAAGGGGTTCGGTTTTCTTTGTTTCAGTAGCTCACGCATCAACTCCCATTCCCACCTTAGAAATAATGGTACGAACAGGTGCCTCGGGGAAGGGCGGTGCTGATGGGGATGTTGGCTCGCAATCATCAGGATATTTTCTGCAATAGTCTCTATAATTTTCACTCTCCAAGTCCCAGTCGTCTGTTCGATGACTATGTTGGCTATGGGCATCTTCAGAATCTGACTCTTCGTCGGAACTGTGATAGTCCATGGCTCTTAAACACAGCAGTGCCTTTTTGCCCTGATAGCCATCATGATTGATGACAAACGCTGTACTTCACTTTCTAATTGCTTAGTTTTTTGTTTACATCCATGATGCTTCATGTCATACGGATCTCTATCTTCACCCATAGAGTCCAGATGGTAACAGATGGTGGCTTGGGCATCTTCTAATGAGTGACTGACTTTGTCAACTTGTTTCTTTAAAATTTCATTTTCTTCTCTTGAGTTAGCAACATACTGTTGCTTCATTACTTTGTCCTGTGCTATTAAGTTACACTGTTGTAATCTCTCACTGAGATCTGTAATTCTAGCTTGATCTCGTGAGTGCCTGTCTGCACATTCTTTATTTAGGACATCAGTATTTTTAGTAATTGCAACAGTGGCTCTCAAACACAATTTGACAGCCTGTTTGTGAGATAATTTTTTATCACTATACTCCCTAAATACAGATATCAACACTGCCCTCCATAGTGCATCTGCCTGGAGGTCATCCTGTAGGGATGAATATGGTTTAACTTTAGTAATTTTTTGTTCAATAAGATGCTCTAAACTAAGAATGTCTTTCACTGACATTTTTACTATTGGTTTGTGGACTACACAAACACTCAGACTGTTTCCAGTTCTTCTCCCCTGTGCCTAGTTAGGCTGCAATCCTTATCGAGGACATAGCCTGTAATACTTGCCTAACTTACTCTCAGCCTTCAGGATTAGCCAGAAGTCCTGCTGTGGTTGCCACTGTAAGATTCTTGCAGGATTTGGACTTATGACTCTGGGATCCCAGTACTGAGGATAGTATAAATGCCACTCAACACAGTGAGTTCTTGTTTCCTCACCTGGAGGAGGTTTATTTCAGCATATAGGCATTAGCATCATGGGCGCTATAATAAAAATATAACTGGCAATAGTTTACAAGATAATAGAGAAAATATTACCCCGTTCTCTTGGAAGATGATAGCAGGTTCTTAGTATGTCAGAATTTGCAGCTCAACTCTGGCTAATTCAGCCAGTTTATAAACATTTTATACTCTGTCTGATAGCTGCTTCCAGAGAAGGTATGCAAATATTCAGATAAGAGTGAATGAATAGAGCTAAGAACTAATGAATGGCCTATTGGAAGGTATGCAGATAACTAATGAATAGAGCTAAGAGCTAATGAATGTCCCATTGGAAGGTATGCAGATAGCTAATGAATAGCCTATTGAACAGACAAATAGCTACTTAAATAGCTTATTGAAGACTTGCAAATTTAGTATGTTCTTTCCATCACGTACTTAACATCAGGTGAGAGTAATGTCAGGTCAAAATAATGTCAGGTCAAAATAATGCCAGTTTCAACTAGCTCCTGACCACAAGGCTTGTCCTTTTTATGAACCTTCCTTTTAACCTTTCATACACTCACTTTGGCCATCAAGCATTGAAACATAGTGCATAATACAGCAGTACCTACACAGCAGCATACAGCAGTACCTTACATAGTTTCCCTACAGGTTTTATTAAACCAGGTCTTGCCATTTTGTTTGTAATCCTGGCAATATAGCTTGCTTTCCTTACAATGTGTTCTAATTAGAGTATTAAGTGTTTGCCATTTTTCCATGATATTATTGAGTACAGAGTCAGACAAAATTTGTTCACAAATTTCTAATAACTGTTCTGAGTTGTATAATTCTTTGAAGAATCTATTTGTTTCCCCCACCTTATTCTTGTCTGGTTTATAATTTCACTATTTTCAGAGGCAGCTTCTATTAGAACATTGATATTCATTGTAAAATGGAAGTCTAAAGTGATAACTATAGGGTAATGAGAAGATTCCATATGTTCCATCACTTTTAAATTTTCTATTAATTTCATTGCTTCCAAATTAGTCCAAGCAAGATCTATAGTGTAGAAGCCCAGAGATCCATTGAATGTTATAGTTCCCTTTTTATCACCAGGTGTATGACCATTCAGGAGGCATATATTCAAGTCTAGCATTATTTTTAGAAGTGTCTTCCCTCTTTTGTTAATTTTGGAATCTGTTGTTGTTCTAAAACAAGTTATTTTCAGCTTTATAGATTGCAAATTTAAAATGAAGTCTCTGTAGAGGGCTTTGTTAAATCCTTGCGAGGCAATTCTTGCATTGAAGTCCCCCATTATAATAATCATGGTTGCTTTCCAGTTGTCAATTATCTTCTCTAGTACATATTTCAGTTGTGAACAGACCTCTTGTGCATTCATTTTACTAGGGGGATGTATGCACTCAAAATAAAAAGCTTGCCTTGTGATCTCTCTAATGTCAGCAACAGGAAGTCATTTGTTTGGAGCTCTAGTTTCCTTATCATGCAGTTTAGAGAGGTTTTTGGCATACTGTATATCATAAGCCCTGTCTTGTATCTACCAAATCTCTTTTTTCTTGTAGCTGGTATGTCATAATTAATGTAACCTGATAATAGTGGACACAAATTTTCTGGAAACCAGGTTTCTTGTAAGCAGATTATATCATTTGTCAACAAAAGGTCCTTGACCTCTTTGTCAGCCAGTTTAAATGTAAACCTTCAATATTCCATGACAAGATTTTCAGTTTTGTTGAGTCTAGTTCCTTAGAAAGTTTGTCAGCTAGGGGTGCAGCACCCAAAACACTGAATGGGAAGAACACCCATCCCCTCTCAGCTAGTGGTCAAACAGGAGTTCAGCATGTTTGTAGTTCATTTGCATCACCAGGTAAAGAAAAAGGTCTGGCCCCCCCATACAATACACAGGGAAAACACTGGACCTAACTCAACAACTAACACACCAAAATCTGACCAATGGAAAATCATGTACACAAATGCTCACAGTCTGGAAAGCAAGATCCCAGACCTACAGGCAGTAATGACAGAGTCTAAACTGGACATAGTAGCCATTAGTGAGATATAGTTTAATAGTAACCACACTTGGGAGACTTCAGTACCTGGCTATGTACTGTTCAGAAGAGACCGAGGTGCAAAAAGGGGGGGGGGGGTGGAGTGGCCCTTTATGTCAATGAAAATATCAAAGCTACAGAAATTCAGAATACACATAAGGAGCCAGAAGAACTGTGGGTCACCCTGGAAACAGGAAATGGGCAGCCATATGAACTGGGGTTGTGTACAGGCCTCCAGACAAGGGGGAGGACATAGACACATTACTGTTAGAATATATACAAAACTTGACAGCTAAAGGGGAGGTTCTGATAATGGGAGACTTCAACATGCCAGATACAGATTGGTCAATATCAGCAGGGACATCTGCCAGAACTAGACACATGGTGGATTCTCTACAAGGAGAGGGCCTCAAACAACTGGTACAACAACCCACTAGGGACAGGGCTATCCTAAATCTAGTACTGACTAACAGGGAAAGGATCACAGATCTCCAGGTAGAAGGTCACCTGGGGGCCAGTGACCATCACATGGTATGGTTCAATTTGGCCACTAGAACAAAATCATCCCATTCCAAAGCAAAAATATGGGACTTCAGAGGAGCTGACTTTGATAAGATGGCCAACAGTGTTAAGCTAGCCCTGGCAAAAAGCAATACAGGTGAGGGGGTACAGGCAAAGTGGGCAAGCATTAAAGATGCAATACTTGAAGCAACATCCCATTGTGTTAGTGAGAAAATGAAGTGCAAAACAAGAAGGAACCCACTTTGGTTCTCAAACACAGTAGCAGAAAAGGTCAGAGACAAAATGCTGGCCTTAAGGAAATATAAGGGAACGCAGCAGGATGAGGATAGGGAGACATACCAAACTTCCCTAAGGAATACAGGGAAGGCAGAAAGGTAGGCAAAGGCCCAAACCGAGGAAACACTAGCATGAACAGTAAAAGAAGGTGACAAGACTTTCTATAGATACATTAGTGAAAGGAGAAAGTCCAGAGGGGGTATTGCTAAGATCAAAGAGGATAAGGAGGCTTGTGAGGAGGAGGACCATGTGACAGCATCTATCCTAAATAGATACTTCTGCTCAGTATTTACTGAAGAGAAGGTAGGGCAGGGCCCACAGATCTGCACCATGGACACAGGAGGGAGGGAGGGAGGTGTGCACTAGTCCCTTCACAAAAGAAAGGGTCCTACAAGAGCTTGATAAGCACAGGGTGGACAAGGCAATGGGATCTGATGGCATACATCCCAGGGTACTAAATGAGCTAAGGGCGGAACTAGCATAGCCATTATCAGAACTGTTTAGTGAGTTTCTGAGCACAGGAGAGGTCCCAGGGACTGGAGAAAGGTTCATGTGATCCTACTGCACAAAAGTGGTAGCAGGAAGGAGGCAGGAAACTACAGACCAGTCAGTCTTACCTCAGTAGTGGGCAAGATTATGAAGACACTCCTTAAGGAAAGGATAGTGCAACACCTGGAATCCATAGGAGCACAGGATCCAAGACAGCATGGGTTTACAAAAGGAAAGTCCTGTCAAACTAATCTCATAGATTTCTTTGACTGGGTAACCAGAGTGGTGGACCAAGGGGAGCAGTTGGTGTTGCCTACCTTGACTTCAGCAAAGCTTTCGATACTGTTCCACATAGAAGATTGATTAATAAGCTGGGTAGACTTGGAGTGGGTCAGACGTTGGTCAATTGGGTGGCAAACTGGTTGATGAGCAGAAAACAGAGAGTGGTGGTAAACGGTATACAATCAGAAGAGATGCAAGTTAGAAGTGGGGTACCTCAGGGATCAGTCCTGGGGCCTGTCCTCTTCAATATCTTTATCAGTGACATTGCAGATGGACTGGAAGGTAAGGTTTGTCTGTTTGCAGATGACACCAAGATCTGCAACAGAGTAGATGATCCGGATGGTGTGGGCAGAATGAGAAGAGATCTGGATAAACTAGCAAAATGGTCGGAAGAGTGGCAACTGGGATTTAATGCAAAGAAGTGCAAGATCATGCACATAGGGAAGAGAAACCCTGGAGCCACCTATAGGCTGGGAGGGGAGCTGCTGACAGTCACAAGGTGAGAAAGAGACTTGGGCATCATCATCACTGATGACCTGAAATCATCTAAGCAGACCTCTAAAGCAGTAGGTAAGGCTAGAGAGATGTTGAGGTGTATTAGTAGGGGTATCACAAGTCAGAAGAGAGAGGTAATAATCCCTCTTTACAAGACACTGGTTAGGCCCCACCTGGAGTACTGTGTACAGTACAGGAGGCCACACCTTCACATGGACATTAACCAAACTGAGGCAGTCCAGAGAAGGGCAACCAAAATGGTGCAGGGACTGCATCAGAAAACATATGAGGACAGATTAAGTGAACTCAATATGAATACCTTAGAGCATAGGAGGGAGAGAGGTGATATGACTTAAACAGCCAAACACCTTAAGGGCATTAACAAGGTGAAAGAGTCTAACATGATTTAATATAAGAAAAAATAGCAGGACAAGAGGACACAGCATGAGATTAGAGGGAGGCTGATTAAGGGGGTAATGTGAGGAAGTTCTTTTTCATAGAAAGGGTGGTGGATGCATGGAACATCCTACCTCAGAAAGTGGTGGATAGTAATACAGTTCAAGGCTTAAAACAGGCATGGGATAGGCATAAGGGAGCACTACTGAGTATGAATAGATAGGCCATCGACAGAGCAAAGGCTTATGGCACATTCATAAGCTAGAAAAAGAAATGAGCAGACTGGATGGGCCTTGCGGTCCTTAACTGCCATCAATGTCTATGTCAGGGAGTTTATGTTTATTTTACAAAAATATTTGTCAATCATTATTCAGTTGTTTTAATGATATAAACTTATTATTCTGTGGGAAGTCACCAGTCTCACTCACCTCAGTCCAATTTCCCTTTAATGTGATTCCCCCTAAGGTCTGTGGGGGTACCATGCATATCCACAAACTGTATAATCTATTTGCAGCAGCTAGTAGTAATTTTGGAATCTTAGAATTTCTAAATGTAACATCTACTGTATTTGAGTAGTATTATGTTGATGTCCATGCACCCTTAACTATTCTATGGAATTTCTTGGTATACTTTATCTAAGTGTAGGGATCTAGCCAGAAAGGATGTCATGTCCCTTTTAATTTTTCTAATTGATTCTTCTCAGGTAGTTTCCCACCCAAAAACTGAGATGGATCTACATTCCCAGTCCTGCTGTAACTTCAGCTCTTTTTGTTTTATGATTTCTGAGATTTCCTCTATTCTTTCCTTATCCCATTCTTTTTTCTTGTCAGTGGCATCACTATTTGTTTTGACTGGCTCTTTAATTATCGGAACCTTTTGTGGAGGGCAAAAGTAAATTCCTCTCATAACCAGGGTCGCATTTATTTCACAACTCTCATTTGCCAGATCTTCTGATTGGTAATATATTAGAACACAATCCTGTATGTGTGGATTGGGTGGTCTCATAATTAGATTTCCATAGATCTATCTTGAATGGGTAATAGATGAAGCATCCAGTTTTACAATTTTTCCTGTATTTCCATGTATAATCTAGGTATACCATAACTGTCTATTAGAAATTCAAAGTCCTCCTGGACTTCTTCAACAAATTTCGTAAAGGCTGTTAAGACATGTAGGCCTGGATATTCAAAAGGGTTGCGCATGCGCAAGTCCAAAATGCGCCATTCTGCGATATTCAGCAGGAGGCAGTTACGCCACTGGCATCAGGTTGCACAAGAGAGCAATGCAAATGAATGCATGCTCAACAGGAGGGGGAGGATCCATGCATAACCTGCACAAGCCCGATATTCAGTCGGGTTGTGCAGAGTTCATCTCTTTAACTCCCTTCTAGCCCTGCACACCCTTGAGCCCAAAAAGGGTTGTTGAGGGCCACCCACAGGTGAGCCGCTGCATCATGGGCTAACACAGCAGCTGCCACCCTGGCTGGCCCCCAACTCTTTCCTGTGCCCCCCACCAGCCCGATTGGGCATAGTGTATACGACTCCTCCCCGCCAAATCTCCCACAGCCCGATCGCGGGCGTACAGAGTACATGTAACACCCCCATATCCGAAGCCCGATCGTGGGCATAACATATAGAACCCCAGTGCCCGATCACGGGCAGAATATAACCCAACCCAAATATCTCCTGGTGGTCCAGTGGACCGTAAAGCCCGATAAGCAGCGGGCAGAATCATCACAAACCCCAAACATCTCCTGGTGTCTAGTGTCCCCCCACCCATGAAGCCCCTCCACCCCTCCCCGCGGCGGCGGTGACAGCATCCACCGCCTGCACGCCCGCCGCCCGCCGACTGACTGTCGGTGGGGCTACTGCATACCGATGGTGCAGAGCTACAGCCAATGGGCTTGCAGCCATACCGTATGACAGTCCAGATTTGTGAATGATGTTCATTCACAGATCAAACGCTTTCTCTGCATCTAAAGATGAGGGCCATTGGGGTGTGGGATAGTTGGGCAGTATGGAAGATGTGGGAAAGGGTTCTGAGGTGATCTGCTGGGGAGTGGGATTGGACAAATACGACTTGTTCTGGACTAAGGAGATGGATCCAGACTTTTTTAATTCTCTCGGCCAGAATCTTGGAAAGGATCTTCATGTCACAGTTTAGAAGAGAAATGGGTCAATAGCTCGCTGGATCTTTGGGCGGTTTATCGGGCTTGAGGATTAAAACAATAGTAGCCTCGAGTAGAGTAGGGTCCATCGTCTCAGCAGTAAACATGTGACAATATAGCTGAAGGAGTAGTGGGGCAAGTTCTTTAGAAAAGGTTTAAAAAAAATTGGAGGGGTAACCGTCTGGGCCTGGTGCTTTATCCAGGGTGATAGATGAGATAGCATCTTCTATTTCGGAAAGAGTAATGGGAGAAGTCAGGATGTCTTTATGGGAGGTGAAAGTTGGGGGAGATTGAGATATGTCAGATAGGAGTTTATGTCTAGAAGAGACACGGGGGAGAGGGGCGTTTATAGAGATTTCTATAGAAGTCTTCGAAAATCTGTGTGATTTCTCTGGGGGATGTTTTAGTGAGGCCATCGGAGGATTGTAGGGCCGGGATTAGTCTAGAGCTTTCTATCATATGTAGTCTTAGGGCCAAGAGCCTATCAGCCTTTGCACCTTGCTCAATGAATTTAGCTTGAGTTTTTACTAGACTATATTCCGCTTTTTCCTTAAGAAGGTCAGCATATTCGTTTTTAGCTGTTAGAAGGACTTCAAGAGATGTTAAGGGGGAGGAGGGGGAGTAAGAGCTTTCCAGCTCTCTGATCTTGGTCAGTAGTAGGGAGGCATGGGCTTGTCTGGTTTTCTTCCTTGTCGAGGCCAGCTTAATTAATTCACCTCTGAGGCAGCATTTCAGAGAACACCAGATAATGTCAAACCTCGGGGTGGAGTTAATATTGATCTCAAGGAAATTGGAGATGAGAGTTTTAATGTGAGTAACATTCTGGGGTTCTTTAAGGAGCTGAGTGTTGAGTTTCCAAACTGTATCTCGCTGAAAATTGGGGTCTGGGGAGATCTTTGCCCATACAATGGCATGGTCAGAGAGCACGATCAGTTCGATGCCTGACTGAAGAAAGCCAGGGAGGAGGGCTTTACTAACCAAAATGTAGTCTATTCTAGACCAGGAGTGGTGAACTTGGGAAAAGAAGGAGAAAGACCACAGGGAGGGATTAGTGAGGTGCCAGGGGTCACATAGCCCCAGTATTTGCAAAAAATCTGCTAAGGATCTTTGGACCGGGGTAACTGAGCAACCGGAGTCTGGAGATTTGTCTAGGGTGTGGGAAGGTGGAACGTTCCAGTCTCCTCCCAGAATAATCGGTGAGGGAAGGAGGGCACTTACCTTGTCTACCAGAGTCATGAAAAATTCGGAGCTGCCCCCTACTGGACCATAAATTGAACTGAGAACAACTTCACAGTTATTGAGGAGCCTTTGACCAGAACGAATCTACCATCTGGGTCAGATACCGTTTCCAATGCCAGGAACGTAATGTAATGTTTAATAAGAATAACTTCCCCCTACTGGACCCTGTCCCACTTGCCATAAAAACTTGGGAAAAGCGGACCTGGACAGCCATTTGTCTTCTGTACTGAGTAAATGGGTTTCTTGTAGCATAAGTATATCGGCTTTAATCAAGTCTAATGGTTAAACACCTGAGTTCTCTTGGTTCTTTCCCTGAGCCCACGAACATTCCACGTGACTAGTTTGATTGAGTTCATAGACATTTCAAAAACAGTAAGGTATAAAGACAGACAGTAGAACTCCTGACAATAGCCCGATAGAGAGAGAGCACATTCTAACCCCTGAACCCAAACTGACTGTGGACTGCCAGACTCTTAATACAAATTATTGATATATAACGAACCAACAATGTAAATCGAACTTGAGGTAAAGCCACAAAGGTAGAAGGCAATCCAGCCTCCCCGAACCCCCCCTCCTGTAACTCCTATATAATTTTAACAAACTATATACACCCTGGTGCCAGGTGTGGTTAGTGAGGGAGTGAAAAAAATCATGGCAAATGCCTGGAGCCCAGGACCCAATAGTAAACCCTGTGACTAACCCATTCCGAAGACCAGGCTTAGTGAGGGGTCTCAAGGAACATGAGCATAGGAAGGTCAATACAGGCCAGCCAAAGCTGGTCAGAGAGATCCCCACATGTAATTTAGGGTTTACATATCCCCCCTCTGTAAGCTCATGAAGCAACCTTCTGCAGCTTCGAGCGTCACCAGGAACCCCCCCCCCATCAGCCCCTTTCAGTTTAACCTTTTTAGACAGTGAAGCGAGAATCTGATGAGTGACACCGGAATTGTAAGGAAGGAAATTCCCTGTGGGGAAGCTCTGTAGAAGGTGGCAACTGATCCACGGTGAAGGCAAAAGAAACAAAAAAGGTTAACTTACCCCCTTATAGGGCGACTACAAGCTATGGGAGGATGGCAGCACGGGTTGGGAAGAGTGGAAGTATAGACAAGTAAGTCTGGTATTAAAGTTGTTTCCCCAGGGACCAGTTATGAGATAGGACCAAAACGGTCCACCACCAAATCAGTTAGGTATACCAATGGAACTGTTTCCCTTTGGTTCCGGGGTGGTAACAAGGGCCGAAGGAACCGCGGCCTGCCACGACCAATGCCAAAGCCACCGAGGGACCTCCGCCTCCCGGAGCTCTGGATAAACACCCTATCAAAGGTAACTGAAGCTCGCTAATAAGAAGTACATGTAGAGAAATAACGTTAGCAACAAAACCAAGCACAGAGTATCTGGAAACTTAGTCATTATGGTTTGAACAAATTAGGGAGTTTAGAGCTCAAGTCCTTGGAAGCAAGAGCCAGTGAGTCATAGGACGTAGAGGTGCCATTGATTGTGACTTTGAGGGTGGTGGGGTACAGCATTCTAAAGGGAGTACCAGCTGCAATGAGTTTCTGCACGATGGGGTGGAATGCCATCCTCTTCTGTCTGGTCTCCATAGGAAGATCCTGGGCAATCCAAAGTTTGGCAGGGCCCCACATGATCGCTTGTAGTTCACGAGCTTTCGTAAGGACATGTTGTTTCTCCACATAGCTGAGAAATTTGATGATCATTGGATGAGGGGGAGAGTCTGGAGGGGGCCTTGGTCTTAGAGATCTGTGGGCTCTTTCCAGGTGGTAGAGGGGATTAAGAGGCGATGGGCCAACAATTTTGACAAAAAATTTCTGGAGGAAGGCTATCGGATCAGCGCCGTCTTCAAGCTCGGGTAGGCCCAAGATTATAAGATTGTTTTGCCCACTGCAACCCTCTAGATCTTCCGTTTTGAGTTGTAATTTTTTTACTTGCTGCCTTAAAGCGACAATTTCAGGTTCTGTTGTGGCTCTCCATAGCTCCTGGGAGTGGATTCTGGTTTCCAAATCGGTCACCCTTGTTGTGAGAGAGGAAAGATCACCCCAGATTGATTTCAGCTCAGTAGTGATGTCTTGTAGAACCTCTCTCAGTGGTGCAATTTCCTGCAGGAATTTCTCTTCAGTGAGAAGATTTGCCGATGGGGCAGTGCTGCCCGTTTTCTCTGAGATGGTGCCGATCTGGTTTCTCACTTTTTTAGGTAGTTTCTCAGGCGAGGTAGGAGGTGTGTGTCGGATCACGGCCTGTTTCTTCTCTGCCTCCATCCTTCCTTGCACTATCAGGATGTAAGTAGAAAACGCCCAAGGGCCGATAGGCAGAGAGTGTTAAGTTATTTAATATGAAAATTGTAGAAGTTGGTCGTCTAAAACCGCTGTTTAAAGGAGATGAGGCTGATGGGTGGTAGGAGCTCAGGGACAATGCAGCCGATCAGAAAGCTAGCGTCACGTGACCTCCCAAAAGGAATTTTTTAACAGATTGGATTGTTTTTGTGACCTCATCAGCACCACTGATTACTGAAGTTGTTTTCATTGCATGACAGACTAGTCTGTATCTGTTGCTGAAGCTACAGTTGTTTTTTTTTGGCTTCACATCCAGCATCCCCCCAATCAGAGAGTGAACATATCAAAATCTAAATTTGGTTATAATATTGTTGTTGATCCCCCAAAATGCCCGCAAAGAGAAGTGCAAGCAAAGCTGGTTCTCACCATGGCAATGCTGGCAGTAAGATAGTCTATGGGTATATTATTATGCAGACGCAGAAGTGCATTGCTGATGTGAGGAAAGGTATTTCTCCTGCAATGTTTTTTACAGCCCAATCAGTAGCTTCACTCATAGTTGGAGGTGATGATGTTTTCCCAGTCGGTGGTGTTAGTGTTCCTGGTGGTAGTGGTGGTGGTAGCATTAGTGTTAGTGCATCAAGTTCGAATTCTGACCAGTGTACCATATCCAAAAATATTGAGTTTGAAGCAGTGCACATGAGTGGCAGCGTAGATTATGTCATACTGCACAGTAACATCCCAGTAACAGAACCTGAGGATTCTGATAATCATGTCAACGATAGCATACAATGTGATATTTCTTCCACTGTGGCAGTTAATGTCACGCATTTTCCATGCAGTGATTCACAGTGTGGTGAAAAAATACCAGGTGATGGTGGTGTAGATGATGATGAGGAAGATGATGATGATGATGTTGCTGTTGTTGCAACATGCAATCCACATGCTAGCATCCAAGCAGAAGTTGTGGATGTGTGCGATGTTGATGAATATGTTGATGATGTAATTGACCCCAGTTGGGAAACGGAGAAAAAGAAATTCAAAGTGGCTGTGTCTGAGTCTGTTTGCAGGAATCCCCCCTGTAAAAACTTGTGATTTACCAATTTTATTTGATGATGATGGCCCAGTAATAAATGTGATAGGTAGTCGTGGTGGTCAGTTGCAGTCCAGGTGTGCAGTTCCCACAACATCACGTCCCCCCCCACTTCAGTGCTTAAAATAACAGACTTAAATAAGCAACTTCATGGACATGTTAAAAGCAGAGCATCGCAATCCCTTGTTTGGGATTTTTTTGTTCAAGACACAAATGATGAGTCAGTTGCAATTTGCCAAGTTTGCCACGTGCATGTGAGTAGAGGTAAAAAGGGGAGCCATCTGTGCACAAGAGGACAGCATACGTATCTTAAGAACAGGCACTTGGCACTGTGGACCCAGCACAAGCTGGCAGCTAATACCACAGTGGGGCGCTCACCCTCGTCACTGGCAACCATAGCGAGCATGTTATCCCCTTCCATGACTGTTAAGTCCAGTAGTAAATTAAACATGTGCAGTACTGAGGTAATAAGAGAAAAGGATTACTACAGGCATGATGAGGTGGAGGACCATAATGACTTTGAAATGTTATCCAGTGCTGGTGAGAGTAGCAGTTTTGGTGGTGGTGGTGAATGCAGTATGTCTAGTGCAAGTGTTACATCAACCCCGGTTGGCATATCTGGCAAAATAACTGCATTTCTGGGTTTGTCATCATCACCTGTGCAACTGTCTTTATCAAACATCCACACTCCACCCCCTGCCAATGCCATTCATCACAGAGCACAACCATTTGTGAACACACCCCATGTAAAATGTTTAAGTCAGCCCACGTTACAGAGTGCTTTTGCGCATAAGCTGAAGTACCCCCCATTCATACTGTGTCACATGAACTTGATGCTGCTGTAGCGGAAATGCTGGCAATTGATCTTTTGCCCTTCTCCTTTGTGGAGAATTCTGTGTTCTGGCAGTTTTCTGCATGTGCCTGTCCATAATGGAAAGTCCCATCCAGGACATACTTTTCTACCTGTGCTGTCCCCAAGTTGTTCCGCACTGTGTCCAACTCAATAAGACATGTCCTATAACATTCCTCCTCTCCATTCATCTATTTAAGTACAGATATGTGGACAAGTGGCAAAACAGCCTGGAGTTCATATTTGTGTATAACTGCACACTGGGCCCAGATGCTGGGGATTGTTTGTGATGTTGATAGTGTGAATAATTAGTGCAGTAAGCTGGATTGTCATGGTAGCAATCTTCCAGGAATTTGACAGCATGCAATGATTGCTATGTGCAATGTGACCTGTTGACACACTGGTGAGATCATGTTGGATGTGGTACTGACTGAAACTGACAAATGGCTAAACCCTCTGTCCCTGAGACCTTGGTTCATAGCAAGTGACAATGGGTCAAATGTGATGAAATGCATCACGAATGGTGTTATTTTTCATGTTCCATGCATGGCCCACTGTTTAAATCTTGTGGTGCAGGAGTTTCTGCAGCACCCTGATGTAAAGGAAATGCTGACCGTTGCTCAACGTATCTGCTCTCACTTTTCAAGATCTGTAAAGGCCTGTGACAAACTGCGGCAGTTGCAAATACAAAACAGCCTGCCTCAGCACCGCTTGAAGCTGGAAGTTGTCACCCAATGGAACTCCACTTTGTACATGGCAGAGAGGTTGTATGAATAATACAAAGCCATCTGGCTGGGAAAGTCAGGGGCAAAAAGATAGCATACAGGAAGTATAAGGAAACACAGAAGGAGCAGGACAGAGAGCTGTACCAGTTAAGGCAGAAGGAAGCAGGGAGGGAAGTCAAAATAGCAAAGGCTCAAACTGAGGAAAAGATAGCCAACTCAGTTAAGAAGGGGGAATAAAACATTTTATAGGTATATCAGAGAGCGTAGAAAGACAAAGGGAGGTATAGTGAGGCTGAATAGAATGAACGGTGGGTGGGCAGAGGGGGACAGTGAAAAAGCAGGGATACTGAACGAATATTTCGGCTCAGTATTCACAAAAGAGGAGGGTGAAGTGCCTAATCCAATTAACAGAAGCACCCTTGATAGGGGTGTCGATCCCCGCCCTTTCACAGAAGAAAGGGTTCTGCAAGAACTCCTAAAACTGAAGGTGGACAAAGCAATGGGGCCTGATGGAAATGAGCCCAGAATTCTAAAAGAATTAAGGGGGGAACTAGTGAAACCACTAACTACTCTTTTTAATAAATCATAGGAGGATGGTGTGGTACCTGAGGAGTGGAGGAAGGCGGATGTGATTCCCCTTCACAAAAGTGGGACCAAGACAGAGGCAGGAAACTACAGACCTGTCAGTTTGACCTCTGTGGTAGGGAAAGTGATGTATTCACTTCTGAAGGAAAGAATTGTTGAGTACCTTGAGGCCAGTGGGGCACAGGACCCAAGGCAGCATGGGTTCTCAGCGGGAAGATCATGTCAGATGAATCTAATAGATTTCTTTGACTGGGTGACCAAAGTAGTAGACCAGGGAGGGGCTGTGGACATGGCCTACATAGACTTTAGAAGGCATTTGACACAGTCCCACACAAAGATTAATAGTCAAATTAACCAGCCTGGGAGTGGGCCGGGGTGGTAGCCTGGATAAAACATTGGCTGGACAACAGGACACAGAAGGTAATTGTAAATGGAGTCTACTCTGAAGAAAGAGGGGTTACTAGTGGGGTACCACAGGGTTCAGTACTGGGTCCAGTCCTTTTTAATGTCTTTATAAGTGCATTGCAAAAGATTAGTATACAAGTTAGCCAGCCTGGGAGTGGGTCCCAAGATGACAGCCTGGGTAAAGAATTGGCTGGAGAATAGGACACAGAGAGTAATAGTAAATGGAGTCCACTCTGAAGAAAGGGGGGTTACTAGTGGGGTACTGCAGGGTTCAGTATTAGGACCGGTCCTCTTCAATGTCTTTATAAACGACATTGCAGAGGGACTGGAAGGAAAAGTATGTCTCTTTGCAGATGACACAAAGATCTGCAACAGAGTTGATGCATAAGGTGGGGTGGAAAGGATGAGAAGGGACTTGGCAAGGTTAGAGGAATGGTCAAATGTATGGCAGCTTAGATTCAATGCTAAGAATTGCAAGGTAATGCACCTGGGAAACAAAAACCCAGGGGAAGAGTACACAATGGGGGGTGAGATACTAACAACAACAAAAATGGAAAGGACCTGGGGTAGTCATATCAGATGACCTAAAGGTGGGCAAGCAATGTGAGAGGGAAGCAAGGAGGGCTGGGAAGATACTGGGATGCATAGGGAGAGGCATCACCAGTAGAAAACAGGAAGTTATTATCCCTCTATACAGACAGTTGGTGAGACCCCATCTGGAGTACTGCATGCAGTTCTGGAGACCCAATCTCTGCAAAGACATAGACAGGATGGAAGCTGTCCAGAGGAGGGCAACTAAAATGGTGCAGGGTCTGCACCGGGAGACATATGAAGACAGACTTAAGGAGCTTAATATGTATAGCCTTAAGGAAAGGAGAGAGAGGGAGGACATGATAGAAACTTTCAATACCTCAGAGAGAATAACAAAGTCCAAGAGGTAGCATCTTTCAAAAAGAGGTGTGCAAGAACAAGGGGCACAATTTGAAGAAAGAGGAGGGCTCAGAGATAATTTAAGGAAGTATTTTTTCACAGAGAGGGTTGTGGATGCATGGAACGGCCTTCCGGAGGAGGTTGTGGAGTCAAAAACAGTGCTGGAATTCAATCATGCATGGGACAGTCATAAGGCAATTCTAGGGGTTGGGGGTAGGAAGAAGTAGGCTGCTGATTAACTAGGATCTGCAGCTTATCCATTAGGTATGGAAATGGGCGGACTGGGTGGGCCAAGTGGTCCTTATCTGCCATCAAATTCTATGTTTCTATGTTTCATTGCAGAAGGACTGGAAGGAAAAGTATGCCTCTTTACAGATGACACAAAGATCTGCAACAGGGTTGATACACAAGGAGGCGTGGAAAGTATGAGAAGGGACTTGGCAAGGTTGGAGAAATGGTCAGAAGTATGGCAGCTAGGATTCAATGCAAAGAACTGCAAAATAATGCACCTGGGAAGCAAGAACCCAGGGGAAGATTACACAATGGGGGAGGTAGTAACAACAACAAAAAAGGAAAGGGACCTGGGGGTAGTCATATCAGATGACCTTAAGGTTAGCAAGCAATGTGAGAAGGCAGTAGTAGGGCTGGGGGGATACTGGGATGCATAGGGAGAGGCATCACCAGCAGAAAACAGGAAGTTGTTATCCCTCTGTACAGACAGTTGGTGAGACCCCATCTGGAGTACTGTGTCCAGTTCTGGAGACCCCATCTCCGCAAGGACATAGACAGGATAGAGGCAGTCCAGAGGAGGGCAACTAAAATGGTGCAGGGTCTACGAGAAGCCGTATGAGGAGAGACTAAAGGAGCTTAATATGTATACCCTTGAGGAAAGAAGGGAGGGGGACATGATAGAAACTTTTAAGTACCTCAGTGGAATCAACAAAGTCCAAGAGGGTAGCATCTTTCAGAAAAAGAGACGTGCAAGAACAAGGAGACACAATTTAAAGATGGGGGGGCAGTTCAGGGGCAATGTGAGGAAGTATTTTTTCACAGAAAGGGTAGTGAATGCATGGAACAGCCTTCCTGAGGAGGTTGTGGGGTCTAAAACTGTGGGAGAATTCAAGAATGCATGGGACAGACATAAGGCAGTTCTTGTGGTGGGTAGGAAGAAATAGGCTGTTGGTTAACTAGGATCTGCGGCCTATCCTGTAGGTATGGAAATGGACAGACTAGGTGAGCCAAGCGGTCCTTATCTGCTGTCAAAGTCTATGTTTCTATGTTTCTATCTCAGAATATCTTGTGATATACACTAGCCGTGACAGTTCTGGGGCCTCCATGTCTATGACAACTGAACAGTGGCACCTCATGGACTCTGCAATAACAATTTTGTGGCCTTTTGAACATGCCACATAGGCAGTGAGTGGTGAGTCTGCCTCCATTAGCCAATAAATTTGACTGCTGTGGGTGCTAAGGCAGACATTGATGAATGCACAACATGTCCTTGATGTTGCCGGAGATAGTGGTAGCAGTATGTTGCTGCAACAGATGCTGACAGTATTCGACCAGAATCGTCACATCATAAGCATTCAGCGTAGTGACAACTTTTCAATAGCAACAATGCTGGACCCACGGTACAAATGTGGAATTGCATCAGTACTGGAGGGAGGGCCTGAACAGATAAAAAATATCAGTGGTCAACTTGTGCGTTTGGTTCATGGGGCACAGAAGTCGCGTGCCAAGGTAAGCAAACTTCAGCAGCATAATCCGGCTGAAGGCGTACCGCTAGGACTATCAAGCATATCCTACAAGGGGAAGGGGACAGCTGTTCAAGGTGGTCTGTCATCCAAAGTGGCTGGCGTCAACCCACTTTTGGAGGCTTTGTCCCAAGTGGGTATTTGTGAAATAAATGATTCGGGACAGCAGGATGATGCATCAACAATCAGACTTAGTGCGGCTCAGAGAATGGTTGAGTCACATTTGTCTGAAAACAGGCATCTGACAATAAATGAAGATCCTCTTTTGTACTGGAGTGGAAAAGTCAGTGAATGGCCAGAGCTGACTGCAGTGGCACTAAAGTACCTCACATGCCTGCCCTCCAGTGTAAGTGTTGAAAGGGTATTCAGCTCAGCAGGTGCAATAGTCAGGGATCATCAGACAAACCTGTCTTCTGCAAATGTTAGTTTGCTAACATTTATTAAAATGAATGAGAGGCACATACCAGCACAGACTGCAACCTCGGTATTCGTACCCCTGCCTAGTCATGGTGGTTTTGGTGATGTGGAAATGGACCATCCTGGTGGTACTGGCAGTGGCTTCCTGAAACGGTCCACCACTGACATAGATGATGACACAATGGAGAAAGAATTTCCCAGTGGTCAGACTTCAGACATAACCCTTAACTCGTAGACTGATTTTAACTTTAATCACATTGAAGCTGCTACAGGACCTGAAGTGTGCTGCATAGACTGCTGTTTGAGTCTGCACATGAGTCATCTGTTGTTGAGAACTGTATATGCTAAAGTTCTGTGGAGCTGTGACTGATTTGGGTTGCTAGGTAATAGCACAGTACCTGACCTGCTTGCAGCATTATTGCCATCACCTGCTTTCATTGAATTCTGTACTGGTCTCCACATTTTTCCAGATGGTGGCAGCTCTGGGAAGTGGAGTGGGGCGATTCAATATAAAGGCTGCCTTCTACACAGCGGCAGCGTCAAAGCCGCAGCAGCTAAGTGGACGGCAAAGTGAAGAGGAGTCTGACCGAGGTGTGGCAGGCTCTGTGACTGGCTATTTCCTCTTATCTTTTGCTGATAACACTCTATCTGTCAGTGTTGCCATCTGTGAGTTACCAACGACTGCTGTGAATTACAATTTCACAGCCTGCAAGCCTGTGAGTGAAACCTGAAATGCTGTGTTTGACCTGTTTTACCCCCCTCCCCCTTAACTCGTTGACTGATTTTAACTTTAATCACATTGAAGCTGCTACAGGACCTGAAGTGTGCTGCATAGACTGCTGTTTTAGTCTGCACATGAGTCATCTGTTGTTGAGAACTGTATATGCTAAAGTTCTGTGGAGCTGTGAATGATTTGGGTTGCTAGGTAATAGCACAGTACCTGACCTGCTTGCAGCATTATTGCCATCACCTGCTTTCATTGAATTCTGTACTGGTCTCCACATTTTTCCAGATGGTGGCAGCTCTGGGAAGTGGAGGCGATTTCAATATAAAGGCTGCCTTCTACACAGCGGCAGCGTCAAAGTGGCAGCAGCTAAGTGGGAACTGACAAGTGAAGAGTCTGACGGGACAGACTGGGCTACTAGAGTTTGTAATATCTTGCTTAGAGTTAATCATTTCTTTTGGGTTTGTACCTATAGATTAGTTATGATTAACAGAGGATATTGTTGTGTGTAGCCTATACACTTTGTGTTTGTGTACTGATGGGTTATTTTGTCCTATGTGTGTTAATAATGACTTTAGAACGTATGAAAATAATCAGATTCTGGAGTTCCAGACTCAACTGTTTATTCTAATTATAGTCATTTATTTGGTGTAAAGGTTAAATACATGTGTTATAATTTGGGTTACAGTGTTAGGAAATATAAGACACGGAAATGTGTTCTGCCTGTTTGCATAAGAACCTGGTTACATTGCTTTCTCTTGCTAATTCGATCTGGCAATGTTGAAAGCAACCCTGGTCCTTTAGCAAACGATTATGGCAGAATAGTGATTTTTGCAGCATTCATATGGCCTCAAAATTATGCATTTTAATGTATTAAGCAACATCTAAATTTCATGAGGTGGAGTCATGGATTAGTTTATATAATCCGGATGTTCTGGCACTGACTGAAACCTGGTTAACCTTACCTGTTCTTGATACTGAACTTTGTATACCTGCTTATAAACTTTTAGAAAGGATCGTGTCACTGGTAGAGGGGTGGGGTTTGTTTTATGTTAAAGAATATTTAATGGTAAATGAGACCACTATATTTAACAGTAATTTGGAATATTGTGAACATATTACTATTCAGTTATTGTTGGGATTTGTCAAAATTAACTATTTGTTGTGTATATCTTCCACCTAATGGTAGCAAATCAGGCTTACAAGAACTTGTAAATGCTTTGAATACTGGGGTTTCTACAGAGTTAATACTACTGGGGGATTTTAATTTCAATTGGATGGGTTCAGATATAACAAAATTAAATACGGTCTTGTCTCAGACTGGTTTACAACAAATTATTACTTTGCCCACTCGACACAATAATAGATCAGGAAATCACACATTGCTGGACTGGATATTAACAAATAGACCTATTAATATGATAAAATGTGGTTTGACCTCTGATTCGTTAAGTGATCATCATCCAGTCTTCTGTATTTGGAAACATGGGGGACTGAAGAAGTCTAAGCCAATTATAAGGATTTCGAGATCTTTTTCTAAATTTGATGTACATTCTTTTTGTACAGAGTTGGGTAAAATAGATTGGTCTTTTTTATATTCTATCCCTGATGTGGATTCTGCATTGCATTTTTTCATTACTGAGTTTACACATGTTTTGGACCAGTTAGCTCCCTTGTTAAAAGAAGGGTCTGAGGAAAACTTATGGGTGGTTAACACCTCCTTTGATTAAACTTATGAGACAATGAGACAAAGGCCTGGAAGCGTATAAAATGAACCATTCTGCTTCTGGTTATCATGCGTATAGGACTTTAAGGAACCAATGTAAGGCTAAGATAAGGAAGGCTAAAACAGACTATATTAAGTCATAAACAATGTGAAGGGTTATCTAAGCTACTACTTTGGAAAACAATTAATAATTTCATAAGGCCTAATGTTTGTCAACCAGGTTCAATGAGGTTGAATGGTGACCTGTTGTCTTGTCCACTGAAGATAGCTATCAGAGTTTAATTTGAAATTACTGCATTGCCTGATTCCTTTAAGTGACCAGTCCAAGGTGAACTACTTGAGATTGACTGAAGATTTTACAGTTAATCCTAAACTGTACTTGAGGACTACTACTCGAAGGAGGTGAAAGTTGTTGCGTTGTATTAAGAGGGACAGCTCAGCTGGTTCTGATGGCTTATGTCCTAGTTTATTACAGGATGCTGCCTCGAGTTATAGCACTTCCAGTTAGTATTATTTTCAACTTGTCTTTTGTTACAGGTACTATACCTAATATATGGAAACATACTTTGGTCACTCCTATATTTAAATCTGGTTCACAACATGAGTTTTGTAACTACAGACCTATTTCTATCTTGTCTACTTTAGCTAAAGTTCAGGAAAGAATAGTTTATAATCAGTTGATTGGGTATGTGGATCACTTTGGATTATTGTCTCAGAACCAACATGGTTTTAGAAAGGGAAGGAGTACTGAGACTGCCTTGGTCGAGTTCACGAACGCGGTACTTAATGGCATGGATAAAGGGTGTCTGACAGGTGCCGTGTTCGTGGACTTGACCAAGGCATTCGACTCAGTTGATCACCAATTGTTGATTTCTAGACTTGAGTCATTGGGAGTTGGTGAGTCTTTCTTGGACTGGACGAGGGATTATTTAACAAATAGGTTTCAAAGGGTTACATATAGGGTGCTGTATCAGACTCTGTAATGGTTAAGTGTGGGATTCCACAAGGTTCTATTTTGGGCCACTTTGTTTTCTTGTTTTTTGATCAACTAGTAAGTGTGATTAATAATGCTTCTCTAACACTTTACGCTGGCGATGCAGTAATTTATACGCAGGGTTTGTCATTTGGAGATCTAGGTGTTTCTTTAACAGAGGAAATGTGCAATTTTCAGTCTTCACTTATGGCCTGTAAATTACTCTTAAACAAATCTAAAGACAAAGGTGATGGTTTTGGTACCCACCTAGACTGAGATCTGAGTTGGTACTTGGAAGTTAAATCTCTTGATGGATTACTGTTTGACTATGTTGATACATTTCAATATCTTGAGGTATTACTAGATTCTCATCTAAGTTATGAATCTCATTTTTGAGGTTACCTCAAGAATACATTGTAGATTAGGTTCTTTGTACAGAACTGTTCATTTCTTATTCCTGAGTCTAGGCTGGTTATTTCAAATTGCTGCTTACTTCCTATTGTGAACTATGCAGCTATGATTACTGACACTGCTTCGCAACAGTGATTTCAAAGAAATCCACTTTACTTCACTTGATAGCTAAGTTTGCTTTAAATTGTTCTAAGTCATCTCATCATTGTGTGATTTTGAAAGAAATGGGCTGGTTACGGTTTCATTAAATTTCCAATACTGTGGCCAAGTTCATATATAAAGTCATGGACTCTGGAATTCCACATAGTATTTCAAAGGTTTTGAGACCATATTGATGGTCATTATTCTAGACATAGGTCAGACAGTAGGTTTCTTGAGATTCCTTTATGAAATCTAAAAGTGGACAAAGATCCTTTGCTTATATTGCTCCATTTATTTGGAATGAAATTCTCAAGATATTAGGTGGTTGTGTTCTGTCAAAAGTTTGCCGATGCATTAAGGATGTATTTGAATCTCAATTTAATTGTAACTGTTTTTATGAATTTTTTTTATGAATTTTATACGTAACAAAGACATTTTTGTCTGCAATTTGCTGCATTGTATATGTATGTTTGATTATGTATTGTCTGTATGCAATATATGTGGGTCGCACCTGTAAAAGGAACTTGTTTCCAGTGTGCTTATCCATTAAGCGAATAAACAAACAAACAGACATAGATGACTGTGAGGGTAGCTTTCTTTATGAGGATGATGATGTGGTTAATGTTGGCAGGTTTTAACTGAAGTTGTTAAAAGGAGGTTGCCACCCTGGACCACCACCATTGGGAGTGATGTTAGCCACTGCCACCACTGAGCATGAGTCTGTCTGCCCCCCTGGACCACTACCACCACCGGGACTGATGTTAGCCACTGCCAACACTGAGCATGAGTCTGTCTGACCCCCGTACCACCACCACTGGGACTGATGGTAGCCACTGCCACCACTGAGCATGTGTACATCCAGACCACCATATCCATCAGCCACAGACACAAAGCTTCTTAATATTTAAACCATAAAGTGAGTATGTGTACTCATGGTTGTTATGCTGTTTCACTTCCTTTAGTTGTATGTTTTGTTTTCTGTAGCTTTTCATAGCCACAGTGGTCAAACACATATGGTACACTTATTTATTTATTTTTACAGGTTAATAAAAAAAGTCTCCTTCACTGAAACTCGGTGGGAATGGTACTGCAGCTGTACTGTACAGAGGAACCTATGGAATATCCATTTGAAATCCATTCTGGTAAGTATGAAAATTTTTTTCATCCATTTCATTGTTTTGGAAAGACTGCAGCAAATATTGTACACAGGTTGTGTTAGTTGACAATATGTGGGTTTGAAATGTAACTTGACTTGAGATTGAGAACCAGGGAGGGACAAATAACAATTAAGTTGTAAGAAGTGATTAATTTCTTTTTTTAGGAAACTCCCAGATGCTTTGTTGTTCTGTCAAAGTGGCCTTTATTAGATGACCATGACCATCATTAACAACTGGACTCCAGAAGGATGCAGATGAAATCTGTGAAGAAGTAACAAAATAAGGAACCATTGCAGACAAACCTGCAAATATGCTTCCCCCCACCCCCCAAAAAAAATACTTACCTTCATGTGCTTGAGAGTTATCCATTTCCAATTTGAATGCAAAACATTCTCATTGAGCTCTGGAATGTGCACACCAACAGTTTCTGTGACCTGTGATACAGAACAATACCATGAGTACATGTCCATGTCAACCCCCTTCTTC
This sequence comes from Neoceratodus forsteri, assembly GCA_016271365.2. NCBI lineage: Eukaryota > Metazoa > Chordata > Ceratodontiformes > Ceratodontidae > Neoceratodus > Neoceratodus forsteri. The sequence goes on along the minus strand of CM057451.1, from coordinate 839,663,689 downwards.
ACCTACAAAATTTACAAACATATATCTATATATATCTACTCACCAAGGCTACTATTAGTGTACAGACAAAGGGCACCCTTCCATCCAGTTGAGATGATCACATTGCATTTGCTCAAATTGCCTCGCAGAATACATTGGACCAGCAACAGTACGCTCACTGTCATTGTTTCATTCTGGGGGACTTTGTATGTGCTGAAACACTCTCATTTCACTGTGTTACCACTTGTCAATTGTCTGCATACAAAGATGATGCATTCTGGGCATACAGAAAAAATCTGGGGACTCTGTGCCACCACTGCATGCATGACTGAGTGTGCTATTAATTCTGGGGGACTTTGTATGTGCTGAAACACTCCCATTTCACTGTGTTACCACTTGTTAATTTTCTGGACACAAGGCATGACTGAGTGCACCATTAATTCTGGGGATGCATTTTGTATGTTGTGTGATTGTGAGCTCATGATGTCATACTGACATTATCAATTAAAGCAGCATTGCAAGAATGTCATGACAATTTTGAACTGTACCTTTTTATGTTACTTTACATTGCCACTACTTACCTCCGAGTCGTGACTTGAATGATATGCTTCTTTTCACAATTTCTGTCTGCTTTACTTAGTTGACTACTTTTTTTCATGTATTAAAAAAAAATTAACAAGCCTTTCAATATTGTTCTGGCCAGGTTTGTATTTATTTGTAGCTACTTTCCAATAAATATTGTTCTGTGGTGTCATAAAACACTGCTTGCTGCATAACTGTTAATTTACAACAGACGTGATATATAACAACTAACTGATGTGATGCAGAAAAGCAGAGGAAAACAATGACAAAGACCTGGTCAGCACCAATTTAAAAGGAATGCTCCTTTCATTATTTCACACATGAAAAAAGGTAGTACAGCAGACTCAACTACTGGAAATTCTCGTATCATTCCATTCAGGATGTAAGTAAAGGGAGTTGTAACATAGCATTAAAAAATACAGGTCAGAGTTCTCAACAGATTGTTGCACTGCTGCTTTACAGAGATTTACCATGTTACATAGTTATGGTGATGCACATAACCTAATACGTGGGTGCCTTACTTCCAGGGGAATATTTCTTGCTCCACATAGTGTGATACATTTCTGAGAAAACCGCCCATAATTTCATTACAGTGTGTCATGTGATTGAGGAATTCCCATTCAGAAAAGCCACCCACATTCTGCCCCCTTTTCTCAATAACGTTAGGACATGATGCCAGGGGGAGCGCAGGTGTGTGCTCCTGTATAGTGAATGTCCAGCAGTTATCCCAATGTTTTGTTATGTTATAAGGTTCACTTTGTAGTGAAATGTGGGAATGTTTCCACTAAAAAGGCTCTTCTTATTGGAAACATGCCCACATGTTTCACCACAAACTGACCATTATAACATAAAGAAACATTAGGAAAGCTGCAGGACAATCGGACATTCACTGTAATGGAGCATGCACCCGCGCTCTCCCTGGCATCACATCCTAACATTGATGAGAAGGGGGGGGCAGAATATGGGTGGCTTTTCTGAATGGGAATTCCTCCATCACGTGACACACTGTATTGAAATTACGGGCAGTTTTCACACAAATGTATTGCAGTATGTGGAGCAAGAAAGATTCCCCTGGAAAGGGAAATTTGTATTATTAAACAACAACAAAAAAACACACCACAACAGTACAGCACAGTAGTGGGGTGGGGGGGTCCAGAAAACAATCCCTTAATGTGGCTGTGGGATGCCGTGGTGGCCCAGTAGCAGGTGCAGCATTGTGAATATTTGCTGCTGCTGTTGTTGGATTGTGTTGACCTGCTACTGCACAGCACCTACCCTCTCATTATTCACCTCCAAGGCCACCCACACCAGGGCAATGTCTGCCTCTGTTGCAGGGAATGTGGTGGGGTCCACTGCAGGTGGAAACCCAGGTAATGGTGGTGGTGGTGGTGGTGGAGAGGGTGGTGCTGGTGGCTGTGTTGGCAGTGGTGGTGGTGCAACTGCTGTATTGGCCCTCCTCCTGCTGCTGTGGTGGTGAGGCACAACTTCAACACCAGCAGCACCCCCCTCGGCCACTGCCACAGAAGGGCCAGCAGGTGGACACCTGGCCCCTTCCATGGCAGCCTGCCACTTCACCTTGTGGTGGTTCAACATATGGGTGCACTGGCCACTGGTCCCAAAATGTGTGCCCCGGTGGGCCATGGTGCTGTCTCCCCCCACAGAGTTAAAAAACTCCCACACTGGGGAGCTGTTGGGGGAACCAGATACAGTCCTAGCACCACCTATGTTTTCCTGGGACACCTCCTGTGGCTGTGGACGTGGTAGAGGGGGTGCTGCTGGAGCACCTACAGCTACTACCGGTGGTGGTGGTAGTGGCAGAGTAGGTGGATGCACAGCAGCCATCGGTGGCACTGGTACTGCTACTGCTGGTGCTTCCACAGTGGGGAAGTGACACCCAAGAGTCAGGAGTGGTCCAACAACACATGATCACCCCCCACGTGTGCACACTCCCCTCCTCTGACTGTGCCCACGGGCTAGCGACTCTCCTTCTCTAGGGTCCATCCTTTGCACACAAGTCCCCGACCCTGACTATAAAAAAGTACAACCACAGTCAATGCCTAGTCTTCACCCAGCAGCCGCACTCACTCTCACACTCCCAGACACACACACGCACACACACACACATATTGACACACACAGTCACACACACACAAAAAACAAAACTTAAAAAAAAATCACTACCAAAAAAAAATCACAAACACAATACGAAAACTAAATAAAGATTTAGCTTTTAAAAAAAGCTGTTGTTTTCAGACACAAAGGCAATAAAGCACTTTCTGATAGTGACTCAAAACTGCTCTCCTCTCCACAAAGCCTTAACCCTATATGAATGCAAAGGAGAAAGTGAAACTGCTTCTCTTACTCACTTCCTTCCTGCCTGGCTGAAGCATGTGACTTACAGTACTGTAAGCCATGTGATGTGTGGGGGGCTGCCTATTTACTTGTCACTTCACCTTACTTCATGTTAAGGCACAATGACAATGTGAAGTAATAATGAGAACACGAAGTGAACACTTTACAGTGCCCACTTCGTGTTGTGCTCCACCAACGCGAAGTGGCCACTTTGCATTCACTTCACCAGCAGATTTTGCTCAGATCAGCAATTTGCTGTATCTCTAGTGGACAGGGAGGAGTATGCAAGATGGTCCAGGGAGATGACCAGAAAAGTGAGAGAAGCCAAGGCCCTGTGGGAGCTGAGATTAGTGCAGGGAATTAATGGGAGGGAGACTTTTTCAGATACATCAGGGAGAAAAGGAAGTGCAAGAAGACAATAGTGAGGATAAAAAGGGCTGGGAAGTGGATGGAAAAGGATGAGGAGCAGGCAGAAGCACTGAATGAATACTTTAGCTCAGTGTTCACAGAAGAAAAATGGGGACCGCTACCACCACGGGCTGAGAGGGTGAACAGGGGGAGAGGAGAGGAGGAAACAGATGAAAGAACTGAGGCAAGTAGAGTTCTAGAGGGACTGAGGGCACTGAAGTTAGACAAGGCACCTGGGCCAGATGGTATCCACCTCAGGGTGCTGAGGGAGATGGCAGAGGTGTTGGCGGAGTCACTGGCAGATCTGTACTGCACCTCACTGGATTTGGGATGTGTGCCACTGGACTGAAGGATGGCACATGTAGTACCATTACACAAGAGCAGACCAAGGGATGAACCAGGTAATTATCACCCGGTAAGTCTCATCTCCATAGTGTGCAAACTCATGGAAACAATACTAAAGGAAAGACTGGTGTTGTACCTGGAGGACAATGGCCTCCAGGATGTTTTGCAGCATGGGCTCATTTCAGGGAAGTCTTGTCACACCAACCTGATACAATACTATGACTGGGTGACAGGTGAGCTGGATAAGGGTTATGCGGTGGATGTTCTTTACTTGGACTTCAGCAAGGCCTTCGAGTCTGTGCCTCATGGGTGGCTTGGGAGGAAGCTAACTGGTGTAGGGGTAGAGGCAAAAATGATTAACTGGATTACAAGCTGGCTGAGTGGGAGGCTGCAACGGGTGGTGGTGAGAGGAGAGCTCTCAACTCCAAGGCCAGTGATGAGTGGGATGCCACAGGACTCTGTGCTGGGGCCAGTAATGTTTGGGCTCTTCCTGTCAGACATTGCACACGGGGTGGTAAGCAAGATAAGTATGTTCACCGATGACACCAAAATTGGAGTAGTGTGAATGGAGAGGAGGGATGGAAGCAACTGCAGGGGACCTAAGCAAGCTAGAGGAGTGGTCAGAGAGGTGGCAGCTGGGGTTCAATGCAAAGAAGTGTAAGGTTCCCTGAACTGGTGGCCTTGATGGAAGAGGGATGCCTGGATATCATAGCAGTCACAGAAGCATGGTACATAGAGAACCATGACTGGGATGTTAGCATACCAGGGTACACAACCTACAGGATGGACAGGGAGAGGAGAAGAGGGGGAGGAATAGCTCTCTATGTAAGGGAAAGGATAAAAGCATATGATAAATGGAGCACCTTTGCTGCAGCCACATCCAAGAGCAAAGCCACTCTCGATGCCCTACAGGTGGCATGCCTCAGACAGCTAGTTTTGGAACCCACTCATGAGGGAGCATTCTTAGACCTCATACTCTCAAATGGGGACAGTGAGAGGATCACAGATCTAGAAGTGGGTAGCCGTCTGGAAACACGTGACAGCCAAATAGAGGGGAAGAGGAAATTAAAGCAGAAGATAGGGGGTTACATAGCAGCAAATGTGGATTTAAACTAGGTGGGGGTGTCAAGTGGACAGCTGGTAGGCAGAGATCCCATGGAGGGGAGCCAAACAAGCTTACCCCGAACCTAAAGGAGAAGGAATTGGGGTAGTGGCACTGGGGGAGGGATTAGGAGTGGGTAAAATCAGGGAGGGGTAGGGAATGAAATAGGGTGGAGGGTGGTCTTACTGAATGCAAGATGCCTAGGTAACAAGTCAGCTGAGTTGCAGGCCTTTTTGGCAGTACGGAGGGTGGACAATGAAACATGAGCCACCTAGGACCAGGACTGGCATATCATTATCCCAGGGCATAGGATATTCTGGAAGGATAGGGATAAGGGGAAAGGTGTGGGTGTGGCAATCTTTGTACGGGAGGGGATAATGTGTATAAGGGAGGAGGGGGAGGAAGGCAGAACAGAGGTACTATGGATGCAGTTTCAAGGCCTAAAAGGTAGGACACTGAGGATGGGGGTAGTATGCAGACCACCAGCTCAAGGGGATGACCTGGATAAAGAGTTAGCTGAGCAAATTTGAAGGGTCCGTATGATGGGGAACACAGTGATGGTGGGGGACTTCAACCTACCTGGGATGGCGTGGAGCACCCCTGCTACCATGAGTACAAAGGAGCAGGTTATGTTAGAAGCATTTCAGGATAGCTTCCTTGTGTAGTTGGTCCATGTGCTGACTAGATTGGAAAACACTCTGGACCTTGTACCATCAAATAGGGAAACTGTAAGGGATCTAGGGGTAGAGCACCCTCTGCCTGGGAGTGACCACCACTAGGTGTGGTTAAAGCTCAATATGGGTTGGGAAACAGGGGGTACAGGAATCAGGGTGATTGAATTTAAGGGGGCAGACTTTAATGGGGGAAATTTTGGGTAGGTATCTGGCTGGTATTCAACTAAGCATGGATGCTAGTCAAAAGTGGGACATTATAACAAAGGGCTGGCAGAGGCTACTGGGACGTGTACAATGACACAAAGTAAGAAGAGGCTGGCAAAGAAGCCCATCTGATTGACTCAAGAGGTCATGGAGGGGGTTAGAGCCCAGAGAAAATCATTTCAGAGACTCTAGAAATTGGGAGGGGAAGATGACAAGGATGAGTATACAAAGAAGTCCAGAGTGGTTACCTGGCTAGTAAGAGTGGCCAAGGCTTCAAGAGAGCTGAGTCTAGCACAGGGTATTAAGGATGGAGAAAATGACTTTTTCTAATACATAAGCAAGAGAAGGAAGAACAAAGACCAAATTGTGAGGATTAGGAAGGACAGAGGGTGGGTGGAGAAGGGAGCGGATAAGGCAGAGGCACTAAATGAATATTTCCGTTCTCTGTTCATGGATGAGAAAGTGGGGCAGATACCTCAAGGGAGGGGAGCAGTGGGCTGTGGGGAAGAGGTGGTGACTGATACAGGGATTACAAGGGACAGGGTCCTAGAATGATTAAGGGAACTAAGGGTGGACAAACCACCGGGACCAGATGGCATTTACCCAAGGGTACTTAAGGAACTAGCGGAGATCATGGCAGGACCACTGGCTGATCTGTTCAATACTTCCCTGGACACAGGACTGGAGGACAGCCCATGTGGTGCCCATTCACAAAAGTGGCCCTAAGGATAAATCAGGCAACTACAGACAAGTGAGCCTCATGTCAATTGTGGGTAGATTCATGAAGGCAATCCTAAAAGAAAGGCTGGTGAACTTTTTGGAGGATGACGGTCAACAGCTTGGGTTTGTCTCTGGCAGATCCTGCCAGACAAATCTAACTGAGTATTATGACTGGGTGATCAGGGAGCTGGGCAAGGGCCATGCGGTGGATGTCCTGAATTTAAGCTTCAGCAAGGCCTTTGATTCTGTTCCACATGGGAAGCTAGGAGGGGGAGCTGGAGTATATAGGGATGGGAACAAGGATGGTCAAATGGATCAATAACTGGCCCAATGGAAGGCAGCAAAGGGCTATAGTGGAGGGGGGACTCTCATCCTCAAGAGCGCTGACAAGCGGGGTACAACAGGGACTGGTACTGAGACCGGTGCTGTTTGGGATATTCAGAGCTGATATCTTTCTCTGGATCCCGAGTAGGATCAGTCTGTTTGCAGACGATATGAAGATGGGCACTGTGGTAGATTACTTTGAGGGTTGGAGGGGGCTGCAGGAAGACCTGATCAAACTACAGGAATGGTCAGAAACATGGCAGTTGGGGTTCAATGCCAAGAAGTGCAAGGTACTGCACTTCGGGGCTAGGAACCAGAGGAGGAGCTATCAGCTGGGAGGGTACAGTTGGAAAGCACCGAAGAGGAAAGGGATCTAGGGGTACTTATAATGGGGATTTGAACAACTCAGCTCAGTGCAGGAAGATGGCACCAAAAGCCAACAAGATGCTGGGGTGTATAGTGAGGGGAATCTCCTCTAGAAATAGGGAGGTGATCCTTCCCCTGTACAGGTCACAGGTCAGGCAGTGCCTAGAATAATGTGAGCAGTACTGGCACCTGTTCCTGAAGAATGATGTCACATTGTTGGAGGGAGTGCAGCTTAACATAGAAATATAGAAACATAGACTTTGATGGCAGATAAGGACCGCTAGGCCCATCTAGTCTGCCCATTTCCCTACCTACAGGATAGGCCTCAGATCCTAGTTAACCAACAGCCTTTATCTTCCTGCCCCCCACAAGAATTGCCTTATGTCTGTCCCATGCATTCTTGAATTCTCCCACAGTTTTAGACCCCATAACTTCCTCAGGAAGGCTGTTCCATGCATCCACTACCTCTCTGTGAAATAATACTTCCTCACATTGCCCTAGAACACCCTCCTTCTATCTTTAAATTGTGTCCCTTGTTCTTGCAAGTCTCTTTCTGAAAGATGCTACCCTCTTGGACTTTGTTGATTCCCTTGAGGTACTTGAAAGTTTCTATCATGTCCCCCTCTCCTTCTTTCCTCAAGGGTATACATATTAAGCTCCTTTAGTCTCTCCTCATACGGCTTCTCTTGCAGACCCTGCACCATTTGATTGCCCTCCTCTCGACTGCCTCTATCCTGTCTATGTCCTTGCGGAGATGGGGTCTCCAGAATTGGACACAGTATTCCAGATGGGTCTCACCAACTGTCTGTACAGAGGGATAACAACTTCCTGTTTTCTGCTGCTGATGCCTCTCCTATACATCCCAGTATACCCTTGGCCCTCCCTACTGCCTTCTCACATTGCTTGCTAACCTTAAGGTCATCTGATATGATTACCCCAGGTCCCTTTCCTGTTTTGTTGTTGTTACTACCTCCCACCCATTGTGTATTCTTCCCCTGGGTTCTTGTTTCCCAGGTGCATTATTTTGCACTTTTTTGCATTGAATCCTAGCTGCCATACATCTGACCATTCCTCCAACCTTGCAAAGTCCCTTTTCATCCTTTCCACGCCTCCTTGTGTATCAACCCTGTTGCAGATCTTTGTGTCATCTGCAAAAAGGCATACTTTTCCTTCCAGTCCCTCTGCAATGTCACTGATGAAGACATTAAAAAGGACTGGACCCAATACTGAACCCTGCAGTACCCCACTAGTAACCGCCCTTTCTTCAGAGTGGACTCCATTTACAATTACCTTCTGTGTCCTGTTGTCCAGCCAATGTTTTACCAGGCTACCACCCTGGGACCCTCCCAGGCTGGTTAATTTGACTATCAATCTTTTGTGTGGGACTGTGTCAAATGCCTTGCTAAAGTCTAGGTGGCCATGTCCACAGCCCCTCCCTGGTCTACTACTTTGGTCACCCAGTCAAGAAATCTATTAGATTAGTCTGACATGACCTTCCGCTGTGAACCCATGCTGCCTTGGATCCTGTGCTCCACTGACCTCTAGGTACTCAACTATTCTTTCCTTCAGAAGTGACTCATCACTTTCCCTACCACAGAGGTCAGACTGACAGGTCTGTAGTTTCCTGCCTCGGTCTTGGTCCCACTTTTGTGAAGGAATCACATCCGCCTTCCTCCAGTCCTCGGGTACCACACCATCCTCCCATGATTTATTAAAAAGAGTAGCCAGTGGTTTCACTAGTTCCTTCCTTAATTCTTTTAGAATTCTGGGGTGAATTCCATCAGGACCCATTGCTTTGTCCACCTTCAGTTTTAGGAGTTCTTGCAGAACCCTTTCTTCTATGAAAGGACTGGGATCGACCCCCCTATCAAGAGTGCTTCTGTTAATTGGATTAGGCACTTCCCCCTCCTCTTTTGTGAATACTGAGCAGAAATATTCGTTCAGTATTCCTGCTTTTTCACTGTCCCCCTCTGCCCACCCACCGTTCATTCTATTCAGCCTCACTATCCCTCCCTTTGTCTTTCTACGCTCACTGATGTACCTATAAAGGTTTATCCCTTCTTAACTGAGGTTGGCTATCTTTTCCTCAGTTTGGGCCTTTGCTATTCTGACTTCTCTCCCTGCTTCTTTCTGCCTTAACTGGTACAGCTCTCTGTCCTGCCCTTCTGTGTTTCCTTATACTTCAGAATGCTATCTTTTCTTCGGACTTTCACAGCCACCTCTCTTGAAAACCATAGTGGCTTTTTCTTTTCGTTTTGATTTGTTTATTTGCTTCACACAAAGGCTTGTTGCGTCTGTGATGGCAGTTTTGATAATTCCCATTGTTGCTCCACACCTCCTTCTAGCCTGTTTGCTAGTGCTTTTCTGAGGCACTCTCCATCTTGCCAAGTCAGCCTTCCTAAAGTCCAGTACCCTCACTTTTGTATGGCTTGACTCTGTAGCTGAGTTTAACGTGAACCACACTGTTTGATGGTCACTTGTCCCCAGATGGCAACCTACTTCTAGATCTGAGATCCTCTCACTGCCCCCATTTGAGAGTACAAGGTCTAAGATTGCTCCCTCACGAGTGGGTTCCGAAACTAGCTGTCTAATGCCTGCCACCTGTAGGGCGTCAAGAATGGCCCTGCTCTTGGATGTGGCTGCAGCAAATGTGCTCCAGTTAACATCTGGCATATTCAGGTCTCCCATCAACAGTATCTCCCCTTTCTCTGCCATTCTAAGAATGCCTTCCATCATATCCTTGTCCATTCCTTCTCCCTGACATGGGGGTCTGTACACAACCCTGTGCAGATTGTGGTGCCCTTTCAGTCTCCAAGGTGACCCACAGTGCCTCCTCTCCTCCTGTTTACTCTTTTGTTCAGTTGCTTTATCCCTTCCTTTACATAGAGAGCTACTCCTCCCCTCTTCTCCCCTGCCTGTCTCTCCTATAGGTTATGTGCCTGGTATGTTAACATCCCAGTCATGGTTCTCTGTGTACCATGTTTCTGTGACTGCTACGGTATCCAGGCATCCCTCTTCCATTAAGGCCACCAGCTCAGGAGCTTGTTGCCCAGACTACGGGCATTGGTACTCATTACCCTCCATTTCTGATGGCCTTACCCCTTTTGCCCCATCCCTGTCCTTCTTGCCTTTGTCACTTTCTCCATTTTCCCGCCCTTCTCCCTATTGACACCTCCATGTTGGTGTTTGCCACACTTACTACCGTGATTGTTTGGGGGCTAGGATTTTCCTGCTCCTTTCCAGTGCCTCCCCTTGGCTGGTTTAAAAGCTTGCCAATGAAGCATTAAACCTATCACCTAGGATCCTGGTTCCCTCCCGGACAGATGCAGCCCATCATGCCAGTATAGGCTTGCATCACTCCAGGTGGACCCCAGTCCCAATGAAGCCAAATCCTGAGCTCCACACAGTTTTTCAACCACTGATTGAATTCCATGGTATGGAACACCCTAGCCTCTCCTATGCCATAGATGGGTAGCACCTCCGAGAAGGTTACCGTGCATGCTACTTGACTAAGGTCCCTCCCCAATTCCACAAACTCTTCCTGCACTTCTCTAATCTCTTTCCTAGCCAGGTCATTTGTCCCTAGGTAGACAATGACATCCAGCTCCCTCCCCTGTGCAGCTGCTCCAGCAATCCTGAGGATTCGCTCCCTGTCCCTCCAAGCCATGGCACCAGGCAGGCACCTTACCTCCCTCTCCCCTTCCTTGCCCAGTTCTACCTTCCTAACAATGGAGTCCCCCACCAAGAGTTGTTTCCTTCCTCTGCAGGGTCCCCTGCCACCCTCCTGTGGGTCTCCTTTGTGGAGGTTCCCAGCATCCTTCTTGGTCTCCACTGTAGGTGCCTCCATAGAGGAATCACACTTTGCCAGAATGGCATAGGAATTGTGGAGAGGTACAACTGGCGGGATGTGCCTCCGTTCCACCACCCTCACCCTCCCTGAGCCCACTGTGGTCCAACCGCTCCTCTTTCTTGGCAACTTCTAAGGCAACGGCAGTGGCACTGGTGGTCCCTGGATGGAAGAGGAGGTTCCACAAATCCTGGCCAACTCAGCCTGGAGATGAGCAACCTCCTCCCTCAGCCCAGAGAGGTGCCTGCAGATGGGACAACACCGCATCCTCAGAATATCTCCCCGGAAGACTGCTGCTCCACAGCCACTGCACTGCACCACTCAATCATGTCTTATTTCTGACCCCTTAACTGTTTGCAATCCTTACTTTTCGTCTGTTTTTTTCTCTCTGTCTCCTTACTTTCTGCCTGTGTGCCCTTTAAGCTCCTGATTGTCCTGTTCTGAGACAAGAATATCCTATATTTCTCAGTAGACCACTTGCTTGTTCAGAGGCAGACCTCCAGCAGCTAGAGGGGGCCGGAGAGCTACTCTTGCCCTTCTAGGATGGTGGGTCCTTGGTGGGTCTGTGATCACTCACTTCCTGCCCCTAAACAGGAAGTTCCTGTTGTCAGTCAAATCCTGTGCCTATAAAAATAGAACTAGCTTTGGGTGGGAAGGAGGGCAATATAGTCCCAGCAGAGAAGTTCAGTCACACAGCAGTCCTTTCTCTTGGTGTCTTCTGCCAAGCTATTAGCAGAATCTTTCTAAGGAAGTCTTTAAATGTAGCTTCCTTCTAGCTAAGCCACTCCCCCTACTTACCAGATCTTTCTACAAATAATGTAAACCTCACAGCAGTTAAGTCCTTTCAGTCACCTGAGATTTACACCTAGATGACTTTTCAGTTACCCATTCAGTTCAGTTAACCCAAACACACACTTTTTTGTTTTGTTTTGTATGTTAGTTTTTACCCTAAATTAAAGGTCCAAATACAAAAGTTCTTCTACTTTAGTCCCAGCAGTGAAGTTCAGTCACACAGCAGTCCTTTCTCTTGGTGTCTTCTGCCAAGCTATTAGCAGAATCTTTCTAAGGCAGTCTTTAAATGTAGCTTCCTTCTAGCTAAGCCACTCCCCCTACTTACCAGATCTTTCTACAAGTAATTTAAACCTCACAGCAGTTAAGTCCTTTCAGTCACCTGAGATTTACACCTAGATGACTTTTCAGTTACCCATTCAATTCAGTTAACCCAAACACACACTTTTTTGTTTTTGTTTTGTATGTTAGTTTTTTTACCCTAAATTAAAGGTCCAAATACAAAAGTTCTTCTACTTTAGTCCCAGCAGAGAAGTTCAGTCACACAGCAGTCCTTTCTCTTGGTGTCTTCTGCCAAGCTATTAGCAGAATCTTTCTAAGGCAGTCTTTAAATGTAGCTTCCTTCTAGCTAAGCCACTCCCCCTACTTACCAGATCTTTCTACAAGTAATTTAAACCTCACAGCAGTTAAGTCCTTTCAGTCACCTGAGATTTACACCTAGATGACTTTTCAGTTACCCATTCAGTTCAGTTAACCCAAACACACACTTTTTTTTGTTTTTGTTTTGCTTAGGGTGACAAAGATGATCTAGGGATTGGAGGGAAAATCCTACGAGGATAGGCTAGGGGAGCTGAACATGTACCCCCTGGAGGAGAGGAAAGATAGGGGGGATATGATCAAAACCTTTAAATACTTAAAGGGGATCAATAAGACTGATACACAAGGGATTTTCCAGATTAGAAGTGGGAGGCATATGAGAGGGCACCAGCTAAGATTGGAGGGGGGAGATTCAGGAGAGAACTCATGAGACATTTTTTCACAGAATCAGTGGTAGACAAATGGAATGCTCTGCCTGCGGAGGTGGTATCCTTTAGAACAGTGGGTGGTTTTAAGAAGGGATGGGACAGAGTGAGGGAGGTGGTAAGTATGAAGAGAGGTGTGGAGGGTGGAGCAGGTGCAAGTTGAGGTGCTAGCTGCACAATCGGGCAGACTCGATAGACTGTGAGGCATGTTTCTGCTGGCATTTTCGTATATTCATATGTTCGTACTAACTCAAGCTCCACACTATCAGGCTCATTACCACCACTACCACCAATAGGGACACCAGACACCAACAACCTCCTCCTCAACCACTTTTCCTTGCTTACTGTTGCTTCTTTTATCACCTCCCACATCCCCCATCAGCAGAGCTGCCACAGATGTGGCAGAGAGAAATTTGGCTACACTAATGCCACCACCCTCAACTACTCCTTTGCTACTACCGGCCCTGGAGCCCACAAAACATGCTGCCGCAGACATGTTTTTTTTTAACTACAGCACTATTTTGCACCACAGATTTTGAACACTTTATTGCTGCCTTCCAGTGTCTCTTCCCAGTCATTCTTAAATGTTTATTATAACTTGATTTGGGTGAAAAACTACAAAATGTAAAAAAAGCCTGCAGTACAAATAATTACCAGGAGCAGACAGCACCTCCCTCTTGGGAAGCAGGGATCAGACATGTGATCTGAAAAAATAAAACACCACAGGGATTAGCACAACGCAAACAATGGGGCAAGAGTTAAACAAGCTATTAACTGCTAGCTGCTAACAACACCTCCCCCTAGAGAATCAGGGATCAGCAGTGTTATCTGAAAACCTATTACTAAAAACAACCCAAAATGTCCTTTTGTTTGTTTAAATAGAACAGGCATTAAAATGACATGAGTAACAGGTAATTTAATATTCAGTATAACAAAAAGTGACAGAACACCATCACTTTAAGAAAAAATATAAATGATTACCAGAAATGCTACAAAATACACTAACTTAATACTTTACTTGAACACACCAAAGTAAACTACAGAAATAAAAATGAGAAATTACTCACTGCAGATCAAAAATGATGAACAAGGGGGCGTGGTTTTGTGCTGAAACAAGATGGTTGGCTAATTGATCAGCTCCGTCCCGTCGCGGCCTGTAATTACCAAATCAAGTGATGATCAGAGCACAGGACAGCATAAAACTCGACAGACAGGCACACTAATATGCAGTGCAGGTGAAAATGGGAAAAATCCCGATCAAAATCAACCACAAAATGGAAAAAGTGTGAAAAGAGTGCAACAGATGGATCACTAGGCTGGGGATCCCTTCCCCCACCTGAGAGTTCCTAAAGTAAGGGCGACAGAGAGCTGCTGCAACCCCAGATGATCCAAGGGCAAAACAAAATCCTTGGACTGTGTTGTGGCGTGTACACTTCCCCAAAAGGCTGGATCACTAACTCCTTGGAGTACCACCATCCACAGGGCTGAATTTACATAGGACAGCCAGTGCAGCTCAACAGGATCCAGGGAGATGGAGACCGGGAGTGCACCATGGTGACTGCAAATCCCAGGGCCCCAGCACACAGGTAATGGACTCTTTAAACTACATTATAAAGATGTTGGAGAACTTACTATCAGATATGGATGATGTTAAAGTTGCAGGGCTGAGAAAATGTAACAGACCAAAAGAATGATGAGCTGGAGGGGCAACAGTATAACATTCTCTGCAAGCTTGAAAACCACAAACTCTGCTTATAAAAGCTCTGGGACTGAGTGGAGGATCAAGAGAATTGAGGACGTCGTAACAATGTGAGGATACTCGGCATCCCCGACAGCCTTGAAGGGCAAAACATGGCAGACTTCCTTATTGATTTCCTCCCAAGATTGCTGGGGCTGAGATGGAGGGGGCTGATAGATGTAGAAAGAGCTCACATGACGAGGGGAAAATCCCAATCCACTAATAATCAGAATAGGCTAATTATCACTTACATTTTAATGTATTCAGTCAAACAAAAATTGCTGAGGGTGGTTTGGGAACTCAGAAACCTGAACTGGAAAGGGGCCATAGTTTCACTGTATCAGACTTTTCCCACAAGGTCGCCATGCATTGCAAGGTGTCCCCTCAAGGCATAACTCAGGAAGTTTGGGATGAGATATGGATTTCGAGGATTCACCAGCTTATGGGTGAAAAAAGGATGGGCAGAATTTTGTAGGAAGTTCACCCCAGGACATACTTGTGTGGCTCTCTAAAAACTGGCTATGCTTTTAGTTCAGAACTAAAAATCCCAGAAGGCTCTGGGACCCACAGGACAGACCAGGGTAGAAGCAGAATGAAATCACTAGTCTGCACACACCTGTGGAAACAAAACAAAGGGCACCAGTAGTGGACAAAATGATGTCCCCCATGCACAAAATGGCAGCACCCACATCTCGAAAGGGAGACACACAGGCGACTGGCAAGGAGACAGCAGTGATGGAGGTACAACCCAGCAAAGAACCAGTGGTAGGACCAAAGACACAGAGAACCAGACACATATCCAGAAGCTGGCTTGGAAGGACCAGCAACATGGAAAGCAATGGGATGGCGCCACCAGCTAAAATATCAAAGGACGACTCATCATTTTCAGGTGGAGAGGAACAGCAGAACCTGGGGCACAAACAGCAGATCAACACTGAAGTGACCACAGGATAGATAGACTGGGCCGAACTTTTGGAAGAGGAGGAATTTATGGACATCACAGAGGCTCCAGAAGTGATAGTGAGACCAGGCCTATGCTCCTTCGCCGAAGCAGCAGAAGCAGGCACCGGCTGATGCCCATCGAACTGTGTGAGTAATTTCTCCACTTGAGGATGCCTGGACATCGTGGTGAGTAATATGGCATGACCAGATACAAGGACTCTTACTGTTACTGTCTCTAGATATGTGATCTGTAAATGTACTGTGTGGGGGCAAAGGGGCACATTCCTGGAACGGGAGGGAGGAGGCTGGGGGAGGACAGGAAAATATGTGCCAACAGAACTAAAGGTTCACAGGGGAGATAACAGGCTGGCATAACCAGGGAAAGGGGGTCAGGGAGCAGGATCTCGCATAGGGGATGCAAGAAACCTGGGATAAGAGATGTGTGCAGGTTGACGACTCAACAAGTCAATTGTGTGTGAACTAGATGTGGGATTTTGGGGGTAGCCCCACCAGGAAGAGGCACAGTTTGTAGGGAAGCAGAAGGGGAAGGGGAAGCGTGGATGGCCATTACTTCCCTGGGTGGACTTTTATGCAAAAACCCTGGAACAGATAGGGGAAGGAGGCCAGATCCATGAGACATGTCAGTACGATATGCGGGGACACTATGGGGAGGGGGACGCATGAGAGTAGTAGTAATGAACTGCTCATAGAGAACCATTCTCCTCCCACATGAACACACTGGGGAATGCATACATGGCCCTGGGGGTTAATCAGGAGTGAGAACACCCCCCACACACACTATCACCCACAAACCGTATCTCAGTATTCACAGGCATAACACCCCTAAAGTGTGGTCACACCCTATTCCACCCAGGCATGCACACTGTAGTAGAGGGCAGGGCCTTCACTGGGATAAAGACTAATGGCTCCCACAAGGGGGTAAGAATGTTGAAGACTACCACACAGTGCTAAGAAGGAGGGTGGGATGCAGGAGATGGGGCACTGACTCCAAAGTCCACACACAAAAAATGGGGATAGAAACTGAAGGGGATACTCCGGTTGGGAAAATGGTAGTTTTCCGAAGGCAAGATGGTGGCTGTGAGTGAGCTGCCTGTGTGCGAGCAGAGCTGCCCCTGTTTTAGTTTTAGTCCACACACAAAGAACGGGGACAGAAACTGAAGAGATACTCCGGTTGGGAAAATGGTAATTTTCCGGAGGCAAGATGGTAGCTGTGAGTGAGCTGCCTGTGTGCTAACAGAGCTACCCCTGTTTTAGTTTTAGTTTTTTACTTGTTTTTTTATTCATTTTCTTATTCATTTTCACTTGTTTGTTTTTAAGTGTTCATTTGTGTCTGATTATTTTGTAGTTAGTTTATAGTTTAGTATAGTTAGGGCTCACAGTGAGACAGGTAGAGAGATATGGTATACCGTTTTTTTTTCAGGTACATAGATAGGGGCTCCAATTGGTATGGTGTTTAATTTCGAAAGGGGATTACATTTGAGATACATTTGAGATGCCAAACAACTATTATTACCCTCTTCTAGTAACACCATTTTTTGCTCCTGCAAGGTGCAAGCTTTGTAGCGGGAGCATGTACCTTTTTTTTTTCTCACCACTTCACATGTGAAAAATCACAACAGTCTGCTCCACCTGAAAGTCATGCTTGGCTCTCAGACCTTACCTTAAAGTCACAGATTCTGCTGTCAGCTGCTGGATTCTACTCTCTGTTTCTGGACCCTCAACCCAGCCTTGACTGAGGCTTTTAAAAGAAAATCAATTGGAAAGTGGTACGAGCTCGGGGAAGTCTAGTTCCCTGGAGCGACAGCTACTGATCAACTTCAGAATGGCTGGCATGGTGAGAGCACACCAGAGCTCTATCAGCCTCAACAAGCAAGCCTTTGGACTTTGCCTAGACTCCTTCTTTTCTCCTCAACCATCAGGTATCTGCTACTTTTCCCTCTGGGAGCTGCTGGTAGGGGTGTGGGCCATAGCTAGCCTCCTTCTTAGCTAGCCTCTGGGGGGACAATATTGTGGGGCTTACAATTGAAGGGCTAGTCCCCTACTGTTGTTTGGGTGGGTGAATCTGGTCGCTGGTGGGCAGCCAGGCTTTTAGCCACCCCCTGTCTTGTGTGGTTCGGTGTTGGACTGTGGCTATCGGTGGCAGCCTTGGGTGAGAGAGGAAGGGCAGAACCTGCTGCCCGGAGCCACAGTGAGATTACTGGGGTTAGTGTCCGAACAGTTGGTGTTTTCAGAAGGGGCACCAGAGGGAAACTGACTGGAGGAGGTGTGCTACTTCAAGGACCCCAGGGGCTACCGAGGTGAGAGCCAGAGGGTTCCTTCCTCAGTGGCCCATGAATCTCTGAATCACTGTCAGTGCTGGCTGATTCCCCAGGGTGCATGAATTGCAACTCTGTGGTGGCATTTTGGGGGAGGTTTGGGGATCTTGGTATGGACTGTTAATTGAAGGTCTGGTTCAGTCTCGAGTTATTATCTGCCAGCTCTTCTTTCTGTTTTGGTAACAGTAGTAGGATTATTACCGAGGAGGTGGTGAAAGAAACTCCGAAGATAATTTCCAGAGCAACTTAAATAACTGTATTGTTGGTGATGGTGAGGAGAGCAATTCTCAGACTATGACTGCAAGTGCAAGTAAGAGCCTCACTTACCTTAAAAACGCTTTTTGTGATGTGACTCTATACTGTGGACTATTTGGGACTTCTTAAGTTCTTATTTACCACTCAGTTGGAGGGGACTCAGTTGGTTTATTGTTTGGGGTGGATTTGTTAGGGTTGTTATTGGAGGTGGGGGATTGTTTAATCTGGCGTATTATTAAGTTAGTGGTGGAATCACTCTCTGGGTTTGTTAGGGAAGATGTTTTGGTCTGGCAGGTGCTACACCTCTGCCAAGTTCCAGGGCCTCCACCCCTTTAACTATCCCCCTTTGTCCACTGATGTATACAGTCGCTGTTGAGCACTGGGGATAAGAAAGGGGGTGCAGAGGCCAGGACTGGTATCCTGTGACATAGGCGACCATGATTGGGTGCCTACAAAAACAGCGATTCAATCATGGTGTATGTCAATGGGGCTACCCACCAGGGAGGGCGACCTGATGGGAGGGTTCACACATATAGCGACAGGATGTTGCTTCATGTATACACTCACAGGGTGAGCGAGCATGCTCAGGGAGGGGCGAGAGGGAAGGGAGAGTTTGTGAGGAGTGATGCCACGGTGAGCTCCTGAGCTGGCTCTGTGGCATGGTGGGTGGGTTCAGGGCTGGGATTGTAAGGGTGCTGGGTTTGGGTTCAGGCACAGGTACGTTTTGCTGTGCCCTGCCCCCAATTTGTTTTTCTTGTGGTTTTGCACCCCCCCCCCGTGACATGCATCCTCCTGGAGTTGAGAATCCTTCAGGTGGGGGGTGTGGTGGGTGAAGCCCCCCTCATAAAATACTAAAATGCAAGTCCCTGGTGCCATTTTGTTGTGTGCCGGGGGGTACATTGCTAAAATTTATTTTTGGCGATATACAGTTGCCCTAATGGCGATCGCCTTTCAGTGGTTGCCGTTATGACATAGAACCACCAGAACCTCAGGGAGGAGAGAGGACTGGGTGGCCAAATAGGAGTGGTGGGGGCAAGAAGACACCTTGGGGTGGAATGGAAACATGGGAGAGGTCCTCCTTGATTGGTCCCCATACCCAAGGACTCCACCTTGGGTGGGCAGGTGGTGCGATCTGCCTCGGAGTCCCATCCAACCCGGGCGGTGTTGTGTAATGCCAGGTCCATTAGGAATAAGGTGGCACTGACTGCCGATCTCATCAGTCATTGTACCTGGCTTGCATCACCAAGACCTAGCTGGATGAGAATGCCAGTCCAATTTTGGAGGCGGCGGTTCTGGATGGGTTCTTAGTGATACACTGCACAAGGCTGGATCGCAGGGATGGGTGCATTGCCATTTGTTTTAAAACAGAATTGGGCCTGTTAGATGTGCCAGTAAAGGAGACTCAATCCTTTGAGTGTCGCTTGTGTGCAGGTATGGGGTGAAACATTCTTCTCATCTACCGTACAGCCGGAGATTGGAAGCAATTTTTACAGGAAATCACAGACATCATCGTCAACAAGATGTCTGAGTCTCCCAGAGTGACAGTGCTGAGTGACCTCAACGCCTGGATCAACAACAAACTCTTGAGCTTTGGATGAGATTTCCTCCAATTGATGTAGTCATTGGGCTTCATACAGGTTGCTTCCTCTGCAACCCATAGCTGGGGTCACTCATTGGACCTGGTTTTCCTACTGGGTATGAAGACAGCCTATCTGGTGGTGGAACCAACTGGATGATCTGACCATTGCACTATCAGGTTCAATATCCAGGCACCCCCTTATAGGTCTGCCCCTTTGGAGCGGGTCCAGTACCACCCATTGAGGGTTTTGACCCCAGAAGGCTGATGGTGGTCCTGGACTTATCGGGGTTCCCGTGTGCAAGCTTGGACCCAGAGCATGTACTTCAGGCCTATAATAAGGCCATGGTGGAAGCTCTGGATTCCATTGCTGTAGTCCGTGTTCACCCTCGCTCCACTCTCCTCTGCATCCCATAGTTTGATTGGACCTTGAGGGTGATGAGGAAGGCTGGGTATAGGCTGGAGCATTGCTGGTGGAAATGTGTCTTAGATGCCAACAAGTTTAAATTGAAGGCACATTATGAAGACTATCAATATATGACCTCATGCAAGAAGGCAGAGTTCCTGTCTGGTGAGATTACAGCTACACAGAATCGACCAGCCCAGCTCTTCAGAACTGTGGACAGGCTGTGCAATCCAGCCTGTTTGCAGTTATGGAGAGCTTTGTCTCAGGAGAAGTGTGACAAGTTCACTCGTTTCCTTGCAGATAAGATTGCTGACATCAGGTCAGAGATCTGCTTAGCTCACTTAAGTGGGATTGGCAGTGATAGGCACAAGGTCATGGCACCTCAGGCTGTTTGGTCAACTTTTGATCAGGTGGCGATCACGGATGTCATAATGGTCATCCAGAAATTGTTGCCGGACTACTGTGGTTTGGATCCAGGCCCAGCACATCTCATTGAGGGATGTGGTGAGGTCATCAGCCCGGTTCTAGCCGAGATTATCCAGTGTTCATTAGAGACTAGGGTGTTTCCTGACTCCCTGAAGGAGGCAATGGAGACTCCGCTCCTCAAGAAATATTGTCTTGACCTGTACTGTTTCGCTAACTACAGGCCGATCTCTAACCTTCCCTTTGCAGGGAAGGTTATTGAGAAAGTGGTTACGCTGCAGCTGGAGGACCATCTTGCCATCCATGACATCTATGATTGCTTCCAATCGGGATTTAGGAAGAGGCATAGCACTGAGACTGCTCTTGTTCATGTGCTCAATGACCTCCTTATATTGGAGGTCGAAGGAGTTGTTCCATCTTAGTCCTCCTGGATCTCTCTGCGACATCTGACACTGTGGACCATGGGATATTGCTAGAGTGCCTGCGGTTTATCTGTGGACTGTCAGGTACAGTCCTCAGGTGGTTTCAATCCTTCCTCACTGGCAAGTTTCAGTGAGTGGCATTGAGAATCTATTCCTCTGACCCATTCTCCCTGCCATGTGGGGTTCTGTAGGGCTCTGTGCTTCATTGCTCCACTCATCCACTCCACTCCACCAATGAGGGATTTGTGGAGGTTTCCAGGGTTTGGCTGAAGTCATCTGGTGCCTGAGTGTTTGCTTATGTATCCCTTACCCTGTGGAACTCTCTACCTCGTCGGGTTCGGGAGTGCCTGACGGTGGAGAGCTTTAAAGCTACACTGAAAACGTACCTATTTAGTCTTCCCTTTTGTAATTGTGGAATTAATCAGGATGAATTTTAGTATTACTGCCTATTTTAATTATTTATTTATTTTTTTACAACTATTAGTTTTTGCTCGCCAGATTACATCCAGAAGGCACCACCAGCCCCGTCCCCCAATGTCCACCATCCGGCACTGACCCGGCCCCAGGGCTTGACCCACGGTGGGGCCAGCGGGGTTCCCCAACCCCTACTGGAGACTGGATTCAAGGGACCAGTGCCATGGCTGAGCAGGAGCTGAGCCTGCAAGGCGATCTCCTTTACACTGCTGCGGCGTGTGTATTTGTCTGTTTCCTTCCTCTAGGGGTTGGGATGTGTAATGACACCTGCAGAGTGGACCGTGCACACGTATGCACGTGTTCCCCTCCAAGCATCTGCCGCGACTCCTCCCCTGTCTGCAGTGCGGCATCCGTGTCCCCCAGCCTCTGCTAGAGGGCAACCAGATACCGACAACTGACACCCCCCCCCAGAGAAGGAGAGCAGTCCATCAGATGCTCAATCCTTCCCAACCCCTGCTGACCTCCAGCGGTCCGTGCTCGTTCCAGAACACGGGTCGCTGGCATTGTGCGAGGTAAGGCAACCAGCACTTCAGCCCTCAGCGCCACTGGGCTGGTCTATATTATTTATTTATTGATCTGTTTTAACTCTGTTTATTTTTGTAAAGCACTTTGGTATTCTAAATTGCGATAGAGAAATAAAGTTTATTATTATTATTATTAATTAGGTACTGATGTATTGTCTACTTGGGATAATAGGGGATAGTTTAATGCCTGGAAAGGCATGTTCAGGCAGAAACAGAAACAGATAAGAAAAATGCCTTCACCAGTTAAGAAACCAGTCCACTGCACCAGACTTAGGTATAAATGAAGGATATACAGTAGCTATTTCATTAAGAGGCCAATAGTAGCCACAAGGACGTTACTCTTCACCACACTCGCCAAGGAACCTTAAATATAGGGCCCATACAGGACGTGTTGGATAAGTTACATCTGCATTTTCCACTTGACACCAAGGAGAGATAGCTATAAGGTTCAGTAACACCCTCACTTACCTTACCTCCTCTGGTATCTTAGTGAATTCACTAGCTACAGTTAGGTACAAGAGAAGTCTATCACACTTATACAAGATGGACAGACAACAAGGAAGAACAAGGTCCAGGACACATACAGGGAAGGGGTGTGGCAACATCCTCCCTTGGGAGGCCTTACTCGGGGGAGGGGGCATCAGGGGGCACCTCAGCCCCATAGACATCTCCATTCCATCAAGGAAGCAAGGAACAACTGACATATAGGAGTATTTTATTTTCTTACCTCTGTCTGCATTCTCTGTTTTCACCAGTCTTGTTGCGTCCTTCTTTCGTAGAGGAGAAGCTTCATCGATTGACAAGGATGAGAGTTAAGGATAAGCTTCACCAAGGTTCTTCTCCACCTCTGGAAGCCCCCTGCCTACAACACTGAGGAGACACCTCTCATGCAGGGATAAAGGAGGCAAGTGGGACAGGGGGTGTCGAGTGCTGGGCAGATGACCAGCAACATGAGGGAGGGGGTGAGATGTGTCTCCTGGAATGTTAAAGGGCTCAACCACCCAGTTAAGTGGACAAAGGTTTTGAAACACATAAAACACTTAAGGGTGGACGTGGCCTTGATCCAGGAGATGCACCTCACAGCCAGGTCAGTCTTATGGTTGCAGAAGAGTTGGGTGGGGAAGGTAGTACACAGCTCAGCCACATCTAGGTCTAGGGGAGTAGCCATACTTAAACACAAAGCATGTGTTTTGGTAGAAGACTGGAAGAAAACAGATAAGTAGGGGTGATGGGTGGTGGCACATTTTGCCTACACCGGAAGTAAGGTCATCTTAGTTAACACATACGCACCTAATCAGGATGACCAGGAATATTCTGCACACATCAGTCAGGTTATAGCAGAGGCGAAGAGGGAGGAGGAAAAGTTGCCAGTTCTAATCAGAAGAGATTTTAAATATGGCACTAGATGTCTTCTTGGACAAATCTAAGCCTACCCTGGACATGCACCCTAAGGCCAAGGAAGCCCAGAGAGGGCTGATGGATGAAAGGGGGATGTTGGACCCGTGACACTGGGACAATCCCACTGGAAGGCACTACACCTTCTATTCAGGTGTGCACGGCACTCATGGCCATATAGACTTTTGGCTGGCAGATGGGCTGGTAGGGCAGGGTATGCATATTGAACCCATGATCCTCTCAGACCACACCCCGATCAGCCTATCCTTCCTCCCAGTTGTAGCCCAGCCCACCTCACCAAGGTGGAGATTTAACCCATTACTAATAAAAAATGGGAAATTCTGGGAATGAATCAAGTCAGAAACACTAGCCTCTTTTGAAAGGAACCAGACTGGGGAGGTCAAAGTGGGCATGGTGTGGGAGGCATACAAGGCCTCCATGAGGGGGGTGCATTACATCTCACACATCCAGAAGAAATAGGGAAAGAAAGAAAGAGATGGGGGACCTACAGCTGCAATTCGCTGCTTTAGAAACCCAATTCAAAGGCAGTCACTGGCCCTCTGCAGAGCTCCGTACCTTGATCATGGACTTGAAATACAGGATCAACATCCTACCACAATTGAAAGCAGAGTGGTAGTTGCTTTGGGCTAAGCATTGATTCTGGGAGTTGGGATAAAGGAGGGAAAATGTTGTCATACCGTCAGAAAACAGACGTCCAACTCTCAAATCCACACCCTTAGGTCAGCAACAGGGAACACGATCACTAAACCCATCAAAATAAAAGTGACTATGAGACAGTTCTGTGAAACCCTATACTCCTCACAGGCCCAATCATATATATATATCATATCATATCATCTTTATTTGTAAAAGCGCCTTTCTAAAACCAAGGTGGTGTACATAGATCAAACAAAAATAAACATTTAAAAACACACATAACAATCAGAATATTAAATTCCATAAAACTACAGTACCCTAAATATCAACTTCAATAAAATCTGAATACGCCAGGCAAAATATTTAGGGTAAGGGACATGACCCACACATGCAAAAGTTCCTGGACTCAACGGTGTTACCGGGTTTGAGTTCAGAACAGGGGCAGGAGTTGGACAGCCACATCATGCTGACAGAACTGAAGGCAGCACTTCACCAGCTCTCAAAGAGTAAATCCCCTGGGGCTGATGGAATCACAACAGAACTGTATCAGATTCTAGATGATGAGATTCTACTACATCTCCTAGTCAGACCGGAGGAGGCAAAGCCAACAGGGATTCTCCTGCCCACCATGAAGGAGGCAGTAGTTACACTATTCCCTACAAAATCAAACAACCCCTTGGATTGTTCCGACTTTAGGCTGATCTCTCTAATCTCAGGGGATAACAAAATATTGGCAAAAGCCCTTGCCAACAGATTAGAGGCTATATTGCCATCACTGATCCACCACACTCAGGTAGGGTTTCATAAGGGAAAGACAGGGGTAGATAACATCCACATGGTCCTGAATCTGAAATGGGTTGCAACACATTCCTAACACTCCGATGGCTGCCTTAGTGGTAGATTTCTGTAAGGCTTTCAATTCACTTGAATGGGTGTGCTTACATGAGATGCTCAAGGCCTTACTGTTTGTCCCCCTTTGGAATTTACCCAATGCCTCTATTGACTCTACTGCCTCTACTGATCCTAGCCCCTCCCAGGTGCTTGTTCTCATTCTTTTCTCCCTTCCTCTGCTCTCTCCGCCTTTTTTCCCTAGCCTTCACACTCCCCTTGCAGGGTTCTCAGCATCCTGAAGGGGTCCTATAGTGCCTAGGCTTGCCACCTTTTCTTCTCCTATTTAACTATCCTTGGCCTTCCAGGCCCCCTTGCAAGGTCCCCAGCAGCCTGGTGGGTTCCTTGGATCAGGCCTCATCCCCTCCTAGGTGTTATTTCTCATTCCCTCCCTCTCACTATCCCTCTATAATTACAATGCCTAACTGAAGGGTTTACAATCGCCTGAACTTCCCTGCCCCCTTGCAGGGTTCATAGCATCCTGAAGGGTTCTCTTCTTGGGTCAAGCCATATTTCCCCTCTAAGTGTTAATCTAGCTCTCTCTCTCTCTCTCTCTCCTTCTGTAATCCCTACTCCAGTCCCCTCTCCCCTTGCAGGGTTTCCACATCCTGAACGGGTCTCTCCGGGACATGACTCTTTACTATCTGTCATCTCATCCTCTCTCTCCTTCACCCCTTATTTCACAACAGCACTTGTTCACTTATCACCATTGCGCTTATTAATTGTTCTCACAAATTACAGATGAATGCAACACCGTTTGTAACAACTGCCTTAATTAATTGTATGCTATGTTGATCTTTGTAACTTGAATGTAAAATGTCTCATCTCTATTGTACCCCATCCCCCAGGTCACACCGGGAGATGAGCAACCTGTTGCTCAGTGTGCCTTCCTGGTGAAACATTTTAATAAATAAATAAACATGGGTTTGGGACATATTTTTGGGACTGGATCACTACATTATATACCAGGCGCACTGCCACAGTGCTGACCAACTGAATAGTGTTGGCCCCCTTTAAGCTGCAAAGAGAGATGAAACAGGGATGCCCTCAGTCACCTCTACTCTTTCTCATAACCCTGGATCCAATGGCCAGGAAGCTGCTGGAGGCTCCAGATATGCAGGGCATTGAGGTCAAAGGTAAAAAATATCTAATTAATTTGTAGGCAGATGATTTGCTGATCGAGCTGTCCCACCCCGCCAGCACCCAACCTAGGGAAAAGGTCATTCTGCAGGGGTTTGCTAAGATATCAGGGCTCTGTGTGAATAACAAGAAAACTACATTATCCACACTGACTCTATCTTGCAAAAAAGATAGCATGCAGGGCATAACACTGGTATGGGCCCCTCAAGGGTTCACATACCTAGGAGTGAATATCACCACACACTGGAGGAACATGGTAGAGGCAAAATATACCCACTATAAACTCTATAAGGGCAGAAGCACAGAGATGGGTAAAGTTACACCTCTCCCTGAAGGGGAAAATTGAAGCCATATGTATGCTCATTCTCCCCAAGCTCTCTCACTTTTTCGGTAACGTACTGATCCCAACACCACCCAAAATTCTCCAGAAAGCTGATATGGTGGTAGCAGAATTCTTTTGGGAGGGAAATCCAGCAAGATTTGGGAAAGCATAGTTACAGGCATCTCTGATCTGGGGGGAGGTTAGGACTCCCATGGTTGCAGGGGTACTGTCTACCATACAGAGTAGCACAAGCCCTAAGGTGGTTTCTCCCCAAAACCCAAGCCACAATGATATGGGTAGATCTAGAAACCAACCTAGGCAATGTCACTTGGCTGTGGAATCTCATGGGTAAGAAGGTGCTCAGAGGGTATCATCTCCCTAATAATCCAAGAGACTATGGATGCCTGGCAGAAGTGTAAGCACATTATGGGATGTTCAAAGAACTTATGGCCTCCCCCAAACAGACACAGCCCACTTTGGGATAGCCCTATGGTATTAGTGGGGAAACACACAATCAGATAGAATTTCTGGCAGGTATTCACATGGTAGCCAACCTCTATGCACCCAAGTTGGAATACATGATGTCCTTCCAGCAAATGCAGTATGAATGCCTTTAAATCTCTATATGCTCGGTATGTGTGTGAGCCTTGCAATTGCTACTCCAGCCCCTAATTTTATTCTGAAGCATCAGGCTTCTGCTTTCTGAGTTTAGTTGAATTTATGATCGCTTGTAACCTTTGGTGACCTTAACTCTGTGAGTGTCTTATGCCTTAAATGTTTTTCCCCTCTAGAAATCCCTGTAGGGTTATTATCTCTTCATGGCTTTCATGGCCACTACACCTTACTCACCCTGCTGTCTCTTACATATTGCCTATTCTGTGGCTCTTATTCCCCTACCCTGTACCATTTAACTGCCCTATTTCATCTTCATATTCTCTTTCCACTGCATTCCACTCTTACTATCTTACTATCTTTCCTCTGTCCCCTAACTCTTTTCCTTGCCGTAGACTAGCCCCTTCAAGGGCTCCCTGCCCCTCAGGTGGAAGAAATGTGGATACTGGGTGGTTTTTGCTTCCATAGTCACCGCCTGGGACACCTAGACTGGACTTCTTACTAGCGAGGTGCAGCATTGCCGATACCTAATCAGAACATGAGCACTTTTCTGCTCTGGCATCTGATTGGCTCCTGCAGTCTGCTCCTTTGTCTCCCTCAACACTAAGCTAAAGTCTGATTTTCTGTCAAAACTTTTACAAAAAAGAGCTGTACTTATTTATTGCATAACAGTTATAACCTCTATTTTTTCCTGTTTAGAGTGTCAAGAGTTGGGACTCTGTTTGATTACACTCCTTTCTGAATTTCTGTGGTTGGGCCAGTCTTTAAGCATCAAGGAATACCCAATTCTGTTGTCCACTGTTTTGGTCCTCCTGCTGGTTCAGATGTTCCATTGTCTGTGGCCCAGTACCTAATACCGACCCCCTCTTCTATCCCCTGCCAAGGATATGCTCTACACAGGCTCCTTGCACTTAGGTGTGGGAAACCCGGGCACCGGGCCATCGGCGCTGCCTGTACTGCTGCCTGAGAACCTAAGCTTGGACTCTCCATTAGCAAAGCATGGCATTAGCAGCCATCCACACTGGAACGTGAGTGATCCTCGGTGTTGGTTTCTGATTGGTTCCTGCAGTCTGCTTCTGTGTCCATTCTAAACTAAGCATAATCTGATTTCCATGGTGTAATTGGCAAAAAAGAACTGTAATTACTTTTCTCCTTGACTGTTAAGACCCTTATCTTTTAGGGTATTACATTTAGGGATACTGTGTGATTACACTACTTTTGAAATTCTGTGATTGCATCAGCTCCCAACGTGAGCGGCTGATCACTTCTCCCTACTGAAGTTCCTACTAAGCCTCATCTTATGTCCTCCTTAAATATTACAGAAGCACTCTGAATTAATATGACTGATGTAACATTGAGTACTTACTTGCATTAACTGTATTAATTGTTCTTTACTTGTGTTATTTGGCTCTATTGTAAATATCTCTGTATGCATTGTACCATTTGACCCAGAGATAACCAGGTCCATCTTGCAAATGAGCTTGCTCAATGATGTTCGCCTGGATAAATAATGATTTTGATTGATTTAAAACGCAGATAAAGTACCATTTGTCCAAGACAGGCTCCTGGAGATTTCTTCAGATCTGAGTAGCAGCTCGCCTGCTCAGGCAAAAGATACAACTGGGGGTGGATGTTTGGACACCCTGTAAAAGGCACAGCAGGGAATGTGTACCATCAGCTCAGAGAGTCACAGCCCAATATCACTGACAGATGTAGGCTACAGTGGGAGTGGGACCTGCAGAAGGTGATACTCCCACTGAATGGGTAGCCCATCTGAAGGGGGTGCATCTTAGCTACAGTACAGGGATTCAGGAGCTAACTTATATACTTTAAGATCCTCCTAAAATGGTACCACACCACGGACATGCTACGAAAGATGGGATTATTCCCGCATGCTAAGTGCTGGAGGTGCTAGGCCCCACAAGCCAATCTACTTCACATACTCTGGCAATGTCCAATGACTGGCCCTTTCTGGGCAAGGGTACTGGGGGATTGCACAAGGATCATGCACACCCAAATCCCCATGGACCCTTCCCTCATCCCATTAGGGGACACCTCACTGGTGCTGGGCAGCTCAACACATATGTGGAAATGATTGTTGGCAGTCCTGCTGAAGGCAAAATGCTTAATACTGATGAGCTGGTGACAACCCACACCTCCTTCACTCTTAACATGGCACTCAGTGATAGCTAGGCTAATGATTTTCGAATGCCTGTCATGTATTAATGGCAACCAGTTGCAGGTGTATGACAGTAAATGGGAACAGTATCTCAGGTCACACTTATGCTCTACTCCCACACCACCACCTGGCAACCCCCCCATTATGAATTAGATGAGACTCTTACTCCACTTACACCCTCCAGCCCTTGAACAGGGAATTCTCAGCCCCTCCAGGCTGGGCAATCCCAGGGAAGGGATGAAGGGAAACTGAGTTTTAAAAAAAAAACTGTGTTTATGAATTTCTAGCAAATTTCAGTTGTTCTGACAATGGTTAACCCCCTCCACGTTAGGAAGATGCTGCTGCAATAGACAGAAACAGAGAGTTTGTTAAACCTAAAGTTGTACATTTTTAAATAGGTACACTCACATAGGTGAGGAGCCTGTCTCTTTCCTTGACTTACACCCACAGTTCTAAAAACAAGCAGTTTGTTCTTCCTTAATAGTATTCTTGGCTAATTTAGGCTTAAATGATATAGAACAGTATGGACATGTCTGTTATTATTACTGTTCTTTCCCTATTCTTATGTAATGTGCCATAACTAATATCAAAGTGCATTTGTTTAAAGTTGCCCTTCGGAGCATTTGCTTTGTGTAAGTTATCTGGTTTTAAAACTTAATAAACTCTTATATGATTAAAAAAATGGTGAACAAGAAAGAGTAAGAAAACCAAAATGTAACACAAATCTGCTTAGACAAAAAGGCTCTGGATCTTTCTGGACTGCCTTTCTTTACAGTACACTTACCTTTCCCCACCCCACTGCTTCAAAGATTGACAAAACAGAAACCATTACTTTAAAGTAAATAATCACAGAAAAAATAAACAACAAAAAAACCAATCTAGCAGCACAGGGCCCTCTAGAACAATTTGTGAACAATTTGGATCCAAAAAGCTCAGTTCTGAGATATATTTTAAAAGTGGTTTTCTTCAGAAAAGCACACCCAGACTTCTCTTCTACTCTTGTCTTCAGAACACTGGACTGAAGACAGCTTCCTCATGGTATACAGCTTGTTTCAGGAACATGTGACCTCCAATCCCATAGTACATTGCAAACTTCACCTCTGTACCAAACTTCATCAGCAAAGTTACCAGCAGAGTTGTCAAATTCATATTTCATGGAGTTATCAGTTTTCCATGAGTTTGGACCTTGCATAACAGAATAACTCCACAAAATGAGGCGAATTCACAAATTAATCCATAGAGCAAAGTTTTCCAACTTCGCACATCACTATTGGGGATGTGGGTTTTGTGTTACCCATATGAGGTTCAGAAATCAATGTGTGTTGTCTGTACCTCCAAGTCCTGGACAAAGGTTAACTGGTCTTTGTCTATCAGTGTATGAAAGGTCTCTCTCACCTAATTAACTAGTATCTTAGCAAATGCTGTGCAGTCCATTGTGATCAATGGTATCGGTCTATATCTGCCACAGCATAAGGCATCTTTCCATAGTTTATGAGTAAGGAAAAATCTGCACTGTATGCATAGAAACATGTAGCTGACCAGTCTTAATGGTCCCCATTAGGGCATCTAACAGGGATTCTAATAAGACATCCTTGAAGGCCACCAAGAAGTCTGTCAACAGGCTGTTGCTTCCAGGGGTTTTCCCTGCAGGCATGCTGCTCAGAGCTTTCTCTACCTCTCCCTGCAAAAGTGGCTTTTCTTGGGCTTCCCGCTGCACTCTCCCCAGGGAGGGCAGTTATAGGTTGGACAGGAATTTGTTCAACTTTCCACTTTGTGCCTGGGTCTCACTGGAGTAGAGAGACTTGAAGATGATGATGAACTCATTATTAATACCTTGTTCCTCTCTGGTGAGGGTGCAATCCCTCTTCTTTATAATGATTATCTGGGATTTTCTGGGCATTTTTTCAGTTGATGTGCCAGTTGCCTGCCTGGCTTTTCCCCAGATTCTCAGAAAGTTTACTGTAGCTGAAACAGGACATATTCTGCCTTCAGATGCAGATGTATGTAAATTTTATATCTTGTCCCTGTTATTCTGTCTAGAAAGGTGTTCATATCCACAGTTTGCTCCCCCAACTTCCCTCTAGTTCTTTGAACCTTTTTTG
The DNA here is from genome assembly GCA_016271365.2 of Neoceratodus forsteri. NCBI lineage: Eukaryota > Metazoa > Chordata > Ceratodontiformes > Ceratodontidae > Neoceratodus > Neoceratodus forsteri. Next base: position 839,632,584 of record CM057451.1, on the reverse strand, counting down.
CTGGTAATCCAGATCTTTGAGTCTGGTCTTTTTCTAGTGTGAGGTGGAGCTGATGCTCTACCCTCTTATGTAAGCCTTAAGAGAATTCCAGCAAGTCCTGTTGAAGTGCCCTCAGTTTTGTTCACTTGCAAGAAGGTCTTAATGTCTTCCCTTAAGTTGGCACAAAAGTTCTTATCCATGAGTATGTACAAACTGAGTCACAATCTTCCATGAGCATGGTCTGTGGCATTAGGAATTGCCTAGGTGAAGGAGATGGGTGCATGGTCTGAGATCACCATTGTGCCTATGCACACATCTGCTGCATGTGGGGTCCATTGGGTGGTGATAAGTGAAAGTTCAGTTCTAAAAAATGTTCAGTGTGGGTGGGAGTAGAATATAAAGTTTCTGCCTCTGAGGTGGTCAACTCACCAAATGTCTACCAAGTTGAGTTCTTGGGAGAAGTTATTCAGTGCTATGGTGGCCTGGGAATTATGACCCATGTGGGCTTTTTTCCATCCAAAAACTGATGACATGACGGCATTCATGTCACCTCCCAAATGATCTGACCATGTCTGCATTCCTGCAGTGTGTGCACCAATGAGATGTAGAAGTGTGGATGAGTGAGACTTGGGCATAGACATTACAGAGTGTGATGTCTGGCCCTGCAAGGTTTCCTAGTACTATCACAAATCTTCCTGCTGGGTCAGAGGTGACCTGTGTCAGAGTGAAGGTCAAGTGCTTGTGCACCGTTATGGCCCACCCCTCTACTCCTGGTGTTATATGTGCTGCTAAAAACTGGTGAGATACATCCTGTTTTTAGCTTGTTGATTTCTCATTTAGACAGGTGGGTCTCTAGTAGGAAAGCAATGTCTGTATCCTCCCTCTTAAAGAAGTCATGTATCTTATGTGTCTTAATAGAGGAGGGGATGCTTTTGATGTTCCATGAATGAAACCCATTTAATTGTTGCATTAGCCATGGACTAACCTAAATGTGGGGAACACCAAATGTAGAGGGCTGCAAATTCTGGTTATTTGTTGTACTGTCCATTTCATTATATGGCTAGTAATTTCTTTCCGTGTGCCTGAAGGTTGGAGCTGGTGTGTCTGTTGTGAGGGGGAGGACCAGTTCTCATTCTGCTGACCCAGTCTGGATAGTCAGTCCCTTAGTGGTGGTCCAGTTCGTAGGATAGGTATCCCATGAGCAGCTGTGCATAGGCAGTAGAGTGTTTGCAGAACCCCAGGACATGAAGAAACATCAGCAGTTATGCTGTGATTACAGGCTATTGAAATTCTACGTAGACAAATAATTTGAAATTACAACATTAAAAATGGGGTTCAAAAGCATACTAAACATATTAAAACTAACATGTTATGAGATAGATATGTAGCCTGTGCAAGGTGAGATGCACCTCGATAGTGCCAATGCCTGATCTGTGCACATGTGAGAGAGAGAGCATTCTTTTGTAGGTAGAGTGGGCACCCTCCAGGGTTGAGCCTTTCACTAGAACCTGTTGCCACATCTAGAAGGGGAGAGCAGGAACAGTATGTCTGCTCTTAGGAGGGTGTATCTGTTGGGGGCAGGGGATTAATGAGCATCTGATGGTCCATTCCCTGGAGTGGCAAGAGTCAAATTTGTGAGCATGATACCCATGTTGAAGTTAGAGTCAGTAGTAGCTTTAACCAGACCCTTCTTGGACAGCAGAAAAACAAAACAAGAGGGGTTGGCTATTCTCAATTGACAGGGATGTTTGCCTCGCCATTCATGTGGCTGCCATCTGCCTATCTTGATTCACCATTTCATGTGTGGGGGGGCAAACCTGGAAGTGCAAGCAGAAGCAGAACAGGTTGTTGGAAGGTGCACATCAAGGTGTGGTGGATTCTTGCCAGACAAGAGAAGATCTTTGAGCGGCATCCAGTAAGTGTGGGTTAGGGGCTGTGGGTTTTAGGTGGTGGCTTAAACATAGCGGGTCTTAGGTTTGGGTGTAGATGTCTTGACATGGTAATACCTCTGGTGTGAGTTGTCAAGACAGGAGGGGCAGCTTGCATGTTTGAGCAGACATAGAAACATAGAACTTAACATCAGATAAGTACCACAAAGCCCATCCAGTCTGCCCATTTCTTTTTCAACCTTATGAATGTGCCATCGGCCTTTGCTCTGTCAATGGCCTATCTATTCACACACATCTGTATTGCTCCCTTATGCCTATACCATGCCTGTTTGAAGCCCTGCACTGTATTCATATCCACCACTTCCTGAGGTAGGCCATTCCATGCATCCACCACCGTTTCTATGAAAAAGAACTTCTTCGCATTACTCCTTAATCACCCTCACTCTAATCTCATGCTGTGTCCTCTTGTCCTGCTATTTTTCTTATATTGAAACATGTTAAACTCTTTCACTTTGTTAATGTCCTTAAGGTGTTTGAAAGTTTCGATCATATCACCTCTCTTTCTCCTTTGCTCTAGGGTATACATATTGAGCTCTCTCAATTTGTCCTCATATGTTTTCTGATGCAGTCCCTGCACCATTTTGGTTGCCCTTCTCTGGACTGCCTCAATTTTGTTAATGTCCTTGTGAAGGTGTGGCCTCCAGAACTGTACATAGTACTCCAGATGGGGCCTAACCAGTGTCTTGTACAGAGGGATTATTACCTCCCTCTTATGACTTGTGATACCCCTACTAATACACCCCCAACATCTCCCAATCCTTACCTACTGCTTTAGTGGCCTGCTTGGATGATTTCAGGTCATCTGTGATGACGATGCCCAAGTCTCTTTCTTCCCTTGTTACTGCCAGCAACTCCCCTCCTGCCCTATAGATGGCTTCAAGGTTTCTCTTCCCTATGTGCATGATCTTGCACTTCTTTGTGTTAAACCCCAGTTGCCATTCTTCCGACCATTTTGCCAGTTTATCCAAATCTCTTCTCATTCTGCCCACCCCATCTGGATCATCTACTCTGTTGCAGATCTTGGTGTCATCTGCAAACAGACAAACCTTACCCTCCAGTCCATATGCAATGTCACTGATGAAGATATTGAAGAGGACTGGCCCCAGGACTGATCCCTGAGGTACCCCACTTGTGACTTGCATCTCTTTTGACTGTATACCATTTACCACCACTCTCTGTTTTCTGCCTGCCAACCAGTTTGCCACCTCATTTGACCAACTTTTGACCCACCCCAAACCTACCCAGCTTATTAATCAATCTTCTATGTGGAACCGTATCGAAAGCTTTGTTGAAGTCAAGGTAGGTGACATCAACTGCTCCCCCTTGGTCCACCACTCTGGTTACCCAGTCAAAGAAATCTATGTGGTTTGTTTGACAGGACCTTCCTGTTGTAAACTCATGCTGTCTTGGATCCTGTGCTCCTATGGATTCTAGGTGTTGCACTATCCTTTCCTTAAGGAGTGCCTCCATAACCTTGCCCACTACTGAGGTAAGACTGACTGGTCTGTAGTTCCCTGCCTCCTCCCTGCTACCACTCTTGTGGAGAGGGATCACTTGAGCCCTTCTCCAGTCTTCTGGGACCTCTCCTGTGCTCACAGACTCACTAAACAGTTCTGATAATGGCTATGCTAGTTCCACTCTTAGCTCCTTTAGTACCCTGGGATGTATGTCATCAGGTCCCATTGCCTTGTCCACCCTGAGCTTATCGAGCTTTTGTAGGACTCTTTGTTTTGTGAAGGGACTAGTGCACACCTCCCTCCTCCCTGTGTCCATGGTGCTGAGCTGTGGGCCCTGCCTTACCTTCTACTCAGTAAATATAGAGCAGAAGTATCTATTTAGTTTAAATACTTTTACATAGTCCTCCTCCTCACTTGTCCCCTTATCCCCTTTGATCTTAGCAATACCCCCTCTGAACTTTCTCCTTTCACTAATGTATCATTAGAAAGTCTTGTCACCCTCTTTTACTGCTTGTGCTAGTGTTTTCTTGGTTTGGGCCTTTCCTGCTTCCCTTAGGGAAGTTTGGTATGCCTCCCTATCTTCATCCCGCTATGTTCCCTTATATTTTCTGAAGGCCAGCCTTTTGGCTCTGACCTTTTCTGCTACTGTTTTTGAGAACCAAAGTGGTTTCCTCCTTCTTTTGCACTTCCTTTTCTCTCTAACATAATGGGATGTTGCTTCAAGTATTGCATCCTTAATGCTTGCCCACTTTGCCTGTACCCCCTCACCTGTATTTCTTTTTGTCAGGGCTAGTTTAACTCTGTTGGCCATCTTATCAAAGTCAGCTCCTCTGAAGTCCCATATTTTTGCCTTCCAATCGAATGATTTAGTTCTAGTGGCCAAATTGAACCATACCATGTGATGTTAATGGGCCCCAGGTGATCTTCTACCTGGAGATCTGTGATCCTTTCCCTGTTAGTCAGTACTAGATCCAGGATAGCCCTGTCTCTTGTGGGTTGTTGTACCAGTTGTTTGATGCCCTCACCCTGCAGGGAATCCACTATGTGTCTAGTTCTGGCAGATGTTCCTGCTGGTATTGATTAATCTGTATCTGGCATGTTGAAGTCTCCCATTATCAGAACCTCCCCATTAGCTGTCATACCTCCTCCTGAATGTATGCACATTAAAGTTGTAGCTGTCGGGTCTGTGAAATGCTGATTCCCTGATAGGGAGGGTGGCCAAGTTACACAGCCTGATCTATTTCAGCCTGTCTGAGTCTGGCTGTATGCTCTGGCTGCTAATCTTCCCCTCTTGGATCTCATTGCTTGAGTGTGGTACCACTGTATGTATTAGCTTGTCACGCACTATTTATTTATTTTTTTATTTAAAATTGATAACCAGGAAAGGCACACTGAGCCGAAGCTCATTTCCAGGTGCGACCTGGGTGCAGAGAGTACACAGAAATTAAAAGAGCTACACAAAGTTATTTCAAAAAGACATAGTATACACAACCATATTTCATACAGTACACAAAATTTTGCATTCAAAAATAAAGTCAGCCAGTATACGGAAATAATGTGTTCTGCTGCAAGTGTTCTATCTTCAGGTAGAATGGCTTAGGGGGCATTCTGGGAAATATTGGGGCAATTGAAGCAGGGGTTGGGGAGGAGCCTGAGAAGTGTTTTATGGATGAAAGAGAGGAGGCCTGGTGCAGGTCAGAGGGAAGGCTGTTCCAGAGAAAGGGGAGCTGGTGTGAAAAGGCAGCTTGGCCGGTGAAATTCTGTAGGTGAGGGATGTGAAAAGTGCACAAGTCCCTGTATCGGAGAGAGTAATCAAGGGAGTTTGCTGGGGTTAGGCAGCAGGTGAGGTGGGGGGAGGGAACTGAACAAGAACTTTGCTATGAGGGAGATGCTGTGGATGGTTCTTCTATGGGAGAGTGGTGCAAGGGAGAGTGGGGCATAAAGGGTGCAGCAGTGAGTGCATGGGGGAGAGGCTGTGGCAAAGCAGTAGAAGGAACTGAGTAGAATGTCCAGTTTGGAGAGAGATGAGGCTGGGGCCATTCCATAAACAATATCAGCATAGTCCAAAATGGGCAAGATTGTTTTACGTACAAGCTCGCACCAGGTGGGAAGGGGTAGGCTGGCTTTGTGCCAATAGAGGATGGGAAGGTTGGGCTGGAGTTTGGCACAGATAGTCTCAATGTGAGTGAAGAAACTGAGGTGGCTGTCCAGCCAGACACCCAGATACTTGAAGGAAGGGACCAATCCAAAGGCAGAGCCATCTAGGGTGGTGATCATGGGGGGGGGGGCAAGGAGGGAAGCAAGCTTCTGTCTTGATCCAAAAACTATGGTGACAGTTTTATTGGTATTTAGTTTTAACTGGTTTTCCAGGAACCAGGACTGCACTCGGTTTAAGTCGGCCTGGAGATTGGGAAAGATGCCATCGTAGGAGTGGCCAGAGGCAAATATGATAGTGTCATCTGTGTAGAGATGCGCATTACAGGAGAGGCAGGCAGAGAGAAGGTAATTTATGAAAGGAGAGAAGAGGATGGGGCTGAGGATAGATCCTTGGGGGACACCAGACAGGATAGGGAGAGGAGGGGAGAGGGTGTCTCCTATTTGAACTAACTGTAGTCTATTTAGGAGGTACGAGCAGAACCAGTCGACAGCAGGTTGGGCTATGCCAAAGGAGCCAAGTTTACAGAGTAGCAGTGGGTGGGAAATGGTCAAAGGCTTTAGCCAAGTCGATAAAGATGGCAACAGAGGTTTGGCTATGATCCATGGCCGAGAGTATGGAGTTGGTAACACGCATCAGAGAGGTGATGGTGAAGTGGTGCTTTCTGAATCCTGACTGCATGGGTGAGAGGGAGTTGTTGGAAGAGAGAAAGTCTGACAGCTTGGACAGTATGATGGATTTCAGGAACTTTGTAAGGGATGGGAGGAGCAAAATGGGCCTGTAGTTCTCAGGTAAAGAGGGATCTCCACCTTTGTGCAGAGGGATGATCTTGGCCAGTTTCCAGGCTGTTGGAACAGTGGCTGTGGAGAAAGAGAGAGAGAGAGAAATTTATTATGTGTGTCAAGGGGCAACTATGGCAGTGGCAGATATACGCAGTCTGTGGTGTAACCCATCTGGGCTGTATTTGGATTGGTTTAAGGGGGTGAGTGCATGCTTACTGGCTGCTCAGGGTGGTAGCAGCAGGGTGGAATGCATTGGGGTGGATAGTGTGGGTAAAGACCCTGTATGGACAATAGGTCCTGGGTGTGTTAGGGTTTTATGGGCAGACTGAATGGACTAATTATGTTTCTGCCATCATTGTCTATGTTTCTATGTTTGTATTGCAGAAGAACTGGAAGGGAGGATATGACTTTTTGAAAATAACACCAAAATCTGTAATAGGGTGGACACTCAAGAGGGCATGGAGAAAATGCATAGAGATCTTGTCAAACTCATTAAGTGGCGAAGAGCATGGTTGTTGGGTTTCAATGCCAAAATGTGCAAAATCATGCACCTAGGGAATAAGAACCCAGGAGCTGAGTTTGGGAGGTGGGGGAGCATTGACAATCACTAAGCAGCAAAGGGACCTTGAGGTTATATATGATGACATCAAAATGGCACAGCAGTGTGACAAAGCAGTGGGGAGGGAGGGTTAGTAGGATGCTGGGATGCATAGGGAAGGGTACATCCAGCAGAAGGTGGGAGGTGGTGTTGCCATTGTATTACTCACTCAATCGACCCCCACCTGGAGTACTGTATCTATTTTTGGAGACCACAACTCAGAAAGGTCATTGACAGGGTGGATGCATTTTAGAGGAGGGCAAATAAAAGGGTGGAGGTGTGTACCAAAAGCCTAGAGATACTGTACACTGTAACTCTGGAAGAGAGGGGAGGGAAAGGTGACATGATAGAAACCTACAAGTACCTTACGTTTGTAAAAAGGGTGCAGGAGAGCAGTCTCTTTCAAATGAGACAGAGCACAATGACCAGAGGGCATACAAAGAAGCTGGATGGGGGTGGTTAAGAGGGATGTGAGGCAGTACTACTTCACTGAAAGAGTTGTAGACACCTGGAAGAGACTGCCAGAGGAAGTTTTGGAGGAGAGAACAGTATGAGGTTTCAAGACTACATGGGATAGACATAGAGGAATATTAATAAATAGGCAGGGGAGAGGGAGGGTTGCTGGGGACCAGTTGGAGTCTGCAGAGGCAGACTAGGAAGGGACAATCTAACCAGACTGTGTGGGTCAAGTCACCTTTTTGGCTGACTAATTCTATGTTTCTATGTAACCTATCATTTATACAAGCAACATACAACTATTTCCAGATAACACAAATGCTGTAGTGCTGATGTGGTACCTTTGAAAATACTGTATGCATACAGAATGCTACACTTAAAAAAAAAGCATGCTGCACTTTAAAAAAAAACATGCTCCGTACAGTAAGTGCTGCTTAGAAATGTAATGTAGTGACTGCAGAATAGAGCTGCAATGACGTTTTAATTTGCTGGTGAATTTCCAGCGAAGTTACAAAATCCACCTCTGCAGACATATTTCACTCACACTATGTGAGCCCCATTCAATCGGCAGACTAGCCACTCTGAAACTAATGTTTCTCCTGGCCACTGCCAGGCATTATCAGAATGAATCACTCTGATGATGCCTGGCAGTGGCCAGGAGAAATGTTAGTCTCAGAGTGGCTAGTCCGCTGATTGGGGCTCATATGGTGTGAGTGAAATATGTGCACTTTTATTTGGTTAAAGGACTTTATATCTGACTTTGGAGTCCCAGTGCTTCCTGTTTGCTGTGAGTGCTCAGATTATCCTTTGCTTGTTTACTGCTACATTATTGAGCACCACAGCATTTCTTCCTGGTGCTCCATATTTGCTTTTCTACTAATATTAGGTCAGTATAGCATTTTTGTTTTGTATTGTCATGGTCTATGGGGAGTTTTCTTTGTTTGAGTAGCATAAATATAATGTTTTACCCGGAATGTGAAAACTTACATAATTTATTGAAGGGAAATGTAGAAGGAATTATTTAATCAGAGGGTAGCTAGTTCTAATAACTGATGAATCAGAGGGTATCTAGTTCTTGTAAAATGAGTACTGCTTAAAGAATGCATAGATGTTAGAGTATTATAGTGTATGATAGAATGTTATCAAAGAAAAAGCATCTTTTCCCAAATGTTGTTATACTGTTTCAAGCACATCATTCTATGTTGTTATGCTGTAGTAGCTGTGTTGCTACTGTAGCATAACAACATAGAACTGCTGCTCATGGTTGTCTTTGCAATTGTCTGCACTGTCCCAGTTGACTGCTAGCCAGTTACCATCATGGTCAAAGCAATTGTTGACAGCAAGCTCCATGACAACCTCTGTATTTTCTCCTTTTGCTATTTGTTTTGCCCTGTTTTTTTTATGTAAGACAAACTGGATGAGGATCACAAGATTATGGCATGACCCTAAATCCCCATCCAGAAGGACTTACTCTAACTCACAGGACTAATCTATTTCTTAAGTTTTAATTTTTTATTTTTTAAATGAGTTTCATTACTTTGTTAAAATTTCAAGACTCCTCGTTTATTGTTTCCTGTTCCCTGTTTGAATCATAAGTAAAAAAAACATTACATTGCCTTTAGATGATCTCCATGTGATTACCAGACTGGAGGGCGGGGAGCAGTCACTTGATGTTGTCTCTGGGTTACATTAACAGCTTGGTTCAGGGAGTAGTGGCATCATACACTATGAAAGATAATGGATACCTTCTCCCTCTGTAACAAGCGTGCTGATGCATCTCAAGGTTGCCATTGGTGACTAAACCTCTCAAGCTTTGCTGTCGAGGTTCTTAAGGTCACCATGGCAACCTGTCAATGCACCAACACCCTTGTTACCAGTGGGGAGGTATCCATTATCCTCTGTGTAACAAAGTGTGTATGTTATGTGCAGAATACTGATAATTTGTCATGAGTGTAAAAAATCTGACTATAATATTCCAGCCCACACCTTTTTTCCTAACAATAGGATTATAAGCAGTTTAACCATACTCTGAGTAAAGTATATATTATTTTCTGACATGTTTTCATGATAGCCAAGATGCCTTAGATGTCACCCTGTTTTTGGTAAAGCACATAGTTAGCAGCTTTCCTAGGTGAGATACATTTACAAGAATCAGGTATGGGCTGGTTTTATAGTACTTGGTATAACTGACAGTAATTAATCTTTTTTTTTATCATTCAATAAACTTTATTTTATTTTATTTTTTCTCTTTAAAGCAAAACCTTTACAAAGACAATGGGTAACAAAAGGGTAACCAAGAAGGTCACCCCCCACAATAAAGTGTACAGTATCATAGAATAAGCATCAATCTTATACTTTCCATTTAACACAAAAATACCAAGTAACATATGTTGGAGGTAAAACCCTCAGCCTCCCATCCCCCAACCCCAACTCCCTCCCTATTAAGCCCTCCCTAGTCCACCCACCACCAAGTGTGATCATACTCGAACAACCTAATCATAATTATAAACGATAGCTGTCCAAATCAATCATTTAAGGAGCGTCAAGTGATTCCCACTTAGTTTGCTAGGTATTTAACCTATTCCCCATGGAAGCAATATGTTTCTCCATTTGATGTGCAAGTAGAATTTTTTGGTGCCATTCCAAAATGGAGAAGGGTGTGCAGTCTTTACAATGTCTCAAAATAATTAACTTGATAGTGGCAAAAATTAATGCCAGGTGTACTTTTTTAGTTCTGGGGCACCATGTGGAAAGTTATAGAGTAAGCAGGCTTCTGGAGTAAAGAGGGGTTCAAGACTCAAGAGAGAGCCTAGGGATTGTTGAATAGTCTGCCAGAAAGACTGTACCATTGGGCAGGTCCACAACATATGATATAATGTTCCAGGAAGATTACCACACCTTGAGCAGTCAGGTGAGGGTACACAATCCAATTTGTAGTTTGGTTGGAGTAAAATATAGGTTGTGCATAATATTAAATTGAATTAATCGCAATCTATCCTGTTTGATAAATTGATATAGGGTTTTCCATAATTTCCTCCAGAACCAACCTTGCTAGTGACAGATAGTACCTGTGACCAAAAGTAACATATGCCTTGAGGCAGGTGGGGGTCAAGGGATGGTATTATCTTATAGACTTTAGAGACCACATGAGGTTCCCTGGCCAGCTGTAGAATTGAAGGGAGAGTAGTTGTGGGTGGTGGAGAGACCGAACCCTGGCCCAAATGAGCAGTAATGGCTTCCTTGAGCTGTCTGTATTTAAAGGCAAAATTAGCAGAGGTGTTAAATCTATGTTGGAATGTGGGAAAAGGAATCATTGTGCCATCCTCAAACAAGTCAGAGACATTCTTATAAAGTAAAAGGGGACAAAATAAAGCAGAGATGGGCTGAAGACCTATTTTAAAATGAGGGTTGCCCGTGATTGGTTGGTCTGAGGAGGAGTGCCAACTGTGGGAAATGTGTATTTGTCACTGATGAAAGGCTTTAACAGACCAACCTATTGGTGTATTTTGCAAAGGTTTAGGAAGGGCATTGGGGGCTGCATATACCAGAGCAGGGAGAGTACAGTGGAAAAGAGCTGCTCTAAACCTTTCAATATCTAAACAGAGGGGAACATAGTTCGGTAGTCCATCTGCTGGGATCTCAGCTATCCAATGTGCAAGGCGTGCCAGGTGTTGGGAGCAATAATAGGTGAAAAAGGAGGGAAGTAATAGCCCACCCTGCAATTTAGGAGCAGAGATCTTAGCATAGGAGCATCTAACTCCCTTTCCCTTCCAAATAAATGCAGTGAGTATGGTTGAATGGTTAAAAACCATTTTTTAGGGAGAAAAACACCAAGCATCCCAAGAGGGTACAACAAGCGGGGTAAGACTTTCATTTTAACCGTGTTAATTCTCCCCCATAGGGAGAGAGGCAAATCACTCCATCTGTTAAGGTCAATTTTGATGGTGTTCAAAAGATCCAAAAGATTAGATTTAATCATAGAGGGTAAATCTTTGGTAATTTTAATTCCCAGATAGGTGAGAGCAGTAGGTTCCCATGGGGGTGCAGTATGGGCAATCACAGATTGTGAGGTCCTATTATTTAAAGGGAAAACTTTAGTTTTGGAAAGATTTAGTTTATAGTAAGATACTATAGAGAAGTAGTTAACTTCATCCAGGAGAAAAGGGATGCCCTTCTGGGGATCTTCCAGGTATAAGAGGAGATCATCTGCATATGCAGTAAGGGTATATTATATGTCTCCTATTTTAATCCCTAGGATCCTTGGGGAAGATACCAGTTTCCTAATTAAAGATTCCAGGTATATATTGAACAGGAGGGGAGATAAGGGACAGCCTTGACAGGTGCTCCGGTGAAGGGGGAAGGAGTCTGAAATATTCCATTGCACCAAATATGTGCTGAGGGGGAGGAATATAGCAATTTCACCCAGTTGAGAAAACCAGGAGTGAGGCCAACATGGGCCATAGAAGCAAAAAGAAAGTCCCAAGAGACTCTGTCAAATGCCTTCTCGGCATCCAGGGACACGAGAGCTGCAGGCAGTGGTGAGTCCCTGGATGCCGATAGCAAGTGCAGCAGTTTACGCATATGATCCATTGAGGATTTACCTGCCATGAAACCAATTTGTTCTCTACTGATGAGGGAAGCCAAAAGGGGTCCTAATCTATTGGCCAATATTTTGGCCAGGATTTTCACATCAGTATTGATCAATGATATAGGCCAGTAACTTTTGGGGTATAGGGGCTCTTTACCCTGTTTAGGAATAATGGTGATTAGAGCATTGAGAAAGTTTGGCTCCGAAAGTCCTTTAGCGTACCAAAAGTTGTAAACCTCAGTTAGGAGAGGGCCCAGTTCAGAGAGGCATGTTTTATATACTGTAGGTTGTTTGAAAGGCCATCAGGACCTGGGGACTTATCCAATGGGAGTTGTTCAACTGCGCACTTTACTTCCTGAATGTTGATAGGCATACCAAGGAGGTCAGCCAGAAGGAGGGGAAGCTTAGGGAGATCAGTTGAGTTGAGATATTTAGTAATTTCAGAATTGATGGGTCAGATAGAACCTACTTCTGAGTAGAGATGCTTGTAATAAGATCTTAATACAGCCACAATTTCTCTGGGAAAGGTGACTGTTGGACTGTCTTTATCAGGTTTACTGCTGGGAATGTAACGAGAAGCTTCTTTTTGCCTAGGCCGAATTGTTAATAACTTGCTAGCTTTCTCTCCTATATCAAGATATTTAAGTTTTGTACATTTTAATGATAGTTCAGCTTTCTGGAACATTAGAGACGAGTATTGGGCCTGTAGCTCATGTAGGTTAGTCCAATCATTGTGTGGGGAATGATGGTTGAGAGTGCACTCCATTTGGTGGATAGCACTGAGCAATCTATCTTGGTGTTTAAACTGTCGGGATTTGGTAGTAGACAGCCGGAGACATTCCCCCCATAGAGAGCATTCCATAGCTGCCCAGACCACATCTAATCTGGTCACACCTCCTCGATTATCGGCTAGAAAATTAGTAAGATATTCTTTGATCTGCTGCAAGGAGTCTGGCTTTTGGAGTAGTTGGGTATTTAATCACCAGAGGACATCCCTTTTAATTCCAGCACTGAGGAGATATGTAAGGGATATCAGGGAGTGGTCAGATATGACCCTCGTGTGTATATTCACATTAATAGTGCCAGGTAGGGTGACAGAACTTAATAACAGGAGGTCAATTCTAGAGAAAGACTTTTGTGGGGGTGAAAAGAAGGTATTTATTTATTTATTTACTTTTGGTGACAGGGTGGGTGCACTAAGAATAGAGATGCCTATTTTCAGGCACGACCCGGGAGGATACAAGAGAAAACAATACATGAGCAGTACAATGTGATGCAGCACAAGGAAGTAAACAAAGGGAAATACAACAACTTAGCAACTGGGTGATATACAGAGTTAACACTGACAAAATTTATACACAGAACAGTTAGAAAAAATTAAAAAATATAGACAATTGCCAACAAGTCAGTATAGGAACTAACCGGAGAGTACGAAATACAGTAAGTGCCATCACTAGGCCAAAGAGGTAGAGAAGTAAAAAGAGGAGGAGGAGGGGCAGTAGGAACAGGAAGAAAGGAGGTAGGATGGATGAAGGCATGCAGGGGAAGGGTATGGAGGAGAGTGCAGGAAGGACTTGGCGAGGATGGATGGAAGGAATGAATGAGGTAAGGAGGATGGAAGCAGGTACAAGGATATGAGGCCAATAGATATTCACGGTGGAGCTTCTTGAATCCAGCATGGGTAGGGGCTAGGCAAATAGTTTGAGGGATGGAATTCCAGTACTTAGCGGCCGTATAAAAGAAAGCATGAGTACCCATAGTGGTTTTGCATATAGGGATGGAGAGAGGGGCATGGCCATTAGATCTGAGACCATAGGAGGGAGTATGAGAGTGTAGCAAGGAGGTGAGGGACTGGTGGAGACCTGATCTAATTATACCATCAATTAGAGCCATAGGACAGAGACTGGTGAGCAGCAGTGCTGGGCCATTTTAGGTCGGCATAAAGCTGACAATGATGTTAGAATCGAGGTGATGCAGAAGCATAGCAGCAGATGTTATTATAGGCAGTATCCCATTTATGAAGGGAGGTCTTAGATGCCCCTAGGTAGGTGACTGAATGGTAAGCCAGGGCCAGGAGCTGTAGGCCTTGAGCTACGGCAAGCCTGGCTGATAGTGTGAGGGCATATCTAGTATGGTAGGCACCTCCAATTTTAGCATTCACAGATTTGCAGGTGGCGGTGATATGGAGGTCAAAATCCAGGGATTCATCAAGGAGAATGCCAAGATATTTGAGCGAGCTAGTTGTAAGTACTGGGGAATGACTGGCACTAGATATTTATATGGCGTTGCTATTTGCTTTGAGTCTAGCTGGAGAGCCGAAAAGCATGGAGTGAGTTTTGCTAGCATTAGGAGCAAGGTTATTTTCTGTTAGGCAGGATTGAATGTTTAAGAAGTCAACAGCTAGGGAGTGGTTAATATCCATGGTATTACTACCACTGCGGTAAATGACAAGGTCATCCACATACAGCAATGTTGAGCAGGCTGGGTCAAACAATGGGAGGTGATTTTTAAAAATAGAGAAAAGTAGCGGGCCGAGTATGGAGCCTTGGGGAACTCCCACGAGTATAGGAGAAAGATTTGACCTGACTGAGTTAAGAGCTACAGCCTGCATCTAGTTGGATAGATAACTATTGAACCAGGCAACTGTTTCGGTGGAGAAACCAAAAGAGTGGAGTTTTGTTAGGAGAAGGGCATGGTTAACAAGGTCAAATGCCTTGGTTAAGTCAATTAAGATAGCACCTGTCAAAAGACTGGATTTCATAGCAGCATAGATGTCATTAGTAAGTTTTAGGATGGCAGTGGAAGAGCTGTGGCCTTTGCGGAAGCCATGCTGGGAATCTGAGAAGAGGTTGTGCTCCTGAAGGTATGCTATAGTTTGGATAACCACTAATTTTTCAAGGATTTTGCTGAGCACGGGGAGAATGGCAATAGGTCGGTAGTTAGACATGTCTTTAGGATCACCTTTCTTAAGGATAGGAGTAATTCTGGCTAGCTTCCAGATGTTAGAACTATGCCATGACATATTGATAAGTTAAACATTTTTGTTAAAGGGGAGGAAATCAGAGTAGCAGCGACTTTCAGTAGCCGGGGTTCCAGTCCATCAGCACCTGAGCTAGTGCTATCAGAGATGGAGAGTAGCAGCTTTAGGACTTCAGTTCTGGTAATGGACCAAAACCTGAACAGTGGATGAGAAGGTGCTGGTTCTGTGTCGATGGAACTAGAAATGGGGGGACCGGGGGGGGGGAGAGACTGAGTAGCCAGATAGGTCAGAGAAATGGCTGTTTAGTGCGTTGGCTATGGTCACAGGATTATTACAATGCACGCTGTTTAACAGCATGTCATTAATAGTGGAGGCTTTATTGGCTCCAAGGAGAGTTTTTATGAGAAACCAAAATTTCTTGGAATCACCAGCAGATTTCGTTAATAGGTCCTTGCAGAGAGAGCTTTAGGCGAGGTGAATATTCCTTTTGCAGGAATTTCTCTGAGCTCTAGAAATGTTATAATCTGCCTGTAGTGATGAGGCCTTGAAACACTTCCAACTTTTATCCCTAGCCCTGAGTTGAGAAAGAAGATCTTTGGTGAGCCACTTAGTCTGTGTACCCAATATATGACGTGTGGCTCGGGGAGCATGGATATCCTGGAGACATCCAAACTTTGCAAGAAAGTAGTCAAGGGCTGATTCAGCATTAGACAAGGCAAAGATGGGAGACCAGTCTATCATTGAGACATCATGCATAAAATGTGCTGGATTAAGACTAGTCAGATTGCGGAAGGTGATAAGTTTTGGAGGGGGAGATGGTGGTCTTGCAGCAAGCCAGATGCATAAAATTGGGGAGTGAGCACTTATAGCATCTGCTAGGGCACCAGAAGCCACTATACTCTGGAGATGGTTCATAAGGGCCCAATCAATTAGTGTACTGGAATGAGGGGGTGGTCATAACCCTTGTAGGGTCAGTGATTAGTTGGTGGAGGTTATGGCCATGTACGATGGTTTGGAAGGACTGGCTAGCTTTACTAAATCCAGTTTAGGTTTAGATCTCCCTTTATGAGGATCCCTTTATGTCCAACGGCTTTGTCCACCTGGGATAGGAGTTCGTTAAGACCAGCAATGCTACCAATAGGAGGGTTATATGCACACTCTATGTGCAGTTTCTTCGAGCCTAGTTGTAGGGTGGCATGAATAGCTTCACAGTGTGAGAGGGTGAGAGAGAGACATTTCAGTGTACTGATAGGTGGGGTTTAAAGATGATTGCAACACCACCACCACGTTTAGATGTGGGCCTATCTTGCCAGAGTATACTGTAGTTTAGTAACATGCACAGGTGATCATGGATGGAGGGTTTGAGCCAGGTTTCAGACAGACACAAGTTGTAAGGGTTATATTGAGTAGCCCAAGCCTGTAGTTCGGTTAAGTTATGAGGAAGGCTCCTGATGTTTAGGTGAACAATACACAGCCCTTTAAAATCTTGCCAAGCTGAAACATTGTGGGAGATGCTACCTGCAGGTCCTGGATTGAGTTCAATATCTCCTGCTAACATAAGTGACAGGAGGAGCAGGTACCATAGTTTATGATGAGAGAATGGTGTGGGCAGGGAGTGGATAGGAGGAGGGGAGTGGTGGATTGTATATGCAGCATGGTATGAGATCTTGTTAGAGACAAAGAGGGGAAGGGTGGCAAGGGTCAAGTGGGATGAGTTAAGCATATTGGACGAAATAACATTAGGGTGTGAGGAGTTGCCATCCTGGAAAAGTGGGCATCTTAACAAAGGCATCCTCATGAGAGGAGCAAGAATAGAGACAAGTTGAAAGATTGCACAAGGACTTAGAGCCCTGTAGTTGGATTGTGATTGGACCATGTTGGGGAAACTGACTAATGAGAGAGGTAGTAGTTAATAGGTAAGGGAGATACTACTAATGATTGGAGGATTTAGGGTACAGAAAGATTACACAGACTACACTTCAACTTAGCAAACCAGGGAGGATAAAACTCCAGTGTATTTAGAGCAGGTTTCAGAGAGCCACCTAGTGGTGAAATAGTATAGGCTGCAAGTGAGAAAGTGAGGAGATGGTTAAAATCCTCAAGTGGGCTGTAGGTAGGCAGAGCAATACACACTATATAACAAATTCCGACCAAGGGTGGGTGTGGAGCAGTCGAGTAGCGGCTGTGGGGAATCAAGCTCGGTGCAGCAGATGAGAAGTAGATTAATGCTTTGAGCAGGGGTATGAATATTCGGCTGAAACATACTTTTAGAAGCTACTGGGCAGTAGGGCTGTAGCGAGTGCTGCAAGGGGAACATTCAGCATTTTGAAGCTGGTGCCCGAGTCCTCGCTATGGTTTCAAGTTAAATTAACTCTCTGGCACCCTCAAAATTTAAAAATAAATCAGGTCCATGCCTGGGGAGCAGAACAAACACAGTTCAGTAAGATTTAACAAAATGGAGCAAGTTCCCTAGACGTTAGTAGGTGGTTGGATGGAGTCCAAAAAAGGCACCAAGATTTAACTTCAGAACAAACGGCTACAGAAGCTTGGTGCAACGCAGTTCCGGGCAAGTGCAGACAAAATTACCTCGATTGCTTAGGGCGATGGCTTGGTCCAGGGCAGAGTGCCCTCCTTAGACAGGGCTGGGGAGAAAGAAAGAGAGTGTGCAGACAGTTAAATAGGGTTAGGTAAACATCAGCAGACAGGTAATTGAAGGAGACAGAAAGATGGGAGGAGAAAGGGGGAGTGTGTTAGAGGAAGTGAGCATAAACAATCTCAGGGAGATCAGAAAACTGTAACAATTCAAACAAGCAAGATCAGAATACAATTTAGTGGTGTACGAGGTCAACAATCCTCATTAAATCATGTAAGACCCTCTGAGAAGGAGATAGCCCACACATCTGGGAAATCAGACCTATCTTAATGTAGGTATGGGGCTACATTCCAGTCTCCACCTAAAATAGTAAATGTAGGAAGATTGGTAATAATAAGATTCAACAACTGACTAAAAAATTGAGGGGAATTGGTTCGGTCCGTATATGGCCCCTAACATGATTTGTTGCGATTCCAGGAGGCCATGAAGGAGAATATATCGACCATTGAGGTCCCAGATTTCCTGCACCAGTTTAAAGGGAATTTTTTTCCTAAAAGAATAGCTATTCCCCCACTGTTCATAGATTTCCCAGCTCCAAATGCCTGTCTTACCCATGTGCGTCACAACAGGGGCACATCTTTGCATCGAAGATGTGTCTCCTGGAGACATGCAATCCCTGCCCTTAAGTGATAAAGATGCAGAAGAATGACTTGCCTCTTGTATCTGTCTTGGGCCCTTGTCACATTCCAACCTATAATGTTTTAAGGACAACTCAGAGTGGTTGACTCAAGGGAGAAACTTCAGTATTACCAGTTTTATCCGGCGTACTATTGGATAATATACAAGATCTTTGATCCATCACTTTTTTCCTAAAGACAAGCTGTTCCGATACACTTGGCACCCCCTACCCACAAACTAAACTAATGAAGTAAGAAAAACAAAAATACTTATCCCTATATGTTATTCCCTTTTCCCTTCCCCTTATTAAACAGAACCCTTGTATAAGAAACCTTACTTACAAGCCTAATCCCAGTTCAAAGTAACTGCACCTCAAAATATGCCTGGTGCGTAATGTCATTGCGCTGCTTAAAGACACACAGAAGAAACCCCCCTCTGCCCACCCGACCACTGACAAACACATAGCGATTCAAAAAATCAAGCAGTGGTAATCCAATAAAACATTGATAAGAGTCAATATGCTTTGAAAAAGGAAAAGATAATAGGAACAGCATCAACCTCTGCTAAATGTCATGCAAAATTATGGTTCACTGAGCTAGGAACAATACAAAAAAAAATGATCAGAAACTAAAAGTGGTCCCAAGAGTGAAGAATGGTATTTTTTCCCTTCTTTATTTCCCTCTCCATTTTTACATTGGGAGAAGTCCCATTGGAATTAAATGAGATGTTGACCTATGAGGGGAAAAAGATCAGGGGGCCATAGTGTACATTTGCTGCCACAGCTCAGTATCTGATTAGTGTCCGAAGGAGGTTAAAATGAAATAAACATTGCTTTCTAGCTTAATCAAAGCCAGTGTGAGAGATCATAGTCATTTAGAAAACTGTTAAGTAGTGAAATGGGTGGCAGTTCTAGTATGGCAGTCCAGAGTAACTGAAAGGAAATGCACTGCAGACATAGGGAAAGAATCAAACTCGAGCTCCCTGGTAAGCTCTCAGTGTAGAGGCCTCAGCAAAGGGTCAGTTTCAAAGGTGAGGTGGCCGTGGTGATACATAGTGCAGGGTCTCAGATGAAGTTAAATAGACATTCGCCAACATAATTCGTAGCCCATCCATGGGTCATCAGATCACCACCTCAGGAAAGTCAGTAAAGCTCCCCGAAGTTACAACAGCTTCAGTTCCCTTAAGGAACATGAAAAAAGGCCTACCCACAAGGCTCCCATCACTCGAAGAGATCCTACATTTTTGAGTTCTTGTACTGCTTGTTCATATGAGTCATAAGAAAGCCATTTATCCTCAGATTTTATCTGAAGCACCACTGGTAGTGCATACGGAATGGTGTGCCAGTGGCAATTAGCTTCGAAACAATCGGATGCAGCTCTTGCCTTTTAACCCTGACCGATTGAGGCAGGTCTTGAGTAATTCAGATTCTGTGCCCTTCTCACAGGACATCTTGCAACTCTCTAACCTTAGTGAGGATATGTTGTTTATCCAAAAAGTTTAACAATTTGAATATGAGAGGCCGAGGTGGGGAGCCAGGAGGTGGGGGAGGGCGGAGGGCACGATGTGCTCGTTCAATAATATATGTGGCACAGTTCAGGGAAGGCCCTACAATTTTCTCACATAATTTCTGGAGAAATAGGATCGGAGCATTTCCTTCTTCTTTTTCTGGTATCCCAATAACAAGTAGATTGTTCCTCCTGCGTCTCCCCTCCAAATCTTTGAGTTTCTCTGCGGCCAAGTTGAACAGTTGCATGGTCGTTTTTATCCTGTTTTTTCTCTAAAGAGATTAACTTAGCTTCTGAGTCACCCACACAAATTGTCAGGGATTGTACGGATGGTTTAATTTGCTGTAAGTCCTCCAAAATATTGGCAATTTTTTCCTGCAGCGGGTGCATGATCTCTAAAAATCTTTTCTCAGAGATAGCGGCCAATGCAGTGGGGAGCTTGGATGAGCCGCCAGGCTGGTGCTTAGGGCGCTTAGCGGCCTTGTCTTTTTCCGGGGTTGGCGGAAGACAGTGCCTCAGAAGTGCCTTCTTCGTGTAAACCTCCATGATATTGGGTATTGTTAGAACCCAGAGGAGTTCAGAAGTCAGTTGGTATAGATTAGGAATCACTGTGATGCATGAAAACAGAGTGGGAAGGCTGAAAATGATTGCTGAGGTGTGGAGCTGTGGAAGGTTGCGACTGTTCCTCAAGCTGCCATCACGTGATCCTCCTAATTAATCATTTTGTATTAAATGTACTGACAGTTATTGCATTTAATACTATTACAATGAATCAGAAATTTAATGAAAACAAATATCTATCCTTCTAACATACTCCCCTCCCCATCCCAGCATCACACACACACACACACACACACACACACACACACACACTTATAATATTAAGTCAATATAGCATTTTTGTTTTTTATTGTCATTGTCTATGGGGATTTTTTTCTTTATTTCAGTAGCAAAAATATAATGCTGTGTCCTTATTGTAAAAATATAGGGAATTTATTTTACGAAATTGCAGAAAGAATCATTTAATCAGATGAAACATAAAAACATAGAAACAGAGAATTTGACGGCAGATAAGGACCACTTGGCCCACCCAGTCTGCCCATTTCCCTACCTAATGGATAAGCTGCAGATCCTAGTTAACCAGCAGCCTACTTCTTCCTACCCCAACCCCCTAGATGGTATCTAGTTCTTGTAGGATGAGCAGTACTTACAGGAGACGTAGATGTTAGAGACATATTGTAACAAAGTGTGTACCTTATGTGCTGAATAGTGATGCTTCAACATGATTGTAATAATTTTGATTAGAATACCCCCTTCCCCCACACACACACATTTGTTTCAAACAATCAGATTTTGTTACGTTTGATGGTCCAGTTTAACCATACTGTGCAGAAAGTATTAATTTTTCTGGGTTTTTTTTCTGGCATTCTGGTATTGGAACTACAGGAACCAGAAAAAAAAAAGAGGATTTTTGCCACATGAAATCAGCTGTCTGGTCAGTCCTCTTTAGCGCCGCTGCCTGCCAGTGCAGTGGACTTTGTGTCCTGGTCTTGGGGGAGGTTGAACTCCAAGCCTGAGCCACTAGTTGGAATGGCACTGAAACTTCAAAGCCCTCCTTTGACACCTATCACAAAATGATGGCCTTTTAAGAGCTTGGGGCAGAGACAGAACCAACACACAAGAGGAAACCTCCTCCGGTTTTCAGTCAAAGTCCCACTCATGCCACAGCATACTCTATTCTGTAACTGCTAAGGAATAAAATAAGCAATCTGATCTGCATGCAGAACAGTGTAACATCATCACACAGTAGTCATACATGAACACCTGCATGTGTGAGTGTAATTGTGTGTGTGTGTGTGTGTGTGTGTGTGTGTGTGTCTGTCTGTCTGTGTGTGTTTAACTACAGTTTTAGCTTTTTCTGGGTTTTTCTTGGGTTTTCTTCCCGTTCCCCGCACAGAGCCCAGCACATGGCCGTACGTGTGCATGGAGGATGCAGGCACATCGGAAGCCAGCTCAGCCCCTTCCACCCACCCGTACTGCCTTGTTTCTCACGTACGTTACCTCACTGGACCTCCACCTGCTGGGGAATGGGACTACGGGAGGGTTGGCAACCCACCCCACCTCCCCACGGGACAGGAGAGCAGCCTAATGGCATGCTCAATCCTGCTCCTCCAACCCCCAATGCCAGTACCCCGATGACTTGAGGTCATTACCAAACCCAGGTTGCCAGCGTTGCAAGAGGTGTGGCATCCAGCACCTCCACCCTCAGTGCCACTGGGCCCTTAACTACAGTTTTATGGCTGAGTAAAGCCATGAAATCATGTTACGCATACTGTACTGCACACAATTCTATGTCAGTAAAATGGAGCACTGCCCTTGAAAACTGGGGACAATAACTGGCTCACATAATACAGGACTCATCAACCATGCAGATGCAAAGCTCAGACTACCATGAAAGCAATGCATTTTTATGTGTGAGAGTTTTAATTTTGATTTAATGCCTTACAATGTTATGGATGTCTGCTTTAAAGTCAGGGGGCCCGATTCTCAAGCAGGCTTGGACTGGTTCAAGCTGCGGCAAACAGCAGCTTGCATTGAAGCCCGGTATGCCAGGGACCCTGTGCCCAATTCTCCAACAAGCAGAGTCCTTGTGGCTAAGTCCCAAGGCTTATGGCAAGCCACAGTGGGTGCCAAACACATGATGCAGTAGAAGGGCTTGCTGCAAGCTGTAAGCCAGCTGTGGGATGGTCCAGAAGTGCCATCAGTGGCCTGTGTGCCACTCCTGCCCTGGTAAGACCGACTGAATGATTGCTGTTGACCTGGCGGTCTAGTGGTCCCTCTCCCACCTCAATATGCCCAATATTATCCTGGTCGTCCTGGTGGTCTAGATGTCCCCCCCACACCCTGGCAATAGGTGCCCAGCACACCCTCAACCCATACTCACAGCTGGGACTGGCACAGCCCTCCTCACACCACTGCGGCTGGTCTGACTGAACTGTCACTGCGCATGTATAATGCAGTAGGTGCTCACTAATTATTGGTGAGTGCCTACTGTATTATATGTGCACAGTGAAAGTTCAGTTGTGGCTGGCTGAGGTGGTGTGTGGAGGGCTGTGCCTGTCCTGGCTCGGGTACAGGTTGAGGGGGTGCAGGGTGCTGCAGTAGTTTTTGCCTGGATGAGGAGTAGGACATCTAGCTCACCAGGAAACCTTGCATGCCAATAAGCATATCACAGTGGGGGGAGAGTCCTCTAGACCACCAGGTACAGTGGTTGGCATTTAGGGGATATCAGGGTGGACCACCAGGGCATTGACACATGGCTGCAAATAGGCCTGCTCTGCCAGTGGAGCTATTTATATGTACCCTTAGGCCAGCCCTGGCTGTTCTAAGGGTACTTAGAAATTCTCCTTCTGGGAGAGGTCTAAGAATCCCATTTATGGGCTGTGACAGCTTGCATGCGCCACATGCACCCTTGTACCATGTCACAGCTCATTCATGGGTGTACAGGTGGTATAAACCCTGTTTGGGGCAGGCAGCCTGTGGTTGATGCAGGCTGCCTTTGAGAATAGCTCCTTGGACAGTACTCAACGCAAGGTGTTATTTGAACCATTTATGTTTGGCCCCAACACCTTGCATCACTCTCAGGACTTTAAGAATTGGGCCTAGAGTTTTTAATGGGTGATGGAATTGTCTATGTCGGCAGCATACTTTTTTCTGGCAGCAGATGTGAGAGGGAGGAATTCCAAGTGAAATGCCAGTCATTCTTCTCACTAACAGGAAATCCCCCCATCCAAACTTACTGTACATATGCACATCAGTGATAGTATGAACAATCGCTCTAGCTTGTGTGTTAAGACTTTTCAGGCTAATATACTTCAGTGAGCCCCTTTATCCAGATAAAACTCTGATTGCAAAATGTCAGCACTGGTTCTACATTAAGAGGACCAGTGCTACTGTACAAGTGCAATGAAAATGGACAAATCTCCTGACACTGGTCAGTCCTCTTTAGCGCTGCTGCCTGCCAGTGCCATGGACTTTGTCTCCTGGTCTTGGAGGAGGTTGGACTCCGAGTCTGAGCCACTAGCCAGATTGGTGCTGAAACTTCAAAGCCTTATTTTGACATTGATTGCAATATGGTGGTCTTTTAAGAGCTTGGTGCACAGACACAATCAATACAAAAGAGGAAACCTCCTCTGGTTTTTAGTCAAAGACCCACCCGTGTCTCAGCATAATCTATCCTGTAATTGCTAAGGAATAAAATAAGCAATTTGATCTGCATGTAAAGCAGTGTAAGGACCTCACACGGTAGTTGCACACATATGTGTGTGTGTGAGTGTGCACGCATACGCACTTATGTGTGTTTTTGTTTTTAACTACAATTTCCCCTTCATAGCTGAAAATTAATCCTCCTATCAGGGGAATACCCCCTTCAACTTATTGTTCATTTGCACATCCATTATACTTTGAACAGCCACTCTTGCTTCTGTGTTAAAACATTTCAGGCTAATCTACTTCAGCGAGCTGCTTCATCCAGATAAAACTCTGATCATTATCAAACTAGTATGTTTTGCTAATGCCTTGTTAAATAATGGCACTTCAGAACCGACTGTTCTTCATATTTTCTGTGTAACTTTGGTGTGAGAGTTGAACACCTGGTGGGTGGGAGATGCTGCATGGATGGGAACTCCTTTACTGCCATCCCCCTTCTAGAAGTTACTAATGATCTGTGTTATAAAATGGCAAGAAAAAATCTAGAAATCTCATTGGCCAAGAGACATCAGCTGACTGTATGCTAAATCTCTATATACGTACAGTCATCCTGGTCCTAAACCACATCACACAATGAGCAAATCAGTCCTCATACAACCAGAACTATCTTTCATCAGTCCCCCTTCAACTAGAACTGATCTTCCATTATAAACAAGGCTGCTACCTTTACACTGTAAGAAATCCTTCAACTGGGTCCTAAAAATAAAACTACCTTAAATTAAAAATAAAATAAATTATTTAAATGTTGTTTCCCTGATCATCACACTCTCCTTACACACATAAACAAATTCGAAACATTAAGTATTGTTTATAGTTTTCATTACAACTGTTTGTTTACTAACAGTGAAAATTCCCCCTCCTGTCTTTATCTGCTCTTCAGGGAAATCTCTTATGCTTGCCTTGACAGTGATATAATTGAGCCTCTGGCTCTAAAAAAGGCCTTTGTTGTCTGTGTGTACAGAATGTCAGGAGAGTTAACATTCTACAAGTGGAATAGAGCAGAATTTTGAATCCCTGTATTCCATGGTAAACATTCCATGATAAACATTCTGGCCCGGATATTCAAACTGTGCCATTCTGAGGCGCAAGCCCTTGCGCTGCTCAAAATAGTTACGCAGGGATGTGGCCGGGGCGATATTCAAGGGTTGCGCTGAGCAACTCGCTGAATATCACCCAGCCACAGTCGACTGTGCATGGCGTAATGAGTTGTGCCACCGTTGTCAGAGTTGAGCATTAAACTTGCGGTGGTGTAGTACCATTGCGCCCATGCGCTAATTCCGATATTCAAAGTGGTGACATGCAAATGGGGCCATAATTCATGCAAGCAGAATGGGGGCCATTTGCATCTGATTATGGCCCCATTTGCATTCCATTACATGTAGGTGCGCCGATCCCCGAGGACTTGCGCCTGGCCGCCCTGCCAGGCAGCAGCCGCGGGGACCGACGCACCCTGCAGCCCGATCGCGGGCAGTATGTATGCAGACAACACCCCCAAACAGCTCCCGATGCCTGATCGTGGGCAGTATGTATGCAGACACCTCCCCAAACAGCTCCGATGCCTGATCGCGGGCAGTATGTATGCAGACACCTCCCCAAACAGCTGCCGATGCCCGATCGCGGGCAGAATGTATCAAGACACCCCCAGTGCCGATCGCGGGCAGAATGTGAATCAATCCCCCAGTGCCCGATCACGGGTAGACGATGAATCCCCCCAGTTCCCGATCGCGGGCAGAATGTGAATCAACCCTCCAGTGCCCGATCGCGGGCAGAATGTGAATCAACCCCAGTGCCTGATCACGGGCAGAATGCAAAAAGCCCCCAACCCGAATATCTCCCTGGTGGTCCAGTGGACCATAATGCCCGATCGCGGGCAGAATGTCCAGTGACAACCCCCAAACATCTCCCTGGTGTCTGGTGTCCCCCACCACCCACCCTCTGAAGCCCTCTACCTCGCTCCCCGGCGGCGGCGGGTGGCAGCATCCCACCGCCTGCCACCCACGCCCGCTGACTGACTCTCGATGGGCTGCCGCCCATTGGTGCAGAGCTAGAGCCAATGGGTGTGCAGCCACCATCCGCATGACAGTCAGATTTTGATTGGACTGTCATATGCGGTATAGACGTATGGCTGCATGCCCATTGGCTCTAGCTCTGCACCAATGGGCGTGCAGCCCTACCGATAGTCAGTCGGCGGGCACAGGGCGGCAGGCGGGTGGATGCTGCTGCCCGCCGCCGCCGGGGAGCGGGTGGAGGGTCTCCGCGGGTGGGTGGGTGGGAGGACACTAGACACCAGGGAGATGTTTGGGGGTTGTCACTGACATTCTGCCCGCGATCGGGCATTACGGTTCACTGACCACCAGGGAGATATTCCGGTTGGGGGCTTTTTACATTCTGCCCGCGATGGGGCACTGGGGGTTGATTCACATTCCGCCCGCGATCGGGCACTGGGGGTGTCTTGATACATACTGCCCGCGATCGGGCATCGGGAGCTGTTTAGGGGAGGTGTTCGCATACATACTGCCCGCGATCGGGCATCTGGAGCTGTTTGGGGTGTCTGCAGACATACTGCCCACGATCGGGCATCGAGCTGTTTGGGGGAGGTGTTCAGATACATACTGCCCGCGATCGGGCATCGGAGCTGTTGGGGGTGTCTGATACATACTGCCCGCAATCGGGCTGGTGGGGGGCACAGGACTGAGTTGGGGGCCAGCCACGGGTGGCAGCTGCTGTGTTGCGCCCTGCAATACAGCAGCTCACCTGTGGGTGGCCCTCAACTTGATCCTTTTTTGGCTCAAAGTTGTGCAGGCGCAGGTTGGGGGTTGCGCCTGCACAACTCTGCACAGCCCGACTGAATATCGGGTTGCGCAGTTTATGCATGGTTCCTCCCCCTCATGTTGAGCATGCATTCATTTGCATTGCGCTGTTGCTCAGCCTGTTTTCAGTGGCGCAACTGCCTCCTGCTGAATATCGCAGAATGGCGCAATGTGGGACTGGCGCATGCGCAACCCCTGTTGCGCATGGAGCAACCCTTTTGAATATCTGTGCCCCTATGTCTTGAGTGTGGGGAAAAACAGAAAACAAAAAACAGGATGAATAAAGTAGACAACACAGTAATACTTTATAAACAAAAAGAAAAGGTGGGAAAACACAGTTAAATAGGCAGAGGCAGACCCAAAGTGCCCAAATACATTGCTAATGTTAATAAAATCACGTACATTTGGATCTTATATAGCGGAGTTTTCAGGTGAAATCTACCCTCCTTGCCCACCAAAAAAAGGCAGCCTGGCAGGTTTAAAGTATTTTTTTCCTTACTAACCTTTCACCTCAATCCTATAGCAGTTTTCCTTTTATGTACTAGACCACAGCACATAAGTAAAAAACAAAAATAAAGAGAAGGTTGCTTTCAATGAGACTATGTAACTACAGTACAGTGTAATGAAAATTAAGTTTTAAACACAGCTTATGTCTTACAAATTTACAAATGTTACAGTGTATTTATATGATAAAATTTACATGTGACAGAGAAATTATTTATTTTCAACCAACTCTACTAATAAATACTTTTACCGCAAAGTACTGTACTAGTTAACCTATTGCTGACATATCCTATTTTATGCATTAATAGGTACTCCTTTTTTCAGTTGTTAGATGTTTTAGAGGTGTAATGTATTAAAAAATGGTCAAGAAAAATCATGTCTCCTGATTGGTTGGCAGGGCTTGGAATCCAGTAGTATAAGGAATAACAACCACCGGGTTGGGAACACCATACAAATGCAAACTAAGAGGGTAGTACACATGTAAAAATATAAAAAATAGATATAAATATAAAATGCATAATATAATAAAACAGAAGGCCTAAAACAGCAAGAAAAACATTGCCTAAAGAGCAGATACAGAGATAATCATTGCCTGACTTATAAGACTATGTCTGGGAATGCCAAGTTAAATAGGTGAGTCTTGAGGCGGGCTTTAAATACCTCAACTGAAGGGGCCTCTCTGACAGCTGATGGAAGTGAATTCCACAGGATGGGGCCATCAACACTAAAGTCCCGGTCACCAACAGTTTTTAACCTTGTCCTAGGAATGCCAGGAGGCCTCTTGAGGAGGAGGAATGGAGGGAGTGGACAGGAACAGCAGGTGTTAGTAGGTCAGCCAGATAGCTAGGGCCAAGCCCATGTAGGGCCTTAAAGGTGAGCAAGCTCACCTTGAAGATAACCCTTCATCTAATCTGCAGCCAGTACAGTTCATGCAGTACTGGGGTAATATGATTGAACTTTGACAGTCCTGTTAGCAGCCTGGCAGCAGCATTCTGTACCAGCTGCAGCCAGGGCAGGGTACCTCCCAGAGACCCCGAAGTACAGCACATTACAGTAATCTAGCCTAGATATCACACAGGCATGCATCAAGGTGGGTAGATCCCCCAGTGGAACTAGGGGTCTGATCCTGGTGATATTCCTCAAATGGTAGAAGCTGGTTTGGACAATGGATGACACCTGATGTTCAAATGTCCATTCCCCATCAAGGAGGATGCCAAGATCATGCACCCTAGAGGACACCTTCAATGGTGTAGCCCCAGGAATAGACCTGTTGCCATGCCATAGGATAACCTATCATGCCTTTGGTTTGACTCCACCACCATTACCTCTATCTTATCTGGGTTCAGTCACAACCAGCTGGAGGACATCCAGTCATTGATCTTGGTGAGACAGCTGTTTAACAAATCCATAGTATCAGATGTTCCAGGGACAAAGAAAAGCTACAACTGAATGTCATCTGCATAGCAGTGGAAACCCAGGTTGTATTTCCTAATTAGCTCACCCGGGGCAACATGTAAACAGCAAACAACATTGGTGACAGGACCGAACTCTGGGGTACCCCACAGGACAAGAGGCTCAGACAGGAGGAAAATGTCCCCATCACCACCCATTGCCTACTGTTTGTGAGATAGGACTCAAACTAGCAGATGACAGTGCTGGCAAGTCCACAGTACTCTCTCAGGTGGTCGAGTAGCACAACATGGTCCACTGTGTTGAATGCTGAGGAGAGATTAAGGAGAATGAGAATTGATCCTTCTCCTCTATCTCTTGCCCTGAGGAGATCATTGTGCACCTGAACTAATACTGTTTCTATGCTATGCCTTGCACGGAACACAGACTGGAGTGGCTTATAGATGTCAAAAGATGCAAGGTGCTCCTCAAGCTGTAGCACCACAATCTTCGCAACAACCTTACCTAAAAAAGGGAGGTTGGAGATAGAGCTGTAATTTGGCATGATGTCAGGGTCTAAGGATGCTTTTTTCAGAAGGGGTCTCACTAGTGCCTCTTTCAAGGAATCTGGAAAAAAACCTCTGACAAAGAGCACTGTACAATCACGGTGAACACCGAGCCAACGGAGCCGAAACATCCCATCAAGAAATGTGTCATCACCGGGTCCAGTTCACAATATGTGTACTTCAGGTTGGAAACAACCCTGATTTCCTTGGCTACTTCCACTGATTTAAACTCATCCCAAATAGGTGGAGTGCCCCTGTGGTGCCCAAGGCGATCACCTTAGGCCGTGCTCTGGCTTGCTGGTGGAATTCCCTGACAGATGGAGGATACCCTGTCAGAGAAGAACCAAGAAAACTCTTCAAATAAAGCATCAGTAAAGGCTTTTTTCAGCTGTAGACAGACTGGATGTATTAGCCTGTCCACAGTCTGAAAAAGCACAGCTGGTTGATTCTTCCCTACAGCAATCTCCCTGCACAGGAGCTCTGCCTTCTTATGCTGATTGCCCCCTGGTACTCACCATAGTGGGCATGCAAGGCCAGTTTATCCTCCTACAGTCCAGTCCTCCTTCAGCAGTGTTCTGACTTTTGACCCAAAATCTTCATCTCCTTGAGCTTCCCATCAAACCAAGGGGATCTCAAGTGAGAGGATTTGGGTCATACAAGAACCATGCAAGGGCACTGAGCACATCAGACATTGCCTTATTATAGGTGGCATCTGCCTCGCTTGGCTCTTTTGCACATGCAGTACCTGCACTGGACAGGGCAGCCACCACCAGGAAACCCGCTGGTAACAATCCCCTCAAAGGGCGGTAGTTGACCATCTTCTTAGGGGGAGGGCTCTTGGGGGGGACCCAGAATGAGAACTCCACTGTGCAATGGTTGGACCAACTGACCCAGGCAGTCTTGAGGTTACACACACGAGCCCCAGTGAGAACATCAGGTCCAGCATGTGGCTGCCCTGATGGGTCACAGAAGAAACCTGTTGTGACAGGCCCAGAGATGACATCATCTGGAGAAGGTCAGAACCAAGCCTGGAAAATTCATCATTGCCCTAAACATTGAAGTCCCCCAAAACTAGGCATCTGGGGGCCTTCAATGTTTCACCAATGATGAAGTCGACTGACTCCTGCAGGAATTCTCCTGCTGCCCCAGGGGGGTGGTAAATCAGGAGAATTCTTCAGCCTGCATCCAGACCCCCACATACAGCTACATGCTAAAAGGAACTGGGCATTCCCACTGGGTGAAGAGTGAAGCCTAGCTCAGATCTAAAGCAGATGGCCACTCCCCTGCTCCTACATTCCACTCTGGGGCAGTGTACTACAGAGTGAATGAGGGTACAATGCCATTATCTCAAAAAGAATGGGCATTATTTGCAAACAACTGTGTTAATGCACCACTAAGGGTTCATTTTAATGCAAAAAAGTAGGGAAAGGTGGCATTAGGGTTTCTAACCTTAACTCCCCCCTCCCCCAAACAGCAAAAGGAAAAAACATCAGGGTTTGGGGTCTCCTGAGTCTTACAAATTGGTGGTGGGGGTCTTCTTAGAGTTGTCAGCCTTTATGCCTACCCCATTCACTGAGCAAATAATGTCAGCCATGATCTCCTTGGCAATGCATGAAGAAAGCAACAACAGATTGTTTTGGCAACATGTGGCATGATATATTTCTCTGCCTTTGAAGACTATATTAGTATGTGGCACTGGCTTGGAGCATTACCTTATGCTTCTGACAGAAGGCTACAGGTTTGGATGGAGGGGTGAGCATTAGGGTTGACAGCACCAAGGAGGATAAACCACTGATCTGCCAAGTCTCAGGAGACCCCAAACCCTAATGTGTTTTCCTTTTGCTGCTTGGTGGGTGGGAGTGAAGAGGAAGAAATGGAAACCCTAACACCACATTTCCCTACCTTTTTTGCATTAATTAGAACCCTAACTGGTGCATTAATACATTTTTTATGCAAAGAAATATACTTGTAAATCTGTCTCTGTCCACAAACATTTCAAAATATGTTCCATTGTCCTGACACAAAAACCTGCTATTACTAGAGAACATGCCAACAGTTTTCTGTGGCGTTATACAGAACTAGTTCTCTTTAGGTTTTTACAAGTGACCTGCCTTCAATTACTTTCTGTCTGAGGGTTTTAATGTGATCATAGGGGAGGGTTCCCTACTCTCAAAGGTCTCATATAATACAGTAAACTGACCCATCCTTGGGGATCTTCTGTTGCTAGTGTAACTACAATAGGTCATTACACTGTCACCCCTGGCTGGAGAAAATCTCATCAGCTACAGTAGCTGAGGCACATAAAGAGAAAATATCCTGTCAGGAGGATCAGAAGCGAAAGCACAGAGGGATATATTTTATAACTGAGACTTGCTCCCATCACATAAAGTCATCCATTGCTTTCTGTATGCATCACAAATTGTGAATCTTACCTCTTACTCCATTTGATAGACCATGACTGATTTACTGTAAAATGTGGAATGGATAAAACTAAAATGAATATACATGACTTTCAAGCATGTTTTTCCCTATTCTTTATGTAATCCTGGTCTGACAAGCCTCAATCCCCTTTCCTGAATAAAAGCACTAGTTTAAGCAGACATAACTCCATGGGATTCTTTCTGTATGGGACAAGTCACCCTGTCTTTTGTAAATCACATTCCTGTTAGTATTAGAAAAACATGCAGCATAGACTGTTCCATCCAAAGAGGATCTACCACATCAGTGAGGCAGAAATAATTCTGGCAAGCTTTATGCATCAATCCTGGACAGCTGTGACTCACTTAGCACATCATCCTCAGGCAGAAGCTCCTTCATGTTTTGTTACCACTGCCACTCATTCAAATTTATATCTACAGAAAAGGCACAGTTTATCATGAAGTTATTCATCTGTATGTGGCATTTAAAAATTATAGTAGAGCTAGAGAAGTGACCTAAATGGACTAGTTCATTCTATTATTTTGTTCACTCTCAGATTTGATGTGCTGTTTGTATCCCCTCCACAGCACATAGAGCTGCCATCAGTGCACACACCATGCCAGCCATTGGCTGCACTGGGACTACAATATGTGTGACAGTTCAGCTGAGTGCAGTATATGACACTTATTGTACCTGGGCTACAGGAGCTTCTCCTTGCCCTCCCCTTATAGAGTGAGTGCTCTATGGTGCATGAGCTTATTTGTTAAGGTTGCAGGCCTTCACTCTGGTCTGCAAGTGGCCATGTTTATTCTGAGCTGCCTATTACACAGATGTTTGTTGTGCTGGCCTGCCCATATTTGACCCTTTTCCTTTTATATGGACTCCTTCCTTCTCTGGGAGAGTAAGGACCTCGGAGAAACTTATGAATAGCTTTTCTTTCTAAGCACCTTTTGATAAACAGCCAAACTCTTACAGATTTCTTGTCCTTTTGGCATTGATGTAAATTTATGAAGAAACTTGAAAACATTGACAGAAAAAGATGATTAGTCTAACCAGTTTGCTCATTGACTAAATGGAGTTTTTGCCCTCACCTCTCCCATTGCTTCTGAACTTACTGCAACCCTCCTGAATAACTAATAAGCTTGTGTTCATCATCTCCTGCAGTAAGCTGTTCCATGACTCAAGCATTCTCTCAGAAAAGTAAAGGTTTCTTATATCCCTCCTGAACCTCATTCCTACTGGCTTCCACTCATGTACTTTTGTTTTTGACCCACCATTTCTGCTGAACAGCTCCTCGCAGTTCACCTTGTTTATTCCTTTTGGGAACTTGAAGGTGTCTATCATGTCTCCCTTCTCCTTTCTAGCCTCCAGTGAGTACATATTCAGTGTTCTGAGCCAGTCCTCACAGGATCTAACCTGCTGGTCCTGAATCATTTTGGTTAATATATACTTTAACATCTCCAGACAGTCTCTGCCTTTTTTTAAGTGGGGTCTTGAGAACTGGGCACATTATTCCAGATGGGTCACATCAGTGATCTATACAGAGGTAGTATTACCTCTTTCCTCCTGCTATTGTAACCCCTTCCAGTACACTCCAGCATTCTAGTTGTCTTGCTGTATGCCTGGTTGCATTGGTTAGTTTATTTTAGGGAGTGGCTTATGGTGACTCTCAGATCTGTTTACTCTGAAGTAGTGACAGCTTAATCTCTCTTATCCAGTATTCCATCCTAGGTTTCTTGTTTCCTATGTGATCACCTTTCACTTTTATGCATTGAATTTCAACTGCCAAATCTTGGCCCACCTCTTTAACTTTTGCATGTCCCTCTGCAACTGCCTTACCCCCACCTCACTGTCATTCTTGCCACAGAGCTTAGCGTCATCTTACTCTGTATTTCTTCTATGTTGCTGATGAACATATTGAAAATGACTGGTCCCATGACTAATGTCTGCAGTACACCACTTGTGAACTCTGTTTTTCTCTGATTTGACACCCATTTATCACCACCCTCTGCTGTCTCCCTCAAACCAACTTCCCCCTCTCTAAGTAGGTCTCTTGCTGCTTCCGTGTAACCACCATGTCCCCCTGGGGTTACTAGAATCCTATCAATATTATTTTTAGCAAGATAGCAGGCAGCTGGTAGGGAGTTCATTAGGGGCTTCATACATAATGATTGTTTACTCAGCTAGCCTGAGGGAAGAATGATTAGGTTATTCAGAACTCTCACAGCAGCATAAGCCACACCGTGTGGACAGTTGCTCCGGGGAGTTTAAAATGTTCAGTTAGTGGCAGTTAGATCTTGAGTGTGGAGGTGAGAGTGGTAGAAGGACTGCCAGTTGGACTCTGAGGGGAGGGCCCAGCATTTCTTAACTTAGTGGAGTGTCAATTCCAGCTTTCAGTGAAGTGGTGGAGACTAGTTCTACAGCAGGATTTCCTGATTTCTACCTCCCAGTGAAGTGGAAGGAACTGCTTGTTCTCAGTGGACTCAAGGGTGATCCCCTGAAAGTTCAGTGTGTATTTTAGCTGCCTTGGAAAGGAAGTTTGAGATACTGTTTGATCTGCTACCCAGAAGAATGCCTTTTTGTTGTTCCATGCCCAGAGGATGGGACAACCAGTTTGTGAGTACTGTTCTAGGAGGAAAGATCTCCACATATTTTAGGGAAATCATAGTCTGGGAATGCTTGCCCATAGATAACACTGGATTGCACTTGTCAGTGCCCCAGTTCACCTAGAAGAGTGAATGTTCTGTTAAACTGTTCACCAAGGAGAGTGTAGTTTATTCTTTGGTCACTCCAGTGGGTGACGGATATGTAAAGTATGGGACCTCTAGCATTTCAGTGGGAAATGGGGGTTTCAATGGTGTAACCCTGAAGAATGGCAGAGACTGTCGGTTGGGGCAAAGGATAGGAGGAATGCCATTTAAGTGCTTACAAGGCAGGACTTCCTGGTTCATAAAGGGCACCAGTTATACTTGAGCAAGGGCCAGTATTCAGGTTTAGCTGTGCGGCTGAGTTTCACATAATTGCACCCATTTTCATAGAAGAGTTCTGAGTGTGTGGCTTAGATTCACAAAATGACACTCATAGGAGGAAAATGTTCAGGCACATGGCCAGGTGTCCACTAATTGCACCATTGGAAAATGGGAAGAAGATGTTCTTTTTGTGTTTTCACGAACTGTACTGCATGCAAGGAGAGTTTGTGAAATGTACTTGTCCTGCCTAGACTGACCCTTGGGGGCTACTTCTGCTTTAAATTTTAATTTATTGAATAAAGCCATACTGCACAATCCCAGTTACTGTTCTGGACATTCCAATTATTGCTTCTCATTGTTGGATTTATTTTTTTATTTTAGTCTTTGGTAATCGAGTAAGGTCTACTAGGCACAAGTGCCTGTTTTCAGGGGTGACCTGGGAGCACCAGGCAGTTAAGTAACTTCCTCAGAGTCACACAGTATGTACATGGAGGCTGTGAGAATCAAACTCAGGTCTGGTCTGCTGTATGTACCAAGCTCATTCACAGCTCATTACTCTAACCTCTAGGCTATACTGCCAGCCCAATTTACTGGGGCCCCCCTGAGCAGGATAGATCTAGCATATGCCTAGCAGCCTCTACCCAGAACCTGGGATGTGATTTTCACACAAGGTTCATATTGTTTTGTTTTTGTACCCTCACCCCTCTCTTCCTCTAGAAAATGAGCCAGGTATACATCCTAACAACAAGGGTGGTACCAACCTTTCGTAACGTCAAATGGTGTGCCAGAATGTTTGTACCAGTGTTCCAGATTTAAATGGAGGGGTGCTAACTAGTTTAAAAAGTGGCCAGGGGGTTACAAAAAATGGGGCTCATCTGGTGATATTTAATTTGGGCAAAAAGTTACAGAAAATATGTGGCTTGCCCAAAAGAAATATGTTTTGGGTGAGAGGCATTGTTGAGGGTATATCTAGGATCTTCCTGTCTGGTGGCAGTGACCCAAACAGAAGATCGTTTACCAGAAAGCAAAGTTGTGCCTACAAAAATGCCACCTGAAGTCTTTTGCAGACTGAGTTTCTGTGGAAATGAAACTGGAAAAATATGCTGCTTGTGTGTTTACATTGAAAATGTGGACTGAGCAATGATTGCCCTTGCCTTTTATAGAAATCACTTAAAAACTGTTTAAAAGTTGTAAATTTCCAGAGAACAGTATTTGTGGACTTGAAGGACAGTGTTTTCTAAGTGCTCAGAAAATTTCAAGTGTGTACAGTAAAAATTTGGGTACTCGCTAAGGAAAATGCTGAAAGTACTGAGTGAAAATGCCTTAAAATTCTTGCCTCACTGAAATTTCCAGCTGAGGCAAAAAGTGACAGTTTGCAGTTAAAATTTTGCCTTCTCAATGATTGCCGTGCAGGAGTGCAGCTGAAAGAGTGAGAGAGAGCTCATTTGCATGGTATCATGTGATTAATCCCAGTGCACCTAAGCCCCACCCTTGCCTGAGTCTCAGCATTGTGGAACATTCATGGAGGAGCAGCCTGCAGTGTGCGAGCAGCATGTAGTTTGTGCGGCAGGCAGGAGGACTCACTTACAGCAGAAGCGCTTCTATACCAGCAGTTTTTTCTAACTTTTTTACAGTTAAACTAGGCTCAACCCATATTCCAACTGACTGGAGAGTGATCAAGGTGATTGTAGCTATGATTGAGGACCGCCAGCCTGTTTCACCCCAGAGGCCTTCCTTGAGTTGGCATCAGGCCGCATTACATCGACAGTGAAAACCAGCAACTGCCTGTAAGCATCTTGTACAAATGTAATTGACTGTAGTGCTAAGGTTGGGAAACTGTGTGAGAACTTGAGTAAATGCAGCAAAAGAAGTGAAAGAGAGAGTTTTGTGAACATTTAAATCTTGGACTGTGTGTACAAAAGTGCTGTTTTCAAAGAAAGTGAACTTCAAGACAAATGATCCCTCTGGTCCAAGCACTAGTAAAGTAATGGATTGAGAAAAAGTAAAGTGAACTTGTGCTTGAGAAAATCAGTTAAAATGCAAAAGATCCTGACAGAATCCTAGCAATTTTAGAATGAGTGTGATGCAAAGTTACAGTCACCATGTTGGAGTGTAGCCAGTAATGTAAACAAAGCAGCGTCATTTTAGACCAGTGTTTTCAAACCCAAAACAAAGTTTCAAATGGTGTTTGCTAAGTGTTGTGCAATACAATTGCATCAGCCAGGCAGCCTGTTAGTGAACTTTTCCAGTGTGTTAAAACCAAATCTCAGAGTGCTTACAAAAACAGTCATTTTGGGACTTGTGTGTTTAATTTGCAGAACATGGCGCAGCAACTCCCTCACTACCCATTCTATGCCAGGGTGTAGGTAGCCCAACAGGAATAAGAACTAGCCAATTCTGAGAAATTGTATGACTGTTCATCAACACCGGCTAAGATGGCGTTGCCTAACTATCTAGTTAATGTGTGTGTAGTATGCCTAAAGCCAGGAAGAGATGTTTTGCCAATTCCACATTGCACAGACTATAGAAAATGATTTGGGATGAGCATGTCAGATGGCACAAGGGTAAGTAAAACAAAATGCATCTGTTTAGCTCGAACTTGGACACAGGCAGGGGACCCTGTAGAATCGGAGCAACAGCAACAGGCTGGGTGCAGTGAGAGAGACACCACTGAGTTTGTAAAGGAGCTCTTGGACATTGTCTGTGTCTATGCTTTGCAAGACCCAGAGGAAGTTAAGTGTTTCATGCCACAGAGGGTGGAGCTGGATGCTGCAACTGCAGGTTCAGTAGATCTGTGGGTGGAAGGCCCAAGTCCAAGCCTCGTGGGAAAGCCCAAGGTGGAGGAAGCATGTTGTTGGGGGGCCAGTGCCTTTGAGGACAGTGGAGAGTGGACTATTTTGGGTGTTGGCACAATTGCCAGCTCCTGGACAGAATGTGTGGAACAGAAAGAAGCTGCAATGGCTGCAGTGGGGCCCAATTAGTCACCATTGACTTTGGCTTCCATGGAGCCTCCCAATATCCATGTGGAGGAAAGCTCTAGGTGTATGCCCCTGAGTGCAGAGGTGGACTGCTTTTACTCTGCACTGTGTGCTCTTAGCTGGCTCAACCAGAACTGGCCAGCCCAAGCCATGCTTCTGGACTGGAGTTAATTAAAAGCAGCAAAGAGGAGAGAATTGTTCATAGAAGAGCTGTGGCCAAGCATGGACCATCATACCCTTTCTACCCTCACCAAATCTGGGAAGAAATTGAGAAAGGCAGGCATGCCTGGTTGTGGGAAAAAGCTTGTGCCAACCTGCACACTAGAGTAAACAAGTGGGTCCAAATTAAAGTATGCAATGAGAGACTGCAATTCTGGAAGCGTGGCAGGACCTTGTTAATTAGCTCTGTGAGAATAGTTGACAAAGCTGGCCAAGAGGCATTCTGCAATGTTCCCATGGTGTGTCCAGCTGGGGTAACAGTTTATGCCCCAGATCCTGAGTGGTACTACCCTTGAAATTAGTGCCATTCATTTGAAATTGTGCCCACTTGCCAAAAATGAATGCAGCCATGCCAGCTCAGCCATCTACCACCAAAGAGGCAGCAACCCAGGATGGAGGTTCCTTTCTTCTGGTGATACAGGTTCTGCTCCAGCAGCATCCAGGATCATCTGTGGCAACATCCAAGTTCATCAGCCCAGCAGTCGGAGAACATTTCCGGTCTGGGTCCAGTAGGGAGGTTGTGGAAGCATCTGATCCGAAGATTTCATCTACCCAGCAGCTGAAGATCATCATGCTGCAGGTCCAGAGAAGTGATGCTGACATCCTTTTGTCACCTAGAACTGGTAAGAAACTCTTTTCATTTTTAATTTGACTGTTTTCCTGCAATTGAAGATATCCATGGGACTGTAATTACCAACTGACTATCCATGTGGATGGCAGTGCTAGCAGGCCTTGTGCCTGTTCCAGAACTGTGATTCAGCAGGCTTCAGCATAGGAGAAACTCTATTTGTAGTGCCTTGGCACTCTGGACTCTTCCCGAGTTTTGGACATTGCAGGGACCCCTCCCCCCCAAAAAATGTTTTTTTGCAAATGTTTTTATGTTTTCTAATTTTGTACTTTTGTGGATAATCTTTTTGAAACAAATGCTTTTTGGGCTTGTGCAGGATTCAGTGGGAGGGATTTTGTCACTGTTTTTCTATTACAGGTTGTAGTTGTGTTCAGAAATGTGTTTTCTTTTGCAGGTGTTCCTGGAAGAAGACAAGAAGACCTGAAGAGGATTTTTTGGGGCTCATCAGAGTCCAGCTTTGTGTAGAGCTGTTAGGCTTGTGTAACTGTGTAGTACAGTGTCTAACCTTTTTTCTCATTTTACAGGAGTGTTGGTGTAAAATGTTTTTTGGGTTTGGACAGCTGATAGGTAGCATGGGACAGATTGATTTTCCCTAGAGGGATAGGGAGGAAGGCAAGTTGGTGGTCCTAATTCATGATAGGGGTCAGCAATACAGTACAGCATGCTTCAGGCAATTTCTTGGAGCCACTGAGAATCCATAGACACTACAGTAGTAGGATAGGAACTGAAGTTTCTTCAGTGGGCCTATATCCTTTGGTGTTACCTGCCTATGCTTGGCACATGGTAGGGGAGGACATGATCAACCCTCCCCAGAGGGGCGTCAGAGGCAGTATGGCCTGGTACTAGGATGTGTACTGGCTACGGATAGCCTGTGGTCTGGTCGTGGTGAGTGTAACTACCCAGTCCCTTGGGGTTACTAGAATCCTATCAGTATTATTGCTAGGAAGGTAGCAGGCAGCTGGTAGAGAGCTCATTAGGGGCTTCTTACATAATGGCATTATTGTTTACTCAGCTATCCTGAAGGAAGAATGATTAGGTCATACTGAACTCTCTCAGCAGCATATGCCACACTGTGCGAATAGCTGCTTTGGGGACCTTAGAATGTTCAGTTAGTGGCAGTTAGATCTTGAGTATGGAGGTGAGAGTGCAGAAGGACTGCCAATTGGGCTCTGAGGAGAGGGCCCAGCATTCCTCACCCTAGTGGAGTGTTATTTCCAGCTTCCAGTGAAGTGGTGGAGACTAGTTCTAGAGCAGGATTTCCTGATTTCTACTCCCAGTGAAGTGGAAGGAAGTGTTTGTTCTCAGTGGACTCAAGGTGTGATCATCTGAAGCTTCTGTGTGTGTTTCAGCTACCTTGGAAAGGAATTTTGAGAGATTGTTTGATCTACTACCCAGGAGAATGTATTTTTGTTGTTTCATGCCCAGATGATGGGACAACCAGTTTCTGAGTACTGTTCTAGGAGACAAGATCTCAACATATTTTATGGGAATCATAGTCTGGGGTGTCTGTACCTGTAGAGAAGGCTGGATTGCACCTGTCAGTGCCCCAGTTCACCTAGAAGAGTGAATATTCTGTTAGTCTGTTCACCAAGGAGAGCGCAGTTTATTCTTTGGTCACACCAGTGAGTGACAGATATTTAAAGTGTGGGACCTCTAGCATTTCAGTGGGAAATGGGGGTTTCAATGGTGTAAGCCTGAAGAATGGCAAAGACTGTCAGTTGGGGCAAAGGGTGGGAGGAACGCCATCTAAGTGCTTACAAGACAAGGCTTCCTGGTTCATAAAGGGCACCAGTTATACCTGAGCAAGGGCCAGTGCTGCAGGTTTAGGTGTATGGCTGAGTTTCACATAATTGCACCTATGTTCATAGAAGAGTTCTGAGTGTGTGGCTTAGATTCACAAAATGGTACTCATGGGAGGAAAATATGCAGGTGTGTGGCCAGGTGTTCACTAATTGCCCCATTGGAAAATGAGAAGACAACTTTGTTTGTGTGTTCATGAACTAGACTGCATGCAAGGAGAGTTTATGAAATGTTTTGTCCTACCTAGACTGACCCTTGGGGGGGGTCCACCTCTGCTTTAAATTTCCATCTGTTCAATAAAGCCATGCTGCATAATCCCAGTTACTGTTCTGGACTTTCCGATTATTGCTTCTGGTTGTTGGATTTACTGGGGCACCTTCAGCAAGTTAGATCTAGCATATGCCTAGCAGCCTCCACACAGGACCTGGGATGTGATTTTTACACAAGGTTCCTGTTGTTTTGTTCTTGTACCTCCACCCCTCTCTTCCTCTAGAAAATGAGCCATGTATACATTCTAATGCTAAGGGTGGTACCAACCTTTCAGAAAGTCAAATGGTATGCCAGTATGTGGGTACCAGTGTTCCAGATTTAAATGGAGGGTGTGTTAACTTGTTTAAAAAGTGTTCAGGGGGTTACATCCAGATCCTCTAATTTCTTCATATTTAGGGTCAAACACATTATTGATCATCAAATGATATTTCAATATGTGAACAAACAATGTTAAAATATAGACATAAAGTGCATAGTGTTCAAGGACATTTCTTTTAAATGGATCGTCTTGTAGATACGGAATTAATGATTGAATTATAAATATACATCCCTTCTTCCAGCTCCACAGTTTTTACTTTCAAAAATTGTTTAAAAAAAACACCCCGCTTTAACTTTATATGCAGTGAGGAAGAACTAAATAGCTATAATAATCTATTCTTATCCATTTTCAGTGGCTCCTGGGTTGAGAGGGTGATCGAGGTTGCCATTCTTCTACCTTTCCTCTGATTTTCCTCCCCTGCACAGCTCCAGCATTTGGGACAAGGGGTGTCACAGAGAATCTGCCTGCCATTTTCAGCCACCAATTGGCTCCAGCTTGGCATTTCATGGGCAGAGTACATCAGAGAGCATGCAGTCTTCAACGGTCACTCCTCAGGCACAAGATCTTCAGTGGCTTCAGTGCTGAAAGGGCAAATGAGGTTGCCATTCTTTGTCCTCCCCTCTGATTTTCCTCCCCTGCACAGCTCCAGCTCCAGTGTTTTGGACAAGGGGCCCCACAGAGGCACTGCCTGCCATTTTCAGCTGCCAATCAGCTGCAGCTTGGCATTTCTTCAGCAGAGAATTTTCTACTGTTAAGGCACTCAACATATAGTGGCCCTGCATGCTGCAGCCCTCTGCATGAAGGAAGGACTGAGCGTAAATGACACTGAGGAGTCTGCCTGGTGTCAGCCAAAGGTCAGTCACTGGCCAGCCAAGCTGCTCCACTGACTCCCTATCCTTATGTTTTCTTCTCTCCTTGGTATTCTTATGACTGTAAACTCTACCCAACAATCCTCTACTTAAGGATATACCCTAAGGTGACTGTGACTTTCTTTTTGCCTATTATATTTCAACCTCAGCCTTACCATATCTCGATATATCCTCCTCAGGTTCTGTGCTTCCATACTGTGTTTGCTTATTTCATCACATTTTGCTTACTGATTGAAATGCACCTAAATTCTGCTCTACAATGTGTCTATTGTCAGTATGTACTCACTGCAAGCAGTTGCTCCATCTTCTAGTCCACTTAGCAACTGTTTTGCTGCTGTTTCACTAACTCCTAGAAAAATCCCATCTGAGTGCATCCACATTTCACATTTTGTCTGTTATTAGCCCTTTCACTGCCAGGGGTATTTTCCACTCCTGTGACAGGCAATTTATGTAGAAAGTAGTGGCTAGCACTGGAATGCAGCATGAGGAACTTGTAGCTTGCAAATGAATGAATGGATGCACTCACCGTTCTGTAAGGAGACTCAGGAGAGTAATTTCTTAAGAAAAGTTCCTTTTTATTTTGCTGTATCACCACAAAAAAACATCAGAACAGCTAGTAACAGCTTGGTGGTGTACCACTGCCTCCTTACAGTTCACTTCCACCAATAGGGGGGGCTTTATCAGAGGATGAATCATTGTGTCAGTGGTAGCTCATTTAAATTAACTCTAACCAATGGGTCTAACCAATGATGTGCTTACAACATCTGCACGTCATATTTAAATTTGAAAAAAAAAAAGAAAGACCCAATGTGATGCTCTGCCCCCTTGCTTATGATTATTGTATGATATTGTATTATAAATAAATGGTCTGTGTATGAAATTGTCTCACACAAGTTAGCAGATATGGCCAGTAACTTTAAAGCTCAGTAACTGGAACTACAGGATGTCATTAAACTGACTGGGGAAAAAACTAATTAACTGCCTTCTTTCCAGAGGGCATTTTATTACCTTTTTATGACCTGCACAGGCTTTTGAAGTTGAAACCAAACATAAACTTTATGATGTAACAGGATGAAGAGTAACTTGGCAGGTTCCTCTCAAATTTTAATATGCAGCCGAGAAATAGTGACAAATGGTAGGATTGTTAAATTCAAAGAGAAATGTTTAATTAAAGGATGTCATATTTAGGAAATGTTTTTTTCCTGATGTTACAATTAA
This sequence comes from Neoceratodus forsteri, assembly GCA_016271365.2. Lineage (NCBI taxonomy): Eukaryota > Metazoa > Chordata > Ceratodontiformes > Ceratodontidae > Neoceratodus > Neoceratodus forsteri. Next base: position 839,589,638 of record CM057451.1, on the reverse strand, counting down.
TTAAAAATACCTCCTGGTAGAAATTATGTTAGAATTAATTATAAAAGGAGCAGCTACCTGGAGCAGAACCTGGCCAGGGAAATTAGGAGAGGGAACAAAGGGTTCTTTAGATACATTGGGGAAAAACTAAGGGTGAAGGGGCAGATTAGCAGGATTAAATCAGGGGAGAGATGGGCACAAGACCCGGGGGAGCAGGCTGAGGTACTAAATGAGTACTTCACCTCAGTTTTCACCAGGGAAAATGGGGGTGCTGCATCATACATGGGAGGAGACAGAGATACTGAGGAGGGGGGGACCCTTACCGATCGGCAGGTCTGGGGAGAGGGGGAGGCATCACTGGCAGGTGGGGGGAGGGCTGAGCAGGGAGAAGGGGTACCGAAGTGGAAATCACAGCAGAGAGTGAGGAAGCCCTCAGCTCCCTTAAGATGGAGAAAGCACAGGGCCGGATAAATTACATCCCAGAGTGCTGAAGGAACTTGCAGATGTCCTGGAAAAACCCTGGCAGAGCTTTTCACCATCTCTGAGGACAGAGTGGGTGCCCCAAGACTGGAGGTGGCACATATAGTGCCTATCCACAAGAGGGATCAAGGGAGGTGGCAGGGAACTACAGGCCTGTCAGCCTGACATCGGTGGTGGGCAAGGTGATGGAGGCATTGTCAAGGAGAGGCTAGGGGGACCTGGATAAGTCAGGGTGCCTGGACGATAGACAGCATGGATTCATCCCGGGGAAATCGTGTCAGACAAACCTGGTGGAGTTCTATGACTGGGTGACAAGTGCCTTGGACCTGGGTAGACCAGTGGATGTCCTCTTTCTAGACTTCAGCAAGGCATTTGACTCTGTTCCTCATGTGGGTCTGTTGGATAAGCTGGGAGAAATGGGGATGGGGAACCAGATGATCAGAAGGATAGGCAATTGGCTCCAGGACTGGACCCAGAGGGTCGTAGTTGGTGGGATAGTCTCATCCCCAAGGAGGGTCATTAGTGGGGTCCCACAGGGATCAGTGCTTGGGCCTCTTCTGTTCAACGCCTACGTATCTGACATAAGGACAGGAATCAGGGTGAGATGAGTCTCTTTGCAGATGACTCCGAAACTGGGGCGGTGGTGGATGGGGAGGAGGAGGGTGGCTCACAGGGGACCTGGAGGCTCTGGAAAGATGGTCTAGAAAGTGGAAGCTGAGGTTCAATGCAGGGAAATGCAAGGTACTCCACCTGGGGGCCAGAAACCCAGGCCAAGTGTACACCCTGGGGGGAAATGCTACAAGTCTCGATGGCTGAGAGGGACCTGGGGTGGTGGTGGTGGATGTCAAGATGAACAACTCTGAGACTTGTAGGAGGGCAGCAGCCAAGGCCAACAGGATGCTGGGATGCATCGCTAGGAGGATCACCTCACTGCTTGGTGAGGCCGCACCTTGAGTACTGCATGCAGTTTTGGAGGCCACACTTAAAGCGGGACATTAACCTCCTGGAGAGGGTCCAGAGGAGGGCAACCAAAATGATTTGGGGCTTAGGGGACAGGACCTATGAGGAGAGGCTCGAAGAGCTAAATATGTACACATTGGAAGAGAGAAGGGACCGGGGGGACATGATAGAGGTCTTTAGGTACATGAAGAGGATAAATAGGGGAGGAACAGTCAGGGTGCTTTGAAGGAAGGAGGAAGGGGCCACTAGAGGGCATGGGTGGAAGTTGGAGGGGGGAAGATTCAGGGGAGAAAGGAGGAGGTGCTACTTCACTGAGAGGGTGGTGGAGCCATGGAATGCACTGCCTAGGGGGCTAGTGGAGGCAGAGACAGTGGAGGGGTTCAAGAGGGGGTGGGACAGGTACAGGGGAAGTGTTCTGGAAGCAAAATCCAATGCAGCAAGAATATCCGGAACTGGGAAGGGAGAAGCCAGAGAAGGCAAAAGGGACAGCAAGGTCAGCACCCAGGCTGGGGACTGACCAAACGAGCAGACATGAAAGACCATTAGGCCTATTCTGCTGGCATTTTAGTATGTTGGTATGTTAGCTAGCTAACTCACCAAAAGGCGGGTGGAAAGATAGAATAAGATGAACCCTGTATCTAGGGAATGTGTGTTATATCATCTTGGGCTCTGAGACAGAAAGTTCCCTCTAACTAAACACACTTAAGAAGGTAATACTTAGATAGCAAAGATCTTAAGTACTGTGGTAGGAGTTTTGTTCTGTAATTTCCCCATTTCATTTTGTGACTGTGATCTCATGCTATATTGTTCTGTATTTAATTTTACCTGTTTTTTTATCATATTTTTAGTAAACAACCATTTCTTTGAAATACTGCCTGGGTGTCTTCTCAGTTTCTTTTTGCATGTGAAGTGCCTGTATTTAAGTCTGAAAGCTGTTGAAAAGCTTGATTGTGTACTGAGCTTGTATAATAAGATAAGAATATATCTAAGGTCTCTTACTGAGTTTAAAATGGTTAATTTTGGATACCTGGCTGGGTGTCCCTGGTGAAAGATTGTACTGCAGTCCTGAAGAGGGTACATATCTGAGCCTGTGTATTGGGTATGCTAGCATAAGGTTCACAGTTTGAATCCTCCCAAGTTGGTTACCCTGTCTGTTACCTGTTCACACAATTGCACTCTGAGGTTGACACTGTGGGAGCAGAGGGCCTGACCTGTGGAGTGCATTTGTAACAGATTTGGTTGGCAGTGGTGTGTTTTAAAATATTGGTAACAGAAGCTTTAACTGTTCAGTGTGTCAGCTTAATACTGTACAGCTCACTTGCAAAATAAGGCAGTGTTTTTTTAAACAGAACTATATCATTTTGTTTACAGTCAAAGTTCCTACCTATTTTATTTTTTTCTAAAGTGAAAGGTAGAGTGGCCATAGTTAGGGAAGAAGATGGCTTCCTACTACAGCAGGTACTCTGCAGGCTGCTTGAGGCAGTTGTGCCAGGACAGAGGAGTCAAGTATGAGGGGAAAGCCAACAAGCACAACCTCATGGATGGTCTGATGAAAACAGATGCCCAGAGCCTCAAGTCACAGTCTGTGACTGAAAAGGACTGAACCTTGGGTGTGGAGGGGCCAGAGTCCAGTGCAGTGTCCAGATCCAGTGAGGAGGACAGCAGAGACAGTGCAAGCCAAGGGCCACAGCAACACGGGAAGGTCAGCAGCATTCTGGAGTCAGAAGCAATCAGACCACAGATGGAGTTGTGGAGGATGGAGCTGGAGCTCCAGAGAGAAGGGAGGTGAGAGCATTGAGAAACTGAGCAAGAAGTGGAGTGAGAGTAGCAAGCCAAAGAGGAGAAGAGGGAGTGAGAACAGCGAGAAGCTGAGTGAGAACAGTTAGAAGTAGAGCTTGACCAGTGAGAGGCTGACCCTGAAGAGCATGAGTGCCAGAGGCAACATGAACTGAAGAAACTATTACTCCAACCCCCAGCACTAGCACAGGTAAGTGGCTTGGGTTTAACTGGAACTACAGGGCTAGGTTACAAATTAAATTCCAAATTGATAGCCGAATTTAAAGAGGGGGAGGATATGGATGCCTTTTTGAATTCCTTTGAAAATGTTTGCGTTCAGGCAAATATTCCTAGAGAGTCCTGGAGCTTCCAGCTATCCCGGCTACTTACTGGAAAAGCTCAGGATGCATTGGGTCAAGTGGACAATGACAATAATGATTATAGCAAACTTAACTACACTTTTAAAAAAGTATGATTTAAATGCAGAAACTAAATTCCGTAAGCTCATGAGAAGCCCTGGCATGAGCTACAAGGAGCTAGCCACAAAACAACGTCAGTTTTTAAAATGTTGGTGGGAAGGAATTGAAGCAAACTCTGTAGATAAAATTGAAAATGCTGTATTGTTAGAGCAGGTTTTTTGAGCATGCCCAGCAGAGCTCAAAACCTGGCTGGAGGACTGACATCCCAAAACAGGGCAAGAGGCTGCTGAACTCTTGGACCGTTATGCCAGGAGCAGACCTGCTCTGAGAGTGAATGGGGTGGACATGGCAGTGTAGAAAGGGAAATGCACACCTTCAGGACAGCTAAAACCCTCATTGCCTCCACCAAAACCAGTTAACCCCAGGTTTCAAAGAAAAGATTTTTCTGAGAAAATAAATGAATGCTGGGTTTGTAAAGAAACTGGGCATATTGCCAGACAGTATCCCAAAAGGGTGAGCACTATGCAAAGTGGTGCTAGGAAAGATGTGGGTTGTTTGTGTGTCCCTGAAAGCTTGCCTATAAACATGAGGGAGCACATGCACCCAGTCACTGTGAATGATGTACAGACACAAGGGTTAAGAGACACAGGGGCATCCCTGACATTGGTAAACGGGGATCTGGTAGAGCCTGGTCAGCTTATACCCAATAAATTTGTAACTGTACAGGGGTTCACTATGGAGGAGAAAACATTGCCACTCACTAGTTTTCTCCTAGACTGGATGAGACAGGGGGAACCATACAACAGGTTGTGGTAGCAGAAAATTTAGCAGTTGATGTAATTTTTGGCAACAATCTCACACTGGGGATAGTGTGTGCAGTTACCCACAGCCAAGTGGCAAAGGAAAATTGTGGTGCCCCAGACCCCACAGAAGCCACTGTGGAAACCACTGGGAGGCTGGTTCCCCAGCCTGTGTCTCCTGCTATGGAGACTAGTGAAAGGGGGTAGAAATTTCCACAGTAGCAGTTAATCAAACAGCTATAGAGGGTTACTCTGAGGAAGAAAGGGTGACCCATTGTCAGAGGGTTAGGGATGGCAGTGATCCTGAGTGCCCTGATGCTAGAACTAGGGACCCTAGTTTAGAGACTGAAGGGGACCTGTCCCATGCCTTGGGAATGTGTAAGGAGTTTGAAGCTGCTCGGAAAAGTAACCCTAATCTAGAGAAGCTGAGAGCTTGGGCAGACTCTGATGGAGCACAGGGAGGTGATGGGAAATATAAGGTTTATTGGGACAATGGACTGATGTATACTCAGGATGCTAAAACAGAGGTGGGGTGATAGGTAGGCAGCTTGTCATTCCCCAGGGGTACCATGACCAGTTGCTCAAGATTTCACATGATATCCCCATGTCTGGTCATCTGGGAATTATATGCATTACTCAGCAATTGACCCAGAATTTCTACTGGCCCAACTTCACCCAGCAGGTGAAGGAGTATTGCAGATCTTGTCACTGGTGCCAAGAAATAGGGAAGGCAGGTAAGAAGACCCAAGCTGCCCTAATTCTTTTACCCATAGTGGTGGAGCCATTCCAGAGGGTAGGAATGGATATTGTGGGGCCTTTAAATACTCCTAGCTCCTTTGGGAAGAGCTTCATCCTGACTGTGGTGGATTATGCCACCCGGTATCCAGAGGCAGTCACCCTATCCTCACTGAGGATAGACAAACTAGCTGATGCCTTACTAGGGATTTCCTCCCAAGTTGGGTTTTCGCAGGAGGTTATCACCGATCGAGGGGGTTCCTTCATGTTGGACCAGATGAAATGTTTGTGGGAGAAGTGTGGGGTGGTGCAGAGATGCACAACACCTTATCACAGCAAGCCAATGGACTTGTGGAAAGATTTAATGGTACCCTTAAGTCAATGCTCCAAGCATTTGCTGAACAGCATGGGAGGGACTAGGAGAAATACCTTCCCCACCTGTTGTTTGCACACAGGGAGGTACCCCAAGAGTCGACAGGGTTTTCCCCCTTTGAGCTCTTATATGGATGCTGGGTACATGGACCCCTAGACTTGATCTGGGAGGGCTGAGAAGGCAAGCACGCCACTCAGGGAACTCCCATAGTGGATTATGTCCTTAGGTTTAGGGAAAGGCTGAAGCAGCTTATGGGGACAGCCCAGAGCAACCTGGCAGCTGCCCAACAGACACAAAAAGTGTGATATGACTGCAGAGCCAGAGTTCACTCATACACAGTGGGTCAGGAAGTCATGGTCCTAATTCCGGTCCAGAAAGACAAACTGCAGACTGAGTGGGCCAGACCGTACAAAGTAGTCAGAAAGGTAAATGATGTGAACTGTATCATAGAGTTAGAAGACATACAGAAAAAATGTACCATGTCAACACAATGAAACCATATGCTAATAAGGGTGACATGGTGTTTGCAGTGTGTAGTCCAGGGGAAGGGATGGATGAAGGAGACCCCCATCAGGACTTTCTGGAAGAAAGCAAGTGGGAGTCCTCTGTGGGAGTAATTAAATTGTCACCCCAGTTGGCCCCGGACCAGATCCAGGAAGTAAGGGAGGTTTTAGCAGACTTTGCCCCACTGTTTAGTGCCAAGCCTAGACTAACCCCCTTAGCGACACATGATGTGGAGACAGGGATGCAGGCGCCCATACGGCGAACAGCATATTGGGTGTCAGAGGCTGTCCTAAAGGACATTAGGAGGGAGGTGGAGGATTGCTGGATTTAGGGGCAGTCTAGAGATCCCACAGCCCATGGGCCTCACCTGTAGTCCTTGTGCCCAAGCCAGATGGCTCTACTCATTTTTGTGTGGACTATCATGGACTGAATGCAGTCACAAAGTCAGACACCCACCCGATGCCATGGACGGACAAACTCCTGGACAAGAAGGAAGGGGAGACCTACCTTACAACTATTGATCTGACAAAGGGGTATTGTCAGGTAGAGTTAACTGCCAGAGCTAGGGAGAGGTTAGTCTTCATCACTCTGATAGGGTTATTTAAATTCAAAGTAATGCCTTTCAGAATGAAGAACGCCCTGGCCACTTTCCAAAGGTTGGTGAACCAGGTGTTAAATGGTGCTGAGAAGTACGCCGTGCCGTACCTGGATGACATTGCCATCTTTAGTGCCAGCTGGGATGAACACCTGTCCCACCTTAGGGAAGTTCTGGGCAGAATACAGAGGGCCGGGCTCACTGTCAAAGCTGAGAAGTGCCAGGTGGCCATGGCTGAAGTGGCATACCTTGGGCATGTTGTAGGCTGGGGACAGCTCCGTCCTAACCAAGTAAAAATAGAGACATTCAAGGCATGGCCCAGACCAGAAATACAGAAGCAGGTTAGGAGTTTTCTAGGGACAGCAGGGTACTATTGGAAATTTGTACCCAATTACAGTGCCCTGGCTGCTCCTCTATCTGACCTGGTAAAGAAAAGGATGCCTAAGAAAAATACCTGAGAATCAGCCTGTGAAAAAGCCTTTACCAGACTGAAGGAGGCACTGTGCAATGCTCCTGTATTAACAAGTCCAGACGATAGCAGACCTTTTGCATTCCAGACTGATTCCTCAGATGTGGGTATTGGGGCAGTACTGAGCCAGACATCCAACCAAGGGAAGGATCACCCCATTGTGTACCTGAGTAAAAAGTTACTTTCCAGGGAGCAGGCTTACTCTACTGTGGAAAAAGAGTGTCTTGCCATAGTGTCGGCCCTAAAGAAGTTAGAGCCATACTTATACGGGCTAGCATTTTGAGGTACAAACTGATTATAACCCCCTGGTTTGTCTGACACAAATGGGAAAAATGAATGGCAGACTATTAAGATGGAGTCTTGCCTTGCAAGGGTATGACATGACGATCTCACAAAGGTCAGGGGCAAAGCATAAAAATGCAGATGGCTTGTCATGTCTGTTTGAGGCATGAACTGACTTAGAGAGCTCATCCAATGCAGGGGATAGAGCCCCCAAATTCAGTCTAGGTGGGGAGGAGTGTGATACTGTTCCCCCTTGCTTATGATTATTGTTTGATATTGTATTATAAATAAATGGTCTGTGTAATTGTCTCACACAAGTTAGCAGATTTGACCTGCAACATTAAAGGTCAGTAGCTGGAACTACAGGATTTCATTAAACTGACCAGGGAAAAAAAACTAATTAACTGTTTTCCCTCCAGAGGGCATTTTATTACCTTTTTATGACCTGCCCAGGCTTTTGAAGTTGAAACTAAACATAAAGTTTATGAATAACAGGGTGAAGAGTAATTTGACAGGTTCCTCTCAAATTTTAACATGCAACCGAGAAATAGTGACAAATGGTAGGACTGTTAAGTTCAAAGAGAAATGTTTAATTAAAGGATGTCATATTTAGGAAATGTGTTTTTTTCTGATGTTACCATTAATTAAAAATACCTCCTTGTACAAAAATATTTTAGAATTAATTCAAACAGGAGGAACTAGCTGACTCACCAAAAGGGGTGGGGAGATAGAGTGAAATGATCCCTGTATCTGGGGAATGTGTGTTATATCATCATGGGCTCTGAGACGGAAAGCTCTCTCTAACTAAACTCACTTAAGAAGGTAGTACTTAGATAGCAAAGATCTTAAGTACTGTGGTAGGAGTTTTGTTCTGTAATTTTCCCATTTTCTTTTCTGACTGTGAGCACATGCTATATTGTTCTGTATTTCATTTTACCTGTTTTTTTTTATCATAGTTTTAGTAAACAACCATTTCTTTTAAATACTGCCTGGGTGTCTTCTCAGTTTCCTTTTGCATGTGAAGTGCCTGTATTTAAGTCTGACAGCTGTTGAAAAGCTGGATTGTGTACTGAGCTTGTATAATAAGGTAAGAATATACTTAAGGTCTCTTATTGAGTTTAACAGGGTTCATTTTGGAGGCCTGGCTGGGTGCCCCTGGCAAAAGATTGTACTGCAGTCCAGAAGAGGGTACTTATCTGAGCCTGTACATTGGGTATGCTAGCACAAGGTTCACATTTTGAATCCCCCCCAGAACTCGAGGCTAAAAGTGATTCGGACCCAAAGCAGGCAGGAGGGTTGCCCTGTCTGTTACCTGTTCACAATATTGCACTCTGAGATTGGCACTGTGGGAGCAGAGGGCCTTACTTGTGGAGTGTGTTTGTGACACCCAGCAGTGTAACTCCATTACATGTCCTAGTGAAACATTTTAATTTTCAACTTCCTTAGAAGTACTCTTTCTTAATGGTTTCTTAACATCCCATATTACTAGAGTGAAGACCCTGCAAGAGGAAACATCAAGAAATGTCAGCAAGGATTACTTCTATCCCCAGATCCTGTAACCTATGGCTAGTCGACTGTAAGACTGTAACACTGAAGCTGTAGTGTACCTACTCAGGTGCTCATGTGGAATCTTTTATGTGGGCCACACTAAGCAGAAACTCATACTGAGACTGAATGAACACTTGCAGGCTATTATAAATAAGAATTTAGAGTATGCAATTGCAGCCCATATACATAGAGCAACTGCTAATACTGGCCATAGGGTACAGGCTTTAGGGATAGAAGCAATCCCACACAATATTAGAGGGGGAGACATGGAGAACTTGCTTAATATGAAGGAACAGGAATGGGTTTTTCACTTGGGTGCCCTGAGGAGACCAGGGGCCCAATTCCAAGAGAGTGGCTGGAGCATGACGCAAACTGCACAATGGCAGAGATAGACATTCAAACCCTTGTGACATGCGAGCTGTGCCCAATTCCAGAACAAAGGCGAAGTACAACAGAAAACAGTGGAATTACACACGTCAAAAGTTATGCCAGAAACACCAGTCGCAAACTGCAAGGCATGATGCAACTCAAAGCCAATACAAAAGTGCACAAACTACACACCTGTCACATACAGTAATGTAGGTGAAAGCAATGACACAAACCGAGGTAGTGGCGGCACAGGCGGCAACATCACAGAAACGCAAACAGAACTTTGCAACAGAGGAGACAGATGTCCTCTTAAATGAGGTTGCAGCCCAGGTCAAACTGCTAATGGGCAAGGGTGGAGAGAGGGAACTGCAAAAACAGTGCAAGGCTGCCTGGGACACAGTCGTCTGTAAGGTGAATGCGGTGGCCAATGCCAGGTGCATAGTAAGAGTCTTACAGAAGAGGCTCAGTGACCTGAAAGCATCATGCCAAGGACAAGGAGGCACACAATAAGCATTGTGCAGCACAACAGGTGGTGGCCAAAGAGAGAAGAGGCCTCTCAGCACCCTTGAGGAACATGTCCTGGCATTCCTGGGCCAGCACAGTGTGCATGGGGACACAGAGCTTGACACAGCATGGATGGGGCTGGAACAGGTAGGTGGTGAACAAGCGCTGCAACAGCAATGTCTGTGTGCCACGGCAGTGGGGGCGGGGGCGGCCCGGCCAGAGATGTGCAGCTGTGCAGTAGCACTGCATGGTGCAGGACAGGGTCAGTGGCATGGTGAGGAGTACACACCCCAGGAGGCATGCAGGGATGCAGCAGAAATGGGCCAGTAGGGTATGACTGTAGTGACAGGCAGCATGAGGAGCAGAACTGCAGTGTGTGGGGTCCTGGGGCCACCCTTGGCAGCACGATGCGTAGAACTGAATGTGTGTACAGAGGTCCTGGGCAGTAGCATGGGCATGTGCCCTGCAGCCGTGTGGGTGCTGGGGTTCCTGTGTTGTGGGCAATGTGTGGGCCTTGTACCTGTGCAATGGCCCACAAGGACCCAACAATGGTGGGGTTGTGGCCTGTGACCTGTGCCACTATAATGTGCATGGGCAATGCAGGGGTAGGCATGGTGTCATGTGCAGTGGTCTGTACATGACACAGTGATACTGATACACTGCCATGACGCCACAGGTAAAGGCGGGTGAAAACACAGAAGAGGACGACAGTAGTGCTACAGGCAGTGACACAGAGGAGCCCAACACACAGCCAACCAACATGCAAGACACTGAGACGGACCTACTGGACAGTGCAGACACCATGGTGCAGGACAGTGTACCAATACCACAGGAGGACGTGCAGCAGGCTGCAGCAGTGCCACAGCAGGAGGAGGATGGCATGGATGTCTGTGACCTCTTCAGTGTCAACAGCATTGCAGCCAGTATAGCCCAGGACCTGAGCCCCCCCCACATACGAGGAGCTGGAGGTGCACCTGAACAATGCAGCACACTCCCTACAGGACACACATGAAAGGACACCCACGGACTATGCCACCTTCTGCAGGACATTGGTGGATCATCATGAGGAGCAGTCAGAAGTTGCTAGGCTGCATATGCCTCTACCTTGACGTCCACCAAAAAACCCTGGAAGAGCAGATGGGCAGCCTAGTGACTGCCACTGAGACTGGAACACGCAAAACAGAGCCAGCCATGGGGAAGCTGGTTGATGCCATGCATGCCACACAGGCCTGTGCCAGGGAACAGACACAGGCCATCACACATCTGGCAGTGGCCATGGAAGGGTCCATGGCACAGCAGCAGAGACAGATGGACATCCTGGCAGCAGCCCTACAGAACATCCTGGCAAAACATGCAGTACGCCAACCAAAGATGATGGAGGCTGCCACACAGGCAACACAAGCAGTGCGTCAACCGCAACTGATGGATGTTGCCACACAGGCATAGGTCCCTGTGCAGACCCAACAGCATGATGCAGTGCCACAAGCAACACCAAAGGGTACAGAGAAACCACCAGGACACACAGTGCCAGATGTGCCACAGACAGCGACAGTCAGCACAGGAGTGCAGCCATCACCACCACCCACCAACACATCTGTGGAGCAGAATGCAGTAGCTACCATCCCCAGGACCAGGGATATGTCACAGTTGCAATGAGGGCTGCCTGGTGTTGCAGGTGGCAGAGGTGCAACCAGCAGTGGTGCCAGTACCAGAACTCCCCAACAGAGGACGGACACATCTGTGGCTAGTACAGTACATACACCTGCTCCAGCAGTGGGACAGGAGGACATCAGCACACTGACAACAAGGCATGGGGCTATGCCAGGAATGGCATCACCTGTCCCTGGCAAGCATGGCAGGAGGTGAAAGACAGTGGCAGTGCAGGGCCTAAGCATGACTGGCAGAACAGCAGTGGTGCAACAGGGCATGGGGGGGGGGGTGCTGCACAGATGCAGGGAATGTTGCACCCATGCCACATAGGGAGACACCGGACTTCCAACCAGTTAAATGGAGGAGGGCTGTGCAACAGCCAGCAGACAAATGACAGTAACTGTGTTGAAGGGCATACACAGGGGGGGTGGGCACTATGTATAGCATTACTCATGATGTGCATGGTAGGGTGACTGTGTGCAGGATGTGTGCGTGTGTGGGTGCACAATGTGTGGGTGTATGTGGGATGTGGGACAGCACAGTGCGTTGGTGTATGCGGTGTATTGCCACTGGGTGTGTTTGGGTGTATGTTATGCAAGCACAAAATGTTGTACTGCATCACAGTCCTGTAGTACTACGCAGAATACAACAGTAAACATATATCACAGCCATTTGTTTCTTGTCAGTCATTGCCAACAAGGTGCCAGCTGTGATTGGGCATTACCATGTATGGCATACTGTGCCAAGGTATGGCATGCGGCGTGCATTTATGTGTGTGTGTATCTGTGCACCATGCGCATGTCCAATCCACATGCCGCAGTTGCCAGCTAAACGCTTGCATGTATATGCGGCAAATGGCACACACAGGCATGGCACAGTGGGTGGCTGTGCCAATGGTGGCATCGGTGGATGCAGACATGTGGTACAGCAGACTGCACTGTGTGTGCCAGTGCCACCACTGTGCACTGCCTAGGACTACTGTGTCTGCACATGTGTTCTATGAACATGTCGACTGTGCATCTATAACACATGTACTGCATGCCTGCAACACATGTGCACATGTCCCTAAACCAGCCGCATGTGTGGCATGTTTTGCCACATCTGATGAGTGCTGTTGCATGCACACATGGTGCATATCTGGCATGTGGCAGAGCAGGTTGCACGTGAGGCCTGCATGTGTCTCATGTGCGTACATATGCCATCATGAAGGCGTGGCACCACTGTCAACACAGATAGCAGATACAGGGTGCACAGTGCTGGGACAGGTCTAGGAACTGTAGGGCAGTGCAAGTGACAGCAGGGTGTGTTCCCTATGTGGCAGATCACCAAATTTTACACCAGCTAAGACAGCCCAGCTCATCAATCTGGTGCAGCAGTGGCACACAACACTGCTGCCACCTGGGTGCAGGAACCACACAACAGCTGCCAGGGACAGTGTGTGAAGGGCCATCAGGTCACACCTATGTGACATTAATGGCATACGGCACACCCCGAGGCAGCTCAAGCACAAATGGCAGGATCTCACCAGGTGGGACCCTGCCATCCTGAGGTGCATGTTGTCTATGGCCGAGAGGAGGGATGTAGAGATGCAGACTGGCCAGCAACCCAGTGCAGGTGGGTATGGTACCAGGTTTGCATGGAGAGGCACTGCACTGTCACAGACATCATGGACACCTGACCTACACAGATGGTAATGTGTTCTCCATCCACACAGATGTACACAGCACAGTCCAGGACCAGCGAGGTTGGCATGCAGTGGACTGACAGCATGGAGGTCAGTGGCATGGGATGCAGGGACACTGGAGGGAAGGTAGGTGCATGCAGTGTCCACTGTGTGGTATGGTCATGCTGCCAGGGTTTGACATGTGACTATGGGGTGCAGAGTGCATCCAGAGTTACCCATGCAGGTAGTGGACTACAGGGTCACCTGGCCATGTATGTGTGAGGGGTCCCTATGTGCCCTTGGTGTGCATGTGGACATCACACAGTGCTATTATCCAGGATGTGGGTCACTATCAATCAGTCAATATCTTTATTTATCCAGGCAGGTACCATTGAGCAAGCTCATTTACAAGGTGGTCCAAAAAAACAAAGCTGGGAGCTCAAATATTCATTTAAATGCTTTCACTCATTCGTTGGTTGTTGCAGTTGTCTTTTATTATGATTAAAATCCCCTACGTTTAGCTCCTTTGAGCTTGTTCATGGGGCATTCAGAATCTGTGTTAAACACAAAAATAATCACTTTTTCATACTTTAATTACATTTTCTTCACATCTCTTTTTACTGTATTTTTAATAATTTAAAGGACACATTTCACTTTTTTACCATTAGAGTTTCCTATACTTTTTGTTCCGATTGTATAGTGGTATCTATTATCATAGTACTCTCTGTGAAATGAAACATAAAAAGGTTTTTTTAAAACACTTTTACACAATATTGTGCACAGTCCATAATATCAGCTCCTGCTTGTGACTTCAATCTTAAATTTGAATTCCTCATAGCTCACATACCTATAGAATCACTGCTTTATTTTATCAAATTAAATGTCCAACTATCATAGAAACCGGAGCCAATAGTGTTTCTCCTTATAAGTATCCAGATCCTTTTGTACTTATGCTGTAATACAGAATGCAATTCTTCAATTCAAAATAAGCTTTTACTTTAAATTTATACTAAAAATGTAATCGAATACTGAAAAATGAGATTCGAGTTCCTTAAATTTCACCATACCTCTTAAACTTGTAAGCTTATTCAATTTTAGCCTTTGTTCTAGCAAGAGCTACCGAACTGAACCCAATTGCTTTCACCCTATAAACCAAATAATCATTTAAATTGCTTTTAGGTTTTTAAACATCGCAATGTTATTTATATGGTGATTCACAAATGCGGTTACCTTTCTTTGACTGAACTGCTTCTAAAGACTATTAGGTCCAAACAGCAATGGCGTTTCTAAGACGCTACACGGCTCTTGCGATGTGTCTTCCTCTTGAGCCCACTTGGATTTGCTGCCAGAGTGATGTATCACTCTTTTGTACTTCTCGCGATATGCGAGTGTTGCTAAGCAACAGTACACTTCTACACTCTGTGAACAGAGTGACGAAGACAGCTTTTCCAAGTGGGCTCTATTATGGAACTGATTAAATATGGGCTGTGCTTTCATAATAGATGAAAATAATTAGTTTTGTCAGCTTTCTATAACTGCAGTGATTCCTACAATCATACTGAATATTTTATTTAAACATAAACACATCCATATGTTTATACAGTAATACTTAGAATTATTCACCATAATGGATATTAGAATACAGTTTTTTTACTGGATTTTACAGCACTTTATCTATATTTATAATCATAATGGTCCAAAATCATATATAATGACTTATTTCCATTCATTTTCATTTTAATTTGATATATAGCATATCGCTAACGACTTATAATGCTAGCATGGTGAATATTAAAGTTGTATTTGGTACAAAAACTTAAATATAGGTCTGCAATATGAACAACGATAATCATATAGCATCATTATGTAATCACAATCCCTTTAATTTTATTGCTCATTTATGTATAAATTTTATTTCCAATTTCAAACTAAGTATAATCCTTACCTAAACTGTTTTACACTTTTTCTGATATAACCCAATCATTCTCAACTATTATATTGACTGTTTTAAGTCTTTCTTGTGATTAATACATTATTCTTTATTGCTGTTTCTATAATTTAAAACTAAATTTTTTAACTTTTAGTTTTGACTCTAAATCATTTTATTGTTACTCTGGATCACTCCAGTCTTTTCTTATAATGTTCAGATGCACACTTGCCAATTACTTTCTATGTTCTTTCCTACCCTAGAATCTAAAGTTTTTAGTTGGAAGATCCATTTCATTTCTGCTAGTTCCAACATTTTTATATAATTACCTCCTCTTGGTGATGGTTTGACTACCTCTAGTCTCCAGAACCTAAGCAATGCTCCTATGTGGCCTGCTTGATTAAAATGCAATGCTACTGGTGATTGTTGATCTTTATTTCTAATATCCCATTTATGTTCTATTATTCTCTTTTTTAATGCTCTCTTAGTTTGGCCTACATACAAACGATCACAGGGACATTGTATAACATATATTACTCCTTCTGTATTACAGTCTATAAGTTCCCTGATTTTGAATTCTGCATTAAAATGAGGGTGTTTAAAAGTATTCTTTTTGCTGGTATTGTTACATACTGTGCATTTCCCACAGCTTGTCATCCCTGGCTTTAGGGGACCTAGTAGTAACTGTGTTTCTTTTGTACCTTGCCTTCTGAATTGAGAATGAACCAATTTATCTTTTAGGTTACTAACCTTTTTTGCTACTGTTATTGGTCTTTGTTGTAATACCATGTTACACGGGTTATCAGACGCTACTATATGCCAGTATTTGTTTACTATTCTTCTTATGTCTGACATTTTATGGTTATATTTTATAGCTAATACTGTTCTGTTTGTGTCTTTTTTAACCTCTTTTTTCTGTAATAGTTCCTCTCTTGTTTTATTTTCAATTTTCATTTCTGCTTGTTTTAAAATTGTTGTTTTATAGCCCCTATTTCTAAATCTTCCTATCATATCCTGTTTATGTTGATTATAATCTATTTCTCTACAATTTCTTTTCACTCTTACTAATTGCGCATACGGTATGCTATTTTTAAGTTTAGGTTCATGATAGCTAGTACTATCCAGTAAGGTGTTTCTATCTGTCTCTTTCCTAAATATTGACGTACTCAAATTACCTTCTTCCTTTTTTGTTAGCAGATCCAAAAAGGAAATAATAGTAGTTCCATAATTCATTGTAAATTTTAAATTACTATCCCATCCATTTAAACTTATATTCATATAATTCTTGTTCTGTTCCTGCCCATATACAAAAAACATTGTCAATAAGATGTTTCCACATAGTTATCTTGTTTATAAATGCATTATATTGTTCATTAAACACTCTTTCAGATTCAACATTTATCATATAAGCATTTGCGTACAATGGGGCCATTGTGCTGCCCATAGCTGTGCCTCTATCTTGCTGATAAAAGGAACCATCAAATTCAAAGTAGTTATTTTCTAAAATGAATAATGCTAACTCTTGTAACATTTCTGTTCTTGGTGTCATATTATTTTGCCGTGTGTTCAAAATTTTTCCCATATTTACAACCCCCCCTCTCTATGTGGTATGGAGGTATATAAATCTACCACATCCCATGTGACTAGAATTGTGTCTGTTAAATCTGCTCTTTCTGATAAACGTTCCAATTGTCTCATTATATCGGATGAGTCTTGTATATAAGTATTGCTTTGTTCTATTAGTGGTTGCACATAATAATTAATATATTTAGCAACTGGGTCAAACAATGAATCTATTCCTGAGACAATAGGTCTTCCAGGTGGATCTCTCATATTTTTATGAATTTTTGGAATGCTATAAAAAGGTTGGTACTTTCAGAAAATCCATGGTTAACATTTTCAACTCCCACTCCTGCATCCAATTTAAGTCCACAAATTCACTTAACAATTCTCTTAATTTGCCTTGTAAAAATACAGTGGGATTTTCTGGTAGTAACGAATAATTCATCCTGTTTTGTAATAAATTCATACACATTCATTTGTAATCTACTCTATCTTGAATTACTATTCCTCCTCCTTCATCTGCTTGTTTTATTACAATTTCATTGTCACTGCTTAAATCAGTCAACGCCTTCCTTTATTCTCTTGTTACATTTTGGTAATTTGTCCATAATTGATTCCTATTTTTATATAAATCCATAACTTTTTTTCTACTAAATGACAAAAGGTTTCTATCCCGTGGTTTCTACCTTGAGGAGGGCAGAAACTAGATTTTATATTTCATGCCCTTTTAATTTGATTTTGTTCTGTATCACCTGTGGCATCTCCCTCAAACAAATTCTTTAATCTTAATTTTCTAAAGAACTATTGTAAGTCCACTTCTAATTCAAACAGGTTAACCGGTTGTGTAGCCGCAAATGATAGGCCTAACCCGAGAACTTGCTCCTCTATGTTAGATAAAGTCCTTTTACTTAGATTGAATATC
This sequence comes from Neoceratodus forsteri, assembly GCA_016271365.2. NCBI lineage: Eukaryota > Metazoa > Chordata > Ceratodontiformes > Ceratodontidae > Neoceratodus > Neoceratodus forsteri. The sequence goes on along the minus strand of CM057451.1, from coordinate 839,572,120 downwards.
GGTATCATTTCTGCATTTGTTTGGGTTGATCTTTGTCCATATAAGATGTCTCTATTCCTCTTCCACCTGTCCCTCCTCATGCCCCTCCCCCTCTACTGCCTCCTCAAAACCGCGTTTGTGATCTGAAATAATCTTTATTTAAATTAGTATTTCTTAAGTCATATATTGTTTCTCCTGTTGCTCCTGTTGATGTACTTGCTTGTTGTGACATACCAGTATGTTCTTGTATTTCTTCATCTTGTGTGTGAGAGTCCCTTGTATAACTACTGTCACTATCTGTTCCACTTTCTGTGTTGTATAAAGTTTGTCTTCGCCTATTATATTGTTTATATGTATACACTCTATTTTCCTTATAGTCATTTGTGTCTCTTATGAATTTTCTAATTTTTTGTTGTTTTAATTTTTCTTCATATTCCAAAAGCTTCTTTTTTATTTCTTCTAAGTTATGAGTAAATTCCTCTGCTTCCAATTGTAATTTCAGTACATCTTGTGTTTTTTGTATGTCTTCTACTATAGTTTTCCTTTCATCAATTATTGCTTCAATGAGTGCATACATGAAGTCACAGCAAGCTCTATTACGTATCCCATCCCACTTAGTGAACAATTTCAAAGTATTAATCCCTATATTGGTTCCACCGCTATTCTGAAACCTCTAGGTATTCTATTGTGCTCTAGATACTGCGTAAGAGTTAGACCATGCCATTCCAGTCTTGTATCTTTGAATTTTAAACTTTCTATTTTTTGTGCCATATTTTTTGGAGTTCCCCCATTTGTGTTGAGAGGTCTCTACTACCTCTCATTGCTTGGAATAATGACTTTCTTTCATCATCTGAATATGTTGTGAAGTGTAAAGTATTCTGTTCCCACTGTACACTATTCCCAATGTCTTGTAATGCTGCAATTCCCTCATTCATTTTTATTATGTATGGTAAATTTCCTGATATTGGTCCTTATTTCGAATTATATTACAAAAAGTTTTTAGTTAAAGTCAAATTTATACTATCTAGATTAATTTTAGTACAAAAAACTTATTTGTTAGAGATATTCATTAATTATATTTAATATTAACACCAACTTCCAAATGAAATGTAACCCACCCTCAAGACACATTCAAAAGTACATTCAAACAACAATGCAAATGGGTAATGGTGTTGGAAATCCTTTAAGAAGAGCTCCTTAGAAGGTGTCCAATAATCATCCGAAAAACCAAAGCTGGGAGCTCAAATACTCATTTAAATGCTTTCACTCATTCGTTGGTTGTTGCAATTGTCTTTTATTATGATTAAAATCCCATATGTTTCACTTTGAGTTGTGTTAAACACAAAAATAATCACTTTTGCATACTGTAATTACATTTTCTTCACATCTCTTTTTACTGTATTTTTAATAATTTAAAGGACACATTTCATTTATTTACCATTAGAGTTTCCTATACGTTTTGTTCCGATTGTATAGTGGTATCTATTATCATAGTACTCTCTGTGAAATGAAACATAAAAGAGTTTTTTTAAAACACTTTTACACAACATTGTGCACAGTCCATAATATCAGCTCCTGCTTGTGACTTCAATCTTAAATGTGAATCCCCCATAGCTCACATACCTATAGAGCCACTGCTTTATTTTATCAAATTAAATGTCCGACTATCAGAGAAACCGGAGCCAATAGTGTTTCTCCTTATAAGTATCCAGCTCCTTTTGTGCTCATGCTGTAATACAGAATGCAATTCTTAAATTCAAAATAAGCTTTTACTTTAAATTTATACTAAAAATGTAGTCGAATACTAAAAAGTGAGACTCGAGTTCCTTAAATTTCACCATACCTCTTAAACTTGTAAGCTTATTCAGTTTTAGCCTCTGTTCTATCAAGAGCTGCTGAACTGAACCCAATCGCTTTCACCCTGTAAACCAAAATAATCATTTAAATTGCTTTTAGGTTTTTAAACATCGCAATGTTGTTTATATGGTGATTCACAAATGCTGTTACCTTTCTTTCATTTTCTTACAAGGTGGACCTGTGGTCCTACAGTAATAATACAGAAAGACAAGTTACAATAGTACAAATAGTAAAAATAGCTGCTATTATAGTAAAAATGCACATTTACAGGTAATATACATTGAACATAGATCTACAAAGAGTCATGGATAATGAACTTGCGCTGCATCCAAGCCCCAAAACTGCATTTTGTAGTGGGAAATGTTAGGGGGAGGGTAGGTATACCAGATAGAAGATATCAAGCACGTAATATAGGGAGAGGTGGGGAATAGGGGCGCAAGTGAAGAGGACCCAATTGTTAGAGCAGAATGAGGCATTGGGAGGGCAGAGGACCATACGAAAGGTGACAAAGTGATTTTTGCCCCAAAATGTGGTGACATATGGAGGAAAAAAGCTGCCGTTGTACTAAGTGCAAGAGGAGAAATATAGTAGCAGGGGCATAACTGGGAGGGTCCTGGAGGATGGGGCAGAGGGAGGTGTTGGGTGGACAAGGCACCTAATATTTTTTTGGGAGAAAGACGATAGTTATTCCCAAGTACGGTAGCATGTGCTAGAATCAGGCTACAGCTGTTCAGAGTGTCAACGAATAAGATATAAGAGTTCAGCAATAAATCCTGTGGATCTGTTGGTGGGCATGCTAGAGGCAGAGGCACACATTTAAGCTGAGGGGGCTGCTGTTTGTGGGCCACCGTTTGAGGGAGAGAGGTTAGTTAGTGTCTAGTAAAGCAGCTGCAAATTTCCATAATGCTATCACGGTAAAGCCTTTTGAACAAAAGGGTACTTACTGGGGTTTTCAGCTTAAGTATTTTGGGGTTTTTATTCCATATTGATGGGAGTGAGAATCCAAAGGTGGCTCTCCTGACTCATGTGAGTGCTGTGGGTATATTTAGCAGGAGTTGTGAGCAGCTCCTAAGGGAATAATTCCTGGGCACAATCGGAGAAAGACTGTCAATGATGTATTGAGGGAGTTTGCCACTGAGGGCTCTAAGAGTCCAGAGTGCTGCATTAAAGTTGCACCTATAGTGAAGTGAGGTCCAGCTCATGGTGGCATATAGTGTGCAATGATGGGTAGAGAAGGGGAGGTCAGTGATGAAGTGTATAGCTCTGTGGTAGAGTGTATCCAATTTTCCAAGATAGGAAGTTGCACAGCTACTGTATATGAAGTCTGCGTAGTCAATTAAGGATAGGAATGTGGCTTGGACTAGTCATTTCTTTGCATCTGCTGTAAGAAGTCTTCTTATCCTGTAAAAAAAAGGGGGTTGGTGGGGGGTGCAGTGTGCAGGTGTGGTGTTACAGTCATGTCATGCATGTCATCTGTTGTGTGTCCCATGGCCCACAGAGGCAGTGCACAGTCACACATGCACATGTGTCATTGCACTACTGGGGGTTCCCGTACTGCCACTGGCTGACGTGTCATTGCTACATTGCAGGTGACCACAGCAGTGTCACACCATGGAAAGGGCACTGCTGCATGCTATGGTGGAGCAGAAGGCTGTTGATGGTAGGGTGTACATCCATCGCAGAAGCCAACGGTGCCACAGGGCCCACCCACTGCCACCAGACACAGCTGAGGAGGATGATGATGAGGTGGAGGAGCAGGAGGACAATGCAGCCACAAAGGGGGAGGAATCACAGCAGCATGCAGCCACAGAGGGGGAGGAGACACAGGAACATGCAGCCACGGAGGGAGAGGAGGTACAGGAGCATGCAATCACAGAGGGGGAGGAGGCACTGCAGCATGCCGGCTTGGACCCCAGGAGAGTGGTGCAGCATGGCATTGTGGATATGGACTAGGGCCACCTGCAGAGAATGATGGCAGTACAGATGGACAATGACATTGAGCATGCAGCACCAGAGATGGATGACATCATGGAGTGCCTGCTACACTGTCCTGGGACCATAGTGGAGGACTGTCACCATTCCATCAGGGTCAGCAGCTACTGCAACATGGTTACTGTTGGCCAGGATGGCCAGGATGTGCAGATGATGAGACTGGGCCTGTGGCAAGCTGGGTGCAGGGGTTGGAGGTTGTGCCACTGGAGGTTGTGGCGGCCATGGATGCTGGTGCTGGTGCCATTGCACAACTGCATCATGTGGCCCCAGAGGAGGACATTGGAACACCTGCAGAGGGGCATGGACAGCAGGCTGTGGGCGGTCATCAACAGCAGGACCCAGCTTAACAGGCAAAGCCGGCCAACAGGGACCAGGTCCTCATGAACCTTGTGACTGCCATCATAGGCAATGTAACACACCTTCGTGGATCCCTTGGTGCCCTGCTTAATGCCCTGTGGGACCAATAGGGCAGGGATTCATTACTGTTTTGTCAGTGTCAGTGCCTCTTTATAGTGTTGTGCACTGTGCCTATACTGTGATGTGTTGGGGGGAGGAACCTGTATGCTGTGTGCATGGGTGTTGATTAGTAGTTGCACTATGTACAGTTATGTTGTTGTTGTTGTTGTTGGGGGGGCCCATAGCAACTTTGTTGTGAACCCTTGTCCTTTCTCCCCTACCCCATGTTACTGTTGTTATTGCTTACTGTTGTTACACATTATTTAATAAAGTTTATCTTGGCAACACTGTCCCAGTGTCCCTGTGTGTGGTCTGCAAGCGTGTGTGTGCCTCAGTGTCTGTATATGGCACTGTGCAAGTGCGGTCACATATGTGTAACAGACGCTTATGTGCGTCCGCATCCTGCACATGGATCATGGGTGATGACTGTACACACCACGGCCACAGTCACACACTGGTGTGCATGCCATCATGGTGCACCACAGTTGCAGCAGTGCTCTGTGGTGGGACCTGTACGCATGCCACCACACTGTGTCGGTCATGCCAGTGTGGTGTCCATGGGCCTTTACAACACCATTCCACCCAGTGGTATAGTGGGCTCTTTGGGTGGCACCGGTGGCACATCACCATGGTGTACACCCACCAAATGACAGTAGGAATGTGCTGCTAAGTGCTTTGTTCCTGTTGTGGTGTCACTCTTAACATGCACTGGTGGCCATGGCAGGTGCATTGTGCCTGGTGGCAACATGCACACGTTGGTGTGCCACTGTCCTGTGTGTCGACCACTGATGACTGATTCCCCAAATACCATGATTCCCATTACATGCCATGTGCACTGTTGGACTGTGTGTGCACCCTTGTGTGTTGTGTTGTATACCATGTTGTATATCTTTTCCAGGATCATATGCTGTGTCCATGTCCGGGTATGTCTAGTACTGTGTTGGTGTCTGTCTTGGGTTGTCTGTCAGGTGGTCTGTGCCTGTCCCCAGGTGCATTCAAGGGGTGTTGCAGTGTCACTGGTGTGGACATATGTGTTGCAGTGCACTACCCATGGTATATGGTGCTTGTTCCAGGGTGCTGTGCAGCTTGTCTCCTGTCCAGCTGTTCAGCGCTGCAGCCACATGGTGCCTTGGTCATGTCCCCCGCACTGCAGCTGTTCTGCCACTGACTGGGGGCCTGCCACCATTCATGGTCACTACCACCCCGCCACACGACACATGTGTCTGTGGGCAGGAGTTTGTGCAATACACATTTCCTTGCACACACAGCATGCCACTGTGCATGCAGGCACCTCAGCTTCACCTGTTGTGTGTCACTCCTCAGTACCGCATGTGACCCCATGTTGTCACTGTGGCCCTGCAGCATGACAGTGCTGGGACATTACTACATGTCTGTATCATGTGCCACTCCCATTGTTACCCATTGTGCTGACAGCCCTCTCTGTGTTGACTGGCAACATGTCTGGCCACAGCATGCTAGTGGCCATGGTCCTGTGCATGTCTGGGTCTGTGTGACCACAACACCCTCCTAGCATATAGTGACTGTCTGTGGATGGCCCAGTGGCCTAGTATCATGTGCAGCCATGTCAACCAGTTGCTGTATGACACACATGGTCACTGGTACAGCAGCAGTGCTGCCACATGGATTGCATGGCACTTGGCAGACAGTATCCTATCCTGTGTTGTTCATCAGATGGTCCTTGTGGTGCCATGTTGTTGATGCATCCCACTGCTGTGTGTTCCATACTGCTGCAGGTGCCACCCTTGGGGTTGTGTTGGTGTGATGCCTCAAAAGTATTGCTGTATGACCTCACGCCTCACGGTGTCCTGCAGACACTCCCCATTGTGATTGTTCACCTGTCATGCTGTCGGGCTCTCCATTGCCTTCCACTGGTTCACCAACCTCTGGTCTGTGTCTGGTAGTGGTACACGATATGCCAGTGCAATGTTATGAAGGATGCAGCAGGCGAGCACAATCCTGCAGGCCATCTCAGGGCTGTACTGCAGCGCACCACCTGATTGGTCGAGACATCAGAATCTTGCCTTTAGGAGCCTGAATGTGCACTCAGTAACAGATCTTATGCTGGTTAGGGCCTCGTTATACTGCACCTCTGCTGTGTTCTGTGGTGTTCTCACTGGTGTCATCAACCATGGCATCTGGGGTATCCACTGTCACCTGTTGGGGATGGGGAGAGTACTGTTTAGTTGCCAGTTCATATGTGCTGCACTGCCCACATCTGCTATGTATTGTGTATGGGGCACACACACAGACACACACAACCACACACGCACAACATTGGCCATGTACATGCATGGCATGGGCATCCTGCAGTGCTGTGTGGCTCACCCATGCCTGTGGGTGGTGCACTGTGTGTATGGTCCATGGCCCTGCACGTATCCCATGAGTGCTGTGTCATATGCCTCTGTGACTGTCACATCTGTACATTGCATTGCCTGTGCATCCTGTCCCACTGTTGTGCCACCATGCATGCACCAGCTGAGCACACTGTCTGAAACTCACAGACACAGTGACACATGCACACTGCTGCAGGTTTTGTCAGCCCCAGTGCATACTGATACGCCATCCATCTGTGATAACCCCTCTTTTAAAGGCCTTCTGTAGCCTACTGTTCCAAAATATGTGAGAGTCATGGCAGGATCCAGGGTACTTAGCCACCACATCTAGTATGGCGACAGTCACTGTCACATATCACCTGAATGTTCATAGAGTGGTACCCCTTTCTGTTGATGTACACATCCCCATCTGCTGTTGGTGCCCTGATGGCCAAATGTGTGCAGCCAATCACCCCTAGCACACGGGGGAGCTGTGCCACTGTGTAAAATGCCTGCTTCACTTGGTGCAGTTGTTGGGCATCCCATGAGAAGCTGTTGTACCTTGAAAGTGCATCATATCAGTGCTTTCAGGATCCTCCTCAGGCACCTCAACACCACCACCTGGGATATGCCCACGGTGTCCCCTGTGGGTGATTGGAAGCTCCCTGTTGCTAGGAAGCACAGCGCTGTACTGACACACACTTCCACAGCCAGTGGATGACCCCTGTTGGTGGTACTGTGTAGGTCCTCCCACAGGTCCTGGCATAGTTCCCTAATAGTGTTCTTGTTGAGCCTATAGCGCACAATGCACTGTTCCTCTGTCAACTCCTCAAAGGACTTCCATGTGCATCTCACTCTGCACAGGTGGTCTTGGCACCATCACTCACCACTGTGGTTGCTCGGTCCCCTGATTCCTGCCACATAACCTGGCATACCTGAGTTCCCAATGCTCAGATAGCATGGTGCCCAGTAGGGCTGATAATGCTGACATGGTCCCTGCTGAATGTCAATCCACAGTGCTGAATGCTGTCTGTCTGTTGGAGGGGCTTATATATGCTGTCTTTGACTTAGTCCACCTCCACCTTGGTCTAGGTTGCACCTCATTGTTTTAGTGTGGTTACTTATACCGCATGTTCTGGAATTGCCCTTCTGTCATACCTGTACATTACGTATGTTGCAAGTTGCATTACGCATTGGTGCATGCTTTTTCTGGTGTAACTCAATTATAAGTCATGTTTGGTGCAGCAGTTGTGGCCTGTGGAGCAAGGGGCCTTCTGGAATAGATTATGTTGCAAGTCACCAGCGTAACCTGCAATTTGCGCCATTTAGGGCTGGCGTACTGCATTTCCATTGGGCATATCAGTTCTGGAATTGGGCCCCAAGACTCAATGGCAGATTTGAAGTCAAACTATCCCTGGGCAAGAAATGAAAATAATATCACAAAAAATCAAAATCAAATCACAAACAAGAATTATCTGTGATTATTACAGGTCATAAAATTGACTCCCAACCCCCCTCCCCTATTCATATGGAGACATGGCAAAGTATATCATATTTTACTTGTAGCAGCTTTGAACATAACAGTTGTGTTTAGCAATTCTTGCTGACATTTCTTGATGTGTTCTCTTCCAGGGTCTTCACTCCAGTAACATGGGATATTAAGAAACCATTAAGAAAGAGTACTTCTGAGGAAGTTGAAAATTAAAATGTTTCACTGGGACATGCAATGGTGTTACACTGCTGGGTGTTTCTTTGTTTTTTTTTTCAAATTTAAATATGACATGCAGATGTTGAAAGCATGCCATTGATTAGATTTTATGATCTACCATTGACACAATGACTCATCCTCTGGTGAAACCCCCTATTGGTGGATGCGAAATGTAAGGAGGTGGTAGTACGCCACCACCACACTGCTACTAGCTGCTCTGATGTTTTTGTGGTAATACAGCAATAATAACAAGGTCTGGAAGAGCCACCATGACTGTGAATGTATTAACTAGATAAGGGTGTTTCATGGGCTTAAACATAAACAGTTATTTATTTATTTTAAAAATATCAGATTTACAAACCGTTGAGTCAGAGACTCATTTACAAAGGTACCTCATTGAAACTAATATAAAGACAGCACAGTTAGCAAGTCAAAAAACAATGACTCGGAGAGCAGACAGTTATAACAATCATTCACTGGAGATACATGGGTAGCAATAGATAAATAGATTACATAATTTAGCCACACAGGCACCACATCAAGAAGACCAAAGCAGTTCAAACAATATACAATAGCTAAAGCAAATAGACATCAGGAGTCAAAGAGAAGCCCAGAGTGTTCACATGAAGGCTGTTGCATATACACTAACTGAATCAAAGTACAGTACATCGAGGAAGGGCATATTTAAGCAATAAGGCATGACAGGGTATGTGTTATCATGTAATAATATCACTCCTGGGGTGGGTTGAAGCATGAAGTGAAGCCGAATGCTTCCATCACCCCAGGAGTGACATTATTACAAGAGAACATTCACCCTGGAGTGCCTTATTGCAATTATACAAAGGCTTGTTGTTATATACAGAATAAAAAATACATTTTAAAGGATGTTTTTGTTATTGTGGAAAAATATTTCTTAAGAGAGAATGCAAAGAATGATCCAAATCCAAAGCTACAGTGATGTTGTTGTGTAATAACATCACTGTTTCAATGGGTCAGAGGCCAATCAGCTTCTTACATTTTTCCTTTTCATTGTATAATTAAAAATAATGCTACCTTCTGTATTACAGTTACCTATATGTTTTGCATTTTATTCTATGCACTGTTATAGTAATTAACTCAACAGAACCAGGCCATCATATACATGAAGGTACTGTACCCTAGCTGAAAACACTGCTGAGACAGCTGTATGTTGTGACAAGGTGGAAGATAAACACAATGTTGAGACACATTTTTGAAGACATTTGATGTTTTTTTTTTGTAGAGACTGATATACAGTTCACACACAAAATTCGTATAATATAAAAGTCCATATGCCCAAATGCCAATGTAAATGCGACACAATTCATTGCAAGCTGTTCTCTTTAAGGAAGATATTACTATATAAGGCCTAAAAATGGGCATCAGGTAAAGGGTTTTATTTAGCTCTAAAAATTGATTAGCGTTTTGCTCATAAAAGTGCTAAAACTTTGTGAAAATGTATAGCTCTTGCCTCACTGTGTTTAACGAACACAGCACTTCTAGAAAATCTATATAAATAATTTCTGTACAGTTTGTATCATCCCAAGAAAAAAACTGCTAATCAATTATTTTAAACCCTGCAACATGCTTCTTTTTTCTGTTGCTGTTAGTTCCCTTAACTGTGAAATCCCATTCTGCTTGTGGCAGCCCCCCCTCCTTCAAACCAGATAATTTACTTAAAAACATTTTGTTGAGAAATTTTTGTTTTAGTATATCCATGGTCAGGAGAAATGAATTTGTAAAGGAAACTAAAATCCCCATTTTTCAGTTCATTGACTCACAATACAGCATGTTATGAATTTTTCAGATTCTATGTGTAACCTACAGTAAGTCAAACATAAATTAGACACACAAATGCCTGACTATTTGCAAGAGAAGCAAATGTGGTAATTATTCAGTTAGAAACACCTATAGTCACAAACTGCAAGTTAAGAAAATTCAGTAGAATATTAACACTAGCCCAGAACTGTCTGCCTGAGAATGAAGTTGGTATATTATTTGGAAAAAGGCAAAACAAAATATTGGGTCTCTAGCTACAATATGCAATGTCCTGCAAAGATAGTAGTGTCACATGGCTTAATGAGGTGCTGTGAGGTGCCTAAGTGAACTTGTCATGCAGAAAGTTCCAGGAGCACAGTCGTAAAAACTGGAATAACAGGTTACAAGTAGTAATTAACTCAAAAGGAATGTTAAAAAAAGATCCCATTCATTCAGAGGTGTCAGAGAATGTATTTGTTAACCATAATGGTTTATCTTGCTTCCCTCATGGTAAAAATGTGAAACCACATTTATGTTATTTTAAATGAAAAATGAGTGATAAATAGCTTGTCCAGTTGGATGGCAGCTCTTCACTGATATAAACTGAGCCAGGAAAAAAAGAAATGGAAAAAAAAACAATATTTTGTTTCTACAACTACAGTAGTTGCTAATTGCAGCTGCTATTTTTAACATATGCAAGTCAACTCCACTTCTCAAACTTAAAAAGAAAAATACAATATCAGTAAAGGATAGTATCTTCTCTGACAATGAAGACCTGTTTGCTTTGTGTGTGTGATCTCTTGTATTTTGTAGGCGTAAAGTAGAGGGCAGCGGCCCTGGACCTCTCATAATTTCTGATGCTTTATCAAATACTGCAGAAACTAGCAGGATGGGGCCAGGTAAGATATGTTTGTATGAGTTAGCCATAATGCAATGCACCAACTGCTAATACTTTCAAAGTTAATCTCCAGCTGGATAGGTGTTGTACATCCAGGCACAGAGTATTATCCTACTGCTTACCTGGATAGTATATTCAGTTCATTACTATTTGGCCAGCATGTTCCATTCTCTGCTTCTACTGACATATGTAACAATCTGTAAGATCTTTGCAATGTATTCAACTGTTTTAATGTTTGTATTGTCTTAATAAGTCAAATCAATAAAACTTATTAACCACATAAAAAGAAAAATACACTTCATCACAGACTCTGTTAACCAAGTACTGTGCCCATTTTAGTATATAAATGTTTAAGAAATACCTAAAAGTTGTCTATTTTCCTTGAAGTTGAATCCTTAAGCTGTAGTTTCAGACTTTTCTTAGTGTTTCTTTTGAGACACCAGGTGACTCTGATAATCATTTGTTCCAAGGGTTTTTAAGTAAGTTTGAAGGCAATTTAAGTATCTTCTGTTCTCTTAGTCCTTAACAAAATGCAGGGACTCCACAGATGTGATATTCCTTGGTCCACACCCCAAACTCTAGTGAGTCTTCTTTCAGTATGATAGATCCACCTCCTGCCCTTCCCACATGAATAAACAAAAAGGTGGGATGGACCTTTTGGAGCTTCTTGGGTGGAGGTGGGGTGGACATTACTTCCCCATAAAAAACAATGCTGCCTCCCACTACTCAGGTTCCAGTTCTTGTACCACCCATTTAAGAAAGAAAGTAGTACCCTGCAACCATTGACTAACATGAAAATGTATTTATTTGAGGGCAGAAAACATTTCTTGGAGGAGGATAAGGCGGAAGAGACTATTTACACAATCAGTCAGTTCCACCGGACAGAAAACATGACATCACTTCTTTTGTACATGCAATACTTCTGTAGGCCCTGCCCACAGTTGTAAAAAGGAACATTCCTTAAAGAAAGTGCTCTCCTGAGTCCCCTTACAGAAGTGTGAGTGCAGCCGTTCATTCATTTGCAAGACAATTTTTGTAATTTTGGCACTATATTATTTAAAATTAAAATATTCATATTTTCTCAAGGAAACATAGGGAATCATTTTTTTTGCCAGACTCTGACTTTTTTAATAGGTAGTAATGTTTTGTTGATATCTGGTCATGTGACCATGAAGCACTGCCTGAAATGTAAATAAAATGATATTAAATACTCAAAAATGTTTCAGAAAAGACCCCAGAAGACTTATTATTTAACTGAAAATCATGGAAGCCTATATGTTGCTGAACTTTTCTATGCCTGTTTTATATAAACAACAAAAAATTTTTGTTTAAGCAGAGGTTACAGCAGTGGTACTTTCTAACAAACAAATGGTGACAAATATCAATGTGTGCCTTTGATTTCTTTATAGTTTTTTTTTATGTGGGTATGTATAGAAACCATATATCTTTAAATTCTCCTGCCATAAGGCTAATCAATTATACAAAAGTTTGGAACTTATTCCCATTGACATAGAGTTGCAAGGTATACATTATGTTGTGTTAATGTCACAATTTTTTATTTTGGATGCAAACAGTTTGGTGTTTCAGCCAGACTGAAAAGCTGTCACTATAAATAACCAAGCAAAAGCTTATATCTTTGAAATGTACAGCATTAGGCCTCTCTGTTAAGGCTAACAGTCTGTATATATGTGTAAATTTGTATAAAATAATTCTTGCATTAATAATGAGTGTCCAAGGCTGATTTGCAGCATCTTGGGCTTCCCACCTTACATCCTTTTTACTGGATTGTATATATATTTTTTTATTGAAATTTGAATTTGAAATTTATTGAAATCTTGGATTAATACCTTTGAGGACAAGCTCATTAAATAGGTTCCACATCAGAACAAACAAGAAATAAAAACATTAAATAAAATAAACAGTTATCAACACAGTAGTACAGGGAGTGGAATTAAGTAATAAAGTCACAGTGCAAGAACGTAGGCTATGTGCAAGTAGCCTGAGTCAGTTCCAGTTACTTAGGGGATTGTACAAAGACTATGTAGAATTGCCATAGTCAGGTACAATAACTTGGGCACTGTTACAAGTATATGGGAAGGATAGAGGGAGAGAGGAGAGAGAGAGATACATTAACTAGAGATAGGAGAATGACTGAAGATAACTCAGAGGAAAATACTCCTGAAGCTGAAGCAGTGTGGAAAGGAGCTGAGTAGGATTAGCTGGGGAGGCAAATAGCAGAGTACAGATTACAGGGCCAGCTGGAGTACAGGTTATCAGGCCTGCTAGATGGAGGTGGGAGGAGTTAGAAGTGGAAGGGTGGGATGTAACTGTGGTTGGATAGGTGGAAGGCATATGAGAAAGAGTGCTAAAGGGAGATAGGAGCAGAAGTGAGCAGGTGAGGAAGTAGTGCTAATGGGAAATAGGAGTAGAAGAGAGTAGATACTGGCTGTTTGGCACCCAAGATGGATATTGGTAGGATCAGTGCAGGGCAATGTAGGAGTGGACTGACTTAAGGTCTGGGTGTAGGCCGTAGGGTAGTTCATAAGTGATTATTGGAATCAGTCACAGCTGGCTTTCGTGATTAGATGTCTCAGTTTTCTTTTAAAGGGGCTGAGCGAGGTTTTCGAAGAAATATCTGCATGTAGAGAGCTTAGCCAACCAGGAGCATGGAAAGTGAAGGACTTTTGCCCCAGGGAGGTGCAACAGTGGGGTATTTTAAAAATCCAGTTATCCAAACTTTGAATGAAGCGATGATTATTGTTAGGGTTGAGAAGATTCTGAACCCCAGTGGGTACCAGACATTTGGTCACTTTTGTTGCCAGTAAACAGGACTGATAGAGGTCCAGCTAGTGTGGTCATACTGGTCACATGTATATATTTAAGCAACAAGGTACAACCAGGGGTTATGTTAATGTTCTAATTAATCACCCCCTGGTGGTGTAATGTGGCACATGGCCTCGGAGTATCTTATTGCTATTATAAAACCAAAAAAATAAAAAGAAAATATTATTTATGAACATCAAACATTAGATAATTAGTTAAATAGTCCCTCTGTTGACCCTAGAATGCATTTTAAAACTTCTAAGTGTGCTGTGCTGCTCAATTCCACACTGTGCCTGTTCATGAGCTCTCTTTCAATCCCCATAGAGAGCATGTAAGCAAAAAAACTTCAGTGGGATTGCAAATAAAATGGCACTTACTTGCCATGTACTAGTTTGTAGTGTTTTTTTTTTTCCTATGGTTCTTATCATATTTTTCCACCACTATCCCAAACAGGCTTTCCGACACTGTCATATGCCTCAATCGCATCCACGATGTGACAGCCATCAGAATGTGGGAATTATTTAAAAGTTTTACCTGGAAGGCATACTGATCATGAAGTGCTCCTTTCCAGGTGTATTCTGATTGGAAGGGGAGGGACAGACAAATAATACAGAATAAATCAAATCTAGATATATGCTCATAATGTTGAAATTTAATAGTTTGTACAACGTTTAATTTTGATTCAGCATCATAGTGTTATGAATTTCTTTTTTAAAATCTGAGTGAAAAGCATCTTCTCTATGCGAGCAGCAGCACCTTTTCCACGCAGGGCAGCTTGAGACAGGGTAATTCAGAGTGGTAATGTGAGAGATGGTGTCCTTCATAATGTGGGACAGTTAAGAGATTTGGCAGTCAGTGGCAACAACCTGTACCAAGTGTTCAAGTAGTTGTTATGGGGTAGCTCAGTGCCCTACTGTCAACTAGTTGGGGCATGGCATTATTTTCACTAGGACAGGTGTCCCACTGTAGAGTCGCCAATGTATGCCAACAGTACCTGCATAGATCAAATATATATTGCAAGTCTGTAAGATGAGTATCTTCTGTTGGTCACTTCCTCCATTTGCGGTTAAAGTACGTGGGTAGTAGAGTTTTCACCATAATTGCACATCAAGACCACTCTCCCTCCCAGTCTAATCTGCTCTGCTCTGTTTACAAAGGATGTCAGACCAATAATTCTTGAAATAATATTACAACTGTATCATGAGTAAGTAAAGAGAGCAAATCAGTATTAAGATATGGGCTGGCAGTATAGCCTAGAGGTTAGTGTAATGAGCTGTGATTGAGCTTGGTATCTGTAGACATGGGTTTGATTCCCACAACCTCTTCTTACATACTGTGGGACTCTGAGCAAGTCACTTGACTGGCCCAAAGCTCCCAGGTCACCTCTGAAAACAGGCACTTGTGCCTAGTGGGCCTTACCTGGCTAATAAAGATTAAATAAAATAAAAAAAACATTTAAATTAAGTATGTGGCTCCAAATGAATTCTGAATGAGTGTGTTCAGAGTGGAACATTATCGCTGTATTCTCATCCTCTCTACCTCTCTCCTTATAAAAAATTATTTCACCAGCAAGTGAATGGGCTAGGCTGTCATCTAAGGAATGGGCACTTTCGTGATCGCAGTGAGGGAAACGAAATGACATTTGTTTTTATGAATTTCATCCTTGGGGTCAAGACTGTGTGTGAGAAGCAGGAAGACAATACAGCTCTTTTGAAATTATCTCAATCGAAAGCGTACCACAGAGGAAAGAAAGACGGACAACAAATAAAGTTATAAACAACAGGTAGATGTTTTCCATTTACACCAAAGAGGACCTGCTGTTTTTCATTCATTATTTTCTTTAGTGTCTGTCACTAGGTTTACTGGTAGGTCTAATGGTGGCTGTTAATTCTTTTTATAGAATCATGAACAATGTAGGGCCTATTAGATTAATGCTCTTGTGATCAGACTCTACAAATATATTAATAAAAGATTAATCTAAGGCTGTTGGAATATAATTAGCCAATCACAATACTCCATTTGATGTGCCCTTTTTATAATTGGTATTAGAAATGATGTAGTTTCATAAGTCATAATGAATTCTGGATGAGTTATGAAATTGGAACTCGCTGCCCCCTACTCCAGCTCATTAGCAGGACCTGAATGATGAAACTCTCCTTCCCCCCTGTTGTCAGAACTGTCAAAAATTAAATATATCAGTTGTGTTGTGAAAAAAAAACTATATAAGTGAATCTCTAAATGACACTGCTACCTATTAACCTTTTTTTGATGCCAGAGAGAGACAGTCTGTAGTGTATGTCAGACCATAATGCAGATGTCGGTTCAGGTAGCGCTTGCGGTCTGTCACTCCCGAGCCATGTAACATTTCACACTCCATAGTAAAATGTAACAAATACAGCATTTACTGTCTGTTTTATAACAGTACAGTATTCCATCATGGTATGTGTGCTAGGAACAGCCATTTTTGTTAAACTTTTTGTCACACTGAACTGGAACTTCTTCCACTACTGTGTTTTAAAAACATATGCTGGTTATCAGGCTGTACGTGCTAGTGTAACATGGGTAATGTAACCCTACTAGAACTCTGTGAACCAATTTGAATAGAAGAATATTTCTTGCATTATACTTCATTACCAAAAATAGGCAAAATGTTCATTTCTAAGTCAGCCTCTGCTAAACCTAAACAAATACATGCAACTGAGCAGGATTATCTAAATAAATATAGAAACATACTGTAGAACTTTGCCGGCAGAAAAGGACCGATTGGCACATCCAGACTGCCCAATATCCATTGTTCTGTTATCGTGCCCCCTCACTTCCATGCCCTTTTTTGCTTCTATTTAGCCCCATGTAGTCATCCCAAGCCTTCTTGAATTTGCTTATTGAATCTACCTGCACCACCCATTCTGGCAGCCCATTCCAAGGACCCACCATTCTCTCAGTGAAGAACTTCCCTCTCAGATTTCCTCCAAACCTTCCACCCTACCTTGAATGTGTATCCCCTTGTTGATTTGTTTTCACTCATCCTGAATATGCTACCCTCCGTCACCTTGTTTATTCCCTTTAGATACAGTATTTGAAGATTTCTACCATATGTCCCCTTTCCTTCCTCATCTCCAGTGTGTATACATTTAGTTACTCTAATGGTTCCTCATATGATCTCCTGTGTAGCCCTTGAATCATCTTGGCTGCCCTTCTCTGTACCCTTTCTAACCTGTCTCTGTCCCTCTACAAGTGTGGTCTCAAGAAATGGACCCCGTATTTGAGATGCGGTGTAACCATAGTTTTGTATAATGGCATGATCATCTCCTTCCTCCTCTTTGTAAAGCCCCTCCTTATGCATCCCAACATTCTGCTAGCCTTCCCCATCACCATATTTCATCAATTCCCCACCTTCAGGTTATCTTAAATGATGATCCACAGATCTGTTTCCTTCTCTGTTATTCCCAGCCAGTAATTTGCCCTTGGGATCCTACTTCCTATGTGCATAATTTGGCATGTTTTTGCATTGAATTATACTTGCCACTTCCCCTGATCACTCCTCTAGCCTGACCAGGTCGTCCCTCATTTTTTCCACCCCACCCATTGAGTCAACCCTGTTACAGATCTTTGTGTCATCTACAAACAGACACACCTTCCCATTTAGGCCTTCTAAAATGTCCCCAATATAAATATTGAGTAGTATGGGACCTAGCAGTGACCCCTGAGGTACTCCACTCATCACCCTTCCCTCTCTGGAGTGCATCCCGTTTACCACCATACCACCACCCTCTGCATTCTCCCCCTCCAGCCAATTTTCCACCCAGTTCACTAGTTTACTCCCTACATCTAAGCTACTCAACTTGCTTAATAGTCTCCTGTGAGGGACAGTGTTGAATGCCTTCCTGAAGTCCAGATAGGCCACGTCCACTATCCTTCCCTGATCACATATCTCTGTTACTCCATCAAAGAATTCAATCAGGTTGGTCTAATATGACCTACCTCTTGTGAACTCATACTAGTTTTAGTCTATGAGCCCCTCCGCCCTCAAGTATTGTGCCAGCCTCTCCTTAATAAGTGCCTCCATCATCTTACCCACCACAGAGCTAAGGCTAACCAGGTGACAGTTGCTGGGCTGTTCCCTCCCTCCCCCCTTTTGTGCAATGGTGCCCCATTGGCTCTTTTCAGAGCTCTCAGTACACTCCCTTTGTCTAGAGACAGAGTAAATAACTTTGCAAGAGGTACCGCTAGCTCCTCCCTTAACTCCTTCAGCACCTTAGGGTGGATTTCATCGGGACTCATTGCCTTGTCTGTCCACAGTTTTCCTAACTCCTCCAGTACCTTACCCTCTGAAAAGAGGCTTGTGTCCATCTTCCTGACCACCTTTCCCCTGTTGCTTAGTTCTGGCCCCTTCCCTTCTTCCTCAGTCGTGAAAACCGAGGTCAAGAAATCATTTTGCAGATTTGCTTTCCCCTCATCTCACTCTATCAGAACTGACCCTTCCCCTTTTAGCCTCATAATCCCCTGCTTGCTTTTCCTTCATTCACTTACATACCAGAAACATTTCTTGTCTCCTCTTTTGGCATCCCTTGCTATTTTCTCTTCCGTATTCACTTTAGCTCTCCTGACTGTTTTTCCTGCTTCTTTTGCTTCTCCTTGTACACGTCCTTATCCTCCATACCCTCTGAAGCTTTGTAGGTTCTGAATGCATTCTTTTTTTCCCTGACTGCTGTCTTCTCCTCTGTTGTAAACCATAGTGGATTTCTCCCCCTCTTGCGTTTGCTCACTCTATGAATTGCTCTGTCGCCTGTAAAATTCCCTTCTTTATTGCTCGCCATAACTCCTCAACTCTCTCTATGTTTTATTTCTTTATGTCTTTGGTAACTGGGTAGGTGCACTGATCCAGAGGACCATTTTCAGTCACAAACCGGGCCACAAGGTGGCAAACAACACAGAAACAATAGTACATACAGGGTACAGTAAACGCACACCCCAATGTGCAGTGGTGAGGAAAGAAATATACAGTGAATAAGCTAGATTATACTATGACAAAGTACATAAGAAAAGATAAGCAATTAACACAGATAGTGCAAATTACATACAATAACAGTGTTCACCTACATGGTCCAATTCCACACAGGTACAGCAACAATAACTGTGCAGTTTCAGACAATAAACACTTTCATTGTTTCATTAGGGATCAAAAGAGGTTCAAGGAGGGTCAGGCGTAGGTTTGAGGGTTTTAAGGGTGTGGGGGGTAGGGTAAAGGAAAGGCAGAGGAGAGAAAGGAGCGGCAGATAAGGTAGAGGCAGCAAGTGATGCCTACACATTATACAACATAGGCAATTTGTAGGCCCTAGAATTTCTGTACAGTGCAGTGACAGTTTGCAGCCATAAGGAGCCAGGCTTTCTGGTTTTGTTTAAAAGCTTGGTGGGTGGAGAATGAGCAGATGAATGGTGGAAGCTTGTTCCATAGGGAGGGTGCTGAGATTGAGAAAACTTGATTTTCCATGGCACTGGTGATACAGGGTACTTCTAGCAAGGGGTCTGAGCATGCCCTAAGATTCCTTGAGACCACCCTATCTGTCAATAGGGATGGGTAGGGGGACAGGTGTTGGTTTCATGGTGTGTTGTCCACCAGATAGCCCATTACATAATCAAAATGACCTGTTCTCTATCCCTTCTAATTCCTCTTTGAGAATTTCTTTCATTCTACTAAAATCTGCTTTCCTGAAGTCCAGTACCCTAGTGGTGGTCCTATTCTTATCTGACCCAGTCCAAATACTAAACCTTACCATCTTGTGGTCACTACTTCCCAGATTTGCTCTGACCTCTACATCCTCTATACTATCCCCATTGGTCATTACCAGGTCAAGTATGGCATCTCCTTTAGTTGGTTTCCTGGCCAGCTGTTAAATAAATGCCTCCTGGACTGATTCCAACAGCTCACTGCCCCTTTCAGATGCTGCTGTTGGGATCCCCCAATTCACATCAGGAAAATTCAGATCCCCTATGACTAGAATTTCTCCTTTGCCAGCCATCCTTTGTATTTCCCTTGCTAGCTCTCTATCTGCAGTACCTCCTCTCCCTGATTTGGTGGTCTGTATGCCACCCCCATCCTTACTACTTCCACAGCCCTGTTAATTATTGTGACCCAGATGATCGCAACTGAGGTCTGACCTTCCCTACTCACTGTGACTCTTATCCTGTCCTTTATTTATAGGGCCACCCTTCCCCCCTTTTTCCTCTCCTGTCCCTCCTATAGAGACTATATCCTGGTATTTCCATTTCCCAACTGTGGTTATCAGCAAAAAATCCAAAATTACTCTGCACTCTAACTGTGCAATGAAGAGAGCAGATGTTTCTTGATTCAAAGCTTAGTTAATATTTATTTAACAATAAGGCTGCTCTCAGTAGCATTTGTATAGCTGTGGAATAGTGTCTTCCATGACCAGAACCCCTGAGAAAGACCACGCCTTTGTCAAAGCACTGGGGGAGTAAGTCTGGTCGTGGAAGACACTATTCCACAGCTGTACACATGCTACCGAGAGCAGCCTTATTGTTAAATAAATATTAACTGAGTTTTGAATCAAGAAATGTCTTCTCTCTTCATTGCACAGTTAGAGTGCAGAGCAATTTTGGATTTTTTACTGGCAATCAGGGGTATGCAACCCCTTCTCTTCACTTTGCTTCGACAACAGCCGTGCACACAGCTGGGAGTTGACTTGTGGTTATCAGTAGACCACACCTCAGTTACTGCTATCAGGTCTAGGTATTCTGCCCCCACCACTGCCTCCAAGTCCCCCATTTTATTCCCAGACTCCTAACAGTTTCCAGCAGTTCCTTCCACCTGTCCCCTCTTTCTTCTCCTGTCTCCTTCCTTCTGTCTTTCCCAACCCCCTTTTGTGGTGGAGTGCGTGTTAGGCGAGTCCCACTAGCTACTTTCTCTAGTTCACCCATAGCTTCATACTCCCCCTCTTTAGTTTAAATCATACCCCAGTGTTTTGTTGCTATACCCCTGCAGCTTCCCCCTTAGCAGCCAGGCTCCATCATCATTTATATGTAGCTTATCACTTGCATACAGGTATACATCTACCCACTTGTCTCTCCAGTCCCCCATGCATGCCTGTCTCTCCCTTCTGCACCACTGCCTTAGACAGTGATTAAAATCTCTGATTTGTAGCTGCCTGGATGTATTTGCACAGTGTACTGGCAGCACTTCTGAAAAAGCCAGGTAACTGACTATCCCCTTATGCCCCTTGGTTAACTCTTTGAATCTCCTTTGTACCTCTTCCACTTCCTCCCTTGCCAGGTCATTTGTTCTGAGGTGAAGGACTAGGTGTGATTTACCTCCAATTAACCTAAGATTTTCATTGATTCTAGCTAATGCTCTGCTTGCCTCCATCCCTCACAGAAAACTGATATATCTTTATATGCCACCCTATTCCTCAACCAGTGTATCCCCTTTATGATTGAGTCTCCATATACCATTGCTGAATTAGCATTTTCTATGCCTGAGTATGCCTCTATAACCCTACCCTGCCCACTTTGTCTTGATTTCCTTGCCTAATTGTGCTGGTCCACCTTGTTCCCCACCTCTGCAGTCACCATCTTTGTTCCCCCCTGTCCTCCTCCTCCTTGCTGCCTTGTTTCGTCCCTTTCTTCTTCTTCCCCCATTGCCACTACCCCTTCCCCCTTTCCTTCCCCAGTATCTACCTTCTTCCCTGGCCCCAATGCTCTTTACCTTTTCCTGTCTCCCCCTTCCCACTGCAGCATCCACGTCTACCCCTTCCTTCTCCACTCTCTCTTCTCCTATACTCTTGCTGTGGGACTTTCCTTTACCTCAGGATCTCTGTTTTCCATGTTTCAACTCCCTGATTTCTTGTGCCCCTGTTCCCCGCTATAGATTGATAGATTCATAGAATGCATACAAGTTCAATAGGCTTGACGTCCCTTAAAGAACTCACACATATTTATGGGTGATAAAAGTACTTTCTGTTTCCCATTTGTTGATCAAGTCTAATTTTAAAGGTGTCCATGGTTGGACTAGATACCACAATTGCAGGTAGACTGTTCCATATATTAACCACCCTCTGTGTAAAGAAATTGCTTCTTTTAGTAGTTTTCATAAATTCTCCTTTAATTACAAGTCCATTATTTCTTGTATTGGCTGTAGTATTGTTCAATGTTAGGCCTATAGTTGCACTCAAATAATTATCTTTTAGTGCTTTATATATGAAACATAAATCTCTATGTACTGTATTTGTCTATAACCTGCAGAGTATAATTGCAAGTTAGTTAACCTGGAAGCATAATGGAGTTTCTCTTGATGTCTTATCTTTTTAGTAAATTTTCTCTGGACCCCCGCAACCATTTTACAGCTTCTTATTGAATGAGATTTGTTGAATTGAGAGCAGTAATCAAGATGTGGTCTCACTAAGCTGGAATACAGTGGCATTAAAACCTCATATTCCCTGCTTTTTATATTAGCCAAAATGCATCCCATTATTTTATGACTCTTCTTGACTTTTAAAGTAGTGTTTTTTTCAAAGTTAAGATTATTAGTTATTATAGTGCCTAGATCTTTCTCATCAGATACAGACTGCAGTAAATAATTACCTAACTTATAACTATAACATGGATTGTTTTTTCCTATGTGCATAATTTTGCATTTTTCTAAGTTGAATTGCATACACATATTATGCCCCCACACCATAAGTAGATCTAACTGTTTTTGTATATTATACTGGTCTGTTATTGAAGTTACAAGACCCCCCAACTAGCAATTGTCTGCATATTTGGCTAACCATATTTTTGTCCAAGATTGGCATGGTTGTGACTAGGATATTAAAAAGGGTTGGTCCCAAAACTGATCCCTGAGGGACATCGCTAGTCACACTACCCAAGGAAGAGTTATACCCTTTAACTGTAACTTTTTAATGTCTATTGTTTAACCATGAGCTAATCCACCTTATAATATTAGGCAGTAATATAATCTTCAGCAATGCATTTATTAATATGTGGTGAGATACTTTATCAAATGCTTTGGCAAAATCAAGGTGAATTACATCACTTGGAATACCCTTGTCAAGTGCTTGACTTATAGGCTCAAAAAAGTTGAGCTGATTAGTCAAACATGACCTCCCAGGAACAAATCCAAGCTGACTATGATCAGATAATCCCTTATTAATCACATGTTCATTAATTTGCCTTTGTAATAATTTTTCCATAATTTTACAATGCACAGATGTAAGACTTATAGGTCTGTAGTTTTTCTTTTACCACTCTTGTAGATTGCAGTCACCATAGATATATGCCAGTCATTCAGTGCTACACCTTCCTCTAGGAATTTATTGTAGAGATAAGTAAGTGGTTCAATTATTAATGGAGCTAATTCTTGAAGAAGTCTCGGGGTTATACCATCTGGTCCAGTGAACTATTGGTTTTAAGTGAATGTATTATATCATAGACTTCTGAGATACTAATAATATCTAAATATGGATTAGACAAATCTATCTGTTGAATCTGAGAATCTTTTTTATCAGATACACTTAAGAAATATTTATTCAAAGCTTCCGCTATCTTTTCTTCATTTATAACTACACCTTTATCAGTTTTTAAGGGCCCTATAGTAGGTTGATTGCCTTTTAATGTACCAATATAATTATACATTTTTTTTTATTATCTTTAACCCTGGTTGCTAAGTTTAATTCTGTTAATTTTTTGGCTCTTTTTATCATTCCTTTAAAGCTTTTGTTACACAATTTAAGTTTGTTACATACTAACATACTATTTGCCAGCAGATTAGGCCTTATGGTCTATCAAGTCTGCTCGAACCTAGATCCTTAGTTGGGTGCCGAGACCCTCCCATCCTTTGTGCTCCAGAAACCCCTATCATCCATCCCCACCCCACCGGGACAGGCCATCATCTGATACATCCACTTTCTGTGTCTGTCCACCCTCTCTTAAAACCCTCTACTGTGGATCTCTGAACCAGCTCACCAGGCAGAGCATTCCAAGGTCCACCACCCTCTCAGTGAAAACCTCCTCCTCTTTCCCCCTCACCCCTTCCACCTTCCAACTTCAAACCATGCCCTCTGGTGATGCCTCCCTGCCTTGAGTCTAAAGATCCCCTCCATGTTTACCCTATTTATTCCCTTGAGGATTGTGAGACCTCAATCATGTCCCCCTGTCTCTCCTCTCCTCCAATGAAAACAGGCAGGCTCCTCAAGTCTGTCCTCGTAAGTCAAATCCCTAGCCCTCGTATCATCTTTGTTGCCCTCCTCTGTACCCTCTCCAGGAGCTGTATGTCCCTCTTCACGTGTGGTCTCCAGTACTGTACACAGTACTCAAGGTGTAGTCTAACCAGTCCATTGTACAATGACAGAATCACTTCCTTGCTCCTAGGGTGATCCCCTTGCGATGCATCCCAACATCCTGTTTGCCTTGCTAGCTGCTCTCCTGCACTGCTCAGAGTTATTCATACATGTATCCACCATGACCCCTAGGTCTTTTCCCCTGTTGAGGCTTCCAGCACCTCCCTCCCAGGGTGTACCTGTGTTTAGGGTTTCCCGACCAAGATGCAACACCTTGCACTTGGTGATATTGAAATTTAATTTCCATGTGTGAGCCCAGCTTTCCAGGGTGTCAGGTCCCCTTGCAGGGCCAACCTCCCTCTTCTCCCTCAACTACTGCTCCCATCTTGGGTCATCATGAAGAGACTCATTTCACCCTATACCATCCCTGATGTCCGATATGTATGCATTAAACAGGATTGGACCAGGACCCGAGCCCTGTGGTACCACTACCAACCTCTGCTGGGGTTCGAGAGCTCCCCACAGACCACTACTCTCTGAGTGCGTCCAGCTATCCAGTTTTCAATCCATCTGACCATCAAAGGGCCTACTCCTAACCCCATCAGTTTCTCCACCAGACCATTGTGGGGACAGAGTCAACGCCTTGCTGAAGTCCAAGAATAATACATCCACAGGCTTACCCTGTCCAGTTCTGATGTTACCCATTCATAGAACTCCACAAGGTTGGTTTGACATGATCTACCTGGCACAAACCCATGCCGCCGACTCTCCAGACCTCCCACCTCCCCCAAGTAAACCCCCAATCGTTCCTTTAGTATACTCTCCATTAATTTTCCACCACCGAGGTTAAACTGATGGGTCTATAGTTTCCTGGTACTTCCTTGACCCCCTTTATGGATTGGTACCACATGTGCCTCTAGCCAATCCTAGGTACCTCCTGTCTCAAGTGACCTGTTGAAAAGCTCCGCCAGAAATTGCAGCCAGTATGTCGCTAATTCCCATAGTACTCTCGGATGAATGCCATCCAGCCCAGGAAGTTGTCTTTCTTTAGGGCCTTGAGGGCAAACCACACCTTTTGGTGGGGATGGCATCATCTGTCCCCTCCACCTTACTGGTCTTTTGTCTTTATCAGATGTGACACCCCGGTACCTTTCCCTCCTTTTGCCCCATTTCTGTTGCTCCCTGATCCCTCCTGCCACTTCTATCCCTTTGTGCCTTGCTTTGTAGATATCCCATCCCCCTCCCTAGTGAACACAGAGGCAAAGTACTCGTTAAATACCTCTGCCTGGTCCCTCGCCTCTTCCACCCACCCTCCTTCTGATCTCAATCTGCTGAGATGGCCCTTAGTTTTTCTCCACTCCCCAATGTATCAGAAGAACCCCTTTTCCCCTCCATGTATCCCCTGTGCCAGCCGTTGCTCTTTACTGGACTTTGCTCCCCTCACCATACGGGTGACTTTTCTAGATGCAAGCTGGTACATTTCCTATCCTATCCCTTCTTGTTGTTTTATATTTTTTGTAAGCGCCTTCTTTCTCCTGACTGCTACCTGGACCTCACTGGACCACCAGCATGGTTTATGTGACCTTGCTCCCTTACGTTACAACTTAGCGCAGATCCTGACTGCCTCACGAAGTCCCCGTTTTATGACCTCCCATCTCCTTTCAACACTTTTCATTGAGGTAATCCCCTTCAAGTGATCCTTGAGAATATTTCCCATGCCCATAAAGTCTGCCCCCCTGAAGTCCACTGCCAGTGTCCTAGATCTCACCCCCACTCCCCCAATGCTTATTTGAAACCAGACAGTATTGTGGTCACTCCCAGTCAGGGGTCCTGTACAACCATGTCCTTACAGATCCCCATCTGCAGAACCACATCCAGGACATGCCCCTCCTTGTGGGCTCCATCACATGCTGTGTTAAGAACACATCCTGGAAGCCATCCAGCAGCCTCTGCTCCTTGGCCACCTTAGAGGACATGGTTCCCAGTTTGTACCTGGCATGTAGGGTCCCCCATCACGCCACTCCTTCCCTTTTGGTCCACACTGGGCAATGATGTTGTCCAGCAAGGCATCCTCTAGAACATCACTCATCCTGGGGGCCTATGTACTACTCCCAGCTTGACCTAATCTCCTGCGGGGATCGTAGGTGACCCATAAGGCCTCACGTTTCCTCTCTGCCTCTTCTACCATAGCAATTTCTATGTCATCTCTAATGAACATAGCCACTCCACCCCTCTGCCCTCCTTTCTATCCTTCCTAAGCATAGTGTACCCCCATACATTTAGGTCCCAGTCATGGTTTTGTTGGCGTTTCCGTGACTGCCTTCATCCATCCCCCTCGAACAGCATGGCCTGGAACTCTGGCAACTTGTTTCCCAAGCTCCTGGCATTACTAACACTAACCCCACCCCTTATCCCTGATCCTTTTTGTAGACCCCACCCAGATTCCTTATACTTCATTCTCCCCTGCTCCTCCTGAAACCTCCACCTCCAGTCTGTTTCTCCCTCCCCCTTGGGCTTGAGGCTACTCCCCTCATCTGGAGGGAGGCTCTGGTCAGCCCCTCCCTATCCCTTCCCCCTTACAAGTTTAAACCCCACCTTTCTTGTATGTAGTCAGCCATCCCCTGTTTAAGGACTTCCTTCCCTAATGGGGCAAGATGAAACCTGTCCTTGGCATATAGTCCCTTATCCTCCCAAACTCCATTCCAGTTCCCTAACACATACATAACACAGAAGTTTTGATTTCTTAAATTTCTGAAATATTTTTTTCTTTTTGCAGATCTGTTTCCTAATTTTGTTGTTCTATCATGGGGGAATGCATCTAGTTTTATTATATTTGACTCTGATAGGCACACATTTCTCAATACATTGCATGAGTTGTGATTTAATTAATTCCCAGATGAATTCAGGATTTTTACCTATAAGATCATTTCTCATTCCTATTTACCCAGTAAATTTCTCATTTTCTGATAGTCAGCTTTATGAAAGTCTTTTACGATTGTTTTCCCTTTAGTATGTTCAATAGTGTTCTTATAAGAGGCAGGTATCATATCATGATCTGATTCTCCAAGTAGTGGATGAAGTTGAATATTATATACTTTTTTGTTACAATTTGTTAAAATTAAGTCTAATATGGCATTACCTCTAGTTTGTAAGAGAATAAGTTGTTCAAGATTTAACTGAATAAATAAGTCAATAAATTTATTTTCTAATGCTGACTTACTATCCAATGAGGTCCAATTAATGTGTGGTAAATTAAAATCCCCCATGATTACATAGTCACCTGTCATATTTCTAGTTTCTATAATATGTAAAAGATTATTATTTTGTTCAATAGTTAAGTTTGGAGGACAATAAATTAGGCCAACGGTCAAATAATTATGCTTAAAGATCATTTTGACCCTTATACATTCACATACATTAACATTATCCTCAGTAAATATTTCAAAGGATTTGATGTCATCTCTAACATGTAGGGCTACTCCCCTGCCCGATCGATTTTTCCTATTCTTATAAAATCTATTATAGCCAGTAATATCCACATTCCAAGCATCTTCAGTTCCTCAAGTCTCCGTGATGCCATAAATAATTATATTATCCTCTCTAAGAAAATGTTATAGTTCATCTATTTTGGAATTTAAACTTCTAGCATTTAGTAATAACATACCTAAACTTGTATCTAGATTTTCTTATTATTAGTACAATTTTTTGTTTGATGTATATTTTTAGATATATTGAAATTGTCCTTATTATTTTCAAGAGGTATATTCATAAGACCACTCTCCCCCTAGCCTTTAGTTTAAACATTTCTGAATAATTCCATTAAGCTGTGACCTCAATATTTTATTTTCTCTTCTACTTAATTGTAGCCCATCAAAGGAGTACAGATTCGATACTCCGTAAATTTCTTCCCAATGTGTGCTACTTTAATGCTCTGTATCATACACCAATTTTAGAGCCAATTGTTAATATCTCTAATTTTTATTTAATGCTGTCTCGATGCTCGTGCAATAGGGAGGATTTCAGAAACAATCACCTCACATTCTTTATCAATACATTTGTTTGTAAATGATACATAATCCTGTTTAATTTTTTGCATTGGTTCACGCCTAGTGTCATTGGATCCTGCATGTAAAATGACCAGTGGATTATTGCCAGTATTTTGCAACATGTTATCCATCATTTCTGTGATGTCACTTACTCTAGCTCCACTGAAACTTGAAATGGTTCTAGTTGTTTTATCAGGGTTACAAATTAAGCGATCAATATTTTTAATAATTGAGCTACCTACAACTAACACCTCCCTATTTAATAATGCTTTGTCAGTTTCCATAAGAGTATAATTCTGTATACCCATGCTATTGAGATCTAGCTGTGGCACAATACTTGGCAGTGTACCCGCTTTTTGTAATAATACAATATCTATTAATACCTTATTATTCTCATCTCATATCAACTGTGCAGGCATATTAGATTCATGTCATGTTAATTACTTCCGGATTATCAAGTACAATTAGTGAATCAAAATGATTTAACATGGGAATTTCAAAACAATCAACCTGTCTTCCTCTTTTGACAGTTTTATTAGCTTGGACTCAAACCATTCATTATCATTATAAATGTCATTGCCAGCTGGTTGTTCATTTTCTCTCTTCCTTTTTTTTATTTTTTGTTATTGTTGTGTTATGAATTGTTTTTTCCTGTGTTAATATGTCACCAGTTCCTAACTGTGCTGTATTTAATGACCTTTTTTCAGTTATTCTCTTGTGTATAGACTTTTTCCCTTTCTCAGTATGTATTTTAGAAACTTGTTTTGTTACTCTACTATCATCCTTGCTTGGTGACTCATTAGGATCTCTATGGCAAACAAAAGGATCAGGAATATCTATATTCATATTTAATTTCTGTGCCATCTGTTGTTGTGTCTGGTCAATTGCTTGAAGTCTTAAAGAGAGCATATTTATTTCAATCTGTAACTTTAGATTGTGTCTACATTTAGTACAGGTAAAGGGATCCATAACAGTTGACTGAGCAGTCATGTACATATTACACTCCATACACAAATACCCTATATCGCCATTGATTATGACTGATGTTTTCATTGTTATGTATGTTTTAAACAGATATGTAAGGGGCGATTTATGTATTACAGGAAGCAATAAACCCAGATAAGTGAGGGTCACTAAAGTTGCCTTGGCAGCGCACTCGTGACGCCTTTCTGATAATCTTAATAATTCTGCAGCCTTACCGTATACCTTTCTTTTGCAACAGTTGCCCACTATCCTGCTAGACACGCAAGACACATGCAAAACTGCACGTGTCTTTGTGTGTGTCTTCATGCACAGTGTCACATGATCACACTGCCCCTGCTCGCCCTGCTTACTGTGGTCAGTAATAAATATGTTGAAGGTGACCCAGAAGTGATCTCTGAGGTCACGGGACATTTCTTGCTTGTAAAATGTTTCAAATAAAATATAAAGTGAAATATGCCTTAAAAAGGGTCAAGATATGTTTGTAAAAGCTCAGGGGGGCTTACCCCAATACAAAGGCAAACACTCAGTTCTGAGTTGTACTCCCCAAGCACAAAGACCGGACTACAGCTCCTCCTCCTGCAATGCAGTTACAGGACTCCAGCTACTCAGTGTTAATTCTTTACAAAACACACAATTTTCATTTAAACTGAAGATTTATGCAGCACTCACACAGTCTTCCTAGCTGCTGACACACAGCTATCACTAGGAAAATGTTTTTAACCCCTTCCCCTCTATTTCCTGCAATTCTGATAAGGGCCAGTACCTGTCTGATCCCGGATGCAGGACAGAACCTGTAGGATCCCTATGTTTTCCTTGCTTCAGCTTCCAGCTTACCTCTGCTCCTGTCCCCTCTTCCATCTCCTGTTCCTGTAATCTGGATAAGGGCCAGTTCCTGTTTGATCCCCCCTTATCTCTTTTTTGGTTTTTGCTTGTTTCAGTGTACCCCACAATTTTCTCCCTCCACTTGCCCATCCCTCCCATTCCCCTGTTCTGGCTCTCTCCTTTCCATATCCTTCCCTCCAGTTCATCCTGCCTTTCTGCCTCCCTCCTTCCCCATCCTCTCAGTCTTCTCCTCCTCACCTCCCTATTTCCCTTTTTAACCATACCAGCTCAGCTTCCAGCTCCCTCTATTTTGGACAAACTGAGCACTCTCCCCACCTCCATATCATGCTCATAAATATGACCACCTCTGTTACAACCTACTATTTGTTCTCCTCCATGCCTTCTGCTCTCCTCCCTTCTCTGGTGTATCTCATCTCCCACCTGTCACCAGTCCTCACCCTGATGCTCCCATTGTCTTTGATGTTCCCATCTTCCTTGCCTCCACCATGTGCACCATACTGGTTCTTCACTTCTGCGCCACAGTTTGTGTTACCCAGTAAGGTACCTTTCAGTACTGCATAGACTACTACTACTGTACTAAAGTAAATAAATAATGTTACAACCTATGAAAGGAATGCAATACTGTACAGTACTTTCAATACTGTGGTGCCTTCCCAACTATGCAATGATGCCCCATCTTTGCAATACAATCAATACTGTGGTACCTTCCCAACTATGCAATGATGCCCCAATATATATGCAATACAGTCAATACTGTAGTCCCTTCCCAACTGTGCAATAATGCCCCAATAGCTATACAATACAAGCAATACTATTTGGACAATAGCACACCAATAGCTATGCAACATAATCAATATTGTTTGGACATTTGTACTATCCTAATGTCCCTCAATACCATCAAGACTAATTGGGCAATTGTGTTTTTCTATCCTGTTAAGATGTTATGCAGTATGGTACAGAATATAGTGCAAAAAATAAAATATTTGTTGTATACATTTCAATCTAATTTTTATTGTCACAAACAAATACTCTGCAGTTGTGGAGCTCTAGTACAATAAAGTACAGAAGAACCAATACAAAACTTTGCATTTTTCGATTCTGCAGAGTGTACCCATTTCAGAGGTACTACACATATGCACCTTTACCTCAGATATCCGGCAAAAATAGTCTCTAAGGTGCTAAGTTTTGTCTTCAGGAGATATATTTGGAACCATAATGGAAAGTGCACAGCATTGTTTCTCTGGCATGCTGAAACCCAGAACGGCACTTTATTATAGGAAAAGTATATATTTTTTGAAACTACACAAAATGCCAGTTTTAAACATGGGTAACATATCCAACTACCCAAATATTTGCCATCCATTATTCTTTATATGTGATGCAACTATGAAAAATAATTGAAATTCATTTAATTTTCCCATTATATCAAAACAATTACCAAAGTAACATAGTAGGAAGGTACACAAATGCTCCATTTTTGGATCCTGCAAAGAGAACTGGTTTCAATTATACCACATATATGTACCTTTACAACAAAATAAGCCCTTAGCACATAAGTTGATTTTTTAAAGGAGAAAATTTGGGATCCATAATGGTGAATGCACAGCATTACTTCTCTGGCCTGTAGACTTTCATGACACTGTGGTACCATATGAACTATTTTTTGAAATTCCACAAAATGCATGTTTTAAAAATGGGTAACATTGCTCACTATCCAGATGTTTGCTACCCATAATCCTCTTCTACATTTGGTAAAACTATAAAAAATGATGGACATTTGCATAGTATTGACACTTTAGCAAATCAAATATCTATGTAACATAAGCTGCAGTTACACAAACACTACATTTGTGTATTCTACTAGGAGTACTAGTTACAGTGATACCACATTTATGTACCTATAACATACACATTTGGTTGAAATAGACTTGGAGCATATAGGGTTCTAAATGTAGTTTAAAGGAAGGAAATTTGTAGCCATAATGGAAAATGCACAATTTTGATTCTCTGGCCTGTAGACATTCATGACACCATGGTACTATAGGAAAAGTATACATTTTCTGAAACTGCACAAAATACTTGTTTTAAAAATGGGTAACAGTATCCACTGTCCAAATGTTTGCAACCCATAATCCTCCTTTACAATAAAAAAGTATGGAAATTTGCATAATTTTCCCAGTTAACAAACCAATTGTCTATGTAATACAAGCTGGAGATACGCAAATACCACATATGTGGATTCTGCCAAGAGTACTGGTTACAACAATGCAAAATGTATGTACCATTACCATAAAGGTTTGTTTGGAATAGGTTTGAAACACATGGGGTGCCAAGTGTATTTGAAAGGGGAAAAATGTGTGCCTATAATGGATAATGCACAGTATTGATTCTATTGGCATGTGGCCATTTAGAACACCATGGTATCATAGGAAAAGTGTATGGCTTCTGAAACTGCACAAAGTGTTGGTTTTAGAAATGTGTAACACTGCCTACCATCCAAATGTTTGCTACCCATAATCAAGGCCACTGTTTTTCATTTTTTACCGGAAAACCCAGTAAAATTCCGGAATTAGGTCTGCCTGAACACCGGTAAAAACAAAGATTTCATGGAATCTGCCATTTTACACTAGATCAGTAATTCTACAAAACTTGTGGTGTTCTAAAAGAATTAAGGAAGGAACTAGTGAAACCACTGGCTACTCTTTTTAATAAATCATGGGAGGATGGTGTGGTACCCAAGGACTGGAGGAAGGCGGATGTGATTCCCCTTCACAAAAGTGGAACCAAGACAGAGGCAGGAAACTACAGACCTGTCAGTCTGACCTCTGTGGTAGGGAAAGTGATGGAGTCACTTCTGAAGGAAAGAATAATTGAGTACCTAGAGGTCAGTGGAGTACAGGGTCCAAGGCAGCATGGGTTCACAGCGGGAAGGTCATGTCAGACGAATCTAACAGATTTCTTTGACTGGGTGACCAAAGTAGTAGACCAGGGAGGGGCTGTGGACATGGCCTACCTAGACTTTAGCAAGGCATTTGACACAGTCCCACACAAAGATTATTAGTCAAATTAACCAGCCTGGGAGTGGGTACCAGGGTGGTAGCCTGAAATAAAACATTGGCTGGACAACAGGACAAGAAGGTAATTGTAAATGGAGTCCACTCTGAAGAAAGGCGGTTACCAGTGGGGTACCACAGGGTTCAGTATTAGGTCCAGTCCTTTTTAATGTCTTCATCAGTGACATTGCAGAGGACTGGAAGAAAAGTATGCCTTTTGCAGATGACACAAAGATCTGCAACAGGGTTGATACACAAGGAGGCATGGAAAGGATGAAAAGAGACTTGGCAAGGTTGGAGGAATGGTCAGACGTATGACAGCTAGGATTCAATGCAAAAAGTGCAAAATAATGCACCTGGGAAATAAGAACCAGGAAGAATACACAATGGGTGGGGAGGTAGTAACAACAACAAAACAGGAAAGGGACCTGGGGTAATCATATCAGATGACCTTAAAGTTAGCAAGCAATGTGAGAAGGCAGTAGGGAGGGCCGGGGGTATACTGGGATGTATAGGGAGAGGCATCAGCAGCAGAAAACAGGAAGTTATTATCCTTCTGTACAGACAGTTGGTGAGACCCCATCTGGAATACTGTGTCCAGTTCTGGAGACCCCATCTCCGCAAGGACATAGACAGGATAGAGGCAGTCCAGAGGAGGGCAACTAAAATGGTGCAGGGTCTGCAAGAGAAGCCGTATGAGGAGAGACTAAAGGAGCTTAATATGTATACCCTTGAGGAAAGAAGGAGAGGGGACATGATAGAAACTTTCAAGTACCTCAAGGGAATCAACAAAGTCCAAGAGGGTAGCATTTTTCAGAAAAGAGACTTGCAAGAACAAGGGACACAATTTAAAGAAAGAAGGAGGGCGTTCAGGGGCAATGTGAGAGTATTATTTCACAGAGGGTAGTGGATGCATGGAACAGCCTTCCTGAGGAAGTTGTGGGGTCTAAAACTGTGGGAGAATTCAAGAATGCATGGGACAGACATAAGGCAATTCTTGTGGGGGGCAGGAAGATATAGGCTGTTGGTTAACTAGGATCTGCGGCCTATCCTGTAGGTAGGGAAATAGGCAGACTAGATGGACCTAGCAGTCCTTATCTGCCATCAAAGTCTATGTTTCTATGTTGTATTTTTCTTATAATTGCTTCCTGTACTATTTTCAATTTGCTTTGTTTAATGTGCTGTTTGTTAAACCTTATTTTATTCTGATTATTTATACACATACTGAAAGAATGATAACAGAATCCCGGTAAAATCCGGAAATTAGAGTAACAATCACCGGTGAAATTCCGGAATCTGAAGTCTTGAAAATGGAATTTCATTATTTTAATCACCGTAAATCAGTGGCCTTGCCCATAACCCTCTTTTACATTTGGTAGAACTATGAAAAATTATGGAAATGTTCATAATTTTCCCATTTTAACAAACCAAATGTCTAAGTAACATGGGCTGGATTTACATAAATACCACCTTTGTGGATTCTAATGTGACAACCAGTTACAGCTATCATATTCATGTACCTTTACCACAAAAGTTTGGTTGAAATTGGCTCAAAACATATAGTGTGCTAAGTGTATTTTAAAGGGGGAAATTTGGGCCCATAGTGGTAAATGCACAGCACTGATTCCATGGCCTGTAGACATTTGGGACATTATGATATCACAGTAAAAAGTTTACATTTTCTGAAACTGCACAAAATACTGGTTTTAACCTTGAGTAACATTGCCCACTACCCAAATATGTGCCACCCTTAATTCTCCTCTACATTTGGTAGGACAATGAAAAAGAATGAAAATTTGCATAATCTCATATTTTAGCAACCACATATTTAAAAAAGGATGCAGGTATATGAACACTCCTTTGTTAGATCCTAGAGACAGAACTGGTTACAATAGTATCAAACTTATGTTTCTTTACCACAGAGTCTGGTAGAAATAAGCCAGAAAAACACTGATTGATACGTGTATTTTAAATCCCTTGTGTATTTAATGATAATAATTTGTGCC
Organism: Neoceratodus forsteri; assembly: GCA_016271365.2. Taxonomy (NCBI): domain Eukaryota; kingdom Metazoa; phylum Chordata; order Ceratodontiformes; family Ceratodontidae; genus Neoceratodus; species Neoceratodus forsteri. The sequence continues at coordinate 839,537,071 of CM057451.1, read as the reverse complement.
AAGGATCTTTTGGTGGACATACTGTACACGTTTGTGTTACCCACACAGTCAGTACACCCTCCAGAAGCTGAATGTGTGAGCATTTTGTACTTAAAAATGAGACCATGAGATAATTAGGTAGAAAAAGGCCAAAATATTGCCATATTTTCAGTATTTTTGCAGAAGCCTAATTCATACTAACATACTAACATACTATTTGCCAGCAGATTAGGCCTTATGGTCTATCAAGTCTGCTCGAACCTAGATCCTTAGTTGGGTGCAGAGACCCTCCCATCCCTTGTGCTCCAGAAACCCCTATCATCCATCCCCACCCCTCCGGGACAGGCCATCATCTGATACATCCACTTTCTGTGTCTGTCCCACCCTCTCTTAAAGCCCTCCACTGTGGATCTCTGAACCAGCTCACCAGGCAGAGCATTCCAAGGTCCACCACCCTCTCAGTGAAAAACCTCCTCCTCTTTTCCCCTCACCTTCCACCTTCCAACTTCAAACCATGCCTCTGGTGATGCCTCCTGCTTTAGTCTAAAAGATCCCTCCATGTTTACCCTATTTATTCCCTTGAGGTGCCTGGAAGACCTCAATCATGTCCCCTGCCTCTCCTCTCCTCCAATGAAAACAGGCAGAGCTCCTCAAGTCTGTCCTCGTAAGTCAAATCCCTAGCCCTCGTATCATCTTTGTTGCCCTCCTCTGTACCCTCTCCAGGAGCTGTATGCCCCTCTTCAAGTGTGGTCTCTAGTACTGTACACAGTACTCAAGGTGTAGTCTAACCAGTCCATTGTACAGCGGCAGAATCACTTCCTTGCTCCTTGAGGTGATCCCCTCATGGATGCATCCCAACATCCTGTTTGCCTTGCTAGCTGCTCTCCTGCACTGCTCAGAGTTATTCATACATGTATCCACCATGACCCTAGGTCTTTTCCCCTGTTGAGGCTTCCAGCACCTCCCTCCCAGGGTGTACCTGTGTTTAGGGTTTCCCGACCAAGATGCAACACCTTGCACTTGGTGATATTGAAATTTAATTTCCATGTGTGAGCCCAGCTTTCCAGGGTGTCCAGGTCCTCAGGGCCAACCTCCCTCTTCTCCCTCAACTACTGCTCCCATCTTGGAGTCATCTGCGAAGAGACTCATTTCACACCCTATACCATCCCTGATGTCCGATATGTATGCATTAAACAGGATTGGACCCAGGACCGAGCCCTGTGGTACCCACTACCAACCTCTGTAGGATTCGAGGCTCCCCACAGACCACTACTCTCTGAGTGCATCCAGCTATCCAGTTTTCAATCCATCTGACCATCAAAGGCTACTCTAACCCCATCAGTTTCTCCACCAGACCATTGTGGGGACAGAGTCAAACGCCTTGCTGAAGTCCAAGAATAATACATCCACAGGCTTACCCTGTCCAGTTCTGATGTTACCGATTCATAGAACTCCCACAAGGTTGGTTTGACATGATCTACCTGGCACAAACCCATGCTGCCGACTATCCAGACCTCCCACCTCCCCAAGTAAACCCCAATCGTTCCTTTAGTATACTCTCATTAATTTTCCCACCACCAAGGTTAAACTGATGGGTCTATAGTTTCCTGGTACTTCCTTCACCCCCTTTATGGATTGGTACCACATGTGCCTCGCCAATCCCTAGGTACCCTCCTGTCTCAAGTGACCTGTTGAAAAGCTCCAGCCGGTGGCTAGTATGTCCAGTCCCCATAGTACTCTCGGATGAATGCCATCCGGCCCAGAGATTTGTCTTTCTTTAGGCCTTGAGGCAAACACACCCTTTGGTGGGGATGGCATCATCTGTCCCCTCCACCTTACTGGTCTTTTTATCCTTATCCAGATGTGACACCCCTGGGGTACCTTTCCTCCCTTTTGCTCCATTTCTGTTTGCTCCCTGATCCCACTCCCTGCCTTCTATCCCCTTTGTGCCTTGCTTTGTAGATATCCCATCCCTCCCTAGTGAACACAGAGGCAAAGTACTCGTTAAATACCTCTGCCTGGTCCCTTGCCTCTTCCACCCACCCTTCTTCTGATCTCAATCTGCTGAGATGGCCCTTAGTTTTCTCAGCTCCCCAATGTCGGAAAACCCTTTTCCCTCCATGTATCCCTGTTTTTGACCGTTGCTCTTTACTGGACTTTGCTCCCCTCACCATACGGGTGACTTTTCTAGATGCAAGCTGGTACATTTCCTTATCCCTATCCCTCTTGTTGTTTTATATTTTTGTAAGCCGCCTTCTTTTCTCTGACTGCTACCTGGACCTCACTGGACCACCAGCATGGTTTATGTGACCTTGCTCCCTACGTTTCAACTTAGCGCAGATCCTGACTGCCTCATGAAGTCCCGGTTTTATGACCTCCCATCTCCTTTCAACACTTGTCGTTGAGGTAATCCCCTTCAAGTGATCCTTGAGAATATTTCCCATGCCCATAAAGTCTGCCCCCCTGAAGTCCACTGCCCGTGTCCTAGATCTCACCCCCACTCCCCCAATGCTTATTTGAAACCAGACAGTATTGTGGTCACTCCCAGTCAGGGGGTCCTGTACAACCATGTCCCTTACCAGATCCCCATCTGCCAGAACCACATCCAGGACATGCCCCTCCCTTGTGGGCTCCATCACATGCTGTGTTAAGAACACATCCTGGAAGCCATCCAGCAGCCTCTGCTCCTTGGCCACCTTAGAGGACATGGTTCCCCAGTTTGTACCTGGCATACTAAGGTCCCCATCAACACCACTCCTTCCCTTTTGGACCACACTGGGCAATGATGTTGTCCAGCAAACCATCCTCTAGAACATCACTCATCCGGGGGCCTATATGCTACTCCCAGCTTGACCTTATCTCCTTCTGGGGATCGTGGTGACCCATAAGGCCTCCACGTTCCCTCTGCCTCTTCTACCATAGCAATTTCTATGTCATCTCTAATGAACATAGCCACTCCACCCCTCTGCCTCCTTTCTATCCTTCCTAAGCATAGTGTGTACCCCGTACATTTAGGTCCCAGTCATGGTTTTTGTTGTGCGTTTCGTGACTGCCATACATCCCCCCCCCTCGAACAGCATGGCCTGGAACTCTGGCAACTTGTTTCCAAGCTCCGGCATTTACTAACACTAACCCCCACCCCTTATCCCTGATCCTTTTTGCCAGACCCCACCCAGATTCCTTATACTTCCATCCTCCCTGCTCCTCCTGAAACCTCCACCTCAGTCTGTTTCCCCTCCCCCTTGGGCTGGACTCCCTCATCTGGAGGGAGGGCTTCTAGTCAGCCCCTCCCTATCCCTTCCCCTTACAAGTTTAACCCCACCTTTCTTGTATGTAGTCAGCCATCCCCTGTTTAAGGACTTCCTTCCCTAATGGGCAAGATGAAACCTGTCCTTGGCATATAGTCCTTATCCTCCCAAACTCCATTCCAGTTCCTAACACCCCAACCCATTCTCTACCCCACTTCCTGAGCCATTTATTAACCTCTGTAGTCTTCATTTTTTCTCCACTGAGGCCTTTGGTACTGGCAATATCTCCGAAAAGAAAATGTTGCATCCATTATCCCGACAGACTCTGGCAAGTTCTTGGAACCTTGCTTGATTTCCATAATGCTATTTCCTCTAGATCATTAGTTCCCAATTGCACCAAATCCGGTTTCCTCACAATCCTAACCATTTCATACACCATGAACTTTGCTCTGTGCACTGTCAGCCCAGAGATACTCACTACCTTCACCTGGCTATGGCATCATCCCTGTCCCTCCCAATGGATACCCCTAATCATCGAGTCTCCCAGTAACAGAACCTTAACACCGCCATCATCCTTATGGTTACCTCCACTATGCCCTCTCAGCCCCCCTCCCCACTTTATTCATGATCGCAATTTCATGGGAGTATTCCTGCCTTATTAGAGACCCCTTGTCACCTCCCTTTCTGCCTCCTTGCTATTTTGCCCACTTAACTCAAACCCCTTCTGAATAGGTGTCCCTTTAACCCTCTCTTATCTGAACCATTTATCCTGGCCCTGATGGTCTCCTCCCCGCACCTCATCCCCCCTGTAATAGCACCCTGTCTCCAGAGGCCTCTCTGTGGTCCCTTTAGCTAGGGCCCCATCCTTGGTACTGACCTTCCTGCTGAAGGGGCTCCTCTCACCTCCTTGTCTCCCAGTTTCTCTCCAATCATGCTCTCCTCCCTCATGTCTGGAATATGTTGCATCTCCCCATTTGCTTAACATATATGTTTCCCTTCTCCCTCTGGGACTATGTCTATCCTTTCCATAGCTGTTCTGTGATGCCCTATGGGTATCTGCTCCCTCCCCGGCCTCTGTATAAGTTTCCTCATTTCCACCAACCCCTTCCTCCCCTCTAGGATGCTTAGTATCTCAAATTTATTGTGACACTCTATGTCAGCCTCCATCAAGTAACCAGGTTTCCCTGACTGCATCTCTAAACTGACCCTCTTCTTCCTCTCTTGCACTGTTCACCTTAGGAGCTCCCTTCCACAGTCTGCTGTTTTAGGCTTCCACAACAGCCCCTCCTGACTCTTCCCCTCCAGTCTCCTTGAATTCAGAATTTTCACCCACGCTTTCCTTAGCATCAACTTCCTATCTAAGGGTCCTCTGTCCCTAATATCCCCCCTTCTGCTTGCTGTAGCATAATGTCCTGTAATTTCAGAGCGTTGCCCCAGCCTCCCCTCAGCCCCACCCTTCTGCTGCCCATATCCACACCCCTTATCCTTGGACACACCCCCAGCTCCCACAGCTTACTCCTTAACCAATATACCTCACTCCTGATACAAGATAGCTGTCTACAGAGTGGGCAGCCTCCCTCTCTCCAGGCCCAATTTAGAATTATTGCCATCCCACAGCCTGTGCAGCCTACAACCCTTCCGAAGATGCCTGCCATGGTGGAATATGGCCACCCTGATTATCCCCTCTGTTTATAATAGCACACCCCTTTTCAGTCCCTTTCCCTGAAGTACAGTTTCTCTCTATACTGACTGTAGTTATTTACAAACCCAATTTCAATCCCACCAACAAAGTTCCCAAGTCTCACAAACACATACAGTCCAGTATGTGTTCAGTCCCTAACAGTGTGTGTAAGCAGACACCAGGTACCGTATGATGTCACAGGCCCACCAACTCCTGTTGCTTCAAATTTCAGTCCCAAACAAAATACTCAGCCCTTCAATCCCAACCCCAGTGGCTTTTCAGTATTTAAGAAAGCCTACAAAACAGGATGGGTGGGAGGCTCTTACCAAACACCAGGCAAACAACACATTTAAATTACCTTCTAATTTTCCTGCCAAACATCTATCCCCAAACCTACAATATCACAGCCCAAGTATCAGTTCAAATTCAAGGTAATAATTTTAACACATAGAACTAATTTCACTTACAACTATTCAAATATTTCAGTTTAAAACAAAATATAAATCGCCTCTTTCTACCAACCTGTTGCTTAAGCTCCCAAGTGAACAATGAAAGCCACAGTAATTCCTGTTTAAAGACAAGTTAATTGCAGCTAATGTCCCCTCCTCCAAACACCAGGCAAACAACACATTTAAATTACCTTCTAATTTTCCCTGCCAAACATCTATCCCCAAACCTACAATATCACAGCCCAAGTATCAGTTCAAATTCAAGGTAATAATTTTTAACACATAGAACTAATTTCACTTACAACTATTCAAATATTTCAGTTTAAAACAAAATATAACTCCTGGCCTCTTTTCTACCAACCTGTTGCTTAAGCTCCCAAGTGAACAAATTCAATGGAGGATTATGGATAGCAGACATTTGGAGGGAGATTTTCTCACGTCTCTGAAATTTTTATTTTGTACACTTTAGAGCTATATATATTGTTTCCTAGGTAACACAATGCATCAAAGTTTTCTGGGTGTGAGAAATGTGGGCAGTAAAGGTACCACATAATGTTTTCCACATACTGTAGGTATATTGTAATAGGCAGGTGTGGACAGAATGTTATAGTAAGATTGCATGAATTTGGCACCTACATTCCTAGAATAATCTAGCAGAATTATAGGGTGACATTGCCCATGCAATGTAAACTTGACCAGGCATATAGGTTGAAAAAGAGTGAAATGTGTACATTTTTTTGTATCTTTCATATTATTGTGCATAATCCATAGGATGGTAGAAACATAGATGCTGGCAGCAGAAAATGACCTCTTGGCCCACCTAGTCTGCCCTAAAGTCTCTTCCTACTGTGCTACTGTAGACCCTAATTGATATCCAGCCTTACCCCCCCCCCATACTTTCCACTATACAGGACCACATTCTTTACCTGGGCTGGCATACACTAGGGACCGCTTCACCCTTCCTGATTCTGACACCTCATTAAGTTTTACTATTTCTTTCTGTTATTGTATATACTGTAGTTCAGTCTGTAGTTTTGTGTTTTGATCTACTTGATGCATGGGTTTAGGAACATAGAAACATAGACTTTGATAGCAGATAAGGACTGCTTGGCCCATCCAGTCTGTCCATTTTCCTACCTATTGGATAAGCTGCAGATCCTAGTTAACCATCAGCCTACTTCCTCCTACCCCCCACTAGAATTGCTTTATGTCTGTCCCATGCATTCTTGAATTCCCGCACTGTTTTTGACCCTATGACCTCCTCAGGAAGGCTGTTCCATTGAAACACAGACAAACTGACAACAAAAGGAGACCAGGGTCCATCAAGTCTGCCCAAATGTTCCCTATACTTCTCAGATCCCAGGACATATCCCCACCTTCTGCTTTCTACCTAGTTCAGTTCTTGCAGGTTTTATTTGAGCATTTACCTTATCCCACCACAATTTAAATGCCATCAAGTTCCTAGATCCTACCACCTCAGCTGGCAGTCTATTCCATGGATCTATGACCCTTTCTGTAAAATATTGTTTCCTGAGTTCCCTCCTGGAGCGCCCACTTCTCAGCATCCATTAGTTCCCTCTAGTATTCATGCCAGAAACCCTGTTGAACAGTTGAACAGTTCAGAGTAGGGCACCTTATTAATTCCTCTCAGGAACTTGATGTTTTAATCATGTTCCCTCTCTGGCTCCTAGACTCCAATGAATACATATAAAATGCTTCTAGGAGCCCCTCATATGATAGCCCTTGGAGGTCATGTATCATTCGTTACCTGTCTCTGTAAGGCCTCCAGTCTGTTCTTGTCCTTCTTCAGATGTGGACTCCATAACTAGACACAGTGCTCCAGAAGGGGCCTTACCAGGGACTTATAGAGAGGCAGTATCACATCCCTGTTCCTGCTGTCAGTTCATCTCCCTATACGTCCTAACATTTTGTTGACCTTGCTGCATGCTGTGTTGTATTGGCTGGTCCACTTAAGGGTGTCACTAACGATAACTTCTAGGTCCCTTTCCTCCTGCAAAACATTGAGACTGACCCCATTAAGCCAATATAATGCCCTTGGGATCTTTTTGTCTAGATGTATAACCTTACACATCTTGGCATTGAACTTCAACTGCCAGACACTAGACCAGTTTTCTAGTCCCTGCAAGTCGTTTTGTAGGTTCCTAACCGCCTCCTTGCTGTCAACCCTGTCACATAGCTTACTATCATCAGCGAAGAGGGAAATCTTGCCCTGAATACCTATGCCAATGTCACAGATAGGGGTGGGCTAAACTGCGGTTTTCCACTCCCGCGGAACTTCTGTGGAAATTAAGGGACTTTCGCAAAAGTTTCTGAACTTCTGCCTGTGGCAGAGCAAAAAACTTCTGCAAAAGTTACCATGAGAAATGTCACCTGGAAATGAAGAAAATAAGCCCTGGTGGTGAGTGATCCCTCCCCTCACCTGTGCCACATCTAAAAAATTATCCCTGCTGGCTAGTGGTCCTTCCCCTCCACCCGGTAATTCGCCTGCCGTGAAATGTACAGTAACATCCCCTTCCCCGCATCCCTATCTCCACTGCCCTGTTAAAAAAAAAATTGCTGGCAGTCTAGTGTTGCTTTTTTATTTAAACCCCCTCCCAATTCCCAGTCCCAAATCCCTGGTGATCCAGTGCCCCCCACCCAGCCTCTCCAGCAGTCAGGTGTCCCACGACCCTGCCCCAACCCCCATCATAATCCCCAAGAGCAGCAGACTGGCACAGCCCTCCTCTCTCTCCTCCAAGGCCAGCCCACAGACTGAGCTGTCATGAATGAGCATACCACATACCACTCATTCATTGACAGCCCAGTTGATGGAGCTGACTGGAGAGAGGAAGGCTATTGGAATCACTCACTGCCAGGGTTTATGATTGGGGGTGAGTGTGGGACACCAGCTGCTGGGAAAAGACTGGGTGAGGCACAGATCTGAAAAATGAGATTTAGGAATGGGGATTGGGAGTGGAGTTTAAATAATAATAAAAAAACACTAGACCACCAGAGGTTTTTAACAGGACAGTGGAAATAGGGATGGAGGAACTGACATTTCATGATGGGCAGGTTACCAGGTGAAGGGAGGGACCATTAGCCACCAGGGATAACTTTACATGTGGGGCTGGGAGGAGGGACCATTGCTCGAGCCACTAGGGCTTTTTGTGGGGCAATTTGATAATTAAAAAAGCAGCGATTGTGGGCGAAAGTTTCACGGAAGTTCGGAAATCAATTTCTGAACTTCTGTGGAAGCAAAAGTCAGACTTTCACTAGAATTCAGCCCACAGAAGATTTTTCTCACCCACCCCTAGTCACAAATGAATACATTAAAGAGGACTGGCCCAAGGACTGAGCCTTGGGGCACCCCACTCATGATCTGTCCCTTAACAGGCCTCTCCCTGTTGATAAAAACCCTCTGTTTCCTGTTCTTAAGCCAGTTACTTACCCACTTATCGATGCTCTTGGACATGCCCAGGTCCTCTTATTTTTTTAGCAGGTGATTATGTGGCATGGAGTCAAAAGGCTTTGCTGAAGTCAAAGTAGAGGAGGTCCACTGGGTGCCCCCCAATCTAATTCCCTACTCACCCAGTCAAAAACATAATTTGGTCATCTGGCATGATCTACCTGCTACAGACCCATGCTGCCTGTCATTCTGAAGGCTGTTCTTGTCCATGCACACCACTAGGTCTTGTTTAATCAAGGTCTCCATTAGTTTCCCCACTACAGATGTGAGGCTAACCTGTCTGTAGTTACCAGCATCCTCTTGCTCATTCCCTTGTCCCTCCCAGGCTGCTTCCATTCCCTTGGGGCTCCACTCCTGTGTGCTCAGCTGTGTAAGTAATAATCATAATATATATATATATATATGTGTGTGTGTGTGTGTGTGTGTGTGTGTGTGTGTATGTATATATATATATATATATATATATATATATTTATACAATGGGGTGAGACATATTCCAGTGAGATAAAACAAGTTATTTTCACTGCAGTGAAATAAATCCTGATGACATCAGCAGAGTTAAAATAAATGCACGTTTATTACACCCCAAAATCCACAATGAGGCCCCATTGTATAAATAGGATACATGATGTGCACTTGTGTGATATGGAAAATATGTTCAGTCCTGTACAGTGACCTCTGAAACCTCACTGTAAACCGCCACGCCGTGAGTATTCAGAGGTCACTCTGAAGCGAAAATATTTTCCATATCACTGCATTATCATGTATCCTATATATATATATATATATATATATATATATATATATATATATATATATATATATATATATATATATATATATATATATATATATATAGCCCATGATGCTTCGCATTGTGTGGGCATGTGTGATTTTGTATTTCCTTGAAACCTGGCTTCCCAGCCAAATGCTCTTTGGGGTAACCATTGCCTCAGTGTTTGCACACAGAGGTTCTTTGTCTTATATATATATATATAGATATATATATATCTATATATGTATAGATATATATATATGTAATATATGGATAGTGAAAATAACATAATCAAAAAGCATACAAAAAATTTACGGTAATACACCAGAGCCAAAGTGATAATACTATCTTTGAAAAGTGATAATACTATCGTTCAGAGCTCATAATACTATCGTTTGAGCTCTGAACAATAATATCACAAAAACAAAGCGCAAACTCAAGACCATAGGCTTCTTCCTGACATCTCAAAGTTGTGCGTGATAGCGTTACTAAAACGCACCTCCTGATTGGATGCAGTTTCTTTGTGGGTGAGCCAATTATTTAAAAAAACATGGCGGTCTCTGTGCGAGAAGAAAATTGTTTTCTTGACTTCCGCGATATTGCCTTCTTCTACCTATCCTTCAGACGCTTCAGCAAAAAAGAAATAAAGGTAAGACTGGCTACTAAAGAAAAGGCATGAAACAAACCAAGCTAGCGGGCGTGTCAACAGATGAGTCAGTGGGGTGTATATGCAGAGAGTGAGCCCTCACTGCAGCAGGAACCTAGTTTCACAGCACCACATAAACAGCTATTAAAAAAAAACTAGCATCCACATATTACAAAAAAAAATAAATAGGCGATTGTCTGTCACTCGGGAATAATACCATCTCACAGTTCTGGGGACAAGGGAACCTCTTGAGCTTCGCTCTTGAGGTTCTCTTGTCCCCAGAACCTCTCGATGGTATTATTCCCTTGTAAAAGACACTCGCCTATCTATTATTCTATATCTATATATATATATATATATATATATATATATATAATTGTATGTATAATGTATCTTGTTCATCTTGGTTTATGCACTGTATCATTTTTGTATTGCTATGCCCTTTGTGTTTCAATTGTATCTTGTACGATTTTTTTGGCTTAAGTTTTTCAATTCCTTGTATTTATTTTTATTTATTTATTGAGGAGATCAGATTTACAACCTTTGAGTCGTTGACTGATTTACAAAGGCTCCACGTCAAAGTACAGACAATATAACAATTGCACAGTGCAATACAGTGGTAGGAAAACACATAATGTGGATAATACAATTTTGTATCCTGTTATGCTTATCTTTTTCCCACTCTCCCTTCCCCCAGGATGCATCTCGAAACATGCTGTTTGTAGCTCAGTATGCCTTTCCTGGTGGAACTTTTTCAAATAACTAAAATACATAAATTGTTTAAGGGTAACACATTAGCTCTTCTCCAGTCCCTCAGCATGGCTCCCATCTGATATGAGTGATTAAACAAATGCACCAGGGAGTATGCTAAATCTTTTACCAGCTCCATCAGCACTCTTGGGTATATTCCTCCAGGCCCTGGTGATTTGTCCTGCCTTAGTCACTCAATCGCCTCTCTGACCCTGCTGGTGGTAAATGGCATTTCAACAGGCCCTGTGCGAGTCTGCATTTTCTCATGATATGCTGCCTGCAATACAGGATGAGGATAGGTGCAAAAAGCACAAACATCTGCCCTAGACAGAATTAGAGCTCAAGCCTATGGAAGAGCCTCAGCCAAAAAAGCACAAATGTAGTGGTAAATTGTCTAATATTGTGGTGTGGCTGACATGCAAGCAGTCCGTTAACAACTTAATTGCAATATTTACCATTTAGGTTTACCATTATATGCCTCATTTTATGTGTCACTGTGCTTCAGACTCTACATATATGTCAACAAGTTATGCTCATGTTATACTGTGCTTGCATCTGTACCATTTCCAATGTATGTTTATGGAATATACAGTATGTGAAAACTCAAATAAAAAGATCAACTGCAAAGGATTGACACTCTTGCAAGGTGTCAGGCTCAGACAGTGCATCATGCACAAGCTGAGTGTTTCCCTCAGGTAAGATGACAGACTGCAGAATGTCAATTTCAGGCAGAGTGTCAGACTAGGCAGGGCATCAGTCTCAGGCTGAAGATCAGGCTAAGGAAGGGAGTAATACACAGGCAGAGAATCAGGTTCAGCCAGGGAGTCATGCTGAATCAGGATATCTTGTTTTTGGCAAAGTGTCAGGCTTGGGCTGAAAGTCAGGCTCAGGCAAATGCTTGCCCTTTAAATTGTGCTTTTTTTGGCTGAGGCTCTTCCATAGGCTAAGGCTCTAATTCAGGCTCAGGGAGTTGCGTGTGCTTTTTTATTGTGTAATTTTTGCACCTACCCTCATCCTGTATTGCAGGCAGCATATCATAAGAAAATGCAGACTCACATGAGGCCTGTTGATTGGGCAGCATTTGATGCTCGAGAATCATCTTGTTTATGAGTGCCCTGAGTTGAAGGTTCAAAATAAGCTTCTTGTTCAGGCAGAATCTCAGGCTCCGGCAATTCCTTGGCTTTTTTTTATGCTTTTTGCACTTGACCCCAGTTGCAGATGCAGGCTCAAAAAGTAATTCTTTTTCAGACTCAGGCAATGTCTCTGCCTGGGGCAGTTGCTTATTCATACATTTTTTGCCGCTTCAGTTTGACTGCATTACTGACTACATCTCAAGTGCAGGGCCTTTTTGGTCTGGTAGGATCACAGAATCAGGCAGGTCCTTTTGGTTACACTTACACCTTGTGTGACACCCCTCAGCCTGCATTGTAACCTCCAGCTTCATGAAAGGCTCACATGGGGCCTCTTTCTGGGGAATCTTCTCAGGATCTAATACCTGCACAAGATTAGGCAGATCACTATACTTCTGCTTTTTATGTTTAGTCGCTTCCTTGGGCCTCAAATCGTGCCAATGCCTGTGTTTCTGTTTCTTTTTTCTTTTTAGGGCTGGGCTGGTGCTCATTATTGGGTGGGTACTAGAGCTGTGTGGAATGAGAAAATTCAGAATTCTCTGAATTTTGATGAAATCTCATGAACTTCTGCAAAATTTAACAGAATTTCATTGGATTTTCACATAATTTTTAAAGGTTATTAATTTGGCCATAACTCAGCCATCTATTAAGCTAGAGTTCTGCAGTTTTGCATGCCTACTGTCTGGGAAGAGTTCAACTGAAATGTTGACTATCATGAAATATGGATGGATTGTCTCAAAAATAGGTACTCAAAGACTGTCACTTTATTTTTTAATGGGAAATGTCATGAACATTTTTATCTGCATATATATCAGCTCTCTATAGGGCTAGTGATCTTACATTTGGAAATCAGACATGCACAAAATCCCGGTCACTGTACAAGACTACTCCAAGCACACTTCTCTTCCAGCTGCTCCTGCTAATGCTATAAGTTATAGCCCTCTATAAATTAAATATTGTATAGTAGTACTCCTGTTATGTGTATATCTGTCTGTAAACTCCTGTTTCATTATGCCAGGAGTATACACCATACTTATACCCTATGTACTTCATACTCAAAAACTGCATTATATTTGTACAAACCATATGCTATGTTCTTTATTTTCAATCACTGTACTTGTAATTTGTTTTTATATATGCTATGTACTGGGCCTAGGCCCCCAGGTTGCATCTGGAATCGAGCATTGTTGCTCAGTATGCCTTCCTGGTAAATCTCGTAAATAAATAAATAAAATTATTACTTGCTGATAGGTGTTCTAAGAATGTACCAAATTTCATGACATTAGGATGGATTGTATCAAAATTATAGGTTCTCAAAATCTGTCATTTTCTTTTTATGTGGAAATTTCATGAACATTTTACCTTTATATAACTCAGGCACCTTTGGAGATAGACATGTGTAAATTAGCATGGATAACCTATTTGTAATAGCTATAGAATCCTCTAAATACAGAGAGAGTCGGATTAGGTATTTTTAAGTTACAGGGGTTCAAACCTTTGCCATGTAAATATTTGCAAAATTTAGTAAAAACTCTCAATAATGTGGATGTTTGTAACTTCTCTGCTCTTGCAGGCATCAACTTAACATTTGACATGCATACCCAATGTCAATACATCCTGATATCTAACACAACTGAATTAATTGGTTTAGCAGTTTTAAATTTACTGTGGGAAAATATTGATAACATTTTCTCAAACAGTTATGTTAGCATATAGATGAAGCATCCAAATTTCTTTTTATGGAATTTAACAGTCACAATGTATATATCACTACTTCATTTACTAAACTGTGCTGAGCTTTTTGCAGTCCTGCTGTTCCTCTCTGGGTGACTATTTTGCTCCCCTTCTCTCTTAGCATAGACAGAGTGACTAAGTAGAACTACTGACCTCACTGATGTCCTCTTTGTTCATTACAGTGACAAAATCCTTAAAGCGAGAGTCACCTACTCCTTTTTCTGTCAACCTATCCTGTTGGAATAGCCAGAATTCTTCTTTGCTGGTGTCCTAGATATTGTCTTCCCCCACTACATATTTTTGAGTACCTCTAAGTCCCAGACTTGCAAGTACATCAGGCTCCTTGGATCATCAGTTTACTGGGTGTGATCCTGATATATCCTGCATTCAGGTTGGAACTGTTGACACTCTGTGCTTCCTTGCTCCAACTGTGTGTGTGTGTGGGGGGGGGGTCTACCACTAGTATCCTACCCAGCTCAGTTGTTCATTTCTTGGTGAAAGTATGCATCTAACTCCTGAACCTGGTGACCCCTGCACTACCTACCTCTCATCCTACTGGGTCAATATGTCATGTGCTTAATAGCACATGACATATCTGCGTATCAGGAACAGCATGGTAGAGAAGAGAGAGGGTGCAAAGCCATGAAAGGGTGTACGCATGGTAGTGCACCCTCTCACTCTCCCCGGCAGAGGATGAGACCTCTGCTGGGACAGGGGGCCAGCAAGCAGCTGCCACAGCTTGACAGGATGAGCCACTGGCAGCAAGGGAGGCAAGCAGTGCGATTGGGACCAGGTTTCAATTCCCGGTCTCAGATGCATGGATTTTTTTATTTTTTGCACTCTGTGTGATTTCAACTGTTAACCCCCCCCCCCGAGTTAGTTAATTTAGTTCGGGGGTTCAGTGGTGCAGCCCCCATAATGGGGGGTGCAGGGAGCACAGCCTCCTGCCAAACAAAGACTTATGTCGCTGGCAATATATTGCGCTGTATTGGCAGCATAGTATATTACTGCAGTACAATGTCTTGTGACATTATGACCCCATGCTGCCTCTCATACCCCTGTTTTGTTTTAATTTAAGTCCTGCAGATAAGGCTGAGTGAAATTAGCAAATTACAATTTTATGGAATTTTCATGAAATTCCATAATTTTCACAAAGACTCATGGAATTTGACTTTAAGTACAGATGTTATTTAGCAATTTCTAGCAGTAAGCAATTAATAAAATTGACACAATCTCTTTGTAAGGTCTAAGAGTCTGGAAAATTTAATGGTGTTACGTTCTCAAGTGTTAAAGTTTCAGGGGTTTATAAATGTGCAGTTTACATTCTTGAAAAATGTAATTTTAAAATGTAAAAGTTTTACTACTTTTAATTCAATCCCATTTAAAGCTGTAAATATGAACTTTGTCAGAAATTACCATGTTGTACAGTAGTTTAAATGTTTCAAATCTGGTTAAATTTCAATATGTTGCATTAAAATTGGGGAAATAATTGACATTTAAATTTTGGCAACATGTTTGTCATGCTATATCTCAGTCCCATTTGAAGCTAGATATCTGAAACTATATACATATATAAATGTGGTGATGAACTGTATATGTGTAACACTGTAAAACATTTCAATGAACACTATCAGAATTGTACTAAAATAACAGAAATCTAAATTTTGGAAAAATGTTTGGCTACCAATAATTCAGCTGCCTTAAAAGTAAGACATGGTGCACATACATATGTTGTGTATTTCTCTGAATTCTCTGGGTCCTGAAATTGTAGAGAAATTTGGATAAGAATGTTTTAAATTAGATCAAAATAATTGAAAATTAAATTTTGATTAAATGTTTGGCCACCCATAACTCCACCCTCTTTCAAACGACGACTGTGCAATTTGGTACACTTATGTAAGCCATTACTAACTGTCTACTTATCACACTTGGTGTCAATTGGATGCATACTTGTAACATTAGAGTAAAATAACTGAAATCTAAAATTTGGCAAAATTCTGTAGAATTTTCATGAAAATTCCATGAAATTCCATGGAATCAGAATGATAATTCCATGGGAACTCTGCAGGCAGAATTTTATATTCTGCATAGCTCTGGTGGGCACACATGTGCACATACTTCCACATGGGGATTTAGATTTGGCCTTAAGGATGTACCATACTGGACTATCCTCATCAGCATCACTTGATACTGTATCATCGGGGGGGGGGGGGGTATTGTGTGGGCAGTTGTCAATCCCAGACTCTGGATCAATAAAATTATCCAACTCCAACTCCAAGCTCATGATATCTTTAAAGATCTCCTCTGTGGTGTATTTCAGTGACATGATTAGCAGGCAGTATGTCTTAGATGCAGAAATATTGGCTTGCTCCTCCCTCATATAGATTGTAATGCACACTGGAATAGTGAAATTAAAAGGCACTAAATATTCTCACTAGTGTTTGGAGCACAGCAGTTATAGCCCTCTGGTTTAGGTTTGAACTCCACCACAGACACTTACTCACAGTATTGTAAGGTGTAACTGCTGTATATTAATGGACATTTTTTTCAGCTTTTTTCATTTTATTTATTCTTTGGTAACCAGGTGGAAACCTAGGGCCCTAGGTTTGTATCCCACTCCAAACACTTACAGTGTCACTGCATACTAACTGACACATTATTTTATGCAGTTTTGCAATTTGTGTTTATTAATATCATTCTTTGGTAACCAGGTAAGGCCCACTAGGCACAAAGCTGGATTAGAGAGATAACCCAGTAGCATTGGGAAGGAGTACACAAATAAGAGTAAAGTACAGTAAATGAAAGGAATGCCTGAGTGGCAGAGATATCTCCCCCCCAGATTGTAAAGCGCTTTGGGATAGTGAATTAAAAGGCACAAAATGTTCTACCTACCGCTTGGTGCACACAGGTAAGAACCTAGATGCCTAAGTTTGAATCCTGCTGCAGACTTTTACAATGTGGCTGGGTGTACTATTAGACTTTTTTTTGTTTGCTTTTTTTGTTTGTTCTATTTACTCTTTGGTAACCAGGTAAGAACCTAGAAACCTAGGTTTGTATCCTACTGCAGACACTCACAGTGTCACTGTATACAAACTAACAAATTCGTGTATGCTATTTTTTTAATGATTTTTTTTAATTATTATTCTTTGGTAACCAGTTAAGGCCCACTGGGCACAAGGCCCATTTACAGGGGTGACCTTGGAGCATTGAGAAGGAGTATAAATGGAAGCAAATTAGAGAAAATAAAAGGCCCTATATAGAACACAGATTATTTTTAAAACACCCTAAAACAACCATTAGAAAGTAACAGGAGCCTTAAAACAACATTGTTCTGCCAAAAAATAAAAATGAATAGTTAAATGGCCAAAACACAAAGTACAAGTTGACAAAAATTAGAAAAAAAGTTACTTTTTAAATGAAATAATCCTTCATAAAACACTCGAACAGCTCAAAACCACAATAAAGCTATAAGAGGATACTACAGATCCTTGCTTTGTACATTTTATCATTTTTCAACCACTCCAAACAGCAAATGTAGCATAGCTCTACCTTTCTACACTGTCTCCTCTCAATGCCTGTACTTCACAGCAAGAGGAAATGAAAGCAGACATACCACATATCTGTGCTTCTATTTGCAAACACATGGGCCCCGATATTCAGAATTGCGCTCAGCAATGGCGCATGTGATGGCGCATCACCACTGTGTTGCACTGGTGCAAAACAGGGATATATTCAAAAGATATGGACAATGGCACATCCCCTCTGAATATATAAGATAATGTGCACTGCACAAATATGATGCAGGGCTGAATACCAGGAATGGGAACTGCGCCAGCACAACAGATTTACCCTGTGCACAAATTCCTGATATTCAGCAGGTAGTATGCAAATGGGACCATAATGTATGCAAGGCACACATGGGGCTATTTGCACGTCATTATGGCGCTATTTGCATGAGTTGTGCAGGGCTGGCCAGCGAAATATGCATGGCACCCTGCACAGCATGTGTTGCTGCCAGAAGGGGTCTAGTGGTACCCCCTTCTCCCCGTAGCCATAATCGCCAAAAAATAAAAGAAAGATATATCCCTGGTATTCTAGTGGTACCCCCCTCCCTCCCCGTAGCCGCGATCATGGAAAATGAAATATTGACTTAGCTCTGGTAGTCCAGTGGCACCCTCCACCACCTCCCGATGCTCTGATCCCTCTATAAATACATTATTTGACATTTCTTGGTAGTTCAGTGATACCCCAACCCCTCCTGATTGTCCAATACCCATAGAAATGTATTATTTGACATTCCCTGGTAGACTAATGTTGCGCTCACCCCTCCCAAATATCCAATCCATGTAAAAATAAATTATTTGCAATTCCCTGGTAGTCTAGTGGTCCCCAACCCCTCCCGCAACCCTGATTGCTGATCGTAAGTGAACTTCACTTCCCTGGTATCCAGTGGCACCCCACACCCACACAGGACCCTTCCCACCCAGCCCTCCCAGTCAGCCGGTGGGCAGCAAACACCACGCATACCTCCATGGCTGCCGCAAATGACAGCATACAGTATAGGCTGCAATCCCATTGGCTCACATTGTGGACCAATGGGCTGCACTGCATACTGTAATTAGTCATTACAAACATGTGAATGGAGTCATTCATTTACATTTTGTGAATGATTATTACAGTAGGCACTGCAAGCCCTACTGTGGGTGTCATTCGGCGGGCAGCCATGGGCTAAATAATTGCTGATCCCTACCGATGACTGGAGGAACTGGGTGAGCCAGAGGTCTGCTGTGGGTGGAGGTGCCACTGGACCACCAGGGAAGTGACGTTCACTCTATGATCAGTGATCGGGTTGCAGGAGGCGTAGACCACTAGACTACCAGAGGTATCGAAATATATTTTACGGGATCAAGCATTGGGAGATGTGGGGGGGGTACCACTAGACTACCAGGGATATATATATATCATTTATTTTCAGCAATCGCAGCTATGGGGAGGGAGGGGGTTACTACTAGACTACCAGGGATATATCTTTCTTTTTTTTTTGGTGATCGGGGCTATGGGGGGAACACAAGACTACCAGGGTATTGCAAATAATTCATTTCTACAGGGATTGTATCAGGAGGGTAAGGTACCACTAGACTACCAGGGCCATTTTGGGTGCTTGTACACAGTGTACTGGGGGGTGGCCACCCATGGCTGGTGGCTGCTGTGTTGTACCTTGCATTACAGTGGCACACCTGTGGGTGGCCATTTGAGCCTTATTTTCCAGGCTTAGCTTTGTGCATTGGTATGCAGCACATCCCAGGGTTGTGCAGGCATATGCGCCACACATTCTGAGCTGAATAGTGGGATGTGCCGCATATGCATGGGCACACCCCCTGAAGATGCACCACTGACAGTACAAGTTACATTAAACTGTTCCTCCAATGAGATGGTTAAGCATTGTTTTTTAGAGTTGGCAGTGCATTAGCAACTCATACTGCATTGTTATTCAGTGCTTAACCAGCTCATGAGCAATGTTTTTAAAATTTGTATGCAACTCATTTGAAAGGTATCTGCAGTCCAGTCACAATACAATGCAAAACTGCATTATAACCCTTAAGAAACACTTTGTGCAGGACTTTGCACTGGGTCCAGCAACACTTGCGCAACTCAGTAAGAAATGTTTAACCAGCTCATTGGAGAAACATAGAAACATAGACTTTGACGGCAGATAAGGACTGCTAGGCCCATCTAGTCTGCCCATTTACCTACCTACAGGATAGGCCGCAGATCGTAGTTAACCAACAGCCTATTTCTTCCTACCCCCCACAAGAATTTCCTTATGTCTGTACCATGCATTCTTGAATTCTCCTACAGTTTTAGACCTCCCAACCTCCTCAGAAAGGCTGTTCCATGCATCCACTACCCTCTCTGTGAAATAATACTTCCTCACATTGCCCCTGAACCGCCCTCCTTCTATCTTTAAATTGTGTCCCTTTGTTCTTGCAAGTCTCTTTTTCTGAAAGATGCTACCCTCTTGGACTTTGTTGATTCCACTGAGGTGCTTAAAAGTTTCTATCATGTCCCCCTCTCCCTTCTTTCCTCAAGGGTATACATATTAAGCTCCTTTAGTCTATCCTCATATGGCTTCTTTTGCAGACCCTGCACCATTTTAGTTGCCCTCCTCTGGACTGCCTCTATCCTGTCTATGTCCTTGCAGAGATGGGGTCTCCAGAACTGGACACAGTACTCCAGATGGGGTCTCACCAACTGTCTGTACAGAGGGATAACAACTTCCTGTTTTCTGCTGATGATGCCTCTCCCTATACATCCCAGTATACCCCCAGCCCTCCCTACTGCCTTCTCACATTGCTTGCTAACCTTAAGGTCATCTGATATGATTACCCCCAGGTCCCTTTCCTGTTTTGTTGTTGTTACTAGCTCTCCACCAATTGTGTATTCTTCCCCTGGGTTCTTGTTTCCCAGGTGCATTATTTTGCACTTTTTTGCATTGAATCCTAGCTGCCATACGTCTGACCATTCCTCCAACCTTGCTAAGTCCCTTTTCATCCTTTCCACGCCTCCTTGTGTATCAACCCTGTTGCAGATCTTTGTGTCATCTGCAAAAAGGCATACTTTTCCTTCAGTCCCTCTGCAATGTCATTGATGAAGACATTAAAAAGGACTGGAGCCAATACTGAACCCTGCGGTACCCCACTAGTAACCCCCCTTTCTTCAGAGTGGACTCCATTTACAATTACCTTCTGTGTCCTGTTGTCCAGCCAATGTTTTACCCAGGCTACCACCCTGGGTCCCACTCCCAGGCTGGTTAATTTCACTAGTGATCTTTTGTGTGAGACTGTGTCAAATGATTTGCTAAAGTCTAGGTAGGTCATGTCTACAGCCCCTCCCTGGTCTACTACTTTGGTCACTCAGTCAAAGAAATCTATTAGATTCATCTGACATGACCTTCCCACTGTGAACCCATGCTGCCTTGGGTCCTGTGCTCCACTGGCCTCTAGGTACTCAACTATTCTTTCCTTCAGAAGTGACTCCATCACTTTCCCTACCACAGAGGTCAAACTGACAGGTCTGTAGTTTCCTGCCTCTGTCTTGGTCCCACTTTGTGAAGGGGAATCACATCCGCCTTCCTCCAGTCCTCGGGTACCACACCATCCTCCAATGATTTATTAAAAGAGTAGCCAGTGGTTTCACTAGTTTCTCCCTTAATTCTTTTAGAATTCTGGGGTGAATTCCATCAGGACCCATTGCCTTGTCCACCTTCAGTTTTAGGAGTTCTTGCAGAACCCTTTCTTCTGTGAAAGGACTGGGATCGACCCCCCTATCAAGAGTGCTTCTGTTAATTGGATTAGGCACTTCCCCCTCCTCTTTTGTGAATACTGAGCAGAAATATTCGTTCAGCATTCCTGCTTTTTCACTGTCCCCCTCTGCCCACCCACTGTTCATTCTATTCAGCCTCACTATCCCTCCCTTTGTCTTTCTACTCTCGCTGATGTACCTATAAAAGGTTTTATCCCCCTTCTTAACTGAGTTGGCTATCTTTTCCTCAGTTTGGGCCTTTGCTATTCTGACTTCCCTCCTGCTTCCTTCTGCCTTAACTGGTACAGCTTTCTCTGCTCCTTCTGTGTTTCCTTATACTTCCGGAATGCTATCTTTTTCTTCCTGACTTTCACAGCCACCTCTTTTGAGAACCATAGTGGCTTTTTCTTTCATTGTGATTTGTTTATTTGCTTCACACAAAGGCTTGTTGCCTCTATGATGGCAGTTTTGATAATTCCCCATTGTTGCTCCACACCTCCTTCTAGCCTGTTTGCTAGTGCTTTTCTGAGGCACTCTCCCATCTTGCCAAAGTCAGCCCTCCTAAAGTCCAGTACCCTCACTTTTGTATGGCTTGACTCTGTAGCTGAGTTTAACGTGAACCACACTTTTTGATGGGCACTTGTCCCCAGATGGCAACCCACTTCCAGATCTGAGATCCTCTCACTGCCCCCATTTGAGAGTACGAGGTCTAAGATTGCTTCCTCATGAGTGGGTTCCAAAACTAGCTGTCTAATGCCTGCCACCTGTAGGGCATCAAGAATGGCCCTGTTCTTGGATGTGGCTGCAGCAAATGTGCTCCAGTTAACATCTGGCATTTTCAGGTCTCCCATCAACAGTATCTCCCCTTTCTCTGCCATTCTAAGAATGCCTTCTATCATATCCTTGTCCATTCCTTCCCCGACATGGAGGTCTGTACCTAACCCTGTCTGGATTGTGGTGCCCTTTCTAGTCTCCAAGGTGACCCACAGTGCCTCCTCTCCTCCCTGTTTACTCTTTTGTTCAGTTGCTTTTATCCCTTCCTTTACATGAGAGCTACTCCTCCCCTCTTCTCCCTGCCTGTCTCTCCTGTAGGTTATGTCCCTGGTATGTTAACATTCCAGTCATGGTTCTCTGTTATTACCATGTTTCTGTGACTGCTACAATATCCAGGCATCCCTCTTCCATTAAGGCCATCAGCTCAGGGAGCTTGTTGCCCAGACTACGGGCATTGGTACTCATTACCCTCCATTTCCTAATGGCCTTACTCCCTTTTGCCCCATCCCTGTCCTTCTTGCCTTTGTCACTTTCTCCATTTACCCCTGCCCTTCTCCCTATCGACACCTCTATGTTGGTGTTTGCCACACTTACTACTGTGATTATTTGGGGGGCTAGGATTTTCCTGCTCCTTTCCAGTGCCTCCCCCCTTTGGCTAGTTTAAATGCTTGCCAATGAAGCATTTAAACCTATCACCTAGGATCCTGGTTCCCCTCCCGGACAGATGCTGCCCATCATGCCAGTATAGGCTTGCATCACTCCAGGTGGACCCCCAGTCCCCAATGAAGCCAAATCCCTGAGCTCCACACCAGTTTTTCAACCACTGATTGAATCCCAAGGTGTGGAACACCCTAGTCTCTCCTATGCCACAGATGGAGAAACAGTTTGACTTGTACTGTACATTATCTTTGCGCCCTGGTACATCGGGGATTGTGCTGTGCAAGACCCCTCTTTGAATACTGCCCTAGGGTGCATCTCTGGGGTTGTGCTGGTGCAACTCATTTGCGCCAGGTGCAATCCCTTTGAATATCTGGCCCATGAAGTCTACTGCATTCCAGATCCATGGGCTCATGAGACTACATGCTTCTTTCAAGAACCCATGAGTGAGACCTGGAAGGTACAGCAAGGATCTGGTGCCCCAGTGTCCTTTCCATTAAGACATACAAAGTATGTCTTTATAGCCATACACTATAGTTTATGTATGGCACAGGGCACTAAAGGAGTCAGTTATCAATTTGAAGATAATTCACTGTAATTTAACCTGTGTTAAGCTTATGTGTTAGTAGTCTCCCGCCTACTTCACATATTCAGCTAGTCAGTAATCTGTGGAGTATATATTCATTGCAGCCCTCATTTGCTTGTTGCTTTCCTATTTTGTAGTTATGGATCAGATCTATTTCAAGGTGTTAGCAATTGCTTCTGATCAACTTGTCTAACACATCTAATTTACTAATCCGCTGAGATTTTGTTTGCCTGCTATTGTGCACTGTTTAACTACTGTAGATACTGGTTGCCATTTTGCTTTTGCCCCCTCCTCCTAACGGCATTGTGCTTGCAAATTTTCTGCCTGTCCCATTTCCCTTTCCTCCTCTAACCCCATCATCCCCTTCCTCATGCAACTCTTCTACCCCCTTTCTTCCCACTGCACCCATCCCCCTCTCTCCATACCCTCCTTATTGATTTATTTATTTATTTGTTCATGACTTTGGTAACTGGGTAGGTGTACAACTTCCCTACTCCCTCTTCCCCTCCCTATCCATCCTGGTCTCCTACCATTCCATTCCATTCCCTCAACCTGGAGTTTCTCCACTGTGGCCTTCTCTCTCCTCATCACTCTTCTCCTCCCTGATCTCCAACCCGCTTGAAAGGTAGAAGCCTCACTCTATCCTTCTCCCCATTCTCCTGCTCCTCCTACTGTTTGGTGACATGGAACCCAACCCTGGTCCCTCCACTTCCTTTCTCCCTCCGTCTGCTATTGCTAGTGGTCTTAGTATTTTCCATCTAAATGCCAGGAGCATTCCACCTAAACTCAATTTCCTCTCTGCCTGGCATCAGCTACACTCTTCTGATGTCCTCTGTATCTCTGAGTCCTGGCTCTACTCCAGGACTCCTGACTATAGCCTGTCCCTTCCTGATTACAATCTTTTCAGGTAGGACAGGGGAAAACATGGAGGATGGGTTGCCAGCTACGTCCTCCAGAGCATGTCATTCACTAAGGCCATCAGGGAGGCCATAACCTTCTCCCATGAATTTCTCCTAGCCAGGCTATCATTCCCCTCCTCTATGTCTTTATTCATTGATGTTGTCTATGCCTCTCCTAAGAACTCACATTCATAGCTGGTTGACTCTCATTCCTCCATTGTTTGTCTTTTCTAAGCAAATGAGCTCTTCCTCCTGGGGGATTTCAAATGTAAATTTGCTTTCCCCAGCCTCCAAATCTACAATTCACAGGACTGAGTATCTTCATTTGTCCCAGGTTACTTTAACATCCAAATGGCTCAGTCCCTACTCTGCCAATCACAGCCTTTTGGACTGGGTTTTTAACCTCTCACCTCCATTGCATTGCTGCAGCATGTATGCTGTCAGACTCATTTCATGACCATTGCATGATGTTTTGTATCTGAAAAATATGGCATCCTCCTCCTTGCCAAAATATATATCTGGTCAAGGTCTCTCTGGTCATTGAACATCAATGCTCTACTGAATGACCTTGTTTCAGTTAACTGGTCAGCAAGTCACTCTGCCTCAGATATTGATGTGGCCCTCACACTAATCCACTCCTTATTCTCCTCTGTCTCTGACAAGCATACCCCTTTAGGAAATCCAGAGTAAAAACTTACCACTACCAATGGATTATCACCAGAATCACTGATCTGTGAATGTCCTGAGACATTGCTTGAGCCCAGTACAAATCATCCCACTCCTCACTTGACCTCATCTCCTAGAGGGCTCTGAGGAACAACTGTATGAAGACTGTACAAGCTGCAAAATTACATTATTTCAAGGCCACCCTCCAGAAAAACCTTAAACCCCCAGCTAAATTTTGGAAGGTTATCCACTCCCTTTTCAATACCATCTGCCTACTCCTCTTCTCCAATCCTCACAGTAAATGGTTCACCTGTGTCTGTACCTTCCTTTGTGGCTGCTCACTTCAACATGTTCTTCACAACCTGCACCTTCTCTTTTACTCCCCATCCTAGTTCCTCTCCTTCCCCTCCTGTTCCCCTCCTCCATCGCTCCCAGGTTTCCACTTCCTTGTCACCATCCAGCAACCTGGCTTGCTCTTTTCTCTCTTAACCAGTCAAAGTCCATCCCCAACAGTCTGGAACCCTGGCTCCTCCACCTCTCAGCTCCTCAGTGCTGTTCCTTCATTCTGTATGTTGGCCAAAGTCATTCCATTTCACAAAGTGGGTGACCCCTCCTCCACTAGTAAATTACATTCCTTCTCCCTTTTGCCCTTCCTCTCTAAGCTGCAAGAGAAACTGGTCCACTCTAGACTCCTCAGCTTCCTTTCATTCCCCAGCTTCTTCTTACCATTCCAGTCTGGTTTCCAAAAGCACAACATAAAACAGCACAAGGAAAATTAAACTATTTTTTAAAGCTTTTATTGCTTAAATTACAGTGGTGCATACCAGTGTGACTGCAACAACCACTTGTCTCGGAGATTTGGATGCTACCCTTCCCCAGGGGGTGTAGTCACAAGGAAAAATGTCAACATTTAAATACAGACAGAAAACCAGTCATTGTGATACAGCACAGCTTGTGTCAGTTAAGCAATCATGTTCATTGCAAAGCACCATAGCGAAAACTCTAGCCAGATTAACAAAAAAGTCCATATTAACAAAAAGTCCATAATTACAAAACACTTACATTAATTTAGCTCAACATTTCTTAGAGTTCTAACTTATCTGTGTAATGAACAGAATAAAATATAAATTACATCCATTCCCAGTGGAAAAACTAAACTTTCAGTTTCTAACTGTTCTTTAAAGGATCTAACTTTGTGGCTTGTAAAATCCTAATGAAAGATAGAGAAAGACTAGAAAGAAGTTTCTAAGTTAAGGGACAAACGGGAGAACGACAATTCGATCCTGACTATTCGCTCCCTAACAATTCATTCCCGACAACTCACTACAACGACAGTTCGCTCCTGCAACATTTCGATGCTGCTTCAACTCGCTCCCAATTGCCAATACTCGCTCCCAAAATTTAATTTGACTTTTATCAGTTAAACAGCTAAAATCCTTACCTTACTGTTTAGAAGTCTCCACCTTAGTTACCATCTGTAGACAGGAAGTGAACCAGTCACCTTAGTTACCATCTGTAGAGAGGAAGTGAACCAGTCACCTTAGTTCCCCTTAGTTACCATCTGTATACAGGAAGTCAGTAATTCAGTTCTGCTATGCAGTCATTAAAAACAAAACTTTATTAAGAAACTGTTAAAAATCCATGACTGTGTGAAGTCTAATATTCAAAGCTATGTGCAATGCCTCTCAAAAACTCCTCAGTAGTTCGCTCCTCCATTTTAGCAGTAATGCAGGCAAGACGTTCAACATTGGGACCTGAATATGCCAGATGTTAACTGGATAACATGTACTGCCGCCACATCCAAGAGCAGGGTCATTCTCGATGCCCTGCAGGCGGTAGGCCTTAGACAGCTAGTGTTGGAACCCACTCAGGAGGGAGCAATACTAGACCTGGTACTCTCAAAAGGAGAGAGGATCACAAATTTAGAAGTCAGTAGACCTCCGGGAACAAGCGGCCACTGCACAGTGTGCTTCACAATGAGCACAACCATGGCGATAAGCCATACAAAAACAAGGATACTGGACTTTAGAACAGCTGACTTTGGCAAAATGGGTGAATACCTGAAAAATGCACTAGCAAATGACCAAAAAGGAGGGGTGGAAGAACAATGGAGAAAAATCAAAACTGCTATCATAGAGGCAACAAGCCTTTGTGTGAAACAAATAAAGAAAACAAAGCAGAGTAAAAAACCACTATGGTTCTCAAAAGAGGTGGCAAGGAAGGTTAAGGAGAAAAAGGCTGCATTCAAAATGTATAAGGAATCACAGAAGAAGCATGACAGGGAACTGTATCAATTAAAGCAGAAAGAAGTGGAGAAGGCAGTCAGACTAGCAAAGGCCCAAACTGAGGAAAAAATAGTCAACTCAGTTAAGAAGGGGGGATAAAACCTTTTATAGGTACATTAGGGAGCATAGAAAGGTTAAGGGAGGGATAGTGAAGATTAATAAAGGAGAGGGGAGGTGGGCAGAGGGAGACAGTGAAAAGGCAGAGATACTGAATGAATACTTTTGCTCAGTATTCACAAAAGAAGATGAGGAGGAGTTACCTAAACCAGACAATAGAAGAACTCTGGGTAGGGGGGTTGACACCAGTCCATTCACAGAAGAAAGTGTCCTGAAAGAACTCCTAGAACTCAAGGTGAACAAAGCAATGGGGCCTGATGGGATTCACCCCAGAATCCTAAAAGAACTAAGGGAAGACCTAATGACACCACTGACCATGCTTTTTAACAGATCATGGCAGGATGGGGCGGTACCTGAAGACTGGAGGAGGGCAGATGTGATTCCCCCTTCACAAAAGTGGGAGCAAGGCAGAAGCAGGAAACTACAGAACTGTAAGTTTGACATCAGTGGTAGGGAAAATGATGGAATCACTTCTGAAAGAAATAATTGTTGAGTACCTAGAGGCCAGTGGGGCACAGGACCCAAAGCAGCATGGATTTACAGTAGGAAGGTCATGTCAGATGAATCTAATTGATTTATTTGACTGGGTGACCAAAGTAATAGACCAGGGAGGGGCTGTGGATATGGCCTACCAAGACTTTAGCAAGGCATTTGACACAGTCCCGCATAAAAGATTAATAATCAAGTTAGCCAGCCTGGGAGTCAGTCCCAGGTTGGTAGCCTGGGTAGCAAGCTGGCTGCACAACAGGACACAGAAGGTAATAGTGAATGGAACACATTCCAAAGAAAAGGGGGTTACTAGTGGAGTACCTCAGGGCTCAGTACTGGGTTCAGTCCTCTTTAACATCTTTATAGGTGACATTGTAGAGGGTCTGGAAGGAAAGGTATGCCTCTTTGCAGATGACACAAAGATCTGTAACAGAGTTGATACACAAGGGGGGGGTAGAAAAGATGAGAAGGGACTTGGCAAGGTTGGAGGAATGGTCAGACATATGGTAACTTAGATTCAATACAAATAAGTGCAAAGTAATGCACCTGGGAAACAAAAACCCAGGAGAAGAGTACACAATAGCAGAGGAGGTACTAACAACCACAAAAATGGAAAGGGACCTTGTGGTAGTCATATCAGATGACCTAAAGGTGGGTAAGCAATGTGAAAAGTCAGTAAGGAGAGCCAGGGGGATACTGGGATGCATAGGAAGGGGCATCACAAGTAGAAAAAGGGAAGTGGTTATCCCTCTGTACAGACAGTTGGTGAGACCCCATCTGGAGTACTGTGTGCAGTTTTGGAGACCCTCATCTATGCAAGGACATAGACAGGATGGAAGCAGTCCAGAGGAGGGCAACTAAAATGGTGCAGGGTCTGCAGCAGAAACCATATGAAGAGAGACTCAGAGAGCTTAATATGTATACTCTTGATGATAGGAGGGGCAGGGGGGACATGATAGAAATGTTCAAGTACCTCAAGGGAATCAACGAAGTCCAGGAGGGTAGCATCTTTCAGAAAAAGATATGTGTAAGAAGAAGGGGGCACAATTTAAAGATAGATGGGGGACGGCTCAGGGGTAATGTGAGGAATTTTTTTTTTTCACAGAGAGAGTGGTGGATACATGGAACAGCTTTCCTGAGGAGGTCATAGGGTCTAAAACAGTGGGGGAATTCAAACATGCATGGGACAGACCCAGTACTGAGCCCTGAGGTACTCCACTAGTAACCCTCCTTTCTTTGGAATGCGTTTCATTCACTATTACCTTCTGTGTCCTGTTGTGCAGCCAGTTTGCTACCCAGGCTACCACCCTGGGACCCACTCCCAGGTTGGCTAGCTTGATTATTAATATTTTATGCAGGACTGTGTCAAATGCCTTGCTAAAGTCTAGGTAGGCCATATCCACAGCCCCTCCCTGGTCTATTACTTTGGTCACCCAGTCAAAGAAATCAATTAGATTCATCTGACATGACCTTCCTGCTGTAAATCCATGCTGCTTTGGGTCCTGTGCCCCGCTGGCCTCTAGCTACTCAACAATTCTTTCTTTCAGAAGTGATTCCATCATTTTCCCTACCACTGATGTCAAACTTACCGGTCTGTAGTTTCCTGCTTCTGCCTTGCTCCCACTTTTGTGAAGGGGAATCACATCTGCCCTCCTCCAGTCCTCAGGTACTGCCCCATCCTGCCATGATCTGTTAAAAAGCATGGTCAGTGGTGTCACTAGGTCCTCCCGTAGTTCTTTTAGGATTCTGGGGTGAATCCCGTCAGGCCCCATTGCTTTGTCCACCTTGAGTTTTAGGAGTTCTTTCAGGACTCTTTCTTCTGTGAATGGACTGGTGTCAACCCCCCTACCCAGAGTGTTTCTATTATCTGGTTAGGTAACTCCTCCTCATCTTCTTTTGTGAATACTGAGCAAAAGTATTCATTCAGTATCTCTTCCTTTTCACTGTCTCCCTCTGCCCACCTCCCCTTTCCTTTATTAATCTTCACTATCCCTCCCTTAACCTTTCTATGCTCCCTTATGTACCTGTAAAAGGTTTTATCCCCCTTCTTAACTGAGTTGGCTATTTTTTCCTCGGTTTGGGCCTTTGCTAGTCTGACTGCCTTCCCCACTTCTTTCTGCTTTAATTGATACAGTTTCCTGTCATGCTCCTTCTGTGATTCCTTATACTTTTTGAATGCAGCCTTTTTCTCCTTAACCTTCCTTGCCACCTCTTTTGAGAACCATAGTGGCTTTTTACTCCGCTTTGTTTTTTTTATTTGTTTCACACAAAGGCTTGTTGCCTCTATGATAGCAGTTTTGATTTTTCTCCATTGTTCTTCCACCTCTCCTTTTTGGTCATTTGCTAGTGCATTTTTCAGGTATTCACCCATTTTGCCAAAGTCAGCTGTTCTAAATTCCAGTATCCTTGTTTTTGTATGGCTTATCTCCATGGTTGTGCTCATTGTGAAGCACACTGTGCAGTGGCCGCTTCTACCCAGAGGTCTACTGACTTCTAAATTTGTGATCCTCTCTCCATTTGAGAGTACCAGGTCTAGTATTGTTCCCGCCTGAGTGGGTTCCAACACTAGCTGTCTAAGGTCTGCCCCCTGCAGGGCATCGAGAATGACCCTGCTCTTGAATTTGGCGGCAGTACATGTTATCCAGTTAACATCTGGCATATTCAGGTCCCAATGTTGAACGTCTTGCCTGCATTACTGCTAAAATGGAGGAGCGAACTACTGAGGAGTTTTTGAGAGGCATTGCACATAGCTTTGAATATTAGACTTCACACAGTCATGGATTTTTAACAGTTTCTTAATAAAGTTTTGTTTTTAACGACTGCCTAGCAGAACTGAATTATTGACTTCTAGTATACAGATGGTAACTAAGGGGAACTAAGGTGACTGGTTCACTTCCTCTCTACAGATGGTAACTAAGGTGACTGGTTCACTTCCTGTCTACAGATGGTAACTAAGGTGGAGACTTCTAAACAGTAAGATAAGGATTTTAGCTGTTAACTGATAAAAGTCAAATTAAATTTTGGGAGTGAGTATTGGCAATTGGGAGCTAGTTGATGCAGCATCGAAATGTTGCAGGAGCGAACTGTCGTTGTAGTGAGTAGTTGGGAGTAAATTATTAGGGAGCGAATAGTCAGGAGTGAATTGTCATGCTCCCGCTTGTCCCTTAACTTAGAAACTTCTTTCCTAGTCTTTCTCTATCTTTCATTAGGATTTTACAAGCCACAAAGTTAGATCCTTTAAAGAACAGTTAGAAACTGAAAGTTTAGTTTTTCCACTGGGAATGGATGTAATTTATTTTTTATTCTGTTCATTACACAGATAAGTTAGAACTCTAAGAAATGTTGAGCTAAATTAATGTAAGTGTTTTGTAATTATGGACTTTTTGTTAATATGGACTTTTTTGTTAATCTGGCTAGAGTTTTTCGCTATGATGCTTTGCAATGAACATGATTGCTTAACTGACACAAGCTGTGCTGTATCACAATGACTGGTTTTCTGTCTGTATTTAAATGTTGACATTTTTCCTTGTGACTACACCCCTTGGGGAAGGGTAGCACCCAAATCTCCGAGACAAGTGGTTGTTGCAGTCACACTGGTATGCACCACTGTAATTTAAGCAATAAAAGCTTTAAAAAATAGTTTAATTTTCCTTGTGCTGTGTTATGTTTTGCTTTTGGAAACCAGACTGGAATGGTTAGAAGAAGCTGGGGAATGAAAGGAAGTTGAGGAGTCTAGAGTGGACCAGTTTCTCTTGCAGCTTAGAGAGGGAGGGCAAAAGGGAGAAGAAATGGTCGTTGCTAGTGGAGGAGGGGTCACCCCCTTCATGAATGGAATGACTTTGGCCAACATACAGAATGAAGGAACAGCACTGAGGAGCTAAAAGGTGGAGGAGCCAGGGTTCCAGACTGTTGGGGATGGACTTTGACTGGTTAAGAGAGAAAAGAGCAAGCCAGGTTGCTGGATGGTGACAAGGAAGTGGAAACCTAGGAGAGATGGGGAGGGGAACAGGAGGGGAAGGAGAGGAACTACGATTAGGAGTAAAAGAGAAGGTGCAGGTTGTGAAGAACATGTTGAAGTGAGCAGCCACAAAGGAAGGTACAGACACAGGTGAACCATTTACTGTGAGGATTGGAGAAGAGGAGTAGGCAGATGGTATTGAAAAGGGAGTGGATAACCTTCCAAAATTTAG
Organism: Neoceratodus forsteri; assembly: GCA_016271365.2. NCBI lineage: Eukaryota > Metazoa > Chordata > Ceratodontiformes > Ceratodontidae > Neoceratodus > Neoceratodus forsteri. The sequence continues at coordinate 839,505,248 of CM057451.1, read as the reverse complement.
CTGGGGGTTTAAGGTTTTTCTGGAGGGTGGCCTTGAAATAATGTAATTTTGCAGCTTGTACAGTCTTCATACAGTTGTTCCTCAGAGCCCTCTAGGAGATGAGGTCAAGTGAGGAGTGGGATGATTTGTACTGGGCTCAAGCAATGTCTCAGGACATTCACAGATCAGTGATTCTGGTGATAATCCATTGGTAGTGGTAAGTTTTTACTCTGGATTTCCTAAAGGGGTATGCTTGTCAGAGACAGAGGAGAATAAGGAGTGGATTAGTGTGAGGGCCACATCAATATCTGAGGCAGAGAGACTTGCTGACCAGTTTACTGAAACAAGGTCATTCAGTAGAGCATTGACGTTCAATGGCCAGAGAGACCTTGACCAGATATATATTTTGGCAAGGAGGAGGATGCCATATTTTTCAGATGCAAAACATCATGCAATGGTCATGAAATGAGTCTGACAGCATACATGCTGCAGCAATGCAATGGAGGTGAGAGGTTAAAAACCCAGTCCAAAAGGCTGTGATTGGCATAGTAGGGACTGAGCCATTTGGATGTTAAAGTAACCTGGGACAAATGAAGATACTCAGTCCTGTGAATTGTAGATTTGGAGGCTGGGGAAAGCAAATTTACATTTGAAATCTCCCAGGAGGAAGAGCTCATTTGCTTAGGAAAGAGAAACAATGGAGGAATGAGAGTCAACCAGCGATGAATGTGAGTTCTTAGGAGAGGCATAGACAACATCAATGAATAAAGACATAGAGTAGGGGAATGATAGCCTGGCTAGGAGAAATTCATGGGAGAAGGTTATGGCCTCCCTGATGGCCTTAGTGCATGACATGCTCTGGAGGACGTAGCTGGCAACCCATCCTCCATGTTTTCCCCTGTCCTACCTGAAAAGATTGTAATCAGGAAGGGACAGGCTACAGTCAGGAGTCCTGGAGTAGAGCCAGGACTCAGAGATACAGAGGACATCAGGAGAGTGTAACTGATGCCAGGCAGAGAGGAAATCGAGTTTAGGTGGAATGCTCCTGCCATTTAGATGGAAAATACTAAGACCACTAGCAATAGCAGACAGAGGGAGAAAGGAATGGGAGGGACCAGGGTTGGGTTCTATGTCACCAAACAGTAGGAGGAGCAGGAGAATGGGGAGAAGGATAGAGTGGGGCTTCTACCTTTCAAGAGGGTTGGAGATCAGGGAGGAGAAGGGTGGTGAGGAGAGAGAAGGCCACAGTGGAGAAACTCCAGGTTAAGGGAATGGAATGGTAGGAGACCAGGATGGATTGGGAGGGAAGAGGGAGTAGAGAAGTAGCATGGCAGAAATAGCTTGGCAGAAGACACCAAAAGAAAGGACTGCTGTGTGACTGAACTTCTCTGCTGGGACTAAAGTAGAAGAACTTTTGCATTTGGACCTTTAATTTAGTGTAAAAAACTAACATACAAAACAAAAACAAAAAAAAGTGTGTGTTTGGGTTAACTGAACTGAATGGGTAACTGAAAAGTCATCTAGGTGTAAATCTCAGGTGACTGAAAGGACTTAACTGCTGTGAGGTTTAAATTACTTGTAGAAAGATCTGGTAAGTAGGGAAGTGGCTTAGCTAGAAGGAAGCTACATTTAAAGACTGCCTTAGAAAGATTCTGCTAATAGCTTGGCAGAAGACACCAAGAGAAAGGACTGCTGTGTGACTGAACTTCTCTGCTGGGACTATATTGCCCTCCTTCCCTCCCCCACCCCCACCGAAAGCTAGTTCTATTTTTATAGGCACAGGTTTGACTGACAACAGGAACTTCCTGTTTAGGGGCAGGAAGTGAGTGATCACAGAACCACCAAGGACCCACCATCCTAGAAGGGCAAGAGTAGCTCTCCAGCCCCCTCTAGCTGCTGGAGGTCTGCCTCTGAACAAGTAAGTGGTCTACTGAGAAGTATAGGATATTCTTGTCTCAGAACAGGACAATCAGGAGCTTAAAGGGCACACAGGCAGAAAGTAAGGAGAGAGAGAGAAAAAAAACAGATGAAAGAGTAAGGATTGCAAACAGTTAAGGGGTCAGAAATAAGACATGATTGGAGTGGTGCAGTGCAGTGGCTGTGGAGCAGCAGTCTTCCAGGAGATGTTCTGGAGGATGCGGTGTTGTCCCATCTGCAGGCACCTCTCTGGGCTGAGGGAGGAGGTTGCTCATCTCCAGGCTAAGTTGGCCAGGATTTGTGGGACCTCCTCTTCCATCCAGGGACCACCAGTGCCACTGCCGTTGCCTCAGAGGTTGCCAAGAAAGAGGAGCGGTTGGACCACAGTGGGCTCAGGGAGGGTGAGGGTGGTGGAACAGAGGCACATCCCTCCAGTTGTACCTCTCCACAATTCCTATGCCATTCGGGCAAAGTGTGGTTCCTCTATGGAGGCACCTACAGTGGAGACCAAGGAGGATGCTGGGAACCTCCACAAAGGAGACCCACAGGAGGGTGGCAGGGGACCCTGCAGGAAGGAAACAACTCCTGGTGGGGGACTCCATTATTGGAAGGTAGAATTGGGAAAAGGAATGGGAGAGGAGGTAAGGTGCCTGCCTGGCGCCATGGCTTGGAGGGACAGGGAGCAAATCCTCCAGGATTGCCAAAGCAGCTGCACAGAGGAGGAGCTGGATGTCATTGTCCACCTAGGGACAAATGACCTGGCTAAGAAAGGGATTGAGAAGTGCAGGAAGAGTTTGTGGAATTGGGAGGGCCTTGAGTCAAGTAGCCGCATGGTAACCTTCTGGGTGCTACCATCTATGGCATAGGAGAGGCTAGGATGTTCCATTGCCATGGGATTCAATCAGTGGTTGAAAAACTGGTGTGGAGCTCAGGGATTTGGATTCATTGGGGACTGGGAGTCACCTGGAGTGATGCAAGCCTATACTGGCATGATGGGCTGCATCTGTCAGGAGGGAACCAGGATCCTAGGTGATAGGTTTAAATGCTTCATTGGCAAGCTTTTAAACTAGCCAAGGGGGGAGCCACTGGAAAGGAGCAGGAAAATCCTAGCCCCCCCCCAAACAATCACGGTAGTAAGTGTGGCAAACACCAACATGGAGGTGTCGATAGGGAGAAGGGCGGGGTAAATGGAGAAAGTGACAAAGGCAAGAAGGACAGGGATGGGGCAAAAGGGGGTAAGGCCATCAGGAAATGGAGGGTAATGAGTACCAATGCCCGTAGACTGGGCAACAAGCTCCATAAGCTGGTGGCCTTAATGGAAGAGGGATGCCTGGATACCGTAGCAGTCACAGAAACATGGTACACAGAGAACCATGACTGGGATGTTAACATACCAGGGTTCATAACCTGCAGGAGAGACAGGCAGGGGAGAAGAGGGGGAGGAGTAGCTCTCTATGTAAAGGAAGAAATAAAAGCAACTGAACAAAAGAGTAAACAGGGAGGAGAGGAGGCACTGTGGGTCACCTTGGAGCCTGGAAAGGGCACCACAATCCGCACAGGGGTTGTGTACAGACCCCCATGTCAGGGGGAAGGAATGGACAGGGATATGATGGAAGGCATTCTTAGAATGGCAGAGAAAGGGTAGATACTGTTGATGGGAGACCTGAATATGCCAGATGTTAACTGGAGCACATTTGCTGCAGCCACATCCAAAGCAGGGCCATTCTTGATGCCCTACAGGTGGCAGGCATTAGACAGCTAGTTGGAACCCACTCGTGAGGAGCAATCTTAGACCTCGTGCTCTCAAGCGGGGGCAGTGAGAGGATCTCAGATCTGAAGTAGGTTGCCATCTGGGGACAAGTGACCATCAAATAGTGTGGTTCACGTTAAACTCAGCTACAAGTCAAGCCATACAAAAGTGAGGGTACTGGACTTTAGGAGGCTGACTTTGGCAAGATGGGAGAGTGCCTCAGAAAGCACTAGCAAACAGGCTAGAAGGAGGTGTGGAGCAACAATGGGGAATTATCAAAACTGCCATCACAGATGCAACAAGCCTTGTGTGAAGCAAATAAACAAATCAAAGCGAAGACAAAGCCACTATGGTTCTCAGAGAGGTGGCTATGAAAGTCAGGAAGAAAAGATAGCATTCCGGAGTATAAGGAAACACAGAAGGAGAAGGACAGAGAGCTGTACCAGTTAAGGCAGAAAGAAGCAGGAGGGAAGTCAGAATAGCAAAGGCCCAAACTGAGGAAAAGATAGCCAACTCAGTTAAGAAGGGATAAAACCTTTTATAGGTACATCAGTGAGCGTAGAAAGACAAAGGAGGGATAGTGAGGCTGAATAGAATGAGCGAGTGGGTGGGCAGAGGGGACAGTGAAAAAGCAGGAATACTGAATGAATATTTCTGCTCAGTATTCACAAAGAGGAGAAGTGCCTAATCCAATTAACAGAAGCACTCTTGATGGGGGTCGATCCCAGTCCTTTCACAGAAGAAAGGGTTCTGCAAGAACTCCTAAAACTGAAGGTGGACAAAGCAATGGGTCCTGATGGAATTCACCCCAGAATTCTAAAAGAATTAAGGAAGGAACTAGTGAAACCACTGGCTACTCTTTTAATAAATCATGGGAGGATGGTGTGGTACCTGAGGACTGGAGGAAGGTGGATGTGATTCCCCTTCACAAAAGTGGGACCAAGACAGAGGCAGGAAACTACAGACCTGTCAGTCTGACCTCTGTGGTAGGAAAGTGATGGAGTCACTTCTGAAGGAAAGAATAGTTGAGTACCTAGAGGTCAGTGGAGCACAGGATCCAAGGCAGCATGGGTTCACAGCGGGAAGGTCATGTCAGGACAGAATCTAATAGATTTCTTTGACTGAGTGACCAAAGTAGTAGACCAGGGAGGGGCTGTGGACATGGCCTACCTAGACTTTAGCAAGGCATTTGACACAGTCCCACACAAAGATTGATAGTCAAATTAACCAGCCTGGGGTGGGTCCCAGGGTGGTAGCCTAGGTAAAACATTGGCTGGACAACAGGACACAGAAGGTAATTGAATATGGAGTCCACTCTGAAGAAAGGCGGTTACTATTGGGGTACACAGGAGTTCAGTATTGGCTCCAGTCCTTTTAATGTCTTCATCAGTGACATTGCAGAGGACTGGAAGGAAAAGTATGCCTTTTGCAGATGACACAAAGATCTGCAACAAGGTTGATACACAAGGAGGCGTGGAAAGGATGAAAAGGGACTTAGCAAGGTTGGAGGAATGGTCAGACGTATGGCAGCTAGATTCAATGCAAAAAGTTAAAATAATGCACCTGGGAAATAAGAACCCAGGGAAGAATACACAATGGGTGGGGAGCTAGTAACAACAACAAAACAGGAAAGGGACCTGGGGGTAATCATATCAGATGACCTTAAGGTTAGCAAGCAATGTGAGAAGGCAGTGAGGAGGGCGGGGGTATACTGGGATGTATAGGGAGAGGCATCAGCAGCAGAAAACAGGAAGTTGTTATCCCTCTGTACAGACAGTTGGTGAGACCCCATCTGGAATACTGTGTCCAGTTCTGGAGACCCCATCTCCGTAAGGACATAGACAGGATAGAGGCAGTCAAGAGGAGGCAACTAAAATGGTGCAGGGTCTGCAAGAGAAGCCGTATGAGGAGAGACTAAGGAGCTTAATATGTATACCCTTGAGGAAAGAAGGGAGAGGGGGACATGATAGAAACTTTCAAGTACCTCAAGGAATCAACAAAGTCCAAGAGGGTAGCATCTTTCAGAAAAGACTTGCAAGAACAAGGGACACAATTTAAAGATAGAAGGAGGCGGTTCAGGGGCAATGTGAGGAAGTATTATTTCACAGAGAGGTAGTGAATGCATGGAACAGCCTTCCTGAGGAAGTTATGAGGTCTAAAACTGTGGGAGAATTCAAGAATGCATGGGACAGACATAAGGCAATTCTTGTGGGGGCAGGAAGATAAAGGCTGTTGGTTAACTAGGATCTACGGCCTATCCTGTAGGTAGGGAAATGGGCAGACTAGATGGGCCTATGCGGTCCTTATCTGCCGTCAAAGTCTATGTTTCTATGTTATGTTTAGCACACCTACCCAGTTACCAAAGTCATGAACAAATAAATAAATAAATCAATAAGAAGGGTATGGAGAGAGGGGGATGGGTGCAGTGGGAAGAAAGGGGGTAGAAGAGTTCCATGAGGAAGGGGATGATGGGGTTAGAGGAGGAAAGGGAAATGGGACAGGCAGAAGATTTGCAAGCACAATGCAGTTTGGAGGAGGGGGCAAAAGTATATAAGGATTCAACATCTATCCCTAACCATGAGAAATTCTCCTCCTGGACCAGAGTTTCAAACTTCTTTAAGGTTTCAGTTGTGTCCTTTTAATAAGATGGAAGTTTGATACACATTTGTGTACAAATAAATCAACAAAAACTCCAATATTTTCAGTCAGTCTCCCATTTCCAGACACAGTTGGTCTTCCTGGTGGGGCTTCCTATTTTTATGTATTTTTGGGAAATTTAAAAGCCTGGTGTCCTGGGTATTCACACCAAAGAACTTTGGCTCTGTGATGTCACCACTTGTCACAGCATTCTTCAACAACAAATATTTCTTTTTGAAGTCTGGGATAGAGTTATAGCTCAAGGCTGTATATTTAGAAGTGTCATTTAATAAGCCTGGCACTATATCCACATATTGGTCTTTATTCATAACTACCACATTGTCCCTTTTGTCCACCAACTAACCACTAAATCCTGTCTAGTTGATAGCTCTTTAAGTGCTGCTTTTCATCATATGTTAAATTAAAATTCTTAGTAGGTGTTAATTTCCCCAAAGGTTGTTGTACTTGATGCAGCCCTGTTTTTTCATATGCTAGTAAAGCAGAGTTTGTGTGGTAAAGGGCAAAAGACAGATTTGCCTTTGAAAAGCTGTTTCTGCTGCTCCCTGAGATCTGCAACTGATTCCACACTCTGGTCATGAAATCCTGACCGAAAATCTTTTTTGTAAAGTACCAATGCAGTCCTCATCATTTAAAAGTCAAATTAAAGTTCTGTTCCAATACTCTCTGAACATCCCTCCAAAAATCCTGTTGTTCTTCACTGATGATGTCCTCTGGCATGATTTGCAGAAGTAGGCCAATGTCTTCTTCTGGTAATGAAGCCTAGTTCCTCAGTAAATCCCATGTTTTCACTGTCGGTGTCTTTTCCAGAAAAAAACAGTTTTAATCTAAATTTTCTAAAAAACATTTTAAGTCCAAAATTACAGCAAATGTGTTAACATTTGAGGTTGAATATACATGATAGTCGCTTTGGGCTCTGGTACTAGCCCCAAGTATTACATTTGCTATATTTGGACAAATTTTTAAATTGAATCCAAGAGGGTAGCATCTTTCAGAAAAAAGACTTGCAAGAACAAGGGGACACAATTTAAAAGATAGAGGAGGCGGTTCAGGGCAATGTGAGGAAATATTTCACAGAGAGGTAGTGAATGCATGGAACAGCCTTCCTGAGAAGTTAGTGGGTCTAAAACTGTGGGAGAATTCAAGAATGCATGGGACAGACATAAGGCAATTCTTGTGGGGGGGCAGGAAGATAAAGGCTGTTGGTTAACTAGGATCTACGGCCTATCCTGTAGGTAGGGGAAATGGGCAGACTAGATGGGCCTAAGCGGTCCTTATCTGCCGTCAAAGTCTATGTTTCTATGTTATGTTTGCACACCTACCCAGTTACCAAAGTCATGAACAAATAAATAAATAAATCAATAAGAAGGAGTATGGAGAGAGGGGATGGGTGCAGTGGGAAGAAAGGGGTAGAAGAGTTCCATGAGGAAGGGATGATGGGGTTAGAGGAGGAAGGGAAATGGGACAGGCAGAAGATTTGCAAGCACAATGCAGTTTGGAGGAGGGCAAAAGTATATAAGGTTCAACATCTATCCTAACCATGAGAAATTCTCCTCCTGGACCAAGTTTCAAACTTCTTTAAGGTTTCAGTTGTGTCCTTTTAATAAGATGGAAGTTTGATACACATTTGTGTACAAATAAATCAACAAAAACTCCAATATTTTCAGTCAGTCTCCCATTTCCAGACACAGTTGGTCTTCCTGGTGGGGCTTCCCTATTTTATGTATTTTTGGGAAATTTAAAAGCCTGGTGTCCTGGGTATTCACACCAAAGAACTTTGGCTCTGTGATGTCACCACTTGTCACAGCATTCTTCAACAACTTAAATATTTCTTTTTGAAGTCTGGGATAGAGTTATAGCTCAAGGCTGTATATTTAGAAGTGTCATTTAATAAGCCTGGCACTATATCCACATATTGGTCTTTATTCATAACTACCACATTGTCCCTTTTGTCCACCAACTTAACCACTAAATCCTGTCTAGTTGATAGCTCTTTAAGTGCTGCTTTTCATCATATGTTAAATTAAAATTCTTAGTAGGTGTTAATTTCCCCAAAGGTTATTGTACTTGATGCAGCCCTGTTTTTTCATATGCTAGTAAAGCAGAGTTTGTGTGGTAAAGGGCAAAAGACAGATTTGCCTTTGAAAAGCTGTTTCTGCTGCTCCTGAGATCTGCAACTGATTCCACACTCTGGTCATGAAATCCTGACCGAAAATCTTTTTTGTAAAGTACCAGTACGGTCCTCATCATTTAAAAGTCCAAATTAAAGTTCTGTTCCAATACTCTCTGAACATCCCTCCAAAAATCCTGTTGTTCTTCACTGATGATGTCCTCTGGCATGATTTGCTGCAGAAGTAGGCCAATGTCTTCTTCTGGTAATGAAGCTGGTTCCTCAGTAAATCCCATGTTTTCACTGTCGGTGTCTTTTCCAGAAAAAACAGTTTTAATCTAAATTTTCTAAAAAACATTTTAAGTCCAAAATTACAGCAAATGTGTTAACATTTGAGGTTAGTATACATGATAATCCCTTTAGGCTCTGTATACTAACCCCAAATGTTAACACATTTGCTGTATTTGGACTTAAAAATTTTTAAAATTTAGATTATAAACTTTTTTCTGGAAAAAGTCACCAACAGTGAAAACATGGGATTTACTGAGGAACCAGCTTTATTACCAGAAGAAGACATTGGCCTACTTGCAGCAAATCATGCCAGAGGACATCATCAGTGAAGAACAACAGGATTTCTGAGGGATGTTCAGAGAGTATTGGAACAGAACTTTAATTTGGACTTTTAAATGATGAGGACCGTCTGGTACTTTACTAAAAAAAGATTTTCGTCAGGATTGCATGACCAGAGTGTGGAAACAGTTGCAGATCTCAGGGAGCAGCAGAAACAGCTTTTCAAAGGCAAATCTGTCTGTTGCCCTTTACCACACAAACTCTGCTTTACTAGCATATGAAAAACAGGGTTGCATCAAGTTCAATAACTTTTGGGAAATTAACACCTACTAAGAAGTTTAATTTAACATATGATGAAAAAGCAGCACTTAAAGAACTATCAGCTAGACAGGATTTAGTGGTTAAGTCTGTGGACAAAAGGGACAATGTGGTAGTTATGAATAAAGACCAATATGTGGATATAGTGCCAGGCTTATTAAATGACACTTCTAAATATACAGCCTTGAGCTATAACTCTATCCCAGACTTCAAAAAGAAATGTTTAAGTTGTTGAACAATGCTGTGACAAGTGGTGATGTCACAGAGCCAAAGTTCTTGGTGTGAATACCCAGGACTCCAGGCTTTAAATTTCCCAAAAATACATAAAAGAGAGATGACCCATCAGGAAGACGAACTGTGTCTGGGAATGGGAGCCTGACTGAGAATATTGGAGTTTTTGTTGATTTCTTTGTACACAAATGTAGTCAAACTTCCATCTTATTTAAAGGACACAACTGACACCTTAAAGAAGTTTGAAACTCTGGTCCAGGAGAGAATTTTCAAGGTTAGGGATAGATCTAATCCTTATATACTAGTATTAAACATGAAGATGGGTTGTGTGCCTGCAGATATTTTTGGAAAATCGTGGATTTACAGGAAATGCCAAATGAATTTATTTTGCAATGTTTACAGTTTGTCTTAGAACACAATGCCTTTGAATTATTTCAGGGGATTTTTGTGCCAAGTTGCAGCATTGCAATGGGGGCATGTATGGCCCCAGCTATACAAATCATATCTTGGGATGGTGGGAAGAGAAGTTCATTTTACATCCACTTACCAACCCATATTACAAATACATGAGGACATGGTACAGGTACATAGATGATTGCATCTGCATATAGGAAGGTAGCACAGGAGAAATATGAAAATGTATGGAATGGTTACACAATAAAATATGAACTTAAAATGTACATACTGCTTAGATCAGAATAACATAACATTTTTTGGATTTGGAACTGAATAGTGTTCAGGCAATATTATTAGCACATGCTGTTACAGGAAAGAAACAGTCACAAACTCAGTACTGCAGGCAAACAGTGCCCACCCCAACCCCAAAATTGAAAATTAAATTCCTTCAGCCAAAAGCTTAGGCTGCATAGAAATTGTAGTTCAGTGGACAGATTCTTGAAACAAAGTATAGAACTTGAGACTAGATTTTTAGAAAGGGATATTCGAGACAGTGTTAGAAATTGCCAAAAATAAAGCACTTAATCAGGACAGGACTGCTCTTTTACATAGCCATAAAAAAAAAACTCCAGAAAACATAGAAAATGCCACAGTAACGTTTGTCACCAAATTTAATGGGCTTGCTGGGAGAATAGGTAACATAATCCACAAAACTGTACTATTTTAGTGAGTGATCATGCTATGAGCAAGGCAGTAGGTGCCAAACCCAGGGTGTCCTTTAGTCGATCCAGAAGTGTTAAAGATCTAGTGGTACACAGCAGGTTGCCAGCACTCACCCCTATTTTCAGAAATTGGCTACCAAAGCATCCACCAGGCTTCCATCAATGTAAGTGCTGTAACATTTGCAAACATGTACAAACTGGGAATATGTTTCAACATCCCTTCCTATCATATGAACATATATACGAACATCTGAATGTACCAGCAAAAACAGACCACCAAGTCTATCTAAGTCTGCTCGGTGGCAGCCAACACCCCTAGTTTGTAGCTGCCCCTCTCCCTTTGTCATCCACTGTCACCCCACCTTCCCACCCTCTTTCTCCCTGTTCCTGTCCCATGCCCTTTTGAAGCTGTTCACAGATTTACATGATACCACCCATTCTGGTAAGGCATTACATTTTCGACAACCCTCTCTGTGAAATAGTGTCTCCTCATTTCCTTTCTTAATCTTCCCCTTCTATTCTTAGCCCGTGCCCCGGTGACCCTCCCCTCCTTAACTTAAAGACCCCATCTGCCCCATCCTTATTGATTCCCTCAGATACTTAAATGTCTCTATCATGTCCCCCTGTCCTTTCTACCCTCCAGGGTGTACATATTCAGGTCTCCCAGCCTGCTGTCATGGTCTCTCCTCCATTCCACATATCATCTTTGTTGCCCTCCTCTGCACCCCTCCAGTAGCCTGATATCATGCTCAAGGTATTACCTCCAAAACTGCTCACAATACTCTAAGTGTGGCCTTACAGCGACCTGTAGAGAGCAGGATCACCTCTCTTCACCTGGATGAAACCCCCTCGCTATGCACCCCAGCATTTTGTTCACTTTTGCAGCCACTCTCCTGCACTGGGCAGAGTTCTTCATGGTCCCTGTTATCATCACCTCTAGGTCCTTCTCCTCCACAGTGATCCCCAGCTTAACCCCCAGCCAGTATTCCCTCCTTGGGTTCTTTACCCCAAAGTGCATAACCTTACACTTCTTTGAATTAAACCCCAGCTGACACTTCTCTGACCACTCCACTAGCTTGTGTAAGTCTCCCTGCAGCTGCTTCCATCCCTCTTTCCATCTACCACTGCTCCAATTTTGGTGCCATCAGTGAACAGACTTACCTTGCTCAACACCCCATGTGCAATGTCTGATATGAAGAGCCCAAACAATACTGACCCCAACACAGAGCCCTGGGCACCCCACTTGTCACCGGCCTTGGAGTTGAGAGCTCCCTTCTCACCACCACCCATTGCAGCCTGCCACTCAGCCAGCTTGTAATCCAGTTCATCATTTTGTCCCTACCCCTACACCAGTTAGCTTCTCCCCAAGCCACCCATGAGGCACTGAATCAAGGCCTTACTGAAGTCCAAGTAAAGAACTTCCACCAGATGACCCTTATCCAGCTCACCTGTCACCCAGTCATAATATTGTATGAGGTTGGTTTGACAAGACTTCCCTGAAACAAACCCATGCTGCCTCATATCCTGGAGGCCGTTGTCCTCCAGGTATGACCACCAATCTTTCCTTCAGTATCGTTTCCATGAGTTTGCACACTGTGAGATGAGATTTAACGGACAATAATTACCTGGTTCATCCCTTGGCCTGCTCTTGCGTAATGGTACTGCATGTGCCATCCTCCAGTCCAGTGGCACACATCCCGACTCCAGTGAGGCACTGTACAGATTTGCCAGTGGCTCACCAACACCTCAGCCATCTCCTGCAGCACCCTGGGTGGATACCATCGGCCCGGTGCCTTGTCTACCTTCAGTGCCCACAGTTCCTCTAGTACTCTACGTGCCTCAATTCTTCCATCTGTCTCCTTTTCTCCCCTGTTCCCACCCTCCCAGCCCATGCTAGTAGCAGTCCCCCTTTCTTCCATGAACACTGAGCAAAAGTATTCATTCAGTGCTTCTGCCTGCTCCTCCCCTTTTCATCCACTCCCAGCCCTTTTTATCCTCACTATAGTCTCCTTGCACTTCCTTTTCTCCCTGATGTATCTGAAAAGTCTTTCTCCCCTCCCCATTAATTCCCTGTGCTAATCTCAGCTCCCTCTGGGTCTTGGCTTCTCTCACTTTTCTAGTCACCTCCTGGACCATCTTGCATATGCCTACTTGTCCACTTCCTTCCCTGTCCTCCTAAACCTCTAGTGTGCCACTTGTTTTGCCCTCAACACCTCCACAACCTCGCTGTTCAACCAGCATGGTTTCTTGCTCTTCTCCTCTTACTCTGTTCCTTGGTGCAGGCTTCTGTTGCCTCTGTAACTCCCCATTTAATAATATCCCATTTCTGCTCCATGTCCATCTCCTGCCTTATGCCCTCCAGTTTCCCTTTCAGTACTTCCTGCATCCTCCCAAAGTCCACCCCTGAAGTTTACCACCGAGTAACTGATTTCTCTGGCTCCCACACATCGTGATATTGATATTAAACCACACCGTTTGGTGATCGCTGTCGGCTAGTGGGTCCTCTGCCTTTATTTCCTCACTGCCTCCCCATTCGACAATACCAGATCTAAAGTGTTCTTGAGCCTAGTAGGTACCTTAACCAACTGTGTCAGGTGACCCTCCTGGATTGCACCCCGAGCACTTGCTTCCTAGCACTGGAGGTGACCTGAATGCTCCAGTCAACCTCCAGCAAATTGGAATCCCCACAATGACCACCTCTTTTCTACATACCTTTTGATTTGTCCTGCTAACTCCCTGTCAAGCTTTTTAGACTGGGATGGTGGCCTGTATACCACCCAAACCTCACTTTTCTACCCCTTGAGCCTAGGAGCTACAGTCAGATTGCCTTTGTTCTCCTTTTTCTCCCTCATCCCTTGAGCATTTGATCCTGTCCTCACATAGACTGCCACCCCACCCCCTCCCTCCTTATGGTCCTTTCTGTATAATTTGTAACCTGGGATTGCCAGATCCCAGTCCTGGTGCTCAGTTGCTCATGTTTCTGTGACAGCTACAATATCCACCCTCTACACTGCTAAGAGTGCCTGTTACTCAGTGGATTTGTTTCCTAGGCTTCTGCATTCAGTGAGACTACCCTCCATAATGCCCCTTCCCTTCACTAGCCTCTATCTCCTCCCTTCTACTCCCTCCTCTTCTGGCCACCCCAGGTCCTTCCCTGCTAGCCTGGGAGTAGACTGTGACTCCACTCTATCGGATACCTGCCTTCCTGCTGTCCACTTGCCACCCCCATCTAGTTTAAATCCACCTTTGTCACAATATACCTCCCCAGTCCTTGCTTTAATACCTTCTTCTCCTTCCCACTCAGGTGCAGCCTATCCCTTGCAAACAGGTTGTTATTATCCAGGTACTGCCCCAGCTGCCCACAACCCCATACCCCTTAGATTGACACCATTCTACCAACCATGTGTTCAACTCTCTAATCCTCTCCTTTCTCACTGTGCTTCATGGGGTACTGGGAGATATCAATGTAGGTGAGGAATGTATCACTTATGATACCATATTTTGTGTATATGCTCTCTGGTGCGTGTGAAAAAAGTCTGTATTGGCTGCACTGTCAGACCATTAAAACAACAGATCCAAGAGCATATCAGGTCAATAATAAATGAAAGGAAGATACCCCAGTTGGTGTGCATTCCTACACTAACCATAGTTCTAATCCAGATGTCATGCACTTTATGGGTATAGAACACATCAAACCCAATAAGTATGGAGAAAATAGAACAAATGAGCTGTAAAAAAAAGAAAGCTACTGGATCTTCCCTCTGAAAGGGGTTAAGCCGATGGGTCTGAATAATTCATGGGATCTGAAACCAAATTTATTAGACTAGGAGGCCCTTCATAATGATCAAAAATATTTAATAACAGAGTATATGCTGTCTAATCTTTGTCTCAACCTTAAAGTAAATCATATGCTGAATAATGAAATAGAAATTGTTTTCCCTATTAAAGGTCATAACTTATTAGAAATTACATGATAAAAGATGTGTCATTTTCTGATATATTGTTAATTTGAGAAAAAATGCCTTTATAAAATTATGCTAATGACTAACTCATGTCTTCTCTTCGTTTTCAGAACCTTCTGTCCTTCACCACTGGATTTGGAGTAGGGGTTGATCGCTGCTACAAGCAGATCACTTCACCATCTTCTACCTTAACTAGAAACTTCTTTCCTCGCCTTCTCTGTCTTTCATTAGGATTTTACAAGTCACAAAGTTAGCTCCTTTATAGAACAGTTAGAAATTGAAAGTTTACTTTTCCACTAGGAATGGATGTAACTTATGCTTTATTCTGTTCTTTAAACATATAAGTTAGAACTATAAGAAATGTTGAGCTAATTTAGATGAGTGTTTTGTAATTATGGACTTTTGTAAATATGGACTTTTGTTAAACTGGCTAGAGTTGTACACTTGGGTGCTTTGTAATGAACATGATTGATTAACTGTCACAAGCTGTGTTGTGTCATGATGACTGGTTTTCTGTCTGTAGTTAAATGTTGAGATTTTTCCTTGTGACTATGCCCCTAGAGGAAGGGTCAGCATCCGAAGTGCCAAGGCGAGTGGTTGCTGCAGTCACACTGGTATGTAGCACTGTAATTTAAGCAATAAAAGCTTTAAAACATAGTTTAACTCTCCTTGTGCAGTGTATGTTGTGCCATTATCAGTGAGGCAGTCTTTCACCAGTATTTAGTTTGTATCTTGGAGCTAGCTTCCCCAGACTGCCCCTGCCGTGCAGGGAGGGATTTACTATCTTTTTGGAGTGTGTGTGGTTTCCAAAAGCAGCATTCCACTGTATCCTCCTGCTGTGTGATACTGATTCTGTCTTCCCAGTTTGTATCAGGGCACATTATGGTGGCAATATTCATCAGTCTGGTCAAAGCCTTTGATTTGGTGTCCCATCTATTCCTTCTGGATAAGCTGAGTTCTTCTGGCCTCTTAGCTTCCACTATTGTTTGGTTTCATCCTATCTAACAGGCTGACAACAATCTGTACAGGTTGGAGGTGCCCTGTCACTTTCACTTCCAGTCAGGATGGGGTTCCACAGGGCTCATTCATGGATCCTGTCCTTTTACATCTTCCTGAATGACCTCCTCTGCCTTTGCCCACTTGTATGCATGGCACAGTCATCTTCACCTCCAGTTCCCCACCACAACTGTGGAATACCTATTATAGTGAGACTTCAACAACATTCTACACTGGTTCCAATCCAACCAACTCAGAGTCCATACCAAAAATGGTGTCATTACCATTGGGACCTGTCAAACACTGGCCAGACTCACTGCCCCCACCCCACCAATTTCCACCACTGCAGATGGCACGCATCTTGAAGCAGTTCAGTCTTTCAAGTACCATGGAGTGTGTCTAGACTGTAAGCTTAACTTCTCAACCCACATCGATGCCATCCATGCAAAACTCCATCCCAAGCTTGGTGCCCTGTACCACAACAAAGACTGCTTATCTCCATGTGTTCTCAGTGAGCTTGTTACCAAAATGGTGCTCCCTGCATTCAACTATGCAGATGTGGCCTGTGTCAGCCCCTTCCACTTCCCTTGCCAGACTGGACACCCTCTGCAATTTCTGCCATTTTGCTACAACTCCCAGCCCCCCACACCCAACACTGTTCACTGTATTCATCCAGATCCATCCTCCTCTGCCCTCTCATTGCCAGGCTCACTGTGTCTCCTTCATATCGAAATACTGATTTGATTCCTTCCCTCTTACCTTTCCTCTCTAATCTCCCAACTTCCCTGCTTCCAGTTCCCTGTTCCAGAACCATCACACTTTTGCAACTTCTCACCTCTGATCCTCTGCAGGACAATCTGCTTTCTCCTATTGACTTCTCTCACTCTGGAACAACTCCTTCATCTCTGCTCACTCCCCATCCCTTTCTCCCTCAGGCACCAGTTGAATCTCAACCCTTCCCATCCTGCTCTTGTTACCCTCACTCCTGATACCTCCATTGCCAAGCCTTAACCATCCTGGTAAGCAGTTGACTGGTTCTCCACTCCTACCTTGTATTAACTTCTACACCACCACATTTTTCCCTCCATTATGAGACTGGAGTTTAACAATTTTATTATTTGATAAGACACACAGGCGTCACAGGGTGATATAGCAATGCCAGGCCAGACTGCAACATGTGGAGAGGCCAGGATAATATAGATAGACGAAACCTTACAGTACATTACAAACAAATATCTATTGGTATTGACCATAGGAATGCATAACAGTACATAACGGTCACCTAATAAGACATAATTAATGAAGGATCAGCCCAAGTCCCATACGCCTCTAGGGCTTACAGTACTTGATAAGTTTAGTAAAAAGCATTTCAAAGGTAAGGTAAATAATCCTGCGGGTCAAATCCATAACAAATATTGATCATGTGTGTGCCTGTGTAGGATCATGCGACCATATCAACTATATACAGATAGGCAATCTTCACTAGAAAGAGGGCAATGCAAGGGACAGCCTGGGGTCAAGAGAGGAAGGGGCACCACCTCAAGGAAAATTAGCTACCTAACTCAGGGGTACTAGCAAGCTATGGGGCTGTTCGAGTGGGGAAGTTATGACAAAATTTAGACTGCAGGAAGGGTTGCCAACATTTCTCAAATTGAGCTATAGAGCCAGCCGCTAAGCTGGAGATCCTTTCAAATATAGCCCCTGGGCTAATGCCGTTAAAATGTCTTGAAAGGATGGTGTCACTGAGGACTTCCATATTAGTAAGATGAGCCGTTGGCCACCGTCCCTACTGCAGTGACCCATTGGGCCCCAGGGTTGCATTTGATGGATACATTCGGCTGTGCACATCCAAGAAGCAAAAGGGTGGATTTAGATTAATGTCTGGGAAAATTTGCTGACACATGCTCTTAACCAATGTCCAAAAGGAATGCAGGTTAGGGCAGTCCCAAAGAACATGGAACAAATGTGCCCCAGCTTTGCCACATCTCCAACATATATCCTTTGACAGGAGACCCATCCTCTGGAGTTTAGTTGGATCCCTATAGTATCTGTGACTGGTCTTATTCATAATAAGACGGGTGAGCCCGTCCGACAGGTCTTATGTGCTCTGATCCAGCTATGCTGCAACTGCCAGTCAGAGATTGAGACCTGGAGGTCCTTTCCCATTGTGCTTTGGCCCACTGAGTAGGGTCTACAGTGGCTTCTCTAAGAGCGAATAGATCACACTGGCCCTGCCCTTACTTTTCTTCCCCAGACAGCTAGCGGGTGAGGTAGGTGCTGCCCCTCCATCTCATGGAGCATTAGGCAAATGAAGTATAGCATTCCTAATCTGCAGATATGTCCAGAAGTGAGACTGGGGAGGCCAAATCTTTCTTTCAATGATTCAAAGGTATCTAATGTGACAGTATTAGGGAGCAACAGATCATGGATCTTGAAATGCCTTTGGCCTCCAAGTATTTCCAGTGTATTGGGGACCTCCCTATCTGTAGAGCTGGATTGTTCCACAGAGGCATATGTCTCCACAGGGTTGGGTCCTGTCCTAAAACTGAGAGGGCTTGTTTCAGTACAGAATAGGAGACCTGCATGGGGGAGAGAACATGGGATAGCTTCTTCTTGCTATAGAGCACCACTGCGGTGAAGGAGCCTGAGCCAATGATGCCTCTAAGGGGAGCCAAGTTGGAGAGGTCAGACCAATCCTAGCAAACCATCTGATTTTTGGGAGGTAATGAAGACCATATGGTATATCTGAAACCAGGGAAGACCCCATCCTCCTTTACTCCAGTGTTGGCGGAGTTTGAGTTTACTGAACAGGGAAGGGCCCTTCCAAAAGTACTACTAAGCGCATCTAGTTTCTGAAGCCATCTTTGGGGATAGCAATGGGTAGGTGAGCTAGTAAATATAATATCCTAGGGCAGCCATCATTTTGATGGAGTCAATCTTACCAGCCAGCGACAGTCTTGAAGCCTTCCACCTACCCATGTCCTGTTTAAGGGAATCTAGTAAAGACTAAAATTAGCGAGAGCATTTTCCTATATTGGAATGAAGGATAATACCCAGATATTTATGCCATTAGGGGACCAATGAAGGCCTCTGTTTATGAAGTCATTCCCAGGGGTCTTGGAGTTCAGTGGGAGCACCTCGGTTTTGAGTGATTGATCTTAAGCCCTGACACCTAAGCAAAGGTAGCCAAAATCTCAAGGATACTGTCAATCACCTCAGAAGAGGACTCTGTGGTGATAAGCAAGTCATGGCATATAAAAATGTTTGAAGGCATTATTACCCACTCTTAGCCCTGGGATATTAGATGATTCTCTAAGGGCAATGGCCAGTGGCTCTATGGCCAGGACAAAAAGAAGAGGGAATGGGGCACCACTGCCTGGTTCCTTTTTGTAAGGGGAAGGATGGAGACATAACACCATTTGTCAAGACAGAGGCCATAGGGAAGAATATAACAGTTTTACCCAGGCAATAAAACCAAGTCCAAAACCCATTTCAGAAAGAGTGAGGAACAAGAAGGGCCACTGAACAGAATCAAATGCCTTTTCAAAATCAATTGCTAAGGCTACAGAGGGCTTGCTAGAGAGTGTGGTATGGTGCAAAAGTGACAGTAGCATTCTATGATGGTCCGACCCTAGTCACCCTTGAATAAAGCCCGCTTGGGCAGGGTGGGTCAGATCTACCATGAGGCATCCTAGTCTACTAGCAAGAAGCCTGGCCAGAATTTTAGCATATGCATCAATGAGGGAAATGAGACGGTAGCTACCTGGCAGAAGAGGATCCTTCCCTTTTGGAAACACTGTAATAGTAGCCTCCCTCAGGGACGGGGAGAAAACCAACCTGTAGTATGAATGTCGGAACATCCTAATCAAGTATGGGGCCAGATTGGTTCCCTTAATTTTATTAAAATCAATCAGCAGGCCATCCTTTCCTGGGGCTTTTGAGAATTTAGGGATGTAATGGCCTTATCCACCTCCACCACAGTGATAGGTGCCTCCAACAGTTTTGCATCAGAAACCATTAGGCGGGGAATAGGAAGTTTCCCAAAACTTTGAACACTCAAAGGGTCGGGAGGGTGAGGAGCTGAGTACAATGCCTAATAGAACTGGGCCATGATCCCATTTATCCCTTTATGAGAGTGGGTTGAGACCCGTGCTTGTCTTTCAATGCATGGATGGTACAGGATGCCTGTTGTTGCTTAAGTCGATAAGCCAGAGTTTACTGGCCCCTCCTTCCCAGTAGGAATGCAAAGCCGTCTGAGATTTAATTCCGCTTGTCGGGTCAAGTGGGCATTAAAAGAAATCCTGGTACTCATCAACTGAGCTAATAAGGACTGAGATAGGACTGAAGACTTATACTGGGCTTCCAGGGAGGCTAACTGCTTTTCTAGAGCCCTTTGGTCAGCTTGGCACTGCCTCAGTCTAGCAGAGGCATATGCAATGATTTTACCATGAATGGTGGCCTTAAAGGCCTCCCAAAGCGTTGAATCATTCACTTCCCCATTGTCATTGATTTCTCAGTATTCTTGCACCACAGGCCCCAGCCAGCAGAAAAATCAGCATCCTCCAGTAACAGGGGATCCAACCACCATGTGGGAGTTGGGGTGGAGTCGAGCCCAGTTTGATCCCTAGCTCTATTGGAACATGGTCCGAGACATAAATTGAATGCATATCAGTGCTGGTTACCTTCTCATAAAGACTAGATGAGTGAAGCCAGAAATCAATTCTGCTAGATGAGCCATGAGCCTGAGAAAAGCAGGAGTAAACATAAACACCTGGTGCATAGTTATCCAGGCATCCAGCAAAGTATGCTCTGACATTAATGTCTGGACCACTTTGAGCGCTTGTTTATGGGGTTCAGGGTTTTGTTGCTTCTATCCATAGAGAAATCTAAAACTAAATTAAAGTCTCCACCCACAACTACCGGAGCATTGGCTTCATTAAAATCGGTAAGGGCCTGGTTGAAGGTGAAGAAGAACTGAGGGAAGTCCTGATTAGGGGCATAAGATTAGCTAGAATCAAGGAACCCTCTGGGGTCTCTATCTCTGCCAAGATCCATCTTCCCTCTTTGTCCTGTTTATGTCACTTCACTTTCCACACCAAGTTCTTGTGAAGTAAAATAGAAACTCCCCTTTTATGGGCCTTTGCTGCACTATGAAGCTCTGTGGCAACCCATTCCCCTTGAGCTTCTTGGCCTCACATGGGACAGCTTTGTCTCCTGGAGAAACACCACCATAGGTTGCAGTTTATTTAGGTGAAGCAATACTTTTTCAGCTTAATTGGTGAGTTGAGCCCCTCACGTTCCAAGAGACAAGTCTAGTCCCCATATGACCAATAAGTTAACATGGCTGAGAGGAGATATATGAGGAAGCCCCACCCAGGTGTACTGTGACCAATAAACCCAGACTCCTATCTAATCCAATAATATCATGTATAACACTTGATTTCAGATTGCCATAATAGAATACAGAACAACATTGTACAACAGTATATCCAAGGGCAAAAACTGCTCTAACAAGAAAAATACAAACTACTTCTAAGTACCCAAAGAACAGCCATACCCTGAAACCCACCCCTACCCACTACTAAACCCAAAAACAGTCCCATTCCAGACCAGCGACCGCTGAGCGTAGCGACCATCAAGAGGCCCAGATACCAGCGGAGATCACTAGGGGTAGTGTAGCCACAGACCACACTAGATATGGAGGACTCTTCAAATCCGATAGCTCCCACTCCCAACCCTCCATCATCAAGTGAGTTCTTCTACCCACATCATCACTGCAGGAGAAAAAAAACACAGTAGGCCCCAGCATCCCACAAATGGGGCTAGACAGCAAGATAGTCAAGGATTAGCACCCTTTAGTCCCACATAAATCCAGTATAACCCAGATATGGAGGAGTGTGTACAAGCGGTCCCAGTGAAACCCCGAGTCCTTGATCCAAGTGACAGATGTTATAGCAGTTACTGAGTATATTCTTTGTCCAATCTCAGTTAGTCCTCAATGGGGAGGGGACAAGGGAAACGCCTTGGTAACAACTGCTATACAGAGGGAAGCATCGGGAGCATATACCAGCCCCAATAGGGGCAGCAGCAAAGTATACTGGGGACATCAGCCCACGGCCTCCTGGGCTGGAGCCGAATCCTCTGTTGGTTTTAACTCATGCCGGTTACTAAAGTGTGTGAGGCATCCCAGGAAGGGTCTTGAACCTCTGACCTTATGGTATTTCTGACACCTTTAGACCCAATATCTTTAGAGGGAGAAGATCGGGGGCAAGGGGGAATAGCCAGGAGCCTTCAGTCGGCAGGTCCCGTCAAGGCCTGGTATTTATTATTACTCATATCTGTCTGGAAAGAGTCCTGTGATGCAGATGAATCCGAGCTTCCACTGCGGCTTCTTGACCGGAGGCGGGGGTTTTATCAACATGTAGCCCCTCAAGCCTGTGTCGCTCCTGTTTCTTTCGTTTACTGTTGCCACCTGAGGGTTTTGGTGGGGATGGGCAGTTAGGAGTGCTCTGGATCATAGGGGACTCTGAATAATGTGATCAGTTCCTGCAGTGATACCTCCATTGGCGTAGACCTGCTAGGGTATGTCTGCAGGCCAGAAGGCTCCCGTGAGACGGCCCCAGGACAATTTGGGGCTTCTTGCCGAGAGGAAATTCTCCACAGCAGTGGGGTTATCAAAGATTCTGGGGCCCCATTATAGATAATTCTGAGTGAAGCTGGGTATCTCAAGGAATACTCTAATCCCAGTTCTGCACAGACTCTATGGGCAGCTGTGAAAGCCCGATGCCTGTTAGTGACCTCTTGAGAATAGTCTGAAAAGATCTGTATTTTGCGCCCTTTCCATTGCAAGTCCTTTTTATGCGTGCCAGCCTAGTAATCATCTCCAGTCTTTAGAATCAGAGGAAACATGCCAAAATTGTGTGTGGGCAAGCCCCAGCTTTGGGGTGAGGTGCTAAAGTTCTTTGGGCCTGTCTATTTCAATTAGGACCTTACCTGGCCAATCCAGCAAGCCGGGCAGTTCTTTTGCAAAAAGCTGATTGTGTGGTGTCTCACAACCCTAGGGAAGCCAACTAGCCTGGAAATTGTTCTGGTGGCTCAATTCTCCAGGTCCTCCACCCTGCCCCATAGAACATGGATGAGGCATTCTTGTTCTTGGAGCAGGCGCTCACTTTGTGCCATCCATCCTCCCTTCAGCCAATCTATGTTCGGTAATGCACGCTCGTTGGGCCAGATCAATGTTGTCCTCAGAGTTTTGTTTAGCTGCCACATCTAGCTTGTCCATATGCTGTAAAATCTCTGAAAACATTTGCCGAATTTGGGCATGTCACCTTGCTGCTGGTTGAGATCCAGACCGACTCTGTCTTGTTGAAAGTTTAGGCCCTGCTACCGGACACAGCACTACGAAGGGTAACAAAAACAAATCGTCTGACCGGTGAAAAACACCGGTTCTCACTGCATAGGCTACCTGGGCATAAATATTAGTTAGTTGTGCCATTTAGGTAGAGGAACTGCGGATAAAAGACAGATTTTTTCTGGGTTAGGCAGGACTCAGAGCTCAAGCGTCCATTCGGCTCGGTGGTAGCCACGCTCCCCTCCATTATGAGATTGGGCAATAAATTGTCCCTCAGGTCAATCACCAGTTGTCAATACTGTTCTCATTCACCAAGTATTTCTGTCACTACTGAATTATGCACTATTGAGATATTCTTATTGAGCTGTACCACACTTTATTCTTTGCAAAAATAACTTTTTGTATTTACAGTATTCAAATTTTCTACTTATTTTTTTACTGAATGTTGTTCAAATGTTTTGTTACCATGTATTGTGCTGCTGTGGTTCAACTGTTCCTTCCTCCTGGATCACACCTGAAATGAGCATTGGCTCAGTGTGCCTCTCCTGGTTAGTAATTATAAAAAATCTTGGGACTTCTAGTGAAGTGACGATCAACTTCCACCCATTTGAGAGCAGCCTAAAGAGCAAGAACTAAACTCCTACATGCAGGAGTTTGCCACAATTAAAACTATCCTTGTGGAACTGGTAACTAATGTTAAATCTACCCACCTCATGATTGAATCATTTATGATCCAAGTTGGGGTTGTGGAAGTGGAGGTCAGGTCTCTAGAAGGTCAGACCCAGGCAGAAGAAAGAGACTTGAGTGCCTTAAGGAGAAGAATGGCAAAGTTGGAGTACAAGGTCGACAACTTCAAAACAGGAGCAGGAGGAACAACATGTTCCTGATCGGGATACTGGAGGAGAGAGGGCACCAACCCAGTAAAATCTGCTAATGATCTGTTTTGTCAATTGGCAGGGCCGCTAGAAACTGGGCAACACTATGCTATCGAACATGCTCATAGAACCTCTGACTGGTATCACAGCAAGGAGAGCGTCCTCAAGCCCTAATTTGTCGCCTACTCAACTTTCAAGACAAATTGCATATCCATAAAGCTATTAGGCAAGTGGACAATGCCAGGGCACATCAAGCTCTTTATTGGCAACAATACTGATACTTCATATTTAATGATCTTAGCCAGTAAGTTCAGGACAAGTGAAAGGCATATGCTGACATTAAATGCCAGCTCCATCAGGGTGGCATTAGAATTTGGATTCAATTTCTAGCC
Source organism: Neoceratodus forsteri (assembly GCA_016271365.2). NCBI lineage: Eukaryota > Metazoa > Chordata > Ceratodontiformes > Ceratodontidae > Neoceratodus > Neoceratodus forsteri. Next base: position 839,481,024 of record CM057451.1, on the reverse strand, counting down.
AAGTTGGTACTGCAGCTCCCCCATAGGACTTTAAGCTTTGACTCAGCAGAAGCAGTCAAGCAAAATTTTCCTAGTGTCCTGCTTGATATATTTCCCAAATCCTCAGCAAGGTACCCACAGATAAATGAATCACTGAACTGCCTGCAACTCTCTGCAATTGCATGCAGTTACATTTAGGAGACATAAATTGCATGATCGCCTTGTTAACAGACATGATTCCAAGATTTCCACCTGATTTCAGGAACAATTTGTGCCTGCCATTCCTTTGTAATGACTAGATGCTGCCATGGGATGTATTTTATAGTTCAGCATATAGAGGTTGTTTTCAACGCACAACACCTTTTGAGATTTAGCTTCCTAATTGTTCAGCTTGAAGGACTCATTCATCAGTTGCCTGTTTATTCAGATTTGTAAAACTCAGTTTGCTTCCTTTGGTTTTGGACTTCTTAGTTTTGCACCAGGAGCAACTCCCAAGCAACATCAGTTGGTTTAGAGTGTAAAGTGTTTCTGCAATAAGGTGGGTCAATCTCCTTTGTGCCACCTTTACTTGTTTTATGATCCCAACTTGCCATTGCAGTTCAGACAAATGTTCCCTCTGCAAGTTCTTAAATCATCCATGTTTTCTATAGCTCCATGATTCCTTACTATTTCTGGGACTTAGCACAACCTATGTTATATCTGTGAGTTTATTCAAGACATTTATGAATAACCTCATTGATACTGGTGAACAGAATGTGCAATATGCTTTGTCTCCTCTTGTTATCTGCATAGTTGTTATAGTATGCCATGTATTTCTCTTTGAATGATTAAAGCAACTTATGCCACACAGTCCTACTGGTATACATTTAAGATGCTGAAACTTGGAATCCTGAAACTCATGGGACTGGGTACAGTCTCCCAACACCCATATGCCAAAAGGATGAAAGCTGATTCCGACAGGAGTTAGGCAGTGGATGTGATGATCCTCCACCATACCCCTCATGAGGAACCACAACATACCAGAGAATGTGGATGCTGGCTGAGCTGCTTCCATGGTATGGAGGCTAAGCCTCCAGCAGGTCAGCTGGCATGGCCTCATAGACCCAGTTTCTGTTCCTGGTGCCAGCTTATTTTGCTCCCGCAATTGTGCCCCTGTTACTTTTGTTTTTTACTCCGGGTCCACCTCCTGAAGTTGGTTAATTTAATTATGGGGTTTAGAGGTGAGCAAAGCCCCCACATTATATCTAAGTACCTTTCTGGATTTTGAGATTCAGTACCCCAAACTCAGTCTTCTAGGGTCCGGGATACTGAGTTTCTAGAATTCATAGATATTCCATACTACTGCAAGGGGCTTTAGAGTTAATTATTTTTCTCTTTTTCTTTTGTATGTTTTCTACTTGTTGAGTATACTGGATATCTGCCTGTAACTGCTTGCAATGGCATGCTTTGAGATTTAGGGGCCATTATTTTTATAAGCCCTTTGACATGGGACACGGCGCTTAAGTTGCCAGCTGCTCTCCAGGGATGAGTTGCTACTGCAGTTTTTGTAGTGATGCAATGTAAATTTGTAGTTTAGAATATACAGGTCTTTTTTTACAGGCACTGGTTTTGGAGCTTAGTTTTTACTTATGCCTTGGCTAGTAGTGTCAGTACTAAGATGTTTGCCTCTTTGGAGTTGTTGAACTTTACATTACCCCTTTGACTTTGAAAATTTTCAGTCTAATCTCAGGGAGTGCACTCCAAACAATCTTTAGTAGTTTTAGAGGTATGTGTTCCTTGATTAAGTGTGGCAGTTTGTTTCTGTATTACTTTGAATTTATTATATAGAAACATATTTTTTCTTGCTGTTGGGACAAATGTAGTTAGTCAAGATCAGGAGTTTCTGCTGCCCACTTTAGCCTTTTTTAATTGCATTGCAATACCCATGTAGTTTAATACTGAGTGTGTTAATTTATTTGGGGCATTAAAGGAATACGCTGATAGGTAGTTGTTGGGATAACATCCCACCCTCGGGTGGTTGGGTCCGAGGTCACCAGTCGAAAAGGCATCCAACACCCGGAGAAGGGATGTTATCCCAGCATAACACCCACCCTGGAGGGCATTATTCCTAGTATACAATGGCTTATTGTTTTATAGTTAAAAAAATTATTTTAAAGAATGTTTTTGTTAGTGTGTGCACAATTATTTTTATTTCTTAAGAGAAAAATACATCTGCCTCATGCTCAATATCCTACAACAATCAACAAGGATGTTATGCCAGGATAACATCCCTGCTGTGACAGCCAACTGACCAACCAGAAGCCAGGATTCTTTCTTGCCATTGTATAATTATGTATAATCTCTTTAACAAGGAATAATTGGAAGCACAGTGTGCTCACTTATCTTTTGCATGAATGCTCAATTGTTTAAATGCAGCTCTCTTGCAAGGTAACCTCAGAGACCATTTTTTGTTCCTGAGCAGAATTGCTTACTGTCTTTTATAATGGCTGGACTGGATACCAATTTCTGTTACAGTTGTGATACTTATTACTGGATGCAAACTAGTTTTACTATGGTTATATTCAATAGAGTGTTTATTGGAGGGCATCTCTTATGACTGACAGCCCTATCAGATACATTTTGTCTTTCATTATTTCATTTATTGAATGGGAGACAACAAGGGATATTAGATCTCATCTACGCCTGCCTACAATGCCATCCATAGCTGGTCCTTGCAAACTCTCCCACAGCCGACAACTTTTCTCAGCTTAGGGACACTGTGGATCTTGTACCATAGAGTGGCTTGACCCATCCAAATTTCAAAGTTGTCTTCCCCAACCAGCACCGGTTTTCTCCCAGAGAAAGGACTTAGCCTCGGGTAAAACCCTATTCCTCTCTGCAGCACCCAAGCAATTAACCAAGCCAGGGGTTGATCTGGCAGGGTAACAGTCAGCTTTGTATAATTCTTGCATATCTTGAAGAGCTTTCTACTCTGATTTTAACAACAGTTTAAATTTCACTTTGAAATCACCGTCATCTAAAGGACCCTTGAGCATTCCCTTGGCACTGTTTATGGGTCACTATGGTCCAGGTGGATCCACTTCCTCATGGGGAGAGGGTGGTAGGCAGCTTGGCAACATCACTTTTAATATCACTCTTTATCAAAGCACTTAAACTGTTGTTAGTATGGTTGTTCCTTAGTTCATATACCTTTGAGTTGTCAAAATAGTCCAATGCCAACGGTTCATCAACAATTTTGGATCTGTCAAAATCTTTTGAAATACTGGTCACCAAGAGGGCTTTTTACAGTCCAATTTCACCCTTGGCACCAGTTTTCTAAGTCCAAGAGTGTCATTTTGCCTTTCCTAAATTTTCTGGAGCAATTTTTTGGACACTCTTTCTGCTTTGGGAGTTAGCTTTTCAGGGTACACATGTGGGGTGTGGGAGGATCCCAGTGATGCCTCAACTTGTAGCAGCCCCCATGACTCACCTGGGCTATTCCATGGCCCTCGGGTCCACACTGCACACACCTCTGAGGGTGTTGGCCTGGGTTCACAAGTGGACAGTGATATACAGGACTAGAATGTCGAGGTGCCTCCACCTAGGGTAGTGATATGGGATACCTGTGGGATAATTTCCAGGTTACCAACCCCAGGAAAATACAGTAATTGCCTCCACAGTACTTTCCCCATACAGTAAATGCTCACCCCTTGCAATAATCTGCAAATGACAAAATATAACAAGAAACAGTTGCAGTTTTATTATAGGCCATGGGTGAACAGGGGAGAAAACTGCACATCGATAATACATGGCAATATGTATTCCCCACACTGCCTCCCACACCTGGCTTCCCCCACGGCTGTTTAGAAACAGTCTGAAAGTTGCAGTGGGTATCTCACTGAAGTTGTTTCAAAAGGTAGGGATGCAGTGGGAAAACATTCTTGTAGCTGGGAACAGAACACTTTGTTGGGGCCCAACAACTTTTAAACAGATACAAACTTTAACTTTACTGCCTGGGTGCAGCTTTAAACTTGATGCAGTCCTGTCCAGGGCTTAACCCCATTGTCCTAACTTGCTAACTAGGCTAAATAAGAACTCCTGAGCCACAGCCCAGAGGTACTTACAGTTTGTAGATTCAAAGGAGGCTTGCAGAAACTTGCTTCATTGGTACCATGCTGGTGTCAGGAGTTAGTGGTGGTGCACCACAATGCATGTTGCAGATGAACAGCGGCTGGTCTTCACCTGTCAGGCCTTTCAACTCTTCACCTCTGAGGCCTTTGTATGCCAGGCCTCTCATTGTTGTCCTCTCTGGTGAGCTTATCAGTGGTCTCGGGACTGAATAGGCTGGATGTCCCAAGACTTTTGCTTGGCACAGCTTCAAGATGCACTCTTGCCATGAGGCCTTTTCTCAGTCTCTGGCCTCAGCACACACAATTTCTCTGGCTAAACACAGTAACTCATCCTCAAAAACTTTTGCCCTCTGATGGTGATCACAATGGGCTCAGTCTCTCTTTTTTCAAGCTGCCATTCTTTCCAGGTAGCAAAGTGACAGTATCCAGCTGCAGACTTCAACTTCTCTATTTCCAGGCTGTAAATCACAAGGCTCAAACTTGCAGCAACAGGTTCAGCTATCACCCAGGGAACCATTCACGCTGTTCAGTTCTTTCCTGTTGCTACTTGCTTTCATAAGGCACTCTGCAGCTTGTCCAATACTGAGGCCAGCAAGGCTGATGGGCAAACAAACAGCTCTACTGGTCTAGGTAGCCCTCAGCAGTCTCCCTGCTCTGGTCTCTCTCTCAGGCTCCCTCAGGAATCTCCTTTCAGTAGGCAAAGACAGCCTTTTATAACTTTTGAAGAGTCCCTTCTCATTGGCTGCATGCTTCCCAGGCATCTTCAGTGCCTTGACATTTACCCAGTGGCCCCTGTTCTGGCATAATCCCATGGGGACACTATATTTATTTACATTTTGCCCATCTTGCACACAACCCCATAAATTATTATTTAAGCCCATTCAGGGGCTAAAAGTGCTTGTTTTGGCTCTACTTGCCCAACAGGAGCCAGTACACCTTTTAATTGGTTGGTGAGTGCCCCTGTAGAGCCCACTAGGGCTCCCGAGACATATTTCCCCCAATCACGCCCTTTTTGGTGCGTCATTCCCTGAGCCATGGCTGCTTTAAATTTTGTAAACCAACCGCCATGCATGTGCAGGAGATGGATAGCGGCCATCCTTTTATTTACATTCAGCTGGTCCACTCCATGGTGACTCCTCAGATTAGTCAGTGTCCCCTGAGTTCCCAGAAGTGCAGAAACAGTAGTAAGACCTTGGCCCCTTCTGCCTATGGTGCTGAAAAGCAAAATTTTAGCTGCCACAGCCATGAAGATTATATGGGTGTCATGGGCCCGAATCCCTCCATGGACAATTGATTTGCCCTCTGGTCCCAATCTCAGCAGCAATAGGGACCAGGGGTAGAACGAGACCCTGCAGGCCTGCAGCCCCAATAAGGTAAGCCCAACCTGGTCTGGGGCCTTACAAAAGACAATTGGTAATAGCAAATGGTATCCTATTCCTTCAGATACTTTCTGAGCAATACTTCATCAGAGATCTTTATTAAAAGTTTAATTTTAGACATTCTGGTGGTGCTGAGGGTTACGGCACTGGATGCAACACCTCGCACTGCCAGTGATCCAGGGTCAGGAGTGACCTCAGGTTGCTGGAGGTTGGCAGGGAGTGAGAAAATTGAGTGTCCGATGGACTGCTCTCCTCTCCTGGGGAGGGAGAGTTGTCGTCAGTCTTCTTGGCTGCCCCTAGTAGAGGCCGTAAGGCAGTGCCAGAGTCAGGGAGGTTTACTAGGCTTACTAGTTTTTTGGAAAAAAGAAAGCCAAGGCCCATCAAGATTTTCCCCACACTTGAGTGGGCTAGTTTATAAAGTCTGAATAGTGGTTAATCAGATATCTAGTCCTTTTTAAATGTGTTGAAGTCAGTTCAATCTATTAGTTCCTGTGGTAAGGTGCTCCATAATCTGGAGGCACGCAAAGAAAGGAAATTATGCCTTAGATTTGTTTTAGCCTTTTAACCTCAATTTGTTTGTTGTGAAGCCTAGGAATGATGCGGTTGGTTGAGTAAAATAGACCACGCTGATTCATTAGTTACGGGTTTTCAGTAATTTATGGATTAGTAAAATGTCTCCTCTAATTCTCCTTTGCTGAAGGGAAATAAGCACTGTGACTTTCAGTCTATACTGATAGGTTCTGGAGGATAATCTTGGGATCATTTTTGTAGCACGTCTCTGTACCTGCTCATGTTGTGCTATGTCGCTCTTGAGGATGGGCTCAAAATGGGACCCATAATCAGTATATGGCCTGATATAGGCCCTGTATAGTGGAATGAGACATTGTTCTGTTTTGGTGACAAATGAGCGTTTAATTTGTCTAAAGAAATTGTTGGTTATGTTAGCCACTCTGCCACAATGATCACTAAATGAGAGTTTGTTATTAACCAGTATGCCTAGATCCCTTTCTCTTGATGATGACTTCAATGGTGTTTTATTTATGCAATAGGTGTTTGATGATTTTTGATCCAAAGTGGAGAACTGCACATTTTTCTACATTAAATTCCATGTTGTTAAGCTGTGCCCATTATTCAATAGAGATGAGGTCTGAGATAAGGGTATGCAAGTTATGTGGAGTATCCACTTTCCCCCTAATTTGGAATCATCAGCAAATTTTGAGAGCCAATTTTGTGGTCCAACTTGCATATCACTTATGTAAGTATTAAACAGAATCAGCTCCAGGACAGAACCCTGGGGCACCCACTAGTGACTAAGCCTTGTTCTGATAGTACATTGTTGATGTTAACCCTTTGTGTACTATTTGTAAAGCATTGATTTATCCAGTTTGTTAGGCAAGTGAAAATCCTAAGGATTCAAGTTTGGTGATGAGTTTACCATAGGGACCTTGTCAAAGGCTTTACTCTAGTCCAATAGTATGATGTCCATTGGTAGTTTGTTATCCATGCCCTGGCTTATGTTATTATAAAATGATATTAAGTTTGTGGTGTATGAGTATATGGATCTGAATCCATGTTAGGATTTGTCTGAGAAATGTAGCTCCGTCATTTCTTTTCCAAGTATGCTCTAATAATCTTTTCCTGATTTTAGAGATGATGGCTGTTAAACTGATGGGACGATAGTTTTGTACATTGGATCTTTTTTCCTTTTGAATATAGGGGTTACTGAGGCTGTTAGACAGTCTGGGGATTTGTTAATCATGTAGGGATTTGTTGAATATGATTTGCAAGGGGTAACTATTGCTTCTGCAGTTTCAATCAAGAATCTCAAACTAATTGTACCTGGACCTGGGCTAGTGTTTTTTTAAGGATTTTAATAATGGGAGAATTTCTGATGCAGAGATATTATATGCATGTAAATAAGTTTTATTCAAGAAATTTGTGGGTGTATAGGGATCTGTTTTGAAACATACTGAACAAAAGTAGGTACTGAATAGATTGGCAATGTTGATATCAGAATGTATGCTAATACCATTATGTGTTAGTGGGCCACTGGCACATGAACATTTGTACGTGGCTTCCATGTGCCACCACACATGCATGCTCACGCTGTGGGGGATATGGGGAAGAAAACAGACAATGGTATTGATCAGCAGAAAGACACCAGTCCTCCACAGGCTCCACACCCAGCCAGCTGGACACATCTGTGCCATTGAGGTAAGTCCTGGTGGCTGCCAGGGTATGTGACCGGGTGACTGTTGGTAGGGAGCCAGTCAACACGGGAGGCAGAAAACTACAAGAAAAACTTTGATTTTAAACAGTTGTGAAGATTGACACCTTATAGTGACAGAGAAACTGCTGAGAGCTCAGAGCAGAGCCAACTTATAGAAACACTGTACAGTGGTATTTTTCAACACAAGAAATAAACCAACAAATATAAATGAATGAAAACCAACATGGTGCTAGTGAGTCCATCTAATATTTTAACATTTTGCATTACTTTCACTTATGTAGATAATCCAGTACCACCTTCAATGGAGCCTGATTCTGGATAGCAACAGCTCAGACACAAAGGGCATCCCCAGGAAGCATACACCAAGTGCGGTCCACCCCTAGCCTTACTGTCTGCTGAGCTTCATTGATCTTCAATGAATGGGGAGAGAGACCAATCACAGAAGGAAAGCAGACTCTGACAGGTGCTGAAGCAGGGATTCCTTCACTGCAGTTCTACCTGGCTGAATCCCCTTGGAGTGCACAGTCCAGGGTCCTATCTCCACTGAGGTGAATTCTCTCCTCGATCGCTGTGTTCAGACTCAGCCAGTGGCTGCTCTCTCAGCATAAGAAGCAGTTGGAACACTTACCCAGAATCTCCACTGAGGTGACTTCTCTCCTCGATCACTCTGCTGAGACCTAGTCAGTGGCTGCTCTCTTCTGCAGAGTTTCACTGATCTTCACCAACTGGGAGAGAGAGACCAATCATGGAGGGAAGGCTGACCCAACAGGTGCAGAAGGAAGGATTCCTTGACATCAGTTTTACCTGGCTGAATCCTTGAAGTGCACAGTCTGGGCTCCTACCTCTGCTGAGGCAACTTCTCTCCTCGATCTCTCTGCTCAGACCCAGCCACTGGCTGCTCTCTCAGCATAAGAAGCAGTTGGAACACATACTCAGAATTCCTAGCTACTGTATGTAAATCAGCATTTGTACTGCTGTACCACTACTGAAATAGTGGTTGACTAATAGAAAGCTCTCAGCTGGAAGCAACAGCTGAGACACAAAGGGCACCCCTAGGAGGCATACCACAAGATTGGTCCAGCCCTAGCCTTATTGTCTGCTATACCCACCAATGAAATAGTGGTCAGCTAATATAAAGCCCTCAGACAGAAACAACCAGAAGCAATGATCTTAGGCCAATGGGTGGGGTCTGCAACAGCTGTGCTGTGACTGGTCGAGAGATGGCGGAAGGTTCAGACAGTACCACTGAGTCTATGGATGACATGGAGCTGGGTGCTAGTAGTGGTTCTAGAGGCAGGAAAAGGTAAATTCAGATGAAGGCCAAGATCTTTGGGTGGTGAAAGGTGGTCTACCATGGGTTCTTTGGACTTCAAGGTTATGGATTAAATTTCTGGATGTGGCCACAGGTAGAACAATGAGCCCTATTAAATTGACCAAAGTACTGAGGAAAGCAGTTGGGGAAGTTCACTAAGCTACCTGTCTCAGTGACGCCTGGGTGTTTTGTTTTGTACCAATGAGCAGCAATGGATGTTGCTTTGGGCATTAAAAGCCTAGATGGGTTGGAGGGTCAATGTACGGTTCCTGGAGCAAGTAGGGGAGTAAGGGGTAATTACTGTGGTTTCTTTGTCTGTGTTCATGGATGAACTGAAAAATAATTTGAAATGGGGTAGGGTGGTGGAGGCAAACGCTTGTAGTGTACTAGGGAGGAGAGGAAGGAGGACAGTTTAATGGTCATGATACTGTTTGAGGATGAGGCATAGCCTGATAGGGTGAAATGGGGTTCATTAGTTATTCAGTATGGGCTTTGTATCCTCTCTGTTAGGTTGTTTTAATTGTCAGTGGATGGGTCATGTCACTGCTGTTTGGAAAGGGAAGAAAAGATGCTGTCAGTGCGGTGGGAACATGAATATGGACAATGTGGGTGGGTGTGGCTCCAAAATGCTGCAATTGTGAGAGCCTCATAGTGCAGCTTTCAGAGGATGTGTGTTCATGAAGAGGAGCAGGAGGTTCAAGTACCGAGTGCCTCATAAGGTATCGATGCTGAGGCAGTAAAGATAGTTCCAGTAGTATCAAGGTCCGCTGCTGCTGTTACTGTTACTGTTACGCCTGCTTTGGTGAATGTGAGGGAGGTTGGAGATTCATGCTTGCAAGGTAATTCTGGGCCTCCTGATGGGATGTTGCTGACAGGCAGGGTTTGGTGGCATTTATAGCGGATGTGGTTAACTGTTTGGTGCAGACGGACAGCAGGTCAGAAAGACTTAAAATAATATTGGCAGCGGCTACTCGTTATTTGGGGATTTCAGATTTAACTTTCGATTGGTTGCAATCCACACTTACATGAGGACAAGATTGATTTGTCTCAATCCTCTCATCCTGGTAATTATGATGGCTTTCCATATATTACAATGGAATCGTGTAGTTTAATAGCGAATGGTCAAGAATTTAAAAGTTTGTACTGGATCTACCTGATATACCTAATGTTATTTGTGTTCAGGAAACTTGGTTGAAGCTGTAGTTGGAGTTTGTAATTCCTTGTTATGCGGTTCTTTGGTGTGATAGGCTGAATGAGGTGGGGTGGGTGTGCTACATTTGTTCAGGAGGCTATCTTTTAGAGGGGTTAGTTAGTGGGGTTGATTGTGAATGTGTGGTGGTGGAAGTGTGGTTAAAGGTGGGTGGGTTAAGATTGTGAACTTTTATAATCCCTGTCTAGAGCTGACTTTGGAATTATTGGATGGGGTTGTGAGGGTTAAGGGCCTTAAAGTAATTTGGTGTGGGATGTTAATGCACACAATACTTTGTGGGGAGCAAAGTGGACTGATGGGAATTGGGAGGCTGTGGAAGGGTTTATGGAGATTCGCTCCTTAGTATGTATAAATGATGGCAGAGGTACTAGGATGAATGTGTCTACAGGCTTGACTTCATGCTTGGATCTCATGTTAGTTGAGGGTTCTATGGCTGGGTGTGTGTCTGGGATGTTTTGGGCGCTCTTCAGTGGAAGTGACCATTTCCCTGTCCTCTGCAGGATAGGGATTGAGGTGTATAGAGACTTAGGGAACCTACAGGGAGGTGGTGTTTTGGAAAAGCTGATTGGGGTGTTTGATCGGCTATGTGTTGCTGGCTTGGGGAGTTTCTTTGTCTCAGAGTGTGGATGAGTGTGCGGCTGGACTGGGTTCGGTCCTGTTGAATGCGACACATTCTCGATTCCTATGAAATATGGTGGCGGTAGGTGGATGGCGGTTCCTTGGTGGACCAAGGACTGTTCTGTTGTGATTAAGGCCAGGAATAAGGTGTTCAGGATTTTCGTAGGTCTCCAGTTCCTGCAGCCTTGCTGGACTTTCAGAGGAAAAGGGCCTTGGCTAGGAGAGTGATTAAAATGCAAAGCTCATGTCTTGGAGGACATTCTGCTCCTTTACTGGTTGGGGCACACAATTTGGGGAGGTATGGGTTATGATAAAACAGATGAATTGGGATAAGGTGGTTGTGGCAAAACGGAGAGTGAGAAGGCAAACTTGTTGGTAAGGACATTTGTGAAGGTGCACAGCTCAGACAATTTTGGGGAGGAATTTCTGCAGAGGAGAAGGGAGGTTTTAGCTGGTTGTGTGGATGTCGGTGTTTGGAGGGCTGGTTCTGATATGGCTTTGGATGCGGATTTTACAATGTTTGCATTAAAGTCAGCTCTCGCTGGAACTGGTCACACATTTCCAGGGATGGATTTGGTATGTTATGAGATGCTTAAACATGTGTCAGACGTGGTGCTGGAGCTTGTTCTCGGTTTGTTCAATAAGGTGTGGTCTGAGGGTTCTCTGCCGAGATCTTGATAGCATGCGATGGTGGTGCCTATTGGCAAGCCAGGGAAGGATCCAATGAATGCTGTGCATTATAGGCCCGTACTTGCCACTTCTTATCTGTGCAAGATCATGGAAAGGATGATAGTGGAAGGTTGTCTTATTTTATGGAAAGCAGGGGCTGTTCCAGCCTTGTCAGAGGGTTTTCGTAAAGGTTATTCCACTTTGGACTCTTTGGTGAGGTATGAGAATGACATTAGGAAGGCTTTTGTTATGAGAGAGGTGTTGGGGTGGTTTATTTTGATGTGGAGAAAGCGATAACATGCTCTGGTGAGAGGGGGTTGTTGATTAAACTTGGACCGACTTGGCATTGGTGGGAGGATATATAACTGATTCTGAGTTTTTGTGTGATCATTCATTTCAGGTCAAGGTGGGTGCAGAGTTGTCTGCTACTTACGTGGTGGAAAATGGAACACCTCAAGAGTATTGTTAGGCCTCTCCTGTTTTATATAATGTTTAGTGATGTGTTTTCTGGTGTGTTTGGTGATGTGGGTATGTCGTTATACACAGATGATGGGGCGATTTGGAGAAGGGTAGGAATGTGAACTTTGTGGTGCATAAGCTTCAAGAGGTGATGCTGGAGGTGGAGAGACGGTCTCTCGAGTGGGTTTTAAGTTTTCAGTTGCTAAGACTTGTTGCCAGTTTGTTGCCAGTTTTTACACACAAGAAAGTGCCTGTGAATGTTAAACTGTACTTGCATAGTTGTCTACTGGACAGAGTTTCTGTGTTTAAATACTTGGGTTTGTGGTTCAATTCAAGCTTACTTGGGATGTCATAGTGCAAAAGTTAAGACAAAGTGCAAGCAAGTGTTGAATTTGATGAGATGTCTCGGTATGATTGGGGAATAGTAGGCACTCTCTTGAACATATAGTACTCTCTAATTAGGTCAGTTTTGATTATGGGTGTATGGTTTATGGATCAGCGGCACCTACCTTATTGAAGAAGTGGATGTCATACAAGCTAGGGCTGCACTCCCAGACTTGTTTAAAAAATAATGAACCTGCCATACGCTGTCTTCCCTCATGAGTGGCGGCAGCCATATGTGCCTATGCCACTAATTTCATTCTTGGCACCTCAATTCCACACAGAGCCATAATGATGTTGATTCACGCCTGTACTAGCATCATAACTCTACATGTAGTGGCAGCTTTTTGTGCCAAAACTACTGTGACTGCAATCCATGGTACCCAAGAATAACTTCCGCAGATCTTCTATTCACTCAGCTGATCCTCGAGGACTCCAGATCTCACCCACGTACTAACCTCTGTTGTGATACCAGTGCTGGGGTATAATTTCCGTTGCGATTGGTTTGCTTTATTGTCGCATGACAGCGAGATGTTCTTTTCATTTCTGCAAGCAACGTGTGTTTGTTCCGTACCCATCGTGAAGAACGTGGGTAACTTCTGTTTCTGAATTAAAGGGCAGAACAGCATACTACTGAAGTCGCAATGGAGGACTTGGACCCAACCTGACGGAGTATATTCGGAATGAAGGGATTGCTGCGTATGGTGAACAAGGACACTGCTTGTGTAGTCAAGCTTCTACGAGCTGCAAATCAAGATGCTGCCTGGATTTAAGGGAAAACAAGCTCCCAACATATAGGGACCTCGACTAATGCTTATTACTATCCCAAATAGGGCTTTAGTTACATAACTCGGTATACCTGTATCTAAACCTGGAGACTTGCTGGCAATCTTGAAGGCTTTAATTATTTTCTGTGCTCCATAGCCCAGTATATTGTTAATTAAAGCCACAGATGCTTTCCTTCATAGATATTTTTAGGGACAACCGCCAGAGTTGACATTGTAAGGTGAATACCAGACAGTCTGGTGAGTTGGGACGGAGGCTGGCGGGGAGGAGTAATAGCCTCTGGGTTGTTTGTTGGTTAACATCACCTGACATAGCAAATAGTAGTTAGTTCATTGGAACTGAGAGTTGATGTGTAGGATAGTGGGGGGATATTTTACTAAGTTACTTTTCTCTCTTTATATCCATGGAGAAATAATAGAGACATTGAGCACTCATCTCAAAATCTGATGCCCCCAGGAAATCGAAACCTGACCTTCCTGATTAATAATGGCAGGTCCTATTAAGATTATCAGCTGGAATATCAAGGGCACCAAAGATAGAATCAAACGACAAGTAATACTTAGACACCTAAAATCCCTTAGAGCTGATAATATCTGTTTACAAAAACACACCTTAGGAGAGAGAGGACGCTCCGTTGTGGTGCAGAGGATGGGTAGGACAGTCCTATAGGGCGGGAAATTCTACAAATAAAAGTGGTGTAGCCATTCTGTTTCATAAGAACGTCCCTTTAAGCTCGAACACGAAATATGGGATAGCCAGGGCGATACATAATACTACATGGTAGCTTGGGTGTGCACTATCTAACAGTAGGATCAGTTTATGGTCCAAACCGAGACTCTCTGGCTTTTTCACTGAATTAGTGGGAATTGTGCCCACCATACCCCTCGAACTATGGTGCTGGGAGGCGACTGGAACATCACGCCCGATTATTGCTGGACAAATCAGACCCTAAGAAGGTTGGCCTTCTCCGGCTCAGAGAGCCTTGCAAGACTTAATGGATGGATTGGGCGTCCTGGACATCTGGAGGATACTAAACCCCACAGAACAACAGTACACCTTCTTCTCCCATCCCCATAACACGTGTTCATGATATAGACTACTTACTGGTAAGCTCCCATATGTTGCCCGACATTGTAGAGGCAGTAATTCACCCACGAGTAATATCAGACCACTCCCTGTCTCCATAGTTGGAGTATTTAAGTAAAGTCAAAGGGACTTCCTGTGGAGAATGAATACACAACTACTCCAGCCCCCCATAAGCAGAATCATTTAAAAATTTCATCACCTCCTTTCTGAGTGTCAATGAGGGTCTGTCTCAAAAACAGACATAATTTGGTCAACCCTGAAATGCGCCTCACGTGGGGAATGTATACGAATAGCAGCGACCCAAAAGAAAAAGGTGATAGCCAGACAAAACCTGCTTCAGGAAATAAAAACTGAATCCAATATTAACAAAAAATCTCCAGAGTCTGAGTGGACTAAACTCCATACATTACATGCTCAATTCTCAGGCCTGGTTTATCATAAAGCAGAATTATCCTTAAAACGAGTTCAGATAAAGTACTTAGAGGTGGGCGAATGGGCTAGTAAACTGCTAGCATACAGACTTAGGCAAGTAGACACAGCCCGCTTGGTACCCAGGCTCTATCCATACAAAGGGGCCCTCTTATCACAGAACCGAGGGAGATTGTGTCAAGTTTTGCCAAATATTATAAGGAGCTATACCACTGTAAAAGTGAGAGACCCCAATCGATCAGGTTCAAGCTTATTTTGACCAGTTAGTGCTCCCAACAATACCCAAAGATAAACATCAGTCCTGAACTCCCCATTATGGAATGGGAGTAATGCTAGCAATTAAACAGCTAGCACCAGACAAATCACCAGGTCCAGATGGCCTTCCTACCAACCTATATAAGCTATACACTGAGGAACTTGCTCCTTTACTAACAAGAGTCTTTAACTCATGGTATGAATTAGGCCTCTCAGAAAATGCATACCTTGAAGCCTTGATTACTATTATCCCCAAACCGGTCGGGACCCCATTATGTAGAAAACTACCGCCCTATCTCACTTCTTAACACTGATGTTAACATACTAGCCAAAATACTTGCCAATCATCTGGGACCTTTATGGATGTGCTAATCCACAGTGAGCAAGTGGGGTTCATGCCGGGAAGGTCTTCAGGTGACCACATGTGCGATTACTGCATCTTATTCCCATAGCTAGTGAATTACCTACACCTGCTGCCTTAATAGCTTTGGATGCAGAAAAAGCCTTTGACAGGTTTCTTGGTCTTTTCTATTCACCGCACTTTCCCAGTATGGAATCCCACAAATATTTATCAATTGGGTTAAACTGCTCTACTCGAACCCCACAGCTCGGATTTGGTGCAACGGCTGCCTCTCAGAAGCTTTTCCATTAAGTCAAGGCACCAGGCAGGGATGTCCCTTTCCCACTTCTTTTAACTTTATATAGACCCTTTATTGGTAAAATGCTTGTAAATCAAGGTTTGCAGGGTATTCTGGTTGGGAATAGGCAGCACCTTATATCAGCGTATGCAGATGACCTTTTAATATATATAACGAACCCCAGCACAACTGTTCCTATCCTATTACAAGAAATTGAAATGTTTGCCAAGGTAGCCTACTATAAGTTAAATCTGACTAAATCCATTATTTACCCTTTGAACCATAAACTATTCAAAAGGGACGTACAACAATTTGGGTTGCAATGGGAAAATAAAAGCTTAACATATTTGGGTATAAAATTTTCAAATCCTTCTCCACTATGGTCAAGGAAAACCTTACCAAATTAGTAAAATAATTCAGACAGATTTAGAAAAATGGAACACCTTGAAGATATCACTATGGGGAAGAATTAACATTGTTAAAATGAATATCCTTCCTAGAATCCTTTACCCTCTTAGTATGTTAGCCCCTACCTCCCTAAAAGTGGTTTGCTGAACTAAAGAGTATAATTAATAAATTCCTCTGGAAAAACAAACCAGTGAGACGAGCGTGCCACAAGCTGACTGCCCCAAAACCCCACGGAGGACTCTCCTTCTGTCCTTCTTCCACTATTATGGAGCAATCCATGTCACAAAACTTGCTACCTGGCAGGATGACCTGAATAAAAGGGAACCAGAATCTTACATCCCAGCATGGTTAAGTATAGAAGAGACCCTTATGTCCCCACCTCATGCTCACTACAGTCTCTACTGTATTTACCCTTGAAAAATATTCCTCTTGCAGTCAAAACTTCCCAATAGGATGGTCTCTGAGAGCCTTAAACCAATTGCAACACCATTTGAACATAAATTGGCATGTAGATGGGGAACAACCACTTTAAATAACCCTCATTTTATGATTCAAAGGAAACCTATTACATTAAGCTTTTGGCCTGCACTAAAAGATGTTAAACTTAAAGACCTTATGGACAATAGTAACCTATTACCATATCATCAATTTTGCAAAACTCCTGAAGCTAGTAGACACCCTTTTAAATATTGGCAAATTATGCATGCAGTATCTCCATTTATAAAGAAACACAATGCCCTTGAACCCCCTAGGATTGCTTTGTCATCCCTGCTAGATTCTGCTAAGCAACCACACCAATATCTGCAGTATATAAAGAAATGCAATCTCTCAATGCAAGATCGCCATCGGGCATAAACCAATACTCGTGGAAACACTATCTCTCCCACCTACACCTGACTTTTGGCAACAGCTCTGGAACAATCTGTATAGATTTATCAAACAGGACCATCTGAGGCTCATACAGTTCAATATAATGCAAAACATATACTGCACTCCTCAAAAACTCCACCAAATGGGCAAGATACTTACTCCCTATTGCCCCGCTGCTCCTGCAGGAGTGGGGATCTCTACCATATGCTGTGGGCATGTCCTAGAATTCAGATATTCTGAGAAGTATACAAACCTCCTTGTGCCAAACCCTTGCACTGACCCAGCTGTTCTCCCTGGACACATGTTTACTAACATCTTCCCAGTAGGAACTTGAAGCAAAGAAAGTACTACATGGCTCTCATCTCTGCAGTGGCCAAGCTTATAATTATGAGACACTGGGCCTCAGACATTTGCCTACCTACGAGAATGGCATAAAGAAATGCTACTTGCCTGCAGCTAGAAAAGCATATTGCCAATATGAACAATCGATCAAGTATGTATACTGAAAGATGGGCACTCTAGAGGCACTGCTAATTGCAGAGAACCCAAAGAACAGTTGACTGAATGAGTACCATTCCTACCTAATAGAAGACCTGGGACTGGAGGAATATTGTCCAGAATTAAAGGAGATGGATAAGATCAGTGCTTAATGGTGTTCCATTTGAGAAAAGAAAGAAGAAGAATAGAGATAAATTAGCTTAGAGAGAGAGTGATTTAGAGGGTGGGAGGGATGGGGAGGGATGTCTGTCTTGTTTTTTTTTTAACTCTCTTACCCTTTTCTTTATATCATTACCCCTCTGTTAACTGTAGATCTAAAGTGAGACCTTACCGGGGTTATAACATATTACTATTATTGAAACCTAAATTTAGTTACCAGATTGTAAGTTGAAATGCCACAAACTACCTATGTATAAGCTATCTGGTCCAAGATATTATAATGAGGGTAACAGTACTCCTTAAATTAACATGTATCTGGTTTTATATGATTTTCTTTTATTTATTTTGATGTGTTTATGTATTACTGTTCTAAAAATCAATAAAGCTTATTGAATTAAAAAAAGGAAGGAAACACCTCAGGGCTCAGCTGCTGGAGGCATGGGGTGAGATCAGCATCCTCATAGCCACCTACAGGGAAACATTTCTTTAGGAGTGCACCTCCACATCACTGACACAAAACCAACACACCTCTCCTCTAGAGAATGACAAGGCCTGGGGATGGCAACTGATTGCAGGAAAAGGGGCATAGCATGGCAACTCTCCCAAACCAACAAAGCACTCTAAACACAGCAAACAGGTACACACCTCTTTGTACATACCATCCGTAATGAAGGAGGATGTCTCTGGCCAAAGGAATGCCAAATGCAACAGGATAGCAAAACAACATCATAAATAAAACCTCAACAGGAAAAATCATAATCATAGGAGACTCCATGATAAGTGATGTGACCCCACCTGAGACAAAACAAACATGCAGATGTGCAGGTCAGATGTCTCCCAGAGCATCCACTTGGATGGACACTGACTGAATAGTCACCTTAATTAAAAAGGAAGAAGAGGGCTCAAACATCCTGGTCCACCTAGGGATCAATGACCTTTAGCAGGTCATTGAGTAGGTTAAAGAGCACATTGTGCTGCTCGGCAAGAAATAGGTTTCATTTTCATCCAGCATTGCATTCTCTGAGATTCTGCCTGTTTGGGAAAAGGGAAGAATAGGCAGAAAATCAGAGAGAAGAGATAAGTGAGTTCAACGCATGGCTCAGGACTGGTGTCACACAAAGGGGCATACTTCATAAACTGGGGCAACATCTGGGAAAGGAGTTCTTCAAATTTGACGGCCTCCACCTGACTAAAAAGGAGTCAGAGCACTGGGCCAGAAATTTGAAGTCCACATAGGACATTTAAACTAGCAGGAGGGAGATGACGCTAGCTCTAAGAGAAGCACACATTGAGCCTGCTGTCTCTCCCTCTGCTAGCACCAAATCTTCACACACCAGGATAGCAAAATCAGACAGCTGGGAAATAGAGCCTTTTCCAGCTCTGGCATTGACCATCACAATGGAAAGGGAGGAACCATAAAATGGAAAACTACAAAGGGATGAAAATAAGATCAAGGAGGCATGACAAACAAAGTGACACAGCAAGAGTGGTCAGCACTATGCCTCAATGCACGCAGTCTGGGTAACAAGATGACTGACCTCACTGCCACAATACCTGAGGCAGGACTAGACTGGGTGGTCAGGACCAAACATGATTCACAAATAATCATGGCTGGGAGGTGACTATCCCGGGTACAACTTATTTAGGAGATAGGACTGTGAAAAGGGAGGGGGTAGCTATTTATGTTAAGGATATCATCAATACTAGAGAAATGCAGCAGACACTAGGGCAAACAGAGGATCTATGAATCACAATAGGGGCGGAAGCTGGAAACCCATTTGGGTAGGAATAATCTACAGACCCCAAATCAGGAGGAAACCAAGGATAAGGAATCCTGAAACCATCCTCCAGATGTCAGGCAAGCTGACATGGTGATGGTGGGGGATTTCAATCTGCCAGACATAGATTGGAATACCCACACAGTGGCATCACAGAAGAGCAGGGAATCTGTAGTCACACTACAAGAAGCAGGCCTAAGTCAACTAGTGACATCACCCACAAAGTGTAACGCACTTCTAGATCTGATATTCACAAATAGCGATAGGGTTATGGGTGTCAAAGTAGGGAACCACCTGGGCAACAGTGATCATGACACGGTATGGTTCAGGTAAAAGGACTGTAGACTCCACACACCAAACTGAAGGTCCTTGATTTCAGGAGGGCAGACTTCACAAACATGAAGGCCTGCCTAAGAGACAATCTTAGTAACTTGACAAAAGGGAAGATTGAGGAATATTGGACAAGGTTGAAGGATGCAATAACCATGGTCACATCACAGAGTGCCCATCAGGTTAGTAAGAACAAAAGAGGAAAACCCACTATGGTTTTCCAAGGAGGTGGTAACCATGGTGAGAGAAAAGTGCATAGCCTTCAGAAAGTACAAGGAGTTGGGGAATGAGGCAGACAGAACAGAATATAAACAGAAACTAAAAGAGAATGGGAAAGTGATAAGAAATGCAAAGGCTCAAACAGAGGTTAAGATAGCTCAGGAAGGAAAAAAGTGAAACAAAACCTTCTAAAGGTACATACGTGAAAAGGAAGACCAAAGGCATTGTTAGAATCACAGAAAAGACAGACAAACCACAGAGCAAGATGGGAGAAGACAGAAGCACTCAATGATTACTTCTGCTTAGTCTTCAAACAAGAAGCAGATGGTAATGGACCAACAATAGGCATAAAGAAATGTCCGATTGAAGGAATAGACACGGGTCCCTTCACAGAGGAAAGGGTCCTGAGGAAACAGACAAGTTAAAGGTAGATAAAGCTATGAGGCCAGATGGGATTGTTACACGAGTCCCTGCACTCTAATTGGTACCCTCAGAGGTACACCGAGACAGCTAGTACTTACATATGTTATACTAATATATAGGGATAAGGGCATCTACCGTATAAGAGTAGATGTCAGGATATGAATGCATATTGTTGTAATATACTTGCTAATACATATATTCTCCTATGTATTTTCTGTGTATTTCTTACTTGTAAGATGCCAAGGCACCTGTGTCCTTGGAGTGATTGTGATATGTAAGTCGGCATTGCCACCTTTTGGTGATTTGTACTATTATACTGAGTTATGTAAGACTCTGTATAAGAACTCTTTGTTCACAAACTGATGACTATACAAATTGTATAATGTTATCTTGGACCGTGGAGCCACCTCTAATTTAGCCAACAGGGCTCATCTCTGTAACTAGAAATGTTTCCATCTTACAGTAACAATAGTAATTATCATAGGTATATAATGATACACTAGTCTTGATACCGAGAGACACAAAGAAACCTCGAGGTATAGGGAATGCTTAGCACTGACTCCCGGTTCATATTGGTAAGAACTGCTTAGGGCAACTGTGATTTTATCCTTTGGTAGTAATAAACAAGTTTATTACTCTAATGCAATGTGTCTGTGATTACTTGCATTCCCAATATTGCCAAGAACCTGAAAGTGAGGTTTAGACCTCCTGATAGGATACACCCAAGAATACTGAAAGAACTAGGGAGGAACTGGCAACCCCTTAGCAGTGCTCTTCAACAAATCATTAAGGAGCAGGAAGGTGCGGAGGATTGGAAGAGTGCAACAGTAGTACCACTCCACAAGAATGGAAGCAAGGAACAGCCAGGTAACTACCGTCCAGTTAGTCTAACGTCAGTCATGGGAAAACTGATGGAGTCCCTGTTGAAGGAAAGAATCATAGCTTTTGGAGCAAACTGGTCAGCTCGACAAACATCAACATGGTTTCACAGCAGGGAGGTCCTGCCAGACAAACTTGGTGATGTTTTCAATTGGGTCACCAAAACAGTGGATCAGGGTGGGGCAGTGGATGTGGTTTACCTGGACTTCAGCAAAGCTTTTGACTCTGTTCTGCACAGGAGACTAGTCAAAAAACTAGAGAACATGGTAATTGGGCCCGAGGTTACAAACTGGGTCAGAAACTGGTTACATAGGAGAACTCAGAGAGTATTAGCAAATGACACTCTGTCTGTGGAGGGAGGGTGACTAGCAGGTCCAGCAGGGCTCAGTTCTGGGTCAATCCTCTTCAACATATTCATCAGCAACATTGAGGATGAACTGGAGGAAAAGTGTGCTCTGTTTGCAGATGACACTAAAATCGGTAACAGGGTAGACACAGCAGAGGGACAGCAAAGCATGGAAGCTGTTCTCCGAAAACTGAAGGAATGGTTCAAGACTTGGCAATTGAAATTCAATGCAAAAATGTAAGGTCATGCACCTGGGAAAGTGTAATCCAGGGAAACTGTACTCAGTTGGGGGAGAAGCTGGTGGCAACCAGGCAGGAGCGAGACCTAGGGGTGATCATATCAGATGACCTCAAGGTCAGTAGGCAATGTAAAAAGACAGCACTAAAGGCTAGTGGTATCCTGGGATGCATAGGAGGGGCATCACAAGCAGAAGGCATGAAGTAATCATGCCCCTGTATTGGTCCCTGGCATAGAAGATGACTACATGGGTGCTTGAACACCCAAAATTTGACATATGCACCCTAAATTTTTCAAGGGCAGCCTGCAACAAAGGATTACTAGGGAACTTGGTCAGAAGAAAATACTGGCAATGAGCACCTGCAAAGATTCATAAAAGTTGACATTCCTGTTCCCTGGTCAGGCCTCACCTGGAGTACTGTGTCCAGTTCTGGAGGTCACACCTCAGGAAGGACATAGATAGGCTGGAGATAATACAGAGAAGAGCAACAAAGATGGTGCAGGGCTTGCATCTGAAATCGTATGAGGCAAGACTGATGACCTCAAATTATACTCCCTAGAACAGCGCAGGAATTGTGGGGACATGATAGAAACATTTAAATACCTTAAAGGCAACAACAGGGTGCATGAACAGAACTTCTTTCAGGTAAAGGACTACAGCAGGACTAGAGGGCACAACCTTCGACTTAAGGGAGGAAAGTTCAGAAGTAATACGAGGAAATTATTCTTCACAAGCGTGCTGTGGAACCATGGAATAGCCTGCTTGAGGGGTGGTAGGAGCCAAGACAATGGGGAATTGCAAGCGGGCATGGGACAGACACTGTGGCATACACAAGCAGGCAGCTGAGTAGGGAGTGGAAGCCAAGGGCAGACTGGATGGATTGTATGGTCCCAATCTGCCGACAACTTCTATGTTTCTTTGTTTCTATAGATTCAGATGTACTGATACCACAGGAATGTTGACTGCCTGTGAGGATGGCGTGAATGTAGCCATGGAAGTCTACTATATAATATGGCTCTTTAGATTGTTGTTGACACCATCTCAGCTTTTTATGTCCACCCATTAGTCCCTCATAACAGCTCACCATGGTACAATGCTGGACTGTGGTGGATGAAGGAACAAGGACAGAGATTAGAGTGTACAGTGAAGTACAGACTGGCTCTTAAGGCCCATTATGGAATCTATCCGAGGCAATCACCCAGAAGAAGATGGAATTTCTATCAGGGCTGATTGTGATGGGGTAGACCATTCCAGTCATTCCACAGTATAGACAGACTTTTATATCTAGTGTGTCTGTGAAAGGAGAGGTTATTTCCACAGATGAGGTGCAAGAAATTTGGTATGTTCTTCCCAACAGAGTGCCTTTCATCAGAACCATGATCTCCCAGGCAGATGTGACTCCCAACAGCGGGACAGTCAGGGGCACCAAGGCACTCTATGATTTATAGAGTTTCAGTCATCTCAGAGCAAGAGATTTCATTAGTGAAATTTAATCATGGCCTGCTAACTGTAGCCTGGATCCAGGACCAACCAGCTTTGGCTACCCTTGAAAAATATCCCAAGATGATCCAAACACCGGGTACTCCATTGTTCTCTCCATTAACACTTTTTATAAATGTTGCAAACATCAGCTTACATAAGGTTTTGTTAGTAGATTTGGGTACAAGGGTGCCTTATGTGTTTCGGAGCAGTCTTATATTTCTGTTTACAACTGTTAGCCATTTCTGAGCAAGCATAGTTTTGTCTTTTTCTTGTTGTTTTCTAAACTTCCAGGAGAACCTTTTTCAGGAGGAGGTGGTCAGGTTCATCTGGGATTCCTGGGAGAGGGTTTATTTCTGATTGCATTCATTGTTCCTTGTTGTCACTGTACTTAAGCTATCACCAGCAGGAAGAGGGAAATAGTGCTGCCCCTTATAGATCACTGGTAAGACACCACCTTGACTATTGTGTCCAGTTTTGGACACCACATCTCAAGAAGGACATAGACAGAGTGGAGTGGTCCATAGGATCGTTACCAAATGGTGCAGGGTCTGTATCAAAAGCCCTATGAGGAAAGACTAAAGGAACTAAATATGTACACCCTGGAAGAGAGGAGAGAGAGAAGGGATATGATAGAAACCTTTAAATACCACACTGCAGTGAATATGGAAAAGGTGGTGGTATCTTTCAGATAAAAAAGTGCTCTAGGATAAGGGGTCATGCTATGTAGCTAGTGGGGAATAATTTTAGGAGGGATGTGAGATAGTACTTCACAGAAAGGATGGTGGATACCTGAAACAGCCTTCAAGTGGAGGTAGTAGGTGCCATGTCAATACAGCACATATTATTGAATGATAACAATTTGGGTGAATATTATAAAGCTCGAGTCTATACAATGACCACACATCTCGGTGGCTATGCATTTGGGTGACTTCACTATAAGCACATGAAGCATATGAGTGGATTTCAACCTATTATACATTGACATGTATGTTGTAAGCAACCCAACAAAGGTACTCCAGGTGGGGACGAGAGAGTACTCATCCACAACCTGCACCATTCGCTCAGTGAGGTCATAGTACTCCCACGGCTCGACTCATCAGCCACACCAGAAATGACCTGCTCCATCCTCATTACTGACATACTCAACATGCTCTGAGTTGGTCATACCTGAGCACCTTTATTCACCATGCCCCACATCCTCTCCCATGTCATGCAAAGGGCTATACCCTCCCCGAACCCTCCTATCTCAAGGATTACCACACCAAGCCAAACCTGGATCATGGGGGTAGGCTATTTACATAGCAGGTAAGTGGATTTAATTCTCTCTTGTGCTCTGGTTGAACCAACGCCTTATGGCACAGGTGCTGTATTTCACTGGTAGCCCTTTGTAATGTGCACCACAGACTTGTTCACTGTAATTATATGAGCACTATAATAGTTGCCCAATTGTACTATATATTTGCATCACTATATTGACATGATACCGAGGTAGTGGGGCAAAATCAGTGATGGGTTTTAAAAACGTCTGGGATGGGTACAAAGGAATTGTACAGTTAAGTGCATGTGTGTGTGTGTGTTGGGGGGTTGTGCTGTAGATCAAGTAGGGTCTGCAGAAAAATAAGGCTAAAACATGGGTAGACTGCATTCATATTATATGTTTCTATGTATCAATGGACTTGGAGGTCCTGTCTAACTACAGACCTGTCCAAAATCTTCTTTTAAGGAAGAAAACTGAGATGATGGTTGTAGCGCAGTTGGAGGCACACCTAGAGCACCATGAAATCTAGGAGCATTGTCTGTTGGTCTTCAGATCCTGATACAGCACCAAGACTGCCCATGTGAAAGTTACAAATTAACTCTTCCTGATGAGAGATCGGGGAATACTCTTTCAATTGCTCATGAGCATTTGACACCATAGATAATCAGATATTGACTAATCACCTGAGGATTTATGAGGGATTCTAATACAGTGTAGGGATGGTCTGAGCCGTACCTGATTGGTAGGGAACAGCATGTAGCTCTGGAATATTTTCTTCAAAGTGGTTGCTGGTCCCTTTGGCATTCCACAAGGCTCAGTTTGTTTCAGTGTTGTCATGGTGTACATGTTGCTTTTGGGTGAGACTGAGATGGTACAATCTTGATTTCCATTACTATACAGATCATGCTTAGTGTACCTCTTTCACACCATATCAGGGTAACTTGGTGACTGTGATTGATCAATGTTTTTCTTAACTGTGTGAATAGATGGCTGCCAGCTGGCTGAGCTGTAATCCAGTAAAGAACTGCTTATAGAACTAGGATCTCAGAAAATGGCAGTAAAGAGGAATAATATCACCATGCCCTCATTATGACATAACTTCCCCAGAACTGTTGATAGGACTAAAATCTTAGGGCCATAGTGGACAACAATCTGTCACTTGAGGCTAAGGTGGCAACTACTGTTGCTGCAATAGACACTATCAGATAGTTCCCGATATTTTGAGTGTTACTAAAGAGTTTCTCTCTGGTGGCACTACATTGGTACTGCAGGCAGGGATTTCTCCAGTGATATCACAGACATTTCAGGGAATATCTGACCATATTAACTGTTGCAACTGTACTGTCCACTGTTGATTTTCTCATCTCTGAATCAAGCCAAGCTGAAGCCCTATCTTCAGTATGAGGACATAGTGATGGTAGTATATGCCTTCATGACATACCAGTTCAACCACAGTAACAGTCTTTATTTGGGGATTTCTGGAGGTTTGTGCATTGTCTCCAGCTCAAGCAGAATGCCATGGACAGGCTGGTCCAGCTCATATAGAATGCAATGGCCAGGCTGGTTTTGGGCACAATCACTTTTATCATATCATGCCTGTGCTGAGTGATCTGTACTGCCTTCCAGGTAGATGGTTTACCACCTTCAAGATTTGCTTGTTGATTTTCAAGACCTTATAAGATCTGGATTATTGCTACATTAAAGACTTCATGCACCCATACGATCCATTTTGTCTTCTCTGAAAGGAGACTGTTGGAGGTCTGCCAGGACCACTGAAAATCCTCCTGGGATAGGGTCTCATTGGTGGCAGCATCATGGTTGTGTTTCTTCCATATAATATCTCTTCTGGGAGCCTTTCAGAAGTTCCTCAAGACACATTTATTCTCCTAGCTTGTAATAAGTATGGTTAATTGTTCTTTTCTAGTTTTATGTATTGTATATTTCATTTTACTTTACAGTTACTTCTGTTTTGCCCCCACCGGCTGGCCCCTCATCAGGAACTCCCTCCTCTCCCCCATTACCATCACCACAGCATCTCATAGATTTACTATCCAGCGCCAATGCTGGGCCACCCTTCACCAACCTGACATCATCACCCTAGTGGAGACCTGGCTCTCCAAATCTACTCCCGATGCCTTTGTCTTACTCCTGGATACACCCTATATCGGAAGACAGGGTAGGAAGCGTGAGGCGGTTGTGCATGCTACATCAATAATAACATTATTGGTCACATGCTCCCACCCCAAAACTCACAAAAAGGACAAGCCCTCACCCTAAAAATCACCCCTACTCCTCCAGGGGCCCACTATACCTCATAGTCACTTACATACCCCTAAGAACCAAAAGCCTTGTCTCATCCTCACAATACCTCTCTACCCTACACACAATGCAGAGCAGACAATAGTAGCGGACCTCAATATCAACTGGTTTAGCCCTCAGCCCCATCAAAAGACTCTGCTCTCAGCCCTTGACATGGTCCAATTAGTTACCCAACCCACTAGACTTCACCCATCTACTGGTACCCACACCATCCTAGATATCATTATTTCTAACCGCCCTAACAAAATCCTGGATATAAAAGTACTTCCAGACTCCTAAGTGACCACTGCCCATCCTATTCCAATGGACCTCTTCCTCACCCAAACCCATAACCCAAACAACCTTCCAAGGCATCTCCACCCAGGAGGGTTAATAAAACTTAAACAGATGCTCAGCCAAATAGATTGGTCCCCATTAATATAGCCCCAGCATCGACATTGCTCTCAACCTGTTTACACAGGCCTTCACCAAGGCCTGTGACCTCCATGCACCACTCACCAAACTCCGCACAAAAAGGCAACGTGCTCCTTTGCATAACCCTCCCTGCTCCAAATGTTGAGAGACAGGGATAATTTCTGGCACAAAGCCACAGAATCTGGCAGGATGGCAGACAGGCAATCCTATAATGCCACTCACAATAGGTGCACTCGAGCCATCCGTAAGGCCAAAGCAGACCACTACCAAACCACTCTCACAACCATGTGGGGTCTTCAAAACCTTCTGAGTAATAACAAAGAACTCAATGGGAAATCACGCCTCCCACCTCCCTTCCAGCTCACCATAAATGGCACTACCTCCACAGACACACTCGCCATAGCAAACTGTCTAAACACCACCTTCTCGGATCTCAGCAGTGTTCTCCTAGTTGTTTCTTTGACCCTGTACCCCAATCCCAACCCCCAAACCTGCAGCATCTTTGTTTCCTCCTGCACAAAATATCCACCACCAAGTTCGTCCTTACCAACAAAAGTGCTAGCAGCAATAACCCTATAAATTATCCCTAGATGCCAGGCTCCTTATATTAGTCCTCGACAAGGTCCTAGTCCTAATGGACCTGCTCAACAAATCCCTATGCCTAGGGCAATTTCCTAGTGCCTGGAAAACAGCTGTCATTACCCCATCCATAAAAGTGGTGACAAAGCCTCCCCAAATAACTATGGGCCCATCTCCTACCCCCCAAAAAGCGTTAGAAAAGTGGTTGCCACCAACTTACGGAATACCTAGCCAAGTATGACATTCTATGCCCAGAGCAGCATGGCTTCCATTCAGCCCATAGCACCACCACAGCCCTCCTAGAATTCACCAACCTCCTGCACTCCTTCCTAGATGCGGTAACATTGCAGGAGCTGTGTTCTAGACCTATCAAGGCCTTCACACAATCTGCCACCTTCTCCTTCTCAACTCTCTCCACCAACTTGGTTTCTCCACAGGCCCCCAGCCTGGTGTTCCAGTTACCTTTCTGCCCAGTCCCAATGCGTCCAAAATTAATGGAACCCTTACTTACTTACTCACCGCCTGCCCCGGGTGCCCCAGGGCTCTATCCTGGGGCCACTTCTTTTCTCTCTCTACCAAACCCTTACCAAAGCAATGCTCCACAAAAATCTTACTATATGCAGATGATGCAGTGCTCTTTGCTTCACATCATAAACCTATGCCCCTTCAGGACTCCTTCCAACATGCCTTCTCCCAGGCGAAACATGGTTTAAGGACCTAGACTGGTCATAAACCTAAAAAGACTAAATCAATGATTTTCTCTCACAGCCAAAACAAAGCAAAAGTGCACCTCGCCGCATCCTCCCCAGCACCCAGCACCCCTTGAACAGGTATCCAACTACAAATATCTTGGACTTACCCTCGACTCAGCCCTTACTTTCCATGACCACATAAACACCCTTGCTGCCGCAACAAACACCTGGATTGGACTCCTTTACCGACACAGGGACTGCCTTCCCCAACACCCTTAGGCTGGCCATCACCTCATCAATACTGTCCCTAGTGGACTATGGGCTTCCTGTATATGGGGCAGCAGATAACTCTGCACTCCAGAAAATCCAGGTCTCCCTAAACAAGGCCTGCAGGCTCCTAACTGGCGCACCAAGGCTCACTCACACCTGCTCCCTCTATACCTCTGCCAATCTTCTCAACCTCGACGAAAAGGCTTCACTACCAGACCTGCATACTGTCCAAGAAAATACTGCTTGACTCTCCCTGGGGTCTCCACCTCTCCATCTAGCCACCCCACTATCTCCACCTGCAACTCAGAGAAAGCACCCTGGTTGTGCCCAGGTAAAACCTCCCTTGCCCAAAGATCTTTCCACCCAGGGCCCCCATGGTTTAATTCACTCCCAAACACCATCACTTGTGCACCCAAGATCGCCCACTTCAAAACCACTTTTCGCAACCACCTCTTCAATATCCGCTCCTGTAACTGCAACTAACATTTCACTCTCTCACCCTTTCTGATTCTAATTGTCTGATAAAGTCCATTATGGGTTGCAACCTATGTCAAGAATTACCAAACCCATGAATAGGACTGACTACTCTGTTTAGATGCTTTCTCAAGCTAATAATGTCTCTGCTGTGATGATGTAATTGTAATCATCCAAATATTGTAAATAAAGTCTGTACTTACTGTAAATACTGTAAATAATGTCTGTGACAAATGTCTGTAGCACATGCTCTATGTAACTGTTGTTATACCCTGTCTATATTACTTTCTGTCTTACATGTGATGAGGTACCTTTGGAAATGAGCCTCTGGCTCAAAGGTTGTAAACCAATATATCAAATAAATAAATAAATCCAATCCTCCTTCCCCACATCTTACCTCCATGGGGTGGACGCCATGAAATGGTTCATCTGGTAGGAGGTGCACCATGTCACTAGGTGCTGGACCTGTGGAGGCCGAGACTGTCAGTCTGGGGCTGGATCTGTCATTCTGGCCATCCTGGTGTTTCCTCCCTGTCATGTCCATTGGAAGGGTGGAAGTGCAATGCCACCTATGCAGCTCCTGCTCATGTTGCCCCATGCAGGATGTCGGCAACCACTCTCCTCCAACCCCCAATGTTGTAGTGACTTGGCTACCCATCCTCAGCCACTGCCAGGGCCAGGCATACACTGGACACCACATCCCTGCCTCTCTCCCAGGAGAAGAAGAGCAATCCATTGGATGCTATTTCCTTATCTCCCAGCTGACTCTCTAATGCCTCAAGTTTGTTCCCACACTTGGGTCATTGGTTCCACAAGCAGTAGCACTACTATTTCTCTGGCAGGCCGACTTGTATGGAGACAGACTTTATCAGGCAAAAGGACTGCTTGGTTAACCAGCCAGTCCAGAAGGTCCCTAACTGGCAGTCTCTTCCAGGTGTCCACCACTCTTTCAGTGAAGTAGAACTTCATCACATCCTGTTAAACTCCCCCAGCTTCATGCTCTCTGATCCTGGTGATCTTTTCATTTGAAAAAGACTCCCTCCTGCACCCTGTTCGCCCTCTGTGAGATATTTGTAGGTTTCCATTATGCTCCCTCTTGCTTTCCTCTCTTTCAGGTGTACATGTTGAGATCACTCAGTCTCTCCTTGTAGGGCTTTTGATGCAATGCCTGTACATTTTAATTTTACTCCTGTGGACTGCCAACACCTGTCTGTGTCCCTTCTGAAGTATGTCTTCCAGAACTGGACATAGTACTTCATGTCAGGTATCATCAGTGATCAATACAGTGGCAAGACCACCTCCCTGCTCCTGCAGGAGATGCCTCTCCTATGCAACCCAGCATCCAACTGGCCTTCTTAACTGCTTTGTCACACTACCCTGCCACTCTGAGGTCATAAGATATGACAACTGCAAGGTCCTTTTCCTGCTTAGTGACTCTCATTACCTCCCACATGCTATACACCCTCCCAGGATCCCATGCCATAGATGCATGACTGTGTATTTCTTGGCACTGAACCCCAACTGCCATGCTCTTGACCACACTTCAAGTTACCCAAGGTCCTTAAATATTCTCTCCACCTCTGCTGAGTGTCCACCTATTACATATGTTGGTGTCATCAGCAAAAGGCGTATCTTCCTTTCAGTTCTGCAACATCACTTATGAAAACATTGAAGAGCACTGGTCCCAGTAATGAGCTCTGAGGCATCCCACTGGTTACTCTTCCCCATTAGAGTAAGTGCCATTAACGTCCACCATATGTCCCTAGCCATTAACCATTTCCTTACTCAGTTCACCACTTTGGATCTTACCCCAGGCTGCTAAATTCCTTTATTTAGTCTTCTGTGTGACACAGTGTTGAAAGCCTTGCAAAAGTCCAGCTAGACCATGCCCACTGCCCTCCCTAATCTATTTCCTGGTCACCCAGTGAAAGAAAACAATCAGATTTGTCTGGCTTAACTCCTCCCTGTGAATCCATGCTGCCTTTGGTCTTGTAGCCAACTGGATTCAAGATAGTCTACTAACTTTCATTTAACAAAGTTTGCAATAATTTCACCACAATTGATATGAGATTGACCACCCTATAGTTGTAGCCTCCTCCCTGCTGCTGATCTTATAGAGGAAGACCATACTGCTTCTTCCAGTTCTCTGGAAACACCTGTTTCCAATGAACTGTTGAATAAGGTTATCAGTTGGGCAGCTAGTATCTCCTATAGTATCCTTAGTACCCTTGGGTGTATCAAGAGCAGTCCCATAGCCTTGTCCACTTTCAGAGCTGCCAGTCCCTTCAGGACTCTTTCATCTGAAAGCAGACTTGTGTCCACCCCTTGTTCCTGTTTCTCCCTGGCGGTCCATCCTCCCTCCCTCCACTGTGAAGACTAAGCAGAAGCATCTATTCAGGATGTGTGCTTTTTCTTGATCCTCTTCTGCATAGTGTCCTCCTGTGGCCTTCTTTATCCTCACTATCCCTATCATTGCTTTTCTTTTCCCACTTATGTACTGGAAGAAGTCTTTTCCCTGCAGCTACCCTTTTTGGCTATCTTTTCCTCTATCTGCCTTTGCTCTTCTGACTACCTTTCCTGCTTCCATCTGTTTAACTGCACATTTCCTTGTCTTCTTCCCTCTGTGTTTCCTTATGCCTCCTGAATGCCACCCTTTTCCCCCTCATTACCTTGGCCACATCCCTAGAGAACCATAACAGTCTTTTTCCTTCAACATTTACTCATTTCCTTCACATAGAGGCTTGTTGCATTAATTATACCCTCCTTATTTTTCCCCACTGTGCCTCTATCCCTCACTGGCAGTCCTCCCTCTCCATGAGGCAGATTCTGAGGCAATCTCCCATTTCTTTAAAATCCAGCCTTTTAACGTCCAGGACCCTTGTCCTTCCGTGGCTTGCCCCTGTTCCAATCTTAACGTTAAATCACACTGTGCAGTGATCACTGCTGCATAGGGGACTTGCCCACTGCGACATCTGCAATGTTGTCCCAGTTTGTAAGCACAAGGTGCTGTACTATCTTGTCCCTCATGGGTTACTTGATTAACTGTCTGAGACAAGCCCCTTGTAAGCAGTCAAGGATGGGCCTGTTCCTTGCCAAAGCTGTGGTTGAAAGGATCAAATCCAGTCCACAAATAGCAGCACTGCCACCTTACTAGCTGGTTACACCTCTTTCCATCAGGACCATTTGACCAAGTGGGGTGGAGGTTGTATGGTGTATCTCAGGAGTGACATCAAGGACAGGTTCTGCCCAGCAGTCAGCAAACCAAAGAAGCCCAAATCCTAAACTTAAAACTCACCACTGGGCAGCAAAACAAAGTTCTACTGCTCTCCACTGTTTATATACCCCTGGCAAGCATAACACTGGCCTGGAACAATTCATCAACAATCAACAACTGGGGCATAAATGGGAACGTGTAATTGTTGATGACTTCAACACCAACTGGCAAGCCCAGGAAGAGGCACCTGCCAGAGACCCTATCTCTGGGCTCTACCTTACACAGATGGTCACTCAAGCTACAAGGCATAACTATAGGACAGAGGCCAGCACCCCCATAGACTGGCTCCTCTCATCCTGCCCTGACCATATCTCTGAAATCACTGTCTCACCTGACTCCCTCAATGACCATTCCCCTATAATATGCATCTGGTCGAATAAGTTTTCTAACGCCCCCAAGTCTCTAGAAATTGAACCTTAAGGCAAGGGACATTGCCCTTCTTTCAGCAGTACCTCAATCTAGCTGACTAGTCGCGCTGGATAGAGCAAAGATGGGAACCAAGCCCTGGAATACTTCCTCAGGATCATTAACCAGGTCTGTGACATCTTCACACCTTTCAGACTAAAGAAGTGAGAGGGTTGCAAATCCATGGCTCTCAGGCCCCCTGCTTCAGCTCATGCATCTAAGAGACAATCTGTGGCATAAGGCCAGAGCCTCCTGAAGCCAGCTGACCTCACCGTCTACAGGGCAGCTTGAAACAAATGCACTAGGCTAATTTGAACAGTAAAAGCATCTTACTATTCTGAACTCCTAAATAAGAATTGGGGATCAGGCAGGAAGTTCTGGGACACAATGAAATCATTTGCTGGTACAGCCTCTAGGGCCCCACCTGATCTGATTTCAATGAGGTCTGGTACTCTCCAGGAACCTTGTGCCATTGCTGAGGCTTTTAACTTAGCATTCATGACCTAACCTCCATGCTACCCAGTGCATACCTCATGTCCCCTAAACTGACCAGCTGCCAGGACTGGAAACTCAAACTGCCCAGCCCCTAGCCTGCTCATACCTCCACCAACTAACAATGAAATAGGCAGTATAGCGCAGTGGTCTAAGACTCTGAGCTGCAAATCTGGTGACATCCAGCAGACCAGACCTGGGTTTGAATCCCACAGCTCCACTTGCATACTGTGTGGCCCTGAGCAAGTCACTTAACCTCCTTGTGCTCCCAGGTCGCTCCTGTAAAAAGCTTCCAGCTTAGTGTGCTATACCTGGTTAAACAATTAAATAAAAAATAAAAATACCACCTTTCTATTTCAAGCAAGTTACTAGGTCAGATACTATCAACTTCATCAAGCATATCCTCGGAAAGACAAGGATGGGGAGTGACCAACTTGACATGAAGCTAGTAACACTCACCCTAAATGAACTAGCTGATCCTTAAAAGTTTTCAATGCCTCACTTAGGTCAGAGGTGTTTCCTGACAGGTGGAAGGCAGCCATAATCACCACAGTCTTCAAAGCTGGGGACAGGGCAAAGACCTCCACCTACAGGCCCATCTCCATACCGACCCCACTCTCAAAGGCCTTGGAATGAATGGTTTGCGATCAACTCACAAAGTACCTGGAAGTACTGCCTACTCTGTACCTAGCAGCATGGTTTCTGTAAAAGGACTCAACCATCACTGCCCTGGTTGAGTTCTCCTCCTTCTCTATGACTCCCTGGATAAAGGGTTGGTATGGGTCTATCTTCATAGACCTCACAAAGGCATTTGATATCGTCAACCACCAGTTTCTTTTAAACTGCCTGCTGTCTGTTGGCCTGTGCAGAGATGCAGTCACCTGGTTTAACAGCTATCTTACCCACAGAATACAATGCATTATTATTGGTGGCACTCACTAAAACCCAGGAGGTGAATATTGGAGTCCCCAAGGGTCTATCCTTGTCCCTCTCCACTTCAGCCTCTTCATTAACTCTCTCCTCCATCTGCCCAGCACACACCGTGCTCTATGCTGATGATGCCATCATCTCTATCACTGGTAAAGACATTTCAACAATCACCACAAACTGCAAGGCAGCTTCCTTAAATTCAAATCGTGGTTCTGCCAGAATAGACACCTCAACCACAAGAAGACCAAAAGCATGCTCTTCTCTGTAGCACAGAGCAAGAAGAGACATGGCCCACTATTGTTACGGAGCTATGAAGGTGATACCCTGGAACAAGTCCCCACTTTCAAGTATCTGGGAGTCCACCTGGATGAAACACTAAGTTTCAACACCCACATCGGTCATGTTGTTAAAACCGCAAACATAAAACTGGGTGTCCTCTATCATCACAGACACTCCATGCCTCCTGCTGCCCTGAAGCTTGCCACAAGCAGCTCGGTCCTAGCCACAGTGGACTATGGGCTGCTCATCTATGCAGTGGGTTCTGACACTGCCCTCAAGAGAGTAAAACTCTCCCTAATGAGGCCTGCTGTCTGACCCTAGGGGAGAACGCCTGACCCACACATGCTCACTATACAACGAGACAGGGTGGCTCCCTCTTCTCCTCAGGCGCAGTACCAGATCTGCCTGCTGGCCAAAAGTCAGTGCTAGGGCTCATGCCTGAGTCTACCAGCAGCCTCTTTAAAGCTGCTTAATCCACTAAAAACACAAGGAGTACAACCAAAGGGGCCTCCAGGTGCCATTCAAATGTACCAAGGTGGCTCAGAAATCACTGTCCTTCTGAGGACCCAGACGTTACAATGAGCTACCCATCACCCTAATCAAATGCACCTCACTCAACTACTTCAAATGAGGGCTATATTCTTACCGGGCATGTAATGTGACCTGCAGCTGCTGTCCCTAACTTATGACCTGGTTTTACTCCCTACCCTCTCTCGCACGACCTCCACACTATCACCCTGATGGTCCCACCTATTTATCTCCCTGTTTGGCATGGTCCAATCTCCTCCACCATGAACCCTGTCCCTTCTACTCCTGCCTCACCTTATCCCTTATAACTTAGGTATGCCTGCTAGTATACACACTCTTCCTCAACCCCTGGATGCAATATGCCCCACCTAATCAATTATATTTCCAAACTATCCTCCCCATTAACAACCCCTGGCTGTACCTTAAACAAAGCCTCCTCTGGCTGCTATTTCTGCTCCACCTTGCCTAGAATATCGAATGCCCCAGTTGTAACATATTATCACTAAAACACTGTGCTGCACCTCAGGGTGCTGATCTCAGCCTTTCCTTAGCACTTCCCTGCAACAAAATGCACGGTGTATCCTGCCTGTCTACCTTATTTGCAATTATTCATTTGTCTATAACTGTTGCCTATGTAACCTCAACCTCTGTGTAATCTGACCTGTGTATGGTACCACATACGAAACTACCTGTATTTATGTCCTGTTTTGTTTTACTCTGACTTGGAACCTTTGTAAACAAGCCTTTTTGGCTCAAAGGTATTAATCTGAATCTGAAATAACTAAATAAATAAATAAACTTGTGGTCCTCATGATGACTTCTATAACTGCCTTGTTGCCAGAGGTCTGCATACAGTACCACCCTTGTACAGGGCAATTGTTGTGCATAGGCTAACTAGGCTGCAGCCTAGGGGTGCCAGCCATTTAGGGCACCTGCAAAATGAGGCAGCAAAATTTTTTTTTCCTTGACTGGCTGCTTGTTTTATCTCTGGTGCTGGGCTTGCAATTGACAAGTCAAAAGTCTTGCAAAACAAAAAAAAAAGACACAAAGACCTTCCAGACTCCTGTTGTGGGACTCCCTGCCAGTGTCATTTAAACAATTGGGTCCCTGCCCTCTCCCTTTGTCTTGGCAGACACAAGTGTTTATTGCTCACTCCAGAGTCCTCCTTGCTGTTGTGCTGATGATGAGTTGTTTTGTCAGCTGCCTCGCCCCGGCTAGGGCAATGGCTGATGACGCTGGCGTCAATGTACTCCACCTGCTGGTGCCCCCGCACATATGAAACTATCCTCCTTGCTCCACCTCCTCAGCAGCTCCCCACGGACCTTGTAACTTAGGATTTCAATCAGGTCCCGCGGTGGGCATAGTGTGCATACTGTGCTGTCGTCTCTTGATTGGCTGCCATTTTAAGTAGAGTATGGCTAGTGAGGGGCAGCGGTTTAAATGGCCTCCTTAGTAGTACAGCAAAGTACTTGGAAGTTGGAGAAGAAGCCACGAGCCAGCCTTTAAGCAGGAGGACTACTAGCCAGAATTGTAGAATCGGAAGAATTGGGAGAGAGTGCTGCTCGTCTTCAAGTCCACTGGGCTAGGAGAGTCACCAGAGTGAGATTGAAGAAGACGCCCGGCACAGGATTCAGAAGCAAGCAGCGTGGCCAGCTGGATGCCTGTGAATTTATTTGATTGTTTGGTCAGAAGCGGAGTGGCAGCCTGGAGCAGCCACTGCCACACTAGCTACAGCTACTTTACTCCAGAGTCCAGCTAACTAGTGTAGACTGAAATCCTCCATCCTGACCTGACCTGACCTGAGTGAGCGAGCGGAGGAGTCGGACTGAAGAGCAAAGACTGAGAGGAGTTTGCCAGGCAGTGAGTGCAGTGCTGCCAGCCCAGTGGTTATGGTCGGTCTGGTTGGGAGAAGTTGAAGCTGAGAGTCAGAGACTCGCATAGTCAGCACCCACACTTGTTCGCTAATTTATGCTAAAATAAATAAAATAGGACTGTTTTTTTTTGAGTGAGCAGTGTGTAAAATGAGTTGTAGAGTGTTCCAAATTGCTGCTGACTGGCCCACCATCCACACACCACAAGTCGGACGGTTGTCATGTCTCCGGATGTTGGAGACTGGAGAGAGTGTGTTAAGTTCCTACTGTCCTGCCGTCAGCTTCTCTGGACAACTGCTGCTTGCAACTTCTGACAGTGTTTACCTGTTCCTTCCCACTGAATCCTTCAAGGCATATGATCGGGTACCATTTTGCTTTATTGCACCTAACAGTCGTCTGACAGTTTGAAGCTTCTTACCTTATTTTTTACTGTCTGTGTAGTAACAAAAATAAATGCTGCCCTGTCTGACCTGCAGTGTACCCATTTAGGTAAAAACAAAGGGAAATTATTTTATTTTGACTACTAGCATAGCTTTTAGAAAGTTTACTATGCTACCTCAACCCAACCCACGCGATTTGCCCCATACTGCACTTCTGCTTATCTCCCTGTCAAACGTATTCCCTTAGTCAGTGACAGTCATCTACATATTGTGTAACTTAATCCAGACCTAAACCCTACTCCCTGTTCTCAAGCTTTCAAGGCAACAAGTTCTAAGCAGTCAGCATTGTGTAACTCTAATTCAGTTTAATGTAAGTAAGGTAACATGTATGTATGTATGTATTTAAACAATGTGTGTAATGATACTCTTAATTCACAGCGCCAATGTGTAACTCAGTGTTATGTATCATGTACTCACCTGCTCTCCTCTGTACCCCCAGGTCGCACCATGGGGACGAGCATCTTGTTGCTCAGTGTGCCCTTCCTGGTGAAACATTTCAATAAATAAATAAATAAATAAACATGACCTGCAGTGAATTTGAATTTAAGGTTTTTTCACCTGTAGTTAAATTAATAACTGCAGCAGCTTCAGAGATCAGACTGCGTTTACCCACAGATACTCCTTTTGCATTATCAGACACTGACTGGCACTGCAGTAGCTTTTTATTGTTAAATAATGGTACCACCACCTTGGTAACAAAAATGTTGCCCCCCTGACCTTTGAACCACTTGGATAAAAAATGTTGTTTAACCACTAGCCTTCATTTTAAAATGCTACCCTCCCATGACCTGCAGAGTTTTTGTTCTCTAACTTCTATAGATGTTAAAACAACAGAGTTTGGGGCAGTAAACTTATTCTTGCTGCTTGTCTGTTGATATGACACTAACTTTAGTTTTAAATGCTACCTCTGAATGACTTGCAGTGAACTCGGACCATTTAAGTAAACGTGACTGTTACCGTCCTGTTCAGTGCATTACTTTTTTCTAACTAGGGAGACTCTGAATGAGAATGCACACTGTTTAGCACACTGATTGGCCTTGCTCAGATCAAATGCACAAATAAGGAGTGTTTGCTTGTGTGCTGATAGAATGTTTTTCTACCTCTAAATAAGTGTAAACAGTTTATTAAAAGGAGTTTTAAAATTTTGACTGTCTGTAAAATGTTTATATTCTGGAAAGGTTTTATCAAGTTTAGCTTTCAAAAGGGTATGAGTGGGACCTGGCAGGAACTCTGGTGTGGATGTAACTCAGCAGGACACGGCAGGGAGTTACGTGTGTGTGTGTGTGTGTGTGTGTGTGTGTGTGTGTGTGTGTGTGTGTGTGTGTGTGTGCGTGTGTGTAAATCAGCAGGACCTGGCAGGGACTCTGTGTGGAAGTAGCAGGGAGTTACAACTTTGTGTGTGTGTGTGATTGTGGATGGTTAGGTCTGTGACACTGCCCAGTAGTGACTGACTGGGGGGCAGGGTGCATCCCAATTTGGTTTTACTCGCTACTTTAAAACTAAGTTACTCATACTGACTAACACTATCTGACATATTGTTGGCACTTCAACAATTGTTGCCTAGAAAAAATCTACATTGTTTTAAATGTTCTCCTCAGTCCACACTGTCCAGACATATAGGCATCTGAATTTTGCTTTTTGGAGCACAGTACTCATGCCAAAAATCTTATTTGGTGCCCTGTGCATGAGTACATGTACTAGTGTGAATGGACCTCTGTAGGACTGGCTACCTTGATGTGGTACAAAGGCTTGTCACAATGCAACATTGTAACTAAAAGCCAGTCTTAGTCTTGACACTTGTTGGTGATAGAATAGCAGTGTGTCTGTTTGTGTGACTGTTTGTGTGAATAGACCTCTGTGGGACTGGCTACCTTGATGTGGTACAGAGGCTTGTCACAATGCAACATTGTAACTAAAAGCCAGTCTTAGCCTTGACACTTGTTGGTGATAGAATAGCAGTGTGTCTGTTTGTGTGACTGTTTGTGTGAATAGACCTCTGTGGGACTGGCTACCTTGATGTGGTATAGAGGCTTGTCACAATGCAACATTGTAACTAAAAGGTAGTCTTAGCCTTGACACTTGTTGGTGATAGAATAGCAGTGTGTCTGTTTGTGTGACTGTTTGTGTGAATAGACCTCTGTGGGACTGGCTACCTTGACGTGGTACAAAGGCTTGTCACAATGCAACATTGTAACTAAAAGCCAGTCTTAGTCGGACACTTGTCACTTGATGATGATAGAATGGCTAACATAGTCTGTCTGTGAATGGACTTCTGTGGTACTGGCTACTTTGATGTGGTATAGAGGCTGTGTGACTGGCTACCTAGATGTGGTATAAAGGCTTGTAACTAAAAGCCAGTCCATTAGTTGGCATGTTTGGAGGACGTTGGACCACTGGCTTGGTTACTTATGGTAACCTGCTGAAATGCAAAGCAACGTCCCCATCAGGAAGACAGTTGTCAAATAGAGCTATATGCCTGTGTTAAGAATAATGCTGCTTGTTAATGAGATTCTTGTAATTGGGGATCTTCCCACCACACCCCATCAATAATTACATTAATTGATATTTCATAATTATTGACGGGGTTGAGGAAGCCCCCATTACAAGAATTACAATAAAAGACTGCTTGTTTAACCTCCCCATACAACGCAATGCAATATTTACAACTGACAATTTGCTGGAGCACATTCCA
Organism: Neoceratodus forsteri; assembly: GCA_016271365.2. NCBI lineage: Eukaryota > Metazoa > Chordata > Ceratodontiformes > Ceratodontidae > Neoceratodus > Neoceratodus forsteri. The sequence continues at coordinate 839,440,937 of CM057451.1, read as the reverse complement.
ATGTGACAGGCTGCCAAACCGGCAGAGGAGAATGAGGAAAATAAGGCTCTGCAATTATTTGACTGCCTAACTAGTTGCAAGGTTACTTTATGATTTGTAAAATTCCATAATCTTATTCTTTCTGTGGGGTTCCTCCTCACACCCCTGGGTAAAAATACAACTTCATATGTGCACCTGGAGGTGTGGGGGGCAAGCAGCCCCCACAGAAAGAATATCATGGAATATCACAACATAAGACCAGAAACCATAAACTAAAAGCATTGATGTGAATGTATCTCGATTTGCCAGTAATGTAACAGGGCACATTGCCAATCCCAATAAGAAAATAGTGGTGTCAGGTGTGCTTGTAAATAATTTTTTTTTTTTTGGGGGCTCTTACAAGCCAGCAAAGAGGAAGAGTGAGAAATTGATTTAAACTGGCCATTGTCTGAGTTTATATTTAATATTTTAGTTACTATACTAACACAAACACAAACTCATGTTGTTTCTGCTTGCTTGTTACAAAAATAATTTTCTTGTTGTGCAGACTGTGCAGTTGCCCTGATCCTTAAGACTAAGATCTGTCTTGGCCTGGCCCAGTAGAAAGAATCAAAGAATATGATGTATGCAAGTCTCAAACTTTGTGGAAAAAAAACGTATTTGTTAATGTTAGTGTGTGTGTGTGTGTGTGTGTGTGGTGGCCTGGAGGTATTTCTGGTCAGCAGTCCTCGGTGCCTCTTGGTCTTTGCTTTAGTCTGTGAGAATTAAGACTTACATAAGGCAAATATATAATTTTTATTTCTAAATAAACTCTTAACTGCAAAACAAATGTGTTCATGGCTGTGTTGTAGCCTGTGGTGGGTGTGGGCTGGATATTTTATTCAGTCATCCTCAACACTACAGTGGACTTGTCTATTAATATGAATAAACAAGATTAGAGAGCACTGACTTAAGTTTAATATTTTGGCTGCATCTGGGACAGCAGTGTTTTTTTATAACTAGGTAGACACTGTCCTATACAGGGATGATGGTATTTTATGCTTTCTTGTGAGCAGCTGAGCAAGGAATGCAAAAATACAGCTTGTCTCAAAGCGAGTTTGAGGTTGAGAACCTCTTTCCTAAATGAGCATTATTTTTTGTTTGAGTTCATCTTAGAAACATAGAAACATAGACTTTGACAGCAGATAAGGACCACTTGGCCCACCAGTCTGTCCATTTCCCTACCTACTGGATAAGCTGCAGATTCTAGTTAACCAACAGATTACTTCCTGCAACCCCAACTATAATTGCCCTGTCTGTCCCATGCATGTTTGAATTCCCACTGTTTTAGACCCAACGACCTCCTCAGGAAGGCTGTTCCATGTATCCACCACTCTCTCTGTGAAAAAAAATTTCCTCACATTACCCCTGAGCCATCCCCTCTATCTTTAAATTGTTCCCCTTGTTCTTACACATCTCTTTTCTGAAAGATACTACCCTCCTGGACTTTGTTGATTCCTTGAGGTACTTAAACATTTCTATCATTCCCCGTCCCTCCTTTCATCAAGAGTATACATATTATGCTCTCTCAGTCTCTCTTCATATGGCTTCTGCTGCAGACCCTGCACCATTTTAGTTGCCCTCCTCTGGACTGCTTCCATCCTGTTTATGTCCTTGCATAGATGAGGTCTCCAAAACTGCACGCAGTACACCAGATGGGGTCTCACCAACTGTCTGTACAGAGGATAATCACTTCCTTTTTCTACTTGTGATGCCCCTTCCTATGCATCCCAGTATCCCCTGGCTCTCCTTACCGACTTTTCACATTGCTTACCCACCTATAGGTCATCTGATATGACTACCCCAGGTCCCTTTCCATTTTGTTGTTGCTAGTACCTCCTGCTATTGTGTACTCTTCTCCTGGGTTTTGTTTCCCAGGTGCATTACTTTGCACTTCTATGTATTGAATCTAAGTTGCCACATGTCTGACCATTCCTCCAACCTTGCCAAGTCCTTCTCATCTTTTCTACCCCCCTTGTGTATCAACTCTGTTACAGATCTTTGTGTCGTCTGCAAAGAGGCATACCTTTCCTCAGACCCTCTGCAATGTCACCTATAAAGATGTTAAAGAGGACTGGACCCAGTACTGAGCCCTGAGGTATTCCACTAGTAACCCCTTTCTTCGGAATGTGTTCCATTCACTATTACCTTCTGTGTCCTGTTGTGCAGCCAGTTTGCTACCAGGCTATCACCCTGGGACCCACTCCCAGGCTGGCTAACTTGATTATTAATCTTTGTGTGGGACTGTGTCAAATGCCTTGCTAAAGTCTAGGTAGGCCATATCCACAGCCCCTCCTTGGTCTATTACTTTGGTCACCCAGTCAAAGAAATCAATTAGATTCATCTGACATGACCTTCCTGCTGTAAATCCATGCTGCTTTGGGTCCTGTGCCCGCTGGCCTCTAGGTACTCAACAATTCTTTCTTTCAAAAATGATTCCATCATTTTCCCTACCACTGAGGCCAAACTTACAGGTCTGTAGTTTCCGCTTCTGCCTTGCTCCCACTTTTGTGAAGGGAATCACATCTGCCCTCCTCCAGTCCTCAGGTACCACCCCATCCTGCCATGATCTGTTAAAAAGCGTGGTCAGTGGTGTCACTAGGTCCTCCCTTAGTTCTTTTAGGATTCTGGGGTGAATCCGTCAGGCCCCATTGCTTTGTCCACCTTGAGTTTTGGAGTTCTTTCAGAACTCTTTCTTCTGTGAATGGACTGGTGTCAACCCCTACCCAGAGTGCTTCTATTGTCTGGTTTAGGTAACTCCTCCTCGTCTTCTTTTGTGAATACTGAGCAAAGTATTCATTCAGTATCTCTGCCTTTTCACTGTCTCCCTCTGCCCACCTCCCTCTCCTTTATTAATCTTCACTATCCTCCCTTAACCTTTCTATGCTCCTAATGTACCTATAAAGGTTTTATCCCCTTCTTAACTGAGCTGGCTATTTTTTCTTCAGTTTGGGCCTTTGCTAGTCTGACTGCCTTCCCACTTCTTTCTGCTTTAATTGATATAGTTCCTGTCATGCTCCTTCTGTGATTCCTTATACTTTTGAATGCAGCCTTTTCTCCTTAACCTTCCTGCCACCTCGTTTGAAAACCATAGTGTTTTTACCTGCTTTGTTTTCTTTATTTGCTTCACACAAAGGCTTGTTGCCTCTATGATGGCAGTTTTGATTTTTCTCCATTGTTCTTCACCCTCCTTTTTGGTCATTTGCTAGTGCATTTTCAGGTATTCACCCATTTTGCAAAAGTCAGCTGTTCTAAAGTCCAGTATCCTTGTTTTTGCATGGCTTATCTCCATGGTTGTGCTCATTGTGAAGCACACTGTGCAGTGGTCGCTTGTTCCCAGATGTCTACTGACTTCTAAATTTGTGATCTCTCTCCGTTTGAGAGTACCAGGTCTAATATTGCTCCCTCCTGAGTGGGTTCCAACACAAGCTGTCTAAGTGCCTGCAGTGCATCGAGAATGACCCTGCTCTTGGATGTGGCTGCAGTACCTGTTATCCAGTTAACAGCTGGCATATTCAGGTCCTCCATCAACAGTATCTCCTTTTCAGCCATTTTGAGAATGTCCTCTATCATTTTGTTGTCCATTTCCTCCCTTGAGACGGGGGTCTGTATACAACCCCTGTGCAGATTGTGATGCCATTCCCTGTCTCCAAGGTGACCCAGAGTGCCTCTTGTCCTCCTCCTTTACTTTTTAGTTCTGTAGCTTTGATCCCTTCCCTTATGTATAGAGCTACTCCACCTCCTCTTTTACCTTCCCTGTCCCTTCTGTAGATTGTGTACCCTGGTATGTTGACATCCCAATCATGGTTCCTGGTGTACCATGTTTCCATGACTGCCACAATATCCAACTGTTCATCTTCCATCAGGGCTACTAGCTCAGGAAGCTTGTTTCCCAGACTACGGGCATTGGTACTCATTGCACTCCATTTAATGCTGGCTTTATCCTTTTTTCCCCATCCCTGCTCTTACTGTCCGTGTCTATTTTCTATTTACCACTGTTCTGCCCTGTGTTGAGCTCCGTGCCTCAGTGTTTACCATCCTATCTGCCATGTTTTGTGGGGAGGCTTGAAATTTCCTGCCTTTATCAGCGCCTCCCCTTGGCTAGTTTAAAGCTTACCAAGGAAGCATTTAAACCTATCACTTAGGAGTGTGGTTCCGTCGTGGACAGATGTAGACCATCATGCCAGAATAGACCTTTATCTCTCCAGGTGGCCCCCAGTCCCCAATGAGCAAAGCCCCATGCTCTGCACCAGTTTTGTAACCATTCATTAAACTGCATGGTGTGCAGTACCCTAGCCTCACTCCAACCATGGACTGGTAGCACCTCTGAGAAGGTTACCATGCTTGCTACCCATCTGAGGCCCTCCCCAGCTCCACAAATTCATTCTGCACTGCACTGATCCCATGCCTAGCTAGGTCATTTGTCCCAAGGTGGACTATGATATCTAGTTCCCACTCCTGTGATACTGCTTCTGCAATCCTGAGCATTCTTCCTGTCCTCTAAGCCATGGCACCAGGCAGACCTCTACTTCCTTCCCTGTCCCTTTCCCAATTTTATCCCTAACAATAGAGTCCCCTATCAGGCTGTTTCCTTCCCTGTGGTGTCCCTTGCCACACTTTCATGGGTCTTCCTTGTGGATGTCCTCAGCTTTCTTCTGGGTCTCAACTGAGGGTGCCATCATAGAGGAATCTTGCTCTGCCAGAATGGCATATGATTTGTGTGGAGGTACAACTAGGGGCTTTGCCTCTGGTCCACCACCCACACCCTCCAAGAACCCACTGCGGTCCAACTGTTTTCATACTTGCAACCTCTGAGGCAGTAGTTGTGGCAGTGGTGCTCTTTGGAAGGGGAGGCCTCCTTAGTCCTTTAGTTCAGCCTGGAGGTGGCAACCTCCTCCCTCAGAGCTGACAGTTGCCTGCAAATAGGACAGCAATGCAGTTTCCAGAATGTCTCCCAGAAAACTGCTGCCCCACAGCCAGTGCATTGCACCACTCCCCATGTCCCTCTCCCTTATAATATACTATATATATATGTCTTTTTATTATTATTTGTGGTGTGTACCTACCCTTTTGCACTGTGCAGGGTTATTAAGGATATGACAGTTCTGCCCCAAGACCTGTTGAGGAAGTGATGTCAGAACTGTGGCTATAAAGGAAATGCCACGCTTGGGGGGTGGGTGTGGGGTAGGGTGGGTGGGTAGTCCACAGCCACTGGTGACTGTTAGAAACAATCAAATACACAACTGCTCCACCACCCTGGTGAGTATTGCCCTTTATAGTACTTCAACTAACACCACAATTTACTAGACCACGTGTCCTGCACAAATCACTCTACTGAGTCCAGGGATAAAAATTAACTCACTCCTCAGCCAGCAGGACACTTTTAAAATGTTGCAAAATATCCTTCCAAATCCTAAGTCTCAACCCCAACAATCAAGCAAATTCATTTGTATCTCACTCCTCTGGTTATAAAATTACTACACTTTTAATGGAATCCTGCAATTCTCTGCTTAATGCCAATAAGGAAAAAAAATGAAACTTTTGTAGAAAGCGAAGCTCCCTTACTTTACAAGTAATATGCCTCACCAGGTTTCCAGGTCCTAAATGTAGTTATAGTTTGTTCTTTGCAGTGTAGCAAGGTTTTCTGCTTCCACAGACAAATCAAAGTCAGACTGACTGACTTCTAACTGTGAAGGATGCCTAAGACAGCAGTGATGAAACCCCACCCAGAGCCAATTGATTGACTAGTGACACCTGTGATGTAAGCAGGCCTTTCAATGCAGGCAGTTTGCTATGTCTGATTTCAATACACAAAATCTTACAGTGAAACCAGGGATGAAAATTTAACTTCTCAGCCAGCAGGACACTTTTACAATGTTGCAAAATATCTTCCAAATCCTAGGTCTCAACCCCAACAATCAAGCAAATTCAGTTGTATCTCACTCCCTCTGGTTATAAAATTACTACACTTTTAATGGAATCCTGCAATTCTCTGCTTAATGCCAATAAGGAAAAAAAATGAAACTTTTGTAGAAAGAGTAGCTCCCTTACTTTACAAGTAATATGCCTCACCAGGTTTCCAGGTCCTAAATGTAGTTATAGTTTGTTCTTTGCAGTGTAGCAAGGTTATCTGCTTCCACAGACAAATCAAAGTCAGACAGACAGTCTTAAGTTGTTTGCTAAAATGTGCTTGTCAGTTGCCAGTGCCTTCAGTTTTCTTTTGCAAGTCTGGTGTGTTGGCTAGACTAAAGTTTCTTTTATAGAATGTAGTCAGACTCCAATAACCTGTACTCAAACTGAGCTTCATCCTCATTAGCCTCTGTTTCCAGAAGTGTGTAATGCCAGCATTTTAGCCTATGTCTGAAATACTGAATAACATGAAAATCTTTGATTTTTTTTAAACTGTATCTAATGTCATTCCTAAAGAATGCCGGTTCATCTTTATTTATTTATTTAGCTTTTGTTGACCGGGTAAGTGCACTAGACAAATCCTGCCTATTTTCAGGCACGAACTCGGGAGGGGATACAGATGAATGCCAACTGACCTTGAAACAGATTAAGCTGTTGGTGGTATTTTAGTGAATCTGTGCCCTCACTTATATTAAATGAGTCTCTGTGCAGATTAATTTACAGCCATTAGATTTGTTCCCACAATCATTCTTGAGGTCTCTGTGTAGTATGGCAATTCTACTATCAGGAAAGTTTCTCCCACCATCAGAGGGTCAGGGCTTTCTAGTGCAAACAGGCATGCAGCACACTAGCCAAGGGTTTCTGCTTTGCTAGTGCACTACTGCCTGCCTAGACCATAACACCACATCTAGTCCCCCGAGATTCCTCAGACTTAGGCGGCTTTTGAGATTTTTTTAAGTGTGTATGGTTGACTTTCACTTAACTCTGTTTTGCCCAACTGGCCTTTATCATCCAGCTGTGCCCCACCCTTTCAACTGTAGTTAATCTCTTTTTTCTACTTACTGTTTATCTCCCCTACCCGAGAGCTCCCACTTTTCAGGAGACACCTAGGGCCTTGTAGTCTCCACCCTCTTACATGGAGCCTGGTGCAGTCCATCCCCATGGAGCTGTGGCTATATCCCTAGGTGGGCACAGGGTGTGGGCATCCCCTAAGTCCTTCTTGGTCTCAGCAGGATGCTGGTGCCAGTTCAGGTAGGGCATTGGAGATTGGGGCCTGGTGCTCCATCTACTGGAGTACTACAGGGTCTTTTTCCCATTGTTTCTAGGGGAGTGGCCTACGCTCCGACGTCAAGGCATCATCCCCACGTCCACCTCCCAACTCTCTCTGTATGCTCTGGTGCCTGCTATGCCTCTGGCTTCCATCAGAGACCAGTCAGGCGCGAGCAGGTGCCGCCCTCCCTACCGGAGAGGAGATCTATCCTCAGATGCTCAATCCTCTCCTCCCCAGCCAACCCCCAACAGCCCAGGGCTCATTCCTGAACCCGGGTTGCCAGCATGGAGCAAGGTGTGGCATCCAGCACCTCAACCCTCAGTGCCACCAGGCCGGCCTTATAGTTAATCTCTTAACAAATCTTCTTCTTTGGCTTTAGTTCTTTCACTTTTGTGTAGTGATTATTTTTTCTCCATTCTCCACAGACAGACTCAAAACCTGTACTTATGTAGTTTTTGTATTCCTTCAGCAATACTGCAAAAACCTTAACACCACATGCTGCTTATAATGCAACAGTGACAGCATGGTACACAAAAAACGGGTTTGTATACCAGTTTTCAAGATGAAATACCAGATCTTGGGTAATGGTATTCTGTGAATATCGCTTTTAAAATGAATTTTTGGCCCTGATGGATATTGGATAAGGTGTTGCTCTGGGTATGGGAGAAGGATTTGCATTTCATCAGGTGCACAGCATATGCATACAGGGTTCAGAGGTGCAAGCAAGTCTGGTTTCAGGCAAATTCCAGTCAACCAGAAGAAACTGAGCCATCCCTTCCCCTAGAAAAGTAACCTTGTTAATCATTTTCAAATAGATTGTGGCAGCAAACAGCTGCAAAATGCTACTTTAAATGAATCCTCTTGCACAAGTTATAAAAAAAACACAAGGCAAATGCCCAGAGAAGCATATAAACTATGCAGTTTATTCCTTAATCATGGGGCCTCTATATTGGGCTACATACCAGACAAAGTATCAAACTTAAGCTAAATCAATGGCCCTCAAGCTTATTGCCTCTGTCTAGTTAATTTTCCAATTTCCATCCCAGTACACACAAGTTCAATCACATTCACTGACAGTTCATACCGTCTTAGAATTTCGTGTAACAAAAAAAAAAACATTTGTAAAAAACCAATATGTCCTTCTGTCATTCATACTGTGTTAGGGATGAAATTTATTATAGATTTAAAAAGCTGAATTGATACATTTTACAAATATTTATTCATTGCATAAAAGGGTGCCTAGGGGTGGCAGCTGTAGCAGAGCATAGGTTCTGATGCTTCCAGAAGACCCACAAAACAGTGGATGAGAAGCACAGCTCCATCGAGTAGACCAGAAGAGACATTGAATTGGATTGGTGACTCAGTTTTCTCCTCTACAAAGACTCCACATTAGTCTCCCAGTGTTTGCAGCTGAAGACCACCAGACCATTTAGAAGCCCGGAGCAAACAGTGATCACTGAGCAGCAGTAACTTTCATCAGACCTGCAAGGTAAAGAAGGAATTAGTTCAGTAATTTCTTTGTTTGGTGGGGAGAGGGTATGGAATTGGCAAGCAGGACCTGGGGATATAGAGTACAAGAAATGGAGCATGTTTAAATTTCTAGTAGGTTATGGAATTGTACCCTGTGTATGTGGGATAATGGCCCATGGGCCCAGCATGCCAATTTAGTAACCTCCTAGATTTTAAACCAGCTGCATTTGTTGTACCCTTTACCTCACTAGCATGACAATCCCACACCACCTAGATATGTTACATATGCTGTTATATTGTCCCTTTATCCCATAGGCCCAGTGTGCCAGTTCCAAAACCTCCTAATTTTTTACTCAAGTTTTATTTAACAAGAAATGTACATTGTGTACCTGAGTATTGACCCAATCTGTTAACCTCCTAAATTTTTAAATATATTGTACATATTGTCCCTTTATCTCACAGGCCAAGTGTGCCCATTCCACAGATAGTATATGCTGTAGGGGTAGGTGGTTATTGGCAAGCTGGGCCTGGGACAAGAAGGAGGAAAAAAGGAATGTCTCCTATGAAGAACATATTAAGTATGTAAGGGGAATTGAATCTGCATGTTGGAGCTGGCTGTTTGAAATTGTTTTGAGAGTGGGTTATTATGTTTAAAATCTATCAGTGGGTGGGAGAACTGCCAAGCTGGGCCTGGGCTAGTATTTCAGTTCTCCTTTCTGAGAGCTCAGAAATCACAGGCTGAAATCTGAGTGATGTCCAGCACTCTTAGTTGTTTAAAACAATAGGGGCATATGAAGATGCTGCTAAGCAAGGGTCCACCTTATTCCCTACATATCTCCTTGTTGCTTGGAGGCATGTCAAAGTGTGTGTGTGGGGGGGTGGGGTGCTGCTAGGCGTGGAACTCTTGATCTGTGTTGCATATTCATACTGTGCACTTTTAAGATGGAAGTTATCAAGCCTATTTTCGTATCTTCCTTCATGCTATTACAGAATCATGGATATTCCCATTCAAAGAAAAAAGTGGTACCCAAAGACAGAAGTTAGGCAAGAGCAACAAACAAAAGAAGAGAAGTTACTGGAAAAAATCCCCAAATTGCATCACTTTTTAACTGGTGCAGCTTGTGGGTCTGAAACTGTCCATAGCATGATGCCCAACTTTGAACCTACTACAACTTCAATGCCACCAACAGATGAAGGGGTTAATTCTAACATGATGCAGGCAGAAGACTGTGAAGTGTGTCTTGGCAGAACCATGGAGGCAATTTGTAAAGCACCACCACCACCACCAAATCACCTGAACATGATGGATTTGCAGAAGTTGAGGTCCAAGCAAACACCTTTAGCAGCGATCCTGCAGATCAGAATCCAAAAGACAGTTTGTTGGCAGAGTATTTGGTTTTGCATCCACCAAAGCAAAATCTTAATTGTGATTTCTCTGGATCAGAAAGGCAGTACACCCATCAAAAACGTTTTGCCACCAAGGAGAGCTTTCAAAAAGCTAATGAATGGAGAAACTAAGCTAAGAGATTGGCTATTATACTCTCCCAAAATGGATGTTAATTACATTCCTTGCCCTTTGTTTGGAAATTCATAAAATGTGTTTGGACAGGGAGCAGGGGTCAATGATTGGAAAAATGCTTCTTGGAGGCTAATTGAGCATGAGCAGTCATCCAATCATAGAGTAACTGTGCACGCATTTGTGTCCCGAGGCTCAACTGTTGGAAGAACTGATACAGAACTTGCAGGGCAGGATTTAACCAACAAAGAATACTGGAAAAATGTCCTCAGAAGAGTTGTTGCCACAATAAAATTTCTTTCTTCTAGAGGACTGGGAATTCATGGGACCAATCAAACGCTAGGCTCCCTCATAATGGAAACTTCTTAAGAACTTTGGAACTGATATCACAGTTTGATCCATTCCTTGCAGGACACCTCACAAACTGTGGAAACACCTGAAAAGGAAACACCTCATATGTGTATTCTACAGTCTGCGATGAATTCATTGCCTTAATGGGACAAAAGTTATAAAAACATCATTGTTTCTGAGCTGAAAAATGCTAAATACTATTCCATCATCGTGGATTCCATACCTGATGTTGCACATACTGATCAGCTGGTACTTGTACTAAGATATGTTCTTGAAAATGGATTGCCAAGAGAAAGATTTCTGTTGTTTGTACCGATGTTTGCTCACACTTCAGCTGCAATCACAGACATTGTGCTTAAGATGCTTGAAAAGTTTGGTATCAACATCACAGACTGCCATGGGCAGTCATACGATAATGCAGGCAACATGGCTGGACAGTACAGTGGATTACAAGACAGAATAAAAGCTGAAAACAGTCTTGCATTATTTGTTCCATGTGCTGGCCACTCACTTAATTTAGTTGGCACATGTGCAGCTGAGTCATGTCTTACTGCAGTTTCTTTTGGCTTCTTACAAGAGCTGTACAACTTCTTTGTAGCCTCAACCCATCGGTGGGCTGTGATGTAAAAGCATTTAAATCAAGAATCCTGTAAAGTGCAAAAAGCCTATCAAAAACAAAGGTGGTCGGCATGTGCAGAAGCTGTTGAAGCCTTAAAGAAAAGATGCGAGGATTTCAGTATGCATTGAGAGAGTTGTTTGAAGATAAAACTCAACCTCCTAGTACAAGGAATAAAGCCAATGCAGTTCTTGGAAACTTTAAACAGCTTGAAACAACCGTTGCAATATTAATTTGGAGTGCTACAATGGAGAAATTTGATGTTACAAACAAGTTGCAAGCAGCAGAAATTGATCTTGGTTCAGTGGTGGAGTTACACAAGTCACTAAAGAATACATTCAGAGAGTCAGAGATGGCTTTCTTCAGTATATGGAAGAAGCAAAAGTTGTCAGGAACCGATGGTTATGTAATAGACTTCAAGCAAAGAGAACAAGGAAGAGGCAGTTTGATGAGTTGGATGAAGACACTGAGACTTAGTTTATTGGGCAAACTAAAATGTGTTCAGAGGTCAATATCATGCTTGACACTCATAGCGAACTTGGCAGACGGAAGGCTGCATACACGTCCCTTCATGCTAGGTTTGGATTTTAACTCAACTTAAAGAAATGGATGCCCAAGACATTAAACACCATGCACAAAATCTTGTTCATCTGTACAAAATGATTTAGATGATTCTTTTGTTAATGAATGCCTTCATTTCATGAGCTTCGTTCCACTACCTTTACAACTGGAGCAAAAACAAAGCAAGCAACTTTGATGGATCTTTGCAGATTATAAAGATCAAAAGGCTTGGACTCCACATTCCCAAATATAGATACCACTCTAAGCATATTTCTGTGCACACCAGCAACACACTGTTCTGGGGAGCTGTCGTTTTCGACTCTGAAAATAATTAAAATCTAATTCACTCTACTATGGGTCAAGATCGACTGACTGCTTTGTCAATAATGTCAATAGAACATGATATTGTTGCAAAGATAGAGTTTGATGACCTCATCAATGAATTTGCATTGAAAAATCACGACATAAAGTCTTTTAACAAGCCTTTTAGTACACAATTACGCTCAGTCAGCATTTCTTGAATGGCAACTTTTTTGTCTTGCATGCACAGCTGTCTGTTTTCAGATTACTAAGGAGTGGTGTGCTAACCGTTACATTGGGTACATGTATGGTAGGCTTTCTCAAATGGTGAGGCCTGCATCCCTGGAAGGCCTGAACCAGTTCAGGAGAGCTCAAGCAAGTCTGAAAATACTGCAGTGCACCCTCTATCTGCCAACTTTGCTGCACAAACTTTTGGCATATAATAGCGGTGTGTTATGTTGCAGTGGTAAAATATGTGAAGATGTGCACAGTATGGCTGTAAAAGTGGACAAATGAGAGGTAAGGTAACAATTGACCAATTTGATGGACAGCAGAACTGCAATTACAAAGGTTATGCAGGGAGGCACTGTACTAGGAGCAAGAACAGGAGGGAGCAAAAGGACCCTTGAGAAGTTGCTTGTGAGCAGGGTATGTGGGAGACTGAGGCAGAGGTGGGTTGGAGGTTTATTCGAGATGGAGGAGAAACAGAGCAGTGTGACACATTAAGGTATTGCAACAAGGGGTAACAATGGTTTAAGAATCAGAATAACAGCAAGTAGGCTGTGTAAAATAATATGCTATTTTTCCAAGTGGAGGCCCACTGTGACAGTCTAATGATGTATGGACATCACATTATTTTGTGCATAGTTGTATTAATCTTGGTGTGCTTTCTTAGTCTGTAATCCAAGGCGGATATCTGTGCCAGCCAGGCTCTAAGCTGGCGTGTAGAATATGTAATATAAAGTAATGGACATCACATTATTTTTGTGCATAGTTGTATTAATCTTGGTGTGCTTTCTTGTCTGTAATTCAAGGAGCAGATATATGTGCCGGCCAGGCTTGGAGATGGCATGTAGAATATGTAATAAAGTATTTTGTAAAACCTCAATAAACTGAGTTAAGTCTATATTCTACTCTTTCCTTTTCTAACATGAATATTTGTTGCCATCCCTGTATTGAGGTGTGTGTGTGTGTGTGCTGGGAGGGGGGCGCCTGGTGTACACACTGGGTGCACGGCCAGTGGGGGGTGCTGAAGTTTCAAGCCTATAGGCACTATCTATGTAAACACAGCCCTGCCCTTGTATGAATAGTAGCTCAAGTATCTGTCTCAGGTTGACTCCAGCACCTCTAGCCCTTCATTTTCCTTTAAGTGCCACTGTGCTTCAGGAGCCTTGGTTCCCTTCCTCACATATTGTACAATCCCATCTCCCTGCTTTCATTATATTTCATTTTAATGTATATCTGTTGTCTTTTTGTGTTTTTATATACAGCCCCGAAGCCTTATGATGGTGTGCTTTATAAATAGTATTTAACTTACCTTACCTTACCTACTGTACCATTTATTTCTTGATTACCTACCCCGGACAAAGGCTGAAACAAAATCACATTTTCAGTTACTATATATCTCAGGCGAGATAAAAAGCAGCAGCTAAAAGCTTACACCATTAATTACAACACCAATCACAATAAAATGTACGTGGTAATTTTGTGGACTTAAGCTCTAGGCATCTGTTATTTAATTTAGGAAAGCAGGTGCTGAAAGCAAACCTGAAGCATTTCAGAATGAGGCCTTGTTACAGAAAATGGAAAACTGAAATAACAGAGTTTCAGAGAACAAGTAAAAGCATTTACTGTACAGTAGCTCCAGAAAACTTCCTAGGCAGTTGAGATGTCTTATTCAGCAGAGATCATTTTGAGTTAAAGGGACATTGTCAGCCTTTAGCTGATTCTTTTAGTGTCCTGTCAAAATGACTGATTAACCATATTGAGATACAGCTTCTGTATATAAATTGCCAATTGGACATGAAGGTATAATTTTAGCCTTTTTATGTCATTTTCCTGACTCAACTGAAACCCCAGCTGGCCTCTTTTTATTTTATTTATTTTATTTAGTTTTTGTTGACCAGGAAATGAGGACTAGACAATTTTCCTATTTTCAGCCTCGGCAGGGAGGGGATACAGATGGATGCCAGCTGACAGTGAACCAGATTAATCTATTGGTGGTATTTTTAGTGAATAGGGAAATTTGGTCAGGACACCGGGAAATTCCTTACTGTTTTCAAGAAGTGCCATGGGATCTTTAACATCGACTGAACTACCACCAGAACAAGCAGATGAGACCTCAGTTTAATGTCTCATCTGAAAGATGCACCTCAGGAGTGCAGCACCCCACATGCTGCACTATGGTGCCAGTACTGGGATTAAACCCAGTTGCCTGGTGTGGGGATAGAACCCACAGCCTTCTGATCTTCGGCCTCAGAGGCAAGTGTGCAACCTGCTGAGCCACTGACACATGATAACTAAGTATTTTGTTAATTTCTGTAAACAAGTATGAAATTTTAATTTCAATCATCCCTTAACTGTAACAGGTATTTAATACTGAAATTATGTAACTTGATTATGTGCGGTCACAAATGTTTGTGTGAAGTACACTTTGTGAGATAATGACTGTAAACATATCCTGTATCCATTTCTTTACCATTTCAAGTTTATCTTTAAAGATATATCTGTAATGCATATTTCTAAAGGCAACATAAAGAGTGTTTGCTTAGATGACAGCAGATCTCTACATCACAGCCATCCGCATACTCCAAAGTGTACAACAATCCCGAACATTTTTCCACGCGGATGCAAAACACCCTCAAACCAAAGGTCTGCATGCCTGGCTCAAAGCAGTGATGCAAAGTACAAAAGGCCATTTGCTCTTCTATGTGCGTGCAAGTTGAACATGATGAGAGGCACCTGTAAACTTGTGCTTTGCTGAGTTTGATTTTTCCAAGCACTATGACTGAAAGGCATTTTACAATGGTGCTACTGTTCTGAGTGCCAGTAAGAAGTTTGTTTAAAAATGGAGCACTGTAACATTAATAATTTATGTTCAAAATGTAAAGCCATGACTCCGAGCATGTGCATTAGTGCCGGTTGCAAATATGCATGCCGAGTTATAGCTTACATTTTGAACATAGATTAATCATTTTACAGCACTCCTTTGTTTTAAACAAATGACTTACTGGAACTCAGGACACTGGGCACTATGGGAAAATACCTTTCAAACGTAGTGTTTGGAAAAAATATCAGACCTGGCAAAGCATGAGTTTTCAGGGCTTCATGGCATATTCAACTTGTACTGACCTAAGAAGTACAGATAGGGTTTCAGTCGGGTCAGCAAAATTATAAAAATGAGGTAAAAATTATAAAATATACCCCTGTGTCCAGCTGGCACTGCAGAAGCTGTTCCTCAATACGGCTAAATCAATCATTTTGACAGGACACTAAAAAAAAAATCAGCAAAAGACTGACAATGTCTCTTCAAGTATACTTACTTATGCCATTTCCTTAGATTTCTAGTCAACTGTGGGTCACTAGTCTTCCTAATTACAATTTTGTGTCTAATATTTTATTACTTAAGGTATTCATTCATTATTTCTTCATTTATTGACTGTGTACATACACTGGTTCAAATTACCTTATTCAGGAACAACTTAGGCCTAGCCAGGCAAAGAATGAAGGTGCTACATGGTTATAAACAACCTGGGAAAATCCATTTGCACAAATAACAGAAAATATAGATAAAACAAACATGAAAATTAGGATACAGGGTTAATACAGTAAATGGTACAATAACTTAAGTTAAACAATTAGGTTTCATAAATCAGCATAGATCTGGCATGGCTTGACCACTGCAAGAGGAACACTAATCCTGGCTTTCTGCTAAGCCCCTATCATAGCCAACAAAATTGCTGCCTAACCAGATCATTCATTTGCTGGTACACGGATCTTGTTACCTCTTACCTACTGTAACTGTCCGTGCTCTCCTCTGCCTGCTAACCTCTTGGTAAGCCATTGTTTTTCATCCACGCTGCCTACTGTTACTTTCATTGTCAGTGATGTGGAAATTTCCATCATGATGGCAGCCACCAAGGCCTCTCCAGATCCAAACCTACAAGAAATAATAAATATGTTCCAGCAGTTGAGGAGCCAAATGAGCAAACTGGAACTTGCAACTCAACAGATTAATGCATATATTATCAGCATATCGCTCTGTTGCAGAACAGCATAGAGCTGATACAAAGGACAAGTCTGATAGGCTTATGGCCCACCTCTGAGAACAAGATTGAGCCCTACAACAACTCTGGGACCTTGTAGAATACATAGAAAATAGGTCCCACTGCAAAACCTGACGTTTGTGTGTATACTGGAGGGAAGTGAAGGATGCAGTGTTATCAATTCCTTCACCACCCTGTCTGACCTACTCAACCACAGGTGGCCCAGCTTCCTTGAAATCGACCAGGCTCATTGATCTTTAGCTCCAAAGCCACCTCCAGAAAAAACCTCATTTGATCCTTGCCTGGTTTCTGCAATTTAAGGACAAAGAGTTCATCATGTCACTCAAGGAGAGAGGCTCTCTCCATTGGCATGCTCATGGCATTAAAATCTTTGTAGATTACTCCCAAGCCTTATCCACATGAAGAAGAGCCTTCACAATTACTCAGCAAGCCTGTGTGGACCTTGTCCTTAGTTATTCTCTTTGCTATCCAGCCACGTTTCTTATGGAGGTGAATGGTGCCACGCATGGTTTTGATTCCCCAGAGCCTGTGGAGCATTTTCTCCTCCAGGTGGCCCCAAACTGTCATTTGAAAGTTCTGCCTGCCTCAAAACTGGCACAGGTAGAGGAAGTCATCCATGATATGGACACTTCTAAAATCACGGCCCAGCCCTAGGCAAGAAAAACTGGCCCCTAGCACTGCTCCCAGTCAGCAACAATGAGCAGTTGTCTGCTGCCATCAAAGAAAAACAGCACAATAAAAATAAATGATCTGGGCGAAAAGGAAAGACACAGGTCCCAATGATTCCAGTTTTGCGCTGGAGCCGCACTGCAGATTTGTAAGGCTCCTCCAGGTCTGCACAGTCCTTCTCCAGCCTAATAATTTTGCTATCTTAGTGCCCCATGAATTTGATGCCAAACCCCAGATCCCTTCACAGTCATCTTCAGAACATTTTCATTCACCCATTAAATTTGCCCTTGGGCCAAAGCTGTGGCAGCTGCTGCATCCCCTGTGCTGCAGCCCTGACATCACTGAGAGAGCAGCCTCACTGATGATGCTTCACCACAGCAGCAACTTTCAACCTGAACTACATTTGGACTCGTGTAAAGCCTCTAGCTGGGAGCACAGTTATTATACTGTTCCTTTGCTATGCTGAGAATGGATAACCTTTTATTATGATCTCCTCTGTAGCCAGAGTTGTCCTATTGGGACCAATCAACAATTAAAGTGACTGATCTTAGAGAAGCAGTGGCTTGTTGGCCCACTTTCCTGGGCTTTACACAGGTCACTTTGCCATTTGCCCTTTTGAGTATTTCCTTGATGTCTATACATGGTTTGATTCCTACACCAGTATTCCTATGTGGATCTTCTTTTCCATCTCTACTTGTTCTGATTATCTGGATTTACTCCCATACCACGTCGCCAGTGATTCTACTGCCAGGATCTTATGGTCTATGCTAATGCTATATCCTTCTCTATTGCCCCTTGCTTTATAAACTGGTGGCTTGGAGCAGAGTTGCTCCCAGTTTCTCCTTACACTCTTCTGCTCCAACTGGTGGCACCCAGGTCAGTGGTACACAACACTGGGTTACTCTAGTCAGACTGATGGGGATCACCAGTGAGGGGGGAGAGGGTCTATACCACCAGGCCTTGTTTCAGAATGTTTGATGTCTTGAGTACCTTAATTGATCCTTGCATGACCCCATGATGAGTTTTGAGGAGCACTGCAACCTGTCTTTCCGACCCACGAGCAAGCCACCAGGTGGGTGCTTCCCCTCTACTCCCCGGGTTCAGTTCACTTGCAGGTTTCAGCTCTCCAAGATCTGGCCTTCCATTTCAGGCCTGCCTGGGTAATAACACTTAATCTCTTTCAACCTTTGCAGCACCACAGCACATACAGTACACAGAGAGCATGGCAGCAGTTGTGCAACAAATGAATCTGCTTTCCTTCCCTTCCCCTTGAGTGAACTGAGGAACAGGATGGCATGTGGGCTAATGCATTATGCCGTTAGCTCTTCTTAATTTGGGGTGGTGTGAGGGTTGACAACTTTGTTTTTTATGGAGTGTTCATGGGTTGAATGTTTCTATGTTTTGTCAGCGGGTTTATTGCCATTCTAGTGGCTAACATTCATGCTGATATGAATGTCTTCATACCAGAGATGGGTGGGATGGGACAGGGAGGAATTGGAAACAATTCTCCTTTACATAAACCTATCGGTAGTTGTATATTTTTGCTGTACAGATTAGTTTAATTACTTGGAATTTCCAAGGTTTCAGTTCCCCTATAAAGAAAGAAGGCACTGTCTCATGCTAAGCACCTCATGGCAGATGTGGCCTTTCTTCAAGAGACCAAACTCTCCTCTCTTGAAGCAGCTAAATTAAGGAGAGACTGAGTAAGTGAAAAAGCTCACAGTGTTGCCTCAACTTCTAAGTGGGGAGTATCTATACTGTTGAATAAATCCTGGGATGGGGAGTGGAGTCACAACACACAGATAAAGAGAGTAGATGGATTATTTTAGAGTAACACCCCTTCCAGCAACTTAATACTTTGTAATGTATATGGACCTAGCACCAATGACCCTGTCCTCATTAATACCCTTAGTATGCATTTCTTAGAATTTAACATCACCACCTCTCCCATTGTCCTGGAAGGGACTTGAATGTTACAATAAAACTATTCTTTGACAGAACTGGGAGATCAGGTGAGCCATATGCAATGGCTGAAGCAGCCCTAGTGGCTCTGATGGCAGACCATGGGCTGATAGATGCCTGGAGATTTCATCATCCGAATATAAGGACTACACTAATGTATCCCAGCCTTGGGCTCAGTCAGTCATCTGGTCTTGTGGCTGGTGAGCTCCACATTCTTGTGAACCTCACAGAAGCACTATACATCCAGTGATAATTTCTGATCATGCCCCACTGGAGATTAAAGCTCTCTACTGCTCCACCTCAGAAAAATCCTCCAACTCAAAGTTGAATCCTCTCTTAGTGACGATGATTTCAAAACTTGTAAGAAAATAAAGGCCCAATGCTATTGGCAACTCAAATATCTGGAGGATGTGTCAGAGGCCACTAAATGGAAAGCCTTTAAACCCACCTTGTGAGGCAGTATCCGGCGTGTATGCTGCATTTAGATGTCAGCAGAAGGAGGCAGAACATGTTCTCTTTGAAAAGGAGCTCCATGTAGCTGAGCTAGCTCTCAAGGTTACCACTCACCCTTCGCCATGATTGGCAATTGCAAAGGTCAATATCCTCCCTACAGAAAAGCTGAACTGATACTCTACCACCTTCACCATGTATTTTGCAAAGGGAATCTAGTAAATTGCTAACCTATCTACTCAAGTGTACACAAACCTGCAAGTTGATTGCAGGCCAAAAGGATGCTCAAGGAGTTCTGAGACATGACCCCATGGGTATAAACTTTATCATGGAAGGCTTCTTTGAGTCCCTCTATGCTCCCCTTCTCCCTCCATGCCTTCCTCTACAGATGCTTTTATAGGCTGCTCGTCTATTCCATCCTTGTCTCCAGCTCAGGATGATGACCTAGACAGCTTTATTTTTGTACTAAGAGGTATCTCAGGCCATGAAAGCCCTGAATTCACAAGATGTGGGAGAGATGGGTTTCTAGCTGATTTCTATCATCTTTAAGGAGTCACAGAGACATGGTGACAAATGATGAGGACTGGAATAGAGGTATCGTGGCTATAAGCATTTTAGTAAGGAATGCTCTAACAGAAGTGGCAGAGGGGTGGTAATTTATATAGCAGAAGACATATTGGTAGAGGAGTTGCAGTGGAGGATGGCAAACTGAACACCTATGGGTGAAAATACTCACTGAGAAAGGAAAGATTTTATTGGGGTTAATATACAGACCACCATCACAGGGTGATTCATTAAATAATGAAATGTTAAAATTCATAGAATTTTATTTATTTATTTATGTTTTGGTAACTGGGTAGGTGGACTGATACAGAGGACCATTTTCAGGCCACAAGGTGGCAGCAACAGAAGAAAACAAGCAGAACAGACGGTGTTAAAAATATACACACCGAGTATGGGGTGGTGAGGAAAATAAAAATATACAAGTGTATAAAACATACAATAGATGACGCTCTTACAATAGTCACATTGGAGTTAGGCTAGAGAAGCCAAAAATGAGACAAAATATGGTATGCTGATTATACACTAGTGAGCAGAGATGTCAATAAAATGCATAACATAACATAATACATAACTATACATTAAACTGGCTAGGGTCAAGAGAGAACAAACTATTATCCAAGTACAGTAGTACATATACTAGTCCAAAGTCAGAAAACAGTTCTTGGGCAGAGCAGTAACAAAGGCCACACAGGTTCAGGACAAATCACATTACTGTCTTCCTTGGGAAGAGATGTTGAGAGATTGAGGGTTGTGTGTGGGGGAGTGAGGTGGTAGAGGAGAGGCTGGGATCACTGAGGAGGTAACAGAAGAGACTGGGAAAGCGAGGGGTGCTAAGAGTCCTATGCAGAAAAGGAGATGAAAAAATGGAGGCTCTATTGTCAATATTATTTTGTGGCACAATTACAGCGGGCATTATTCAAGAGCCAGTCTTTCAGGTTCCACGTGAAAGCTAGGTGAGTGGGCGATGAGTGGACTGACAGAGGAAGTTTGTTCCACATTGTGGGGGCTGAGACTGAGAAAGATTTACCCACATAGTGGTGGAGACATGGGGACTGCCAGAGGTGGGACTGAGGATGCTGTGAGAAGCCTCGAAACCATCTTGTCCATTAGGAGTTTCAAGTATGGGGACAGGTCCTGGTTTCTGAGTAAGTTGTCAACTAGGCATCCCATAGCATAATCGCAACATCCTTGGAGAGGAGCCACCTCAGTGTCTGGTAGAGTGAGCAGTGGTGGGTGCTTTGAGGTACTTGGAAAATGAAATGAAAAATTGAGTTGTACATTGTGGTTAATCACGAGTGCAGGGAGGAGGATGTTGGGAGTAGACCGAGGAGCAATAGTCGAGAGAGGGGCAGCAGATTACCACGTGCGATAGCAAGGCGTGCCTTGAAGGATAGCAAATTCTTTAAGTCGAAGGTGACACCTAATTTTGGTGGATACTCGCATAGTGTTATTTATATGTACGCGAAGGATAGATAGTGGTTGAGAGGACCCCTAAGTATTTAAAGAACAGAACATTTTCTAGAGGGGGGCCTGCTGGGTAAAACTAGAAAAGTGCAGTTAGATTTGGCAGCTTTAGCGAGGAAAGGTATAGAGCCAAAGAGCATGGATTTAGTCTTCTTTTCATTGATAAGGAGTTTGTGAGAGAGGAACCATTGCTGGGCTGAGCTGTAGTTTTACATGAAGGAGGAGGAGATGGCCATTATTGATTTCTCACTATGATAGAGGACCAGGTCATCTGTGTAGAGTGCTTTGCAATTTAGACCCTCTCTGGGGAGAGCATTAACGAACATGTAGAAAGCAAGGGTCCAAGAATGGAGCCTAGGGTACACCAGTGCATACTGGTAGGGCAGCAGAGGATGATTTACCAATGACAACAGACTGAGACTGGTTGGTGAGGTAGCTGCAGACCAGTCAGCTGTTTCAGTGGAGCAGCCAAACAGAAACAGGGTTGAGTGGAGAAGGTTGTGATCAATGATATCAAAAATCTTTGATAGAACTAGAAAGACTGTGCCTGTCACTTTACCCTGATCCATATTTCTTTGAACATGACTAGAAAAAAGTGCCAATGCAGAGGCGTGTTGTGGCACTTGCAGAAGTCATGCTGAAGGCTACACAGGAGATTGCATTTTCAAGGTGCTTGGACAGCTGGAGATGAACAATTCTCTCAAGCAATTTGTTCAGAATTTAAGCAGTCAATGAGGGAGTGGTTCTGTGAGTGACAATTATGTCTTGTAGGGAGGAGATGGCTTATTCCAGGTTGTGCTGTTTTAGCATACATGCATAGTCTGGAGCAGAGGTATCCAGACAGTTTAGATTGAGATCACCAAGCAGCACTGTGTCCCTTGTGGGTGTTGTGCTTCCAAGGCCTTCAAGTTCAGCAGAACTGGAACACCACCAGGTGGAGGGTTGTAACAGCAGCCTAGGTATAGCTTTTGCCACTTGCTCGGAGATGTGGGCACTAAGCAACTAACGGTAGAGGTGGTGATATACTCTTGCACATACAGGGTCATGCCCCCACCCTCTTTCGGCCTGGCCTGTCCTGGCATAGAAGGGAGTAGCCCAGTAGTGTGTATGATGAGTCCGGTGGTATGGTTTTAACTAAGTCTCTGAGAGACCCAATACTATTGGCTTATAAAAGAATACCCACTTTTCAAGCTCAGTGACCTTTGAGGGAGACTTCAGATGTTTATATGAGCAATTTTGAGCCTGTGATGCCTGATACAAGTGCAATCAGTATGGTCTACGTGGGTGTTCATGGGGCCAGGGTTCTTTGGGCTATGGTTAGATTCAATGTCTACTGTGAGGAGAATGAGGGGAGTAGAAAGCAGTTTGCGGGATCCAGTGGGGTGACTACATTGTGAGAGAGTGCACGAACAGACCTATCAGTTGGCATTCATCGTTACATAGAAGTGCCTGAAGGATGCTACTTTTCTTGGTGAGCTCCTTTACTTTCACCAATACCTGGGTGTTTGGGCCATCTAAAGTGGTCACAGAGGAGCCACTAATTTTCAGATCAGCAGCGTAATAAGGCACTGATATCAGTTGCTAGCAAATGATGGTCATATAGGCCAGAGCGAGGTGAGCAACATGTGGGTTCATTTTAGATATAAAGTCCCAGGTGAAGTCTTAAATGCTGATTTTTGAGATGCTCTTGGAGTTCGTGCAGAGAGGCTCACAGCAAGACAGTGCTGCAGGGAGCAGGGCTTGTGTGTAGCTCATGCAGCAGCGAATGAGAGAGAGGGAAACAAGACAAGGGAGGAACAATGCTGTATTTAACAGAGGCTTGGGTTGGGGTGGGAGATGCAGGAAAAAATTACTGCACAGTTAAAACTAGCAAATATAGATCAAGTTAAAAAAGTGAGCTGGTCCGCGCTTTGGGTAGTGGCTGGGGACTGAGCTGAGTTCAATCCAGCAGGCTTGAGGAAATGGCCAATTGTCACCTAGGTTACCTGGACCAGATCAATCAGTGAGCTCTTAGTACAGCCGGTCTGCCAATGGAGTAAGGAGACACCACCAGTGGCTGTGAGGAAGAGAAAGCATACCTGGTTGTGGATAATGCCAGCCAGGTGTGGAGGGACAGTGGCAGGAGGAGCACATCACACTGCGGAAGTGCAGCCATTTCTGGCTGCAGCTTCCAAGTTCAGGGTCAGTAGTGTCTAAAAAAGCACAGGGAAAAAAGACCAGTTAAAATTGGAAATAAATCGGTGGGCGGGGTGAGATGGGGAGAGGAGACAACTAGGCAGCAGGGGTCCTGGGAAGAACAAAGACGGTGCAGAAAACAAAAGGGAGGGGTGGGGCTGAGATGCAGTCAACAGAGATAGAGATGAACAGAAATATGTCTGCAAGAGATTCAGGGTCGGGTCAGTCAATCAGATACAGAATAAAAGAAAATAGGTCTGCAAGAGAATCGTGCAGGTGAGAGAATACAGCAGGGGTCAGACTCGCACCCAAGGGCATACAAGTAGTTCAGCAGAGAGGAGTCTGGAAGACAGAGATAAAGCAGGGTAGTGAAACAGAGTTCAGAAAAGGGCTGTAATTACTTCTCAGAGATCTCATGCAGTCCGAACATTTGAAAAGTTAAACTGTGCTAGCAGGTCTGGATTCGGCTGTTATAGGATAAAAATAAAAACAACAGCTACAAATGATGTATTAGGGAACAGCTATGCAGAGTTCAACAGCAGCAAAAAAATCTGAGACAGTGTACCACTACAAGGATTGTCTTAGAATGGCATTAAAATCTCTGTAAAATCACTGTAAAAATTACTGGCTAGGCAGAGTTTAACAACTGCATATAATATAACAATTGAGACAATTACAAATACCAGGATTGTCTTAAGATGAAATAAAAATGACTGTACAGCTAAAAACTAGCAGATATGGATCTAGTTAAAAAAAGTGAGCTGGCCGCACTTTGGGTAGCGGCTGGGGACCGAGCTGAGTTCAATCCAGCAGGCTTGAGGGAAATGGTCAATTGTAGCCTAGGTTACCTGGAGCAGACCAATCAGTGAGCCCTTAGTTCAGCCAGTCTGCCAGTGGAGTAAGGAGCCACCACTGGTGGCAGTGAGGAAGAGAAGCATACCTGGTTGTGGATTATGCCGGCAGGCGTGGAGGGGACGGCGGCAGAAGAGGTGCTGTGTCCTGCTGAGGGAGATCACAGCCACTTCTGGCTGCAGCTTCAAGTTCAGGGGTCAGTAGTGTTTAAAAGAAAGCACAGGGACAAAAGACCAGTTAAAATTGAAATAAACTGGTAGGTGGGGGTGAGATGGGGAGAGGAGACAGTTAGGTAGCAGGGGTCCTAAGAAGGACAAAGACAGTGTGGAAAACCAAAGGGAGGGCAGGGCAAGATGCAAGCAATAGAGATACAGATAAACAGAAATAGATCTGCAAGAGATTCAGGGGCAGGGGCAGTCAATCAGGTACAGAATAAAAAAAATAGGTCTGCAAGGGATTCATGTGGGGCAGAGAGGTACAGCAGGGGTCAGTCTGCTCCCAAAGGCATACAAGTGAGTTCAGCAGAGGGAGTTTAGAAGACAGAGAGAAAGCAGGGTGGTGAAGCAGAGTTCAGAAAGTAAGCAATAATACCCCTACAGGGTGGGAGGTATTGGGCTATACGGACTGCCCAGGGTGTAATGAGACTAGCAATAGCAGGAGGAGGCCTTGCATACTCCGGGAGTCTGGTATAGCCCATACCGCCTGGAGGATATTACACTTAAAAATAGGTAAATTAGTTGAGTAACAATAATATATAATAAATAATTATTCTGAGTCATAAAGGTTACATTTAACAGTATATTTATTGACAGGAGAGAAAAATAGTCCCTTTCGTAACATGACAACACAGATTTCGTAGATTTTACACATTTTAATGCAAGAAATGAGTAAAATATACAACTGACACTATTTGTTGTATGTCACAAAACTGATAGGTGCAAAAAATTACAGTTCATTGGTTGAAAAGATTTGTGGCGCTTGAGCGTGTTGCTGGTGGTGCATGCTTAGTGCTTGGTGTAGTGTTGCCTTGTTCTCCTTCATTGTGTTCTTCATGACCAGCCAAAATTGAACTCCATGTATGTCTGTCTGTGCTGTTAGCTGATCAGTAGTTTGCGAGGCTTGCTTCTGAAGCGTGTCCAGTTATGCTCGTAATTTCACGTGGCGCTAGTCCAGAATTTGATAACAGCTGTACAGCTATGGCCTTATGCTGTGATTTGTGTAGCGCCTGCTTAAGTTTGCCTCCTTGCTCAGCTTTGCCATTAGTCCACCAAGGTAATTCATTCCCATCGGCTCTTTTCGAGTAACAGTATGTCTGCTTATCTAAGTAGTCCTGTGGGTGACGCTGGGGATGAAGATAAAATGCTGGAGGATCTGATGGGAGTTTTGATACATACTTTTGAAAGATAGTACTGGGCAAAGTGGATATGAGGGCTCTGCATACATAAAACCTCTGAATTTCTCTTTATTTGGTTCTTTTGGATTCTTGTGATTTTTAGTGCTCTTATTGTGGGTGAAGTCACATATTCATTTCCATTTTCATCCTGCTTTACTGTGAATGAGCTGACTCTCAGGTCACGGAGTCCCTCCATCCTCGCCTGGCCATGGTTATTTGGATGTCGAACCACACCTTGCGGACTAGTCTGTAGGAAGTATTGGAGCTCATGGCAGGTGCGCTCTGAATTTTTCAGATCTGCATCACTTATGGCAGGGTGATGCATTGCAGTGTTTTTCTGCTGTTTATGTAGTGCCTTTAACACACTGGTGAACACTTTATTAGGAGATTTGAACATATGGTCAGTGATTAAGTTGATTCCACAGGACATAGCTGGTGAATTAAGGTAACAATTCAGACCAGCATGCAGTGAACAAGTACCCAGACACAGAATATCATTCTCCAGTGGATGTACGGACCTCAACATAGAATTGCCTCAGTAGATTGTTAAGGTCTTGTCTGGGTATGGTGCTTATGTCAGAGGCTATGTTTTTGCCGTTGTCCAGTCCATTAGTACTCTCAGGGACCAGGCTGTAATTTTCTTTGTGTTTGCTTTATCTCTGCTTCAGTTTCCTCCAGCTCATTTGCAGTTACAGTTATGTCTCTGGCTAGTCACTGTTTCTGTTATTGCTGGTGTTGTGTTTCTGTTATTGCTGGTGTTGTCAGCTCTCCTGATTGCTGCTATGCTGTAATGAGTTGGGTAGCTGTGTCCTGCGAACACAATGTTAAAGTATGAGAAATTATGTTTTGCTTACCTTTTCTCAAGAACAACTTTAAGCTTACTTCTAAATTGTGTGCATTAATAGAATTAATGAAAAAAAATGCTAGGCAAGGTTGACAGTGATTCAGCTTTCAGCACCTGTGGAACCACAGGTGTGCTATATTATGTCTTAACCAGATGCTTTTTATCAGGCACAGTCATGCTGTTGAAAGGACCAACAGCTATAGTGACAGGTGTTGGGAGAGAAGAGTGGTAACAGAAATTACTAAACATTCACTATTTTGGCTACCAAAAAACGACAATGTGGGCTAGTTGTTCAAATGCAGCATTTTAATACATAAGGGTCTGTTGCTATGAGATAAACCTACTGAGCTGAAGATCATTTCATGTGACAAAATAACTACAGCAATAACACAACAAATATTTCATAATGAGAATCAGTTACAATTTGAAAACTTTTGTCGTTTTACGTTAAACTCGCGGCGCATGCGCAAGGAGCGTTTAGGAAAGTAGCACACTTAGGGTGTGCCTCTCCCACCAATACACTACTCCCCTTGAGCAGGTGTGGCGGTCCTGCACCAATGGGTGCAGCAGCTCAATATGACAGAGGTGTTCCTCTGCTTCAAAGAAAAACACGCTGCCATACTGGCGCGCCCCCCTCGCGTCGCGCACTACCTCCCAGCGCCCGTCCGTCTGCCACCCCTCAAAGTTTTCATGCCACGCTGAGGCCACCCCAGCGTGGCAGAATGTGTTTGCCGCGGGTGCCCAATCCCCATCGGTTCCATGGCCCCAAAGCCATCCTGCTGCCGACCTGGAGCCCACCCCAGCATGGCAAGCGTTCGCGATTTTGCCGATGGGTGCCCAATCCCCGTCAGCTCCTCAGCCCCCCAGCCATCTTCTGCCACGCTGGGAGCCCACCCCAGCGTGGCAAATGTCCCCGTCGTCTTTTTTTTTTAACCCTGTAAAACAAAAACTGTCCCGTGGCGCTGCCTCCCAACTCCCCTCCCACAACCCGCACCCACCCTGCGCCACCAGCCTCTCCACACCCCCCTCACCCCATACTTACCTCCGGACTCTGCGTCGATGATCTTGGTGGACCGGGAACACGTCTGCACTCTTCAAAGCGACCGCCAAACTGAGGAAATGCGGTAAGCTGTATAATGGGCTAGATGGAGGGTTCAACTTTATTGCATATCTCAGTCATTTTTGCAATTTTTGCACCAACTTTTCAACATGAGGTTTTGGGACCCCTTCTCATGAATGATGTCACTGTCATGGTGTTATTCAGGCCCGAAGGGTGATTTCGCAGGGCACTGCACAGTCACTCACTGAAAATCACCCTTCGGGCTTGAATAACACCATGACAGTGACATCATTCATGAGAAAGGTCCCAAAACCCCATGTTGAAAATTTGTGCAAAATTCAAAAAATGACTGTTCTGACGTAGCGTTCCGCAGTTCCTCACGAGGCTCGTAACCTCGGCAATTTTCAATATTTTCCCTCCAGATTTTCAACATTGCCATTTTATCACACCTTCTTATGAATTGTATAGCTGTCATTTTCACATCTCACCCAAATGTGTTTCGCCATGTAGCGCACAATGGCGCTTGGTCGGTGTCACGAAATCAATGTATGGAACACATTAAGAACATCACAGTGACACTGTTCATGAGCAGAGGTCTTAAAATGGCTATGTTAAAATTTGGTGAAAAGATTCCTAAAATGACTGTTTCTGACGTGCGTTGCGCAGTTCTCATGCGCTCGTATGTTCTGTAATTTTCAATATTTGCACTCTAGATTTTCAACATTGACATTTTACCCACCTCCTCATGAGCAGTACAGCTGTCATTTGTCACATCCTGCCCAAAATGTGTTTCTGCCCATGTAGCACACAATGGCGCAGTCGGTGTGTGAACTCAGTGTATGGGACACATTAAGAAAATCACATGTGTCACTGTTCATTAGCAGAGGTTTTAAACTGCCAATGTTGACAATTTGGTGAAAAATTCCTAACAATCACTGTTTTACCAGCATGCATTGCACAGTTCCCATACGCTCCTAGGTTTGAGAATTTTCAATATTTCCTCCAGATTTTCAACATTGCCATTTTACCACACTTCCTTATGACCAGTATAGCTGTCATTTTCACATCCTGCCCAAAACGTGTTTCCGCCTATATGGCGCACAATGGGGTAACAAAAGGTCATGCTGACAATTTAGTGTGCAAATACCAGCAATCGCTGAGGGTACTAGGGTAAGCACCATACATGCCAAACACCACTGCACACACCTGCAAGTGAACGTTTGGCATTGACCAATCTTGTTAGAGATATAGACAGTGGCTCTTTAAAATCAAACTTTATCTGTACCTGCTGGTTGCTGTTGGTGGCGCTAAGAGAACAGCTCATCTATGTCCATAAGAGGTCGTGAGGTTGAATAAAATGGAAGCTGTAACAGACATGCTGGTATTTATTTTAAATATCTCAAAATAGGCTGAATTATGCTGTGTACCTAGTGAAAACTGCATTATTTATTAATGGCCTCAAGCGGAATACATTTGGTCAGTGTGGAACTCATCCAGCTACGCTGCCATGCAAGCATTTCTGTGTGTTTTTCTGCCTTTTCTTTACTAAATATTTTTGTGTGTAGTTACTTTGCAGCCTATTTTTAGTTTTACTTTTATTTTTACATTTGCATTTATTGATTCAGTTTTGATTTGGGTATGTGTGCGATCCAGCCAAATGCCACAGAGAACCAGTGTTTTTTTTTTCTACATGCCGCTAATGTTAGTCTAACTATGGGATTTATACCTAGGCAACAGCGGTCATGGCTTAGTCGTGCAGCATAACAGCTTACTGTTCAAGGTGTCGTCTGGTATTGTGTGCACTTGGGGTTTTAATGGGGCATTGCACTGTACAAGGTTTCGGTGTTCATTTCCATCTGTTAAACAAATGCACTCATTCTTTTAGTGCTGGTGAGCAATGTTGGTTTTAGGCCGCAAATAAATATTCTACTGAGACCTCGAGACAGACAGACATGTACTATGATCAAGCGTGACTACATGAGTTTAGATAAGCTGGCTGGGACACGGGGCTCTGCCTTTCTGGTTATACCGTTTAGTGTTTTATTTACTTTTTACATCTTCCATCACTTTTACTTGTAGGAAGTGTTTCCAGTGGCCAACTATGTGGGTGGGAGGTGGGTGAAGGTTTGTGGCTCATAACAGGAAACAGATCGCCGTGCAGAAAGGACATGGCAGCAGGGAGACTGTGTATGTGGAAAGCAATATGAAGGTGCACTTTCTGTTGCTTTTTCTTACTGTCAGTGTTCAACTGTCACTTTTGTGCTTTACTTGCTGTGGTCATGATGCTGCTGTGGGGGAGCACTCGCTAAGGTACTTCATTCAAGATGGCGGTACTAGTCATTTGAACATTCTAGTGGTCCACTAATTCTTGGAATGGTATGAGGAAACACTGATTGCTCTAGTTGTTGCTGGTCTCTGCTGTCTCATACTGGACCAAGTAATTGATGGTGTTAGCCAATCACAGACAAGTACTTGGCTTGCCCATTTTCTAAAGGGCTGTAATTACTTCTCAGAGACCTCATGCAGTCCGGACATTTGAAAAGTTAAACTGTGCTAGCAGGCCTGAATATCGACAGTTATAGGGTAAAAATACAAACAAGCATTTGTCAATGCCGAATGCTGTCACGCTGGCATGGCAGTGGCAGTCGTGGAGCTAGAGGCCATAGCGCTGTGATTTTGTAAATGTGTCCCAAAGGTGATTTTGCACAGTGAGCACGCCATTGTGCGCCACAGCTGAGGAAACATGTTTTGGGCAGGCTGTGAAAAATGGCAGCTGGACTGTTGATAAGAGGTGTACAAATGCCAGTGGTGAAAATGTGGCATTAAAGTATTGCAGATTGATGAAATTACAAAGGTGCGTGGAAACTGTGCAATGCACACTTGCAACACAGTCATTTAGGGCTTCGGCACCAAATTTTCAACATAGGTATTTTAGGACCTCTGCTCATAAATAGTGTCACTGTCATTTCCTCAAACTGTCCGAAATCTGCTTTCGCACAGCAACCGTGCAATTCTGTGCGGATGTGCGAAACACATTTCAGCCAGCTGTACTGTTCATAAGGAGGTATGGAAAAATGCCAGTTATGAACAGCTGGAGTAAAACTATTACAAATTCACAAAGTCACTAGCGTGCGTGCAAACTGTACAATGCGCTCATAAAACACTCATTTTATTGACTTTCATCCCCAAATTTTCAACATAGACATTTTAGGACATCTGCTAATGAACAGTGTCACTATCATTTTAATAATGTATCTCGAACATGGACTTTCCACAGTGACCGCTATTCTGCGCGAAACTGTGAAAACAGATTTTGGTCAGGATGTGAAATTGACAGCTGTACTGTTCATTAGGAGGTGCAGAACAATGGCACTGTTGAAAATCTGGAGTGAAAATATCGTTTACAAACCTACGGCGTGTGTGCAAACTCGCAACACACACTCGTAACACAGTCATTTTATGAGTATGTCACCAAATTTTCAACACAGGCATTTTGGACCTCTGCTCATGAACAGTGTCACTGTTATTTTCGTAATGTGTCCTGAACACTGATTTTGCTGGCGACCACACTATTCTGTGCGCAAGTGCGAAAACACATTTCAGCCAGGACGTGAAAAATGACATCTGTACAGTTCACAAGAAGTTGTGGTAAAATGCCAATGTTGAAATCTAGCATGAAAATATTGTGAATTTGCTAACTCAAGCGTGCATGGCAGCTACTGGCCTTGCGCTCATAAAACAGTCATTATTTGGATTTTCCCACAAATTTGCAACATAGGCTTTTGAGAGCCCCCTCATGAACAGTGGCACTGTCATTTCATTACTCAGTCCCAAAAGGTGATTCCGTGCAATGACTGCAAAATCACCTTTTGGGACCGGATAACGCCGTGACAGTGCAAGAATTCATGAGGAGGGGGTCCCAAAACCCCATGTTGAAATTTGAGGCCAAAATCAAAAATGCCTGAGATATGCATTAAAGTTGAAAAAACCCTATTTATTCCATTATACAGCTTACGGCATTTCCTCAGTTTGCGGTCGGCTTTGAGGAGTGCAGGCGTGTTCCCGGTCCACCAAAGATCATTGAATCGGACTCGGAGGTAAGTATAGGGTGAGAGGGGTGTGGGGAGGCAGGGTGCACAGATGGTGGGTGTTGGTGGAGGGCAGGGAGACTACGAGGACCATTTCATTTACAAGTAAAAAAAAACTTGTTTAGGGATTTAGCACACTGGGGTGGGCCCCAGCGTGCCACTTAACTACGGGGCCTATAGCTGATGGGGATTGGGCACCCTCATCCAGCACCAGCAGGGAGGAGGAATTTATGCCGGCGGGGATTGGGCATCCCGTCGGTACCAACGAAGGCGACAAGCCCGAGGGGATTGGGAACCCCTCGGCATTTAACAATGTGGGGGTTCTTTATGTGTACGGAGATTGAGCTCCCTTGTTGGCAGTACAGAGGGCAGGGTTAACCGACAGGGATTGGGCACCCCAAAGTCAGCAGTTTGGCGGCTACTGTGCCGCCATGCTCATAATGTTGGCAAGCACGTACAGGAAGGTCTGTTGCATCTGACGAGCTTTGCTCGGATTGCAGCAGACCTTTTCTTAGATGTGCCTCACCACATTATGTATGCATGTTGTGGCGCCGACATGCAGGCTGATTGGGGAAATGAGGGACACACCTGTTGGTAAGTGCCCTGCATTCGCCCAACAGTGACCATGCCTCCAAAGCTGCACTGCCACAAGATGTTGGCTGCGCAAGTGCACCAACATAAAACAGCTATGAACTATGAAGTAGGAAATGGCTAGGCAGGGTTCAACAGCTGCAAATAAATTTGAGCGGTGTCGACTACCAGGATTGTCTTAGAATGACATTAAAATCACTGTAAAATCACTGTAAAATTACTGGCTAGGCAGAGTTTAACAGCTGCATACAATATAACAATTAAGACAGTTACAAATGCCAGGATTGTCTTAAGATGAAATAAAAATGACTGCACAAAAAACTAGCTATATAGATCTAGTTATAAAAAAGTGAGCTGGCCCGTGCTTTGGATAGCAGCCGGGCCGAGCTGAGTTCAATCCACGCAGGCGGGGAAACTGCCAATCGTAGCCTAGGTTTCCTAGGGCAGATCAATCAGTAAGCCCTTAGTCCAGGTGGTCTGCCAATGGAGTAAAGAGCCATCACCAGTGGCATTGAGGAAGAAGTGTACCTGGTTGTGGAGTTATCTCGGTGGGTGTGAAGGGGACGGTGGCAGGAGGCACCTCGTCCTGCAGAGGACAGCACAGCCACTTCTGGCTGCAGCTTCCAGGTTCAGGGGTCAGTAGTGTCTAAAAGAAAGCACAGGAAAAAAGACAACTTAAAACTGCAAATAAATCAGTTGGAGGAGGATGAGACTGAGAAAGGAGACAGCTAGGCAGCAGGGGTCCTGGGAAGGACAAAGATGGTGTGGAAAACATAAGGAAGGGGTGGGGGTGAGATGCAGTCAACAGAGATAGAGATAAATAGAAATAGGTCTGCAAGAGATTCAGGGGCAGGGGCAGTCAATCAGATACAGAATAAAAGAAAATAGATCTGCGAGAGATTCGTGCGGTGAGAGAGGTACAGCAGGGTTCAGAATCGTGCCCAAATGCATACAAGTAGTTCAGCAGAAGGGAGTTTTGAAGACAGAGAAAAGCAGGTTAGTGAAACAGAGTTCAGAAAAAGGCAGTAATTACTTCTCAGAGACTTCATGCAGTCTGGACATTTGAAAAAGTTAAACTGTGCTAGCAGGCCTGGATTCAGCAGTTATGGGGTAAAAATAAAAACAAAAGCTACAAACTATATAGCAGGAAATGGCTAGGCAGGGTTCAATAGCTGCAAAAATCTTAGACAGTGTACCACTACCAGGATTGTCTTAGAATGACATTAAAATCACTGTAAAAGCACTGTAAAATTACTGGCTAGGCAGAGTTTAACAGCTGCATATAATATAACAATTGAGACAGTTATAAATGCCAGGATTGTCTTCAGATGAAATAAAATTACTGTACAGCTAAAACTAGCAGATACAGACCTAGTTAAAAAAAAAGTGAGCTGTGATCTGGCCTACACTTTGGGCAGTGGCCAGGGACCAAACTTAGTTCAATCCAGCATTCTTGAGGGAAGCGGCCAATCATAGCCTAGGTTTCCTTAAGCAGACCAATTAGTCATCCCTTAGTCCAGCCAGTCTGCCAATGGAGTAAGGACCACCACCAGTGGTGGTGAGGAAGAAAATATACCTGGTTGTGGATTATGCTGGCAGGCAAGGAGGGATGGCGGCAGGAGGTGCCGCATCCCACTGAGGAGAGCACAGCTGCTTCTGGCTGCAGCATCCAAGTTCAGGGGTCAATAGTGTCTGGTCATGGATTATGCTGGTGGGCATGGAGGGACAGTGGCAGGAGAGCTGCCCCATCCCACTGAGGATAGTGCACCCTCTTCTGGCTGCAGCTTCCATGTTCAGGGGTCAGTAGTGTCTGGTTGTGGATTATGCCATTATCATTTCCATGGGTCCCTGTAATGGACCCATCAAATCTATTAAAGCTAGCAATGAGGTGGTAGTTCTAAATGCATATGGAACAGTTATCACTTCCTACCCTGATGACACCCACCTGCACTACCACCTAACTCACTATTCTGCTTCAAAATGGTCTCTGAAGCAGATGCTAGGAATTACCTTGAAAAGGTCCTCGAAAATCTAGGCACAGTGGGGACTCTTTGGACCTCAAATTTGTTCACTTTACACTGGATGAAATACTTGGTCCACTAACCAGAATACTTAACCTATCCCTCTTCCTCTCTATTACCCAAAAGATGGAAGTCTGCTACAGTAACCCTTGTACACAAAAGTGGGAACAGTTCCTTACATAATAACTACAGACCGATTTCCATTCTCCAACCACTATCCAAGGCTCTAGAGCGGATTGTGGCTGACCAGATGGTGGAATACTTTAATCAATACCAACTCCCATGCCCAGAGCAACATGGGTTCTGGGGTTGCCACAGTACCATCACAGCCTTACTTGAATTTACTGAATACATCCATAACGCCTTAGACTAAGGTCACCTTGTTGGGGCAGCCTTCATTGACCTATCAAAATCATTTGATACAGTTCATCATGTGCTCCTCTTCAAGCAGCTATCTGATATTGGACTTGCACCTGAAACTGAGAACTGGTCTAGGAGTTACTTGAGCTGCCACTTCCAGCAAGTCAGGATTGGGAAGTGCTATCAGACAGCTGACCTGTCTTATCTGGTGTACCAGAAGGTCCATTCTGGGACCGTTGCTGTTCAGTGTTTTCTTAAATAATCTCCCAGCATCCTGCCATTGCTACATGTTTCTATATGCTGACAACGTGATGATTTTACCAGCAACCTGCATCCTGGGCTGCTTAGAACTGATCTCAGACTAGCTTTGCATCAGCAGAAAACTGGCTTAAAGAGCAAAGACTGGTCATGAACTATAAAAAACAAAGACCATACTCTACTTTGATCCATGCCTTTGTGACCTCATGCCTTAATTCCTGCAACTCCGTTATTTTGGGCTACGGGGTTGATATCCGCTGCCTGCAGCTTGTGCAGAATTACACTGGTGCTGTGTGAACTGCTCTGACTGCCGATTCAGTGGTGGATCACCTTCAAAGTCTGATTACTGACATGTAAAACCCTACATGGACATGGCCTGACTACTTGAAAGAGCTTCTGTCCCTTACTGCCCAAGCGATTGCTCCATTCAGCTGATGAGGGGTTTCTAGTGATTCCAAGGGTATCTCTAAAATCTTCAGGGCCTGTGCATTTATGTATGTGGAACCTTTGGAATTCTCTACCATGCCAGCTCCGAGTGTGCAACTGTGGGGGCTTAAAACAGGCATTAAAGACTTATTTATGGTCCAGAGCTTATCCTATTTATTAACTCATTGCCTCCACAGGAGCTCTCTGAAGTTGCACCACTTGTCTCCTGTATACTGTTAATAGTAAATCCCGGGCCTTTCTAAGCAAAATCAAGCTATAGTCAGCATGCCACAAACAAATCCTAATAGCTCAAGAACCGTAAGTGCTAGACACAAAGTATGAGTGGCAAAATTATTCAGCACAAAATTACTTTTACAGTGGTGGTATGCAAAGAATAATATGTAATTTTGTTTTTCTATGCTGGTTGAAACAGCAAAAACATTTTTTCACTAAAACAGGCAACATAAGCCATATACACTATACCATAAACAAATACGTATAACTCCTAAAGTATACATGATATACACAGAATATCAGTGGCAAAGTTGTTCAGCACAAAATGATCTTTCCAACGTTGCTATGCAGTCAAATATTTGTTATATTCTGTTACATTATATATTAAAATATATAAGTGACTTCTCAGACATTGCCAGGGCACACAGGAAGTCAGTAGCTGACTTCTGTAGGCATCCTTAGGACACACCAGTGTATTTACTGGCGCCTACAGGCGGGCAGCTGGGAAGACAATGAGTTTATGTTGATTTCTTGGATTTTACGAATATTTTATATAAAATTGTTTTTATTTTCTGCTTTTAATGTAATGCATGTTGATAATTTGAAAGGCACAGAAATAAAGATTATTATTATTATGATTATTACTGCGACAACCCAAGCAAGCAAAAAAGCTACCCCTGGCAATAAGGAATGACAGCGGTGACACACTGGAGCTTGTCTCACATTTCAAATACCTGGGGTTACAATCGACTTCTCCCTGTCCTTCTCCCAGCATATTGATATCACTGCGAGAGCTATTAACACCATAATAGGGATCCTCTACTACCACAGGCATTGTCTAACCCATGAAGCTTTAAACTTGGCAATCAAAGCTCAGTTGTCTCCCTCATATACTATGGGCTGGCCATATACAGTTCTGCTACCAACACAGTGCTCCAATGGATCTCAGGTGCCTTAAACAAAGCCTACCACCTACTCTCAAATGCACAAGACTCACACACACCTGTGAACTTTATGCTTGGGCTGGCTGGCTTCAACTGAATGACAGAAACAGGTATCAAACCTGCCTTCTTGCCAAAAAGTCACATTAAATCTGCTTCCA
The DNA here is from genome assembly GCA_016271365.2 of Neoceratodus forsteri. Lineage (NCBI taxonomy): Eukaryota > Metazoa > Chordata > Ceratodontiformes > Ceratodontidae > Neoceratodus > Neoceratodus forsteri. The sequence continues at coordinate 839,404,126 of CM057451.1, read as the reverse complement.
CCAGGGGTGCAGAACCTGCTGACACTGCCTATGAATACCAGACAAACCAGAAGCTCTGCCACTCAAACTTTCCAAATGACCAGATGCCGCACTACCATGGCACAGCATGCATTCTCTCACTGTGCACCCTCTGGGTAAATGCACTGCCCCTGACATCTCTGGCTTCTCAACGATTGGCTCTTTTAAACATAGACTGCACCAGTACCTCTTTGATACAAGTAGCTGCATGTGCCCTTGCTAAAGCTCAGCATACAGCAACACTCTGCCTCTAGCACTTATCTTGGGGCATGCACTCATCCTCATAGCTGCTTTTAAGTTTGAGCTGCCCGCAGACTACAGCGGCGAGATCGGGAGCCTGCCTGCTGCCACCCACCACTGCTCTCCAAGCACAGGCTTGCTGCCCACTTGGGCAAGCATCTCATCCTCGTAGCTGCTTGTAAGCTTGAGCTGCCCGCGACTATATGGCGGGCGGGGCCGAGAGCCTTCCTGCTGCCACCCGCCCACTGCTCTCCAAGCACAGGTAATTGCCAAAGCCAGATCTTCAGCCCTCAGCAGCTGTTGCAGCGAAGATCCTGGATTGTTTTCAAATTCCTGGTGCCATCTGACTGCAGTGCCCCATTGGCTGCTCACCATCTTGGTGAACTCCTGAGTGGCTAGCTCTGGAATCCAGAGTGGCTGCTTTCCCAGGACTAATTGCATGCCCATGAACAAATTTTGTAGTCTGGCTGCCTGGCCCTCGCTACTAGTGTGTGCACATAATATTAATTACAGCTAAACTGAAAACCGGAATTCCTACTGCTGATTTTTGTTTGTTTAGGGACTGCTACTAGCCTGTATTTGCTCATTCTGGTAGAAAAAAGAGGTAAAATACTGTTTGTTTGCTTTGTTTTAGCCTAGCTAGATCCTTGATCTTCCCATTCTCTCCTTTGGGTGTCTCTTTGTGTGATTTTGTGTGTCTCCCTCCCCAGCAGTCCTCGGCTGGCACCTGCCGAGGTCCATGATCCACCCCTGATTTAGCTTAATCTTGTTTCTGTGCATTACCCCTTTGTTTTATGCTAATTTCCTAACCCTCCACTGAGTCCCCAGACTATCTATATCTGACCTCTGTCCTTTCTCTGCAGGCTTACTGCCCACTTGAGCAAACACCATCCTCGTGGCTGCTTTTAAGCCTAGGCTGCCCGCTGACTACAGCGGTGAGACTGGGAGCCTGCCTGCTGCCACCCACCACTGCTCTTCAAGCACAGGTAATTGCTGAAGCCAGATCTTCAGCCCTCAGTGGCTGTTGCAGCAAAGATCCTGGATTGTTTTCCAAATTCCTGACGCCATCTGACTGCAGTGCCCCCACTGGCTGCTCACCATCTCGGTGAACTCCTGAGTGGCTAGCTCTGGAATGCAGCGTGGCTGCTTTCTCAGGACTAATTGCATGCTCGTGCACAAATTTTGTAGTCTGTGCTGCTGGCCCTCATTACTAGTGTGTGCACATAATACCAATTACAGCTAAACTGAAACCAGGATTCCTACTGCTTGTTTTTGTTTGTTTATGGACTGTTACTAGCCTGTATTTGCTCATTCTGGTAGAAAAAGAGAGTAAAATACTGTTTGTTTGCTTTCTTTTAGCCTAGTTAGAACCCGTAATCTTCCCATTTCTCCTTTGTGTCTCTTTTTGTGATTTTTACCTTTCCTCCCTGCTCCACAAGTTCTTAAATACACCTAAACCACTCCCTTTCTGTGCACCTCCTCCCATTAGCCATCTTGCCCTATTCAAATTTAAAGCTGCAGAACACCTCCTAGAGTGCGGTCCTGCCCCACAGAACTACATTTCTAACAGCCCTTGCCTCACCACTCCCTCCTCTCCCTTCATAAGGCTGACCATGCTAATTCTCTCCTACTACTTCCGCTGAGAACCCTCCAGGGCTCCCAGCTCATCCGCCCCGCAGAACCGCGGCCACCGGGCAGTCGGCGCTCCCGAAACCGCCCGCCCGAGACGACTTGCTGGGACTCCAGACCCAGAGAGTGCGGCAAAGATGCAAACCAATCAGAGTGCAAGCGCCTTCTCCAGGCTTGCTCTGATTGGTCCTTCACCCCTCTTATCTTTTCTCTGTCTCCTGAGCTAAAAGGTGCTGTTTTTTTACTTATGCTTGCTAATGTATGCCTATTTTGTTAGAATCTGCCTGTAAACTGCCAAAAGAGCTGTAATACTTGCAAACTGCTCTTGCTAGACTGACTAAGTGAAACAACCCCTTTCCTTTGCCTCTGTAACTGCCGCCCAGACTTCAGGGCACCAAAGAAATTGACCCCTTTCATTTGTAAATTAGTTTTGTCACTGGGTGGCTGGAACCATTGTCTGGGACCAGTACTAATTGGCTTAGCTTTCTCTTCCCTTCAGCCGAGAACTCTCCAGGGCTCCCAGCTCATCCGCTTACAAGAATCGCGGCCACCGGGCAGTCGGCACTTCCGAAGCCACCACCCGAGACCACTTGCTCAGACTCCAGACCCAGGAGAGTGCAGCAAAGCCACAATTTTATGCCCACCCACCCATCCCCTCCTGACCATTATTATAGAGCTCCTTGCCCCACCCTCCCTGCCATTGGCTTTCCTACAAATCTATACTCCCCACCTCCCTAGGACGCCCACAGACATATAAATTTTGGGCTGCCGCTTCAGTTTCAAGTGTCCCATCCTAACTAACCCACGCAGTCTTCCCACCACTCATCTTAGATCAGATTTGTGACTTCTTTTACTGTTCCTAGTCACTGTGTCATAGCAAATTCTCCTTGCTCCCTACAACTGGTTTCAGCACCTACATCCCTTTGCTGACCCTGTGTTGTGTAGCCTTAGCTGGTGATACTTCAGATCAGGTTTACAACTTCTTGTAACTATCTCTAGTCGCTGTGCCATGAAACATCTCCTTGCTCCTTCAAGTGGTATCGGCACCTACATCCCTTTTCAGACCCGTGGCGCTGTAGCCTTACCTAGTGATACCTTGCCCAGATTAAGCCCTTACAACTGTTTCTCTTTCTAACCCCCAGACTTTAACCATGGAACTTGCAATCTGGCTCTCGTATTTGCCGCCTTTTGCACCCTACCCTTATTAGGGTACATGCCAGATGCAATTTACCCCAAAGAGAACTCATATCCCCTACCACAAGAATGTCTACTCATGGGTCCCTATACAACTCGTGCTATGCCCCCAAGTAGTCGTACCCACTTTCAGCAGAATCTCCCTCTCGGACAACCACTGGCATCTGGTACCTACCCAAGGAAAGTTACCTACTCGGCCAAGTACCTGCATCTACTGGTGTCAAGCGGCTAGGGTCTTAGCATGTGTATCACTAGGACTGAACAGTACAAATAATGGGTCCTTGCATTCCTATGCCAATATTTCCAATAGCCAAAGAAGGTTTAGTTCTTCCAAATTACCACTTGTTGCCCTGAGGAAAGTTGTACTCCTACTCTTGCTATGCTCAGGTAATGTTAAACTTAACCCTGGTCCTATACAAGCAATTCCTTCACCGTCCGAAGTCAAAAGTATAAAGGTATCAGCTTTATGCATGTTAATGTGTGTAGCCTCTTAAAGAAATTCACCTCAATACAGACTTGGGCGATGACATGGAGTCAGATGTACTTGTCATATCTGAATCCTGGCTTCGTCCATCACAGAGACAAAGAGGTTAATATCCCCAACTATCTGTTATTCAGAGCTGATAGACTAACCAGGACGAGTGGTGTAGCCATCTATGTTAAGGACAAGTTTACGGTCGCTACCCTCGACATTACATCATTTGCCGATGCCGTTGAATGCCTGTCCTTAAAACTGAAATATCTATGTAACCCCTTGTTCCCAGGGCTACTAGAATCCCAGTAAGACCTAGTGGTGGCAGGAAAGCAGCTTGTGAAACTCCAGTTAAATGGATTTCACACTGTCTCACTCTGTTCTCAGTCTCAGCTGAGACTGAGGGATGACATCACCAATAGAACTATCGCAGCTGCATGAGCCACAGTGGAATCTGCAGCAAGGGAGTGGAATAGAATGTTGGGAGGTTTGAACTGTAGTCTGTGGTCAGTTGGTGTTGGGAGCTTGCTGTGAAAGCAGCACAGCAGCTCTGGTTAGGCTCTAGGAGCCTCAGCCCTGACAGAAGGCTACTTTTAGGTAAAGGGTGTGTGTCTCCACCAAAAGAGACACAGAAGATAATTGTAAGTGGTGGAGACTGCTGTTTGGTCTCAGTTCCCCTCCCTTCGGGGATGGGGACAGGCAAGGGTTTCCTGCATATTCTGGGGCAACCCCCTAGTTCTGCTATTAATGGAGAAGCTGCCTATTTGTTCCAGAGTTTTTGGGGAACAAGAAGACTTGTGAATTGCCTGTGGGGCACCGGCAACCCGGAGGGTGAGTGTCTGCTCTTCCTGAAAGGGCCTATGTTTTTCATCCTGGGACTTGTGTGACATGTGGGGACTGGACTACTGAAATAGTGGGAGGCCTAGAGTAATCGGCTTAGCCAAAAGTAAAAGTAGGTTCAAGTCCAGTGCTTATTGGGAAATCAAAATGATATGTAGAGGAGATGTGACATACGTCTACCCAGTAATCTACATTGCAAGCTTTCAGTAAAGGAATTGTTTAGTTTCAGAGAAATGGCCAGGTATAGACTGTGGAAGCTGGAGGTGGGAGATCCCTCATCTTTAGTGACCAGGTCCACCTCTACGGATTTGCTTTGTGGATTTCTACTTTGCCTCAGGCACTTGGCCAGTGATGAGAGAAGTACCCAGATGTGGGATTGGAAGCAAAATTCCCTCTAGGAGTTGAAGGCTCTAGTGTGGTTTTGGGAGCCACAACAGGATAATTGGTTCATTTCCCAAAATGGACCATGGATTAAGTGCCAGTGGATGAGCTGGGCCAGTGGGGAAAACCCAAGTAGTGTACAAGTCAGGCTGTGTACCCAAACTGCGTGCAAGTCCGGGCAGTGTGCCTGGTGGGTTCAGAGCCTGAAGGCTGGAAATGTGAAAAGTGTTCTGCTGTTGTCTCTAATCTGCATTACCAGGAATGTAGCCCTGTGGGGTCCATCTATGCTTTGTTTGTTCGGCTTGGATGTGAATAAAAGCCACACTGTAGAATCCCATTCCTGGTTCTGGACATTACAGTTATTGCTTCCTGTGTTCGGATTTACTTGGGTGCCCTGTGCAGAGTAGCCAAACCTAGGCACCCTGTGCCGAGTAATCTCATCCTCCCGAACCCAGTCCCCACCAGGTACTGTTGTCAGCTTCAACAGCATGCCACCTGTCATTTGCAAAGAGGCGGGGTGAGGGTTACATCTACATCAATGGCCCTCCATGTCATAGGATGTTATAGACCCCGTCCTCGGGGACACAGCTCCTGTCCCACCTATTATCCACTATGAGTATCAACACAATGGAAACAATTATACTAGGGGACCTTAACTACGACTGGCTGTCAAGTGCATCTCTTCCACTTAAATCCTTCTGTGACTCTCATGGGCTCACTCTACTTAATAATGAACTTACTCGTATCAGTAAGAAAAACCCTATGAAAAGTACACTATTAGATCTACTTCTAGTAAGCAAACCCCATTTTTTCCCATGCTGGGATCTTTTCTGCCAGTGTTAGTGACCATTGCTTTATTGCTGGCATAAGAACAGTCCCTAAACCAACAGCATCAACAAAGTTCTCTACCAAAAGACCAAAATGGAATTTTGACTCGCTTGCATATATCAATGATCTGAAAGCCTCCTGCTTTGGCAGTCCTTTTATTTAGTCAAATCAGTAGAAACAGCATATGCCATTTTCCACAAAATTGTCTCCAGCGCTCTTAACACCCACGAACCCTTAGTCAAAACCAGCATAAAGGCTAGAAAATGCCGCTGGTTTACAGCGAACATCAAGGCAGCACTATTAAAAGAGACAAAGCTCTGGAAGCTAGCACACAGATCCCACAATGCTGAAAACTGGCATCTTTTCAGAACAGCCAGAAACCACTGTACAAAGCTAATTGGAAACCAAGTCCAACTTCTATCACTCTGAATTCGACACTGCCTCCAACTGCCCTACCAAGTTATTGTCCACAACAAAAGAACTTTCTGGTAATACCACAGGAAACACTCTCCCCTCAAAATTATTTCTGACAATGTAACTATCAACAATAATAAAGAGATACTACAAGCCTTCAACAATCACTTTGCTACTGCAGGGCTAGCTTTGATAACTCACCTACATGCAATCTATGCTCCCAGCTTACCACACAACCTTCAGAATCTAGTCCCTCAGATGAAGTCTTTTCATTCTCTCCAGCCTCACTAAAAGAAGTTGAAGATGTCCTCCTACAGTTGGACACCAGAAAAGTGCTGGTGCTGACACCTTGATCCATACTACCTAAAGATTGCCTATCATGTCTTGGCGTACCTATTATGCATCTATTTAACTTGTCACTTTCTCAAGGGACCCTCCCAAACTGTGAAGACCGCACATGTTATTCAGTTGTTTAAATCAGGAGACCCTGTGATCTAAACAACTACAGGCCCATCTCCCATCTCCTGGTACTATCAAAACTTCTGGAGAAAATCATGAATGCCCAGCTGAAATCTTTCATAGATGATACTAACCTACTAAACCCAATGCAATCTGGTTTCAGAACTGATCATAGTACAATCACGGCCCTGGCCAAGGTGGCAAATGACTGGCATGAGCTAGAGAACTAAAAAATTTGTGTGGCCATTTTTCTAGACCTAAGTAAGGCCTTCAACATTGTCAACCACAGCATCCTTCTTTCTTCATTAAAAGCTATTGGTCTAGATTCTACCTCCTTGCATTGGTTCCACAACTACCTGTCTGATAGGCACCAAGAGGTCAAGGCCGAAGGTGAACTCTCCCCTCAGATCTGTTAAAAGAGATGTCCTGCAGGGATCTTCCTGGGGGCCACTCCTTTGCCATCTACATCAACAATATAGAGTCAGGCATCAATGAGGTGAAAATTCATCTGTTCGCAGATGATACAGTGATCTACCTAAGCTGCACAACTCCTGAAACTGCCTGTAGCGACCTGCAAGCTGACTTCAACACTTAATACCAGCTCCTTAGTAAAAATTGCTACTTAATGCCAAAAGACAAAGGCAATGCTATTTTCACCTATTAACCATGCAGCCCACCTTGCTGTGCCCCATCACCACCCTCCTAGGAGAAACCTGGAATTTGTGCCGAAATTTAAATACCTGGGGTCTGGCTAGACTTCAAACTCTCCTTTGCAGACCACCTGGAAGATTTGTTAAAAAACTGAGGCAGAAACTAGGTCTCTTCTTCTGGTTAAACCACCTGCTAGCTACAGAGGCTAAGAGACAGCTAGTTCAGTCTATGTTCCTTTCCCTAATTGAATCGCAGACTTTATATTCAGCCAATGTGCTACTTCATACCTCAGTAAATTGGACATACTTTACCACAGAGCCCTGTGCTTCATCACTGGTCTCCCCTTCTCCACCCATCACTGCTCTTTATATGCAGTGGTGGGATGGACCTCCTACACTACAGACAAAATAAAATGCAGCTCTCTGTACATACAGAGCTATCACTGGCAAACTTCCACAGTACATTGTTGATTGCCTGACTCTCAATATGAACCAAACAAAGCAAAGTGGGGCTCACAACAATCGAATTGTACCAGTTTGGTGCAAATACAGCCAATATTTTAAACACCAAAGAACTGAACAGAATACACTGTTTAAATGCCGTTGCACAGACTCTAAAGCACGTTGCTTACATTAAAAAAACATAAAGGAGAACTGCTTACCACTTGCTGCAATATCTTCCTTTTATTATTACAAGGTGCTCATAACGTCGTCATATAAATGCAGTAAAAACTAACAGAGTTCGTGGCAGAACTAGAGACAGTAAAATAAAATAAATACCGTCAGCACCACCATAGGTGCACAGCAACTAAATTGATGAAGCAGTCAGACAAACAAACGTGCACATTGCATACTAACGTTCCAAACAGCTGACATTTCGCCTAACAAGGCTTCCTCAGAGCTGATTGGTCATACACAGACTTTCCTTATATACTCCCATTCATATATATTCAATAGTAGGTGTGTCCATATATTCACATATACACATAAAATATAAAGGCAAACATGTTACAGATAACTATAGAGAGGTAGTTCCTCATTTAAACCTCTTGTTTGTAAAGTGTCAAGGGTATAGATACAAAAGGATTCTTGATGCAACAGTTTTTTAAAAGATCACCCCTCTTGCACCCAGTTCAACTTTTCAATCCCAAAGAAATTAAGCTCACCGGTGAACCATGTTGCATTACTTCATAGTGTCTTGCCATAGTATTGCTTTTTGAACAAGTATGATTTGCTGATTTATGTTCCGTTATTCGTTCCCTTAATGTTCTCTTAGTCTGTCCAACATATCCAAAACCACAAGGGCATACCAACAGATAAATGACAGACATTGTGGAGCAATTAATAAATGACTTTACTTTAAACTTTTTCCAGTCCGTGGGTGTTTTACACATTCTGTGTTCAAAGTATTATTGCATTGTGCACAATGACCATTTGAAATTCCATTTGGGATACTCAGAGCCAGGTTCAATTTTCATTGATCAAGCACTTCTTATGTAGACTATGCACAAGTTTGTCATGCAAATTCGTCCCTCTACTGAATGTTACTTGTAGGTTCATTTGTTCGGATCCCTCAATGTTCTGAACCACATGCCAGTGTTTCTTTATAATATTGGACACTGCTCCACTTTGATTACAGTAATTTGACACAAAAGGTATCTTTATTATTCTGATTTTACTTTCTTTTTATCAATTCATTTCTATCTTTTCGGACACCTTTCCTACAGCATTCCAAACTTGTTGTTGTGGGTATCCTCTGCCAACAAAACACTGTGCCATAATTTTAATTCTTGTTAAATTCTGTTTCCGTGCTACAGATCGTTTTGCATGCATTATTTGTCCAACAGGGATACTGTCTGAAGGGTCCATGGATGAGAACTTGAGTAATGTAATACACTATTACGATCTGTCAACTTCCTGAATAAAGTTGTTTGCATAGACTCATTGAATTTAAAATGGCCACATCCAAGAAGCTAATTCTTTCAAGTTCCATTTGCATCACAAATTGTAGATTTCGATCAGAACCATTCATTGTAATTAGCAATTTCTGTAAGTCAGTCTCATTACGAGACCAAATTAATAAACAGTCATCAATTAACCGCTTCCAAAATATGGCATGTCTTTTAAATAATGGGTTTGAATATAAATATCTTTCTTCCCATAGTCCAACAAAAACTTGCTATACTAGAGCAAACGTGGTGCCCATAACTATTCCACGAACTTCGCATCAAACTTATTGCATTACATGAAATAATTAGAGGTTAGAACCATGTCTGCCATATCAACCAAAAGTCTGTTGTCAGTGTCATAGGTTCATTTCTTTTATCCAGATACTGTCAAATAGCATCCAAACCACCATAGTGGGGATATTAGAATAAAGGCTTTTGATGTCAAATGTTACCAGAATTGTTTCTGTTTGTACTTCAGCCCTCGATAAGGCCAACAAAACATCACTCGTATCTCTCATAGGATTGCAATTTAATAACCCAAGGTTTTAAATGGCAGTCTATAAATGTGAAAAGGTTCCATGGAAGAACCATAGCGAAACAATAGGACAACCTGGTGGATTTTCTAAATCCTTGTGAAGTTTGTCAACAAATAAATGCACAGTTTTATGGGGTGCTGTACCCTCACAAAATCACTTTCTTGTTTGTTCAGCTGACCTTCCATTTCACATTTTATCACATAATCAAATGCTCTGGTCTTAATTCTCTCAGTGGGGTCATTCATTAATCTTTCATAATATCTTGTATCTCCTAACTGCCTTTCCATCTCCCATTCATATTTTCCACACCCCATATTACAATCGCCATCCCATCAGCTGGCTTAATTATTAGAGATCCATCTTCCTCCAATGATTTTAATATTTCTCTCTCCTTTCTTGTAAGATTCTGTTCATAATGTGATCGTTCCTGTATCAAATGTGCTACTTCATGATCCACCAAAGCTGAGAAGGTATTTACATTATGGTTAGAATATGTTGGGGACAAAAGTTGATTTTTCTTTAAATGAAGTTACATCCTCAGATATTTGACTTGTCCCATTTTCAGTAAACATAACAATAGCACTTTGTGTAGTCGGGGTAACTGACACTGCATATTTTCTTGTCGGGATATAGAAAAAACATTTTAAGTGTAATTGTCTATAAAATTTAAACAAATCCAAACATAATTGGAAAGGATTCACCTCGGAGCGTGGAACAAATGACAGGCCTCTTTGTAATATATTTTCTTGCTCTACACTCATCTTTTATCAGTCAAATTTATGACTGCCATTTGTTGCTGCAATTTGATCTCCTCGGGGTCGATTGCTGCCAAGGCCTCTGCCTCTACCTCTTCCTTTTCCATTTCCCGTCCCCTTCTGATCTTCTGTCTACATACTGAAAATGGGATTTGACACTGAATTTAACTGTTGATCCACATTAGAGTTTGACTGTTGTTGGTTCACACTCATTTTATTTGTCATTTGTTCCCCATTACTCTCAGGAGACGATGTAAATGTATTGTCTCTAAACCTTTGCAAATTTCCTTTATATTTATATGGCTTCCTTCTGCGTGCAAAAATGTATCTTGTATGCAGAACAGAATTTAACAAGCATTCGAAAATTATGGCACAGTGTTTTGTTGGCAGAGGATGCCCACAACTACAAGTTTGGAATTCAGTAGGAAAGGTGTCCAAAAAGATAGAAATAAATTGATGAAAAAGAAAGTAAAATCAGATAATGAGAAAAGACACCTTTGTGTCAAATTACTGTAATCAAAGTGGAGCAGTGTCTAATATTAGAAAGAAATACTGGCATGTGGTTCAGAACATTGAGGGATTCGAACAAATGAACCTACAAGTAACGTTCCGTAGAGGACGAATTTGCATGACAAACTTGTGCATAGTCTACATAAAGTGCTTGATCAATGAAAATCGAACCTGGCTCCGTGTATCCCAAATGGGAATTTCAAATGTGGTCATTGTGCACAATGCAATAATACATTGAACACGGAATGTATAAACACCCACGGACTGGAAAAAGTTTAAAGTAAAGTCATTTATTAATTGCTCCACGATGTCTGTCATTTATCTATTGGTATGCCCTTGTGGTTTTGGATATGTTGGACAGACTAAGAGAACATTAAGGGAATGAATAACGGAACATAAATCAGCAATTAGTACTTGTTCAAAAACCAATGCTATGGCAAGACACTATGAAGTAATGCAACATGGCTCACCGCGAGCTTACATTTCTTTGGGATTGAAAAAGTTGAACTGGGTGCAAGAGGGGTGATCTTTTAAAAACTGTTGCAATGGGAATCCTTTTGTATCTATACCCTTGACACTTTACAACCGAGAGGTTTAAATGAGAAATACTTCTTTATAGTTATCTGTAACATGTTTGCCTTTATATTTTACGTATATATGTGAATATATGGACACACCTACTATTGAATATGTATGAATGGGAGTATATAAGGAAAGTTTGTGTATAGCCAATCAGCTCTGAGGAAGCCTTGTTAGGTGAAACGTCAGCTGTTTGGAATGCTAACCGCATAATGTGACGTTTGTTTGTCTGACTGCTTGATCAAATTTGTTTGCAGTCCCCTAAGGTGCTGATGGTATTTATTTTATTTTACTGTCTCTAGTTCTGCTGCGAACTCTGTTAGTTTTTACTTCATTTATATGGCAAGCGTTGTAAGCACCTTGTAATAATAAAAGGAAGATATTGCAGCAAGTGGTAAGCTGTTCTCCTTTATGTTTTTTTTTTAATGTAAGCAACATGCTTTAGAGTCTGTGCTACAGCATTTGAACAGTGTATTCTGTTCAGTTCTCTGACTCTCAATATGCCTGGAACCTATGCCCAAGAAGCTGTTCACTGATTTCTCTGAAAGTACCCAAAGCCCTAATGTGTTTTGGGAGAGCTGCCATAGGATTGGTTCTACTGTCACTCTGGAATGTGCTACAGAAATCAATGAAACTGAGGACTCCTGTTAGTATTACTGTGTTTAAGTCCTTATACTCAAAATACATTACAGACCCTGCAACTGCTTCCAACGATCCTAGTTTACTTATACCCCCTTCCACATCCTCCCTGCTTTTCCCATCCTCCTTCCTTCCTGTATCAGTGCATTTATTTATTTTATTTATTTATTAAAATCTAGGAATTAATACCTTTGAGCCATGGCTGTTTTACAAAGGTTCCATCAGTAGGGTACAAACAAGACAAAATTAAACAAAAAAGCAACAAATTATGAGCAGCATTAAACAGTATTAAGCAGTTCAGTTATGGCATCATGGAATACAAATACTTGAGTAACACATACTGGGTGATTAGAAGAATTCAACAGAGAAAACAATGGAGGAGAGAGGAGCAAGGAGTGGCAGGCGTAGGGAGACTAGTGCGACTCATGTCTTTGTCAAAGTGATCAGGGATGGGAGGCTAAGCAAAAAGTCAAGGAAATTAATCGAAGCAGTCACAAGAGCTGGAGGCTGTGAGGTGAAGATTTAGCGAGATTTGAATAATCCTAGGGAGGTGGAGGTGGTGATGTAAGTGCTGAGGGCATTATACCAACTGGGTGCACGGTGGGCAAAGGATCTTTGGCCCTGAGTGGTCCTGACATCGGGGAACTGGAGGAGCTGACATTCTGAACTTCTGGTGAAACAGGGGTTGGTATTAGGGCATAGTAGGTCTTGGATACAAGGTGAAGTGAGGCCCAAGGTAGATTTTCACCATCAAGCAGGAAAGGTACTTTATGCTACTGAGAGTTGTAACCATCCCATTAGAGCATACAGCTCACATGTATGAGTGCATCTTTGGGCATCTTTGGGCACCAGTGAGCAGCCAACAGGCCTTGTTAGGGAGGTTATTATGCACCTGTTGAGGCAGAGCCATAGATAATTAGGCCATAGTCTATGACAGAGATGACAGAGCTCTGGATAGCAATCTTCATCGCAGATTGGGTAAGGTACTGTCTGTTTCAGTATAGGATACCAATGCATTGGTTCACAATTTTCATAATACTATCAATGTGTGTCCCAAAGGATATGCAGGTATCGAGAGAGATTCCAAGGTATTTAAATGATGACACTTGTTCGAGGATATTTCCTCGTAGGTATTGATAGCAAGCGGATCTTACCTTTTCTTGTTTTGCAAGCTGGAGAAAAGCATGGATTTAGTTTTTTGTGGTTTAGGACCAGTTTGTGATCTGAGAACCAGTTCTCAACCTTGGTGAAAGCAAGCTGCAGGCTGAGGAGTAAGGGTTTCGGTTCCTTATGGGTGGAGAGAATCACGGCATCGTCAGCATAGAGGATCATTTGTTCTGGGCAAGATTGAGGAAGGGCATTTAGCAATATGCTGAAGAGAAGAGGACCCAGTATGGGTCCCTGGGAAAACCTGAGAGAGAACAGTTTGAGTCTGAGAGAACTCCTGAGATTTTACTCTTTGTGAGCATTGGGCCAGGTAACTTTTACCCAGGCACTAGAGCCCTGTGAGACCAATAGCCAGTAGCTGTTTGACAAGCAGGCCATGGTGAACAGTGTCAAAAGCCTTTGTTAGGTCAATGAATACAGCTCCAGTTAGGTATCCTTTGTCCATTGCATTGTGAATTGCTCCACTGAATTCAGGAGGGTGGTCGATGTGCTGTGTCCTTGCCTGAAACCATGTTGCTGTGCACAGAGAATGTTATACTTTCTCAGGTAGTCTGTGAGTTGGTCTGCAACAATGCACTCAAGGGCCTTGGAGAGGGTGGTAGTATCGATATTGGCCGATAGTTCCCATGTAAACACTGTCACCACTTTTTGAACACGAAGACAACTGCAGATTTCCATTTGCTGGGGAATTGACTAAGGCAGAGGGAGAGATTGAAAATTCTGGTGCGTGGGAGCAGTACCTCTTCCAGGCTAAGGGATAGTAGATTGAGGTCTATAGTATGCTACTTGCTGGGACTTAGAGATAGCCTTTTTGTGTATTTGTGGATTTCATGTGCCCAAACTTTTTGAAATGGAAAGGTGGTTGATTTGGTGTGGCAGGAGGTGATGTTGGTTCGAGGGGTCCACATCCAAAAGAAGTCGGGGATGACCTCACTAAGGTCAGTGAAAGTTGCATTGAGGGTATTTACCATGACTGTTGGGTCTAGGGTAGTGGCTCCGTCAACAGTCAGTAGAGTAAGGGAGGATTTGGACTGCTTTCCTGTGATATTTCTGATATTGTCCCAGAAGGCTCTCCTGTCACCCCAGGTGTTGGTGAGGGCTTCCTTGAAGTAAGAACTCTTCATCATTGGATTTGTTTAGTGCAGTAGTTATGAGACTGTTTGTATCTTTGGATGCCCAGAGGTGGTCCCTTGTTTTTAGTTGGGCCAAAAGCTTAGCAGTGAGCCAGGGATTAGAGAGACCTTTGACTTTACACTTTTACTGCTGCGTAGGAGTCACAGGAGGCATTGAAAGTGGTGATGAAGTAATCAGGGGCTGAGTCAACATCTTGTGAATTGTATATTGGTGACCAGTCTTGCCGACTGAGGCAGGACTTGAAATGGGTCAGATTGCCATGTGGTAGTACTCTGCTTGAGATGGTTTTGGAGGTGGCTTGCAAAACTTATTTGTCCAGATGCAGATAACAGGGGAATGGTCACTGAGAAGTCTTGGAGGCGGAGATGTTATTTATGCGGGTTGGGTGGCTGGCAAGGACCCAGACGAGGAGGGTACTAGTGCCCGATTTCTAATTCTTCCTAGTAGGGAGTTGACCATCTGTGTTAGGTTAGCTGACAAGATAGCATCCTTGTGGGACCTTACATCAGGTGCAAGCCAGTTGATATTAAAATCACCAAGGAGGAGGATCTCGGTGCCAGGAGGTTGTGATCTTACAAATTCAAGCACGGATTGGAGACCAGTCCCTGGGTCTTTTGGTGGGATGTAGACAGCAACTACAGTGAGGACTTTATTTTGGGCACCAAGGAGTAGCTTGACAGAAAGGAATTGCACTGGGGTATTTGAGGAGGTAGTGCAGACAGGCTGACCGGTGATGTAGTCAAACTGTAGCACTTGCCCACCTCCCTACCCCCAGCTCTGCCCCTTGCCCCTGGACCTCTCCCTACCCTCCTCCCTTCCTGTCTTATGTACTCAACTCACCTAGCTCTCCCACTCCCATTGTATCCAGTGCATAACTTGTCCCTGAGCCACCTACTTATCTACCGCCTTAAGTCTCACCCTCCTCACCCACCTACTCCTTGTATACCCATAGCATCTCATTCCTTCGCTCTAGTATTATCCCAATTCCAGACCCCACTGGCTGCCCACTTCTCCCGACACATGTCTCCTCCTTGATCGCCTGGGACTTTTTAAACTGACTATGTATGCCTCCTCGCTTGTAGCATCCATTTCAACGAATCTCTTCACTGGACCATAATGCCTTTACCTTACAGGAATACTAAACCATGTATGTTGTATCTGGCATAAATTTTATTGACTTGCTACCCTATTGTTATGTATACCCTTATTGACTGTCTTTACCGAATCCAAATGTATTTTTACTTATCCTGTCTATTGCAGGCCTACCTGTACTGTTGTACTCTTGCATCTATTGTCTATTTGTCTGTATATAAATGCATTGTTACTTGACTTGTGTAATGCAGGTTCACCTTGTAAATGAGCTTGCTCAATGATGTTCGCCTGGATAAATAAAGAATTTGATTGATTGATTGATCTTTTCTCTGTCATGACAGTATAGTCAAACTGTAGCACTTTCTCCACCTTCCCACCCCCCAGCTCTGCCCTTGCGCCTGGACCGCTCCTTACCCTCCTTCCTTCCTGTCTTATGTGCTCAGCTCACATAGCTCTCCCACTCCCATTGTATCCTTTATTATCCTTGTCTATGTATCTTTTCTGACATGGGCATACATTGTACAATGTCTCAGCATAGCTAGTGCTTTATGTTTGTTTTCTGTAACCCCATGAATATTTTTCTCAGTATTTGTATATTTATGCACAGTATTGTACCTTGTTGTCTAATGTATCTGACATGGAACCTTCTCAAAGAGCATCCGCTCACAGGTATTGTCCAAGAACTCAATAAAATAAAATAAAAATAAAATAACTATGCCAGTGAGCATGGAGTGGATGGTGGCAGGAGAGGTCTACATCCTGCTGAGGAGGCGCAGCCACTTCTGGCTGCAGCTTCCAGCTTCAGGGTCAGTAGTGTCTGGTTGTGGATTATGCCAGTGGGCATGGAGGGGATGACAGCAGGACAGGTGTCACATCCCACTGAGGGGAGCATAGCCACTTCTGGCTGCAGCTTCCAAGTTAAGGTGTCAGTAGTGTCTAAAAGAAAAGCTAGACCCACAGGATAATATTGTTTTATTATTATTATTGGGTGATTTAATATGCTGAATATTTACTGGACAACATGGGAAGGTACTTGTAAACTTGAGAAGAAATTTCTGTAGAACATAGATAACATCAGATTGGACCAATATGTGATGACACCAACTAGGGAAAGAAAATCCTTGACCTATTATTTAGTAAAATGAGATAGTCAGTATCCATCTGTTCAGTTGAACCTCCACTAGGAACAAGCAACTCTATGATGGTCAGATTCTGTATAGATATACAAATCTAGGATTTAACAGGGCTGACTAAAAAAATGCTTTACCAAAGCAAATTTTGAGGCAATACACAAGGAGACGGGGACTGGGACTGGGACAGTGTGTTCAAGAATTCATCACATGAAGAAATGTGGCAGAAAATGGCAAACAAATTAAATAAACTAATAGAAAAGCTTGTTCCTGAAAAAATAAAATACAAAGACAAGGATTACAAACCAGTGGATGACTAGAGATATAATAACTAAAATTAAAAAGGAATCAGCATACGTCATTGCTAAGAAATTGGGAATTTCATCAGAGTGGTCGAGATACAAAACACTATCAAGATCCTGCAACTCAGATATCAGGAAGGCTAAGGTAAGCTTTGAGAAAACTTAGCAACTAGAACCAAGGACAATTACAAGTCCTTTTATAAGTATATTAACAATATGAAGGACAACAGAGCACAGGTGGACCACTGGAGAATAGCAATGGAAAATTAGTAAAGATGAACTACAAGTAGCAGATCTGCATAATGATTACTTTAGCTATGTCTTTAATGAGAAATCTAATACTTATTCCATCAAACTGAGAAATTGGCAGACAACAAAAATACATCTAAATATATGTGATATAAGGGATAGACTTGAAAGATAGACCAAATAAATCTCAGGGCCCTGAAAGTATACATCTGAGGGTAATCAAGGAAATGGCAGATGAACTGGCTGAAGCAGATACATGGATTCTTAGAGAATCAATAGATTCAGGGTCAGTTTATTCTCGTGAAGGAGGCTGTAGTGGTGCCTATCCATAAAAGGGATCAAGGAAGGACTGTAAAACTATAGACCAGTCAGTTTGACATCTGTCCTGTGAAAGGTACTGGAGGGAGTAGCCAAGGACATGATAGAGAATTTTATTAATAATCAGGGTTTAGTGGATGAGACCAAGCACGGGCTCACAGCAGGGAGATATCATTGATGAACATGCTGGAATTTTATAGTAAGATCAGTAGAAGACTGGATGAGGTAGAGCTGTGCACTTGGTGTTTTTGGACCTGGGTAAAGCCTTTGACAAGGTTCCTCATAATCGAATAGTACAAGTATTACACAATATGGAACTTAATGGCACATTGATGAAATGGATAGATTCATGGCTTACAAATAGAAAACAAGAGTAAGTATGAGATGTTACTTAACAGGATGGACATGGGTCCGGGGTAGGGTGCCACAGGGGTCTGTATTGGGTCCTTGTTTATTTAAACTGTATGCTTCCTCTGTTCAAACAAGTGAGGCTATATGGCTAACTAAATTTGCAGATGAAATTAGATTGGAAGGGTTGTGAATACCACAGTTGAGTCAGGACAAGTGCAAAGGACAATAGAGGTAGTAGAACAATGGAAGTAATTAATGGGCTGGAACTGAGTATAGAAAAGTGTGCAGTAATGCACTCGGGAAAACAATATGAATTAAAGATACTCAATGGGAGGGGAACTGAGAGAAACTAAAGATGAGAAGGATTTGGAAATATTAATTTCCAATATTAAGAAACAAAAATGTTGTTATACTATAGCTAAATGAGCAAATTCAATGTTAGGAAGTATAAGAAGGAACATCAGGAGCAGGTATAGAAATGTGATATTGTCACTCTATCGACATTGGAGATACCGGGTTTGGAGTACTGTGCAGTTCTGGTCTCCTGGTACTAAACTGGAGAAAAAAACTCTAGAAGGGTGCAGCATGGAGCAACAAAAATGATTACAACAATTAAGACCCTCAGTTATGAGGACAGACTGAAGAATTTGGGTCTGTACTCACTGGAGTACAGAAGAATGAAGGGGACCTTTGCTTGGTGTATAATGCATTCACAAACAATGATTTATGGGAATGTTTGGTCCTGAGTAATAGACTAGAGCACACATTTTGCAGCTGAATGGAGAAACATGTCATAGCAGGAAAAGAGCATCATGCTTTAATCAGAGGGTGAAGGGTATTTGGAACTCCTTACCTGCAGAAGTGATGGCTACTGCAAGTATGGAAATCTTTAAAAGTAGATTTGGATGAATACTGTGATAGGAAAAAGATTATGGGTTATTCCTTTTGAATGAGTGAGCTGTTATGAGCAATGCCTGCTTAGCTCAAATGAACCTATGAAACCTATGAATCTGCTGGCTGGGAATTGTTTCCTTATCTGCATAGGGTATTCCTGGAGTTCATTATGCAAGGCACTCTTCCCCCATCCATGAGGAGGCACTCATAACCTTGTTTCCTGAAAAGACAAGGCCCTTAATTCCCTTAGACGGATTGCCCCATCTCACTCATTAGAATCATAGAAACATAGACTTTGATGGCAGATAAAGACTGCTTGGCTCACCTAGTCTTCCCATTTCCCTACCTATTGGATAAGCTGCAGACCCTAGTTAACCAACAGCCTACTTCTTCCTACCCCCAACGAGAATTGCCTTATGCATGTCCCATGCATTCTTGGATTCTTCCACTGTTTTTGACCCCACAACCTCCTCAGGAAGGTGTTCCATGTGTCCACCACCCTCTCTGTGAAAAATACGTCCTTACATTGCCCCTGAGCCGTCCCCTCTATCTTCAAATTGTGCCCTCTTGTTCTTGCACATCTCTTTTCTGAAAGATGCTATGCTCTTTGACTTTGCTGGTTCCCTTGAAGTACTTGAAAGTTTCTATCATGTCCCCCTCTCCCTCCATTCCTCAAGGGCATACATATTAAGTTCCTTTAGTCTCTCTTCATATGGCTTCTGTTGCAGTCCCTGCACCATTTTAGTTGCCCTCCTCTGGACTGTCTCCATCCTGTCTATGTCCTTGCTGAGATGGAGTCTCCAGAACTGCATGCAGTTCTCCAGATGGGAGTCTCACTAACTGTCTTTACAGAGGGATAACAACTTCCTGTTTTTCTACTGGTGATGCCTCTCCTATGCATCCCAGAATCCTCCCAACCATCCTTACCATCTTCTGACATTGCTTGCTTACCTTTAGATCATCTGATATGACTACCCCTGGGTCCCTTTCCATTTTGTTGTTAATACCCCACCATTGTGTACTCTTCCCTGGGTTTTTGTTTCCCAGATGCATTACTTTGCACTTCTTTGCATTGAATCTAAGCTGCCATACTATTTACCACTCCTCCTACCTTGCCAAGTCCCTTCTCATCCTTTCCACCCCCCATGTGTATCAACTCTGTTTAGTCAACACCGATAGCAAGATCATAGTAAACACTTTGGCTGCTCACTTCAAAACAGTTCTTCCAAGGTTGATACACACAAACCAGGTGGGCATTGTAAAGAGGAGGCTGGGTTCAGACCATTTAAGAACACTTACATCCCTATTCACACTGCCCAATTCAGTAACTCCTGCAGCTGCCGTGGCATTTAATTTTAGAAGGTCTTGACTTGGTTGAACAGTACTACCTACAAACAATGCTCCATGCTATTGGTTTTGGTCCAGTGTTTCGTCAGTGGGTACAACTCTTGTACATCTTGGCACTTTTAAACTCCTTTTCCAGAATCTCTGGTCTTAAGGTGAACCAGAGCAAGACCAAGCCCTTCTCCCAAATGCTCTCCATACGGAGATCTTTAAAACCATGCCTTGCCTGGGTGTCAGAGGGCATTACCTATCTCAGTATTAAACTGCAAAGACACCTTTTGAAACGGTATGCAAGAATCTTGAAACTCTCATTGATTCTACTAATGGGAGGCTTTAAGCCTGAGGTTCAATGGCATGAGCAACAATGTCACTCCCCATCAGGCTTAAAGGTCACGCATCCTGGAGCCATCCAGGATTCGTTTTCTCATTGCAGCCAGAGCGCTGCTCTCGAGACTCTTCCTCTCGGATATTTTGTGTTCTTTATTTTGTTTGCTGCTACCTCTGGCTGTCCATTTGTTTCTCCCCTCTGCCCTCTGCAGTACTATTCTGTTTATCAGTGCTTCCCGTTCCATGGTAACTGTTCCCCTGAGTTCCATGCTCCCTCCAATGCGTGCTTGCCTTCCATGGTGCTTCCGGCGCTGTTGCCGTGCCACCTCAGTTTCTTTGTTTTGCAGCTCATTGGGCTGTGTCTTGTACTCCTTCCTGCTCCAGTTGTTTCTGCTGCCTAGTCTCTCCTCCGCTGTTTTCCCCACTCCTGCTGCCAATTGCGGCTTGGTGCTTCGGATTGCCTGCCCTTCATGGGCCTCACTTTCCTGCTCCTTACTCTCGTTCCTTGCTTTGCTCCTTTCCTAGATTCTGTCTCCCTGTGTTCGATTGCCCACTTGTTCTGTTCTGTTCTGCCCCTCCCTTCTCCTCATTTCTCACTTGTTGCCTGCCGTGGCAGGCCTGGTTCCAGTCTCACTTGCCTTCTCCTGCTCTGCCTGCTGGTTCTGTGCTGCTCAGTGCATCTGAACCTGTTTTCACACTATTTTAGAGCCCTGCTGCTGTCTGCTTCAGCAGCTCACCCAGTGCCTCTGTTGGCCTCTGTTACTTTCCTCGACTACTCCCCTTCCACCTCACCAGCATCTACTCCTGGCTCTCCGGATCCCTCTGCTTTGTTGCTTTATCATGTGAGTAGCCTGTCATATAAAGTCTTATTCGTAATGCAGTGTTCCTGTTGCACAGCAGAGCAGGAGAAGGCAAGTGAGACTGAAACCAGGGCTTGCCACGGCAGGAACAAGTGAGCAATCGGTTTAAATGCTTCATTGGCAAGCTTAAACTAGTCAAGGGGGAGGCACTGATAAGCAGCAGGAAAATCCCAGCCTCTCCCTACAAAACAGGGTACTAAATGAGAAAAGACCGAGGTAGAAAGGTCAGTGGGGATGCTGCAAAAGAAGGTAAAGCCATCAAAAATGGAGAGCAATGAGTACCAATACCCTTAGTCTGAGTAACAAGCTTCCTGAATTAGTGGCCTTGATGGAGGAGGAACATCTGGATATTGTGGCAGTCACAGAAACATGGTACACACAAAACAATGTCAGTGTCAGTGGCTCAGTAGGTAGCACTTACTCGCCTCTGAGGCCGGGAGATCAGAGGGCTGTGGGTTCAGTTCCCACATCTGGCACTTGGTTAATATCCCAGTACTGACACTGTAATGCAGCATGAGAGGGTGCTGCATTTCTGAGGTGCCGTCTTCGGATGAGACGTTAAACCGAGGTCCCATCTCCTGGATTGGTGGTAGTTCAGGTGGATGTTAAAGATCCCATGGCACTTATCGAAAAGAGTAGGGGAATTTCCCAGTGTCCTGGCCAAATTTCCTCATTCACTAAAAATACCACCAACAGCTTAATCTGGTTCAAGGTCAGTTGGCATTCATCTGTATCCCCTCCCGAGTCGTGCCTGAAAATAGGCAGGAGTTTGTCTAGTGCACTTACCGGTCAACAAAGCTAAAATAAAAAATAAATAAAAATGACTGGGACGTAAACATACCAGGATACACTATCTACAGGGAGGGACAGGGAGGGTAAAAGAGGAAGAGGAGTAGCTCTTACATAAGGGAAGGAATCAAAGCAACAGAACAAAAGGGAAAACAGGGAGGAGAAGAAGCACTGTGGGTAAATTTGGAGACCGACAATGGCACCACAATCTGCACAGGGGTTGTATACAGATCCCTTCTCAGGGGAGGAAATGGGCAAGAAATGAAGAATACTTAGAATGGCAGAAAAAGGGAGATATTGCTGATGGGTGATCTGAATATGCCAGGCGTTAACTGGAGTGCAGTTGCAGCAGCCACTTGAAGAATGGGGTTATTCTAGATGCCCTACAGGAGGCATGCCTTAGACAACTAGTATTGGAGCCCACTCGAGAGGAGCAATCTTAGACCTGGTTCTCTCAAATGGAGATGAAGAGGATCACAGATGTAGAAGTGGGTAGCCATCTGGGAACTAGCGACCATCGAACAGTATGGTTCAAATAAACACAGCAATAGAGTCAAGCCATACAAAGGCAAAAGTACTAGACTTTAGGAGGGCTGACTTTGCCAAAATGGGTGAGCACCTAAGGAATGCACTAGCAAATGGGCAGGAAGGAGGGTGGAAGAACAATGGGGAATAATAAAACTGCCAACACAGAGGTAACAAGCCTTTGTGTGAAGCAAATAAACAAAACAAAAGCGATGTAAGAAACCACTATGGTTCTCAAAGGAAGTGGCAGTGAAGGTTCAAGAGAAAAGAAAGCATTCAGGAAGTACAAGGAATCACAGAAGGAGTAGGATAGAGAACTGTATCAGTTAAAGCAAAAGGAAGCTGGGAAGGCAGTCAGAACAGCAAAGGCCCAAACCGAGAAAAAATAGCCAACTCAGTTAAGAAGAGGATAAAACCTTTTATAGGCACATCAGGGAGCAAAGGAAGACCAAGGGAGGGTTAGTGAGGCTTAATAAAGGGAGGAGGGTGGGCAGAGGGTGAGTGTGAAAAGGCAGAGATACTAAACAAATATTTTTGCTCAGTATTTACAAAGGAAGAGGAGGTACCTAAAACAAACAGTAGAAACACTCTGGATACAGAAGTTGATACCAGCCCATTTACAGAAGAAAGGGTTCTGAAAGAACTCTTAAAACTGAAGGTGGACAAGCAATGAGGCCTGATGGGATTCATCCCAGAATTCTAAAAGAACTAAGGGTAGAACTAGTGACACCCCTGACTACCCTCTTTAACAAATCATGGGAGGATGGGGTGGTACCGAGGACTGGAGGAGGGCAGATGTGATTCCCCTTCACAAAAGTGGGAGCAAGGCAGAAGCAAGAAACTACAGACCTGTTAGTTTAACCTCAGTGGTAGGGAAAATGATGGAATCACTTCTGAAGGAAAGAATTGTCAGGTATCTAGAGGTCAGAGGGCACAGGACCCAAGGCAGCATGGATTCACAGAGGCCATGCCAGACAAATCTGATAGATTTCTTTGACTGGGTGACAAAGTAGTAGATCAGGGAGGGCTGTGGACATGGCCTACCTAGACTTTAGCAAGGCATTTGACACAATCCCACACAAAAGATTAATATACAAGTTAGACAGCTTGGGAGTGGGTCCCAAGATGACAGCCTGGGTAAAATTGGCTGGAGAATAGGACACAGAGGTAATAGTAAATGGAGTCCTCTGAAAGGGGGGTTACTAGTGGGGTACTGCAGGGTTCATTATTAGGACCGGTCCTCTTCAATGTCTTTATAAGCGATATTGCAGAGGGACTGGAAGGAAAAGTATGTCTCTTTGCAGATGACACAAGATCTGCAACAGGGTTGATGCACAAGGTGGGAGTGGAAAGGATGAGAAGGGACTTGGCAAGGTTAGAGGAATGGTCAAATGTATGGCAGCTTAGATTCAATGCTAAAGTGCAAGGTAATGCACCTGAAACAAAAACCCTGGGGAAAAGTACACAATGGGGTGAGATACTAACAACAACAAATGGAAAGGGACCTGGGGTAGTCATATCATATGACCTAAAGGTGTGCAAGCAATGTGTGAGGTCAGCAAGGAGGGCTGGGGAGATACTGGGATGCATGGGAGGCATCACCAGTAGAAAACAGGAAGTTATTATCCCTCTGTACAGACAGTTGGTGAGACCCCATCTGGAGTACTGCATGCAGTTCTGGAGACCCAGTCTCCGCAAAAGACATAGACAGGATGGAAGCTGTCCAGAGGAGGGCAACTAAAATGGTGCAGGGTCTGCACCGGAAGACATATGAAGAGAGACTTAAGGAGCTTAATATGTATAGCCTCGAGGAAAGGAGGGAGGGGGACATGATAGAAACTTTCAAGTACCTCAAAGGGAATCAACAAAGTCAAGAGGTAGCATCTTTCAAAAAAAGGGTGTGCAGAACAAGGGGCACAATTTGAAGATAGTGGGGGTGGCTCAGAGGTAATTTAAGGAAGTATTTTTCAGAGAGGATTGTAGATGCATGGAACAGCTTTCCGGAGGAGGTTGTGGAGTCAAAAACAGTGGTGGAATTCAAGCATGCATGGGACAGTCATAAGGCAATTCTGGGGGTGGGGGTAGGAAGAAGTAGGCTGCTGGTTAACTAGGATCTGCAGCTTATCCATTAGGTAGGAAATGGGCAGACTGGGTGGGCCAAGCGGTCCTTATCTGCTGTCAAATTCTATGTTTCTATGTATGCTTTACTGACAAATGCTGAGACCCGTGTTGTTTCCCTGTAATCTTCTCCAGCATTGTTACCTCTGTTGATTCCAGACTCTTTCTTCTGCCTTTGTTTTTGCAGTCTCTGTGGACTTGATGGGACTTGTGGGCCTACCACGAATCATTTCTGGAGCTCAATTCTTCACGGCACTGTTCAGCATTTACAGTAGGATGTGTATTATATGCTTCTTTGACAGTATCAGTGCTCATCAGCTTCTTATGTGTTTCTGCTGCAGAGTGCTCGTATTACCACTGGGGTCAGTCATTTGTTGACTATGTTACAGCTCAACTTGAATTGCTTCTGGCTCCTGTTCTACCCGTATCTGTCTTTCAGATTTCCTTCATACCTATGTCTTTCTCTGAGCTATGGTGTGTCTTTCTGTTTTAGTTGGATCAGTAGTTTGCCTTAGCGTCAGCTGTTTCTGGAGGTATGCATCTTGTGGATAGCTCCTTGCTCTATTCTCCCTCTTTGGTTCTTGACATGAGATCTGGCGACCTCCAAAGCTTCATTGCTTTCAGATAGTCTGTCTACCAATGGTATACTGATCCTGGACTTGCTGTTCACAACCTCTTGCTGATCTGAGCTGGTCTTCTGGTTCCTGCCCTGTTCATTGTCTGCACTCGATATTCCTCTTTCCATAGCTCCTCCTGTCTGCCCTGGCTGACCATTCAGCTTGCCTCAGCCCTCATCATCCTCGATGTCAGGGTCTACTTCCCTCGTAGCCTGCGTTGGATATTTCCTTTGGGCATACCTATCATTACTCATGTGCCCGCATCATCGACCCACTGCCCTCATGCCGCATGTATCCGGTTCATGATTCCATCCATCATCAGCCATCAGATTTACTCCAGTCATGGCTTCTATATACTCATCTTGCCACAGTTTTCTATTAGCCTGCGTTGTCATTCATATTGTTGGGCCATCTCTGGCTGACTCCATCTGACCTTCCATTGAACCTGGCCTGCATACCACTTCATCCAGCTCGCCCTACTGCCGTTCTCATCTTATATCGACTGGGTCCTGTGCTGCCCCATTGACCTCATTCCATCCTTTGTCCTTTCATACCTCACTTTCCTGTACTAGCATCCATGATTTCAATCCATTATCGTACCTCATCTGTTTCCTTAGTTTGCTTTCCTTGTCTTAGTGTCTTTTCTAGTCCCAGCCATCATGGCTTTGCTCCTCTTAGCTTTACTCCTCATCGTACATCATCCAATTTTCTCACTTCCATACCCCTGGTTCCAGGTGTGCCTTCTTGGCCTCAGAATATACAGTACATCATCTCATCATTCAGTCACAGCACTCCTCATCATCAGTCTTCTTCAGCCTCCATCTTTTCCTGGGCACATCTGGATATCCCTCGATCATCTGACCTATGCATGGATTGACTCCTTCCCATCACCTCCTTGGGTATACCCTTCTAGGGTCCCTGCCGCATCATGTTCCTTCTTGATCTGTGCTTCCTTTTGGGGTTCTTCCCTGTCTAGTTATTTTCCTGCTTGTATCCTTCCCTTTTCTGAATCATTCTTTTTATGCTACCTCATGTTCTTTCTTTGATCTGTGTTTTCTTTTGGGGTTTTACCTATCCTGCCATCATCATCCTTACTCATATCCTTATTTAGCATCATACATCCTTAAATCAAAATATCTGGATATCCCTTGCTCCTCTGACTTCTACATGGATCTACTCCTTCCTATCAAATACTCGAGCATACCCTTCTTGAGTCCATGCTTTATGTTCCTCTGACATCATTCTCCTAATTATGTCTCACATTAATGAACCATTCTCTTGATTAACATACATCCTCAAATCAAATGTCATCAGCCTGGAGAAAAGGCGACCTAAGCCTTGGATCCCCAGAGGTTCCTCCTTAAACAGTTTTTTCCTCTCCTCTGTGCCAGTGGTCATAATATTAGTTAGTTAGTGCTTTCTTCAGGTTAGTTAGTTAGGTTCTGCTGTTGGATGGAGGCAGATGGTGGCCCCGGCTTTCCCTCTCTCCTTGGGAAGTCAGCCCTTATCATCTTTTGAATTCATTCATCATCCTAGCATCTTCGATGCTTTCGACATCTTCAGGTATTCTTTTGGGCTTCTTCCTAACCTACCTTTATCTGATGCAATCATTCCCATGGTGTCTGTGGGGAAACCCTTCTCTAGGGTTCCTTGCATCAATACCCTACAGAGATGGTATATCCATGGATAGAGAGGAGGAAAGCCACAAAGTAAATCAAGTTACACAAGCCGCCTCATATCCCATCCAGTTGCGTAAGCACATAGAACTGTGAATTGCAGATGTGGAGATCCTTACATCTGTCATTTGCTGGCAAAGTCGATGTCATTAAGATGAATAGTGCCCTTGATTCCTAAATGTCTTACCCAGCTCTCCCTCCCATTCAGTCAAATATGGCTTCATAAAGTAGATACGATGATGGGGGATTTTCTTTAGGATAGGAAACCTCCAAAGTTTAGCAAAGTTAAACTCCAATGTCATTGTAGCAGAGAGGAGTGGGTTCTACCCTGGCTCTAGGGCTATCATGTAGCCTTTATATCAGCACAGTTTGACATTTTCTGTGATGAGAACTAGAAACACATCTCTTGGTGGCTACTCTCCAGTGATTATACTTTATATTAAGAAAGGTCCATGCAATCAATCTCTACCCTCCATTTCCCTCTCCCTCAACTATTTGAAAAAGCTCCATTGCTGGCTAGGGAAGAGCATGACCAATGGCTATGGTCCCCATTGTGTGGTAATCAAATTTATTAATCATGGCTCAGCTGGTTTATTGGATTATATGGGACAAGCAAGAGCATACACATAGTCATAGATGTCCTTTCTCTTGATCTTTGCTGTCTTGACCCCATTGAGGGTCTGATGCAGTGCTATCAAATTCAAGAAGGGACTTCTGGAGATTTCTATGGCTCAGGGACACGTTCAAAAACTGCAGCTCAAAGGCAAACATATCTCCTCATCTTCACAGTTCACTCTCTGCACTGGTTTGTCTATTTATATAAAAGTTTCACCAGAAAGATATGCTGAGCAATTTGCTCATTTCAGATGTGTCCTAAGGAACAATGCAGTAGAAAGGAGAGGTAGTCTAATATACAGAATGCTGAGGATTCCCATCTGGACCCCTCTGTATCTGCCAGCCTGGCTTGGCAGACAGAGTTGCTTGCAAATTTCTCCAGAGCAATTGAACCACAGTTTTTTCTAAATTTAGTCTCTCGTCCCCATGACTTACCTCTGTCCGCCAGCATTCACCTTGGATTGCCTCCTAGGGCATGGCCATTGAGAGTCCCTTTGTAACTCCCAAACAGTGCCATGTGTTAGCATGATGGTGGTGAAGTGCCTCCAGCAGATGCATGGGGCTTTGCAGGATGGGCATCATCTTGCCACAGCCAGAGTCCTGTTTTCCCCATTGTTGTTGGGAAGTGTGGTGTGCAATGTTGTAAGGGTCCAAGTGCTCACATCTGGCACACCTCCCAACACCTCAGCTGTGATGGCCTCAGCCTCTGACATGGGTTGGTCAACCACTGAGTGCTTCCCCACCCTCCCCCTGAAGAGAGGGCAGTCCATTGGACACTGATCCTCCTCCCCTGGTCAACCCCGATGCTCCAAGATTGTGCCTGATCCTGAGTCGCTGGCATGGTGACAAGTAAGACATGGTGCCTCAGCCCTCCAGCCACCAGGCCAGCCCACAATGGAACCTCTGTTGTGAAAGACTCCATAAGGCCTGCAAAGATGGTCTGAGCCAGTTGATCCAAAATAAAAGCTTACATTGGTGGCACTGCACTCACACTCTGCTCAGATCTATGTGAGTCTTGAACCATGACCTCTGTTGGCACTGCCAAGACCCAGGTCCTTCCCTAATACATGTTCTTTGAGCTTTCCATCTCTTCAGTCCTTTTGACAATCAGTCCAGAACATATGTACGGTAACTCAACTTTGGGATGTGGGCATCAGGTCTCATCAGGAACTTTACTTCTAGGTTGTTTTCTCTGACACTATCCCACAGTAAATACAGTGGTGTCAATGGCTCACAGCAGCCAGTGTTGCTGCAAGCACCTTATCCTATGCAGATGACAGTCCCCAAAGGTCACATC
The DNA here is from genome assembly GCA_016271365.2 of Neoceratodus forsteri. Lineage (NCBI taxonomy): Eukaryota > Metazoa > Chordata > Ceratodontiformes > Ceratodontidae > Neoceratodus > Neoceratodus forsteri. The sequence goes on along the minus strand of CM057451.1, from coordinate 839,375,228 downwards.
TGTGAGTGAGTGGCTTCTTGCTTTTGGCACACTAGCTACACTTGAGCATCTCTCTAGTTTTGCTAATCACACTGTTATATGTGGTCTCCATGCCCTAATTAGCCTCCCACTGTGAACCTTAGACAAACCTTTATGATATATATATTATAGCAAATCACTACTAACTTGTAGGACATTGGCACTTACAGTATGAGTGTAAGTAGCCAGGAAAACATTATGATTCCATTTTATTCTACTTAGTAACAGCATGGAGTAAGCCAAGACATTTGTCTTTGTCATATTCTGATATCTTAGCCAGCACTGCCATCTTTTGGATTTGTGTATAATTACATCACATTCAGTATTTTCATGTACCAACTGCACCTTCTTTGTTCTAAGGAATGATGATCGCAACAAAATTGTATAATGTTATCTATAACTGTGGAGCTGCATCACTTTTGCCCAAAAGGGCCTGCCTATAACTCTAACAGTAATTATAATATACGTATGAACTGGCTGTTACCATAGTCACTATCTTACTATAAAAACTGTTGCATTACTATTCTCACTGAGACTATCATGGGGGATTGATATACTCCGGCTCCCAGTATCAACTTGGCTGAAGATACTGTTTAGGGTGTAAGTCTAATCCTTGTAAGTAATAAACAAGTTATTACTGCTGTGCCACTTGTTTATCATTTCTTCTGCTGGATTATTATCATCCAGAATCTGAGGAGGGTTTAGGGTTCCCTAGCAACACCATGAAACAGTCCTATCTCCGCTGGTCTCCCATTCTCAAATCCCCATTTTACCAACTCCCTCAGCCTCCTATATATGTGGAGTTTTCTCCTCAGTCCCCCCTCCCAATGTACATTTTCTATAAATATATGTTTTCATAACAATGAATTGGCATTGACAAGCTGTTAAGGTTTACTCTTTCTCTATTATTCTCTGTTCTCTGTGTTGCTAGTTGAACTGTTTCCTACAGAATATGAATACTTTCAGGAACCTAGAGGTTATATTACCTTTGGCTATAGATTACTCATGTGATATTCTGATTGATGCTGATCTGATGCAATTATCTTGTAATCCCTCTAGTAATTGTCATGATTGCATAATGTTTTCTTGGTTCCTTGTTATGTTTATATGTGCCTGTTTGCTTTGTTCTGCTTTTCTCTTTATTAAAACCAATTAACCAGAATAAATCAGCATAAATGAAATGGAAACAATGGTGCTAATATATCATAGTGGGAACACAGGGGCTAACATCCTTGAGGTGCTAATTGTGTGACTCTGAGCAAGTCACTTAATTTCTTTGTGCCTCCAGGTTGCCACTGGAAGTAAGCCCCGGCTTAGTGTGCCTTTCCTGGTTAAACAATTTCCTCTTTTTCCATTCCCTAACATGGCACATTTTAACTATGAAGATAGTAGCTAGCGCTTTGATTGTTAATTTGCTTAAAATATCACAAAGCATACTAATGTTGAAAATTCCTTTCTTTGATACAGTTTCTCTAAATCCTAACGATGAACCAATCATTAATCAAAGGTAACATGAAAATGTGTGAGAATCTGCAGCTGCTTGCAATGTTCCTATTTTCAGAAATGATATTCCAACAATACAATGATCTGTGCTTAACTATATGAATAAAGGCTGATGTAAAAAGTGATAGGATATTTTATTTTGTTAATTTTAATGGGCAGCATTCTGTATAGTTTTCTTCATGGAGCAAGAAATGTGAAGTTTTATGTTTGGCACTGCATGGAATTGGCATAAAGCACTGCTTTTATTGGTAAAATGCTTGTGGTCAATTTCAAAATCAACACAATGGCAGAGGAACAGCTCCACAGTCCTGGTTCCATGAAGAGAACTATGAAGAATATGGTCTATAACAAGAAACAATAATTCAGGGACAGTTAAATGTGAACAGTTTTGTACATTTTTTTTTTTATTCAGGGACTAGAACATTACAAATGTTACAAATAGATATACATTTCTTGTCACTTTTAAATACTTCATATAAAAGATATAAATCATACATGCTATGCTTTGCATATATTTATATACAGTATATTTACACAATTTGTTATTGACTTTACTGTACTAGACAGTGACATAGAACAAGCATACTTCCTGGGCAATACTCAGCTACTAGGACAATACAGTTGCAGAGACATTACATTGACACTCCCAATTTGTGTCCATAAGTGCAGGCAGTGCAGCTTAGTGGTTAAAGGCACTGAACTGTAAACCAGGAGATCTGGAGACCTGAACTCCTGAATTTAAATCTCATCAACCCCACTTGTATACAGTGTGTTCTTGAGCAAGTCACTTAACATTTTTGGAGGGAGTTGCTGACAGTCACAAAGAAGGAAAGAAACCTGGGGGTTATTATTTCAGACAACCTGAAAATGTCAAAGCAGAGTATAAGGCAGCTGGGAGAGCCAGTGGCATGCTGGGGTACATATACAGGGTATCACCAGCAGAAGGAGGAGGTAGTGATGCCACTATATAAAACCATGGTCAGGCCACATGGACTACTGTGTGCAGTTCTGGAGGTTGCACCTTCATAAGGACATTAACAGGCTGGAGATGGTCCAAGAAGGTTGACTAAGATGGTACATGGCTTGCAACACAAGACTTATGAGGAGACATTAAGGGACCTCAATATGTACTTACTGGAAGAGAGGGGAGGAAGAGGAACATGATATAAATATTCAAGTACCAAAGGGTATAAACAAGAGTGGGGGAGACATTTTCCATTACAAGAGGAGCACAGGAATGAGGGCACATGACATGAAATTGTAAGGTGGGAGGTTAAGAGGGAATGTGAGGAGGTTCCTCTTCACAGAGAGGTTGGTGGATGCATGGACTGCTTTTCCTCAGGAGGTGGTGGGAACAAGCATTGTGGATGGATTCAAGCATGCTTGGAACAGGCATAGGGAACCATAGAGGTACAGCAGCGGTGGGTCAGAAGCAGTAATCCAGTGCAAGGGCTTATGGGCAGACTAGATGGGCCTAGTGGTTCTTATCTGTCAACAATTTCTATGTTTCTTTGATTCTATGTGTCTTGTGACTTTACAAGAATGCAACATTTTACGTAGAGAAGCACAGCATCCTTAATCAGACATCTAAATGTTAACTCATTTTGGTGCATGTGCACCTTTTTCAGGGTACAAAGAAACCCAAAGGAGTCAGGTACACCACTCACAAAAGGAGCTACAGTACAGACACTCAGTTTACAAATGTAAATAAAAAAAAGATTTTCATGGTAACAAAGAGTGGAAACACAATCCAATATGATCCTTTCCTAATGTCCACTGGTACCTCTGCTAGAGTTCTGTGGAAAGTGGAATTTCAACAGTGCAATTCTGTCAGACTGGCCATTCTGCTGGTGGAAAGGAGTTCACAGTTTATTGTTTCATTCCACAGAATTTTGCAAGTAACCAATAGATCCATTATTGAATCCATGGGATGCAATTCCATGGATTGAGTATGTGTCCATGAGGTGGGTTTGAAGTGGATTGAAGAAATGGCATTCAGATGATGTGAGTTATTCTTCAGATTGTTGTCCTGCAAGCAATGAATGCAATTTCCATGGAATCAAGTGGGCAAATGTAATTAAATATACTGCCCAGTTACTTTCTACTGACCTTGACACATATCTTGGTGTGCATAAAGATGTCTTAGAAAATGGGTTTCAGAAATCCTTAAAGCTGATTGGTTTAGACCACTAGCTATCCAGTCTGGTATGAGGCAACAGAGACCAGGAAATAATGAGTCCCTGTCTCTGCAATCTGATTACAATCAAATGTTTGTGCCAATAGAACTTTCAATTTTAGGGACTTCTGGTGACACAAGTGACTTGAATGGACACCAAGCTTCGTACTCCACTCCGGGTGAACTATCTAATATAATCTAACACTTAAAACACCGAATTTACCATGAATAAATACTTAGCCTACCTATCAAAACCCCAAAGAGATGGGCGCATGAAAAAAATCACTGGTGGATCCACAGTCCAGTAACTTGGACTTGAAACTACATTCACCTGCAGGCCTAAGCCCAGCTCCCTCGTGGTCCTCTCTAGTCTCGGATTGGCTGGCGATGATTCAGGCTCTGACACAGGCTCTACTATTTCCAGATTTGACAGTCACAAAATCCTGAAGCTCTTAGACAGAATCAATGAAAGGTCACAGATATACAAAAAGATTTTAAGAAGCTGGAGACACGTACATCCTCGATGGAAAACCAGATAGAAATGGTCCAAAATGGCGCATGGCCTATGGGAGATCCTGACATACTTATATAAAGAGAGTGGCTCTCCCTCTGAGCTGAAGATGCAGGGGCCAGAGCTAGAAGGAATAATGTTCGGGTTTTCAGTATCCCTGAAGGAGTCGAGCAAGACCAGCTTTATGGAGTGTTGGCTATGCACGGAACTTAAACTGGAGGAAGATTTCACTCTTGATATCGAGTGAGCTCACTGGACTGTAGCTCCCAAGCCCAAACCTGGAGCCCTTCAAGGTCTATTCTAATGAAGTTTTTGAAATTCCCAAATAAGGAAAAATATTCAAACTGGCCTGGGCTAAAAGGGATCTCAATCTGGATGGATCCAGGGTATATATGGACCAGGATTTTCCACGGTCATGCTGGCCAAGAGAAAGAAGCTACTTTCAGTGGTTAAACAACTGAGAGAAAAAGGTATGAGCACAACTCAGATATCCAGCCAGGTTGTGGACAGACAGTAAAGATGGGATCAAGTTGCTTGATAACTTACTAGCAGCGGCCCGCTTCCTGGAATCTGCAGGCATTTCTCTCCCAGACCTAAAAAGAGCAAAGGCAGAACAAGAGATTGAGGAGCTGTTGTGGTCTGTGGCCCTGGGAGGTTGTCGCACAGGAAAGTCGAGGCTGGAGTCATGCTTCCCCTGCACTCCAATGTGGCCAGATGGATTACCCCACACAAGAAAACCTGAAAGCATAGAGCCCTGTTTTGGCCGAATTTGAATTTACATCTCCCTGCCTATACAATGTCAATTTAAACTTAACAAATAATCATGCTTAAAGAAGTACATTAAGCCTTGCCCTCGATTTTTCACCACACAAGCTTATCCTCTTGTCCTGATGTTCAATGGACCGGGAGGTGGCAGGGCCCAATAGAGATTAGGGAACCTTACTCTCCTAGGGATTATTCCCAGGTGCAACTTCCTGTTATGCGGACCCCTTGTGTTCTGCCTTTTAGTGGTTCCCCAGGTCAATTTCACCAGGGAATTTGTCACAGGCCCAAATTTCAGGACTGTCTCAGACTCTTCCACTTCTTGTCTCCAGACAGCAAAAGATTTGCTCCCAGAAACAAACTCACACAAGTAATACAGTATTTACTAAACTTTATTCAGTGATTGGTTGTAGTCAGTTCCTCCATTTACTTTGCCCAGAGAATCTAACGTCCCCAATACTTTCCACTACGATCTAATATGTCCATTGGAATTTGTTGAATCCAGTTTTATTGCTACAACAGGCAGCAGACAAATTTGTTCTATTTCTTGAATGGGGATGATCTTTGCCAGCAGGACCAGTGGGCGTGTGTGGTAGTGCCTGCTTTTCTTTACAGGATGATGCTCTAATATGGGAAAGGGGCTCAAGACAGAATTGTTGTGGGGGGACTTGCTTATCAGGTGTTATCCACCAGTGATATGCAAATTGCATTGGTACAAATAATAAGGGAGGGGAGGGGAGGAAAGACAATCATGATTTTGCATTTTGGTTGATATTGGGGTGGGTAGTTTTGTTGATAATTGTTGTAGAGTGGCATCTCTTAGACTCTCTTAGATTGGATTTTAGTTAAATAGAGTTGTGGTAGTTTGTCCTCAGGATACAGTACTGGCTGTTACATTCTCCAGTTAGCTCCTGAACCCTAGACTTCAGGTTGGGAGAATTAGAGCGTGGTTTCATTCTAACACTTTTCCGAGACATACCGTCAGAACAGGATGTGCACCTATGGTCCGCTAGGTGGGCTTCCTACTATCGAATTCTAAGTAAAAGGAATGGGTCACATGACTTTGATGTAGGTGAGAGCCTCGCACCTTTAATCCCAGCAAGGGTTTATTTCCCTCAGGGACTCCATCTTTCCCCATTTCTGTGGCTTAGAATCAGCTTTTCTTTGCTGATGGATTGGTGGCACTCCAGTTCAGGTACTACTGTACACCTCTCTAGTCAGCCTTAGCCCCCCCTCATTTTCTCCCGGGGTGCTACCAGTTAATAATCACCAGGTGTGATGCTCATTGTTCTAAAGTTCATGTGTTCTTGTTTATACTTCCTTGCCTTTTTTCTATGCTTTTTCTGTGTATATTTTTCTGAGGCGGATATATCTGGAAGGGGTGAATGGTGCTGTTCCAGATGAAACAGAGTTAGTTATGATCTAACCTTTTTAATGGCTGAGCTAAAAATCTGTTCCATCAATGTGAAAGGTATAAACAATGTAGTCAAACGTATGAGAATTTTAGGTGAATTAAGAAAAGAAAACTATGATGTGGCTTGCTTGCAGGAAACCAGGCTCTCCATAGCGAACATCTAAAACTCTGGAGGGCATGGGTTGGGTCGGTTTATTCTGATGCCCACCACACACACAAAAGGCAGAGGTGGTGGAACTAATCCATAGGGGAGTACCCTTCCAAGTTCAAAAGGTCACCACTGCTGGTACAGGCAGACTAGTGTTCATTTCTGGGGTATATAGTGGCCGTCCATTCATATCCTCTCAGTGTATGCACCCACCACCCCACAGGAATTCTTCCGATATCTCTTCTGCACAATGGTTGGTCTCTCAGAGGGCAAAATAATCTGTTCAGGGGATTAGAATTGTGTAGAAGACCAGTAGTGAATAGGAGTTCCACTGTAGTTAGAGCCCTGTGGGCATGCTCCAGACTTCTAAACAACTTGTGTACAGAGTCAGGGTTGGTCAATCCCTGGAGGCAGAAGAATCCTTCCTCAATGGATTTTACTTTTATTCAGCAGCACCCAATTCATACTCCAGATTAGATAGATTTTATACTCAAAAGGGTTAGTACACATTTTTGAGATACCCAGATTCTCCGGTGACTTTTTGGATTATGCTATGGTCTCTGTTCACCTGAGATGGGAACTGCCATGACGGGAGGTCACTGGAGATTTGATCTGGTCTCATCAATGATAAACAATGTGTGGAATCCACCAGTGAGGTTATTAAAATTACCTAAGGGAAAACATGGAGGCAGGTTTCTCCCTAAATTTATTTGGGATGCCCTTAAGGCAGTCATGCAGGGTCATACAATAGCTTATGCCTCATACAAAATAAACACCACCAGACCCACCTTGAGGATATTTTAGAAAAGATCAAGGCTGTAGAAGTGGAACACAAGCACACCAGGTGAAACTCCACCCTGGCCCTTCTCTGGAAGACTAGAGCAGAATACAATTCCCTAATGCTGAGACACACGGAGAACATTTTAAGATATACCAGGCAGCGCTATTATGGGAGGAGAGGATGGGCAGACTGCTGCTACGCCTCCAAAAGCAGGAGGCAGACAGATACATCCAGCAAACTCAAATTACAAGTACTGTATTTGGATAATGCCATGAAATGGAATATACATATGGGTTATGTATTACAAAAGATGGGAAAATGCCTGGGGGACTTATATAGAATTAAAGGGTGTATGTTTAAGCATATTAGAAAACATGTGGTTACAACATTAGTCCTTCCTCTTTTGGACTATGGGGACATAGTCTATATGGGTACAACACATACAGTATTATCTAAGATAGATGTGATGTTTAATAAATTGGCCAGATTTATACTGGGAGCACTGAGAATGGCACAAAGTCAGTAGTTATATGATCTGCTGGAATGGGTTTTCCTAAAGATAGAGAGGCTTTCTCATGTATTAAATTTTATGGTAAAGTGTAATGAAGGGATGGTTCCTGACTACATATTGGATGAATTACAAATTAGGGAAGTTAAATTAGGACTACGTTCTGCTTATGGTACTGAATACAAACAACCTAAAATTAAGACAGAACTTGGATGTACACATTTTTTCAATAGAGGCCCCAGATTTGAAACACCATGCCACATGGTTATAGATCAAGGATAATGGGTATATACCATGGTAAAATTATAGCCTGGTTTCAACGAAGCTATTAAGAATGTTAGTGAGGAATTACCTGATGTGTAAAAACTGGAATAGTTATATTCTTGTTGTTTTAATGGATACTTGAACTTTACAGTGCAATAATGTCTGTTATGATTTTGTGTTATGTATTATGTGCATTGTAGGACATGCCTCATTATGATGTTCAATGAATTTGATATTTATTATGATGTTTTATAACTGCATTGTGTTTATGTTTATATTAGATGTAATCTAGGGCCTCGCTGAAAATGAGCTTGTCTCATTCGAGTTGTACCTTTTCACTGATATGAATTTCAGTTGAATAAAAATTGTACTACTACATCACTCTCATTCAAACATTAGACCCCAGCTTACCCCAATAACTCAACCCTCAGGAATAGTGGAGGAGTTTCTTAAGTATTACAAAAACTTGTACACTGAAGAGAGAGAGGACCAGATCATGGTCAAAAAGTTTTAGAGTTCCTGGATCAGGTGACCCTGCCTGCATTATCAAAGCCAAAGCGCTGCATTGGAATCCAGCTTCTCTGAAGAGGTGACACATGATTATAAAATCTCTTAAATCAGGGGCGCCTGGCCCAGACAGATTCAAATCAAATTCTTTAAATGCTTTTCAAAGGAATTGGCTCCCTACTTACAAAATTTGCACCATAGCTCATGCGAGCTAGACCACCCTGACACTCTAGAATGAGGCCCTTCTGTCAGTACTACTTGAGCCGGAAACACCTTTCCTGTGTTCAAGTTACAGATCTATTTCTATTAAATCAAGATGCAAGAATATATGCCAAAGCTATTAGTGCATGACTCCAGAATGTTATATCAATCCTGGTGCACCCAGATCAGACTGGATTCATTCCAGGCAGACATATTCAGGGCAATATTCGTCTCTTGTTAAATACTCTCTCCTTGGCTGGTTCCCCAATAGATAAGGACCTCCAGGCAAGTTGTCTCACTTGATGCAGAAAAGGCATTTGACCACCTGGATTGGACCTATCTCGATTACACATTGGGTAAATTAGAAGCGAAGATAAATTCAGGAATTGGGTTAAAAATACCTACAGTGACCCCAGAGCATGGGTCCATGTTGATGGGGTTACCTCTCCCCTTTCAGCATCAGAAGGAATACTAGACAGGGCTGTCCGCTCTCTCTCCTCTCTTATTTGCCCTCAGCATGGAACCTTTAGCTGCTTACATCAGACAATCTCAGGCTTTTGGGGGAATTAGGGTAGGTGGAATGGAGTTGAAGATGTCACTATATGCAGATGATACCCTTCTGTACATTTCAGACCTAGAACAGTCACTCCCAGCTATCTTTAACCTCCTCTCAGAGTTTGGAAAGATCTCTGGGTACTAAATCAATCAGTTTAAAACTGAGATGATTCTGGTGGGTTAGTGCAGGATATCCCACTCCAGACATATGTTTCATCAAATGGCAAAATCCAGCTGCAGATATTTGGTGATTTGGATCCAAGAATCCTTAGCAAAATTTATCATTATAATCATTTCAAATTTTACAAGAAACACAGGCAGACTGTAACTGGTGGAAAGAGCTGCCCTTTCCTCTCTGGCAGAATAGAAATCTTAGGAATGAATGTCCTGCCTCACTTCCTGTTTCTGTTTATGTCCCTACCAAATAGGCCCCCAAAACATTATGGAAATCAGTTAAATCCACCTTATCTAGAGTTGTTTTCTTAGGAGAAAACCTCGAGTCAAATGGAAGGTTCTAACAGCACCAAAGGAGGGTGGGGGCTAGGATTTCCCAATTTTGACAAATATTTTTGGGCATCTGAGTTACAAGCCTTGATTCCTCTGATGAGGAGAAATCCTCACAGTGGGTGGAGCAGAAGACTTGCGTTCTGCCCCTGCCCAACATTAGTGACATGCTTCTCTTGGACAGAGTCAGACTGCTGAAGGTGTCTTTTGACAGCCCCTGGATCCAAGTGCTGTTGGAAGTATGGAAGGAGGCATGTGAAGCCCTCAAGCTACCTCTCAGCCTTCATCCCACAACCATGTTGCTGAGTTGCTTCGACTTTTCCCTCTCAGATGGGATCTTTCCTTATGGATTTGGGCTAGATTGGGCCTGTGAACACTGGGGCAGTTCTACACTGGGGACATGGTAAAATCTTTTCAACAACTGATAGAAGAATTTGAACTCCCTCATAAGGATTTGTTTTGATATTTGCAGCTCCAGCACTACCCGATATCTGATAATAAAGCACACACTAAATCTTAACCCCTTGCAGGAAGGCATCTTCTCCATGGCCCAATCTTCAGAACTAAAAGGCGGGTATCAAAAATTGTAAGTCTCCTCTCCTCTCCTCTCTAGAGGTTGACCATTTGGTTCACATTAAGGAACACTGGGCAGCAGAGGCAGGTGTCATTCTCAGTGAGTCTGAGTGGAATAAGGTCTGGCAGGAGTCCACCTTACCTCGGCTTCCTTGTTTTGAAGGAATTTAGGTGATGAGTTATAGTTCAGTACTTCTGCCCTCCAGTAGTCAATACACATGTGGAAAACACTCCTCTGATCTATGCTGGAGGCTGCCAATCCAGGGTACATACACACATATTTTGGGAGTGTCCAGATTTATAGAATATTGGAATTTGATTAGGTCAGTTGTAGGGAAGATTTTCAGTATTACCCCCGAAGATATCCTTCGTTGTTGCTGTGCTTCCAGTTGCCCTAAAGTCCAGGTCTCTTTGTTATCTGTTTTATATTCTTATTGCTGAAGCCCTTAATGGCATTACTCATTGCTAGCTTACAACCAGGAAACCTTCCTTGGAATCTTGGTATAGGATATACCTTGGAATATTAGAAATGGAACTTCTTACTGACAAACTCTGGTTGCAAGTGGACAGATTTGAGGTCAGATGGCTCCCATTTTTCACTATCGAGCCTCAAGGGACCATAAAGACATTTTGGAAATCCTGGTGGAGCAGTCCTGATTAACTTCCAGTAAACTGGATCAAGGTTTTCCACACCAGGAGATTGCGCTCTTTTAATTTAATGAACTTGGATCTTATATCCTCCCGCTCAGCAGATTTGAGGTAATTGGCCTTTTTCCAACAATATGTTCCCCTCATCTCCCTCTCCATGTGACCCTCTTTCATTCTAGTTGTGAGTCCTCTCCCCTCTTCTTTTTTATGTGACTAAAAAAATGCTTTCCCCTTCTTTCTTGGCAGAAGACACAAGGAGGAAAGAGTGCTGTGTGACTGGACTTCTCTACTGGGACTAAAAAGTAGAACTCTTGCACTTGGACCTTTAATTTAGGGTACAAAACAAACTAACAAACACAACAAAAAAAATAGTGTGTTTGTCTGAATTAACAAGACCAAATGGTTATCTGAACAGTTATCTAGGTGTAAATCTCGGTGACTGAGAAAGGGCTTGATAGCTGTGCAGTTTAAATTACTTGTAGAAAGATCTAGGAAGTAGGGGAGGCGGTTGCTAGAAGGAGCTAAATTTAAAGACTGCCTTAGAAAAATTCTGCTAGTAGCTTGGCAGAAGACACCAGGAGGAAGGAGTGCTGTGTGACTGGACTTCTCTACTGGGACTATTGCCCCTCCTTCCTCCCTCCCACCCAAAGCTAATTCTCTTTTATAGGCACAGGATTTGACTGACAACAGGAACTTCCTGCTTGGGAGCAGGAAGTGAGTGATCTAAACCACCAAAGACCCACCATCCTAGAAGGGCAAAGTAGCTCTCCTGCCCCTCTAGCTGTTGGAGGTCTGCATCTGAGCAAGTAAAGGGGTCTACAGAGAAATATAGGCTCTTCTTGTCTCAGAACAGGACAATCAGGAGCTTAAAGGCACAGAGGCAGAAAGTAAGTGAAGAGAGAAGGAAAAAAAAACAAGAAAGAATAAGGATTCCAAACAACAGTTAAGGAGGCAGAAATAAGACATGATGGGGGTGGTGCAGTGCAGTGGCTGTGAAGCAGCAGTCTTCCAGGAGACATTCTGGAGGATGCAGTGTTGTCCCATCTGCAGGCACCTCTGGACTGAGGGAGGAGGTTGCTCATCTCCAGGCTGAGTTGGCAGGATTTGTGGGACCTCCTCTTCCATCCAAGGGACCACCAGTGCCACTGCCGTTGCCTCCAGAGGTAGCCAAGAAAGAGAGTGGTTGGACCACAGTGGGCTCAGGAGTGTGTGGTGGTGGAACAGAGGTGCATCCCTCCAGTTGTACCTCTCCACAATTCCTATGCCATTCTGGCAAAGTGTGGTTCCTCTATGGAGGCACCACGCAGTGGAGACCAGGAGGATGCTGGGAACCTCCAAAAGGAAACCCCACAGTATGGTGGCATTGGACCCCACAGGGAAGGAAACAACTCCTGGTGGGGGACTCCATTGTTAGGAAGGTAGAACTGGGGAGGAAGGGAGAGGAGGTAAGGTGCCTGCCTGACGCCATGGCTTGGAGGACAGGGAATGAATTCCCAGGATTGCCAGAACAGTTGCAAAGGGAGGAACTGGATGTCATTGTCCACCTAGGGACAAATGACCTGGCTAAGAAAGGGATTAGAACAGTACAGGAAGAGTTTATGGAATTGGGGAGGGCCTTAGACAAGTAGCACTCACACTAACCTTCTAGGAAGTGCTGTCCATCTATGGAGTAGGAGAGGATAGGGTGTTCTGCACAATGGAATTCAATCAGTGGTTGAAAACTGGTGCATAGCTCAGGGATTTGGCTTCATTGGGGACTGGGGTCCACCTGGAGTGATGCAAGCCTATACTGGCATGATGGGTTGCATCTGTCCAGGAGGGAACCAGGATCCTAGGTGATAGATTTAAATGCTTCATTGGGAAGCATTTAAACTAGCCAAGGGGAGGCACTGGAAAGGAGCAGGAAATCCTAGCCCCCAAACAAAATCACGGTAGTAAGTGCAGTAAACACCAACATAGAGGTTTCGATAGGGAGAGGCAGGGGTAAATGGAGAGTGACAAGGGCAAGAATGACAGGAATGGGGCAAAAAGGAGTAAGGCCATCAGGAAATGGAGGGTATAAGTACCATCGCCGTAGTCTGGGCAACAAGCTCCTGAACTGGTGGCTTTGATGGAAGAGGATGCCTGGATATTGTAGCAGTCACAGAAACATGGTACACAGAGAACCATGACTGGGATGTTAACATACCAGGGTACATAACTTACAGGAGAGACAGGCAAAGGGAGAAGAGGGGAAGAGTAGCTCTCATGTAAAGGAAGGAATAAAAGCAACTGTAACAAAAGAGTAAGCGGGAGGAGAGGAAGCACTGTGGGTCACCCTGGAGACTGGAAAGGGCACCACAATCTGCACAGGAGTTGTGACAGACCCCATGTCAGGAGAGGGAATGGACAAGGATATGATAGAAGGCATTCTTAGGATGGCAGAGAAAGGGAGATACTGTTGATGGGAGACCTGAATATGCCAGATGTTAACTGGAGCACATTTTCTGCAGCCACATCCAAAAGTAGGGCCATTCTCAATGCCCTACAAGTGGCAGAGCCTCAGACAGCTAGTTTCAGAACCCACTCATAAGGGTGCAATCTTAGACCTCATACTCTCAAATGGGGACAGTGAGAGAATCTCAGATCTAGAAGTGGGTTGCCATCTGGGAAGAAGTGACCATCAAACAGTGTGGTTCATATTAAACTCAGCTACAGAGTCAAGCCATACAAAAGTGAGGGCACTGGACTTCAGGAGGGCTGACTTTGGGAAGATGGGTGAGTGCCTCAGAAAAGCACTATCAAACAGGCTAGAAGGAGGGTGGAGCAATAATGGGAATCATCAAACTGCCATCACAGAGGCAACAAGCCTTTGTGTGAAACAAATAAACAAATCAAAATGAAAGAAAAAGCCACTATGGTTCTCAAAAGAGGTGGCTGGGAAAGTCAGGAGAAAAGATAGCATTCAGAAAGTATAAGGAAACACAGAAGGAGCAGGACAGACAGCTGTACCAGTTAAGGCAGAAGGAAGCATGGAGGGAACTCAGAATAGCAAAGGCCCAAACTGAGGAAAAGATAGCCAACTTGGTTAAGAAGGGGGTAAAACCCTTTTATAGGTACATCAGAGGCGTAGAAAGACAAAGGGAGGGATAGTGAGGCTGAATAGAATGAACGGTGGGTGGGCAGAGGGGACAGTGAAAAGCAGAGATACTGAACAAATATTTCTGCTCAGTATTTACAAAACAGGAGGGGATTGCTTAATCCAATTAACAGAAGCACTCCTGATGGGGTTGATCCCAGTCCTTTCACAGAAGAAAGGGTTCTGCAAGAACTCCTAAAACTGAAGGTGGACAAAGCAATGGGGCCTGATGGAATTCACTCCAGAATTCTAAAAAGAATTAAGGGGGGAACTAGGTGAAACCACTGACTACTCTTAGTCTTTAACAAATCTTCACAAAAGTGGGACTAAGACAGAGGCAGAATGCTACAGACCTGTCAGTTTGACCTCTGTGGTAGGGAAAGTGATGGAGTCACTTCTGAAGGAAAGAACTGTAGAGTACCTAGAGGCCAGAGGGCACAGGACCCAAGGCAGCATGGCTTCACAATGGGAAGGTCATGTCAGACAGATCTAATAGATTTCTTTGACTGGGTGACCAAAGTGGTAGACCAGGGAGGGGCTGTGGACATGGCCTACCTAGACTTTAGCAAGGCATTTGACACAGTCCCACACAAAGATTAATAGTCAAATTAACCAGCCTGGGAGTGGGTCCCAGGGTGGTAGCCTAGGTAAAACATTGGCTGGACAACAGGACACAGAAGGTAATTGTAAATGGAGTCCACTCTGAAGAAAGAGGGTTACTAGTAGGGTACCACAGGGTTCAGCACTGGGTCCAGTCCTTTTTAATGTCTTTATAAGTGGCATTGCAGAGGGACTGGAAGGAAAAGTATGCCTCTTTGCAGATGACTAAAGATCTGCAACAGGGTTGATACACAAGGAGGTGTGGAAAGGATGAGAACGGACATGGCAAGGTTGGAGGAATGGTCAGAAGTATGGCAGCTAGGATTCAATTCAAAGACGTGCAAAATAATGCACCTGGAAACAAGAACCCAGGGGAAGATTACACAATGGGGGAGGTAGTAACAACAACAAAAGGAAAGGGGCCTGGGGTAATCATATCAGATGACCTTAAGGTTAGCAAGCAATGTGAGAAGGCTGTAGGAGGCTGGGGTATACTGGGATGCAGGGGAGGCATCACCAGCAGAAAACAGGAAGTTGTTATCCCTCAGTACAGACAGCTGGTGAGACCCCATCTGAGTACTGCATCCAGTTCTGGAGACCCCATCTCTGCAAGGACATAGACAGGATAGAGGCAGTCCAGAGGAGGGCAACTAAAATGGTGCAGGGTCTGCAAGAGAAGCCGTCACGAGGAGATACTAAAGGAGCTTAATAAGTATACCCTTGAGGAAAGAAGGGAGAGAGACATGATAGAAATGTTTAAGTACCTCAGTGGAATCAACAAAGTCCAAGAGGGTAGCATCTTTCAGAAAAAGAGATGCAAGAATAAGGGACACAATTTATAGATGGGGGTGGTTCAGGGGTAATGTGAGGAGTATTATTTCACAGAGAGGGTAGTGGATGCATGGAACAGCCTTCCTGAGGGGTTGTGGGGTCTAAAATAACATGGCAGTGTCAGTGGCTCAGTAGGTAGCACACTCGCCTCTGAGGCCGAGAGATCAGAGGGCTGTGGTTTCAGTTCCCACATCTGGCACTTGGGTTAATATCCCAGTACTGACACTGTAGTGCAGCATGAGAGGGTGCTGCATTTCTGAGGTGCCGTCTTTCAGATGAGGCGTTAAACCGAGGTCCCATCTGCCTGGATTGGTGGTAGTTCAGGTGGATGTTAAAGATCCCATGGCACTTATCGAAAAGAGTAGGGAATTTCCCGTGTCCAGGCCAAATTTCCCTCATTCACTAAAAATACCACCAACAGCTTAATCTGGTTCAAGGTCAGTTGGCATTCATCTGTATCCCCCTCCCCCAGGTCGTGCCTGAAAATAGGCAGGATTTGTCTAGTGCACTTACCGGTCAACAAAAGCTAAATAAATAAAAAAACTGTGGGAGAATTGAAGAGTGCATGGGACAGACATAAGGCAATTCTTGTAGGGGTAGGAAGAAATAGGCTGTTGGTTAACTAGGATCTGTGGCCTATCCTGTAGGTAGGAAATGGGCAGACTAGGTGGGCCAAGAGGTCCTTATCTGCCATCAAAGTCTATGTTTCTTTGTTTCTTTCTCTTCTCCCTCACATAGTCCTATACTCTCAATATTCTAAGGCATGGCTAATTGGATTGTTATCAGCAGTATTATGAGTTTTAAGATGTGTTTATGTCCAATTTTCTTTTAATGTGACTCTTTGTTGTGAAAAAATGAAAAGCGTAATAAACCTGAATTTCAAAAATAGAACTTTTAATTTTAAAATACTGCAATCTTTTAAATCTCAGTTAGCAAGAGAGCTCCCCACCTCGAGAAAGCATGACTATCTTGATCGCACTGTTATTCAGACTGTGACTGTTCTGAAAGCTGCTTCTCTTTACTGGTAGTGCAGCTCTGATTCTGTCACACACAGACATCCACGATCCGAGATGCAGAACGAGAAGTTTTAGATCAAGAAAAGGCACTAGTGTGTCAGCTCATATATTCAAGGGAAAGCATTAGGCTTCTACAGATCCAACACAACTGTGCTTTGTAGAACAAAATAAGAATTTCCATCAGTCTGTCTGTCTACCAGTCTGTGCCCCAACATGCCCATCGATACCCATTTGTCGGAAAAGTGAAAACCGTCTTGGCTAAATAAAAAATAAAACATACAAAACTGCCTACTGTTTCAAAACATCAACTCAGATAAACATTTTACTTGCCTCCATCTGAGAGGACTGCAATTCCAATTCTGTCACACACAGACATTCCCAATCGATTGACCTCAAAAACACAGAACCTCAAAACAACATACCTGCTGACTCCTGTATTGCATATTTATCATGGCAAATTAAAAAATGTAGGACCACTGGTAAACTTAAGTGAAAGTGCTGCAGTTTCACCTCATACATCTTTTCCCACTTCCTGGTTATAGGCAGCAGGGTCATGCGCATAACTTCTGTATCTTCTAACCATAAAAACAAAACAACAAAGTCTTGCAGCAAGGGCACAGAACTGTTTTGTTTTATTTATTTTATTTTTTAAACCAAAATGATGCCAAACAACTGCAGAGGAAAACTGCACAACCCTACTGGGTTATAATGTCGCACACTTAATAGCGTATGACATTATGGCTAACCCGGTACAGCGTAGTATGCTACCACTACTGGTGCAATACTGTGTATACTGCTGTACATGGATTGCACCAGTAGCACTTTCCCAGGCAGAGGATAAGACCTCTGCTGGAGCAGTTTCAATGAGCAGCTGCCGTGGCTCACAGGACTGAGCACAGCAGTAGGAACCCAGGAGTGTTGCGTCTTTGACTGAGTTTGATTCCCAGTCTCAGAAACATTTAATTTTTTTTTCTAACATGTGTGCTCTGACTGGTCCCCCAGGACTGTAGCCCCTCATAATGGAGGTGGGGGTAGGAGCCCCCACAGAAAAAACTTATGCCCTATGGCATAAATCGTGGCTGTATTGGATGGGCGCATTCTTGCTATGTGGCATAATGACTTGCTACATTATGACCCCATGCCTAGTACAACAAACTCCATCCTTTTTGAGGTGTGTGTTTGTGTGGGTGGTAAGAACAAGAGAATGGCATTGTGTGGGGCAACAGAAGATGGAACAGCACAGAAATGAGGACTACTTCACTTAGTCATCATGTTTTTTCTACTTTTTCTGATCATTCTGAAAGTCATTCCTCTGTCATTTTATTGCTTAATTAAAATAAACACACATTCCATTTTCTAAGTGCAATAATACCCTCCAGGGTGGGTGGTATTAGGCAATACCAGATTTTCCAGGAGCTATAAGGGTCCTTCTGCAGCGTCAGGCCTCATTACACCCTGAGCAGTCTGGTATTGCTTAATAACAACTTAATCTGGTTCAAGGTCAGTTGGCATTCATCTGTATCTGCCTCCCGGTCGTGCCTGAAAATAGGCAGAATTTGTCTAATGCACTTACCGGTCAACAAAAACTAAATAAATAAATAATTAAATTCTGCCCACCCTGTTTCAGTATTATTGCTTACATTGTGGCCGTTTGAGTTCTTTGAAGGCATGGTTGAATTTTTTCAGTTCTATTGACTGAGTAGACATAATTCCAGACTGTGATTACAGGGCTGATCTTCTGCATGTTTTCATTCTGCATTCATTGGAAGTGCAACCCATAATCTGCCCGTACATTTCAAAGATGTAGTGATATAGTGCTGGAATATGATTCTACAGATCTCCAGTGAAGGTCTATGTAATCTGTGAATGCTAATTCATTAGCCTGTTCCAGTTCCATGGATTCTGCACTGCTTGTTCATTAGCCTGATTCAGTTCCTTGGATTCTGCACATGCATACTGTTCACTTTCATACCTAACTGTGTTGCAAGAGAGGGAGAGGGTCTGACACTGCAAGGCAGTTGTTTGCTGACCTGAAAGAAAAGTTGCAAAACATGGCAATGGCTGTTGTTCAAGAATGCACACATGCCATGACCTGTAAGGTTCCTACATAAACAATTGCACTAAAGGAGACAAGTATCCTGACTGAGCAGATCACAAAGTGTGCAGCTGGACTTTTGGGGAGAAGAAGCCGGGTTAAGTGGATTGTGAGAAGATCTGGAGTGAGAATGCTGTAGAAAAAGCAGTAGGGAAAGAGACCATTGCAGACCCATAAAGAACAGAAGACAAATGAGTGACATACATGTACAGTGCAGAAAGCACCACATGATTGAGTCACTTGAAGGATCATGCAGTTTTTTGTAGATGGAAACACCAGAGGAATTCTTATTTATTTTATTTATTTATTAAATTTTGGTGACGGTAGGCCCACTGAGCCCTGAAGGTCCCTTTTTCAGGGGCGACCAGGGATAACAATACAAGGTAAAATACAGTGGAGAAAAATGTTGATTACATAGGTTGTTCAAGCATAAAGCGGTTACAGACATGGTTATCATCATGACACAGTTTTGCCTTGGTACTACTTGGCATAGTGATATACCTGAGGTAGCATTGGGCCCTAGGTGTCCAGATACTAAAAGGAGGTACATGGTCGGCTCACCTTTGGGAAGGTTTGCTGCAGAAAAAGAGGATACCTTAAGAGCCGTGGCAGTGGCATGCCTTGTGGCCAGTATATGGGACTTGAGCCTGGTGCAGAAGTGCGTGAGTGAGGGCGTCCTGGACCGGGGTGGGGGGCTTGTTCCATAGGCTGGGGTCTTGGCAAGAAAAGGATCTGCTGCCAGCATTGGTCCTTACTCTGGAGACTTCTAGTAGTGTTCATTCTGATGTCCTTAAATTCCTAGGGTTGTGTTTCATGGCTGTGGTTCTGGCTATGCTTGGTGGAGCGGGGGTTTGGTAGCTTGTAGGCCTGGACAAGCAATGGGTATTGAGGCGAGCAGCCAATGTGGGCCACTGGAACTGGGCCAGAGTGTCACAGTGGTGACGCTCTGGGTGGTCTTGGGTAGTGAACTGAGCTATTTTGTTGTATAGGATTTGCATGCTGGATACCTCTTGCTTTGCCAAGCCCTGTATAATCGGGGCTGCATAGGTCAGGGTGAGGAGCAGGACACTTGTCCAATGGAGAGCCTGGCCTCAGGGATGAGCTGGTCCCTGAGTCAGTACAAGTGCCGAGTTTGTGATGTAGGGTCCTGGTGATCTGGTCCACGTGGTCCTTGTAGGTGATAGATTGATCCAGAGTTAGGCCTAAGTATTTTAGGGAGGGAACTACATTAATGCTTTTGCCAGAGTGTGGTTAGTCGGAGTGAGAAGAACCTGTCAAGTCCCAGTGATCTTGGTCCAAATAGCATTGCCTTGGTTTTGTCTGCATTAAGTACCATTCTGTTCTCACAGAGCCATGTCTCTAGGGATGTGAGGTCCTTTGAAGGAGTGGACCAAGAGCGGCCACATCGCCTGAGGGTCGGGTAGATGACAGTGTCATCAGCGTGCTGTACAACTGAGCTCTCCCACAGTAGGTGACCTTAATTCATTGGTAAATAGGGAGAATAGGAGGGGGCCTAGTATTGAACCCTGAGGTACTCCCTGTTTTAGAGGTAGTGGCTCTGACATGGCCCCTTCCATGTGACCCTCTGTGTCCGGCCTGATAAATAACTCCCAAACCACTTGAGGGCATGTGGGTCTAGGCCCACACTGTGCAGCTTCTGTAGCAGAAGATTGTGGTTGACAAGGTCAAACACCTTGGACAGGTCTATAAAGACTGCACCTGTGGGTATCCCTTTGTCCATTGCCCTGAGCACTTGTCCGAGAAGTTAATGAGGGCAGTGTCAGTACCGTGGTTTGGTCTGAATCCATTTTGAGAGGGAACAAGGAGCTTATGAGCTTCCAAGTAGTCCCAGAGTTGGTTGTAGATTAGCCTTTCTTGCAACTTGGCAAGTGTGCAGAGAAGGGAGATCGGCCTATAGTTGGTTAGTTTTCCCTGAGTCCACCTTTGTAGATAGGGACTACATTGGCATGTTTCCACTGGTCAGGGACTGCTCCTTCCCTCAGTGATCTGTTAAGGAGCATGGTTAAGGGCCTGGATAAGGAGGTGGCTCCAGCCTTGAGTAGCTGAGGTTGATCCCATCTGGTCCCCTGATCCTTTGGGTTTCAGTGTCTTTAGGAAGCTTAGGACCTCAGTGCGCTCTGCCAGTCTCAGGTGGAAAGAGGGTCATTCAAAGTGTGTTGCTTCAGCTGAGCTTGGGCCAAAGTCAGGAAGATTGGCTGGTCTTGTAGGCCTCCAGATCTGTGAAGTGGGTGTTAGGGGCAGCCAATATTAAAGAAGAGTCAGTAGTGAGCTGACCGTTGATCTTCATGGGGTTGGATTCAGTCTTTTGCTGCCCTTGATCAGGTCATTGACATGATTCCAGAATTGCTTAAGGTTGCCTAAGCTAGTTTTCTGGAGGTGTGTGCTGTACTCTCTTTTACAAGTTTAATGGCTCTCTTGGCTTTGTTTCTTAGGGCTTTGTATTCCACAAGATCTGCGGGAGGGTGGAGAGCCTGAACTTCTTCCAGGCTTTGTCCCAGTAGTCATTAGAGCTTTGAGGGATGGAGAGATCCACTTGTAACAGCTGCCTTTCACTATCAGTCTCTTCATAGGAGGCGAAGAGGTTGGCAGCTGTACTTAGTAAGTCCTGAAAGTATTCCAAGGCCTCAGCCAGAGTTGGGAGGAGTGTTATGGGGCTCCAGTCCCAGCTACTTAGGTAGTGATTGAATTGTACTTCCGAGAATTTGGTGTAGTCTCGGCAGTAAGTTCTTGGCTGGACCTTGGGTACTCTATTCTTCCATATACAGAAAATCAGGGAATGGTCACTCAAGGAGTCTGCCATTGTGCCGCCTCTGGATGTTTGCAGGGTTTGACACAGAGCCCAGTCCAGGGTGGTGTGATTCCCAGTTTTGTAATTCAGTCTGGTCGGTTCAGAGATGACCTGCGTCAGACCTGCTTCATGGGTCAGAGACATCGAGGCATGGCCAGGGTCCTGGGTCCAGTTGAGGCTGAAGTCACCCAAAATGAGTAGCTCGTAGCTATCTCTTGGGCCAGTGCATTCGTGATGGCCGGTGATTGGAGGGCAGACTTTGGTGGGTGGTAGACACAACCTATTGTTAGTTGCTTGGTGTGCCCTAGGGTTATGGGATCAATATACCTTCACCCTCAGCAGGAGACTTCCTGCAGGGTTAGAGGTGACATGGTAAGGTCAGTCTTTGTACAGATTAGCACTCCACCCCTTTTGGATTCCCTGTCCTTGCGGTAGGTGCTATAGCCCAGTGCTTGTATATTGTGATCAAGAATGTGGGCTTTTAACCAGGTTTCAGAGATGGCTAGGACATCAGGCTTGTAGAGATCCATATACATGCAATTCAATAACCTGGGGTAATCACTTTAAATAAAAAAGTATAATAATACAAATATGTCTTCCACTTCTTGTTTTCCTTTTTTTTCAATCTTTATTCACCTCGTTTCGCTCCTCAGAGCTTGTTCACGGGCATAATTCATGCATTACATTCCATCTGTTTAAAACAGAAATGACACTTTTAAACATTGTATACCTTACATTTTATATGATGATATAATTACAATTTCATTTTAACAATGTGGCATCAACTGATTACCATAATAAGCTTCTGTTGTTTAAAATTCCTTTTCAAATGTATCTTATTCCACATTAAATGTTCATCCTTTCCTGTAAACACATTAAATTGCCGTGATTAACACTTCGAATTCTGTCCTTAAAATGTTTGACCGAAACATGCATTTACAATGGCAATAGCCTTTCTACCCCATGGCTTAAAGCAGCACCTCTTATGAGATTCTCAATACTTTTTGATTATTATTTTTAAAATTCAGTACAATTAATTTTGATGTCTTATACTTTTATTAGTTACGTAATTACCTCAACGAGTCAGGATCTGCCATTAATTTTAGACATGCTCCTTTAAATCTGTTTGCTGCTTTTCATGTCCTTCCGTAACTCCTATGCTGCGTCTTAATGTTAGACAAAAGTTTTTATCAATGCAAATACCTCTCACTCTCTAATGTTCAATAATCCATGTTCATCAATGTATGAAGCATTTTTACCGTGAAAGATTCTTTGTTCTGCGCTTTATATCAAAAAGTAATCCTTTTCTTTGCAAACTAGCTTCTCCGTGCGTCCTGCTTACCGATGTATGTTATCTCACTCTCTAAGAAGGTCTGGACCTCTTGAGCCTGTTGGTTGTTCCCGCCAAAGTGGCGTATCACTTACGTGTATCTTCGGAAATCCAGAAAGTTGTTGCTAAGCAACTATACATTCTCTTCTATAGGAAGAGAATCGGTCTACGAAACAGGCTCTTTGTTTTCAGTCAAACATTTTTATTTTCATTCTATTTTTAAATGATGCATGAGGGTGGCAAATCATTTTAACTGTGCTAATATTAGTGTGAAATACTAATCTTTCCCTATCATAAGACTTCATTAATATTATACTTCTTATACTCAACTGTTTCCATAATGATTCCTCATATGTTTTTGCTTATACTACTATATTTTTACTACACAGTAATACGTCGAATTTTAAACAACAGAAGCTTATTATGGTAATCAGTTGATGCCACATTGTTAAAATGGAATTGTAATTATATCATCATATAAAATGTAAGGTATACAATGTTTAAAAGTGTCATTTCTGTTTAAACAGATGGAATGTAATGCATGAATTATGCCCCATGAACAAGTTCTGAGGAGGCGAAGCGTGAAGTGAATAAAAGATTGAAAAAAAAAAAGGAAAACAAGAAGTGGAAGACATATTTGTATTATTATACTTTTTATTTAAAGTGATTACCCCAGGTTATTGAATTGCATGTATATTGATTATTACCTTCTTGGTGGGGTTGTTGTTAAAAAATACCATTACCCAGCTGAAACATTGTAGAGATCCAGCCAGGCTTGGACTTCATGTATTTTAGGTCTGAGGTTACATACATTCATATGTGCTATCTTCAGACCCTTGGCAGACATAGCGAGGGTCCTGGTGGATACCACCAAGATAGGTGGTATTGGGGCTGAGGTTGGTTGAATATCTCCTGCCAGGAGTAGTAGCGCTACCAGTAAGCTGAGTAGTTTAGTACTGGGTATGGTGACAAGGTTCCTTTGAGCATCCTGCTCATAATGTAGAACAGGTCATAGCATATACCCTTTTTTGCCCATCTCATGTGCGTTGAGAGCAAGCGTGCTTGAGGTAGGGTTACCGCTGTGGAAATGGGTAGTGCGGTCATTAAGCTGATGGCCCCTGGTTCAAGGTGGCATGGGTCAATGAGCCTATCCACCCAGAGGAGGGTCAGTGAGTAGATTATGAAGTGTCCCCTGTTAGGAGATGGATGCTTTGGTTTCGAGCACACATCGAGTGCGGGAGAAGCATGTGCTTTGTAAGGCCTGGTTGAATGATCTCTATATGGATCATTTGGAATAGAGATAGTCTAAGTCTAGCTGCCCTTAGATCTATCAGGGAGTCGGCACTTGCTGACAGCTTAGGTTGTCAGTTGCAGAGCAGTCCTGACAAGGATAGATTTCGCAGCAGTTTTTAGATGAGTTTTCACTAGAGGGCGACTACCTGCTTTGCTACCAGTGAATGTTACTGAAGTTGTGTGTAACCCCCATAAATGGGGGTTCCTAAAAACCTCCTAGGAGCTGCCTAAATGTCCCCTGTGGCTGGCGTCACGCTTTAAGCCATTTTTTTAAATGGCAATGCTGTGAGTGCTTTTAGAGCTTCTGTGTACTGTCCCTTTAAGGGCTGCCTGCTTGTTGTTATAATTAGTTTGAAAGGGGGTCTGTGTGTTTCCCTGCTCGAAGTTCCGCTGAGCTGCTGCCTAAGTACTCTGTTTTTGCTGTCACTGATTGCAAGAGGGAGCACGTTATAAAGATGTAACTACTTGCTGGGAATTGTTAAGAGTGATAATGAAGATACAGTTTGTTCTAACCTGTTTTCTTGCAGCCTGGACTGTTTCTGTTGTGCCCTACCATGTTGGTCCTGAACTGTTGAAGTGGACCAATCAGATCGTGAGGACGCTCTAGGGAGTTGACTGACCAATGAAGTTACCGCTAGTAATACTGGGAAGTGGCATTATGGGCTATGGCACTTTTTGCACCACTGAGAGCAAAGTAAATGACTGGCATGTGTGCCAGTCTATGAGATCAGGTAGGCCTGAGCTGTGAGGATTGCCCCATGCTGTTGGGGGCAGATGCGCTGTGACTGTGGAAGAGGTGGGCTCTGAGCTTCTGTGGCATTGAGTGTTCGGCGTGGGAGGCGCATGGGGGGCCCGTTTTCATTGTGCGCCCCAAATCAAATCCACGCAGGCTTGTGGTCAGAGGGAGGCTGTGTATAAGCACAGCTACCTACCAGGCTTCACCTGAGGAGGACTGGAGAATCTGCTGAATTGCGTTTGGTCTGTCAGGACGTTTGAAGCTGCAGTGAAACGCCTGTGATTGCTGTGAGTTCGGTCGGGTCCTGGAAGCAGCTGCCTGGTATGGTACCCTCTGTTGTTTTCCATGTAAATGTGTGAGGAGGCTTTTGAGCTCAGGCTCAGCCCTGCAAGTGGTGTAGAAGTGGTTTATCTGCTGGAGTTGTGAGTAATGGATCAGGGTAGCTCCTGTTAAAGCTTACAAACAGTGGCAAAATCATTTTGTTATATTGCTGACTGCACTAATTGAGCTTTTTGGCTCCATCTGATCTTCTCAGGAACTAAATCTGCTTGTGCCAGGGCCCCAACCAGCTGCATCGAGGAACTAGCCATTAGGGCTTGGGTACCCATAGACAGTAATTAAAGGTTAAGCCTGTGCACAGAGCCCTAGGTAGATTTTCATATATGGTAGTGGTAAGCTAATCAACCTGATTCCCTCGGTCCTTGTTATCTTCCCTCAAATAAATCAGATTGTTTGTTTTGCAAAAGTACACTGGCTAGTCTGTGTATTAATGGTGAAATACTGCATAGTGAATGTGGTGTAACTGTACCTTACTTTCAGGGGTCCCAAGTGAGCTGACTGGTTTGAACCGGGGGTAAGTGTATATGGTAAGAACTCTGAAATTAAACTGCGTGGGGCCACTATTGGGGAGAAAGGGGAGGTTGCAGTGACCCAGAGGGCTGTGACCGAGTCAACCTCAACTATTCTACCCGACCTCTGGGTGGAGGCACCTGCCAGTGGATCTGGGCCCCTCACCCTGCAACAGTTAAGGGCAGGCAGGGGTAGTAGCCCTGTAGAGATACGCGCCCCCTGGGGTTACAACCTGGAGGCACTGCTGAAATTAGCGTCCCTAGTGGCCAAGTGGGTGAAGTGCATAAAAATGGAAAAGTTCGACAGGAAGGACCAGGGGTCTCCTGATGCTGTACACTGCATGGTGGATTGCTTGGGGCCATCTGAGAACTGCATACCCACTGCTTACTGTCATTTTCTGCATTAGACACTAGTTCGCTGCCTCAGTTCAACAATGATAGTCTCCAATGGGCTCAATCCCGAGACACCACGATAAAAACAGCTGTGGAGGCTTTACAGGCGGGAGGGACGTGTCCAAATTGCATTCCACTGACCTGAGAACTGCCTTGTTATACAAAGAGGGCCAAAGTTAAAGCTGATTAACCAATTACTATACAGAGACTGTGGATAAGGAGGGCCGGGTAGACAAACAACAATTGGTGCTGCCCTCAGCTTTAGAGAACTGGTCCTGAGGTCCTTGCATAATCACATGGGACATCTTGGCATGAACCGAACTCTTGACCTGAGTACGGACCCTGATTCTATTGGTCAAAAATGAGTACAGATGTAGAGCAGTATGTCAAGACCTGTAGCCGCTGTTTGCAAAGAAAAGCCCTACCTCAGAGAGCTTCCCCATGGTCAATATCACTACCAGTGCCCTATGGAACTAGTATGCATTGATTTCCTGAGCTTAGAACCAGATCTAAAAACATCAGCAACATATTGGTAGTCACTGATCATTTTACCCGGTATGCACAGGCTTTCCTACTAAAGATCAGAAAGCAACCACGGTGGCTAGAGTACTTGTTGAGAACTTCTTTGTCCACTACGGGGCCCTCAGAGGATCCATTCCGACCAGGGAGGGACTTTGAAAGCCACCTGATTAAAGAAATGCTATCTTTGTGGGAGAATCTGAAAATCAAGAACCACCCCATACCATCCCCAGGGAGATCCCCAACCTGAAAGGTTTAACCACGCCTACCTTGATATGTTGGGCACTCTACAACCCAAGGACAAGCCTAGATGGAGCCAGCAGATTAGCACCCTGGTTCATGCTTATAACTGTACCAAACTGATGCCACTGGTTTCCCTTGTACAGGCTGATGTTTGGAAGACAGGCTAGACTGCCAGTGGATGTGTGTTTCGGGGTTTCCCCTGATGGGGTGCAAGCAGAAAATCATCTACAGTATGTACGGAAGTTGAAGGCCCAATTGAACCATGCCTACCAACTGGCCCAGACCATGGCATCTAAATGAAACCTGGCCAACAAGGAGAGTATGATAAGAAAGTGAAAACAATGGAACTGAGAGAAGGGGGATAGAGTGCTATTGAGGAATTTGGGACTGCATTACAAACATAAGATTGCTGACTGATGGCATCACCTCCCTCATATTGTTGTGGGAAAACTGGCAGTTACCTGTATATAAAAGTGTGGCCTGAAAACAATTCAAAGATGTGAAAACTAAACACAGAAATCATCTGCTGCCAATAGGGCAAATCTTGATTGAAGCTGAACCTCCCAATGCCCCCTCCAGGCCTATGACTAGATCTGCTGCCAGAAAAACCCAGACCACTTGATTCTTCAGAAAGCCAAATAAGAGGGCCTTGTCCAACCCTCTGATGAAGATGATCGCCACTCTGTGTCTGAAGACAATGAAAATAATATTGAATACTATCCCTCTTATGAACTGAGCCAGCTGTTTCGGGGCAATCCCTCGTTAACTCTGGAGATGAGGTTGGGCTTTCTGGACTGTCTGAGCCCCAGCTTTGTCTCCAGAACCCATGCTTCCAGAGGATGAACTGGGTAGCAGCAAAGCCCAAGGGGTGGGGTCCTTGAGCATGGCTGAACTGTCTGGCCTGGCTGAACTATCTGAATTTTCAGAAGAAGTAGGTGATGTGGGGAACAAGCCAGTGATATGCCAGAACCTGAAGAATATTTTGAATGCCCTGATGGTTCCTTACTAGTGCCTGAACAATCCTCAGCTGAGCCAAGTAGTGTGGGTCCTGAAGTAGAGGTCATGCCCTGAAGGTACTATGAGCATTGGGTCCCCTTCCCTGTGGAGGTTCCCCTACTAATCTCAATGAGGCTGAGACAGAATCGGGGCCTGTAGCAGGGTTTTCGAGACCCTAGATGCTCCAGCCGAGAAGTCAGCCTGTAGTGAAGTTGAGTTATGAGTCTCTGGGTCAGCCTGTGGACCTACCCTTGAATGTGGTCCAAAAAGGGGTGCATGTGTCCGAGCTCCTTGCCTAAGTTAGCCTTGGGGATAACTCCAGCCTGTTAGTATTGCCTCGAGTGTGGTACCCCTACCCAGTTAGCCCGCTAGTAGCTGATAGGGAAGGGCCCCTCTTTCAGGTGTCATGGGCAGAGAGTAATGACCTAATTTAAAAAGAAAAGAGTTATGTGTGTGTGTAATGTTGCATAAACTGTAGTAAACTGTAAATACAGTAGTAATGCATGTGATCTAAGTGTGACACAATGTTAATTAAGATGTTTGCCTTAAAAGTAATTTAAGGGTAACTATAGCTGACATAAAGTTCTTTCTAGGCCAGAAGGGTGTAACCCCCTATAAATGGGGGTTCCTAAAAACCTCATAGAGCTGCCTAAGTGTTTCCCCTGGTGGCTGGCGTTTGGCGCTTAAGCCGTTTAAATGGCAATGCTGTGAGTGCTTTAGAGCCTCTGTGTACTGTCCCTTTAAGGGTTGCCTGCTTGTTGTTATAATTAGTTTGAATGGGGGTCTCAGTGTGTTCCTGCTCGAGGTCCGCTTGAGCTGCTGCCTAAGTGCTCTGTTTTTGCCATCGAGATTGCAGAGGAGCACGTTATAAAGATGTAACTACTTGCTGGGAATTGTTAAGAGTGATAATGAAGATACAGTTTGTTCTAACCTGTTTTCTTGCAACCTGGACTGTTTCTGTTGTGCCCCACCATGTTGGTCCTGAACTGTTGAAGTGGACCAATCAGATCGTGAGGACGCTCTAGGAGTCGACTGACCAATGAAGATACCGCTAAGTAATACTGGGAAGTGGCATTATGGGCTATGGCACTTTTTGCACCACTGAGAGCAAAGTAACTGGCATGTGTAGCCAGCCTATGAGATCAGGTAGCGCCCGAGCTGTGAGGATTGCCCCAGCTGTTAGGGGCAGATGCCCTGTGACTGTGGAAGAGTGGGCTCTGAGCTTCTGGCGTTAAGCGTTCAGGAAGCGGCGTGAAAGGCCTGAGCCGTTTTCATTGCCAGCGTGCCCCAAATCAAATCCACAGGCTTGCTGGTCAAAGGAGGCTGCAGTATAAGCACAGCTACCTACCAGACTTCACCTGAGGAGGACTGGAGAATCTGCTGAATTGCGCTCGGTCTCTCAGGACATTTTGAAGCTGCAGTGAAACGCCCGTGATTGCTGTGAGTTCGGTCGGGTCCTGGAAGCAGCGCTGCCTGGTATGGTACCCTCTGTTGTTTTCCATATAAATGTGTGAGGAGGCTTTTGAAGCTCAGGCTCAGCCCTGCAAGTGGTGAAGAAGCAGTTATCTGCTGGAGTTGTAGTACTGGATCAGGGTAGCTCCTGTTAAAGCTTACAAACAGTGGCAAAATCATTTTGTTATATTGCTGACTGCACTAATTGAGCTTTTGGCTCCATCTGATCTTCTCAAGAACTAAATCTAAGCTTGCCAGGCCCCAACTAGCTGCATTGAGGAACTAGCCATTAGGGCTTGGGTGCCCATAGACAGCAATTAAAGTTTAGGTCTGTGCACAGAGCCCTAGGTTGATTTTCATATATGGTGGTGGGAAGCTAATCAACCTGATTCCCCGGTCCTTGTTATCTTCCCTCAAATAAATCAGATTGTTTGTTTTGCAAAAGTACACTGGCTAGTCTGTGTATTAATGGTGAAATACTGCATAGTGAATGTGGTGTAACTGTACCTTACTTTCCAGGGGTCCCAGAGTGAGCTGACTGGTTCGAGCCAGGGGTAAGGTGTATATGTAAGGACTCTGAAATTAAACTCATGGGCCACTAGTGGGGAGAAAGGGGGTTGCAGCGACCCAGAGGGCTGTGACCGAGTCAACCTCGACTATTCTACCCCCGACCTCTGGGTGGAGGCACCACGCCAATTGATCTGAGCCCCTCACCCTGCTGCAGTTAGGGCAGGCAGGAGTAGTAGCCCTTAGGATAGAGCCCCTGGGAGTTACATGTGTATCCACAAGGCCAAAGGCTCAATAACTTTATAAAATGCAGAGAGGAAATTGTTTCTTTTGATAGGTTCTTACTTGTGCATCAAATCAATTTGATGCACAGGTAAACAAGTCCTAACAAGTATTTGTCAATGCGGAATGTTTGTTGCTGATATTAGCATTGGACGTGCAGGAGTTGAACAGATGCAGAATAGGAGTGGCAGTGAAGTATTGAACTCCACCAATCCCACCTCCACCCTACAAAGATGGACAGGCACTAGGGTGTGCGGTGGGTCTTGCCCATAATGCTCATGGCATTTCACCTCACTCTATCCTGTAGACATCAACAAGTGCTGAGGTATGCCTTGGGTGTTCGACCACAGTCACCCATTTCATAAGGACATACGCTGAAATGGGTGCAGTGTAGGAAAATGGGGTGAAGTCTGGGGCTGAAGAGTACAAAGCACACATCAATGCCTGTCACTGGCTTCAGAGTGGGGTGGGATGGCATAAGCATTACAGCCAGTGATCAAGAGTTACACCTCTGATGCCTGTCAGTCTGTACAAGGTGGGACATTATGGTTAGAAAACCTAACGGCCTGGGCGTGTTTGGTATTTGCAGTACAAATTTTCAACATGGCCTTTTGTGACCTCTTCTCATGAACAGTGGCACTGTGATTTTGTTAATGTGTCCCAAACTTGAGTTCCCACAGCAACCATGCCATTCTGCACCAGATGTGGAAAACACATATCAGGCAGGATGTGAAGAATGACAGCTGTACCATTCATAGGGAGGTGTGAAGAGATGGCAATGCCTGAAAATCTGTAGTGAAAATATTAAAATGCTTCAAGTTCCGAGCATACGTGGAAACTGCACAACACATGCTTGTACTGCAGTCATTTAGCGGAATTATTTCATTAAATTTTCAACATAGGCATTTTGTGACCTCTGCTCATGAACACTGTCACTATGATTTTCTTAATCTGTCTGAAACATTAATTTCCACAGCGACCATGCCATTGTAAGCCAGATGTGCAAATGCATATTTTGGGCAGGATATGATAAATGACAGCTGTTCTGTTCATAAGGAGGTGTGACAAACTGCCAATGTTGAAAATCTGGAAGGAAAATATTACAAATTTGCAGTTACAATGGTGCATGGAAACTGCACAACACACGCTTGTAACACTGTCATTTTATGGACTTTTGTCACCAAATTTTTAACATAGGCATTTTAGGAACTCTGCTCATTCTTAATCTGTCCCAGACACTGATTTCCCACAAGTGATCGTGCTATTCTGCACCAGGAGTGCGAAAACACATTTCAGCCAGGATGTGAAAAATGACAGCTGTACTGTTCATAAGGAGGTGTGGAAAAATGGCAATGTTGAAAACCTGGGTGAAAATATTACTAATTTGTGAATTCTGACATGCGTGAAACTACTTGCAATGCACACTCATAACACAATCATTTTTGAATTTTCACCAAATTTGCAACATAGGCTTTTTGAGAGCCACCTCATGAACAGTGACACTGTTGTTTCATTAATCAGTCCAGAAAGGTGATTCCACACATTGACTGCAAAATCACCTTCGGGACCAAATAACGAGATGACAGACTAAATTCATGAAGTGGGTTCCCAAGAACTCCATGTTGAAAATTCAAAAATATAGTTGAGATATGCACCAAAGTTGAAAATAAAAACATTTATGCAATTATACAGCTTACTGGCATTTCTTCAGTTAGCGGTCGGCTTTGAAGAGTGCAGGCGTGTTCCCAGTCCACCAAAGATCATTGTGCCAGGCAATGGAGGTAAGTATGGGATGAGGGGGTGTGGGAGGTAGAGCACACAGTGGGTGGGCACAGGTTGGCAGAGGGGCATGGGGCTCAATGAGGAACTGTCTTCTCTTTTACAGGATTTTAAATTAAACAATGACATTTTGCGGACACTTTTGGCATGCTGGGGTGGGCTCCCAGCATGCCACCTCTTTCAGTGTTTGTGGGGAGGTGGGTACTGGACTCAATGGGAATTGGGCACCCTGTTGGCCATACAGTGTGGTGGGGGAGTGGGATTGCATGAGCCAGGGGTATTGGGCACCCCTCAGCACATAACAAATTGTGGGGAGGTACATCATGCCGACAGGGACTGGGATACCCTATAGGCAAATAAACTAGGGATGGGGACATACCAACAGGGGATTAGGAACCCCCAAATCAGCTTTCATTGGGACTCTGAGGCAGGCAGTGAGAATTGCCGCCCACTGCAATGTTAAAAGAAATTTTACACCAGGCAAGTGATCACCCTGCAATGACGTGTTGCTCCCTCATTGCAACAGCAGATTCCTTTCAAGATGGTGGCACTCTGGCTGAACTAGTGTCAGCAGCAGCATGCCACCGCATTGGGGAAAGCGGGCCAAGCCTCAAAAGGCACTGGGGGCATTGGCCCCCACAGTGCCCCATCTCCAAAACCCTGCTTCTCTCCTAAGCTGTGATGAAAGTTTCTTGTGCATGTGCACAAACAAATATAAAAAGCAGGACCACAGTACAAAAAAAATAGTGTGCCAGTAGAATGTTTAAGTTTTGAAACATCACCATTTTCTTAAGTGGTTGTGACAACATCCTACTGCCTTTCCCATTCACTCACTAAAAAATAACATTTTCATTGTATTTTTGCATACACACTTCATACTTAAACTTGAATTAAAGAAATCTACTGACTAATTCATTCTGTCAGCTGACATAACTATTCCCATTCCTTCACCTTACAATTGTGCCCAACACTCTCTATAAACATTTCTACTTTCATTGCCTATGCTAGCGATTCCAGTCTCACCCCACAGTTCTTATAATAATCTCTGTTTCTGTTTTTTAATATAAAAAAAAACAGAGACTCACTAGTGGGGACAGTGAGCAATATGCCTAACACAGCAGGATAAGATATGGAGTCTAGCAGGTGCAGCCGGGACTTGGATAAATGGCAGCACAACACTAAGACAAAAGGTTTTACTTGGGTAGAATAAATTTGTTCTTGTTGTTTTTTTTATTTTTTTTTTTAGGTTTAAATTTACTTTGCTGCCATTTTCCTTTCAAGTGGTCCCTTCTTTTCCCTTCACTGGGTAGTGCTTCCTATTGGATGGAAGTACTTCCTTACACATGCCGCCTTGTTTAGAAGTGAGCTTGGGACAAAGTCATTGTTCCGTGGTTCAATTAAAAAAAAAGCTACACATATTGTAGTCTCAGTCTCTCTCTTTTTTCTTTGTCTCTGTCACATAAAACTACACACTAATACAGGAGTGCTCAGTAATAGTGATGCCAGTAAAGCAAAGCTTGGTACAGCACATGCATGGCGTTATTTTCTGTCAGGTGGAAGAATATTTTATCCTAAGTTGTCACAAAGAAATCCAATTTTTGAAATCTAGCATTTTTAAACCATAAAAAGTAAAAATACCCATTTATAAAGCGCAATAAAACACTTTGAAATACGTTGAAGAGATATTACCGCACTTTCATGGGCTGAATGCACTTGACCTGAGGCCTAAATGCATTACTATGCCCCTGGGCATGCACAATATCTGTTCAACACGCACTCCATCATGTCTTATTGCTTACTTAACCACAGAAGAAGTGGCTAAATCGCCCAATTAATCATGTGCCCTGGAGTACCTTATTGCAATTATGCAATAGACCTTTCTCAAAATATAGACTTTTTTATTCTTTGGTAACCAGGTAAGGCCCACTAGGCACAGGTGTTGGTTTTCAGGGGCAACCCAGGAGCACTGGGAGATTAAGTGACTTGCTCAGAATCACACAGTATGCAAGTGGAGATTGTGGAAATCAAACCCAGGTCTGTCTACTGTATGTACCAAGCTCATTCGCAGCTCTTTACTCTAACCTCTAGGCTATACTTCCAGAATACATTTTACATTTAAAGTCTTAGTAAGTTTTGCTTAAATAAAAATAGCCCTCCCAGATATCACTGGAATGACTGCTGAAAAGGTGCCCTGAATAGCGAGAAAGGCCCTCAACTGAGGCAAAGCCCCTCCCCCAGCTGAGGTAGGCACATTTTAGATTTTTCAGATTTACAGTGAGTTTCTATTATTTTATTTTAGAAAGAGTGAGTCTGGTTGAAAGATGTCCAAAGAGTGACTGAAGTGGTTGTGAGTGGGGGCACATCACACAGTGTTAGGAAAGGATGGTGGCTATAAGACAGAGTTGTGCTGTGTGGGCAGTCATGGAGAAAGCAGGAAAAGGTCAATGGATAGAGACCATACCTTATCTCAGAGTATAGTGCAAAATAAAGGCCATACTATGGTTATACTATGGTTTAGTGTCTAAAGCACCATAGCTCGGGAATTTTAAGGGAAGAGATGGAGCATAAGATCCAGCTTCTGTAGAGGCCAGGGTAAAAGTGTCATTACACCATAGAAGTGTCATGTGTAGTTTTTATTGGAATAAAGTGTAGAAAGGCATGGGGGTCGGGTGGGGCTCAGCATAGAGTATATAAGAGGCAAGGTGGTGGTACACTTGAAATTAACATTCTCTGCCAGGGAGGTGTAGTGATTCTTTTATTACTGCACTATAGTGGGGTTAGCTGGGACATCACCTGTGGGCAATTGTAGGATTTTGCCATGGGTAAAGACCCTATGTGAACAATTAGATTTCTGGATTTTGTATGTCAATTGTATTATAGGCAATTAGTTATGACAAGGGTTATGTTAATGTTATATAATGCATGGGAGAGGTTATTAATGATGGAATTCAATGAATTCCTGTGTGATATGCTATCATTGTGACATCAAGAGGTTGTTATACTCTCTTGAGTAGGTCACGATAGCATGATAACATGAACAACTTTGTGTATCGTGCGCCTCTCTAACTTCCTGATGGACAAATGGCCACAGCAGTGAGAGCTAGCCCTATGATGGAGAGTGGGGCAAAACAAAAACATGAAAAAGTAAGGACAAATTTCATTTAACTGGTGGCCATACAATATATAATATAAAAGACAATGAATGAGCACCAGTAAACAACAACACAGAGTAGTTCCTTCTCAAGGTTGTCATGATGACTGTAAACCTCTCAAGCTGTGTTCTCAAGATTTACTAGGTTGTCATGACAACCTGTTAAAGGACACAACGTTGTTGTTAACTGGTGCCCATACATTATCCTCTAGTGGTATAATTTAGCATGAGGCATATCAGTGCTACCTGGATAGATTTATGTGCCCTATACAGTAGTGTAATGGACAGAACATTAACACTGTGTTAGTGGCTTATTGTCCATGTTTATAACCATTGCCACTTCCCTTCACCCTCTGCGTACCAGGCTTGTAGACATACCCACCTCCCCACCCTGTCATGCAAGGCATGGAAGCATACCCAATTCCTTGCCCCTTTGCGTCTTTTGGTTAGTTGAAACTGAACTTCCTTTGCCACTGTTATTCAAGTGACAGAAGAGCCAGGCTGAGTCACCATCTTCTGCAGCAGAATGCATGGCATGTATTTTACCAGATTTTTGTTTCTCTAACTTACTTGTGGCAGCATCAGCATCAGCAGTGTTGTTCTTTTCAGACATGAGGCCAGTGACTAGACAGTTGGGCAATGTAAATTGAGAATGACTGAATGGCAGAAGAATTATATGATGCAATGCTGATAGACTTAGGTGGTATCGAATCTGAACCGCATGCAGGAGCACTTACTGCACTAAAGGTGATAAACAACCCAAACTACTAGTGAAGGGGAGAGATAGTACACAAAAGGATGGCCACATAGTGAACCACAGAGTAACTAATGGTAGAGGAGGAAAACAGCACTTAAACACACTGAGAGAATCATGGTAAAACTAAGCTAGTCACTAACTAGTCAGAGAGTGGCAAGGAACACAGCAGAGACTGATACAATAAAAAAAAGCACTTCTGGTTGTCTCAAACTTGGTGCACATCAGATCTAGACAAGTGGAAAACCAAATGTGGCACAGCTGTAGACCACAAGCAATGCTGTCTGGGTCAGACTGGATATGGAAGTTGTCAAGTATTTAAAGGCATTTCAAGCTGGAGCAGAATATCAAATACAAATCATACATTTATTGTCAAAAATATTAGTGTACCCAACCAACAAACAGCAAACAATGTTGGTTTAACATAAAGATCAGACTACCAACAATCACAGAGCAAGAGGCAGGTGTCAGGCCTGCATAGCATGCAGTCCCACTGAACCTGTTACAGTACATCAGATGACCAGAGCAAATGGGCAAAATGCAGGCAGCCACTTCCTTTTCATGTGGGTCCTGTTTTCTATCTCAGTAAGGCTGGATAGTTGGATTAAAAATCCGATTGTAACAATCCAATCTTAGCAAAATTTTGACCTTGTCTGCTGGTCAAATTACTAAAAAATCTTATCCATCTGAACTCCAAGGAAAAAAACACTATCAGGGGTATCCATTGTTTTAGGATACTATCTGAGCAACTGTATTGATAGTGACTGATTCACTAATAATTTCAGTTGTTGTTTTGTTTTATCACAAATCAGTTTTAGCAATAAAGAATGCATATTAGGAAAAGGAACCCAAAATGGGAGGGAAGTACAGGATAGTACTTTGGAAGACAAGGGAATGGGAAATTGTTTAACTAGGAAAGGCACACTAAGCAGAGCTTGTTTCCAGGTGCAACCTGGGAGCACAAGCTAGTTGAGGGCCTTGCTCAGGGTCACACAGTATGTAAGTGGGGGCTGTGAGTTCAAACCCTGATCTCTAGGTTTGCAGTTCAGAGCCTTAAACCACTATGCTATACTGCTACCTAGGATTGCTGCCTATACTGCCTACAAGGAATTAGGGATGATAATATCAGAAACACTGAAAGTATCTGCACCGACAGCTAGCAAAACCAATTCCTAGTTCCAGTGGAAGAAGGTAGAAAAATGGACACAAGAAATGAAAGGCTTGCCTGTGGTTTGGTGGCCAAGCAGCCAACCACTCCCACTTCCTGAGCTATATAAGCAGTTCCTCTAAGCCTCATTGTGAAGCATTTTTTCTTTGCAGCTGGAGGCTATGTTGGTTTGTCATCTGAGCTGGCTGAGGCCTACCCCCGCCTGCTGTTTCTGTGCGTTTCTGCTGGACTTGGTGTTTGTTTTCATGCTTCTGGTTTGCATCTTTCCTCTAGCTGTGTGCTTCCCTGTGTTTTGTATTTCTTGTTTTGGGCTGTTCCCTGTTTCTGTTTTGCTGTGTTTTGGTTTTCTCTTTTTGAGGCTTGGTTTCTAGCTCCTGCCACTGCTACTCAGAGCTCATACTGCTTGCTTTGCCCACAACTCTCAAATTGACTTGCACAGCAACTTCTAGCATTCTGCACCAGAGCTCATGCTACTGCTTTCAGTTACCTACAACTACAGCCACTGCAGCTGGCTGTTTACTTTAATTACTATTGTACCCATGTGCCTGTGCTTTACGCTGTGTTCACCACGCTCAAACTACTGCAATGCAACTGCAATTATTATCTGTGTTTCAGCTCAGCCATAGCTGCTCCATGTTGCATACTCAGTTCTTTTCACCTGACACAGTTTACTGACCTTAGCTATGCTGCTCACTGCTTCTCTTATTCTCTTGCAGCTTCATTGACTGCCTGGCTGCACCTGCTTTCGACATTGTCTCCTGATTTATTGCACTTAAAGTACAACTCTGAGGTCAGTCAACTAAGCTCCTGCTGAGGCTGTTAATATAGTGTTGTCATTAAAATTGCCTCACTACCGAAAATTTTCATAGTGTTTGTCACCTTGATTTGGCTATTCCTGTTTGGCTGGCTTGCCCACAATTCAGTTCTGTTTAATTGCTATACCATATGTTGTGCAGGTTCTATCACTACTACTGCTTATTGACCTACAGTGCAGATCCACTCTGCTTATGCAACCGTTGCTCCTTGCTTATGCAAACCATTGTTTCATGCCTACTACCATCCCTTGGCTTCAGCCTGGGACTCTGCTGCACTCAGTCTGCATTTGACCTTGCAGGTCTTAGCACTCAATGCCCATTACAATCTCAGCATGCCATGCTCATTAAGCTCACCAGCTTTTCAGCTGTCAATCACTTTCTGGGGCATGCCAGCCATTCTATTCTGGCACAGGGTTCCTGCAGCTAGCGGTCTCACTCTGCTTTAATCCGCATCTCAGTGTGTCCAACTTGGAGGCAGGAGTCCGTCTCACCTGGCCCACAGCTGGGAATGTCCTCAACCTGGGCTTGGCTTTAGCTGCCTACTATGCGACAGCAGCTCCTAGTATAAATTTAAGACTAGCAGTGTGAAGGGTGGTTATGGCCGATCTCCTTTGGCTCTGGTGTTCCACTATGTAGTGTTTTCCTTAGCAAGGCACCTTCACCGCATCCTCCCTCGCCTGCCTCTGGTTCACC
Source organism: Neoceratodus forsteri (assembly GCA_016271365.2). Classification (NCBI taxonomy): domain Eukaryota; kingdom Metazoa; phylum Chordata; order Ceratodontiformes; family Ceratodontidae; genus Neoceratodus; species Neoceratodus forsteri. The sequence goes on along the minus strand of CM057451.1, from coordinate 839,336,727 downwards.
TGGTTTGATTTAGGGCGGGTAGGCTGGGTGAGTACCTCAGCAGTTGTCACTCTCCTCCTGCACCTTGGATCGTGTATTGTTGCAGATTTTTCCACAACCTTCCATGGCATTTCCACTAGAGGGTTTGGTGAGCCTTCCTCCAAAATGGAATATTTCCACCTCCCTTTAATTGGGTTTTCAAATTGCGGCTGCAGACCTGTCACTAAATAAACTATCCCAAGCCTGGAGGAAGGCGACCTAGGCCTTGGATCCCCAGATATTTCCTCCTTGGATCCCCAGATATTTCCTCCTCATAGGGTTTTTCTCTCCTCCCTTGCCTCAGGTCATAACACTTAGCTTAGTTGTTTCCCTTAGTTTCATTAGGTAGGTTCCATTGTTGGATGGAGGTGGAGGATGTCCTGCCATTCCCTCTCTCCTTGGGGATCAATACTCTCAAAGCAAACCATCACTATCCTGCTACGCAGCCCTAGGCAGTCATTACAACAACTGAGCATCTCATTGCATTATCAAACTGCCTATACTTTACTACTACTATGTTACAGTTACTACTCCTATATCACAGTTACTGCTTGCTCATCTGCTTCATGTTGCCTCCTTTTGGGGATGATACTACATTTTTGGAGGATTCTAAGATACCTTTAGCCACAGGAACCATCCCATTGCACCTCTAGGGGTGGAACCCTCTCTGAGGGCTCATTGCCTTTGCCCCTACAGGATGGTAATTCCTCTGGAATACAGTGCAAATGGCCAAAACCAAACTAACACAGTTGCACAAGCATAACACTATACTGGCTGTGTAGGCCAGTGAAATGAAAGAGCTTGCCTGTAGTTCAGTGGCCAAGCAGCCAGCCCTCCCACTTCCTGAGCTATATAAGCAGCTCCTCTAAGCCTCACTGTGAAGCATTTTTCTTTGCCCCACCATCCTCCCTCCTCCTCCTCCAATGGCAGCACTCTCTCCTTAAGGGGATTCCTAAGGTACCTTTAGCCATGGGAACCGTTCCATTGCACCTCTAGGGGTGGGAGCCTTCTCGAGGGTTCCTTACCTTTACCCCTACAGGGTGGTAATTCCTCTGGAATAGGGAGTGCGAATGGCCAAAACCAAACTAACACAGTTGCACAAGCATAACACTATACTGGCTGCGAGGCCAGTGTACTGCTGTTATAAGCAGAGTATCATAGACTTTGATGGCAGATAAGGACTGCTTGGCCCACCTAGTCTGCCCATTTCCCTACCTAGAGGATAAGCTGCAGATCCAATTTAACCAACAGCCTATTTCTTCCTACACCCCACAGAAATTGCCTTATGTCTGTCCCATGCATTCTTGAATCCTCCACAGTTTTAGACCCACAACCTTCTCAGGAAGGCTGTTCCATCGTCCACCACCCTCTGTGTGAAAAAATACTTCTCCACATTGCCCCTGAGGCCGTCCTCCCTCTGTCTTTAAATTGTGTCCCCTTGTTCTTGCACATCTCTTTTCTGAAAGATGGTACCCTCTTGGACTTTGTTGATACCACTGGGGTACTTAAACATTTCTATCATGTCCCCCTCTCCCTCCTTTCCTCAAGGGTATACATATTAAGCTCCTTTAGTCTCTCCTCATATGGCTTCTCTTGCAGACCCTGCACCATTTTAGTTGCCCTCCTCTGAACTGCCTCTATTCTGTCTATGTCCTTGCAGAGATGGGGTCTCCAGAACTGGACGCAGTACTCCAGATGGGATCTCACCAACTGTCTGTACAGGGATAACAACTTCCTGTTTTCTGCTGGTGATACCTCTCCCTATACATCCCAGTATCCCCAGCCCTCCCTACCATCTTCTTGCATTGCTTGCTAACCTGAGGTCATCTGATATGATTACCCCCAGGTCTCTTTCCATTTTGTTGTTGTTACTACCTCCCCTCATTGTGTAATCTTCTCCTGGGTTTTGTTTCCCAGGTGCATTACTTGCACTTCTTACATTGAATCCAAGCTGCCATACTTCTGACCATTCCTCCAAATTTGCCAAGTCCCTCCTCATCCTTTCCACACCTCCTTGTGTATCAACCCAGTTGCAGATCTTTGTGTCATCTGCAAGAAGCATACTTTTCCTTCCAGTCCCTCTGCAATGTCACTTATAAAGACATTAAAAGGACTGGACCAAGTACTGAACCCTGTGGTACCCCACTAGTAACCCCTCTTTCTTCAGAGTGGACTCCATTTACAATTACCTTCTCGTCCTGTTGTTCAGCCAATGTTTTACCCAGGCTACCACAGCGGGACCCACTCCCAGGCTGTTAATTTGACTACTAATCTTTGTGTGGGGACGGTGTCAAATGCCTTGATAAGTCTAGGTAGCTGTCCCCAGCCCTCCTGGTCTACTACTTGGTCACCCAGTCAAAATTAATTAGATTCATCTGACATGACCTTCCCGCTGTGAACCCATGCTGCCTTGGGTCCTGTGTCCCACTGGCCTCTAGGTACTCAACGATTCTTTTCCTTCAGAGTGATTCCATCACTTTTCCTACCTCAGGGTCAAACTGACAGGTCTGTGGTTTCCTGCCTCCATCTTGGTCCCACTTTTGTGAAGGAATCACATCTGCCTTTTCCAGTCCTCAGGTACCACCATCCTCCCATGATTTGTTAAAAGTGTAGTCAGTGATGTCACTAGTTCCTGCTTAATTCTTTTAGAATTCTGGGTGAATTCCATCTGGCCCCATTGCTTTGTCCACCTTCAGTTTTAGGAGTTCTTTCAGAACCCTTTCTTCTGTGAAAGGACTGGGATCAACCCCCTCTGCAGAGTGCTTCTGTTAATTGGATTGGCACCTCCCACTTCCTCTTTTGTGAATACTGAACAAGTATTCATTCAGTATCCCTGCTTTATTACTGTCACTCTCTGCCCACCACCGTCCATTCTGTTCAGCCTCACTATCCCTCCTTTGTCTTTCTACACTCCTGACATACCTATAAAGGTTTTATCCCCCTTCTTAACTGAGTTAGCTATCGTTTCCTTGGTTTGTGCCTTTGTATTCTGACTACTCTCCTGCTTCCTTCTGCCTTTACTGGTACAGTTCTCTGTCCTGCTCCTTCTCTGTTTCCTTATACTTCCTAAATGCTATCTTTTTCTCCCTAACCTTCACGCCACCCTTTTGAGAACCATAGTGACTTTTTCTTTCATTTTGATTTGTTTATTTGCTTCACACAAAGGCTTGTTACCTCTGTGATGGCAGTTTTGATATTTGCCCATTGTTGCTCCACCCTCCTTCTAGCCTCTTTGCTGAGTGCTTTTCTAAGGCACTCTCCTATCTTGCCAAAGTCAGCCCTCCTGAAGTCCAGAACCCTCACTTTTGTATGGCTTGACTCTGAGGCAGAGTTTATCATGTACCACACTGTTTGGTGGTCACTTGTTCCCAAATGGCTACCCACTTCTAGATCTGAGATCCTCTCACTGTCCCATTTGACAGTATGAGGTCTAAGATTGCTCCCTCATAAGTGGGTTCCAAAACTTGCTGTTTGAGGCATGCCACCTGAAGGGCATCAGAATGGCCCTGCTTTTGGATGTGGCTGCCGCAAAGGTGCTCAGTTAACATCTGGCATGTTAAGGTCCCCAATCAACAGTATCTCCCCTTTCTCTGTCATCCTAAGTATGCCTTCTATCATATCCTTGTCCATTTCCTCCCCTGACATGGGGTCTATATACAACCCTGTGCGGATTGTGGTGCCATTTCCAGTCTCTAAGGTGACCCACAGTGCCTCCTCTCCTCCTGTTTACTCTTTTTGTTCCTTGCTTTTATCCCTTCCCTTACATGAGAGCTACTCCCCCTCTTCTGCCCTCCCTGTCTGTCCTGTGGGTTGTGTACCCTGGTATGTTAACATCCCAGTCATGGGTCTCTGTGTACCATGTTTCTGTGACTGCTACAACATCCAGGCATCCCTCTTCCACAAGGCCACCAGTTCAGGGCTTGTTGCCCAGATGCAGGACTTTGGTACTCATTACCCTCCATTTCTTGGTGGCCTTACCCCTTTTGCCCCATCCCTGTCCTTATTGCATTTGTCACTTTCTCCATTTACCCCTGCACTTCTCCCTATTGACATCTCTATGTTGGTATCTACCTCACTTAGTACCCTGATATTTTGGGGGCTAGGATTTCCCTGCTCCTTTCTAGTGCCTCCCCTTGGCTAGTTTAAATACTTGTCAATGAGTATTTAAACCTATCATCTAGTATCCTGGTTCCCTCCTGGATAGATGCAAACCATCATGCCAGTATAGGCCTGCATCCCTCAGGTGGACCCCAGTCTCAATGAAGCCAAATCCCTGAGCTCTGCACCAGTTTTTCAACCACTGATTGAATCCCATGGTGTGGAGCACCCTAACCTCATCCGTGCCATAGACAGGCAGCACCTCTGAGAAGGTTACGTGTGTGCTATTTGTCTAAGGCGTTCCCCATCTCCACAAACACTTCTTGCACTGCTCTGATCCATTTCTTAGCCAGGTCATTTGTCCCTAGGTGGACAGTGACATCCAGCTCCCTCCCTGTGCAGCTGCTCCTGCGATCCTGATTTGCTCCCTGTCTCTCAAGCCATGGCGTGGGCAGGGCACCTCCCTCTCCCCTTCCTCCACCAGTTCTACCTTCCTAACAATGGGTCCCCACCAGTAGTTTTTCCTTCCCTGTGGTGTCCCATGCCACCCTTCTTTGGGTCTCCTTTGTGGAGGTTCCCAGCATCCTCCTTGGTCTCCACTGTGGGTGCCTCCATAGAGGAACCACACTTTTCTAGAATGGCATAGAAATTGTGAAGAGGTACAACTGGAGGGATGAGCCTCTGTTCCACCACCCTTGCCCTCCCTGAGCCCACTGTGGTCCAACCACTCCTCTTTCTTGGCAACCTCTGAGGCAGCAGAGTGACCCTGGTGGTCCCTGGGTGGGAGAGGAGGTCCCACAAATCCTGGCCAACTCAGCCTGGAGATGAGCAACCTCCTCCTCAGCCAAGAGAGGTGTCTGCAGATGGAACAACACTGTATCCTCCAAAACATCTCCCGGAAGAATGCTGCCCAAAGCCACTGCACTGCACCACTCCCATCATGTCTTTTTCTGGCCCCTGTTATTTGGAATACCTCTTTCCTCTGTTTGTTTATTTCTTTTTTCTTCTCTCCTACTTACTTACTGCCTCTGCACCCTTTTATCTCCTGATCTTCCTGTTCTGATACAAAGTTCCTATATTTCTCAGTAGTCTCCTTACTTGCTCAGAGTCAGACCTCCAGCAGCTGCGGGGGATGGAAAGCTACTCTTCCCTTTTAGGATGGTGAGTCTTTGGTGGCTCTGTGATCACTCACTTCCTGCTCCCAAACAGGAAGTTCCTGTTGTCAGTTAAATCCTGTGCCTATAAAGTAGAACTAGTTTAGGGGGGGGTGGAGGGAGGAAGGAGGGCAATATAGTCCCAGTAGAGAAGATTTATTTATACCAGTAGCTCCTTCCTCCTGGAGTTCTGTCTGTCCTCTGGCAGAAGCTATCTAGGGCAGTATTTATATCTGGTCTTAACCTGGCTCCTTCTAGCTAAGCCACTCCTTGCTTTGCAAATCTTTCTACATAATTAATTTCACAGATAATTCCTTCTGACACCGTGACAAGCACCTAGATAAGTACACAGACAACACAGATAACAGATAACAATTTACTTCAACTACTTCTGACAAACACACCAACCCTTTTTTTTACCCTTAATTGAAGGTCCCAGTACAAGAGATCTAGTTCTTAGTCCCAGTAAGAAGATTTAGTTATACCAGTAGCTTCTTCCTCCTGGAGTTCTGTCTGTCCTGTATCACACAATATTAGTGACTATAGGCTCCACTAGGTTTGAAATGTTTGCTTTCAGTATTCAGGCAGCAATTTAAGGAACATAGTAGAACATAGCTCAGTGTTTTGAATATGTTTCTGATATGTTTTAATGTGTTTCAGATATTTGTGATCATCTCACTTTGTATTGTATTGCACTTCAGGCCCCTGGTTTGACAGCACTGATTAAGTAGTGTCTATCCCTTTATTTGGGTGACTACTTATTGCATCATCTCATAGGTGCCTTGCCTTTGAAAAGCACTTTGTTTATAGTGTGAAATGCATCAGGCAGCTGTGTCTGAGCAGAAGCTGGTTTTTGTACCTGAGGCACTGATTAAAGAATATGCGCACCAGCATTTGAAGTCTCGGCTTTGTTCTGATGGTGATGACCCTATTTTCCTCTACTCTACACCCATATCTGTCTAAACTTCTGGTGTGAAAAGCCACATATGCTCTTTACTTTATACGTGGTGATGTAGATAAACAGAAGGATTACCTTTCCAGTGCTGTCAATCCTTCTCCTTTAATATATCAACGTGCAGGGAATCCAGCACTGTACTGCCTATACTGTGTCTGGTCAGTGATTACATTTCAGATTACAGTGCTGTAGTCCTCACTTTGATCAGCACCAATTTCATCAGAGTCCTGGGTAGCTCACATGTACCTGTCCACTCAATACTTGAGTTTTCCATATTACAGTGCTGTCATTCCTTCATGTTTCACAAGCACTAATTTTATCAGAAGCTTGGGAAGCCTTCAGTGTACGGTACCTACACACCTTATACCTTACATGTGGATAAACAGAGGGCTTCATTCTCCAGTGCTATTTACCCTTCATCGTTTACCAGTATTAAGTGCATTACAATGTGATGAAAGTCAGCAGTGCACCTACTACACTGTATCTGGCCTGTGGATGAACAAAGGCCTTCAGTACTCAGTGCTATCAGTCACTGACCTTACACTAGCAGAATATATATTGCATCACAGTATGAGAAAGCCTGCACTCTATCTGGTCTGTGAATAAACAGAGGATATTTAATTGCCACTGCTTTCACTCTATGATCTTTCATCAGCACTAACTGCACCCCAGTGTGAGGCTGTGCAAAAATGTTACTTTCCATATTGAACAGAAGTCTGCAGAAGAGGAATTCCATTTGAAGCTGAATTGTGAAATTTCTAAATCAGTTTGCACATTTTATTGTGTTTGCTTATGCACATGCACAGAAACATTATGTGGCAGCTTAGGAGAGTAGCGGGTTTTGAAGGTGCGGCACTGTGGCGGCCAATGCCACCACTGCATTCTTGGGCTTGGCCTCCTTTCCCAATGCAGTGGCACACTGTTGCTGACACTAGTTCAGCTAGTGTGCTACCAACTTGAAATGAATTAGCCACAGCAATGAGGGAGTGACACATGACTGCAGGTGTGCCTTGCCTGGTGTGACATTTCAAAACAACATGATGGCAGCTGTTGCCATCCACTCCTGATCCCCACAAAAGCCAGACAAGGTGCCCAGTCCCCTCTGTTGGCATCCCCACCAGTTCATTTGCCAATGGAGGGCCCAATCCTCGTCAACATAATGTCCCCCCATTTGTTGTGTGCCAGGGGGTGCCCAATCTCTCTCAACATCATGACCCCAAAGCAAGCTTTCTTTGCTAATGGGGGCCCAATCCCCATTAGCCTAAGTGCTCCCCTCTCCAAAAACACAGGTGGCACACTGGGCCCACCCAGTGTGCAAAAAGCAAACCTGCTTAAAACAAATTTCCCATGGCTTCCCCCGCCTGTAACACTGAAAACAGTCCCTTGCCGTTAGGTCCCTCCCCCAATCTGCCCACCCACCTCACCCTCCCCCACACACATCCTTACCCCATACTTACTTCCAGAGCCCTGCATGATGATCTCCAGTGGACCGGAACACTTTTGCACTCTTCAAAGCTGACCACGAACTGAAGAAATGCTGGTAAGCTGTATAATGGCATAAATTACTTTTTCAACTTATGTCAATATCTCAGCCATTTTTTCGATTTTGGTACCAAATTTTCAACATGGGGTTCTTGGGACCCCTCCTCATGAATTCAGTCACTGTCATGGTGTTATTCTACCCCAAGGTGATTTCACGATCTCTGTGTGGAATGCCTTTCGGGAACGATTAACGAAAGGACAGTGCCACTGTTCGTGAGGTGGGCTCCCAAAAAGCATATGTTGCAAATTTGGTGAAAAATTCCCCAAAATGACTGTGTTACAAGTGTGCATTGTGCATGCTCATAACTTTGAGATTTTCAAGATTTTTACTCCAGATTTTCTACATTGCTTTTTGCCTACCTCCTTATGAACAGTACAGCTGTCATTATTCACATCCTGCCTGAAATGTGTTTTGCACATCTTCCGCACAATGGCGTGGTCGCTGTGGGAAATCAATGTTTGGGACAGATTAAGAAAATCCAAGTGACACTGTTTATGGTGGATGCCCCAAAATGCCTATGTTGAAAATCTGGTGCCAAAATTCCACAAAATAACAATGATACAAGCGTGCATTGTGCAGTTTCCATGCACACTTGTAACTTTGAGAATTTTTAATATTTTCACTCCAGATTTTGAACATTGCCATTTTACCCCCATGAACAGTACAGCTGTCATTTTCACATCCTGCCCAAAATGTGGTTTTCTACATCCAGCGCACAATGGTGCAGTTGCTATGAGAAATCAACATTCGGACAGATTAAGAAAATCATAGTAACACTTTTCATGATCAGAGGTCCCAAAATGCCTATGTTGAAAATTTGGTGAAATTATTCAAAAAATGACTGTTTACAAGCATGCATTGCACAGTTTTCATGCGCTCGTCACATTGTGAATGTTTTATATTTTCGCTCCAGATTTCCAACATTGCCATCTCTTCACACTTCCTTATGAATGGTGCCACTGTCATTTTTACATCCTGCCTGAACTGTGGTTTCACACATCTGGCACAGTGGTGTGGTCACTGTGAGAAATCAACGTTCAGGACAGATTAAGAAAATAACAGTGCTACTGTTCATGAGCAGAGGTCTAAAGTGCTTTCATCAGGTGGGGTCACAAAAGGCCATGTTGAAAATTTGTAGTGCAAATACCAACAAGCGCCTGGGCGTTAGGGTTTCTAACCATAACGTCCCACCCTGTACAGACAGACAGGTGTCGGGTGTGCCTTTGGATTGCCAGCTGTAATACTCATGCCATTCCACCCCCACCTTGCAGCCAGTGACAGGCATCGGGGTGTGCCCTTGGACTTTTTAGGCCCCAGGTTCACCCATTCTCCTATACTGCACCCATTTCAAGCGTATGTCCTTATGGAATGGGGTGACCGTAAGCTGAACACCCCAAGGCACACCTCAACAATTGGTGTCTGCAGGATAGGGTGATGTGAAATGGTGTGAGCATTATGGGTGATGACCAAAGTCATACCCCAATGCCTGTCCATCTCTGCAGGATGGAGGTGGGGTTAGCGTGAAGTTCAATACTTCACTGCCATTCCTAATGTGCATTTGTCTATCTCCTGCACTTTCAGTGCTAATACCAACAAGCAAACATTTGGCATTGACAAATGCTTGTTTAAAGAGTGGCTTAACAATTTGCTGTTTACATATATGGCAGACTAGTGTTCTGTGATTTGTGTAAACCATGGAAAAACAATCTGTAGTTTAGATAAAAATACGTTTGGGATTCTGTATAATTTATCTAAACATTCAAAAGCACTTAGGAACTGGAATTGTAATTCCACCAGTACTCAACTGGCTGAATTCTACATTCTGCATAACTCTACTCCCTGCACTACTCCTGGTCTGTGGATGAAACAGGACTTCAGTCTCCAAAGTGTTTAGCTCTGTAGTTTTCACCAGAACTATATCACAGTATGGAGAAGTCTGACCTTCCCTGCCCCACATTACGAACATACATACGAGCATACAAAATTTCCAGCAGATAAAGGCCTTATGGACTATCAGGTCTGCTTGATTGTGCAGCTAGCAGCCCTTATAGGGCAGCTGCCTCTCCCACCCTCCCCTCCCCGGTGACCCTCCCCTTACCCTGTCCCATCCCTTTTGAAGCAGACCACTGTTCTACAGGATACTACTTCCTCTGGAAATCGTTCCATCCAGACATCACCCTCTCTGTAAAAGTGTCTCCTCATTTCCTCCTGAACCATCCACTTCCAATCTCAGATCATGTCCTCGAGTGTCCCCCTTTAATTTGATAAGCCCTCCATGCCCATCTTATTTATTCCTTTCATGTACTTGAAGGATTCAGTCATGTCCTCCATCCCTCCTTTCTTCCAGGAGTACATGTTCAGTTCCCTCAGCCTGCTGTAGTAGGGTATGTCCACTAGCCCTGGATCATCTTCATTGCCCTCGCTGCACCCCTCAGTAATCTAATGTCCTTCTTCAGATGCGAGTTACCAGAACTGCAAGCAGTACTCCAGATGGTCTAACCAGTGACCTATATAGTGGAAGGATCACCTCCCTCTCCTGGAGGATATGCCCCTGACAATACAGCCCAGCATTCTGTTGACCTTCACAGCTGCCTTTCTACACTGTGGTGAGTTATTCATTGCACCCATTATGGTCACCCCATAACCTTCTCCTCCTTTGTCTTGGCTAGTTGAATGCCCCTAGCTGGTAGCTCCTCCTTGTTCTTTTTGTACCAAAAATGCACCTTGCACTTCTTGGCATTGAACCCCAGCTGCCAAGTGTCCAATGAGGCCTCAATTTTGCCAGATCATCTTTCAACCCTGCCACACTCCTAAGTCATCCACTACTGCTCCCATCTTGGTGTCATCTGCAAACAGACTGATCTTGCTCTTGATGCCTATTTGGATATCTGCTATGAAGATCCCAAACAACACTAACCCCAGTACAGAGCCCTAGAGGTACCCACTTCTCATTACCGTGAGACGAGGCTCCCTTCCCACCTCCACCTCTGCTGTCTCTCCTGTAGCCAGTTCATTACCCATCCTACCATCTTTGCCACCACCACTGTGCCTTCCAACTACTTCCTAGCCTCTCATGCAGCACTGAATTGAATGTCTTACTGAAGTCCAGGTATAGGATATCCACTTCATGGCCTTGTCTAATTGCCTAGTTACCCAGTCATAGTACTCCATCAGGTTAGTTTGACGGGATCTGCCTGAGACAAACCATTCTGTCTACCTTCCTGCAGCTCCTTAGCCTCTAGGAGGAAAACAGCCTCTCCTTCAAGATTATCTCCATCAGCTTCCTCACGATGGATGTGAGGCTTACTGGTCTGTAGCTCCTGGCTCATCCATGGGGCTATTCGTGTGGGAGTGGTACCACGTGCACCATTCTCCAGTCCTGAGGTACCCTCCCGAGTCCAGGGAGGCATTGAAAAGGTCTGCCAAGAGTTCTGATAGGACTTCTGCCAGTTCCTTCAGCACCCTGGGGTGTATGCCATCTGGCCCAGGTGCCTTGTCCACCTTCAGTGCCCTCAAGCCCTCCAGTACTCTGTTCACTGGGATTTACCTGTCTGTCACCTCCCCAGTGCCTACCCTCCCATCCCCTTGGGTACAACTCCCCTTTCTCTTTAGTAAATACTGAGAAGTATTCGATTAATGCTACTGCCTGTTCTGCCCCTGTTTCCTCCCACCTTCATTCTTTTTAATCCTTAAAATGTGGTCCTTACAACTCTTTTTCTGCCTGATGTACCCGAAGAAGTTCTTCCACCTCCTTAATATCCTATGCCAGCCTGAGTTCCCATGACTCTTTGGCTGCCCTGACTGTCCTGTAACCTCCTTCAACTCCTTCAGTTGTTCATCTCTGTCCTCCCTCCCTGTTTTTCTGTACCACCTTCTTCCTTACTTTCTATGACCCCTCTGCTCACACAACTAAGTTTATTGTCTCTAGACCTCTTACTCTGGACCCTTGTACATGTTTTGGTTGCCTCCTCAATTCCCAGTTTAATGACATCCCACTTCTGGTTGGTGTCTGTATTTGGATGGATTCTGGCCAGATATCCTGTACTATTTCCTCCATCCTCCCGAAGTCAGCTGTCCTGAAGTCCAACACACTTGTGCTTATTCCTACTTCCTCTTTTCCCATGTTTATCATGAACCACACTGAGTGTTGGTCACCCCAGCCAGCAGTTCTTCCATCCCCAGCTTCCCATGAACTCTCCATTAGCCAGCACTAGGTCTAGGTGTTCCCTAACCTGGTTGGTTCATTGACCATTTGCAATAGGAAGCTGTCCTGGAAAGCATCCAAAGTACCTGCTCCCTCCTATTTGTGGTGGCTTGGATACCCCAATCCACACCTGGCAGGTTTAAGTCCCCACAGTCACCATGCTGCCCTTCCTGCAGGTCCTTCTGATCTGTCCCACTAGCTTCTTAACTCCTCAGTCTCAGAGGGTGACCTGTACACCACTCCCACCCTGAGAGTCCTATTTTGAGTCCTGAGCTGCATCAATAATGACGCCATGTTGCCCTTCTCCATTTCCTTCCTGACACACTTCAGTCCTTCCTTCACATACAGCACCAGCCCCCTTTCCTTTAACCCTGTCCTCCAAAATATCCTATACCCTGGTACTGCAAGGTCCCAGTCGTGGCACCGCATCGCCCATGTTTCAGTGATGGCCACATGGCCACCTCCCCATCTACCATGAGAGCCTGTAACTCTGCTGTTTTGTTCTCTAGACTCCTAGCATTCAAAATTACTACCCTCCACACTGCTATCTTCCTCCCTCTCCATACTTGCTCTCCTTTTCTAGCATCCCTCCTGAACTCTCCCTAAGTGCCTTACTGCTAGTATGGGGGTGTTAAGCTCATTTGGCTTCCCTTCTTGTGGATTCTGGATGACTCTTGCCCACTTGCCACCCCTCCTCTATTTTAAATTCTCATTATTTGCTATGTAGTCCCCATTCTCTGTTTCAATACCCTCCTTCCCTCCTCTCTTAAGAGTAGCCTGTCCTTAACGTAGAGATCACTGTCCTCCCAGATCCTTCCCCACCCCTACCAGTCCATACCCTTTGGACTGAGACCAGTTTCTTAGCCACATGTTAAATTCCTTTATCATCAGGTTCCTTGCAATGCTTGCTCTGGGCACGAGGAGTACTTCTGAGAAAGTTATTGACCTTCCTGCCTCCTCACATAGCAGCCCCAGTTCATCAAACCTCCCTGCACTACATCAACCATATTTCCTGCCAGGTCATTTGTTCCCAAGTGCAGAACTATATGAGGTTTTTCTCTACCCCTTCTAGCACATTTCAGAACAGAATGATCCACCCTTTTCACTGTCATTTCCGGCATATCCTCCACCCATATGAGACTATGCCTATCCCACTTGCTTCCCATCTCTATCCCCATGTAGGTGTCCATGGCACAGCATGTAGCAGACTCAGCTCTGAGGCTGGGAGATCAGAAGGCTGTGGGTTCTATCCCCACCCAGGCACTTGGGTTAAATCCCAATACTGACATTGTAGTGCAGCATGAAGCGGGTGCTGCACTCCTGAGGTGCATCTTTCAGATGAGATGTTAAACCAAGGTCCCATCTCCTGTTCTGGTGGTAGTTCAGGTGAATGTTAAAGACCCCATGGCACTTCTCAAAAAGAGTAGGGGAGTTTTATTGTCAAGAAAAACAAAGGCAACACAAAATAGAAATCACAAAATTGTAAACAAAACAATGCAATAAACATTCAAAATTGTTAACAGTCCATTATAAACAATACCCCCAATCAGTGTCATTTTAATTAATCATTTATATTTAATAAATATATGAAGACCTTCCAACACTTATCAATTTTTTGGAGAAAAACTAAAATCATGTAAATACATTTCCCCATTTCTTGAATAATCAATTGACTAACACAGCAGTAATCCATTTTCTTTGATTAATGACCCACTGACACCTTGCTAGCCATAAATAAAAGCAAATGAAACAAAGGAAAGGGACAATGTTTCAGAATGTAAATGTGAAAAACTGTTGGGGTATTTTCCAACCACTAAAATATCAAACAAAAGGTGTGACAACCACCCTAAATTCAATTGTTTAGCCAAGAATTCCATAAAGGTTTAGAATATGAGCAATGCAAAAGAAAACTTTCCATAGATTCTTCTAAGTTTATACAATCTAAATATGGACAGTTTCATTCTTCTTTAGCCATATATTTAGCATTTCCTCTTAAGTTCAATCTGTCATACATGATTAACCAGAGGGTTTCCACATGTCAGGGTGAACTCCTACTATTAAGTTGGGATAAAATATAGTGATTATCTGCTTCAGGGCAATTCTTAAAGCTGGCCACTATAGGCTATATCTGACATATAATTGCTTTATAGATAGTCTTCCCAGTACCATGCAGTATCACTTCTTTAGAAATATGCCATTTATATAATTTCTGTACTGCAGGCTTAAAATACAATGGGATGTGTAAATAGTTACTTAATTTTGGAGCCATGCTATGCCATGCATCAAAATATCTTTCTAAAATCAACTTTACCCAACTATTACCACCCTTTTCAACATCCAGTAAGCCACTCGAACTGTTTGAGAAAGAAATAAAGCAAAACAAAACATTATTGAATCTATCATTCTTATACCCCTTAGTGTTTGTCTAAACTGATGAAATGCCATTTAATTGGATTAACCCTGTTCCCCACAACATCTGAAAAATAGAATGTAAAGCCTAGATTCCAATACTGCAGGTAATGGGAAAATCATAGCTACATGCTATAAAGAGAAAAATAAATTGTTTCAAAATATGAATTCTTTCTGCTTTGAAAGTTTCCACTGTTTCCATCTCATAACCTTAGCTTCCACCTTTTGGAAAGCTTATCCCAGTTCTCAACTGGCAAATTTTGTGGGCCAGATAAAATACCTAAAATGGGAAGAAGCTCTGTGGAAATAACAACACCATTACTTCTTATAGTCAACTGGCTTCCTGTACCTATAAACAAGCCACTGGTCTTAGCAAGGTTCAACTTATCATTAGAGATCAGTGTATATTTCTTAAATTCTAGTTAAAATTCATCGAAATGTGTAAAAACATAAATTAATATGTGAGTCATGAATGTAGTAGAAGACAGCCTGGCTTTTAACATGATTAAGGAGACTGTGTGTTAAATGAACCCCAAGTACATGCAGTCATTTAGCAAGGTGCCAGTTTGTGCAAACTATTTTTTCTCTTTTTTCTTTTCCCTTTATAATCTCTGATACTCTGAGAAGAAGGATCCAAAACAAGTTTGCGAGTCAGAATCCCCTGTTCCATTTCAAGTCTCCCCCAAAAGTGCAGTATAGAAATTTCCAGTTTCAAGGGGTGCAGGGGAAGGAGGGAGGGGCTTGGATTTCAAAAATCTCGATGACCTCCTGCAGAAGGGTGGAGACTCCACTGGAGGAGCTGGAACAGACCCTTCTGAACCCACAGGGTCCACATAGCACACTGGAGGTAGAGTTCTCGGTCAGGAGCAGGGACAGGATCAGATACTATTGTAGGAGTGACTGGAGGTAAAACTAAATCTACTGTAAGGGGAGTGGAAGAGGAAGCAGAAATATTATGACTGTCAGGCTCAACAACAATCACCTCTGAAGTAGAAGGGAGAAGGAGAGGAGGGAAGGAGGGGCAGCAGAATCCTGACCCTGTTGAATTAGCAGCTCAGGACTAACACAAGAAGCTTTATTTTAGTAGCCCAAGGGCATTCTCCAAAAGTATGTCTATAATCCTCACATAAATCGCATTTCCTATGATTGGTACACAGCATGGTGACGTGACCTATTTCCCCACAATTGTCACAGTGGGGCCTAGCACAAGTACTGGATAAATGAGTACATGAACCACACTTGTAGCAGGCCCGAGGCTGCCCTCCGTAAAACAAACCCTCTATCCTTCCCCAACAGGAAAGAATTCAGAATATGTTCCACCCCAGAGTCAGTCTGCTGAAGTTTCGCCTTTACTTACAATCTCCTGTCCAGAACATTTCAATATCTAAAATTGCTTCTGGAGCACTAAGCACATTACATTTTGGCTCAACCAATAGATGATATCCTCCATGGACCCCTCAGTTTGAAACATCACCATGACATATTTAATCAAAGGTTTGGTAAGCGAATCACCAAGAAGGGGGTCCATGGGGAAAACCACCTGTCCATAGTGTTCCCAAAACAAATCAAGAACATGGGCTGTATGAGAGCTAACATCAAAGTTGTCCTCCCAGATATGTTAATGAAAGCAAAAACATTGTTAGGAGTGAAATGTAAGGAGTTCTTCAATAAATTTCTTTCCACATAATATCAATCTGGCCTATCTGCCAACCACACTTTGTATCTAATGCTGACATCATTCCTTCTGGGGCTGCTTCCTTTCTAACTTGGAAAAAGGTCAGACAGTAAAGGTTTTTGGTGGGCTGATGTTTGTTCAGGACCCTGAGAAGAGCAGCCTTGTTCCTTGTCCTGATGAATAGGGGCCGTGCCTGGTTCTCTTAAAGGATCTGTCTGTGGAGGATGTGCATAATCCAAAGCAGTCACTGGAATTTCAGATGTAACAACAGACAAATCAGTCTTCGCTAAAGTTCAATTACTGACTCTGCACCAGGCCTTGGTTTCCAGTCAGGAGGCCTGTGAAAAATCAAAGCTGAATCCCAGGCAGGGTCAGGTAGCCAAGTCCCTCCTGACATTTGTTTCCACCCAGCTTCAAGAAGCGCTTTTGTGGGGATCAGGAGCCCAAGGAGAGACAGGTACTTCATTAATTTGCCCAGTAGTATTAAGGGATACAGATAAAGCAGGCCTGATTGAGGAAACCCATCTGTTGGCAAGCGCTAGTGCCTCCTGTTTGAATTTATTATCGTCTGAGACAAGCGGCTTATTTTTAGTATGTTGGCCCTTAAAGGAAAAGGAGGTAACTGCATCTTGTAGATTATGACTTGTTTTATACTTAATATGGCCTTTAGACCTAGTCATAGTCTCAGTTGTCACAGGGAGTTTGAAAACAAAGCCAGACACTTTTTGTAAGCTGAGTGACCGATTGGGAACTCTTGTTAGCTTTGAAGGATTGAAATCCTTGCCCTATTGTGCAGACAGAGCGCTGAGTCTATAGTAACATCAGGAAAGAATCTTTCACCAAAATATCAGCAGGCTTTTGGCACGTTTGACTCCAAAATGCTAGTACTGCCAGTACATAAATTATCAGAGTCAGTCTGCTGATATGTAGAAAGGAAGCTTTTGACAAGCGTGACTCACCCAGCCCCAGTGGGTCTTTGATGCTGCTGCGTCATGCAATGAACTGACAGACAAAGCAGAGCTGTTGACAGGAATTGAATCCCCATGCTGCTCAGATATCAGAGCTGCCCAATAATCAAGCCAATCCCTTGTCGGTTTTCTCAAGCAAGGAATCATTATTCAATGGTATCATGGCACCCTCCGAGCCTTTCTCATTCAATGCAATAATTTCTTGTGCAGGAGTTGCAAGTACACTGAGATCCTCAGCAGAAGCATAGACATCAATGATGTCATCTTCAAATTCTTTTCTTGATTCATAATAGTAACAACAGCCTCAGCCTCTGATAGAACTAAGGTCGAAGAGGAGGCCAGTTCTTTCACCTGGACAGCATCCACACTCCGAAGCCTAGAAAGGTTAAGGGAGGGATAGTGAAGATTAATAAAGAGAGAGGAGGTGGGCAGAGGAGCAGTGAAAAGGCAGAGATACTGAATGAATATTTTTGCTCAGTATTCACAAAAGAAGATGAGGAGGAGTTACCTAAACCAGACAATAGAAGCAGTCTGGGTAGGGGTTGACACCAGTCCATTCACAGAAGAAAGAGTCCTGAAAGAACTCCTAAAACTCAAGGTGGACAAAGCAATATGGCCTGACGGATTCACCCCAGAATCCTAAAAGAACTAAGGAGGACCTAGTGACACCACTGACCATGCTTTTAACAAATCATAGCAGGATGGGGCAGTACTGAGGACTGGAGGAGGGCAGATGTCATTCCTTTCACAAAAGTGGGAGCAAGGCAGAAGCAGGAGACTACAGACCTGTAAGTTTGACCTCAGTGGTAGGGAAAATGATGGAATCACTTCTGAAAAAAGAATTGTTGAGTACCTAGAGGCCAGTGGGACTGGGTCAAAGCAGCATGGATTTACAGAAGGAAAGTCATGTCAGATGAATCTAATTGATTTCTTTGACTGGGTGACCAAAGTAATAGACCAGGGAGGGCTGTGGATATGGCCTACCTAGACTTTAGCAAGGCATTTGACACAGTCCGCACAAAAGATTAATAATCAAGTTATCCAGCCTGGGAGTGGGTCCCAGGGTGGTAGCCTGGGTAGCAAACTGGCTGCACAAACAGGACACAGAAGGTAATAGTGAATGGAACACATACCAAGAAAGGGGGTTACTAGTGGAGTACCTCAGGGCTCAGAACTGGGTCCAGTCCTCTTTAACATCTTTATAGGTGGCATTGCAGAGGGTCTGAGGAAAGGTATGCCTCTTGCAGATGACACAAAGATCTGTAACAGAGTTGATACACAAGAAAGGGTAGAAAAGATAAGAAGGGACTTGGCAAGGTTGGAGGAATGGTCAGACATATGGCAACTTAGATTCAATGCAAAGAAGTGCAAAGTAATGCATCTGGGAAACAAAACCCAGAAGAGTACACAATAGCAGGAGGTACTAACAACAACAAAATGGAAAGGGACCTGGGGGTAGTCATATCAGATGACCTAAAGGTGGGTAAGCAATGTGAAAGTCGGTAAGGAGAGCCAGGGGATACTGGGATGCATAGGAAGGGCATCACAAGTAGAAAAGGGAAGCGGTTATCCCTCTATACAGACAGTTGGTGAGACCCCATCTGAAGTACTGTGTGCAGTTTTGGAGACCTCATCTACGCAGGACATAGGCAGGATGGAAGCAGTCCAGAAGAGGGCAACTAAAATGGTGCAGGGTCTGCAGCAGAAACCATATGAAGAGAAACTGAGACAGCTTAATATGTATACTCTTGATGAAAGGAGGGACGGGGGACATGATAGAAACGTTCCAAGTACCTCAAGGGAATCAACAAAGTTCAGGAGGGTAGCATCTTTCAGAAAAAGAGTTGTGTAAGAACAAGGGGCACAATTTAAGGATAGAGGGGGACGGCTCAGGGGTAATGTGAGGAAATTTTTTTCACAGAGAGACTGGTGGATACTTGGAACAGCCTTCCTGAGGAGGTTGTTGGGTCTAAAACAGTGGGGAATTCAAACATGCATGGGACAGACACAAAGCAATTATAGTGGGGTTACAGGAAGTAGGCTGTTGGTTAGCTAGAATCTGCAGCTTATCCAGTAGGTAGGAAATCGGCAGACTGAGTGGGCCAAGTGGTCCTTATCTGCCGTCCAAGTCTATGTTTCTGTGTTCTATGTTTCTCACCTTGAGTGGCCATCCTAGAGTTAGACAGCAGCTCCCCTACTGACAGAAATTCAGTAGGGAATTTCCCAGTGCTCTGGCCAGAATTTCTCCCATTCACTAAAATGCCACCAACGATTAATCTGGTTCAAGGTCAGTTGGCATTCATCTGTATCCCTCTCCCCAGGGTCGTGCCTGAAAATAGTCAAGAAATTGTCTAGTGCACTTACCCAGTCAACAAAAATAAATAAAAATAAATAAATAAAAGCTGACCCTTTTAGTATACTGTCCCCAGTATTAAGATCCCACCCTTTATCCAACCTCCTTCTGCCCCATCCTCCTCCCCTCCAGCACAGTTGTTCCCCATCCACCCCATTGTACCATCCCCAGTCCCTATCCTCACTCTACTTCCCCAACTACCACTTTTCTCCCTGTCTTTACCTCCCTTCTCCCAGGGCTCTACCTTCCTCCTCCCCTAGATGCAGCCCTACCCTTTTCATCTCATACCTTCCCTTCCCGTCCTCCCACCTTCCCCACAATCCTCCTTACTCATCCCATTCCCTTCCCATATCCCCCAACCCCTTGCCCCTCCCTCCTGCTCCTGTCTCATCTGGTCTATCTTCAGCTTTTCCGCAAGCACACTCATCTCATTCCCCAGTCCTACAAGTACTGCAAACCAATTTTTCTATGTCCTTTCACTGCCATGCACTATTACTTCCTTCCTGTCACTAGCCACACCACTTCTGTTTACTCTGCGACTGTTAGATCCCCTTCCTTCCCTCTTCCATTCTTCCCTTTTCCATCTTCTCTTGTCTTTGGTGCTGGACCCCCTGCCTCATTACCCCATCTGCCAACCTTTACTGTGCTTCATCCCGCTTCCAGATCTGATTTGTCTATCCCACTCAGATACCCTCCTATCATCCACAACTGCTAAGCTTGCCTCCATTGCAGGCCACATTCCCCTACTCAGCTCTGTTTTCAAGTATCCAATCTCGTTCTTAAGCTGCATTAATTGCCTGCACACCAAACATCCCCATTTTCCATAGAAACATAGACTTTGAAGGTAGATAAGGACCGCTTGACCAACCCAATCTGCCCATTTCCTACCTATTGAGTAAGCTTCAGATCCTAGTTAACCAACAGCCAACTTCTTCTTACCCCCACTATAATTGCCTTATTGTTTGTCCCATGCATTCTTGAATTCACCTACTGTTTTTCACCTGCAAACTCCCAGAGAGGCCATTCCATGTGTCCACCACCCTCTCTGTGAAACAATACTTCCTCACGTTGCCCTGAGCCATCCCCTCAATCTTCAAATTGTGCTCCCTTGTTCTTGCACATCTCTTTTCTGAAAGATGCTACCCTCTTGGACTTTGTTGATTCCCTTGAGATACTTGACATTTTCTATCATGCTCCCCTCCCTCCTTTCCTCGAGGGTATACATATTAAGCTTCTTTACTCTCTCTCTTACAGTTTCTGGTGCAGACCCTGCAACATTTTAGTTGCCTTTCTCTGGACTGCCTCCATCCTGTCTATGTCCTTGAAGAGATGGGTCTCTTGACCGTACTCAGTACTCCAGATGGGGTCTCACCAACTGTCTGTCCAGAAGGATGACACTTCTTGTTCCTACTGGTGATGCCTCTCTCTAAACATCCCAGCATCCCACCAGCCCTCCTTATTGCCTTCTCACATTGCCTGCCTACCTTAGGTCATCTGATATGACTGCCCTCAGACCCCTTTCCATTTTAGTTTTGTTAGTACCTCTCCCTCCCCATTGTGTACTCTTCCCTGGGTTTTTTTTCCCAGGTGCATTACTTGCACTCTTTGCACTGAATCTAAGCTGCCATAGTTTTGACTATTCCTCCAACCTTACCAAGTCCCTTCTCATCCTTTCCACCTCCTTGTATATCAACCCTGTTGCTAATCTTTGTATCATCTGCAAAGAGGCATACTTTTCCTTCCAGTCCCTCTGCAATGTCACTTATAAAGACATTAAGGGGACCGACTCAGTACTGAACCATCGGTTCCCGCTAGTAACCCCTTTCTTCAGAGTGGACTCTGTTTAGTATTACCCACTGCGCCCTGTTGTCCAGCCAATTTTATACCCAGGCTACCACCCTGGGACCCACCCAAGGCTGGCTAGCTTATTTATTAATCTTTGTGTGGTACTGTGTCAAATGCCTTGCTAAAGTCTAGGTAGCCCATGTCCATAGCTCCTCCCTGGTCTACTACTTGGTCACCCAGTCAAAGAAATCTTTTAGATTCATCTGACATGACCTTCCCACTGTGAATCCATGCTGCCTTAGGTCTTGTGCCCTGCTGGCCTCTAGGTACTCAACTGTTCTTTCTTTAAGAAGTGATTCCATAATTTTCCACTGAGGTCAAACTAACAGATCTGTAGTTTCCTGCCTCTGCCTTGCTCCCATTTTTGTGAAGGAAATCACATCTGCCCTCCTTCATTCCTCAGGAATCATGCCCTCCTCACATTATTTGTTAAAAGAGTAGTCAGTGGTGCAACTAGGTGTCACTAGGTGAATCCTATCAGGCCCCATTGCCTTGTCCACTTTGAGTTTTAGGAGTTCTTTCAGGACCCTATCTTCTGTGAATGGACTGGTGTCGACCCCTATACAGAGTGCTTCTATTGTTTGGTTTAGGTACGTCTCCTCCTCTTCTTTTGTGAATACTGAACAAAAGTATTCATTCAGTATCTCTGCCTACCCTGTCCCCTTTATTAAGCCTTACTATATCTCCCTGATCTTTATTTGCTCACCAATGTACATGTAAAATGTTTTATCCCCTTATTAACTGAGTTGGCTATCTTTTCCTCATTTTGAGCCTTTGCTATTCTGACTGCCTTCCCACTTCCTTCTGCTGTAACTGGTACAGTTCTGTCGTGCTACTTCTGTGATTCCTTTTACTTTCTGAATGCTATCTTTTCTCCTTAATCTTCCGGCCACCATTGCCACGCAATATTAAGAAAGATTGCCACCCACAGTTGTTGTGTCCTACCACCATCCTTGTCCCTCTATTAGCCCGCCAGTGTCCCCTAATATTCAGTTGTAGGTTGTCCATACTCCCCTGTTCCTCCATCCTTCTTTACCAGTTCTGTCCATGGTCCCCTAGTTCTCCGATATCTTACCTCCTCGAAACGTTAGGCCTACCATCAAAAGCAGTTGCTTTTTAAACACATCAAGAGCAGTTTGCCTTATAATAAATAGCAATTTTCCTCTACATGCCCCCTCATACAGTAACAAATGCTAATGCAATTTCCTCTACCTGCCCCTACATGTAGTGTCTACCATGCAGTACTTTAAAGAATGCAATTTTCCTCTAACTGCTCTAGCCCCAATGCAATTCCTCTAAATGCCTGAACTTAAACAGTACCTACAATATAGCAGTTTATATGCAATTTCTTTCTAAATGTCCCATCATTTGCAGTACTTTACAAAATGCAATGTTCCTCTAAATACCCCAGATCCAAATATCTACAAATACTTTACAAAATGCCATTTTCCTCTAAATACTCCAATCCCAGTACCTACAAATACAGTAGCTTAGATGCAATTTCTTTCCAAATGTCCCAACATTTGCAGTACTTTAAAATGCAATTTCCTCTAAATACCCCAATCCCAATGCAATTTCCTCTGAATGCCCTACTAAAACAGTATCTACAAATACAGTATCTTAGATGCAATTTCTTCTTTAAATGACCCAACCATACATTTCTGAGTCCTCTTCCCACAGGGACCTTTACCAGTCTTTTTCTCCTCCAGTAGATGAAGTCCCTGTCCAAATGTTTGTCTTAGATGACACCACCCCTTTATTTTACTTAACCTCCTGTCCCTTCCTTTTGGGTAGCCTCTACTAGGAGGGCCTGTGAGAACATTTGATACTGGAGGAGATAAGGGTGGGTGGGAGAAAAATGAAAGTCAAAGCCAGTAAAAAGGAGGACCATCTTTTATAGCTGGTTCCCATGTGAATGTGGTGCCCTTTTCAGTGTGAGTCCCTGATTGTTCCTTTGTCTTGTGCATAACTAAAAGACTTCAGTCTCCAGTATATATTTTTTATTATTTAAAATTGGTAACCAGGAAAGGCACACTGAGCCAAGGCTTGTTTCAGGTGCAAACCGGGAGCAGGATGAAACAATTACAATACAAAGGGAGACAAAATGTATACATAAAGGCATACTGTATGTACAGTACAAAGAATACAATATGTGAGACTACTTACATTTATAGTACAAGTAAGCAGTAGCAGCCAAAGGAAAGTGCAATTTTACAACAAAATTGGCCAGTGCACAGGTGGAAAACACTAGATAAGGCGCAGCAATAAGCAGGTAGATAAGCTAGTTGACACATTGGTGCTGGGCCATGGATAGAAGCAGGGTATGGATCAGTGGTGCAAGTGGCAGACAAAAGTACAGCAACTCAGGCACTGTCAAATATGAAATGCAGAATGGCGATCCTCAATCTAAAGGTACAGGAACGAATTCCTGCGTTCCTGTTCACTTCATCACTGGTATGGAGGCTGAGGGCAGCAGTAGAGTTGCAATGTGTGGTGGTTCTAAGTAATTGCTTGAGGACTGGGAAAGCGGTATGAGATGAATGGGTGGGAGAGTTGATTCCAGAGGGAGGGGAGGATAGGAGAAACCTGACTGGCTGGTAGAGGAGTCAGGATGGGGAGGCAAAGGAACAAGAATAGACAGAGCACAGCAAGTAAGAGGTATGAGAGGTGGAGGAACGAATAGAGGGCAGCGAGGACAGGAGAGTACCAAACCAGAATTTAAAAATAAAGGCTAGTCTATGGGCTAGGCAGCTTTGGGGTAGGGGAGAAAGAGTGAGAGAGGAGTAAAGATGGCAATGATGAGTGTGAAAAGGAGAGCTGGAGGCAAATCAACAAAACGCATTAGAGAGAGTGCTAAGTCTGGAGACTGATGTAGTGGAAGCAATACCATAGACAAAATCAGCATAATCGAATATCAGAAGAATAATTTTTGTTAACAAATCACGGCAAATAGGAGAGGGAGGCAGTCTTTATAATGATATAACACTCCAAGCTTGGAGAGAAGTTTAGAGTGAATGGTATCTATATGGGTTTGGAAGTCAAGATTTGAATGAAGCCAAACCCGAGTATCTGACTGAGGTGACTACCTCAAGGGGGTCCCTACCTGGGTGGTGAATACTGGTAGCGTCGAGCCTGGACAACTTTTGTCTAGTGCCAAAGTCATAGAGACTGTTTTCTAGTGTAACTTGGAGTTTGTATGTATGAAACAAGTTAAACAGATTATTGAGGTCTTGCTGTGAGGGGCTACAGCTTTAGAGGCTGATGGGCCAGAGGTGTAGATGGCAATCATCCGCGTACATGTGTATGTGAGTTAGTGCAGATGGAGGGAAAATCATTTATGAAAAGGAGAAGAGGACTAGGCCAAGGCTTGATCCTTGTGGAACCCCAGCAATGATTGGTAGATGGGGCTTTAGGACATTTCCAACCGCACAACCTGTAGCCTGCCCGTGAGGGGAGCCAAACCATTCTATGGCAGAGCAGCTAAGCCTACAGATTGCAACTTGTTTAGTAGGAGAGGTGGGATGCAGAATCAAAAACCTTGGCAAGGTCTATGAAAATGGCGGCAGTGATGTGACCCGGTCCATCCCAGAGAGGATGGAGTTGGTGATCTGTAATAGGAAGAGATGGTGGAGTTTTGTTTTCTGAATCCAGACTGGAAGAGGAGAGCTTTACAGTAAGTTAGGAAATTGGCAAGCCTGGAGTAGACAATGGACCCCTGGAGCTTAGCCAGGAGGAGGAGAGAAATGGACCAGTAGTTTCCAAGGAAGAGGTGTCGCCACCTTTGTGAAGGGCAGAACAGTTGCAACCTTCTAGGCCAGAAGGATCACACTAAAGCAGAAAGAGAGAGGTTTAGAAGGTTTTTGGAGTTGCCAGAGCTGAGATCCAGAGGAGCTTAGGGTCAAGGCCATTTGGATTAGACTTAGCACGGTTGAGGATAGTAGAGCCTGGTAGACTTCCTATGGAGAGATGGTGGGGAAATGGTAACCTCCAAATGAAAGGGAGGGAAGGGCATCAGAGGCAGTAGAAGGATTGGGGAAGGAACAATAGTGATATATTTGTTAAAAATAGCAGTGACAGAGTTGGGGTCCAAGACCAGTGAACCATCCACAATGAGGGATGGAGGAGCAGTTTGGATATTGGGGCTAGAAAAGAGTGGATAATGTTCCAGAATTTGAAAGAAGAATTTCGAGTGGAAAGGAGGTGGAGTTTGAAATTCTCAGCTTTTGTCTTGTGGATGGTCTTTGTAGCTAAGTTTCTTAGTGTTCTGTATTGTTGGAGGTTAGATTGAGATTGGGAGGATTTAAAATGAGCCCATGCCCAGTCTCAAGATTTGCAAAGTGCTATGAGGTCAGCGGTGATCCAAGGGCTATGAGCACATTTGATACTGGATTTTTTTATCACAATATTATTTTCTCTCCTACCTTCTGTGGAGTAGGTGGTGAGTCATCCAGCCACCGGCACCCTACCCCAGACCTGGTCTGGCCAGTGACATCTCTCCTCCATGCAGGCCGGCATACAGAGTCAGAGGACCTGGATCCTGATACCTGGGGGTGCACCTCTCTTGTCTGGTGGTGCAGTGCATGGCCATCAACCTCCATGACCACCTGCAACTTTTCCACCTGGATTCTTCTCCCTCAGAGCTGGACATGCAATGGCATCCATGCAAAATGTGCTGATGCCAGCCGCTTCAGCCATCCACTACATGTGCTACTAGCAGTGCTCCTGACTTCCACCAGTTGCCGCTGCAGAGATACCAACCCCTACCCCACCCCGAGCAGGAGAGCTGTCGCGGGATGCTCAATCCTCTCTCCCCAGCTGACCCCTGATGTCCCGAGTCTGTTCCTGAACCTGGGTTGCCAGCATGCCGTGAGGTGTGAGTCCAGTGCCTCAATCCTCAGCGCCACCAGGTTGGATGACCCTGGATTTTTTAGAGGGCATGGGAGTTCAGACATGCTTGAGGTACTAGTGAAGATCAAGGGCTGTGTCAATGACAGGGCAGAGACGACTGGAGACCAGTCCATTCAGCAAGGTTGAGGAGAAGGGTGCTCATGTCAAGAGCACTCAGGGATGATACCAGATGTATTTTGAGGCTGAGTACAGGGCGCGACCTTTCTAACACAGTAAGTGAGGCAGTGATCACTGAAGGCATCCCAAAGGATGCCAGTGGCAATGATATGGTGGGGTGGGAGGAGAGCACCCATTCCAAGACGGATTGGTTTTGGGAACATGGGTTGAGATGGGTGGGTTTGGTTATTAGCTGGGATAGGTTCAAAGATTCAATATGGTGGTGTAGTCTTGGAGAAGAGAAAGCCAATAGTGTATAATAAAGTATAAACAAATACTCTCATATTTTAGCAGAACCACAAAAACTGCACTCAAAAGCTCACAAGGTCAGAAAATACACTTACTTCAAAAAGTTTTCAAGTCATCAGCATTTTGTTTGAGGAGCCATAGTGAGCCCACAGCCTGGGTGCTTTGCGTCCAAACTGAGACACTTCATCAGGAGGACTTTCATATTTACCAGCACCATATGGACATGTATACAGTAAACAGTATTGAAAATTTTCTTTCCCCAACAACAACCAAATTGCAACCAATAAACAACATTTCTTTGCTCTCAGAAACAGAATATCTGAATTCAGAAAAATGACAACTAATGAATAAAGAGAACTGTAGGTTTATGCAATACATTGATTTCTTTTGCAGTTTATAAAAATGTTTCTTATCTTTCTATTTTATGTTGGGACAACATAATTGCTCCATTTTCATGAGACTCCCCTACCTTACCTCCTCATAAAGAAGATAGGAAATTATTTTTAATTTGCTGCTGTATGAAGGATCATATTTCAGAAAACTACATACCCATAAATGATTCATATTTAACTGCACATAAAATGAAAGCTCACATGACAAAAATGTATTTTTTACTTTTTATTTTGTTTGGGCAATATTCTTTAAAGTTATATTCATGGAACCAGTAATATTGAGTTCTGACGATGGATTGTGTTCAGAACTCTGAGCACTATTCTGATAGGTCAACAGTTCATGCATAGCATTCTGTACAAAAACTGCAATGTGGTGAGTAGAGATTTGCCAACATTTAATTTTGCTGGTGAAGTTCCAGGAAGTTATTAATTTAGCCACAAAATATTTCAAGAATTTCAAGTGATCCACAAATATATTTCATGGGTGCGAATTTGCAAAATTTTGCCCATAAAATGTGGAATTTCATCTGTGAAGTGCAGAATTTCATCCTGCGAATGGCAGAATTTTGCCTGCAAGTGGTGAAATTCTGTTATTCATGGACAACATTCTGCCATTCACTGGCAACATTCTGTACTTCATGGGCAAAATTCTGCATTTTCGTAATTGGAAATTCACACTTGGCATCTGCGAAATATTTCATGAAATGCGAAATTCACAAAATATTATGAGGAAGCGAGTTTGTCAACCGCCCCTCTCTAGCAGTGAGATCTCCAAATTAGTGGTTCAATGAGGAGAAAAGTAGGGAATATATTTCATGAAAAGAAACAATACAAACCTTAATTTTTCACATCTGTAGTTATTCTGGTGCAGTTTTGTATGGACCATTTGCTGGTATGTATATTGTTTAAGTAGAAAAGAACAATAAAATCAGCTGCCATGTAACACAAATGTCCTGTCCACTTTAAAGCAGGGGGTCGTTAGCCTAAAAATGTGGGCACAGGACCCCAGTTTAAGCTGGTGCCCCCAGTCTTTTCTCTGACCCTTCCTTTAAATTATAGGACTTTAATAAGCCCAACAGCAACAGGCTAGCAGCTTCCTGGCAGAGACCTGCCCCTTCCCATCTCTCAGTCCCACCCTTGTAGTCCTCTGGACTGACTGGCGAACACAGCCATTGGCCAGTTATGCACATTGCTGCAGCACTGCAAGTGTGCACTAGCCATGGAGTAGTGCTGAACATACTCAGCGGTGGCGCATGTGTCTCAGAGGGCAGGCAGCTCGTATTGGTGTGGTCATCGAGCAGCGGATTGCTCTGTGTGTATCCTATTCTGCCCTGGCTAAAACAACAAAGACATTGTAAGGACTCGGTGAGTCTCAAGTGTGTTGTTGAGTTTAAAGGCCAAGACTGATGAGACTATGAATATGTCAGAGTCTAACATTTCAGACCTTTTAGTGAAGCAGCAGACATACTACTCAAATTTCTCTTGCTGTCTGAGTTCATGAAAAGCTTTTAACCAAAATAATTGGTTGCCAAAACCTGGAAGTAGTTCACAGCAACTAAAGTTAATAATTAAAATATGACAAGGGGGCCTAAACTTTCCCAGCTTTGAGAGGAAGTAGTTGTTCTTTACTTTGGGAGGGGTGCTAAACTAAAATCTGTTTTCTTCTGTGCTGAAAACTGGTGTGCCATAGCTGCTTTGTCACACCACAAAGCATCTAAAACCTTAGAGCTTCTGTGGGCCAAGTGGCCCCAAGACCCCTAGTCTTTATATAACATTTTTTAGGAGGCCAGGGAGGGAGAACTATAGGGCTGAGTCAGACACCATAGAAAAAAATAAATAACAGTTTGCTAGCACAGCCAGTCCTTAGTGCTTTATTGCCCATACCATTTCTCCAGCTTCTGAAATAACAGCAATATTTCATTGTTTTAACTTTCAGTTAGCAAATTCTTGTGCTTGTTTTGATAGAAATTACATAGAATATACTTAGAAAAATGCATCTTTTGCCACCAAATTCTTCAAAATGTCTTATAGGGAGTGCAAATCCCATATGCCCCTCATACTTTTAGAATCCTGGTGATACCTACTTTAGAGGAATAATAGCTAAGCTACCTTAAAAAGTCCTGTTCTTCGTGCTTCACTAGTATGGGAATATAATTTAAAATAAAAATGCCACCAGCTGTTTAACCTGACCTAATATAGAGGATAATGTTTGAGCAGATATACACAGCAAGCCTGTGTCTGCATCAAGAGGTTTCTATGGTAAGCAGGAACCATGAGAGCAAAGCTCAAGAGATTTACTGGTTGCCATAGAAAACACAAGACCATACATTATCTTTTATCATGCATGGGCATCAATGCTCATTTCAGACATTCCACTTTTCTCAGTAAACTGGTGACAGGAAGGGACAATTGAGGATTGGTGGGAACTCAAATTACTGACTCAATGTGCTGAAGCTTTTTTGTAAGTTCACACTTAAAAGAAAGGCAACTTCATGTTTGGTTGGATAGAGGAAAGCAGCTACGTGGCAGCATTTTGTCTCCAAACATTTAATACTAATAAAAAGTCAAATTAAGTGCGAAGGCAATGCCCAGATACACAGCAGTACAACAGACCCTCTAGTTGCCCCAGTGCTTCAGCTCCAACTAAGCCTTCCTCAGGTGGTAATTTCATTTTTGGTTACTATTAAATGTTTGGAGACTAGAGCTGTGCAAAAAAAAATATTCTGCCAGCGAATTTCCACAAAGTCAGACTTTCACTTCCACGAATGTTCAGAAATCAAATTACCGACTTTCGCTGAAATTCGCTGCCACCTTACCATTAATATTTCCCTGCTGTCTAGTGCCCCCGCCAGTCACTAATTGCCATCCATATCAAACATAAAACTAATTCTCTAGTGTCCAGTGGCCCTTCCCATGCCCGACAACTGTCCAAAATAGCAATAACATTTCCTGGTGACTAGCGTCCTTCCACCACTTGATCACTCACCCCATAAAAAAAACTTCCCTACTGGCTGGAATCCCTACCCCACCCAATCACCCACCTGATGTGAACTGTACATCAATAGGTGTCCAGTGTAGTCCCTCCCCATCTGGATCTCCAGTATAGTAATTACTGTATATAAACATTTTTTTCCCTGGTGGTCCAGTGAATCACCTCCCAATCCCAGTATGTGAAGCTATTCCCTGGTGGTCTAGTGGACTCTGACAGCCTCACACCTATGCAGAAAGTTATCCCACTGCCCGCTCTCCCCCATCCCAAACCTGAGCAGGTGACCGGCACAGCCCTCCGCTCAGGACCAGGAAGGTTGTGGGTTGCAGGTTCTCATCCCATACTAGGATTGGACTCATACCTAAAAAGCTGGCACCTGGGTGCCTTATTATAGGGTGCTGTATGTTGCATGTGCTGCCCTTCGGATGAGAAGTTAAAACCGAGGTCCCTTCTACCCATCCTGGTGTGGTCCTGGTGGATGTCCAGGTGGAAGTAAAAGAATCTAAGGCATTCTTACATAAAGAGTAAGGGACATTCCTGGTGTCTTGGCCAATATTCCCCTTCCCATAAAACTGGTTCATGCAATTGTCCAGGCTGTGAGTGGGTGTTGATGTGCGATATAGCTGCCACTATACATTCAGTCATTTCACTACCAGTCTAGCATTGCTTGTGAAGCACATTGGGATACATTGTGTATGAAAAGTGCTAAATAAATGCTGATTCTTCTTCTTCTTCTTCCAGTCTGCATCTGTATACCCCAGACAAGGCTGAAAATAGGCAGAATCGCCTAGTTCTCCTTTCTCAGTCAACAAAAACAACATAATTAAATAAATTAATTAAATAAACTAAAAGCAATAAACCTGGTGCCTGATATATAATCACAGTCAAGATTGACAAATGTAAGGGCACAAAGAAGCTTCTTCTGCCACCCCTGAAAGCTTCTATACACAAAGTCCTGTCTTAACTGTGGGGAGAAGTCTCCTGGCAGCTATGTCAGAATGCAAATGATAGTCACCTGATGTTTGAGGTCTGAAACAGTATCTTTGACAGCAAATATATGAATTGTGACCACCACAGGTGTCTTGCATAGCATTGCACCAATCACATGATTTAATGCCACGGTCAGAGGCTGTGGCATAAGGCTCTATATACTCTGTCATCCCCACCTCCTGTCACTTTACCTTATCTCTTGCTTCAGGACCTTGATGCACAGTATTTGAATTATTCTGATCCTTGCTGGTAAATTCTGGCAGGCCAGTTGCTCCTGACCAATTTAGCAACAATTTCCCATTCCTGGTGTCCCATAACTCTCCCCAGCCTTGTTTCAGTCTTCACAGTGGCAGGCAAATCAGGCCACCAGGGAGCAGGAAGAACAAAACAGCGGATAGATGAGGTGGACAAGGGATATACTGCAGATACTAAAGGGTACTAAAGTAACTCAGACAAGTATTCCATGGATTTGGGGAGGCTCACTGTGACAATGTCTAAGAACTATTGCTCTACATAACAGAAGCAGCAGGGAGGATGTTAGCAACTGTATATTGCATGGCTAGCAACCATAGATCAGTCAGTCTCACCTCAGTGATGAGAAAATTATTAGAAACCCATCTTCAGGAAAGACTGGTATAGTATCTTGAATCCAGTGGTCTACAAGACCACAGGCAGCATGGATCTGTGTGTGTGTGTGGGGGGTCATGCAGGATGAATCTGATGTATTTCTTTGACTGGATGATCAGGAAATAGATCAGTGGAGGGCAATGGACATGGGACAGTGGACATGGGACAAAAGTATGGCAGCTTAGATTCAGTGCAAAGAAGTGCAAAGTACTGCACCTGGGGAACAAAAAGACAGGGAAGAGTACACAATGGTGGGGGTACATAATTAGCTGCCACATCAACTTCCTGGCTTGCCCTTTATCTCGATAATATGCCAGAGTCACTCATGGGTTCTGATACTGGGATGGATGCATTCAGAGGTTAGTGAATGTCGTTGT
Organism: Neoceratodus forsteri; assembly: GCA_016271365.2. Lineage (NCBI taxonomy): Eukaryota > Metazoa > Chordata > Ceratodontiformes > Ceratodontidae > Neoceratodus > Neoceratodus forsteri. Next base: position 839,304,817 of record CM057451.1, on the reverse strand, counting down.
TTAAATGCAGTCCCAACTGCTGATTGACTATTTAAAATACCCAAGCAAAAATTAATGAAGTGCTACATTGATTTATTGCTTTTGTTCTTTGGGGCTGAGTGTGTAATATTGATTAATTTAGAGCAGAAGCAGCAGCAACAGTAACAGTGCAGCATTTTAAATTAATTGTTTGACTGAAACTTGATCAATTACCAGAGTAGCTGGAGCTGGTCGATGCTTCAGATGCTTCAGTTCTAGTGGTGCGGTGTGTATTAGCTGTCTATTAAGGTTTCAAGACTTCAGACACACATGCAATGATTTGATTAAGTCTGGTACTGCAAACCACAAGATGCAAAATGAAAACCGAAAAGTTGAAAATGCTGCTTTCACGAGATCCAAGTCTTCCGTTCCTTACGATGCGGGGTTCGTTATAACGAGATTGTTATAATGGGGAGAACTCACTAACAACAATAAAATGGAAAGGGACCGGGGTAGTCATAGCAGATGACCTAAAGGTAGGCAGGCAATGGGAGAAGGCAGTAAGGAGGGCTGAGGGGATACTGGGATGCTTAGGAGAGGCATCAATAGTAGAAAACAGGAAGTTGTCATCCCTCTGTACAGACAGTTGGTGATACCCCATCTGGAGTATTGTGTGCAGTTCTCAGACCCCATCTCTGCAAGAACATAGACGGGATGGAGGCAGTCCAGAGGAAGGCAACTAAAATGGTTCAGGGTCTACAACAGAAACCATAGGAAGAGAGACTAAAGAAGTTTAATATGTATACCCTTGAGGAAAGGAGGAGAGAGGGATATGACAGAAACTTTCAAGTACCTCAAAGAATCAACAAAACCCAAGAGGGTAGCATCTTTCAGAACAAGAGATGTGTAAGAACAAGGAGGCACAATTTGAAGATGGAGGGATGGCTCAGGGGCAATGTGAGAGTATTTTTTCACAGACAGGGTGATGGATGCATAGACTGGCCTCCTGAGGAGATCGTGGGGTCAAAACAGTGGGTGAATTCAAGAATGCATGGGACAGACATAAGGCAATTATAGCGGGTGGAGAGGAAGTAGGCTGTTGGTTAACTAGGATCTGCAGCTTATTCAATAGGTAGGGAAATGGGCAGACTGGGTGGGCCAAGCGGTCCTTATCTTCCTTCAAAGTCTGTGTTTCTATGGTCTATCTGGCCTTTAGCAAGGCATTTGACTCTGTGTTGTACAGGAAACTGAGAAAGACATTGAGCAGCCTAGAGGTAGGATTCAAAGTGTTGAACTGGGTTGGAAACTGTATTTCAGATAAGCCATAGAGGGTGAAGGTTAATGGCACTCCAGTAATGATGTTCAGTGTCTTCATAAGTGACATTGCAGAAGAACTGGAAGGAAGGTATGCCTTTTACAGATGATAGAAAAATCTGTAATATGATGGTACACAGGAGTGGGTAGAAAGAATGCACAGGGATCTTGGGAAACTCTAGGAGTGGTCAAGACCATTGCAGTTGGAGTTCAATGCAAAAAGTGCAAAAACATGCACCTAGGCCATAGGATCCTAGGAGTGGAGTATAGGATGGGGAGGTACTGAAGGTCACTGAGCAGGAAAGGGACCTTAGTTTATAATTACAGATGCAGGGCAGTGTGCAAAGTAGTGGTGAGTGGGGGTAGTGGAATGCTGGGATACATATGGAAGGGTATGTCCAGGAGAAGAAAGGAGGTGGTGTTGCCACTGTATCGCTCACTGGTGAGACCCCACCTTGAGTGCTGTGTCCAGTTTTGGAGGCTGCATGTCAGAAAGGACATTGACAGGATAGAGGCAGTTCAGAGGAGGACAACTAAAATGGTGCAATGGTTGCATGACAAGCCTAATGAAGAGAGGCTGAGGATCTCAACACATACTGTACACCCTGGAAAGAATACAGGAAACAAAAAAGTGTTTCTGCCTCCTGGGTACTAAGAAGGAAGCAAAGTGTTAGCTGAATAAGCAGCTTATTGACAAACAGGCTAATAGGTAGTTAGTTGCCTGGAAGCTTACCCTGGCGCTTCACTAGAAGGCTTCATCAGGGGCTCAAAAGCGAGAGAGAGGGACATGACGAAGAGATACAAGTACCTCACGGAGGTGAACAGGGTGCAGGAGGCAGTCTCTTTCAAAAGGAAAGAGTACCAGGACCAGGGACCATGCAATGAAGCTGAAGGGGAAGCTTAAAAGGTGTGCTGGAAGTATTACTCACTGAAAGGGTAGTAAATGCCTTGAACAGACTGCCAGCAGAAGTGGTGGAGGCAAGCGTTGTGGGAGGCTTCAAGCATGCATGGAATTGACATAGGGAATATTAGTAAATAGGCAGGGAGGGAAAAGTCACCAGAGACCAGTTAGGATCTACAGAGACAGAATAGGCAGGAACATCTGGACAGACTGTGTGGGCCAAGCTGTCCTTTTCTGGAAACAAATTCTATGTTTCTACTGTATGTTTCACCTGTACATGTAGTCTTCAGTGCTGGTCCCTCATCAGTATCGCTCCCCTGCTGAATCCAGATTTACCTACCCAACACTTCTGGAACAGCTTATCACAGCTCCACAGGGTTGGAGGTGCTGTGGCCTGAGTGTGACTGTAGAATAAACATGTCTGTGCATTGAATAGCACTTTATTAGGTATGATGGCCCCTCCCATTTCCCTGTTCTGGTGCAATACTCATTGTAGTGGTGCAGGGAAATGTTCTGACCCCTTGTATATTGCAAAAGGGCTACAAGTTAGAAAAATGGCACACAGTGGCTATTTTGATCACTTTCTGACACTTAATTGAATCACTGGGAGGGAGCCCAGGCTCCAGCATGGTGCTTCTTCTGGAGATGTTTGTTACAGTTTCTCCACCCTCTCCTGCATAGACACCTTTACAACCAATTAGTATTTTAGCTGATCTTTTTGCAAATTGAATTGCACAGTACTTATTCATTCTGGACTGTGAATCCAACCCCTCCCACCAAAAAAAGCAATCTCTGTGAGAAAGGGTCCCTGCCTCCTCTGTGCAGTCACAAAAGAAACTGATCAACTATCCAACTGGCTGAAAAAGTGGGGATGCAAACTGTGGTACATACTAACATACTAAAATGCCAGCAGAATAGGCCTAACAGTATCTTGAGTCTGCTCGATTTTCAGCACCTCTACTGAGGCCGATTTTGTGCCCTCCTCCCCTTGGGTTATACTGTCCCCAGTCCCAGATGTTCCACCTGTATTGGGCCTGGTCAGATTTACCCTCCTCCTGTACCTGTCCCATCCCCTCTTAAACCCGTCCACAGTCTCCATCTCTACCAGCTCCTGGGCAGTGCAATCTATGGCTCCACCACCCTTTCAGCAAAATAACATCTCCTCCTCTCCCTCTGAGCCTGCCCCTTCCAGCTTACACCCGTGACCTCTTATTGACCCACCCTCCTTCCATTGGAGCACTCTGACTGGGTCTCCTTTATTGATCCTTTTCATGTACTTAAAGACCTCTATCATGTCCCCCTGTCCCTCCTCTCCTCCAGGGTGTACATGTCGAGCTCCTTGAGCCTCTCCTCATAGGTCCTCTCCCCAGGCCCCAGATAATTTTGGTTGCCCTCCTTGGACCCTCTCTAGGAGCATAATGTCCATCTTTAAATGTAGTCTTCAAAACTGTAATGGCTAACCAAGCAGTTGTACAGTAGAAGGATCACTTCCCTTTCTGAGGTAATCCCCTGGCGATGCATACCAGCATCCTATTTGCTCTTGCCACTGCCCTCCTACAGGTCTCCGAGTTGTTCATTTTGACATCTACCTCTACCCCCAGTCCTTCTCACGCTCTGTAACTTGAATCATGACTCCTCCCAGGGTATTCCCTGGCCTGGATTTATGACCCCTAGGTGCAGAACATTGCACTTCCCACATTGAATCTTAATTTCCATTTTCCCTACCACCTTTCCAGAGCCTTCATGTCTCCTGCAAGGCCACTCTCCCTCCTCCCCATCCACCACTGCACCTGGCTTTGAGTCATCAGCAAGAGACTCATCTCGCTCCTGATCCCCTCCAGATGTCTGAGATATAGGCATCGAACAGGAGTGGCCCCAACACTGACCCCTGAGGAACCCAACTAGTAACCCACCTTGGGGATGAGGCTAACCCTCCAACCACCACCTTCTGATTATGCTCAGAGAGCCAATTTCCTATCCATCTTAGCAACTGTCTCCCTACCCCATTTCCTTCCAGCTTAGCCAGCAGGCCACTGTAGGGTACACGAATCAAGCATGCTTACAAAATCCAGAAGAGGACATCCACTGGCCTACTCTGGTCCAGGCCCTCATCACCCAGTCATAGAACTCAACAAGATTTGTCTGGCATGATCTTCCCATGACAAAGCCATGCTGCTATCATCCAAGTACCCAGTTTTTCCAGTAACGCCCCAGCCTTTCCTTGACAATATCCTCCATCACCTTGCTGACCACCGATTATCAGGCTAATGGGCCTGTAATTTCCTACCTCCTCTCTTGATCCCCCTTGTGGATCGGCATGACATGGGCCACCCTCCAGTCTTGGGGTACCCACTCAGTCCTCAGAGAGATGCTGAAAAGCTTTCTAGAGGGACTGCCAGAACATCATAAGTTCCCTCAGCACCCTGGGATATATCTCATCTGGCCCAGGTGCTTTCTCTGTCCGAAGGGACCTGAGGGCTTCCTTACTCTCTCTACTGGGATTTCAGCCTCGTCCTCCCCTATTCACCATGCACTGCTGGACCCGCACCTGTCTGTGGTGGCCACTGTGGTAGCCCTCCCCTTCCCCAGACCCATCAGGTCCCTTGGTCTCTACCGGTCTCACCCTTGCTCTGGTTTGCTCCGCTCCCTCGTAAGACATAGCCCATCAATCCCACCCGGTATAAACTGAGGCAAAGTACTCATTTAGGACTTCTGCCTGTTCCACCACCTCCTGTGCCCAACCATCCCCTATCCTTATCTTGCTGATCTGTCCCCTTACTTTCATTTTTTCCCCTATGTATCTAAAGAACCCCTTGTCCCCCTCTGGATCCCACTGGCCAATGACTGCTCCTTTTTGCCTTAGCTGTTCTCACCACCCTGGTGACTCTCTTGGTTGTCAGCTCATATTCCTCCTGATTCCTTTCACTTCTTGACCACTTGAAGTGCCTATAGGCCGCCTTCTTTTGCCTCACCACCTCCTGTACCTCCCGGGTCCACCAGCAGGGTTTTCTGGCCTTACGAACATAGAGAGTGTAAAACTTTTGGGAGGGATCTGAGTACAAGTTTCAGGGTACATTACAGAAAATATTTTAGGACTCTTTGCAGTAATAAATGTTGGTAGAATTTGAAAATACATATTGCTGGAGAGTGGAAGTAGCTTTAAAGCACTCTGTTGTTTTGGCACTATCATGAGCCGATGATGACGTTGATGCTGAAATGTAAGCACCTGAGCATGGCCACCTTATCATGGGCCGGCATGTTCATAATTGTGGAGGCACTTCATATTTTTATGGCTGTGGGCAGAGCCTACAGCCATTTCACTATCTGTAGCTTGAATGGGGTATCATGGAACACATTTTGGACTTTTCAATGCATCCTTCCACATCTATAAATCACTATGACAACTAAAATAAAATAATCCCTTCTTTCTGTTTAGAATGTTGGAGACATAACTCCAAGCTGCTTATCAAATGGCCATTAGGAAACAGAAACAGCTTGTTAAATATTGGTTGCCTATTAAACTGGAGATTTGCTTTCCCCTTCAAAACGCAAGAGCTTACACATTTAAATGCCCAGCATTTAAACATTTTTACTACTAACTTCAATTGGGGATGAATATCTTTCAAGAAGATTCATACCTCATAAATGTTGCAATTTCCCAGCAAAGTTTGTAAAGATTGACACTATTTTTTAACCTGTCAAGACCTATCTGATAAAACGCCAGGTCTTCAGTGAACTATTCAAGCTAAATATATAAATTTCTTTTTGAAAGTAAGGGCTGCGGCCTGCTTCCCAAACACAATAGATAAGAGCTACTGAGATCTCTTATAGTAAGTGTGTGTGTGTGTGTGTGTGTTTGGGAGAGGTGGAGAAACAGTCAAACTCTTGGCAAGGGAAACCTCATCTAATGAATTAACTGCTGACAAACCATGAGTGATACAGAAGCAAATGATTTGATACCTTTTATTGGACCAACATAGATGTAACAAAATAACTTATACCTTTTATAAAATTCCTGATTAAACAACTGGAAACAGAAGACTGCTTTTGTCATATTATAATATGATATACTGAATGTGTTTTACTGAGTTGCTGGATCAGGGCCTTGAAGAAATAATAACGTTTACTTAACTTATTCAAGATTCCATCAGGTGGACAGAAAAAAGTTTATGAGAATTTGTCTGAAAACTAACAATTATAAGATACAAAAAGCATTTGTGTATATATATATATATATATATATATATATATATATATATATATGGAAATGTCTCTAATTTATTTGCAGTACATTTGTTTGCAGGAATTACTAGAATCTTTTGAAAGATTGTCTGACTTGTGATTACTAATTTTGAATATAGCTCATGAAATAATGAGCGTGATATTTGTTATTTCATATAGTCCCCATTATGCCTTATGCATAGCATGTAAATCCAAATCATTCCAAGGCCATCTTGAAATATAATATTAATAGTGAGCAGCAAATCAGAGCTCTTTTCTAATAAAAGGCTGCTGATATAATAAATAACAAGCATTTGTCAATGCCAAATATTTGCTTGCTAGTATTAGCATTGGAAATGCAGGAGTTAGACAGATGCAGAATAGGGATGGCAGTGAAGTATTGAAGTTCACACAACCCACCTCCATCCTCTAGAGATGGACAGGCATTGGGGTAAGTGTTTGGGTTGTCTCCCATAATGGTCATGCCATGTCAACTCACCTTATTCTGCAGACACCGACACATGTTGAGGTGTGTCTTAGGAGTGTTTGGCTTTACACCCCATTCCATAAGGACATACAATGAAATGGGTGCAGCATAGGAGAATGGGGTGAAGTCTGGGGCGAAGAGTCCAAGGTACACCTCGATGCCTATCAGTGGCTGGGGGTGGGGATGGGAAGGCATGAGCAGTACAGTCGGCAATCCAAAAGGCACCCCGATGCCTGTCGGTCTGTACAGGGTAGGATGTTATGGATAGAAACCTTAACACCTTGGGCTTTTGTTGGTATTTGCACTACAAATTTTCAACATGGCCTTTTGTGACCCCACCTCATGAAAGCATTTGGGACCTCTTCTCATGAATAGTGGCAGTGTGATTTTGTCAATGTGTCCTGAACACTGAGTTCCAACAGCGACAGTGCCATTCTCGCCACATGTGCGAAAACACAGATCAGGCAGGATGTGAAGAATGACAGCTGTACCATCCATAGGGAGGTGTGAAGAGATGGCAATGTTGAAAATCTATAGTGGGGATATTAAAAATGCTTGCGTCGCCTGAGCATACGTGGAAACTGCGCAACACATGCACGTTAACACAGTCATTTTATGGACTTTTGCCACCAAATTTTCAACATAGGCATTTTTGGGCCTCTGCTAATGAACAGTGTCACTGTGATTTTCTTAGTGTGTCCTGAACACTGATTTCACACAGCGACTGCGCTATTCTGCGCCAGATGTACTGAAAACACATTTTGGCCAGGATGTGGAAAATGACAGCTATACTGTTCATAAGGAGGTGTGGAAAATGGCAATGTTGAAAATCTGGAGTGAAAATATTGCAGATTCATGAAGTTACATGCATGAGTAGCAACTGCGCAATGCACACTCGTAAAACAGTCATTTCTTGATTTTTTCCACCAAATTTACAACATAGACTTTTGAGAGGCCACCTCATGAACACTAGCACTGTCATTTTGTTAATCGGTCCTGAAAGGTGATTCCACTCAGTGACTGCAAAATCACCTTTTGGGACTGAATAATGCCATGATAGTGGCTGAATTCATGAGGAAGGGTCCCAATCACCCCATGTTGAAAATTTGGTGCCAAAATTCCCCAAAATGCCTGATATATGTACCAAAGTTGAAAAAACCCTATTTATGCCATTATACAGTTTATCGTCATTTCTTCAGTTTGCGGTCGGCTTGAAGAGTGCAGATGTGTTCCCGATCCACCAAAGATTGTTGTGCCGGGCTCTGGAGGAAACAAGTATGGGGTGAGGGTGTGTGGGGGAGGCAGGGGTGCGAGAGAGGTGGGTGCGGGTGGGGAGTCAGCAGGACAGACCGCGAGGACTGTTTTCTGTTTTAAAACAAAAAAAATAAATAAAGAAAAAAATTTTGCAAGACATTTATTTTATTTAACAGGGAGATTTGGCATGCTGGGGTGGGCTCCCAGTGTGCCAACCAAGTGTTTTGTTTTGGGAGGATGTAGCCAATGGGAGATTGGGCACCCCTCAGCACAAACCTGCTTTTGGGGGCATTATGCCGACAGGGGGTGGGCTTCCCTATCGGCACATCAAACTGGGATGGGGACTGAAGCTGACGGGGATTGGGGCCCCATCGGTAAACAAAGACTGTTTTTGGGAGGTGCTTGCTGCCAGGGGATTGGTCACCCCTCAGCAGTGGGGTCTGAACATTATTGTTTGTGAACATGGCGGCAAGTGGCAGCCATGTTCACATCAATATTACACTAGGTAACGTTCCGCCCTGCATTGACAGGTCACTCCCTCATTACAGCGGAATGGCTGATGCTGCAATGACGAGGCTGCCCCCAATTGCTGCGGCAAAATGTTACAAGTTGGTGGCACTTTTGGAAGCCAGTGTCATCAGCACACTGTGCCTCCATTGGCCCACAACTGCCAAGCCCCCAAATGCAATGCTCTGTTGGCTGCCGCACTGCCATGCCTCCACAACCCACTTCTCTCCTAAGTTGCCACATAATGTTTACTGCACACGCATGCAAGCAAACATAAAAATCAAAATCATAAATAAGGAACAACTGGTTTATGAAAATTCCACAGGGATTTATACAGGATTTGATTCTGCCACTGTGGGGAAAACACAGGGAAATGAGGGCTGCTTAAAGGGTAATGGTTATTTGGATCTGGGAGCATTGAATATTTCTTATCCTATATTTTGTATCCTGGATATGGCAGGAAGATGCTACATCTCATTGTAACAGGGATGTTTATTTACACATTTTGCACTGTATTTACTCAGGCTGTCCCAGATTAGATGCAATATCTTGTTTTCAGTGGGGTCATGATTTTACCATTTTTATAATGTATTTATTCAGGCTACTTAGTCCAGGGCCCCTGTATCCAAAGGTGATATGCAACGCATCTCAGTGGAAAAGGGAGATGTGTTGCACAACTCCAAGAATGTGCAGCAACATGATATTCAAAAAATGCGGGATGCGTCGGCAGCGAGGGAATGGGCCAGGACATACAAATGGTATGCTGTTCAAGTCAAGGAGAAATCCTATGCATATGCTGTGCTGCAGCATATTAAGTGGGAATGTGCCCCTCACAGTCCAAGCACTCGGCCCACAGTTACACCATAAATAGCTAGTGTAACCCGGCCAGCCACCCACAGGCAGGCTCCAGATGTGCACCCAGGTGCACAGCAGCCTGGCAGCCCTGGTGGACTAGAGGTACCCCCTTTCCATCCCTAATCTAACCAACTCCATCCCTAAAGAGCTCCATAGTGTAAGCCCCCAGACCTGATCACACCAGAGGAAACCATGGTTCATATTCATAGTCTAGAGGACTTCCATCCACCGCCCCTATACACAGACACCTCACTCCTGACCTGTTGCAAAGACTGGCACTGCCCTCCACACTCTGTCATGGCCAGCCATTGACTGCACTGAACCTGGGCAGGGGACCTGCAGTCTGAAATGACCCAATTGGCTGTACTGTGCATTGGGGCACCATGCCAACTGCAGATCCACCAGTGTATACAGCCCTGTGTACGTCCCTGGCAAACTGAAGAGGGAATTTACATACCTCCAATGCATGCCTTGCCAAAGCTGTATCTTCCTACTGTCATACACTGCTGCAAGTCCACACTCTCCCCTGTTCCCCTGTTTAACACGCCACCCTCCAGACTGCTGAGATATCCCATGTGTCATGGGGTGTGGTATCCTGTAATGCCATTTGCAGTGTATGCTTCAGACTATGGATAGTACATCCAGCAGTTCCCAGTTGCACAAATGAATGGAAGATCGGCTGTAACATGCCTGTTTTTGGAACTGTGTGAGTGGGTACAACATTGGGCATCACCCACACTGAGCAGTGCAATGGCACCGGGATGATGGATCTGCTTGTGAGTGCCTGAGGTGTATGGCCACTGGGTGTTATCGCCCACACACAGTTCGTGCATGCATATAACACATTCCAGCATCCTACTGCTAGTGCTCAGCCACCCACCGATAGAGTGGAATGATCCCATTACAGAGCCAGTCGTCACAATGGGATGGGCTGGGGGCAGGGAGGGGTGTCTGTGCAGCAATGAGGGGAGCTGGGGCCATTACACTATGGACATGGACTGTAGGTGTATTCAGATACAATTAGGGATGGCATTGGGGTCCCTACAATATGGAATCGATAGAACCTGGACTCCGATGCGATCGGGGCTGGAGGAAGGGGTTGGGGGTGCCACTATATCACTAGGAACTTCAAGGCCTGTCCCACATGGGAGCGATCAGGGTTGGGGCTTGGGGCAAGAGCTGCTCTGGCACATTCATCCCCATGCCAACATGCAAATGGGCTGGTAATGAGCATGCATAAGGCCCCTTTGCACCCTGCATGTTAATTAGTTCATTTGCATTCCTAGGCTGAGTATCGCCCATGGGGCTGTGGTACATACCAGTATGTGCCAAGCATTCCCATTGGAAAGTATTCAGTCGAGTCACCCTAGATGCAACTGACTTGGTGGCTGCCTGCACTGTGACTCCTGTCCAGGGTCGCATTTTCAACAGGTAACGATGAAGCCCACCAGGATGAAGTGCAGTGTCATAGGTTTACTGCATGACAAAGGGAATTAACTACCTTTGAAATTGCACTGTTTGCTGCAGTAACTCTATTTCAGAATTCTGTAGTGCTGTGCTTCATTCTGGTGGGCTTCACTGTATGCACACCTGTACCGTGGTACATTCTCTTTGAATATTGTATCAGTGCCAACCGGCGCACCCTCTTTGTGCAATGCATCTTTCTGCTCATGCATCAATCCAGCACATAATATATCCCTTCAGATGTAAAATATTGTTTTAGTGCATTCTGATTTTATAGAATGCAGCATAATATTATGTAGATGTAAAGCCCCACTGAAAATAAGATGCCATTTCTTCGGTGAACTATCCAGGCTAAATATATAGTAATCAGCAGGCATAGTCTAGGAAAACACATTGTAAAAATGTTTAAAGGAAGACCACATTGAAACAGCCTCTCTACAAATCTGCATTGTGCAAATTCATTAGAAATAATCGGCAAAAGCATCGAAAGCTCTCCACAGCCATATCGGCTATGACCTTGTCTTGTTTATTTTGATACTAAGATGTTATCCTTTGTGGTGCTGTGGTAGCTGCAATCTAGCACAGAATAATCAATTACCAAAACTATTTGTGTCTGAAGCTTCCTAGCCCCCTCCCCAGCCAAAGCATAGTTTACTATGAGTGGTAAGCATGTTCATTTTATTGCATGCAATCCAAAAAGGCGACTACTAAAAGTCAAGTTTTAGAAAAAAAAAAAGGCAACTCGGTCACTGAAAAAAGAGACCACAGTGCTTGGTCCCGTGAAAATTGTTTAATCGCCATAAACTATATTTTTCTTTTAATTTTTGCATCTTTGCATTGATGACTGAAATTTTGCACCGTTTTCTACAAGTCTGGAATAAAACACAGAACTCTGGCAAGAACCATTTTGGTATCCATTATTTTGTGCTTATCTGTCTCTGCATGACAAGATCCTGTGAGGTTTTGAATATTTTAGGAGAGATTGAAGCTTAAACGGTTATATACACTGCCTCTATTCTTCATCATGCATTGCCCATTATGTGGCATGTAAGTGAACTGTGGAGGGTGTGCGTGTGGATGCATGCACACTATGCTAAGCAGGATGCACAGCCAGGGCACAAATGGTATGTCGCAACCTAGGAGTCTCCAAGTGGGGGGTGTCAGAGGGCCATGTGCTGCATGTGTGCATAACACTGATGTATAAACTATTATATACTGACGAAACACATGTGGAGGCTGAAGCAAAGTTACGCAAGTCAAACCACCACCGTAAACCTTACTATGCACTCATCCACAAAGGAAGGGACTGGAATGTGCAATATATCTATGCCCGCCTGCCTACACATTGCACATATGACCTATGTGCTGAGAGACATGCAGCCCAAGGCAAACCTGGCCTGTTCACTGGACTCAGTGCCACGGATGGCAACATCATCCAGAATACCATACTGGGGACAGGGTTGGACAGTGCCTGGAACATGGCAACCACCATAGTGGGACATGGCCATTACAGGATATGCCACCCCGCTTATACAGACCACCCCTACACGATGCCAGTACCTGGCCTGCCAACACCTGTGCATCCCAGCACCTGGGATGGGTGACACTACCGACACACAGTGTGCCCTGGAGTGTGCCCCCAGATCTGTTGTGACCCACTCCTGAACTACCCATTGTCAGGGGCTCCCGCTCCTGGGAATAAGAGGTCATCGTGTGCCCTCCCCACACACACACACAGGGACAACAGTGTGTGTCCATAAGTGGCAGCAAGGAACAGCCAGGAAACTACCGTCCGGTTAGTCTGACAACAGTTGTAGGAAAACTGATGGAGTCATAGGAAAACTGATGGAGTCCCTACTGAAGGAAAGAACTGTAGCTTTTTGGAGCAAACTGGTCAGCTCGACAAAAATCAACATGGTTTCATGGCAGGAGGTCATGCCAGACAAACCTGGTTGACTTCTTCAATTGGGTTACCAAAACAATAAATCAGGTGAGGCAGTGAATTTACCAGGACTTCAGCAAAGCTTTTGACTCCATTCTGCACAGGAGACTAGTCAATAAACTGGAGAACATGGGAGTCGGGGCCCGAGGTAATGAACTGGGTCAGAAACTGGTTATATGGGAGAACTCAAAGATTATTAGTGAATAACACTTTGTCAGAAGAGGGAGGATGACTAGCGAGGTCCCATGGGAGACTCGGTTCTGAGGCCAATCCTCTTCAACATATTCATCAGCGACATTGCCGATGGACTGAAGGAAAAGTGTGCCTCTTTGCAGATGGCGCCAAAATGGGCAACAGGGTGGACCCACCTGAGGGACAGCATAGCTTGGAAGCTGATCTCCGAAAACTGGAGGAGTGGTCCAAGTCCTGGCAACTGAATTTCAATGCCAAAAATGCAGGTCATGCACCTGGGAAAATGCAACCCAGGAAAATGTACTTAATAGGAGGAGAGCAGCTTGTGGCTACCAGGCAGGAGTGAGACCTGGGGTGATCATATCAGATGACTGCAAGGTCAGTTAACAATGTAAGAAGGCAGCACTAAAACATAGTGGCATCTTGGGATGCATAGGAGGGGCATCACAAGCAGAAGGCATGAAGTAATCATGTTCCTGTATTGGTTCCTGGCACAGGAGCCGATTCTTGAAGCCACACATCAGGAAGGACAAAGATAGGTCAGAGACAGTACAAAGAAGAGCAACAAAGATGGTGCAGGGCTTGCATCAGAAATCATACATGGCAAGACTAGACCTCAAATTATGCTCCCTAGAGCAATGCAGGGATTAATGGGGACATGATCGAGACATTTAAATACCTTAAAGGCAACAACAGGGTACGCACAGAACTTCTTTCAGGTAAAGACTACAACAGGACTAGAGACCTTTGACTTAACGGAGAAAGTTCAAAGAGCAATATGAGGAAATTCTTCTTCACTGAGAGCCTTGTGGAGCCATGGAATAGCCTGCTGGGGGGTGGTGGTGGTGGGAGCCAGGACAGTGGGTTAATTCAAGTGGTCATGGGACAGACAATGTGGGATACTCAAGCAGGCAGCTAAGTAAGGCAGGGGGTAGGGAAATAAAGGGCAGACTAAATGGATCATACGGTCCCCATCTGCTGACAACTTCTGTTTCTATGTTTTTACACAAAGGTGCCCTGTCACAGTACAACAGGCATGCCCTAATGATGTCCCCACAACCAGGTACACGCAGTTCTGATGTACCACCATGGATGCCATGTGCTTCTGCATCTGGACACCCCCAGAGTCAGTACATGTACACACACCATCTGGCAATACCCACCAGGGTCCAGGAACACAACCAGCACATGTAAGACATACAAGGACAACACAAAACACATGGATACAATATGGTACTGTGCATGGTATTTATTTGGAAGGCACAGTATGTACATATATCTGGGACTGAAATGATTCACCAAACATGTAATGCATATACCACACACACCCTCATGGAGACAGGGCACCATGGAAGGTCCCAGTGCTTGCACAGTAAGAATAGTCGCTACTTTATGACCCTGCCAACTGGCAGCATGCATCCGCTGCCACCAGATGCCACACAGTTGGGCATTCACTACAGTGTCCTCTATGCCTTCTCAATAGATAGGATTCCCTGCAGCAACAATACAAACAGGAAATGTCTGGTGCAGCCTTGGAATGGTGGGGTATGGCACATCCACCCCCAAAGAATGATGTCATTTGCATCCATACTGCTTCCCTCAGATGGACTTGAGGATGGCAGAGTGACATGATCCTGGCTAAATGGATCCACAGTTCTCAGTAATACCCTGCAAAGGGGACCTCAGAATGCCTAGAATGACACAGAAAGGGGTTACACAGAATCAGTAGTGCACCCTTGCATGTTGTTCCCACAAGGAGGCACAAAACTATACCCACAGGGAGGTAGGCGGTAGAGTGAGGACAACCATGACCACTGATTCAGTGCCATGTTAAGAACCATCTACACACATGACACATCCCATCAAAACACAGTAATAGGTTTTGCCCATGGTGTACAATTCCTGGTGGGCATCTCCCTGCATGGCAGCCCTGTTTGTGGCTGTACCAACCCATGGCATGCATGCATGCATATACTTACTGGAGATGGCTCAAGGACTTTTCACTGTATGAAGTAATCATCCCAATAAGCATGGCTCTCCCTCCGTTGACCCTCTGGTAGAGACATCAGGGAACAGCCCGTCTGTTCACCACAACAACGGCACCAGCCACATTCTACTCCTTCAGCTGCAGTATCATCCTGATTGGCTGTACAGCATGCCCCTGCAAGGCTTGGAAGGGATTACAGATCAACATCTCAGTATAGCACATACAGATACCCCCCACACAATTCTCACCTGTGGGGCCTTGTGACATTCACAGATGACCCTTGTTGTCCCAGTAGGCCATTATGCTAGACCGACTGAGGCTATGGGCAGCCCAGTCACCCAGGGTCTGTGTTGAATGCTGTCACACAAGATGGAGAGTTGCTGCACTGGCAATTGCTAAATTGTTCCTGTGACTTGTGCACACTCTCTGCAAAGACACACACAGATGCCAACACACCAGGGCTGTGTGTGCTATGACACCTCTTATCATGTAAAAGGAAGGAGGTTCATATCATGTATGGCTCAGAGGCATCTACACATGACACATCCCATCAAAACATAGTAATGGGTTCCGAGGTTGCCCCTGAAAAAGAGACCTTCAGGTTTCAGAGGGCCTACCAGTTAACACAATTGAAATAAATAAATAAATAATGTATTTATTTATTTTTGTATTATTATTTATTTCAATGTTCGATAAATAAATGCACACCAAGACATAGAGTATGGATATAAGGCACCCATGGGCAATGCTATCATTGCTTGGGTATATACTGTAAATGGGTGTACCATCCATAACTTGGACCATATAATCCTGACCCATACTACCTGGGCAATGCCTCTGAACCATACATGATGTGCCCCTCCTTCCTCTTACACACACTACTGCTGGTGGATGAATTGTAGCAGGATCAAGAGAGCGGAGGACAGTGCAGCCCACCGCTCTACCATCCATTCCTGCAGGTGTCTACCCTAATGCATACACATTGCATCAACCTTTTCCACCTGGAGCATGACATCATTCATGATATCTGCCATCTGTTTGGACTGGACATAGCCCCAACCACAGCACAGTCCTGTGCACTGACCATTGAACAGAGGGTGCTATGTACCCGGCATGTAACAGGCAGAATTGTCTAGTCCTCCTTCCCAATCAACAAAATTAAGTAAATAAATAAATTAAAATATTATGCCATGGTTCCTTCCAGTGAGTGGCAGGGGATGTGAGTGGCTAATGCCCTTTCTGCCATGCCTCAACCCACATATCATTTTGGGCTGCAGAGCAGGCCATGAGGGACAACAAAGGTGGGTTTCCATGTAATGCATGGCCTCCCAAAACATGCTCAGGGCCATCAACTGTACACACATGGCCATACTATCCTGACATGAAATGAAGTGGCATACTGCAAAGGAAGGGTTCCACAGCATTAATGCGCAGGTGATGTGTGATGCTGACAGTTTCATCAGCAATGTGCTAGCAAAGGACCCCGGCCCGTGCCACGATGCCTACATTGCAAAGGTTGACCATAAGCATAACCTGAGATTCAATAAAAACAGATCATATGAAGAATCCATACCAAAGATCATTTATGGACATAGATCATTTACATAGACAATGGCAATGTTTTGGAAAGATGCTGATTCAAAATTAAAGTACTAGCCCTAAACCAAAGGCCTTTAATACTACCATGAAATTGGAATTAAATACACGGTGCACATGCATAAAATGAGCCTTCACATGTTTTTTCCACATATTTTCAAAGCTGGCATTGCTTAAACATGTTCTGTCTGTAAGTTTGTGCTCATATGTCTATATTATTTGTGAATATTTAAGCCCACTTTGTCTAAACATGTTCTGTCTGCAACATTGTGTTCATTTTGTCAATATTATTTGTGAGCAGTTAAACTGTAGCTTGAAACAAGGAGCACCTTGTAAATAGGGCATTGTTGCCATAATGTATGCCTGTATAAAATAACATTTTGTTACTAGTATATTCAATCAATCACATCTATGGGCACTGCTTGAGACACATAGTGGGCATAAGGAGTGGCTGATCAGAGACTGCAGTGTGACAGTGATGTAGGTCTGTCACTGTCATGGTGCACTGTACCTAACTGTGTTCCCTGTCACTCCACAGGTGACAATGGTTACCCTCTGCAGCCATACCTCCTGACACCCTTCCTGTCCCTGACTACAGAGGCTGAGGAAAGGTACAATGATGTGCACCATTGGACCCGTTTGGTGGTGGATCATACATTTGTCATGTTGAAGATGCAGTTTCACTACCTGGACAGGGCAGGTGGCACAGTGATGTTGGCACTGGGAAAGGTGTGCTGCATGTTCATCGGTGCTCGATGTTGCACATCATGGCTGTATGACACCACATACCCATGCCAGAGGATGCACCTGATGTGGAGGACCTAGATGGCGATGTTGATGCTCCAGGAGAGGCACCAACAGAAGTGACTCTGCATCATGATGATGGAGTTTCTGGGAAGAGGGCTTGGCATTAGCTAGTGTGGAGTACATGCAATGGTTATGGTGAACTGTGGGGTAGATGTGCCCCGGGTGGTGAAATTGCCTGGGTGGTGGCTAGACACAGTGGAGGGGCACAGTGATGTGACCAAGGTACTGAGTGGTATGTTCACCAGTGGTGGGTGTATGTTGCATGCTGGGACTACAGTATTTTTCACTGCCTGGTATAGGTTGAGGAGCACATGCCAAGGTACTTAGCACTGGTGCCTGCACATTTTGACATGGGTGGTGTTTTGTGCAATCTGTGCTCAGTGGTGCTGTTTGCCTGTGGGCTGGTTGACCTGGGCAGGTATCTTCATTAGGAGAAAGATCTCTGTCTGGGCATCCACCTGGGTGCTTGTGTCATATTCCTGGGTACTACCCACATATGGCTGGGTGCTGGTCTCTGCAGTGGTCAGTGTCGGTGGGTGTGTACGTTGTATGGATTGCATTCTGAGCATGTCCCTGATTCTGACCTGATAGGCCATGGATTCCATGCATCTCAACCATAATCAGAGCTGTCTGCTCTGTGTTTCTATATGTTCCAGTTTTCTCAACTTGGGGTAGTAATGTCTGAGTATGCTGATCATCTGTGTATGCCTTTCCTGGCCTTATGATGGGGGATGGTGGTGGCAGAGTGAGTATCTTTATTGATGCCCTCAACCCCAGGGTGTGTGTGTTTTCACTGGGCGCACCAGCATGTGTCCATGCCATATCTTCCACCATGCTGTGCCCCATGGTGCACATGTCTCCATTGGCACCTTCTGCCATTCTGCATGGTCAATGTCTGAGTGTGGTGACACTGTGCTGCCATGTGCAGTGATTTGTTCTGCAGGGATTTTCAGCAGGCCTTCCCACTGGCATACAAGACCCTGTGCCAATGCAGCCAATTGCTTCTTTGAGACTGAGGTACGGTCATCCATGTTGCATGAGGGTTCATCAGTTGCATCATTTGTGGGATGTGGTCTGCATTGTGGACATTACCTGGTATGCTTCCCACTGTGTGCTGTTCATGGAGGAATACAGTGATGTGGACTTGTCACAGTGGCACCCCAGGTCTGGATGATCACGCCTGTGGTGGGATGTTATGGTGCTTGTCTGCTGTTCACTGGGAGGCTGGCATATGATAATGATAGAAGTTCCATTCCATCACTCTCACTTCCAGGGTCTTAGCCACAATGGCTTCAACTGGTGAGAGATCTAAGTGGGTCCCGAGGGGTGGGCAGACACCATTCTGCCTGTCATACCAGTGTGAAGTGATCTTCTTACTTTTGGCCATGGCACGATGTTACTCCATTTGTATTTGATGGCAGGCAAGGTACATGTCTCATTGCCACAGCATTGACCGCAGTCTGTATCTCTAGCCAGATCCTGAGCTTATCCTCTGCTGGAAACTTGAGCAAGATGGTGCTATACAAATGTGTGCAGTTCTTAGGGATCTCGTGGCCAGCATGGCCACCTGATGGGAGATAAAGTTGGTGGAAAGGGATTGTGTCTGACCATGCATGACTTCCTTCATCTAGCTGCAGCCACATGTGGGCTCCTGTTCCCTGGCACTGGTTGATCGTGCACTGGCACCATCCTATCCAGTTAGTGGGGTGCTATTATTGGGCTGGCTTCCTGGCTGCTACTTGGTGTGGTGTGTGGATCAATGTCCATCCCTCCTACTCTGCATACTTTTCCATGTGTGTGCATCGGTGGGCTAAGTGCCTTCATTAATGTGGTTTACCATAAATGTGGGTCAAAAGTGTTCCTGCCTCCTACTGACCCTCCGATGTCCTGCTCGTGTGCTCTAATGCATCTCTATGCACACACCTTCCTCAAATAGGGGTGTTGGCAAATTACACATGGATTGTGTGCCTCTGGGGCACGCACCTGTGCACCTCACACAAAGGCAATTTCTGGAGTAACTCACCATGTTCTTTAATAGGGTCAATGTGGGGAGGAGATTTGGGAAAATAGTAATGCAGCTCCCTCTTTCAGAGTAAGGTTTGTCAAGGTACAATGCCAGTTCCAGCATTCTTGGTGTGAAGTGGCAGATTGGCAGCTGAAGGGATCTGGCGGAATACTTGATTATTGAGATGGACTCCATGGGGCTGCCATCTAGTGACTTGCTGATCTCTGGGACTGCCAATCACCTAAATTGCTGGTGTGAGATTTACTGCAGTTTTTCTTGAAAAGGTGGCACAGTGTACTGGAGCCATTTCAAACCCTATTCAAAATCTGGGAGGGTGAGTGCCTTACAACTCACTTTTAATAAAAAGCAACATAAACTAAAACAACAGTTGACTGCAAAGTTTCAAAACAGAACTGTACCATACAGTATACATGAAACTGAATCTACCTGCACATGCTTTGATATACTCTATTTTTAACTGCTTACTTAAAATATGATTGTATGTATCTTTGTTTTTGTATTTCTTTGTCATTTGTAGCTGGTCCCAGTCCACTTACTAGTAAAAATAAAAATCAATGAATGAACAATTAATGAAATGACTGGGCCAATCAGAACTTTGCTGCTGTGACATGATGTAAGGTGGACTGGTGAAAAGGAGTAAGATCTCTGACGCTTCCTTAAGGAAGTGAACTGTTTGTGTGACCACGAGTAAAAGTACATCATACCAGATCTTGTGTCTGGATTGCAGAAGGAGATCAAGCAGAATCTGTGTGTTGGCTTGGACAAGAGTCGACTGCTGAAGTTCAGTGCATTGCCCTCTGTGGAGGAGTAATGGACTCTGTCAGCTGGCCAGATCAAGTACTGGAAAGCAAGAGATGCTAGAGCAAATTGTTTGGTCTGCTGTGTGGTATTCTGCTATGATTGTACTGTGAGTCCTGAAGGTACAGCTGACACATATGAATGGTTGAGGCCTGTAACCCCCATGGAGCCATCTTCTGGTAATTGTTGTGTATGGTGGGCCTAGCCTGGTCACAGTACTGTGTGGGATTACAGAGTTATTTTGCAAGTTTTCCATCTGGTCGGATTACAGATGCCTCGTTTTAAGAGATCTCAGAGCCATTTTAGCAATTGCATGGCTTTTGGGGAATTGCTAATGGCAGTTGGTTTCCATCTGTATCCCCTTCCTGGACCAAGGCTAAAAATAGGCAGTACTGCCCTATCCTTGTTTCCCAGTGAACAAACACTAAATAAATATAATAAATAAATGTTCCTTTGCTTTAGGTCATTTTTGTTGACAAGCTCCTGAGGTCAGGCTCCCCATCTTCCCTAGCCACCTACCTGCATCTCCTACCTACTCACTGAGATCAGTGGACTGTCAACCTCTTTGAGTACAGATGTTCCATGGCCTTAGCAAATTTACCTTTTTAGACTATGCCTCAACTTTCTGGAACTCCCTTCCTCAAAATTTTCACTGCTCTCCAAATCAATCAATATTCTGCAAGACTTAAGGACTCTGCCCATCGGGTCCTTGTCCTTGTCCCTCATATGGCTAACGAATACTAGCTCAGTCTAGCACTGTGCACTTTTCCCAATCATGTCTTGTTAAAATTATTGATAATTTATAGTATATAGTCAGTGTCTGTTCTATATAGAATTTAATGACATCTGAAACACTGTTGTACCATCGATCTGATATCAGATCGATGGTACCAAGCAAGTTGTCGCTAGCAGCACATGCCACAATTTAAAAATAATAAAAGGTTCAGCTGTCACTGTTTAAACCGAGCAATTTCAACTGCCAAAATTAATGAAAAAGAAATCTATTTCTTGTTGCTGCCTGTTTGTGCTTGTGTTGCAGCTTTCTATTTAGATGTTTTCTACAAACATTTGAATTTTACAGCTTTTCTTAGTTTGATTGTTAGATTTTGCACCTGAACTTATTGCCTGATACCCCGCCTTCCCTACTCGCTTCTAATTGTAAGTGCCTTTCTTTTTAATTTTTGAATGTATGGGAGAGCAGACGCGACCTTATACTATAATAAAACAGCAGCTGGTCTGTCGTGTACAAGATCCCAATTCCATCTTGGGCCCCTAATAAAATTCGAACTGCGCTGTAGTGGTCATTGATTTTATCTTGAGCCTCTATGGTATCCTGAGCTTGTTGCGCATGATGAGCCATCTACTATTCTATTTATTCTGATCAGCTTCCCAACAGGTCGCTCACTATAAGCTAATTTTAACTTGTGTGAATAACAATCACTACAGTCACTGATATTATGTTTCTGGCACTGATACTGTGCAGTGTGCTTACCAATGGTGCTTATGTGTCACTTATGCTGTATGTTGTAATTATAAATGATGTTCCTGCTGCTATCTTTTTCTGCACTGTTACAGTATATTCTTAATTTTATGTTATTTTTATTTACTGTGACCCCATTGTTATTTTGGGTGTTACTGCTTGTTGATGATGATTTAAATCTATAATTTTCACAGGTAATTTGGTAGTGCTTACAAATAGGCATATGTATGCCTAGTGCTTCTTACCTGGTATCAAAACCATCAAGTTAATAAATAGATGCAGAAATTAAATACAATTAAATGAATGAATGTATGAAAGAAAAAATTGCACCAAGGCAGGGAGTGCTCCAACCTCATGTTCCTTTTTTGCATCTTGTTTTAAGCATCTTAATTTCTATTTTGATTGAGTTATTTCTGTTTAAATAAAAACAAAGTTTATCTTCTTAGAAGCCCTTCACGGTTTCTCTATAAAAGCAAACAAAATGGGTTCGTGGTGATTGCCTCTGTTTTGACAAGCTAAGTGAGATCTCATCTTAAATTCAGGATACAGACTGTTTATCCCAGTCTGATTATGGTTGCTGTCTGTTTGGGTTTAAAAGAAATGCTTTTACTCAGATAGGTTCCCTCATCTATAAATATGTAACAAGCATCAATGTTTTACACTGCATTTATGTGCCTGTGTGAAGAATAATAATAAGGGCATGTTCAGTTTCTCTTCTTTGTCTGAGAAGCTCAGCATTGTTTGAATTTCATATCTTTATGAATAGGGTCTGGTTTCAAAGAAGCACAGAAACAGAATTTATTGGCAGATAAGAACTGCTTGGCCCACCTAGTCTGCCTATTTTTCCCTGATTATAGTATCACCACAGATCCTACTTGCTCTCCAGTCAGTTCAGCCACCGCCCTTCCCTTTCTCTAAGTTTTCCTTATGCCTATCCCATGCATTTTGAACCCCACCACCTCCACTGGAAGACTATTTCAGGAATCTACCACTCTTTCTGTGAAGTGCTTCATCTCATCTCTCCAAAATCTCCCCTCCACTTTCTTATTATGCCCCCAGTCCTTGAGCACCTTTTTCTTAAAACACTTCATTCATGTACCTTATTTACCTTCCTGAGATATGTAAAGATCTCTATCATATCAGCCTCTTTCTCCTCTATTTCATGGTGTACATATTTAAGTCCTTAAGTCTCTCCTTGTAGGTCTTCTGATGCAGACCCTGCACTATTTTAGTTGCCCTCTTCTGGACTGCCTCCAGTCTGTCTATGTCCTTCCAGAAGCGTGACCTCCAGAACTGGACACAGTGCTCTAGCTGGGGTCTTATTAATGATCTTTACAGAGACAATACCACTTCCCTCTTTCTGCTAGTGATACCCTCCTTTCCACCCCAGTAACCCACTAGCCTCCCAACTGCCTTGTCGCACTGTTTGGCCACTTTTAGGTCATCCATTATGATCACCCCATGTATCTTTCCTGCTTGGTGGTCATCAGTACTAGTCCTCCCATTCTGTACCCTTCTCCTGGGTTTCTGTTCCCCAAGTGCTTCACTCTGAACTTTTTCTGTTGAAACCAGCTATCATACCCTTGATCATGCCTTGTGGTTTCTCAGGTCTCTGTTCATCTTTTCCACCCTCCTTCCTGAAATGTCAACCCTATTCCAGATTTTGGTGTCATACACAAAGAGGAAGACCTTCCTTCTAGCTTCTCTACGATGTCACTTATAAAGACATTAAAGAAGACCAATCCCAGCACTGACCAATGAGGCACCCGCCCAGTCACTGTCTCCGCCTTTGTGTGAAGTCTGTTTACTACCACCCACTGCTGCCTATCCTCTAACCAATTTCTTACCTAGTTACCCACCTTTGGACCACTCCTAAGCTACCAGCTTCTTACTAGCCTCCTGTGTGGAATGGTGTTGAAAGCCTTATTGAAATCTAGGTAGACCATGCCCACTGCTCCATCCTGATCCTTGGTCACCCAATCAAAGAAACCTTTCAGATTAATTTTACATCCTCTTCCCACCCCATCAGTCCATGCTGCCTCAGATCTTGTAACCCATTGGACTGAAGATGTTCCACAATCCTTTCCTTCTGCAATGGCTCCATTAACTTTCCACCACCAAAGTCAGGCTGACTGGCCTATAATTGTCAGCCTCTTCCCTGCTATCACTTTGGTGAATCGGACTACATCTGCCCTCCTCCAGTTCTCCGGAACCACTATTGTTTCCAATCAGCTGTTAAACAGGATTGCTAGAAATGAAGTCAGATCCTCCCTGAGCTCCTTCAATACCCGTGGATGCACCCTGTCTGGCCCTATTGCTCTGTCCACTTTCAGATTAGTAAGTCTCATCAGAACAATCTCCTTCAAAATGGACTGGTGTCTACCTCCCTCCCTCCTTCCTATCAATGCTACTTCTAATTTTTGTGACCGTCTCTCTCTTTCGTTTAGGAACACTGAACAAAAGTATTTGTTCAGGATGTCTGCCTTTTCATGGTCCCCTCTGCTCAGTCCCTCCTTTTCTTTTTAATCTTTTGATCCCACCCCTGGTCTTCCTCCTTTTACTTATATACTGTATCTAAAAATGTCTTATCCCCTTTGTCAGTATCTGGGCTATTCTTGCTTCACATTGCATCTTTGCAGCAGGGCTGTGCAAATACCATTTCCCAATATCCATCAGAATATTTGATATTCGGGTCCCAGGTATTCGTTATTCATTATTTGGGTATATAATTTGCCTTAATGGAGAATTGCTATATAACTCCTTAAAATGGCTTCAAGAGGGGAGGATGAGAGGTAATGGCACTTTAGCTTGTGCACTGGTGTCAGAGGCTGTCTTCTGCCACTGGTGCTTAACAAGGAGGATAAAGAGGTAACAGCACTTTGACTTTTACACTGGTCCCAGAGGCTATCTTTTGCTGCTGGTGCTTTGGGAGGAGGATGAAGAGGTCATGCCACTTTAGCTTGTACACTAGTACCAGAGGATATCTTCTGCGTTGGTGCTTCAGGAAGAGGATAGAAGAGGTTATGGCACTTTCGCTTGTACACTGGTACCAGAGACTGTCTTTTGCTGCTGGTGCTTCAGGAGGAGGATGCAGAGGTCATGGATCTTATTCTTGTACACTGGCGCCAGAGGTTGTCGTGTGCTACTGGTGCTTCAGGAGAAGGATGCAGTGGTCATGGCAATTTGGCTTGCCCATTTGTGCCAGAGGCTATTTTGTGCTGCTGGTGCTTAAGGAGGAGGAGGAGGATGTAAGGTCACAGCACTTTGCCTTGTACAGTGGTGCCAGAGGCTGTTTTCTGCCGCTGGTGCTTCATGAGTAGGCTGAAGAGGTCATGGCACTTTAGTTTGTACAGTGGTGCTTGAGGTTGTCTTGTGCTGCTAGTACTTTAGGAGGAGAATGTAGAGGTCATGGCACTTTGCCTTATACAGCGCTGCCAGAAGATGTCTTCTGATGCTGATGCCTGAGGAAGAGGATGAAGAGGAAAGGAATTCATCATGGGTATACAGTTTCCCATAGGATAATATTGGAAGTATAAGACACCATAACTCTGTTAATATTTGGAGTTAAGTAACAATCTATATATGGTCAGAAAGGTCACAGCGGCCACTACCAGAATGCAATATACAAAAGCCTTAAATAATTGTGGCCATGAAGAAAAGTAAGTAATAAGACATAATAAAACCTATAGAATAACACTGTAACTGCAACAGGCCATAATTCTGGCAATATTTGGAGCTAAGTAGCAATCTATATATGGTCTGAAAGGTCTCAGAGGCCACTACACGAATACCATATGTCAGAACTATAAATAATTGTGGTCATTAAGAAAGCAAGCAATAAGACATAATTAAGCCAAAGGATAACACTGTAACTTCAACAGGCCAACATAGAAATTCACATCTTACCTTCAGAGCCAAGAGGTACAGCTGTGAGAACGGCACTCAAGCATGATGCCCATTCAGCCTATGATGTGCTACCCCAAAAGGTATTTTGATTGGATGCTACCTGTGAGGAGACATAATGAAATGCAGTGCTTTTCCAAAATGGCCTACACACATCCAGCTAGTCTCCCTGTTCTATTTTAATAAGCCCCACCCCACAACCCAAAACAGAAAGAAAACAATTAACAGATTAAATACTTTACTTACCTTTGCTGTTCATACCCAATGTTACCAGGAGTTCACCCTGGTAGTAAAATATACCTATACCCCAAAAACAGGAGAAAGACATGATTAGAGATACCCTTCAATCACAATTTACCCCCAAAACACAAACAGAAATAAAAGCATTAAAAGATTGCATATTTCACTTACTGTTGCTGGTAGTACACAATGGCCCAGATATTCAGAGCAGTTGTGTAATGCACAACCGAGATGTGCATGCGCAACCACAGAACTGCACCCACAGCCATATTCAAGCACTACGAATGCAGCGCAAATCCACATTGCACAGAGGTGCAGCAGTAATGTATGCAAGTACAAAGGGTGTACCATGAATAAGCAACACAATGGCATATTCAGTCGAAAACCATGGCGCAAGTCTGGATCAATCCACATAATGCACCAGACAGACCTGAGCATATAAAAGAGGCTCAAATACACACAAGCAGTTGCACAACACTGAAACAGGCAGTGATGGATGCAGGGATAATGTTGATGGAAGCAGTAATGAGGGTGGGAGGAGGAGGGAGGAACAGCAACGTGGCTGAAGAAGGGCCGCGGAGTTGTGCCCAACACAGATGGTACCGTGCCCACCTCACCTTTGAGGACTATGGGGATGTAGAGATCATGGGCTGGTACCAGCTGAGCAGGGCAATTCTGAAGCAGCTCTGTGAGATGTGCCATAATGAGCTGCAGGCACCCACCAGAAGGAGTCATGCCATGTCAGTGGAGACCAAGGTGACAGCAGAGATGTGCTTGCTCACCACAGGCACCTTCCAGACACCAACAGGGGCAACCACAGGGATCACCCAGTTGGCCACATCCCACCTCCTTACACAGTTCCTCAACACCCCATTGCCACATGCTTCAGAGTTCATATGATTCCAAGCACACAGGCAGAGCGTACAGCAAACATGTAGGACTTCCACAGGGTGGCATGCATACCAGGCATAGTGGGGCCATAGACTGCACCCACGTGACCATATGCACCACCCTGGCCTGGAGGAGGCCACCAACATAAAAGAGAAGTACTCATCAGTCAACTGCCAGGTGGTGTTCAATGCCTTGGGTGCATCACCAATGTCTGTGCCACACATCTGGAAGTGCACATGATGCATTTATCTGGCACAGCTCCATCCTGTGCCAGAGATTCGAGCATGGAGAGATCCTTCAGGGCACATGTTAAGTGAGCATGGCATGGGAAGGGATATGGGTGCAGCTATGCTGTGGGAAGAGGCTGAAGACACAGAAGATGGGAGTGTGTTGGGTGGCGGTGTGCAGCAGGGGTGAGGGGTAAGTAACCAATGCAAGTGGACACCATATCCTCTACCCACACAGGTGACAATGCCACCCACTGAGGCACTGCTGCACACCCCTACCAGCACCCATCCACAGCTGTCGAGGAGAGGTACAATGAGGCATACACTGCCACATGCAATGTCATTGAGCATGTCTTCAGCATGCTCAAGATGCAATTCCATTGCCTAGATAGGTCAGGTGGTGCCCTACAGTACAGCCCATTGAAAACCTGTGGCCTAGTCCTTGTCTGCTGCATGCTGCACATGGCCATTGACCATGGGATAGCTATCCAGCTGGATCAGGGCAACAGCAGCAAAGATGATGGTGATGACAGACCAGAAGGGGTGCACAGCCACCCATGGGGAGGAGGGACCCAGGCTAGCGGGACAGGCCAGGAGGCACCGTGACACCTTCACATAGAAGCACTTTGGAGATGAGGTAATGGAATGACATACCTGCCATGCGTGCGAACACCCACCCACCCATAGGGGCACACGGCACGCAGGATGCATGCACTGAGACAGGCACACACACACAGCATGCACGGGAATGCACAGCCACACAGCCACATGTACACAGCACAGTGCACAGGCATGGGCATGCACACACACGAGTGGCAGGACGTGCCATGGATCAGATACATGATACTGGCACAGAAGCAAAGCCGCGCACGAGCTGCCTTCATCACACCCATGTCACAAGGCTCTGCAGCATGGCATGCACACACGGAGGATGTGCCCCAACCCCACAGGCATATCTCCACATGTACAGGGTGTCACCACACATGTGTGCACTTGACAGCAGCAGCGGTCAGCAGTAACTGACAGCAGCACACCCAGCAGGCCTACTGCGGTGCCACAGCCACTACAGCCATGGGGCAGCCAAGCTCAGGCTGCGTTGCAGCCATTGGCTGTGCAACAGCCACTGGGGGTGTCAACACACTCGCAGGGGGTGGAGCCATAAAACAGAACTGGGTCCTCACTGGGGTGTAGAGCCCAGTGAGCATGAAAGCATGGGAGTGTCAGGGATGGGCATGTTGGAGCCCAGTATCAGCCGTGCAGGGTCACCAGACGCCATGCCCGTGGTGTTGATGTGCCACTGTGGGAGTCCTGTGCATGGCCGCACCACTGGATGCCAACGATGCAAATCCAGTGACAATGGTACCAGATATGTGGGCCAGCAATGTGGTTTGGCCTCCCACAGCTGCCGGAGCTCATCAATGAGCTGTGCACACCACTGTCCTGCTGCTCTGCCAACTGACTCACCTCAACCTGCAGTACATGGATCTCTGCCCCAAGCATCACCTGGTTGTCCATGGATGCCTACAGTAGCCTGGTGTGCTCCTCCAGCGGTCCGCACCCTGCAGCCTGCTGTGGATGCTGGCCTGTGGAGGTGGCATTACATGCTGGTCAACATCCTGCTCCTGTGGCGCTGCACAGGGGACCATGCAGAGGGTGGTGCAGGTGTGGGTGCACGGTGAACCATGTGATGTGCAGCCCAGTGGTCACTCAACCCACTGCTGCTGCCCAACTGGCTGCTGGACCATCCCTGTACCAACAGCATCTGCTGCAGCACACCCCATCACACCAGGCACAGTGGTGGCACCATACGCCACTGAGCGGCCATGGTCAGGGTGTGGTTGTGCATTGCCATCATGCCACTGGTGTCCACCAGTGCCTGTGTCTGTCTCTGTCTCCCCAGGCAGCACCTTCTGGCCAACGCTGTCCAGGATCAGTGTCACGTCATCATGCGAGTGGGATGCACTGCCCAGTTGCGTGCCTGTGCACAGCCTGGGCAGGGCCTCCGCAAGCAGGAGCTCCAACAGTGTGTCATCAGTGTCCAGGCTCAGTAGGTCCAGCAGCTCCACACTGTCACAACACAGATGGTCTCTGTCCCGGATGCCCGTGGACATTGATGGTAACACCTCCTCCGGTCCACTGTCAGTGGTAGCATCCCATGCCATACTGTGGAGGCATGATGGTGCTGGAAGACAGAAAAACATCATCAGTGGGGTGAAGGCATCATGCAGGCTGGGCCAGTGTCCCAGCAGTGCTGCCTGTGTGGCCCACCATGCTGGCATGCAGTGATATATGGCCAGGTAACAGCATACACCAGGGTGAGCCGCCAGCAAAGGCACACATGACGGGCCTGCCATGCTGGACGGCAGTGGTGCATGATGCATGCACAGTGTATGTCTGGCATGGGGTCAATGCAAACAGCACTACAGGTGCTGGGTGGCAGTCAGCAACTGTGACCCTGGTGGACTGCACCATGCCACAGGCACATGGGGCATGCAAATGCCCCATGGCTGGTTTGCCATCCACACACCCTGGTGCATGTGCACTGATCACAGCACGGTAGCCTCACAGCTGTCCTATTGTCCTGGGGTGCACACTGCCATGTCCGCTGTCTCCATGTGCGCTGTGCACTGCTGCATGCCACACCCATGGGCCATGCAGCACAGCATCAGGCACGCCTTCATTGGACAGCCCGCATGCCCCCAAGTGTTGCTCACATTGACTCACAGTGTTCTGTGGGGCTGCCTACCTGGGCATTGACATGGGTGACCAACACATCCCACCTGGCCAACCTGTCCTGTGGGGTGCCTGTGGCATCACTTAGCAGGTCCTCCCTGTCAAGTTGGGCCTCAAACAGTGCCTGTTGCTCCTCCTTAGTGAAATTTGGCCTGCGCTCTGTGCAGGCCCCTGCCCTCTGCTCCCTCAACCTCAGACATGATGCTACCTGTGGACAGTGACAGAAAGGGCCGTCAGCATCAAGCATGTCCACACAAGAGCTGTGTTGCACTTTCTGCTTGGTCATCCCATTCCCAGCGTGTGCATCCCTTACCACACTGGCTGCAATACCTGTTTGTGGCCTGTGCTGCATTGTGTCGTTTTTATGGCACATCACAAGCAAATGAGCCCGACTGTGCCATGCATAGCCGCATGAGGCAACTTGTATATGGCGATTGAATATTGCAATATTGCACCTTGCTCAAACTGGTTGCACTGGAGCAAACATACGGCACATATCCTGTGCATGCAGGGTATGCAGGTACACAGTGCACATGTGCACATTCAGCGGCACCATGTCCAGTGGCCTATTGCACTGCCTTGTGCATTGCGCAATGGTCCAGCACTGTGTATGCGGCATGAGGCACCTACAGCACATCCAGGAGTAGTGCCCCACCATGGCCCATGGCGCAGCACACCAGATGCATCATGCCACGTACAGCGCACGGTGGGGCATGCACAGAGCTATGCAGGGTCACACCTTGTACTGCCAAGGTCATGGCTGTGACCCCGTTCCCCAACAGGCCATGCTGTGGTGTGCATGCATGATGCTGCGTGATACGATTCCGCTGCACATGTCAATCATGCATCCACATGCTGCAGCAGAATAAGGGGTGCTATCTGCACATTCAAGCAGACTTGATAGACTTCTAGGCCTTTACTTGCTGGCTAATTTCGTATGTTCGTATCTTTTGTATGTTCCACGCACAGTTGTCCGCTATTGTGCAACACAGCTGAACATCACCACATGCATGCAGAGCAGGCTGCTAGACTTGCATCACCAATCATGGGTACAGGATGACATGACTGGCTCCACGGGTCATGCAGTGGGCTTTAAATTGGTTAGAGGTGGAGATGTGCAACCTAGTTGCACTGGTTGAGCCATATGCACCCCAGCTATATGGTAATACTGCCTGCAGTGTCACGTCCCAGGTGTGGGACAGGGGTGAGCACTGCATGGGTGTGCTGCACACAGGTGATCAGTGTTGGCACCATTATAGGGACCTTGGTGGAGGGATCCTGCCGCATATGCAGTCTCCAGGCGAGGGTGCAGTGGGGCACTGTGCCACAGCCAGGTAGATGTCCACATGCATTGTGCATGCTTGTGGTGTACTTGTACTGACTGCTGGATGCACTGCATGTGCAGCTGTCGAGGTACAGTGTTGGTGGGTGCTGCCTGTCCTGGTCAACCACCATGCCCAGCTCTGTTGTGCTTGTTGCTATCATCCAGGTGCCAGGGTCCACAGGTGGGCATTTTACCATCCTGTGCTGTGCCAGCTGTGTGCATGGCATTGTGGGGATGCATGACATACCACTCATGTCTGTGTCTGTCTCTCTATTCCATCCACAGGTCTGGAGGACCACAGGAGGGCCAGAGTGGCCATGGCTGTGGATGGCCAGTGGCGTGATGGTGCCGCTGTGGGTACATCAGTGCAGGGCCATCCAGGTAAGCATGTGCAGCATGATGTACTGTGCATCTGTGGGGCTCTGTAGGGTGCTAGGATATGGCCTTGGGTGATGCTGTCATGCATGGACACTGCATGGGTGGGTGCATGCACCAGCAGCGTTGCAGTGCTGCGCTGTGTGTGTCGCACTGTGTGTCCTCTGTGTGGTGGTACCCTTGCTGCCTCTGTTGGGGTGAGTCAGTGTACAATGAGTCCATGGGTGTGCCAGTCATGGGGAACTTGTGAGCCTCTTTGTGTGGCATGCACATGCACAGTGGTAGACAATGTGTTGCCATGTGCCTGTCACCCACGGTGGCCTGGCCATCCTGTTATGGTGTGCTGCTTGGCTGGCTGGTGCTGCCCTCCATGCACAGGCCCTGGGGTCTGTCCACTGGTGGGTGAATCTGCTGTCCAGTGCGCATATTCAGGTGGGCCAGGGCTCTGTCTGGCATGTCACTTATCTCCTGTTCTGTCCCTTCTACTTGGTCAGGCCAAGAATCGGCCCTGATGGAGACCAAGACCCAGACTGGTGGGGGCTCTTGTCATCATGCACAGGGTGATCCACAGGACAAATGATCTGATGGTCATGTTGGTGCAGGTGGGGCAGTGCCAGGTGGTGGAGATGGAGGCACTGAGGCATAATTTGCAGTGGCTGTGGGCATCGTTGAGGGATGGTGCTGAGGTACCCTGACCATGGAACTGCTGTGGACTGGTCATCGACTGCCCACCCTCTATTTGATGGGCCATCCTTCCTCCCTCTGCCCTACCCACAGTCTCTGTCCCCTGCTTCCACCTGTTGCCTCACCCTGTGTTTCCCTGTTGCACTTCCTTGTTGCCGTGTTGGTACACTTTGGTACCTGTTCTGCTCAGTAAAGTTGTATTTTTGCTATGGCACGTATGTATGATTGTTTCATTTGTAGGTGGCATGTTGCACTGTGCTGCAGGTGTCTGTTAGTGTGCATGGGTGTGCCCCTGGCGTCCACTGCTCGTCCTCTGGGCATTGCTCTGTGTGCACTGGGCCTGTGTGCCATGTCCCTGTCACATTCATGCCCATGTGCAGTGGGTGTCATGGTACCCTGTGTGCTGTCCTGCACCATGTGCCCTTGCTACCTTTGCTGCCCTTCCATCCGCATGGAGTGCTGCAACCTGCTGCTGTGCCCTTTGGTGCTGTGCCCAATGGTCGGGATGCAGACCATGTGCCCCTGGTTCCCTGTGCCTCCCTCTCCCAGTTCCATTGCCCACTGTGTTTGTGTGGTGTCCTGGCACCATGGCTGTGCCACTGTTCACTGCATTGCTGCCTGTTGGGGTTCTGCTGTGTGTGCTATGGTGGTCTTCTCATAGGCATGCCTTCGGGTTGGTGGATTGTTGGCCCTTGTGCCCTGTGTCGCTGTTGACGCCCAGCTTCCTGTTTGGGCCATCCCCGGTGTCCCGTAGTATATCTGGGACAGTGTGCCCTTATTGTTTGTGTCTGACTGTGCTGTTGGGCACTGTGCTTCTGTGCAGCCATGCCTTTGCTTCCTCTTGGTTGTTGCCCTTGCTCAGTCTGCTGGATTCTGCATCCTTGTTTGCTACTGCGCATTCCTGGTTGCGCTAAGCATGTCTGCTTGCACTGTGGTGCATTGTTACTATATTCAGTCTGCTTTGCATCACGCATGTTGGTGGTGCATCATCTGAATATGGCATCCCAGAGGTCATCAGCACACCATAGCCACAATTCTGAATATCTGGGCCATTGTGTTCATTGAAGATGAGACGATCAGACTCTGGCTTTGGTGGTCATCGGTCATCAGTAATATATTCCAGATTTCTTCGGAATCATTATTGTCATCATCATCAGCAGCAGCAGCATTGACTTATTGTAACAAAACATGGTACAAACTAGTGGTAGTCAGGCAACTGGAATATTTCAGGCATGGAATACTTGAGACTGGTGATGCCACACTGGTAACTGGAATATTTCAGCCATGTGAAATACTTCAGACTGCAGATGCCATACTGATAACTGGAATATTTCAGGCATGGGAAATACTTGAAAATGGTGATGCCATACAGATAACTCGAACATTTTGATCATGTGAAATATTTGAGACATGTGATGCAATATTGGTAATTGGAATATTTCAGTCATGAAACTATATCTCACCTTTAATTATATAGGCTTTTGCTCCTCCCACTGGTGAAAGGGCCCTCCTGCTTCTACTCCATTGGGTTCTCACTGTAGGACCTCCCATCTGTTCATCCACTCTCCTCCTTCACATTACCCACCCTCATCTCATCTGAAATCCCTTCAGCACCTTTTCACATGCCTGATACACACTCCCCACTCCTACCCTACATCTCAGCTCCTCACTCAGCCTTCCTTTCACTAGCCTGACCTCTCTCATCTCTGATCCTCTCTGCAATGATGCCATCCATCTTGCCTTTTTGCCTAGCTATCCTCACTTCTCAGGTATCTCTCAGCTACCTTCCCAGAGCCTGTTACCCCTCTCTACCACCTAGCTACTTTGTTGACTGTAGCTACACCCACTCAGGCACTTTAGCTGTTGTTACTTGCTCCCCATTCACACCCTTCCCTGGCATTATCTGGCCTCACACACATGAGTATGTCTGAGGTCATTTGCACAATCATCTGCCATGCCATCCCTGGCACACTTACATCTCTCTGGTGCCACAAACAGCACCACTGCCTATGTTCCCAAACAAAGCAGAAGCTTAAACTCTCCCTCAGGTAAATACAATGGTGCACTGAAGCTAATGCTCCTCTTCTTGCTGCTATCTGGTAATTTTCACCCCAACCCTGGCCCAATGACCTCCCCTCTACCACCAAAGTAAGGTGGACAGGGTCTCTCACCCCTGCAACAGTCAACATCTGCAGCCTCCTTCCCAAGCTTGATGCGCTACAAATATTTTCCAACTTCCACAACCCTGATATCCTCGTGGTTGTTGAAACCTCAGCTCTCTCCACAAATCCCAGACATGTCTATTGCTCTTCCAGGATATAGCATCTTCAGACTTGATAGAAAGACAAAATGAGGTGGAGGGTGTGCCATATTCATGAAAGAACCTCTCCTGGGCCACCCTTAGAATGCCCAATCTCTAATATATCTATGCAGATTCTACCTGTCAAAATCATGATAGGGGCACAAAACAAAGCCCTGATAGTTGCCACAGTGTACATCCCCCAAAGAACAAGGCAAAGGTATCAATGCTGTCCTGGACTTCGTTCAC
Organism: Neoceratodus forsteri; assembly: GCA_016271365.2. Classification (NCBI taxonomy): domain Eukaryota; kingdom Metazoa; phylum Chordata; order Ceratodontiformes; family Ceratodontidae; genus Neoceratodus; species Neoceratodus forsteri. Next base: position 839,270,103 of record CM057451.1, on the reverse strand, counting down.
ACCTCCCTCCAGACTCTGAAACAATCCTGTTTGGGCGACTTCAACATTAACTGTCTGGCACCAGACATAGGGGATATCATGGATGTGATCTCTGCTACCAACCTTTCCCAGCTAGTCAAGTCCCCACTAGGCACAATAATAGAACTGGCACAAGTACCTTCTGGACTGGGCACTAACCAGCCACCTGACCCACATCTCTAACATCTCCATCTTCCCCAATTCTACAAGTAACCACTCCTCAGTCATCTGCAAATGGACTAACAAATTCATCATGACTCCCCGTGCTCATTTCCAGCAGAGTTCTTCCTAAAGGTCAGCTAAAACACCTTAAATCACATCTTAAACAACCAGACTGGTCTCTATCCATAATGCCACGGACATTAACTCGGCCCTGGAATACTTCATTAGCATCTTTAACACCACCTGTGACTCCATGACCCTTCAAAAGCACAGTTAAAGGCCTTTGCAACCTTGGTTCTCTGCTGACCTACTTGCTCAAATAAAGGCCAGGGACCACCTCTGAATAAGGGTATGGGCCTCTGGAAACCATGCTGAGATCCTGAACTACAAACATGCTCATAATGCCTGCACAAAATCCATTCCACTAAAGAAAAGCCTACATTATAATGAAGCCTTCACTAACACCTGGGGAACTGACAAATCATTCTGGAACAATATTAAAGAAGTTACTGGGAAGCAGTCCAAAACCTCTCCCTCTATGCTGAATGTTGATGGGACTACTATCCTGGACCTTATTACAATTGCAAATACTTTCAACACAGCCTTCACCGACATCAGTAGTGTTCTCCTCCTGACTTCTTCAATGGTGATGTACCTACATCACACACCACTAGTCCCTCCTTCTCCTCCACTAAATAACCACCTTTCTATTTTAATGCAGTTCAGATGCACGAAGTCTGCACATATTGTATGTTACAGTAGTAAAGCAATTGCCAAAAAACAGAATAAGTGGGGACTCACTCGATTTAAGATTGCTGCCCTCACTCTTGATGAAGTTCTACCTCCACTAACAAAAATCTTCAACCTCTCCCTCAGCCTCAGTCAGTTCCCCAACAAATGGAAATCCCCAACTGTTACTCCTGTCCTCAAAAGTGGGAACCGGGCACTCCATATGAACTATCGGCCTATTTCCATCTGCTCCTCTCTCAAAGGCCATTGAATGGATTGTAGTGGACCAGCTTACTGACTACCTGGACAAATATAATATTGTGTGCCCACAGCAACACGGGTTCAGAAAGGACATAGCACCATGTCAGCCCTATTGAATACACCAGAGCTATCCATAGTTCTCTGGATAATGGTCATCTCACTGGCTCTGTCTACATTGACCTAACCAAGGCTTTTGACACCATCCATCATTGCCTTCTTATTGATCAGCTGCTAAATGACAGGCTCTCACTTAAGTCCATGACTTGTTCAAAAGCTACCTTGAAAATCATTCGCAAAAGGGTAAAATTGGTAATGTCCTCACTGACGCCAGACCAGTCAACTCAGGAGTCCCACAGGGATCCATTCTAGGTCCTCTTCTATTCAGTCTCTTTCTGAATAGCCTTCCAGAGTCCTGCCCTGAGCAAATACTACTTTACGCGGACAATGCAGTAATCCTCACCATTCACAAGAAACTCCAACCCCTACAATGCAAACTTCAGCTTGGCTTCAAGTCTGTCGAAAACTGGTTTACTAGATACAAGCTTGTCCTCAACTATAAAAAAACAAGACAATGCTTTTCTGTAGCCCTCACAACAAATGCAGGCATCACCCCTGACCATCATAACTGTAATGGTACTGCCCTCAAACAGCTACACTCTTTTAAATATCTTGGCATCATAATTGACAGTCACGTATCCTATGGCTTGCACATCGAAAATGTTACTAAAGCTGCTAATTCTCATATCGGAGTTCTCTACAGGTACAGACAATGCCTTGCCCCAAAGTCATGAGGGTCGAGTTCAGAGCTCTGTGGTCTCCTTAATTGACTATGGTCTGATCATTTACAGCTCTGCCACTACAACTTCTCTCCAGTGGATATCCACTACCCTCAACAAAGCGTGTTGACTAATTTCTGATCCCACCGTCTCACCCATATGTGTGACCTCTATACCCAAACTGGCTGGCTACAACTTGCTAATCACATAAAATACCAAACATGCATAATGGTTAAGAAAACAACTCTTGGCTTTTCTCCTCCCGGAGTCCAAGCTCTCCTCTCCTGCCTGGAACACTCGACATACTAGGGGCTCAGACTCACAGCTCCTTCAGATTCCCTTGCTGCCGTACCTTGCAAGGCAAAGAGCATTTACCACAGGGCCCCACACTGGTTGAATGATCTCAGCAGTGACATCTCCTCCCAACCCAAGCTAGACCCCTTTCAAATCCAGGCTCCATCTACTTCATTCAGCCTCCAGCACCTGCAAATGTGTCCCTTAACAGCTCTTCTTTATCCTCAGCCTTTCTCTGTTTGCCACTGCCTTTCTACTCAGCACTTATATTCTCCCATCCCAACCTCCTTCTACCTCCCTCCCCATTGTTCCCTCCTTCCTCCCTCCACGTCCTCTACACTTCCCTAATGTGCTTGGAAAAAGCATCTGGCTACTGCTCCTATTGTATTCTTGCCTAGTATTGTTTTCAAAATGTATGTTTGCACAGACAAAACAATGTAATCCTCTATGTACCTGTAACTCAATGTTTTCCACAACTCATTGTACTAAGTTGTCCTGTATTTGCATTGTACACCATCTGACATGGAACCTTTGTAAAAGAACCTTGGCTCAAAGGTACTTGCAATCCTAGACCCAGATAAATAAATAAAATATAAATGTGAAATACTTGAGACTAGTGATGCCATACTGGTAATCGAAATATTTCAGTCATGTGAAATACTTAAGACTGGAGATGCCACACTGTTAACTTCCATATTTCAGGCATGGGAAATAGTGAGGCTGGTGATGCCACACTAACTGTTGTATTTCATGCACTCAAAATACTTGAGACTGGTGATGTCACACTTGTAACTGCCATATTTCAGGCATGGGAAACACTGAGACTGGTGATGCCACACTTGTAACTGTCATATTTCAGGCATGTGAAACACTGAGACTGGAGATAACACACTATTAGCTGCCATATTTTAGGCATGGGAAACACTGAGACTGGAGATGACACACTGTTAGCTGCCATATTTTATGCATGTGAAATACTTGAGACTGGTGATGCCACACTGGTAATTGGCATCTGGAAAACTGTTGAAGGGATAGATGGAATATGGGCAGCAGCAACAAGGGATGATAAATGTAGTGACACCAGTTGAGGATTTTTATTAGGATCAGCAGTCAATAGGTGGGTGGCAGTTTAGGCACTGGAAACTGCAGGGCATGCTCTTTCAAAAGAATACACCATGACAGTGGAAGTAATAAAGAAAAGGGTGCTGGTCACAGATTTGTGTTAGTATGACTATGAATATGATGAACATGTTTGACTAAATTTTAACATGTTGTGCTTATTTTCTAACAGGACAATGATGGTTAACACAGAATGGGATTGTGTATGGGTCAATGCTACAATACACAAATGTTGTATCCAGTACAAAATGATTATTTAATGCAATTGTTAGTGGCCATATGTGTACATTAAGTGAGGTAGATTTATTTTATAAACAAAAGTTGTTCCACATGTGCTGGGTCAAGTGAGGATAGGTTCCACCACATCCCGAGCAGTGCTGAACATACGTTCAGATGGTATGCTGGTAGGGGGCAACAGATATATTTAAAGTCCAACTGTGCCAAGTGCAATGATGCTTTCATCCTTTTGATCCAGTACTCCACTGGATTTATGGAGAATGACTCCAGAGGCTCATTGAAATAACTGTTCAGCAGATTGGGTGCCAACTGTGGCTGCTGTTCTGTTCTCTTCCACTGCTTAGCCTGTAGTGATGAGCTGAGTTCAGCGAACAGTCACCCTCCTTCTCAAGGTTTTCCATACTGCTTTCAGTTTGTGATTCTGAGACTGCCTCATCAATAGGGTTACCTGTTGGTTTCATCGACCAAGGATGCAGAAACTAAGTTCTGGGCACATCTGCTTCTGAATGTCTGTAATCCTGTGAGTGGGCATTATAAGGTGTAATACCTCACACTTGAAATGTGGATCCAACACAGTGACAAATAGGTGCTTTTTAATAGGACAGGGATCAGAAAATCTAGCTTCTAGTTCTGTGGTGAGGTTTTCCATAAGGGATATCCCTGTTCCTGGTGTCTGGTTTGGATCTTTCTCAGCATTTTCACTGAATCTCCTCAATGATTTTTCAGGATCTGTACAGCAGGAATTACCAGACTTAGCATTGCAGAATCAGAGCTAAGGTCACGCATGCTCCTTTCAAATGGGGCTAAAACCTTTACCAAGCCCTCAGTCATGGCCCAGTCCTGATTTACGAGGTCCCCCATGTCAGTTTCCATGCTCATCTCATGAAGGGCCTGTTTCTGCTCCATAAGCCTTTGCAGCACATAGTAGGTGTAATTCCACTGGGTCTGTACATCCTGGATGAGATGATGCTGCAACATTTGAAGATGCTCTTGTAGCTGATGCAGACAGTTTGTGGCTTTCACAGAGTGATGAAATTGGCTGCATATGCTTCTGGCTGCTTTGACTGTGTGATCTGCCTTCGCTGTGTTTGCAAAGCCTTCATCAACACCAAATTTAGTGTATGAGTAAAGCAGCATATCCCCTCAAAATTGTCATCTCTAAGTGCTTTTATCATATTTGTGGCATTGTCTGTGACCACAAACCCTACCTGCTAATTGTTGCCATCAGTCCATGAGCTCAACATCTCTTGCAGGAATGACAGTATGTTTACAGCCCTGTGATCCTTTTCCATAACACTGACATTTAGCAAAGCAGATCTGCAGGAGGGAGGGAAGAGACAAAACCAGCGTCAGTACCACCATCACCATCAGTGACTACCACATCTGCAACACACCAGTGTGTAGTCAGTGACATATATGCATGATTTGAATCCATGCTGGTCCATATGTCAGTTGTGCAGTGGAAAAACTCCATCAACAGCCTGTGCTAGTAGTTGGCAACTTCTTTTCTCAAATAATGGTAAATGTTGAGTACTACAGTATGTGAAAATGTGGTCCATGATGGTATATTATACCTGGGGTGCAAATGCTGCACCAGCCTATGGAAACCTATGTTTTCCAAAATGGAAAATGGCTGCAGATCAAGGTCATCATCTCACCAATTAAACTGGTGATCTGCTGTGCTGTTGGGTGTGACACCCGGTATTTGGTGCGGGCATGGAAGGCTTGCATGATGGGTGTAGTCAAAGTGGTACCACATCGCATTGATTTTGACTTTGAACCCATGGTGGAGGGTGTTACGATAATAGATGACTGAGCAGAAGAAGGCAGAATGGGTGATGCTCCTGCACAGGGATGCACTACAGGTGGTGTGGGAAGTTGGGGCACATCGTCTCAGTAATAGAACCACTACCAATACTTTGTGCATCTACTGGACCAGTACTGGAAGAAGGGCTGGCAGGTACAGGTTGTAGAGAGGGAGGAACAGCTGTGGATCTTTGAAGTACACTGGAATGTTTCATTTGGAGATGGTTCATCACTGATGTTGTGAGATTTGAAAGGTTTTACTGCAACTTAAAGTACAGTCGCACACAGAACATACTGCCTTTGTTGGATCATCTTTCACAACACTAAAGTGCAGCCACACCACACTTTTCCCCAACTGACAAGCGAATTACTGGCCCCAATGGTTGACCAGAGCCATAGTTCACCCTTTTCCCCTTATCAGACCTGGGTGCAATGGATGCAGTTGTTCTGCCCTTTCTTTCTCTGCAACAGATATAGTTGTAAAACTACTTTGTGTATCAGATGGAATTGAGCTTGACACAACTCTTTGAAAGGACAGAGTGGACTTTTTTTTTTAGGAGGAGGAGGAGGTGACCCTAACCGACCTGCTTGCCATGACAAGTAGCACTACATTTTTGGCAGCTGCACGTTCATGCTTCTCACACAGATATGTTGCATATTTGGCCTCATCGCCTAATTCACTTAGGTGGGTATCACTGTCAGATGATGTATTGAGCAAGTCTTGTGGCTCTAGTAAATATTCAGAACTAGATGAATACTCTTCTTCTGAATCCTCCACATAAGCAAAAGGAAATGTGGTGAGAGGAATCTTACAATACTGAGCAACAGTAGGTTTGGCAACACAATTGATGCGGTCATTGTAACAGTCTTGTGGTCAGTACTAGTCACAGTACCGATGGCATCGGCACAGCTGGCAATGTAGTACCACTGTTGACAGTAGTCCTGGTGCCATAATTACTATCAGGAGTTACAGTCAAAAAATTGGCATCATATTATAGCTAGTTGTAATACTGGCAGCAGTAGTCATGGAGACAGCAGAACACTCAGGACTACTAATGGAGGCAAAGGTTGTGGTGACAGTGGCTGTGCAAGGAGCACAAATAACAGTGCACACTGTTATGGCAGTGGTGGTGTCAACAATACACAAAGGTAGCTGTGGTTGCTGAAATCATGGCACTGGTGGTGGTGGGGAGGAGCACACTGATTGGTGATGTTGCCTCTATGGGGGTGGTTGTGTGAATAGCACTATCACGGTAGTGGGGTGGGTTCTTGTTCTTGTATGACTGGAGATGTCAGCTGTAAAACCCTACTACTTTTATAAAATGGTGGTGTTGCAAATGCAGTACTAGTAGTAGTGGTAGCAGTGGTAGTTATGGTAGTACTAGTACTACCCCAGTCCTACTGACACCAGAACCTGAAGGCTTATCAGGGAGGAAACTATTGTAGAGCAGTGAACATGAGCAAACCTTCTCTCACACTGTTCCTCATTGCTGGCTACTGGTGGTGAAGATGGCTTGCTTGAGCTGGACCATGCATGTTTACAGGATTGATGAGACATGGTCTGTAACTTACTGTGTATTTTATTTGTGATTAGTGTTTTTGTGTATGTTGGTGCTTCTTGCGAAAACAACAATACCCACACTGCTCAAGTAGCAGCTAATAAAGACAGGCTGATACTAGACAGAGATGGAGTCAGCAAACAACTTCTTACTTGTACTTTGTATGTTGTGCAGTCATACAGTACAGTAATTCAAACTTTGAAGGTTGCACCAAACAACACAACTCACAGAACCCAGTGAGTCATGCTGACACACACAGAAATACTGAAGCAGTTCACAGAAAATTTGTGTACACACTCACAGCAGTGCACACACAGGGGAGAAGACATGCAAGAAAGGAAAAAACTCACATGCACAGGAGGCCACTCAGGTGCAGTGAGCTGTGGAGGAGGAGTCACTTGACACCTTCTTACTCAGTTGTACAGGAACTGAGCCAAGAACCAGACCTCAGCCAGCAACAATTCAATGGACCAAGCCTAACCCAATGAGAAAAAAATACAATGTTTATAAATCACCAAAAAAATGTGCAGACAACTCTCGTGCACTTGCAGGACACAGATTACAAGAACAATATAATGCATGCACAGGCGATTTATGCGCGCAGTGAGCTGTAACGCAGACAAGAGAGGAAGTCAGATGACAATCACACCTCGCTTATGCAGGGAACAGAGCCTGGAACCTGATAACAGCAAATACCAATTTGCTTCACAAAAGAAATAGAAAATACCACAGGGCTGTGTGGATTTGGAACAAAAAGCTAACAAGCACAGCAGTGGAGATGGGGCAGTCAGCAAAAACTTGAACTACTCACTGTTATTGAGCCTGGTAACAGTTAATCACTACATGCAAAGACAAGCTGAACTTTGTTGATCAAAAATCCTGATAAGAACTAATAATAGGGCCGGCCCAGTGGTGCTGAGGGTTGGCGCTGGGCGCCACACCTCACGTCATGATAATGACTCAGGTTCTGGGACAGACTTGGGTGGCCATGGGTCAGCAGGGGAGGGAGAGGATGGAGCATCTGGGGACTGCTGTCCTCTCCTGGGGAGGGTTCAGGACTGCTTGGTGTCCTGGCTACCCCGATGAAATCGGGGTAACACAAGCACACCAGCTTGTGAGGGAGGGAGGCAGCAGATGCCAGCAGGGAAGCCGTGTGCAGGTGTCATTGCATGTTGCTCTCCTGGGGACAACCAGCAAGCTAAGGAAAAAACCCTGCCTGCAGGGTAAGGTGTGGCGACCTCCAGGGACTGCAGTTCCACCACGAGTGCGGCCACAAAGCCGACTCTACCCTGGGATCCCTGGTGTTCTCTGAAGGCCAAGAGGAGGTGGGGATCCTGATCCCGAGCTATTGTCGGAGGAAGTGGTTCAGGTGGATGGTTGGGGCTCAGCCGAGTGAGCAAGCCCGAGAGATGCCTGGACAGGTAAGGCAAGAAATAAAGTCTAAAAAAAAAACCTTATAATAGAACAGAAAAGTTCTTAAGCAAAAAATCTAATCACACAGCTTCAGCTGAGCTGTGAAACTGTAAGCAGTGGGGAGGGAGTCAGCATGCAACAGCAAACACAGTCACACACACAGATTCACTCACACACAGACTCTCCTTTTCTTTGAAACTGAGCCCAGTTTCAAGGATGAAAAACAAAACTGCAGTCAGATGCAGTCACAAAGTAATCAGATGTCAAAACTGGATCACACACAAAACGTTTTTTAAACAGTTATAAAAGTCACAAGTGGTAAACTAAACTCACTCAGAAATGACTGTATCCTCTCATCTACACACTCAGAGTGAGGAGATCATATGGTGTTCCTGGCTGTGAGCTCCAACAGCAGCCTCTGATTAAGCCAGCAAAGCACTGTGAGATTTTGAAATCTCACCCACCGAATAGTACGTCCCGAAAGGGGCCAAATAGTGAACTCTTGGGACGTCCATCTGAATATTCAGCAAGTCTACTATTTGTGGTATTCGGAAATACTAGTCAGACCATACACAGCCCTACTTTGCAGTCCTTAGTGCACTCCCTGCTTCTCTCTGTTTCCCTGATACTCCTCCTATCCTCCTCCTCTGCATCTCCTTTATATTTTCTGAGTGCTACCTTTTATCCTTTACCTTTTCTGCCACCTCTTTCGAGAACCATAGCAGTCTCTTTTTCATTTTGCTTTTGTTCACTTGCTTGATACAGAGGTTTGTTACCTTCCTTATGGTCCTTTTAGCATTACCCACTGTTCCTCCACCCCACACAGTTCAACCCTTCGACAGGTCATCCGAGGTATTCACCCATCATTTTAAAATCTACCCTCCTGAAGTCCAGAACCCCTGCCCTTGTGTGGTTCAGTTCTGCACCTGTCCTTATATTCAACCACACTCTACAGTGATTGTTGTTCCCTAGGTGGCCTCCTACCTTGATGTCTGCAATGTTATTTGTGTTAGTGAGTACAGGTCCAGTATTGACCCATCATAAGTGTATTCACTGGTGGTTGCCTGAATAACACCCCTGCAGGAGTCCTGGATGTCCATGCTTCTAGATGAAACTGCAGCTGGAAGGGGCTAGTCTACATCTGGCAGATTGAAGTCCCTGCCAGCAGCACCTCATCCTGTTCTACCATCTTGCCAGTAGCTTTCACCAATACTTTAACTCCTTCCCTGTACTGGAGGTCTGTAAATCACACCAGTGTGAACAGAGCTCCATTCTCCATCTCAGGGTGATCTGCAGTACCTTTGTTTCAGACTGTATTCCTGTTTTTCCATTGCTTTTATGCCTTCCCTCACATAAATCACCATACCACCTACTTTCCTTTCAAAGAAGCAATCAGCAATCTTGGCATGAGCAAAAGAGACAAAACAAAAAAACCTGTAATCTTTCAATAACATGAAGAAACGCTAGCTGGGGTCATTGAAGCACACAGGTTTTGCAAGAGAGTATTCCTGATGTATTCTAGATTCCCCTTCCCACTCTCGTCTCTTTTCTGCTTGCCCTCATTCTCTTTTAATTTTTTTTTGGCATGAATTACTGTATTTTATTGTTCCTGTGAAGGTGCTGCATTGACAGCACTAGTGACTAAACCCTCTGTTTATTCACATGGCAGATATAACTCATGTCATGATTTATAATGTGCTCTCTAGTTGTTGTCTTGGTTTGTGCTGCTAGTGAGATGGTGTCAGAAGCATGAATCCTTTTCAGCAATCATGTTTAAAATTTTAAAAATAACACCAGGAAGCTAACCATACCAAGCGTTAAACCCCATAGACTCTGAACTTTGCCAAACCATCTTACTGGCCTGTTAGCAGCATTATGCCAGGCACAAACTACTACTAAGCTGTTTGATGAGTAAAGAGGTGCAAGTCAATTCACGTATATATGTTATAGGACGATACTATGCATATTAATAAATTATTTACATTACGACAATGAGGGGATGAGAATAAGTGAAGGCAAGCAGCATGTTTTATTTTGATGTTTTCCATTTTAGGTGAACCTTTTAATTTTTGGCAGCCCATACCGTTTACCTTTATAGCTCCTGCATCATCTCCATGACCTGGTCACTATTTTAGTCATTGACAGTAGGTGTTTCCACCTTTTGTTTTGCTGCTGCATTACCTGTGGGCTTGCAAAGTGGATTACAAATACTTGACAATGTTTTATTTCAGTAGTGGTCATGTAAAGCTTTGTGTGTCTGCCATTAGATAGAAACATAGGATGGCATCAGCAGAAAAGGCTCAAAGTCCATCTTGCCTGCTCAATTCCTACCTGATCATGACAAATCTCCCTTGGTTAAGCCTAGGCTGAATGCCCATTGCTAGTTTGTCACCTTCCACCCCTTCGCTTAGTTTTACCACCCCTTATAGCTATCCCATGCCGTCTTGAAACCTGTCCCCAGCTTGGCATTTACCATCTCCTTGGCAGCTCTGCTATCACCTCTCTTTCCATTAGAGTACTTTCCTATGTCCTTCCTGACTCTACCCCCACCAATTTATACTAGTGTCCCTTAGACACTGATCCCTCATAATGCTTAAACAGGTCACAACACTCTGCCTTATTATATACTTAAAGGTTTCTATCATGTTCACTCTCCTTCTGGCCTCCAGTGAGAACATGTTCAGGTTGGCTAAATGCTCCTCAGCAGGTTTCACATATTGACCTTGTGTCATCTTTGTAGCTACCTCTGTCCAGATTCTATGCTTTCTTTATCCTTTTTCAGGTCTAGGTTCTGGTTCTGGAACTAAGCACAATACTATAGCTGTGGCCTCACCAGTAATCCACAGAGAGGCAAAAGTATCTCTTTTTCCTGTTGAAGAACCATCTTCCTATAGATATATACAAGCATCCTGTTTGCCTTACTGTGTGCTATGCTGCACTGGGTTGTTGGCCTGGGGCTATCACTAATGATGTCCCCAAATCCCTTTCCTCTGTGGTCAGACAGGTTTTCTCACCTACTAGCCAATAACTCATTTTGGTTACCCTTGTCTATTTGCATAACTTTGTACTTCTTCACTTATACAGAAACATTAAAACATAGAATGTGATGGCAGATAAGACCTCTGGGCCCATCCATTCTGCCTTTCTTTTCTGTATCCATACCTCAGACAACCATTCCAGCTTTCTCAGTCCCTCTTCTTGTCCCTGACATCCACCTTGAGTATACCCTACCACAAAGTTTACTGTCATCTGCAAAGAGACCGATTTTTCACTCAATCCCATTATCTACAGTGCTGACCTCTGTGGTACCCTACCTGTGACCTTCCAAAACTCTGAATGTTCCCCATTACACTCACCCTCCATGGCTCCCAGATAATTCTGTCATTTTCCCTGCAATTCCATGGCAATTTCCTGTGTTTTTCCTGCCTTTTCTCTGTGCATTATTTCTTATGTATGAACTTTCTCTGTTTTATCATATAACCAGTGCAAGTTTAAGGGACCTTGTTGTTCATCAGGCATTTTGGAAACCAATCAATGTACAACACTCACTCCAGAATGTGACCCCATGCACATGATTGCTAGGACACAATACATGGACATTGCCCCTCCCCATGACATGTATAACTGCATGTGTAGAGCCATCACAGTGTTTTCAGTGTAATGTAGAATGGTCATGGCCCCAGCACAGTGAACTGCCCTACCTGAAAGTCTCATGATGGTTGATTGTGGGCCTGAGAGACAGTAAGTCTACACCGATAACCCACCCACCAACTGAAGAGCTGCATTCAAATTGGTAATTATAATTCTGTACATTAACACTCATATGGTGCTCATGCAATATTTGTGCTGTCACACACTGTATATGCCATTCACTGTTACTGATCATAAAGCACTTGTTACAAGATTAACATGGTGTGCTGAGAGGAACCCTAATTGAAGTATCTCAAAGGCAGACTGAATTTGCTTGTTTTACCCCATGTTTACTGGCAAACAGCACCCTGCTGCCCCCATACAGTACTTTAATATACAGGACAGAAGGGAGTATGTTGACAGTCTGGGCACAGTGTGGGACTTCACTGGACATCGGTACTTTATGTGTGTTCTGGCTCATTGGTTACTGTACAGCCATAATTTATTTTTACATCTAGCTGGTGTGTTTGTGTTATGCCTCTGTAGTACAGTAAGTTCCAAATCAGCCATGCATGATATTGTTAAAATCACCTGTCTCATAAGATAGTGCTTTATTTAATGAAAATGGAAGGTGGCAGGGTCAGCAGGGTGGATGGAGGGTCACTGGGAATGGTTGTGGGCCTTTATGCTGACACAGGGTAACATCAAATTGGCTGTCAATAAAGCCAAACCTGTATCACACTGTTGGTCATGATACAGTACCAGTTTGACAGTTATCTTTGCCAGCCAATGGGTGTGATACAGTATTAATTGATGGGCTCAATGCTGCTGTACAAATCTCACTGTGAAAATCTCATCAGCCACTTTATAAGCAAGGATCTGCAGTTGCTCATTACTGTCTGTTCAAGGTTGCAATGTTGTTGAAATCTTATTGTGAAATTATTGTTAGCCATTTTGTGAGTGGCAGTCTACAGCTGCTCCATCCCAGCTGCTGTACATTTTTTTTTGGTTAGTTGTTTAACCAGGATTAGCACACTAAGCTGAAAGTTTTTACAGGTGCAACCTGGGAGCACAAGGAATTAAGTGACTTGCTCAGGGTCACACAGTCTGCAAGTGGAAGCTGTGAGATTTGAACCAGATATGGTCTGCTGGATGTCACCAGATTTGCAGCTCAGAGCCTTAAACCACTGCTCACTACTGCCTCCTATTTTTGCACTGTGCTGTTCTGTATGCTTGTATTCAGTAAGAGATATGAGACTAACAACATGAACATTTAAGATAGTGCTGTACTGAATTTTCAAATTCTGGCAGAATGAAATTTTGTGGGATTTTCTAAATTACATCAAAATTCTACTTAATTTTCCCAGACATGGAATAGAACCTTTCTGCAGCAGAAAAATGTGGAATGAGTTTTTCTTCAATATTTCTGTGGAATTTTACTCTGTGGATCTCAATATTTTCACGAAAATGGTTGTAGAAATGATTTTCCACCAAAAATGCTGTTCCATGGAATATTATTCCACGGATCTCAATATTTTCCATGGAAATGGTTTTGGAATGATTTTCCATGACAAAATTGCTGTTTCATGAAATATTATTCCATGGATCACAGCAGGCAGAATTTTGCAGAAGAACCAGTGAAATTCTGGCAGAAATTCTGCCATTGGAATGGTCATTCCATGTTAATTTTGCCAGCAGAATTTCGCATTCTGCACAGCACTAACCTAAGGACTTTTATGACAATACAAATTAATAAATATACCATCAAACAAAACATACAAAAGGCTCCGACTCGGCTTGTTTGCCATAAATGTCCTATAGTTAATGACCCCAGAACAAAATGACAAAATACTGCATATCCAGACAACCCTCAAATGCAAACAAGGTCCAAACTGATCTGCACTTCCTGTAAATACAAAAAGGATCAAGCTGGCCAACCCACCACAAGTGTCCCATAATTAATATCCCCCAAAATAAAAAAATAAAGGATGGCCAACCTGGACTCTCCCAATATAAATAGGATCCAACCTGGCCTTCCCCTCACATACAAATGTGGCCCACCTGCCACAAGTGTTGTGTAATTAATAACCCCACAAAATAATATAAATGCAGCCAAACTGGCCAGCTCTCCCCAATACAAAAGAGGCCCAGCCTGGCCTACCTCTCTCCACAAATATAAATAAGGCCCAACCGAGCCCATTCTTAATGAGATTCCCATGATTAATACCTCCCCAACAAAAAGCAAAGACAGTCAACCTGGACAACCTCTAAGTATAAATAAGGCCCAAAAGACTAACTGAATAACCATAATTTGCTTGTTCATTCTCCTTTTTAAAAATAATTTGAAATCTTTTCTGCTTTATCAATGCATTTGTTCTTGTTTTTGACTGTATGGTGTTATATTTGTTATTTTGTAAGCCTTATTCAATTTTGTATTCTACTCCCAGGTCGAGCCTGAAGAAGGACCTTCAGTCCAGTGCTGTTTCCCAGTAAACAAATTAAATAACTAAATAAATCCAGTTTATCCCCACATACAAATGTGGCCCAACCTGCTCCACCTTCTATAAGTGTACCACAATTAATAATGTCCCAACAAAAATACAAATGCAACTAGTTCTAACAACACCCAAAATACAAATAAATTGGAGGTTCGGTGAGGCATGCTGAAGAGTCACTGACAGGCTAGAGGATCAGGGTGCTACAGTGTTGCCCTTTGTTGGCCATGAAAAAATACAAAAGAGCATAGAGTTTATCAATACCACCTTAAGCTTACACAGATGGTGGTACAAGTTTGGAACAAATTACCTGAGATGTTGATTATGAGAAGCAATTTACAAATGTTCAAATATGGATTAGATAAGTACTGTATCTCTTAGAGGGAGGGAGGGATCCCTGACTACAACTGTTGAAATATATGGCGGATGCACTAGATGGGCATATGCTCCTTCTTGTTCAAAGATCATATGTTCCTATATTCCTATGTTTAAGTTTGCATTCATAGTGATCCATTTCAGTGTAGCAATACATACAGTACATTACTGTACTCCATTTATGATGTTGCTGTGCAAGAACCAGTCTCAACTCTGCTCATTCAAGTATCCACTCATTCTGGTGTTGTGTGAAGTGCTCCTTAAGGTGTATATGTCTGTGGCACCAGAGTCCCATCAAAAGCATGGGGCCTGTGGCCCTGGCTGATGGTGAGCCTCATCCTATAAAACATGTTCCTCAGTGTTACAGTGATGTTGCCATCTTTGCCCCACAAAAAAAATTGTGAAACATAGAAACATAGACTTTGTCAGCAGAAAAGGACTGCTTGGCCCACCCAATCTACCCAGATGTTCAAACAGGGCAACAGAAGAACAATCATATTGTAGTGGATGCTGGGTGGTGCTGTTCAAGGGTGGTTAACATCCAGAGCTTGTCAATGACTCTTCAATAAACCACACTCAAACAGGTTATACAAGGTTCTCACAAAACATGATGTTCAAATGCATTTATTTTGCCAAATCTTTAACATAATAGTATAAGGTGCAGAGCTTGTTGCAGCCACCAAATGAGGCAATTGCCCTTGCACGTCACCTCTAAAGACTTGGTCAGTCTTACTCCCAGTAGTGGAAGATTATGGAGGCACTCTTAAGAAAGGATAGTGCAACACCTGGAATCCATAGGGCACAGGATCCAAGACAGCATGGGTTCACAAAGGAAGGTCCTGTCAAACTAATCTCATAGATTTCTTTGACTGGGTAACCAGAGTGGTGGACCAAGGGGAGCAGTTGATGTCGCCTACCTTGACTTCAGCAAAGCTTTTGACACTGTTCCACATAGAAGATTGATAAATAAGCTGGGTAGGCTCAGGGTAGGTCAGAAGTTGGTCAACTGGGTGGCAAACTGGTTGCGGGCAGAAAACAGAGAGTGGTGGTAAATGGTATACAGTCAGAAGAGATGCAAGTCACAAGTGGGGTACCTCAGGGATCAGTCCTGGGCCAGTCCTCTTCAACATCTTCATTAGTGACCTTGCAGATGGACTAGAGGGTAAGAGCTTGTCTGTTTGCAGATGACACCAAGATCTGCAACAGAGTAGATGATTCAGATGGGGTGGGCAGAATGAGAAGAGATCTGGATAAACTAGCAAAATGGTCAGAAGAGTGGCAACTGGGATTTAATGCAAAGAAGTGCAAGATCATGCACATAGGGAAGAGAAACCCTGAAGCCACCTACAGGCTGGGAGGGAGTTGCTAGCAGTCACAAAGGAAGAAAGAGACTTGGGCATCATCATCATCACTGATGACCTGAAATCATCCAAGCAGACCTCTAAAGCAGTAGGTAAGGCTAGGGGTGTTAGGGTGTATTAGTAGGGTATCACAAGTCATAAGAGGGAGGTAATAATCCTCTTTACAAGACATTGGTTAGGTCCCATCTGGAGTACTGTGTGCAGTATTGAGGCCACACCTTCACAAGGACATTAACCAAATTGAGGCAGTCCAGAGAAGGGCAACCAAAATGGTGCAGGGACTGTATCAGAAGACATATGAGGACAGATTAACAGAGCTCAATATGTATACCCTTGAGCAAAGGAGGAGAGAGGTGATATGATAGAGGCATTCAAACACCTTAAGGGCATTAACAAGGTGAAAGAGGTTAACATGTTTAAATATAAGAAAAATAGCAGGACAAGAGGATACAGAATGAGATTAGAGGGGCCAATTAATGGGGAATGTGAGGAAATTCTTTTTCACAGAAAGGTGGTGGATGCATGGAATGGCCTACCTCAAGAAGTGGTGGCTATGAATACAGTGCAGGGCTTCAAACAGGCATGGGATAGGCATAAGGAGCAATACAAATGAGTATGAATAGACAGGCCACTGACAGAGCAAAGGCCGACATACATTTATAAGGTAGTAAAAGAAATGGGCAGACTGGATGGGCCTAAGGGTCCTATATCTGCCATCAACTTCTATGTTTCTGTGTTTCTATGTAGGTCAGTGGGTGGGAACAGGAGACAAATCACATCATTTATAGTTCCTTGTTGATGATTTAATTTGATTGACACATAAACACAGTGCTAGTGATGTTTGAAAATCATATACACAGAATGGGCCAGATATTCAAACTGTGCCCAAAAGTGTAACCAGCAGAACAAGCACAAGTCAATTAGCATATTGCCAACAGCCGCGACATTCAAACATGGAGCAAGACAAACTCGCAAGCAGCCAACATCTGAATATCGCACAAACTGTGCCATAGCGCAACCAGGAAGGGAAGCTGAGAGAAATGATGCGCCATAGCTGCCATCAAGGCAGCCCAGCTGAGCAGTCCAGAGGTGCCATAGCGCTAGCAGCCCCCAGCACAGCAATGGAACTGCACAACCAGGGAGGCAGGCTGGGGCCACCACCAGCCATGCCACACATGGGCACAGGAACACACTGCAGAACTAACAATACACCTGCACACCCCAAGCACAGCATCACTGGGGAGGGATGGATGATCCACCGGCCCATGGGGACAAGCCAACAAAGCACAGCAGGGCCATGTTGCTCCAGCACACCCACTGGCAGGCTGAGACTGCCACACACAGGGGGTCGACAACCACAGTGCACATCAGCCCCCTTCTGTACAGCACACCCTGCACTGTGACCCCAAGACACCACCCATGTGCAGTGACTGGCACTGCAGTAAACACCATGCAACCCGGCACACTGCAACCTCGGTAGCACAGAACCATACAAGCCAGACCCACCCTGGGCACCCAGCAGTGGGCGGCAGCAGATGGCAAGACCGACTGAAAGGCACTCCCACACTGGAGACACCTTCCCATGCACACACACACATACCCAGGACCTTACCACCCCAGATGCCATGCACACCACTGCAACTGAGCAACCATAGCCTGCTGCAAATCAGAGACCACCACAGAATTCATAACAAAATATATATATTAGAAAAGATATGTACAACACCAACAACATCTATATACATATGTACAAGACAAGTGGGGGTAGGGGTGGGTAGGGTAGGGGTGAACAACTGGGAGAGGGAAGGCAGGGTGGGAGGGCTGGGTGAAGTGGGAAGAGGCGCAGTCAGCGCCCGGCAGGCTGGTCCCCTGCTGCCTGTTGATCTTCCCGTTCCTCCGGCATTGCCTGACCCCATGGCGCTGCATGTCTGTGAGGAGGTCATGTATAGCGACTGACACCTCGTCCAGCCACTGGAGGGCACGGTCCATCCCCGTAGGATGCTGAAACCTAGGAAAAGGGAACACAGTCAATGGCTGTGACTGTCCACAACCCTGAACACCACCCATCCTGCAAGGCATATAGCCTAGTGCCCCGCACCTGTGATGGTATGCAACCACCCACAGTGACCATGCACATGACACGCCCAACCAGGCAGCACCAGCTATGTGCACCACCACACACACACACTGCCCATGTCCATCACAGCACAAACAAGGCTGTCAAGTGGCGTGGCAGTGGTGGGATGCCAGTTCCACAGCCATATGCCCAGTGCATGCATGGACCACCAGTGACGCACACACAGACATGCAGTGACACTGGACAGTGATGACTGTCACCTGTGTCGGCATGGTTGTGTTGTCCATGGCTGGTGGTCATGCCCACCCTCCAGCATGCAATAGCATCCATGATGTAATGACACTCACACTCATCAAGCAGCTATGGCTGCTGCTGCTGCTGCTGCTGCCGCCGCTGTGGCCCACCATCACACCTCCTCCGGCTGCCACCTGGGCCCCACCACGGCCCTCCTCAGCCTGGGCCTGCATCCTCTCTGCCAGGCCTGTGGATGACAAATGTTGAGAAAAACATCAGTGTGACCCCAAAGCAGACTGCCCCCTGCCCCAGTGAGTGTGCCTGCCACACAGCCAGACCCATGCATCTCACACCTGCACACACTGACACAGCCAGCCATGGCAGAGCCATCCCCATGCACCGCCACCAAAACACAGTCACACCCCTATGGAGAATACAGGTGCATAGATGGTACACCCACCTGGCCTAGGCACAACGCCCCTCCTGGCCACGTGACCTGAGGCGTTGCAGCACGTCCGGCTCCCTCCTGTGGAGGTCACTATATCTGTGCCTGCACTGGTCAGCAGACCGCACCACCCTGTGACCCTCTCCAGTTCAGTGGCCACCTGCAGTCACACATGGGTGTGGGCCATGGTGAGGGCTGATCCCAAACAGTTCCCAAAGTGGGGTCAACCACTGCCACCAGGTTGGCCACCTCCAACTGACTCCACTGGGAGCTCCTGCCTGCCATTACTGTGGTAGTAGAGCAGGCAATATGGCGCTCACAGCCACGGCAACCCCGTGGAAATGTTGGCAATAGACCACCATAGGTTCCAATCTTGCTGTTAGGTATAGTGCTGTCGGTTCACATAGTGCTGTCACCAAATAAGCGAAACAGAGTCGTACACATGGCAGCGAACAGCACCAGGGGCAAGGTGGGACACCAGGTCAGGGGTCTGATGACGCAAGGCCACGCTGGCGCCATCTGACATCACGCATCCTCGCGTGAGCGGTCACCTGCGTGCCAGTGCCACAGTGGACTATTGCGCAGTAGTGCCACAGCGCCATATGGTGCCCAGTGCTGTAGCGCCACTGTCACAATGGTGGCCATGGCCTGAATTGCCGATCGCGCACAGCACGCCATCAGCACGGCAGATGCCTGTGAAGCTACCTGGGCATGCGCAATGCAGTGTACCACACAGTCACAGATATCGCCATTGGCTCAGCCGCCTCAACCGTATTGCAAAGCACAACAGGCGATATTCAGCCGACACATGCAAATCATCTGATCAGCCATTCAAAGGCGCAGTGGCGTGATTTGCATCTCATTACAGTTGCTCCACTCCTAATTTGCATGCATTGCACTATAAATGTGCGACATTGGGCTGCGCCTGGCCAGATTCGGTTACTGCAGGTGAGAGGTGGGTTGCATGCTGTGTGATGTTCTGGACAATGGTCATGGGATAATGCTGTAGACTGCACAGTGACAGGTGTCCACTTCCACCCATACAGATCGACATGACCAAGCAGAGCCAAGGTGAGGGTGAGGATGGTGGGTGGAAGAGGAAGCCCAACTTCACTGCACGGCGAGACAGAGGCCCTCTTCCAGGCCTACCTGGAGGAGGAGGAGTCACTACTGAGTGGATGGCAGGGCACCCTCAGGCCCGTGTGGCTGCATGGGAGGGGTAGCTCAGGCAGTGCACCTGCACAGAAGCCACCAGAGCTCCGTGCAGAAT
This sequence comes from Neoceratodus forsteri, assembly GCA_016271365.2. Lineage (NCBI taxonomy): Eukaryota > Metazoa > Chordata > Ceratodontiformes > Ceratodontidae > Neoceratodus > Neoceratodus forsteri. The sequence goes on along the minus strand of CM057451.1, from coordinate 839,249,842 downwards.
GCAAAGAAGATGGGGACAGACCGCGGGAGGGTGAAGGAAAGGTGGCAGCCCTCAGGCGACACGTGCTGGCACAGGCGGGGGCCAGTCAGCGGTGGCGGAGCTGACCCGGCTGAGGACCAACTGGCTGCATCAATGCAGTGGAGTGCTATTGAGGGCGTACCAGGAGGTGGATTCCAGACAGGTGGAAGCCCATCACTGCACTGTATGACATGGTGGTGGTGTTGGAGGGGAAGGTTGTTCACATGCACTCACATGTCCTCTCTTCTGTTACAGATCCTGTTTGTCTTCAGGGATGGTGGTGGTGGGTCCAGGCAGTGAGGAAGACCTGCTGGACATGGAGGAGGGTCCATCCACCTCTGTCACCAGCCAGCATGCACTGCACCAGCATGCACGCTGGACTGCCAACTCTGGTGTCTGTGAGTCGGTGTGGGGGTGCACAGCCTGTGTCTCAGCAGTCTGGCATGCAAGCATGCCAGCACGCTGTGACTGTGGCTATGCGTACCTGCACCATTGATGATGCAAGGACTGCAATGGGCAGTGACATGTGTGTCCATGACGGACACACAGCAGGCCAGCATGTGCCCCGGGCCTAGCTGGTTCCAACGTGTGTGCCAGCATGTTGGCCAGTCCCAGGCTGTGCCTGTCAGCACCGTGAGCAGCACGGTGGCTGTGCAGGTGTCTGGCACTGTTGCGGCCACAGCAGTGGAAAGAGTGGTCCCTGGGGCACAGCGGTTGGAGGGGCAGTAGCAGCAGTCACCCACCAGGTCTGGGGGTACAGTGTCCAGCGGTGGCACATGCCCACCGCCCTTTGATATGCCCATTCCTGGTCCTGGTGAACAGTGCCCACCCTCAAGGGTTGAGCATCAGGACCTTCCATACCCTGGGGACAGGATGCCGTTGTGGCAGAGTACCCATTTGAAGAGCACACCCGCCTGCTGCGGGAATCAGTACAGCAGCAAAGGGGGTTGCAACATCCGTGGAGGCACTATGCATGGCTGTGGAGTGGCACGCAGGGACTGTGCTCTGAACCGTGCAGAGATGGTCCAAATGCGGATGGATGTGACCCCCGCCATTGACAGGCAGACCCAGGCATTGGTCGCTGTCGCTGGCTGCATTGGGCACACAAGCAGGTGCCCCTTACTCGCGCAACCCACACAGTACGCCTCCACTTCCCATTCCCGGTGTCGTGCGACACCAAGCCTGTTGACACCAAGTTCTGCTGTGGGCATCCCGAGCACCCTGGTGCAGGTATGTTTGGCATGCTACAGATCCCACTGCGGACAAGGTCACGATCGCGCAGTAGTGGCGCCTGGTGGTCCATCGGTACCACCCCATGTGGCCCCTGCTCAGCCTGCCAGTGCTGTTGGGTCATGGCGGAGCTGCCCACACATCCGCGAGTGGCCGTGGAATGGTGCAACATGACTGACCTGTCTCCCAGTGTGGGCCCTGTCTGGTGCTGCCCTGTGTGCACTGTGCATCATGGTGGGCAGTGCACTGGTGGGTGCCCTGCACATCACGCCGACATACGGACCACCTGCACACCATCCCGACTGCTGTCCACAGGTGCATGTGCATGATGATGCCTGCATTGTACTGTACACACAAGGTGCAAGGGTGCCCTGACACACGTGCATTTGGACAGTACAGGTGGTGGGTGTGGTCTGTGGATCTGTGTGTTTTCCATGTCTGTTCCTGCTCTGCTGTGCACCTGCCCATGTAAATTTTGTGCCTGTGTGTGTGTGTGTGTGTGTGTGTGTCCATATGACTGTTCATCCCTCCCTGATGGTGTGTTTGTGTGCCTGGTCCCTTCCACTCCCTTGCCATCATGCACCCCTGGTGTGTTACTCTGTGTGCCTGTGGGTTGCGCCAGGACAGTGTTGGCTGCACATAGCCTTTGACTTACCTGTGTCATGCATAATGCTCCTCCGTGATTGTGTCCCAGTGCAGCTGAGCCTGCCGGATCAGTCAGGGGTCCCACTGTCCACGGGGCTGCTCATCACCATCATCACCAGCGCCACTGGCATCCCCATCGCTGTCCCCTCCTTGACCTGAATGGCTATCCCACTGTCTTTGGCCATGTTGTGCAGGATACAACAGGCCAGGAATATCCACAGGCCTTTGAGGGCTGTACTGTAGGGCACCGCCGGAGGTGTCTAGGCATCGGAAGAGTACCTTGAGCATCTCAAACACCTGCTCGATGATGTTGCATGATGGCATGCACCTCATTATAGCGTTGCTGCGATTGGGTCATGGGGCACCGGTATGGTGTGAGCAGCCAGGGATGAAGTGGGTATCCGCTGTCACCTGTGTGGAGATGGTGGAGATGAGTATGATGTTCAGGTCCATATTGCCAATATCCTGTGTGCCACTACCATAGCACCTGTGGCATTCCCACCCTTGCCCCATGTTTGCAATTCCTACATGCGTACTCACCCACTAGATGGCCTGTGAGGATATCCCCACTCTCGAATTGATGGCACAATTGGACTGATACCATATAAAGGCATCATGTGCTCCACCAGGGTGTGGCACAGACATTGATTATGTGCCCAGTAGCATCACACACCACCTGGCAGTTGACACTGGAATAGCCCTTCCTGTTCCTATATGCAGCCCCATCGGGCCAGGTGGTGTGCATATGGCCACATGGGTGCAGTCTATGGCCCCTAGCATGCCAGGCATACGTGCTACCTTGGGAACTCCTGCATGTTTGCTGTACGCTCTGCCGCAGTGCTGGGGAAATGGATGTGCTCCGCAGCATGTGGCAGCGTGCGCTGAGGAATTGGGTGAGGATACGTGGACGTGGCCAACTGTGTGATGCTTGTGGTGTCCCCTGTCAGCCTCTGGAAGGTGCCCATGGCGAGCAGACACAAGCAGGCTGTCACCTTGGTCTCCACCGACAGGCGTAACTCCGTCGTGAGGGTGCCTGCATCACATCGTGCACAGCTCACAGAGCCGTCTCAGTATTGCCCTGTTCAGGTGCACCGCCCACGATCTCTACATCTGTGTACAGCTCAAAGCTGATTGCGGGCACGGTACTGCCTGTTGGGGCGCACCCGACCGGCCCCTCCATGGCCAGCCCCGCAGCATGCATTCTCACCCCCTCATTACAGCTTCCATGTGAGCTGGCACTGTCCATCTCCCTGGCTTGTGACCCACCTGGCTGATGTTGCTCTGTTACCCCGCTGTCCTGACTGCTACCTCCACTGCACCTGGTACACCTACTGGGCTCTGCACTCTGTGGCCCCACTACACCTTCCCTGCCCTCTTCTGTCCTGTGAACTCCCTGGCCTGCACTGTATGTTACTCTGGCCTTCTCTGTCTCTCTGCCTCATGATGTCTTCCTGTATCAGTTCTGCGCCTCTTCCTTGAGCCTTTTATTTGGGCTCATTTCATCCAGGCGCAACTTCCGGCTGTTCAGCTCTTGCGCGTTCGCGCGAATCTTTGAATATCGCATTGCGCTCTTTATGCATGGATCCACCCCTTCAGTTGCGCATGCCTTCATTTGCATTGCGCTTGTTGCTCAGCCTGTTTCGGTGGTGCAACTGCCTCCTGCTGAATATCGCAGAATGGCACACTTTCGGACTTGGCATGCAACCCTATGCGCATGGCGCAACCACCTTTTAAATATCCTGCCCAATATATTTAAAAATTACAAAAAGCATTTCTGCTGCAATCTCACAATTAATAAAGACTATAAAAGGTTTCAAAATCTTTGCAGTCACATTGTCAGATGAATTTGGCACTAAGACTCTAAATGATATTATATGTCAAATTGTTTAATTCAAACCCTTGCATGGTGCACAGTTTGATAGAAAACCTCATTCCTGCTAGACATCTCATTCTGTGACCACCCATTACTTTCTCAAAAGGTCATGGGTGATTCACCAGATTGTGGTTTGTAGAAAGTCTGATGGATTGATAGAGGTAGACAGAAAATGTGTCAGTAGTTCCAAGATCTGAAAATTATACAAAAGGCACAAAATAAATATAATTGCAAATACATTTACAATGTAAATAACACAGCAATCCACTATATGCAGCAATAGAGAACAGGACCACTTTCAGCAAAATAAGGATGGAGGACAGGTTAGAAAGGGCCACCAAATATCTTGCACACCTGTAGGTATGATGGAGGGAGCTGTCACACTCCCTGATGGGACCATACCCAACCCATGAAGGTTGGGGTTGCAATTCCAGAAGGTGGGGACCGGGGCCAATTTTTATTTAAAAATAAATCAATAAATAATAATAAAAATTGGCCCCTGGTCTCCCACCTTCTGGAAACCAACCTAACCTCCATGGGTTGGTATGTCCAGAAAGTGACAGCTTCTCCATCAAACCCCAAGGTGAAATATTTGGTGCAACCTGTGGCTGTGGCAACTCTCAGGTCTTCAGCTCAGGGACCCTATTTTACAAAACTGGCACAGAGTCGCTACTCACCCAGAGTTCACTGCAGCCCTAGATCATCACAAGTTGCGGTGATTTAATGGAGCCCTGGTGGTGCCATGGGGGCAAGGGGCATGGCAGCAGTGGGGGGCAAGTGGAGGCATCAGGGGAGATGTCATGTGCCATGCCTCAAAGCTGATTAGGACAGTGGGGTGGCATGGCCAGACCAGCATGTTCTGGACCTCAAATGACAGCAGCCCTGGCACCTGCAACACAGGACCCACAGGCCCCTAAAGGTGATGAGTGGCAGTGGGTGTAGGTTGTGGGTGCATGTGGTGGCCAGAGATATGCCCTGGACATTGCAATATTACCCAGATACAGAGCCTCACATGTGGTGGCCAGAGAATGCTCAAAGACAATGTTGACACCTGCAGGTTCTGTGGGGCAGGTGCATGGGATGCTATCTACGGTGGTCTGGATCACGCTGGTTTGGCCATGCCCTGTCCTCAGCCTGATCAGCTGTGTGCCATGGCACATGGCATCTCCTCTCAGTGCTCCAAATGTTTCCCCACTGCTGCCATGCCCCTAGCCACCATGAACCACCAGGGCTCCATTGGCCTCAGTCTCCTCCTTCTAGGTCCCCACCCAATTGCTGCCCTGCCAGTCAGTGGTGAGGGCCCTTCAACCACCTTCTGGCTAGTCTAAAGGCAGACCCCAATTGTGATCATGGTGGGGCTTTTAGAATGAACAACAAAGGGATGGTGCTGCCCTGCTGCTGCACAATCATCCTTGTGACCTGGTGCATGGACACTTTTGCCACAAGGGTGGCACAGGAGCTTGCCACATGGCATCCCAATTTTACTGCAGCCAGTATTTGAAAATCAGGTTCCAGCAAACTGTGACACAAGGTGCCACTTGCGTTATGCCAATTGGTGCAGGCATCTTGCATCATAATTTTTGATTGAAAATCAAGCCATAAGATGTCCTGGGGTCTTCCAAACATGTGCACTTCAAGAGGTATATAATAAGACAATGTGACAGAATTATTACACCTCAGATATTTCAGTTCCTCATTACTGACTGACCCTTCAGACCCCTCCTGTAATAATGTCAGGAGTTCCTTCTTGAACACATGTGTAAGATTACTCCTTAATTTCTTGTAGTTGTTGTTTTCTGATAGTAAAGTAGTTGCACCCGCATCCTGCCTCAGTATATTTGAAAATAAAATTCCCACAAAACTGTAATGCAAAAGGTGCTATTTGCGTCATACATGTTTGACAAAGGCAACTTGCATCATAATTTTTGTTTGAAAATTTAGCCCTATGTGTCTCCTTGGGGCCTCCAAACACATGTGCACTTTAGGCAGTATATAATAAGACAATGTGACAGGGTGCTCACACCTCAGATATTTCAGTTTCTCATTACTGATTGACCCTTCAGACCCCTTCTGTAATAATGTCAGGAGTTCCTTCTTGAACACATTTGTAAGATTACCCTTAATTTCTTATAGTTGTTCTTTTCTGATAGTAAAGTAGTGGCATTGCATCTATAATGATCTCTGTTGAGAACTACCATATTCCCTTCCTTGTCAGCAGCTTTATTATTGTCTCTTTTGGTTTCTGATAGTTTCTTAGGAGCCTGCAATTCAAGGAAGGTATGATTATTTATTTTGTGATGCCCACATCCTACCTTAGTATTTCTTTCACTTGTTTCAGAACTTGCTTGCTTGAGAAGAAGCAAAAGGAGAAGGAAACATATTCAATTCAGTGCTTTACAGTAACGGGTAATTGCTATTTTTCTTTAAACTTAGATTGTGGGCTTTTAGTGACACTGTACTTTCTTTATTATCTTTACTTAGAATTGTTTTGGGCTGTTGAAAATTTAAAACGTAGTGGTGGTGTATTTGTTTGCTGTCTTTAATTGCTGCAAATTTAGTCTTGGCTTGTCTGACTTGCCTGTAGTTTGGGTGAGGGGTGTTAATTGTCTGGCCTCTGACCTCAGCTACATGATAACTGGAGGTGGGGCTTAGTCGGAGTTGAGGTAGCAAGTAAGTTTTATTTTCTCAGAAGAAGCCAGCAGGGAAGGAAACATATTCAGTTCAGTGCTTTACAGTAACTGGTAATTGCTATTTTTCTTTTAAACTTAGATTGTGGGCTTTTAGTGACACTGTACTTTCTTTGTTGTCTTTACTTAGACTTATTTTGGGCTGTTAAAAATTTAAAATGTAGTGGTGGTGTATTTCTTTGCTGTCTTTAATTGCTGCAAATTTAGCCTCCCTTCCCCCAACTCTTATTTACATGCCCTGTTAAATCTGATTGACAGGAGCTAAACATAGGGTATAGTAAGAGGTGTGGAGTAGGAGGGATAAGAGAAAAGCCCACCCTCAGCATGACAAGTGTTTTGACTCATTTATTTATTTATTGGTTTATTTTCTTTTTAAAAGAAAAGTATCTGAGGATCAGTGGCAGGATTTTTAGGACAGTAAATTAATAAAAGGGAACTAGGAGAGCTTCAGTAACAGACAAGTAGTGGAATAGCAGTATAATTGCAGTATAATGTGGGGTGGTGTAATGCAGTGGCTGTGGGGCAGCCATATTCAGGCAGACCTTCTGGACACTGAGTGCTACCCTATCTGCATGCATCTCTCTGGACTGTGGGATGAGGTAGCCAGACTCAGAGTGGAAGTAAACTGGGTCAGGAGTACCATCACCCTTATCCAGAGACCACCCAATCCATTGCAACTGCCTCAAAGGGTGTTGAGAATGAGGAGCACTTGGATGACAGTGGGCTGAGGGAGGGTTAGAGCAGTCAGGCAGAGGCACATCCCAGATCCGATTCACTAAAGAACTCATATGCCACACTGGCAAATGGGGACAACTAAATAGAGGTACCCAGAGAAGTGGAAGGAAAGGATGTGGAGGTTAGCCAGGAGGTGACCTCAGTGGGGAAAGCAGTGGACCCCAGAGGAGGAAGAAGTGAATCCTGGTGGGGACTCCATCATAAGAGGGATCCAGCTAGGAACACAGGAGGGAGGACAAAGAGGTGAGGTGCCTACCAGGTGCCATGGCATGGAGGGATGGAAGGAAGATCCTGGGGATCACTGGGAAAGCAAGACAAGAGGGTGAGCTGGATGTCATTATCCACCTAGGTACTAATGACCTGGCAAATGGGGAGACAAAGGAAGTTCAGGAAGAGTTTAGGAAATTGTGGCGGGTCTCAAGCAAGTAGCTACTTCTGTCACTTTCCCAGAAGTACTACCTGTGAGAGACAAGGGAGAGCATAGGGTGCATGCACCAGGAACTTTAACTCATGGTTGAAGAACTGGTGCTGTGAGGAAGAGTTTGGATTCATTGGTGACTGGGGACCCACCTGGAAGGATAGAGGTTTGTTCAAGCCTGACAGCCTGCATCCATCCTGGAGGAATCCAAGCACTCAGTGATAAGTTTAAATGCTACATTGACAAGCATTTAAACTTGCAAAGGGTGGCAGACCAGCAAGGAGGGTACCTACTTGCTCACCCCCACAGCTAGCAGTGGAACCAGTGAACCAGAGGAGTGGCTATCTCTGCAAAGCAGTGTGCAAAAGATGGAGATTAGCACCCAAGAGGTGGAGAGGCAGAAAAGGGCAAAATTCAGCAGAAGGGCAGACAGCAAGGAGAACCAGGGATAAAGGACAACCAAGGAAGGGCTGAGTAGAACAGAGAAACAGTCTAGGAGGTCAAATCATGGAAAGCCATGTGTGCAAATGCCAGAGCCTTAGCAACAAGATGGAAGATCTGGCGGCTGTCATGGTGCAGTCAGACCTGGACATTGTGGCCATCACTGAAACCCGGTGTAATGATAACCATGACTGGGAGATGGCCATACCTGGCTACAAAATATTCAGAAGAGACAGGACAGGCAGAAAGGAGGAGGAGGCACTGTATGTGAAAAATGACATAAGGCCACAGAGATCCAGGAGGAACAAAATGGGGAGAGATACTGTGGGTTAAGCTGGAAAGGAAAATGGGGCCAGCCATCCACACAGGTGTGGTCTACAGACCACCAGCCCAGGAGGAAGAAACAGATAGGGAGCTGATGCTAGCTATCCAAAGGATGGCAGACAAGGGTGAGGTAGTACTGGTTGAAGACTTCAGTATTCCAGGCGTGGACTGGAGCATCCCAGCAGCAGCATCAACTAGAACTGATTATCCTGGACTCCTTGAGGGTGCCTTCCTCAAGCAACTGGTCATGGAACCATCTCGGCAGAAGGCAATACTGGACCTTGTGCTCACAAACAGGGACAGTGTGATGGGGGTAACAGTGGGGAGCACCTGGGGAACAGTGACCACCAGTCATTGTGATTTGAAATCACAGAAAGAGCAGAACCAAACCACACAAAAACACGTATCCTGGATTTTAGGGTGGCAGACTTTGGGAAAATGGGGAGATACTTGAAAGAGGCATTAAGGGGAATGGGTAGAAATCAGGGGTTGAGGAACAGTGGGCAGTATTTAAAATGGGGATTGCAAGAGCAACAGAATGATGCATTAAGCAGGTTAGCAAGAGGAAAAGGAAGAGGAGACCATTATGGTTTCCAAAGAGGTAGCAAAGAAAGTGAAAGCCAAAAGATTGCATTCAGGCAACACAAAAGACACAGGCAGAAGGGATTGGGAGAAGTACCAGGAGAAGCAAAAGGAGGCATGGAGGTCAGTAAGGAAGCCAAAGCTCAGACAGAAGAACACATTGCAAAATCAGTGGGTAGAGGGAACAAAACCTTTACAGGTACATAAGTGAAAAAGAAAGGCAAAGGGAGGATAATGAGACTGAAGGGGAGGATGGGGGCCACGTGGAGGATGACAACAGTAAAGCTGACATATTGAACAGGTATTTCTGCTCCAGTCTTTACTGAGGAAGAAGAGGAGGGTAATGGGTCTGAAGAGATACAAGGGGTGAGAATGGTGCAGAAATGGACACAACCCTGTACAAGAGAAAGGGTCCTGAAGAAACTGGAAGTAATAAGAGTTGATAAAGCAATGGGGCCAGATGGGGTGCACCCAGGGTCCTTAAAAGATCTAAGAGAGGTGGTTGCTGAACCTCTGGCTATCCTGTTTAGCGATCACTGGAAAAGGAGGTACCCAAAGACTGGAGGATAGCAGATGTAGTCCCCTTATACAAAAGTGGGAACAAGAGGAAGGGGAAATACAGACCAATCAGCCTCACCTCAATAGTGGGAAAGATCATGGAAGCACTACTGAAGGAGAGATTGGTGGAACATCTGGTTGTCAATGGACTACAGGACCCAAGGCAGCATGATTTCACCAGGGAGGTCATGTCAGACCAACCTCATTGAATTTTTGACTGGGTCACTAGGGAGGTGGATCAGGGAGGGCAGCGGACATGGCCTATCTGGACTTCAAAAGGCCTTTGACACTGTGCCACAAAGAGACTATTACACAAACTGGGAATATGGGTGCGGGCAGGACAGTAGTGTGGGGGTAGGTAACTGGCTGGGTGGCAGGACACAGAGGGTGGTGGTAAATGGCTGTCACTCCACAGAGGAAGAGTGACCAGTGGGGTACCACAGAGATCAGTGCTGGGACGGTCCTATTCAACATCTTCATCAGTGACATGCGCAGGACCTAGAAGGAGAATTTCACTGTTCACTGATGACACAAAGCTCTGTAACAGAGTAGACACACCAGAGGGTGTAGACAGAATGAGAAGGACCTGCAGAAACTTGAAGAATGTTCAGGGGTTTTGCAGTTGAAATTCAATGCAAAGAAGTGCAAGATAATGCATATGGGGCACAAAATCCCTGGCATAATATATCAGTTGGGGGTGAGGATATAGCATACACCAAACAGGAAAGGGATTTTGGGGTTATCATCTCTGATGACCTCAAGGTGAGGAAACAGTGTGACAAGGCAGCAGGTAAAGCAAATAGGATGCTGGGATGCATAGGCAGGGGCATCACCAGCAGGAAAGGAGGTCATAATTCCACTATACAAGACACTAGCGAGGCCCCACCTGGAGTACAGTGTACAGTTCTGGAGACCTTACTTACGTAAGGACATAGACAGGGTAGAGAAGGTTCAGAGGAGGGCAACAAAGATGGTGCATGGATTGCATCTCAAGTCCTATGAGGACAGGTTAAAGGAACTGAACATGTACTCCCTGGAGGAGAGGAGGGAGAGGGGATATGATAGAGACATACAGGTATCTTACAGGGAGGAACAAGGTGCAGGAATACACTATTTTAAGTCAAAAAGATGTTCCAGGACTAGGGCATGGGATGAAGTTGGAGGAGGATGATTCAGAGGAAACATGAGGAAGAATTTCTTCACAGAGCAGGTGGTGGACAAGTGGAACACCCTGCCAGAGGAAGTGGTGGGGCTGAAACAATCATGGGATTTAAGAATGCATGGGATAGACATAAAGGAATTCTGGAGGTCAGGGGTAGGGGCAACAGACTTCTAGGAAAACATAAACTGAACTTACTAGCTCAATGGGCAGACTGGGTGGGCCATAGGCTCTTATCTGCCGACCCTGTCTATGTATCTATGTAACAGTTTTCTCAAATACTTATATAGCATTCGTGTAACCACTTGGCAAAAGTGTATTTATTTCAAAGGTTTTACAAGGAAAAGCATACTGAGTTGGTTAAAACTCATTTCCATCTCTCTCTCTCTCTCTCTCTCTCTCTCTCTATACATATATATATATATATATATATGTGTGTGTATCATTCAAAAAACTCAATTAATGAATCTGTTAGGGTTGATTCCACACCAACAACAGTCTGAAAATTCGATGTTAGGGTTGTCCTCTACCCCCAACACACCCTCCATAGACCAACAGGTGCTGAGGTGTGCCTTTGGAGTCATTGGCCCTAACTCTCACCCCATTCCATGTGTAAACAAGCTGAGATGGTACAGTATAGGAGAATGGGGTGAAAGTTAGGCCAATGACCCCAAGACACACCGGCACCAGTTGGTCTGTGGAGGTGGTGTGTGTGTGTGGGGGGGTAGTTGGTAACCCTGACATCGAATTTCCAAACTTTTGTTGGTGTGGAATCAACCTAACTCATGCAGTAACAGAGTTTTTATGCAATGAATGTCCCTTCTTTTGAGAAATTGGAATTGTTTTAATTTTGTATTTTAGTGTTTGTTGACGGGAAAGAGGACTAGACAATTTTTGCCTATTTTCAGCCTCATCCCAGGGGAGTGGATACAGATGAATACCAACTGAAATTGAACCAGATTTTTTTGAAGCTGTTGGTGGTATTTTTAGTGAATGGGGGAAATTCGGCCAGGACACCAGGAAAATCCCCTTCTCTTCGAGAAGTGCCATAGGATTTTAACATCCACCTGAACCACCACCAGAACAGGCAGATGGGACCTCCATTTTATGTCTCATTTGAAAGATGCCACCTCAGGAGTAAGCAGCCCCCTCATGCTGCAATACAGTGTCAGTATTAGGATTTAACACAAGAGCCTGATGTGGGGATAGAACCCACAGCCTTCTGATCTTCTGACCTCAGAGGTGACAGTGCAGCCTGCTGAGCCACTGACACTAATGTTACTCATATGGTATCCATAGGTAAATGCAGGCCTACCAGGCCCTGCATTCACGTACCAATAAGTATAGAGAACATAGCATAGGAGGGCCCTGTGCTTTTAGTTTTACATAATTGTATCCACAGGTGGTAGCAGGGGCCCTCTGGTCCCTGTGCTCCCACCACCCATGAGTGTAAGGCATAGCATAGGAGGGCTCATTGCTCCAGTTTAGCATAAATAGTATGCATGGGTGGGATCATGGGCCCTCTGGGCCCTGTGCTCCCTACAGATAAATACACAGACACAGCACAGGCCTAGAGGCATTCCAAGTAACCCTTGTAGAGATTATTTGTCAATATCCCAGTAACCATAGCAAGTGCAGTAAAAATTATTTTGCAGTTGTATTCATGACATAGTCACCAGTGTACTAAGCTGCGTTTAGTGAAAAATCCTTGTCTTGACTCGTTTTAAGATATAGAAGTTGAAAGGCGCCATCACCACCACAATGTTATCATATATGGGAAAATTTGCAAAACCAGCAAAAGGCATTATGTGGTTCAAGCCCTTTCTACACTGTAAATTTCTGCCCCAAAGTTCAAACCATTTAGTTGCAGTGAAGTGCCAAAGAAACATGTTTTCGCGTAGTACTGCATATGGGTGAAAGCGGTCATGAAGGCTGTGTCACAATTTGAGACACTATGCTGCCACAGTGCCAAAATCATGAAAGTGTCATGTTGTACTGTGGAATTTGTCAAAGTCTAGACAGAAAAAATAGAAAACACATTTCTGGCCGGTGGCACAAAGGTCTGAGTGCTAGAGACCTTACCTCATGCTACATCAGCGACCCTGGTTTGGGAATGGACTCAGGTCTCTCGGGGGTTAGCAAGGGCAGGAAGGATTGAACATCTGGTGACAGCTCTCCTTTCTTGGGGTGTGCGACTCAGCATCGTGCTGTAGACTGACATCCAGCGGAGGCTGGGGGTCAACACAGGTGCGATGCTAGAAAGAGTGGACACATGCACAGGGCGTGAGACTGCCTCTGCAAAGGTGGGAATAGTCATTCCACCCATTACACATGCATGGATCTGGGGAGAAAATTGAAAAAGGTTCAGAGCTGGTATGCTCAATGATGGCGGGTTGTGCCACGCATCCCCTGGCAATCTACATGTTGGCTACTGGGGGTGGGAGGACTGACACCCTTAGCCACCAGCTCTGTCATGGGGAAGAGCCCTAGGGGATAACCAGTTGAGGTGGGTGTGGGGAAAGCCTCGCTGGAGAGATGAGCCCCTCTAGGGAGGCCGGAGTCACCTGCCAGCACCGGAGGAGGCATAAAGTATATAAAAAAACACCTTTCTGGGCATTATTTTCACAATCTGATGCCAGAATCATGTTCCTAGGCCCCATTTAGGTAAACACAACAGTTGGTGTTTACCAATTGTATCACTATTTTGAAATAAAAATGTTTTCTTTACCTCTAACTGAAAACAAGATAGCCACCGCATAACAGTACTGAGGGCATTTACAACAGAAAAAGGTGCTTTTGTGATAGTACAACTTGCTTTCATGCAGAACACTCTTTTTCCTATATGATATAATGGGAAACTTTATACTGTAATGACTTTTGAATGGATTAATATTTTCACCAAACCTTCAAAGGCACTTACCTGACCCAATCCCATATACTTTGAACATTTTGGACAAGATGAACAAGCGGTTCCGCTGTGGAGCGAGCAAAGAATTTGCAAAAGTTAAGTATTTTCCACACTTTGTGATGCTCCACAGCTCCGCAACTGCAAATCTGATCGAACAAAACTTTCCAGATCCAGAGATCTATGGTATGATAATGTGCATGCCAAAAGTCAGGCAAATTGGATACATGGTTACAATGCTATTAAAAGTGTAAAATTTTAGGTTTAACAAAGTGGCCATACAACCCCAGCTATACCTGCTCTACCAGGCAGGTGTATATACACCTCCTGGTAGAGCAGGTATAACTGAAGATTCCCCATATCATATATATATATATATATATATATATATATATATATATATATATATATATATATATATATATACATATAGTGGTCTTGATTAGCACCACTATAGTTAAATTCAGTGGTCAGTTACATATTAAAGTCAAAGTTTTGGCATTAATAACTTTGGACCCATTCAACAGATTTGCCTGAAATGTGGTATGTGCGGTGGGGCATGGTAGATCTCTTGATTTGCCAAATTGTGTTTTTAGTTGGACTTACGGTGTTTGCATACAAAAACACTGAAAAATGCAAAATGATCCATTTTGGGGCACCTTTTGGGATACTGTATGTGGTCCTGCATGGCCATTGTGGCATGTAACTCTGCAAGAAGGCTTGTTTGAAAGAGCTTTGGTGGCCAAATATGCACTTTTCGTTTGGTGAAAAAATATTAAAGGCATTCAGTGATGCCATTTTAAGTTCCCATTATAAATTATTGGGAAAAGTTATATGTATGTTTTCACGAACAAAGAATGGGGTTCTGGCCATCTGGTCCCACCTGGCAGGTCAAAGAATTTACATCTTCACAGTTCAAGAATCTTTGCCCCCCATGATTTTACAAATTCTTTGATCGCGTGGTCCGCCATTTTGTTTCGTTTTTTGATCAGAAGAACACAAATATCTCAGCTCAGGGTCACTTTTGAAGTAAAACTTGGATGGGTTTTACTCAGGGACCCCGATCTGTCGAGCCATGGCTTTGGTTTTCTCAAATTGGTCCAAAATAGAGTTTTGAGCTTTTGTAATCTTCGTTCATGGCTGCTAACGATTTTGATAGGAAGCCTGCAAAATCTTTGATCGTGAGATTCTTTGATCGCGATCATGCATCACGAGTGAGGACAAGATGGCCATATTTTTAAATGCATTTCTGTTGCAGGGGTGTCCCAGACTGTTATATTAGGGTGGGTTTAGCTCAGGGGCTTCGTTGTGCCCATTTGAATAAAAACACATACTTTTCATCATACCTGGTAGTCTAGTGGCCCCTCCCCCACTCATGATACTGTACATTAAGATCTGTGTTTCCCTGGTAGTCTAGTGGCCCCCCACCATGTCTATTTATTCATATTTGTTGTTTATGTTCCTGGTAGTCTAGTGCCCCCAATCTCTATTTTATTATTATTAATATCCTACTAGTCTTCACCCCATCATTTAAAAAGTATTTGCTACTTCCTGGTAGTCTAGTGGCCTCCACCCACCCACCCTGCCATGCTAGCCCACCCAGCACCCCCACCTTTCCCCAGCCATCGACTGGCACAGCCACCTCTCACCTCACGGCCATCTGCCGGACTGAGTATATTATGGCTAATTCAAACAGGCACTCAGAAATAATTTCGAGTGCCTGTTTGAATGCGCTGTAATATACACAGTCGATGGCTGAGAGGATGAAAGTGAGTTGTGCCAATCGCCGCTGAGGAACTGTGAGGGCTGGGTGGGCTGGCACAGCAGGGTGAGGGGCCATGACTACCAGGAAGTAGCAAATGCTTTTTTTAAATGATGGGGCACCAGGGATATTAATAATAATAAATACAGATGGGGGCCACTAGACTACCAGAAATATAAACAACAAATATGAATGAATAGATATGGAGTGCCACTAGACTACTAGGATAAAATAATGACATATTTATCAAATACACATGGGGGCCACTAGACTACCAGGAAAGACAGATCTTAATGTATATTATCATGATCGGGGGAGGGCTCACTAGACTACAGGTATGATGAAAAATTATGTGTTTGTATTCAAATGGGGACTGCGAAGCCCCTGAGCTAAACCCACCCTAATATACAGTATGAGACATCTAGGCTACAGAAATGCATTTAAAAATCTCATCAGTCCCTCGTTCTTTATTTGTGAGTGAGTAATTTCTTTGATCGCGAGAGCTGGCAAATTCTTTGACTGCAGATTCTTTGTTCAGCGATCGATGCATCGCGAGAGAGGATGAGATGGCCAGAAGAAAAATCAATTTACTCAGTCTAGGGTGTGCTAGGAAGACAAATGAGGGTGGGTTTTACTCAGGAGATGTTGTTCTGATGAACCATGGCAGTGGTTTTCCATAATTTCATTGATTTCTTAAATTTGAATACTTTTATTCTTTGATCATGACCCTACAAATTCTTTGACTGAGATTCTTTGATCACGATCATGCATTGCAAGTGAGGACGCATATGGCCAGATTAAAAATCGATTTTCTCAGCCCTGGGGTGTCCTAGGAAGACAAATGAGGGTGGGTTTTACTCAGGGGCTTCATTTTGTCGAACTATTGTGGGTGTATACTGCAAGTCTATCAATTTCTGGATTTATAACATTTTTAATTCTTTGTTTGTAAGCCTGCAAATTCTTTGATCGTGAGCTTGCAAATTCTTTGATCATGAATTCTTTGATCGTGAGATAGGGACAAGATGGCCAGATTATTTATACTGGAATAGATAGGGCACTTTTACTAATGTTTAACATTGAATATCTCAGAAACAGTTTGGTATTTTTACTTGAAATTTGGAGGTGTTCTGGCATGTCCTGTAGATATGAATTATTATGTTTATTGCCAGAGAAATAAATTTTGGGGATATTCGTGATGCACTTTATGTTTGCGGACAGTGTTTTGCTTGTGGTGGTGTGTTGAAATTGACAGGATATGTAGCTTACTGTCATGGATGTAGTTTTCAATCATTGCGTCTATTAAATGTCAAGAGGTGCAGAACTGTGCCAGTCTGACAAATGAAAATCTTATCGTTAAAATGCTATATCTCAGGTATGGTTTGGTCTTGTCACTTGAAATTTGGAGGGTGTTGACGGCATGTTCTGTGGATGTAAATTACAGTGTTTCCATGTCAGAAAATATTTTTGGTGGATGTATGGCATGGTGCAGTTAACGTTCTTAGGACAGCGTTTTGCTTGTTGTGATGACTTGAAATTCATGGGATACCTAGCCTTAGTGTTATGGATGTCGTTTTCATTCATTATGTGCATTAAATGTCAACAGGTGTGGAACTGTGGCACTCTGCTGAATGAAAATTTCAAATTTTAATATTTCATATCTTGGACATGGTTTGGTCTTTTAATTTCAAATTTGGAGTGTGTTGACGGCATGTCCTGTATATTTTAATAGAGGTGTTTACATGTTGAGCAATATTTTTTGTAGACATATTGTGTGGCACAGTTTACATTTGTGGACAGTGTTTTCTATTGTTCTACTACATTAACATTTGTTTAGTGGCTGGTTGTGCTGTTGTCAATGTACTTTTTAGTCATTAAGCTCTATTGTGGCACACCAATTTCATAACTTTCTACTTTTCTAGTCTTTCTTAAAAAGCAAGGAAATTAAATGCAAAAACTGCATTAATGCATCAGTTAGGGTTATTCTACAGTGACAAAGTGATGAAATTCAACATTAGGGTTCCACCTGCACCTCACCCCAACATGCCCCCACCGACAGGCATTGGAGTGTGCATTGGGGTCATTGGCCCTAAGTCTCACCCAGTTCTCCTGCACTGCACCACCTCAGCTTGTTTACACATGGAATGGGGTGAGAGTTAGGTCCAATGACCCCAATGCACCCTGATGCCTGTTGGTGGGGGCACAGGGGGCTGCAGAGGGAACCCTAATGTCAAATTTCCTCACTTTTCTCTGTAGAATAACCCAACTGATGCATTAGCAAAAGTATTTTGCATTTATATATATATATATATATATATATATTTTATATATATATATACATATATAACCCTAACATCAATTTCCAAACTTTTGTTACTGTAATGACAATCCTAACTGATGCATTAATGAAGTTTTTGATGCATATATATCTGTATTTATAGCTATATCTATTCATTTCCAAAAGCTTCATTAATCATCAGTTAGGATTTTCATTACAGTAACAAAAGTTTGGAAATTCAATGTTATGGTTACTAACACTGCTCCTCACCTCCCACCACTGCTCTCCACTCCAGCCAAAAGCATAGGGTTGTGCCTTGGGTTTACCAGCCCTAACTGTCACCCCATTCCATTTGTAAACAAGTTAAATGGTATAGTATAAGACAATGGGGTGAGAGTTAGGCTATAACCCAAAGGCACCTCAATGCTCTTGGTGTGTGGATAGTGGGTTGGGGGGTAGGTTGGTAACCCTACCATAGAATTTCCAAAGGTTTATCACTGTAATGACAACTAACTGATGCATTGATGATGTTTTGGCAATGAATTTCTCTTTTTTGAGAAAGTGTAATGTTACTGCACTCCTGTCATGCATACCTCAAGTACCTCAAGGGAATCAACAAAGTTGAAGATGGTAACATCTTTCAGAAAAGGAGATGTGCAAGAACAAGGGGACATAATTTGAGGATAGAGAGGGATGGCTCAGGGGCAATGTGAGGAGTATTTTTCCCAGAGAGGATGGTGGATGCATGGAATTGCCTTCCTGAGGAGGATGTGGGGTCAAAAACAGTGGGGTTTCAGAATGCATGGGACAGGCATGAAGGCAATTCTGGTGGGGGTAGGAAGAAGTAGGCTGTTGGTTAACTAGGATCTGCAGCTTATCCAATAGGTAGGAAAATGGGCAGATTAGGTGGGTCAAGCAGTCCTATCTGCCATCAAAGTTTATGTTTTCTATGTTTCTTTGCATACATTTTGTAACTGTCTCTGATTTTCATGTGGCTGGGCCATGCACTCCCATCTATACATAAGTGTACTGTTTATTTAATAATATCACATCTTCATGTGGGATCACAGGGCCCACAGGCACAGTAGTGCCACTATATTTAGGTTCACACCTCACTTCTATATGAAACCCAAACTTGTATACTTTAATAACTTTGCAACCATGTTTCCAATTTGCCTGAACTTTTGCATGCTCAGTCAGATAGCACAGTTCTCTGCATTTGCCAAGTGTTGTTCTGGTCAGATGTATGGATATGGAGCTACGGAATGTCACAAAATGTGAAAATTACCACTTTTTGGCAATTTCTTTGTCATGCTGTTTCTCTGAAACTGCTTGGTGAGTTAGGTCTGAAACGTTCAGAGTATATGAGGTCTGGGCCACAGATGTGTCTTTTGAAGGTTTGGTGAAAAAATATTAATCAATTTCAAAGTTATTAAATTTCAAAGTTTCCCAATATTTCCTATGGGAAAAGTTAGATGTTATGAAAAAAATACTTTTGTTTTCACAGGAGCTGTTGAATTTTTGCATAGAAGGTCACATAGTATTGTTTTGATTTCACAGGATCTGTTGTATTTTTGCATATAGGGTCACACAGTGTCACAGGAAGCCTACAGTATTTTGCAGAGCTTTGGGGCATGGGCTAAGAATGGAGGGAAGATTTAGGAAGGAAATGAGGAGACACTAGATCACAGAGATGGTGGTAGTAAAATGGAACGCCCTACCAGAATGAATGGCATCCTGTAATTCTGTGAACAGCTTCAAAGAGGCATGGGAAAGGAACAGGAGAGAGTGAGGGTGGGGGTGGCAGTGGGATGACAAAAGGGAGGGGTTGGGGCTGCTGCAAACTAGGGATGTTGGCTGCACTTGAGCAGACTTAGATAGACCGGGTGGTCTGTTTCTGCTGGCACATTCATATGTTCGTATGATGTGTCTGCCATATTGATTCAAGTAAGAGAGACAGAAAATTAAGAAAACATGTAAAAATAAATGTAATACAAAATAAAAACATCAGAACTTAGCTAAACAGGACCCATTTAGCTACATTCTGATTTTTTAAATTATGACCAGAAAGACCTTTTGTGGATACCAGAAATCCAACGAGCTGAGGTTAGTGAGGTGACTGCTTCAGCTGCATTCTTTTTATGAGAACAGTGTGATTTTCTTGACTTCTGCAGCCAAAACTGGACCTTGTGCTGCTGGCTGCAGTTTTAGAGTGAAAGCCACCATTTCCTTGGTGTCCAGTGGCACATGGCACTAGATCACTGTTCCCTCTCCATAGTGTCTAGTGGCACCCTGCACAGATTTGGAGACAGGCCACCCACTCACCAGTTAAAGTTTTAGGAAAAAGAACATCAGAATATGTCCAAGAATAATCATTAAGATTTATTGCATCATCATCATCATCAACGTTTACATAATGTTGCCTACTGCTTCTTCAGGATCTATAGATTAAAATATTCTACTTCTTATTTCATTTGTAAAATCAACATCTATTTATGAAAGAGTCACAGGGACTAACCTTAAGTTTAGTTAGTATCATTGAAAATGTAACTAATACAGCACAATCAGGGTTAGTTATCATCATTCAGAAAAAATAATTTCAAAGCAAAATAAAATAAATGTCATTATGGATTCAAAAAGTTCCAATGTCTGCTGGAAAAAGTGAACATAATGATTTTATTTAAATAATATTAATGTCTTTTATCTAAAGTTATATATGTTAATAAAGCAGCCTACCTTTTGGTGAAAAAGCATTTGTTTCATCTTTATTTCTTGTTGGCAATGTTTATTTAATCTGTAGAGGATATGTATATATAAATAACGTTTAAACAGTGTTAACTATATTTATTAAAATATATTTTGTTCTTGTATTTACCTTTATTTGTGTAGTCTGTATTATGTTTGGTCTTGTATAATAAATTTCTGTTGGGAAGTATCAGGTAGTCTAGACACCAAGGACATATACGATAGGATTATTATTTTATGCAGTTATAAAACTCAGTATAGTTATTTAATAAGTTAAAATACCAGCTAAGCTCAGGGTTCTTTTGTTAGTTTGCGGTTTTCTTTCTTTTTCTTATGATGCCTCTGGTGTCTTAAAAATTTGTTGGTCTATTCACAACAGAGGAATGGAAAAAGAAGAAGCATTCCATTAAGTTTTCATTTAACTTTATGTGTATTCATTCAGAACTTTGTTCTTTTTAAAGCATTTACAACCCTGACTCCTTAAATGTATTGAATGCATTGTCTTTAGAAAGGGTAAAATGTACATGCTTACCCACTCCTCTGACAGCTGTGTTTCTCCTCAGGTGTCTCTGCAAGGCTCTAGGCACCATTTTGGGAGTGTTGCAGATCTGTTTATACTAGAGCTCTACTTCTTTGTTTGTGCCATTGCATTTTCATTGGTTAAAGGGTGGGCAAGAAATTGGGTATAATTTTGGGCTTCTCAATTTGTTAATTCTTTAGATATGCTCCGGACTAGGAAAGTGGGACTTAGAAAATGCTGGCTGTTGATCCAACAATACATCCCATTAAGTAATCATTTAATTCAATGTGTAAACATTCAGAACTTTGTTCTTTTAAAGCATTTACAACCAAAGAGACACAATTCACATTGCAAATGCACTATCTTCATATTTCAATCTAACTCCTTGAATGTATTGAATCGCATTTTCTTTCAGAAAGGGTAAAAAGTACAGGCTTACCTGCTCCCTTGATAGCTGTAATACTCCTCAGGCATCTCTGTAAGGCTCTTGATCCAACAATACAATGGAGTTAATGAATCCAAAATGTCTTTATCTTAAATAATCTATTTTCTAATTCCATCAAGTTAATAAATTTAAACTTATGTTAGTCACATTTATATTCTTATTTATTTATACATTAAACTAAATTTAGCACACATACGGAGGCTGAATCAGGACAAACAGGACCATCTGTATGTGACCCTGGGTCCCGACCCACCAATAATGGTGCACATTGGCACACAGAGATTCCTGTCCATGTGGTCAGCCTATTTTAAGGAAAGTAGGATATGGAACTCCCTTGATATAAAAGTTTCCAAAATACAAAAATGTATAGGAAAAATACATGAAGTATATATGAAAAATGTTATCATTCAATAAACTCTGACCAAACTATTTCTTCATTTATGCTATACCTTTTATCGAGGGTCCACATCTACTGATCTAGAATGCCTCTCTTTGAGCAAGATATCTAGTATATTTCCTCCTCATGGGGAATCTGTACTCATTCAAGGCTAACAAATTGAAACATTGCGACACTTCTGCACTCTATAAAGTGTTTTGCTACTACATAATCAGTATCACCTAATCTTATGTCACTTGCAATGTTCATTAAGTCTTAACTTTCAATTGTTTAGATGTTTGTCCAATACCTGTATAATGTAGATCACAAGGGCATTTAATGCATAAATAACAATCGGTTTGGCATGTAATAAACTATTTAATTTCAATATGTTTATCCCTATAGGGACTGTAAACTGTTTTGTCTTTTTTGTGCTGTTAAAATTTTGGCATCTCACAGGGATAGATTTCTGTGATTTTTGTATAACCCTCGACTACTTCATATCTTGGTTCTGTGTTTTTATAAAGTGCATGGCATAAACAGTCACTCATAGATTTGTTTCTTTTAGCTATAGCAAGAGTTTATTTCTGAAAGTGTGTGCTCATACTTGATTGCACTGCAAAACTTCCCAATGTTTCAGAATGATGTCCTTGATCTTGTAAAATTGGTCAGAGTAGCCAACTGACACCATAATTTTATCATTTGTATTGTCTAGTTTATAAGCTTGTTCTAGTAGAGCAGATCTATTTTTCAGTTTGTTTTTGTCTAACATTTTGTAAAATATCATCAAGATAACCCCTTCTAAACCACTCCTCAAGTTCGTCTGCAACTCAGTTGTAGTCATCAATGTCAGTACAGTTTCTTTTAAGTCTGATGAACTGGCCATATGGAATATTCTCAATAGTAATTTTTATGGAAACTTTTGCTTGCAACAATACATTCCTACCTGTAGGTTTTCTATACACACTAGTTGTAAGTTTCTGGTTTGTCTTCATTATGGTTATTATGTCTTATTGTCAAATGCCATTACAAATGTTAAATAGTTGGTAAAGGAATTAATGTAGTGAAGGAAATTATGTAATTCAATTTCCGTGCCTCGCCAAATGCATAGGCAATCCTCTATGTAATGTTTCCAATATTGTATGTTAGTACTATAAATGTTATCTATAGTGTATATATATATACATATATATATATATATATATATATAGTTGTTAAAAGCATCCATTACTATTTTTGCATAATTAGAGGCCATAGAAGACCCTATAACCATACCCTTTATTTGCCAATATTGTTGGTTATGAAATTTAAAGTAGTTTTGGTTAGAACTAATTTTGCCAGTTCTATTAAGTAACTGTTTGGTGGGTTACAATCTGCCTTTCTTTCATCGAGCTTTTCTTTAGTGCTTCTAATCCCACAGTATGAGGAATACTGGTATAAATATATTTTCGTCAAGTGTTACAAGTTGACAGTCATCAGTTAGGATATTCTGTTTGTTAATTTCCTCTAAGAGGATAATAGTGTCTTTGCTGTCTCTTAAATAGGACTTTGTTGTTATAACCAATTACTGTAGATAATAGTCTATATAGACTGACAGGGCTTCAAGGAAGATCCAATCCCTGCTATAATTGGTCTTCCTGGTCATTCAATAGGGCTTTTATGAATTTTAGGCAGAATCTAAAACACAGGTATTATAGGGTATTGTCTATAAAGTACTCTATGTTTCCATTCAGATATAAGCCTTCCTCTTCCCCTTTACTAGAATACTTTTCACTAAGGTTTTACTTGCTCTGTCAGATTTTGGTCACATTTCTCATAATATTCTGGATCTCTTAACTGCTTAAGATATTCAGCTCTGTGAATTATCATTATCCATAATGACTATTCCACCACCTTTGTCTGCTTTTTTAAAAACTATATTAACATCATTTTCCAAATTTCTCTTGGCTTCAAATTCTTCAGCTGATAAATTATATCTTGTTGTCTATTCATGGTGTTATTTTCTAACCTTTCAGGTCTCTAGCTACCATCTCCATGTATGTAATAATATTAGCTGTTATTGGACCTGGTGGCAGAAATTTGGATCTATAATGTAAATTAAGAGATACGTCTTTTTTTTCTTCTATTGGTTTTGTAGTGTCTGTGATAGTAGAGAAAAAGTGTTTAGGTCTAATCTTTCTATAGAATTTCTGAATAATCATCTTAAGATGGAAGGAGTTTATTATTTATGATTTATTTATTAGAATTTCAGATAAATACCATTGAGCCAATGGCTATTTTAAAAGGTTCCACATCAGTAAATAAAGAATAGAAGTACAATTTATGTGTGATTACTGTAGCAGGCAAGCAGTTGGAATACAAATTTCAGTATAGGGTATACATGGTCTAAGAGCTAGAGGTAAAATAATTAACAGTTAGTACAACACAACCAAGCATACATTTAAGAATGATGAGTCACAGTAAACACTATTCACATGAATTAAGGCTGCCAGAAGGGCATTGTCAAAGGAAAAGGTGAAATGGAAAAATTGAATTGCTGCGGTTCAGCCAGATAGCATAGGAATGTGGGAAGAGAGAGTGGGTGTAGAGGGGTAACTGGGAGAGAGATAGAAGGAGATGTGGGTGAGAGGCAAGGATCAGGGAACTTGTGCAACAGTGGGTAAGGTGAGCAGATTAGAAAAGGAGAGGCAAAGGGAGTTGAAGGAGGGTAAGAGAGGAAGATGGTGGACCAGGGCTAGGGAGAAAGGCAGGGGTATGGGGAGGGGAAGGGTGGTGGCAGGCAGAGGTTGGGATAGTAGTGAGGTGTGAAGAACAGGAGCAGCTGCCAGGGAGGTTAGGAGACACAGCCACAGGTGGCTTTGGACACAAGTGTTTGATGTAGCTTGTGTTTGAACAAGCAGAGGGTGCCTAAGTTGGTGAGTTTGCTGCCCAGTGAGTTTAACATCTTAGGAGCTCTACCTGCAAAGACCACTGGACATGGACAATGCAACAGTTGAGAATAGATAGAGAATAGTTGTCAGAGCTTCTTGTTTAATGGGAGTGGTTGGCTGGGCTTTAGTGAGACTGAACCCCAGGGGCATGAGTCCCATCAATGACTTTTTGTTAGTAGACAGGTTTGGAAAGTAATCCTTCCCTGAAGTTGCAGCCAGTTTGACTGTTTGTAGAGTTCGCAGGTATGCATGTGGTGAGCAAGCACCAGTAGGGAGTCTTCAGGCCCTATTCAGTGCTATAATGATTCGCTATAGTGCTGTAGCTGTGGCTGCTCTGTAGATAACAAGTCCATAATCAATGATGGAGACAATAGGCTGTGTATTTCTAGTTTAAGGGTATCAGGTGTCAGGCAGGGTCTATGTTTATGGAGTAGGCCTATACGGATATTTACAGATTTCACAACTGAATAAATATGGCTGACGAAGGACAGAGTAGAGTCCAGGGTTACACCAAGGTATTTGAAAGTCTCGTCTGGTCAGGGTCACACCGAGCTGTTTTAGATAGCCAACTGTTGGTTTTATGTTTGTTATGTATGCCATGGAATAGCATAGTCTTTGCTTTTGTAATTTAGCACTAGTTTCTGTGAGATGAACCAGGCCTCAACTTGCCTGAAACTTTCCTGCAGTTATTTCTCCAAGAGGAGGGTCAGAATTCTTAGAGAAAATCACTGCGTTGTCCAGCATACAGGGATAATGTTTTCATCACAGGCAGAAGGGAGATTGTTCAGGAAGATACAGAAAAGAAGGGTTCCCAATATTGATCCTTGGGAACACCAGCCTGGACAGGGTAGTTTGGAGGAGAGGAGTCACCAATCTTAATTTGTTGTGACCAGTTGGAGAGATAACTGTTGAGCCATTGTAGAGTATCATTGGAGAGCCCTAAGTTGTCAAGTTGTTCCAGCAGTAATGGATGGTTGACTGTATCAAAGGCCTTGAGAGGTCTATAAAGTTGGCACCGGCAAGTTGTTCTTGGCCTAGTGTTAGATGAATGTGGCCTGTAAATTCAAGAAGAGCAGAGGTGGTGCTATGTTCTTTGAAAGCCATGTGCTGTGGGCATTGCAAGTTGTATTTATTTATTTATTTTATTTTATTTAGTTTTTGTTAACTGAGTAGGTGCACTAGCCATAAAATGACTATTTTCAGGCATGACCGGAGAGTACAACAAAAGAGAACAGTTGAACAACAGCAGCATGGGTACAATAATACAAATAGAGGAACAGTACATCAGTGCTACAAAAATACAATGGGTAGAAACAGCAAAAATAATGACAAGCATTATACAGATAATGGCAGTAAGATATATCATAAGTGCAGAAACCATGGACCTGACCTGTGGAGTGAAAGGGTTAATAGGATAGCAAGGCTATATAGAGAGAAATGTGAGGAATGTTCAAACATAACAAGAAAGACTGACATAAGGAAGGTTAGGGGTGGTAATTGGCAAAACAATAGTGGATGGTCAGCAACAAAGTTCGAGAAGGAAGAGAGCTAGTAGTCAAGAAGTTATTTACAAAGAGAAGGAAAAACATAGGGAGGAAGAGGAGACAGTCTTGGAGCTGGATCAGAGCAGGGATGACATTACAGGTAAGTCTCAGGAGCTTCAGGTTGGGTCAAAGCATGTACAAGCATCAGCTAAGTATAGATAATGATGGTATTCACTTTTAAATCCAAAGTGAGACTGAGACAGCCAGAGGTTGAGTGGAAGAGCATTCCATAGCCTGGGAGCAGAGAATTGGAAGGCCCCTGTGTCTTTAGTTGTCCGACATCTCAGAACATAGAGCAAGGATTTGTCAGCAGATCGCAGGTGATGGGAGGATGGTTGAGGGACCAACAACGCCGCCAGCTGGGATGGGTTTTTCCCAGATGATTGAGTCCATTAGTGATCCAAGGTAGTATTGTCTACTGGCAGAGGGTGAGAGCCAATTCAGATCCTTATAAAGAAGGCAGTGATGTTTGAGTCGAGGAACGAAGAGGCAAATCGGCATATATTTTTATAAGTTACATCCCATTTTAGTAGGGAGATTTTATGGGCAGAGTA
Source organism: Neoceratodus forsteri (assembly GCA_016271365.2). NCBI lineage: Eukaryota > Metazoa > Chordata > Ceratodontiformes > Ceratodontidae > Neoceratodus > Neoceratodus forsteri. The sequence continues at coordinate 839,223,116 of CM057451.1, read as the reverse complement.
AGAATAGAGGCACCATAAGTAAGGGTTGGGAGCAGAATCTCTCGGGCAATTGCTAATTTTGGCTGAGGGTGTAAGCATGTAGCTCATTTTGTAGCTACTCCCAGTTTCGAGTTTACAGCTTTGCATGAGGACTGAATGTGAAGATTAAAATCCAGGGACTGGTCGGCAGGATCCCAAGGTACTTGAAGGAAGTAACATTTTCAAGTGGAAATCCTCCTGGGTGAAGAGCGTCCAGCAAACTAGACAGGTCTTAATCTTGATGCGGAACCTAGGAGCATGGCTTTCATTTTCTTTTCACTTAGTATAAGCTTACAGTCTAGTAGCCAGTCTAAGACCTTATTAAAGTCTGAAGTAAGTGATGTGTTTATGCAGGCAATACTAGAAGAACTAGTATAGATGATCAGGTCATCAGTGTAGAGAATAGCTGAGCAAGATTCCAGGACCTCAGCTGCATTGTTGATAAAATTGGGAACAGAAGGGGCCCAAGGATAGAGCCCTGGGGACCACAAGGTTGATAGTAGATGTGCTGGACAGGGAGGAGTTAAATTTGACAGCTTGCAACCTGTTTGACAGGTAGCTACAAAACCAGTCCACAACAGGGGTAGAGAAATGGAATTTATGGAGAGTGGGGAGAAGCAGGGGATGGTCTACAAGGTCGAAAGCCTTAGTGAGGTCAATGAAGATGGCACCTGTGAGTTTTCCAGAATCCATGTTGGACAGATCATCAAGTAGTTAGTGAAGAAGAGCCATGGTGGTGCTATGACCTTTTCTGAAACCATGCTGGGTGTCTGAGAGGAGATTGTAGCATGTAAGGTAGTCAGTGGTCTGTGATGCAACTATTTTCTCTTGGATCTTGCTAAGGACAGAAAGAATTGCTATAGGTCTGGAATTGGCCATGTCCTTTGGATCACCTTTTTAAAGACAGGCATTACTCTTGCAGATTTCCATACATCTTGCACAGTGCTATGGATAAGGGATAAAGTGTGATTCTGCAATCGGAGGCAATGAGTGGAGCAGCCAGCTTAAGAAGACGAGGTTCCAGTGAGTCAGAACCAGAACTGGTATTGGCAGATATGGATCTCAGTAATTTCAGAACTTCCGCTCTTGATATAGCCTTGAAATAGAATGGTGGTGCTGGAGGAGCATCATATGATAGAGCAGTATGGTTGTCTGATAGTAATGTGGTAGGTAGATTGGAGTCACGATCCACTAGGATGTAAAAGCAAGGTATAGTGAGACAGATCAGAGAAAAGATTGTTAAAACTGTTTGAGATGGTCCTAAGGTCATTACAATGTACCCCATTTATGATCATTTCATCAGGATTGACCGACTACGAAGTACCCAGAAATGTTTTGACATGGGCACAGAATTTCCTCGAGTACTGAGGCTGAGTTTTGTAAAAGGTCCTTGCAGTATTTGCTTTTAGCAGCTCTAACTTGTCTCTTACATCTGTTCCTTTGTTCACTATAGACAGTAAGATCATACTGTAGGCCAGTTTGTTTGTAATGAATCCAGAGCTTGTCTCTCTGGCGCAGATTAGCAAGGAGGTCTTTATGCAGCCACCTTGTCTGTTTTCCTCTGACCCTCTTAGTAGTCTTGGGGCATGTTTATATTGAATGGTAAGAAATTAATTTATGAATATCTGTAGAGCAACCTCACATCCTTTGTTTGATAGATACCTGCCCAGTCGATATTGAAGACATCATAGAGAAATGCATCCTGGTCAATATGAGCTAGATTTGTAAATGTGATTAGTCTTGATGGAGGAGATGGAGGTGCAACCATAGGTAGGATACAAAAAGTGGGTGAGTGGTCTGTTAGTGTATCTGCAAGGATTCCTGATTTCAACACATGTTCCATAGGGTTAACCATCACCCAGTCTAGAGTGTACCCATTTGATGGGATGACATGGCTCTAGTTGCTTCGAGATCAACTGGTGAAAATTATAACTAAGCGTGAGTGATTGCAAGGATATTTGAGCTGACCCTAACCAATTGAGGTTAAGAGCACCGAGGATGACAGCCTCATTATGATTTACAGTCTAGGAGGTGATGTCATGGAGTTCTTGAAGACCTACTATTCCCCATCAGGGATTATAAGCACAGATAATATGAAGCTTCTTTTCCCCAATACAATAGTTGCCTGCATGAATTCACACATTGTGGGAGAGGCAGATGCCGGGACAATAGAGATATTAAGATGGTTTTGAAGAATAGGGCAACTCCACCTCCATGCTTGGATGAGGATCTATCCCACGGAACAGGGAATAGTTAGGCAAGGAGCATACATCATCAGGTATACGGGTTTTAGCCAGAGTTTCTGTGAGACAGAGTACATCAGAATTGTAGAGTTTCACCCAGGCCTCGAGTTCCATGGTGACAGGAAAGACTTCTGTATTGATATGGGCAATTAATAATCCTTTCTTGGACATGCCAGATAACTCATTTGGGGAGAAGAAACAGGTAGGTGCACCTGGATTTAGTTTGACGTCCCCAGATAGCAGAATAATGATGATGGCTAAGAACCAAAGCCTTGCACAGTGGCAGGCTAGGGTGAAAACACACCTCCGTGGCAGCTTCCTCCTGGCATGTAGAGGGTAATAGATGCTGCCTCTAACAAGGAGGATAGGTTGGGTTGAAGATCAGGCTTTATCTCTGCAATCAAGTTAGAGAAGCTATAGTTGTGGTAAGCCTCTGAGAGTCTTTTGCCATTTGGTTACATGGGAGCCCATGTGGCAGTGTCAGGCTGAGTAAAAGGACAAATGACAAGAGTGCCCATAGCAGACTATATTTCATGCCATAGTGTTACTATTTGACTTGGGTGAAGGCTAGTTGTATACTGAGACAGAGGATTAGGATAAAGAGATAGTGTTGTAAATTAAGACTGCCAAGGGTGACTGTGTTATACCATTTTAACCCTTGGCTGAAATTAGAGATGAGCAAAAATAACAAAGTGTTTCCTGCTAGTGTAACAATTATTTAGAAGAAGTGGATCAGAGAAGCAGAAATAAAGCCCGCAAAGGTTAATTAGGAAAGCAGACCAGCTGGAGGCTCTACTTGTGTAAAGATTACAGTGAGGAAATAAAGACCTATTCAAGATTTGTTAAAAGGCACTCTAGTGGCGGAATTTTATAAGGAACCAATAGGAGACTAGACAGATAGCAGTAATGTTGGCAAAAGTCAATGCAAAGCAGAGGCGCGAAGCCCAGAGACTGATAATCCGACAGAGAAAAGGCAGGGTCAAACAGCGGCCAAGCAGAGAGCAGCAGTCCAATTAGAGGAGGGAGGCAGCAGGTGGCTGCCTATTAAACCCACACAGTGCTACCGGAGCAGCCTGGACACTTAACCGGATTTGAAGGCGTCCTGTTCATCAGGAGGATGGAGGTATGGGCAGCTGGCAGGATTAGCCGCACCGTTCACTGGGAGCACGATCATGCACAGTGGATCTATTTTAAGATATAAAATGTAGGTTAAGATAGGATGTTATTAGCTAGGGCAGGGGTACCAAAGCAACTTGAAAATTACTCAGGGTAGCAGGGAGGAAGCCTCCAAGTACTTCACCAATTGGTCTGCAATAATCTTTTCAAGAGTTTTGGAAAAAGGGTAGGATGGAGATGGGCCTGTAGTTACAGTGTAGTGCCTATCCCTAGACTTGTGTATTGGGGTCTCAGGGCGGAGTTCACTTGAGCAGGAACTGGGAGAGCATGGGGACCAGTTAATAATCTTGGTAGGAGGGTGCAGGACATCATCAAGGGTGAGGCGATGAGCTTCAAGCCAAGTGTGTCCCACTTGATCTGGATTTTCCAAGCACCTTGAGGAGGTATTTTGGCATCCTTTCAGTAACTGCCTTGAAATAGAAATGTGGATGATTTGTATGCTGAGTCCGTTGATTTTGGGAGGCTGTGGTTTGGTTAGTGTCAAATAAGTTAGAGGAAGCGCACGGCTGAGGTTGGTGAATGCCAGATTGGAAGTATTAGCAATTATGGTGCAGTCAAGGTGTTGCTGTCATCAACATTTAAGCGTATTAGGAGTTGCTTTGGACTCTTTCCTACAACTTCAGTGAGGCTTTGCCAGAATTTCCTTCCATCCAACAATGAGTTTGATAGGGTGCTTCTGTAGTAGCCTGCTTTTTCAGTGTGAATAGCTCTTGTACAGGCAATCCTGGCAGCCCTGTATGCCTGAAAGTCTGCCTGGTTGCCAGAGGCTGTAGCACTAACCCATAGAAGGTCCCAAGCTTTTAGCTAGTCTAGGAGTTTGCCTGAGATCCAAGGATTGTCAAGGTCTTTAATTTTGTGTTTCTTGAGGGAGCATGGATGTCACACTGCATTGAACTTTGAGATAAAGTATTTAAGTGCAGCATCAACATCCAGGCGGTGTCAATCTGGGATCAGTCTTGTTGTCGCAGGAGTGCCTTAAGTGGTGCAAGGTGTACCATAATTAGCATCTGACTGTTGATAGTTTTCATGGGGGTTTATTGAATTTATTTGACCATATGCACTGGACTGGGGAATGGTCACTAATGGCATCAGGGAGAACTGTAGTGGGGCTAATATGGTCAGGAGATTTGAGAGTACCTAGTCCAGTAAGGTACTGGTCCCTGTTCTGTAGTTGATCCTAGTGGGTGAGGTAGCTAGCTGTGTAAAATTTGCAGCTGCCAAGACATCCTTGTAGTTGCTTGCACTGGGGGCAAGCCAGTTGACATTAAAGTCCTCAGCAATATAACTTCTGAGTTGAGCTTTAGACTACTGATACAGGTAAGAAATGGGTTCAGGCTTGTTGTTGTCAGTTTGGGTTGGATATATACAGAGGCTATCATCAGAGCTTTGTTATGCACTCCAAGAATAACTTTAATAGCAAAGACCTGAAGCTCATCACCTTTAATGGGTAGGGTCAGGGCATGCCCTGTCAGGCAATCTTTTAGATAAAGGGCACAGCCATCCCTTTTTGGATAGTCGATCCTGCTGAAAGATAGTATACCCAGGTATTGCCACAGCAGTGTCAGGGATAATTGGAAACAACCAAATTTCAACTACAGATAGTACATCTAGGCTATGCTGTCAGGCAGTGAGGGCATCTAATTTTTGGTAAGGCTGCAAATGTTGATGCTTGCTAGCGAGAGAATCCTGTTCTACATTGCTCCCTATGGGTAGCTAGGGGTGGTCCATGGTTGGGGTGAACATTGCCCAATATTAGCAGGAGTAGCAGTATTAGTCTTTTAGGAGTTCCTTAAGATATCTGAAGTGACTGCTTGTGCACTTTTCCCATATACTTATTCTGAGTTGTTGTCTGTAGTGACCCGACTCCCGATAGAATGAATAAGGAGAAACAGTTTGATGGCAGGGTCAACCGTGGGCACAGTAGCATGTTTGTGTATCCTTGGATTTGGGTGAAGAAATGAATGCTGTTGCAACTGAGACTGCTGTTAACCATTCCACTTCGTGCAAAGGGGTATCAACCAAGTGATCCGAGGTTGGATGCAGTGGGCATTTAAATATATTGGTAGTGTGGGAAGCCAGTAGGGTCAGAAGGAGCAGATGCAGCAGGAACAGGTTAGGTTGTATTCTTGATGTAGTAATATTAAACCATGCAGATAGTTATGTTCAGGATATGTAATATAATAATCTTGTCCAAGGCACCAGGAGTCAAATGATGAAAAATAATCAAATCCACAGGAAATGGTGAACAACTGGGGACCAGTAAACTTTTGTTACTGTAGATCAAAGACCCAGACTGTGTTAAATTCCTGAAGGTGATGAACATTGGCTTGGGGCATATGCAGGATTTAAAACCTTTGCTAGTGTCTACCTTTCTTCTCCAAAATGGTTGTGAATAGATCTCAAAGGCAAGCACAGATCATTTAGGAACAGATCAGATGGAACTGTGGATTCATTGCAGGACTCCACAACTCAGAGCTTGTAATATTCATTTGCTGGACTTACTTTTGCTTGTGATGGCTTCCAAAAAGTTGATTTATAATGAGAATGCCAATACCTGGTGGTGATGTTTTGCAGTTTCTTTGTCAGGAAACTTTCATAGATGTCATGTCCAAGAAAGGCCTAGTTCTTCCAAGCAGAAACACATGAACATCCACAAAACTAAACTACTGACAGAAACAAACACAAACAGCCAGCCACACAGGCCAAGAGCCTTTCAGTTTAATCTGTCATGTGGATAGAAAGTTAAACCAAAGTTTAACATTTTTAATTCTGTTTCACTTAATTGTCTTTTGGACAAATTAAAAACTAAATTGCCCTCTCTTCTGATGCTTCTGAACCACCTGTTCCCTATTGTTTTCTTGTCCTATTCCACTTCCTTGCCTTAGTCCGATTCTGTTCCTGCACCTGCATCTGAATCTCCTCCTTCTGTTTGGTCTTTGGGTCCTTTATAGTATATCTCCCACTCTGATTTTTTCCTCTCCACTGTCCCCTGTTTCACCTGCTCCTTCCTCTGTATTGACAGCAGCCTAAAAAGGTTTAACATTTTGTTGTTGTGAGCCAGCACCCTCAGTGCTGCTGTCTGAACTATAAAGGTTACTATCTGAGTCTGTGTTATATGAGTACCGCATTTTATATGGAGAAAATTTGTTTTAAATATAGACTTTCCCTTCTTTGTAATAATTTAAATCGCATCTAAACTTTTAACATTTTGATCAATTAGGTTATTTTCATAATCATCTCGGGCTTTGTTGATTTTATCAAGGAAATCATACAATTCCTTGATATCCAGTTTCAAGTTATATTGGTGTATACATTTTTATTTCACCCTGTGTGTTAATTCAATATTTAAGGCTTTCACTAACAGTAGTAAGAAATCAAGGGAACATTTATTCGTACCCCATCCATTTTTTCTCTAAGTCACTTGTGAAACCTAAATTAGGTTCAGTTGGTACTCTCATGCCTGTTTGTAGTATTCTGTCAGTGTGATACAATGCCATTCTAGTCTTAATTCGCTTTGTTTTAAATTCTCATATTTATGTATCGGGTTTATAATATTAAGATCTTCTGGTATTTTTTCTTACTGACTATATTCTGAAGTATCTTTTCTTCTTCTGTTTTGTTAAAGTTCTTGGTACAGATTTTTCATATGTAATCCCTTTGTGAGGAGTCAAAGACATTCATGTCTAGTTGTTATCTATTTTATTTTAATCAACTAACCAAGTAACACAAAGTCCTTTATCTTTTGATCTCGTAAGTCCCAAGATCAATCTCCAGACAATCATAATGGGTCAGAGCCAACAATTCTTGACCCTATATAAATTATCAATTAATGTATTGGTTCTGAATCAATGATAACTATAAAGTTATCTATACCAATGGATATTCATACAATCCTTTTGTGTAGCTAATCAATGTTCTGTCCTGTAGTTCCCAAATCCCAGCTGTGACAATCGTGGGTCCTGTTCTTTTAAATTTATCTTGACACTTCCAGTCTGAAAATGAACTGTGGGGCCTCCTGTTGGTGGTCACTGAGGAAAGTGATCACATCAAATCTAAAGGAAACCACTTTGGAGCATTGTGGCCCACCTGGTGTCTGAAAATAATAAAAATCAGCGAGAGGGTCATGCTCCAAAAATACTTCAATACCATGCATATAGATTTGAAGAGAGGCAACCCACTCACCGGTTAACGTTTTAGGAAAAGAACATCAGAATATATCCAAGAATAATCATTAAAATTTATTTCATCATCATCATCATCGCGTATCGTAGTATTACCTACTGCTTCTTCAGGATCTATAGATTGAAATAGTGTACTTATTTTATTTGTAAAATCAACATCTATTTATGAAAGATTCACAGGACTAATCTTAAGTTTAGTTAGTATCATTGAAAATGTAAATAATACAGCACAATCAGGATTGATTATCGTCATTCAGAAAAATAATTTTCAAGCAAAATAAAATGTCATTATGGATTCAAAAAGCTCCAATGTCTGCTGGAAAAAGTTAACATATTGATTTTATTTAACTATGTGTTAACTTCTTTATCTAAATGTACATATGTTAATAGAGCAGCATACCTTTTGGTGAAAAAAGTATTTGTTTCATCTTTCTTTCTTGCTGGCAAAGATTATTTAATAATCTGTAAAGGATATTTACATAGAAATGACTAGTTAACACTTTAAACAGTGTTAACTGTATCTTTCTTTAAAAGAGATTTTTTGTTCTTATATTTACCTTTATTTGTGTAATCTGTATTATGTTTGGCCTTGTACCTCAAGGGAATCAACAAAGTCAGGAGGTAGCATCTTTCAGAAAAAAGATCTGCGTAGGAACAAGGGGCACAATTTAAAGTTAGAGTGGGGACAGCTCAGGGGTAATGTGAGGAAATTCTTTTTCATGGAGAGAGTGGTGGATGCATGAAACGCCTTCCTGGAGAGGTTGTGGGGTCTAAAACAGTGGGGGAATTCAAACATGCACTGGGCAGGCGTAAGGCAATTATAGTGGGGGTTGCAGGAAGTAGGCTGTTGGTTAACTAGAATCTGCAGCTTATCCAATAGGTAGGGAAATGGGCAGACTGGGTGCCCAAGTGGTCCTTATCTGCCGTCAAAGTCTATGTTTCTATGTTTCTATGTTTGTATGGTAAATTTCAGTTGGGAAGTATCAGGTAGTCTAGACACCAAGGACATGTACTATTAGGATTATTATTTTATGCAGTTATAAAACTCAGTATAGTTATTTAATAAGTTAATATACCAGCTAAGCTCAGGGTTTCTTTTTGTTGTTCGGTTTCCTTTCTGTTTTCTTATGATGCCACTGGCGTCTTAACAATTTGTTGGTCAATTCACAACAAAGTAAAGGAAAAGAAGCATCACATTAAGTATTCACTTAACTCTATGTGTAATCATTCAGAACTTTGTTCTTTTTAAAGTATTTACTACCTGACTCCTTAAATGGACTGAATCACCTTTTCCTTCAGAAAGGTAAAAAGTACTGAGCTTATCTGCTCCTCTGATGGCTGTGTTGCTCCTCAGGTGTCTCTGCAAGGCTCTAGGCACCATTTTGGAGTGTTGCAGCTCTTTTTATACTAAAGGCTCCCACCTCTTTGTTTGTGTCATCGCATTTTCATCGGTTAAAAGGTGGGCAAGAAATTGGGGTGTAATTTGGGGCTTCTCAAGCTGCTATTTCTTTAGACATGCTCAGTACTAGAAAGTGGGACTTAGAAAATCACTGGCTCTTGAACCAACAATACAATGGACATAATGAATCCAAAATGTCTTTATCGTAAATAATCTCTTTTCTAATTCCATCAAGTTAATACATTTAAAGTTATGTTATAGTCACATTTATATTCTTATTTATTTATACATTAAACTAAACTTAGCACACAGCAAGGAGGCTGAATCAGGACAAAAAGGGCCATCTGGTATGTAGCCCTGGGTCCCAAGCCACCAATAATGGTGCCACATGTTCATGCAGAGATGCCTGCCCATGTGGTCAGCCTATTTTAAGGAAAGTGGATACAAAACTCTTCTGATATAAAATTTTCCAAAAATACATAACGTATAGGAAAAAATACATGTAATGCATAGGAAAAATGTTATCATTCAACAAACTCTGACCAAACTATTTCTTCATTTATGCCATATCTTCTATCAAAGTCCCAAATCTACTGATCCAGAATGTCCCTCTTTTGAGCAAGACATCTTGTATATTTCCTCCTCTTGGGGTAATTTCTACTCATTCATGGCAAACAAACTGAAACATCATGACACTATGTCTGCACTCTATAAAGTGTTTTGCTACTACAGAGTCAAAATCACCTCATCTTATGTCACTACGATGTTCGTTAAGACTTACATTCAATTGTCTAGATGTTTGTCCAATATAATGTAGATCACAGGGCTTCAAAGAATACCTTATCCCTGCTATAATTGGTCTTCCTGGTGGTTCAGTAGGGCTTTTATGAATTTTAGGCAGAATGTATAAAACAGGCATTATAAGGTATTGCCTCTAAAGTACTCTCTGTTCCCATTCAGATATAAGCCCTTCTTCTACTCCTTTAACTAGAATATTTTTCACTAAGGTTTTTACTTGTTCTGTTGGATTTGGTCACATTTCTCATAATACTCTTGATTTCCTAACTGTTTAAGACATTCAGCTATGTAGTGATCTTTATACATAATAACTATTCCACCACCTTTGTCTGACAGAACAAGTAAAAACCTTAGTGAAAGTATTCTAGAAAAAGGAGTAGTGGAAGGGCTTATATCTGAATGGGAACATAGAGAACTTTATAGACAATATACTATAATGCTGTTTTTACATTTGCCTAAAATTCATAAAAGCCTTACTTTACCACCAGGAAGACCCGATTATAGCTGGGATAGGGTCTTGGCTTGAAGCCATGTCAGTCTATATAGACTATTAACTACAGTCATTGGTTATAACATCAAAGTCATATTTAAGAGACAGCAAAGACACTATTCTCCTCTTAGGGAAATTAACAAAGAGACTGTCTAACTGATGACTGTCTACTTGTAACACTTGACGTAAAAGATCTTTATACTAGCATTCCTCATACTGTGGGATTAGAAGCACTAAAGAAAAAGCTGATGAAAGAAAGCCAGATTGCAACCCACCAAACAGTTACTTAATAGAACTTGCAAAATTATTTCTAACCAAAACTACTTTAAATTTCATAACCAACACTATTGGCAAATAAGTTGGTTTGTCGCTAAGGACAGGCCCCATTGTTCCAGGCCTGAGGACCCAGCAAGAGTCAAAGAGAGGGGAGGAAGGGGGAGGAATGGAAAGTGGAAGGGCCAGGAAGGATGTGATAGACAGAGCAGGAAGAATGATGTCACAAAAGGTGACAGGGTGTTTCTGGACTGAAGAGGCAAGGGATAGTCAAGAGGGAAGAGAGAGAGAGACAGGGCAAGGGACAGAAGAGGTGGGGAAATAAGGTTTTTAAGAGGCAGCCGAGGAGCTCTCCTCACTTCAATTGCTAGAGCAAGAAATTTGTTTGAGACTTAGCACATCAGTTGGACAGTTCCTGAGAATTGTTAAGGTACAGCAGGTTTTTGTATGAAGTCTTTGAATGTCTGTTCGAGAAGCTATGTTTTGGCATTACATGTAAAAAAAAAGGTAATGTGTAGTGAGGACATTTGTGCAAATATGAATTTGAATTTCTAGGTTTTGGTACTTATCAGGTGTCTGTGGTTGATATGGAGCTGTCTGGTGTAAAATGTGAATTTGAATTGCAGTGTGTTGGTGCCTAGGAGGAATATGGCTAAGGTGAAAACTTTGGGGCCAATGCACAGCTGAGACCACTCGTGTGGCAAAATTGGACTTTGGAAGCAGGCGCCAGTGTGTTGGTCATGAGAGGGACAGCAAAATCCCTAGGGTGTGAAGATGCTGGTTTTGGAAAGAGCTGCATTGGGTGTGAAGCAGAGAACCACGTACTGGTGGTGGGTGCTCTGGCAGCTCCTTTCTGCTGAATGGGGCATTAGGGTCATTTTGGAGCTCTGGAGAGCCAATAGTGAGAGCAGGGTGGCTGTAGAGCAGCAGTGTGAGCAAGCAGGCCTAAATGGGCTAAGAAGAGGGTGATGGGGTCACTGGTGTTATGAGAGGCACAGCTGGCATGGGGTAAACTTGTGGCTTGTGAAGAAAGGTCAGTCATAAGGCACTCAGGTGGCTGGCAGTGGTAGAAATTGGCGCAGATTTTATTTTTGGCAGCATGGCCAGAGTGTGGGTGCAGAGATCATTTGCATTTATTAAAAAAATGAAGAGTTTTGGCGGCAGTCAGATCCAAGTGCAAGGGTGGAGGACCCTGAGCAAGGAGGGTGATTGGTAGTGGATTGAGGATAAGTGCAGAGTGAGCAGCATAGGCCAACTCATGGGGAGAACAGCAGAAAGGTAGTGGGTGAGGCGGGTTGGACAGAACTGGGCTACCTCACTCACCCTGCAAGGGGTGGGTATCACCAGGTTAAGCAGTTTTCAGTGGATGAGGGACAGATGGCACAACTGAAGAATGTTGGCAGAACCGCTTAGGAGGCCAGGGTTTATGGATGACACAGTGCAGAAGGAGGCCCTAGCATTGGGACCTGGAAGGAGGTTTGTGAGGGTGAGAAAGGACTTACTGGGCCTGGGCCTGGCTGAATGGGGCCACAGAGTGACCATGTGGTGGCCACCATTTTGTGGTGTGGCCATGTGGCAGCAGCCATTTTGAGATGAGCCAGCATTCCGGCTGGTGAGACACCAGGGCATGTGAAGAGAGCACAGGGATGCAGCTGCCAGAAGAGTGCTCACCTGTTGAGTACTGAGGTTCTTGGGAGCTAGAACCAAGGGATGAGGAGCAGGGCGTAGATGGGTGGGACACGATGGGCGACATGGCTGGGAAGCGACTCGCGGGGTGGCTGCCATTTTGTGGTGCGTAACTGGGGTAGCCACCATTTTGTAATTGGGCCACATAGGCCACTATTGCTAACACCGCCACAGGTGGGCCGCCATCTTGAAAGGGACCGTGTGGCAATAGCCATGGTAGCTGTGAATGGCAGATGTGTGGGGTGCAGATGCGAGTTCAAACTGGAGGTACAGAGGAGGCGGGGGCCAACAATGCTGCTCTGTGGTGATAAGGGTTGTGGGAGGCCCATGTGCAAACTGGACATTATCAAGGAAAATGAGGATGATGGCAGCTGTGTAGGGACTAGGTTCTAAGTGAGGCCAAAAAAAAAAAGGTCTCTAAGAAAGAAACTTGAATGGGGGTAGCAGAAAGAATGGAAGCCCTACATGGCAAAAGGGGTAAAAGGGCACAGACTGTTACTATGGGGCACTGGAGGACAGGCGGAGGCCCTGAACAGAGGCAGGGTCCTCTGGCAGGTGACAACAAGCTAACAGCTTTATCATTACGACACGAATACAAGAGGTGTAACAGCCATGAAGGTGGATGCAATGAAACTGATTATGGATTTGGTGAACAAGGCACACAAGGTGCTGGATGCAGGGAAGATTCAGGGGCAGATGCAACACCCAGCATGGGTTTGAAGAGGAAGGACAGAGCAGGCTCCTATGGCAAGGGTAACAAAAGGGGGGGCTCAAGGGCTCCAAGCCTGAAAGTGCCAGGCCTGAACCCTCTGGGCCAGAACCAGCCCTGACTCGGACCCTACCATTCCTGATGGCATACCACTCCCGGAGCCAAACTCAGCTCCAGGGCCAGCAACTGCGCCCAACCTAGACCCCAGCGGGACAAATCTCCAGTGCCATTGCTGACAATACCACAGCCAGTTCTAATGCTGAACCCATGGCAATACCAACACCATTAATCCAATCCCAGATCCCATACCTGGGTCAGCAAGAGTTCCAGGTAATAATGATGGTATAACAGTTGAAAGCACAGTGAAAGAATATGTAGAGCAATTGTTATTGGGCATGGGGGAGATGGGATTAGTAGGCTGCAGAAAGGTCTTGTGAACTGGAAAAAGGAAGGCAACAAAGGCACTGGGGAAGGAGCTCAGAAACAGGGAAGTCAGATGGGAGGGAGAAAGGGGTGGAGTGTGAATTGGCAACCACATGCCAGTGGCCATGAAAGAAGAAGATTTGGAAGAGGCAAGTCTGTGGACATTTTGCATTGATTGACAAGAAAACAACAGAGCAATATGAAGAAAAGGAAGGCCTGTGGAAAAAAGAGCTAATGGCTGAGGTGGTTTAGTTAAAAAGGGAAGAACTGAAAGGATCTACTTATAAGGAAAAATCATGGGACACCTGGCCACTAGGTTTACATATTACAGTGCAATAGTACAGGAGAAAAAGCTGGAAATAGAATTCCGCTGTTAGCATATTCTTTGATCATCAAGGAATGCATGTAAGATGATGGGGGGCATGAACTGGCTGCAATACGATGAGAAGTTTAGGACTAGGATGGCAAATTATGGAGTAGACTGTCGCTGGGATTCTCAACATAATGATTTGTGGTGGGAGACCATGACAGTAGCAGAGGAGAAGGGATTGCTCTGGGGACCAAGAAATACCAGAAGTGTTGCTGAGGGTACAATAGAGCATATTGTTAATTTTCCAACTGCAGGTTTAAGCATACCTGCTCAAGTGAAGGGAATCAATCTGGCCATGAAGTGCAGATCATATGAGGCGTGGCAGAGGAGGCTCGCAATCAGGCCATTCCTTTCGGGGGCCATGGGTTGCACAGAGGCGGACACTGGGATAATTCAGGGAAAGAAGGTGATATGGGGAAGTAGGGATTTCAGCATGAGGAAGGTAATAAGGAGGGTGTTCAAACCTTCCTGATGGCCCAGACCCATAAGACCCAGAGGTAGTAGAGATGGACCAAGGGGTACCTGGACGTGGAGGCTGGGGTATTGGTCCAAGGGTTCAAACACAGTTTTAATGTACAATATCAGGGCCAAGAAATGAGATGTTGGTGGAGAATCTCAAGTCTGTAAAAGGGAAGGAGCATTTATTGATGGGAAAAATACGGAAGGAAAGTCTAGCGGGATGGGTGAAAGGTCCCTTCTGGTACTACCCATTTAGGCACCGTGGGTGTCACCTTTGGGCCTGGTGCATAAAAAGCAGGAAGGGGAATTTAGGGTCATGCACCACCTGTCTTACCCAGAAAGGAGTTGGTTAATGATTTCACTGAGGAGGAGGACAGCAAGGTGCTATATGGGACCCTGGAGGATGTAGTCAGTTTGACAAAGAAGGAAGCCTGTTTGGCAAAAACAGATATTGAGTCAGCTTTCTGGCTCTTACTGGTTAGGAAGGAAGTTGGGACTTACTGGGTTTCCAGGTTGGAAGAAGTACTATTTTGACAAAGCCATGCCGATGGGCTGCTCGGTGGCATGTGCCACATTTGAAATGTTCAGTGCTGGTTACAGTGGGTCTTCAGGAGAGATGGGGATGGGGCAGTGGTCCACTATTTGGATGACTTCCTATTCATCAGAGAAAGAAAGGCAGGGATTGAGCGAATGCTGGTGGATTTGAGCTTATGTGTAAGGAGTTGGAGTACCGCTAGCCAGGGATAAATGGAGGGTCCAAGTAGGTGCCTGGGTTTTGGGGATTGAGGTGGATGCCGAACAAGGTTTTTCAGATTGCCAGAGCAGAAGATGTCAAGGATAAGGGCGCTGCTAGGGTAGGTGAATCGGAAGAGAAGGGTACCTTTAAAGAAGGTACAGCAGGTACTGGGTCATTTGAATTTTTCACGCAGAGCTATAGGACCTGGATGCACATTTACACGCCGCCTGGCCAGGGCCACAGTGGGGGGCATAAGCCGCACTATTGGGTGGACTTAAGAACTGAAGTCAGAGAAGATATGAAGGTGTGAACAATTCCTGGCAACACATAATGGAATTGTATTCTGGCAGGAGGACTGGTTGTTCAATACCAGCTTCGATCTGTATATAGATGCCACGGGGAATAGAGTTAGGTACTTATTTTAGAGGAAAATGGTTTGCAGAACCCTGGCCAACAGAGGGGTGAAGAGGGCTCACACAACATCACAGTGTTGGAGCTATTCCCATATGGGTGGTGACAGTAATGTGGGGGAGGCATTAAGGAACCAGAAGGTAACCTTCTGGTCTGACAATAGGGCAGTGGTCGAGGTTCTGAACAGCAAGGGGACAAGTCTGACACGGTGGTGAGGGTGCTGCGACAACTAGTATTGCAGAGTTTGAGGCTCCACATGAGCTTTAGAGCCAGGCACATATCAGGGGTCCAGAATACAGTGGCTGACAGCCTCTCCCATCTTCAGATGGACAAATTTTGAGCAGTAGTGGAGGGGCAGACCCGACGAGGACCAAGATTCCAGAGGTATTGTGGGAGATTGGTTTGAAGGAGCTGACTAACTCTTCCAGAGCTCTTAGGCAGACAGCACAATAAAGGCTTATGAGAGTTTTGAGGGTGTTCTAGGCCTTTAGAGCATTCCAGGCCTTTAGAGCATTGCACAGCATGGAAGTAAATGGAATGGTCACAGAGCAGCAGGTGGCCAGTTTTGTGGTACAGGGATGGTGAATACAGGGTTCATGTCTCTATGGGGTACACCTGGTGGCCACTGGCTGAGTGTGCATCATGAAAGGTTGGGGAACCACACAAAGAGGGTACTGGTTATAAGAATGATGATGGGGTGGCAAGGGTCAGGGCAGCATACACGACAAAAAACGTCCCATCACAGAGCAACTGTTACTGGAGATGGTTGGGACCTTGCCAAGGGTGTGCCACTCAGGCTATGAAGCTATTTTTCAGGGCAATGTTCACATTGATATTTGGGGGCTTTCAGAGTTAGCGAATTGGTGAGGCAACAGAGGTCCCTGGAAGGGCAGGGTTTACAGAGACAGAGATGAAATGGAAAGGGGAGACCTTTGGGTCTACCTGAGGAAGTCTAAGACAGACCAGATAGGAAAGGACGATGGGTGCTGATATGCTGATACTCAACATGAGCCATCTGCCCAGTATAGGTGTGGCAGCAATGCACCAAGCCATCAGGCAAAATGGAGGCATTGTTCATTCACCAGAAAGGAAAAGGGTGAACTGTGATCCGATATCCGGGTGCTGAAGAAGACCATCATAGCCATGGGTGAGGACCCCAAGGATATTCCTCACACTCATTTAGGATTGGGCAGCCTCAGGGCAGCAGCAAGAGGGGTACCTGAGGATGGGCTAAAGGCCTTGGGTCAGTGGACATCAAGCTGCTACTAGAAATATGTGAGATGTGCAAATGATAATGATGTGTCTTTTTATCTCCACAGGGGAAGCATGGGAGGGAGTGCATGAGAAGGGTAAAGGAGGGAGGGGAAGAGGCAGGTGGTAGCGGGGAGTGACAGTAACTCATTTGAATGTTCTTTGTTTTTGTAGTGCTGGAAGGCAAAAGCACATCTGGATCATCGGCCATTCCTATGTATACTGGGCGAAAGACAAGCCAAATGGAGGCCTGGGGAAAGCAGCTGGTTGGACAATCGTAAAATAAAGTGCATTGGAAAGGAACTCAAGGAATGAGATGGGGCAGTTCATGCGATTGATGGAATAGATGAGAGAAGCCACCCAGAGCCTCAATTGATTATTATACATCTGAGGGGCAATGATTTGGGTACTCACCCTGGTTAGATATATTCAACCATATGCAAGAGGATTTGGGTGTATTAAAAGATGGTGGCCAGGGCTAAAGTGCTATGGTCAGAAATGGTGGCCAGGAGGGTATGACAATATGAAAAGAATCCAAAGGCCATTGAAAGGCAAGAAAAAGAATGAATGGAAGGATAGAAGAAGTGTGCAACAAATAGGGGTGAGGTCATATGGCTTGATGAGATAGTAGAAAAGATAACAGGATTATACAGATTCGATGGGGTGCATTTGGCAGATATTGGAATCATATCTTTATTACAGAACTGGGGAGAGGCATAGACACCTTGTGTGAGACCTCAGTTTGAAGGGAGTGAAAGGAGGAAGCCTGTCATCCAAATGTAGGCTGGAGGCAGGTTAGTGGAGAAAGGAAAGGAAAAAAGCCCATGGGGAGGGTAGAGGGACAAAAGAGCAGGACACAAAAGGAAAATGGAAAGGGTATGGACACCCCAGAAGGAGAAAAGAGGGGCAGAAAATGGACCTGCCCCAGATGGAGACAGAGAACCACCCCAGGTTGGCACCTGGGGTGAAAGAGAAGAAGAACGCAAGAGATGAGCCCTGTAGTTTACACCAGGAACAGAAGAAGATATGAGATATGATGGAAGGTTGTATATAATGGACATTGTAAAAGATTGTATGATGGAAATAAATAAGATAACAGAACTCGATTGTAAATAAATGTTTTGATGTGAAGAATTAATAAATTGTGTGCCGACTGAGTAACCAAAGAAATACGAGTTGTGGTGTGTTTTCTTGCAGGGGAGTGGGCTCTGGAACAAGTTGGTTTGTCACTAAAGGACAGGCCCCATTGTTACAGGCCTGAGTATCCAGCAAGAGGCAAAGAGACGGGAGGAGGGGAAGGGGGAGGAAGGAAAAGGGAGGGGCCAGGGATGGATGTGATGGACAGGGTAGGAAGAATGACATCACAAGAATTAATAAAAGGTGTGCCGACTGAGCAACCAAAGAAATATGAGTTGTGGTGTGTTATCTATATATGTATATAGATATATATACATATATATATACACTACAGATAACATCTATAGTACTAACATAAAATATTGGAAACATTACATAGATGATTGCCTAAGTATTTGGCAAGGCATGGAAATTGAATTACACAATTTACTTCACTACAGTAATACCTGTACTAACTATTTAACATTTGTAATGGCATTTGACAATATAGCAGTGAATTTTCTTGATCTAACCATAATGAAGATGAATCAGAAACTTACAACTAGTGTGTATAGAAAACCTGCAGATAGGAACGTATTGTAGCCGCAGAAAGTTTCCATAAAAATCTACTATTGAGAATATTCCATATGGCCAATTCATCAGACTTAAAAGAAATTATACTGACATTGATGACTACAACTGAGCTGCAGATGAACTTGATGAGTGGTTTAAGTAGGGTTATCGTGATGGTATTTTACAAAATGCTAGACAAAAAAAAAAACTGAAAATAGATCTATTCTACTGGAACAAGCTCTAAACCAGACAATACATAGGGTAAAATTATGGCATCAGTTGACTACTCTGACCAATTTTACAAGATCAAGGACATCATTCTGAAACATTGGCATAGGAGCCAGGTTTGTAAAATGTTTGGTGCTGCCCAGGGTCAGGGTCAACACCCTGCCCCAGCCCATGGGTCAAAGGTTAACCATCAGGTTTTAGGTGTTAAAGCACTGGCTGCACCGCCCATGATCTGGGGTCACAGATCAACCCAGCACCACCAGGGTCTATGGGAGAAGGGCACCTTGTATCATAATGTGGGTCTCTGCATGTTTAGACCCTGGCTGGCCCCTTGTAGGGAAATAAATTGTTTGTTATACAGGATGCCATTGTCCTGGGTAATAGAGGCATTTTGGGGTTGGAGGTTTCCTAAGAAACTAGATATTTATTTTGCTGCAGTAGGTGAATGTTAATAAACCTTGTACTTACCAAATGGTGTGTTTATGTGTTGTGGTCGTCTTTCTTCCTTCCTTGTTTTTGCCACTGGTGAGACTTGAACAGAAGGTGGATGTGACCGAGGTGTCTTCTGGTCTTCCTTCTAGTTTTGGGTGGGACTTGAACAAGGTGGATGTTAGGTACAATGAACAGTAATAATACACATCAGAACAGTTTAGCAGCCAAATGAAAAAAAAATACTGCGCTAAAACCTCCTCTCCCAATAAATTGAAACAGGTAGTATAGTCCAAAACAGGCAGATAGAAACATAAATCTGATGGCAGATAAGGACCGCTTTGCCCACCTAGTCTGCCCATTTTCCTAACTAACAGATAAGCTGCAGATCCTAGTTCACCAACAGCTGTAGATTTTAAGTAAATTATAATTATTTAATTACACTAGGGGTTTTAATTTGCCCACTGTGGTCTGCTGAGTGAAATAGCCTGCCTGAAGCATAACTGTAACTTCTCCTGCTGTCTAAGTGATGTTTGTGTGTGAAGGTTGTTTCAATTCTACAGGTCTCTACTGGTCCCAGTGGTGCAGTGCATCACTCATTCGGAGATTATCAGTAAGTAAGTTTTGTATCTATTGTTCAGAGTTACCGAATTTGGATTTTCCTTGCTTCCAAGTTCTGAAGTGACAGCCACGTTATATGTACTAGCTAGCCACTCTATGGGTAGACCACTTCTGTCTAATACAGTTTTCACATGGTACCAAGACACCTGCATGTTCTTTCAGTACAACTGTTGGCTCAAGCTGCTGGAGTGATATTGGACATAGTAGTCATGCAAGACCATCATCTATTTCATAACAGAAATGCTTTTTGCAGATTTTGGAGCTAGCTCAGAAAAGTGGAAGTGCGTGCTTCAGTATTTTATCTAGTGCCTGCATTATAAGTACCGAGATCATCTGGATGCTGCAGGTCATTGGTTTAACATTAAGAAACAGCTGAAGACATATAAGGTGTTTTGATGAAATGCGCTTAGTTCTTTTGAAAATTAGCGGGACTTTGTAGAATGTCAAGGGTTCTCACCTTTCTTGTATTGAGTGCCTTTATGGTCATGGAACACTGTCCCTCACAAAGAACAACTTCAAGTTGTTTTAAAGGACTGCAGGGTGCATACCAGTCACAAATAGAACAAGTCATCTAACCACTGCCACTGTCTTTTAGAACAGTAAGCAGTGAGACCATGTATATCATTAGCCACCTTTGCTGGAATGTATCTGTTTGTTTTGGTAGGAGTCTGAGCAGCTGTATGGTGCAGTGTCCTGGTGTCTGGTTCATCAATTGAACTCTTGTAGTACAGTTTCTGTGCCGATCTTGGTCTTGTGTGTGTAGTGTAGCTCGTTCATCATTCACTCTTTTTCCTGGTTCTCTTCTTGTTCTGGAGGTCATGTGCACATCTGGTTGCTTTCTTGTCAACCAGGTCAGCAAGGATCACATGATCAATGATCATATGAAGAAGTCAGCAGAAGTCCATTTGGTCTATCAAGTCTGCTTATATTGCATGGTCCACAGCTTGAGCTAATATCTGTGCCCTCCATCGCTCCCCAGTCTTCCCATCCTCCCTAACCATAGCCCTCACCCTCCTTCTATGCCTGTTGCAGCCTCTTAAAGCTTCCCACTATCCTCAACAAGATTACCTATTCTTGCAGTGCATTCCAAGTGCTCACCACCTCTCTGTGAAGAAGTGCTTCCTGACCTCCTCCTAAACCTCCTACCCTTCAGTTTAAGACTGTGCCTCCTCGTGTTATGGTTGCCAGCCACTGAGCCTAAAAGACTCTCCTTAACAACCTTATTTATCCTTTGTGCTTGAAGGTCCCAATTATGTTTTGTCTGTCTCTCTCTCTCTCTCTCTCTGACTTCCAGGGAGTACATGTTCAGTGTACAGGAGTACATGATCATGTGCCATATCATCATCTGCTTGTTATGGGACTTCTTGAGGTCTTCTTCCCAAGTTTATTTTCTTCCTCATCCTCCTGTTCTACTCTCTTTTTTTTTTGTAAATATAAATGCTGTGTCTGAAGTTTGGCTGATCATATACTCGGGACTGATCTACATCCTTCTGAACCAACCTGTACCACCTGGGTGGGCCCCAGTTGTCAATCCCCATAGGTGTTCTGATCAACGTTTCTGATTCTGTGCTTTGTTTACTTAAGACCTCCACAGTTCCACTTCCTTGTCATGGTCCTTCCTACCCTTGTCTTTAGTGTCATCCCCCAAAATGTTACGTTAGATAGGAACATACAAAATTGCCAGCAGATACAGGCCTATTGGTCTATCTAGTCTGCTTGAGTGTGCAGCACTTCAGTCTTTCAGACTGCAGCTGACCCCTCCTTCCTCCCATGCTGATTCTACACTTGTATCCTTCATTCTCACCCTTGCTCCTTATGGTTTGAACCCTCCTCTGGATCTCACCTGTCCCACCCCATTTTGAAGCTGTCCACTGTCCAGTGATAACACCACCTTTGGCAATATGTTTCAGCTGCCACCACCCTTTGGGTGAAAAGGTGCATCCTCATTTCCTCCTAATCTTCCACCTTCCAACCTCTGACTGTGCCCCTGTTTACCCTTCCACATTTTAAGATGAAAATATTTCTGGTGCTTACTGTAGTCTGTTCATACCCTTTAGGTACTTGAAACAACAGAGTCTCCATTATATCCTCTGTCTCCCTTCTGTCCAGGGAATACATATTGAGGTGGCTCAGTCTCTCTTAATAAGGCTCATCTCTCAATCCCAGGATCATTTTAGTGTAACTTGTGAAGTACAGGTATGCTTTAGGCTCCTTATTTTGCTCAGCAGACCTTTTTAGCTCAGTATTTTGTGTTTTCATTTGGCAGCTACCTCATTGTAGCTGTTTTTTTGGTCAAGAGCCACAGAAGTATCAGTATCACCTGTTGTCTGCTGGTCACTCCAACTACCTACCCTCTTGTTGCCACTTGTGACCACTGTGCATGGTTTCCCCCTGTGGTAAACTAACCAGCTGTAATGGTGACTGTCTTGCTGCCACCCTGTGATATGCGATTTGTACCACTTAGGTAAAGAATCAATCACCATTAAAGTATGTTGATAGTCATGTTACTATAGAAAACACATCCATTGATGTGATGCTAAAAACAACATGATGATCATATGGTGTACCCAAGAACTAAAAAGGAGATTGCAAACTTCTGGGCTGCAAGAGCAAGATCTGTGTGACTCTAGAGAAGACGTGAGTGTCACAAAACAGTAGAATAACAAATGGATGAGAAAACATGGGCATGGACAGAAAGAACCAGTGTCCTAGTGCTTCTTCCTCAGAGATGAACAGGCACACTTTACAAAGTAGTAGTACTTAACTGTACTGTAACAGCTGTGACTTAGTGTCTGAATGCCGTAAATGAAATGAACAACGATACCATCATTAGCATTCCAGAACTTCAGGAGAAGTGGAGAAAACTTATAGTACAATCACAAATGGATGAGAAAACAGGGGCATGGACACAAACAACCAGGGTCCCCAGTGCTTCATCCTCAGAGATGAACAGGCACACTTTACAAAGTAGCAGTACTTAACTGTACTGTAATAGCTGTGACTTAGTGTTTGAATGCTGTAAAGGAAACAAAATCAAGTATACTGTTATCATTAGCATTCAGAGTAACTTCAGTTAACTGTCACAAATTACACCTCTTGACCCTGGCAGGTTGCAGCCATTGTCCAAAATTCCTCAATGCTGACTGGTGTTTCATAGCTAGAATATGTAATAAGACTGAAGACTTGAGCATGTCCAAAAGCCAGCCCAGCCAACATAACGACCTATTGTCTCAGAGGATCAAACATCTTCTTCATAAAGGATATTTGGAAAGAAAACATTTGAAAAGTGTTATTGTTTCCTGTTGTGTATGCCATATGGACATACTCTGCAATACATGAATTATAATAATGAGTTCAAGCTAGTAAAGAGAAGACAACCTGTATTATAAAACTGCTGCCTGCATAAATCAATAATTTATCATAGTGCACCTATAGTGCATATAACACTTACACTTACCACTTGATTCTTGAAGAGCAAAACGGTGCAGCATTCTTCAGTTCACAAAATGAACTCATTGAGGAGACTGTCAATGTAAATTTCTTTGGTCAAGTTTCTTGTGAACATGCAGCACTGCCAAGTGATTGAGTCTGTCTTGGCTCATAGTGGTTCACAAATAATTTTTAGTCTTCGTAGGCAGCTAAATGATCTCTCAGTGCATGTTGTTGCTGGAATTGTATTAGAACAACTTCAATAGAGTTGCAACTTCAGACAAGATATCACTCAACTCTTGATTTTCTTTCAGAAAGGTCTTCACTTCACTCACAGAATCATGCACACAATTTCTTGATTTTGAAATGTCACTCAGCATTTGTAAATGAAGAGCTAGTCTGTCCCTGCTTATATCATCCTTGAATACTTCAGTAACATGGTCAGTTTCCTTTGTGATCCCCTGACTGCTGCAGTGATATACTTCTCCAGTTTGACTGCGATGTGAAGCCTTCTGATGAAAAGTGACACTCGATCGCAATCTTGCATGCATCGATTACCTCAATATATTGTTGATAAAAATAATGTTTGGGGTCACTGTGGGTATGTCCAGAGCTTCCTTCATCAAGCCATCTTGGTGGTCTGTGTTTTCTTGAAGTGAAGGCTCCTCTAAATTGAGAACTTGTGCCTGCTCCAATGTCATTTCCCAGAAGTGATCATATGATAAGTCACCGCACATCTCTCTCTTGCTGAGCCTCAGCCTGCTGCTCTCTCAGTTCTCTTCACTCCCGAGTCGGACCTGGTCCTGGGTTGTCGGGACTTCTCTTGACTGGTGGCAACTGCAAGGGGTGGGACTTCACAACCTACCGGTGGCGCTGGCCGACTGACACCACCTACACTCGCACCATGACTCGTGGAGCCGCCAGCAGGGCAGGTGTGACTGTGACTACTTGACTCCTCTCGCCTACCCTCTCCAAATCATCAGGCAGCACAAGGGCAGGCCACTACACTACACTACCCACCAAATGATCAGACGGAAGCTCAACACCCCCTCCGGCTGCTGCCTGTTGCCACTTGCCTCTAGCCAAAAAGGTATTGCGCTCAAGCCTGTGCTGCCTTTGCTTTCGGCGCCTCACCGCTGGCACCCCAACTGTGATTCTGTTTCACTCGCCTCCTACTGAGTCACTCCAATTTGAGAGACTCCCCAGTGAGTCCTGACTCAGAGTCCTCATTCATAAGTGTCTACTCCCACTGTTTCACTTGATGATCTCATCACCCGGAGTACTCAGTCGGAAGTTGGAACTCGTCCCTCTCTCTCGCCATCGCCTTTAGTTGTGCACATCGACTCACTTCACAGCAGATTCACCCCGCACATGTATGGTGCCTAAAATAAATCCTCGCAGAGGCCAATTACAGGTGGCAAGCACTGGCAAATTGAAAATGCCACCAGCCGCCACCCAACCAGAAGCAGTCATATGATGGGGAGAGGTTCAAAGTAAACAAACCCTAATCCTGGCACAAATTTTAAATAATGCCTGCTCACCCAGGCCACTGCGGCCTTTCCTGAGTTAAATGGCGTGGGGGCAGGTGAATCATTCTGGCGTGGGTCACGTGCTGCGTGCACACACAGTGAAATCAATTTAAAGGGCCCAAAGGGGAGAAAAGCAGCAGCATAGCAAAATATTGCTGGAGCTCAGCCCAGCTCAATAAATATTGATGGGGCCTTGTTGCACGGCTCCATACAACCAGCGCCTATGAACATTGGAAAGTCCTGCAGTGCAACAAGCAGGAGCACAAACTTCAGAGATGACCCCTTGTTATAGCTAAAACCCAAATCTCTGAGTGATCATTTATGCTATGCACTTTATAAAACCCAGAACCAAGATATGAAGTATTCGAGGGTCCTACAAAATCACAGGAAACTATCACTGTGGCAGATGCCAAAATTGCAACAGCACAAAAAAAGTTTACAATCCCTACAGGGATGAACATATTGAAATTAAACAATTTATTACATGCCAAACCGATCAAGTTATTTATGCATTAAAATGCCCTTGTGATCTACATCACATTGGACAAACATCTAGACAATTGAAGTTAAGACTTAATGAACATCATAGTGACATACAGGTAAGACAAGGTGATCTTGACTCTCTAGTAGCAAAACACTTTACAGAGTGCAGACATAGTGTCATGATGTTTCATTTGTTGTCTTTGAATGAGTAGAGATTCCCCATGAGGAAGAAATATACAGGATAACTTGCTCAAAAGAGAGGCATTCTAGATCAGTAGATTTGGGACCTTCAATAAAAGATGTGGCATAAATGAAATAGTTTGATTAGAGTTTGTTGAATGATAAAATGTTTTCCTATATACTTCATGTATTTTTCCTATACATTTTATGTATTTTTGAAAATTTTATATCAAGAGAGTTTTGTATCCTACTTTCCTTAAAATAGGCTGGCCACTTGTGCAAGTATCTTTGCACATCCATGTAGCCACCATTATTGGTGGTTGGGACCAGGCCACATACCAAATGGCCCTGTTTGTCCCGATTCAGCCTCCGTGCGTGTGCTAAGTTTAGTTTAATTTATAAATAAATAAGAATATAAATGTAACTATAACATAAGTTTAAATGTATTAACTTGATGGAATTAAAAAGAGATTATTTAAGATAAAGACATTTTGGATTCATTATCTCCATTGTATTGTTGGATCAAGAGCCAGCAATTTTCTAAGTCCCACTTTCCTAGTACTGAGCATGTCTAAAGAAATAGCAGATTGAGAAGCCCAAAATTACACCCATTTTCTTGCCCACCTTTAACCAATGAAAATGTGATGATAGAAACAAAGAGGCTGAGCCTCTAGTATAAAAGAGCTGCAACAATCCAAAATGGTGCCTTGAGCCTTGCAGAGATGCCTGATGAGCAACACAGCAATCAGAGGGGTGATAAGCCTGTACTTTTACCCTTTCTGAAAGAAAATGCAATTCAATACATTTAAGGAGTCAGGGTTGTAAATGCTTTAAAAAGAACAAAGTTCTGAATGATTACACATGGGGGTATATTCAAAGCAGATGCATGGCACAACTGGGTTTGCATATGTGCAACTGAAATAAGCCAGAGAGCAAATATTCAGCAGCAGCAATAGCAGCACAAAGTCGCCAGTGTGCCAATGTGCAATGGGAATGTATGCATGCACAAGGGCAGGGACGTACCCATGAATATGCACAGTGTAATATTCAATCCTCAACCAATGGCACAAGTGAGGAGCAACCGTCAGTTGCAGACTTGAGCCTATAAAAACTGGGATCAAGTAGGAGGAGGGCACTTGCACCAGACGGGAGCAGGACAGAGGGAGACAGGCCATCTGCCAATGAAGAAGGAGACAGGGAGAGAGAAAAGACAGGGACAGCGAGGGAGATACAGTGTGAGAGAGAGTGTGAGTGAGAGTGTGACTGACAGGGAGGCGACAGCAGGTGTGAGAGAGTGTGGGTGCAGCACAGAGCCACCAGGTCCAAGTGGAGCAACACAGACACCCACAGGGGTGGGGAGACAGATGCCACAGGCAACAGCCAGCCAGCCGGGGGCAGGGTACACAGGAGGGGGCTCTGCTGGCGGCACACACAGCCACACACAGACGGGTGGGCCAGTGGAGTCAGACGCCTAGGAGGTGACAGGATAACAGGTGCCATGGCCAGTGCGATATTCCAGATGGAGGCCATAATGAGGGTGTAGGAGGCAGGAATCAGAGCACCACGGCCATGGAAGGGCCCAAAGGCAGTATGCCCAGAACAAGCGGCACCAACCCCTGCGACAGCTATGAGACCTATGCTGACACAGAGATTGTGGGCCAGTACTGACTGAACCAGGTAAATCTGAGGCAGTTCTGTGAGCTGTGCAGTGAGGAGATGCAAGCACCCACTAGACAGAGCCACACCTTGATAGTGGAGACAAGGTAACAGCTGTCATGTGCCTGCTCACCACAGGCACCTTCCAGAGACCAACAGGGGACACCACAGGCATAACCCAGTCAGCCGTGTCATGGCTCCTTACACAATTCCTCAATGCCCTGCTGCCACACACTGCAGAATACATCCACTTCCCCTGCACACAGACAGAGCATACAGCAAAGATGCAGGAGTTCCACAGGGTAGCACGTATGCCTGGAGTGCTGGGTGATCGACTGCGCCCATGTGGGCATCCGCTGCCACCTGAGCCTGGAGGGGTAGCCTACATCAACAGAAAGGCTACCCCAGTATCAACTGCCAGGGGTGTGCAATGCCAGGAACGCATAACCAATGTCTGTGCCACACACCCTGGGGAGCACATGATGCCTTATCTGGCACAGCTCAGCATTGTGCCACAGGTTCAAGAGTGAGGACATTCCCCCAGTCATCTAGTGGGTTGTTGCACTGAGACCACAGGCAGCTGGGTACACCAGGGCATAGGAGGGAGTGGCAAGAGTAGAGTACCACAGAGTGCAGCAGGGAAGGACAAGGGCACAGCAACAGAGGACACCAGGCTAACCATATCTCCATCCTCACAGGTGACAGTGGCTACCCACTCCAGCCCTGGCTGCTCACCCGCTACTGGCACCCATCATCCCCAGCAGAGGAGCAGTACAATGAGGCACATGCCAGCATGTGGAACATCATTGAGTGTGTCTTTGGTCTGCGAAGCACATTTCTGTTGCCTGCACAAGTCTGGTGGTGCCCTACAGTACAGCCCTTTGAGGCCTGCAGCCTATTCCTGGCCTGCTGCACGCTGAACAACATGGCCACTGACTGTGGGATAGCTGTCGAGGTCGAAGAGGGAAACAGCAGTGGGGACAACACAGCCACCCTGGGTGGAGGGATCCCTGGCTGATGAGGATGTCACTCCAGCACTGAGACACTATAACAGAGGAGCACTAAGGTGCACGCAGGTAGGTGGACAAACACCCATGCACAGGATGGACACAGTGGCAAGGCACACAGACATGTGGGCATGTCATGTGGCTTGCACAGACAGGTGGGGGCAGGGATGGGTGTGAGGCTGTGCCACATGTCCACAGGCAACAACACACAGCACAGCACACCACACACACAGACACAAACACACAGACACACACACAGACATACTGGCACCTGCAGGCAGCATCCAAGGTACTAGCACCTAGCATGGATCAGATGCAGGGCACTGGTGCACATGTGCAACCAGTGCTGTGGTGGCATCATCACACACACCTCATGGGCCAGCAGCTGGGCAGGTGCACACACAGCCAGTGTGTGGCACAACCCATGGATGCCACATCGGTGGCATGCACACACACACACACACACACACACACACACACACACACACACACACACACCCATGTGCCCACAGGTGGCACCAGCAAACAGCAGAAAGGATTGGGGAACATCAGCTCCACCGCATGGTCACATGGCTGCCATGGACATGAGGACAGCCACGCTGCAGCCACCCAGCAGACCCTAGGCTGTGCGATGGCCCAGGGGGTCTGCAACCATCCCAGGGTGGAACTGTGGAAACACCCACGTGTCCCTCGTAGGGGTCTGCGGCCTCAATCAAGCCCACGCTGGTGCACCTGGCATGCCTACAGCAGAGCCCGGCATTGACACTGAGGGGTCACCCAACACTGGGTCCTTGGGGTGAGAATGCACTGCTGGTCTGTAGTGGCCGGCCATGCCCCATGGCTGCCAGTGGGACAAGGCCGACAGTGACCACAGTGGCTAAGCAGTCCAGGGACATGTTTGTGTCTTCCGCAGGTGATGAATGGCCTCCGGACCTGCGCGTTCCCCTATCACGCTGCTCGGCTGCCTGATGCACCTCTCGTGGAGTGCATCACCCCAGCCATGAGCAGTACCTGTTGGTCTACAGAGGTCCACAGCACTGGGTGTGCTTGCAAGGGTCGGCACCCAGGGGCACATGGGCATGGCACTGACCCACTGCTGGCATATGACCATGCCGCACTGTCCCCCACTCAGGTGGGTGCTGCACAGCGGGTCCCCATGGGTTGTCCCAACATCTCCAGCCATCTGCTGCTGCCACCCTCCAGCTCCTGTACACTGGCCAGTGCCTGTTTGGCTGCACCACCGCCACTGCCTCCCAGTGCCACACAACCATCACACACAGCAGTACCAGGGGTTTGGAAGGCAGCTGTCCCACTGCCAACAGACCAATGGTTGCACCGCGAGGATGGTGGATGGTATGGTGTCTCCCCGCGGACAAGTCCCCCGCTATCCAGGACAATGGTCACATCATCATTGGTGTCGGACCCCAACCCGATCTGTGTCTTTGCACACAGCAAGCCATGGTTGGCATCCCACTGGAATATAGCCAGGGCCTCGTCCGCCACTATGCCCAGGTCATCCGGCTGCATGGCGGTGGTGTGCTGCAGCCATTCGGGCCCTGAGATGCCATTGGAGGTGGATGGCTGGTCCTCCAGGGCTGGGCATGCCCCATGGCAGATGCAGGTGCCCTGCCACTGCATACTGGCATTCTGGTGCTGAAAGGGAACACAGATGCATTAGTGCCACTGATGCAATGGACCCCACCCACGACGCCACTGTACCTACCATGCAGTGATGGTCTTCCTCCAGTCTGGAAGCCACCATACTGACATCCTTGACAGTGCTGTGCTGCATGGTGGCTGCCACCAGCTCCTCCTGCGGCGTGAGCTGTGGCATGTTGGCCTGGCCCCACCTGTGGTCGACCTGGCGGCCCATATGGCCACCACCTTCTCCTTGATCAGATGCTTATCAATGCCCACTTTCTTCTTGCACTCCTGTGCAGATCACTGATGGCTGCCCTGCTGGTTCACAGCCTTCCCACCTCCTCCCAGGCTGCGGCCCTGGCCTGGGTGTGCCAGTGGTACCACTCAGCAAAGGATCCCTATCGAGGTATGCCTCAAACAGGGCATCCACCTCTGCCTTCGTAAAATTGGGCCTGCACTTGTAGGCAGGCCCATGCTCCTCATGCTCCCCACCTCCTCATGTTTGGACATGCTGCTACCTGTGGGCAGGGACATGTGGTTAGTGGTGGCCCACACTAGCCATCCATCCCAGTGTGCTGTCCGTCCCTTGGCAGGTGCAACTTACCTAGGATGGTTGCAATACTGGTCCATGGCCTGTGCTGTCATGTGGCACCTTTATAGCGATCGCATGCAAATGGGCTGATGTGCAACAGCAATGAGATGCTAATTCCTCTAGTGCACTCTGGATATTCTGATGATCTAATCTGCATGTACCAGCTGAATATCATGTTGTTGCACCTTTCACAATGGACTTGCACCAGCATAAGTCATGGCGCAATGCTGTGGCGTGTGCAGTGCACCCGTCAACATGCCATGCACCATAGCATGTACTACCACCTATTGTGCAGCATGTACTAGGAGTGCTATTGGCAGCCAATGTGCCCTATGCACCATGGTCCTATGAAACTTGGGTTTAGGGCCTATGGTGCTCGTGCACCATAGGCCTGTGGGTGCTTGGCACCATTGGGGCCTATGGTGCTGGGGTGCCTGGACCTATGGATCTCAGGTGCCATTGGCCTGTGGTGCTGGAGCACCATTGGGCTCATGGCACTGGGGCGCTATAGGGTCTATGGTGCTCAGGCACCATTGGGCCTATGGTGTTGGGGCACTATAGTGCCTTTGGCGATCGGGCACCATTGGGTCTATGGTGCTTGGGCACTATAGGGTCTATGGTGCTCGGGTTCCATTCAGGCCTATGGTGCTGGGGCACTATGGTCCTTTGGCAGGTGGGCGCTATGGGGCCTATCAGGGGCATGAGCCCTCAGGGCCCTATTGGCCAGTAACATGCATCATGGCCCCAATAGCACTCATGGGCACATTGTGCATGCTGACCGCTGATCCCTTCCCTATGCCCCTCAGGGACCTCTGCCCACATGCAATGTTACCACACCCATGCAGCACATCCCAGAGATGCACAATTGCTGCAGGGCACCATTTTGAATTGCAGAGGAAGCATGTCATGGAGCACAGTTCCCCATTTCCAAAACTGGAGCCAGGTTGAACTTGTGAACCTGGTGGCCCAGGTGGAGCCCCATGCTGCCAGCTGTTCAGCCTGCAGCCCCTCAACAGGCCAGGACTGAGGTGTAGCAAGAAGTTGCAGATGGGTTTGTCCGGGCAACTGGTGTGCAGTGTACAAGGGGCAGTGTCAGCCACGGTATGGGACCTGTTATGGAGGGACCCGGAGGCTCAGGTCCCTGCAGGTGCACATCCAGAGAGGGGCCATGCCACATCCAGGGAAGTGTGCTCCACCTGTGTCTGTGCATATCCAGTGTTCCATGGGGCAGGCAGGGCTGCATGCCATGCTGGGGGCACTGTCATTGCATGCCCTGTGGCTTGGCATTGCCAGTCAATGGGTGCACTGCACCACTGTCCTGTGGCTTGCCAGGCAGGTGCACTCTTTGCTTTGGGGGTGAGGGCAGTGGGCTCATGGTGTGGCTGTGTTCTGATGTGTGCCTGTTTGTGTTCCTGTCCCAGGCCCTGAAGACTGGAGGAGAGCCAGGGCAGCGGGCACCTGGCGGCCATGGCAGGCCACTGCAGGCCCTTCTGCAGGTGCTGCAGGACCAAGGGAAGGAGCAGAGAGATGGTGTGCACAGCACCACGGCAGGCAGGTAGGTGCTGTGCATTCAAACATTGTTGTGCAGGGTGGTCAGCAGGGGTGGGGTACGGCCTTAGCTCCCTGTGCACTGAGCCATGGCAGCTGTGTTCAGCCTGCAGTGTGTGTGGCACCATGGTGTGGCCTTTGCACATGTGTGGCAGCTGTTGGTGGGCTGTGGGTGCATCTGGCTGCCACCAGTGCCACTGCAGTTCTGCTGCTTCACCATGCCACCTGCCTGCCACTGTGCTGGTGGATAGCCCTTGGGAGTTGTGTCCAGTGCTTTGCACAGCCGTGGCATGCCGGGTCTGCAGCAGTCATAGGCCCACCCACTGCGTTGAACAGGGTGCCACCCAGGGGTTGTCCCCACAATCTGCTGTGCACAGTGGGAGAGCTAGGATGTCCTGGACATGCACTGATCTCTGTTCCTTCCTTTGCCGTAGGTGTCCAATGGGATGATCACCTGCCACTCTCTACAGCTGCCTCCTGTGGAGCAGCATATCGATCATCACCACCACCCTGGAGATAGCGAGGCAGATGAGAAGGCTCCTGCTGTGGGGGCAGTGCAGAGGACAGCACCAGGTGGTGGCGGGATGTGACCAACCCATAGGGCCCAAGTTACCTTTCCTGCCCCTGACCACCCTTCTCCTGCCTTCCCCTGTCCCATTGTATAGCCCTGTCCCTGTTCCCATCTCTCCCTCACCTACACTATCCCTGCTTTGTATACAGGTCCCTGCCTTGTTTTCTGTTTTGTATTGTACATAGTTCTTTATACAGTTTGCTTTGCTTACCCATCTGTGTCTGTACCTGCTTTGTGGCTGTGAGTGGAGCCAAGCTGCAGTGGTGTGGTGGGTGGCTGTTTGGCGCACCTGTGTTGTTCTGTGGGTCATGCATGGTGGTGTTTTCCCATCAGTCAGTGGCTGTGCCTTGGGGTGGCCATAGACTGGATGTTCAGGCTGTGTGGCATGTGTTTTGGGTGCCATGTGCGAGGTGTGGCTGGCTGTGGACCGGGTGGGTGGGGCGTGCCATCCAGTGGGTGGCTAGTGGCAGCCCACCCTTGGCCGTTGGTGCTGCCTGCTTCCATACATCTACTGCTCTGGTGCTAGTGGATGGGGGCTGGCTACATGCCGCCTCCGTGGGTGGTGTTCTTTGTGGGCCAGCTGTGCCTCCCGGCCTGGTTCCACCACCTCCCTAGCAGCCACCCCATCTTCCCCAGTGCCTTGCTCCTAGCTGTGCCTGTGGCTGGTCCTTTTGTGCCTTGGCACATTTTCCTTGGCCCATTGGCGCATCCATGGTTGCACTATTGTGCATGTTGGGTTGCTCCCTGGCACACCTCTGACTGCGCTGTGGTGCATCCTTGTGATATTCAGTCATGTTGCGCTGGCAGATGTCGCCATGTGCAAACTTTGAATATTGCACTCATTGAGCTATGGCACATGGGATTTGTAAGCACGGCCTTGCACTGGCATCTGGCACATGTCTGAATATCCCACCCCTAGAGTTAAATGAATACTTAATGGAATGCTTTCTTTTCCTTTCCTTTCCTTTGTTGTGAATAGACCAACAACTTGTTAAGATGCTAGTGGCATCATAAGAAAAACAGAAAGGAAATCACAAACTAGTAAAAGAAACCCTGGGCTCAGCTGGTATATTAACTTATTATATAACTATATTGAGTTTTATAACTGCATAAAATAATAATCCTAATAGTATATGTCCTTGTCTAAATTATCTGATACTTCCCAACAGAAATTTACCATACAAGACCAACATAATACAGACTACACAAATAAAGGTAAATATAAGAACAAAAATCTTTTTTAAAGAAAGATACAGTTAACACTGTTTAAAAGTTATTTATATATACATATCCTTTACAGATTATTAAATAAAAGTTATGACCATTCGTTCCATTTTCGCTATACCCACTCATAACATTGGAAATCTTAAATATTTTACCCTAGATTTTCAGCATAGCCTCTCTTAAACCCCATCTCATGTATGTCACAACTGTCTTTGAATCCTGCCCAATATTTATTTTTGCAGCTGTGGTGCAGAATGTCATTGCAGTTGTGCAGAATTACGCTTGGCATGGATTCATATTTTCTGTACCGGGCACATGAGGTGGGGTAATAAGATGGCTATGCTGACAATCTGGTCACTGCTGTCCTGCACTCTCAAAGACAAATAAGGATATGATTAAACTATCTGAAACAGTAAGGAAATTCATTGCAAAACTTTGTTAATGTAACATTCAGGGTTATTACAAAAGTAGGAAAAGCAGGCAAGTGTGGTGTTAGGGTTTTCAACCCAACACCTCACCTACCTGTCAACACTGACAGGTGTTGCGGTGTTCCTTGGGGTTATCAGCCTAAAGCTCACCCCATTTTCCTATACTGTACGCATCTCATCCTATTTACTAATGGAATGGGGTGAGCATTAGGTTTGATGACTCAATGCACCCTCAATGCCTGTCAGTGTCTGCAGGATGGGGTTGGGTGGAGTGTTAGGTTGGATAACCCAACACCACATTTCCTGCTTTTGTCACTTTAGTAACAACCCTAGCTGATGCATTAACATTTTTTGTAAATATCTATATATATATAAGATACACCACACCAGTGGTGAATAAATAGGGTAACTAAAGCATGTCATTTTAGAATAAATATTTATTTTCACTAGAACACCATTTATATAACTTAGAATGTTATTTCCACTTAGAATCTGGAAATGGAACACAGAACAATAGGCCAGGTAGGGACCTTACAATGGAAAGAAAAGCAGTTTTGAGCTAAAACAAAGTAAAACACAAGTAAAAACACTACAAATGGTGTGGTATATATCAAACACATAATGGACTGCAGTAGAATTACACATTTATCTCCACATGAGTAGACCTTATAACTAACTCGTGGCTTTGCCACTTGTGAGTTATGGGTCTTACCACACACATTGGAGATAAATGTGTCATTCCACTGCAGTCCATTATGTACTTCCTATATATATACATGTAGTGTATCTATGTATATATATTTTTATACAATAGGGTGAGTGATAAATGAGTGAGATAAAACAATGTATCATCCACTGCAGTGTGATCTTTTATCCTCTGCCCTACTGTGATATCAGCCATTTACACACACAGGTCACACAAAGGTCACTGATATCATCACTCTAGGCAGTTTTTCCCTTAGCGCAAGAAACACCTGTGCTGTTACCACAGACACAAATGCAGAACTACATTAGAGGTCTCACTGCTGCCTGCAGCTAACTCAGTTAGCATTACAAAACACTCTCACCTATTCCCCACACTTTAACTTCCAGTTCATTACTGTGGTACTCTCAGTTTGACTGCAGCCAGAATTCGAAAGAGCATAGCTTCACAGAACAATCTGTTCCTCACTACTGCCTGCAGCTAACTCAATCACCACTAAAAACAATCTCAGTTGTTCCTCACACTCTGACTCACAGCCCATTACCATTACTGTGATACACTCAGTTTGACTGCAGCCAGACTTCTAAAGAATATAGCTTCACAAAATAGTCTGTTTCTCACTCCTACCTAAAACTAACTCATTTAGCACTGCAAAACACACTTATCTGTTTCCCAGAGTTTGCAACCCTGCCAGCCCATTCAGAAAAACTCACAAGCAGAATGAGAAAACACACAAACAAGAATAGAACACAAGACAACATAACAATACTTCTGAAACTCCTAGCCTATTGTATAAATCGAATACATGATGTGCAAATCATGTGCTATGGCAAATATTGTCACCCTTTGGCAATTGTGAGATATCCATAGTTTACTCTGCAGGAGGATAATATTTACCATATCACACTCCTGCCCATCATGTGTCATATATATATATATATATATATATATATATATATATATATATATATATAGGATATGACATGGCCGACTGAAGATATTATATTTATCTTCACGAGAGGCCAATGATATCATGATATCTCACGAGTGGCGAAGCCATGAGTGGGATATCTTGATGTCATTGGCTTGAGTGAAGATGAATATATCTTCAGTTGGCCATGTCATGTTCTGTTTATACAATGTAAGTTTTGGGATCAGCCTTCATCCCTCCCATCCCGCAACACAATTCCACACAGATTTGGCCCTCTCGCCATGCAGGTGACTTACTCATGCCCTCCCCAAGCAGAACTGTTCAACTGTACATAACCCCCACTTAACACAACATGCAGCATTTGTGAAACACTTGTTGTTTCTGTCATTTCATACTGTCTTACAAGCAAGCACTTTCAGTTGCTTTGCTTTAACACAGTGGGACCGAGCACTTTCTATAGCAGTAAATAAAGTGCTGCTAGATTTAAAATAAGGAATCCAGAGTGTAAAAATAACAAAACTGTGTTTTTCTTGTTAATTTTCCTTAGTTTTGGGTAAAAGAACTCATGTGGTTGATCCTGCCATTTATTTTCATCCTCTTATGCAGTGTGGCTGAGCTCTGTCAATAGGTGTACATGATGTGCAGGTAGAAACATAAAATACGGCTCCATCTGTTGGAAAAGTAGGACATCTTTGTATTTTACTTCATGTTTACCTAGCTTACAGAAGAGTTTGCTAAACAATAGCAAAGTGAGAGGAACTGGGAGTGCATAGCATGAGTTGGCAGCTTGAGAATGGAACTGACGGTGTTGCTATGCAACGGGGTCACTTAGGCTTGAGCCTGCTTTTCTTTTTGCTGCTTCTTTGGGCATCTGCTGGTGGCCACTGGGCTGTGTGTGCTTTCCTAGTCCTAATGCTTCTCTCTCTCTGTTCCCACCCCACCATTCACATTTACAGCCCTCTGGTTTTGCATAGTAGCTGCAGAGCGCTCATCTGTTATGTTCTGTGCTACTTAATATTTTTATTTTGCTGACTCTCTGGTTGTGCGCTGTCTTTCTTGTCACTACAGAAGGCAGGTTCTTCTTACAGAAATCAACGACAAGTTATTTGAACAGAGAAAGCCTTATTTTAAATTTTAATTATCAGGCAATTTACAGTTATTGACAGTGGTTGACCACGCTACCTAAGAGGATGAAAGTGAAAGTGTATGGTGCTGCAGTATGACACTGTAAATGGCAGGCTCGAACTGAAATGTTCTCATAGATAAAACTAAGGAAAGTTAAGATAAAATTAGTTTTTTAAAAGAAAACACTATTTTGCTGCATTTGTGCACAGAGGGTGCTTTATTATAAATTTCTAGCAGACATTATTTATAGCTGTTGACGCACTCATGCACAGTACAAGAAAGCAAGGAAAGTGAAAGTTCACATTGCAGGGTGGTATCAGTATGAAGTACATGAACGTAGAGATATCTCTATGATGTATAGGAACATGGAGATATCACAATGACGATAGGAATGTGAAGATATCAGTGATATCTCCACTCGTGCCTGAGATATTACTTTTATCTGCCTTGATATCCCAAAACATACATTGTATATATATATATATATATTAGAGGCAAAAACTCCATTTAATGCATTAGTTAGGTTGTTCCACAGTGACAAAGTGAGGAAATTCGGTGTTAGGTTGAAAAACCCCTTGGACCCCGCCATCCCTCAATCAGCATTGGGTGCACATTGGATGCCAGCCCCAACTGTCACCCCATGACATGTGTAAAGCAGCAGAAGTATAGGAGAATGGGGTGAAAGTTAGGACCAATGATCCCAATGCGCACCCCCAATGCCGATTGGGGGTGGGTGGGGGTCCAAGGGTTTTCAACCCTAACACAGAATTTCCTCACTTTTGTTGCTGTGGAACAACCCTAACTAATGCATTAAATAGAGTTTTTTTCCTCTAATTTCCTTCTTTTGAGAATCATAACGAGAAATAGTGAATGTAATGCAGCGGGAAGCGTGGGGCCCAAGGGCCAACTGATCCCGTCTACATGATGTCTTGTGGCATAGTAACAGGAACAGCAATGCAAACAGAAGTGCTAACAGTGGCACACATGGTAACAAGCGTGAATGAGAACAGAAAGGGTAACGACATGGTGGCATAGACGGAACGGCTCTGCCACGGGATGTGTTGTCACATAGTAACATGGTGCCTGCAAACGGAAATGTCAGTGGGCATGGTGACGCAAGTGAAACAGAAAGAGAAACAGTACTGTAGACACAAATGGCAAAAATAACAGAAACGCAAGCGCAAATGAAAACGCAAAGGCTAACGCACATGGTGGTGCAGACGCCAACGGTAAGTGAAACGGGTACGGAACCGCAAGTGGAAACAGCAACAGTAACAGTAATGTAAGCGCACAGACTGGTTTTCCCCAAAACCTGCATAGAGAAAGACAGTGAGTACAAATAATGTATGCATAATAATGAGTATCGGAGCAGAAAATGAGAACTTGGAGTACTAAATACATTATATCTCAGGAACCGTATGACGAGAAAAAAATGTAAAAGTCATATGATTTACAATTGTCCTGGCTAATTTTGTGCTTAAAGCATTTTTCCGACGAAAGTCCGTGATCTCAGACCGTTCCAGATACGGGCCCTGAAAGGCGCGGCGAATGCCATAATGTTATGCTAAGGGAAAAAGAGAAGTTCAGAGTGCCATAACTTTGCCTCCTGTATATATTTTCACCACACCACTGAAAGAGCACATCTGTGGGCTGTTGGCTGTGTTCCTCCAAATTTCAGGAAAAAGACTAAACCGTTATTTTGCAGCAGGGTGCCAAAGGATTCCTGTAATGCGTTAGGCGAATGTTATCTATGGGACAAACTGTCAACTTTGGGTGCCATAACTTTGCCGCCGTGTAATATTTTTCAATACAACACTGAAAGACACATCTGTGAGATGTCATCTGCGCTCCTCCAAATTTCAGCCCAAAATTCCAAACCGTTCTTTTGCAGCGGAGTGCCAAAGAATTACTGTTATTTTAAGATGAGGTTGCAAAGTAGTGTCACATTTAGAAAGTGTCGTAAAAAATTTGCTACACTTTTGTGAGTGCACTACTTTGCTGAAAGTACTTTTTCCAGAAATTTGAAAACATATTTCTGGGGTGTTTTACCCAAAATAAAGACATGGCTAGCATCCTCAGGGCCCGACTAGGTGAATACAAAAGAATTAGGTTGCTAGAGGGTCTCAATTTTAAATGCCAAGCATTTTTCTGATCACTAACTGAAAACAAGATGGCGGATTTGCGACAGTAACAGAGCCATTGCGACAGTAAAAAGTGCATTTGCGACACTGTCGAACTTTTGTTAACTTTCCATTGACTTATAATGGGAAATTGTTTTGAATAACTTTTGAACCGTTTAATATTTTTCCACGAATCTCTGAAAGGCACATCGGGGACCCTGGCCACACCTCTGAAGATTTTGGGCTTGCTGCGCAAAACTGCATTTAACGGTAGGCGTGACCGTGAGAATTCTAGAAAAGCGAATGCGCTGAGCAGATCACGCTTAATAACTCCACAGCTGTATAGCCAACCAATACAAAACTTGGTAGATCCCAAGGCCTATGGTTCTTGATCATGTATTCCAAATTTCAGGTAAATCCGTAAAACAGTTGCAAAGTTATTAAGGTGCAAAATTTTGGGGTTTAACATGAAATGGCTCTCAATCTTAATCTATGGTAGCACTACTGGTACTACTATATATATATATATATATATATATATATATATATATATACACACACACACACACACATACAGTAGAATCACATTTATCTGAACTGCACCAGCGACACATTTCAGTTTCGGATAAATGGGAGTTCATTTAAACAAGATTGATGATTTCCATATATGAACAGGAGAATGGCAGTCATGTGGCTGCATTATATACAATATGTTTCGTTTATATGTTTGTTTGTTTTTGCATGTGTTATCTTCCTAGTGCTGTCAGGAGTGCTTTTTCATTTTTTAATGATTTTTGTATGCTTGTTTGTGGTTACTTTCAGTCAGAATGCAGTGAGGGAGTGCTTAATTTTGATGGCAGGGTTTGTGCTTGGTGCATTCTTTACACTTTTACTTTTCAGAGGGCAGAAATACTACTTCATGGTTGACTGCAGCAGGCTTCATGCTCTCTTGTTTGCAGCTTTTGAGCAAAGTCCTCGCAACAACATGAGCTGCATTAGGTCACAGTAGGGTTGGTTTTCCAGTCAAAGTAGACACCTGTCAAGCCTTCAACTGTTTCGCCATTTTCTGGGATGGGTGCAGGTTCATTAGAATCATCAGAGTAATCAAAATCCTCCACTTCTGTTCAGTCAGTGCTGTCGATTGGTCCTGGTTGATGTCACACAGTGTCTATGATAGCATCATCCAAAAGATTTGCATGACCTTCCTCAAGGTCATCGCACTGTATCCAAGTCCCATTTCTCATTGGTCAGGGACACATTAAGTTTGGAGAGCATACAGTATCTTCAGCCAGTGCGGTTATACGGGTCCTCGTAGATCAAGCAATTAGGGATCTGTATCTGCACTCTGCATCTTCGCTTCACATATTAGCTCATCAGCCACCAAAATTCCTGATTTTTGCCAAGACTTAATGATATGTTTTGGACTTTACCTTGTCCCAAGCCTCCCCACCCATATAAACCACATCTTTAAGAGAGATTGATCAAATAATCGCTTGGAGGCTTATTTCATCATTTCTGTCCAAGAGCACTGCCTGAAGCAACCTCTTTTGCAAAGCCGCTTGAAAATTTCTAGAATTCCTGATTGCAGGGTTGAATTTTTGTGGTGTTTGGAGACAAGAACAGGCATCTGATGCTTCCATCCCTATTCTGGCTTACAGGCATGCCAGGGTGAGTGGGGTGTCAAGGGGCAGAATGGCATTAGGGAGATTTAATGACATCAGGTGCCTCTTGACACTTAGTACAAAATTCTCTTTATACTATTTCAAAAAAGCAGACCATCCATCCATGCATTTTCTTGGTGGCCATAAATCATAGGCAGTGCCTAAAACACCTTGGCTCACATGATTTTCTGATTAGAAACAGGAGAAGTTTGTGTGACCCACTGGTGTTCACACAAACCAGTACAATGACTCTGTCTTTCTGGTATTTGTAGCCTGGTGCATCCTTCTCCACACCGTGAGCAAGGATTTTGTCAGAAGGCATCTCCAGTACAGTTCCCTCTCCTCTCCTGGCAAAACCACAGGTAAACAGCATCATCCCTTTCATCATCTTAGCAGGCTCTCATGGTCTTTCTGTTCTCAAGCCCAGAAGATTCCTCAAGTGACATTGCAAACTGCCTAAATTTATCTTTGGCATCCTTAATGTCACTAATGGAGAATTTTCTACTCCGTATTGGCAGCTAATGCTACTACTAGCTCACTATTTTCAATGTGATCCAAGATCCACAGCTTCTACTGCAAAGTGAGCACAGTTTGCTTCCTCTTTGTGCTCATTTTCAACAACAGACAGAATTAAATGAGAAATGTAATGGAAGAGGATTTGTACATCTGCTGCATTTCTGAGGGGACCAGCTGAAGGCCAGGTGATGTATACTGACCAATTGTAAACTGTCACTCTCATTTCTCCTTGGAAACATAAGGTAATCAAAGCATTTATGTACATAAATTAAATATACTGAATTAATACAGTATACTGCATTAGACACTCCATCATTGCGTCAGCATTTTCAGTGACAGCTCTGGCTTGCACTACTAAAATTTGGGAATCATAACTGCGGTTCGGATGACAGGGATTTCTGGTTAACTGGAGTTTGGTTAGTCGGGAGTAATTCTTGTGTGTATCCATATATATATATATATATATATACACACACACACACATATATATATACACACACACACATATATATATATGTATATTATATATGTATATATGATATACAATGATGAGCTGTCAGATAAATGATTTATCTACACAATTGCTGTTTGACCTTGGGTAACCTCATGAGTGGCGTAAGCCACAAGTGAAGTGTCTGAGGTCAAACAGCATAAGCTGTAGATAAATCATTTATCTGATACAGCTCACCATTGTATATTTCATTTATGTAATAGGGATGCTTTCATCAGTGCAGGAACATTTGGTTTGACCGTTAATCTTTATTTTAAATGATAATTTCTGGGAGTTTTGGTTAACTTTCCTAGAGTATGTCCGCCTAGCATAGTGGCTGCTATTAAATGAAACACCACTCATTTTGTAGAAAACTTCTTCCTGAACAAATGTCATGCTCATAGTACGCTACCTTTTCATTTTAAAGTTACTCACATTTGTTTGTCAAAAAGGAAAATAAATTTTAATTTGATGCTGTTTTTGCTAATTATAAAAATAAAAACCTAAAATGTATCTATACATGAAATACCACTCATCTTGTAGATAATTTTGTGCTGAACATTTTTCGTGGTCACAGTACCATGCTATCATTTTTGTTTTAAAGTTATTCACATTTGTTTGTCAAAAGTGAACAAAAACTAAATTTTCTTCTGCTTTTTGGTAATTGTAAAAATCTATATGGTATCTATACATGAAACACCACTCATTTTGTAGATAATTTTGTGCTGAACAATTTTCGTGCTCACAGTACTGTGCTATCTTTTTTCATCTTAAAGTTATTCCCATTTGAATATGGTTAGTGCTGCTTCTGAGACCGAACATTCTAAATGAATTCTAAAAGATTCTGTAACAGTAACTTGTGTAGTAAATGGTCACTGTATGTGTAAATTTATTTATACATACAGTGACTCAGATAAATGCATTTATCACACTGAATATATGTCCACCCTTATTGCATATATATACAGTATATATATATATATATATATATATATATATATATATATATATATATCTTAGAGGCAAAAAACTCCATTTAATGCATCAGTTAGGGTTGTTCCATAGCGACAAAAGAGAGGTGTAAACAGGAGCAGTAAGTGAACGGAGTACGAACCATAAGCAGAAGCGGTAAGGGTGACAGTAATGTAAGCGCACAGGCTGGTTTTCCCAAAAGCTGCATAGAGAAAGACAGTGAGTACAAAGAATGTATGCAAAATAATGGATGTCGGAGCAGAAAATGAGGAGTTGGAATACTAAATTGCTTATATCTCAGGAACTGTACTGACGTGAAAAAAAAATTAAAAGTCATATTATTTAAGACTTTCTTGGCTGTTTTGAACTTAGCCCCTCTTGAGAGGCTAAGTACTTTTCTGATGAAAGTCCGTATCTCGCACTGCTTCCGAGATACAGGCCCTGAAGGGCACGGCTAACGCTGTAATGTTATCCTATAGAAAAAGGAAGTTCGAGTGCCATAACTTGCCACCCTGCAATATTTTTTTCACCAAACCACCAAAAGGCACATCTGTGGATGTTGGCTTTCCCTCCAAATTTCAGTGTAAAAGACCAAACAGTTATTTTGCAGCAAGGTGGCAAAGAATTTCTGTCATGCAGCGGACGCTGCAATGTTAGTCTATGGGAAAAGTGTCAACTTTGGAGTACCACAACTTTGCATCCATGCAATATTTTGTCACCCAACCACCAAGAGGCACATCTGTGTGATGTTGGTTGCCTTCCTTCAAATTCTGCCCAAAAGACCAATTCATTCTTTTGCAGCGGGTTGGCATAAATTGCTGTCATTTTTCACAGCCTGGAAAAGTACTGTTGAACTTGCGAGCTTTGCGAAATTAATTCAACAGTGTGGCAAAGAAAGTACTTTATGGAAGTACATTTTCCAGAAATTTGAAAATCATATTTCTGGGGTGTTTACCCCAAAATAAAGACATACCTAGAATCCTCAGGGTCCCACTAGGTGAATACAAAAAAGTAGGTTGCTAGAGGGTCCCAAATGTAAATGGCAAGCATTTTTCGATGACCAACTGAAAAAAAATGGTGGATCTGTGACAGTAAAGGCCATTTGTGAAAGTAAAACTGCATTTGTGACACTGTCAAACTTTTAACTTTTCCCATTGAATTATAATGGAAATTGTTTTTGAATAACTTTGAACCGTTTAATATTTTTTCATGAAATCTTCAAAGGCACATCGAGACCCTGGCCGCACGTTCCTGAAGTTTTGGACCAGTCAAAAACCGTGCAACCTGTAGGGATGAGCAAAGAATTCAAAAGCATAAATGCACGTGCAGATCATGCTTAATAACTCCAGCTGTATATCCAAACAATACGAAAGTTGGCAGATCCCAAGATGTATGATTCTTGATAGTGTATTCCATTTTAGGCAATCCATTAAATGGTTGAAAGTTATTAAGGTGCAATATTTTAGGTTCAACATGTAAATGGCTCCTCAACCCTAACTATGGTAGCACTATCATGCTACCATAAAAAATATATATATATATATATATATATATATATAGATATATTATAGTGGCGTGGTATTTAGGGTTAAGATGTCACTTCTATGTTAAAGTCAAAATGTTACACGTTAATAACTTTGGACCCATTCAATGGATTTGCCTTACATTTGGTATGCATTGTGGGGCATAGTAACTCTCTTGATTTGGTAATCTTTTTTCGGTCGGACTTATGGTCTTTGTGCACCAAATGCTGAAAATGTAAAATCATCCATTTTGGAGGCAGCTTTGGGATTTTGTATGTGGCCCTGCACGCCTTCGTGGTGGCATGCTGCTCTTCGAGATGGGTTGATTGAAAGAGCTTTCATGGTCCAACATGGTGCTTTTCATTTGGTGAAAGAATATTAAGGCATTCAAAGTTATGCTACTTTTAATTTCCCAGTATAAGTCAATGGGAAAAATTATATGTATGTTTTACAACAAAGAATGGGGTTCTAGCCATCTCATTCCACCTGGTGGTCAAAGAATTTGCAGCCTCATGGTTCAAGAATCTTTGTCCCGAGAATTCTTTGATTGCAGGTCCATCATCTTGTTTTCAGATTTCCGATCTTAAAACACAAATATATTGGCTCAGGGGTCACTCCTGAAGTAAAACTTGA
The DNA here is from genome assembly GCA_016271365.2 of Neoceratodus forsteri. Lineage (NCBI taxonomy): Eukaryota > Metazoa > Chordata > Ceratodontiformes > Ceratodontidae > Neoceratodus > Neoceratodus forsteri. The sequence goes on along the minus strand of CM057451.1, from coordinate 839,178,564 downwards.
TGGGTTTTACTCAGGGTCTCTGATCTACGAGCCATGCCTTTGGTTTCATCCAAAATGGTAAAAATAGAGTTAGAAGCTTTTAAATTTGATCGTGGCTCACTAACCATCTTTGTTTGCTGATTCAAATTCTTTGATCGTAAGAGTCTTTGATCGTGATCTTGCATCGCACCTAAAATACAATTTTCTTATCTAAGGGGTGGCCTAGGAAGACAAATGAGGGTGTGTTTTGATCAGGGGCTCCGCTCTATCGAGGTATGGCGGTGGTTACATCTAAATCGTCCAAAACTCACATTTCACCATTTTATATTCTTTGATCATGAGCGGCAATTTTTCATCGTGAGCCTGCAGATTCTTTGATTGTGAGATTCTTTGATCATTATCTTGTATCGTGAGTGAGGGATGAGATGGCCCTTTGAAAAATGAAATTTTCTCAGCTCAGGGTGGCCTAGGAAGACAAATGAGGGTGGGTACTGCTCAGGGGCTTTGTTCTGTTGAACCATGGTGGTGGTTTGCCGCATTTGTGTCAAAATTTTGATTTTCAGCATTTTTTATTCTTTTATCGTGAGCCTGCAAATTATTTGATTGTGAGATTCTTCAATCGCGATCTTTGATTGTGAGATAGGGACAAGATGGCCAGAATTTATAATGCATTAAATAGGCCAATTTTACTAATCTTTAACATAATATGTCTCAGAAACGGTCTGGTCTTTTTACTTGAAATTTGGAGAGTGTTTACAGCATGCCATCTAGATGTCAATTACCATGTTTACATGTCAGACAATATATTTTCTGTGGAGATATTGCCTGGCACACTTTACACTTTGTGGACAGTGTTTTGCATTATTGTGGTGGCTTGAAATTGATAGGGTACCTAGCCTTAGTGTCATGTATGCACTTTTCAGTCATTGTGTCAGTAAATGTCAACAGGTGCAGAATTGTGCAACTCTGCAAATGAATTTCTCAAATTTTAACATGTTATATCTTGGAAATAGTTTGGTCTTTTTACTTGAAATTTGGAGGATATTCTTGGCATGTCCTGTAGATGTGAATTACGGTGTTTATGTTTCAGAGAAAATTTGTTTTGCAGAGATATTGTGTGACACAATTTATGTGTTGCAGACAGTGTTTTGCATTATGCTGTTGGCTTGAAATTGATAGGGTACATTGCCTTAATGTCATGGATGTAGTTTTCAGTCATTGTGCTTGTTAAATGTTAACAGGTGTGGAATTCTGCATCTCTGACGAATGAAAATCTCAAACTTTTATATGTCATATCTCGGACACGTTTAGGTCTCACAACCCAATGACACAACCCATCATCTGTCAATCTGGGGATGATTGGCAGGTGGGGAGGACAACCCTAAGATTTTTATTTCCTGACTTATTTTGTTTTAACCCTAAATGATGCATAACACAGTTTTTGCATAGACTATAACTCAGTTTAATGCATTAGATTAGGGTTATTCCCACCGACAAAAGTGAGGAAATTCAGTGTAGGGTTGAAGCCCCTTGGTCCCCCTGCCCACACCCCAACTGGCATCAGGGTGCGCATTAGGGTTATCAGCCATAACTCTCACCCCATCACATGTGAAAAAACAGAGGTGTAGGAGAATGGGGTGAGAGTTAATACAAACAACACTAATGCACACTCAATGCCAGTTGGGGATGTGGGCAGGGGGCCAAGGGTGGCTTTCAACCCTAACACCGAATTCCTTACTTTTCTTGGTGTGGAACAACCCTAACTAATGCATTAAATGGAGTTTTTGCCTCTAATTTCCTTCTTTTGAGAATGATAACGAGAAATAGTGAATGTAATGTGGCAGCGGGACCCACCACATGATGTCTTGTCACATAGTAACATTGTGCCCACAAACGCAAATAGTAATGCAGATGGTGATGCTAAACAAAACAGAAAGAGAAACAGTAGTGTAGACAGAAATGTTAAAAACAACGCAAAATCAAGTGCAAATGAAAACGCAAAGGGTAACGCATATGGTGCCATAGAAGTGAACAGTAAGTGAAATGGAAACGGAACTGCAAGCGAAAACGGGCAATGGTAACAGTAATGTAAGTGCACAGGCTGGTTTTCCCCTAAGCTGCATAAAGAAATACAGTGAGTACAATGAATGTATGCATAATAATGGTTCTCGGAGCAAAATGAGGAGTTGGAATACAAAATTGCTTATATCTCAGGAACCATACGACGAGAAAGAAATTTAAAAGTCATATGATTTATGACTTTCCTGCCTAACCCCATCAGGGGACTAAGCACTTTTCAATGAAAGTCATTATCTCGCACCGTTCGAGATACGGGCCCTGAAAGGCGTGGCAAGCGCCGTAATGTTATCCTATGGGAAAAAAAGAAGTTCGAGTGCCATAACTTTGGCTCCCTGTAATATATTTTCACCAAACCACAAAAGACACATCTGTGGGGTGTTGGCTGTGTTCCCTTCATTTTCAGCCAAAAGACCAAACCGTTTTTGCAGCGGGCACCAAAGGATTCCTGTAATGTGCTGGACGCCGTAATGTTATCCTATAGGAAAAGTGTCAAATTTGGAGTGCCGTAACTCTGCCACCATGTAATATTTTTCAACGAAGCACTGAAAGGCACATCTGTGAGATGTCGGCTGCATTTCCTCCAAATTTCAGGCTAAAACACCAAACCGTTCTTTTGCAGCAGGGTGCCAAAGAATTGCTGTCATTTTCCCACAGCCTAGAAAAAGTACTGTCGGTTTGCTAAAGCTTTCAAATTCATTTCACAGTGTCACTAGTGCAACAGTACTTTGGAAAGTACTTTTTCCAGAAATTTGAAAAACATATTCTGGGGTGTTTTACCCCAAAATAAAACATGGCTAGCATCCTCAGGGTCCGACTAGGTGAATACAAAAGAATTAGGTTGCTAGAGGGTCCCAATTTTAAATGCCAAGCATTTTTCTGATCACCAACTGAAAAAAAATGGCGGATTTGCAACAGTAAAAGGGCCATTTGTGAAAGTAAAAACTGCATTTGCGACACTGTCAAACTTTTGTTAACTTTTCCCATTGACTTATAAAGGAACTTGTTATTTGAATAACTTTTGAACCGTTTAATATTTTTCATGAAATCTTCAAAAGGCACATTGGGGACCCTGGCCGCACATTCCTGAAGATTTCAGACCGATCATGCAAACTGTGCGACCTGTCGCATGACAGTAAAATTCAGAAAAGCGTAAATGCATGCGCAGATCATGCTTAATAACTCCGCAGCCGTATAAGCGACCAATGCGAAACTTGGCAGATCCCAAGGTGTATGGGTCTTGATTATGTATTCCAAATTTCAGGTACATCCATCAATGGTTGCAAAGTTATTAAGGTGCAAAATTTTGGGTTTAACATGTAAATGGCTCCTCAATCCTAACTATAGTGGCACTACGGTGCCACTATAATATATATATATATATATATATATATATATATATATATATATATATATATATATATGCATGTGTATATATATATATATATATATATAGTATAGGTGCTGTCACGCTCCTATATTTAGGGTGATGAAGGTACTTCTATGTTAAACTGAAAATTTTGTGCGTTAATAACTTTGGACCCATTCAACCGGATTTTCATGAAATTTGGTTTACATATAGTGGGTATGATAGATGTCTTCATCTGCCAAATTTTGTTTTGTTCAGACTTATGGTTTTTGGTCACCAAAACGCTGAAAAATGCATTTTCTCCAGTTTTGTGGGCAGTTTTGGATATTGTCCAGGGCGCTGCACGGCCATTGTGTGGCATGCTGGTCTGTATCTTGGCATGTAGAAACAGTGTGGGTCAAGGAACATGCCATTTCTTGTTTGGTGAAACTATATTAATCCATTCAAAAGTTAATAAACTTTTAGCTCCTATTATAAGTCTATGGGAAATTTTATATGGTTATTTTGCAAAAGAAGAATGGGGTTTTGGACATCTGGTCACTCCTCACCATCAAAGAATATGAGGCTGGCAATCAAAGAATCTTTGATTGCGAGGAATTTCTTGATCGTGATGGCTGCCATCCTGTTCTCATTTTGCTGTCAGAAAAACAAGTATCATAGCTCAGGGGTGACTTCTGAAGTAAAACTATGATGGGTTTTGCTAAAGAATCTTCCCTCTGTCAAGACATGGCTGTGGTTTCTTGTAGTTATGTCAAAAATAGAGTATTAAACTTTAAATCCTTTGATCATGGCTCGCTAACGATCTTTGGTCGTAAGCCTGCAAATTCTTTGATTGCGAGATTCTTTGATCGCACTTTTGATCACGAGGCAGGGACAAGAAGGAAGATTTAAAAATTTAATTTCTCAGCACAGGGTGACATATGAAATCAAACTAGGATGGGTTTTACTCATGGTGCTATGTTCTATTGAGTCATGCCTATGGTTTAATATACTTCTGTGAAAAAGGAGTTTTAAAGTTTTTAATTCTTTGATCACGGGCCTGCAAATTCTTTTGTCGCGAACCTGCATATTCTTTGATCGAAGATTCTTTGATCGTGATCTTCATTCACGAGGGTGGGACTAGATGGTCAGATTTGGAGGACCAGATAGCCCAATTTTCACAACTTTAAAATTAAATATCTCAGAAACGGTTTGGTGTTTTAACTTGACATTTGGAGGGTGTTGAGGGATGTCCTGTAGATGTGGATTATGATGTTTAGGAGTTGGAAAATTAGTTTTCTGCAGAGATATTGCATGACGCTGTTTAAATTTTGTGGATAGTGTTCTGCATTGTGCTAGTCACTTGAAATTTATAGGGTAGCTAGTCTTACTGCCATGGAAGTAATTTTCAGTGGTTAGGTGTGTGAAATGTAAACAGGTGTGGAATTATGCCACACGGTGAATGAAAATTTGGTAAGTTTTGCATCAATAACTTTTTAGCCATGTGGATGATTTTGGTATATAGAAAGAGTCATCGTAGATCTTGGATTGTGTAAATTTTTGTGTCTGTGGCAGTTACAGTTGCTGAGTTGTGGCGCATGTTCATTATAGTTAGTGGGAAAACATTTCTGTGTGTTGTGAAAAGGCATGGTGAGCACATATTTGGTTGTGTAGAAAGATTTCATGATAAGGTATATGAGAGCTAAAAATGTATGACAGATATTTGTGGTTATGGAGTGCTGGCAATGTTGGAGGGAGCGTGGGTCCAAGGCAGAAGTGGATAAGTTGGCACTCCCAGTAATGTGTGCTCCCACCGATACATATGAGATTTAGTACTTGTGATGTGATGTTAGGCAGAAATATACAAGTTGGTTGGAGCGGGGCTTGAAGGGCCCAGTGCTCACACCAATACGTGCTCCCAGCAATATGTATGATAATCAGTAGTTGCAGTGTGATGTTAGGCAGATGTGGACAGGTTGGTTGGAGCCTGGGGCTTGAAGGGTTCTGTGCTCCCAGAAATCTGTGCTCCACCAATATATATGATATTCAGTACTTTTACTGTGATGTTTGGGAGAAATGGATGTGCTGGTGGGACCTGGGGCTCAAAGGGCCCCATGATCCCAGCAGTTGCTGAAGAATGCATTTGAGTGACTTCAGATTGGGTTGAATGCATGGGTGCTGGGTCTTGGTGGTGTCCTTTAAAGATTTTATCTATTTCTATTTCACTAGTGTATAAGTTTTTAGCCACAGACGTACTCAAAATGCTGTTATTTTTTTCACTGCCTTCCATGACACATAGCACAGCCACCATGTAGTTGATTTGTCTGAAAATTATCACATTGAAAGCCCTTTGATTAGGAACATGCCAGTTTTTGTTCTGTGAAACAATGGTGTTCCATGTCTGAGTTATAAGTGTTTGAAGTTGCCATCCCCGCAATCAAAGATTTTCTGCTATTTTGCTCACTGTCTTCTTGACACATAGCAGAGCCATGGTGCAGAACCATTGAATATCACCTGGCCTTGGCCCTGGTGCATCACAGTTGCATCGCACTCAGGCTTGCGCCACTGTCTGGCACAGTCTGAATATCCTGGCCAACTGTATATCTATCTATCTAGCTAGCTATCTATCTATCTATATATATATATAAATATGTATGTATATGTATATGTATATGTATATATATATATATATATATATAGAGAGAGAGAGAGAGATAGATAGATAGATAGATATATCTATATCTATATCTATATATATATATATATATATACACATATTTAAATATAGATGTATACTCCATTAGTGCATCAGTTAGAGTTTCTATTACAGTGACAAAAGTCTGGACATTTGGTGTTAGGACCACCCTCCACACACTAACAGGAGGTAGAGTGTGCCTTTGGTCATCGGGTTTAACTCTCACCCCATTCCATATGTAAACACACTGAGATGGTACAGTATAGGAGAATGGGGTGAGAATTAGGTCTGACAACCCCAAGGCAAACCTTGATGTCCGCTGTGTGTGTGGAGGTGGGGTGGGGTGGTAAGGTTGTTAATCCCAACACTAAATTTCTAGACCTTGTTACTGTAAAAGAAACCCTAACTGATTCATTAATGATGTTTTTGCAAAGAATTCTCTTTTGAGATAGTGTAACAGTATCCTTATTTTTATCAGGGAGTGCAGGGTCCTTTGGACCCTGCGCTGCAGTCCCTCCATAGATGTGCATATGTATGTAGGTGTGAAAGCACAGGACCCTCTGTACTCTGCACTTCCATGTGTCAAGAACAGTGACCAAATTGTCAGCATAGCCATCTTATTACCCCCACCTCATGTACCCCAGTATAGAGAAATTGTGCAAGGCAAAACATAATTATAGCAACTGCAACCCATTCTGTGCCACAGGTGTGAAAACACATTTTGGGTTGGATGTGAAAATGACAGCTATACTGTTCATGAGGTGGTTTAAAAATGGGTATGTTAAAATTTGGCATCAAAAGATTGAAAAGCACCAAAGTTATGCATGTGCATAGAAAAATTAAATGGATGCACATAAATTGGGCATTTTTATGTTGCTTGCCGCATGTGCAAGAAACATAGTGCCATCATCGGAGATTCGGAGGTGTGTCACTTCCTCCTCCAATTCAGTCAGTGAGCTGGCAGGCGCGGCCCTATAAGCCAATGCATTTTGGAGCTGTCTATATTACGCTCAAAATGCAGTAACACTCTGATTGAAAAGGAGCTATGCTTCAGTGAGCAGAGATAAAAGCATAGCTCCCCCACACGTAGGTGTGCATGCCCCGCACCTGCACTGTGTAGCCGGCAGGTACCCAATCGTCGGCTAGCTCCATCCCCAGTTGTAGGTGCCACGCTGGGAGCCCACCCCAGCATGACAATCAGTCCTTTGCCGACAGGGTGCCCAATCTCCCATCAGCTGAACACCCCCAACATCCTTGTGCCACTGGGAGCTCACCCCAAGCGTGGCAAGCGATCCACAGCGTCTTTTTTACCTGGAAAAGCAAAAACGGTCCCTCGGCACGTCTCGACCCCCTCCACAACCCGCACCCACCCACTGCACACCCAGTTTCCACACCCCCTCACCCCATACTTACCTCCGGACCGTGCGATGATCTTCGTGGACCGGAACATGTCTGCACTCTTCAAAGCCGACCGCGAACTGAGGAAATGCCGGTAGCTGTATAATGGGCTAGATGGGGGTTCAACTTTGTTGCATATCTCAGGCATTTTTGGGAATTTTTGCACCAGATTTTCAGCATGGGGTTTTGGGACCCTTCTCATGAATGATGTCACTGTCATGGCATTATTCGGGCCCGAAGGAGTGATTTAGCGCAGTGACTGTGAAATCGCCCTTCAGGCTAATACCACCATGACAGTGACATCATTCATGAGAAGAGATCCCAAAACCCTATGTTGAAAATTTGGTGCAAAATTCTAAAAATGACTGTTGTTTTACGCAGCATTGCGCAGTTCCTACGCAGGCTCGTAAGTTCATGAAATTTCAATGTTTTCTCCAGATTTTCAACATTGCCATTTTACCACACCTTCTTATGAGTAGTACAGCTGTCATTTTTCACATCTCACCCAAAATGTGTTTCCCCCATGTAGCACAGAATGGCACAGTCGTAAGCGAAATCAATGTACGGACAAATTAAGAAAATCACAGTGACACTGTTCATGAGCAGAGGTCTTAAAATGGCTATGTTGAAAATGATGAAATCTAAAAATGACTGTTTTACGAGTGTGCGTTGCGCGGTTCCTATGCAGGCTCGTAAGTTCTAAATTTTCAATATTTTCACTCCAGATTTTCAACATTGCCATTTTACCACACCTCCTTATGAGCAGTATAGCTGTCATTTTCACGTCCTGCCCAAAATGTGTTTCCGCCCATGTAGCGCACAATGGCGCAGTCGGTGTGCAAACTCAATGTATGGGACACATTAACAAAATCACAGTGACACTGTTCATGAACAGAGGTCTTAAAATGGCTATGTTGAAAATTTGAAAAAATTCTAAAATGTCTGTTTTATGAGCTGCGTATGCAGTTCCTACGCACACTGTGAAGTTCCAAATTTTCAATATTTGCACCCAATGACTTCCAAATACCTAAACAGCACATAGAAGCAAGCAACATTCAGCATTGACAAATGCTTGTTAGAAGGTATTTCACCAAATTTTCAACATGGCCTTTTGAGACCCCACCTTATGAACACTGGCACTGTCATTTCATTAGTCAGTCCCAAAAGGTGATTTTACACAACAACCCTGCCATTATTTGCCACAGGTGCAAAAATATGTTTCAGGCAGGATGTGACAAATGACAGCTAGTACAGTATGTTCATGAGGAGGTGTGAAAAATGGGAATGCTGAAAATCTGGAGTGAAAATATTAAAATTAGCAAGTTACAAGCATGCATAGAAAATTTCAATGATCATGCATAACTCTGGTGTTTTTTGGTATTTTTGCACCAAATTTTCAACATGGGCTTTTTGTTACCTCACCTCATGAACATTGGCACTAGTTCTTTCATTAATCAGTCCTGTAAGGTGATTTCACATAGCAACTATGAAATCACTTTACAGGCCCATGTAAAGAAATGACAGTGTCAGTGTTCATGAGGTGGAATACTTGAAAGCCTATGTTGAAAATTTGGTGTTAATATTCAAAAAAGTTAGAATATCAACATAAGTTCAAAATGCCATAGACAGCCATTATACAACACTTACCTTGATTCTTCAGATCACGGTTTGACTTTGAAGAGTGCAGACGTGTTCTGCTTCACAGAAGATGACAGAAGAGGATTTCCAGTGGTAAGTGTAGGGCAAGGGGGTGGGGGGTGGCTTGCTCAGTGGGAGAGTTGGGATGGAGGCAGGGAGATGAGGGATTATTTTCTTTTTACAGGATAACATAAAAGTTGTGGGACAGTTTGTTTTCCACAAGGTCAAAATCTTTATTTGTGGACATTGGGAGTGGGCTCCCCTGTCCCCACAGTGCTAGAGGGTTCATCATAATGCCAACACAGGATTAGACACCCTGATTTCAGCAAACTGAAAGGCTGCAATGGGCTTGGAGGTGCATCTGACACGGGGTGGGCATCCTGGTGTCAGAAAAAAAAGAAAAACAACAGTGGTTTCTTTGTAGGTGCCAGGCAGTTTTCATAAACTGATACAGCTTTTGCTGCAGCCATCACATGGAGAACAGACTGAGTCGGGATGGTTGGGGCAGTAGAAACACCAGGAGCCAGTGATAAACCAATGTCCAGCTGAAATCCATCTTGCAGGGCAGAGATCTGGTCCTTCAGTTGTCTTGTTGGGGAGCTGGGGTTACCTTGTGTCATGGAGATAATGAAAATCTGTATTTTGGGACACTGGGGTGGGACAGGACAAAGAGGTAGGGACTGGGAGGGCTTCTGTTTCATTGGGGACGGGGCAGCGGAGGATGGAGGGTGGGACAACATGCAAAAGGGTGGAGTGGGAGGGATTCTGTTTCATTGGATAGGATGTTGTCAAAAACATTTTGTAAAATATAAACTGCCTTGGCCCCTTGGAGGCTCTTAAAGGGTAAAACATCCTTTATCCTAAATGGGGATGAGGAATCAGAATCTGCATTTTTTTTAAAATAATGGCCAGGAAAGGTTTTGCTCTTCACACTGGCGAGGGTTTTATTGTGTTCTGATAGTGTCGCAAAATTTGCAGAGTTTTGCAAATTTGCAGCACTATTTATTAGTCACAGTTGTGCACTTTCACAAGTGTAGTCACAAATTTGTGACTCCGATGGCCAAATTAAAAAAATATGTTTCCAGCCCTTATTTTTAAATCTATTGCCATGATTGTGTTCCTTGGGCCCTGATTAGGTAAACACAACTGCTGGCATTTATAAAGGGACATTATTTTTTCAACTACCCCTTGCTTACTAAAAACAAGATGGCAGCAGCATGACAGTATAGAACTCATTTGTGAAAGTAAACAGAGTTTCGTGAAAGTAAAAGTACTTTCATGACGTATATATTTTCCTCTAGACTATAATGGGAAACTTCAAAGTTTAATATATGTTCACCAACTCTTCAAAAGGCACATCAGTAACCCAGATCCCATATACTGTGACAATTTCAGACCCCTAAAACCATTTTGGGCATCGCTCAAGCAAAGAATTTACACAAAATGTTAAATTCACTCTGCAGCTCCACAAATGCACATCTGACCATGAAGAAACTTGCCAGATTCTGAGATCTATGGTACCAGACGGGACATGCAAAATTTCAGGCAAATGGTCATACAGTTGCAAAGTTATTATAGTGCAAAATGTTGGGTTTAATATAGAAGTGGCAGTGCAACTTAACTATAGTGGCACCACCATGCCACTATTCTTTATATGTATATATAGATAGATAGATAGATAGATAGATAGATAGATAGATAGATAGATAGATAGATAGATATACATACACACACACACACATTTCCACAGTTGCTAGAGTTATAAGGTTTCAAATGTGGCTTTTGAGCAGGCTCAGTAGGGATTTTAGGGTAACCTTCTGATATGACATAAACATTCTTCTTTCACAAGCTGTTTTGAGGTCATGACTAATTGTGATATAGTGTATGGTGGAATGCAAATGTATATGGAAAGCCATACACTGCAGAAAGTCGTTCTGCTGCAGTAGTGGTGTCCTCACTAATGCAGAACTACTTTTGTTCTGCATTAGTGAGGACATCATAGAACAAGGGACTCCATCAGCAGTTGTGATTCATCCATTGCTGTTTGAGAGCCATGCACATGCGCTGGCCAGCAGCAGTTGTTGATCAAGTGCGGTCAGCAGAGTGGACCTAAAAAGTGAGAGTTTTTTTTATTTTACATGCCAACTGAAGACATCAGGACCACTATACACTATATAGAACAGTGTATGGTAAACAAACCTTACTCAGCTATTCTTCAGTCTCAAGGACATCAGTTGGCATTGTTTTCACTTGGTGGAAGAATAGCCTTCAGATTGTATGGTAACCCATACACTATCCTTTATTTTGGTCATGAGAAAAAATTTTAAGTCGTGACAGTAGCCATCTTGTTTTTTTTGTTTGCTTTTTTTAAGTTGGAAAATGTAAAATTATGTATTTTCAAAAACAAAACCTGAACCTTAGTAAACAGGGCCAATGTAGTTAGATCCTGGTGAGTTTTTTGCCCAGAAATACCTTTTCTGGGTATGAGCACTACACTACATCGACCGTCCTGGCATTTATCAGTGATGTAAAACTTTGTGCTACTCTGATGACAGCCAGATGAGGTGGTGAGCTTGGGATAGAGTCAATCGCCATCAGTAGGGATAAAGTGCATCGGGGGTAGTGTAAATCCAAGCAAGGGAATTATTGACTTGCATACTGTAAATGGAATATAAATACAAGCCCCATTACAGACTTTATTTTAGGAAACCCAGTTGCACTTTGAAATGCTCTGGGAATTAAGAAATATGCTTAAACAATTATTTAGAATGCACTCATTAGAAATGGCTTAGTTCAGCGGGGTTATAAATAGGAGGGTGGCATGGAAGCTGTGAAGTTGGAAGAGGAAGAGATTTCTGATTATCTGAATTTTCAGTTGCAGGGAGGTCAACATCTGATTTTCACTCTATAAATCCTGCAAATGTTTGTGTATACACATACATGTGTATGAGAAAGAGAGCACTTCAGCCATCTCAATGGGAGGACTCCTTATTGTAGAGGTCTTAGCTGTTGTGCAGGCTTGTGGATGGGGAACTAAGGGTTAAAGGCATTGCCTTCAATTTATAGCGAATATAGGGTTGATCCCCACTGGTAGCACCCATTATCCTTTCCAGTGCCATCACTCCAGTTTTCATTTGATTGTATTTCCATCGCTGGGGATAGAACACACAATGTTCCAAGCACTGCAGGTAATGCTGGAGTGCACACCAAAGCAAAACATCAGCCATAAAAAATAAAGCACGAGCATGGTGGCACCCAGGAGCAAGTAGTCATACTAAGTGTTTCAAATATCCAGACGTCCATGGAAAAGGTATACCACAAACTAGAGAAAATCAGCATAGTTCCTGATTATTCACATATAGTACATGGGTGCCCTCAATTCTAAACAGATTTCAACAACTCTCAAAATGTTGTTGTATGACAGCTCAAAGGTCATAAAAGTTGTTGCACTCAGGAAGGTAGAGAGGGTGGCACCACAGTGGTAGTCAGAGACAGACTGAAACACAACACTGCCACTGAGCCATTACTGATCTCTCTCTTTTTACTGGTTTTTAAACATACTGCCTTAGCTGCTGAAATCTGTTTGAAATTGATGGCAACCATATACTATATAAAAGTATATGGGAAACCATGCACCTCAAGGCAGTGTTTCCATCTCAGGTTTGTGATGACATCGTGAGACCTCTCTAGTCCCTATGATGTCATCACAAACCATTAATGGAAACACAGCCTTGTTATGTGTGGTTACCTTTTACTATTTTATATTTTATATTTATTTGCTTAATTTAAAATGTAGCACTAACCTGACACTCCAAGTCATGTGCTGTCTCTTAGTGAGGGCCAGCTCTTCATACAAACTAACACACCTTTTACAATCAGTTTTAAGTGGCTCCCTGAGCTTGTCACATACCCCAAGAGGGATACTTACATTGCTACAAAAGCCCAGTGACCTACACCACTGGTGGGGATCAGCACCAATATACCTTTTACCATACATAATAATAATAATAATAATAATAATAATAATAATAATAAATAACAATAATAATAATACTGTAGTAATAAACTGTGGTATTTTGTATTCACACAATTATTTTTTTTTATTTTTGTCTTTTACCACACATTAAGGCAAGGCAAATTTTATTTATATAGTGCCCTATCCAGGGGCTTAGGGTGCTTTACAATAAAACATCCCCAATAATTAAAATGAAAATAAAATCAAATAAAACTAAAAGCTTTCTCAAAAAATGTTTTCAGAGAAGCTTTAAAGGCCTCCACCGAGCTGGTCATACTAACATAGGGTGGAAGCAAATTTATAAAGGTGGTGCTGCTACAAACATTTTATCACCAGATCACTTGAGGCAAGAGGAAGGTACAGCAAGTAAGTCAGCCTTGGTGGAGCTTAGAGAGTGGACAGGCCAATATGGAACCAGGAGCTCTCTAAGGTAGTCCAATCCTGAACCATGTAGGGCCTTGTAGTTATCAAACATATCTTGAAGGTGATGCACAAACTCACAGGCAGACAGTACAGAGCATGCAGAACTGGAGTGACATGATCCCTCATTGAGGCAACAGTCAATATCCTGGCCACAGCATTTTGCACTACCTGCAGTCAATGCATCAGTGCTCCAGACAGCCCTAGATAAAGAGCATTGCAGTAATCTAGTCTGCTGGTAACAAAGGTATGGATGACCATAGCTAAATCGGCAGGCATCAAAATGGCTGGATCTTGGTGATATTCTGAAGACATAAAACCCAGATCTAACAACTGACGACACATGTTGTTCAAGGGTAATTCAGTCATTGAGAAAACACCAAAGTCCCTAACTGCATTAATCACTAACAGGGGCTGCCATCAACTACTGGAGTGAGCAGCATCCTATCAGTGGAGATGCTTCAATGACCCAGCTCGATCACCATAACCTCTGTCTTGCTGGGACTGACACATAGCCAGTTTTCAGACATCCAATCATTGATCTCAGCCAAACACCAGCTCAATGTACCTGAGGCAGAAAGATCACCTGTGGCACAAGACAGATACAAGTGGGTATCATCCGTAAGCAGTAAAACCCTGGATTGTACTGTCTAATAATCTCTCCCATTGGCAGCATGTATACAGAGAACAACAGGGGGACCAAAATGGAACCCTGCAAAACACCATGAGGCAACGTTAAAATCCAGAAGAAAAAATCCCAAGGACTACGGACTGAGATCTTTCAGTTAAATATGAGTGAAACCAGCACAAATTGCACCATTAGTAACTCCATATAGTTCCACAGACAATCCAATACCACCCTGTGATCCACCATGTCAAATGTTGAAGATAGGTCCAAGAGCACCAAGATGGTAGGGTCCCTTGCCATGAAGAGATCATGTGCTACCCTGACCAAAGCTGTCTCAGTGCTGTGTTAGGGCTGAAAACCTGATCAGAGAGGTTCATAGATGGACAGACTCTCCAAATGCTCAACCAGTTGGTCAGCAACCACCTTCTTAATAACCTTCCCCAGAAAGGGAAGCTTAGAGTTAGGCTTATCGTTCGAGAGAATGTCAGGGTCTAAAGATGGAAGGGTCTCACCACAGCCACTTTCAAGGTCACAGGAAAGACACCTCACTTAAACATCCATTAACAATCTCCATGAACACTGGGCCCAGGAAATCCAAGCAGCTGATGACAAGCCACATTGGACCTGGGTCCAGGGCACAGCTGGTGGGATGCATGCTGGTAAGCATCCAAAGGACCTCAACTGCTAAAACAAGCCAAAAATCACTCCAACTCAGCAAAAGTTCTTTACCAGCAGGCGATCCCTCCAGCAGAGGCTGGACCAAAGGAGGCAATACTCATCCTGATAGAGGACATTTTGTCAGTAAGGAAATGCCCTAACTGCTCATACTTTTCTGTTGAAAATGGTGTCCCAGACTGCAGACAGGAGGGATTTAACTAACTGTCGACAAAAGCGGAATCAAGTAGCTGGTCGATTTTATCACAGCAAATGATTAAGATGAAACTCTGTCTTGTTAAGATCGATTGCCCACTGATATTTCAAATACTGGAGCCTCAGCACTGCCTTGTCCTCCCCAGAGTGAGACCTCCTCCAGGTGCACTCTAACCTACATCTTTAGTCTTCAACCGACAATGCTCAAAACAGTTCCATGGTGAGCAACATCAGGAGGTCAAGGGGCAAGCATAGGAAGGTGCAATCAGGTCCAGGGCCTCAGTTAAGGGCTACATTAGGAGCCTCATCACCAGTCTATGAACCCTGAGCACAGGCTAGCATCAAGCTCAAGACATCCAGTGACTCCTGGAGTTGGCGAGGACCAAATTTATTTTTCAGATGACACTGGATAGTCTCCACAGATGGGTTAATTGACACGGGCACCACACTGAAACTCAACAGCATGATGACCTAATCATTTCTCTGAATGGCATAATATCAACAAATTAAGTCCATCATTCACGGGCTTCAAACTCCAATATTTATTTCCAACCACCTAAAAAACTTATAGTATTCCATTCTTCCAATTTTTCTTGTAATTTTGCCATTATTATAGTTATACCCTTATTATCAAAACTACATTTCTTAGTAATTGTCAATTGACTGAATTCCTAAAATAACTTAAAAGATTTTACAAAAGTGCTCAGGAATTATTTATAGCAGCTTTTGACAATGTCCACTGCAACGTCTATTTACATTTTGTAGAAGTGTTATTAGCTGCATTCCTAAATTAGAGAAGTTATCAAAGAGTTTTCCTAATGTTCTTAACTGCTTTTGTAAAACAAACACCTAACCAGGCATCTCAGAAGTGCTCCATGCTTTGCAGTTGCAGTTTAGTTTTCCTAAAGTGTTCAGTGCTGTCAATCCAAGTTATTTTTCCAGTGCTATTCTCTGTCACTCAAACCAAATGAATGCCCATGCATTCCAGCATCCATCACCAGCTTTCTCCATATAATACTTGTTACTGCTGATAACCTTGTAGCAATTACAGTATTCAAACAGCCTCTGAAGAAGGTGTGACTTCACTTTGAAACATTAGTCTATGTCCATGTGTGCACTCATAGGCACTCGGGCACTAAAAATGTTGTTGTATGTCAGTTTTTGCTTTACCTAAAAGAACTAAAAGAGTCTTATCTTAAAAAAACTATGTTGAACACTGTACCGGAATGAGGTTAGTAGTTTACCAGTTTCTGGCTCCTTATTATTCAGTTTTTCTTTTGCTTTGAGCATGCTTTTGTCCCTGCCATCTAAGGCTTTTAAGCTTGCCTCTTTCTGTGGTGGGGACTGACTGACTCTATGCCATTGAGTCATGCCAGAATCATGATCTGGAGGGGAAAAAGTGATAATAAGATGAGATGGTAGGGTATCCCCAAGGGAGGTAGTGCACATGGGAAATACTAAATGAAAAAGACTAGAGGTTCATCATGTGTTTCTCCTACTGTCCAGTCAGTTGCAGTGATTAACATTATTATTTTCTGATACATTTACAGACAAAGCCAATGAAAACAAGAAATATTTGGTACTGCTGGGGACTGAAATGTTCACTATGCAATTCCAGTCATAAGATGAATGGAAATTATAATGAAAACTACAAAGCTACTAATTAAATATTGTGTAGTAATACCAAGATTCAGAAAAAGTTAAAAATGTATTGAAAACCTACAGGGTTTTTATGTATCAATACAAAAGATAGTATCATTACAGTCTATCATTGCAAAAAATAATATTCACATTATGTATTAGCCGTTTTTTAACTATATTACAACTTCAAAACATGTATCGATCATATACTGGAAGAACAGGTTCAAATAATATCACTACATGCAGAAAAATATCAACATATACAAACAGTATTTCCCAAGCTAATTCTTAACATTTTGACTCCAAGCTTTCATTTTAGAATAGTTACATTTCTAGCCCCAACAGTTGCAAAGTTAGACTTTACAAAACACAAGTATTTTTAATGATAAATTTGGAATATTTAGGGCTAGATACTTATTTTTTAAATGAAAGCTTGGAGTCAAATAAGTAGAATTATTAATAAGATAGTACAACAGTGACTATATAAATCAATATAAAAACATAACATGCTACATATCAATACTGAAAAATGGTTCACTAAATATTAAATGTCCTGCTATTTTTAACAAATGATGTCAACATGTATAGACATGTAATAACACGGTAGACCTGTATCATTAGGATCTATACATGTTGATCAGACTTCAAGCTATCATTAAAAAAAACTGAAGTTTCTATGATTACAAGTTTACATGTTAGTTTTCAAAATATTATAAAAGATTATTTTGTAAATTGTCAGAAGATACTAGTGGTTGTTCTAATAATAAACACATTATTTTCTAGTTTAAATGCAGAAAGCTTTGTGAGCCCTTCCTTTTCCCAAATAATTAAATACTGTACCCAACAATGTCATTGTTTCAGTCATTATCCATATAGGTCCAGATATTCAGACTGCACCAGGCAATGGTGCAAGTGGAGACAAAGCACAACCGAGAGATACACCTGGGGCCAGACAGGGGGATATACAAAGGTGATGAGCCATGGCGCAAAACCATTGAATATAGCACAGAATGTGCATGAGTGCACATGCAATGTATGATGCATTCCCAGATAGGGAGGACTGGGAATGCTCAGCACATCTGTAGTTCGCGTACATTTCTCGATATTCAGACTTGGGCATGCAAATTGGGCCATAATGTATGCAAGGCACAGTGGGTTCATTGTATGTCATTACTTAGCTTCATTGCATAAGGCTGAGCAGGGCAGCCCAGTGAAATAAGCCTGGCACCCTGCTCTGCATGTGGTGCAGACAGAGGAGTC
Organism: Neoceratodus forsteri; assembly: GCA_016271365.2. Classification (NCBI taxonomy): domain Eukaryota; kingdom Metazoa; phylum Chordata; order Ceratodontiformes; family Ceratodontidae; genus Neoceratodus; species Neoceratodus forsteri. The sequence continues at coordinate 839,160,596 of CM057451.1, read as the reverse complement.
CTGGGACCCCCCCACCCCATAACCCCATCACCAGTAAAATGATAGAACACCTATCCCTGGTAGTCTAGTGATAACCTCCCTCCCTCCCTCCCTCCCTCCCTCCCAGTAGCCTGATTGGAGTAATAATGAATAAAATCCAGCCCTGGTAGTCCAGTGGTGTCCCCTCCCCTGCCCATAGCCACAATTGCCAGTAAAATTACTAAATGACTTAAATACAATCCCTGGTAGTATAGTGGCCCCCACCCTGCCCGGAACCCCAATCATGGGTAGCGCCTACAGCTAGTAATCCCTGGTGGTCCAGTGGCACCTCACCCCTCCACCACACAGGACCCCTGCCCATCCAGATCCCCTATCATTGGTGGGCAGCTGCAACCCCACCGCATACCACTTGGATGCCCACCAAATGACAATTTACAATATGGTCTATAAGCCCATTGGTCCACAGTGTGGACAATTGGCTACAGGAGCATACTGTATGGGACAATCATAAATCTGTGAATGGACTCATTCACAGATTTGTGACTATCCCATACAGTATGTCCTACAAGCCAGTAGTCCACACTGTGGACCAATAATCTTACAAACCATACTGTAACTGTCATTCAGCGGGCAGCTGGACGTATGCATGTGGGTTGCAGCTGCCCACCAATGATTAGGGAATGCTGGGTGGGCAGGGGTTCTTGTGCAGGTGGGAGAGGTGGGGTGCCACTGGACCACCAGGATTATGAGCTGTAGGTGTTACCTCAATCGGGTTCTGGGTAGGGTTGGGGCCACTAAACCACAAGGGATTGTATTTGTCATTTTGCCAGCGATTGTGGCTATGGGCAGGGAGGGGTTACTACTAGACTACCAGGGCTGGATTTTATACATTATTACTGTGATCGGGCTATGAGGAGGAGGGGTACCACTAGACTACCAGCGACCACATGGGTGCTTGTGGATGGTGTTCTGAGTGGGCGGTGGCCACCCATGGCTGACAGCTGCTGTGTTGTGCCCTGCAATGCAGCAGCCCACCTGTGGGTATTCAACACTTGAGCCTTTTTCTGGCTTATCTTTGTGTCCCAGTGTCACGGCACATCTAGTGGTTGTGCCAACAGTTCGCCACATCCTGGGCTGAATATCAGGATATACCATGCGACACGCCCCATTCAGATGCAACACATTCATTACCAATGCGCTCCAGTGCATTGGGACTTATGCTATGCAAGTCCCCTTTTGAATATTGCACTGGGGTGCAATGCAGGGGTTGTGCCAGTGCAACTCAGGTGTGCCAGGTGCAACCCTTTGAATATTTAGGTCACAATGTGCACTGTCTGAATTTTCCTGGACTATCCAGCCAAAACATACTTCTATCTTGGTATCTACTGCTGGACATGATAGTTACATTTTCCACATAGTGATAATCTATTCTGAAAAATGTATCTACTGTACATTGGACCTGGTGTGGAGCTGCTATAATCTGTATCACATAAGCTGGTCAAAATCATAAATTCTGTTGGTCTTTGAAAGCTCTGTGGATTATGCAAGTATTTGTTTATATATTAACTTTACAGTATAGTACATCCGGTGCTTGGATCTTCTATGCAGCTTCTGTGTAATCATAACTTTAACTGACTTTTAAATTATGCACTTTGCACTTTTAACAGAACACAGGAAGCTGTAATACAGTAGCAGCCTGGACTTAGGCATCTACTTGTCATCATGAAATTATCACAAGAGATGCTACTAGGATGAGTTTAATATAATTGATTGGGTATTAAGTACAAAATGTGGGAGTCATTGTGCAGTGGTTGGGTTATTTTGTCCAACTTGTTCTGATGACATCATTCCTTAATGCTGCTTAATGGCACTGGAATAGCTTCTACCATAATCAGATGCTCATCAGAGCTACCCTGGACAATTTCAATTTTTATCTTAGCTGAAACAAAATTTTAAATGGGCTAAATTTAATTTTAGTAGATCAGAGTCTTGGTGAAAACCTAGTAAGTATATATGTTCAGAGTGGTCTCCTGACCCAATATTTAAAGAAATAATTTCAGAGAAAATGTGTTGAGTTGACATTGGTGATGTGTAACATAAAATGCATAGAGTACATTGGATAAACATTGGATATTATTTAAACGCTGATCATGAAATCAAAACTATTTTAAACTATAATGGCTGGTTTAGCATCCAGTGGTTCCCAGGTCCACAATGATATGCAAAATGTGCATCAGACTTACAACTACTTTAAGTGTCTTATTCAATATTGTATGAGTCATAGTCTATTCAACCAATGGAGTACTTTGGTCTGTGGAATATTTCCAGTGTATGCTACTTGATGGCCTGGGGGTGCCATGATTCATAAATTGATTCAGCAGTAATCCTTCTATTGTTCCAGAGGTTTGTGAATTAATAAATACTTGGAAACGTTTATGGAATACAAAGTTGTTAAACAATGCAAATGGTACTGCAACACTAACGCACATGGACTTAATATGAAATGTGTTTAAAATCAGGAATCCACTGCTATTGTAGCTAGGAGTATTAAAATAGACTAGCACAATCACACTTATCACATACTTTAACAAGACCTGTAAAGCATTATAGCACTGACCATAGAATTTTAGTATTTTAAAAGTAGCATAAAGTGTTTTGAAGAATATATATGAAATAGAAAACCTGTCAAGTATGCATAAACATCACAGCATCAATTTTCTGCTGTATCAAGTCACTCAAAACTGTTCTCTATCTAGCTCTGTAACACTGGCATTCTCAGGAGACTGGGAACTTTCCCCAACTCATACCCTTTCTCCAAACTCAGGACTACAAACAATAATATTGCATGCTTCTTGACCGGCCTCCCCTGGATGACCCATCACTGTACCATCTATGACTCTTTCAACTGGCTCACCCTTGAAGGCAAGTTCCAATTTAAAATGCTCTCTTTCCACACAAAATTCATCATAACGTGCTATAAAACACCATTAATGCCCTTTTCTCCTTATCGGTTCACAAGCACAGTACAAGAGGCAACCTGTCATATCTTCACACCCTTTACCGCATCAAGCATGAGTAGAACTCCATCACATACAAGGGCCCTAGGTTTTAGAATAAACTTCGCCCTGAACTTCAGGCCTGTACTTCATTTGGCTCATTTACCTCCTCCTCAAGGACCACCACCTCCAATCAATCAATCACCTGTGCCTGCCCCAGTAGGCAACCTCCCTGAATATCCACTAACCCTTGAGTTACCTTAGAGTTTATATGTATCTTATATTGGCTCCATTGCTGTGTGCTCTGTATTTTTTCTAATCTAGATGATCCTGTCATACACACTATTCCTATTGTAAATACTGTAACATTTTGCAAATATTGTTTTATTCTGTCATCATTGAATTTCACTACCACTGGACATTTGTGAAAATGGGTATTTTGCTCACATACTTTCCAGTATAAAATAAAATGGAATTGAACTTGAAATAAGACTAAATGATTAGCCCCTACTAATAAGGCCTGTCATGACAGTTGGACTGCTGTGTGCTGTATCAAAGCAGTAACCTACAACACAGTGTGCTGTTCTAGACAATTAATGCATACCTGGAGAATTAGAAGGCAGGAGGCCTACAGCTGAGTGACATTTGAAACACACAGGAAGTGCATGCTGTCATCAGAGGGAACAGCATGTTTGCTTTGAATGTTGGCTAGTGAGATTTCTATCTGCAGCCAGAGTCAGCCTGAAGCAACCTATTATTACCTACGCTGCGCTGTCATACCAATAGAGACCGATAGAATCCTCTGCAGAGAGCCAGCACACCTGGGCACCCTTGATTGAGTGCGGCACTGCCATAGCGGAATTGTGACTGGTACGCCCGCTTGCCTGCTTTGCTCTGATTGGGGCACCTTCTCTATAGCCTGTTACAGTGTTCCTTCTTAATTCTGATTTCTCAGCTCTTGCTCTGACCTGAAATTTTCTCCCACCCCACCACCCCCTCTCCCAGGCCTCCTTTAAATACACTCATGATCCGCCTCCTATATCATATTACTGCTTCATTGGCCTAGTTTGACTGCTGCCAACCTATGATTGATATCTGGGTGTGGCCAATAAGACTGCCCTTGTGAATATCTCTTGAGCCCGCCACTAACTAAGCTGCTCCTGCTCTCCTTGTTCCCTTTCTGCTGTATTTTCTCATCTAGGTTTCTAGTGAGTACCTAGGTGGGCAAATTACTCGCCTAGAACATATTGCACTAATACAAATCAGAGACCACTCAATCTGGGACCATGGCTCTCCTTATTGTGTTTTTATTGCTCCTAAGGTGCAGAGTTCTCAGCAATACAGTGCAATTCGAAGTACCTCAATGCAATTCAGTTCTCCAATGTATCTTATCAATAATTAATGTTATAACGGTCTACCCTCGCAGACACTATGTCATTCTCCTCTCTCCCTTTTAGCCTATTCTCCGGTTAACCTACACCCTTGCTACTGTCCTCACCTATGTCTATTCAAGCACTTACATTGATCATGATCAACTGTCATTACAGTAATGCTACCTCTTGTGCAGCACGATATGGGTTGCTGCTGAAGAAATAAAAAGCAGTCTCCATTCTTATAAGCTCCTTAAAGAAAGTTATACTTCTGCTTCTTCTCTGCTCAGGAAATGTGGAGCTCAACCCTGGCCCCCTACAACTTACCTCGCCTATCGGATTTTGCTGAGGCCACAGGTCTCAAAATGATGATGGTCAACATTTTAAGCCTGCTTAAAAACTTGTACAGCTGCAAGCCTGGCTGTACATATGTTAACCCTGACCTTATCATAATTACTGAGTCATGGTTAAAAAGACGAACACTGATCAACAAATATCACTGCAGGGCTAAATTTATTTAGAGCAGATAGAGAGTCTAGAGGTGGGTGTGTGGTTATCTACGCCAAATCTAAGTACTCGGTCACCAAAATTAGTTGCAAATCTCTAGCCAAGGAATTTGAGTTAGTTTCGCTGGGCTCTTCATCTCCCCTCCTCAGAATGTATCACTATCCTAGGTGGCTATAGACCCCGTCCTGGTGGTGATGAAGTCCTTAATCTTTTGAAATCCATGTTCGTAGATGCAAAAACTGAAACAATATTTCTAGGAGATCTAAATATGGACTGGCTGTCACCTAAATCATACAGCCTCAAATCCCTTTGTGAGAGAGCTAGGTCTTGGGCAATTAGTCAGTGAACCCACTAGGAACAACACTCTAAATACTGCCAACAGTTCCATTCTAGATGTGGTACTAACCACCCATCCAATCAAAATATCTCATTCGGCAGTGTTTCACAGCGACATGAGCGATCATGGAATTGTTGCTTGCATAAGATCTCAAATTAAGGGCCCGCCGCAACCCATCTTTATAACAAAAGATCTTTTCACAAATTCAGTGCAGTAAACTTCCTATCTGACCTGAGCATGATCAGATGGCAAGATCTTTCCTAGCCAAAGATGTCAACAAGGCAGCTTACATCCTTAATGACAAACTCACTACAATAATAAATAAGCATGCCCTTTCATCAAAGTAAGGGTATGGAACAATTCCAACCCCTGGTTCACCTCGGATCTCAAGGCAGCCCTTATAGCTCAAGATAAGCTCTGGGCTAAAGCTAGACATTCCAAAGAATCTTCGGATTGGCAGGCCTTTAGAACAGCCAGGAATAACTGTGTGAAAAACTTCGCTCTGCTAAAGCTAACTATTATATTTCTACTCTCGAACAAGCTAAAGGTAACCCTCATAAAATATGGAAGACTATCAAGGCTATAGAAGGATGGCCCATGGCCCCTCTGTCCCAACAAAGATAGTTGCAAGTGGCAAGATTGTGGAAAACAAGTCCCTAATCCTGGAGGAACTTAACTCCCACTTTGCCACAGCTGGATTAGCTTTTGACTGTCACCTTATGCTGGTGCTGTGTGAGCCAGCATACCCCTCCCTCTACATCTAGTCCTGCACCCAGCCTCTTCCAACTGCATGAGATAACTTATAAAGAAGTAGAAGATTCTCTTCTTAACTTAGACACCAAAAAAGTGCAGGGGACGATGGCTTGGAACCCTTTTTCCTAAGGTCAGGCTCGCCCATCTCACTGCCCCATTCTCCACATCTTCAATCTTTCCATTACATCTGCTACTGTGCCGTCCTGCTGGAAATCAGCACATATCCTCCCTGTATTTAAATCTGGTGACCCATGTGATGTAAACAACTATAGGCCTATCTCCATATTGCCTATCCTTTCTAAAGTTCTCGAAAACTGATCCATATTCAGTTAAAATCTCACTTGAAACCTTCTCTCTCATTAACCCAGCTCAATTTGGCTTCGGGCTAATCATAGCACAATCACTGCACTAGCAAAAGTAACCAATGATTGGATCTCTGCTATAGATGCTAAGAAGGTAACTGGCGCAGTCTTTTGGACCTCAGCAAAGCTTTTGATACTGTTGATCACAAACTATTAGTCAATTGCCTTGCAAAGTTGGGTGCCACCACTACCACCCAGTGGTTCTCTAGCTACCTAACTGGAAGATTCCAAAAAGTAAAGGCGGAAGGCTTTTTTCTGCTGCCTGCCAGTTGCAAGAGGAGTCCTCCAAGGATCCATCTTAGGCCCTATCTTGTTTTCTTTGTACATTAATGACTTAGGTGCTAACATATCTACGTCCAATCTGCACTTTTTGCAGATGATACTGTGTTGTATACTTCTGGCTCATCGTTATCTGAAGTCAAGGAGTGCTTCAAGAGGACTTTCGCACAACTTGAGCATAATCTAATAAAGGCAAAGCTTCTGCTCAATGCTAAGAAGACTGAAGTGATGATATTCTCCTGCAGTGCTGTCACAGGCCCCAATACCCTTGCCCAAGACTTCATTGTTACCACGCTAAACAAGCCTCTGGAAGTTGTAACCAAATTTAAATATCTGGGTATCTGGATCGACAATAAATTATCTTTCAATGACCACGTTGAAGATGTCTCTAGAAGGTTAAAAGGAAGGTAAGGTTTCTTCTACAGAAATAGGCCCCTTTCCCCTTGAAACTCGAAACAAGCTTGTACAGGCCACTTTTCTCCCCCTACTCGACTATGGTGATGTAATCTATTCCTCCACCACTCTTGCAAATCTAAGTAAACTGGACATCCTTTATCACCATGCGTTATGGTTCATTACCAACTCCTCTTACTGTTAGCACCACTGTGAGTTATATGCAGCTGTTGGTTGGACATCCCTTACTACTAGACGCCTGCTCCATGCTGGGCTATGGACTCTTAAACTGCTCCTGCAGAAATTGCTAAGCTATCTCTCTGCCCTTATTAGTATCTCATGAGTGCATACTAGTTAAGAAAATCTGACTTTATTATGCTTGACATACCAAGGACGCAGGACCTCCTTTGGTAAACGTGCTGATTGCATATGCCCTTCCTCCATTTGGAACTAGTTACAAACTGTACTGAAACTAACTAGCACAGTTTCAATAAACTTCTACAAATCGCTAAGTTCAGCCAAAATAAAAGACACCTGTAACTGTCATTAAGTCTCTTCCTTCCCCATGTGTGCCATATTTATCCACTGGTAAGGTATAATTGCTTTGTCATATTAACTGCTTTCCTTCCCCTTCTACTCCTGGCTTTATCTATGCTTACTCTCCACTGCTACTCTATCAAATCACCCCCCATATCAGTTGTAGTCTGTTGTTTGTTCTAGCTGCCAAAATATATGTATTGCACACACCAGTCATCATGTTTCATTTATCAGTATGCAACCTGTAAGTTGCTTCCTGTCTCATATTAATGTTTACCACCTGTGGTCACCCTATGTGGTACCCTTGTATGTATATCCAGCCTGTATCATGTAATGTGCATTTCATGTATATACTTTTATTACCTATCTATGTTTGTACTTTAAGTGTTTATGTCACAGGACCTCCTTGTGAATGAGCTTGCTCAATGGAGTTTTCCTGCAATAAACTTGAAACTTGGAAACTTCTTGAAGGGTCAATGTTAATCTGTGGCTTCTAAAGCACCGACCCCATAGATGTATGTGCTTCTGCACCTGAAGTACTGTTTGTATCTGTGGCTGCAGGGGGCTTGTGCTTTGGCATCCAGAAGTGGCTGTGCATTTCTTGCACAGTGACTCCGATCTGTGACTGCAGAAGAACTGGCCCTCACAGGGAGATGGCAGTTCATTACAATGCCTCTACACTTACAGATAGATGGGAGCACAGGGCCTGTAGGCCCTGCACTCCAACAAATGGATACCATTATGGAGTGATGGGAGCGTGATGGAAGTGCATGGCTCAGAAGACCTGCACTCACACAGGAGATGCAACCACAATATAAGACTAAGATGACACTTTCTCAAAAAGTAAGGAAATTCATTGCAAAAGACTTTGTTAGTGCATCATTTTGGGTTGAAGCAACTAAAGTATGGAAATGAGGCATTAGGGTTTCAACTCTAACAAACTCCCACCACTACCAACCCACCCCACCCCCACCCTCACGATGTGGTCTCCAGAACTGGACACTGTACTCTTGGTAGGTAGGCCATGTACACCGTTCTACCTGATCTAATTCCTTAGTCAAACAGTCAAAGAAGTCTATCAGATTTGTTTCACATGACCCCCACCCATGAATCCAAGCTGGCTTGTATCTTGTAACGCATTGAATTCATGATATTCCACAATCTTTTCCTTCAGCAGCTGCTTCCATTAACCTTCCCACCATTAATGTTTTGGCTTACTGGCCTATAAGTGTCAGCTTCCTCCCTGCTGCCACTTTTGTGAAATGGGACTACATCTGCCCTCCTCCAGTCCTCTGGAACCACTCCTGTTTCCAGCGATCTGTTAAATGGGACTTATGGATTTGCACCCAGTGCCTCTGTGAGTTCCTAAATACCCTTTTATGCACCCATCTGGCCCTTTGATTTGTCCACTTTCAGATTTGTGAATCCTTTTAAGACTCTCACCTATGAAGGACTAGTACTCACCTCTATCTCTAAAACTCCTGCTACTTTTTTTGTGGCCCTCCCTTCACCTTCCTCTGTTAAAACTAAATAGAAGCATTTGTTCAGGATGTCTGCCTTTCCTCTGTAATACAGATCTTTTGGAATGTGGAGCTCAGCTCTGGAGACTGTGGAGCTCTCTACTCTAGGGAACAGCTCTGGAGGAGGGGCACTGCCTCATCTGCAGAAGCATAGCAGAGCTCCATGGTCTGCTAGTGGCAGTAAGGTAAAAATATCTCAGCTGCACATTCATCTCAGCAGGAGCTCATCCCCACACCGCCACTCCCAAAGACCCACTCTTCAGGTGGATGAAGAGTGGTTGGGAGTGGAAGAGTGGAAGGATAACTATAAGAAGTTTGTCCAGCCCGGTACCATGCAGATGGCAAATCACTTCACAACCCTAGAGGAGGTTCAGGCACCTGACTCCATTGGGGGACTCCAGGTCAGTTGATGGGAAAGGGCAAGACATGTGATGGCACCCAAGGTGCAAGGCTGGCAGAAATGCCCTAGTGGTTAGGGACTCCAATGACTATGAGGTAGAAAGGGTGGTTGAGGAGAGGTGGATGAGGCAAGATGGTCCAATGACTTCCTGGGGCATCAGCTTTCCAGGATTTAGACAGGACAGGGAGGATGGTGCAGAGGGACATGGGGGAGCAGGGGTGCTGGTACACCTGGGTGCCAATGATCTTGTGAACCAGACAGTGGAGATGGTGAAGCAGAACACCCATAGACTGAGGTACAGATTGGTGGCACATTTAGTCTCCCTTGCCTTTTCTGAAGTCCTCCTGTGTGGAGCAGGGAGGGAAAGCAGCATAGGATAAGGAGTGATGTAATACTGGAGTTTAACATTCGGCTTAGGGGATGGTATCAGGAAATGGGTACCACTTTGTTGGGGACTGGGAAACTTCTGGGACACTAGACTCTTCAAGGGTGATGGACTTCACCTGAAAGAGAGGACCAGCACACTGGGGCAGAAGTTTGAAATCTATAGCAGATGTTTAAACTGACTGTGGAGAGACTGGGTCGGTCTAGATGAACCTCAGTGGCTGGTGAGCAGAAGGGATCCTAACTACTACTCTCCTGAATCTGGGATATTGTAGCAGCAAAGAAGGTACAAAGAGAGTTGTGTGTATACTAGACCAAGGGAAGGGCAGTGGAGAGGGAAATGCAAAGGTGAAAAAGCACCAACAAAGGGGGAGAGGACAAGGAAAACAAAAGGCCAGTATCAAAGTAGGATCAGGGCAGATGGAAGGGATATGCTTTAACACCAGGAGCCCAGTTAATAAACTCAGCAAGCTCCAGGCACTGATAACAGACACTAAGGTTGACCTTGTGGCCATCACGGAAACGTGGCTTCAGATAATAATGACTGGGAGAAGATGGTCCCTGGCTACTCACTGTTCAGGAGGGATAGAGGAACAGGTAGAGGGAGGAGTTGTCCTTTTGTCAAGGACAGCATCAAGATGGAGTAATATGGATGCATCAGGGGTAGTAAGTGGGAGGCTGAGTCAATGCAGGTACAACTCTCAGCAACCTCAGTCAAGAAAATATCCTTACTCGGTATTACTCGGTGTTAAAAGGTATAAAAAGGCAAAGCCCACTATGACCACCTTCCTGCACAAACAGGGGATTTAAAACCTGAGTTATTTAAAAGAATGTGTCAAGAGACCTTGAATTTACTTTTAGATTTTATGTTAACTAAATATTCAGGTAATGAGTTCCAGAGTTTACTTGCTCTAATTGTGAAATAATTCTTCCTCTTGTTTGTGTTAGTTTTGGAATTAATAGTTGCCTATCATGACATCTTAGTGCTTCAGGTTTAGTAGCCCACACGAGGTTAAGGTCAGACATTCGGTTAGGATCATTCAGGATGTTAAATAGCATAAGTAGATCCTCTGGTTCAGTCAAAGTTTTGATTGTATAGATTTAAAATTTTAGCCTTTCCTGGTATTCAAAATTATGCATGGGTGTGATTAATTTGGTTGCTCTCATTTGGATTGACTCAATTAACTTTGAATCTTTCTCCAAATATGGTGCCCAAAAGGATGCAGCAGAATCCATAATGGGCCTTACATAGGTCGTGTATATTGGAATAAACAGGCCCGATTTCTAATAATGAATGATTTTTTTTATTCAATATACTTTATTGTCATTTTCATTTAAACAACAAACATGGGTATACAGATGAACAATCAGATATCCAAAAGGTTGCACTCATCAAAAAAATCAAACCTATTCTAATACAGACCATATTTATTTATTTATTTGTTTGTTTATTTGGATTTTGGTAACCGGTAAACCCACTGAGACCGGGAGTCCTTTTTAGGGCGACCCGAATTAGTTACATAAAGAGACATTTATAGGCAATATTTACAGTAATTACATATTACATACATATACATTGTGACAGCATACAGGGCTAGGACAATCAGGCAATATTTACAATTATCACCTATTTACATATACATTATGCAGCATACAGAGATAGTACAATCAGGCTCACTATTTGACTTCAGCCATGATTTACAGCTATCACATTAGTTTCATGGACATAACATCAGTAAAAAGCATCCGTAGTAGACAGCGGGTCACATTCAGACACTTGGTTATCCACCAGTTAGAAATGTAGTTAGTCAGCATAGCGGATTAGCCTTAGGCTCAGTTGAAAGAGACAGGATAGAGGGAGGTTCAGAGCAGTTCAGCAGGCATGAGACCTAGGCTTGGGAGCAATGGTTGCAGCCACAAAGACTAAGATTGAGTAGATAAAGTTTGAGTCCAGCCTTGAATATTTCACTATGCTAAGACAAAACAACCTCCCATATATTCCATGTACCCTTACTCACCCCTCTGCCAAGTGTAATCACCAGTCAACTAGTCTGGAATTATCTAGTTATCAACTTTCAACATGAATAGAATTAGGGCTTCCATAAAGTAAGAAGGCATCTAAGGATCCCCATTTATCTTGGTAAGTATTGAGCCTATTTCACATAGAAGCAATATGTTGTTCCAGTTGAAAGGCCAGCAGTATTTCCTTATGCCATTCTATCACCGACAGGAGTGATTCCTCCTACCAATGTTCCATAATTACTAGTTTAGCCATGTCTGAAATCAAGGCAATGTGAGCCTTTCTGACTCTAAGAGCTCCATGAGGGAAACTATTCAACAGGCATGCCTCAGGTAAAAGAGAATAAAGCCCAAGAATTGGGTCCAATGTTTGCTCTGATAGATTGCCAGAAATTCTGGACCTTTGGGCAGGTCCATAACATGTGATACAGTCTCTGGAGGGCCAGCACACCATGAGCAGTTAGTGGAAGGAGCTTTCCATTTTGTGAAGCTTCACCTGGGGGAATATAAATTGTGCAAGATGTTAAATTGAACTAGGTGCAGTCTATCCTGTTTACCAAACTTATACGTGTTTTGCCATATTTTCTTCCAGAAACCTATCTCAGTTATCAGGGCAACTCCTGGGTCCAGTAATAACAAATGCCATGAGGCAGATGGGGATCCAAAGATTGTAGTTCTTTATACATTTTAGAGCCTGCATGAGGCTGATCTGCCACTTGCATAATTAAAGACAGTTCAATTTTGGGAGTGGGTGTCTACAACACTTTCCTATTGAAGGCAGTAATAGCCTCCTTGAGTTGCACGTGTTGAAGACAGAGCAGTTCTGCACTTGAAATTGAGCTGACAGTTAGGAAAGGAGATTATTTCACTGCCAGGGCATAAGTCTGAGGGTTTCTTTCCTGCTAAGGGGTCCAATATGAAGTTGAAAAGGGCTTATTCCCAATTTTAAAGTGGGGATCACCCAATATCAGTTGGTCCAGAGATATGTGCCAGTTAAAGGAGAGATGTATTTGTAGCTGATGTAGTGCTCTGAGGGACCTGCCTATTGGAGTGTTCCTCAGAGACCTGGGAGTCTGAGGTTGTGAATACTAAAGATGGGAGAGCACAATGGTTCTGTGCAGCCAAAAACCTCTCAATTTCTAACCATAAAGGCGTATAGTCCTGAGGGCCTTCTGTTCATTCTCCATGTACCCAATGAGCCAGTTTACTAATGTGGTGCACACTATAGTATGTGAAAAGGAGGAGCTGCAGCCCACCCTGGGTTTTGGAGCCGTAAGCTTGAAATAGGCTCATCAAACCTCAATCCCTTCCACATAAAGATATTGAGCATTTTGTGAAGTTTGGAGAACTAAGTTTTAGGGAAGAAGAACCCAAGCATGCCCATGGGATACAGGAGATGAGGGAGCACATTCATCTTACAATATTGACTCTCCCCATAATGATAGGGAAGAACATCCATCTATCCAAGTCTGCTTCTAGTACGTTCAGTAAAACTGAGACATTGGTCTTAATCAATGTAGGTATATCTCTAGCCACCTTTGTTACCTAAATATGTCAAAGACTTTGCTTCCCATGAGAGATTATATTCAGCCAGTTCCACCTGAGAGATTCTATTATTCATTGGGAATATTTTGGTTTTGGAAAGATTGAGTTTGTAATAAGATACCTTAGAAAAGCTTCTACCTCTGCCAATAGCAATGGGATGCCTGTCAATGGGTCTTCCAAGTGAAATAACAGGTCATCAACGTAGGCTGAGAGTGCATAGCAGTGGTCTTACACCCTAATTCTTTAAATCCAGGGAAGTGACCAACTTTCTAATCAGGGGCTCCAAGTACAGATTAAAGAGGAGAGGGATAGTGGACAGCCCTGTCTGTTGCCATGACAAAGGGGAAGGGGTCAAAGAGGATACCATTGCACCACATTTGGGCTGATGGAGAGGAGTATAATATTTGAACCCACTTATGAAATCCCTCAGGGAAACCAAAGTGAACCATGACAGCAAAAGGAAGTCCCAGGAGACCCGATCAAATGCTTTCTCAGCATTCAGGAGACAAAAACAGCGGTGAATTCAAGTCCCTGAATGCCGAGGAGATATAGCAATTTGCTTATATGGTCTCCCGAGGACCTTCCGCCATAAATCCCACTTGTTCCCTACTGAATAGGTTACGTATGAGGGTCCTAGCCTGTTAGCTAGAATTTTGCAAGTATTTTCACATCAGAATTAAGCAACGATGTGTCTATAAATCTCAGGATATTGAGGATCCCTACCCTGTCTAGGTATGAGGGTAATGAGAGCCTTTAGAAAAATTAGATTCTTAAAACCCTTAATTGAACCAGAAATTATACACTTCTGTCAGCAAGGGCATAATTCTGGGAGGAATGCTTTATACAGGTTATTGGAAAAGCCATCAGGCCCAGGGGATTTGTCTAGGAAAGTTGCTCAATGGCCTGCTTTACTTCCCAAACACTCATATGACTACCTATAATTGTTACCTTGCAGGAGATAGCTGGGGAGCTCAACCAAGTTGAGATACTCAGTGATATCTTGCTCAGTGGAGAATACTGCCAGATCTTCAGAGTAGAGAGATTAATAGTATTGTCCAAGGCCAGTGACTATAACTCTATGGTCAGTGACCACTGGGCTATCTTTTCAAAACAAAGACCTGGGATAAATCAGGAGGCTTCAGCTTGTCTAATCTGAATAGCTAGTAATTTGCCTGCCCTTTCTCCCGTGTCCAGATATTTGAACTTTGTATGTTTCAGGAGAGTTCAGCCTTCTGAAACATCAGCTCGGGAGTATTGGGCCTGCAAACTGAGTAAATTAACCCAGTCTCCCGCTGGAGAACAGTGGTGAAGGGTACGCTCCAGAGTCCGAATTGAGCAGAGTAATGATTCTATCTGGCTTTTGGACTGGCAGAACTTTGTAGTAGCTAAACGAAGACATTCTCCCGTAAGGCATTTCAGCTGCTACAGACAATATCTATTCTAGGCACCAACCCTTTATTAACTCTCCAAAAATGGGAACAAAGTCCTTAACCTGTGAGAGGGAGTCTGGCTTCTGCAGCAGCTGAGCATTCAAATGCCACAAGGCATCCTTCTTGATTCAGAACCCAATATATATAGGTGATGGAGATGGGTGGAAGTGGTCCAATATGACCCATGCTTGTATGGCGAGTCTACATATCCAGTAAGGAGCTAACTAATATATAGTCAATTCTGGAGTATGATTTATTGGGGGAGTGTATTGGTGCTCATCAGGATTCAACACCCTCCAAACATCTATAAGGTCTACTCATTGCATGAGGTCTGTCAGTCTCTCTGGGCTGGAGACAGCCACATCTCCTAGACTCTGACCTATCTACAGCTGTTTGTGGAGTGATGTTCCAGTCCCTCTCAAGATAATTAACTTGGGTGGGTTAGTAACTACAAGTCCTAAAAGGTGTGTAAAGAACTGGGAGAGTCTGCATCTGGACCATAGATTGCCCCAAGGGCATATGTTGAGATTCCAATGTCCCATGAAGGAGAATGTAGCAGCCAGTGGATCCCAAATTTCCTGCACCAATTTAAAGGAAAATTGTTTTAGCGATCAATATAGCTACTCCCCTCAAGTTGTGAGGATCCCTGATCTGAGAGCTTGCCCCACCTAGCTCCTCAAAACAGGGAGACATCCTCTCTGAATGTGTGTCTTTTGAAAACAGGCAATTTCTGCTTTTAAATGTAAAAGATGCCAAAGTATTACTTGCCTCTTGCACCTGTTCTGGGTGCCCCTCACATTCCAACTCACTACAATATATGGACTACTCATGATATACTACTCAAGGGAAAATTGGATGTCTGCTGTCAGGCAGCTGAGAACCCACTGACGAGATACCTTGGGCCACCCCAGTATTCTGGGCTTGATGCAGTCAGTGTTGCTTTCGTTCATAATTAGTACAATGGACCTTTCCCAGGTGATTTCATCTGGGCATGTGGCCTTCCCTCCGAAACAGATCTATGACACAACAACATTTATACACATCCCCTTGCCCCAAAAGCCCTCTCCCTCTCCAATCCCACCCAAAATAACATTTCAACCTAGGTGTCCCTCTTCCCTAAAAGAAAAGCCAACCCCAGTTCTGAGCAACTGTGCCACCTCACACACACTGTCAGGTGATGTCTTTGCAAGTCTGAGACCACAACCCCCTCCCTACTCCCCACTTTCCTGCTATTGAAACATTGTTACAATATGACATCTCAGCAAGGACAATTGCGCTGAAGTTCTGAAAATCTAATGATCATTAGGAACTAAATAAAGGTCCAGATATTCACCACACAGTCTTTTAATGTAGTGGGTTGCTGGATTCTCGGGCAGAGAGGACCTGCTTATGTGGAAATAGAGAAACTCAAAATCACACCGTCATACCCCAGAAGTGCATACCCTAAACATCAGGTACTGCTTCTATAAAAGTTTAACAGTAATCATCAAGTCCCCTTGTAGGTACAGCACTCATAAAAGGAAACTACCAATATGGAATGTCAGCTGTTTAGGTAGAGAATTCATTCCTGTCAATAAAAAGAAACATGAGAAAACACAAAACTCAATTATGAAGGCCAGTCCCTCGATATGTCCTCGGGCCTTTGGAAGCTTGTGATGCTTGCCTTCTGCATGTAATCCCCACCAAAATACAATGGCTGCAAAAGCTTATGTAAATTTTAAACTATTGTGAAGATCATTCAATCATCCCATAAATGAAATATGTAATCTAGACGCAACGCTGGGGCAAGCAGTAAGAAGCAGTAAGGCAGATTTTCAGTCCATTCACCCTACAGGCTCCAGCAGTCCCATTTCTGTATGAGTAAACATTTGTTTGCTCAGCCCCAACTGCAATTTTAAGAACATTACACAGAGCTATTCGGCAAGGTCTGGTCATCTTGGTGTCTGCTCGGTTTGCAGAATCCAAGGAGAACTCAGTTTGCTGACTCAACTTTAATCGATCACACTAATTAAAGTCTCTCCCTGATTGCAGTTAAAGAAGATTAAATATACATCCCTTACTCACAGTACACAGGATCAGAGCAGCCATTTCCAGCCTGTCAGCACATCTTCACTTGAACAGATCTGGGAGTAAAATCTTGAGCTCTTGGACAGCTTGCTACTGAGATTCAAATGACAGCCACTGGTCTCCTGCTTGACCTGAAGCACCACTGTGTATTTCATCCTAAATGGATTCCTGGCTGCAATCAGCTTCAACACTGTCAGGTGCATTTCTTGCCATTTCACACGGACTGATTGCGGAGATCTTGTGTAATGCAAATTCTGTGTCCCTCCCACTGTACCTCTTGTAATTCTTCGACTTTAGCCAATATATGTTGTTTATCTAAGAAGTTGAGGAGTTTGAAGATTAGGGGCCTAAGTGGAGAGCAAGGTGGAGGTGGAGGTGGAGGCGAAGAGCCAAGTCGCCCTCTCTATCACATAAGAAGTACCTTTTGGAGACAGGCCAGAAATTTTCTGGCAAAGTTTTTGTAAGAAAAGTATAGGGCATTACCCTCTTCTCTCTCAGGCAAACCAATGATCAGGAGGTTGTTTCTCCTACTCCTCCTTCCAAGTCCTCCAGGTTTTCTTCAAGCTTTTGATTCTCTGGCTAATGTTCGTTGCATCCTATTTGGCTGTACTTACTTCTTCTCTTGGGAAACCAGCCTGGCTTCCGAATCACTGACTGATGGTAAGAGA
This sequence comes from Neoceratodus forsteri, assembly GCA_016271365.2. NCBI lineage: Eukaryota > Metazoa > Chordata > Ceratodontiformes > Ceratodontidae > Neoceratodus > Neoceratodus forsteri. Next base: position 839,143,050 of record CM057451.1, on the reverse strand, counting down.
TTCCACAGATGACTTAATTTGATGTAAATCATCTGATATATTTGTAATGGTTTCTTACATGGTTTGCATGAGCTCGATGAATCTCTCCTCTGATAGAGCAGTTTGCACCACTGGAGTTTTCAACAGCTGCGGCCTGGTACTTAGGTCACTTTGCAGCCTTATCCTTCTCTGGTGTTGAAGGAGGAGAGAGTGCCACAGAGGCGTTTTCTTCATATAAACCTCCATTTGCTCTTTTGTTGGAATCAGGTAGGCATCCTGTATTAATATCTGCTATTACTGAGTTGTTCTAAGATGTAGTTTGTGAGGTTAGCAGCAAATTTAAGCAGGAAAGGTGCGGAGCTCCAGGAGCTTGCTGCTGATCGTCAGACAGCCTTCATGTGACCTCAATGAATAATTTTTGATCAATGATAGAATTCTAGTTGCTTTAATCGCATTTGTCTACATTGATCTGATGATGTTAGGTGTTTATTAATTATTACCCATTGATCTCTTTCAGAATCTGTAGATTTAATGGTGACCCATTCAAACAGTAGGTACTGTTTAGGTTTTTCTCCTAAAATGAATTACAGAGCATGTTTCAATATTAAGCTCCATTTTATTGGCTATTATCCAGTCTTCTAATTTATGCAAATCAGATCAAATTAAATAAATTTTATTTTGTGTCTCAACTTCATAGCTTAAGTTTGTGTCATCCGTAAATTTGAAAGATGGCACTGAATGCCAATATTCATGTCACTTAAAAATTCCAAATAATATTGGTCTGAATACAGAGCCTTGGGGACACGGCTTGTCACACAGATTTCATTTGAAAGTTGATTAGAGACTCACACTTTTTGTGTCCTGTTATTTAACCATTCTGAAATCCATTTTGTTGTATAGTGGTAAACCCACTCTCTAGTAATGTTAATATTAGTTGTGTATGTGGAACCTTATCAAATGCTTTTTTAAATCAAACAACAGGATATCGACTGGTATGCCCCTATCAGTACATTTACTTATTGGTTCATAAAAGGAATTCAAGTTGCTTTACATGATTTTCCCATATGAAAGCCATACTGATTTGGGTCAATTAAATTTTTAACTGATGTTTCAATCTCTGTTCTGTTTCTTTAATATTTTCTCCATGCATTTGCATATAATAGAGGTGAGACTAATTGGTCTGTAGTTGTTTGTATGACCTTTATTGCCCTTTTATGTATTGACATCACAATCGCATTTTCCATTCAGATGGAATCTCCCAGTAAACAATGATTTGTTAAACAAGATGGTCAATGGAATCATTAGTTCATTGGCAGTCTCATTTTGTATTTATGTAGTCTGGTCCTGGAGATGATTTTTCATTAACCCTTTTAAAACTTCATATATTTCTTTTCTAGTATTGGATTATATATTTCTTCATGTTTAATTTCTGGGGATGACTGTAGATTAGAAACAGAAAAAACTGAGCCAAAAAAAGTAGTTAATGAATTTGTTGTACCTGTGGGATTATTTATTTCATGATTATTGTCATAAATCGGTTCAGCTTTGTTTTTGATTTTGTGCTCTTATTAATGTAGGCATATAGAGCTTTGGATCCTTTCTTACTGATAATTTAAATGCTAGCTTACTTTTTCTTTTCTGATTGTGTTAATTTTAGTAGACTTTTAAACTTATTTTTATTGTCTTTTTAGGGTTTTTATATTTGCTATAAGCTTATTCTTTTCTTTTAATACACCTACAAACCTTATTTGTAAACCTCAGTGGTATTATGCCCTTGAGTTAGAGTACAGTTTGCTTGGAAATAATTTTGTCTCTAGATTCTGGATAACTGTTTTATTTTTATCCAATATTCTTCAGCAGAGCAGGTTTCTAACGCATCATTCCTATCAATTGACTTTACTACATATGAATGTTTTTATAGTTCCCTATATCGATTGTTTATGGTGAACAGCATACTGTTATGGTCACTGCTGCCCAATGGTGGCATTAATGTAATATTAGAATTTCAAGTGGGATGTTTGTTAATATAAGGTCTAATATGTTATGTGCGCTGGTTGATTCCATTACCAACTGTTCCATACCGCACTAAGTATTGTTTCTAGAACAGACTATTCTTGACTACTAGATGCCTTACAGGTTCTCCAGTCAATATCTGGGAGATTTAAGTCTCATAATATGATTAGAATTTTATGTCTATAAAGCAGTAATAATAGTTTTAGTTCTTAGTCACAGTCAGTATTAGCTGATGGGGGCCTATAAAAGTTCCTAGGTGTTAAATTACTCCATTGGGGATTTTATTTGGACACAGGTACATTCAACTGTATCAGAATCTACTGCTAGTTCTACAGACTCTAAACAATTTGTGACGATATACATACTCCTCATCCTCTTTTGCCCTTTGTTTCTATTATATAATGAGAATCCAGGGATAATATTTGACTAATCATTAGTTTCATCCCACCATGTTTTGGATACAGCTACAATGTCTATCTACATCATGTATTTGAATAATCATTTGAAGTTCATGTGTTTTATCAGATTTAAACTTCTGGCATTAGTGGAGAGAATCTTTATTTCTTTACTTCAATTGATGCTACCAAATCTACTATTGGTGTGGCCCCTATGCCCCAATTTTTAGTTTAAACAGTTATTAATGTGCATATTTATAGATTTACCAAAGATTGAATTCCCTTTACTTAAAATGTAATCCATCCCAGCAATAAAGGCTATGATTGTCCATGAACTCTCCCCAGTGTGTAATGCATGCAGTTGACTCCTTTAATGTCCACTTTCCAGCCACTCATTAAATGTTTTTATTTTTGAAGGTCTTCCTATATTGGCTCTTTGGATGGGTAAAATTCAGATATACATATTTGACTACCATATTGCCTTATTGTGGTAATTAATGAAAGGAAGCCTGCTTTCATTTTCTCCATGGTAGTGTTTCCTATATTATTAGTCCCTGCATGTTTTGCCACCAGTGGATTTGAGCCTGCATTGGTAGGATGTTTTTGCCATTAGTTCAATATCTTTGATTTTGCTCCCTAAAACTGGAACAGGTTTGGTTAGCCTTTATCTCCATTACAGATGATTCAATCAATGTATTTCACAATTGGCTCTCCAATAACTACTACTTGTCTTGGATGGTCAGGTGGACTTATTTGTGCTGATGGATCGACTACCATGTTTATTACTGCATCATGATTACCTGTTGATGGTCTTTCATCTCTCATTTACTCACTGGGTTTAGGTGTAGTAGGATTGGGGCCTACTTTGTTACTGTTATCCGTGTGTAGCGGTACAGGTATTGTCTTGTGTTGGGGAGAGGGGTATACCCTGATCATTTGTTTATTTTGTTCCTTAGATGTTTGCAAGTTTGTGAGGGTGACATCTGTTGTTCCTGAGTGTTTTCTCAGAGGTTCTTGGTCCACATTTGTATTGGTAACTTGTTATCCAGATCTATATTACTTAATGGGTCATACATATTATGCTGAGGGATGGAGAAGTTCATTGCCCTATGCCCTTTTTATAAGAGCATTTCTTATAACTGGTGACTGATCAGAAGCCTCATCACTTTCTACTTTCCTAATTCACTTTACTGTGGTGTCCTTAGTCTTATTGAGTAGTGTTAATTGGGTTTGGTCCACAGTTTGTGTTGAAACAGTTTTATTTGCTTACTTATGGCTATGTCCCTAAGCTCGAGTTTGCACTCCAAATCCATAATTTTGGCTAACAATTTTTCTATTTCTTGGCATTGTTTGCATTTAATTCCTCTGATTCATTATTGTCAGCAAGCGAAAAGTTGTTAGAGCTTATACATAACATTGCAATCCCTCCAGAGCTTAATGCATCAAATCCTTTGTTAATATTCATGCTTAAAACTGCCTGTCTGAATTAAATTAAAAAGAAGAAGTTAAGGCCTTACTTTTACAGTATCACTTTTCAGAATCAGGACGTTGCACTCAGGGCCTATCCATGCTATCCTTGTGAGATGTGTGCAGAAACACATGCACAGACATGCCTTGTGGTTCCATGCATGCACTATGTGTCCCGACTCAAGCTCACCCTGCTTACTTGGGACAAACACTTAATAACTGCAGACCCAGAAGTTTCTCTGTCAGGTGACCTCCTGCCTGCCCTACACAGTCCCAGAACATAAATTAAAACTGCCTAAATGAGTTGCTTTATGAGAACAGAGTCCTCATAGCCCACTTTAGTAGTGCACAAGTTAAAAGTTACCCTTACAGGTATTACTGCATTGAAATGGGACAGCTGTAGTTCATTTCCAGAACTATTGAACTACAGCTCTAGTTCACTTCCTGTAGCAGTCTCTGTGCTTGGAACCTTTGTAACCTAGACAATATTTCTAGAGATTATTTCTCTGCTCCAAATGAACATTCTCTTCTCAGTCAGTGATGTCTCACTGTAGATGCAGTCTCACTGCATGTGAACAGAGATTTAACAGAATGCTCACTCAGGGCAAGCACTTTATAGCTGCAGACCCAGACGTTTCTCAAAGTCAGGTGACTTCCTGCTCACCCCACACGTCACAGAACACAAATTAAAACTGCCTAAATGAGCTGCTTTATGAGAACAGAGCCTCACAGCCCACTTTGGTAGTGCACAAATTAAACATTCACCCTTACAGGTATTACTGTAGTAAATGTGATAGCTGTAGTTCATTTCAAGAACTATTGAATTACAGTTCCCAGTTCACTTCCTGTAGCAGTCTCTGTGCTAGGAACCCCTGCAGCCTAGATGATATTTCTAGCTATTATTTCTCTGCTTTAAACTAACATTCTCTCTCAGTCAGTACTGTCTCACTGCCAGATGCATTCTCACAGCATGTAAACAGAAGGTGATCTATAGGTCTCCATGGAAAGAGGATGAAAGAGACAGGGTGCTCACAGAAGAACTCAAAAGAGGAGAAGCAAAGGGGGAAGTAGTGGTGGTAGGGATCTGAACCTCCTGGACATCAATTGGAATGTTCTGGTGGTCAAGAACAGCAGAAGTCAGGTCATGATGGATGCTTCCAAGACTGTTCACTGGTGCAGCTACAGTAGTTAAGGAACCAACCAGGCAGACTGCAATCCTTGATGTGGTGCTCACAAACTCAGAGGTGTTGAAGCTGTGGGGGTGGGTGAGCCACTGAGGAACAGCTATCATAACTCTGGTTTGAACTGGCCCCGGGTCTGGCAAACTGCAATTGAGAGCTGAAGTCCTTGATTTTAGAAGGCCAGATTTAATATCTTAAGAAAGCTGGTCAGAGATAAATGAGTTTGGATGCATAACATAGGTGGTGTGGAAGAGATATGAGGGTAATTAAGGGGGCATTCTTGAGGCATCTAAGATATGCATAAGAACGTTAACCAAAAAATAAAAATATTATGGTTCTAGGCAAGGCTCAGTGAAGTGGTGGGGCCAAGAAGAAGGTCTTCTATAAATTCAATGAACGGCAGGGGTGGTAGAATGGGAAGACTATGTACTGAAAAATAAGGATAAAGGAGGGCCTTTTGGGAAGCAAAAGCAGACTAGCTGTATATTGCAGAAGGGGACAAGAACAGAGAAAACAGTTTTTCAGGTATATTAGAGAAAAAGGAAAAAGTAGGGTGAATCATAAGACTAGTTTGGAGGGGATATAGAGGAGGAATGGACAGAAGGCTACCATCCTTAATTATTACATTTGCCCAGTTTTCATTATGGAAGACAGTGGGCCTTGCTGGAGACTGGCATCAAAGCAGCCACTAAGGGAGTCCCCAAGATGATCAACAGATGGAGGTGGAGCTGCTTTACTTTTGTTACAATTGTTAAGATTTTCAGTGCAGGAAGTGTTTAAACCCTCAGAGGCTGAATACTGTTTTCTGTGTCTGCCCTTCTGCACAGCTGACGTGTTTTGAGCTGACTGTTTTCAGAGCACAAGTCACCAGGCTGTTTTGGGGCTGGGAGGTTTATCTGTGTCTGACTTAGATGTTTGGATTTTTCTCTGTTTGATTAGCAAGGTATTTTCTCTGTCAAATTGTTGTGTATGGCACCTTGCTGACAGGAAGGCAACTCATTGCAGCGGTAGGTCAGAGCTTTTAGCTGATTGCTTCATGAGGGCACAGTTTAGGCCCAAACCCCTCCCATCCCTCTCCCACCCACCCCTGAAATAGTTCATTTATACCTGGGGTTCTGACATCATTTCCTCAAGAGGCAAGGTGCATTTCACTGTCATATCCTCTCTAGCACACTGCACTGACAATATAAGCACACACATTATATAAATACATATATTTCTATATAACACACCAATCACACACACACAAAAAACTAAATAAGGTAGACAGTTATGTGGGGAGTAGTACAATGTAATGGCTGTGGGCAGCAGTCTTCCAGGAGTCTTTCTGGAGGCTAAGATGCTGCCCTGTTTGCAAGATTCCATCTGCCCTGAAGGAGGAAGTTGCCCATCTTCAGGCCGCACTATACAGTAGCAAGGGAACTCCCCATCCAGAAAGCACCAGAGCCACCACCACTACCTCAGAGGTTGTGAAGAAAGCACAGCAGTTGGACCACAGTGGGCTCAGGGAGGGTAAGGGTGGTGGAACAGAGGCACACCAGTCAGTTGTTCCAGTCCACATTCCATACACCATTCTGGGGAGCATAGTTCCCTATGGATGCACTCACAGAGGAGACTAAGGAGGGTGCAGACAACTGTCATGCAAGGGAGGCCCTCAGGAAGGATGCAGAGGGCACTATAGGGAAAAAAGTAGCTCCTGGTGGGACTCAATTATTAGGGGATAGGAACTGGGGGAGCAGGAAAAACTGAAGTAAGGTGCCTACCTGGTGCCATGGCTTGGAGGGACAGGCTACATTCTTAGGATCACGTAGAACAACTGCACAGGAGTTCGTGAGCTGGATGTCATTGTCCACCTAGGGACAAATGACTTGGCTCATCATGAGATTAGAGCAGTGCAGAAGGACTTTTAGAGAGTTGGGAGGGCTTCAGACAAGTAGCACACACAGTATCCTTCTCAGAGGTGCTGCCTGTCAGTGGCATGGGTGAGAGCGAGGGTACTTTGCACCATGCAGTTTAATGAATGGTTGAAAAATGGTGTGGAGCACAGGGTTTGCTTTATTGGGAACTGGGGTTCCACCAGGAGGGACATCAGCCTCATACTGGCAGGATGGTCTGCATCTGTCCAGGAAGGAACAAGTCTTTGGGCAATCCGGTTTAAATGCTTCATTGGCAAGCTTTTAAACTAGTCAAGGGGATGCACTGATAAGCAACAGGAAAATCCCAGCCTCCCCAACAAAACAGGGTACTAAATAAGAAAAAGACCAAGGTAGAAAGGTCAGTGGGGGATGCTGCAACAGAAGGTAAAGCCATCAAAAATGGAGATCAATGAGTACCAATGCCCGTGGTCTGGGTAACAAGCTTCTGAATTAGTGGCCTTGATGGAGGAGGAACATCAGGATATCGTGGCAGTCACAGAAACATGGTACACACAGAACCATGACTGGGACATAAACATACCAGGATACACTATCTACAGGAGGGACAGGAGAGGTAAAAGAGGAGGAGGAGTAGCTCTCACATAAGAGAAGGAATCAAAGCAACAGAACAAAAGGGTAAACAGGAAGGAGAAGAAGCACTGTGGGTGAATTTGGAGGCAGGCAATGGCACCACAATCCGCACAGGGTTATGTATACAGACCCCTCTCACGGGAGGAAATGGACAAGGAAATGATAGAAAGTACAGTATACTTAGAGTGGCAGATAAAGGAGATATTGCTGATGGGTGATCTGAATATGCCAGATGTTAACTGAAGTGCAGTTGCAGCAGCCACTTTGAAGGGTGGGGTTATTCTAGATGCCCTACAGGGGCATGCCTTAGACAACTAGTGATTGGAACCCACTCGAAAGGGAGCAATCTTAGACCTGGTCCGCTCAAATGGAGATGGAGAGGATCACAGATGTAGAAGTGGGTAGCCATCTAGGAACTAGTGACCATCAAACAAGTATGGTTCACAATAAACACAGCAATAGAGTTAAGCCATCAAAGGCAAAAGTACTGGACTTCAGGAGGTCAGACTTTGCCAAATGGGTGAGGCTCAAGGAATGCACCAGCAAAATGGGCAGGAAGGAGGTGGAAGAACAATGGAATAATAAAAAACTGCCATCACAGAGGACAAGCCTTTGTGTGAAGCAAATAAACAAAACAAAATGAAGTAAGAAACCATTATGGTTCTCAAAGGAGGTGGCAGTGAAGGTTCAAGAGAAAAAAGAAAGCATTTGAAAGTACAAGGAATCACAGAAGGAGCAGGACAGAGAATTGCATCAGTTAAAGCAAAGGAAGCTGGGATGGCAGTCAGAATAGCAAAGGCCTGAACTGAGGAAAAGATAGCCAACTCAGTTAAGAAGGGGATAAAACCTTTTAGGTACATCAGGAGCAAAGGAAGACTAAGGGAGGGATAGTGAGGCTTAATAAAGGGGAGGAGGTGGGCAGAGGGTGACTGTGAAGGCAGAGATACTAAACAAATATTTTTGCTCAGTATTTACAAATGAAGAGGGAGGTACCTAAAACAAACAATAGGAACACTCTGGATACAGAAGTTGATACCAGCCATTTACAGAAGAAAGGGTTCTGAAAGAACTCTTAAAACTGAGGATGGACAAAGCAATGGGGACTGATGGGATTCATCCCAGAATTCTAAAAAGAACTAAGGGGTAGAACCATTGACACCACTGACTACCCTCTTTAACAAATCATGGGAGGATGGGGTGGTACCTGAGGACTGGAAGAGGGCTGATGTGATTCCCCTTCACAAAAGTGGGAGCAGGGTAGAAGTGGGAAACTACAAACCAGTTAGTTTAACCTCAGTGATAGGAAAATGATGGAATCACTTCTGAAGGAAAGCATTGTTGAGTACCTAGAGGCCAGAGGGCACAGAACCCAAGGGCATGGATTCACAAGCAGGAAGGTCATGCCGATGAAACTAATAGATTTCTTTGACTGGGTGACCAAGTAGTAGATCAGGGAGGGGCTGTGGACATGGTCTACATAGACTTTAGCAAGGCATTTGACTCAGTCCCACACACAAGATTAATATACAAGTTAGCCAGCCTGGGAGTGGGTCCCAAGATGATAGCCTGGGTAAAGAATTGGCTAGAGAATAAGACACAGAGGTAATAGTAAATGGAGTCCACTTGAGGAAAGGGGGTTACTAGTGGGTGCCGAGGGTTCAGTATTAGGACTGGTCCTCTTCAATGTCTTTGTAAGTGACATTGCAGAGGGACTGGAAGGAAAAGTATGTCTCTTGCAGATGACACAAAGATCTGCAACAAAATTGATGCACAAGGCGGGGTGGAAAGGATGAGAAGGGACTTGGCAAGGTTAGAGGAATGGTCAAATGTATGGCAGCTAGATTTAATACTAAGAAGTGCAAGGTAATGCACCTGGGAAACAAAAACCCAGGGAAGAGTACACAATGGGTGGTGAGATACTAACAACAACAAAATGGAAAGGGACCTGGGGGTACTCATATCAGATGACTTAAAGGTGGGCAAGCAATGTGAGAGGCAGTAAGGAGGGTTGGGGATACACTGGGATGTATAGGAGAGGCATCACCAGTAGAAAACAGGAAGTTGTTATCCTCGTACAGACAGCTGGTGAGACCCCATCTGGAGTACTGTGTGCAGTTCTGGAGAACCAATCAAGAAGGACATAGACACGAGGGAAGCTGTCCAGAGGAAGGCAACTAGAATGGGGCAGGGTCTGCAACGGAAGACATATGAAGAGAGACTAAAGGAGCTTAATATGTATAACCTTGAGGAAAGGAGGGAGAAGGGGACATGATAGAAACATTCAACTACCTCAAGGGAATCAACAAAGTCCAAGAGGGTAGCATCTTTCAAAATAGGAGGTGTGCAAGAACAAGGGAGCACAATTGGAAGATAGAGGGGCAGTTCAGAGATAATGTAAGGAAGTATTTTTTCACAGAGAGGGTTGTGGATGCATTGAACGGCCTTCCAGAGGAGGTTGTGGAGTCAAAACAGTGATTGAATTCTAAGCATGCATGGGACAGCCATAAGGCAATTCTAGGGGTGGGGTAGAAAGAAAGTAGGCTGCTGATTAACTAAGATCTGCAGCTTATCCATTAGGTAGGAAATGGGCAGACTGGGTGGGACAAGCAGTCCTTATCTGCCATCAAATTCTATGTTTCTATGTTTCTATGAAAGGATCTTGAAAGGGCTGACTGCTTAAAGATACATAATGCCAAAGGACCAGATGGGTTGCATCCAAGAATACTCAGGGATTAGCACCTGAAATGGCTGAACCCTAGTGGGTCTATGCCATAGCTCAATTAAGACAGGGACATTCCATAGGATTGAAGGCAGCAGATATAGTTCCACTTCATAAGGGGGGACAAGAAGCAACCTGGGAACTACAGATCTATCGGTCTAACCTCTGTCATAAGCAAGCTGATGGAGTCACTGATCAAAGAGGACCTTGTAGATTACCTGGAGAGCAACAGGCTCCAGGATAGTAAACAGCATTGATTTGTGGCAGGAAGGTCTTGTCAGAATAACCTGATAGTTTTCTTTGACAGGGTGAAGGAATTAGATAGGGGCCATGCTGTGGGTTTGTTCTACATCAACTTCAGTAAAGCTTTTGATCTGGTACCTCATAAATGACTGCTGAAGATGATGGAGGACCTGGATGTGAAAACTCAAAGTAAACTGGGTGGGTATCTGGCTAAAGTGAAGGCAGCAGAGGGTCATTGACAATGGGGTGAAATCAGAAGAGAGGGAGGCTACAAGAGGGTTCTAAGTGATCATCCTGGATCTGGTCCTCTTCAACATGTTCATCATTGACAATGGAGAGGGAATCCAGGGCATTTTTATCTCTTCACAGACTAAGCAAAGCTATGTGGGAGGGTGGATAGTGATGAGGGAATAGTGGAAGTGCAGAGAAATGAAAAAGCTAAAGGGGTGGTCAGGGGTTTGGCAAATGAAATTCAATGCCAAAATGTGCAAGATACTGACCTAGGGAACAAGAACCCCAAAACAGAGTACTGGATGTGAGGGGAGACTTAGCACTATGGCTGAGGAACAGGATCTGGGAACTACCATCAGCAACTCTCTTAAGTGAACAAGCCAGTGGAACAAAGCCCATAGCACAGCAGATTGGATGCTGGGATGTATTGGGAGGTGTACTGATAGCAGAAGAAAAGAGGTAATACTTCCCTCTTAACTAGCCACCCTGTGAACATCGCTCAGAGGCACAGCAGTTTTAGTAGCACTTCAGTGGTGTGTTAATTTTACTTTATCAGTTTGGGCAGTTTATGAAGCAAAAGCTCTGTGACCTCTTAGAAGCACTTCTGGGGTTGGGGCTACTACTTATTTGAGCCCTGCAGTGAGTAGGGTGAGCTGGAGCAGAGTGAGCATGTGTCACGAAGCAAAGATGCACACATAAAGACATGCGCTTCCACGCATGTTTGCATGGTTTAGCGGAGTTGCAGGAGAAACGAGCAAGGTAGGATGATGTAACTCCAATTGTTGCATATAAAGTAACAGTCCAACACTCTATCATGTAGTAACAGGTTTGTGCTTTGTTGTCCTTTGAGGCAGCTCCATCGTACATGTAACAGAGTACTGTGCTCCTACCAGAAATCTAATACATATAAATAGCCTTAGTGACATGCATGTGACTATTAAGTAATATGTTGCAAACACTAATGACCATTGAGGGGGATGGGATTAAATGTTTAACATGTAATATGTATAGCATAATTCAGTATAAAACATTACCTAAAGAATATAAATGTGCAAAATGTTTATATAATGAAGATTTAGAAAAGGAAATCATCCATTTCAGCAGCAGATTGGTAAATATGGAAAATAGCCAGCAACAAATGGTGGCCAGATTTAATGAAAGGCATAATAACACTAACCCCCACCACAGAACTAACACAATTGTCCTCCAATGTATTATAGGCTAATAATCCTGAGGAATGTGAATCAGTTGATGGTAATGATCTAAACAATGCCCCAATAATCTCAACCCTGTTAATAAAAACGTTCAAGGGATGAACAGGATATTGACATACTTGGTTAAGAATGATGTTCAGTCAAAGAGAAAAAGCAGCAAAAAGGAAGAAGAGCAGGAACTATCACTTGCCAATTGAGAATAGTTTTGAAATACTAACTAACATACCTCCTGATGAACAAGAGTCTAGTCCTTCTCCCGCTACACATATCCCCATGGCTAATGTTCCACCATTACAATGTGAGATATTACCACTGGAATATAATAATATGATGGAAGCTACTCCTCACGATGAAAGAATTGAAGCAAATAATGTAATACATCAAGTGGAAGTTGACCAGCAGCAGATACAAACTGCAAACAGATATTTGTTTTAGGGGACTCAATGGTCAAACATTTAGATAGGGCAATCTGCAACTAGGACAAAGCTAACAGGACTATATCCTGTTTCAGAGGAGTTAAAGTCTCTGACATTACACCTATGATCACAGATATTTTCTGTGATATTAATAAAAATGCATTTGTTGTAGTACATGCTGGTGTCAATAACATTTTGCATATCCCATACAAAAATAAAACAAGAGTTTATGGCAATAACCGATAAGATCATTGAATTGGGAGCAGAAGTAGCATTATCAGAAATATTCCCAGTACCCAGGTTTTCACCCCAGCTGAATAACAAAATTAAACTCCTCATCAATTGGTTGAGGAGCTGGTGTTTAAAGCAGAACATCCAATGTTTAGCCCACTGGGAAAATTTTGAATATAAAATGGATTTGTACTGATGGGATGGGCTCCATCTGAATAGAAATGGCAGTGCAGCTCTAGGAAAAAGTATAAAGATTGCATCAATAATAATTTAAACTTGTGAGGGGTGAGAGGGACTATGACTCTCTCCAATCGGTGTGATAATCAAGTAAACATTTTACCTGCACTACTACCCAATAACTCAAAACCTCCTAAAAATATTGCTGATATCAAACCCTTAAGCTACTACTAACCAATGCCCAGAGTTCAAAAAATAAACTCGAGGTACTTATCTTGTTTCTGCATACCAATGACATTGATGTTTGTGGTATTACCAAAACTTGGTTTTCAGAGGAAGAATGGGGTATAACCATCCCTGGTTACACTCTGCTTAATAAAGTAATAATACAAAAGGGTAGTGGAGTAGCTCTTTTATATTAAGGACCAATTGAAACCGAATGAGATCGAGTTAAAACAAGTTCCTGGCAACGTCAATGAAATAATATGGGCAAAACTATCTGCTACTCCTGCAGAATTACTTTGGCCTGGGCTATCATTCTCCCAATTTGACAATGGAGGAAACACATGTATTCCTTGATGAAATTGAAAGTATGGTCATGGAAAATGATGTCATACTTATGGGGATTTTAATTTTCCATCTATTAACTGGTCCAACTTTACTGGGGCTGGTATTCTGGAAAACAAACGTATTGACATAACCACTCAAGGCAACCTGGAACAAGTGGTGCATGACAGCACCAGGATGACAAATATACTAGACTTAATATTTATAAATTCAGATTTAGATTCTCCAGCCCTAAGGTATTGCCTCCCCTTGGCAGTAGTGACCACAACATAATCCAATTGGATTTTCATATCACTTTGAATAAGCCTATTAGTGGTATAACCAAATTTAGGGATTTTAAAGCAGATTACCACAGCATTAAAAACTTCCTAGGTCAATGGGATTGGATGAATGAGTTGGATAACCTTGACACTGTGCAGATTTGGGATAAATTGTATAATAGGTTGAACATATGTATTAACACTAGGTGCCTGAAAGGAAAAATATAAAACAAAAAGGCATAGAGTCCCTGTTTGGTGGACCAGGAAAGTCCAGAAAATTATAAGAAAGAAAAGAAACTGTATAAGAAAGCTAAAATACACCCCACTAATGTCAACAAGGTAGCATATAGGAAGCTGTTAAAAGTGCAAACAAAATAATCAAAAAGCTGCAGAATTTAAGTTAGCTACTACAATAACAGATAATAGAAAGAAATTCCATAATTATATAAGGTCATTAAATGCAACAATGTTGGGGCAATCTCAATGGAAAATGGAATTGTGAGCTCTGAAATGGATATGTCCTCTGCCTTCAATCAATATTTTCTTAGTGTACAGAGAGAGAAGAGGTATTTTCTGGTGATTTACAGGCATTACAGCCTGACCATCCAGTATTCAGCCCGTTGATATTATACAGTCAAACTCATTAAAAAATAATAGTTTGGCTGGACCAGATGGCTTGACACCAAAATTCTTGAAGGAACTTGTTGTTCAGCTGGCTGGACTTCTCTCTATCCTGTTTAATGCCTCCTTGAAAAGTGGGAATTCCATAAATGTTTGGAACAAAGCACTTGTAACCCTACTTATAAGGGAGGAAAGAAACAAGATGTAAAATGACACCTTATTAGCCTGACATCTGTGCTGGGTAAAATCTTTGAAAGGATACTGAAGAAACATAGTATACAACATCTAATACATGTAGGGCACTAGTGATTTGACTCAGCATGGTTTAGTATCAGGTAGATCTTGTCTATCTAATCTGTTGTGTTTTTCGAACCAGTTAGTGCTGCTTTGGACAAAGGAATGCCAGTGGATGTGGTGTTCCTAGATTTCTCAAAAGCTTTTGACTCTGTCTCTATTAAAATCCTTGTTCAAGAACTGATAAAACTCTAGTTCCATCCTAACATAATTGGGTGGATTGACTCCTGGCTGAGCAGCAGAACCCAATGTGTGTTAATATGGGGCTACATGTCCTCCTGGGGAGAAGTGATTAGTGGAGTTCCCTAGGGCTCAGTGTTGGGTCCTATTTTATTTAACATTCTATCATCCTCCATGCAAGTTCCAACAGCCACTTGGTGATGTAAGTATGTAGATGACTGCAAATGGGTGGCATAGTTTATGATGCAGAATCTGCCAAATTATTCTAAGATAGCTTAGACCATCTAGTTAACTGGGCACAAGAACATAAACTAGTATATAATGAACAAAAAGTGCAAAGTTATGCACTTTGGAACTCTAATCTAATTTTCAAATATAGTATTAATACTATATTATTAGAGGTCAGCACTAATGAAAGAGACCTTGGGGTTTGGATAACCAACAATTTAAAGTTTGATTTTCACACGGATAAAGCCATTAGTAAATGTAATCAAATTTTATGCTGTATTTTGAGGTCAGTAATCAGCAGGGACACTCCAGTTATTCTTCCCTTATACACAGCGCTTATTTGCCCACATATGGAATACTGTCTACCTTTTGTGCCCTATACTCCATTCAGAGAAGAAACAGATTAGAAAGGGTACAAAAAAGCTCCAGACAAATCTTGGACATTAAGGGTTTACAATATCATGACAGATTAAAGTATTTACAGTTATATTCTATGGAATATAGATGGCTGAGGGTGAATTATGTTTGGTTTTTAGAGCTCACAATAACCCAGAATTGAATGAGCTGATTGGTTTAAATAAAAGCACAACCCACA
This sequence comes from Neoceratodus forsteri, assembly GCA_016271365.2. Classification (NCBI taxonomy): domain Eukaryota; kingdom Metazoa; phylum Chordata; order Ceratodontiformes; family Ceratodontidae; genus Neoceratodus; species Neoceratodus forsteri. The sequence goes on along the minus strand of CM057451.1, from coordinate 839,127,532 downwards.
ATAAGGACACTAGGTCACATAACCTAAAATTAACTGGAGAAATAAATAAAACTGTCAAAAGAAGTCAATGGTTCACACTGAGAGTAGTTATTAACATCTGGAACACATTGCCAAGATAAGTAGTTGAAATGACAGTATGACAGTTTTTAAAACAGTTTGGGTATCTTTATCGGTGAAAAAGATTTTCTGATCCACCATTAAAGATTGAATGGTGGCAAGTTCATTTATGGACCTCAGTCTTCCAAAACTTGATCCTCAAACTATGAAACTATGAAACTCTACAGATTCCTGGTGGGACCTCACCTGAGTACTGCACCCTATTCTGAAGTTCTCACCTCAGAAAGGGTAACGATAGACTGGAGGCAGTGCAGCACAGAGTAACAAAAATGAATCAGGGCCAACAGTGAAGATTCCATGAAGAGCGCCTCTAGGCACTGAACATACACAGACTAGAGACCAGAAGGGAGATGGGGATATCACTGAAACCTTCAAGTTCCTTAGAGGAATTAGCAAAGTGAACTGTGAGGAACTATTTAGACTGAACACTAGCTCGTGGTCTTGTGGACATGAAATGAAAATAACCAGAGGGAGGTGAGGAAATACTACTTTATGGAAATGGTGGTGCAACCATGTAACAATCTGTCAGTTGAGGTGGTGGATGCCAAAACAGTTAGGGGATGCAAACAGGGTTGGGGTAGAAGGAAGGGTATAGTGGTTGCTCAGAGTGACACAATCAAAGAGAAAAATGGGGAAGGACAGGGATGGTTAGTGCCATGAAGAAACAATGGGTTCCAGGGCTTTTAGGGAACTCAGGCAGACTTGGTGAACCACTGGTCCTTTTCTGCCATCATGGTCTATGTTTCTGTGTTTCCTTGTTTTCCTGGTCCTCCTCTGGACAGTCCACCCCTTCCCTTTTTAACCTTACAATCCTTCCCCTGGTATTCTTCTTGTGCCCTCACTTGCTTTGCTCCATCTATCCTTGCCTGTTGTTTCTCTAGCCCCTCGGCTATCCCACATTTCCTGCCCCATGACTACCTATACTCTAACCTTCTCCTGCTGTCCCTCTCTCTGATATGACCCTACCAACTTCTATTAAATAGGCCCTGGATCCTGATTGTATCCCATGTACTAAAACACTGCCCCTGAATACGTACACCTTATGTCCCTTCCTTACATAAACTCTAATATCTCCTCATACTGGCTCCTGTTGTCCGGTGATATTCATTCTAACCCAGGACCAGACAACAGTATACTTAAGACAAAGAACCTCTGTGCGCAAACACTGAGGCAAGGATTACCCAAAGGGGATTTGGCTGGGAAGCCAAGTTTCAAGAAAATACAAAATCGCACATGCCCACACAATGCAAAAGCATCATAGGCTGCATATACAAATCACCACAGAATGTTATGTTGGTTCAACTTTAAGCAGAATTGCATGGTGCCGAAAGGCCTCTCACACAGTTTGCAAGGGTGCTAACAGATGACATAGACACGTGCTTCGTCCCTACCAGGACTCATCAGTATGCCTCATCTGTTTGACACCCCAGTGGAATAGACCAGCTACCCTAAGACAGTGTGTCTTGGATATATTGTGGTGAACCCATTAAAATAAAAAACTATTTAAAGACAAATAACCTCTTAATGCTTAAACACTGAGGCAAGGGTTACCCAAAAGGGCATTTGGCTGGGAAGCCAAGTTTCAAGAAAATACAAAATCGCACATGCCCACACAATGCAAAGCATCATGGGCTGCATATGCAAATCACCACAGTATATATAATCCCTTTTTAATGCTAAGGGTCTTACTGTAGTGCACCACAACATCAGGAGCCTGCTGCACAATTTTGATGAACTGGAATCCTGAGTCACCCTCTACAAACCAGATATCATCTGCCTTACTGAAGCCTGGTTTAAATCTTCCATCCAGGACTCTCAGTGCTCACTTTCCTCATACAGTCTCTTGAGGTGTGACAGACCTGCTCCAAAGAGGGGATGGCACAGCGGTTTATTTTAAGGTCACCTACATCTCTCACAATCTGCTCATCTCCCTAATCCACTGTGAAGTGCTTCTTGTCCTCCTTATTATTGGCTCCAAAACTACATTTTGTCTGTGCCTATAACCCCCTTCTAGTGGTTTAAAAGGACTTGATGAACTGCTTGATCAGACTCTCTTCTTTCCGGGAGAAATTAGGTTCTTATACTTGGGGATCTCAATCTTAATTGACTTGGCAACTCTCTACATGCACTACAGTCTAAGATTCAAAGTTTCAACTTTCACCAGGTGATCAGTGACCCTACTATAACTGCTCTGCACTCCAACTCTAGTACTCTGTTGGACTGGATACTAACCAACCACCTGGAAAATATTATCTCCTCTGGCATACTAGCAGATGCCATTACTACCACTCCCCACCTTTTGTGTATCGGGTAAAACTAGGACCTCCTTCTAAGCCTCATTTTATTACTTTCCCATAACTATGCAAACTTTGACCCTCAGTCCTTCCTACTGGACATTGCTATATAGACTGGACCCCTTTTTGACTCTGATGACCTCAGACTACTCTAAATCCATTCCTGACTTGCTTCCTGGTGATTCAGGACAAACACTGACCTCTTGTTACCCGTCGGGTAAAAATAAACATACTCAGTGGCTAAAGTCCGATCTTCTTTCCAAACTGTGACAGCGTGACAAATGCTGGCTCCACTACAAAAACACAGGGCTATCAGCTGACTTAAATTCCTACAGAGCACTAAGAAATTCCTGCAAGAAGGAAATCAAAAGGGTCAAAAGTGCCTATTGTAAGGATCTATTAACTAAATCATATGGCGACTCCAAAAATTCTGGTCCCCTAGTAAGTGCTTCCTGAGGATCAAATCCGGCCCTTACTCCAACCACACAATCCTCTACTTGCAAAATTTTTTCAGTGCTCAGTTTTCAGACCTTACCAACTATACCTCATCCTGCCCAGCTAAACCAAACTCAAATGACCAACCTGATGTCGCTGGGCCCAAATTCTTTCAAGTCTGTCACTCACCTGGAAGTTCTAAGATTGCTAAGCAACATCTCTGATTTCACTGCCACTGGGTCTGACAGTCTTGAACCTAAACTCCTAAAGCTCGCTGCCCCTTACATAGCTGCACCTCTTGCAAAGATTTTTACCCTCTCCCTTTGTCACAGCTATGTTCCTGATATCTGGAAGACTGCCAGGATTACCCCTGTTTTCAAAAGGCGACTGCAAAAATACCTCCATTTTATAGGCCCATTGCCATATTGTCTGTTTTCAGCAAAATCCTTGAGAAGCTCATAGCCACTCAAACTATTGACTTTCTTCAGAAACATGACCTTCTCACTTCTGCATAGCATGGCTTCCAAAGGTCATAGCACCACCACTGCTTTACTCAAATTTACATCTGATACCCTAGCTGCCATGGACTCAGGTCTCCTAACAGGGACAATTTTAGAGACATGACTAAAGCATTTGACCTTGTTGATCATCCCATCCTCCTAACTGCTCTTAGATCACTAGGCTTCTCACCGAGTGTCACTGAATGGTTTGACAGCTACCTTTTGGATCGCACTCAACTAGTTAAATTTAACTCCACCTTGTCAGATTATGTTACCAAAAACATTGGTGTACCACAAGGATCTATTCTCAGTCTCCTGCTCTTCACCATTTTTATAAATGATATCACCTCAAACATTCCCCAGACTGCCTCCCTGTTATGTGGATGACATTGTCCTGTACACCAGTGCAAAAAACATTACTGAAATCAACCAATGACTTTCCCAGGACTTTCAACAAATTGAGCAGTGGTTGTTTAGCAATAAACTTGTCTTAAATATATCTAAGACTCAAACCATGCTATTTGGTTCTAATGCCAAACTCAAACTCTCTCAACCTACTTTTAATGTCTCTACCATAAATGGCTCTTCTGTTGTGGTGGTACCTCCTTTAAATATCTGGGTATCACACTCGATCCAGCTTTTACTTTTGATCTCCATATCCAAACAGACTTGCAAACTGGCCAACATGAAACTTGGTATGGCCTACCACTCCAGCTATGTGCTCACCCACTCAGCTAGGCTTTGCTATAGCTCATGGCCTACTCTTTCCACCACTCACTTATGGGGTGGCAGCATATGCTCCAGCAGGTAAGACTAGTTTTCAGAAGTGGGATGTCACGTGCAACAATATCTGTAGATATGCATCCTCCTCACATCGGTTGAAACACCACTACCTCCTCTCTAGATGAACTAGGGATGGCATTCTCTGGCAGCTTCCCAAGACTATGCATTCTGCTCAATCATAGATAACATCATCCAAAATCAAACACCTAAGCCATTGGTGGAACTATTCCTAAACCAACATCCAGCTATGATCTATGCTCAGCTGCAAAGGCCCATGTTCTCATCCCTCGACATCACTCCTTCAAAGGTGCTAGCACCTTCTTCTGTCATGCCTGCAACACTGGAACTCCCTCCTGCTAACTCTTTAGTCTAGCATTATCCCATGTCTCTTTCAAAAATATTGCTGCATGACTATCTCACTGATTCCTCCTCTTGCTCCTTGCTTCAACCCCCTTAGCCCAGTATCTGTCCCTAATTTTCTTACTCCCAACATCCTTTCAGAGCTTATTCCTCAAGAACAATAGCTCTGCACTGTCCTCCTGTCTCCTATTTTTGCTATAGTTTTATTACATCTAGCCATCATCCCTTACCTTACCTCAATTTCCTATCCTATCCTATCCCCTTATATTGCCTCCCACCCTCTAAATTCCTGTGTCTACTGTATCCATCTTACACAACTATTAAAATGGCACTTTTTCTTTGTATAATCTCACTATACGTGTTACCTTAATGTTGCCGAATGGTTTTTACGTTGCTTTCCTAAATTTCTATGTTATATAGTACTGTAGAATCAGTTGTACTTTTGTTTTCCCTGCCTGCACTCTATTACTATTGTCTAAACAGCTACTGTTTCTATGATTGTACTGTCTTTGTTCAAAAATGTTTTGTTTCTGTAAACTCCCAGGTCATGCCTGAAAATAGTCGTTGCTAAGGCTAGTGCACCTTACCCGGTCAATAAAAACTAACTAAATAAATAAATAAAATTCCTCTTTCACTTACATACCTACAAATTGTCTTGACCCCTTTGTTACCTCCTGGGTGATTTTGTCTCTTCTGTTTGTGCCTTCACACTCCTTACTGCTTCCCTTTCTTCCTCTGCTTTGCCTGATACCCTTCCTATTGTCCTCCTCTGCATCTCCTTATATCTTCTAAATGCTACCTGTTTAGCCTTTACCATTTCCCCACCTCTTTTGAGAACCATAGTCTCTTTTCCACTTGCCTTTGCTCACTTGCTAATTGCAGAGGTTTGTTGTCTTTACTATGCCCCTTTACCCTCACCAACTGTTCCTCCACCCAACCTGGTTGTCCCCTCTGCCAGGTCATCCTTGAGGTATTCACTCATCTTTTAGTACTGGCTATCTGAGTGACCTCTGTCTCCTGCCCACCCTGCATGCTCACTTTGCTTCTCCACCGAGGGTCTCCTAACAGTTCCAAGGGCCAGTCTGAAAACCTTGAGTGATAATGCATTTGAGGTGGCCAGCCTGGTCATTTGGAATTCATTTACAAGGTCATTGAGGAGGATCTGTCAGTGGAGGTGTTCAAGTGGGGTTTGAAGGTACATCTTTCAGAAAAGCCTTTGGAACCCAGCTATAAGTTTATTTTATTGCTGAAATTGTTTTATTATGATTTATTTATTTATTTATTTACTAAGTTTTATTTATAGAATACTGGTATGACTGTTTTGATTCTGTTTTGAAATTGTAGTATTGTATATTTATTGCAGCTTACCTTTAAGCGCCCAGAGCCTCCAGGAATGGGCGCTAAAGAAATAAATGTTTACTTACTTATTTACTTTATAAAATCTGCCTTCCTGAAGTCCCGGGTTTCCCGCCTTGTGTGCTTCTAATTCCACCACCATCCATATACAATCAGATCTGATTAATCAGAGCCTTGTTCATCTGTATGTCGGACTGTATTGTACTCACTGTATAGTGATCACTGGCCCCAGGTGGCCTTCCACCATGACATCTGCAGCACTGTCCCTTTAGTGAGTACCAGGTCCAGTACTGCCCCTTCTCAAGTGGGTTCACTGACTAGTTGCCAGAGGAAAAACCCTGCAGAGAATTCAGGATGTCCCTGCTTCTAGCTGAAGCCAAAGCTGGGATAATGCAATCTACATCCTACAGATTGAATTCCCCACCAGCATCACCTCCTTTTCTGCCGTTTCATCAGTGATTTCCACCAGTACTTATCTAATTCCTCCCCTGTACCAGAGGTCTGTAGATCACACTAGTGTGAACAGTGGCTCAATTCCCTGTCTCCAGGGTGACCCACAGTACCTCTGTCCCCTGCATTTCCAGTATCTCTGCTGTTTTTATGCTTTCCTTCATAAAGCATCATGCCCCACTTTCCTTCCCACCTTCTCATGCGTAAACAGAGAATAGCCTGGTATGACCAAGTCTCAGTCATGGTTTTCAGTGAACCATGACTTGGTAATGCTCACAATATCCAGGTTGTCCAATGCCAGGATGATTTCTAGGTTTGGAACCTTGTTTCTAGACTTCTAGCATTTGCCCAAGTGGACTTCAGATTTTGCTAGCACTGTGCTTGTTACCCAATTTTAACTTTTGCCCCTCCTTCCTCTCTTTCCTTTAGCTACTGAGACTGACTAGCAGCACTCACAGTTTTATCCCATTAAAGGGATAGAATGAGAGTTATCCTCTAAAACTTCCTTAGAGTTGATTTCCAAATGAGCAAAGCTGAGCTATCGTAATAATAATTATGCATGCCAAGAGATATGAGAGCCAAGGCTATGGTTCTTCAGAGAGTTCCTCCACAGGCATTTTTTTCTTTCTCCTGAGTGCCAAAGACTGTCATGTGGTACTTATGTTTAGTGGTAGCAATTACCCTAGTAGTAGTATTTCTGCTGTGAGTTGGGGTTGTATGGTGGCTCGCTTTATCATTGAACAATTCTGCCATTCCCTCTGTCTTTCTGGAAAGCATGCCTCTGCCTGCTATCAGATATCACCAGCTTCAACTGTCTGTCAGTACTCCAATCAGTCTCTGTGTGCATCACCTGCTTTGCAGTCCTTTGGGCTCCATCCCAAGGTACCTTTAGCCTAAAGTGATTATGTTCCTCTGGCGCCTATCAGGGTAGAATGCTCTTCAAGAGGATTCATTTGCCTTTATGGTACCATAATGGTAGACCATTAGAGGATAAAGAGTGTGAATGGCCAAAGTATCCTTATATACCAGTCAAACAATTCACTTGCTCAACTAACCTTCAGATTATCAACAATGTTGCACATGTATAACTCCTCACTCAGGTTGCGATGCCCATTGAATTACACTTTGCAGAAATAAAGGTGTTGATTTCCACAGTGGTCTGAGATTTTATCTCCATGTTTGATGATGCATTGCACATTTTCAGTGTCTGTGTCCCACATATCAGTGAACCAAAGCTGACAGGTATGAAACAAGCTGGAAACATTGAGTAATCAGATTGACTGTGAGCTGTATGATTGTTTCTGGTTATTTCAGAAAACCCGGACAGCTGTAGTCTTGCAGCTGATAGTTCATTATTTGCTGTGACTGTTTTATATGCACAGTAACATCCTGCCAGGTGGGTGGTCATGCAAAACAGGACTTCTTGGGTGGTTGGAGGCACTCTGTTATGCCCACACACCCAAAGCCTCTGTATTATTTCAGCTACCAATGTCTCATTGGATGATATCTCTTACATTAATGGCTAAAAAAGCAACATGCTCTATTAGTTAGAGCTTAGGCTAGAGCTTAGTCTTAAAATGTGGAAACCCAGGTTCAAATACCACCATAGCCATTGGCTCAGACAGTGACCTCAAGCAAGTCCATTGACAGATCAATGCGCCTGTCCACACAGCTATAAACTGGAGAGAAATAAAACCTAATTGTAAGCCAGGTGCTGTACCTTAGCTTGACTAAGTGTACTTGGTTAACCTAATATAAACTAAATAAAATGATAATCATGTAATGTTCTCATCTCATAAACTAAAAAGGGTTATTTGTCCTTTCATTAAAAGTCTGAGCTTATTGTATATGTAATGCAGCACTTGCAAATGTTATTGAAATTACAGTCCCCAGAAGATAATTAGTCCACTTAATAGAAACAGGAATATTTCCACACTATTGGAGAAATTCAACTGGGCACCTTAGAATGTAGAAGGGAGACCAGATGTGAAAGGGCATGTCCCACATCAGAATCCTTTGAACTTGGCAGCCACCCCACACCTCATCTGCAGTGTGAATAATGTGAGGGATACTCCACTCAGAGGGGATTCACACCAACACACTGGATAGGTACAGTTCATAAAAATAATCTGAGGACTATTGCAGAGTCAGAGCAGTTACACAGCACACATAGGAAAAGTATCTGGCAAGGACAGTATACAGTACTTATCACTTTAACCTGCAGTACCAATAACCTGGCACAGGCAGGGCTAGTTCATCCCAAAATAAATGGATACATTTGGAAGGTCATAAACCTTATATCAAACAGTGCCCTTGTTGCCAATAATATTAGAGCTTATCCACAGAGGAGAGTTCATGACTAATTACTCTGGTGATGTACTCTATACTCTGAGGAGGTGATAAACTCTCTCTCTCCCCCCAGTGGAAATATAAGAGCTGAGGGCAGATTTAACTCCTGGATTGCCACATGCTTTTGGCAATGGCTGGTTGTCAACAGCACATCTCACTCACTGGGCACCATGTGGGAAGGTGGTGGTGGTGTGTGGTGCTTTATGTGAGGGAAAGCATAACTGTGATGGAGATACAGGGATACAGGGAGAGGCAGAGGTACTGTGGGTCAACCTGAAGATGGAAATAGAGCCACTATTCACACTGGAGTGATATATAGACCTCCAGCACTAGGGGAGGAAATAGATAAGGTACTGGTGGAAGCCACTGGCACAATGGCAGAAAAGGGGAGATGCTGCTATTAGGTGAAGTCAACCTTGCAGATGTAGATTGGAGCCTCCCAGCAGTGGCTTCAGCTAGAAGCATGCGCATCCTGGATGCTCTACATGGGACATTCCACTGGCAACTAGTCAGTGAACCTACTCATAGTGGGGCAATATTGGACCTGGTGCTCACTAACAGGGACAATATTGCAGACATCAAGTGTGAGGCCACCTAGGGACCAGTGATCACTGTAAAAAGGAAAAATTAGAGATGGAAGAAAAGGTAAGCAGTGACCAGATAGGGTCACTGGCCACTCATCAGGTAATATAAATAGGCAGACTGGATGGGCCTGGTGGCCCTTATCTGTTGACAGCATATGTGTATCTATGGTTCAATATAAGGATGGCTACAGAACTGAACCACACATTGGTGAGGGTCTTGGACTTCAAGAGAGCAGATATTCTTGTACTTTATCTTTTATTCAAGATTTTAAGCAATACAAGCAAACTTCCTAATACAAAACAAAGTAGTTTGTCAATGTAGAGTACAGCAAATATGGAGATGATAGCATCATACAAACAGTAAATTGTACATTGTTTTATAATGATCTGGTCGATAAATATTTATTGGTTATATCTCTCTCAGATAAATGTTCATAACTATTCGATACATCAAGGTTTATGCCTGATAAGAGAAAGCTGTTAAGCATAAATCAGTGTATGATGTATAGCTTAAGGAGTACAGTTGCTTACTTGCTGGTTGATAATTATAGAAGTGGTCATTTAAATTCCTACAAAAAGAATTAACGATTATATAAGAAGCATAAAAGGTGCCTAAAAAGGAAGAAAAATTCTAAATAGAAGGAGACAAAATCAATTCTAAAGAATATTAGCAAGACAGAAAACATGTTACAAATATTACAAGAGTTTCTTTAATAATCCATTAAATATTTGTATTATTAGGTAATTAAAGTAGTCCTGCCAACATTTACCATATTCATTAAGTCGGTTAAGAGCAGAGTAGGTAACACGCTCCAAAGAGGCACACTGTGAAAAACTTTTAAGGATATCAGAAAAAGAAGGGACAATGGTAGTTCTCCAGAACATCAGTAAGAGTCACTTAACTTGGAGAAACAGTAGGTTAAGCCATTTATTTTGAGACTGAGAAAAGGAGACATTAGGGACGATGAAATTTCAGCGAGAATAACTTAGGGTCAAAAGTGATATTGTGTCCAAGTACTTTAGAGGCAAATTGTTGTACCTTAGACCAGAGTTTAAGTATGGGGTCACAATTCCATAATATGTGAAGTAAGTCTCCATTTGGTTCATTGCATCACCAACAATTGCTGGAGTTAAGCAAGCACATACGGTGTAGAACTGAAGGTGTTCTGTACCAGATATGTAGAATTTTTGTTTGAATTAAAGAGCTGCAGAGTCTTTGAATGTTTTGTAAGTAAGGAGCCCATCAAAACCCAAGGGTTATTCATAAAGGGTTTAGAAAGAGTTTAAAGGTAGTGTTTTGTTTTATTGAAATTTAAGGCTAGACCAGAGATTGTGGTAAATTGTAAAGTAGATTTACCAGCAGTTGTCCTGCTTCTTCAAGATTTTGTAGAAGAATTAACAGGTCGTCTCTATATGATAATGACGTACAGCTAATGTTACCAATAGGAATGCCTTTAATAATTTTAGAAAATGAAGGTGAGAAGTAAGGGTTCCATTGCTAAAATGAAAAGGGGGATGATAAATGGCAACCTTGTCTGGTACTGCTAGCCAAAGAAAAGAAGAAGAGAGTGTACAGTTTGTTAGTATTCTAGCCAAAGGGATGTATAAAGTAGTTTAATTCAGGAACAGAATCTACTAGTGAAATCAAAATAATTCAGTGTCAGGTATAAATAATCCCAGTTCAGAGAATCAAAGGCTTTTTCAAAGTCAATAGCTATTGCAGCTGCAGGGGTTTTGAGAGCTTTAGCCTATATATTAGATTGATTAATGAGTGAAGATGTTCGGAACCAGTTCTACCCTTAATGAAGCTCACCTGGGATTTATGTGCTAATTTAGGGATAAGTGGTTCTAACTGAGAAGTCAGGAGTTTTGCAACGATTTCCCACCTGTGTTTAGCAAAGACATTGGCCTATAGCTAGAGGAGAGAAGGGTCTTTGTCTTTTTAGTGAGTACAGTTATAATAGCTTCTGACATTTAAGGAGGTAGTTTACCAGTTTGAGTAGCTTCCTGGAAGACCTTGAAAAGCAAAGGGCATAAAGTATCAGAGAGTGCTTTATAGAAGTCAGCAGGGAAGCCATTTCCACCTGGAGATTTACCAGATTTTAAAGAGGTAAGAGCATTCTGAATTTCTTGCAAAGTAAAAGGTGAATCTAAATCTTTCTTTGCTTGATCTGAGAGGTGTGGAAGATGTATCATATCTAGGAATTGTTGTATTTGAGAGTTAGGGGCCAAATTAGGAGCAGCATATACTTTTGTAAAAGGACGTCATATTTTGCTGATAGAGAAAGAGTACGCATGTAATTGACCTGCTTGGTCTCTAATACCCACAATGTGTCTTTCTAACTGTTGATTTTAAGTTGGTAGGCAAGTAATTTGCCACATTTATCTCCCTGTTCCCAGTATTTATGTTTGAGCTAAATAGGGCTAGTTCTGTTTTATGAAAGTTAGAGCTCGTTAATTTTTATTCTGAGATTCAGAATTTCAAAGTGAAGGGGTGAGTTAGGATTAGGTTTTGAAGATTTAAAATAGAGGTTCTTTTTCTTTAGCTGATTCTCCATGGAAGTTAGTTGTTGTTCTCTCATCCTCCTTCGATGGGATGCAAAACTAATAATTTTTCCTGAATGGTAACTTTTAAAGCTTCCCATATTGTGCTCATGGACTTATCCAAAGATTTATTAAAAGAAAGGAATTCCAGTATCTGTGTTTTAACCTATGGGAGAAATTCTGGATCTTTAATTAATAGAGGATCCAAACACCATAAAGGAGATTTAGGCATCGGAAGGCCCCAGAGTATACAGACAGCATACAGAGTATACAGACAGGAGAGTGGTCTGATATGACCATTGGGAGAATGGAGGTTCAAATATTTTGTCTATCGTAGAGTGGGATGCAAACCAGTAGTCAATTCTACTGTAGGATTTATGAAGTGAAGAGTAGGAACTGTAGTCTCGATCTCTAGGGTGGAAGAGCCTCCAGAGATCTGTAGTCCAAAATCTTTCATGACTAGGGAAAGCGCATTGATACTTCTAGGATGTGCATCGAGAGAGATATTACTTCTGTATAAATGGGCATCTAATGCAAGAATTAGGTCCCCACCCATCAATATAGGTGTGTTATTTACATTATTAGACAAAATTTGTTGAGCTAGATTATGAAAAAATTGAGGGAGTCAGAATTTGGGGCAAACACATTCACCAATGTTAGGGGTCCAGATGGGGTATTAAGACAAGCTATCACCCATCTGCCTTCTGTGTCAGTAATCATTTTTATATGGATACACTTAAGTTTTTATGGATCAGTATTGCCATTCCTCTTTTTATAAGAATAAGAGGAAGCAAATATATGACCAGCCCAATCCTGTTTAAGTCTGTCAGTGTCCTCCACCAAAAGTTTGATCTCATGTAAGAATGCAATCCTTGCTTTATGTTTCTTTAGGTGTGAGAGAATTTGTTTGCGTTTACAAGGGACTTAAGTCCCTTAACATTCTTCTATGTAAGATCAAAATATAGTTTGTATGGTGAATGGGACTCAAAGGATACTATGGAGGAGGGCCTTGACGGGCCAACTGGATTGGTTAGTCTAATAGAAATACAGTATATAAATGAATATTGGATTGTGTGCAGGGTCAAAAGAGTAATGTAAGTTGCAAAGATATAGTTTTACTACATCTATTTTTGATGTGTTTCTTTAACACTAACTGAGGAACAAAAATTAGAGAACATGTTAACCAAACCATATATAATAAAATTATATATACAACTATAAAGTATTTTAGATTGCACAATGAGATATGAGTCAGTACTGGAGTACAGAGACTCTCTCAGTGAGCAACTGGGCAGGCGATACTTAAATCACTAAAGCTAGAAAGTATTACCACTAATTTATATAAAATTTGAATGGTCAAGTAATAACATTAACCTATAAATGTGGTAAATAGATTGACTCAAACTAGATCAAGGCTAAAATATAGATACACAATCCAAGAAGGTACCAGTATATCAGCCTCACCATTGAAAGAAAATTCAGAGTAGCTAAGAAAGCTTGAATTTAGCAACAACCAGGATAACTTGTAAAAATGAAAACTCATAAGTGTGAAAAGCCAATATTTTATTAATGTCCTCAAAAGGAAAAAAAAGAGATTGAATGGCTTCTATAAGAATATGTCTATTTAAATAGTTGAGAGCAAATGCATTTGTATCTAAACAAGCAAGGCACGATAGCAATTAGACCAGGGACATATTTAATAAGAGTAAATAAGAAAAGAGAGTTATTGTGCAACAGACAACTCCTTAGTAGAGATAAGGCCCAGTCACATTGTCAATTAAATATGGATAACACCCAGCCTTGATAGCATCCATTATTATATAGGATAATTCAATCTGGTAAAGGTGTAGCACAGACTTCGAGACTGATGGTGCCTTATTAAAAAATATATATTTGTTACCCAAGGAAAGTACTGAAGGGTTAACATGCTTGAAAATGGCCTTGTATAATGTTCCAGAGGGAATGGCTGAAACCATGAGCTAGGCTCAGTGTGTTCCCTCAGTGAGCAGAGCAGAACTGCAATTATTATTAGGTGAAGCAGTATCCAGCTTCAAGCACATACCTTAATTATATAATAGGACCTTGGTAAGGCATGCAATCTGTTTTTATTTAATAGTGATTATATGCACGGGAGACTAGAACATAGCCTGAGATAGGTAGTAGAGCTACCATAATTAAAGGGTACAGATGGCAGTGGGAGAAATAGCTGGGTGAAAGAAGTTACAGGATGAGGGGAAAAGTATTGGGTAAAAATTAAAACAGAAAAAGATTTTATAATATGATCGACTCTGAAGTGCTCTGTAAAGGGGCAAGCACATTACTTTCTTAGGCATATGTGATTGACAAAGAATGTGCGCCAAGGAATTATAAACTTGAAGTATTATGACAGTGTCTATTGCAATCCAAGATATTTCCCAGTAAGAATATGGCCAAATGAATATTTACACTGATTTAGCAGTTAAGTACTAATGCCACCTTTATCTAAATTACTCCTTGTCTGCTGTTATAGTGCAGTGAGAAGTGGGGACTGCAAGAGATTAAAAAATTTCAGGGAAAAGCGATCAATCATAAAATATACAGACCATGATGTACAGCTTAGGTAGTTAAAAGCCTGCTGGAAGCGATAAACCAAACTGCCCTAGAAACTGTACAAGTGTGCAGGCAGATCTAGTGGAGGAGACAATCTGCATAAAACTTAGCCTGCACAGTAGAAAGCTTACCTGTGTTGGGGGTGGAGTGAAATAAAATACAAGTTATAGCTATAATGTTACATTGGCTTTTGTGCACCAGAAACAGATGATTGTACCTTGTGTTTGTTTTGGCTTTACCATTTTCTTCTGGGGCTCAGATGACTTGAAAGGGAGCTAGACACTATCTCGGCCCCATGAAGAGTCGGCAGTCATCATCCTGGCTTCAGGGTTGTTAGAGGTCATCAATAAAGTCCCGATATCTGTTTGGGAGAGATTTGAGATGAGAGGATTGAGTCTTGTAAGGAAGGGCCAAACATGTTGCTAAGAGGGATCGGTGAGGTTTGGTAAGATCCTTTTTAGCGACTGAGGTTTTTGTGGAACACCTCATCGTCACAGCAGGTAGATCGCATTGATTTAGTCACAATGTTTTTTTTCTCCTGGATGTGTGCAGAATGTCTGGGATGGGAAGAATCACAACACACAGAATCTGTGTCACTGCATGTAGGAGGAGAGCTCCGGTGTCCTGAGCAGAAGTAATATCGCCTGGTGATAAAACGTTCGAGAGGCCCAGTATGCAGCTCCTAAGTCTTCAGGTACTTTTTTTGGCAGTTGGAGATTTTCAATGACTGTGGACAAGGCTTTGGGACTACTAAAGTCTGGTGGTGTTGTCTAAGTACAGCATCATCACTGCAGGATACCTGAGAGCAAATTTGATCCCGTACTGGTGAAGAGTTAGTTTAAATGGTTATAGGAATGTCTTTTAAGTGGCAACTCTTTGGAAAAGTCCCGATATAAAAAATTCTGTGTTCTTGCCATGTTAGTGTTCCAAGTTCCCTTGCCTTCTGCAGGATTATCTCCTGTGTGTGCAAAGTTAAGAAATCAAGCTATAATAGGCCTTGGTTTTTGGCGGGCTCAGTCTGGGCTCTAGGGAGCGGTGGGAGCACTCAATGGTGATGATTAAGTCAGGAAGAAGCCGTAGCATAACAGGCAGAAAATGTAGGAGTAATGCAGGACGTATCCTCAGTTCGAGCCATCGGGAAGCCAAAAAATGCAAATTGTTCCTGCAGGCTCCTATTTTCAATATCTTCAATCTTATTCTGAAGTGTTTGATTACTCTGTCTTGTTTTCTAAGGATTGCTCTGAGATCCTGGACTGAGGATTCGTTTTGTATTGTTTTGTTTTCAGTATTCATTAAATGAGTGTCCAGGGCTTGTAAAGTAGCAGCATTTTGTTGTGAGGTGATTTTAAATCTTTCATCTCAGACATTAGTTTCTGGAAAATAGCTTCCACTCTTGAATGTGAGGAGGGTTGTATCTCATGTTCAGCCATGCTGGTAGGCCCCAAGCAGTCAGCCGAGCAACAAAGTAAAAGAAAAGTCCAAATCTCAATGTAAACAAAGTGATGACCCACTGAAGCTGTAGTCACAGACTGTTTATTAATAAATCTAGCTGTTGTCTTACATTATTATTCTGGATTGCATTAGATGAAGGTAGATACGATGTCCTGAAGAGGCATGAATTTAAGTTTCCATCTTTAAGCTGAGCCAGGCCATGCCCCTCAAGAGGCAGCTTTTAAAAGATGGATGAATGCTTCAGGGATGACCTGGTTGTGGGGTGGCTGGCCTAGGTGGGATGGAGGAATAGTGGGCAAAGATAAAATGATGCATAGTAAAGGAAACAAACCTCTGCATCAGAGAAGTAAGCAAAAAGCAAGAAGAAAAAGACTGCTATGGATCTCAAAAGATGCAGCTGAAAAGGTAAAAGGTAGCATTCAGAAGATATAAGGAGGCATAAAGAAAGGAGGTTAGGGAGGTGTATCAAGGTAAATGGAGGGAAGCAGGGAAAGCGGTAAGGAGCACAAAGACACAAACTGAAGAGAGAATAGTCCAAGAGATACAATAGGGGACAAGATATTTTTAGGTATGTAAGTGAAAAGAGGAAGACCAAGGTGGGATTGTTAGGTTAAAAAGGAAAGGGAGGGACTGTGCAGAGGAATCATGAAAAGGCTGACATCCTGAACAAGTGCTTTTGTTCAGTGTTCACAGAGGAAGGAGAAGGTGAGGGCAACACAAAAGTAACAGAAGTTATGGAAGGAAGGGTGGATACTAGTCCTATTTTTTAGGTGACAGTCCTGAAGGGACTTGCTAATTTGAAGGTGAACAAACAACGGCACCACATTGGGTGCATTCAAGAGTATTGATGGAACTCAAGGAAATACTGGCTGTACCTCTGACAGTTCTGTTTAATCGCTCACTGGAAACAAGAGTGGTTTTAGAACTGGAGAAGGGAAGATGGAGCAACATGGTAGCAGGGAGGAAGCTGGCAATATTAGGCCTGTCAGCCTGGTATTAGTGGTGGAAAGTTAATGGAAGGAAAGGATTGTGGAATATCGTGAGTTAAGTGGATTACAAGTCCCGAGGCAGCATGATTTCACAGAAGGAAGTTATGTTAAACAAATCTGACAGATTTCTTTGACTGGGTGACAATAGCACTTCCTTCTTGACCTCACCATATGGTCAGGCCAAATAGATGCATAGAATAGGTTAGATTAGAGAGTGATCACTTTCCCATACTTCTGTGGGGCTATGTATTGACCAAGATCAAATAAAAATTAGAACAGAAGTCCCCTTTAGTGGAATTAGGCAACTAGGAGGATAACATGGGATTATGAGCTTGAGGAGTAAATCAGTAATACAATTAGTGATTCCTTGTGAGTAAGTGATTGGAATTTATTGGAAATTGTTAATGTGAATCTTCTTAGACAAAGGTTTGAGCAGCTATTTGATGTGCTGCAATGTCATCTGTGCTATGAAGTGCCCCAACTGGGAAGACAGTTGAGAAAGAGTGGGTGGTTTGATTCTGAGTGTCAAAAATACAAAGCCTACTTAAGAGCAATGGTTAGTAACCTTTAAAAAAGTAAAGATAGAAAACACTTAAAAATCAAAATCTGGAAAGGAGCTATATATTTTTTCCTGAAAGAAAAAAAAAACATTGTACCACTACACTCAATGGGAAACCATTCTGAAAGTAATTAAGGAGAGATATTGTATAGGGTTCTGGACATTGGTTCTAAAGGCAATAATAAACACAAAGGGCCAGATATTCAAAACTTTGCGCTGGGCAAAACCATTTCGCAGGTTTAGCAGGATTAGCCTGGGTCTGCCATATTCAAAAGGCCAAATGGCGGGCAAACTGCATTAACACCGGGCAAAATTATAATGTATGCAAGGGCAAACTGGCATGAATACAGGCGCAATGCTATATTCAGCAACTAGCGCCCAGCTAAGTGGTTTCTTGCGACTTAGCGCGACACTAGCGTGGTGCCGTTACCGCCAGGAAAAGCTGGTCTTAATCCTGGGCAATCAGCTTTGGCGCCGCGACATTATGGCTTTGCGCGGTGTTTGGCGCTGGTTTAGCGTGGATTTTGCGCCACCCTAACAAATAAATATGACACATAGATAAAGCCAAACGAGAGGAAGCATGTTGCAACTGATGGCATCACAATGATGCCATCATCTGTCCCAGTCCCAGCCATGCCAGGCAGTAAGTGGTGACCCTGCCACCAGTGAACAGCACGGCAGTGTGGCCATACAGCACACACCTGTGGACCACAGTTCCGTGGACACCAACAGATGTCAGCACACACATGCAGCACTGTGGGCATGGAGGATGTTGAGGGAGCATATATGGGTGGCGAGGCTGTGCTACAGATCAGGTGTGGCCACAAGGCTGGGACACATCATGCAGTGTACATGGGTCAGTATTGGGAATACCCCAACACCAGTGTGCCTTTGGATAATATATGCCCCGGCCACATACCTCACAGCTGCCTACAACTGCCAGCACACAAAGCCAGGAATGTACATGTCACTGTGAGCATCCATGCCACAGTGCAGCATCTGTGGGTCACACAACAGCGTAACAGTAATGTCCAGTGTCAGAAAACATCCGCGCAGGTTGGGCCGCTCACTGTGTATAGTGCAGTCATCATCACTGCCCTACACACCATAGGCATTGCTGTGTCCACGCACTACTGGCCCCTTGCTACTGTAGTTTCTGCTGTGCACTGTAGCATGCCCTACAATGTGACAGTTGCATGTAGCACCACCACCACCTGTGCCTATGGTGTGCTGTCCCTGGGGTATAATAAGCTATGCTGTACTGTTTACATGTAGCCTGCAGCTATCATCATGCACTGCCAGACTGACCTACAGGTGGAGCTTCGGTTGGACCTGGTCAGCCCCTGTACTTCCAGACTGACCTACAGGTGGCTCTGTGGGACTCTGCAGTAGCGCTGGGCAAACTGCATGCAAATCAGGGTATAATGAGATACTAATCCGGTTGTTTGCCCAGAGACTACGTAAGTAGGCTCATTTGCATAACACTTTTGAATATGGCACATTTTAGCCCCGGCAAACGTGTTTGCTTCAGGCTAACTGCTTAGCTCACGCTAATGCCGTGCTCACGTGTTAGCGCGGTGCTAATGGTACTGGGAATATTATACAGTTTTGATCACTGTTCTTTCACATCTGCTGCTTCCTGCAGCTGTACTGAGTCCATGCATTTGCTGGCACACACATTGCCACGTGAGTTCGTCTGTACCTGCCCTCATGTTGCTGTGTACTGTGTTGTTGTTGTGGGTTGCACTTCCTGGTTGCTTTATTCAGTGCTGTCTTATTCCAGGGCTATTTTTGCCCTGCACTCCCAACCCAGTTTGCATGGCCTCATTACCATGCCATATTCGGAAGCTGTTGCCCTGGGCTATTCCTTTTGAATATAGCGTGCTCTGTGCTCTGGGCTAAGTTTGCCGCTGGGCAGTGCTAATTTTGCCCGGGGCAAAGTTTTGAATATCTGGCCCAAAGAGTCTTTTGATATATATATCACTGAAAAACAGTGGACAAAGATCTTTATGTGTATCTTTTATGACCCAGGTGCTGACACATCCATCTCAATAAAAATGTGGGAGAACTGGAGTTCCCATGATCAATATTACTACCTAGCAATTTTTGTTTTAGTTTTGTTTTACCAGGAGAGAGACACACTAAGCTGAAAACTTTGCTTACAGGTGCAACCTGGGAGCACAAGGAAGTTAAGTGACTTGCTCGAGGTCACACAGTAAGCAAGTGGAGGATGTGGGATTCATATCCAGATCTCAGGTTTGCAGCTCAGAGCTTTAAACCAGTACGCTATACTGCCTCCTAAAGATATGGTTGGAGACCAGGATTAGAACCCGGTCTCTACTGCTGCCTGGCTGAGCTGCTCCATGCCCTAACCCTCCATGCCATGGGAGCAGCTCAAATTTTAAATCATTAAAACCAACAAAGTGCCTGGACCAGATCAAATGGCAACAGAGGTGTACCTCTCTGACACTCAATTCTGGGGAAAAGCATTAGTGTGTCTTAATAAGAAATATATTATGGAAAACCGTGTTCCCAATCTTGGAAGAAAGATAGTGTAGCTGATGCAGTCATGTATCAGCCCATCAGTTTGCTGGACATAAATTTCAAATTATTCTCCAAAATTATATTGAGAGATTAAGATAACAAATTCTACTAACAAGTGGACTCAGTGAACTTCAAGCGGGATTCTGGGCTGGCTACTCCAATATTGATAACTGTTTCACCTTTACGCCATCTGATTGAAAAATAAGTCTTTTAAGAAAGCAGTTTACTTAGTAATGTATGTGTAGTGTTCTCAGCAGAGTTCGACTCAATACTTAGGAGGCAGTTGTGGTCACAACTGATGATAAGTCATGGTATCAACTCAGATTTAGTACAGATAATACATAATCTGTACAAGCACACCTGGGAAAGAATCTGATTAGGTACCAGAGAACAACTTTCTAAGACAATTCCCACTAATAGATGAGTGAGGCAAGATTGTATTTGGCTCTTTCACTATTTTACCTGTATATTGTTAAGATGCTAAATGACTTTGCAAACTCCGAATCAGATTCTCCAAAATAATAGACACTTCTTGCCCTTTACTTGCCTATCGAGAAGCAACTTTATTTTGTTATCTCTTTCCAAAAGTGGTCTTAAAAAACTAGATCTATTAGACCAAAAGTTAAGTAATTAAAACTAAAACTATGATCAAACAAAAGTCATGGTCACTGGCCAAAACAAAGGCAAGGGCTACTGGAACATTGGTGGCCAAGACAAGAAACAGTGAGAAGCTACAGTACACAAATCTAGGAATAATGTTTACTAATAAAAGATCTTACACAGAAACATAGAAACATAGAAGTTGACAGCAGATAAGAACCGTGAGGCCACATCCAGTCTGACCATTTTTTCTTTCTTGTGAATGTGCTATAGGCCTTACTCTGTTAATGGCCTAGCTATTCATACTCATTTGTATTGCTCTCTTATGTCTAGCCCATGCCTGTTTGAAGCCCTGCATTATATTCATATCCACCACTACCTGAGGTAGGCCATTCCATGCATCCACCACCCTTTCTGTGAAAAGAACTTCCTCACTTTACCCCTTAATCGCCTCCTCTAATCTTGTTCTGTGTCCTCTTGTCCTGCTATTTTCTTAGATTGAAACATGTTAGACTCTTTCACCTTGTTAATGCCCTTAGGATGTTTGAATATTTCGACCATATCACTTCTCTCCCTCCTTTGCTCTAGGGCATACATATTGAGCTCCATTAATCTGTCTTCATATGTTTTCTGATGCAGTCCTTGCACCATTTTGATTGCCCTTCTCTGGACTGCCTCCATTTTATTAATGTCCTTGTGCAGGTGCGGCATCCAGTACTGCATGCATTACTCCTGATGGGCCTTACCAGTGTCTTGTAAACTGGGATTATTACCTCCCTCTTACAAGTTGCGATACCCTACTAACACCCCAACATCCCTCTAGCCTTACCTACTGCTTTAGTGGTCTGCTTGGATGATTTCAGGTCATCTGTGATGATGATGCCCAAGTATCTTTCTTCCCTTGTGATTGCCAGCAACTCCCGCCCAACCTATAGGTAGTTTCAGGGTTTCTCTTCCTGTATGCATGATCTTGCATTTCTTTGCATTTAACCCCAGTTGCCACTCTTCTGACCATTTTACCAGTTTGTTCATATCTTCTCATTCTGCCCACCCCATCTGGGTCATCTACTCTGTTGCAGATCTTGGTGTCATCTGCAAACAGATGAACCTTATCCTCCAGTCCATTTGCAATGTCACTGATAAAGATATTGAAGAGGACTGGCCCCAGGACTGATCCCTGAGGTACCTCACTTGTGACTTGCATCTCTTCAGACTGTATACCATTTACCACTACTCTCTGTTTTCTGTGTGCCAACCAGTTTGCCGCCCAGTTGACCAACCTCTGACCCACCCCGAGACTAACCAGCTTATTAATCAATCTTCTATGTGGAACAGTATCGAAAGTTTTGTTGAAGTCAAGGTAGGCAACATCAACTGCACCACCTTGGTCCACCACTCTGGTTACCCAGTCAAAGAAATCTATGAGATTAGCTTGACAGGATCTTCCTGTTGTAAACCCATGCTGTATTTGATCCTGTGCTCCTATGGATTCCAGGTGTTGTACTATCCTTTCCTTAAGGACTGCCTCCATAATCTTGCCCACTACTGAGGTAAGACTGAGCTGATGTGTAGTTCCCTGCCTCCTCCTGCTGCCACTTTTGTGCAGCGGGATCTATAAACCCTTCTCCAGTCTTCTGAGATCTCTCCTGTGCTCAGAGATTCACTAAACAGTTCTGCTAATGGCTCTGCTAGTTCCACCCTTAGCTCCTTTAGTACCCTGGGATGTATGCCATCAGGTCCTATTCGTTGTCCATCCTGAGCTTAGTGAGCTCTTATAGGATCCTTTCTTTTGTGAAAGGACTTTGCACACCTCCTTCTCTCTGTGTCAATGGTGCTGAGCTGTGGGCCCTGCCCTACCTTATCGTCAGTAAATACTGAGCAGAAGTATCTATTTAGTACTGATGCTTTTCCTTGGTCCTCCTCACACACTCCCCCTCATCCCTTTAATCTTAGTTATACCCCATCTGGATTTTCTCCTTTTACTAATGTGTCTATAGAAAGTCTTGTCTCCTTCTTTTATTGTTCATGCTAGTGTTTCTTGGTTTGGGCCTTTGTGCCTTACTGCCTTTCCTGCTTCCCTTAGGGAAGTTTGGTATGCCTACCTATCTTCGTCCCGCTGCATTCCCTTATATTTTCTGTAGGCCAACCTTTTGGGTCTGATCTTTTCTGCTACTGTTTTGAGAACCAAAGTGGTTTCCTCCTTCTTTTGCTCTTGCATTTCTCCCTAGCACAATGGGATATTGCTTTGAGTATTGTATCCTTAATGCTTGCCCACTTTGCATGTACCCCTCACCTGTATTTCTGCTTGCCAGGGCTTGCTTAACTCTGTTGGCCATCTTAGCAAAGTCAGCTCCTCTGAAGTCCCTTATTTTTGCCTTGAAATGGGATGATTTCATTCTAGTGGGCAAACTGAACCATACCATGTGATGGTCACTGGCCTCCAAGTGACCTTCTATCTGGAGATCTGGATCCTTTCCCCATTAGTCAGTACTAGATCCAGGATAGCCCTGTCTCTTGTGGATTGTTGTACCAGTGGTTTGAGGTCCACCCTCTGCAGGGAATCCACTATATGTCTAGTTCTGGTGGATGTTCCTGCTGGTAATGACCAATCTGTGTCTGGCATGTTGAAGTCTCCCATTATCAGAACCTCCTCTTCAGCTGTCATGTTTGGTATATCTTCTAACAGTAATGTGTCTACGTCCTCCCCTGGTCTGGAGGCCTGTAGACAAACCCAGTTCGTATGGCTGTCCCATTTCCTGTTTCCAGGGTGACCCACAGTTCTTCTGGCTCCTTATGTGTATTCTGAATTTCTGTAGCTTTGATATTTTATTGACATAAAGGCCACTCCCCACTTTTGCACCTCGATATCTTTGGAACAGTACATAGCCGGATACTGAAGTCTCCCAAGTGTGGTTACTGGTGAACCATGTCTCGCTAATAGCTACTATGTCCAGTTTAACCTCCGTCATTGTTGCCTCAGGTCTGGGATCTTGCTTCCCAGACTGCAGGCGACATTGTGCTATGATTTTCCATTGCCCAGATTCGGTGTGCTAGTTGTTGGGCTAGGGTCCGACGTTTCCCCTTGGTCGCATGTGGAGCCAGGCCTTTTTCTTACCTGGTGATGCAAGTGAACTTATAAATAAAACTGTAGAAGTCATGAAGAAAGTGTCATTAGGACTTTCCAAGTTTAACTGTGTTTACAGGGCCTATCTATAAGACCTTTGATTGATGCTGCTGTTAGAAATTTACTACTCTACTGGACTAAAGAACTAGAACTCCACTACTGGGAACTTCAATTAAGGTAAAACAAACAACAACAAAAAGTGTGTTTGTCTGAGTTGGGTGAAGGAATTGTTATATCTGCAGTTAGCTAGGTGAAAGAGAAACTGTGAGTTAGGGAGAGTGGCTTAGAGAGAAGGAAGCCAGGTGTTTGCATTTAAAAACTGACCTAGACAGCTTGTGGCAGAGGACAGCAAGATTTAGGAGCTGTTGTTAGGACTTTACTGGGGCTATATTGCCCTCCATCCCTCCCTCCACCCTACCCCACCCTTAGCCAGTTCTACTTTTATAGGCACAGGATTTGACTGACAACAAGAACTTCCTGTTTGGGAGCAGGAAGGGAGTGATCACAGAGGCACAAAGACTCACCATCCCAGAAGGAAAGATTAGGTCTCCATCCCCACTGGCTGCTGGAGGTCTGACTGTGAGGAAGTAAAAGAGACTACTGAGGAATATAGGAACTTACTGTCCCAGAACAGGAAGATCAGGCACTTTAAGTGTATGGAGGCAGTAGGAAAGTAGGGAAAAATATATATATAAAACAATAAATTAAATAATAAATAGAGAGAGGAAAGAATAAGTATACAAAACAACAGTTAAGGGTCCACTACTAAGATATGATGCAAGTGGTGCAGTGCAGTGGCTGTGGAGCAACAGTCTTCTGGGAGATGTTCTGGAGGATGTGTTGTTGTCCCATCTGCAGGCAATTATCTGGGCTGAGGGAGGAGGTTGCTCATCTCCAGGCTGAGTTGGCAAGGATCAGGAGACCTCCTTTCCCACCCAGGGACCACCAGGGCAACCACCGCTGCCTCAGAGGTTGCCAAGAAAGAGAGACAGTTGGACCACAGTGGTCTCAGGGAGGGAGGGTGGTGGAATAAGCGTGCATCCCTCCAGTTGTTCCTCTCCATAATTCATATGCTGTTCTGGCAGAGTGTGGTTCCTCTAAGGAGGCACCCACAGTGGAGACCAAAAGGATGCTGGGAACCTCCACATAGGAGACCCACAGGAGGGTGGCACGGGACCCCCGAGGAAGGAAACAACTCCCGGTGGGGACTCAGATATTGGAGGGTAGAACTGGGAGAAGGAGGGAGAGGAGGTAAGATGCCTGTCTGGTGCCATGGCTTGGAGGGACAGGAGGCGAATCCTCAGGATTGTGGGAGCAGCTGCATGGGGAGGAGTTGGATGGCATTGTCCACCAGGGACAAATGATCTGTATGTGAAAGGATCAGAGCAGTGCAGGATGAGTTTGAGGAGTTGGGGAGGGGCCTTAGACAAGTAGCACACACAGTAACCATCTCAGAGGTGCTGCCTGTCTATGGTATGGAGTGAGACTAGGGTGCTCTGCAACATGGGATTCAATCAGTGGTTGAAAAACTGGTGCAGAGCTCAGGGCTGGCTTCATTGGGGACTGGGGTCCACCTGGAGGAATGCAGGTCTATACTGGCCCAATGGTCTGCATCTGTCGGGAGGGGAACCAGGAACCAGGATCCAAGGTGATAGGTTTAAATACTTCGTTGGCAAGCATTTAAACTAGCCAAGGGTGGAGGCACTGAAAAGGAGAAGGAAACCCTAGCCCCCAAAATAAATCAGGGTAGTTAGTGAGGTAAACACCAAGATAGAGGAGTTGATAAGGAGAAGGGCAGGGGTAAATGGAGAAAAGACAAAGGCAGTAAGGACAGGGATGGGTAAAAGGGTAAGGCCATCAAAAAATGGAGGGAATGAGTACCAATGCCCATAGTCTAGGTAACAAGCTCCCTGAACTGGTGGCCTTGATGGAAGAGGGATGCCTGGATACTGTGGCAGTTACAGAAACATGGTACACAGAGAACCATGACTGGGATGTCAACATACCAGGGTACACAATCAACAAGAGGGACATGCAGGGGTAAAGAGGAGGGAGGAGGAGTAGCTCTCATGTAAGAGAGGGATCAAAGCAATGGAACTAAAGGGTAAACAGGGAGGCAAGGAGGCACTGTGGGTCACCTAGAGACTAGAAATGGCACCACAATCTGCATGGGGTTGTATACAGACCCCCATCTCAGAGGGAGGAAATGGGCAAGAAAATGATAGAAGGCATCCTTAGGATGGCAGAGAAAGGGAGTTATTGCTGATGGGGACCTGAGTATGCCAGATGTTAACTGGAGCACCTTTGCTGCCACCACATCTAAGAGCAGGACCATTCTCGATGTCCTACAGGGGCAGGCCTCAGACACGTAGTGTTGAAACCCAGACAGGAGGGAGCAATCTTAGACCTGGTACTCTCAAAATGGGGATGGAGAGAGGATCTCAGATCTAGAAGTGGGTAGCCATCTGGGAACAAGTGACCATGAAACAGTGTGGTTCATAATAAACTCAGCTGTAGAATCAAGCCATACAAAAGTGAAGGTACTGGACTCAGGAGGGCTGATTTTGTCAAAATGGAGAGTGCTTCAGAAAACACTAGCAAACAGGCAAGAAGGAGAAGTGAGCAACAATGGGGAAACATCAAAACTGCCATCTCAGAGGCAACAAGCCTTTGTGTGAAGCAAATAAACAAATCAAAATGAAAGCAAAACCACTGAGGTTTTCAAAAGAGGTGGTGGGGAAGGGTAGGGAGAAAAGATAGCATTCAGGAAGCATAAGGAAACACAGAAGGATCAGGACTGAGAACTGTACCAGTGAAAGCGGATGGAAGTGGAGAAAGCAGTCAGAATAGCAAGGCCCAAACTGAGGAAAATTAGCCAACTCAGTTAAGAAGGGGATAAAACTTGTTATAGGTACATTAAGGAGTGAAGAAAGACAAATGGATGGATAGTGAGGCTGAATAAAGATGAGGGTGGGTGGGCAGAGGGACAGTGAAAACAGGGATACTGAATGAATACTTCTGCTCAGTATTTACAAAGGAAGAGGAGGGAGGTGCCTAATCCAGTCAATAGAAGCACTCTGGATAGGGGTTAATATCAGTCCTTTCACAGAAGAAAGGGTTCTGAAAGGACTCTTAAACTTAAGGTGGGCAAAGCAATGGGGTTTGATGGGATTTACCTCAGAATTCTAAAAGAACTAAGGGAGAACTAGCAACACCTTTGACTATCCTTTTAACAAATCAAGGGAGGATGGTGTGGTACCTGAGGGCTGGAAGAGGGCAGATGTGATTCCCCTTCACAAAAGTGGGAGCGAGATGGAGGCAGGAAACTACAGACCTGTCAGTTTGACCTCAGTGGTAGGAAAATGGCGGAATCACTTCTGAAGGAAAGAACTGTTGAGTACATAGAGACCAGTGGGCACAGGACCCAAGGCTGCATGGATTCACAATGGGAAGGTCATGTCAGATGAATCTAATCAATTTATTTGACTGGGTGACCAAAGTAGAAGACCAGGGAGGGGCTGTGGATATGGCCTACCTAGACTTTAGAAAGGCATTTGACTCAGTCCCACACAAAAGATTAATAAACAAATTAGCCAGCCTGGGAGTGGGTCTGAGAGTGGTAGCCTGGGTAAAACTTTGGCTGGACAACAGGACACAGATGGTAATGGTAAATGGAGTCCACAGTGAAGAAAGGGGTTAGTGGGGTACCTGAGGGTTCACTACTGGGTCCAGTTATTTTAATGTCTTTATAAGTGACATTGCAGAGGGACTGAAAGAAAAGTATGTCTCTTTGCAGTTGACACAAAGATCTGCAACAGGGTTGATACACAAGGTGGGGTGGAAAGGATGAGGAGGGACTTGGCAAGCTTGGAGGGATGGTCAAATGTATGGCAGCTTAGATTCAATGCAAAGAAGTGCAGAGTAATGCACCTGGGAAACAAAACCCAGGGAAGAGTACACAATGTGTGTGAGATACTGACAACAACAAAAATGGAAAAGACCTGGGGTAGTTATATCAGATGATCTAAAGGTGGGCAAGCAGTGTGAGAAGGCAGTAAGGAGGGCCGGGGGATACTTGGATGCATAGGGAGGCATCACCAGTGGAAAACAGGAAGTTGTTATCCCGCTGTACAGACAGTTGGTGAGGCCCCATCTGGAGTACTGTGTGCAGTTCTGAAGATCCCATCTCCACAAAGACATAGACGGGTGTAGGCTGTCGAGGAGGAGGGCAACCAAAATGGTGCAGGGACTGCACCAGAAGACATATGAAGAAAACTAAAGGAGCTTAATATGTATACCCTTGAGGAAAGGAGGGACGGGGGACATGATAGAAACTTTCAAGTACCTCAAGGGAATCAACAAAGTCCAAGAGGACAGCATCTTTCAGAAAAGAGATGTGCAAGAACAAGGGGAACGATTTGAAGATAGTGAGGGGGACAGCTCAGAGGTAATGTGAGAAAGTATTTTTTCACATAAAGGGTTGTAGATGCATGGAACAGCCTTCCTGAGGAGGTTGTGGAGTCAAAATAGTGGGGAATTCAAGATTGCATGGGACAGACATATGGCAATTCTACTGGGGAAGGAGGAAGTAGGCTGTTGGTTAACTAGGATCTGCAGCTTATCCATTAGGTAGGAAAGGGCAGACTAGGTGGGTGAAACGGTCCTTATCTGCCATCAAATTCTATATTTCTATGTTTCTATGATGCAGTCAAGGCAAAATATTTCTCACAACTGCTCTATGAAGTAGAGGTATGAGATTTGAAAAGCAAAGATAAATTAACTTTTCCATTATTTAAAATGTTAAGGACATATTTAGGACTTGGCTACTCATGTCCTGCAAGTTACATTAGATCAGAACTGGGGCTAGAGAACATTAATACAATCATAGATTCAAAGGAAAATAAACTTTTGGTTGAAAGTGGCCAGAATGCCACAGGATAGGATTCCATATAAATGCCTCGGGAAAAATGCAGCTGGCTGCAGATAGGATGCAAACAATCTACTTGGTACAGTCATGTAATAACTGACCTGAAGAAGTGCAATATGCTAATTATGAATTGCTATGTTAAGAACTATATAACTCTTAGTATAAAATAAAAATATATTAAATTTAAAATTAATAACTTCTGTATTAGTGATGACCTTGAAAATATTTCCAAGTCAAAATTCTCAAGATGGTTTGCAAAGAACAATTACAAATTTGGCTACAAATACTATTTAGATGTTCTCACTGATCATCACTTGAAAGATATGTATAAAGTATAAATCTGAATGATTCAAAAGTAATATCATTGTGGCCAGATATAAAAATTGGCATCCAGTAACCAGAATTGTTCTTGTCCAGCCAGTGACAAAGAAGATCTAATGCATATACTGTGGACTTGCACGTGGTATGAGAGGAAGGGGCTTATTGGTTATGGCCTTATATAAAAATTGGACTGAGATGGACAAAGTTGCTCTCACCAGGATCTTATTGCACACTGAGGATGACTTGGCAATTGAAAGATTGGCGAAGAACTTCCTGATGGTCAACAAACATAGAAACACAGAAACATAGAAGTTGATGGCAGATAAGGACCGCAAGGCCCATCCAGTTTGACCATTTTCTACCTTAATGAATGAGCCATGAGGCCTTTACTCTGTCAATGGCCTATCTATTCATACTCATCTGTATTGCTCCTATGCCTATCCCATGCCTGTTTGAACGCTGCACTGTATTCATATCCACCACTTCCTGAGGTAGGCCGCTCCATGCATCCACCACTCTTTCAGTGAAAAAGAACTTCTTCACATTACCCTTAATCAGCCTCCTCTAATCTCATGCTGTGTCTTCTTGTCCTGCTGTTTTCTTATATTGAAACGTGTTAGACTCTTTCATCTTGTTAATGACCTTGAGATGTTTGAATGTTTCGATCATATCACCTCTGTACCTCCTTTGCTCTAGGGTATACATATTGAGCTCCATTAATCTGTCCTCATATGTTTTCTGATGCAGTCCCTGCACCATTTTAGTTGCCCTTCTCTGGCCTGCCTCCATTTTGTTAATGTCCTGTGCAGATGTGGCCTCCAGTACCCATTCAGCACTCCAGATGAGGCCTAACCAGTGTCTTGTAAAGAGGATTATTACCTCCTTCTTATGACTTGTGATTCTCCTACTAATACACCCCAACATCCTCTAGCCTTACATATTGCTTTAGAGGAGGTCTGCTTGATGATTTCAGGTCATCTGTGATGATCATGATACCCAAGTCTCTTTCTTCCTTGTGATTGCCAGCAACTCCCTCCCAACCTATAGGTAGCTTCAGGGATTTTGTTCCTTATGTGCATTATCTTGCACTTCTTTGCATTAAACCCCAGTTGCCACATTTTCTGACCATTTTGACAGTTTTTCAGATCTCTTCTCATTCTGCCCACCCCATCTGGATCATCTACTCTGTTGCAGATCTAGGTGTCAATTTGCAAACAGGCAAACCTTACCCTCCAGTCCATCTGCAATGTCACTGATGAAGATATTGAAGAGGACGGCCCCAGGACCAATCCCTGAGGTACCCCACTTGTGATTTGCATCTCTTCTGACTATATACCATTTACCACCACTCTCTGTTTTCTGCCCACCAACTAGTTTGCCACCTAGTTGACCAACTTGTAACCCAGCCCAAGACTACCCAGCTTATTAATCAACCTTCTATGTGGAACAGTATCAAAGCTTTACTGAAGTCAAGGTAGCTGACATCAACTACCCCTGGCCCACTACTCTGGTTACCCAGTCAAAGAAATCTATGAGATTAGTTTGACAGGACCTTCCTGTTGTAAACCCACGCCTGTCTTAGATCCTCTGCTCCTATGGATTCTAGGTGTTGCACTATCCTTTCCATAAGGAGTGCCTCAATAATCTTGCCCACTACTGAGGTAAGACTGACTGGTCTGTGAGTTCCCTGCCTCTTCCCTGCTGCCACTCTTGTGGGTGGGATCACACAAGACCTTCTCCAGTCTTCTGGGACCTCTCCTGCACTCAGAGACTCACTAAACAGTTCTGCTAATGGCTCTGCTAGTTCCAGCCTTCTCTCCTTTAGTATCCTGGGATGTATGCCATCAGGTGCTATTGCCTTGTCCACTCTGAGCTTAGTGAGCTCTGGTAGGACCTAGAAAAAGAAATTAAAAGCTTAAGTTTGTAGAATAATTTGCTACATATCACTTGTTTTTCAAGAGTAAATGATATATAGTATCTGTGGACATTCATGATGCACCCAATATATTAATATCTTATCAAAAAACATCTGCATCTGATTTTCTCTATAGAAGCGGTTCAATCCAATAACTGTTTTAGCTACATTGTTATACATATGGCACTTATTGGTGATGGAAAGGATAAATAAATGCACTGTCAACAAAACAATGTGAGTATGAAGTTTGTAAATATTATCTTATTAGGAATAATATCTTCATTGTATGTTTGTAGGATATTTTCATGTTATGTTTTATTCTGTCTTGTCTGTAATGTTTTTAATGTGTTGTAAGGACTATATAGTCACACAATAAACAAAAAAATACTACACTAACTGGGTGACAAAGGATTTAGATCAAGGTGGAGTGGTGGATGAGGCCTACCTAGATTTTAATAAGGCTTTCAACACTGTTCCACATAGGAGACTAGTAAGAAAGCTGGGTAGTATAGTAGTGAGTCAAAGGTGGTAAGATGGCTAAGAAATTGGTTAAGGGAGAGGTGACAATGGATGGTGATAAATGGAATTTACTCAAGGAATGGAGGGTCACCAGCGGGTGCCACAGGGATCAGTGCTGGGACCAGTCTTCTTTAATGTCTTTATAAGTGATATTGCAGAAGAACTGGAATGGAATATCTGCCTCTTTCTGGATGACACTCGAATCTGCAATAGGGGTGAACTCGGGGGATGTGGAAAGGATGAGCAGAGACCTAAGAAAACTAGACGACTGGTCAAGAGTTTAGCAGCTAAGTTTCAATGCATAAAAGTGCAAAATAGTGCACTTAAGGCACAGAAACTTGGAGGTAGAGGCAGGGTAAAACAAGGTTGTTCTTATTAAATGGAACCATCCTTTCTGTGCTCAGGTTGGACTCCAGTATGCAAAGCTGTCATCTCCATAAGAATGTCTCTCAAAAATATTCATTGAACCTGACGATGTAGGGTGACTGGTAGGTTTGTTGTTGTTTTGTTACTGTAGACAGGGGTGTAGGCTAGGGAGATGACATAGTTGACTAATTACATGAGTTCTGATAGCAATGGAGCTTGTTGGCTACTAGGAGCTTACTCCAAGGCCTGGCAGCAGGAGGCATATGCAATGCTCAAAATAGATTAAATACTTTAGAACTGACTAGAATAGCTTGAGCTCTGAGCCAAGATGTGCAGAGTAGCAAGCCAGAGCTGCCACCCTGCTCTGCACCTCAGCCCCACAAAAAGTGAAGGTTTCCCATTCACTTATCTGGTTAAGTAACATAGGTAACACTTGCAGTAGGGTTGGTGGTGTCTGTCAGTCTTGGTGCCACTCTTCTAATAAAGATGAGAAAAGCAACAAAACAATATTTATCTGTGCCTATAGTTCTAACCCCAGAACTCACAAAAGGGTCATTTTGAGTAGTGTTGAAATTGGCAGTTACAGGAATCTTTCAGGTTATTATGGAAACTTGGAATCAACTTTTTCCCTAGAAAACTGTATACTTTTGAGATACATACAATCTACCAGTTATGTTATGTGCAGGCTATTGCTGAGGTTAATGCCATTCCTTTGAGTATAAAGTGAACATGCTCAATAATTTAAAATGAACAACACTGCATAATGTAGCCCTTGGCAGTTCCCAGAAATCACAAGACGGTTCATATTTTGAACATATTCTGTGATTTGCTAGATGGTGATTTTGAAGTCATTGCCAAAACATCCCACTATATTGCACCACAAACTGGCTGGCAGTATAAACCATTGCATTGTGTAATGTAATGTTGCCTACATTTCCAGTGTCACATGTAGTGCAGCAAGCAGCATGACTGAAGCCATAAGATTCAAGTTTAAAGAAGCAAAACAAACAAAAGATGCATGTTGTGTGCTACAGGGAGAACTGAGGAGGACCCTTAATGTGACAATGTCAGTGTGGTATCAGTATTTTCTCATTTTATTTTGATGAACTTTTAAGAGTTTCATTTTACACAGCAGCCACCATTTGTAAGTTTATCCCTGTCAGTTTTTGAACATATTTTGAATTTCTCTCTGAGTTGAGTTCATGAGGTCACCCTAACATGCAACACACACACACACTTTTCTGCCTCTGATATTGAAATGAGTGTGGGGTGTTCACTGTAGTAGGCACAAGTACCTTGTCCCAAAAGCCTAAATTAATTATCTTTGGGCCATAAATTCTAATTGATATACAGTACATAGATTACCACTCTAAGTTGCAACTTCAGCATTCAGGGACAGCTCTTGCAAAAGGACAGCTCGCATCAGTAAACCTATCCAGTTACCAAAATGCAATACATAAAACTACATGTATATATGGTGGTGGTGGTGGGGGGCACTGAAAATAAGCAATGGTGTGCATCCTATTAGAGAGGTAAGGGTTGGAATTATATCCAATGTTTAACTAAGTCAGACATGGAGATGCTGTTGCACTTAATTATTCAAAGTGGTATGGCAGGGGCTGAGACATGAATAGTTTTGTTTTGAAGAAATTGATTTCAGATAGAGACAGAGCAAGATGTGGGTTAGCAAAGTAAAAGCATGTGTCAATTGAGGAAAATTACTATGAAGATCACAATGCGGTGTGTTTTCTGTAACTCAAATACTATTGAGTGCTGTGCTTCTTTATTCTTTAATCAGGGAAGCACACTTATTAACAGCTCTTTACAATTTAGTTATCAGTATTTGTTATGAATAGTAAAAATTTGGGAAGATGACTGAGAAAGCCTATGGGACAGTCAGTCTCATTTTCCAGCCCCAAGTTTTCCAGGACTCCTAGAATCCTCCAGCATCCTCATTACAGCTAGCAGCAGCAGCATTATTAAACAGCCTTCCTGAGGAGGTCGGGGGGTCAAAAACAGTGGGAGAATTCAAGAATGCATGGGAACAGACATAAGACAATTCTAATGGGGGATAGGAGGAAGTAGGTTGTTAGTTAACTAGGATCTGCAGCTTATTCAGTAGGTAGGAAATGAGCAGACTGGGTGGACCAAGCAGTCCTTATCTGTCATTAAAGTTTATGTTTCTATGTAAGTTCTCTGTTCGTCAAGCATCACAGATAGACATCATCTTTGCTTGACCTTAGCGAAAAAAGTGAGCCAGCAGC
The DNA here is from genome assembly GCA_016271365.2 of Neoceratodus forsteri. Classification (NCBI taxonomy): domain Eukaryota; kingdom Metazoa; phylum Chordata; order Ceratodontiformes; family Ceratodontidae; genus Neoceratodus; species Neoceratodus forsteri. The sequence continues at coordinate 839,093,591 of CM057451.1, read as the reverse complement.
CTTTCCAAGTTGGAAGGGGTTCAAAAATGAGAGACTGTGCCTTGTAATGTCCAGGATGGTTGAGAAGACACCCCATGGCTGACCTCTGTGTAACATACAGCTCTTCAGGCTGATTTTCATGTTATATATGGTACAATGAAATCTCTCTATGAAATGATGGTGAACTAAGGAAGCAAGTTCCTTGCACAGACCTTGTTCATCATGGGTTGCTGCAAGCCTTATCAGTTGAAATAGTTTTACCTGAAAACAGTGGGTCTGATTCTTAAAGTCTATGCCTGGGTAACTTGACTTATGCAACAATAAATGGTGCAAGTAGCAAATTACTCCAGCAGTTGTAACATATGGTATTCTGCAAAGCGGCCTGTGACATGTAGCAGGCTGCTTGCACAAAATGGACAAATGCCACTAGTTATGCTCTAAACCCACTGCGACATGGTGCTAGGGGTTTACAGCAGCAGTTGCATCCTATTGTGGAAAAGCAGCAACAAAGTCCCAAGTGGTTGAATTCTCAAACAACCCCAGGAGGACATCCACCAAAAACAGTTACACCAGCTTCTAGATGGTGTAAGTGTACTTACGCCTCTGGGGTTGCATGTATGAGCCACTGGCCCCAAACCCAATGCCATGTCACCTCCCCCACAATGCCCCACCCCATACTGCCACATGTACTGCCCATCCCCAAATGCCCCTACCACCAAGTATCTGAGTTAAAGCCTGCAGGGCTATTGTTTTCCCCATGCCCCAACCCCTGAAATGCTAGTTAAAGCCCTGCAGGACTATTGCTATCCCTCCATGCCCTGACCCCGGAAATGTAGTCGATATACTAAATCTGCCAGAATGAAACATTGTTGTAGCAGGAACATGTATTAGCACTTTATACTGCACTAAGATACTTGTTTGTTTATTGCTGTGTGTATTTGGAGCCCTGCCTGAAAATATTTCAGGACCAGGAAGAGAAGTTCTGTAGTTCATTAGCAAACACCTTGAACTGCAGAAACTCAAACTAAGTTTAAAACACTTGAATTTCCACTGCATCTTGGAGATGGGGTAATCTTTCAGCTCTTAAACAGCACTCCTTGTGTTTTGGGCTAGTTTATTTATTTTACCTTAACAGCGAGTCGTTCCGTGACCTTGGATAGTACTTCCTGGTCACCTCGACTATTACTTCATCCTACGGCAAGCAGGCGAGCACTGCGTGCATGCTGCACAAAGCAAAGACGCGTGCAAAGACATGCTTCAGTGCATGTTTAGCGTGTTCAGTGAGTGATTAGCTATATAGTTGTTTTACACCTTTGTATGCAAGTGCTTTACCTTATTCAGGTTTATACCAAAGCCAAAGGATTATTTAGGGCTTACTGAGGTAAGATATTGAAATCTATTATCTAACGCAGTTCACAATAAACCACTAACTTTAGGCAGTTCATTGAACTCGTATTTACTGTAAGTATATCATTGGCAATAAACTACCATCATGGCCTACCCGTCCTTGTATCTATCATGACTTCAGAGGGTGAAATTGGAATTAAATGTAGAAACTGCTGTATGTTTAAACTAGTGTTAGTCTTACCTGATCAAAATCAAACCTTTACCTGTGACAAGTGTATTTCAAATTAATCAAAGGAAGAAGAAATATGAACCTTTGTTAAAAGATTACAGTACTTAGAAAGTAGCCAGGCTGATATGCTTAGACATCACAATGAACAAAGCAAATTCTCCAGAGATTTACTAGAGGACTCTGCCATCCAAAGCCCAAATACTTTAGAGATCAATGATAGTGCTTTACAAAATGTTCCGTTATTAGGAAATAGTACAGATATCTAAAAAAAGGGTTAGAAAGAGGACTCTGATGAGAACAATTGAGGCAACAATACCCTTGACTAGAGTAGCTAAAAGGGTCATAAGGCAAATCAGTTCCAAATTTCAACACAAAATCATTTTCAGGTTTTTCTTTCTGAAAACACCAACTTATTAACATTAGCTACAAATGGAAAAAGGCTCATGTATGTAAATCAAAATTCTGAAAATAGCCCTGACTTTCTTGAAGAATTGATTGTCTCTGACTGCCCTCCCTATATCTCATTTTGAAGATAATAATTCTGTAGAGGTAAACTTAGATCAAAATTTACTAGCCTCTACATCTTCATCTCAGACTCTAGTCATAAATAATAATAACTTTAGGGAACAAGAACACATTTCTGCCCCGTAAATCCTCCCAGACAAATATTTATACTGGGAGACTCCATAATCAAATACTTAGATAGGGCAATATGTAATCCCGATAAGCTTAATCAAACTTGTTCAAGCTACAGAGCAATGATCTCTGATATTACCAATATGATAAACATTATACTAAAAGATTCTGGTCCAAATCCTCTAGTAATAATTCATGCGGAATCAATGACATCTTTAGTTCAGACATTACAAGTATAAAATAAAGATATGTGGCACTTAACAATCTACTTGTGGAGAAAGGCTGTACAGCATGTTTTTCAGAGATTCTTCCAGTTCCAAGAGCAACTGTTTCTATTACTAATAAAATAAAACATATAAATAACTGGCTAAGACTGTGGTGTCTAAACAGGACATTAAATGTATCCATCATTGGGAAACATTTTCTGGAAGGACTCACTCTTCTGCTGGGAAGGACTTCACCTCAGCAGAAGAGGAGTACCATATTGAGGAAAGATATTATTTCAGCAATTAATTTTTAAACTAAAATTCAGGGGAGAATCGGCAAGTTCCTAATTCTTTTACTAGTCATAGAATAATCAAAATAACAAATTACCCTCATCAACTGAATCATGTAACATCTTATCATTTACTGCTAGATCATTAAACAATATTAACATGGCGAATTAGAAATGAAATGCAAAATTCTGAAGATTCATATTATTTGTAACTGAAACTTAGTGAGATTAGACCTCTAAATAGATTCTACAATTACCAAATTACAAATTATTTCATAAAGACAGATTGAAGCCCTGTACCTCCTTCAGATACCTCTGTGTATGGCTGGACCAGCACCTCAACTTCTCCGCATGCATCAACTGCTTACTCAGAAGCTACATCCCAGGCTCAAGTACTTTACTGGAATCATGACTGCATCCCTGCACCTGCTAGGAGGGCCATTGTGCAGAAAATGATTCTCCCCATCTTCGACTATGGAGATGTAGTCTACAGTGCTGGCCCTAAGTCGACCTTAGTCAGGCTGGATCCTCTTTTCCATTCCTTCTGCCACTTTGCACTAAACTGTCCCTACTCCACACACCATTCTGACCTTTACCAATTTGGACCTCCTCTCTACATAATGTAGACAATCCCACTGCACCAAAATACCAGCAAGCTATGGATCCAACAACTTCCCTTCTATCTCCTGCCACCCTCATCAACCACAGCACTCTAGCTTACTCTCTTCAAAACTCTGACTTCCATTCCTGGCTGTCCCAATAGGTCCACTACTGCCGGTCAAGCTGCATTCAGCTACCATGTACCAACATTTGGAACTCCCTTCCTGCAAACATCTATCATTTCTCCTCCCTCAGCACCTAAACTCCTCCTTCAAGCACACTTCACCCCCTACCTGTACATGTGCCCAGGCAGTTTCAACTCCGTGTGTGAAATGACAATGCTTTGTTCTGCACTTGTACTGCAACTAATCTGGGTCAATAACTACTGATCTCCCATTTCTCATTGTCTGCACTATGCTGTCAAGCTATTGTATATTCTACTGTTTTTGTTACTCTTGGCCTAGTCACTTGGACCAATTGTTAGTGAATTCATGCTATTATTTTCACCTGTATTATATGCTGTGCAACTATTGTATATTGTTCCCCCTCCCCAGAACACATCTGGAATTGAGCATTTAGCATGCTCAGTATGCCTTTCCTGGTTAAAGACTTGAATAAATAAATAAATAAATATGAATCCAATGCTGACACAAATACAGAATCACTTTTGGTAACAGTACAACTCAAAAGCCAACTAAAACTCATAATTGGAGTATGTTATAGAATCCCTCTTCATACTTCTTACACTAAAGACCTAAGCAATCTAATTGAATCAATAGCTGATAATAATAATGTACTTATCCTGGGAGATTTCAATATGCCAGGAATCTCATGAGTTCCTTTATTGGTAAATCTAAACAGGAGAACATTTTATCTAAGACATGTGTAGATCTTGGTCTTGCCCAGTTAATTAGAGACCCCACTAGAGGTTCTAACATACTTGATCTTGTTATTACAAATATAGAACATAAAATCTCAGATATTAAGATTATTGCTTCAATTGGTAAAAGTGATCACAATTCAATACTATTAGGTATAACAATTTCACCTATAAGGTCCTCTACTGAAACTAAATGTTTAAATTATAATAAAAGCAAACTTTAAACAAATAAACTCTATAATTAGCAAAATTAACTGGGACAAAACGTTTCAGGACAAGACAACAAATCAAGCTTAGGACAATTTAGAGCAATTGATTTATGACTTAGAGCATAGCTATGTTCCAGTTAAACCAAAATACAACAAAAGGGTAAAATTCCCATTTGGTTCAAAGGAAATTAGTAAACAAATCAAATTAAAAGAACGCCTATTTAAGAAACTTAAAACAAACTTTACATTAAACACTAAGAATAGATATAAGAATGTGATCTCAAAGTTAAAAAAATAATTTTAAAAGCAAAAAAACAACTTAAATTCTCCTTGACTCATTCAAAACTAATAAAAATCTCTTTATTCTTATACAAACAGCAAAAGGGAATTTAAATAAAATTGGTCCAATATCAATAAATGGTAGTCTTGTTGAAAATGATTTTATTACTGCCGACATATTTGATGCTTATTTCTGCTCTGTCTTTAGTAAAATGACGTATACATCCTGACTTACAAAGTTCAATTACCAGTTCCAAAGATAACCAAGCAGGAAGTTAGGGAGGCCTTATCTTCTCTAAAAATGAAATCCACTAGTCCATGGCCAGACAATATACAATGCAGGTTTTAGTAGAAACCCTTGACTCAATTATCACGCCACTGCATTTATTATTTAATAAATCTATATCTGAAAACAGTATCCCTGTAGACTGGTGAAAGGCTACTGTGGTTCCAATTTTTAAAAGGGAAATAGATATAATATTAATAACTATAGACCAATCAGTCTAACATCTTTGATATGTAAAGTAATGGAAAGAATAGTTAAGTCTCGTATTGAAGCTGAGATTGCTAAGCTTGATATTTACGATCCTACTCAGCATGGATTCAAACCTGGATTCTCGTGTACAACCAATCTAATTTATTTTTATAATAACATTAGTAGTCTTCTGGATGACCATATAGCATCTGATGTCATAGTGCTAGATTTCAGTAAGGCATTCGAACAAAGTGTCTCATTCTCTTCTTATTAAGAAAATGTATAAGTATGGATTTTCACACTACCTGATCAACTGGTTTTGAAATGGTTAGATCATAGAACCCAATCAGTAAAGATAAATAATTCATTATCAAACTCAGGTAAGGTGACAAGCGGCATTCCACAAGGTTCAGTTCTTGGTCCTATTTTATTTAACATTTTTATTAGTGATTTGACAATATCATCTGGCAACATTATTTCAAAATTTGCAGATGACACTAAAATAGGAGGACGTGTAGACATGATCCAAAACATGGTAATACTTCAAAAGGACTTATGTAACATAGAACTGTGGGTGAAACCGAATTGCATGGAATTTACCATAGATAAATGTATAGTGATCCACTTTGGAACAAAAATCCAATAAGTAGTTACTTTTGAACAATAATAAACTAAAGAAATCAAACAGTGAAAGGAACTTAGGCATTTTGGTTAGTAATAATTTACTATAGGTCCACACTGCAATAAGATAGCAAATACAGCAAATAACTTAATCAAACAAATTAGAACATTTATTAACAAATCAGAACAGTGCCTAATTCCTTTGTATAGGTCATATGTGAGACCATATCTAGATTACGGTTCCTCTTTGGAGTCCTTATTTGAAGAGTGATATCAATAGATTGGAAACAAGTACAGAAAAGGTTGACTAAGATGATACAAGACTACACAATGAGTTATACGAACAACGATTGACCATAACTGGACTACATTCCTACAACAAAGGAGGCTTAGAGGAGATTTGTTGTTCCTTTATAAAATAACAAAAGCCCCAAACTAATGGAATTAACTGGACTAACTTTTCAAAAAATCATGCAGTCGGTAGACTACATAATAAACAACTAAAAATAGAATGGGCAAATACTAGTAAAGGGATAACTATTTCAATATCAGGGCACCTAAGGGTTGGAACTCCTTACCACAGTCTATAATTAAATCCAACAATATTAATACTTTTAAAACAAATTTGGATATTTAGTTAATTGAATTTAACAACAAATGACCCACTAATGAGGGGACAATCTCGATGGGTCTTGGCCTTCTTTTTGTCCCAAACCATCCATTAAATCCAGTAAATACTAGTTAAAGCCCTGCAAGGCTGTTCATGTTCCCCATGCCCCAATACCCAATCAGCCACCTCCCACAAACCGCATCACCTGAGTATGATACCCCTTATCCCTGGTAGTCTATTGGCATTCCCCCACCCACCACTGGCAGATTACCCTGCCCACCTCAACCAGCTGATGACTGACACAGCCACCTCTTCATCACTACGGCCAGCTGCCGACTGAACTCCACCGGAACACATACTCCTGTACATAATATGTGCTCATGAATATTCTGAGCACATATTATGTATAGTAATACATGCTCCAGTGGAGTTCACGCAGTGGCTGGCCGTGGTGGGCTGCACCAGTTGCCGGCTGGGTGGGGGGCAGGTGTCTGTCACTGCTGGGGGTTGGGAGCCACTAGACTATGAGGGATAAGGGGTATCTAATACTCAGGTGATGCAGTTTTGGGAGGCACACAAGAGTTTGTTAGCACGGGGGGCTTTAACTAGCATATTCAGGGGTCAGAGCATGGGTGGGGAAAAGCAATAGTCTTGTGGGGTTTAATGTTCCCACAAGTGGGATCGGGGAATGGGGTGCCACTTGTGCCCTTCAGGTCAGGGATGTAGCTTGTGACAATCCCTTCTGGTACACCCTTGTTTGTGTCTCCATGGGATTGTTGCAAATTGCAGGATCTTCACATGGGGAACCTGCCCCTTCCAGAATTGGTGCAGGGTCCTGGTGTCTTAGGGTATGGACGAAGTCACCTTTAGCGGGCGACTTGCACCATCCTTATAGAATCGGGCTCAGTGTATTTTAAATACGTATGGCATAGAATTATTTGTAGCAGGATGCTAAATCTGAAATGTGCATGATGTGACTGGCCAGGATGGAGCTTGTGTTTAAGTGCAAGCTGAAAATTCTTTGATTACAGCACGTTATGTGTGACCAGAGAATTCTCGGCTCATGACCAGTAAATTGGCCCCTCACTAAGCTGGCACATCAGATTTTGGGCTGTCCAGAAAGGTATTTCTGGTTGATTAAAACACCACAATCTAGATAAATGGGTCCTGTTTATCTATGTTGAGGTATTCATTTTGGAACAATAATCATTTTAAGGTATTTAACATTTTTTTAAAAGATGGTGACTGTCACAACCTGATAATTTTTTCTCATGACCCAAAACCACAATTAGTCATGACCTGAAAATGGTTGTGAAAAGTACATTTATGGAGCTAGGTTCAAAAAATCTCCATACCTGGCTGGTGGTGCAGAAGTAAGACAGACAACCAAATCAAGAAAAAAGCTTGCACTCACCACCTCATAATAAAAATCACTCACAGTCTATGAAAGTGCAAAATATCCTTTATTGGGTGCAATAAAAGCACCACTCCTCATGCTTTGACGATTTCGAAACAAATCCTTTTTTCAAAAAAAGCAGAAAACCGTGAAAAAGTGGTTGATTTAGTTACGTGGTCCTTTTCCTGATCTTGAATCCAGTTAAGCACCTGTCATGAAACTTCCCACATCTCAAAAAATGCCACCTGGACCACACAAGTCATATTTTGCACAATTTCATTGAATGCCACCAAAGTTCTTATAGTGCAAAGACTGGGATTTAACATTGAGACCTGCACTCAACCCTAATTATACTTTGATTCTAGTTATTGCAAAAACTTGCATTAATGCACCAGTTAGGGCTCATCTTAACCCCACAAAAATAAAGAAATGTGGTATTAGAGTTTCCATCCCTAACTTCTTCCCCTCAGCAGAAAACGGACAAGGTGCACAAGCAACCACAGACAGCCATCATCTGGGAATAAAATTATCATACAATTGTTTCCAGATGACACAAATGCAGTAGCAATGATGTGCTACCTTTGGGGATTTGTATCTGCAGCATGCACACTGCAAGACATACTCTCTCAATTCTGGCTGCAGACTGAATTCCACGATCCTCAACTCACAGCACTACTTCTGTCTGCAGAAACACAGGCACCTTCAGCCACAGATGCAACTCACACAACCCAAATTACAACAGTTCATCTGTTTGCAGAAGCAGAGGCACCAGAAAGAACTCCTAAAACTCAAGGTGGACAAAGCAATGGGGCCTGACGGATTCACCCCAGAATTCTAAAAGAGCTAAGGAAGAACTAGTGACATCACTAACTACCTTTTTAACAAATCCATGGAGGATGGTGTGGTACCTGAGGACTGGAGTAAGGTGGATGTTATTCCCTCCACAAAAGTGGGAGCAAGGCAGAGACAGGAAACTATAGATCTGTTAGTTTGATCTCAGTGTTAGGGAAAATTATGGAATCACTTCTGAAAGAAAGAATTCTAAGTACCTAGAGGTCAGCAGGACACAGGACCCAAGGCAGCATGGATTCACATTGGGAAAGTCATGTCAGATGACTCTAATAGATTTCTTTGACTGGGTGATCAGTAGTAGACCATGGTGGGGCTTTGGATGTGGTCTACCTAGACTTTAGCAAGGCATTTGACACAGTCGCACAGAAAAGATTAATAAACAAGTTAGCCACTCTGGGAGTGGTCCCAGGGTCATAGCCTGGGTAAACAATTGGCTGGACAACAGGACACAGAGGGTAATAGTAAATGGAGTCCACTCTGAGGGAAGGGTTAACTAGTGGGGTACCACAGGGTTCAGTGCTGGGACCAGTCCTCTTTAATGTCTTTATTAGTGACATTACGGAGGAGATGGAAGGAAAAGTATGCCTCTTTGCAGATGACACGAACTACTGCTACAGGGTTGATACACAAGGGGGGTGGAAAGGATGAGAAGGGACTTGGCAAGGTTGGAGGAATGGTGAAAAGTATGGCAGCTTAGATTCAATGCAAAAAGTACAAAGTAATGCACCTGGGAAATAAAAACCTGGGGAAGAGTACACAATGGCAGAGGGAGGTACTAACAACAACAAAAATGGAATGGGACCTGGGGAAGTCATATCAGATGACCTAAAGGTAGGCAAGCAATGTCAGAAGGCAGTAAGGAGGGCTGGAGGGATACTGGGATGCATAGGGAGAGGCACACCAGTAGAAAACAGGAGTTGTTATCCCTCTGAACAGACAGTTGGTGAGACCCACTACTGGTGCAGTTCTGAGATCCCATCTCCACAAGGACATAGACAGGATGGAGGCAGTCCAGAGGAGGACAACAAAAATGGTGCAGGGTCTGTGACAGAAACCATATGAAGAGAGACTAAAGGAGCTTAGTATGTATACCCTAGAGGAAAGAAGGCAGGGGAGGGGCATAATAGAAACATTCAAGTACCTCAATGGATTCAACAAAGTCCAAGAGGTAGCATCTTTCAGAAAAGGAGATGACCAAGAACAAGGGGCACAATAGAGGGAGGACAACTCAGGGGCAATGTGAGGAAATATGTTTCCACAGAAATCATGGTGGACACATGGACCTGCCTTACAGAGGAGATAGTGGGGTCTAAAACAGTGGGAATTCAAGAATGCATGGGACAGACACAAGGCAATTCTAGTGGGAAGTAGGAGGAAGTAGGCTGTTGGTTAACGAGGATCTGCAGCTTATCTGAAAGCTAGGAAATAGGCAGACTAGGTGGGCCAAGAGGTCCTTATCTGCCATCAAAGTCTGTGTTTTTATGTTTCTATGGGGACAACACTTCTGCAGACACAGATACTCATGCACACTGTAAGGCATACACACACACACACACACACACACACACACACACACTGTACAGATGCAGGTGTAAGACATACACACACTGACTTCTGGCTGCAGGTGCAGGCCCTATAAATCCATGATACCCAAATTGAAACTCTACTGTCTACAGAAGCACATGCCCTATGGGGCCAAGCCCTTCTATAGACACAGGTACTCAAGCACACTATAAGACATACACAGACTTTTTGACTGCAGAAACACAGGCCCTGAGGGGCCTGCACTTCTGCAGTTTTAGGTATAAGATACACACCGACTTCTGGATGCACAAGCATAAGCCCCTGTGGGTGTACTTCTGCATCCACAGATAGAAATCCATAATATCCAAGTTGCAACACTAATTCTTTCTACAAAGCACATGCCCCTGTGGGCCGGAGCTTCTGTAGCCACAGGTACTCATGCACACTGTAATACATAAACATATTTCTGGCTGCAGAAGCTGGAGGGCACTGAACTCTGCAGAAAATGTACAGACTCTTCCCTTGGCAAAATGATCCTCTATCTCAATAAGAAAGGAAATTATTTGCAGAAACTGCCTTAATGCGGCATTTAGGGTTCACCTAACCCCACACATGTAGGAAATGTGGTGATAGGATTCCAACCCTAACACCCCCACATAGGAAAAGTACAAGCCCAAGCAAGCAACCACAGACAGCAATCATCAGGTAAGCCAAACAACATACAACTGTTTCTAGATATCACAAATGCAGTAACACTGATGTGCTACTTTGTGGATTTGTATCTGGGGCATGCAAAATGCAAAACATACACATTCACTTCTGGCTGTAGAGAGAAATCTACCATACTCAAATCATTACACTATTTCTGTCTTGCTGCCCCAGATATAATCAGAATGCCAAAATTTCTAACAGTTCTGTCATCAAGTGCTGCTCCATAAACTGGTCTTCTGTAGCCAGGAAATGCCTGCATTATGTAAGACATACACACATTTCTGACTGCAGAAGTGCAGGCCTTGAGGAACATCTGCTTCTGCAACTGCAAGTGTAAGACATACACCTGTGTCTGCAGCTGCAGAAAATTCATGATAGCCAAACTGCAACACTGTTTCTATCTGCAGAAGCACAGGTTCTATTGGGCCAGCACTTTACACCTCAAGTACTGATGCAGACAATAATATATACACACTTCTAGGAACAAAACATATGACAATAGCCAGCAGAAGAAGGCCTATTGGTCTATCTAGTGTGATCAAATTGTGGAACCCTTTCTAGCTGCAACTGTGGGTGTACCTCGGCTAGTGCCTGTAACTGTTCATCAATGGACATGATGATAAATTACATTCCAAATCCTCTTGTCTGACAGTGTGGCTGTTCATCAGAATTAGTTTATCTGGGCTCCTAGTTACTCTATCTGTTGGCTGGGGTGATGCTGGTTTTCACTCTATTGATCACCCAGCCATGTGTGGTCAGTGTGTTCACAACCTTGGTAGTTTGATTCAGTCATAGGTGGTGTGAATGCACCCTTATGAACTGGTCATCAAGATGGGGTATAACATGAATGTCTTAGTCCCTGAGAGTCACTGCTAGCACTGTTGAGTCAATGGAGAAGACTCTTGGTGAAGAGACTAACCTAAAAGGAATACCTTTGTACTGAAAGTGGGTCCTAAGAATTTGGAATCTGAGGTATTTGAAGTGTGTTGGTCTTCTGGAATATGAAGGTGTACATCCTTCATATCTATTAAGTGAGTTCTTGATCAGAAGGGGCAGTAGGTAGTGTGACCTAGATAGCTTAACAACTTTGATTCATTATCTATGTGCCATAATTTTAGCCATAACTTGCATCGGGTTCTGTTAGCAACTGCAGAGGCTCATGCATAGATTTTAAGTATATCTACTGTTGGATCGGCTAACTATTTTGTTGTCTGTTGGAGTTGCTGGACCAGGTCCATCTGTACTGATTTAGGTGACAGTAGTTTGCCAGATCTTCTAACCAGTGAAGTTGTGCTCTGGTGGCATAGATTGCTGTAGTGTTTATTCTGTTAATAGTACTGCCTATTTTTCTTCTTATTAAAAATTATTTTAAAATTATTTAAATTCTTCTTTAGAAACTCCTCCAGCTTTTTGTCCCCAGGAGTTGTACCCACTGCTGGGAGCAGAGTTTTCTGACTAATAGCTACAATTTTGGGATCAATGTTGGTGGTTATGCACCAAATCTTAGCCTTGTCCTCATGGATTGGATACACTTTATTGATGGCTCTTTTATTGGGTATCTGCATGGGGTCTGACACTTACAATTTTTGTGTATAGCCTCTTCAATTGAGGGGCAAAGTGGAAAAAGTCTTAAATGTTGTTATTGTTATCTGAGATTGGGATCCAGTTTTGTTTCTGAGGGTGGAGCTGGAAGCTCAAAATCTATTCTTCCTTTAATAGATTATACAAGCTATGGTAAAGTGTCTGTGTTACAGAGGTGTATGGTCAATGTGGACTCTACCTTCACATGCTTTCTTTCTGACTCTCTCTAGGGTCGTTGTCCTGGGGACAGTGTGGTAGTGTTATGTGGTCTGATTGGGAGCCGCTGTAGGTAGGGGTCATTTCTTTGTGAGTTAGCTGGTGGGGTTAACTTTTGTCAGGGGTTTAATCCTCTCTAGTAATTTTTACATTTAACTGAGTTGGCCTTGAAAGAAAGAGGCTACATTGCAGTAGGTTCTCCTGTTGATGAGGTCTGAATGGCAGAGGATGAAGACAAGGACAAATTTGGTGTGGCTGTTAGGATGTTACCCAGTGTTGACCCCTGATGGTTACCCTGCATAGTCTCCTTCTGCAACAGTCTCCAGGGAGTTTCCAGAGGAAGAGATGATGCAATGTTTGCCTTTTGCATAGGTTGGAGTCTGATCCTGCCAGACTTGCATTTTCTCACCTTGACCATCTTTCTATCTGCAGAAGTAAAATGACAGGTGTATAGTTAAGGTGGTGCAGAGCACAGCAAACTGCAAAGTAATTAGTCAAAGGGTGTTAGCATGCCCTAATTATGGTTCTAGGTACATTGCTCCATGTCATGAATGTGTTGTAGACCACATCCAGTGACAGGTGACATGGTTCTTATATTTTTCTTTCTGCATTCTTGTCCTTAGTGAAAAGGAACATATGTTCCCCAGTGCTCTGAGCCATACATCTGTTGAGCCATATAAATAACATTTTCCTAAGTCAAAATGATCAGGCTACACAAGGCCCTAATGTGCTCAGAACTTTCTGGCCAAGAATTGGCCTCTATGAGATTTGACTGGAAGGCTAGTAATGCAGGTTGGGGTGAATTGAACGGTGCCAGGAAAACTCAGTACAAAATGGTAGTTCTATTTGACTGAAAATAAATCTGTGGAAACAGTGGGCAATAAATGGTGCGCCCTTGACTGGTATAAAATGCACTGTGATGACCAGGGTCACAAAATGGTGTCATCTGTGAACAACACAAAATGGTGGCATGACACAGTGATGATTCCAGTGGGCACACAATGTGGTGCCTGCCATCGAAGACTGTGCTTGGACTGACTGCAACTTATTTTATTTGTTGGTAACCGAGTAAGTCCCATTAAGCACAATGCCTGTTTTAGGGATGACCTGGGATGACTGGAGCTGTTAAATGACTTGCTCAGAGTCACACAGTATGCTGGTGGAGGCTAGGAATCAAAATCAGGTTTGCTTAATGTACCAAGCTCATCCACAGCTCATTACTCTAACTCTAGGCTTACTGCCAGCCCCTGAAAGTTACTCTAACCTCTAGGCTATGAACAGCTAATATTCTTCAGGTGACGCTACCTCTGGCTGGAAGCTGCAATACTGAACATAGGATTTGCAAGAAAGCAAGTTGTGTCACAACAGAGGGAGGTGAACTCCATAATTGTCTTTGGTTTGTAGCAGATATTCTGCAGGTGGAGGCTACTTCTAACTGAAAGGTGAAATAAGAACTTAGAATTATCAGGAAAAGACAGTCTTTCAAGCAGCAGAGGAGGTGGATCTAACTTTACTTTTATTCCACTTTAAGATTTTCAGTGCAGGAAGAGTTTAAACCCTGGGCTAAGAATTTGCCATAAGTCCTGAAGTAAGTGCAGGTACAGGCTGTGTATTTGACCCAGACAGTGCCCTAAGGGGTGGAAACTGTTTTTGTGTTCATCTGTGTGCCTTAAAAGGCCAAACCAGACTGTGTCAGGAAGTGCTTACATCATAGCTACTTATCAGCCAATAGCTTTGGAAGAGTCTTACAGACCTGAGAAAATAGTATTATAACAAGTGTTTTATAGCAAACTCATCTAAACAGCAAATATTCTTCAGGTGAAGCTACCTCTGGCTGGGAGCTGCAATACTGAACATAGGATTTGCAAAAGAAAGCAGTTGTGCTCAACAGAGGAGAGTGTGAACTTACAATTGTCTTTGGTTTGTAGCAGATATTCTGTAGGTGTAGGCTACTTCTAACTGAAAGGTGAAATAAGGAACTTAAAATTATCAGGAAAGACAGTCTTTCAAGCAACAGAGGAGGTGGATCTAGCTTTACTTTTGTTACAATTCTTAAGATTTTCAGTGCAGGAAGAGTTTAAAGCACAGCTGACTTATTTTGGGACTGACTGCTTTCAGAGCACAAACCACCAGGCTGTTTTGGGGCTGGGGAGGTTTACCTGTGTCTGACTTGGATGTCTGAATTTTTCTCTGTTTGATTAGCAGAGTATTTTCTCTGTCAAATTGTTGTGTAGAGCATCAAAGTGACAGGAAGACACCTACCGCAGCAGTGGGTCAGAGCTTTTAGCTGATTGTTTCATGAGGGTACAGTTTAGGCCCAACCTCTGCCCACCCTCACCCCATCCACCCTGGAAACAGTTCCTTTATACCTGGGGTTCTGACATCATTTCTCAAGAATGCAAGGTGCATATCACTGTCATATCCTCTCTAGCACACTGCACTGACAATATAAGCATACACATTGTATAATATATATATTTCTATATAACAAACCAATCACACACACACACACACACACAAAGTAGATAAAGATGTGGGGAGTAGTGCAATGTAATGGCTGTGGGGCAGCAGTCTTCCAGGAGTCTTTCTGGAGGCTGGGATGCTGCCCTATTTGCAGACAACTCTCTGCCCTGAGGGACCAAGTTGCCCGTCTTCAGGCCACACTGGACAGTAGTGAGGAACATTCCCCAGGCCACACTGGACAGTAGGAAAGGAACCTCCCCATCTGGGGAGCACCACAGCCACCACCACTACCACAGAGGTTGTGAAGAAAGCACAGCAGTTGGACCAAAGTGGGCTCAGGGAGGGTGAGGTGGTGGAACAGAGGCACACCCAGTCAGTTGTTCCACTCCACAATCCATACACCATTCTGGGGAGCATAGCTCCCTTATGGATGCACCCACAGAGGAGACTAAGGAGGCTGAGGACAACTGTCACAAGGAGGCCCACAAGAAGGAGGCAGAGGACACCACAGGAAAAGGAAGCAGCTCCTGGTGGGGGACTCAATTATTAGGGATAGAACTGGGGGAGCAGGAAAACTGAAGCAAGGTGCCTGCTTGATGCCATGGCTTGAGGGACAGGAAGCGATCCTCAGGATCACAAGAACAGCTGCACGGGAGTCTGAGCTAGATATCATTGTCCACCTAGGGACAAATGACTTGGCTCATCATGCAATTAGAGCAGTGCAGGAGGACTTTGTAGAGTTGGGGAGGGGCCTAAGACAAGTAGCACACATATTATCCTTCTCAGAGGTGCTGCCTGTCAATGGCATGGGTGAGGCGGGTACTTTGCACCATGCAGTTTAATGAATGGTTGAAAATGGTGTGAGCACAGGGGTTTGGCTTCATTGGGGACTGGGGTTCCACCTGGAGGGACACCAGCCTATACTGGCAGGATGGTCTGCATCTGTCCAGGAAGGAACAAGTCTTTGAGCAATCAGTTTAAATGCTTCATTGGCAAGCTTTTAAATTAGTCAAGGGAGGCAACTGTTAAACATCAGGAAAATCCCAGCCTCTCCTATAAAACAGGGTACTAAATGAGAAAAAGACCGAGGTAGAAAGGTCAGTGGGGATGCTGCAACAGAAGGTAAAGCCATCAAAAATGGAGAGCAATGAGTACCAATGCCCATGATCTGGGCAACAAGCTTCCTGAGTTAGTGGCCTTGATGGAGGAGGAACATCTGGATATCGTAGAGTCACAGAAATGTGGTACACACAAAACCATGACTGGGACATAAACATACCAGGATACACTATCTACAGGAGGGACAGGGAGGGAAAAGAGGAGGAGGAGGAGGAGTAGCTCTTACATAAGGGAAGGAATCAAAGCAACAGAACAAAAGGTAAACAGGGAGGAGAAGAAGCACTGTGGGTAAATTTGGAGACAGGCAATGGCACCACAATCTGCACAGGATGTATACAGAACCCCTTTCAGGGGAGGAAATGGACAAGGAAATGATTGAAAGTATACTTAGAATGGCAGAAAAAGGGAGATAATGCTGATGGGTGATCTGAATATGCCAGATGTTAACTGGAGTGCAGTTGCAACAGCACTTTGAAGAGTGGGGTTATTCTAGATGACCCTAAGGGCATGCCTTTAACAACTAGTATTGGAGCCCACTCGAGAGGGAGCAATCTTAGACTTGGTTCTCCCAAATGGAGATGAAGAGAGGATCACAGATGTAGAAGTGGGTGCCATCTGGGAACCAACGACCATCGAACAGTATGGTTCACCATAAACACAGCAATAGAGTCAAGCTTCATACAAAGGCAAAAAGTACTGACTTTAGGAGGGCTGACTTTGCCAAAATGGTAGTGCCTAAGGAATGCACTAGCAAATGGGCAGGAAGGAGGGTGGAAGAACAATGGGGAACAATAAAACTGCCATCACAGAGGTAACACGCCTTTGGGTGAAGCAAATAAAGAAAACAAAAGGGGTAAGAAACTACTATGGTTCTCAACAAAGTGGCAGTGAAGGTTTAAGAGAAAAGAATGCATTCAAGAAGTACAAGGAATCACAGAAGAGCAGGACAGAGAATTGTATCAGTTAAAGCAAAAGGAAGCTGGGAAGGCAGTCAGAACAGCAAAGGCCCAAACTGAGGAAAAGATAGCCAACTCAGTTAAGAAGGGATAAAACCTTTATAGGTACATCAGGGAGCGAAGGAAGACCAAGGAGGGATAGTGAGGCTTAATAAAGGGAGGAAGGGTGGGCAGAGGGTGACTGTGAAAAGGCAGAGATATTAAACAAATATTTTGCTCAGTATTTACAAATGAGAGGGAGGTACCTAAAACACACAGTAGAAACACTTGGATACAGAAGTTGATGCCAGCCCATTTACAGAAGAAAGGGTTCTGAAAGAACTCTTAAAACTGAAGGTGACAAAGCAATAGGGCCTGATGGGATTCATCCCAAAATTCTAAAGGAACTAAGGGTAGAACTATTGACATCACTGACTACCCTCTTTAACAAATCATGGGAGGATGGGGTGGAACCCAAGACTGGAGGAGGGCAGATGTGAATCCCTCACAAAAGTGGGAGCAAGGCAGAAGCAGGAAACTACAGATCTGTTAGTTTAACCTCAGTGATAGGAAAATGATGAAATCACTTCTGAAGGAAAGAATTGTTGAGTATCTAGAGGCCAGAGGGCACAGGACCCAAGGCAGCATGGATTTATAGTGGTAAGGTCATGCCAGATGAATCTGATAGATTTCTTTGACTGGGTGACCAAAGTAGTAGATCAGGGAGGGCTGTGGACATGGCCTACCTAGACTTTAAGCAAGGCATTTGACACAGTCCCACACAAAGATTAATATACATAGCCAGCCTGGGAGTGGGTCCCAAGATGACAGCCTGGGTAAAGAATTGGCTGGAGAATAGGACACAGGAGTAATAGTAAATGGAGTCCACTCTGAAGAAGGGGTTACTAGTGGGGTACCCAGGAGTTCAGTGTGGACCGGTCCTCTTCAATGTCTTTATAGCGACATTGCAGAGGACTGGAAGGAAAAATATGTCTCTTTGCAGATGATAAAGGTCTGCAATAGAGTTGATGTACAAGGTGGGGTGGAAAGGATGAGAAGGGACTTGGCAAGGTTAGAGGAATGGTCAAATGTATAGCAGCTTAGATTCAATGCTAAGAAGTGCAGGTAATGCACCTGGGAAACAAAAACCCAGGTGAAGAGTACACAATGGGGAGTGAGATAGTAACAACAACAAAAATGGAAAGGGACCTGGGGTAGTCATATCAGATGACCTAAAGGTGGGCAAGCAATGTGAGAGGGCAGCAAGGAGGGCTGGGGGATACTGGGATGCATAGGAGAGGCATCACCAGTAGAAAACAGGAAGTTATTATCCCTCTGTACAGACAGCTGATCAGACCCCATCTGGAGTACTGCATGCAGTTCTGTAGACCTAACCTCCGTAAAGACATAGACAGGATGGAAGCTGTCCAGGGTAGGGCAACTAAAATGGTGCAGGGTCTGCACCGGAAGACATATGAAGAGAGAGACTTAAGGAGCTTACTATGTATAGCCTCAAGGAGAGAAGGAGAGGGGACATGATAGAAACTTTCAAGTACCTCAAGGGAATCAACAAAGTCCAAGAGGGTAGCATCTTTCAAAAAAAAGTGAAGAACAAGGGGGCACAATTTCAAGATAGAAGGGGGCAGCTCAGAGGTAATTTGCTGAAGTATTTTTTCACAGAGGGTTGTGGATGCATGGAACGGCCTTCCGGAGGAGGTTATGGAGTCAGAAACAGTGGTGGAATTCAAGCATGCATGGGACAGTCATAAGGCAATTCTAGGGGTGGGGCAGGAAGAAGTAGGCTGCTGGTTAACTAGGATCTGCAGCTTATCCATTAGGTAGAGAATGGGCAGACTGGGTGGGCCAAGCGGCCTTAGATGCCGCCAAATTCTGTTTCTATGTTATCACCAAGATTGCAACTGACAGGAGATGATCATTTATGGAGCTCGGTGAGGGTAATGAATTAGGCCTTCCTCAACATGGCAGCATATGAGGAATGATCCCACTAGCAGGCTTAGATAGTGCTGCTAAATCTGAGAGTATTTGGAGCAGGATAGAGCTCCTGATGCTGTATTTGGGGAGCATACATACTTAAAATTGTATTGCTGAGATGCCTGTGGTCTTCATCTGACTCACTTGCTCATGAGGGAGTAAGGATGCAGCCCATGCTCCCAAAACACTTGTAACTTCCTCCTTAGGGATGAGAGTGAAACACCTGAAGCTTTCTCCACTCATGGGCAGGAGAATTCACTGTGAGTGGTGAAGTGTGGCTGGTCCAGAGTCACTTGTGAGGGATTCCGGCATGCCTTATGCTGAGTTTTCATTTTGTTGAAGTTGTCCCCACTCTAAGGGGAGCTGACTAGCTGAACTTGTGCACAGTTTGTGTGTATTCTGAAAAGGTGCCAGACCCAAAGGAGCCCCGAGCATGAATAAAAGGTTAACATATATAAGATCTGACCAGCAGTTATTTCTATGTACATGTTTTCTTTTTTCGTTTATTACCTTTATCCCACAAGTCAGCATGGGTGGCCCTCTCAGTCCTGACCTGCCCCCATCTGGCAAACACATTAACCTTCCCAATCCAGACCCAGAGACCACAATGGATTGTCTCCTATGGTGGGGCCAGGCAAAATAGGGCCTTCCTCCCTACATCCAGAATTTAAACTGAGTGGGTCTGGTATGGAAAACAGTGGCACAGGTTTAGACTGGTAAATGGGACTTGAAGCCCATGCCAACCACTTTTCCATGTGCTCTTCATTCCATAGCCATGGCAGCATGCAATGTGTGTATGTGTGTGTGTGTGTGTGTGTGTGTGTGTGTGTGTGTGGATGGAGGTGCACACATCACAGAACCATGGCACCCTCAAAGGAAACTCCTTGCCATCTTGAATATGGTGCCACCTCCCAGGCCTCCACCTGGTGGCAGCTAAGCACTGATGTGACCCACCAACCAACCAGGAAAGGAGAACTGTGTGTCAGAGCCTTGATCCTCTCCCCAGCCATCCTCTGGTAACCCATGCTTATTCCAGAACAGAGGTCACTGGTATTGCAGGAGGTAAGATGCTCAACACCTCAGTCCTCCATGCCAAAGGGTGACTTAATGTCATGGACCTTTAAGTGCAGTGGCTTGAAAACTATACAGTTATTTCACTACTTTTATCATGTTTTGTTAACTGTTGAGTATAAAACTGTTCAAAGCAGAAGAACCTCATTTCATGCAAAATAAACATACTGTAGAATTACAAACCAAAAAAAGACAAAGCAAGCAATAAAACTGTTCACATTTCTTTAGCCTTTGTGTTAGTAAGGGTGGTAACCTGAATGAAAGACCCACCTAAAGGTAGTGGTGGTGATCAGACCAAGTAAGCAATCAAAATTTGCAACATTAAGCAACTAGCAGCAGGAAAATGTATCAGGGTGATCCGGCATGGCAGATGCCAAGAAATAAAGAACAAGTTGTCTAAATGTGCCATCTTATTTGAGTGGAAGTATGGGATCTTTGGAGCTCAGAATTGTGCTTCTAACCTAGAAAGGGAGACATGATAGAAACATTCAAATACCTCAAGGGTATCTATATGGTACAGGAGGGTGACATATTGCACAGAAAGAGATGCTCAGGATGAGGGGAATGATATGAAGCTGAAAGCGGGAGACTTAGAGGGATGTGAGAAAATATTTCTTCATGGAAAGGGTGGTGAATGCCTAGGAACAGCCTCCCAGCAGAGGTGGTGGGTACTGAAATGATAACTGATTTCATCATGAAAGATTTTATTGTTTTTCTGTTTTTAACAGTTTCAAGACAGCATATATATTATCCCAATGGATGAAAAACTTTGTGCAGGGCTAATACATTGATATTCTAGTCAGCAGTACAGCTCTTAAAAATAAAGAGTATCTTCAGTATTGTATTGGTAATATAGGAACATGCTACTTCCACAACAGAGATTGTTAAAATCACCTTTTCACATAGTATTATTTTATGATTGACCCTTTTCCTTTCCATGTGCCTTGCTGGGCTTATGCCAATATGTTACATCATAAAAAGGAGGAGGGTGAATTTGTGGGACATGGGCATGGTTGCCCACAAGGTGGGTTGCCAGGTGTATGAGGGTACTGTACATATATGTGAATTTAAGTAGGGTCCCAGTGCCCATGGAAATATCCCAGCTAATTCTTGCAGGAAAAGGATAACCTTGAATACTGCTAGTCTGGGCACTGCCATGTGCCATGCCAGCAATGTGTGTGGGGGAGGGATTGTTTGTTGTCACTTCATTAGAATCTCTCTCTTGGCTTCTAGTAGCACTGCCAGCAACCATCTTTTGCTCTCTTTGTTTGGGCTGCAGGATTGAGGTATCCTCCAGAATTATAAGAGACACTGCCTCAGGGATAGATGTACTCAGCACCTTGGAGCAGTCTTCTATCACCCTTGCCAGAAAGCAGTTAATGTGGAGCACTCACAGAGGATATGCATCAAGTTAGCATTTGTAGCCCATCTCCAGCAGTTTGAATGGGGAGCACCTATATGGTACAAAGTTGCAGGGATGCAATACAATCCCAACAGCAGTTTTACCTGAATTACTTCACTGAAGAAGTGGTGCGGAGCTCAGGTTTTGGCTTCATTGTGCACTTGGGGTCTACTTTGAGGGATACAGGCTATACTGGCATGATGGTCTGCATCTGTCCGGGAGGGGAACCAGGATCCTAGGTGATAGGTTTAAATGCTTCATTGGCAAGCATTTTTTTTTATCTCAACCCATTTCTCTCTCGGGCTGCAGTGACTACCGGAGGGGGTATCCAGCCACTGGCCCTGCCCACTGGGAGAGCACCAGGCTCACCACATGATGGGGGATCTGCTGTGCCATCACCAGTCCGCTGGAGGGCCTTCCCTGTACCCTGCCCAGTCGAACCGGATCCCAACCTCCCCAAGTGTGATTTCAGGAGAGTCCTCCCAGTGAAGCAGGGCATGGCCATCAGCTGCACTGTTGCACCCAGCCATTTTCCACTAAGTGTTTAGCCCCACTGGGAGCATGGATGTGCAATGATGTCCAGGCACTATGTGGCGACATCTGCTGTGCTCCCCAGATGTCCACTGGCATGTAATGCCTCGAGTGTCCCAGGGGCCACTACAGTACAGTGGATTCCCCTAACCTCCCTGGATCAGGATAACAGTCTGCAGATGCTCAAGTCTTGATCCTCCCTGCTGACCCACAGACTACCCAAGTCCGCTCCTGAACCTGGGTTGTCCGGCTGGTGTGAGGTGTGGCATCCAGCACCTCAGCCCTCAGTGCCACCAGGCTGGCCCATTGGCAAGCATTTAAACTAGCCAAGGGGGGAGGCACTGAAACAGAGCAGGGAAATTCCAGTCCCCCAACAAAACAGGGTAGTTAGTGAGGTAAACACCATGGTAGAGAAGTTAAGAGGGAGTAGGACAGGGTAAATGGAGAAAAGGCAAAGGCAGTAAGGACAGGAATGGAACTAAAAAGGTAAGGCCATCAAAAATTGGGGGATGAGTATCAATGCCAGTAGTCTGGATAACAAGCTCCTGAAATAGTGGCCTTGATGGAAGATGGACACCTGGATATTGTGGCAGTTGCAGAAACATGGTACACAGAAAACCTTGACTGGGATGTCAACATACCAGGGTACACAATCTACAGGAGGAACAGGGAGGGTAAAAGAGGAAGAAGAGGAGGAGGAGTAAGCTTATGTAAGGAAAGGATCAAAGCAACAGAACTAAAGAGTAAACAGGGAGGAGAGGAGGCATTGTAGGTCACCCTGAGACAGGGAATGGCACCACAATCCACACAAGGGTTGTAGTATAGACACCTGTCTCAGGGGAGGCAATGGACAAGGAAATGATGGAAGGCATCAATAGAATGGCAGAAAATGGATATATTGTTGATGGGGACCTGAATATGCAGATGTTGTCTGGAGCACCTTTGCTGCAGCCACATCCAAGAGCGGTGTCATTCTTGATGCCCTAGCAGGGCATGCTCTCAGACATCTAGTGCTGGAACACACTAAGGATGGAGCAATCATAGACCTGGTACTCTCAGATAGGAAATGAGTGATTTGAAGTGGGTAGCCATCTAGGAACAAACTACCAACAAACAGTGTGGTTCACGATAAACACAGCCGGAGAGTCAAGCCATACAAAACAGAGGTTATTGGACTTCAGGTGGTCTGACTTGACAAAATGGGAGAGTGCCTCAGAAAAGCACCAGAAAATGGGCAAGATGTAGGGTGGAGGAAACAATGGGAAAAAATCAAAATTGTCATCACAGAGGCAACAAGCTCTTGTGAAGCAATAAAACAAAACAAAGAATAAAAAACTTCATGGTTCTCAAAAGAGGTGGAGGGGAAAGTTAGGAGGAAAAGATAACATTCAGGAAGTATAATGAAACTCAGAAGGAGCAGGACAGTGAACTGTACCTGTTAAAGCAGAAGGAAGCAGGAAGGCAGTCCGAAAAGCAAAGGCCCAAACTAAGGAAAGGATAGCTATCTCAGTTAAGAAGGGGATAAAACCTTTAATAGGTACATTAGGGAACAAAGAAAGACCAAGGAGGGATAGTGAGGTATAATAAAGGGAAGGGCAGGGTGGTGGGCAGAAGGTGACAGTGAAAAGCAGGGATACTGAATGAATGCTTCTGTTTAGTATTTATAAAAGAAGAGGAAGAGGATGTACCTAAACCAAACAATAGAAGCACTCTGGATAGGAGGTCAATACTCAGTCCACTCTATAGAAGAAAGAGCCCTGAAAGAACTCCTGAAACTGAAGGTGGACAAAGCAATGGGGCCTGATGGGATTCACCCCAGAATTCTAAAGAACTAAGTGGAGAACTAGTGACACCACTGACTACCCTTTTAACAAATCATGGAGGATGGTGGTACTGAGGACTGGAGGAGGGTAGATGTGAGTCCCCTTCACAAAAGTGGGAGCAAGGCAGAGGCAGGAAACTACAGACCAGTTAGTTTGACCTCAGTGGTAGGGAAAAGATGGAATCACTTCGAAAGAAAGAATTGTTGAGTACCTAGAGGCCAGTGGGGCACAGGACCCAAGGCAGAATCTAAAAGATTTCTTTGACTGGGTGACCAAAGTAGAAGACCATGGCAGAGCTGTGGATATGGCCTACCTAGACTTTAGCAAGGCATTTGACTCAGTCTCACACAAAAGATTAATAAACAAGTTAGCCAGCCTTGGAGTGGGTCCCAGGGTGGTAACTTGGTAAAAATTGGCTGGACAACAGGACGAGAGGATAATAGTAAAGAGAGTCCACCCAAAGAAAGGGGGTTACTAGTGGGTACAGCAGGGTTCAGTACTGGGACTGGTCCTCTTAATGTCTTTATGGGTGACATTGTGGAGGTACTGGAAGAAAAGTATGTTTCTTTGCAGATGATACAAAGATCTGCAACAGAGATGATGACAAGGGGGCTGGAAAGGATGAGAAGGGACTTGCAAGGTTAAATGAATGGTCAATAGTATGTCAGCTTAGATTCAATGCAAAGAAGTGCAAAGTAATGCACCTGGGAAACAAAAACCAGGGAAGGGAGTCATGTGATGCTGGCTAGAGTAGGACATGGGTGAAAGATCTCCAATCTCCCTTGGTACCTTTACTACCTAAAATCACCTAATTTACTGTTTTAATGCTTGGACTGTCACTGCAAGATCAGCTGGAGCAACTAGATGGATAACCATTTAAACTCCATTAAAATGGAGAAATGGATTCTCACCTTCTCCCCAGAGTTTGGATGCGCCTCCTCAGTGGACTTAGCCCAGGAGTCAGACGCTAATCATTCCCGACGCAGCAGCTCGCTGCTATCCGACAACCCAGACACCTCCTCAATGCATATTTGCACTGAATTGACATCGTTCAAAGAAGCTCTGCTTAAACTAGTTGACGAGGTGGCCAACATTAAACCTGCACTCACCGAACTCTTCCGACAAGTAGCTGACTCGGAGGCAAGGATCAGCTCCGTTGAAAACAAACAGGAAAAAATGGAGCCTAAGATCATCACCTTGAAAAGAGCTCAAGTAAAATTGGAGGAGTGGATCGATGATCTCAAGGAAGGAATAGACACAACAATTCAGTGCTGCTGGGCTACCAGAAAGAGAGGAAAACCCTAATACCATCGCTTTTTGAAAGGCTTTAAAGAAAACTGTGGGGCCCTCCCTAACGGCCCAGAATATATTATTAAGAGAGCCCACAACTCGATCTGGGAGAGGCCATCCCTCAGATGCCCCACATCCGATTATCTTTAAACTTGAATTACCTGGACAGGGACTTTATTATAAAGGAGGCAAGGAAATTATTGGCTATCTTATGAGAGGGAAAAACTTAGGCTGGTACCAGATCTGACCTTTAAGACTCAGCAAATACATGCGACCTTCAGGCCTATCACTAAGCTTTGGGCAGCAGGGATTCAGCATCATATGTTGTATCCCACTAAACTGGAAGTCACCCTAGAAGAATGTGTGAAACTATTTGATTCGTTGAAGACCCTTGAAGATACTTTGGAGATCTTGCCCAGACCTGTTTCCTCATGAGACTGATGGGCTTTAATTCCCTTTACTGACCATGATCAGGCCTTGAGAAGATCTCAGTAACTATCTTTATTGTATTCATATCTCTAAGTCACCAATCTTTATGTTTTACAGGTTGGACTTTATTAAAAGTGCTGTTTCTTCTTTAAATGTTGAGCCTGAAAACTACCAAAAGTTGTTTATGGTATGCCTTCTTTTGCCTTTGAGGAATTATTGAAACAAGAACAGATCATTGTTTATGTCATTATAACCCTGTGATAATCTGAAACTCATTTAAATAGAGACACAGGTTATTTTCTCCTTTCAGTTACTATTTAGGCTCTCTGAAGTCCCTTTTAATTTTCCTTGTGGGGTGACAGGGTTTGACAAACATAAATGGAGTATGACCGCATTGATTTTACCTGATAGTAAGCTCAGAAAAGACCTGAAATAGTATTTCCTAAGGTTGCTATGGAGCCTGCATTTTTCATTTTAGTCCAATAGATGGTGGAACTTCATTCATTTAGTAGGGTAACTCAGTAATTACTCAGTTTTATTAACATTAGGAGTTGTGGTTGTTTAGTTTTAACTTAGCTTTAGTGGTTACCTAAGTGTTTAGACCTCGTCCCCATTTTCCAATACAGAACTGACAGAGGTTTTAGTTTTGGCAAAGGAGTTAATTCACCAAAATTCTTGATTTAGCTCAGCCCTAATAACCTTATTCCTTTTTTTCTCTGTCAAATAGGATACTTAATTTGGATGGACGGAGAGGCAAATGATGTAATCATTTCTTCTTACACTGGTTTCATTAATAAACCCCATGGAGAAAGGGACTGTCTTTCAATAATAACTTTTAGTGTATATTTCTTTCCACTTGTTACGGCAATAAACTACAAAACTATTTTCCCTTTTTATTCTGGTACCAGAGGGAGGCAGCTCACCTTTGGGCAGCACCAGGACCATTAGTATTAGGAGGTGTAGGCCTAGGGCCCTAGGTAATGGATAGTTTAGATAGTGTTTTGGGATGGGTATGTTTTTTGCATTTCTTGTTAATGTTCAGTAGATTGTTAATAGTACTGGGGAGTTGGGGGTGGGAGGTGTGGGCACTCTTAACTCTCAAGACTCTTATCATAGGATTGTATCAGTATAGGTAACCATGGCTAACTTGAAAATTCTATCATGGACTATTAAAGGGGTAGGGACAACAAAAGAAATATCTTGTATTAAAGCATATGGCAACATATAGCCCTATGATTGCTTTCCTACAAGAAACTCATATCTTATCAACACAAGAGAAGCTCTTGCAAAAAATTTGGTTGGCCAAGTTTTCGGATCCGATTACTTCCTGTAAAAGAGGTGTGGCTATCCTTTTGGCAAAAGGTGCCATTTTCTGCTATCTGAGAAGTGAGAGACCGGAGGGCATTACATCCTGGTTCATGGTATGTTGGGCAATCAGGAACTATTATTGGGATCAATTTATGACCCCAATGTGGACTGTCCTCTTTTTGTCCACCTATCCACTGAACTAGCCTCTTTTGCACATTTACCAATTATTCTGGCTGGAACTGAACCTTGTCCAGACTAACAATATGGATCGGACATATCATAAGGTCTTGGCCCTTCCGGCCCAGTGAGTTCTAGTACAGCTTAAAGACAGTATTAGGGTTAGTGGACCTTTGGCGGCTTATTTATCCATCTACTATAGATTATTCCTTCTTTTCTACGGTTCACAGGAGCTTCTCTCATACTGATTTTCCTAGTAAATCAACAACTCTGCTCAGGCATTCTGGATGCTCAGATTTGGGCTAGAGTGATCTCTGATCACTCGTTGTTCTTACTATTATTAAAAATCTTAGGCACCTCTTAGACTCAGCACCTGGTCTCTAAATAATTTGCTTTTGAAAGATCCTCAGATACTCCAACTCCCAAGAACACCTTTTGCTTAGCATATAAGAAAATATAGACTCCATTCCTGACCTAGATAAGGTATGGGCAGCCTTAAAGTCAGTTTGGAGGGGAGCTTATCCAATGTGATGGTGACTAAGAGGAAAATCAGTTTCAATTAAATTTGTGTTCGGACAGGATACGCACTCTGGAATCCAAAGGCATTGTAAAACTTTCCTGGGAATGCTTGCAATTGGCCCAACTCAGAGCCCACTATGCCAGCTCACTTCTGGAAAAGATGGAGAAAGCCATCTCTGGTCAAAGCAACCTATTTTGGCCATGGTAACAAGGCGAAAGCTTTTGGTTGGCAGCTGAAACAGCGATCCGCGGCCAAATGGATACCGAAATCCAACATCCACACACTGGGTTAATCACTACAGATCCCCAAGAAATATTATTATCTTTCAGAGAATTTTACCAAAATCTCTATTCTTCCCAACAATTGTCTGACTCTTAATCTTCACTGATGGGTGCCTTTCTACTGAAGGCAGACCTCCCTGTCTAACAGAAGTTTCCAAAGCCTCTTTGGAAGGGTCTATAAAAGAGGAGAAAATCTCTTTGGTCATAGATTCAGATAAAGCCCTGGGTACACTGGCTTGTTCTACAAAACTTATAAAACCCAACTGGTACCTGTTTTACATAATTTGTTCACATTCTGGGATTCTCACCCAGTTAGTGACCCCTATCTTCTGGAAGCAAGAATTATTCTTCTTCCAAAGCCAGAAGGACCAACACAAACTAGCAATTACAGACCAATTTCCCTGATGAACGAGACGTTAAAATATATGCAAAATTCTACCAGATTAACTAAAGTTTGGACTTCCTAATAAGCCAGAACAGGCAGGTTTTGTATCAGGTCGTTAATCGCTGATCACTTCCGTAAATTGGCTCATTTAATTCTGCATCCAGGGACCCCAACCTAAAAGCGGTATTGGTCTCCTGGATGCAGAAAAGCCTTCAATAGAGTCAGTTGGAACTATCTGTTTATGGTACTTGCCCATTTTGGTTTCCCAGACAATTTTGTACAACATATTCATACCCTTTATCAGTGTCCTCAGCACGCATTCTGTGCAACAATCAACTCTTGTAGGCCTTCTTTCTAAAAAGTGGAACTAGACAAGGATGCCCCTATCTCCCTATCTTTTGATTTATACATTGAACCGTTAGCAAGATTCATCAATAAAGAGGTAGGGATTGAGAGCCTTCTGCTGGGATCATTTGAATCAAAATGTTCTCTTTACAGATGACCTGCTCTTACATTTAAACAACTGGGATTCTTGCCTTCCATTAGCTCTCCAAACTATTAATCAATTCAGTGAATTTTCTGGATATAAGATTAACAAATGTAAAACTATAGTTTATCCCTTATCAGTTATGATATACAAGAAACAGACTGAAATCTTGGGGCTTCAATCGGAAAATAAGGTTATAAAATACTTGGCATAACGTTTTCAAGAGATCTGGATGAACTAAAATCCTGAATTTAGACCATCTTCTGCAGTCAATTAAGGAAGATTTGGCAAGATGGAAAAACTTCCTATTTCATTTTGGGAAGAACAAATATCCTAAAGATGATAATACTACCAAAAGTGTTTTACCCTATAAATTGTTTAGCACTGTATCTTCCTAAACCCTTCTTCAAGAATCTGCATAATCTATGTTCGGATTTCATCTGGAATGGCAAACTACCTCATAGGCGTATCAAAACTCACAGGCCCTAAACAGAAAGGTGGTCTACAGCTACCGGACTTCTTCTCATATTATCTAGCTATCCATGCCAGTAACTTTCTTTCAGACATCTCCAATGGAGAAACCTCTTACAACTCTTTCTGGCATTCAGCTAGATCATGTGAGGCCAAAATTGAACACCTTTCTCTGTCGCCCTCTCTACTGTCCTTGTTAGCAATTCCTTCAGCAATCCAAGACTCCCCTACAGGGTGGAACATTAGGGCTTTTCACCAACTTTGTATGCATTTTAAATTACACAGAAGAACAGATGTCTCCTAAGCTCCTATGACAACCCCAACTTAAAATTGCCAATAAACGTATTGATTCTAAGAGCCTTCACTTACTTCGGATGTGAAATTGAAGCACCTATTACACAAGACCTCATTTTATACAGCCTCCCAAATTTAAAAAATTGGATTCTTCACCCAAATCGTGGCTTTATTTTACCCAAATCCGTCACTGCCTCCAGAAGTTTTTGGAAAACCCCATGGATGAACAAAGTAGAACTTTTTTTAGACTTTCTGTCAATTAATCTAAATCAAGGTAAAATAGTTTCTAGACTTTATAAAGCTTTTATTAAGGCTTCCTGGAAGGACATCTCAGCCACAACCTACTATTGGAAATACAATGCAGCCAATTCTTTTCTGACTCTTAGTGGGAATCTATTTGGTTGGACAATTACAGATTAATTAAGCAAGATAGACTAAGGGTGTTTAGTTTAATATATTATACAACCTGTATTTTATACCTAATAAATTATATAGAAAAGGTATCTTAACTACTTCAGAGTGCCTAGATTGTGGTGCAGTGAATGCTTCCTTGTGCCATAAGTTATGGTTATGTCCCAAGATACTTACTCTTTGGAATCTGGTTAAATGTCATATTGGCAGTTATTTGCCAATCACTCCATACTTCAAAAGAAAGTATGCATTTTGGGGCAATATTCACAATTCCCACACTATCACTTAAGACACAGATGGCTATGGTTTCGTTAGTCACAAAACTACTGATTCTTAGGCATTGGAAGGAAGTGTGACCCCTTCTTTTCGGAATGGTGGTCAGAATTTCTTAATGACTTAATGCAGATAGAAGTGTGGCTAGAGCTAACAATTTGTGGCCTAGATTTCAAGTGTTGGAGCCCTTGCTTACTGATTTAAATATGAAATTTGGTTACTAATTCTGCCTTCCCCCTAAGTATGCTTACCTCACAGAAAGCATAAGAATATATACTTAATATGAAGTCTATAGAGTTAAGAGTCATGGGTCTTGACAATTAAGAGTGCTCATGAGGGGTTTCTTTTGTCTTTTTATCTTCTTTCTCATATTTTCCTTCCTCATTTCTTACTTTAAATCTTTTTCATTTTCATGTTAAAGCTCGATAAGGGACTATCAGACCTGGTTAACTACAATATTGTGTTATTTGTGTTTGAGTTTTACTACTACATGTACTGTAAGCAGATCAGTTTTGTTTATGTTTATTTACAGTGTATGAAAGTGTATAACCTTAAAAATAAACTTAATTGCAAAAAAACCCGGGAAGAGTACACAATAGGGGAGGGGTACACACAACAACAAAAATGGAAAGGGACCTGGAGGTAGTCATATCAGATTACCTAAAGGTAAGCAAGCAATGTGAGAAGGAAGTAAGGAGGGCTGGGGATACTGGGATGCATTGGGAGAGGCACCCCAGTAGAAAACAGGAAGTTGTTATCCCTTTGTACAGACAGTGGGTAATCAATCAATCAGTCAATCAATTCTTTATTTATGCACCTTTCAAAATCAAGGTGCTGTACACAACATAAGCCACAATATTAAAACACAAAGCAGTATAAATTATTTCAAATCATTCTGGAAAAGCCAATTGAAATAAATAAGTTTTTAACATCATTTTAAATTACTGATGGTCAGGCATTCTTAACCGATGAGGTAGAGAATTCCACAGGATTTGTGCTGCAATGAAAATGCTCGAGCCCCAGAGGTTTTTAGTGAACCCTGGGAATCTCTAGCAATCCCTCATCAGTGGATCAGAGAGGATGACTGGGGAGTAGGTAGTCAGGAGATCGTTCAGGTAGTAAGGTCCCTGTTCATATAGGGCTTTGAAGGTAAGCAAGTCTACCTTATAGGTGATCCACCACTGAACTGGAAGCCAGTGCAGTTCACGCAGCACAGGCATAATGTGACTGTACCTAGAAGTACCAGTCAGCAGCCTGGTTGCAGCGTTCTGCACTAGCTGCAAGTGGCTGATATCAGCCCAGACTACCTAGGTAGAGGCATTGCAGTAGTCAAGACAGGTAGCAATGAAGGCATGGACCAATGTTGAAGGTCACCTGGTGGAACCAGGTGTTTCACCCAGTGATATTCCACAGATGGTAAATGAGGATTTGACCATAGCTGACATCTGAGATTTCAGAGTCAAGCATCATCAAAATAACCCCCAGGTTACGCACCCGATCTGAGGTAGTGAGCTGGATACCATCAAGCCATAGGCCTGACACTTGCCCAGCCCCAAAACCCTGCTGGGTGACCCGGGTCCACAACTAACACCTTAGTGTTATCCAGATTCAATCTCAGCCAACTTGAGCTCATCCAGTTTTGATCTCAGAGAGGCAGTTGTTTAGCACAGAGATCGCATCAGCCTGTCCAGGCACAAAGGACATAAACAGTTGAGTATCATCTGCATAGCAGTGAAAACTCAAGCCATATCACCTCATGATATCTCCCAATGGCAGCATATACACTGCGAACAACATGGTCACCAATATGGAGCCCTGCAGCACCCCACAGGATGGGGAGGGCATCAGAGGAATAAATTCTGGTGACCACCCTCTGAGACCTGCCAACGAGGAACGATCGAAACCATTCGAGGACTGTCACCAACAGTCCACAAAGGAACTACAGGGTCTCCAAAAGCACCCCATGGACCAAAGTGTCAAAGGCTGCTGAGAGAACAAGAAGGACCAAAATGATACAAGCCTTTCGATCTCTCGCCATTAGAAGATCATTTAGTACCCAAACAAGGGCAGTCTCTGTGCTATTCTTCTTCCTGAAACCAAACTGAAGAGCTTCATAGACATTGTGAGTTACAAGGTGATTGTCCAGTTGCAATGCAACCATCTTCTCAATAACCTTCCTCACAAAGGGAAGGTTAGAGACAGGTCTGTAGTTAGCTAGATCTGCCGAGATCCAAGGAGGGTTTTTATGGAGTGGTCGAAAGACTGCATCCTTTAGGGGTCTAGAAAACTCCCTCCAAGGATCTCCATACAATTTCAGCTAGGATTGGGCAGATAACACCTGCACACCCCACTAAAAGGGGGTAGGACCCAGATCCAAACTACAACAGGTTGGGCACAAGGTCTGAACAATCTTCACAATGTCCATGAATTTCGGTCGGCTGAAGTCCGCCTAGACAGACCGGTGCTCACTACATCCCATCAACCTCCACAATCCCTCATAGAGAGAGCCAGGCTGATTCCAGACCTGATGCTGGCAACCTTATCTGTGAACAGCCGAGCTAGCTCATCACACTTAATTTGTGAAAAAGCTCCTCCAGACTGCAATCCATCTGTCTCCAATCTGTCAACAGTTTGGAAAAGTTGAGCTGGTCGATTCTGCGCAGCAGAAATCTCCTGGACAGGAACTCTGCCTTCACGGGTGATTTCTGATTTATAGCCCTGATAGTGTTCCATCAATCTAAGCCTGCAAGCATCCAGGCTGGACTTCGCCATGCTCTGTCCAGCCTTCGACCAACCCGCATCGACTCCTTCAAGGACCCATCATACCAAGGGGACCTGGGTGAAGAGGAGTGGTCGAACACCAACAGGAGCAATCAAGTCCAAGGCATCTCCCACTGCCATATTATAGGCTAGTATGAGGTCCTCAGGACTTATGCTTTCACCCAGCAATCCCAATAGGTTCAGAACCGCTGACAGACCATCGGGGTAACTCCCTTAAAGGGCAGTAAGACCACATCTGGAGTACTGCATGCAGTTCTGGAGACCCATCTCCACAAGGACATAGACAGAATGGAGGCAGTCCAGAGGAGGCAACAAAATGGTACAGGGTCTGCACCAGAAGCATATGAAGAGAGAGAGAGAGAGAGACTAAAGGAGCTTAATATGTATACCCTAGAGGAATGGAGGGAGAAGGGACATGATAGAAACTTCAAGTACCTCAAGGAGTTAACAAAGTCCAAGAGGCATCATCTTTCAGAAAAGAGATGTGCAAGAACAAGGGGAAGAATTTGAAGATAGAGGGGGACAGCTCTGGGGCAACATAAGGAAGTATTTTTTTACAGAGAGGGTGGTGGGCACATGGAATGGCCTTCCTGAGGAAGGTCATGGGGTCAAAAACAGTGGAGAAATTCAAGAATGCATGAGACAGACATAAGGCAATTTTAGTGGGGGGTAGAAGGAAGTAGGCTGTTGATTGGTTGGAGATTAGTGTCCAAAAGGTGGATAAGCAGAAAAGGGGCAAAATTCAGCAGAAGGGCAGACAGCAAGGAGCACAGGAAAATGACAACCAAGGAAGGGCTGGAGTAGAACAGTGAAGCAGGCTAGGAGGAGGTCAAATCATGAAAGCCATGTGTGCAAATGCCAGGAGCCTTAGCAACAAGATGGAAGATCTGGAGGCTGCCATGGTACAGTCAGACCTGGACATTGTGGCCATCACTGAAACCTGGTGTAATGATAACCATGACTGGGAGATGGCCATACCTGCTACAACATATTCAGAAGAGACAGAGGAGGCAGGAAGGGAGGAGGAGTGGCACTGTATGTAAAAATGACATAAGGGCCACAGAGATCCAGGAGGAACAAAATGGGGAAGAGATACTGTGGGTTAGCTGGAAAGGAAAATGGGCCAGCCATCCACACAGGTGTGGTCTATAGACGCACCAGCCCAGGAGGAAGAAACAGATAGGGAGTTGATGCTAGCCATCCAAAGGATGGCAGACAAGGGTGAGGTAGTACTGGTTGAGACTTCAATATTCCAGACGTGGACTGGAGCATCCCAGCAGCGTGCATCAACTAGAGCAGATTTATCCTGGACTCCCTCAGGGTGCCTTCCTCAAGCAACTGGTCATGGAACCAACTCGGCAGAAGGCAATACTGGACCTTCTGCTCACAAACAGGGACAGTGTGATGGGGGTAACAGTGGGGAGCACCTGGGTAACAGTGACCACCAGTCATTGTGGTTTGAAATCACAGAAAGAGCAGAACCAAACCACACAAAACACATATCCTGGATTTTGGGGGGCAGACTTTGGGAAAATGGGGAGATACTTGAAAGAAGCATTAAGGGAATGGGACAGGAATCAGGGGTTGAGGAACAGTGGGCAGTATTTAAAATGGGGATTATAAGAACAACAGAATTATGCATTAAGCAGGTTAGCAAGAGGAAAAGGAAGAGGAGACCATTATGGTTTTCCAAAGAGGTAGCAAAGAAAGTGAAAGCCAAAAGATTGCATTCAGGCAATACAAAAGACACAGGCAGAAGGGATAGGGAGAAGTACCAGGAGAAACAAAGGGAGGCAGGGAAGTCAGTAAGGGAAGCCAAAGCTCAGACAGAAGAACACATTGCAAAATCAGTGGTTAAAGGGACAAAACCTTTACAGGTACATAAGGAAAAAGAAAGACAAAGGAGGGATAGTGAGACTAAAGGGGAGGATGGGAGTCGTGGAGGATGACAACAGTAAGCTGACATATTGAACAGGTATTTCTGCTCAGTCTGTACTGAGGAAGAGGGGGGTAATGGGTCTGAAGGGAGTACAAGGGTGAGAATGGTGCAGAAATGGACACAAGTCCCTTTACACGAGAAAGGGTCCTGAAGGAACTGGAAGTAATAAGAGTTGACAAAGCAATGGGGCCAGATGGGTGCACCCCAGGGTCCTTAAAGAACTAAGAGAGGTAGTGGCTGAACCTCTGGCTATCCTGTTTAGCCAATCACTGGAAATAGGGAGGTACCCAAAGACTGGAGGACAGCAGATGTAGTCCCCTTATACAAAAGTGGGAACAAAGAGGAAGCAGGGAACTACAGACCAGTCAGCCTCACCTCGGTAGTGGGAAAGATCATGGAAGCACTACTGAAGGAGAGATTGGTGGAACATCTGGTTGTCAATGGACTACAGGACCCAAGGCAGCATGGTTTCACCAGGGAGGTCATGTCAGACCAACCTCATTGAATTTTTGACTGGGTGACTAGGGAGGTGGATCAGGGAGGGCAGGACATGGCCTATCTGGACTTCAGCAAGGCCTTTGACACTGTGCCACATAGAAGACTATTACACAAACTGGGGAATATGGGTGTGGGCAGACAGTAGTGTGGTGGGTAGGTAACTGGCTGGGTGGCAGGACACAGAGGGTGGTGGTAAATGGCTGTCACTCCACAGAGGGAAGAGTGACCAGTGGGGTACCACAGGATCAGTGCTGGGACCGGTCCTATTCAACATCTTCATCAGTGACATTGGCAGGATCTAGAAGGCAGAATTTCACTGTTCACTGATGACACAAAGCTCTGCAACAGAGTAGACACACCAGAGGGTGTAGACAGAATGAGAAGGACCTGCAGAAACTTGAAGAATGGTCAAGGGTTTGGCAGTTGAAATTCAATGCAAAGAAGTGTAAGATAATGCATATAGGGCAAAAACCCTGGCACAATATATCAGTTGGGGGTGAGGATATAGCATGCACCAAGCAGGAAAGGGATCTTGGGGTTGTCATCTCTGATGACCTCAAGGTAGGGAAACAGTGTGACAAGGCATCAGGTAAAGCAAATAGGATGCTGGGATGTATAGGCAGGGGCATCACCAGCAGGAAAAAGGAGGTCATAATTCCGCTGTACAAGACACTAGTGAGGCCCCACCTGGAGTACAGTGTACAGTTCTGGAGACCATACCCACGTAAGGACATAGACAGGTAGAGAAGGTTCAGAGGAGGGCAACAAAGATGGTGCATGGATTGCATCACAAGTCCTATGAAGACAGGTTGAAGGAACTGAACATGTACTCCTGGAGAGAGGAGGGAGAGAGGGATATGATAGAGACATACAAGTATCTTACAGGGAGAAACAGGGTGCAGGAAAACACTATTTTTAAGTGAAAAAGATGTTCCAGGACTAGAGGGCATGGGATGAAGTTGGAGGGAGGACAATTCAGAGGAAACATGAGAAAGAATTTCTTCACAGAACGGGTGGTGGACAAGTGGAACACCCTGCCAGAGGAAGTGGTGGGGCTGAAACAATCACGGATTTAAGAATGCATGGGATAGACATAAAGGAATTCTAGAGGTCAGGGTAAGGGAAACAGACTTCTAGGAAAACAAACTGAACTTACAAGCTCAAATGGGTAGACTGGGTGGGCCATAGGCCCTTATCTGCTGACACTGTCTATGTATCTATGTATCTATGTCTATGATTAACTAGGTTCTGCAGTGTATCCAAAAGATTGGGAAATGAGCAGACTGGGTGGGCCAAGCAGTCATTATTTGCCATCAAACTCTATGTTTCTTGCATCTGAGTACATTAGATGAGTGTCATTTACACACTTGTACCACATTTGCTGTGTAACATTTATTTGTAAGCCCTGTTCCCACTGCGATCTGTATTTGTCTGTGGGATAGAGCTGGCTATCCCTGAGCACTTTGTATATCTTACTTGCCATCCCTTCTGTGGCTCTGTTTTATTCAGCTTCACCAGCCACTCCCATTCTTTCCCTGGAGCCTTGGTGTGTTTGCAGGCTCTGAGCACCTCCCTGACCTGTAAGTACTTCTACAAATCGGGTCTGGGAGTTGATACTTTACTTGCAGCTATTCAAGGTCATCTATATATCTGAGTTCTCTTCCCAGTGGTCACATGGTGTTTATCCCTTTCACCATCCATTCCCTCCAGTGAATACCTTGACTGTCTAACTGTATGACACGCCTGCCTCAATGGTATGTATATCTCAGTGGTCACTCCCGGCCCTTCTCAGGGTCTTAGCTGTTGCCATACCCTTCTGCCATGCTGTACAGGTTTCATGTGTCACAGGGAGTGTTGTACCTCTAAGTTTCATTTTCCACCCAGTAGGGCTCCTAGCCATTGATTACTTACTAGATCCCTCTCCAGTTGCACCCATGTAGGTGCTCAGCCCTGATCTGGTAGAAACCATCATGTGGCTTGTGCCATTCTGTACACTGTTAAGTAGCCATAGAACCATGGTAGATCCAGTCCACCCTTTGTCCAGTTGGCCTCAGCTTTGTTCTGCTGAACCTCAGGGGTTTGCCTTCCCATAACAGGGATGCCACCAGCTTATCCAGGGTATGGAAAATCCTAGGTGTTTCCACGGGTAAATTGCAAAAAATGAATGCCACCTTTGGCAGTGTACTGTAAACATCCTGAGTGCTTCTGTTTTGCCTTTAAGTGATAGTAGTAGCTTTGCCATCTCCTCAGGTCCATTTATATGGTGCCCAGGACTAGACCATAGTTTTCTCTATAGTTGACACCATCAGGTTATTTTTCTACCTCTAGGTATGTGAAGCTCCTGGGGCCCATGCTACTTGTATGTCCTTGTGGTCTAGTCCCATGCAAGGGAGGTTGAGGGGTGACAGGGTGATCTTTTCTTGTTCACCTTCAACCCTCAGATTTCTGCATACACCTATAGTATCTGGAGTATATGGGGTAGTGTTACTTTCGGTCTTCCATCGTCAGCAAGATATCATCTGCATATGAGTTTAGCAGATAATGTTTCCTCACATCAATGCCCTTAACCTCCTTTGTATAGAGTAACTTCCTGGCCAGTGGGTTGATAACGATCAGGAAGAGCAGGGGGATAATGGCAACCCTGCCTCATCCCTTTTGCAGTGGGAATAGCTAGAGACATTTCAATTGGTTAGCGCTGTGGCTGTCGGCATGTTGTATAGAGTCATAATCCAACTCTTAACATTTGCCAAAACCATAAGCCCCAGTGTGGTGTGTAGGTAACCTCACTTCACTGAATCAAATGCTTTACAGAAGTCAACTGAAAGTGCTGCCATGGGTGTTGTGGAATTCAGTGCCCACCATTTGAGTTTTAAGATGGTGCAGATATTGTTCACCCCAACTTACCCTTAGTGAAGGCTGCCTGTGAGGGGTGTATTATGGATGGTAGGACCTTCTCCAACCTGATGGCAAGTACTTTGGCTAGTACCTTTGTGTCCACTGATACAAGGGAAATGGGGAAGTTTTCACAATCCAAGGGATCTGCTAATTTCCTGGCAGCAGCGCTAAGATGGCCTCCTCATGGTAGGGAATAGCACTGCTTATCACCTGCACCTTTCAGGGTGTCCCACAGAGTTGGGGTGATTTCTGCAGC
The DNA here is from genome assembly GCA_016271365.2 of Neoceratodus forsteri. Classification (NCBI taxonomy): domain Eukaryota; kingdom Metazoa; phylum Chordata; order Ceratodontiformes; family Ceratodontidae; genus Neoceratodus; species Neoceratodus forsteri. The sequence goes on along the minus strand of CM057451.1, from coordinate 839,054,919 downwards.
TCTTAGCTGATAGTGGTCTGCTGACATGCCGTCAGGGCCTGGAGCCTTCCCTCGCCATTTGTCAAGGGCCAAGTGTACCTCTTGTTAAGAATAGGCTGATCTAGGTCCCTGATATTTTCCTGAGATAGTTGTGGGAGCTAAAAGGAGTTTAGGAAAGCCACTGTCCTTGCATTGGGTTCTCCATCATCAGGGACCTTGGCAGAGGAATAGAGGGTCGATAGCATTTTTGCATTACCTCATTTATGTCCTTAGGTTTGGTAACCATCTTCCTTTGGGCCCTTAGTGCATGTACTGGGAGTTGGCTCTTTGTTTGCATAGTTGATAGGCCATCTACTTGCCCCTTTGTCTCCGGCTGCCCAGAATCTATGCTTGGATTTGAGGAGTTGACACCCGCCTCCCTTGCATGATAATGTCGATTTTGTATTTTATCCTGGTAATCTGAGCCACCAGTTCTTCGGGAGGTGAGGGGTTGCTTCTGAAATGAGATTCCAACTCAGTCAGTTGATTTTGCAGGTGTTTATTTCTCTCTACATTTCCTATTCTGGGTGGCAGTACCCAAATTATGCAGCCCCTCAGGTAGACATTGAAGGCCTCCCACACCATGCCAGCTCCCACTTCTCTGTCGGCATTAATTTTAAAGTACATCTTGTCTTGTACTTAGAGCCATTTCCAAACTCTGGGTCTTTTTAATAGGAGAGGGCTGCACTGCCATCTTGTAGAGGCCAGTTGTGCCCTTGGGGAGTGAAAAGCAGACTGACTGGGGCATGGTCCGAGATTACCATTGGTTCTATAACCACTTTTTATGTTCCTGTGATGCCTGCTTGTTTATTAGCCAATAGTCAATCCTGCTGTGGGTCTTATGGGCTGTGGAGTAGTAGGTATTATCACTCCCAGTGGGATTATCTCACCTCCATGGGTCTTTCATATCCCATTCCTCCTGTAGAAGAGTCAGAGTTTTCTAGATCTCATGTGTGAGTCTATGGAAGGGTGTGATTACCCAAGAATACATCCTGACCAAATTATAGTCTCCTCCACCATAATTGGCATCTCCTACTTTTCTCCTTTGGCTTCCGCTATAGCCTGACTAACCTGCAAGAAGAAGTCTGCTTGGTCCTGGTTAGGGCATATACTGGCAATAATCAATTTCCTGAGGAATGCAAAACAGACTACACTCCACCACCCTGCTTGTCCATATTGCTCCATTCTGCTGTCCATAGGCATGTTTTATGCACTAGCACCACCCCCTTGATTTGGTTGTGGCAGAACTATGCAACACTTTTCTACCGATGACTTCTGGAGCCATAGGACCATCCTGGCTGTGAGGTGTGTCTCCTGCAATAGTGCCACATCAGCTTTCAGGAATTTGAGATGCTGAGGACCTTAGTTCACTTTACCAGGTGATTCAACCCTTGATATTCCATAGACACCTCATCACCTTTTCCTTGTGAATGGATGTCATGGTTGTACACTATAGCCCCTCACCACTTACGCCTATAGATGCTGTTCCCTGGCCTCAGGTCCTGGAATAGTTCTGCTTCCCTTTCCTGAAGCAAAGCAGTCTCTGGTCCAGGACGTCTGAGCTGTGGCCTGTTGGCTTCTATACAACAGAGACTTGAAAAGATACAAAACACAGGCCAACAGCAGTAGCCCACAAGTTGTATTAGCAAGCTTTAAAATTTTACAGCTGTGGTGTATCTCTGAGTAGCCTGCTTTACTCTGGTAATGCTATAGCATTCAGTCCCTTTCCCTCTCTGTTTGCCTTTACCCTTTTCATGACTTTATCTGTCAGTGTTTTTAAGGATGTCATGACTTAGTAATAGTGGAGTACCATTAGTTCATCCTGCTACAAGGTAAATTGTTTATGTATCCACTAGAGTTCTGTGGGAGTACACAAAAGGGAAAGTGTGGAACCCTATGCCACCCCCAGGTACCACGAAGTAGTGTGGATTCCATGGAGCCTTAACCACCCCTGCTTGGTGTGCCTGCTGTTGTTGGGCAAGATTTTTCTGTAGTTTTACTGTTTTTCTTATTTTGTGCCTTCTGCCTCTGGGTGGAACAAGGTTAGTGCAGGGTCTCTCTCCCTGAGGTGAATCAGATCCTCACAGCCTATCCTTGCCGGTTGCCCTGTGAGTGACATGGAGGGTGGTATGAGAGTGATTCCCATTATGAAACTGGAGTCCTGGGCAAAGTTAATCCTATCTATCTCTGCCTTCCTTTGATCTGGGCCTGCAGTAACCAGTGCTTGTTGGGGGTTGGGTCCTTCCTGCCTATGCATCATTACCAATATTTATGCATTGTGCCTCTATCAATGTGGGGACCTGTTCCTGTTTTCCTAGTCCCTAAATCATTGCTTGTCTTCTCTGTTGTATCCCTTCCCCAATATTTGATTCCCACCCTCCATTTTGTTTGCTCTCACAGATCCAATGGCCCTCATGCCCCATCTAATTCCCACTCTTTGCTCCTCATCATACTGCTAGGTGCTCTACCCTTCACCACCTTCACTGGATACTGATGTGCGTGTGTGTGGGGGTCTATCTGCATCTGTATTGGATGATGGAGGTGTTCTTGGCTTAACCTCCTGTGGTCCCATGAAGTGGAGTTGCAGTCCTGTTGCCCACCAGAGGACCTCTTACTCCTGCTCCCTTCTGCTTCCTGAGGTGTTTAGGTATGTCTGGGTGGTGTGGGGTGGGATCTGCCTCCCATGTCCCCTGGTCCCCAATCTGCAATGTAGGTGTTCACCCCAGCACATGGTCCATCCTGCAAACCCTCCACAGTCTGAGCAGTAGGTCCTTATTCCTGTTTCACCCTTTCTTCCCCTTGCTACTTCCCAACTTGTATCCTCACCCCTACCTTCCCCTTGCTACTTTCCCCAACTTGCAGCTTTCCACCCTGTAGAGCGATAATACTGTCAACTACAGCAATTGCCTTTGTATTTTATACTAAACCTAATAGCCCTTTTAATTATTAAGCATGGCTTTGACAGTGGATTACCCACCCCTCAACCTGAGCTAAACTGATTGCACTCTGAACACATAAAATAATGCCCTCCAGTGATTTGTGGCAGTAAACAGCTCACTATCACCTCCGAGGCTTCCTCTAGCAAGTAACAGATTCAAACTAGTTCTACCAGTCTTCAGCCATATCCTGATGCTGTTACCTCTGTATATGTTCATGATCCTGTTTTGATCACCACCTGTGGTATTTTACACTGTCCATGTATTCCACAGGGTTTCTCCTGCCACTTCCACCCAGTCGATCCTAGTTGCTCCCTGCTGCTGTTCTTTGGGTCCCCTGTTCCAACTGTCTCTGGCATCTTCTTCACTACTGGAATCATCACGCAGGTACTTGGCTTGAGGAGACGCTTTAGGGCTGAGGGATCTTTTTCCTTCCTGTTCTGCTCCAACATCTAGGTCTTGACTTTGAGGTGTGGCCTGGGAGTGTTCTTATGGTCCTCTGGTGCTTTGTAAGGGAGATGTGCTGAATTTGGGGCTGTGTTTCGTAAGCTATGATCTGTTGTCCACCATTTTAGCTTTGCGTCTCCTCATGTTTACTGTCCCCTGCTGCCCAACTACCAACTCTTTGGTTCCACTGTGTCACTCTGGTCACTTCAATCAATCAATCAATCAATCAAATCTTTATTTTACCAGGTGAAACATCTTTGAGAAACAACTCATTTGCAAGATGGACCTGGGTTATGGCATACAAAAGACATATGATACATGAGATTTTAAGGCCATTCTTACAACAGAACATGAGTCATTACAGGGTAACAAGTATGTACATTGTATACAAGCATAGGGGATACAATGTGCGCTGGTGAGTACAATAAATACAAGAAATATGTATAGCAGTAGAGAAGTAGTGCATTGATATACACAATGTGTACAAATTATATGCCCCACTCAGCAGTATGCATCAGACAGGAGGGTAGAAGGTCATCAGTAAGGTAGAGGAAGATGGTAGAGAACGGGATGGTAGGAAGGGATGTTGGTCACCAAGGCCAGAGTGACTTGTATAGCCTGGTAACCTCCACTCCTTCCTGCCCTCATGACCCTTAGAAAGCAGACAGGAGGGGGACAAGCAGATGCTTAGAAGAGCCAGAGGTTCAATGTCGGAAACAGTTACAGGGCTCCAGGAAAGACCGTTGAATTAGTTTTTTAAAAGCAGCTATTGATATGGGTGTATCAAGATGCAATATATTTTGAGCAGTGTTCCAGAGGACTGGTAAGGCATGGCTAATTGCCACATGACCAAAGTGTGTCCTTACTTTGGGATATATAGGGTGATTCCAGTTACGCTTCTCAACAGGTAGTTACCAGGAATGCGAATGGGTAGGCAGTCCTTGTTATATTGGGGTAGTTTGTTGGATATGGCCCTGAAGATCCAGAGTACAGAGTTTTTGTGTCATCTGAGGCTAAGTGAGCCCCAGCCTATACTTTTGTAAAGGGTAGAGTGGTGTTGAGTAGGGGGTATCAGTGATAAACCCTAAGCGCTCAATGGTACAAGGTGTCGAGGTTGGCGAGAAACATCTAGAGCTACTTGCACACAAAATGTCTGCGTAGTCAATGAGGGGCAAGAACTTGTTTGTACCAACCTGATTTTCTCTATGTTAATAGATGCCTGATTCTAAAGAGAATCCCAACCTCTCTTTAAGTTTTTGAAAGTTCCTCAATATGGAGTTTGAAAGAGAGTTTGGGTCGATCCATACCCCAGGTATTTGAAGGAATCAACATATTCCAGCACTTCACCAAGCAAGGTGTGAATTGACGGGCTGATCCCAAAATGGTGGAGTAGGATGATTTTGCCACAGGAGCGGAAAATCATGGCCTTTGTCTTCTTAGCGTTTAACAGGAGTTTTGAATAAAGAGATTGTTCTGTAGATGATTAAATTCTGATTGAGGTCACACTTTACGAGTTCCAAGTAGGTCTGACTACATACAACATGGTGTAATCCGCAAGAAGTGGATGTCAGCTGACTTGACACTCAGCATCAAGCTTATTTATGTAAATGGGGAACAAGAGAGGACCGAAGATGGACCCTTGAGGTACTCCTCTGGTAAGATTTTTGAGGGTGGAGAAATCTCCCTGCCTTAATCTGCTGGTGACGATCTGAAAGGTAGTTAGAGAACCACTCTAGAGCCATGCCACGGATGGCAATTTTCCTTAGATCAACCAGAGCAAGGAGTGGTCTCGTGTCAAATGCTTTGCTGAGATCAAGAAACAGAGCTCACACATAATTTCCGTGATCCAGAGCTTCTCAACCAGTCATCCCTGACCTTAGCAAGTGTTGAGATGGTACTATGAAGGGGACGAAAGCCAGACCGGCAGGATTTAGTAGGTCTGAATCACTGATGTGCTGTCTAAGCTGGGTATTGACAACTTTTTCCACAAGCTTAGAGAGGTGGGGAGTAAGAATAGGGCAGTAGTTATTAAGATCAGTAGTACTGCCAGATTTAAATAGTGGAATAACATAGGCAATTTTCCAGATGGCCGGAGTGAGCCCTGGTAACGGACATATTGAAGAGGTGGGTAATTGAGGTGACAAGATACGAAGCCAAGTTTGAGGAAGAAGGGCTCTATTAGGTCAGCCCTCGCACTTTTCTGCTATCCAGGTGGAGCAGAAGGCCCTCAACTTCCTTTACTGTGACAGGGAGAAGGGAAATGCCATGCAAGGAGGGGTGGAGACAGGACCAGATGAGATTGAGGTGATTTATTGTGAATGTAACCTGGAGGCAGGGGAATCATCAAATGCAAGGCCAGCGGTGGCAAAGTTGTCATTAAAGGCCAAGGATTTCTTGCTTGTCAGTATCAACCGAGTTGCCTACAGAGATTTTTGTGGGAGTGAGGTAGCAGTGCTGTGGCCTTGAATTTCCTTTTAGGGTTTTCCAGAATTTAGCTGTACTGTTAGATGAGGAATTAAGTTCAGACTGGTAGTAGCTGGACTTTGCAACTTGAAACAATCTTGTGCAACAGTTTCTTGTGGCTCTGAAAGCAGCCCAGTCATTAGGTTGTTTAGTCTTCCTGGCCCTCTTCAGGGCGTGTCTCTGTGGAGCAACTCTGCATTAGTTCAAGGAGAACTACAGGCAAGTTCTCTTATTGGTATGGATTTTTATAAGAGATGCGTGTTTGTTGATGGAATTGAGAATAATGTTTTGGAAGACTGAAAAGGCTTTCTCAACCAAGGATCCAGGTAAAAGTCCTGCCAGTAGACATATTCCAGGTCAAGGAGGTAGGCATTGGGATCAAAGCATCGCTTAGATCTTTTAAGGACATAGCTAGAGGAGGAGGTAAACCTAGGGTAAGTCCTCACTCAAACTATGACAGTGGTCACTGAGGTCATTGAAGAAGACACCAGAGTGAGAATATAGGTGAGGTTTATTAACTAGGATAACATTGAGTAAGGTGTTTTTCTCAGGATGTTTCTTGTTGGGCCTGGTGGGCTCTGTTATGAGTTGAGTCAGCCAAAGTTGTCACATAAATCCTTAAGGGGTTGTGAAGGAGATGAGCCAGTCCATGTTAAGGTCTCCGTAATCATCACTTCAGAGGATAAGGAGGTAAGTATGCTTGATATGTGGTGTAATACCTGTGCCCAGCAGAAGGAGATCTATAGCAACCTATTATGTATATTGGAGCCGAGGAGGGAAGCTGTACTTTCAGTGTGGTGCATTCTAATTCCAAGGGCACAGAAGTAGTGTTAATGATGGTGGCCGTAACTTGTCCCAGATGTAAATGGCCACGCCGCTCCTCATTGGCCTGTCAGTCCTGAAGATGGCATAGGAGGGATGTTAATTTCCTGGTCCAGAGTAGAAGGCCTCAGCCAAGTTTCTGTTACCACAATAATATCAGAGGAGGTGATGTTAATCCAGGACTGGAAGATGTCTAGCTTTTTAACAAGCTACAGGCATTAATATGTGTCAGGGTTAAACCCTTGTAACCAGGCAGCTCAGAGGGAGCCGTATAGGTAGTGAAGGGCCGGAGTTGAGTTCAATATTGTCTGTGCAGATTAGAGACAACAGCAGGAGTTTCTTGAGGGCACTTAGTAGGAGCCTATGCAGGCAAGATGTTGCCCTTCGCGAGGGCTGGGTCAACTGGGCATGGGTGGAGGGAAGTAGGTGTGCTGGGGCACAGTGATGCATAAATACAGATCATGGAGGATACACCATGAGTAAAGTGTTGAGAGGGGCAGGATAGGGATGCATAGCACCAGAAGTGCCACAAGAGATGGTAGCTGAACTATGCCCATGGAAGGAAGATTGGTCTGAAAAAATAAGATACTGTAAAGAGGGGGAGGCAGGACATACCTTGTGTTCCAGAAGCTGGACCTAGTTCTTACAGAGGCTGGATCACCCATAGGTGCCATGGTAAGATGCAGTGCACACAAGGTGCAGCCTAGTAGTAGAAGAGTAGCTCATTGTGATGCACAGATGGTGCCCAAGGAACCCGGCAACTATGGGATGGTGGGAGCAGGAGAGAGGGCCACAACAAAAAGACTAAGTGTATGGTGAACAATAAGCACAGGAGTAAGGGGATGACGTGGAAAACAAAGGCCACAGCTGCACCCAGTCTCCTACAGTAAGGGCTGAAAATATGATACAGACAGAGTTAGAATCCTTAATACATTTTTATTGTACTGCCGTTTAGATTGAGGATGACAGCAAGCTGGTAGGTCACTAAGGAATGGCAGAAGTGGAGTGATAAGAATTATGTTGGATTGGATAGATCTAGCTACAAATGTAATGTGCTGCTGTTTAAATAGCATAGATCACCTACAGATTGTCCATTAAAGTAGAAGTGCTTAAATAGCATGATTGCATAAAGACTGTCGGTCAAAGTAGAAGCATAAAAGAATATAGGCGCAATGGGAGCAATGGTTGGGAAAGATAGTAGAATTGGAGCTGATAACAGCCAATGGGAATTAAAGACAGTGACTTAGGAGGGAAACGGCATTTAATAGAGGCTGGGGCCAGAGAGGATGGTGGGACAAAATTATGGACAGTTATAATGAGATTTTTCCCACGCTTAAGGCTTTTGAAAGCCGTGGGTACTGTCCTAAGCACAGTCTGTATCTTCACGGCAGGAATGGCAGCCCTGCACACACAGGTTGTCCAATGAGTGCCCTGTATGGTCGCAGTGTGGTCAATTAACAAAAAGTTGTAATCCTGAGTAAATCTGGGAGCGGGTGTTTCTGCTGATGCTGGCGGTGCAAGGAGCGAGGGCAGTGGCCAAGGCAAATGCCTGAGCCCTGAAGTGAGGGCACAGCTGCTTGTGGCTATGGTGCTCACCGAGGTCCTTCTGTAAAAGTAGAGGAAGGAAAAATTAGAAACTGGTGCTTTATGGCAGTAAAGAGCAGGGAACAAAAAAAGAAGCAAGTAGGCAGAGGGTGGGGGTTAGAAGAGGTGGATTTGAGATGTGGGAAAGCTAAAAGGAAAAATAAAATTTCTACACATCAATGCTACAGCTAAATTGCTTTAACTAAATATGCATTAATTGGGAGGCGGGGGAGACATGAAGTACAGACAGCCAGGCAACAGAGTTTCTGAAAAGAAATCAGGCAGGATGGGGGGAGCTGAGGAGGAGTGGGCTCGCCTACAAGGCAAGCAAGGGACGGAACAGGGTCAGAGTAACACAGAGAGGGAGACATAGGGATGGAGAGACAGAGAAAGGAAAGGGAGATACAGAGAGGAGCAAGATAGGAAGACTCGATAAGTTAACACAGTACTGTAAATTGCCCTAGTACATCATGAATTTTACAATAAAATGCAAAGCAGCAGTTTTAAATTATCAAGACAGCAAGGGCTCATATAACAGTCTGCATGGGTACTAGAGCTTTCTGGGACTTGTGGTCCCAAGTTGGCATTTGACCAAGTTTTGTAATCCATCGGATAATGTCCTGTGGGTGTTCCCCACCATCTCTTTGCCTTACTTGGAAATCAGTAGTCCATTCAGCCACCTGAAACCATATTTGAAGTCAGCTGCCCTCAGATCTTTTCTCAGCTGTCTGAAAGCCCTTAGTTGCATGACCACCTCGTGGGAAAAGTCCGAGAGAGCATGATTCTGGATCCCTGAAATTTAAATCTCCTAAACTCCTGGCAGCCTCAGGACATGCTCCTAAGTCAAGTATCTTAGAAAATAGGCGATGAATGGCCTAGGAGTGTTACCTGGGTGGCCTTTGACCACGGGTCTTGTGTGCTCTTCTCAATTTCCATCGGACCCTCCACCATTATCCCAGCAGACTGGGCAGAAAGTCATTCAGGAACTCTTCCATGTCTTCCTTCTAGGCCCTCAGGAATGCCCAGGGTCCTCACATTGTTGTGGTGTTCCTGATCTTCTTGATCCTGACCCACTCCCATAATGTCTGCAGTAGGGCCTTGTGGTCCTCCATCTTAGCCAGTATCTTGTGCTGGTACTGTATGTCTTTAGCACATCAGATCTTTGATCCACCACACTGACTTTATCCTGGAGCACTCTGACCTCTTCTGTGGTACCCACAAGAGCCATCTTGACTTCGGTCATGTCCACTACAAGTGCTTCTAACATGTGCATTATGTATCCTAGTTGGTCACTCAGCTGCTCCTCTGTTACAGGGCCTCCATGCCCGACCACTGACTGTTGGATCCATCCATTCAGAGGACCATACAGGTAATGTAAATAATTCTGAGTTATTTTATTTGCTCTTCAGTTGAGTTTCACTGGTCAATAGTCCATACCTAAAGTTCCTCTGCTGTGATTATAAATGACCTTGCTGCTGTTGACAGTATATATCTCTCTCTCAACTGTTCTCTGTTTTCACTTTTGGCCATGTGTTAGTAGGAAAGCACACAGCTTGTACAATGCCCCACTTGTGTAGAGGCCCCTACTTAGTTAGGGAGCAATGCAGGTCCCATTCAGCTCGTGAGAGAGATTATGTTCAGTGCATCTCCTCGGTATCTATACTGGAGCACCCTGTTACCTTCTGGGGACACAACTGCTGCTTTTACTACAACATCAGTTACTTTTATGCTGAGTCAAGACGGAGCAGAGTTGTCAAATTAACAGCCATCTTTTAATGCATCCTAGCCATGCCCCATGGTAACTGGTTTTAAACATGCATGGAATAGATACAGGGGGACCTTAGTAACAGAGCTGGGGGTAAGGCCAGAGATTAATTAGGGTCTAGGTAGTACAGTAGTAGGGACTTTAGGGCAGACCAGGTGGTCCAAGAGGTCCTTTTCTGCCAACAGCTTCAGTGTTTCTATGTAGCCTCAATGATGCACATAAGGAGCATAGCTGGCATCAGATTACAATTTTCTTTGGTCACATGTGCATCTCTAGTCTCTAAGGTGACAATAACAAATTTAAAAAATGGGCTTAAAATTAATTATGATGCTGACTGGCTGAAATCCATAGTCAGCAATGCATTTATTTTTCAATTGAGCACACAAAAACAAGAGCCAATTTAGGGTGCTCCATTACTATGGAATCTATGGGCACCCAGAATCTTCAAACAGACAGGCTGCCATTTTTCCTGCTCACTAAGTGGAACTTAAACCAGCAGCACCCAATGTTCCTCTGATGTTCCTCTGTTCAGTAACAAAACTGACACTTAAAATAATAAAATAATTTCAATACTTTCAAAATGAAGTAGCTTAAAAATATCAAGCAAAATCAGACAGACATGTTGCTTCGCTACCACTATTATGCATAAGAGGAGTGGCATTGTGTTCTTTTCTGCACCTCAGATAGACGCCGATCTGCAGCACAGAAAATTAACAAAATGTTTCTTACCTCATGCTCTGTCTCTCTCCTGAACAACACAAAATACTTTCAAATGCAGCAGTTTCTAAATATCCATACCAGGAAAATTCTGTCAAACTCACTTCATCCTGAAGGGAAGATCTGGTGCCCAACAAACTCTCTCTCCCAAACCATGGCTTTATTCTCCAATTGCAACAGTCTCATCCCAGTATAAAAAATAAACAAAAGACAGTTTTGCAAATGGAAATGAATGAAAAAATACAAAGAGAAGAAAACTGTTCCATAACGACGACGGGAGGAGGGGTCTGACTGAAGAAACAGAAACTCTGCAGGTGCACCAACAGCATTCAACCTGCTTTTTGTTTCCTTTTCTTATCTACAGCATCTCCATTAGGACAAATGTCCTCTATTTCAATCCAGGTGGAGGAACTATTTAATTGCAAAACTTAATGTGAATTAATTCTTTATTAACAATTTTTTCTCAAACATTTCTTTTTACTGTGCTTTTTCTAATCTCAATAATACCCTCAAGGGTGGGCAGTATTAGGAAATACCAGACCTTCAGGGTCTATAAGGCCCTCCACCTGTGGCATCAGGCCTCATTATGCCCTGGGCAGTTCAATATTTCCAATACCACCCCAATCTTCGCTGAGTATTATTGCTATATATATGGACTGGAAACAATGTTAAGATATGTGAGTTGCAGCTTAACATTTACTCTGCTTGGTGTTCACAGAGAGGATGACAGACTTCTGCCAGGGAGTGAGATTATGGCTGCCACATAGGGTCAGGAAATGGGTAGGGTAGAGATATTGGTATCTTGAAAAATGTTGTGAGGAGTCTACTGCTTTTTTCAAAAGCTGAAAAATACAGCCTTCACACAGCCCAGTTCTTTCAGTTTTTATTTATTACAAGGCACCCCTGCATTTCACCACATAAGGCTTCTTCAGGGACTTATTTCTGCAAATTAAAATAAAAAAAAAATTTTACAGACACTTTTACAATAAGCTGTAATGATACACATAACACGTAACTATTCAGAGCTCAACAGTTCATAATTAATGAATAATGCACTACAAGGTGTCTTGTGCTGGGATAATGTCATGCCTCAGGTGTCTGGGTGCGAGGCTGCAGGCCGAGTGCATCCAACACCTTAGAAAGGACATTATCAGAGCACAACACACAACCCGAGTGCATTATTCTGATTACAATTAATGGGTCTCCCGCTTTTACTATAGGGAGATTGTGTTACACTGCTATTATAAAGGAGCATTTATAATGGCAAACATGTGCACGGACCCCTCGCCTGTGCATGTGCCCACTGCACTGGCTCCTTCCTGGTTCATTGCTTCCTTATCGCCCGCCAACCCAATCATGAGAAAACACAGTGGTAATTCACTTTTAAAACAAAAAGTGATATTTTGTCCAAATGTGGGCTAGCAAAAATATATGCTCAACAAAATGAAAAGCTGACAAAAATAAAATCTGTCAACAGATTCACTGGCCAAAACCGAACCCAGTTTAGCTTAAAGGAGCACTTCCACAGCATTCTCTGTATGAGAACAAAAGGAATTTTTTACTTCTGCATCCACAGCTGAAGTTGTGCGGCCGGCTGCAGTGTCAGCTGTGAGCCGTCCTTTTCTGGTGTCTAGTGGCACCTTCCACATGCCGGTCGCTGTCCACATACAAAAATAACCATTCCTTTGTGTCTAGTGGCACCCCACATCTTGATCACCATCTTCTAACTGTTATTCTAGTCTCTGGTGTTTAATGGCATCCTCCACCCTCTAATTGCCATCCTCTTATACTTCTGTTTATCCCCATGCACAGCCCTTTGTGTTATTTAATTTGCTGACATTAGGGGCCCCAATCCCTGTGTCAGCATTACAAGACCTCCAGCAGTGTGGGAGACTGAAGCTTACCGAGTGTCCCATAATATTTATTCACTTGTACCTGTAAAAGAAAACAGTCTCCCAATGTCTTTTTTAACCTGAAAAATAAATGGTCCTCATCATCCCGCCATCCCTCCCCCATTCCAACCCTCCTACTGAGCACCCACCACCCACACACCCCTTACCCTATACTTACTGTTGGAGGTTGTACACTGTTATCTTCTGTGGACTGAGACATGTCTGCACTCTTCAAAGCTGAACCGGAAACTGAGAAATCAAGGTAAGTGCCATATAATGTATTTCAATATGATGTTTTGAACTTATGTTCATAACTTTGCCATTTAGGAATGTTTTCACCAAATATTCAACATGGCCTTTTGGGACCCCACCTCATGAGCACTGGAACTGTCATTTTTGTTAATCAGGCCGAGGAGGTGATTTTATGGTTGCTGTAAACTCACCTTTTGGGACTGAATAACGAATTTTCACCACCAGTGTTCATGAGGTGGGGTCCCTAAAAGGCCACGATGAAAATTTGGGGAAAAATTTCAAATGGCCGAGTTATGCAAGTTCATTTACGTTTTCTGTGCATTCACATAACTTCAATAATTTTCAATATTTTGACTCCAAATTTTCAACATTGCCATTTTTTCAGAATACTTCATGAACAGTACAGCTGTAATTTTTCTCATCTCTTCCAAAATGTGTATCGCACCTGTGGCACGGAATGGTGTTTTGGCAAGGATTTGAACATTTTCACCTATGGGGATTATGAGCTGAGGTCATAAAAATTATACTGAAAATTTGGGGTCAAATATGAAAAATGCCAATTATGACCATTTGTTGCAATTTCGCTATGCCTGCTCATGACTTTGGAAATGTTTAATATTTTGACCTCAGATTTTCAGCATAGCCTTTTATTACCCCACCTCATGCATTCCACAGCTGTCATTTTCAAATCCTGACCAAAATGTGTTTTGCATCTGTGGTGCAGAATGGCATTGCAGTTGCACAGAATTCTTTTTGCAGGGATTGAAAATTTTCTGTTCTGGGTGCATGAGGTGAGTTAATAAGATAGCTATGCTTACAATTTGCTCACTGTTGTCTTATAAATGGAAACACAAGGCTCTCTGGGCCTCTGTGCTTCCACCTACATACATATATGCATCTATGGAGGGATGGGAAAGCAAGGCCAGGAGGGACCTGTGCTCCTACAGACAAATAAGGATACAATTATACTGTCTCAAACAGAGAAATAAATTGCAAAACACTGCATTAAGGCTCTAGTCTGGGATAAAGCCACAAAAGTAGGAAATGTGGCATTAGGGTTTTCAAAGCTAACACCAACACCCAGCCTGCACACACCAACAGGAGTCAGGGTGTGCCTTGGGTCATCAGCCCCAATGTTCATCCCATTTTCCTATACTGTACCATCTCAGCTTATTTACAGTACTTATGGAATGGGGTGAGCATTAGGGATGATGACCCCAAGGCACATCCCCAATGCCTGTTGGTGTTTGAAAGCTGAGTGTGGGGTGTTAGCTTTGAAAACCCTAACGTCGATTTCCTACTTTGTGGCTTTATCCCTAACTAGAGCATTAACACAGTGTTTTGCAATTATACATTAAATAGACATACAAGAAATACGCAGAACCTGACAGTGGAGAGAGGGCTTTGTCTGTTTTCAGGCAGGAGCAGGGAAACTGTATAGTGAAGCCGATCATAATGATGTCTTTATTTTCACTATATATATATATATATATAATATATATATATATATATATATAGATATATATATATATATATATATATTTTAGCTTTTCTCCCATAACCTGTCCCCATACCTTGGCTACATGTGCGTGTGGAGGCATTCACTTGCTGCAGCTCAAGGTGCCTCCCACTAGGTGTCACCCCTCCACCCACGCTGACCACTGGACCTCCTCCCAGTGACATGGGACTATGGGGTGGCAGCTACCCTGGGAGAGGATAGCTGCCTTCTGACTGCTCAGTCCTGCTCCCCCACCCTCCCCCCATGCTGGCTCCCCAATGATCTGAGTCCGTTCCCGAACCTGGGTCATTGGCATGGCATGAGATAAGGCATGCAGTGCCTCAGCCCTCTGCACCACAGGGCTGGCCCTTTATTTTACTTTTAAATTCACTTATAAAAAAAGAAATGGAAAACAAAAGTGCCTGGCAGGGCACCATGTGATAAAGTCACAGGAAAAACTAATGATGTCACAAACGCTGGACGTAATCCTGCTGAACACCCATATGCTGTAGAGAATTCTGATGCATGTTTAAATATCACAAATATCTACAACCCCCCAAAAAACAGAAACAGAGAACCCAAGACAGATTTGAGAGGTTGCACAGCACAATGCATGAGGATCTGCTCCCCACACTATATATAATTAACTCAGTCCGACAGCACTTGAGAAACAGGAATGTGGCAAGGTGGACATATTTTCCATATGACATTGTGGCATGCAACATTTTTCCATCAGTATTTTTCATGTAGTATGGTTGAAACGACATATTGACCGGCACCCTGTCACATAGTGAACAAAAAGTTTCATTAATGTGGTTTTAAGGTTGTTTTATGTCTGTGGGAGGGAGAGTTAATGTTTTAAAATGTTTTTAAGTCCTGCAAAAGGCACAGCAGCCATGCCAAGTGTGAATAAATTGGACTTGGGCTGTGGACTGATTTTTGACATTTATTGCAGCCATGTGTGTGGGACTAGATCCATGATGTTGTACTGGGATAATATCTTGAGTCTAGCCTCAAACAAACCAGTTAGAACCAGGGATTCTTCTTGCCAGTTTAAACATTGGTTTTGTGCCAGTAAATCATGTACCTTATTTTTATGTAGTGGCATTAACAGCCCACAAGCTCATCTATATTCAGTGTCTCTGTTTTTCTGTAATGTTTTCTGACAATATATTAAACCAACATCACTGTCATCTGTCATGCCTTTAATACTGTTATCACTTTTTTCACCAAACCCACACCGGTCCAAGTATTGTTTTTTTGTTAAATAGCAAGCTGGCCTTATAACTTTCTTTTGAAATTTAATATGCTTTATTTGTTTTTCCCCAAATACTGTACAATGCATACAAATAAAACCACATACAAATACCACAAAAAAATTGTATTAGACATTACATTACAATAATGAATAACATTACATACAAGCAATATAAACCCCCTGCCACCCGTCCCCTCCCTTCCACAATCCCTTCCTCTGGCGCCACTACTGAGATATACATCTAGAACAGAAACCTACCCTCCATGTACTCAGCAATATTACAAGGTATATAAGTGTAACCTTTTCCATCTGTCCTTATATTAAGCCATATATGGTTATGGAGGCTAGCCATCTTCTTTCCACTTTAAATTGGACAATTGTTCCTGTAACCACACTGCATAAGTTATAATGTTGCAGTCTTTCTAATGATGAAGCACTAGCCCTTAAAGAGAGAGGGCAATCAGGGACATATGGTATCACCTGTGAGCCACACTCCTGTAAAGCCTCCAATTAGACATATCTCCAGTGTAAGCAGACCTTAATTCCCAGTAGGTCTGACTTTTGCCTATATGGTCTCCCAAAGTGATGCAATGGTAGGGCATTCCCAGAAAATATGCAGCAAGGTGCCTTCAGCCTGATGACTCTGTGCACAGGATGAGGAGGGAAGTCTACCCATTTTGTGTAACTTAACCTGGGTCAGGTACATGTCTTGAAGGATTGAAAACTGCATGATTTGAAGCCTATCTTGCATAATATATGTGTGACAAGATCTTCAAACCCTCTTCCATTCAAAGTTACGATGGAAAGTTTATCTCTCAGTAAGTTGGTATCCCTCTACTAAGGGATATATCATGAGCACAGTTCAGAATATATGAGACACCGAGTGAGCCAATTGAGCTAGCTCAACTAGGGATGAAAATCTTATCATACCTCCGGTCCTGTGTTAACAACAGTTTTTGGCTATCACCATATGACAGACTTCAAATAACTTAAAAACCCTGCCAGGTCCCACTAGATATCTCCTCATGATTTCATTCACCATGAGGTATGATTCCTCATTTGTCAAGTCACTAGGCCTTACACTCTGTAATGATGGAAGCCACTCTGATGTTATGGAGCTGCCCCTATTCAGAAACTAAGATTTTTAGGATTGGTTGTTTGGGGTCTTTGGTATGGTTGTGTTTTAGGAAGGTGCATAATTGAAAATGGACTTACCAAAGTAGCAATCGGGGAGTCATGCCAGTCCTTAGGTAAATCCTTCACCCTTAAATGCAACATGGCTTCATGAGAGATACCCTTGAGATCCATCAGTTCCTTTCTATTGAAAGCCATGAAGGTATATATGGAATGTGTGGACCTTCCACTGGCCTCAGCCAACACAAGTATTTGCCTGCATGGCTGGCCCAGTAGTATAATCCAAAGTGCAGTAGACGCAGTCCTCCTTAATTTTGGGAGCAGCTAGTTTGTGGTAGCTGTTCTTGGGGGTTTATTGTGCCACAGAAAGCTGGAGATAATTCCATGTAGTTTTTGAACCAATGAAGGGTAGCCAGAGGATTAGCAGACTTAGGGGTAAATAGCTGGGTAAAATGTTAATTTTGCCAAGCTGATCCTCCCCAAAGAGTCAGAGGTAAATCCTTCCACCAAGCCAAATCTTGTTGGACTACGAGTTGCAATGAGTTTAAGTTTAATTGTTTCAATTTTGAGTCACTTGGCCAGCATAATACCTAAATAAGTAGGGTCTTAGGGACCATTGCAACTCAGTGTTACTTACTACACTACTATTGGTTCTGGTATTGAGAGGAAAACTTGAGTTTTATCAGGATTTATTTTATAATTTGAAAACTACTATATTCTGAAATAATCTCCAGGGCAGTTTGGATGGACAGGTCAGGCTGGGTAAGATGGACCAGGAGGTCGTCCACATAGGCAGACACCTTCAGTTCCTGGGGTCCCACTTTAATCCCATGAATGTCTGGGCGGTCCCTGAGTTTATGTAAAGAGATTAAAGGTATAGATTAAATAAAAAGGGGTGATAAGGGGCATTTCTGCTGAGTCCCAGATTGCAAGGAGAAGTTGAGGCAAATAATCCATTACAATATATTTTTGCATACGGACATGTATACATTATGGTTACCCATTGAATACACAGTATTGAGAGGGAATCCAAATTTTTTAGTACACAAAATAAAAAGTCCCAGTCCACCCTGTCAATGCTTTCTCTGCATCCAGGGACACAAGCACTGCTGGGAGTACAGAGTCCCTGGACACAGAGAAAATATGGACCAATTTACGAGATGGTCCTAGAGTTTCTACCTACAATAAATTCCACCTGTTCAGGCCCAATTAAAGCAGGAAGCACCTTGCTGAGTCTGTTTGCCAATAACTTAGCAAGTATTTTAACATCATTATTAATCAGGAGATGGGTCTATAGCTGGTAACCCTATTATCTGGCTTGCCTGATTTATGTAATACTATCATCAAGGCCTCCAGCAAATGAGGGTCTGTAGGGTCCATGGATAGGATGTAGGTAAAAGATCTATTAACCGTTGGGTCAGTTGATCTATGAATTTCTTATAAAAGTTAGGGAGAAGCCATCCAGTCCAGGAGCTTTATCAAGGGGAAGACTGTTCACCACCACCTAATTTCTGCCTCCGTGATGGGGGCTAGCAAAAATTCTTGTCTTCTTCCTTCAGGGATGGTAAGGAATCAAGTCTAGGTACTCTTCCAGTGCCTGAAGCATAGAAGGTGATACTTGGGGCTGTATAGAGCCCTGTAATAACTTTCAAATTCACCTGCTATATCCTTTGGAGATAGTTTAAGGGAACCATCCACAGTGGATTGGACAAAATTTATAATCCTGGAGGATTCCTGGTGCTTAATTTTAGTGCCAGCAAGTGTCCAGCCTTCTCCCTTGTTCAATATAAAGAGAACGGGACTTGAGAATTGCATACTCAGCCTCTCTCTGAGCAGATCATTGTAAGACTCCAGTGCTTTATAAGATTTAACCTTGATCGTTCATTACTCTCTAAATCCTGGATTTGGGTTAAGAGCCTAGAGGCTTGCTCTTCTCAATTTCGTTTCCTGTTAGAAGCCAGTTTAATGAGTACCCCCAACAAAACACTTCAAAACGACCCATTCAATATCCATTTTACCCATCATGTTTAAATTGCTTTCCATGATATCGTTCAATGGACTGGGCTGTCTGTTTCACTATCCTAACATCCTTTAATAATTGCTTGTTAATTTTACATATGATAGATGTAGGTTGAGAGCTTTGAGAGAGACACACCAGGTTGGGGAGTGGTCAGAGACTACTCCTGGCCCAATATGGGAATCCATAACTCCTGTCAAGAGAGCTTTGCTCATCAGAAAATAATCTATTCTGGATGAGGTCCCATGCACCAGTGAGGTGAAGGTGTATTTCCTGGTGGATGGATTCAACATCGTTCAAGGATCACACAATCCCAAATGATCAACTAGTTGTCTTATGGCCTCTGGGCCAGAGACAACCTTTGGGTCCTGTGGTATGATTTGTCCATGTTGGGTGTGAATGGAAGGTTCAGTCACCCCTAAAAGAATGGGAGACTTAGGAAGGGGAGAGCACTGAAAGCAAGTCTGTAAAGAAGGAAGGGGAGTCTGAATTGGGACCATAAATGAAACCCAAAACCAAATCTGTCTGATCCAACCTTCCTTGGAGTACAAGACATCATCCATTAGAGTCCCGGATACACTGTGAGCAGATAAATGACACTTGATGTGAAAAGAGGATAGATATGCCCTGCTCTGTGTGCTAGGCCCAGCTGTGAACACTTTGCTGATAAACCATCTCAGGAAGAGATTGGCTTCAGAGTCTAATATGGGTGTTTCCTGTAAACAGGCCACATCCCCCTTAAGATGCTGCAGGTGGTTCAAAATCTAATACCTCCTTAGCTTTGTTGTGAGCCCCTCACATTCCATGAAACAAACCTACCAGACCAGCCATCTGCACCATTGTACCATATGCTTCTTTGGATATCTTGGTGCACCAAACCTTAGGTCTCCTGCTATAAATGAGAAGTAGGATGCCCCTTCCTCCCAGACAAAATAGCCCCGAGCCCATCCCTCTATCCCCCACCCATATTATGTCCTTAATATGGAAGTTTAAAGACCAACCAACAGTCTTCCCGCCCTCCCATCCCCAACCCCTTAGATACATATACCCTGTTAAAGCGAAAGCATAACATTGATCAAAATCCTTTCCCCTACCAGAGCACATCAAAATCCTGCCCATGATGCTTAGGTTTACCAAGCAGTGCCCTTCTCCACTCCCACCCTCCTGGCCAGAAAATTGTACATGAAGTTAGGCTTTCCTTGTAAGGGCTGCCACTTCATCCCCAAGAATTGAAATGGCCTGGTTCCGCTTATCACATACATACTGCTGAGTAGCCCTTTATGACATGGAGAATGCAAAGCCAAAAAGTGATATGCAGATCTAAAATCCACACCCTTTATACTGCCCAGTCGAACACGGCTTGTGGAACCTGTATTAGTCTGTAGGTACTCTACCCAATGGGGGTAAACAACCTTTGAACTTAAAAGTTGGCTTTATAGGTGGAATCCCACCTATGAAATAACATTAAATCAGAAGGATACTTGGTATAGATATGCATCATCATGCTGTTCCTGCATATCATCTGACATACAACTCAAAACCAAGACCGTCCCCATGATTCTACTAAAATGCTGCACATAATTACTTTGTGTGCACTATAAAGAAGAAACAAGAATTAAGCTGGAGAGGTCCAGTGTCCAACAAAACAGAAAACTGTCCATACATGCAGATCTTTCTACCTCTGTTTTAATCCTTTGGCTTTGAAACTAAAATATTTGGGCAATCTTCCGCACGAGGAACAGTCTAAACTATATGTGCTTTTCCTGCCGACATGAAAGTCATTAGTAGAACCTGCTGCCAATATGGGGAAAAATGAGTATCCAAACCAAACTAGAAGAAAACATATGGGTTCCTTTATCACCAGTCTCCATGATCAACCAGATCCATGAATTAACTGACCCTTCAAAGAATATTTAGCACTATGACTTATCCTAAAGGGAGAGCATCCACTTTCCATGAGGTGTTCAGCGGGGCTTGAACAGTCAGGAGGGCCTTCCCAAAGTGATCTCTGCAGTTGTAGGATCATCATAGCGTTGTCATTGCCCTTGCAGGTTTACTTGTAGCTTTGCGGGTGTAACATCAGGAATTTTATCCTCGCCCAGATGAGTTTGACCACAATCGGATGAAATGCTGTGAGCCATTGGTGGACCATTACGAGGATCTTGGGCTTCTCACTTTTTAACTTCTCCCATTTTACCTCCCTGGCTTTGATCTTTCTGAGGAAATGCTGCCTTTCTTGGAAATTCAGAAATTTGAAGATGAGAGGATGAGGCGGTGCATCCTCGAGGCATTGGCCTTAGCCCCTCGCCTCCTCGATGGCAAATGTGGAACCAAACGGTGAAGGCCCTACTAACTTTTGTATTAATTTCTGCACAAGAAGGATTGTGTCGGTACCTTCCTCCCATTCCAGCAGGCCTATAAAGATGGAGTTATTGCCTACTTCGACCTTCCAGATCTTCAACTTTGCTTCCAAATGGGCTATCTGTTGTCTGGTAATGGCGAATTCTGGTTCCACATGGTCAGCCTTCTTTTCCAGGGAAATGATTCACACTTTGCTGTCTCCTGTGCATCTGGGTATGTCCTCCAGAGCTGTCACCATGGATTTTACCTCCAGGGTGAGTGTTTTCAACTCTCTCTAAATGGCTTAAATTCATCTAAGAAACATTCAGCCGCTAGTAGGTTTTGTTCTGGCATAGTGATAGCAGCACAACCTGCTGCTTATGCTTAGCCTTGATTTTTTACTGAGCTTCTCTGAGTTGGAAGGGAGTGTTTCAGGAAAGTCAGAGCATCTCAGCCTCCATTATTCAGCAATCCCACCATCAATTTGGCTCTCCTCATGTAAGAGTGAAGAGGCTGTCGACTTGGGCAAGTAGAATAGCTTAAAAGCCTGAAAAGTGAGGGTTTTGTCCAGATTAATGGGAGCACAACAAAAGGCTGCTACTTGCATGACCGCATCACTTGACCAGTCAGCCCGGCCTTTAACTCTTATCATATCACACTGAAGCACCATCCATATGTAAAAATGGTGTTATATACTATTGTTTTGTAAACCCATGGTTTGTTTAGATGTTTTAAATTAACATGATTCATTACTCTTTCCATTTAGACCTTTCTTCATGTTTAATTTTATACAGTATTGCATCATTCTAGGTGCTCCGTTTGGAAAACTTTGCTAGTGCATGGACTGGGGACCAGGGTTGGTTAACACAGTTAGTGTCACTGCTTGCACCAGCTGAGCCTACTTTGTGTGGGCAGGGCCACAGAAAAGACCCCATGCAGTCTTACCAGTACTCATGTAATTGAAAAGCAAAAGGAGTAGTGTACCATAGTGCAGGTCAGGCCAGCCCACAATTCTGCTTGAAGGAAGAGAATTCATAGACATTTTCTTGTAACTAGTTTTGTAGTTTGTGAAGATGCAAAGCTAGTGCATTGGTTCAATATATTTCAGTCAGTGTCTGCTTAATTATCTATGATTGGATATTCTTTCTTTTTTAAAGGCAGTTTTCACAGCTTCACTTGTTTAAATATTATAAATCACCCAGATTCTGAAACTCTGTTTAAAAGAGATAGCATACTTACTGCATGAGTTATCCTGTTTTACCACACCTTTCAGTGTACCGTACTTAGCTTTGGCACTTAATGCTCCTTTCTGATCTTTACCCTGCAAAAGTGAAGTCTATTTAGCTACTAGAGCTGTGCAAAAAAGAAACTTCTCCTGGCAGAATTTGTGCGAATGTCAGACTTTTGCTTCTGCAAAAGTTCAGAAATTAAATCAGCAACATTTGCAGAAATTTGATATTGAAGAAGCAGCAGTAGAGGAAGACCAGGGATCCACCACACAGCTCCATCCACCTGAGAGGTTCAGTGTAAACTAAAGAAGTACCAGGAATGACTGAGCCTCTTGACTTCCCCAGGTTAGGCCACTGGCAGTTGCAGTGTCCCCATCCTGTTCCCAATATTGGCATCAACTCCAACAGAAGGATCCATGAAAACTCACAGTGCAGGGTTGGTGCACAGGGACAAGGGCTGCTAGCCTAATGGTAAACTAAACAAGAAAACTCTGTGCACTATGTCAGGGCTAAATAAGAAGGCAAAGTTATCACTTGTGAGTTGAATAAAAAAAAAAAATAAAGAAAACTCACTGAAGAAATGACTTGAGATGCTGCCCACCACACAAAACTCCAAAGCTATGTGTCTGATGATTCTTCCTCACGTGTTTGATTCAACTCACAAGTGACATGTTTGGCTTTATTTTGAGCCCTGATACAGTGCACAGAATTTTCTTGTTTAGTTTCTCATTATTAGCACCCTTCCTTTGGGGGGGCAGTCACTGGTTGGTGTTGTTTGTTCTTTCTGCCCCCAGTTGAGCTGCCATCTTGGACTGTTTGAGATTCCACCCCCACAGAGACATCTTCCATCAACTTCCTGACAAAGTGCAGCAGTATAAGACATAAAGTTATTTGGTGTGGTGACTTTCCCATCTTGACCATTGCTGTCACAATGGGTTCCATCCAGGTAGGCAGGAAGCTATAATCCATAGTTGCATTGTACTGCCACATGGGTGGTCATATCACAACTCCCTGTAATGCCACTGAGGTCAAAACTGGCAGCACAATCAGTAGAAAATTGATAGTATATTAGTCAGATGAAAAGTGTTGCAGCCTCCTCCATGGGACCTCCCAAATGAAGTAAATATCACCATTTAGTAGCCTCCTGGGTCCATTTCAATTCAATTGCTCATTTTTCCCTCCTCAATCACTACCAGGAGGAGGACTGGAGTAGCAAAGGTGCCAAGTAAAATAAAAAGTCCCACAAGGCAGAACTGCAAATCCACACAAAAGTGGGTGCTCAGACCAATGGGCGGGCTACCCCACTCCAAGTCACCAGCATCATCAAAGCTGAGCACTCGTAGAAAGTTATTGTAAAGCTTCTAAGGCTGTCTGGCTTCATAGTATGCCCAAACTCAATTGAATAACTTGACTTCAGCCAAGACTGCAGTACATAATGTATTTATTTAGGATAGTGTGGTCTTTGACTATGCTGTTAGTTTACCTGCTTTAATGTTTGCTATTTTTTCAGTAAATACGTTTTATACTGCAAGCCTTCCTTGTACCTGAGAGTAACATTGCCATCCTAGTGTGCCTTCAGACTCAATTAACTGATGCAGCTATTCTTCTGCCTTGAGCCCTCTATGGCAGCAGGTACCAGTGAGGTTGGGTGGGGCTGTAATTTGAAGGGACCAGTGACCAGCCCCTTGTGTGGAGGAGACCATGGGTCCCAATGAAGGAATGTCTTGGAACATGCACTTGCAAAATAATGGTGTTGTTACTAGTTGGTCCCCACCTGCATTCTAGAACTAGCATATGAAGCCAACATAGCCAGCTATTTGCAAGAAAAAAAGGTGATTCAGTTTTATCCTTTTCTCTTCCCTGGCAGTAGGTTAAGAATGATGTTGCAAATATTGCCAAAGAAAATTGTTAAACAATCTTTCAAATTTTTGAGAGAGTATACCACAGTGTGTTAAGGCATTGAGCTGCAGATCTGTAGACCTGGGTTTGAATCCCCAGCTGCCTAGGTGCACACTGTGTGATCCTGAGCAAGTCACTTAACTTTCTTGTGCTACCAGGTCACATCTGGAAACAAGCTTGGGCTTAGTGTGCTACTCCTGGTTAAACAATGTTCCCTTAAATCAGTGTGCCTATTATCCTCAACATAGTATGCCCAGCTGTGATTTTCTTAGGAGTCTGTTCTAGGAACCTTTTGTCCTGGCTGATACTGGGATAGGGAATGGGAAGTTAGGTGGGAAGTTGGGGAATGGGGAAAATGTATTGTTACTGGTTGTTATGTCCTGCGTTGGTGGAAAGGGGTGTGGAGGGTTGGGAAAGGATCTGAAAAGGAGAAAGTTTACATTAATTCAGGTACAGAAAAGCACAATTCCCACTAAGTTATCAACAAGCAGGATACAGAGCTTAATGAAAGGATTACTAAGCACAGTTAAGGTCAAGATAATGGCAGATTTTGTCCCAAAAGTAGGGTCAAGGCTGAATCAATAACTATAGTGTCTTTATTTATTTATATATTGAATTTTGCAGAACAGGTAGGCCCACTAACACTAGAAGTATCATTTTCCGGGCAACCAGGGGTAGGGGGTACAGATGGTAACCAACTGAAATTGAACCAGATTAAGTTGTTGGTGGTATTTTTTTAGTGAATTTGGGGAAAATTTGGCCAGGACACCGGGAAATTCCCTACTCTGCCAGCAGGGGCTTGACTTCCTGCGAGCAGAATGGAGCAGCTCAGTTTGGAGCCAGACAGCAGAGAAGGAGGAAGTGCTGATGTGGCAGTGTCTTTGTTGGATGTTCTGTGTCTCTGCATGAGGGAGGACATGCAGGAGGCTAGGGAGCAGATCTCCTCCCAGCCTTAATCCTAAAGGAGACAAGAACAGGAGAACAGTCATGATGGAAGGAAAAATTGAATTGTTGGAAGGAGAAAGGGCATTGCAGTGCATGAGAGTTTGTAGTGAAGTTTCCTTGGATGATATGATCTCGGGCTGTTATGTATGTATGGTAATGCATTGCGTTACTCTGCCACTTGAGCGCAGCATTCGATATGTGTAAGCTAGAAAGAGAGCAGACAGAGAGTGTCGTTGTTGAGACAAAGAGGCACCTGAATAAAATGAAAGCTGTTCTACTCCTGTTGCGGTGTGAGTTTGTTGAACAATACCAGAATAAATGTTAGAACATAACATAATTGGCGACAAGGTGTTTAATTACTCTCCAGTACCTTACCAGAACGAACTATAGCTGTGAGGGTTTTCCTGAGACGTAACTTTGGACCGATTAGTGAACCCACTAGAGACACATAAAGATGGCGTGACTATAGGACATATTGATGCCTTTGATGAAAATGTGAAACAATGGACAAATTATATTGCGAGATTTGGACATTTTGTCACAGCAAATGATATAAGTGATGAAAATAAGTGGCTGTGTTACTGAGTGTCATGGGCAGCACAACGTACAGTTTGCTGAGAAGTCTAATAGTGCCAGAAAAGCCCGGGAAAAACTTTTGCCAGTATTGTGGAGGTCTTACAGACACATTTCTCTCCTAAGCCTCTGGTGATTGCTGAAAGATTTCACTTTCACAAACGAAATCAAGCAGAGGGTGAGTCTGTTGAGCAGTATGTGGCTGTTCTAAAGAAATTAGCTGAGCTTGCAAGTTTGGCACCCATTTAGATGATGCCCTCCAGAACAGATTTGTGTGTGGTTTGAAAAGTGAAGCAACACAGAAGCGTCTTTTAACGGAGGCGGACTGACATACAAGAAAGCGATTGAGATTGCTGTATCGATGGAAACAGCTGCACAGGAGGCTCAGCACTTAAGTGATTCCTGAGTAAATGCTTTATCCTTCTTTTCTCCCAGGAAGCCTAATAAATGTGGTCGCTGTGGAAGGCTAATCACAGTGATAAGGACTGCTGGTTTAAAGAACAGACATGTCATAACTGTGGGAAGAAAGGCCACATTGGGCGAGTGTGCAGAGGAAAAAGAAAGGAGGGAAATCAATGGAAGCAAAGGGAAGCAATTTGTAAATGTAGAAAGAGAGAAGTACATCATGTGGAAACACAGGAAACATGCAGTGATGGCACTGATACTGAACTAGCATTGCACGTATGACTTTAAAGGGAAATGGCAACCATCTGTGTACCACCTGAAATTGAAGGAAACCACTGAAAATGGAATTGGATACAGGGCTGCAGTTTCATTGATTTCTACAGACAAGTATGAAACTATGTTGAGAAATCTACCCTGCAAATGACTGACGTTGTACTGAGGACATACACTGGTGAGGCAATTTCACCTGAAGGTGTCATCAAAGTGCAGGTGAAAATAAATGAACAAATGGCACTACTGCCTTTGTACGTGGTTAAAGGTAACTACCCTTCACTCTTAGGCAGGGAATGGCTGAAGAAAATATGCCTCAACTGGCAGGAGATAAGGACTGTTAATATGAGTGGCTACAACACTCTAGAAGCAGTGTTGCAAAACATGCTCCTTTATTCAAAGGGAAGCTAGGCACAATGAAGGGCATTGAGGCAAGAGTGTCTCTGAAGTCATAGCACAAACCAGAGTTTTGTCAACTTCGCCCAGTACCTTATGCACTCAGACCGAAGGTGGAGGCCGAATTAACTCCGCCTAACCGAGCTGGAGTCTTGTCACCTGTATAATGTAGTGACTGGCAACGCCAGTAGTGCCAGTGGTAAAGAAAGACGGGTCTGTGCTAATATGTGGAGACTTTAAAGTAACTATAAATCCAGTTCTGTGTGTGGAACAGTATCCAATCCCATGCATCAAGACTTGTTTGCATCGCTGGCACAGGGCCATGTTTAGTAAGCTGGATCTGTCACATGCTTATCTGCAAATGAGAGTAGATGAAAACTCAAGTAAATATCTCACAATAACCACCCAAAAGGGTCTCTTCTGCTATAATCGCCTACCTTTTGCATTGCATCAGCTCCAGCCATATTTCAGCGAGCTATGGACCAGGTTTTACGAGGTCTTCCAAATGTTCACTGTTACCTGGATTATATACTGGTGACCGGAAGGAATGATGCAGAGCACCTGAAGAGCCTGGATGCAGTTCTGCAGCGATTGGTAGATTTTGGCCTATGTGTTCAGAAGGAGAAGTGTGAATTTTCAAGACTTCATTGAGCATTTGGGCCATACCACAGATGCAGTGGCCTTACACAAATTGCCTGAGAAAGAAAAGCGATTATGGACACCCCAGCACCAGAAAATGTGAGCCAGTTATGGTTGTTCTTGGGCCTGTTAAATTATTATGGCAGGTTTATTCCCAATCTAGCTACGATTCTCAACCCACTAAATGGCTTGCTGTGCAAGGGAAGTCCTGGTGTTGGACAAAGGACTGTGAGAGTGCGTTTAAGGCTAAAAAGCAGCTTGTTTCTCAAGATGTGCTCATTCACTATAATCCACAGCTAAGCATCAGACTGGTGTGTTGATCCTCACCTATGGGTGGGAGCAGTTCTTTCTCATGTTCTACCGAATGGGGATGAAAAGTCAATTGCCTTTGCATCCAGAACTCTCAGCAAAGCTGAACAAAACTATGCCCAAATTGAGAGAGAAGCTTTGGCAATAGTGTTCAGAGTCTACAAATTCCACCAATACCTCTATGGTCGGAATTCACACCTCACTGATCACCGTCGCCTCACGACCATTTTCAGCCCCACAAAGGTATTCCTTCCATGGCAGCAGCCAGAATGCAACGCTAGGCCTCTCTTGTTATCAGCTCACAACTATCGTGATTGAATACAAGAAGGCGGCTCTGCATGGCAATGCTGATGGGCTCAAGATTGCCTCTGCAGGTAGCCCACAGTGACAAAGTGGCCACTGTCGATGTCTTCTACATCAGTCAGCTTGAGAAATTACCTATCACAAGTTCTGAAATTAAAAGGAGACAAAAGTTGATCCTGTGTTGTCTCAAGTCTTGGACTTAGTAACAAAAGGACTTTACTGTGAACCAGGACATTCACGGTGAGTTCACCATTCTACGTCAGAAGTAATGAGCTTTCAGTACAGCAAGGTTGCTTGATATGGGGTGTCTGGGTGATTGTCCCTTCAAAACTACATATTCGTGTTCTGGATGAGCTACATGTGGGACATCCGGGCATAGTGAGAATGAAGGCTTTAGCTAGAAGCTATATTTGGGGCCAGGGATTGATGTGCAAATTGAGCAACAAGCAAAACATGCACTACCTGTCATGCGTGTTCAGAAAATGCTGTGTCCCTCACCTCTACATCCCTGGATGTGGCCAGGTGCACCGTGGCAGCGATTCATGTAGATTTTGCGGGGTCAGAGAGGAGGGACCATGTACTTAATTGTTGTAGATGTCCATCCAAAGTGGCCCAAAATTCAAGTCATGGACACTACTACTACTACCAGTAAGAACATTCAAGTGCTGCGAGGACTATTTAGCTGTTACGGGATTCCTGAACAGCTGGTCAGTGACAATGGACCACAATTTATTTCAGTGACTTTGCAGCATTTCGAAGTCCACTGGTGTGAGGCACCTTCTCAAGAGGTTCCATATCACCCTCGACTAATGGTCTAGTGGAGTGCTTTGTGCAAACCATGAAGAATGCTCTGAGATTGGTGGGGGGTCTTTGACCTTACAACACAAGTTGGATAACTTCCTGCTGGCATACTGAAATACACCCCATGCCACAACAAAGGAATCTCCAGCAATGTTGTTTTTTCGATGTAAGCTTCACTCCGCCTTGATTTGCTTAAGCCAGATGTGGCATCAGAGGTTTTGAAGAACCAAGAATCTCAAATACTATGCGGCAAGCTCTGGTCAAAGGACAGGCAGTTCATTGTTGGTCAAGAGGTGCTTGTTCGAGATTACCAGAAGGGGGAGAAGTGGACCTCCTGGTGGTGACATCTCAGATGGGTCCAGTGTCATATACAGTTGATGTTGAATCTGGAGGAAAATGAAACATCATGCTGAACAGCTCCTAGATCTTCAGCAGTGCACAGATGGGGACACTCTTTAGGAAGAAAAACCCATGGAAATGTAGATTCCATCTGCCGAGCTCACAGAAGCCCCACTACGGAAGTCTCAACACCTTCTGAAGTTGCAAAGGAGGAGGTGGAGAGGAGCAATGGTGAGGCTGTACAACCACCAACCGAGGATCGGAGGGAGGTACTAGACAGGGCAGCCATGCTAAGGGTTGCTCACGAAACGTTTATCCATCCCGAATTTCAAAACCTCCAGATCGCTTTGAACCTGTGAGACATTTAAAAAAAGGAACACATGTTTTGTGTAGTTAGAGAGCCAGATCAGATTATTGGGCAGAATAATCCCTTGACTGGTTCAAGGCCTGGGCAGTCTACCCTACTTCTAGCAAAGAATGAACCACCTTAACAATAGCGAATAATGCTAATACTTGTTCATTTGGTAACAATATAATTTAGTGGGGAGGAAATGTTATGTATGTGAAATGGTAATGCATTATGTTACTGCCACTTGAGGGCAGCATCCGATATGTGTAAGCTAGAAAGAGAGCAGACAGAGAGTGTCGTTGAGACAGAGAGGCACCTGAATAAAATGAAAGCTGCTGTACTCCTGTTGTGTGTGAGTTTGTTGAACAATACCAGAATAAATGCTAGAACATAACAGGAGCAGAACAACAGTAAGTTGAATACTGTGGGTTTTAAAGCTGTTAAAAGAGATCAGCTGGGATAGTGGGCAATGGATAATTAAATGCATACTGCAGAAGGCAAGGGAATGAGAGAAGAGAAAAAAGCCTGTCAAAATCAGCTGTGTAGTGATGACGTGGCAGTGGCTGCGTGCTCAGACCCAGGCCCTTCTAAGATGCAGTCTGCTAGTAGAAGAGATGTTAACCCTGATAGTGCCCTGAAAGGAATGGTGAAAGAAAGTAAAAAAGACTAGGCCTAAGATGGGCGGGGGGCAAGGAAAATTTCTAAATAAAAAGGAAGATACATGTAAAATAAAAGGATATTGCAACAAATGATTTACAGGCAGAAGTAATGAATATGAACCCTCATGAGTATAAAGATACACCTGAATGGGTGGCTGATGCTCTGATCAAAACAGGTTGGAGAAGATCAGCAGATGTGGAAGGGTTGGGACCCAAACAGGCCTGGTCTTCTGAAGAGCATGTACACCCTTCAGGAGAAAATACTAAGGATGAAATGAAAAAAGGTAGAAACCCTGAGTCAGAACAAATAAATGAAGAAAACAGTGGTGGGGACTTTCTATGGAATTAGAACAAGATACAGTTCAAAATGGAAATCAAAATGATAAAGAGGAAAACCAGAAAGAGAATGCCTGGGATGGAATACCAGAGAGAGAGGTTATTTCCTGAAATCAAGGCCCACGGCAAGCAAAAAGAAGAAATGCAGTCAGGTTAAGATATAGAGGTTCCCTTCGGAGGCCCCAGACAGATTATACATTGGCAGAGAACTTTTGTAAAACTGCATGAAATTTTACTCGTATGAAATATATGCATTAATTCATGTTCCAGGAAGCCTTGAGTATGATATTAGCTCAAGCATCCTGGAGACCTAGCCAGGTTTTGGAAAAGCTTCCTCAGACTTAAAGGACACCACAATGGTCTAATGTCTATGCAAGTCCCATGACAAAACCTGCATTCCAGATTGTAACAATATTATTCAGAAACGAGGGGTCAATGTATCTGATATTTTCTGGTTATGACAAAGAAGTGTGGTTCATGGCCCCCAGAGCTGATTTTGGGTGATGCATGTTTATGGACAGGGGATGGAAGTATAAAGTTACGTTAAAACAAACAGAAGGTGAAGTTCAGCATTTGGCCAACTGCTTTTCCTGGAGGGATTGTGGAGTTGCCTTCTATGCAGGCCAACTTAAGGCTTGTTATAAGTGTGGGGACAAGAGCCATCTAGTAATGCCTGTGATCAATTAAATGTGGATTCTGTGGGTCTCTGGGACATCAAGGTTGTGAATGTAAAAATAAACCCAGGTGCAGCCTATGTGAAGAAGAGGTCATTTTATTTAAATTGTCCCCAGAAGCATATACTAGCTCAGACCAAAATGAGATGGCTGAGCAGGATGTGTATTAGCAAAAGGTCAAAAAGGAAAAAGGAAGGAGGACAAAATAATTTATGAAGCAAGAAATGGAGAACCTCTAGAAATCAATGGGGTGGTGTTAATGAAGAACTTAATGTAGTGTCCTCCTCCCTTCCTACAACACCTTGAATGAAAATCAAGAAGAGAAGGCGCGGAAAGCAGCCACAAGCAAAGACAGCAGTAGCTCAAAAAGAAAAAAAAAAAATAAGGCTGGAAACAGAAGAGGAAGAAATAAAATAAAAAGGAAAAACAGAAACAGACTTTACTATTATAAAAAGATCCAGAAGGGGGAGACATTGTGTACAAAGAGGGGAAACAGTGGAAGAAGACAGAGAAAGGATAATTTTATCTAATTGATTTACTGCAATACAGGATAAAGACTGGGCAACTGTTGAAGAAGAATCTTTAACTTTAGACTTTGAGGTCTCGGACAGAGATTCAGAAAGTGGAATACTATAAACACACAAGTGTCAAAGAAAAGGAAAATCCAAGGACATAAGATAATAATATGCTGTTTTTAAGTTTTTTTTCTGCTATTTAGGTATCATGCATCAGTTGACATGCCTTTCTTTCAATGTTAATAGTATTAAACATTTAAAAAGGCAGTTAACATTTGAAATCTTGAATGGTTTAAGTGCAGAGGTAGTTATTATGCAGGATACCAGATTACATACCTTGGAGGAGGTAAACCAGGCACAAAAGGATTGGAGGTGGGGTGCATCGATATGGTCTATAGGGAAGAAAGATGTTCAGGAGGGGATTGGGTTTTCAACTGAAGAAGAGTTAGGAAGATTACATATTTAGTTCCAGGTAGGATATTCATTTTGGATGTCAAGATAAAACAAACAGAAATTAGGATAATTATTTATAATTCTCAAGCTAAGGCAGACAGAAGTAGGTTAATGAAACCAGCAGAACCTTACATTCTACCTCAAAATGGTATTATGAGAGGGTCATTTTAATTGTGATATGGGTAAGGAAGATTGGGGAGAAAATGGGAAAGTCTTTTCAGACACCAATTGTCTTAGAGAAATCATGAAAGGGGGGTTGGAAGATACATATGTGATGAAGGGGAAGAGAGTGGAGCATACATATTTCAGAGGAGGTGTATCTACAAGGATAGACTTGTGGTTAGTTTCTAAATATATTAAAATTGATGAGATAAAAGTTATTCCATAGAAACCTTGGACCATCTAGGGGTAAAATGATCATTAATTTAGGAGAACAGTCTAACTTTGGGAAAGGGTTTTGGAGATTGAATTTAGAAAGGTTAGGAATGAGGAATGCAACATGAAAATTTAGATTTATTTGAGGCTAGGAATTCAGTTTAATAATTATATGATTCATATAATGAGTGGTGGAAGGACACAAAATATGATACAAAACAACTTTTAATAGAGGAATCACAGAAAAGGAAAGATCAAATTATATGGAATACTTAGGTTTAAGGGCAAAATTATATAAATTAATGACATATCAAGTCTTACACAAAACCAATGAGAGTGAAGGTATTGAACAGATCAAAGAGAAAATGAAGGCGCTTCAATATAATAGATTAAAAACATTATATATGGAGCAGAAGAGTGGGACGTAATTGAAAAGTATCATACTAACCCATTTGATAGTAATAAAGATAGAGTAGAGAACAGGGTTATGAATGAACTAATAGACAAGAAAGGGCATAGACAGTCAGATATAAACAAGATTAAATACATAGTGCAAGAACATATGAGAAGAAATATCAGAAACCGGAAGGGAAGGGAAGGAAAAGTAGGGTATAATAAGAAAAACAAATTGCCATAGTTAGACAAGGTGGAAACTGAAATTTTAAAAGAGAAAATTACAGAAGCAGAAGTCAGAGAGGCAATTCACTCCTTAACTCTAAATTCAGGCCCTGGAATTGATGGGATATCAAATGCCTTTATAGGAAATATATAGATAAAATAGATAAAATGCTAACTTTACAGTTTAATGAGATATTTGGGGAGGGAGAGTTAACAGAAAGCATGAGACAAGGAGTAACAGTTTTTTGCATAAAAAGGGATAAGTCAAATATTACAAATTGGAGACCAGTCACTTTATTGACATTGGACTACAGATTTTTGCAAAATTATAAATAAAAGATTGTTGAATTTTGCTGATAAATTAATCATACAGACACAGACATGTTTGATTCCCGGAAGGAATGTAAGACAACATTTGATATATATTAGGAGATTTTGAATGCCAGACAAAGAAAAGAATTACAGGGTACCTGTACTTAATAGATCAGGAGATAGCCTTCAATCTGGTTTATCATAAATATATGTGAGATGTTCTAAAAGATATGGAATTCCAGATCAGTTGGTTGGATTCATGAAAACATTATATACTGATGCTCAAGTGTGTCTCATGCTGAATGGGCATTTGGGAATCCCGATGTACATTAAAAATGGGGTGAGGCAGGGCTATCCATTGTGTCCTCTCCTATATGTATTATGTGTTGACCGATATTAAGGTGTATAGAAAATCATAAGGAAATTAAGTGCATATCATGGGAGGGAAATCAATTATGTAAAACTTGTGCATATGAGGTAGATAGTGTTATTCTAGTACAAAATCAAGAATCAGGGAGAAAATGTTGGGATTCTTGGCAGGATATTATGAATATACTGAGATTACATAGAAACATAGAAACATAGAATTTGATGGCAGATGAGGACCGCTTGGCCCACCCAGTCTGCCCATTTCCCTGCCTACTGGATAAGCTGCAGATCCTAGTTAACCAGCAGCCTACTTCTTCCTACCCCCACCCCTAGAGTTGCCTTATGACTGTCCCATGCATGCTTGAATTCCACCACTGTTTTGGACTCCACGACTCTCCTCCGAAGGCCGCTCCATGCATCCACAACCCTATCTGTGAAAAATACTCCTTAAATTACCTCTGAGCCACCCTCTATCTTCAAATTGTACCCCATGTTCTTGCACACCTCTTTTTGAAAGATGATACCTCTTGGACTTTGTTGATTCCTTGAGGTACTTGAAAGTTTCTATCATGTCCCCTCTCCTTCCTTTCCTCAAGGCTATACATATTAAGCACCTTAAGTCTCTCTTCATATGTCTTCCGGCAGACCCTGCACCATTTTAGTTGCTCCTCCTCTGACAGCTTCCATCCTGTCTATGTCTTTGCGAAGACTGAGTCTCCAGAACTGCACGCAGTACTCCAGATGGGGTCTGACCAGCTGTCTGTACAGAGGGATAATAACTTCTTGTTTTCTACTGGTGATGCCTCTCCTATGCATCCCAGTATCCCCCAGCCCTCCTTGCTGCCCTCTCACATTGCCTGCCCACCTTTAGGTCATCTGATATGACTACCCCAGGTCCCTTTTCATTTTGTTGTTGTTAGTATCTCACCCCCATTGTGTACTCTTCCTGGGTTTTTGTTTCCTAGGTGCATTACCTTGCACTTCTTAGCATTGAATCTAAGCTATAGGAGAAGTGAGTTGTGAGCAAAAGGTAGCCTGAGAATATGTCATGAACAAATAGAAATTCTTGGGATTAGTTTTGGGGTGCAGAGGCACCAGGAAGAAACTGGGAACAAAATTTCAAATAGCAAGAGGGAAAATAAGAAGAGGAAAAACTGGTCTATGACTAAAGAAAAGAATATACTTATTAAACACATTTATCATACCTATATTTTATATATTTCTGATATTTTTCCAGTACCATTAAAATGCAGTCTAAAATCTTGGGTGTGTTCTTTCAGTTATTATGGGGATCTAGGTTGAATCTGGCACAAAGGGGCATACATATAGACCAGTTAAGGAGGAGGTATCAAAATTGTGCAACCAGTAGTCTTTTCATAAATAATTTTATTTATGCTAATTTGGTTTCATTTATGACAAGGGAAAGGGTATATGTGGCTATTTGCTGAAAAAATGGATGGACTCAATAGTGAGGAATATAGGGATTAAAGGAAATATAATGGGGAAATCAATGATACCTCAGTATATGGAAGTATGTAGAAAATACATGACAATGTGGGGTATAAGAACAGATTTAGTTCTAAGGAAAACTAGAAAGCAGGTGTATAAAAAATAGTGGTAACAAATTTTTAAGAAGAATCGATTTTAAGGTGAATGAAGATATTGATATAAGTAACATTTTAGAGATTACTTTAGAAAAAGAACTCCAAAGAAAATGAGAGAGATATTATGGCTATGTAGCCATGGCGAGCTTAATGTAAGAGAAATCACAAACATAAAAATAAAGGAGATATTGTGTTTAGAAACTATGTGTGGTCTATAGGAACAAAGATGGACCATCTTTTTTTTGAATGTACATACATTCAAAGTTTTGGGGATAGTCTGGCATCTTTTGGGGATGAGGATGTTTAGAATATGGATTACAATATTCTAGTATATGGGCAGCTAACAGAAGAGTGGCAAATATTAATAAACACACAACTTATGTGTTTCTGTCTGTTATTAAATGGTGTATATGGCAAGTTAGGTGTCAGAAAGATTTGCAAAACAAAGTATGTATGTTACAGGATTTACTATTTAAAATTCAGGATGAAATTGATGTAATATATCAAAATGAATATGTTATATTTGAAGGTTATGTGGAAAATTTATGGGAAAATACAATGGTCAGATAAGAATGTAATTAAGATGAATTTGGAAATACTTTTGTATGCATTAATGGATGAAGATTAAGGTATATGTTCTTGTAATGATTTGTTTTTGGTTTCTTGAATAAAATTCCCTACTCTGTGGACAGAGGGAGCTGTGTCTCTGTCCATCTAGGGTCTTGCAGTCTGAGATAGACAATGCTGGAGGAGGAAGTTCTGTTACAACAATGGAGAAGGCTCCTGAGATGGCTGGAATGCACCAGGATGGTGGCCACCAATTGGTCTTGAGCGGTGAGCCTCCCTCTTGGACATGGATATGATTCCTGATGGTTCAAGAACAGACATGATTTTCATGACACCCCAGCAGCTCCTGATGGGATTTACTGAGTCAAATCAAGATTTACTGGCAGGGGAGAATTTATTGCGTTTAACAGACCGGCTACGCACAGCCTAGAGGAATACCTGAAGCACAGCACAGAACTGAAGAGGAGAAGGCTAAAAGAGCGCCACCTAAATCTGTCTCCTTTACAGATGCCGGATCTGAGTAAGAAGTTTTGTTTTTTCAGCTAGCTCTCCTGCGCCTGAGGCAATATACACAACCTTACCTCATGCTGATTCTCTGCACTGTTCCTCTTGGTCAGCGGATGCAGCCCTGGAAGGCACAGGTTGGACCCAGCAGCATCCAGTACGTGGATTCTGGATCCAGAGGTGCCACTTCCTGGTTCTCCTACTATTTTGACCGAGTTCCTGGGTCTTCCATAAAACTACCTCAGTCCCTGCCCTAGCTATACAAGCTGCTAAGCCTGAGGTGGAACATATGCCAGTGGAGCCCATTGTAGCAGACTTGCCTGCTCCACAGGTACTATTTATTTTTCACCTGCAGATACTGCTTCCTCTGATATTATTTTATGCCAATACTAGTCTGCCTTCTGGGTAGGCAGCAGTGG
Organism: Neoceratodus forsteri; assembly: GCA_016271365.2. Classification (NCBI taxonomy): domain Eukaryota; kingdom Metazoa; phylum Chordata; order Ceratodontiformes; family Ceratodontidae; genus Neoceratodus; species Neoceratodus forsteri. Next base: position 839,017,914 of record CM057451.1, on the reverse strand, counting down.
GAGGTCCTCCTCAACCTGATGACATTACAGGACCAGCTCAGGAGCAAACGGAGGCCCCACTTATGCTAATCTCCTGAAAAACCTGTAGAGCTGGCAGAAAGGCGTTATGCAGTTTGCCTTGATTTCTGGGACCTTTAAATGATACCCGTAGATTTTATGTGGAGAAAGTTCTGCTTAAGCAACAAACGGAATTTTCATCAGCAGAGGTATATGTCCTCATCCATTTATCAGGAGAGCAGTCATTTGATATCAGTTTTTGGTCTCCAGATATCTTAGATAGATTCTGGTTAAAATTTGCCACCATGAAGACCAACCCCATGGGAAAAGTTCCAGGCAATACCGTTCACCTAAAAATTTCAAGGTTATAACTGTCCTTTTTCACAATGAAGGGTCAGTATAACAGATATTCTGTACTGGCTTGAAAAAGATGTAAAATTCAGGGTAGCCCTGATCCCATTCTGGATGATGAAGGTTTTGGACCGGGTGGAGGGTGAAAATTAACCTCCATCAGGATGACTCTGGTTTACAACATCTTCTGTATTGTTTTATATCGGACATGACAAAGGGTTTATTTTTACCAGGCCAGCCCCACCACTGTTACAAGTGTGGTCTTCCAGCATTTAAGCAGCACATGTGATGTTATCAAATGTGCCCAGTGTGGGGAATTAGTACATTCAATGGTTCATTGCAGAGGCCCCTTGAAGTGCAGTTTGTGTGAAGATGGCCACTTATTCATGGACTGCCCATGGGCGTCTCATAACACTTCAAACAATGACTATGCCATACAGGACTATTATATTAACTCTGCTTTAAAACAGGCCAGCAGACATCCATCTAGCCTTCAGCCTTCCCCTCAGAACATTTTACTTGCCAAGCGACTTTGGTAGTAGCCCCAACCACCACTACGCAACAGTGGTTCTACATACTGAACAGATTTCTCTTGAATCTGACATCTCTGGCCCAGTACCTGTACTATTACCTGAGGCCCTGCCCAGATATGCCCTCCTGGCCTCTGACCCCTTTCAGGTGGTTGGGAGACACAGGAGTACTAGAAGAAAGGGTGGGAAGTCATACTGCCCACGACTAATCCTGTCTCTACATAGAACAAAATTTGATGGTCTTCCTATGGAAGAAGGTGACCTGGGCTCAGAGTCAGATTCGGCCTCCTTTCACTCCTTCCAGGTTGATGGGGTTCAGAGGGTGAACTCCCATGGAAGAACAGGACCCTAAACCTCAGGCTCAGAGGATAGGTACAAGAGCATGGGTCAAGAAAACACTGATGAGAAGTTTCTGGGCCTACTTCATTGTATAACATTGCTGTAGCCTCTTTAAATGCTAACAGCATCAAATCTGATCAGAAAAGGGCAGTAACTTTATGCACAACTGGACTCTGCCCCTTATGACATGATTTTCTTACAGGACACTAGGTTACATTCCATGGAGGATGTGTCTTCTGCTAGCTCTGCGTGGTTATATGGTGATTCCTTTTGGTCAGTGGGGACGATGAATACAGTGGGTGGGAATCTGTTTAAATAACCCTGTTACTAATGTAATTCACCAGGTACACATAGTTCCGGCAAAGCTTTTTGTTGGATATTTTATTGCATGATGCTGCTTTTGATGCATAAATGTGTATGCCCCACAACAAAAGAAAGCAAGGATTGACCTGTTTCAGGTGATCCAACCTTACCTTTTCACCTCAAGTTATATTCTTTTGGGTGGTGACTTTAATTGCAGTAGGTATAAGACAGATAGGGGTCTTAGACCTCCAAGGTTTTTAATGTTTCTTGTCTTTATAACTCTTTGACCAAAAGTAGCCTGATTGATGCTTTTGATAAACCTGGGTGTATTCCCCAAAACATACTTTAGAAGTTTTTGCCACAGAATTGATTATTGGTTCATTTCTCAAAATTTGGATATTATCAAACCCTTACTGTCCGGTATCCTCTTCTGAGCATGTGCTTTTAAGTCTTACGGTCTCAAATTTTGAAAAAAATGAGGAAGGATCCGGGTACCTGGGATGAATCTTACTTTGCTTAATACTCCAATAGTGTATGAGGGATTTCAGGGCTTCTACAGGCCAGAAAATTGGTATGTTTCTTATACAATAACGTTCAGATTTGGTGGGAGGACACAAAAGGGATATACAATCCTATTTTAAGATACTAGGTAAACGACAGGTAAATATAAAATGGATAAGTACAAATTATATAGAATGGAGTTGCAAACTCTGTTATCTCAACAGAATCAATACCACCTAGACTTATCTGCTCAAATTTCTGGGGTCAAACAAAAGATGACTGATACCCAGTATGATAGATATAAATCATTGATGGCTGAACAGAGGTTCAGAACTCAAGGGATACAGGATTTTACCAATCCACTTCAATTTGGTCTTTCCCAAAATAAAAAAAACATATTTCTATAATTATAGGTTCATAGGTTCACAGGAGATTTACGAGATTGAGGACTAGCCCATTATAATCTCAGCCACCTACCACTGGTGGAATTTGAATTTGAATTTGTCCATATGACTATCAAGTTTTTGTTTAAACTGAATTAAGCTGGTACTATGGACTACCTCAAATGGAAGAGAGTTCTAGACTGAAATAATTCTCTGAGTAAAGTAATTGTTTCTTTTAGTAGTCTTATTAATAATAACCCTTAATTTGAGATCATGAGATCTAGTTATACACACTGATTGGTTCCATTCCAAACACAAAGTCTCAAAAAGCATAATATCTTGAGTAGCCTTATAAACAAAACATCTACAGTAGGGTATGTTCATCACCCCAGGCTCGTTAGCGCACTCACTCTAGCTTTACACTGACCATTACCTGCTTGGCCTGCTAGGAACTACCTATGAACTTTGTTCTATACTATGGAAACCTACCTATCTGTTAAACTATGTATAGGCCTTGTCTGCATGACCTGCCAGGTCCTACCTATTAACTTGTCTTGTACCATCTGAAGCTACCCATGTATAGGCAATGTATAATGTATGTATTGCACCTGTTTTGTCTCACCCTGTCTTACCACACTGCTGTTGTTACCCTCCCTGTGACAAGGTGCCTTTGTAAATGAGTCTATCACTCAAAGGTTGTAAATCCGATTCTTGAACTAAATAAATAAATAAATAAAATCACCTCTCAGGGATTGATACTCAGGTGAGTGCAGGTATAATTTTCTTAGTCTGTCTTTATATGAAAGACAGTTTAAATTCTTAATATGTTTGGTGAATCTTCGTTGGACCTTTTCTAGATTGCTTTATCTTGTATTAATGTGGGGAGCAAAAAGATGAACAGTAGTCAAAATTAGTTCTGACTATGCTGCTGTATGGTGGAAGTAATACCACTAGCTCTCACTTTTTATGTACTTCAAAATACAATTACTCAAATGATTACATTTTAAACTACATGATTAGTGTGATCTGAAAATTTTAGATCATTGGTGATTAAAATTCTAGATCCTTCTCAGAGCTGACTACATTCAAATAATTATTATTCATGTGATATGAAAAGCAGTTATTATTTTTCCAAATTGCATTACTTTGCATTTGGGATAATTAAATGTTAATTCAGATTTATTAGCCCAATTCAAGACTAAATTCAAGTTAGACTGGAATATTTGAGCAGATTGGAAATCATTAACAATGCTACCTATCTTAACATCATCAGCATATTTACTCAGCCAAATTCGATTAGTGGCACATACTACTAATCAAGATGTTGAATAGGATTGGGCAGAGAACTGAACCTTGTGGCACACCACTGGTAACTTTGACCAAGGAGATTTGTAACCTCTAATGACAACCTGTTGTCTTCTGTCACTTAGCCACTTGGTTATCCAAGTAGTTATAGACTTATTTAGATCTATTTTTGACAGACAGTCAATTAGTCAACAGTCATTAGCTTGGCAGAAGACACCAGGAGAAAGGACTGCTGTGTGACTGAACTTCTCTGCTAGACTAAAGTAGAAGAACTTTGTATTTGACCTTTAATTTAGGGTAAAAAATTAACATACAAAAAAAAAAGTGTGTGTTTGGGTTAACTGAACTGAATGGGTGTCTGAAGAGTTATTTAGGTGTAAATCTCAGGTGACTGAAAGGACTTAACTGCTGTGAGGTTTAAATTATTTGTAGAAATATCTGGTAAGTAGGGGAGTGGCTTAGCTAGAAGGAAGCTACATTTAAAGACTGCCTTAGAAAGTTTATGCTAATAGCTGGGTAGAAGACACCAGGAGAAAAGACTGCTGGGTGACTGAACTTCTCTGCTGGGACTATATTGCCCTCCTTCCCTCCCTCCACCCCCCACCCAAAGCTAGTTCTATTTTTATAGGCACAGAATTGACTGACAACAGGAACTTCCTGTTTAGGGGCAGGAAGTGAGTGATCACAGAAACACCAAGGACCCACCATCCTAGAAGGGCAAGAGTAGCTCTCTGGCCCCTCTAGCTGCTGGAGGTCTGCCTCTGAGCAAGTAAGTGATCTACTGCAAAATATAGGATATTCTTGTCTCAGAACAGGACAATCAGGAGCTTAAAGGGACACAGGCAGAAAGTAAGGAGAAAGAGAAAAAACAGAGGAAAGAGTAAGGATTGCGAACAGTTGAGGGCCAGAAATAAGACATGATTGGAGTGGTGCAGTGCAGTGGCTGTGGAGCAGCAGTCTTCCGGGAGATGTTCTGGAGGATGCGGTGTTGTCCCATCTGCAGGCACCTCTGGGCTGAGGGAGGAGGTTACTCATCTCCAGGCTGAGTTGGCCAGGATTTGTGGGACCTCCTCTTCCATCCAGGGACCACCAGTGCCACTGCCGTTGCCTCCAGAGGTTGAAAAGAAAGAGGAGCGGTTGGACCACAGTGGGCTCAGGAGGGTGAGGGTGGTGGAACAGAGGTGCATTACTCCCATTGTACCTCTCCACAATTCCTATGCCATTATGGCAAAGTGTGGTTCCTCTATGGAGGCACCCACAGTGGAGACCAAGGAGGATGCTGGGAACCTCCACAAAGAAGACCCACAGGAGGGTGGCAGGGGACCCTGGGAAGGAAACAACTCCTGTTGGGGACTCCATTGTTAGGAAGGTAGAACTGGGGAGGAAGGAGAGGAGGTAAGGTGCCTGCCTGGTGCCATGGCTTGCAGGGACAGGAAGCGAATCCTCAGGATTGCGGAGCAGCTACATGGGGAGCAGAGCTGGATGTCATTGTCCACCTAGGGACAAATGACCTGGCTAAGAAAAGGATTAGAGAAGTGCAGGAAGAGTTTGTGAATTGGGTAGGTCTTAGTCAAGTAGCACGTACGGTAACCTTCTCAGAGGTGCTACCCATCTATGGCATAGGAGAGGTAGGTGTTCTGCACCATGGAATTCAATCAGTGGTTGAAAACTGGTGGAGCTCGAGGATTGGCTTCATTGGGGACTGGGGTCCACCTGGAGTGATGCAAGCCTATACGGCATGATGGGCTGCATCTGTCCGGGAGAGAACCAGGATCCTAGGTGATAGGTTTAAATGCTTCATTGTGAGCTTTAAACTAGCCAAGGGGAGGCACTGGAAAGGAGCAGGAAAATCCTAGCACCCCCAAATAATCACGGTAGTAAGTGGCAAACACCAACATAGAGGTGTCGATAGGGAGAAGGGCAGGGTAAATGGAGAAAGTGACAAAGGCAAGAAGGACAGGGATGGGGCAAAAGGGAGTAAGACCATCAAGAAATGGAGGTAATGAGTACCAATGCCCGTAGTCTGGGCAACAAGCTCCTGAGCTGATGGCTTTAATGGAAGAGGGATGTCTGGATATCGTAGCAGTCACAGAAACATGGTACAGAGAACCATGACTGGGATGTTAACATACCAGGGTACATAACCTACAGGAGAGACAGTCAGGGGAGAAGGGGGAGGTGTAGCTCTATGTAAAGGAAGGGATAAAGCAACTGAACAAAAGAGTAAACAGGGAGGAGAGGAGGCACTGTGGGTCACCTTGGAGACTGGAAAGGCACCACAATCCACACAGGGGTTATGCATAGACCCCATGTCAGGGGAAGGAATGGACAAGGATATGATAGAAGGCATTCTTGGAATGGCAGAGAAAGGAGATACTGTTGATGGGAGACCTGAATATGCCAGATGTTAACTGGAGCACATTTTCTGCAGCCACATCCAAGAGCAGGGCCATTCTTGATGCCCTACAGGTGGCAGGCATTAGACAGCTAGTTTCAGAACCCACTCGTGAGAGAGCAATCTTAGACCTCGATTCTCAAACGGGGGCAGTGAGAGGATCTCAGATCTAGAAGTAGATTGCCATCTGGGGACAAGTGACCATCAAACAGTGTGGTTCACGTTAAACTTCAGCTACAGAGTCAAGCCATACAAAAGTGAGGGTACTGGACTTTAGGAGGGCTGACTTTGGCAAGATGGGGAGTGCCTCAGAAAAGCACTAGCAAACAGGCTAGAAGGAGGTGTGGAGCAACAATGGGAATTATCAAAACTGCCATCACAGAGGCAACAAGCCTTTGTGTGAAGCAAATAAACAAATCAAATGAAAGAAAAGCCACTATGGTTCTCAAGAGAGGTGGCTGTGAAAGTCAGGAAGAAAAGACAGCATTCCAGAAGTATAAGGAAACACAGAAGGAGCAGGACAGAGAGCTGTACCAGTTAAGACAGAAAGAAGCAGGGAGGGAAGTCAGAATAGCAAAGGCCCAAACTGAGGAAAAGATAGCCAACTCAGTTAAGAAGAGGGATAAAACCTTTATAGGTACATCAGCGAGCGAGAAAGACAAAGGGAGGGATAGTGAGGCTGAATAGAATGAACGGTGGGTGGGCAGAAGGGGACAGTGAAAAGCAGGAATACTGAACGAATATTTCTGCTCAGTATTCACAAAAGAGGAGGGGAAGTGCCTAATCCAATTAACAGAAACACTCTTGATAGGGGGGTTGATCCCAGTCCTTTCACAGAAGAAAGGGTTCTGCAAGAACTCCTAAACTGAAGGTGGACAAAGCAATGGGTCCTGATAGAATTCACCACAGAATTCTAAAAAGAATTAAGGAAGGAACTAGTGAAACCACTGGCTACTCATTTTAATAAATCATGGGAGGATGGTGTGGTACCCGAGGACTGGAGGAAGGTGGATGTGATTCCCTCACAAAAGTGGGACCAAGACAGAGGCAGGAAACTACAGACCTGTCAGTCTGACCTCTGTGGTAGGGAAAGTGATGGAGTCACTCTGAAGGAAAGAATAGTTGAGTACCTAGAGGTCAGTGGAGCACAGGATCCAAGGCAGCATGGGTTCACAGCGGAAGGTCATGTCAGATGAATCTAATAGATTTCTTTGACTGTGTGACCAAAGTAGTAGACCAGGGAGGGGCTGTGGACATGGCCTACCTAGACTTTAGCAAGGCATTTGACACAGTCCCGCACAAAAGATTATTAGTCAAATTAACCAGCCTGGGAGTGGGTCCCAGGGTGGTAGCCTGGCAAAACATTGGCTGGACAACAGGACACAGAAGGTAATTGTAAATGGAGTCCACTCTGAAGAAAGGTGGTACTAGTGGGTACCGAGGGTTCAGGTATTGGGTCCAGTCCTTTTAATGTCTTCATCAGTGGCATTGCAGAGGGACTGGAAGGAAAGGATGCCTTTGCAGATGACACAAAGATCTGCAACAGGGTTGATACACAAGGAGGCGTGGAAAGGATGAAAAGGGACTTGGCAAGGTTGGAGGAATGGTCAGATGTATGGCAGCTAGGATTCAATGCTAAAAGTGCAAATAATGCACCTGGGAAACAAGAACCCAGGGAAGAATACACATGGGTGGGAGGTAGTAACAACAACAAAACAGGAAAGGGTCATGGGGTAATCATATCAAATGACCTTAAGGTTGGAAGCAATGTGGAGAAGGCAGTAGGGAGGGCAGGAGTATACTGGGATGTATAGGGAGAGGCATCAGCAGAAAACAAGAAGTTGTTATCCCTCTGTACAGACAGTTGGTGAGACCCCATCTGGAATACTGTGTCCAGTTCTGGAGACCCCATCTCCGCAAGGACATAGACAGGATAGAGGCAGTCCAGAGGAGGGCAACTAAAATGGTGCAGGGTCTGCAAGAGAAGCCATGAGGAGAGACTAAAGGAGCTTAATATGTATACCCTTGAGGAAAGAAGGGAGAGGGGACATGATAGAAACTTTCAAGTACCTCAAGGGAATCAACAAAGTCCAAGAGGGTAGCATCTTTCAGAAAACGAGACTTTCAAGAACAAGGGACAATTTAAAGATAGAAGGAGGGCGGTTCAGGGCAATGTGAGGAAGCATTATTTCACAAGAGAGGGTAGTGGATGCATGGAACAGCCTTCCTGAGGAGGTTGTGGGGTCTAAAATCTGTGGAGAATTCAAGAATGCATGGGACAGACATAAGGCAATTCTTGTTTGGGGTAGGAAGAAATAGGCTGTTGGTTAACTAGATCTGCAGCCTATCCTGTAGGTAGGAAATGGGCAGACTAGATGGGCCTAGCGGTCCTTATTGCCGTCAAAGTCTATGTTTCTATGTTTCTATGTGACACCAAATAAAACGCCTTTTCAAGTACAAGAAGATGACATCAACTGACAAAACTTGATTCAATGCTTCACTAATAGATTCAAAGAAGTTTATCAAATTTCTATGAGAAGATCAACCTGGTTGAAACCAGGTTGTGTAACATCAAACTGCTCCTATCCAGGATATGCCTACTAATTTTATTGGAGATAAATTTCTCCATAACTTTACTCAGACATGATGTGAAGCTAATCGGTCTGTAGTGCTTGACCAACTGCCTTGACCCACCTTTGTGAATGGGAATCACAAGGACTTCCATTCATTCTAGAGAACTATCCCATTGGCCATATATTCATTATAAAGTAATGTTAATGGACCAGCTATTTCATATGAAATTTTTTTCAGGAAAGCAAAGGAATACAGTCTGGTCCAGCAGAAGTAGAAGCTTTAAATGAGTTAATGGCAGAATAAGTCTCAGCTTCTGAAAAACTGATAACAGGATCCATAGAGTCTAAATTAGATGTCTGTATAGGATCCTTATTTTTAAAAAGATTAGCAAAATATTGATTAAATTTGTTAGCCATTAGTTGCTCATCATCAATTCATCAACTAATTGCACGTGGCCTACTTTATTTCCAGTTGATTTCAATGAACCAATGTAATAAAATGTTTTTTCATTATCATTTTATTAGTTGCTAAATTGATTTCCATTGTCATTTTCACTTTTCTAATGGCATACTTAGTTTTTTTTTATTTGCTTTTAATTTAAACTTGTTCCAGTTTTCATTAGTCTTATTTTATTATATTTATTGAAGGCCTTCTTTTAGACCCAATTAATAACCTTATTGCAGAAGTATACCAATGTGGCAATTTTTTGTTGTTCTTATATTTGATCCTTTCTGGCACCCATTTACAGATACAGAAATCAATTTGTTTTTGATTTTACTCCACATCTCTGACACTGTTGACATACTCAAGTCAGTATTGGGGAGACCTGGGAGGATAAGGAGCTGTATGCTAGAGATAGACTGCATCTCAATTTGGAGGGAGGGAATCCTTAAGTTGAAAATGGAGGAGTTCATTGGTGAAAAGTGGGGTTTAAACTTGTGAAGGGGTGGTATGGGAAAAGGCAGTCAAGGGATGCCGTAAAGGAGGGACTTGTCTCCACCCCCTGGGGACCAGGAGGATTGCAGGAAAAGACCAACTGGCAAAGTGCAGACCAGGAGAAAACAGAACTCAAGGAACATGAGCAGGGAAATGAAACTATAGGGAAAGGGTGGAAGGTAGTCCTAGCAAATGCCAGGAGCTTGGCAATAATGCCTGAGCTCCAGGCGATGTTAACTGAGGGAGCAGTGGATGTGGCAGCTGTCACTGAGACTTGGGCCACTGCAAGACATGACTGGGACCTGAACCTGGAGGTTACACTATGTTCAGGAAGGACAGGGGAGGGAAGGGAGGAGGGTAGCAATGATAGTAAAACTGCATTGGCATAGGGGATTGAGGAGGTGGAGGGAACCCGTGGAGGCGATTTGGGTCACCTTGATAACAAGGTGGGGCAAGAGAGTAAAAATAGGAGTGTGTATAGACCCCTGCCTGGCGGAGGAGCTGAGGACAGTCTGGTGGCAGATGTTAGGAGATACTGCAGACTGGGCAGAGGAAAGGTGGTGGTGTTAGGGGACTTAAACATGCCAGGAACAGACTGGGAGACTATGACATCCTCTGTGACCAGGAAACAGAGGTTGTTGGATGTCTTTCAAGCGCGTTCCTAACTCAGCAGGTGAGGAACCGACCAGGGAGGCGCTGGTACTGGATGTGGTCCTGGCGGACAGTGACCAGATTGGGGGCCTGGAGGTAAGGGACCCATTGGCGGGAGTGACCATGCCACAGTCTGGTTCTGCCTGGACCTAGGAGGGTAGAAGGCTGCACAAAGACGACGAAACCGACTTCAGGGGTGGGATTTTAAGGAAATGGAAGGATCCTTAGGAGCATTTGGATTGGATTGGGTCAGACATGGACGCTGATAGTAGGTGGAAATCATCAGAGAGGGGTGCAGGATGCTACCAGCACCTGTGCAAGAGTAAGACGAAATCGGTAGGGCCCAAAACCCTGTTGGTGGACCAGGGAGGTCCAGGAGGGTGCGGGGAAAGAAAGCAGCCTATAAGAAATTCAAGTGCTCAAGGAGTGAAAGGATTGATGGGAGTATGAGCTGTTGGCTAGAAGGGCCACTAGAGTGGTGAGGGCGGCTAAGGCAAGGAAGGAGCAGAACCTGGCCAGGGAAATTAGGAGAGGGAAAAGGGTTCTTTAGATACATTGGGGAAAGACGAAGGGTGAAGGGCAGATTAGCAGGATTAAATCAGGGGAGAGATGGGCACAAGACCCAGAGGAGCAGGCTGAGGTACTAAATGAGTACTTCACCTCAGTTTTCACCAGGGAAAATGGGGATGCTGCATCACATGGGAGGAAACAGAGATAATGAGGGGGGACCCTTACCAATCGACAGGTCTGGGGAGAGGGGGCATCACTGGCAGGTGGGGAGGGCTACAGGGAGAAGAGGTACTGAAGTGGAAATCACAGCAGAGAGAGGAGGGAAGCCCTCAGCCCTTTAAGACGGAGAAAGCACCGGGCCGGATAAATTACATTCTAGAGTGCTGAAGGAACTTGTAGATGTCCTGGCGAAACCCCTGGCAGGGCTTTTCACCATCTCTCTGAGGACAGGGTGGGTGCCCCAAGACTGGAAGGTGGCACATGTAGTGCCTATCCACAAGGGGGATCAAGGGAGGTGGCAGGGAACTACAGGCCTGTCAGCCTGACATCAGTGGTGGGCAAGGTGATGGAGGGCATTGTCAAGGAGTGGCTAGGGGGCCCTGGATAAGTCAGGGTGCCTGGACGATAGACAGCATGGATTCATCCGGAAATCGTGTCAGACAAACCTGGTGGAGTTCTATGACTGGGTGACAAGTGCCTTGGACCTGGTAGACCAGTGGATGTCCTCTTTCTGGACTTCAGCAAGGCATTTGACTCTGTTCCTCACGAGGGCCTGCTGGATAAACTAGGAGAAATGGGGGTGAAACCAGATGATCCGATGGATAGGCAATTGGCTCCAGGACCGGACCCAGAGGGTCGTAGTTGGTGGGATAATCTCTTCCCAATGAGGGTCATTAGTGGGGTCCCACAGGGATCAGTCCTTGGGCCCCTTCTGTTCAACGCTATGTATCTGACATAAGGACAGGAATCAGGAGTGAGATGAGTCTCTTTGCAGATGACTCGAAACTGGGGGCAGTGGTGGATGGGGAGGAGGGGAGGGTGGCCCTGCAGGGGACCTGGAGGCTCTGGAAAGATGGTCTAGAAAGTGGAAGCTGAGGTTTAATGCAGGAAATGCAAGGTACTCCACCTGGAGGCCAGAAACCCAGGCCAAGTGTACACCCTGGGGAAATACTACAAGTCTCAATGGCTAAGAGGACCTGGGGTGGTGGTGGATGTCAAGATGAACAACTCTGAGACTTGTAGGAGGGCAGCAGCAAGGCCAACAGGATGCTGGGATGCATCGCTAGGGATCACCTCCAGAAGGAGGGAAGTGATACTCCCTCTGTATAACTGCTTGGTGAGGCCGCCACCTGGGTACTGCGTGCAGTTTGGAGGCCACACTTAAAGAGGGACATTAACCTCCTGGAGAGGGTCCAGAGGAGGGCAACCAAAATGATTTGGGGCTTGGGGACAGGACCTATGAGGAGAGGCTCAAGAGCTAAATATGTACACTTTGGAAGAGAGAAGGGACCGGGGACATGATAGAGGTCTTCAGGTACATGAAGAGGGTAAATAGGGAGGAACAGTGAGGGTGCTTGAAGGAAGGAGAAAGGGCCACTAGAGGGCATGGGTGGAAGCTGAGGGGAAGATTCAGGGAGAAAGGAGGAGGTGCTACTTCACTGAGAGGTGGTAGAGCCATGGAATGCACTACCTAGGGGGCTGGTGGAGGCAGAGACAGTGGAGGGGGTTCAAGAGGGGTGGGACAGGTACAGGAAGGGTTCAGGAAGCAAAATCCAATGCAGCAAGAATATCTGGAACTGGGAACGGAGAAGCCAGAGAAGGCGAGGGGACAGCAAGATCAGCACCAGGGTGGGGGCTGACCAAACGAGCAGACACGAAAGACCATTAGGCCTATTCTGCTGGCATTTTAATATGTTAGTATGCCAATCCCAGTTCTGTAAATAAGCTTTAATTGCTTCTACATTTGCTCCATTATAATTTCTCATTTTAGTAACACCTTTTGCTCACTTTTATAATATTCTGTAGTAAATTGAACCATGTTATGATCACTCCTCCTAATGGTGGCATTAACAGTGGTGTGTCCATTAAATTGCCAATATTAGTTAAAATGAGATCTAAGATGTTATTCAGTCTAGTTGGTTCATGCACCATTTGATCAAGGCCAAGCTGGACTATTGTATCTAAGAATTTGTTTCTAAAGAAATTGTTCTTAAATGTGGACCAATTAATACCAGGATACTTAAAATCACCCATGGCAACAAGATTTTCTAATGGGTTTATTGTTTGTAAATAATCACAAAATAAATCATTTTTATTCAGATCGGTAGATGGTTGTCTATAACAAAGACCTAATGTAATCGGTCACGAGTCCAACTTAAATTTAACCCAGAGGCATTCAATTCCAGGTAGTAAGGCAGTGTCAGTTTTACTTCAACACATCCTATTCCTTGCTTTATATACAAAGCGTCCCTCCACCTCTGGAGATGGCTCTATTAGTACTAAAGAGTGTATACCCTTGAACTTCATGCCCCATTCTTCATTAGAAAACCAAGTTTCTGTGACTCCACAGACATCTATGTTTTCAGAAAATAAAATAACTTGAAGTTCATCGATTTTATTCATTAAGCTCCTTGTGTTTAATAATAAAATGTTAAGTTTTGACCATTGTAAATGATAGGAGATGCTTGGAGCTAACAAGTTGGGTTTGAGACATATTAGATTATTAGTGATGCTATTACCTATGGGTAGTTCAGAAATCAGCCTCTACCCCTCTACATTTACTTTAAATATTCATCAATCAGGTTAATAAAGCTGTCTCCTAAAATTTCAGCTCCCTTTTATTCAGATGTAGACCATCCTTAGCATAGTAATCAGACTATTTGTCAAAATGTTTCCAAAGTGTGATGCATTTTAAATTTTGTTTTTACACCAATCACATAACCAATGATTTACTTGTCTGATTTTATCGATTTGGTAATGGTTAGCTTTTAGCACAGGTAAAATCTCTGACAAGACAGTGATGGCACCAACATCAGCTAATGTGTTGGTCAAGCCAACATAAACCTCCTTGATTTGTTGAATACTCTGATTCCATATATTATTTACACCTGTATGAATGATTGCCAAGGGTCCTCCCACTGTTCTTTAAAATCTGTCTACTCATTCTGGTAATGTCCAAGATTTTGCCACCCTAAAAGATGACAAGGTTCGAGTGGTTTTATTAGGTTCACAGATTTTTCTGTCCAATTTAGAGATCATGGAGTCTCCCAAAATAAATATCTGCTGTGTGTAATCATTGTTTACAGTGTTATTGCCATTAGAGATTGTTCCTGTAGATCATTAATATTACCCAGGAAACTAAGAGGGTTAGACTGCCCCATCAGCTCATTATTATTGCCCAGCTGAGATTCAGTAAGAATTATGTTTTTATCCTGGGAATATGTTTTCACTGGGGAGATTAATGCCACCTGGTAAGTGCTAGTAGAAGGACTATTGACCATAACATCCTCTTCAAGATTTATCAGAAAGGGGTCACATTTATTATATAGTGGATTTGAAAGTTATTAGCTTCCTACCATGCTTTGGGGCTTTATTAAATTGGACATTAAACCATTCACCCTCTAAATCATTGAACTCTCCTTCTATTCTAGGTCTTTTCCTAGAAACAGTGCTACTAGATGTTTGAAAATAGGTGACTGCTGACATTGAGCTTCCATAATAGCAAGCTGTAATGTCTTAGAAGTTTCTTGCTGACTTTGTTCCAGAATCCTCAGTCTGGAATCAAACAGCTTAATTTCTGCTTCTAAATCCTGGATCTTGATACATTTCTCACAAATATAGGACATAAAGTTCATCTGCAAGACCTCAAAGTTGAACATTTTACATACACTACACATAATACCCAATCTCCACTTAATGATATTGTGGTGGCCATTTGATAGTGCAGGTCAGTTGCTTAACAATAAACAAAACACTTATCTTACTTATGTTACATTTGTCATGCTAGTTTGAAATTCTCTTCTGTTTTGCCTCAACGCCGAACACCCAAAACACACACAGATGTGTGTCTCTTGAGCGACACCACGTGTTTGCCCTGCTCGGGCTCGCCTGCTCACCACAGGGCCTGCTTAATATAGGTCTTATGACCCATAAATAGTTTGGGGAGATGACCCGGCACCCTTACTACAACAAAAGTTAAAATTAGCATTATATATGCTTTAAAATTAAAATAAGTACCTCCTTGGCTACTTTGTAGCAGATCTGCCTTGTACATTTGGAAAAATTATATTACTGAGTAAATCCACATGAGGTGTAGTCTGGATCATTGCCACGGAAACTACAACCTCTACCTAGCTTAGTTGAACTTGCTAGGCTCCCAAGAGAAATTAAGCTGATGTGCTTGGAAATAAACAGTGCAATCAGTTAGTACAACAAACGCTCAAAATACTTCAGGTTACATAAATACAAGTTCAGCAAAGGTACATTTCAGAGCACTAGTGGAATTGAGTGTGCTTGCCACAGGGTCTGCTTAATATAGCTCTTAAGGACCCAGAAGTAGCTCGGAGATGACCCGCACCCTTACTACAACAAAGGTTAAAATTAGCGTTATATATGCTTTAAAATTAAAATAAGTACCCTCCTTGGCTACTTTGTAGCAGATCTGCCTTGTGCATTTGGAAAAATTATATTACTGAGTAAATCCAATGAGGTGTAGTCTGGATCGTAGCTTACGGAAACTACAACTCCTCTACCTAGCTTAGTTGAACTTGCTAGGGCTCCCGAGAGAAATTAAGTTGGTGTGCCTTGAAATAAACAGTGCAGTCAGTCAGTACAACAAACGTTCAAAATACATCAGGTTACATAAAATACAAGTTCAGCAATGGTACATTTCAAAGCACTAGTGGTATTGATTACTGAAGACTGTAAGGTAATAACCAGGAGATCAGAGATTCTAACTGAACATGATAGCCACTTTTCCACCATGTTCCAGGCTCCTACTGGTGATCTGAGTGATACTGATTAATGGCTGGCAGGATGTGATCTGCCCCGTCTATCCAACTTTTCAGAAACAATATTGATTCAACCTATTACAGCTTTAGAACTTCAGGGTGTAATAAACTCATGAGAGTGGGTTCCACACCAGGACCTGATGGCATACCATAAGAGTTATATAAACACATTGCTGACATACTACCGTCAGAACTAGTGATACTATTTAATAGAATGTTAAAGGATGAACAGTTATCACCTAGCATGTGGGAAGGTCTTGTTATATTGTTATATAAGTCAGGTATCGGGTCCCAGTTGTCTAACTGGAGACCGATTTCACTCTTGAATGCAGATATTAAGATTTTTCCAAATTGTTGGCAAATAGATTGGTCTTGGTGGCCAGTGACCTGGTACACCCTTCTCAAATGTGTAGTATTCTGGGTAGATCTATTTTTGATTATTTAATTTTACTTAGAGAAATTTGGAATAGAGGCCAAACAGGTGAACTTACTGGGTTTCTTTTCACACTTGACCAAAGCAAGGCCTTTGATAGGGTTCTCCATGGATATCTTTGGAAATGCTTGGAAAATTATGGCATTCCATCTAATTTTATTAGTTCGTTAAGGTAGGATACCGACTTCCTACTATAAAACCCTATTGTAATGGCTGGACAGGTAAATCTATTAAAATACAAAGGACCTGCATCAGGGTTGCCCTCTTAGTCCATTATGGTATATATTATCTTTGGATCTGTTAATTCGTAAGTTGAATCGATATGAATATTACCGGTTTGTCCTTTTCCAGTTTAGATCCAGAAATTAGGACTATCGCCTATGCGGATGATTTATGCTCTTTGGCAGATACACAGTCTTGCAAAAGAGCTGGCCAAATCTTGTCCTTGTTCTCTCAGTGTACAGCAGCTCAGTTAAATTTACACAAAGTAAATGCTTACAAATTGGCAAAGAACTCCTTGAACTGGACAAGATTATTGTGTTTCTATAAATTCAAAACCCTGTAATATTCTTGGGGTAATTTTTGGAAAGGAGACATGGCTCTCTTAAATTGGCAAACTAAGATTCAACAGGCACAGATCAAAGTTGACTTATGGAACAAATGGAAGATGGCAAAACCTAAGAATGTATATATGGTTAAAACTTTTTGCTGTCTTTGTTTTACATATTAGTATTGTGTATTCTTTACCAAAACAATTAGAAACCAAGGTAGAGTTTGTTTTTTTCATGCATATTGGGCAGCCAGCTTAATCTGGTAAAATGAGGCATCTTACTTCTGGAAAAGAAGCACAGAGACCTTAAGATGGTCTACCCAATAGTTTTCTTTTTGTCGATGTTTACATTCAAAAACCTTGGTCCAGTCTTACTGACCAAAGATAAACTATGGATCCCATGGGTCAAAGATGGCCATGGCCCAATAATACAGATTTGGCCATTACACAGCATAATCCCAAACAAAGATCCTACAGACCCTTCTGGTCATTTTTTTCTGTTTCGGAAAAATGTAACTGTGGTCATTAACAAAAGATCATTTTCTTTCTATTACTAGGAAACAGCTCTACCAAATAATTTTGGATAAATTTTTGTAAGAACCCTCCCCTTTATTACATGAACCATTTCGGAGACAGCACAAATAGGGAACATGTTGACTTGTCCCTGTTTACCCCTACATATGTGGGATGTCATGTGGTTATCTGCATTGGGCAAATTAAATGTAAAAAGCAATCTAAAACACAAAGGACTGGAAGAAAGATTTTGTCCATGACTCATGTGTATAACTGAAATAGAAACAATAGAACTTTTATATTTTATATGTCCCTTTTTCAATCATTCTAGTCATTGGTAGGTCAAACTTGGAGTTCCTCTCCCTTTAAGGATATGACCTTTGAGATACTGTGTCTGGGTATACTCCTTCCACATGGATGGCATATAATGCACAAACTATATGGATTTATTGGCATATTTTAAATATCACATTTTGAATGTTAGATGTTGTTTATCTCTTCAGTAAACTGAATTTACTGAATTACAATTATTTCACATTATAGAGTCTTCTATTTTGACAATTAAGACTTCTGAACAAAATCTTTTTCTGCTCAGGTATTTCAGAACCTGTGCGGAATGTAGAATGGAATATCTGACCAGTGAGCTGGTGTCTTGAAGTTCATGTTGGGGAGCTGTTTGGATCACCCCACAGGACGTCAAGATATGTGTTATCCTCTGGGAGGATATGGAGTCTGCTTTCCTTTTTTCAATGATCTCCTTTTCTTCCTTTTCCTGGTCTATGCCAGCATTCATGACGGAGCAGGTTTTTCAACACTGGTGGAGGAGTATCCACTGGATTCTGTAAGATGGACAGCTGCCAGGTGTAAGTAGACTCTGTGTTGCCATGCATTAAACAGAAGCCGAATAGAATCTATGATGCCCACATCTTCCTCCTGCTCTCATTTCTCTACTGGTTTTCAGAATGCAGGAGTTTGCCACTGTCCCTGGGGGATGTCTTTATTTTCAATTTAGGATGTATGAAAGTAAATGGTTTTCATTTATATTTCAGTGTGTGATATTACATTATTGACTTACATTTATCTTCAGTATTGTATTCTGTATTCTCATATTCCTATAGCAGGAGGGGAAGAGGACCACTTCATTATATTTGGTTCTAAGGCTATAGGTATGATGTCACACTGTTTTGTGTTTACAATTTCTTTTGAGAATCTGTATAATTTAATGTAGATTTGTTTACAATTTATGGTAGGATTACAGTAATCCTCCCGATTTTGAGGTGGGGGTACCTTTGTAATTTCTCATGTGTACTACTATTGGGATGTATGTTTATACTAATTTTGGTTTTAATATTTCCTTTATTATTGAGTGTGTTGTAACATTATTTTCTTAAAACTTTTCTTTCGAGAGGAGGATGGGGAGGTGGATTTTGCAATCTCTTTCTTTAAGGTTTTGATATTGAGATGTAAACTTATAATACCTACATTTTGGTTTCTTTTACCCTAATCTTGTACATAGTTCTGTGTGAAGTAATACTATTTGTCAGAATTCTTTTCTCAGTTTAAAAAATCCCCTACTGTTTTAGTGTGTGGGGCTTCAATATTAAGATACAATTTGGGCTCTACATCCATATTAGAAAGTATATTGGGACATGTATGACTGTAATACATATCTGATTTTATTATGATTTGTACTTTAAATTTGTGTGAGGTAACACTGTTTTGTACTGATTTGATTTTGCTGTTCCAACAACAAAAAAAACTACTTTTGATAGGGAGTGGAGGGGTGTGCTTACAGTATTTAGTTATGTTTTGGGTTTACAGTATGCAGTAATACTTCAGTTGTGCTTATGTTTTCTCCTTTTTATGATTTTGTATGAAGAAATACTGATTTGTTTACATGTTCTTTTAAGTTATGAATAAAAATTCTCTACTTGAGAGTAGAGGGCGCTATTGCCGTGTGTGGATGATCAGTCCAGCAAGGAGTTTGACCTGCATGGATGCAGGAGAGACTAAGGAGTGGATCTACTACCTTGCCTTGGACACCGTGGACACCACTATGGAAGGTATTGTGGAAAGCTGTGAAAATGGTGAGCCCTAGCTTACCGTCAAAGGTGGGTCTCAAGAGTCAGCAGCCAGAGCTTCAAGGATGACTCAACAGGAAGATTCTGTAAATACCAAACAGTCTACAAAGGAGGAATTGCAGGCAATGCTGCAGGAGGAAGAGCAGCGGTTTTCAAAACACTGTGCCCAGCCCAAGAAAGATTCGGTCCCAGATAGATGATGGACTGAGGTGCATCAGGAGAATGAATTAGGAGGGGGAGCAGCTACTAATGAGGAAGGTTCCAGTGCGAAGGTTAAAGAACCTGTTGGAAGCAGCAACATGACCCAGGAGGGGTGAAGGAACACGAGATAGGTACAAACGCTGATATTTCTGACAATAAAGAAGTTATGATAAATAAGAGACTGAGGTGTGTGATCCTCAGAGGCCAATGAGCCAGTCATAACTCATCAAGAGATTGTAAATCCTTCACCTCAAAACTGTATTACCACTAGCAAAATTCACTATTGGGGTTGCTACAGGCAAACCACTTAAGCCATTGAAAAGTCTGGTAATGTAGGGCTGGTGACACAGATGGGGGTGTTCATTTTGCTTCCCTAAGCCTTTGTGCCATGTTGTTTCCAGCATGTCGCCCTTGGGATTTCAGTAACAACTCTTCCTTGGGTTACTAGTGCCTTGGTAAAGCGGTATGGGTATGTACGCACATGGAACAGGTCGGGATGCAACTACCCAGGTTCTGCACAGGCTGTTGTAGAGAAGCCTCTTGCATCTGCATTAACAGAAGACATGCAGAGTCCTGTGTCATCAAGGCCCACAATGCAGCCCTCCAGGGCAACATTTTGCACCCACAGGTCAGAATGATAATGAAATGGATGTTCCTGAGGGTCAAGATATGCTGCATGCCTCTCATGCAGCTTGAAGGTGATCAGTGATCTGGGACTGCCTCAGCTGCCCTGTGCTTGGTCAAGAACATTCAGACATTGTACAGTACTTACTTTACAGGAACCAGGACAGTCTGAGGCAGCTGTTCAGCTGCATGGTACAACACAGAGTATTGAACATGGCCCAGCCCCTGCCCAGCCAAATGTGTGGAAAATGAACATCAGAGAATGTTTGTTTCTGTACTCAGAAAGTCTTGCCTTTGAACCAGCCAGGAGACATAGCACCATTCATTTAAAGTATCAACTTTTCTGACTGCCTGTTTGTGGGTTGTTCTCTCCTAAAAGAGAGTAAGAAATTTTATGCATACAAGGTGTATGCATTGATACACATGCCTGGTGATACTCTCTATGACATTAGCTTCAAGAACCCATCTGGTTGGACCACTTCTGAAAGCAATATTACTTATTAAAGAATACCCCTTGTGGCAGTCTGTTGTTGCAATCCCTCTCACAAAGCCTCTTTCAAAAGAATAACAGCATTGTTCCGTAATGCAGGGTTAATGTTGTTATATCACATTCTGGCTCAAGAAATGATGCACTGTAAATGGGTTTCCAGAACCCATTCTGGATGATGAACATTTTGGACTGGGGGTGGCGTTGTAAAGTGACACTAAAACAGGTCAATGGTGAACCACAACATTTGCCTAATTGCTCTTTTTAGGTGAGTCAGAGGGTGGTCTTCTATGTGGGCCAACCATGGGTGTGTTACAGATGTGAGACACTGGACACCTCAGCAATGCTTGTGAAAAGATTAAATGTGGCATGTGTGGAATCATGGGGCATGGTAAGCGCAATGTGCTAACCCCATGTTATGTTACTTGTGTGGAGGAGTACACACACCTTCTGAACCTGCTCCTGGGCCTCTCACAATAGTTTGAATCAAGCAGTTCATGTGGAGCAGGTGATGTATGTCACCTTAGCCCAGAAAGACAGATTAAAGATGCTTACGACCCTGTGGGAGAAGTCCACCAGAGTGGCTACTAGTCCTGTTCCTACAGTTTGTACAGCTGCTGCTGTGAATCAGTCTGGAGATTTTCATACAGTAGTAGCCACAGACATGGTCAGATATTTCAGATATTTCACTAAATTTCTAAAGAGTTTCTCTCTGCTGCCCCTACTGTGGAAATGCAGAAAGCAGATTTCTCTAGAAATATCACAGAAATTTCACAAAATATCTGACCATGTCTTTGGCTGTGACTGTATGCCTGATCCCTCCCCCACAACTGCCTTGCCTCCTATGGGACCACCTGTTGAGTCAGAACAAGCATCTTCGCTGACCATGTCTACTACGCCAGTTGAACTTGTCACACCTGACCCATAGGCACAGCTTCTGAAGTGACAGTACCAATTTAGATGGGGAACAGGGTGCACTTTAGCACCTCAGATGCCACCCCATCTCAGGAAGCAGGACTTGCTTTTTAAATGGTTACCCACCCAAAGTGGTTCTAAGGGCCCCTCTGCTACCTGTGTCCACAGGAGAAGTGGACTCTGTGATAGTCCATAACACATTTGCTGCATTACAAGAATCAGACAAGGCAGAATCAGACAGGGACTCTGATGTAGCCTCAGTGGCATCTTCATAGGCAGATGTTGCCATGGATGTTAAGAAACCTGATAAACCTGAGAAGCAGATACTGAAGAAATGGAAGAAGAAAAAATACTTTAAATTGTTTGTGATTACCATGTCTTCTCCCCTTATTTATGCTTATGGATTTAAAACTTATAACCTGTAATGTTAACAGCATCAAATCGAGAGCTAAGAGGTTAGTTATGTTTTTGTGTTGAGGGATTACATTGGGAAATACTGTTTTTGTAAGACTCTAGTTATGCACAGTTGCTGAGCTTACACAGGCACAACGGACTGGAGATGGGGTCATCACTTTGGTCTGTAGGGGATGACACTTGTTCTGGGTTAGGGATATTGTTTCTAGTGACCATGGTTAAAATCCTTTGGCTTTGTGGTAGATATAATGTATACTGCCAAATCTATGAGGCTTATTAATATATATGCACAACAAGGCAAAGCAGAGAGAGAACTTGGTTTTGCATCAAATTGAACCTTTTCTGCATACTTCAAAATAGACTTTTGGGAGGAGGTGATTTTGATTGTGGGTTGGCAAAACGGGATTGGGGAAGGAGGACGGATAAAGTCTACTGTGACACCAGTTTGTTAAAAACATACTACAGTACATCTTTCAGGCTTTAAAGACACTTATGGTATACTGGGGATATAGCCACAGCACATGTTTTATAAAGGTACCCTGTCATCTTGCATCGATTTTGGTTGGTGCAAGAAAGAACACCTGCTAATGCTGCTCATATTATTCCCACTGAGACATCAGATCATGCAGCTGTATTGGTGTCTGTGGATCTGTTCCAGCACTCCCAAATGGGAAGGGGGTATTGAAGATGAACATGTCATTGTTGCAGGATGATGAAATTGATGATGAAATATTGAGTTACTGGAGGCCAGACAGACTATTAAGTGTCTGTATGATAGTCATGTGGACTGGTGGGAGGATATGAAGTTTGACATTAAACAACTGATGGTTCAGTTGTCCAAAAGGTAGTTAAAAAGAAATATAGCTGCTATTTGAGTATGCAGATACAGTATTTAAAACTACTTACTCAAATGAGGGTCATGGGTACTGACTTAACATCACAAATTGTGGAAATTAAGCAAGAAATGTTCCAATATCAATATGATAGGGAAAAATCTTTAAGTATGGAACAGAAGTTTGGTACACAAGGTACTAAATGCCATGTTAACCCATATGATTGTCATACTGATAGGGAAAACAAAGGGTCATGACCTCATTGCAAGATGCAACTGGAAAGATCACTACTGATATGGCCTTTATTAGGATGAATGTACAACAGTTTCACATTGCAAATTCCAAGATGATAAAGCACAGACCGGATGGACTATGTTGGAGTCGGTGGACATGCTGCAACTGCTGACAGTTGACCAGCAGGTATTATGTAAACCTATATAGAGGTTGGAAGTGGGGAATGTGTCAAGTCCTTGTCTACTAATACAGCTCCAGGGCTTGATGGCATTTCCAATGGATTTTATAAATTGTATGTAGACCAACTGGTTCCTATGCTAACTGAAGTTTTTCATGCTCTTCCACTTAGAGGGAATCTAGGCCAAGCATGCAAGGAGTAATGTTTTTGTTTAAAGCTGGAGACCCCACAGATATTAAGAACCGAGACCTTTGAGCTTGTTAAATACTGATTATAAGGTCTTAGCCAAAATACTTGCAGTAAGATTGGCAAGGTGGCAACACAGTTACTTTTGGAAACACAGATGTGCAATCCCAGGGCAAAACATAAATCAAAACCTACAATTCATTAGGGAAGTTGTGACACAAGGCCTAGATGAGAAATTGGAGAGTTATACATTAACTCTTGGTCAAGAAATGGCATTCAGCTCAGTAAGGCATAATTATTTATGGCACATATTGTGACAGGATGGCATCCCTGACGGGTTCCAATCCATGATATGACTTTTGTATGAGAAGGCACAAATATTCCCTTTAGTGAACAGACATCTGGGGACATCTATGTTTCTCCAAAAGGAATAAGAGAGGGGTGTCCTGAGTCCATTATTATATGTGTTTAACCTGGATCCTCTCCTCAGAATGACTGAGGAGACCACAAATATTACCTGTACACACTGATTCTGCACACTACTGATCAAAGTGTCAGCATATGCAGATGACTGTGTCTTGATAGTGGCAGATCTAGACTCTGGAGACAGGGCATTAGATGTTTTACCTCCAATAATCCTGAGACGGGCATTGCTCTTAATGTACAGAAAAGTAAAACCTTGGCACTAGGACAAGCACCAGTGCTCTCCCTTTCCACTTTTAATAATGAAAGGGACAGTTTAAATTTTAGGTTTACAATTTGGGACTAAAGATGTGGCACAAGCAAATTGGGAAACAACACTGGCAATTGCCCAGACTAAAGTTCTAAGATGGAAATCATGGACAATGATAAAAGAAGCAGTTTTTTTTTATTAAGGACCTTTATAATTCCCATATTTTTAAATGTAGCACATATTTTCCCATTACTATTTCCTATGCATAAAAGTCTTAAGCTTAGTCTTCCACTTATTATGGAATACTTCACCTATGCAAGATGGCCACGCTGTTGCTCTGCTCCTTGCTGCACAGTCCATGCTCCTCTTATTTTTGAACAACAAATGGCTTTTCCCTCAGATTTTTGAATGAAACTTAAGTTTATTTTATGTTTAGATGGTGGAACTGTGCACCTTATGGCATGAAAGTTACATAATAATTAAATTTATGACCTCTGTGCAGCCGTCTGGTTGGGTTGGCAGTTGTTGTTCAGTGGTGCCTTGCATCCTGTCAGCATTTTGTAATACTTCTTTGAAGTCATAAGAAACAAGTACGAAGGACTACTGGATTAATGGAGAGGATGGTAGATTCTGTTGAGAAGGAAAATTATAAGGAGATGCCTCTGTTGCAGGAAATAATTGATTCTGTTTATAAAATATTGGCCACCTGGCTGGTGCAGCACTGATGGTTAGTGCTAAATTTAAATCACCTGACTAACAGTGCTGGCAGCCAAAGTCTGGTCATCAAACTGTTAATGCGTAGAACTTATAACATTTGCTGAACAAGGACTCCAATCATTCAGGAGAAATGTGGATGAATGCCCCCCATGACTGCACCCAAAGAAGATCACCACAAGGAGAGGTGAAAGCAGGATTGAACTTAGTGTGTTGTTTGGCTTTATTTCATTTTACTTAAGGTATGCTATTGTTGCCTGGGATGGGAGTCTCAGCTAACTTTGGTATTGGGTTACTGTGCTCAGCGGGTGTAATTTTTCTTATCTACTGGTTTTATTGAAGGCGTGGAGTCTTGCCAGGAGGAAGCTCCAGATAAAAGCCAGTAGAATGCAGCAGATGGTTATTTTTGAGGTCAAGAAATCCTGGAAAATGTGAGCAGAAACTTCAGGGGACATTTATATTTACCCTGGTGTTCTGCCTGTGTCTTAATCCCTCCATGGATGGCACAAATAACAAGGTCATTTACCTTTTGTCTGTATTTGAAGAGATTCCATTTCTTAGAAGTACTGCTTTATTCTATTTATTTTTGCAAGAAATAGATAACCATCCTGGCATGTGCTACAAGGAACTATATTCTGTATATATATATATATATATATATATATATACTGTATATATATATATATATATATATATATATACTGTATATATATATATATATATATATATATATATATATATATATATATATATCAGCATTGTCATAATGCATCTTTCATCTGTTAAAAGGAAATAGGTAACGCCAATTGAACACATAAAGACTCATTGAAAATGACATACATGTGGACGCTTTTTATGCTCAAATAAATAGACAGCTAAACCATATCTGTGGACCTCAAGTTGAGGCTGCTTGGGGCTATAAATGAGTATAAGGTTTTCTGGCATATTATTTGGTTGAACTCCTAATACTGGAGAAGTTTCATTAGCCTGTTCTATAACTGGCAAGGACATATTTTTGTGTAAGTGTGGCCCTGTATTTAAAACTCAGCTGGAGCATTAAGAACAACCGTGTTAGTGACAAGTTATACCAGTGCTTTGGCAAGTATTTTAAAGTATGAATACTGGAAATGCCATTTTGAGTTTTGCACAATGGGAATTTAAAAATGGCAGATATCACTTAAAATGTTATTCTAATAACTCAAAATACCTTAAAATGAATAATTTTAATGAGGTGTTTTGTACTGCATTTTAGATAAGTGTTACTGTGTTCTGTTATATTCTTATTAATGTCCATGTTAATGATTCTTAATGACTAGCCACTTTGTATACTGAAATCTCTATAATTAATATATATGAGTAAGAAACAGTCATTTGAACTGGAAAATATTGCTTTTTAGGTTTCCTTAAGGTAATGTAAGCCTACTTTAACAAACAAAGGTTAGAATTTATTAATTAAGAATTTGTCTCTGAAATGTGTGATTTGAAAGTAATGAAGGAAGCAGTTTGATATCAATGATGAAGCTTTGTAGTGAAAAAAGGGTAGGCCAGTTGGGTATACCCATAGAGGCTTGGCAAAAGAAGGTTGTTAAATTCCTATAGCAAGAGTTTGTCATGCAGTATAGCAGGGAGATGATACTCAGGTTAAGATACTGGCCTAGTTCTGAACTCTGGTTCGTGTATGTGATGAACTAAATGAATACATAACTATGGGTCCAGATCCTTGATGTTTAAATGGCACACAGTGCAGACTGGCAAAAGTGCTTGCTTGGGTGTTCATGTAAGAGGGATACAGGGCAGCATGTGCTGCAGGGTATCCCATTGGGACCCAGGTTGGGCACAAAGCTGGTAGCACAGGTGGACTTTACTCAGGTCCTGTGACAGTGACCTTTAACTCATATATGGGTCAAAATAGCCTCAATGGCCGATAATAGCTTTTGAATAGGGTGGAGTGATTGACACAGACCCAACCCCACTTGAAGCAATGAGAGACATTTGAATGAGTAATGTGCAAGCAGGAAGTTAAGTAGTTCTTAGGGAGAACCTGGGAGGGCTGTCTCTCACAAAACTACAGCTGCCTTCAGACTTGTGGTTAAATTATACGCAGAAATAATAAATGATAGATAAATGATAGACAGGAAACCAAGAGAGATTTTATAAACAATAATATGATATATTGAACATGTGATTAATGGATTATTTATGTCCATTTAAGATTATGTATGATTAACCTACTTGTTAATAGTGGTTCTATGCAAGAGGAAGGAAGTTTCATTTTATTTGATTGTATGAATTTCAGTGTACAATTTAATGTTTGGACTAATGTGTATACTATAATGTTCAATGTTTCTGTGTTGTAATGGTTTAAACAACTGAACAACAATAAACTTTACTTTACATCATTTAATATGAGGTAGTAGGTTAAACACAGTTAAATGATGCCATACTTATAGGGGTGGCAAGAAGAGGGATTAAATACGGTACAACCCTTTGTTTTCTTTTCAGTATTTTTTTACACCAATATCAAACCACTACTTTCTGGGATTGCCAATGTCTGTTCTCCACTCATGCAACAGTGGCAAATGGCCTTTATGGCTTGGGGATTGGGAAAGAGGAATGTGGGAGAGAAGATGCTCCCAGAGCATGTGCAACACTGTTTAAAATACATATGTCTTTGAAAAGTGTACTTGCTATGGTTCCAAGGAGTGCCCAGAATGCACTTTTATAGCAAAATACTGGTAACTCATTATTTTGAAGATCAGTTATTTACTGTAGAGTCTCTTATCAACACTAAATACCTGTTGAGGCTATGATAGACAAAACGATACCACCTAAAACAAGGGATACCATGTGCCTTTGTTAGCATAGAAAACTGAATGTTCAGGCCAATCATAAACACAAATCAGTAAAAGAATGCATGTGTTTAAAACTAGGGTGTCAAGATCAACAGGAAACAATTCAACATTTGTTTTTCAACTGCCCTTTATACAACCCTTATGGGAAATATTAGATGATTTTGGGCAGCTGCATGTTTTGCACAAATGAATTTTGACATTTGGATATATGGACAACTGCTAGTTAAAATGGAACAGAATTGCCATCTATGTTATATATTCATGTATAAAAGGGTGATATGGCAGGTGTGATGTCAAGTATTTTAAAAGGGGAAGAGGTGACTTTGCAGGATTTAATTTTTAAACTGCAGGATGAATTAGATTCTGTCTGTCAGTACAAATTATCACATGTAGGTGACATGGTGTGTCATCAGTATTGGAAAGGTATTGAATAGGTGGGGTGAGAGATTGGTTGTGTCCCTTTGCTATCGTTTAGGAATATATTGTAATAAGATTATAGTAATTGAGATGTTTCACTTTTATGGAGTCTGAGTTGTTTTGCCTTATGGTTGCTTTTTGGGAGACAACCCTTAGTAGAGATTTATTTTACTCAGAGAAAAGGAATCACTTGGTCTTGCCTTTCTTTTTATTTTTACAGGTTAACTTAGGAAACTGTATAAGAAGGTTAGTATTAAAATTGTATGGTTGCATGAGTTGTTTAAAGAATGGATAACCTCTGACTTATGTATGCTTTACTACTGATTTAGTGTTTATTTGTTTCTTCTCATATTATTCATTACAATGTTCATATTATTTGAGTGATGTAACTCATTTCAGCTTGCCCTCAATTTTTTTTCCAAAGTTATAATACACTATTCCCTACTCTTTGTAGAGAGAGGTGGGGTAAAGGGCTAGTAAGTTATATGCAAGTTTTCACAAGTTTATACATTATGGTTTAGCATACTAATGTACAGTCTTATGATTTGTCTTGTAGGAAGGATTACTTTCACATCTGTTAATATGATTTGAATACTGTTTTGGTTTTCCTTTATTGCTTTTTGTTCCTGTTATCTGTATTTTGTGTGCTGTGATGAAAACATGTTTGTTTTTGATTTACTTTGAAGTTCTAATAAAAATTCCCTATCCTTTTTGTAGGGGTGCTGCTGCTGTAGATCTGTCTGTCATGGCAGACAGCATGTTGAATGAACAAAGACAGCTGGTGTGCCTGCAGGACAGCTGACCTCCTTCCTGCAGGTCCAGAACTGAAGATCAACATGAGTGCATAGGATGAACTGATGGAAATGGAAACAGAGGCAACTAATGTCAGTGTACAAGAGCAGCTGCTATAGCAAAAAGAGGAAGAATGGTTATATACAGTACCTTAATAGCAAAGAAAAGGTCTCATTTATTGAAATTATTGAATGAATCCATGAGCGATGGAGTGGAAGAAACAATATCTACAACTGATGTGACAGAAAAGTGATGCTGGCAATGGAAAATAAAGAGGCAAATGACATATTGCCAGAGGAGGCTTCAGCTGTTCTTACAAGCTGGGAAATGAAGGAATAAATGATGGCGCAGGATCAAAGATGTTGGCTGCTGCAGAGTTGATGCTCAACCTTGACAGAAATCCTGACATTCAACAGAAACATACCTGCTGAGGAATGCTCAACTAAGGTGCACATTTCTGGTGTGAGTCACGGTCTCAAATGAGACAAACACATGTGTTTTTCACAGCATGGGGCAAAAACTGAAACAGTTTAAAAAGGTAGAACTGCTCACTTGCAAACACAGACTGGAGCGAGGGAGGATAAAATGCCCTGGTCATCTGCATTGAAGGAAGCAGGATGGATACAAACTTCACAGGGACAATGGGTCCCTGACCCAGCTCATGGCTGTATTCTTGGCAGATCAGACACTCCCTCTCCAACAGATACAAAGGAGGAGGGGCTTCTAATGCTTACATTCTCAGTTAAAATAACCAAACAACTGCAATAGGGGATGCTTGTGAAAACTTTAGTACTAATATTGATTCAGACCTACATTCTGAGGATGTGATGTACATGCCACAAAACACCAGGCCTGGTGCCCCCACAGAAAGTATGTCTTCCAATTCAGAATATGCTGGGAAGGAACCAGCAATCAGAAACAGAACTGGGAGAAAGAATGGAAGAGGAAAGACCTGAAAACAGAAGAACAGAGACTGCACAACAACCCTACTAAATTCAGACAAAGGGATCAGATATTCCCAAATGTGGCCTCAGCACAGAGGATGAATGTGATACTGCTCCAATATATGTGGAGTTTAGAGATCCTACCTCTACAGAAACATCCATTTGCTTTCCCACTTAGTCCTTCCACCTGTTTCCCTCTGTACCTTCTTTTGATTTCCTGGTCATACTACCTTTCCATGACAATGCCCACTTTGGGTTGTTCTACCACCTCAACCCACTTATTTGGTCCCCCTCCTCTGCTTCCTCTCTCCAGGCTCTGCCATCACTCTGACAAGGTCCTTCCTTGGCCGCATATTCTTTGTACAAAATATGATAACAATGTATATTCTGAATCATTTGAACTTGTTATTTTGGTCTGTGACGTTATAATTTGATGTAACTTTGTAGCACTTGTTTAGTATGTTCTTTGCCCTCACTGTTGTACTCTGTAACTAATGCTCACATTGTTTTTCTGAACCCTGTTATTGTGCTTGTCTTCCTTCTGTATGACATAGAGCTTTTTAAATGAGCCACTGGCTCAAAGGTTGTAATTCTGAGATTTCAATAAATAAATAAAAATAAATAAATACTTGACAGAATTTATACAGGAAAGACTCTAATAATGGAATCTATGCATTTTATTTTTCAAATGAGATGTCACCTAACCTATGCTTTGAGGACACCCTTTTGCCGTAAGTTTTAAGACACTGATGGCTGACAGATTTTTGGCAAACTATGAAAACTGAAGCATATGCCTTGTATGTGCTCATCAGGGCAATTTCCTTTAACTAAACCCACCACATGTCAGGTGACTGTCTTGTTTAGGAATGGGGTCAGTATTCATGATAT
The DNA here is from genome assembly GCA_016271365.2 of Neoceratodus forsteri. Lineage (NCBI taxonomy): Eukaryota > Metazoa > Chordata > Ceratodontiformes > Ceratodontidae > Neoceratodus > Neoceratodus forsteri. The sequence goes on along the minus strand of CM057451.1, from coordinate 838,987,201 downwards.
TCAACACTGGTTAGTGGAACACTGTGACATCATGGGGCAACCCAAACCCATTCTGGATGAAGAATATATCTGGACAAGGGTTGGAAATTTAAAAGTTAAACTACGAGTCAATGTCCAAGGGCCTAAACAGCTGCCCAGTTATTTTGGGGGACAGGGTCATTGCTTCTATGAAGCTCAACCCAAAACATACTTCAAATGTGTGTCTATGTTTTTTATTTAGTTGTTTAACCAGGTATGGCACACTAAGCTGGAAGCTTTTACAGGAGCGACCTGGGAGCACAAGGAGGTTAAGTGACTTGCTCAGGGTCACACAGTATGCAAGCGGAAGCTGTGGATTCAAACCCAGATCTGGTCTGTTGGATGTCACCAGATTTGCAGCTCAGAGCCTTAGACCACTGCACTATACTGCCTCCAAATGTTACATTTAAGCAATGCTTGTGACCACAGTGTTCCATGTACGAATGAATTAAAATGGAATCTATGTAAAGAGAAAGGTCATGCCTACAGAACCTGCCAAAGGGCTACTCATAATCAAGATGACAGACCAGACCAAGATCTCATTTTAACTAATGCCCACAAACAGAGTATGGAAAAAGGAAGGAACAGGACAAACAGACTTACTTGAACAAGCACCCCAACACAAAACTCCTCCATTCACTTCAATCTTGTGGAGGATCCCCCTTCCCAGGACATGGACACTGCCCCTGCTGGTCATATTGAAAATATTGAGATGGCTGAAAGTAATGTTCAAACACAGGGAATATTCTTTGAACCCTCCTGGAGAACACTCCAACCCTACTACCAGTAACTTGCTGGTTAGATTAGATAGATAGATATTTTAAATAGATATTTTTATTTATAAAGCACCCCATTCCTGAGACTCTGAGTGCTGTACATTAAAATCACAATACAAACATTATTATTTAAAATCACAAAACACACATAATAAAATCAGTATAAATACAAGGTTTAGGAGGACAGGAAGGAAGGGGACAGGAGGAGTTTGCAAGATGGTCCAGGAGGTAACCAGAAAAGTGAGAGAAGCCAAGGCCCAGAGGGAGCTGAGATTAGTACAGGGAATTAACAAGGAGAAAGACTTTTCAGATACATCAGGAGAAAAGGAAGTGCAAGGAGAAAATAGTGAGAATAAAAAGGGGGAGTGGACGGAAAGGGGAGGAACAGGCGAAGTACTGAATGAATACTTTGCTCAGTGTTCATGGAAGAAAATGTGGGTCTGCTACCACCATGGGTCTGAGAGTGGGGACAGGGGAGAGGACGTGACAGACAGAAGAATTGTGGGAGGTAGAGTCCTTCAGGGACTGAGGGCACTGAGGGTAGACAAGGCACCAGTGCCAGATGGTATCCACTCCAGGTACGGAGGAGATGGCAGAGGTGTTAGAGGAGCCGCTGGTGGATCTGTACAGCACCTAACTGGAGCTGGATGTGTTCCACTGGACTAGAGGATGGCACATGTAGTACCATTACACAAGAGGACCAAGAGATGAACTGGGTAATTATCATCCAGTAAGTCTCACCTCCATAGTGTGCAAACTCATGGAAATGATACTAAAGGAAAGACTGGTGTCATACCACCACCAAGGATGTAGGATGTAGTGTGGCTTTACTGCCATTGGAGGCTTGGAGTCAAAGGTAATGCAAAACATAAAAGTATTACTGAACAGATGTGTCCTAGGCCTAGAGATGGGAGAAGTGGCCCCAATGTGTTCTGCAAAGTGGAACGTGGAGTGAAAGCGACCGCTTCTGAGTGCCCGCAAATACTCAAGCTTGAGGTCACAGCTATTTTGGTAAGCGTCCATTGAAACAATGACTTCGTGTTACCTGCACCTTCCCAAACCACTACTCCACTAATTCTAAGGCTAATACATTGAAACAATGTACTTCACCTTATTTTAAGCTCCAAAGGCGAATTTTGCAGTGATTCATGGGATTTCAGGTCACATGGGCTCTAGATTGTTCTGCACAGCCTCAGTTTGGGGTAGTGTGTGTAGGAAGCTGTAGGAGACAATCTGCTCTGAGAGCTCTGTGATTCAAACCTTCTAAAAGCTGTTAAAAATCCTTTTTGAGTCTTTTTGCAGAAACTTTAATTGCAATTATAGGAAACCCCTGTGCTCATATCATTGAGCGCTTATTGTTTTGTGTGTATTTTGAATGTTAATGTACAACATTCAGTCTGTGTACTGAGAGACAGTGGAAGTGTGCTTTGGGGAGGGGCGATCTGTGGTGTAGGTAGATTAACTTGGAGAAAAAGACAGTGCTTTCTATTTTGGTGATATTTTTCTTGTATAACTGTGTTAATGTACAACAGTAATATTTTCAATAATTTTGCCATTTTTTGCTGAGTGTTGTGAGCAGCAGTGCATCATTTTAGTTTGTTTAAAATATGTGGTTATATTACTCATGTTTTCAATTTGCCACACACTAAGTGTGTGTGTGTGAGTATGTGTGTGATGCGTGTCATCAAATCAGACACCTTTATTGTGCCACATAATTTCAGCAATGTGAACCTGCTATCCACTGCAGCTGTGTAATTTTTGTACTTCTTGTGGTATCTTTACTGGTACTCATACTAGTCACTGTTACTGCAGCAGTACATACCCTGCCCCCCGCTGCCTGCCCCAACCAGCAAAGATATTCGTTTCCAGATTTGAATTTCTGATGGTGAGCACTGGTTAGGTGTTATGCCTTGCATCTGCATCTCTTCAGTGTGCAGCTAATCTTAATCTGTCTGTAAATTTGCATTTCTTTAGGGCCCAATGTCCTCTCAACTTAAGTCACAGTTGTTTCTTTGGCTTCCTTCAGAGTACTGGACAGGTGTGGTGCATAATTCAGCATGAACATTGTACTCATTAATATGCGTTTTAAGTCAGCACCATCATCAGGAGTCACCGTGATACAAATCACGTCTCTTCATCATCACAGTCACAAATGCAGTCACAAATTACGATTTACGATCATGTCACTAATCACAACAGTAATTTTTTTACTAGTTACTTGTATGTATTGTAAGCCTGTTTTGTAGTATCTCTCCATGCTTCACCACTCCCACCATTGTACTCATTAATGAGTGTTTTTAAGTCAGGAGTTGGACAGTGTCTGCAGTACATACACAGACTGAAAGAAAACTGCACCCATGCAGTTTAGCACAGTATACTTCACTGCTCAGAATACATACAGAAGACAACAAAAAGGGCATAATTACATACAAGGGTCAGGGTGGTGGAGAAATACATTTTATAACACAGCAAGGAAGGTGTGGGGGTACATGGTGTGAGGAAAAAAAATCAATGTGGATCACATGGTGATCCAGCAGCAGTTCCAGCATGGATATAATTTGCAACTAATGTCCCTCTATGAAAGAAAATAAAATTTACAGAAAGAACAAATCAAGTAAAAGAGTACAGACAGAAAAGACAAAAATGTAGCTTTTAAAAAGCTATTGGGTCTAAATCAAAGTTTAAATCTCCTCCTCGTTCTGATCTCAAAGTATCAGCAGTCACAAAACACACTCCTCTCTCTCCATCTGCACAGGAGAAGGTAAAAGTGTCTGCTTGTATGATTCACTTTCTTCCTGCCTAGCTAAAGAGCATGTGACTTACAGTACCGTAAGCCATGTGATGTGTGGTGGGGGCTGCCAAATCTGAAACACCAAGTGGATCACTTAGAATCATAATGAGGAACGAGTCCATTAAAACAATGACTTCACCTTACTTGCATTGCCATTCTGCCTTAACGCAAAGTGGTAATGACTAGGTAGAGTGAGACTTACTGGCTCCACTCCACATAGCAGAGTGGCAACACAAAGTGCTCACTTCTGCTCACTCGCTGACGGAATTTAAATTCACTGCATCTCTACCTAGGCCTCAGTGTACACAAAATAAGGAAACATTGCAGCACTTTCTCATAAACTGTCCATATATTAAATCTGTGTGGCTTTAATGATTACTAGGTGGAACAATGTATACTGGGAACAGCTTACTTATGAAAATGTAGTGACAGATTACCTCAGGTACACTTCAAACCTAAGATGAAGGGACCTTAAGACTTATTTTCACTTGCTTAAAATTTACACTATGGCAATTAAGATGTAAATATTTATTGCAACATATAGACACAACCCCTTTGGCTGTAGTGTCATAGACAGAGAAAGAAATACGTATGTGGTATCAATATGATCAAACAACAATGTCTAGTATACAGTGTCAGAAAAGGTGGGAGGGTGAACCAGCAATAATACTGCAGCAAGTTGGGTTACACTCAAGGTATATGGATAATGCCCCTGTTCTACCTCGTAAATAGTTTAATTGTATAAGAAAATGAAAACTGTCCTTAAAATGTAGATAATGGAAGAACATTTTTGTTTTACTTGTTCTTTTGAGATACACCTGGGTGAGGTTTCTTGCTTATTTTCTATGTGATAGACTTTGAATGTATTACTGTGGAAATTGAAATGATGATGTCTTTGAACCATTTTCTGTTGAAATTTTTCTCAATAAAAATTTCCCTACTCTTTTGAGAAGTGCATGGATCTTTAATGTCCACTTGAACAACCACCAGGACAGGCAGATGGGATCTAGGTTTAATGTCTCATCTGACAGACAGCACCCCAAATGTAGCATCACCCTCATAATGCACTATAGTGTCAATGCTGGGATTCATCCCAAGTGCCTGGTGTAGAGCCCAAGAACCCGTAAACTTTCGATGGGTGGGTGTAACCTTTTGATCTTCAAGCATTAGAGGCGAGTGTGCAACCTGCTAGTATATCAGTTAATGTAAATATGGGCACTCTCAATTTTGATTTCATTGCTACCAGTCCCCTTGAAATTCACACCATTGATTGTAATCCCCTGGCCCTGCATACAAAGGGAAGAGCTGACCTGGGTCCTCTATATGGCACCAGCTTTAAGACTTTGTTTGCTGTCTAGCCTCCGTTGGGGAGAAGGATTTAAACATGCATCCATCTGTGACAAGCATGCTGACAATCAGGGAGGACTTGCTTACTGTATCAGACTGCCAAACACTTTATAAAGATTTCCAATTTATCCGAAAGTTGTGAAATTTCATGAAATTTCCACTGAAGTGGAATTTATAACTTCCTCCAGCCCTATTAGTTACAATAGCAAAGTTTTGCTCAACCATATCTTAGAGGTGAAGGTAAGATATGGTTGAGTAAAACTTGTTATAGTAAAGCGTGCAGTCAGGTATGTTATCTCTTTTAAACAGACTTACAGAATATGGGCAATTTATATCATTTAAACAAGTGAAGTCAGTGAGGAACACCTTTAAAAATAGAAATAATGCTAAGCATAAATAAACAAGCCAAGACAGTCTGAAATATAATGTCCATGAATTCTCCTCCTTCAAGCAGAATCACAAGCTGGTGTGATCTGCACTGTAGTACACTACTCATTTTGCACTACTATTACAGAAGTAGTGATAAGGGTGCATGGGGTGGGGTCTTTTTTTGTGGCCCTGCCCACACAGAGCAGGGCAGAGGGCTGTGAGTGCCAATGCTAAATGTATCAACAAATTCTAGTCAGCCAGTCCATGTACTAGAGGTTTACAATGTAGAGCATCAAGAACTATGCAGTACTGTATAAAATTACAAGTAGGTGAAAAGTATATGAAGAAATATCAAAATGGAAAGAGTAATGAATCATTTTAATTTAAAACATCTAAACAAACCATGGGTTTACAAAACAACAGAGTACTAATACCGCTTTTATGTTGGTGTGCTTGGATGCAGCCATCATCTTGACACAGTGGGGATTTGGAGGCGCAGTCACTGTTGGGTGAATGCAGGGCATGCCATCGACAGGGTGCATCCCTCATTCCCAATCAGCCTGCATGTCGGTGCCACCATGCATACTAATGTGGTGAGCATATCTAAGGAAAGGTCCGCTGCAACCGAGCAAACCTCGGCCAGACGAACTGACCCTTCCTACATTTTCACCACATTGTCAGCATGGTGGGTGACCGCCAACTTCCAACTCGGGGTGTCCAATCCCCTGCAGGCTTACTCTGGCTGCAAAAATTTGCCGATGGCGTAGCCCACTTCCCATCGGCATAAAGCAGTCCCCCATTTCTTATATGCTGAGGGGGTGCCCAATCCCCTCGGCTCTTGCCTGCCCCCACTTTCCTTGTGTGCCGATGAGGTGCCCAATCCCCTGTCGGCTGCAGCAACCCCCAAACAGTTAGGTGGCATGCTGGGAGCCCACCCCAGTGTGTCAAGTCCCCTGAAAAAAAACTGCCCTGCTATGTTATTTTTTCCCTGTAACATAAAACGGTCCCTCATAGTCTCCCTACCCACCACCCGCACCCAGCCACTGTGCACCCTGCCTCCTCACGCCCCCCTCACCCCATACTTACCTCAGGAGTCTGGAGCAATGATCTTCAGTGGACCAGAATAGCCTGCACTCTTCAAAGCCGACTGCAAACTGAGGAAATGCCGGTAAGCTGTATAATGGAAAAATAGTTTTTGTTCAACTCTGATGCTTATCTCTGGCATTTTTTGAATTTTGCACCACATTTTTAACATGGGGTTTTTGGACCCTTCCTCATGAATTCTGTTATAGTTATGACGTTAATTGGTCCCGAAGGTGATTTCGCAGTTACCGCGCCGAATCAGCTTTTGGGACCAATTAATGCAAGGACAGTGGCAGTGTTCATGAGGGGCTATCAAAAGCCTATGTTGCAAATTTAGTGGAAAAATAAAAAAAATGGTTGTTTTAAGAGCTGCAGGCTGCGTAGTTGCTATGCACTGTAACTTCACGAATTCACAATATTTTCATGCCAGATTTTCAACATTTTCATTTTTCTCACACTCTTGTGAACAGTACAGCTGTCATTTTTCACATCCTGGCCAAAATGTGTTTCCGCACTTCCTGTGCACAATACCGCAGTCGCTGTGGGAAATCAGTGTTTGGGGCAGATTAAAAAATGACAGTGACACTGTTCATGAGCAGAGGTCCTACAATGCCTACGCTGAAAATTTGGTGATGATACTCCATAACATGACTGTGTTATGAGTGTTCGTTGTGCAGTTTGCTCTCACGCTCATAAGTTTGCAAATTTATAATATTTTCACTCCAGATTTTCAAAATTGCCATTGTTCTGCACCTCCTTATGAACAGTGCAGCTGTCATTTTCACATCCTGGCCAAAATGTGTTTTTGTAGTTCCGTAAGAATAGCGTGGTCATTGTGGAACATCCGTGTTTGAGACACATTATGGAAATGACAGTGATGCTGTTCATTAGCAGTGGTCCTAAATGCCTATGTTGAAAATTTGGGTCCGACAGTCCATACAATTAGTGTTTTACGAGTGTGCATTGCAATTTGCATGCATGCTTGTGACTTCGCATATTTGTAATATTTTCACTCCACATGTTCAAAATTGAAATTTTTCCACACCTCCTTATGAACAGTACAGCTGTCATTTTACATATCCTGCCTGGAATGTGTTTTCGCATGTCTGGCCCAGAATCGCACAGTCACTGTGTGAAATCAGATTTCAGGCAGTTTGAGGAAATGACGATGACACTGTTCATGAGCAGAGGTCCTAAAATGTCTATGTTGAAAATTTGGTGCCAAAGTCCAGAAAATGACTGTGCTGCAAGCACGTTGCACAGTTTCCACGCAGCCTTGTAACTTTGTACATTTGCAATATTTTCATGCCGCATTTTTGCCACTGGCATTGGTGCACACCTCTATCAACAGTACAGCTGCCATTTTCACAGCCTGCCCAAAACACGTTCCTGCAACTGTGGCACACAATGGCATGCTTGTTGTGGGAATCACCTTTGGAACACATTAACAAAATCACAGTGCCACTATTCATGAGGGAGGTCCCAAAATACTTATGTTGAAAATGTGCCTAAAAACTCCCACAAATAATTGGGTTGTTGACGTTTGCTGTGCAGTTTGTATGCACATTCATTGCTTCACCAATATTTCATATTGCCACTCCAGATTTTCAATGTTGCCATTTTTACGCCGCCTCATGAACAATACAGTTGTCATTCTCCACATCCTGCTCATAACTGTGTTTTGTCCCTCTGTCACCAAATGCCACAGCCACTGTGCAAAACCACCTTTCAGCTAACAAAGTGATTGTGCCACTTTTCATGAGGTGGCCTGACAAGCAGCCCATGTTGAACATGTAGAGTGAAACTACCACTACATGCCTATGGTGTTAGGGTTTCCAACTGCAGCAACCACCGCGTGTGGACTGACAGGCGCCAGGGCTGTGACTTGGGATTATCAGATGTAATGCTCACGCCATTCCACCCCCCCATGCCCACCCTGCAGCCACTTGACAGGCATCGTGGTGTGTCTTGGACTGTTCAGCCACAAACTTCACCCCACGGTCCTATACTGCACCCACGTCAGCGTATTTCCTATGGAATGGGGTAAGTATAATGCCCAAAGACCCCAAAGCACACCATGACACTTGTCAGTGTCTACAGGGTAGGTGAGGTACAATGGCATGAGCATTATACCTGATGACCCAAAAGCACGCAATACTGCCTGTCGCTCTCACCAGGTGGGGGTGGGGTTGGCACCTTCAATACTCCACTGCCATTCTTATTGTGTGCCTCTAGCTCCACCACTGCCAATGCCAGCGCGACAACATTCGGCATTGACAAATGCTTGTTTAAATATGGTGCTTCCATGTGACATGATTAAACAGGAATTAAAAGGCAGTCTTACCATGTTTTTAAAAGTATGTTTGGACCCACTGCCACTAGAGGTGCTAAATAGGATGGTATCTTAAAGATCAGCTCCACAACCCAGAGGGAAATATCCTTTAAAATCCTTTTTCTACCAGCTGGTATTATATCCTCACTCTACTGTAACTTGTGGGGTAACACTCAAGCTACACTAATTTAGCTTCATTGATACAAAAGCCTTCATTTGCTGTGTGGAATTCACTATTTTACTGAAGAGCCTCCTGGACGAGGTAGGCCTGAAAATATGGTTGAAGGCCACTTGCCACAAACCTGGGAGCAACTGTCAGTTGAGGAGATGTTCGGCCAAGTATGGCCCAGATGGCATAAGTCACTGTGGCAACTAATCTAAACACCCAAGTGGTTCAAAATTTAGAAGCCAGGTTGCTGCATTACCGAACAGTGGGTCTCGCGACGGAGGGACATGTTCAGGACTTAAGGGCAGAATTAAGAGATCAACAATGGACCATACAGATGCTGTGCAGTAAGATGGATGACCTTGAGAATCGTGGTCCTATAATAATCTTCGCTTCCTGGGCTTCCTGAGCATGTAGAAGGCAAAGATACTGAGAGGATTTCTACAATTAGCCATCACTGAAATGCTGTAGTTGGACACATTGATACCGCCTTAGGTGGATCACGCACACTGCATTGCTAGGACCCCATGTCTCAGGCCCAGGACAGACCATGACCTATCATAGCCTGATTTATTGATTTTAGGGACAAAGAGAAGGTCCTAGCTAGAGCTCGTGAGTTACAGCATGTAGTGTGGAGATCGAATAGGATTCACATCTTTCAGGACTTCTCGGATCTGTCAGACAAACGCTGAGCATACTCTGAGACAAGGCATAAATGCACAGTATTGGACTGTCCTTCTCCTTGTGTTACCCAGCCATGATGTGGGTCATGCATAATGGGGTCCCAACAGTTTTGAATCTCCTGACGACCCATGTATTTTTTACAGTGCAACTGGCCACAAGAATTCACCACCACTACCCCGGAGCCCTTTGGCAAAAAACAGCTACTGACGGGTTGGATTGACACTCCTCTCCATCAGTGAGCAGGCCTGAAGTTTGGCAAGACCTCAGGAGCAACACTGGGAACTCTCCCAAAAGCACACTGAAAGAGGCAATCCTCAAAGAAACACGCCACCGGGAGCATCCTTCGGAGAGGGCAAGACGACACAGAGGAGGCCACAAGCATGGACACTGTAGCTCCAAATCCATTACAGGCCTACCATACCACTAATAGATATGAAGCTATACATCCCAGCTCTCCGGATCAACACCCAGGCATCATGGATTCAACTGTGGAAGGCAGGTCTACTCCTATGTTACAGCCCAGCTACCTGTCCCTGTCAGCAACTCCTCACCAGCTGCAGAACGGAGCTATAGATAGCGGAGGGCAGCATCCACCAAAGACTTCGGGATCTCATCTTCAGTGTGGACCATCCTGAGTGCTCTACATCTCCAGGGCAACTGATCAGAGAAAACTACCGCGGTCAGATACGTAGTCATCCTTCTATTTTCTTTCTATTCCTGTTCTTTAATTCCTGTGGAGTTGTAGATAAGGGGTGAGTTTGGGTGTCTGACTTGATTGTCAGTGGACAATTTCCTTGGCTGACTCATCTGTTACCATTTCTCCGTGTTTCCCATGTAAGGAACTTTCAAGCCTCTTCACCCCAACCTTAACCCCTGACTTCACCGCCATATGGCAGAGAAGATGCTCACCCTATACCGGAGGGATTCAACGAGGCTACCAACAAGCTTTCCAGTGGACATCCTGATCTAAGGTCCAGGCACGTCTAGATGGCAAAGAAGGCCTTTTTTGTATCATCTGATTAAACAGCAGAACTTTTATGGGTTCCACCGCCTACTTGTGTGTGTGTGTGTGGGGTCGAGGTCTGCTGGGAAGCTGTGTATATAATATGAAAGTATTTGTCGGCATGTGTAAACTGTTGTGCTGAATGGATAGCCATGATGTGTTTTATGTAAGGCCCTAAGGATGAATGACACAGGCCTGTACCCCTAGTATGTTTTTTTATTATTTTTTTCTATCAAGGAAAGTCTCCCTGCCCTGCAGATTGGTGGCTTACAGTATACTCTTCATAGGTGGACGAGTCTGAGCTCACCAACATTTTTGTTGTTAGAACACGTTGGCACCCATCAGCAAAACCCTAGGGCTCACCAAAATAGTGGGCAGTTCTCCCACTTTCTTTCCTGCAAAAATCCCAACTCATTAGAAGCATTGTGTAGTCCCTTTAACTACCCCAGCTTCTGAGCTACACTGCTGGAGCAGCTCTCTCAACCCTCTGGGGTTGCAATGAACCACGTGGTCCAACCTTCTTATTGGTGCTCTCGATTCTCTTGGGGACTCGCACTCACCGTAGTGCTAAGGAAGGATGGATACTACTTGATAATGCCCTGGGAATAGAGCTGGCCTATAGCAGGGCTCTGGGGCTGAAGAGATGCCTCTATATCCCCAAATTGCATGGTACACTGTGCACAATGTATATAGTTTGATAATTTGTTTATGTATGTTTGTTTACAGGAGACACACACACAGATGTTTCATTATTTGTCAGTATAAGGTCATCTGGTAGGGCAGGGTATATGGGCTTTACCACTCTCTCCATATCTGGTGGCACTCTACAGAAATTTGCCTCTTCTGGTTGGGCTGCCCTCGCCCCTATCTGCTGGTTGTTCTTGATATATCTCTTCATTAAATATTGCTTCCTATTTGCTCCCTATTACTAACAGGGAAATTACTTGTCTGACATGGAACGTCAGAGGTTTTAACACCCAAACAAGAGGAAGCATGTTTTGGGCCACCTTAAGAGACTGGGAGCGAGGGTCGCCTCCTGCAGGAGACCAAACTCACCGGGGATCCTGAGAGACTGAAGAGGGAGTGAGTAGGTCAGGTCACATGCTGGCCTCCTCTAGAAAGAGAGGGTGGTGATTCTGCTTCACAAGCAACTACAATGGAAAATGCAGAGACAAGTGAGAGACCCTGAGGGTAGATGGGTGGTGGTACTCATGGATACTGGGAGGGCCTTGATCCTGGGGTAACGATAGTCTCGAATGAGGACTCACCCTCCTTCTTTCACAAGTTGGCCCAGGTGCTGGGAACCATAGTTCGGCAGACACCCCATTTAATTAGGGGTGATTTTAATCTTACTCTGGACCCTTTCCTGGATAGATCCCTTCCAATACTGAGCCCCACTTCAGGGCTGTAATGGCAGTGGCTCAATTAAACAAGAGTTGGCCTCACGGACATTTGGAGAATATTTCACCCTCCCAGCTGGACTACACCTTCATTCCCCAGTATATAGTTCTCTTAGTAGAACAGACTTGGCTTACCTCTCCTACTATTACTAGTAACACTGTTAATACCCTTATTCATCCCTTAGTTATCTGAGATCATGCCCTGTGCTTCTTGCTTTCACATGGAGCCCCTCTCCTAAGTCTCTGGCATGGAGGCTGGATCCATTGCTACTTCATGATCCAGACTATTCCCTTGGCTTCAAAAAGGAAGCAACATAATTTTTTGACATGACCTCAGCAGATACCTCTGCAGGTACCACATGGGAGGCATTCAAGATACTGTAAGAGGGGCTATAATGGGGTATGCAGCTGATACCGAAGAGGAGGGAACAACATTTGAGGGGCTTGAACAACAACTCCAAGAAGTGGAGCTTGCTTTAAGGCCCTTCGTGTCCCTTCCTTAGGTCAGAGGCATGTCACAAGGTCACCTCTCTGAAGATGCAAGTGAACAAGCTGGTCTCTAGAAAGGCAGAAATTCTGATTATTAGACTCAAGCATAAATATTGGGAAGGGGAGAAAAGGGGTAAGCTGCTGGCATACTGTCTCAAAAAGCAGCAAGCCGAAGGCATACAGCGGCTTTAGAGGATGCAAGGGTAGGACCCAGACCTCAGCACAAGGTATTAATCAAATAATGATGGATTTTTATTCCTTGTTATATAAATCCTCCAGAGCCCAGACCCCAGGGGATCCACCAATTTCTGGAGTCCCTACATCTCCTCAAAATCTCGGAAGCCCAGGCTAATGCCTTAGATGCCCTGATCTCAACCCAGGAGGTGGAAGACACCATCCTTCCCTTAATAAGGGAAAGTGTGGCTGCTGTTGCATCCCATAATCTCTCAGGTATTGCAACAAATATCTACTGAGTCATTGCAAACAGGGTCTCCCTTCATCCCTTAGGAGGCAACTATTACTATCATACCAAAAAAGGTAAATACCTCTTAAACCATCCAGCTACCACCCTTTTCACTATTGAATGCTGATAGCAAGGTGCTAGCTAAGATACTAGCTAATAGATTTAATCCTCTCCTTCCAGTTTGATCCATCCATCCCAAGTAAGCTTTGTTAAGGGCTGCTTTAACTCGGATCATATTAGATTGTTAGTAAATTTAATCCATAAGGACCAAACATTATCTTCCCACTGCTGCCATTGCAAAAGATTTCAAAAGGCCTTTGATTTCTGGGTGGGACTATGTCCAACAAGTACTTTGCACTATGGGCTTGGGGAAGGGTTTCGGCCTGGATTGGGGCAATATATTCATCCCAGCTGCACATTAATACTCACCTATACGATGCTGTCTCCCCATTCATACTACTTTCATAGATACATAGATACATAGACAGTGTCAGCAGATAAGGCCTATGGCCCACCCAGTCTGCCCATTTGAGCTTGTAAGTTCAGTTTATGTTTTCCTAGAAGTCTGTTGCTCTTACCCTGACCTCCAGAATTCCTTTATGCCTATCCCATGCATTCTTAAATCCGTGATTGTTCAAGCCCCACCACTTCTCTGGCAGGGTGTTCCACTTGTCCACCACCCGCTCTGTGAAGAAATTCTTCCTCACGCTTCCTCTGAATCGCCTCCTCCAACTTCATCCCATGACCTCTAGTCCTGGAACATCTTTTTCGCTTAAAAATAGTGTATTCCTGCACGCTTGTTCCTCCCCTCATGGATACCTGTATGTCTCTATCATATCCCTCTCTCTCTCTCCTCCAGGGAGTACATGTTCAGTTCTTTCAACCTGTCATAATAGGACTTGTGATTCAATCCATGCACCATCTTTGTTGCCTCCCTCTGAATCTTCTCTACCCTGTCTATGTCCTTACATAGGTAAGGTCTCAGAACTGCATACTGTACTCCAGGTGGGGCCCTCACTAGTGTCTTGTATAGTGGAATTATGACCTCCTTTCCTGCTGGCGATGCCCTGCCTATGCATCCCAGCATCCTATTTGCTTTTACCTGCTGCCTTGTCACACTGTTTCCCTACCTTGAGGTCATCAGAGATGATAACCCCAAGATCCCTTTCCTGCTTGGCATGCTATATCTTCACCCCCAACTGATATATTGTGCCAGGGTTTTTGTGCCCCATATGCATTATCTTGCACTCTTTGCATTGAATTTCAACTGCCAAACCCCTGACCATTCTTCAAGTTTCTGCAGGTCCTTCTCATTCTGTCTACACCCTCTGGTGTGTCTACTCTGTTACAGAGCTTTGTGTCATCAGCTAACAGTGAAATTCTGCCTTCTAGGTCCTGTAATGTCACTGATGAAGATGTTGAACAGGACCGTCCCAGCACTGATCCCTGTGGTACCCCACTGGTCAATCTTCCTCTGTGGAGTGACAGCCATTTACCACCACCCTCTGTGTCCTGCCGCCCAGCCAGTTACCTACCCACCACACTACTGTCCTGCCCACATCCATATTCTCCGGTTTGTGTAATAGTCTTCTATGTGGCCCAGTGTCAAAGGCCTTGCTGAAGTCCAGATAGACCATGTCCACTGCCCTCCCCTGATCCACCTCCCAGTCACCCAGTCAAAAATTCAATGAGGTTGGTCTGACATGACCTCCCTGGTGAAACCATGCTGCCTTGGGTCCTGTAGTCCATAGACAACAAGATATTCCACCAATCTCTCCTCAGTAGTGCTTCCATGATCTTCCCCACTACCGAGGTGAGGCTGACTGGTCTGTAGTTCCCCGCCTCTTTGTTCCCACTTTGTATAAGGGGACTACATCTGCTATCCTCCAGTCTTTGGGTACCTCCTGTTTCCAGTGATCGGCTAAACAGGATAGCCAGAGGTTCAGCCACCACCTCTCTTAGTTCTTTAAGGACCCTGGGGTGCACCCCATCTGGCCCCATTGCTTTATCAACTCTTTATCACTTCCCTTTTCTTCAGGACCCTTTCTGTAAAGGGACTTGTGTCCATTTCTGCCATTCTCACCCCTTGTACTCGCCTTTGGACCCATTACCCTCTTTCCTCAGTAAAGGCTGAGCAACAATACCTGTTCAATATGTCAGCTTTAGTGTTGTCATCCTCCACACGGCCCCATCCTCCCCTTCAGTCTCACTATCCCTTCCTTTGCCTTTCTTTTTTCACTTATGTACCTGTAAAGGTTTTGTCCTCTACCCACTGATTTTGCAATGTGTTCTTCTGTCTGAGCTGCTCCCTTACTGACCTCCCTGCCTCCCTTTGCTTCTCCTGGTACTTCTCCCTAACCCCTTCTGCCTGTGTCTTTTGTATTTCCTGAATGCACCTTTTGGCTTTTCACTTTTTGCTACCTTCGAAAACCATAATGATCTCCTCTTCCTTTTCCTCTTGCTAACCTGTTTAATGCATAATTCTGTTGTTCTTGTAATCCCATTTTAAATACTGCCCACAGTTCCTCAACCCCTGATTCCTGCCCCATTCTCTTAATGCCTCTTTCATGTATCTCCCCATTTTCCCAAAGTCTTCCCCAAAATCCAGGATACGTGTTTTGTGTGGTTTGATTCTGCTCTTTCTGTGATTTCAAACCACAATGACTGGTGGTCACTGTTCCCAGGTGCTCCCCACTGTTACCCCATCACATTGTCCCTGTTTGTGAGCACAAGGTCCAGTATTGCCTTCTGCTGAGTTGGTTCCATGACCAGTTGCTTGAGGAAGGCACCCTGAAGGAGTCCAGGATAAATCTGTTCCTAGTTGATGCTGCTGCTGGGATGCTCCAGTCCACGCCTGAATATTGAAGTCTCCAACCAGTACTACCTCACCTTGTCTGCCATCCTTGGATGGCTAACATCAGCTCCTATCTGTTTATTCCTCCTGGGCTGGTGGTCTATAGACCACACCTGTGCAGATGGCTGGCCCCATTTTCCTTTCCAGCTTAACCCACAGTATCTCTCCCCATTTTGTTCCTCCTGGATATCTGTGGCCCTTATGTCATTTTTCACATACAGTGCCACTCCACCTCCACCTTCTGCCTGCCCTGTCTCTTCTGAATATGTTGTAGCCAGGTATGGCCATCTCCCAGTCATGGTTATCATTACACCAGGTTTCAGTAATAGCCACAATGTCCAGGTCTGACTGCACCATGACAGCCTCCAGATCTTCCATCTTGCTGCTAAGGCTCCTAGCACTTGCACACATGGCTTTCCATGATTTGACCTCCTAGACTGTTTCACTGTTCTACTCCAGCCCCTTCCTTGGTTGTCCTTATCCCTGGTTCTCCTTGCTGTCTGCCCTTCTGCTGAATTTTGCCCTTTTCTGCCTATCCACCTCTTGGGCACTAATCTCCATCTTTTGCACACTGCTTTGTAGAGATAGCCACCCACTGGTTCACTGGTTCCACTGCTAGCTGTGGGGGTGAGAGCAGGTACCTCCTTGCTGGCCTGCCACCCCCTGTGCTAGTTTAAATGCTTGTCAATGTAGAATTTAAACTTATCATTGAGTGCTTGATTCTCCAGGATGGATGCAGGCCATCAGGCTTGAACAAACCTCCATCCCTCCAGGTGGGTCCCCAGTCACCAATGAATCCAAACCTTCCACACAGCACCAGTTCTTCAACCATGAGTTAAAGTTCCTGTGCATGCAGCCCATGCTCTCCCTTGCCTCTCACAGGTAATATTTCTGAGAACATGACAGAAGTAGCTACTTGCTTGAGACTCCTCCCCAATTTCCCACTACTTTTGTATTGGCGTAGAACCCCTGGTGGCTGCTATTAGGCAAAATCTTCTAACTTCCAGGGTCCAGGTGGGAACAAGGGCATACCCTACTCTAATGTATGCAGACGACCTGTTGCTCCCTATAGCCAATATTGACACCTCTCCTCCCCTACTGTCCACCTTGTCAGATTTCTCTACATTTTAGGGCTCAAGATTAACCAGGCCAAGATGGAGGTCCCCTTTAAACTCTAAGTGTACCTCTCAAATGGTTATTCAGCATGGGTTCGATGGACCCCTGAGGGGATTACCTACTTGTGCATTACTGTATCTCCTAATTTGCATAAAATCTGGGACCTGAATATGAAACCACTTTTTGAGTCCATTCGTACAGAACTGGACATATGGAAACTCTTCGACTGGTGCTTGTAGGTAAAATATCCGAATTAAAATGGTCACAGCACCAAAATTATGTATCTTCTCTCCCACATTCCTTTGAAAATGTCTCGTTATTGGTTTACTAAGTAGACTCCTGCTGGGACCCTTTTTGTGGAGGGTGATAAACCTAGGTACAGTAGAAATAAGCTCAGAGCTCATTGGTCAGAAGGGGCTGGGATCTTCTGTGGTTAGAGGGGAATAAATGGACCTTTCAGCTGGCTCAGCCATTAAAATGGTTCCTTTCCCTGAACACAATGCTCCCAGTGGCTGGATATGGAGAGAGAGGTATGTCAGCGTATTCTTGATACTATTGTTAATTTAACCATCCCTAAGGGCACTCGCTCTCATCCTACTATAGGTCTCTCTGGAATATTGGGCCAAGGTGCAAAAGAAGTTGCGCCTCCCATCTCCCCTAAGACTTACACCACTATTGGGGCAATAATGAGATTACCATCAACAAAAACAATTGCATGGTCCTCATGGGAACATGGTGGTATCTCATTGCTTTGAGATATGCTCATTCCTGGTACAGATACTCTTAATTCCTTTGAGGGCTCATGGAACTCTTATGGGATCTCTCCCAAAGACATCTAGTGATTTCTTCAAATAAGAAGCGCCATCCTTATGTACAGGCATAAGCAGCACCAAGAGCAACAAATCTCCCAGGTAGAGTCATGGCTGGCCCTAGAAGGAGGACAGTCAAGCTGAGTATATGCGCCATTTAGAGCACCATACCATCCCAAGCAGAGGAATCTAAGCATAAATGGGAGAAAGCACTGCATGCCCCTATTACAAACCTGGAGGAAGTCTTGTCTAAAACTAGCTCATGGGGCATATCCTGACACCAGTAGTCAATTAATACAGAACAAGATAATTCACTCCTGAACAGGACTCCTGCAGTCCTCGCAAAGGCAAAGCTGACTCAGTCTGACCTGTGCTGGAGGTGTCAGGACCCCCAGACCTGCTCCATATACTTTGGTCCTGCAGGCTGATCAAGCCTGTGGCAGGCTATCTGTGAGATGGGGTCCAAAATACTTAGGAAGCCTGTGCCTCAGTCCCTGAGTTGCTGTTATTAGGACCCTGGACCCCAGACCCTCACCTTCATCTCTCTGAGTTGAAACTACTTCTGACACTCAGTATGCAGGTTAAAGACTCCTATGTGTAAATGGCGGTCCCAGATTATCTCCTCCTGGGAGAGGTACTTACCCATGGCTCAAATTGCCAACTGGGCCAGAATATCATATACTGTGACCAATACTCTTTAAATATAATCGCCTTCAGGAATCCTCTTCCTTCTGTTTTTGAAACCTAGGAAGGAATGGGCTGAATATGCACAACTACACTACAATAATGGTCTCCCTCATGGTGCATTTAGGGCAAGTGCTGGAGAGTTTGTTATTGAGTAATAGGAGACCCTGCTCTACGGATGACATGGTATAATATCAGTAAAGGATAGCATCTTCGCTGACAATGAAGACCTGTTTGCTTTGTTTGTGTGATCTCTTGTATTTTGTAGGCTTAAAGTAGAGGACAGCGGCCCTGGACTGCTCATAATTTCTATTGCTTTGTCAAATACTGCAGAAACTAGCAGGATGGGGCCAAGTAAGCTATGTTTGTATGAGTTAGCCATAATGCAATGCACCAACTGCTAATACTTTCAAAGTTAATCTCCAGCTGAATAGGTGTTGTGCATCCAGGCACAGAGTATTATCCTACTGCTTACCTGGCTAGTATATTTCGTTTGTTACTATTTGGCCAGCATGTTCGTTCTCTGCTTCTACAGACATATGTAACAGTCTGTAAGATCTTTGCAATGTATCCAACTGTTTTAATGTTTGTTTCATCTTAATAAGTTAAATCAATAAAACTTACTAACCACAAAAAAGTGTGCTTGGACCCAGTGTGGGTTTGGTAAAAAAAAGAAATAACAGTATTAAAGGCATGGCAGTGATGTTGGTTTAATGTATTGACAGGAAACACACACCAAGCACAGGTGAGATTGTGGGATGTATTTTATTTTTTTTTTTTAAATTGGTGACTGGAAAAGTCAAGTTGAGTTGAGGTTTGTTTCAGCTGTGACCTGGGGAAGGGAAGCAAGGATAAAACAATACAAAGCATGGACAAATTCAGTGTTTCAAAAGTGCAAATTTAGAGCAACTATAAGACCATGGAAAGTGCACAGTGAGTAAACAGGTTAAAGCAGGCAGTTGAAGTGTAACATTTCAGCAAGTGATGGGGTGAACAGGAGCAAAGAGGGGAGGGAAGGAGTCTTTGCTAATGTCTGAAGGAGGCAGGGGAGAAGGTGAAGCAGAGGGAAGAGGGAGTTGATTCCAAAGTGAGGGAGATGATAGGTAAATGTTGCTTTGCCAGATGAGATATAAGTGTGTGGCAAAGCATGCTGCAATGGTTCCTGGAGTGGAGGATCAGGAAACAGAGGGAACAGTGAAGTGGATGTAAATAAAACTATAAACTATTAATGCCACTGAATATAATTCAGGTACATATTTTACTGCCAAAAAGCAATATTATGAACTTTTGAGCAATGAATAAAGTGTTATGTATCGAACAGATTATTGTAAAAAGTGTCTGATTTTCTTTTTAATTTGCAGAAATAAGTACCCTAAAAGGTGAAATGCTTAGGCACCTTGTAATAAATACAAGACAGAAATAATTGGACAGTTATGAAGACTGTATTTTTCAGCATTTTGAAAAGAAAAAACATTAGTGTTACCCACCTCCATTTTCAAGATACCAGTTACATCAGCAGGTGGTTGCTCACCAGTGAAAGACTGTATAATCAGTATGGTGTTGTTATTTACAGCAGCAGTTTGTTTTAGTGACATTGGTAGACTGGTTGAGAAAGGGTCTGAATGTCCTTAGTGTAAACACAGCACCAGGCTTGGATAGCCTATTCTCATTTGTGCTTAGGGAATTGCTTGCAGAATTGACAGTCTGCAGTGATGCCAATAGATTGAATGCCCACAAATGTAATATCATGCCACAAGGGGAGGGAGGATCCAGGATAATTACAGGCCTGTCAGCCTTACATTCATTGTAGGTATGATGATGAAGACTATAGTCAAAGAAAGCTTTGGTAATCTGCATACAGGACAACAGACTGAAGAACAGCAAGCAACATAGGTGTGTTTCAAGGAGGTAATGTCAGACCAATCTGATAATATTTTTCTTTTTATATAATTTTCTTTTCTTGAGTTTTAAGTTTCAATGCATAATACGGGTGCACAAATAATTACATTTCAACATTTAGATTAAAGAGTATATCATCCAGCAACACAATTCCTTAATAGTACATACATATCATTAATAAACTTTTAAAAGATATCAGCATCTAATTATGTCTTTGATGTTGGTTGGTCTATGTACAGTACACAGAAGCACAGAATATCCTAGACCCCTCAAATGTGAACAGCTCACTCTATTGTCAGGTGGTCCAAACCCTTCTGAATAATGATTCATACTGTACAATAGTATATTCAGGGTATTACATTTAGCATATGGTTTATTAGCCAGATCAGCCAGCTGTTCCACTGTTTGGTAAAAGCAGGCATCATTTCAGGATCACTACATAATCCTACTGTCAGTGTTTCCATTTTATAAATAGACATGGCTATATTCTCCCATTCTGGTTGGAGTAGGGCAATGAAGTGTTAGCCAGTGTCTAGGTATGGCTTTTTCGCTGCTGTCAGTCATACCCCAATTATTGCAGGTATAGCTTTTTTGAAGCTGGGTGGATACCGTATTGTATTAAAAATACTGCCATTGAAAAGTCATAGCTCCCAAGTGTGGTAGCACTTCCATTAAAGCATTTCTTTTAGTTCCAAAATGGGTGAATGAGGGGCACTCACAAAAGATGTGAGTATGAGTGGCAAGGGTAGTACTGCATCCTCTCCAGCAGGATGTACATCATTGAAGTCATATTTTCCAGTAATTTGAGGGGTTCGAAGTATTCAGTTATAATTTTCCACCCAAATTCCTTCAATTGAAAGCTGGAAGTGACTTCATGTTGATTTTGAAATGCTGTTTGCCATTCCTTTCTAAAAGCTTAATACCTGTTTCATTTCCAGCCCAACAGCAGCAACATCTGCACTTCTCCTGGTTGCTTCTTATTACCTGACAGGCTAATGATATAAAGTGTGAGGAGTTCTGGTATCTAAAATTTGCATAAGAAATTGTAATAGCACAGGACTAGTGTTTCTATCTGACTCCAGCCCCAATCTATTTCCTCCTATATAATGTCAGACCTGGAGATAGCTGAAATGATCAACTCTAGTTAATTGAAATTTTGCTGTAGGTGAGCAAAGCTCTTGAAGACCTCTTGACTACAGTACTGATAGAGGTGTTTTAATCCCAGTCTATGCAATCTATGATAGGCAGTATCCTACACTTTGGAGGAAAATGATTATCAATTGTCAACCATTCCAAATATCATGCATCTTTTCTCAAATTTGGTGTATGTAATACAGGTCTCCATACTCACCAATGGATCTGTTAAGGAAATGACAATTCAGGCTCCAGTTCCTGAGTTATGGGGTGAAGAATAGTTCTTTTAAATCAGCCTCATTTGCTGTAATTTCTAAACCTTTCCAGTGGGGGGTTTGCTGTCAGATCTAGCCAACTTGAGATACCTTGCAGTTGTGCTGTCCTGCAGTACACAGATAGGTTAGGAAGGGCTAGTTCCTCTGGGGTTTAGATAACTGTAAAGTTTGTAGGCTACCCATGTTTGTTGTCCATTCCAAATGTAATGAGAAATGGCTTTATTCCATCTGTTATAGTCCTCTGCTGGGGTATCATGGAAGATTCTGAAAAGATATAGAAAACAAGGCAAGAGATTTATGTGAACTGAGTCAATACTGCTCTATGAGAGGAATAGGGAGATGAATCCATTTAGCCAGGTCATCTGTGATTTGGAGTTTGAGTTCATCATAATTGATTTTATATAAATCCTGTAAAAGTCTTGGAATATTTATACCAAGATATTTAATGTATGGTCTGTTCCATTGCCATGGGAACTGACATTGTGTGGTAGGTGGAGGATGGAAATAGAATGTAAGGATTTTAGTTTTATGAGTATTTAATTTATATCCTGAGGGTACTCAACATCTTTCAAAATTATAGATAGTTTTAAAATAGACTGCTCAGGGCTAGACAGATACATTACAAAACCATCTGCATAAAAAGCAACCTTATGTTCTACCTCACCTACCCTAATACCTGTTATATTTTCTGTTGCCTGAAGTAAATGTGCCAGAGGCTCCACATATAATGCAAGTAATAGGGAGAGAGGGCAACCCTGATGTGTACCTCTGGTTAATGGGAATCTCTTAGACTAGGTGCCATTTACTTTTATGACAGCCTGTGGAGCAGTAAATAAGATCCAGAAAAGGTAGAGAAAATTGAAATGTAGAGAGGGTATGCATTTAGTATTCCACAATAACCTGTCAAATGCCTTTGGGCATATATGCTGTATAAGATATAAGGTTTTCTTAATATTATCTGTGATTTTACTGGCTGCAATAAACCCTGATTGATCAAGCTCGGGTATAAGTACTCCAATCTTTTAGCAATAATACCTGCAAAGATTTTGTAATCATTTAGAGCGGATATTGAGCTATATGAATCACAATAAATAGGGCTTTTTTCAGGTTTTAAAATGGTGGAAATGTTTATGTAATTCCAACTGTTAGGAGTGTTTGCATTTCTTGGACCTCTGAAAGTTGTTAATTGAAGTGGTACTAGAAGGTCTTTGATGTCTATAAAACACTGGGGTGCACCATCTGGACCCAGGCTTTTCCCTGTCTTACATTCCTATATACTCATCCAAATTTTTGAAGTTGAAATTGGTCTGGTAAGTCCAGTTTGCTGTTTTTCCATTAGTTTGGGTAATTGTAACTTTGAAAAAGGTTTCATAAACCTCAGTATAAGGCTCTGAGTTTGAGTATATAATTGTAAGTAGTAGCTCCTGAAGGCTTCTAGGATGGTAGCCATGGTGTGGCACTAGGATGTATTAATTTAGTAATTGTGGTCACCTTTGCCATTGCCAAAGGCAATAGGCCAAAACTCTGAAAGCTTGATCACCTCCTTGTAATATTTTTGTTGTAAATACCCCAAAGCAGTTTGCTGCTTTTAAGTCTAATATTTTATGAATTGCTGCTTGTGTGGTAGTAATCAAGGGTATTAATAAGACATCACCATGCTTATGTGCTGTTTGTATAAAACTGAGTTTGTCCATAAGGTAGTCAACTGGTGATCCTGTTGTGCTTTTTTGAGAGGCATATTGAATTATGTCACCTCTCATAACTGTCTTCAGAGTGTCACATTTGACACTGGCTGAGACATCCTGAGATTTATTATCCTGAATTATTTGAGGAATCTTATTTTTATTAACTGTATAAATTCTGGGCCATGAAGGAGGGCTCCATTAAACCACCACTGTCTTAATTCCTGAGTTTTTTCTAATGAATGTGATATCCAGTGGGGCACATGGTCTGAAAGTACAATATGCCCTAGATGAGCATCCTGTATGCAATCCATGTGTTCAGCCATCATTAAGAAATAATGTATTCTGGAACAGATGGAGTGTGGATGGGAGTAAAAGATATAGTCTTGAGTTTGACTATGATAATGTCTCCAGACATCCACAAAGCCCAGCTCCTCAGACTAAACAGTGGCCATGTTTTTGTCCTGACATTGCCCATGGGGGTTGGGGATTTGTTGTGTCTTTGTTGGGATCTAGTAATAAGTTTAATTCTCCTCCCAAGAGAATGGTGTCATCAGAAAAACTTTTATCTTTTTCAAATGTGTTGTATGGCACAGCCATCTGTAACTGGGGAAATATAAATACTTGAGAGTGAGCTGCTTTCCTTCCCATCACTAAAGCTAGTCTTCCAGCCATGTTGACATATGTCTTATCAATGTGATATACAGAATGACAGGGTTGCAATACTGCCACTCCTCTGCTTCTGCCTTTATTGTAAAGGAGGCTACTACCTGCTTAAAACTATATTTTGTAATTTATTATGTTCCAGGTCAGAGTGATACTATTTTCAACTGCTACACTAAGGCAATAGATAGAGGAAATATAGTAGATTTTCTATTTAAATTTCAGCAAGGCCTTTAATTCAGTACCGAAAGGAGGCAAATGAAAAGGTTGGAGAACCTGTGATGAAAACAGAGTTTAGTTAGGTGGGTAGTACATTGACTAGGGAGGCAACAGAGTGTAGTAGTGAACAATGTCAGTTCTGGGGAAAGGAAGGCCATGAGCGGGTGCTGTAGGAATTGGTCCTGGTCCTTTCACATGTACTATGTTCAAAAGTGACATAGGGGATGGTATCCAGGGCAAATGTGTCTTTGCTAATGACATAATGCTATGTGGCTGTAAAATATATCACTAGAAAGTGGTGCAGAAGATCCAGGTAGATATAGAGAAACTAGAGAAAGGTCTAAGATCTTGCAGTTAAGATTTAACATCAGGAGGTGCAAGGTGATGCACCTATGCAGATGAAATCCAGGCACATAATTCAGGATGGGAGTGGTTAGACTGGTTGTTACAACTGAGGAGGGAATCTGGGGGTCATGATCTGTGACTTCACAAACAAGTCACTACAACAAAGCATACAGTAAGGAATTGAGGATGCTGGTGTGTATATTGGGGATTTTGATAGTAGGAGTAGCAAGGTAATTTTGTCCCGTAAAGATCCCTAGTGAGGCCTCACCTGGAGTACTGTGCTCAGTTCAGTTCCACCGTCAGTTCAACATCAAACACATTAACCGACACTACAGTGACAACAAAATGCAGACAGTAACCATGTCATCTGAGAATTGTGCCACCTGATCATGATCACGGCAAAGCACCAGGGTGCATCCCAGCTGTTTAAGGGGCCACCTCCTCCATGGGGGCTTCATCCCCACCTCCCCAGAAATAATATAATCACCTCCAGGTCAGAGGTGTTAGAGGGAACAGTGCAATACCCCAGGTGGCAAGGTGGTGGGCGCTGTAAAACCTGATTGATGGAATCACTGTCGATTGGGTTGCAGGACCCACATTGCAGTGGATGTAGAGGTTTTGCTGTGCTGATGGCACACCACTCAGTTCTGGAGTCTTCACCTGAAGAATATACTGTAGGTAGACTGTAGTCAGTGCAGAGAATGGTCGCCAATAGTATACATGCCCAACAGGGCAGGTCCTATGAGTATCGGCATGTGACCCTAAATAAACACTCACTAGAAGCCAGGTGTGGTGGTGGACATGCTAGAAACATATAATTTACTTAAGTGCATAAACAGGGTGAATAGTGATGACCTGTTTGTAATAAATAGGGACACTATGACAAGGGCATGATTAAAGGTTGATGGGGAAGTTCAAGAGAGAGATAAGGATATTTAACTTCATTGAGTGGGTGGTGGAACCATAGAACAGACTGCCAGCAGAAGTGGTTGGGGCAGCTATCCCAAACAGGTTTAAACATTGCTGGGACAAGGCAAGAGGACCAAGGGGACTCATAGCCCCTGGGGTGCAACACAGGATTGAGGGGTGAGAAAGCAGGAGAAAAGGGAGACAACCCACCAGTACAGTAGATCTGTGGACTGAGGTAGTGTAAAAGGGTAGACTTGATGTCTCCTTCTTCAGTCTCCTTCTGCCATCAAATTCTCTGTTTATATGTTTCTAGTCACAAATTGTGGAGTATCTTGAAAAAATATAAGGCAGCATTCACAAATAGGGAGCAAGTGGATGCTCCACACATCTGAGATGGGCCGCCCAAAATATTGCTATTCACAGAAGGATGGGAGGTAAGATGTTCTCAGCACATCTCAGGCTGAGAATACCGAAGATGTGCTATAAAACAAATTGAAATGGGCTGAAGCATCTTGAAATACTCCGAGGCATCTGAGCAAGACTGAGTACAGCAAAGGGAGCATCACAGCCAGTGTCAGTGGTGCAACAACTCAGATGCTCCTGACAGACTGAGATGAGCTGGGAGCCAATCTGCTATTCACAGCCAGAGTATGCAAATGGACTCATTGCCCATTCAGGCCCAACTCAACTGCTTTGCATCTCATTATAGGTTCGCGCAGTTCATTTGCATGTGCTGAGCTATACTTGGGCTGCCTGCACCACCCACACCACAGGTGACTAACAGGTGCTGCAGCCCTGGAGTTACATTTGTTTATATTCCTCCTGTCACAGTCTGTGTTGCACTGCAGCCAGTGAGACCTTGCCCACATCCAGATATGCTGCAACTGTGCTACATGCCACTGTCCTGCCCTGCACCACACTAGCCCTGCTAGTGGGCCCACCACCACTGTCCTCTCCAGCCACTGTTCTCTGATATGCCACTGACATTACTTGTGCCTGGGTGTGTGTGGTACCTGCTGCACTGCCACCTGCCTGCTATGCCAAGCAACTGCCCTGCTCATCCTGTGTTCTGGCACACCACTGTCACTGTGTTTGTAGGTCCTATGCCAGCAGGCCACCCAGTTCCACAGTTCCACATGTGTGTTGGCCCTTACACTTTTCCTGGCACTGCCCCACCAGCACTGCTTCCTGCCTTGTGTTGTGCCACACAGCATTGTGTGGGCATGGTGTCCTGCACACCTGCCCACTATATGGCCACTAGTGATGTCCCCACCCCTCACACCACTCAGCATCTCCACTGTCAGGAATGGTGCCCGCCCATAGTCCCAGTGCTGCCTGTCTAGTACATCACTATAATAACACAAACAGCAGTCCAGACACCAACTGCAGTGGAAGGATGTTTTCCATGTACATATCAGAATGTGCTCACAATATGCACTGCACAATGGTGCACACTGCTCAATGTACTGTATTAACTGAAAACAAGTGCATTCTGCTATCACACTGGTGCTCACAGTGCCTGCTATCCCAGTAGCTGCCCGTAGGGGAATACACTTAGGACCACTTCTTTTAGTCCTATCTCTGTTGGGAACATCTGGGAGATGCTCCAAAGATGTGCCACCCATTTGCTTTGTGAATAGAGATGTGCAGAACATTCATGGGAACACCTCCTCCAGATGGTCCGCTACATTGTAGTTTGTCTTTGGGCATCCAGAGATGTTCATCTCAGCTCTTTGTAAATCATGCTTGGGTGCATCTCCTGAGTTCTCTGGCCCATCTTGGATGGGCCAGAGCATCCTTTGTGAATGTCACCCATAATATTCTGATCTTAAATCAGCATGGGTTCAGAAGGGGTCATGGAATGGTTATTGCCTTGCTGAGGTTCATGATTGACCTGTATAATGCTATGGACTGTGGCAGATTAATGGGGCAGTCTACATTGAGATGACCAAATCATTCAGTCTTGCTGACCACTGTATCTTGACAGCCAGCTTAAAAGTATTTGGGATGGGAAAGTTGGCCAAACTTTCTGATTTTTTATCCCAGAGAATGCAAATGGTAAAATGTATGGTATGTATTATCAGTGAGAAGCTTGTAAAACATGGGGTACCACAGAAATCATTGCTTGAACCCTTCTATGTAACCTATTCATAGATTCTATTTCAGAGATATTTTTAAATTCTAAATGAATATTGTATGTGGATGATGCAGTGTTTAGTTATGATTCAGGGTCTATAGATTCTGTCATTACCAGTCTGGTGAAATATTTTTTAGAATGCAGCACTAGATTTTTTTAAGTTGGTTTTAAATATATGAAAAGGAAAAGAAGTTATGCTATATAACATGCTGACTAGACTGCATGGTAAAAATATTTTTGTCAATCTGGGAGTGGATCCCAAGGTGGTAAATTGATCGAAATTGGAATAGCAATACACAAAGGGATGGTAAACGGAGTTCAATCTGAAGAAAGGGTGGTAATCACTGGGGTGCCACAGGGTTCAGTGTTGTGGCCAGTCCTCTTTAATGTCTTCAAGCGACATTGCAGAGGGACTTGAAGGAAAGGTATGCCTCTTTGCAGATGACACCAAGATCTGCAATAGGTTTGGCACTCTGGGGGGGTCAAATGAACAGAGACTTATGCAAGTTGGAGAAGTGGTCAAGAGTGTGGCAGCTCAGATTCAATGCCAAAAGTGCAAAGTCATGCACTTGGGGAACAAAACCCAGGGAAGAATACACAATAAGGGTGGTACTAACAATAACCAAACTGGAAAGGGACCAGGAGTTAGTCATAACAGATAATCTAAAGGTAGCCAGACAATGTGAGAAGGCAGTGAGGAAAGCTGGTAGGATGCTCTGGTATAGACAAAGAGGTATCACCAGTAGAAAACAGGAGATGGTGATGCTGCTGCAC
This sequence comes from Neoceratodus forsteri, assembly GCA_016271365.2. Classification (NCBI taxonomy): domain Eukaryota; kingdom Metazoa; phylum Chordata; order Ceratodontiformes; family Ceratodontidae; genus Neoceratodus; species Neoceratodus forsteri. The sequence goes on along the minus strand of CM057451.1, from coordinate 838,958,780 downwards.
TTGCAGTTGGTGAGACCTCATTTAGAGAACTGCATGCAGTTCTAGAGACCGATTCTGAAAACACATAGACAGGGTAGAGGCAATCCAGAGAAGGGCAATGAAAATGGTGCAGGGACATCACCAGAAGCTATATGAGGAGAGATTGAGGGAACTCAATATGTATACTGTGGAGGAAATGAGGGAGGGAGGTGAGGGAAATGACAGAGAAATTCAAATACCTCAATGGGATTAATGGAGTTCAAGAGGCAGCATCTTTCAGAAAAGGAGATATGCAAGAACAAGGGGTCACAACATGATGCTAGAGAGGGAAGACTCAGGGGCAACAAGAGGAAGTATTTCCTGAAATATTCTTCAGGTGAAGCTACCTCTGGCTGGAAGCTGCAATACTGAACATAGGATTTGTAAGAAAGCTAGTTGTGCTCACAACACAGAGGAGTTGTCTTTGGTTTGTAGCAGATATTCTGCAGGTGGAGGCTACTTCTAACTGAAAGGTGAAATAAGGAACTTAGAATTATCAGGAAAAGACAGTCTTTCAAGCAACATAGGGAGGTGGATCTAGCTTACTTTTGTTTCAATTCTTAAGATTTTCAGTGCAGGAAGAGTTTAAGCCCTGGGCTAAGAATTTGTCATAAGTTCTGAAGTAAGTGCAGGTACAGGCTATGTATTTGACCCAGACAGTGCCCTAGGGGTGGAAACTGTTTTTGTGTTTATCTGTGTGTGCCTTAAAAGACCAGGATAGATCTGTGTCAGGAAGTGCTTACATCATAGCTACTTATCAGCCAATAGCTTTGGAAGAGTCTAACAAACCTGAGAACAACAGTATTATAAGCAAGTGTTTATAGCAAACTCATCAGAACAGCTAATATTCTTCATGTGAAGCTACCTCTGGCTGGAAGCTGCAATACTGAATATAGGATTTGCAAGAAAGTGAGTTGTGCTCACAGAGGGAGGTGAACCTTACAATTGTCTTTGGTTTGTAGCATATATTCTGCAGGTGGAGGCTACTTCTAACTGAAAGGTGAAATAAGGAACTTAGAATTATCGGGAAAAGATAGTCTTCCAAGCAACAGAGGGAGGTGGATCTAGCTTTACTTTTGTTACAATTTTAAGATTTTCGGCAGGAAGAGTTTAAAGCAGAGCTGACTTATTTTGGGGCTGACTGCTTTTCAGAGCACAAACCACCAGGCTGTTTTGAGGCTGGGAGGTTTACCTGTGTCTGACTTGGATGTCTGGATTTTTCTCTATTTGATTAGCAGGGTATTTTCTCTGTCAAATTGTTGTGTAGGGCATCTTGCTGACAGGAAGGCACTCATCGCAGTGGTGGGTCAGAGCTTTTAGCTGATTGTTTCATGAGGGCACAGTTTAGGCCCAACCCTGCCCAACCACCCCTGGAAATAGTTCCTTCATACCTGGGGTTCTGACATCATTTCCTCAAGAGTGCAAGGTGCATATCACTGTCATATCCTCTCTAGCACACTGCACTGACAATATAAGCATACATTGTATAATATATATATTTCTATATAACAAACCAATCACACACACACAAAAAAAGTAGATAAACATTTTTCCTTCTAATTACTCTGACTAGGTTACAAACCCAGCAACTTATTTGGAATGGATTTCATTAACTGCAGGTACTGTGAACAATTTTCAGAAGGACAGTCTTACAGGATTTAGGACACTGTCCTACATGCTGGGCCTTTGGAGATCTTCGGTCTCAGCTCCGGGCAGCATGGGCAGAGATTGCACCTCAAATTTCATATTGAAGAGGAAATACATTATAAGAACCACCCGCCATTTCCCCAGCATCCAACAGAAAAACCTCGACCACAGAGGGTAGTTGGTCCAGGAGGTTGGCAGGTGGTTAGGAGGAGCAAATCAGGTGCCCCATCACTCTCGCTCTCCAACACATTACCTGCAAAACCATATAAACACTACAAACAGGTATCTGCCTCTATCTCTGAAATCAAATAAAGAGGCAGAAGACACTGCAGAGCAGGACACTGCGCACAGGAGCTAGCACAACAATACTCACCCAAATCAGGAACCAAAACTAAACAAGCACAAAGGAAATCCAAAAACTTCTGATCATACGAGACTCCATGATTCGGGAGTTGATACCCATCTCCAGCCAGGGGTGATGGTCAGATGTCTCCCAGGTACATCAGCATGGAGAGAAACTGACCGCATTGCAAAATTGTTCACAAAGCAGGAGAAAACATTGATGTCCTAGTACACATAGGGACTAATGATCTCGCCAGCTGGTCAGTTGTGGAGACCAAGGAACACCTGACTAAGCTGGGTGACAAACTATCATCTATTTCATCTGGCATCTCCTTCTCTGAGATCCTGCCAGTCTGGGAGAAGGGAGCAGATGGACAGAAGGTCAGAGAGAGGAGATAGGGGAGCTAAACACGTGGCTCAAGGACTGGTGCCAGGAGAAAGGACACAGATTTGTAGGAACTGGCAACAGGTCTGGGAGCGAAAGTTCTTTAAATTTGATGGACTGCATCTGACTAAAGAGGAGTCAGTGCATTGGGGCAGAAGTTTGACATCTTTGCAGAATATTTAAACTAGCAAATGGGAGAGGGTGCAGCACCCCATAATGGGAAGAACACCCTCCCTCAGCTAGTGGTCAAACAGGAATTCAGCGTGTTTGCCATTCATTTGCATCACCAGGTAAGAAAAAGGTTTGTCTCCCCATACGATGCACAGGGGTAATGCCAAACTTCACCCAACAACTAACACACCAAAATCTGGCCAATGGAAAATCATGTACACAAATGCTCACTGCCTGGGAAATAAGATCCCAGACCTGCAGACAATAATGTCAGAGGCTAAACTGGACATAGTAGCAATTAGTGAGACGTGGTTTACCAGTAACCACACTTGGGAGACTTCAGTACCTGGCTATGTATTGTTCAGAAGAGACCGAGGTGCAAAAGGAGGAGGAGTGGCCCTGTATGTTAATGAAAATATCAAAGCTACAGAAATTCAGAATACACATAAGGAGCCAGAAGAACTGTGGGTCACCCTGGAAACAGGAAATGGGACAGCCATAAGAACTGGGTTGTCTAGGGCCCCAGACCAGAGGGAGGACATAGACATTATGTTAGAAGATATACAAAACATGACAGCTAAAGGGAGGTTCTGATAATGGGAGACTTCAACATGCCAGATATAGATTGGTCAATACCAGCAGGAACATCTGCCAGAACTAGACTCATAGTGGATTCCTGCAGGGAGGGCCTCAAACAACTGGTACAGCAACCCACAAGAGACAGGGCTATCCTAGATCTAGTACTGACTAACAAAGAAGGGATCACAGATCTCCAGGTAGAAGGTCACCTGAGGGCAGTGACCATCACATGGTATGGTTCAATTTGGCTACTACATCTAAATCATCCCATTCCAAGGCAAAAATATGGGACTTCAGAGGAGCTGACTTTGATAAGATGGCCAACAGAGTTAAGCTAGCCCTGGCAAAAAGAAACACAGGTGAGGAGGTACAGGCAAAGTGGGCAAGCATTAAGGATACAGTACTTGAAGCAACATCCCATTGTGTTAGACAGAAAAGGAAGTGCAAAGAAGAAGGAAACCACTTGGTTCTCAAATACAGTAGCAGAAAAGGTCAGAGCCAAAAGGCTGGCCTTCAGGAAATATAAGGGAACACAGCGGGATGAAGATAGGGAGGCATACCAAACTGCCCTAAGGAAGCAGGTAAGGCAGTAAGGCAGGCAAAGTCCCAAACTGAGGAAACACTAGCACGAACAGTAAAAGAAGGTGACAAGACTTTCTATAGATACATTAGTGAAAGGACAAAGTCCAGAGGGATATTGCTAGCTTAATGGAGAAAAGGGAGCATGTGAGGAGGAGGACCTGTAAAGGCATCTATCCTAAATAGATACTTTTGCTCAGTATTTACTGAAGAGAAGGTAGGCAGGGCCCACAGCTCAGCATCATGGACACAGGGGAGGGAGGTGAGCACTACCCCTCACAAAAGAAAGGGTCCTACAAGAGCTCTAAGCTCAGGTGGATAAGGCAATGGGACCTGATGGCATACATCCCAGGGTACTTAAGGAGCTAAAGGAGGAACTAGCAGAGCCATTAGCAGAATTGTTTAGTGAGTCTCTGAGCACAGGAGAGGTCCCAGAAGACTGGAGAAGGGTTTATGTGATCCCGCCCACAAGAGTGGTAGCAGGAGGAGGCGGGAACTACAGACCAGTCAGGCTTACCTCAGTAGTGGGCAAGATTATGGAGGCACTCCTTAAGGAAAGGATAGTGCAACACCTGGAATCCATAGGGCACAGGATCCAAGACAGCATGGGTTTACAAAGGAAGGTCCTGTCAAACTAATCTCATAGATTTCTTTGACTGGGTAACCAGAGTGGTGGACCAAGGGGAGCAGTTGATGTCGCCTACCTTGACTTCAGCAAAGCTTTTGACACTGTTCCACATAGAAGATTGATAAATAAGCTAGGTAGGCTCGGGTGGGTCAGAAGTTGGTCAACTGGGTGGCAAACTGGTTGACTGGCAGTAAACAGAGAGTGGTGGTAAATGGTATACAGTCAGAAGAGATGCAAGTCACAAGTGGGGTACCTCAGGGATCAGTCCTGGGGCCAGTCCTATTCAACATCTTCATTAGTGACCTCGCAGATGGACTAGAGGGTAAGGTTTGTCTGTTTGCAGATGACACCAAGATCTGCAACAGAGTAGATGATCCAGATGGGGTGGGCAGAATGAGAAGAGATCTGGATAAACTAGCAAAATGGTCAGAAGAGTGGCAACTGGGATTTAATGCAAAGAAGTGCAAAATCATGCACATAGGGAAGAGAAACCCTGAAGCCACTTATAGGCTGGGAGGAGTTGCTAGCAGTCACAAAGGAAGAAAGAGACTTGGGCATCATCATCACTGATGACCTAAAATCATCCAAGCAGACCTCTAAAGCAGTAGGTAAGGCTTGTTGGGTGTATTAGAAGGGTATCACAAGTCGTAAGAGGGAGGTAATAATCCCTCTGTACAAGACATTGGTTAGGCCCCATCTGGAGTACTGCGTGCAGTATTGGAGGCCACACTCTAAGACATTAACCAAATTGAGGCAGTCCAGAGAAGGCAACCAGAATGGTGCAGGGACTGCATCAGAAGACATATGAGGACAGATTAACGGAGCTCAATATGTATACCCTTGAGCAAAGGAGGAGAGAGGTGATATGATCGAGACATTTAAACACCTTAAGGGCATAAACAAGGTGAAAGAGTCTAACATGTTTAAATATAAGAAAAATAGCAGGACAAGAGGACACAGCATGAGATTAGAGGAGGCCGATTAAGGGGGAATGTGAGGAAATTATTTTCACAGAAAGGGTGGTAGATGCATGAAATAGCTTACCACAAGAAGTGGTGGCTATGAATACAGTGCAGGGCTTCAAACAGGCATGGGATAGGCATAAGGGAGCAATACAAATGACTATGAATAGATAGGTCACTGACAGAGCAAAGGCCGATGGCACATTTATAAGGTAGAAAAAGAAATGGGCAGACTGGATGGGCCTTATCGGTCCTTATCGTCGTCAACTTATGTTTCTATGTTTCTATGTGGGAGTAGTGCAATGTAATGGCTGTGGAGCAGCAGTCTTCCGGGAGTCTTTCTGGAGGCTGAGATGCTGCTCTATTTGCAGACAACTCTCTGCCCTGAGGGAGGAAGTTGCCTGTCTTCAGGCCACACTGGACAGTAGTAAGGGAACCTTCCCCAGGTCACACTGGAGAGTAGGAAGGGAACCTCCCCATCCAGGGAACACCAGATCCACCACCACTACCTCAGAGGTTGCGAAGAAAGCACAGCAGTTGGACCACAGTGGGCTCAGGAGGGAGGAGGATGGTGGAACAGAGGCACACCCAGTCAGTTGTTCCACTCCACAATCCATACACCATTCTGGGGAGCATAGCTCCCCATGGATGCACCTGCAGAGGAGACTAAGGAGGCTGAGGACAACTTTCACAAGGAGGCCCACAGGAAGGAGGCAGAGGACACCACAGGAAAGGAAGCAGCTCCTGGTGGGGACCCAATTATTAGGGATAGAACTGGGGAGCAGGGAAAACTGAAGTAAGGTGCCTGCCTGGTGCCATGGCTTGGAGGAACAGGAAGCACATCCTCAGGATCATGAGAACAGCTGCATGGGAATCTGAGCTGGACATCATTGTCCACCTAGGGACAAATGACTTGGCTCATCATGAGATTAGAGCAGTGCAGGAGGACTTTGTAGAGTTGGGGAGGGGCCTAAGACAAGTAGCACACACAGTATCCTTCTCAGAGGTGCTGCCTGTCAATAGCATGGTGAGGAGGGGTACTTTGCACCACGCAGTTTAATGAATGGTTGAAAAATGGTGATGAGCACAGAGGTTTGGCTTCATTGGGACTGGGGTTCCACCTGGATGGACACCAGCCTATACTGGCAGGATGGTCTGCATCTGTCCAGGAAGGAACAAGTCTTTTGAGCAATCAGTTTAAATGCTTCATTGGCAAGCTTTTAAACTAGTCAAGGGAGGTACTGATAAGCAGCAGGAAAATCCCAGCCTCTCCTACAAAACAGGGTACTAAATGAGAAAAAGACCGAGGTAGAAAGGTCAGTGGGGATGCTGCAACAGAAGGTAAAGCCATCAAAAATGGAGAGCAATGAGTACCAATGCCCATAGTCTGAGTAACAAGCTTCCTGAATTAGTGGCCTTGATGGAGGAGGAACATCTGGATATCGTGGCAGTCACAGAAACATGGTACACACAAAACCATGACTGGGACGTAAACATACCAGGATACACTATCTTCATGAAGGACAGGGAGGGTAAAAGAGAGGAGGAGGAGTAGCTCTTTACAGAAGGGAAGGAATCAAAGCAACAGAACAAAAGGGTAAACAGGGAGGAGAAGAAGCACTGTGGGTAAATTTGGAGACAGGCAATGGCACCACAATCTGCACAGGGTTAGATACAGACCCTCTCAGGGAGGAAATGGACAAGGAAATGATAGAAAGTATACTTAGAATGGCAGAAAAGGGAGATATTGCTGATGGGTGATCTGAATATGCCAGATGTTAACTGGAGTGCAGTGGCAGTAGCCACTCTGAAGAGTGGGTTATTCTAGATGCCCACAGGGGCATGCCTTAGACAACTAGTACTGGAGCCCACTGAGAGGGAGCAATCTAGACCTGGTTCTCTCAAATGGAGATGAGAGAGGATCACAAATGTAGAAGTGGGTAGCCATCTGGGAACTAGTGACCATCGAACAGTATGGTTCACATAACGCAGCAATAGAGTCAAGCCACAAAGGCAAAAGTACTGGACTTTAGGAGGGCTGACTTTGCTAAAATGGGTGAGTGCCTAAGGAATGCACTAGCAAATGGGCAGGAAGGGAGGTGGAAGAACAATGGGGAATAATAAAACTGCCATCACAGAGATAAAGCATTTGTGTGAAGCAAATAAACAAAACAAAAGATGTAAGAAACCACTATGGTTCTCAAAGGAAGTGGCAGTGAAGGTTCAAGAGAAAAGAAAGTATTTAGGAACTACAAGGAATCACAGAAGAAGCAGGACAGAGAACTGTATCAGTTAAAGCAAAAGAAAGCTGGGAAGGCAGTCAGAACAGCAAAGGCCCAAACCGAGGAAAAGATAGCCAACCCAGTTAAGAAGGAATAAAACCTTTATAGGTACATCAGGGAGCGAAGGAAGACCAAGGGAGGGATAGTGAGGCTTAATAAAGGGGAGGGAGGGGGCAGAGGGTGACTGTGAAAAGGCAAAGATACTAAACAAATATTTTTGCTCAGTATTTACAAATGAAGAGGGGAGGTACCTAAAACAAACAGTAGAAACACTCTGGATACAGAAGTTGATACCAGCCCATTTACAGAAGTAAGGGTTTGAAAGAACTCTTAAAACTGAAGGTGGACAAAGCAATGGGGCCTGATGGGATTCATCCCAGAATTCTAAAGAACTAAGGGTAGAACTAGTGACACCACTGACTACTCTTTAACAAATCATGGGAGGATGGGGTGGTACCCAAGGACTGGAGGAGGGCAGATGTGATTCCCATTCACAAAAGTGGGAGCGAGGCAGAAGCAGGAAACTACAGACCTGTTAGTTTAACCTCAGTGATAGGGAAAATAATGGAATCACCCTGAAGAAAAGAATTCTCGAGTATCTAGAGGCCAGAGGGCACAGGACCCAAGGCAGCATGGATTCACAGCAGGAAGGTCATGCTAGACGAATCTGATAGATTTCTTTGACTGGGTGACCAAAGTTGTAGATCTGGGAGGTGCTGTGGACATGGCTACCTAGACTTTAGCAAGGCATTTGACACAGTCCCACACAAAAGATTAATATACAAGTTAGCCAGCCTGGGAGTGGGTCCCAAGATGACAGCCTGGGTAAAGAATTGGCTGGAGAATAGGACACAGAGAATAATAGTAAATGGAGTCCACTCTGAAGAAAGGGGGTTAGTAGGGGAAACTGCAGGGTTCAGTATTAGATCTGGTCCTCTCAATGTCTTTATAAGCGACATTGCAGAGGGACTGAAGGAAAGGATGTCTCTCTTGCAGATGACACAAGATCTGCAACAGAGTTGATGCACAAGGTGGGGTGGAAAGGATGAGAAGGGACTTGGCAAGGTTAGAGGAATGGTCAAATGTATGGCAGCTTTGATTCAATGCTAAGAAGTGCAGGAATGCACCTGGGAAACAAAACCCAGGGAAGAGTACACAATGGGGTGAGATACTAACAACAACAAAATGGAAAGGGACCTGGGGTAGTCATATCAGATGACCTAAAGGTGGGCAAGCAATGCGAGAGGGCAGCAAGAAGGGCTGAGGGGATACTGGGATGCATAGGGAGAGGCATCACCAGTAGAAAACAGGAAGTTATTATCCCTCTGTACAGACAGCTGGTGAGACCCCATCTGGAGTACTGCGTGCAGTTCTGGAGACCCAATCTCTGCAAAGACATAGACAGGATGGAAGCTGTCCAGAGGAAGGCACTAAAATGGTGCAGGGTCTGCACTGGAAGACATATGAAGAGAGACTTAAGGAGCTTAATATGTATAGCCTGAGGAAAGGAGGAGAGGGGACATGATAGAAACTTTCAGTACCTCAAGGGAATCAACAACAAAGTCCAAGAGGGTAGCATCTTTCAAAAAGAGGTGTGCAGGAACAAGGGGCACAATTTGAAGATAGAGGTGGGCGGCTCAGAGGTAATTTAAGTAAGTATTTTTCACAGAGGGTTGTGGATGCATGGAACGGCCTTCCGGAGGAGGTTGTGGAGTCAAAAACAGTGGTGGAATTCAAGCATGCATGGGACAGTCATAAGGCAATTCTAGGGGTGGGGGTAGGAAGAAGTAGGCTGCTGGTTAACTAGGATCTGCAGCTTATCCATTAGGTAGGGAAATGGGCAGACTGGGTGGGGCTGGTGTCCTTATTCGTCGTCAAATTCTATGTTTCTATGTTTCACAGAAAGAGTGGAGGATTGTGGAACAGTCTTCCTGAGGAGGTTATAGGGCAAACATAGTATGGAAATTCATGAATACATGAGACAGGCAGAAGACAACACTTTGAGAAGGAGGAGGTAGGTTGAAGATCAAATAGGATCTGGAGTCTATACAATAGATAGGAAATGGGCAGACTGAGTGGGCCAAGTGGTCTTCATCTGCCATCAAATTCTATGTTACTTTGTTTCTATATAAATATTATTACCCTTGATGGCCAAGTATTGAACAATGAGTCAACTGTAAACTGCCTGGCATGCATTTTGATGTTTCTTTATGTTTAAAAAACATTCAGATTACATAACTTCAACAATTCATTTCCAGCCAGGACAGTTATATAGACAAACATTTTCTGACAGCAGATACAAAGCAAGCAATTGTCCAGCAGAATGTGTGATTAATTTTAAAGTACAGATGGAGTATAATTGATAGTGTTCCTATTATAAGTTTAAATAACAGCACGTCTTTAAATACTGTAAAATAGGTCAGTTCACATTGTTGTTACCATGTCAGACCCATAAGTGCCTCAATGTTAATATTTTGCATTCGTTTTCTCAGGAACTAAATTCTAGATTTGTACAGATTAATTTATTAAGTAAAATACTGCCCACATGCCTACCATATTCTCTATCAGATGACTGTAAACTTGTAAGCAATAATATGAGAGTTAGATCATCTAGGAACTTTGCAATCCAGTTACCATTAAAACATACATTTATCTATTGGCCAGAGGTCTTTAATTAAATTCACCATGCACACATGTACAGCTAATCTTGCTACAGTGTAAGTGCTTTTGAGTGGTCCAATGCAGAGTGCTCTGCAAGGCTCAACAGTGCCACACTAATCATCAGGCAGGCTACTTATGATGCTGTTTTTTTTCGTGGGTGGAAATGTCCTCATAGTATTAGAAGAAAAAGCTGCATTAATCATGTGGCAGCTTTTTCTTTGATATGGAGGAACTCCACCCAGCAAACAGCTGATCGGTGACATCCAAATGCTCTCCTGCTTGCTTTTATGCTGCCCCCACCACCACCACTTCCATTATACAGTCCATCAGGGCTCACCTGTAGCCATGGTGCAGATCCTCAATCATTTATCCCCTTGGGGTGTTTTGCCCATGCCTGCATTGCAGGCTTCATTTTCTATTTAAATTGGTTACCTCCATTTCTTTGTAATTAAAGCTGACAACAGGGAGGCCGATCCAGGAGCCCCTTCCCGGTATTTACTTATTTTTATGATTCTGACACTGGGATGCCCACTCCCAGTGTCAGATGCTCCCCACTCCCACTCCCTTTTCCAGTAATTAAACCCAACAAAGGGGACCCAATCTCCATGTCAGTACTAGGGCCCCTCTTACCAGTACTGTGGGATACTGAAGCCCACTCCCAGTGTTCCAAAATGTTCCAGTAATCTGTCTCTGTATAAAAATGGTCCACCAACATCTTTTTCCTGCAAAAGAAAAAGGCCCTCATCGCCTCCTGTCCACCTCCCCATCCTGACCCTCCCAATGAACAACCCACCACCCCACCTCCCCCTGCCCAATACTTACCATCAAGGTCAACAGCTATTATCTTCTCTGGACCAGATAAAATCTGCACTCTTCAAAGCCGAATCATGAACTGAAGAATCAAGGTAAGTGCCGATAATGGCTGTCAAAGTTGTTTTCAACTTATGTTGATATCGTGGGTTTTTGTCAATATTGTTGCACCAAATTTCAACTGTTTTGGGACCCCACCATGAACTACTGGCATTCGTCATTTCATTACTGAGTCCCAAAAGGTGACTTTGCAGTTGCAGCAGAATCACCATTCGGATCGAGTAATGAAAGAACAGTGTCGTGTTCCTGAGGTGGGTCCCAAAAGCCCATGTTGAAAATTTGTGCAAAATGCCAAAACACTCCAGTTATTTACAGTCATTGAAATTTTCTAAGCATGCTAACAACTCTGACAATTTTAATATTTTCACTCCAAATTCACAACATTGCCATTTTTCCACACCCACTCATGAACAGTACAGCTACAGTTACTCACATCCTGCCCAAAATGTGTTTTCATACATATGGTACAGAATGGCACAGTGGCTGTGAAATGACAGTGGCACTCTTCATGAGGTGGGGTCCCAAATAGTCCATGCTGAAAATTTGGTGAAAAACTCCTAAAGATGGTTGAGTTACATGCTGGCATTTAAAATTTCCATGCACATGTGTAACTTTGGTCATTTTTAATATTCACTCCAGATGTTCAGCATAGCTATTTTAGGACACCACCTCATGAACAGTATAGCTGTCATTTTTCCCATCCTGCCCAAAACATGTTTTCACACCTGTGGCACAGAATGCAATTTTCCCATGGATTTAAAAATGTTCACCTATGGGTTTCATGAGGTGGGGTGACAAGAAGATTTTATTCAACATTTGGAGTGAAAATATGAAAATGACAAAGTTATGCCCATTCATTGCAATTTCAGTATGCACGCTCGTAACTGTGGAAATCTTCAATATTTTCACCCCAGATTTTCAACATAGCCTTCTTATTACTAAAGTTTTGTATGTCACAGCTGTCATTTTTCAAATGCTGTCCAAAATCTGTGTTGGCTCCTGTGGTGTGGAATGGCATTCTACTTTGCAAGACAAATTTAACAGTCCCAGAAATCCCAAATTTAAAAGTTTATTTTTCCTAGCTTCAGTGTGGTTGTTTGTACAGGGCAAGGGCAGGCTGGCAAAATAAATCTTTGACCTGTGCCATCCAGAAGAGAGAGAGACAGAAAGATTGCAGGGGCCCAAAATAAATTTAACAATCCCAGAAATCCCAAATAAAATGTTCTTTTTTTCCTGGCTTCAGTTTGGCTCTGTGTACAGGGTATGGCATGATGGCAAAATCCATCTTTGACTTGTGTCTTCCAGAGGAGGGAGAGGGAGAGAGAGAGAGAGAGACAGTGATTGCACAGTATGGCTGAGTGCACAGGGCAAGGGCAGGCTTGCAAAATAAATATTTGACTTGTGCCATCCAGAGGAGAGAAAGACACACTGGGAGGGATAAGAATTTAACAGTCCCAGAAATCCCAAATAAAATGTATTTGTTTTCCTGGCTTCATTGTGCTGTGTGTACAGGGCAAGGGTAGGCTGGCAAAATAAATTTTGACTTGAGCCATCCAGAGGAGAGAGAGAGAGAGAGAGAGAGAGAGAGATTGTGAGGGCAGGGGCCATGATAATTTAACAGTCCCAGAAATTCAAAATAAAAGTTTCTTTCTTTTCTGGCTTCAATGTGGCTGTGTGTACAGGACAAGGACAGGCTCGCTAAATAAATCTTTGACTTGTGCCACCCAGAGGAGAGAGAGAGAGAAAGAGACAGAGACAGAGACAGAGATTATGGGACCCACAAGAAATTTAACAGTCCCAGAAATCCCAAATACAAGTTTATTTTTTTTCACCTGGCTTCAGTGTGCCTTTGTGTACAGGGCAAGTGCAGTCTGGCAAAACAAATCTTTGACTTGTGCCATCCAGAGGACATAGAGAGAGAGTTTATGGATGTGGAGGGGCACAAGAAATATACAGTCCTCAAATCACAAATAAAAGTTTTCCTTGTTTACCCCACTTCAAAGTGACTGTGTGAACAGGGCAAGGACAGACTGGCAAAAGTAATCTTTGACTTCTGCCATCCAGAGGACAGAGAAAGACAGAGAGATGGGGGCTTTATCTCCTAACAATTAGTTGTTCTATTATATTTTCAAGCCTTGTGCATATGAGAGAGGAGCACAACAGGAGAGAAATGCTGTCTCATCTACCTTTTTAAAATTAACCCTCACTCTTCTTTATCTTGCTCAATCTGTCAGTAAGGTTGACTGTCAGTTGTGTTGCTATTATTATGTGTACTGAGGACTGAGGAGTGTTGTGGAGCAGGGATGTGGTCAGGATGAGCCGTGATGTAGTGGAGGGCCTTGCTTGGGGTCCAAACATGGCTGTGAGATTTAGAATCCTGATGACAGTAACCAATGCTGGGAGAACATAAGAAACACTGGGGCCCAGCTATTAAGAGAAGTTGAGCAAGCACAACCGAGATGTGCAGGCACAACCATAGACTTGCAGCTCCAGCAATATTCAACCAATGCAAATGAGCAACTCAAACGTGCTGCACAGAGGAGAAATAGTAATGTATGTGGCACAAGTACATAGGGGCCATTCCCATGAATAAGCAATGCAATGGGATATTCAGTCGAAAACACGATGCTAGTCAGGGCAACACACAGAATGCACCAGACAGACTTGAGCACATGAAAGGAGGCTCAAACACACACACAGCAGATGCTCAACACTGAGACAGGCAGTAATGGATGCAGGACCATTCCATATGGATACAGTAATAAGGAGTGTGAGGAGGAGGGAGGAATAGCAACCTGTCCTAGGAAGGGCCCGGTTGTGGTATGCCCAAAACAGACAGTACCGCGCCTGCCTCATTTTCAAGGACTATGGGAATGTCGAGATTGTGGGGCCGGTACTGGCTGAACAGGGCATTCTGAGGCAGCTCTGTGAGCTGTGCCATGATGTGTTGCAGGCACCCACCAGAAGGAGCCTTGCCATGTTGGTGGAGAACAAGGTGACAGCAGCGATGTGCCTGCTCACCATTGGCACCTTCCAGAAACCAACTGGGGTAACCACTGGGATCACCCAGTCAGCCACGCCCCACCTCCTCACACAGTTCCTCAACACCCTGCTGCTACATGCTTCGGAGTTCTTACAATTCCTGATCACACAGGCAGAGCATACAGCAAACATGCAGGACTTCACAGGGTGGCATGTATGCCAGGCATGATGAGGGCCATAGACTGCACCCACATGGCCATTTGCACATCACTTGGCTGGAAGGTGCCTACATGAATAGGAAGGGTATCCATCAGTCAACTGCCAGGTGGTGTGCAATGCCATGGGGAGCATCATCAATGTCTGCTCCACACACCCCAGGAGTGCATGACTCAATTAGCTGGCACAGCTCCAGTCTGTGCCAGAGATTTGAGCATGTGGAGATCCGCACGGGCACCTGTTAGGTGAGCATGGCATGGGGAGGGACGAGGTGGCAGTGCATGGATGGAGGCCCATGACACACAAAGCGGATGTGGGGAGGTGGCAGTACACAGCAGGGGTGAGGGGCAACAACCAATGCAGAGTGATAACTGTATCCCCATCCCACACAGGTGACAGCACCTACCTCCTGAGGCCATGGCTGCTCACCCTTCTGGCACCCATCCACAGCTCTGGAGGAGAGGTATAACAAGTCACACACCACTACATGCAGTGTCATTGAGCATGTGTTTGGCATGCTCAAGATGCATTTCCATTGCCCTAGACAGGTCACGTGGTGCACTACAGTACAGCCAGTGAAAACCTGTGGCCTATTCGGTCTGCTGCATGCTGCATAACACAGCCATTGACCATGGGATAGCTGTCCAGGTGGATGAGGGTGGCAGCAGTGAAGATGATGGAGAGGATGGGCCAGAAGGGGTGTGCAGCCACCCATGGGAAGGAGGGACCCCAGGTTTGCAGCCGTGCCAGGAGGCACCAGGCTACCATCACTCAGGAGCACTTTAGGGACCAGAGGTAAGGAATAGACACATCTACCATGCTTGCATGGATCTCCACCCCACCCACCCATCACAGGGGCACAAGGCACTCAGGGATGCATGCACCAGCAGTGGCGCACACACACAGCATGCATAGGGACTGCACAATCACACAGTCACATGCACACAGCACAGTGCAGAGGTATGGGCACACACACACACATATACACAAGCAGCAGGACGTGTCATGGATCAGAGTGAAGACACTGGCACACAGGCAGGGCTGGCACGGTGCTACCATCATCATGCCCATGTCACAAGGCCCAGCAGCACAGCATGCACACATGGAGGACATGCCACACACCACATGTGAACTGTGACATGCACAGGGCATCACTCACACATTTGTGCACTAGACAACAGCAGTCAGCGGATGATAGACAGCACACTCAGCAGGCCTACCATGCTGTGCCACAGCCACCATGGCCATGTGGGTGGCCCCACCCAAGCTGTGTGACAGCCACTGGCTGTGCAACACACCGGGGGTTCCAACACACTTGCAGGAGTGGAGGCCTGAGAATGCAACTGGGTCCTCACTGGGGTGAAAAGACAGGAAAAGAGATCAGCACCAGGGGTGTTGGAGATGGCCATGTTGGATTCCAGCATCAGCCATGTAGGGGTTACCAGACACTGTGTACGTGGTGGATGTGCACTGTGGGGAGTCCTATGCACACGGCCATGTCCAGTGGAAACCAGTGATGCAAATCTGGCTGTGATGGTACTGCCAATGCTGTCCAGTGATGCGATCATGGCCTCCCACAGCTGCTGGAGCTCACCAATGAGTTGTGCATGTCCACTGTCCTGACGCTCAGCCAACTGAGGCACCTCAAACCACAGTACTTGATCCCAGTCCCAAGTGCTGCTTGGTGCTCCACAGATGCCTGCAGCAGCCTGATGTGCCTGTCCAGCCTGTCAGCACCCTGCATATCCTGGGGAGGATGCAAACATGCTGAGGATGTTGTGGCATGCTGGTCAATGACCCACTCTGGTGGACACTGTTCAGTGGCCACACAGGGGTGGTGTATGTGGGCACACCGTGGCAGCCCCTGTGGCATGCTGCATGGTGGTCAATGCATCCCACCGCCACTGCCCAACTGGCTGCTGGTCCATCCCTGTGGCACCAGTGTCCACAGCAGTGCCCCAGCTGGTAACATTGGCAGTGCCACATGTCACTGTGCAGCCATGGTCAGGGTGCAGCTGCACAGGTGCCGTCCATGCCACCAGTGTCCACCACCACCTGTGTGTGGCCCTGTACCCTGGTAGCACCACCTGGTCTGTGCCATCCAGGATCAGTGTCATGTCATCATCTGAGTCAGATACACTGCCCAGCTGCATGCCCGAGACAAGCACAGACAGACCTCGCTGAGCAGTATGTCCAACATCGGTCATCATCATTGAGGTCCAATAGGTCCAGCAGTCCCACACTGTCCTGATGCAGATGATCCCTGTCCCAGATTCCTGTGGATGTGGATGGCAACCTTCTGGTCCAATGTTGGTGGTGGCATCCTGCACATACCCCAGAGGAGTTGTGGTGCTGGAAGACAAAAAGGCATTATCAGTGGTGGGGATGGCACTGTGCAGGCTGGGCCCTGGTCCCAGTGATGATGCCTGTGTGGCCCACCCATACTGGCATGCAGCAGTGCGCACACCCGAGCAGCAGCGACAGCAGGGCAGACATGACACCAATGCTGCCCATGACAGGCCAGCCATGTTGGATGGCAGGGGTGTATGACACAATTATGGCACATGACTGGCATGTGAGGCACCCTGCACAGTGCCATCAGCATTGGGGTGGAGTGTTGCAGAGGGTGGCCCAGTGGACCGCTTCACTGCTGCTGATGCACTGGGCATGCAGCACCAGGTGTCTGTGCAGCCATGCGACACACCCTGGAGCATGTGCTCCAGCCACAGTACAGTGGCCATGCAGCCATCCCACTGACCTGTGGTGCACAATGCCATGTAGTGGTTCATGTGCCATGCTTTGTTGCATGTCACACACACATGGGCCACACAGCACAGCATCTGTCATGCCTGCACAGTGCAGGCTGCTTCCCCCATGGGTGCCACACAGTGACTCACAGTGCAGCCAGAGGCACCCATCTGGAAATCTCCACCCAGGATGCCCTAAATGGTGGCATGGCTGATGGTCGCCACCACCAGCTCTTCTCTCACCAACAGTGCAGGGCGTTGCTGGGTCCCCACTCGTCCTGCTGTTTGACACCCTGATGACCACCACCTTCTCCTGGATGCCATGTCTGTCAGTCCCCACCTTCTTCTTGCACTCCTGTGCAGACCTCTGATTCCTCCCATGGGCATTTACAAGGTGGCCACCACATCCCACCTGGCTGACCATTGCAGCCTGGTGCCCATGGCCCCACTCAGCAGGGCCTCCTGTTGAGGTAGGCCTCAAGCAGGGCCTGCTGCCCTCCTTCATGAAATTGGGCCTGTGCTTCATGCAGACCCCTGCTTCTCCGCCTCCACGCCATCAACCTAAGACATGATGCTACCTGTGGACAATGAAGGAAATGCCCATCAGCGGCTTGAAGCCCAAACAGGAGCTGTGGTGCTTGGTCAGCATGGCCATCCCATTCCCTGTGTGTGCATCCCTTGCCTCAATGGCTACAATACTTGTCGGTGTCCTGTGCTGAGGCATGGCACTTTAAGGTGCAATGCATGCAAATGAGCTGTTGCACAACTGTTATGTGATGCAAATGAGCCCAATTGCACCATGCACTGCTTCATGAGGCTATTTGCATATGCCAGTTGAATATTGCGATATCGCACCTTGTGCATTGAAATGCACTGGAGATCTGTGCGGCAT
This sequence comes from Neoceratodus forsteri, assembly GCA_016271365.2. NCBI lineage: Eukaryota > Metazoa > Chordata > Ceratodontiformes > Ceratodontidae > Neoceratodus > Neoceratodus forsteri. The sequence goes on along the minus strand of CM057451.1, from coordinate 838,940,819 downwards.
GTCTGGCACATGTGCAGTGCACAGCTGGCGGTGCATGTGCAATTGGAGGAACCATGTCCAGTGTCCTATCACACAGCTGTGTGCACCTGTGCATGCTCCACCTTGTGCATGCTGTGCCGGCTCCTACTATGCATCTGGGTGCACCGCCTCCACCAGGGCCCATGGCGCAGTGGTGCAGTATGCACCATGCTGCTGACAGTGCACAGCTGGGGCTTGTGTGCCATTGTGCAGGGTCATGCATGTGCCTACAGGGTCACAGACTTGACCTCAGTGCTCCTGCCAGGCCATGCCACGGTGCGCATGTGTGTGTGTGTGATAGGCCACTACTGTGCATGTCAATCGCACATCTGCATGCTGCACGCTTTGTGTACAATAGCCCGCCATTGCACAAGGTAATAGAGCATTACTATGTGCATGCAGGTAGGCTACAGCACTTGCTTCACGACATGTAGATTCAGTGCGATATGAGGGTTTCTGGGAGATGTGAATGCCATGATGTGAATTGGTCAGAGGTTGAGATGTGCAACCTCATTATGCTGGCAGAGCCCTATGCACCTCAGCAGTTTGGGAATGCAGATCTTCAGGTGCTGTGGTCCCAGGTGAGGGACAGGGTGGTGGCAGGCCTTGAAAGCTGCACAGGTGTGCCTCTGATGGGACAGCAGTGTGGGCACCAGTATTGTGATCTTTGTCAAAGGGATCTGGGATGTCTAGGCAGGTCTCTGGCAGGGCCCATCAGGGTGCTGTGTCACAGCCAGGTACAGTAGGTGTCCACGAACACTGTGCATGCCATAGTGTCCTTGTACTGTGCTGCCAGGTGCACTGCATGTACAGCTGCCCCAGGGGCATTGTGCTGGTGGGTGCTGCATGATTGCAAGTGCACCTCTGTGGTGCATAGTGCTGTTGTCCAGGCACCAGGTCCCACTGCCAGGTGGTACCATCCCATGCAGTGCCAGCATTGTGCATGGGGTTGGGAGGTTCATGGCATACCATTCATGTCCATGTCTGTCTCTTTATTCCATTCACAGGACCAGAAGACTGCAGGAAGACCAGGGTGGCCACGGCCATGGATAGGCAGAGAGTGATGGGTTGCTCCTGGTGCACCGGTGCAGGGATGGCCAGGTAAGCATGTGCTGCATGTTGTATGTTCCATCTGTGGGCCTGTGTAGGGCACTGAGGTCCAGCTGTGGCACTGCTGTCATGCATGGCCACTGCATGTGTGGGTGCCTGCCCCGCAGCCAGCGCCTTGTTGAGCTGTGTGAGTGGGTACTATGCACGTGTCTTCTGTGTGCTGGTGTCACAGTGTTGCCCTGTTGGGATGAGGCAGTGCGCCATGCCCCCATGGTGTGTAATGACTGCAGGGTGTTTGCGGGCTGCCTCATGTGGCATGTGCCTGCACAGTGGTGTCCACTGCATTGCTGTGTGTGCATGTCACCTGGAGCAGCCTGGTCATCCCACTGTGGGTGTGTTGTGGTCGGTTGTTGCAGTCCTCCGGCACATGCCCTGGGGGTCCATCCACCGTGGTGCAATCGCTATCAGGTGCATATGGGTGGGTGGGCCTTGCCTCTTCATGGCATGTCACTTATCACCTGTTCCGTCCCTTCTCCTAGGTCTGGCCAGGCCTCAGGCCAGGAGAAATCATCCAACCCGACTGAGGGGGCCTCATCTTCATGCCCTGACTGATGTGCCAGAACATCCAACTGATGTCCATGCTGCTGTGGGTGGTGCAGTGCCAGCTGTTGGCTACACAGGCACTGAGCCATGAGGTGCAGAGGCTGATGGCAATGCTGAAGGTCCAGATGCGCTGATCCATGCACACAGCACTATTGTTCCCTGGTCGTCCCTCGCCCACCCTGCTTGCTCAGTCCTCCTTCCACACCTCTGTACCTTCACTAAGTCCCTGTCCCCTGCTTCCACTGTTGCCTTCCCATGTGTTTCTGCTTCCATTCCTGGGTGACCTGTTGGCACATCTTTGTTTTTGTTTGTCCAGTAAAGAGCTGTTATTTTTCTACAATGACTGTGTCTGTGTTTCTTTGCAGGTGGCACGTTGCGCTGTGCTGCAGGTGTCTATTTGTGTCCATTGGCATGTCCCCTGCTGTTCTCCTGAAGTGTCCCCTGGGTGATGCCCTTGTGTGCACTGGGCCTGTTTCATGTCCCTGTCTTCTCGTGGCCATGGTGTTGGGTCACACCCTACCCTGTGCACTGTTCTCCCTGCACCCCTGGCCTTGTCTACATGTGCTGCCCTTTCATCCACATGCTGTGCTGCTCCTGCCAGTGTGCCTGCAGTGCTGTGCCCTTGTTCTTGACAGGTTGCAGGTCATCTGCCCTGGTTCCCTGTGCCTCTCTCCCTTTTCTGCTGTCTTCTGTGCATGTGTGGTGTCCCTGGCACCATGGCAGTGCCACTGTCCACCGCGATTCTGCCTATTGGGGTTATGTTGCTGGTGCACTGGCAGTGGCCCATCCATGGACATGCCTTTGGGTGGGAGATTGGTATGCCTTGTGACTTGTATTGCTGTTGGTGGTCAGGCATCCTGTTTGAACCATTGCCCAGTGCTCTGCAGTACGTCCCAGCCAGTGTGCCCTTGTGGTTTGTGTCTGGCTGTGCTGGTGTGGCACTCTGCTCCTGTGCAGCCCTGCCTGTGCTCCCCTATTGCCTGTTGTGCTTGCTCAGCCTGCTGGCTTCTGCATCCTTGCTTGTTCCTGTGAACTCCTGGTTGTGCCAGCACATGTCTGGCTGCATGGCAGTGCAACATTACATATTCGGTGCTAAGCACCAGCACATGTCGGTGGCACATCGCCTGAATATGGCATCTGTTTTCACCATGCACATCTGTATTGCACTGCACATTCCATTGCACACCTCCTGGGTATTTCTGATATTTGGGCCAGCAGGTACAACAGCAAAACATAGCATGTGTAACTGCATACCAATGCCGAACTTTGGCATTGACAAATGCTTCTATGGAGCAGCAAAAGCTTAAAATAATTGTCTTCCTGTCTGAAAGAATTTTCTGATCCTAAATCTTTTGCTGTTTCATGAAAATGTACTTCAAAGAACTATGTGAAGCCTATGGCCATGTATAATATTATCTGCATAGCACTGTTTATGTATTTGTTGCTTGTTAAATAATCACAGTATTTTATCTGCACTACTTATTGTAAATGTATTTATTTATTGACCCGGTCATGCTTGTACAAGGAGCTTGCTCCAGTTCACTTATCCAGTAAACAATAAAACAAATAATGTGCAACCACATGCCATGCACACAGTACTCTCATGCTCACAACTATGGTTGCATGTCATCACAGGGGACTAAGGGGTGGTCCACAGATGGTTTAAATCTTTTCTGCAGGGTAGGACTCAGAGAGTAGTGTCGGGATTTATTCCCGACCTCTCGCTGTCTACACTGTGGAGTGCCACAGGGTTCAGTGTTGTCCCCATGCTATTTGTGGTGTATATGCTCCATTAGGGGACATTATAAGACATTTTGGTTTGAGTTTCCATTGCTATGCCAATGATTCTCAACTCTATATGTCTTTGTGCCCGAGCAGAAGTCTGAGTCAAGTACATTGTTTAACAACTGCCTCCAGGAGATACAGAACTGATGAGTGCTAATTGGCTGAGGTTGAACCCAGGAAAAAGAGAGGTATTGGTGGTGGAACCGTGGGGTAAGCATATCAAGTCCATAGGCATGGGAAAACTCTCAGGTTTATTTCTGGAGGAACCCCGCCATGGCATCTGGTCAGGTGCGTAACCTTGTGTTATATTTGACGAGGGCTTGACCCTGAGGGCACAGGTGTCAGCCGTAGTCAAATCATCCTTTTTCACCTAAGGAATATAGCACGGGTGAAACACTTGATTCCATCAGAGGACCTTCCTACCCTGGTCCACGCCTTTGTGTCCAATCGCCTTGATTATTGCAACACCCTTTATCTAGGGTTGCTGAGAGGGATATCTGTCACTTACAGCTGGTGCAAAAGCGGCAGCTAGGTTGTTGACTGGAAGCCCGAGGTCCAACCATATAACACCTGTAGCTTCGCGAATTGCACTGGCTGCCTGTACAGTGGCAGATCACTTTCAAGGTCATGTTGATGACCTATAAAGCCCTACATGGTTTGGGACCTCGCTACCTGAAAGAACTCCTGACTTCTTACTGTCCCTCCCGCCTCCCCTCTGATCCTCTGGTGAGGGATTGCTGGAGATTCCAGGGTAACCTTAAAAACATCTGGTGGAAGAACATTTGCCTTTATGGTCCCTACCCTGTGGAATTTCTACCTTGCCAGATACGCACTGTTTGACTGTGGAGAGCTTTAAAAAGCTTTAAATACCTTCCTTTTAACCAAGTATTTTTTAGTAATTTAAATTATACTGGATTGTTTTTGAATTTGATGTTGTTTATAGTTGTGGTTTTGATTTGTATGACTGATATTGTAAAGGCGCCTGAGCTTTGGAAGGCGCCTGAAAGAAATAAAATTGACTTACTTACTTACTTACATGTGGTTGACATCAGGTTTATTCCTTGATGGCATACTGTTCACTACCTCAGACCAGGTGCGTAACCTTGATGTTATTTTTATGATTGTCTGACACTAAAATCCCTAGTATCAGCCATTGTCAAATCCTCCTTTACCATCTGAGGAATATCGCCCGGTGAAACACCTGATTCCTCCTGATGATCTTCCAAAGTTGGTCCATGTCTATCACTACCCACCTTGACTACTGCAATTCCTCATCTTAGGGCAACCAGGGTTGATATCCACTGCTTGCAGCTGGTGCAGAATGCAGCGGCCAGGCTTCTGACTGGGACTTCCAGGTACAGTCATATTCTGCCTGTACTCTGAGAACTGCACTGTGGCAGATCACCTTAAGGTTGGTTGCTAACCTTTAAAGCCATACATGATCAGGGACCTGGTTACCTGCAAGACCTCCTGGTACCCTACTGCCCCTCCATCCCTCTGATCCACCAACGAAGGATTGCTAGAGATTCCCAGGGTACAATTGAAGACATCTGGTGCCCGTATTTCTTTATGGCTCCAACCCTGTGGAATTTTCTACCTCATTGGTTAAGAGAATGCCTGTCTGTCAATAGATTTAAAATTGAGTTCAAAACTTTTTATTTAGCCTAGCCTTCCTAATTATAGTTAATATATTTTATTGGTTCTGTTTTAGCTTAATATTTATATTTGTTTTATTTATTTCTATGTACAGCACTTTGGTTTTGAAAAGTACAAAAAAATAACATTTGATTGATTGACATACTGTACTCCAGTGTAGCTTCACTTGTCTCTATTTGCCAGGTCAATGCAGTCATTGCTTTCCCACTATTGTTTGCTCCATGTGCATATTCTGCTCTGATTTTTGGACTTTGGGTGTTACTTTGACCCTGGTTTTATGTATTGAACAGTATTTTGCACCTTGTTGTTCTGTGCTATTTCTGTACTGTATATTCAGTCTGTTTTGTGTTAATGCTGTCTTTGTGTGCATCTTCCAAATATAGTATTCCCCATGATGAGAGACAGAGACAGAGACAGAGAGAGAGAGAGAAAGAGAGAGCAGCCACTAGCTTCCTTAAATCAAGGAGGTAATTTAATAGACTACACTGAATTGAATTATGAATTTTTGGGCCTGTGTAAGTAAGTAGTTTTGATTCTCTGCTTTTGGGGTTGACTTTTCTTAGTTTAACTTTTATTTGCCAGGGAGGAACTCTAGCTGGGAGATATTTACAGTCATTTGTGACTAGACCTGTTACTTAACCTCTGTGAAATAGGTGTCTGAAAGGAAGGAAGGCACCCTGGGTGCAGGCGTGAGTTGTAGTTGATTGTTTCTGAGGGCACAGGTTTACTCCCACCCACCCTGCCCCTCACCCCCTGCCCCAAGCACAAAGCTTCCATTATATCAGGGTTCTGACATCACTTCCCAAAATTGCTAACAACATACACCTGTTCATATCCTTAAAGACACAGCATACTGAATAGGGATAGAGACACTCACAAGCTTCCACACACTAAAACAAGAAAAAAAGGAAAACATCTGAAACAGGAAGGAGACAGACGTGTGGGGAGTGGTGCAATGCACTGGCTGTGGAGCAGCAGTCTCTGGGAGACATTCTGAAGACTGCGTTGTTGCCCTATTTGCAGGCACCTCTGGTCTGAGGAGGAGGTTGTTTGTCTCCATGCTGACCTGGAAAGGATTCATGAAACCTGTTCCCCACCCAGGGACTACCCAGGCCACTGCCACTGCCTCAGAGGCTGCCAAGAAAGATGAGTGGTTGACCACGATGTGCTCAGGAGGGTGAGAGGAGAACAGAGGCACATCCTCCAGTTGTGCCTTCCACAATTTATTCACCATTCTGGCAGAGTATGGTTCCTCTATGGAGGCACCCTGTAGTGAGACCAAGGAGGATTCTGGGAACCTCCACAATGGAGACCAACAGGAGGGTGGCACAGAATTCCACAGGGAAGGAAACAACCCTGGTGGGGGACTCCAATTGTTAGGGGTTGAACTGGGGAGGGGGGCAAAGGGAGGTAAAGTGCTTGCCCAATGCCATGGCTTGAGGGACAGGAAATGAATCCTCAGGATCATGTGAGCAGCTGCAAGGGGAGTGAGCTGAATGTCATTATCCACCTAGGGAAAAATTACCTGGCTGAGAATGGGATTAGAGCAGTGCAACCGGAGTTTGTGGAGTTGAGGAGGGGCCTAGACAAGTAGCATACAGGTAACTCTCTCAGAAGTGCTATCTGTCTATGGTATGGATGAGGCTAAGGTACTCCACACCATGGGATTCAATGACTGGTTGAAAACTGGTGCAGAGCTCATGGATTTGGCTTCATTAGGGACTGGAACTCCACCAGGAGGATGCAGGCCTATACTGGTGCAATGGTCTTCATCTGTCCAGGAGGGCAACTAGAATTTAGGTGATAGGTTTAAATGCTTCATTGGCAAGCATTTAAACTAGCCAAGGGGAGGCACAGAAAGGAGAAGGGAAACTTGCCCTCCAAAACTCAGGGTAGTTAATGAGGTAAACACCAAAATAGAGCCTTTGATAGGGAGAAGGGCAGGGTAAATGGAGAGAAAGACAAAGGTAGTAAGGACAGGGATGGGGCAAAAGAAATAAGATCATAAAAAATGGAGAGTAATGAGTACCAATGCCCATAGTCTAGGTAAAAACCTCCCAAAATGGTGGCCTTGATGGAAGAGGGATACCTGGATATCATGGCAGTCACAGAAACATGGTACACAGAGAACCATGACTGAGATGTCAACATAGCAGGGTAAACAGTCTACAGGAGGGACAGGGAGGGTAGCAGAGGAGGAGGAGTAGCTCCATATGTAAGGGAAGGGATCAAAGCCATAGAACTAAAGGGTAAACAGGGAGGAGAGGCGGCACTGTGGGTCACCCTAGAGACTGGAAATGGCACTAATAACCACACAGGTTGCATACAGACCCCAGTCTCAGGGGAGGAAATGGACAAGGAAATGATAGATGGCATCCTTAGGATGGCAGAGAAAGGGAGATATTGCTGATGGGGGACCTGAATATGCCAGATGTTAACTGGAGCACCTTTGCTGCAGCCACATCCAAGAGCAGGGCCATTCTCGATGTCCTACAGGGGCATACCTTAGACAGCTAGTTTTGGAACCCACTCAGGAGGGAGCAATTTTAGACCTGGTACCTCAAATGAGGACAGAAAGAGGATTTCAGATCTATAAGTGGGTAGCTATGTGAACAAGTGACCATCAAACAGTGTGGTTTACAAAACTTAGCTGTAGAGTCAAGCCATACAAAAGTGAAGGTACTGGACTTCAGAAGTGCTGATTTTGTCAAAATGGGAGAGTGCCTCAGAAAAGCACTAGCAAAAAGGCAAGAAGGTGAGGTGGTGCAACAGTGGGGAAACATCAAACTGCTACAGAAGCAACAAGCCTTTGTGTGAAGCAAATGAACAAATCAATATGAAAGAAAGAAACTCTATAGTTCTCAAAAGAAATGGCAGGAAGGTTAGGAGAAAAGATAGCATTTAGGAAGTATAAGGAAACACAGAAGGAGCAGGACAGAGAACTGTACAAGTTAAAGCAGAAGGAAGAGGGGAAGCCAGTCAGAATAGCAAAGGCCCAAACTGAGGAAAGGATAGCCAGTTTGGTTAAGAAGGGGGGTAAAACCTTTTATAGTTACATTAGGGATCAAAGAAAGACTAAGGCATGGATACTGAGGTTGAATTAAGAGGAGGGTGGGTGCAGAGAGCAACAGTGAAAAGCGGGATACTGAATGAATACTCTGCTCAGTAGTCACAATGGAAGAGCAGGAGGAGATACCTAATCCAGTCAATAGAAGCACTCTGGATAGGGGGATGATATTAGTCCTTTTACAGAAGAAAGGGTTCTGAAAGAACTCCAAAATTGAAGGTGGATAAAGCAATGGGGCCTGATGGGATTCACCCAGATTTCTAAAAACTCTAAGGGAAAACTAATAACACCGCTGATTATCCTTTTAATAAATCATGGGAAATGGTGTGGTACCTGAGGACTGGAGGAGGGCAGATGTGATTCCCCTTCACAAAAGTTGGAGCAAGACAGAGGCAGGAAACTACAGACCTGTCAGTTTGACCTCAGTGGTAGGGAAAATGATAGAATTACTTTGAAGGAAAGAATTGTTGAGTACCTAGAGGCCAGTGGGGCACAGGACCCAAGGCAGCATGGATTCACAGCAAGAAGTTCATGTCAGACAAAACTGATTGATTTCTTTGACTGGGTGAACAAAGTGGTAGACCAGGGAGGGGCTGTGGACATGGCCTACCTAGACTTTAGCAAGGCATTTGGCACAGTCCTGTACAAAGATTAATAAACAAATTAGCCAGCCTGGGAGTGGGTCGTAGGGTGGTAGTCTGGGTAAAGATTGGTTGGACAATAGTACACAGATGGTAATAGTAAATGTAATACACAGTGAAGAAAGGGGTTTACTAGAGGGTACTGCAGGGTTCACTACTGGGGCTGGTGCTTTTAATGTCTTTATAAGCGACATTGCAGAGGGACTGAAGGAAAAGTATGTCTTTGTAGATGACACAAAAATCTGCAACAGGGTTGATATGCAAGGTGGGGTGGAAAGGATGAAAAGGACTTGTCAAGGTTGGAGGAATGGTCAAATGTATGGTAGCTTAGATTCAATGCAAAGAAGTACAACGTAATGCATCTGGGAAGTAAAACCCAGGGAAGAGTATACAGTGGGGGGGTGTGGAATACTAACAACAACAAAATGGAAAGGGACCTGGGGTAGTCATATCAGATGACTTAAAGGTGTGCGCAATGTGAGAAGGCAGTAAGGAGGGCTGGGGGATACTGAGATGCATAGGGAGAGGCATCACCAGTAGAGAACAGGAAGTTATTGTCCCTCTGTATAGACAGTGAGTAAGACCACATCTGGAGTACTGTGTACAGTTCTGAGACCCATCTCCACAAAGACATAGACAGGGTGGAGGCTGTCCAGAGGAGGAAATCAAAATGGTGCAGGGTCTGCACCAGAAGACATATGAAGAAAGACTAAAGGAGATTAAGATGTATAGCCCTCGAGGAAAGGAGAGAGGAGGCACATGATAGAAACTTTCAAATACCTCAAAGTAATCAACAAAGTCCAAGAAGGTAGCATCTTTCAGAAAAAAAGATGTGCAAGAACAAAGGGACACAATTTGAAGTTAGAGGGGATGGCTCAGAGGTAAAGTGAGGAAGTATTTCTGCACAGAGAGGTTGTAGATGCATGGAACAGCCTTCCTGAGGAGGTTATAGAGTTAAAAACCGGGGAATTCTAGAGTGCATGGGACAGACATAAGGCAATTCTAGTGGGGGGTAGATGAAGTAGGCTGTTGGTTAACTAGGATCTGCAGCTTATCCTTTAGGTAGGGAAATGGGCAGACTAAGGTGGGCCAAGCGGTCCTTATCTACCATCACATTCTATGTTTCTATGGCTGGAACTAGTTCATGGTGCTGTTTGCTTTTTGAGTCCTGGTTAGTGCAGTTAATGAAAATGCGGCCCCAATTTTTAAGGACAACACTTGATCTTGTGATACAGACCAGAAGTAAAGACTGTGAACCCAAATTGTTACTGGAGATAGAAGCAAATTTGAACATGGACCTTCAGAAAAAATGCATTGACTTTTTATTCATTTTACCACTCAGCCTTAGAGGAATTATCCATTTCTAAGATGGATGGGGCTATTCCATGAGTACTCATGACCACAGCTTTTTTCTTCCTCAATTTCTTGCAAATGTCTCATTGCCCTAGTAGCAGGTTCATAATGCTGAATTTTGAAACATTCATCTGCTTGTCTGCTCCTGACCTAGGAACGGTAGCAATTTGTTTAACAGATAGTTTTCTATCAGTGGAATAATTTGTTAGAACAAAACTATGCATTGTGTTCTTCAGGAGACATTACAATATTTAAAAGCTTTATGGTTCTTGACCTTTTCAGTTCTATGTGATTGAGTTGCACAGAGCTTTCTCAGCAGCCAGCACACTGCATATAGTAAATTTAGATGTAAAAGAAACCTGTACTATTCTTCAGCCTCCTGCCTTATTGTTTCCAAGAAGTGATTAAGATGGAGAAGTAGCTAATTAAAAGTTCCAGTACTGGCATTCAGCAAACATTTAAGCTTTATACTGACAATTTGTGATAAATGAAAGGCTAATGCTCTTTGATGGCATAGAGGTGACTGTGGAGTTTATGGTGAGAAACGGTTAAACTTGTCACTATTTCTTCTTTTTATTTTATTTAGTTACTGGGCTTCTGAATTTGAACTTTACCTCTAAAAGTTTCACAATTCTATGCTAGAGAAGAACTAGGCTGTCGAATAATTGGACACATTTTGTGTAATGAGAATGGGGATTAAGGCCTACAAACTGAGAAGGATGCTGGTGTAGGCTCACTTATACAGGCACACACATCCGTCAAAAAGGTCATAAAGACAAATGTGTATGGACATTTCTCAGACTTATTACATATGTCAACTAACATGTATGATTTAGTATCCTGTTTTGCTCAATATGTTTGCAAGGTGCTGATTAATTCATTTGGGTTGGGGGATGAACTCATCCAGACCTTCAGATACTTTTTCTTGACTGCAGGAGTAGAGCACATTCCAATGAAGTTTTATGTTTAAGTTAAATCTATAACCTCTGAGAAAACCATTTTTTAAATGCATAGAAGTCTCCAATTTGTAGCAAAGCATCAGTTTTGGATCAGTGGGGCAGACAGCAATGAACTACTAGGCTGCATGCTTGTTTTATGTAGAAGATGGTGTCAGTGTTTTGTGAACAATGAAGAAATCCTCAGTCAATTCAATAAGTGTAGTTTTAAACTTTATTTAATGCCATATAACACTTTCATTCACCAAAGAAAACTATAAGGTCAAATTATTTTGATAATAGTTTTGTTTAGCAGACCAAACTGTTATTTGCTATGAAAAACATTTTTGTCTTGTTTTACCTTGTAATTTTTAATAGAAGTTTTTCTCTGGCCCACAAGTCAGATCTCTTCTAGGGCTGTGTGAAATTAAACTTCCAAAGGCAGAATTTTGGCAAAAGCCTGAATTTTACAAAATTTCAGAATGCACTTTGGCACCTTTCATAGAAATTCTGACTTAGAACAGTGGACTAAATGTATGAATTGTGGATTATTGCAATAAACTGCAGAAAAATGCTGCAGAACTGATCACTGTCAGTGGTCAATTCTACAGATTTTTTCCACACAGTTTAATACATTTATCTGCACTTAAATACATTCTACAGTTCAGTGTGAACTGCAGAATGAATATATGAATTGGGAATTAATGAATTATACTGCAGAAAGAAATTCTGCAGAACTAATCACTGAACTGCGGAAATATTACATCTATTGCGAATAATCCATTAAACTGCAGAATAAAATTCCTCAGAACTGTCATTCTGCAGTTTATGTGTATTATTCTTCAGTTCAGACAAAACATTTTGTAGAACAGAATGAAAATCCACCAAACACATTCAGAACTAAAATGGTGCAGGGACTGCATCAGAAAACATATGAGGACAGATTAACGGAACTCAATATGTATACCCAGCCTAGAGCAAAGGAGGGAGAGAGATGATATGATTGAAACATTCAAACACCTTAAGGGCATTAACAAGGTGAAAGAGTCTAACATGTTTCAATATAAGAAAAATAGCAGGACAAGAGGACACAGCATGAGATTAGAGGAGGCCAATTAAGGGGTAATGTGAGGAAGTTCTTTTCACAGAAGGGTGGTGGATGCATGGAACTGCCTACCTCAGGAAGTGTGGATATGACTACAGTGCAGGGCTTCAAACAGGCATGGTATAGGCATAAGGGAGCATACAGATGAGTATGAATAGATAGGCCATTGACAGAGCAAAAGGCCTATGGCATATCATAAGGTAGAAAAGAAGTGGCAGACTGGATGGGCCTTGAGGTCCATATCTACCACCAACTTCTGTGTTTCTATGTTTCTATGTTTCTAAGTTTCTATGTTTCTATGTTTTCACGTTTCTATGTTTCTAAAAGATTCTGATCTTGTCAGTGGTGGAGTTTGGAAAATTTTGTGAAATTTAGAAATATTCTCAAATGATCCACAAAAGCAAAATTCATTACTTTCTCCCAGCTCTAACATCTTCTTGACTACAGTGCCCAGCCTTTAATCTTCTCAGGGACTTGCAACTAACCGTCACTTAAAAGGACCATTATATGGGGTGTGCTACCCTGTTGGCCATGCACAAATCTGTGTGTGTGCTGGTGTCACCATGCTGACCCTAGCTAGTCTATCCCAGTTTTCTCTCCATGGATGCAGGTGTACAATGACTTGCACCCATGTGTGCAACTATATACATGCAAGCATTGTGTCTGGTGGCTGCCCCTATCCTACCATATGCAATTCCTTTGTGCTGCCACCTGTACTTTTACCAGGATGCAGTACTGTAGCATGTCAAAGTGCCCCCAAGTGAGAGAGATGTCCATAGAATATGCGATCCTCCCTCCCAAGCTGTCCCTAAGTGACTTGAGTCTGTTCCCTCCTCCATGAGTCACTGGCAAAGCAGGAGGTGGCGCTATTACTGCTCTATTAGAGCAGTACTATAATTTACACTTTTTCTCTTTTTACATCTCTCAATTGCTCATTCTCTCTCTCTGTATGTATGTATGTGTAGCTATCGATATATATATATATATATATATGATAACCCACTCTAGGGTGTGCGGTCGTTTTGATATACGCATGCCTTGGTGTGCATTGTCATGCACAAGGCCACAGCACTCATTCAACCACCCAAGGTGTACGCCTTTCAGAGCACCACCACACACCCTAGAGTGGGTTATTCATCTTACAAATGGCCACAATATTTGTGCAGGAGGGGCAAAAGTAGCCCCAGTCCGCACAAATAAATGTTTAAATTACACTAGGCTACCTGGTTGATCTTTCCATAATTGTAGTAGGTTTGAAGTTAAAGGTGATTTGGTTGAGCGTGCCATGATTTTTAATTAAAAATGTATCTGGTTGATCCAGTAATTTTAGAATCTGCTACACTCCAGTCACTTTCAGTTTTGTCACTGTGCTCATGCTGTAAGGTGATCAGTGGTTTAAATTGTGGTTAAGGACCAGTTGGCAGAGTTTTTAAAACAAAGAATTTAATGTCTAAAATATGTAAATTCAGTCTTTATCTTGTGGTTATTTATCTTTTGTTAAGGAAGCTGTGGACTGTAAAGAGAGCTCAGTGAGCAAGTAATTCTTTGCTGTACTGTAACGTGACCAAGTGGTTTTAATGTCAGTTAAGGACGTGCTGGCAGAGCTTGAAAATAAGCTTTTATCTCCCCAAAGTATTTAAACTCCTTTTGGTATTTTAAGGTTATTCACTCATGTTTCTGTACTGGAAGCTACCAACTGTAGAGCACAGAGAGAGTGTGAGTCAGCAGCTTCAGAAGGTAGACGCAAGTGTGGTGTGTGTGCTATAGCAATGCTCACTCACCTGCGCCTACCTTCTGAAACCGGCCGACTACCACTTTCTGCACTCTACAGTTGGCAGATTCCAGTGCAGAAACATCAGTGAATAAACTTAAAATAACAAAAGGAGTTTAAATACTTTTGGGAGATAGTTTATTTTCAAGTGCTGCCAGCACATCCTTAACTAACATTAAAACCACTCTGTCACGCCACAGTACAGCAACAACAACTCACTGACTTAAGTCTCTACAGTCAGAGGCTTTTTTATAAATGTTAAGAACTGTAACATAATAAACAGGGTTTATATGGATTTTGGAAACAATTAGCCTTGTTTTAAACCTGTGCCAGCATGTCCTTTGCCATTAGTAACACCACTCGGCCACTGTGTGCTACAACAAGAAACATGAAAGTGATTCCACCATGAGACATTCTGAAAATGGCAGGATCAACCAGATAAGTTTTTTTAAGTGATTATTTTGTTTAAAAATTATGGCAGGGTCACCAGATAATTGTAAATAGTGTGGGGCAGGTATATAGATTTAAGGCTGTGGGTGGCAGCATGTGCGCGGTGTGTGTCTGTCTGTCTGTGCCAGGATTGAGTGATCACACATGGCTGGAAAGTAGTTCAGGCATGTGGTTATACTGGGAGGCATGCAGTCATTGTGGAATAATTCACAGTCATGTGACATGTTTTATCCAATCAACAAACTGGATTTTCAGTAATTTTTCGCACCCATTTTATATATATATATATATTATGGTAGCACGGTAGTGCTACCATAGTTAGGGTTGAGGAGCCATTTCCATGTTAAACCCAAAATCTTGCACCTTAATAACTTTGCAACTGTTTGATGGATTTGCCTGAAATTTGGAAAGTATGATCAAGATCCATAGGCCTTGGGATCTGCCAAGTTTCGTACTGATCGGATATACGATTGCGGATTATTAAGCGTGATCTGTGCATGCGTTTACGCTTTTCTGGAATTCTATGGTCGGCGTACAGGTCATCACGGTTTTGCTGATTGGCCCAAAATCTTCAGGAAACATGCAGGCAGGGTCCCGGTGTGCCTTTCAAGATTTGGTGAAAAATATTAAACGGTTCAAAAGTTATTCAAAAACAGTTTCCCATTATAAGTCAATGTGAAAGTTAACAAAAGTTCGACAGTGTCGCGAAATGCATTTTACTTTCGCAAATGGGCCTGTTACTTTTCAGAATCCGCCATTTTGTTTTCAGTTGGTGATCAGAAAATGGTTGGCATTTAAATTTGAGACCCTCTAGCAACGTAATTATTTTGTATTTAGCTATTCGGCCCTGAGGATGCTTGCCATGTCTTTATTTTGTGGTAAAACACCCCAGAAATATGTTTTTCAAATTTCTGGAAAAATACTTTCATAAAACTACTTTCGTGCTCATGAAAGTGTCAAACTTTTTGTGAAAGCTTTATGAATTGCGACAGTAATTTTCTAGTCTGTGGAAAATGACAGCAATTCTTTGGCACTGCACTGCAAAATAACCGTTGGGAGTTTTGGGCTGAAATTTGGAGGGATGCAGCTGACATCTCACAGATGTGCCTTTCAGTGTTGTATTGAAAAATATTACACAGCGCAAAGTTATGGCACTCCAAAGTTGACAGTTTTTCCCATAGGATAACATTACGTCAAGCATACAGGAATCCTTTGGCACCTTGCTGCAAAATAATGGTTTGGTTTTTTCCTGAAATTTGGAGGGAAGACAGCCAACAGTACACAGATGTGCCTTTCCATAGTTTGGTGAAAAATATCACATGGCGGCAAAGTTACGGCACTCCAAAATTGATGGTTTTTCCCATAGGATAACATTACGGCACCCGACACTTAACAGAAATCATTTGGAGCCCTGCTGCAAAATAACGGTTTGGTCTTTTTTCCTGAAATTGAGGAAGACAGCCAACAGCCCACAGATGTGCTTTTCAGTAGTTTGGTGAAAAAACATTACAGGAGGCAAAGTTATGGCGCCCCGAACTTTTCTTTTTTCCCATAGGATAACATTACGGTGTTCGCCTTTCAGGGCCCGTATCTCGAAACGGTGAGATACGGACTTTTGTCGAAAACTTCTTAGCCCCATGATGGGGCTAAGATTCAAAGTAACCAGGACAGTTGTAAATAATATGACTTTTAAATTTTTTTCATCTTCACGGTTCCTGAGATATAATGTATTTAGTATTCCAAGATCTCATTTTCCTCGCCGATACTCATTATTTTGCATACATTAGTTGTACTCACTGTCTTTCTCAATGCAGGTTTTGGGAAAACCAGCCTGTGTACATTACTGTTACTGTGCCCTTTCACTTGCGATCCGCTACCCGTTCACTTACCATTGACGTCTGCGCACCATGTGCCATCCTTTGCGCTTTCATTTGCGCTATGCTTTCTGTTATTTTTTGCCATTTCTGTCTACAGTACTGTTTATCTTACTGTTTCACTTTACATCACCATGCCCATTGACATTTCTGTTTGCAGGCACCATGTTACATATGTGACAACACATCACGGGCAGACCATTCCCCGCTCACGCCACCATGTGCGCCACCCTTTCTGTTCTCATTCGTACTTGTGTTACCATGTGCACCACTGTTAGCATTTCTGTTTGCGTTGCTGTCCCTGTTAGTATGCCACAACACATCATGTGGCGGGCCCCGTGTCTCCGCTGCATTGCATTATTCTACTATTTCTGCTATCATTCTCAAAAGAAGGAATTGAGGCAAACTCCATTAATGCATTAGTTAGGGTTGTTCCACGAGTGAGAGGAATTAGCAGTTGTTGAAAACCCTTGGACCGCTTCACCCCTACCTGCCTCCAGGTTGGGCATTGGGATTGTGGGTCCAACTCTCACCCCATTCTCCTATACTTCTGCTGCTTTACACATGTCATGGGGTGAGAGTTAGGGCTGATGATCCCAATGCGCACCCCAATGCCAGTTGGGGGTGGGTGGGGTTCAAGGGGTTTTCAACCCTAACAGCTAATTTCTCACTTTTGTCGCTGTGGAACAACCCTAACTAATGCATTAAAAGGAGTTTTTGCCTCTAATATATATATATATATATGTATAAAATAAAGGATGTGGTAGTGTGATGTGAGAATTCAATGCACACTAGAGATGCAGGATGCTCCATGTGTAGGAAGCAGAGATAGTACAGTACAGGAGAATGGGGTGAGTGTTAGGGCTGACAACTCCAAGGAACACCCCAATGCCTGTTGGTGCATGGAGGGTGCTGGTGGGGTATTAGGTTGCAAACCCTAACACCACATTTCCCAACTTTTGATGGTGGGAACCCTAAGTGATGCATTAAGGAGGTATCCCGTGATAATAGCGCTGACAAAATAGCGAATGACAAAATAGCGACTGCAAAATAGCGACTGACACATAATAGCGACTCAGAATAAAAGTGTTCAGAATATGTAATTCTCTGATGAAATCAAAGAGCGTGGTGTTAGAATATTTAAGATGGGGTGGGCACAGCCCCTCACATATCTATCAAGTTTTCATGCCAGGAACAACAGTCAAACGAACAGGTAGGAGTAGCTGTTATTGGCAGTGGAAGTCGCTATTTTGACATTCACTGTTTTGTCAGTGCTATTATCACATGGAACCATTAAGGAAGTTTTTGCAAAGAATCTCCTTACTTTTTGAGAATGTATAATCATACTCTTATTTGCCCTGCACTGCCAAACATCAATAATTCATCACAGATTGTAATGGTATCCTTATTTCCGTGTGGCAGTGCAGGGCCCCCAGGTCCTGAGCTGTCACCACTCCAAAATAGTATGCATTTTTCATGTGGGCTCCATATGTGTGTAATATATATATATATATATATATATTTTTTCTTTGCAAAACACTTCATTAATGCATCAGTTAGGTGGATACCACAGTGACAAAAAGGAAATTAGGCATTAAGGTTTCCAACCCTAATGCTCCCCACTCCACAGGGATCCACTCTCAACCACCCAACCCTTATCCCTCTACCTCTCCACATACCAACAGTGTATTGAGGTGTACCATGGGGTTATATGTTTTCCAACTCTCACCCCATACAACATGTAGACATGCTACACATTACAGTATAATACAATGGGGTGAGATTTAGACCTTATAGCTTCCCATGGCACACCACGATGCCTGTTGGTGTGGAGAATGGGAGATGGGGCTGTGTGTGTAGGGTTGAGATCCTGGTGGGGGTGCTAGGTTGGAAACCCTAACACCTAATTTCCTGCTTTTGTCACTGTGGTATCCACCCTACCTGATGCATTAATGCAGTTTTTGCAATGAATTCCCTTCTTTTCAGATAGTATAATTGTATCATCATTTTACTTGGGGAGCATAGGGTCAGAACCATCCAGATAGTACAACAGTGTCCATGTGTCATGGGGAGTGCAGGATCCCTCCATCAAGATAGTACAATAGCATCCATTTGTCATGGTGGGAGCGCAGTGTCCAAGGAGCTCAGAGTCCATCTCTCCATCGAGATAGTACAACAGAATCCATATGATACAGTGGGAGCCAGGGTCCTTCAGACCCTGTGTTTCCATCCTTCATCCAGATAGTACAACAGTGTGAAAATGGTAAACACTGGCAAAGTTATGAGCATGCATAGAAATTGCACAACACTCATAACATGCTCCTTTTTGGAATTGTTTCAACAAATTTTTAACATCAGCATTATGGGACCTCCCATAATGAACAGTGCAACTGTAATTTTGTTAATCCATCCCAAAAGTTGATTTCACACAGCGGCTGCACTATTCTGTGCCACAGGTATGAAATCACATTCTGGACAGGAAGTGCAAAATGGTAGCTGTTCTGTTCATAAGGTAGTATGAATAAATGACAATGTTGAAAATCTGAATGAAAATATGAAAATTACGAGCATGCATAGAAAGTGTGCAATGCACACCAAGAATCAGTCATTTTTGGAACTTTTTCACCAAATTTTGAACATGTGCTTTATGAGTCCTTCCTCATGAACAGTGGCACTGTCATTTTGTTAATCTGTCCTAAAAGTTGATTTTGTGCAGTGACCATGCCATTCTGCACTGCAGGTATGAAAACACATTTTGGGCAGTATATGAAAATGACAGCTATACTGTTCATAAGGAGGTGTTAAAATGGCAATGTTGAAAATCTGGAGTGGAAATATTCAACATTTGCAAAGTTATGAGCTTGCATAGAAGCAGCACAATGCACGCTCATAATGCAGTTATTTTTTGGAATTTTATCACCCAAATTGTAACATGGACTTTTTGGGACCCCACCTCATGAACAGTGGCACTGTCATTTCATGACTGGTGCTGAAAGGTGATTCCATGCAGCGACCGGTGAAATCACCTTTCAAGAATGAGAAATTAAATGACAGTGACAGTGTTCATGAGGAGGGGTCCCAAGAGCCCCATGTTGAAAATGTGGACCTAAATTCCTAAAATTGTCTGAGATATCAGCCTAAGTTGAACCCCCCATTCAGTCCCATTATACAGCTTACCCGAGTCTTCATTTTGCAGTTCAGCTTTGAAGAGTGCAGATGTCTCCTGGTCCAGTGCGCGATCCCAGCTCCCAATCTCAGGAAGGTAAGTATGGGTAAGGGGAGGTCGGAGGAGGTGGTGCAGAGGAGCGTGGGGATGGGAGGATGGGAAGACAACAATGGACCGTTTTCATTGCAAGTTAAAAAATAAAAAGACTTCGAGGCATGGTTTCTTCATTTACAGGAACAAAGAAAAAAATCAATTTGGGCACACTGGGTAGGCTCCCACTGTACCACAACACTGGGAGGGGCACAGATCGACACTGGGATTGGACACCGTACTTTGAATGTGCGCATTTCTTGAAGCAGGATCCTGTATCAAATATTGCAATGTGCCGCATAATGGCTTTGTATGGGAAAGCATTGTGTGGCACATTACAGTACTTTGATGCAGGATCCTGCATCGAAATTTAGGATACCTGCAATGCAGGATTCTGCATTGTAGAAAAGACTCAGGGGATGGTTTCATTTACAGTAACAAAGAAAAAGAAACAATTTGGGCACACTGGGATGTGCTCCCAATGTGCTGTATAAGGTTTTTGGGAGGATCATCATGTTGACAGAGTTGGGCATCCCCATCAGCAGTAAGAGTGGGCATGGGGATCATCCGACATTGAGTGAGCATCCTGGTGTGGGATAGCTTTAATTTATAAAATAAATATATTGGCACACTGGGTGGGCTCCCACAATCCACAATACTGGGGGGTTGGGTTACAGATCAGCACTTGGATTGGGCACCCTGATGTTGAAAAAGGGCAGGGCAGGTAATCAATACAGGATCCTGCATTGAAGTGTGTACACATTTTGATGCAGGATCCTGCATCAAAATACTGTAATTTGCCACACAATGGTTTTGTATGGGAAAGCGTTGTGTGGCACATTACAGTACTTCATGGAGGATCCTGCATCAAATTCTTGCACACACTTCAATGCAGGATCCTGTATTGATCTACTCTGCCCTTGCCCCTTTTGACATCAGGGTGCTAAATTTATGCATACTTTGATGCAGGATTCTTGCATTGAAGAAACACCTTTGGGGGATGTTTTCTTTTTTCACAGGTATTTAAGCATAGAAAAACAAATTTGTGCACACTGGGGTGGGCTCCAGTATGACCAGTAGATGCAGTGTATTGTGCACACAAAGCACACAAAAGTGGTGGCTACTGTTGTTTTTTACACAATATGGCCATTTGTTCGAAAAGTACAATATTTTTTCAAACGATGTGGGTCTAATGCAAATATTTGTATTTTGCACCAGGAAGCTAAATGTTTCAATTTAATACGTCATACTTTTTCAGCACATTAAAATCAGAGTAGAAGTGAAGAACTTCTCTTTAAATGTTTACTACATTTACATTTTCCTTGTTTCTTTGGAATTAAATTGGCATAAACCTGTTGTGAGAAGAGACTTACACTATGTTACAATTCATGATTAAGGTTTGGTACGGGAAGTACCTATTATGTAATTGACCTCTTTGAAGTTAGGAAAACAAAGGAATGTTTGAGAGCCTCTTTTGGAACCCAATTTGTTTCAATTAAATATAATCTGAATATTGGAAGATCTTCTGTGCCTGCTAGAGGAACAAGTTTATGGAATAAATCTCCTAGAATTAAGAAAAATAGACCTAGATATAACAAAAGTGAATTAAGGAATTGGTGTATTACTGTATTACATAATGCTACTACATGCATTAATTGTTAGTGTTCTAGGTATGTTATTGTGCAATGAGACTGATTGTTGTATATTAATTTTTCCTTATTTATTGCTGTATTTTGATTGTCCTATCCTATATGTGGTTTTTAGTGATTTGATGTTATGTCCTTTTGATGTGGAACCTTATTTTATTGTGACATGGAACTTCATTGAAAGCAGGCTCTGCTCAATTGAATGTATCCTTTTATTCGTTTATGAATAAAAGATGATTTACTACTACTACTACTACTGCATTATCCTCACTAAGCAAGAAAACAAGATGGTGACTGCAACACAGTTGAAATGTGTAGAACGTCAGTGCATCGAGAAAAACCTCAGTGCGGCTACATCACCAAAGCATTTGAAAAATATTGTTGCAAAATAAGTGACTGTCTTTCACACAATTTTCCATCTGTTCAAAAAATTAAGGATATTTTAAAAATGTATGGTGATTGTTTGAACATGTGGTGTATTGTTCGAAAATTATTTACTTTCATGCTGACATATAAATTTTCCTTAAGAAACAATGTGAAAATTTAAAATGTCATAACTTTTGAATGAATGAATTAATATTTGTTTCACCAAACCTTCAAAGGCACATCTGTGACCCAAAGGCTTTCTACCCTGAAATGTCAGCCCTCAACATGAAGTCCTTTTGAGATCCATCTGTACAGAGAACTGTAAAAATCTACTTCATATCTCAGAAACCACTTAAAAGAGTCCACAAAGTTTGGCAGGTCAAAAGACCTACCCCTAGAGATTATGCATGCCAAAGTGCATGCAAATCTGTTGAATGGCTCCAAAGTTATTAACCCACCAAATCTGGACTTTAACATAGAAGTGCAGTTTCACCCTAACTATATATATAAATATATATATGTATGTGTTTATATATATATATATATATATATATATATATATATATGTGTGTGTGTGTGTGTGTGTGTGTGTGTGTGTGTGTGGAGTGCCCTATTACCTCACCTGATGTACCCTGCACATAAAATGTTCATATACCTGCAAAATCATAATTTTGCACAATAGCAATGCCATTCCACACCACAGGGTCAAAAACACATGTTGGCCATTATTTAAAAATGATAGATGTGACATACAATTGGTGGCATAAGAAGTCTATGTTGAAAATGTGGGGTAAAAATATTTTCAGTTTCTGAAGTTAGAAGTCGTGGTGAAATTGCAACAAATGGTCATAACTCTGCCATTTTTAATAATGTTGACCCCAAATGTTTAACATAGCCTTCTTATGACCCCACCTCATGAACAATATGACTGTCATTATGCAAACCCCGCCTGAAAGATTATTTCACTAACCAGCCACACAAGCACCTTTGCAGTGGGATTTGTAAAAGACAGTCAGTGTTCATGAGGTGAGGTCCCCAAAAGACCATGTTGAAAATTTGGGGTCAAAATCTCAAAATATTCCAAAGTTATGCATAAAAGTTGACCCCTCCCACTGAAATACACTAAAGCGCATTTACCTTAGTTTCTCATAATGCAGTCACTGGTTCCAGCAGCAAAGTGTGCTTTCAATTGATAGAGTGAATCCCAAACCTGGGACCTCTTCAGCTGAGTAAAGGTGTGTGGAGATATCAAGGAGGGTGTGAGGAGGTAGGTGCAGAGTTGGTGGTCAGGTGGGGTGTGTGGGTATGATTGGTGATGAACAGTTTTTATTTTACAGGTAAAATGAAATACAATAGACACTGAGGGATGGTTTTCTTCTTTTCAGTAACAGAGAACATAGGAGGGTGGGGGAATGCCACTATCCACCAACGAAGAGGGATTGGTGAGGGAGGACCACTAGACCACCAGGATTAGAAGTAACAAACATGTGTGGTCAGACATTGGGCATCGGGGATTGTGGAGGGAGGGAGGGAGGCCACTAGATCACCAGATAATAAGAATATTTAAAAGTTACAGAAACCTGAATTGGGGTCCAAGGCATTGCATTGTGGGGTTATTTCAGTGGCATGAAGAAGGCACTGAACAGGCGGAGCTCAAAGGCCATGTTTTAATTATTTTGTGGTTGGGCATTGGGGTTGGGGATCGGGAGGGAGGGCCACTAGACCACAGGGTAATAAAATATTTAAAGAAAAAAAACTTGAATTGGGGCTAAGGCATTGCATTGTGGGGTCAATTTAGTGGTCAGAAGAGGGCATTGAGCTGGAGGAGCTCAATGGCCATATTTTATTTATTTATATAGTTCTCATGCCATTGCCCTTCCCTGGAAAATTTTAAAACATAAAGCAATATTTGAATTAGGTAAACATCAACAGGTGTTTACCTAATCGAAAACTAAGGAATCTGATTCTGGGGTCAGTTTGCCCCAGAAATGCCCTACAATATGTTATTTTTGTCTGCAGACATATTTGTGCTGCAAATTGTGGGTTTTGCAGCAGCTGTTTCGTAAAACAAGGAATTATGTTCTGCAAAACACTGACTCCTTTTGCTGCAATTTGTGGAAATAACTTCCTTGTTTCACCAAACAACTGCTGCAATTTGTGTCACAAATACATCCCTGAACAAAAGTATTTCTTGGCATTTTGGGGCAAACTAACCCAGAGTCCAATTATTTGCCTGATTAGGTAAACACAACTACTGGTGTTTACCAAGTACCACTACTTTTGAAATTATTTAAGTTTTACTCTCGCTAACTGAAAATAAGATGGTGGAACCTGAAAAGAGAATTATGCATTTGCAAAAGTGAATGGCACTTTCGTCAAAAGAGAAATGCACTTTCACGATGGGACATCTAATTTTTCCCATAGGAAATAATGGGAAAATTCAAACTTAATAACTTTTGAGCAGATTAATATTTTGTCACCAAATCTTCAAAAGGTACATCGGTGACCCAAGCCCAACATGCCCTAAAATGTTCAGACCAAATGCCCAAGCCATGTCTGAGAAACGGCATGACAAAGGATTGGCATAAAAATGTCAATTTTAAAATTTTTTGACAATCCATATCTCTGCACCTGCACATCTGACGAGAACAAAACTTTCCAGTTCAAGAGATCTTTGGTACCCGATGGTGCATTCAAACATTCATGTGAATTGGTTTAACGGTTGCAAAGTTCTTAAAGTGCAAAACTTGTGGTTTAACATAGAAGTGACCATAGAACCCTAATTATAGTAGTGCTACTGCACTACTATAACGAAAAAAAATGTATTTTAGTAAACATATAAAAATTGTAACTTAAAGAATGGTGTAACAGTGTGCTCTACAAAGCCACAGATTCTTGTATTTTGCACCCAAAGTGTGCTTTTTCACTTTTGTTTCCCCTGGTTAATCTACAGTTAGGAGCCACTTCTCACAAGTGGCTCATTTTGCTGTCAATGTGTTGTCCATATTCTTTGATGAGTTCATTTTACCTTTTCTTTAGTTTGGGATCTGTACACAAAAGTAAAATATTCTTATCACCACCTCCCTACCTCCTTTCCTGCAGTTTCTCAGAGATGCAATTGACAGTGGCAAGTGGCCAGACGGCAATAGTGATGATGGGTGGAGCTCCAAACAGTGCTCACTAACTAAAAATGTCATAGCAGGATAATCTCCTGGTACAATACTAAAACAAAAACAGCTGTTACGGCAGAACTGAAAGCAAGACGCAGTGGGGAGGGTGGGGCAGGAATGTGTGCACAGCAATGCAAACAAAAGCACGTGAGCAATGGAGTAGCAGATTCACAATAGAAAAATCCACCTGTTGCCCAGACAGCTCCACCTACAGGAAAAACAGAAAAAAGGCACTTATTTTTGTATAAATACACTTCTACCCACAAAAATGAACTAAAAGCACTGTTTCAAATATATTTATGTTTATTTGTTTCTTCTGCTTAAAAATTAGCCATTGTACAATAGCAATAAGGCACTCCAGGGTGTGTGTTAGTGTGTTAATAATGTCCTTCTCAGGTGTTGATGACTCGCCCACGGCCCCGTGATTTCAACCACTCAAGGCGTGACGTTATTAGTAACACACACCCTCTGTCATGCCTTATTGTTAAACATACCTTGTAATGCCACAATTATTAACTGACAATCAATAAAGAAAGTCCTGCCTTATGACCTACCTACCTATGGTACAACATTAATTACAACTAATTTTTCAAATCACTTAGTCAGTTAACATACCTCCAAACTAACTGCACAAACCCTCATGCCAATTACCAAACATATCACAAGACACTGAAAATAGTCCCATACCTACAAAAACAAAAACTGAGAGACAGCCTGCTGGCTCAGTGGTAGTGCTACTGCTTGCGAGTCCAACAGCCTGAATTCAGGAACAAGCTCAGGTTGCCAGAGGGCCAGCTGAGGGAGGAGGCTTGAGCATCTGTAGGACTGCTTATCTCCTCCGAGTGGTGGAGGGAGCATGGCTGGTGCATAACCAACCTCTAGCAGTGGCTGAGGTCCAGCATGCACAAGCAGCACATAAAGGGAAGCATGACGGATGCCAGTGTAATGCTGTGGCATCAGCACACGTCAGAGCTCCAAGGAGGTGTACACCTGAAAATGCCCTGGCCCAGTGTGACTCTGACAGGAGAACCAGGCAAGATTCTTGCCATTGGCGCGGTAGCTCAGAAGTGTACCTGATGATCATGAGTATGGAAACTGTGGGTAGCTAAGGAGCTGGCTACCACTCCCACTCTGTCCCCACCTCGATAAACCACAGCCCCATGGGAAGTCCTCCAGGCTTGTGGTGCCGGGAGGGGTCAGGTGACAGTGTCGTGGATGGGGCAGGGATAGAAAGAAATAGCAAAAAAATTAAACCTTAGCTAGTCCAAACAAAAGTAACTACTGCCTGACAAAACCCAAGAATTCCCTCAGCTTCGCCAAACAGCTACCTGTATATGTATAAACACTTTACATGTCAATGCCATACCCTCCTTGCTGCAGTCACTGAATCTGACCTTCTTCAGCTTCTACCATGCCCTCCATGTTACTGCCACCAGCATGTAACTTGATGCCTGATCTTTCACATTTTATGCCATATTCCTTGATGACAGACAATTCATTCAGCTCACCCACCACTCCAAACTGCAGGCTCCAGTAGCTCCCAGTGACACACACCACTCCAGACTAAAGATTTTAGCAGCTCCTGACCAAACATGCTGCTCCTGATCCTCCTGACTACAGATGCCACTTCTGATCAAAATCCACACACCACCACACCATTAACACTCTAAGAGGTGAACCAAAGCAGTCATACCTTCTTAAATAAGGGGGTTTACAATATGAAAGGCTATGGGAAACAGTAAACACACACAAAAAAATGCCTGTACATTACAGAAAACAAAAATGCCTCTACGTTACAGAAAACATTAGGACAAAAAGACAAACACAACCTCAGAAATGATTGTAAATGCAATTTAACAGTAAAACAACAACATGGAAACATAGAAACATAGACTCTGATGGCAGATAAGGACCACTTGGCCCACCCAGTCTGCCCATTTCTCTACCTACTGGATAAGCTGCAAATTCTAGTTAACCAACAGCCTACTTCCTGCCACCCCCACTACAATTGCCTTATGTCTGTCCCATGCATGTTTGAATTCCCCACTGTTTTAGACCCAACAACCTCCCAGGAAGGTGGTTCCATGCATCCACCAATCTCCGTGAAAATAAATTTCCTCACATTCCCCTGAGCCGTCCCTCTATCTTTAAATTGTGCCCCTTGTTCTTACACATGTCTTTTTCTGAAAGATGCTACCCTCCTGGACTTTGTTGATTCCCTTGAGGTACTGAAAAGTTTCTATCATGTCCCCCATCCTCCTTTTCATCAAGGGTATACATATTAAGCTCTCTCAGTCTCTCTTCATATAGTTTCTGATGCAGACCCTGCACCATTTTACTTGCCCTCCTCTGAACTGCTTCCATCCTGTCTATATCCTTGCTTGAATAGATGAGATCTCCAAACTGCACAAGTACTCCAGATGGGGTCTCACCAACTGTCTGTACAGAGGATAACCACTTCCCTTTTCTACTTGTGATACCCTTCCTATGCATCCCACTGTCCCCTGGCTCTCCTTACTGACTTCTAACATTGCTTTCCAACCTTTAGATCATCTGATATGACTACCCCCAGGTCCTTTCCATTTTTCTTGTTGTTAGTACCTCCCTGCTATTGTGTACTCTTCTCCTGGGTTTTTGTTTCCCAGGTGCATTACTTGCACTTCTTGCATTGAATCTAAGTTGCCATATGTCTGACCATTCCTCCAACCTTGCCAATTCCTTCTCATCCTTTCTACCCCTCCCCATTGTGTATCAACTCTCTTACAGATCTTTGTGTCATCTGCAAAGAGGCATACCTTTCCCACCAGACCCTCTGCAATGTCACCTATAAAGATGTTAAAGAGGACTGACCCAGTACTGAGCCCTGAGGTACTCCACTAATGACCCCCTTTCTTCGGAATGTGTCTCATTCAGTATTACCTTCTGTGTCCTGTTTTGTAGCCAGTTTGCTACCCAGGCTACCACCCTGGGACCCACTGCCAGGCTGGCTAACTTGATGATTAATCTTTGTGTGGGACTGTGTCAAATGCCTTGCTAATGTCTAGGTATGCTATATCCACAGCCCTCCTGATCTATTACTTTGGTCACCCAGTCAAAGAAATCTATTAGATTCATCTGACATGACCTTCCTGCTGTAACACAACATGTATTATATAAAATAAAACAATGCCTAAGTCTGAAATACAGTACTTGTAAATATATTGCAGCCAACTTAGGGATCAATAGATAACACCATTTGCCATGTTTGTCTTTGTGATCATTTCTTGACTCAAGGGCAGGAAGGGGCGGGGAGGTGAGTGTGTGGTGTGTGTTTAGGTGATGTGGCATGGCAAAGGAGGAATTATCAGGTGATAGTGTCAAGATGGGAGAGGGAAGTTGCAGAGGCTGATGCATAGATATCATAACCATAATCAGATAGAGGGATATGGTTTTGGATACTAGGACATGGCAAAGATGCAAAGGATGGAGTCTTTGTTTCAAAGAGCACACTGAGTTTGGGCATCGCTTAGTACAAACAGAGTCAATGTTCATGGAGAAATCAGGTGTTGATCAAGCCACAGGCCAAGATATTTGTAGGACAGAACAGTGTCTAAAGTGGATCCATCTAAGGAGGGAAGGTTGTGATGTGGGAGTTTAGCAGCTGATGGGGTACCCCAAAACCATGGAGACTGTTTTCTTAGTTTTTACTTTAAGACTGTTGTCTTGAAACTGATGGAGGATCTGGCTGAAATCAGACTGAGAGTAAAGTAAACAGTATTGGGGAAGGACCAGAGGCATAGACGATGGTGTTATCTAGGTAGAGGTGAATGTTTGTGTGCAGACAAGCTTTGGGAGGTCCTTTATAAAAAAAGAGAAGAGAATTGGACCTAGAATTGATCCTTGGGGACTCCAGCAAGGATGGAAGGAGAGGTGACATGTTCACACATTAGTTCTCACTGAGGCAGACTGTTGTCTGCCAAAGAGTTAAGAGCTGAACCAATTAACTGTGGAGGAAGCCAGGCCATTTGAGTAGGGCTTTTAAAGTGGGTGGGAGAAGGAATCAAAGGCCTTGGTGAGGACTATGAATATTGTTGCAGTGATGTGCCTGCTGCCAGTGGTGAAAAGAATGGAGTCTGTAATGTGAGTGGAGAGGAAATTGTAGAATGATTTCTGTGGAATCCAGATTGGTAGTCAGAGAGAAGTGTGAGGATGACAGGAAGTCAGACAGTCTTGAGAGTACTAAGGACTCCTGGAATTTGGATAGTGAGGGGAGAAGGAGATGGGACAATAGTTGTTAGGAGGAAAGTTTGCTTTTAGGCCTTTATGGCCAAAATAACAGTTGTATTGTTACTGAACTATGTACTGTACTTGGCTGTTGGGGCTTACCATTGAGAACAGAGGCTGATGGAGGTTTTCACTTTACAGC
Source organism: Neoceratodus forsteri (assembly GCA_016271365.2). Classification (NCBI taxonomy): domain Eukaryota; kingdom Metazoa; phylum Chordata; order Ceratodontiformes; family Ceratodontidae; genus Neoceratodus; species Neoceratodus forsteri. The sequence goes on along the minus strand of CM057451.1, from coordinate 838,911,668 downwards.
AGAGGTGATGGGAAACACATGGAATGCTTTAGGTGGTCAAAGAAAATTGCATATGTCCTACCATCCAGAATCCTCAACATCAGTAAAATATGCAAATCAAATTATAGTAAGCATCTTAAATGAGTATTCCAGTACTTCTGGAAGGGACTGAGATGTAAAACTGCAGTTCTTGCTACTCCTAATAACATTACAGGAATTTCAAGTTTTGAAGTGATGACTAATAGGTTGATGGTACTACCTCTGCACCTTTGTATACAACAAGGACAAAAACTTAGAAATATAGACAATGATGGCAGAAAAAATCAGAGGTCCATCCAGTCAGCCCAAGTTCCCTATAATCCATGGTACCTACTATTCCTCCAGTGTACTAACCCTCCCCATCATACGAACATACAAACATACGAATTTGCCAGCAGACAAAGGCCTAGAGGTCTATCAAGTCTGCTCAATGTGCAGCTAGCACCCCTATCCTGCAGCTGCCCCTCCCTTCCACCCTTCCCCTTCATTAACCCTCCCTTGTCCTGTCCCATCCTCGCTTGAAGCAGTCCACTGTTCTTCTGCATACCACTTCAGGAGGTAACGCATTCCACCAAGCCACCACCCTCTCTGTAAAAAGTGTCTCCTCATCTCCCTCCTGAACCTTCCTCGCCCAGTCTCATATCATGGCCCCTGGTGTCCCTCCCTCTGTTACTTTGAACAGCTCCTCTGTACTTGTCTTGTTTATTCCTTTCATGTACTTAAAGGTTTCAATCATGTCACCCTGTCTCTCCTCTCTCCAGTGAGTACATGTTCAACTCCTTCAACCTCCTCTCATATGATAAGTCCCCCAGCCCCTTGATCATCTTTGTCGCTCTGCGCTGCACCCTCCAGTAACTTAATGTCCCTCTTCAGATACGGACGCCAGTACTGCACGCAGTACCCAGGTGTGGTCTAACTAATGACCTATACAGTGGCAGAATCACCTCCTCCGTCCCCTAGATATACCCCTTGCAATACAACCCAGCATTTGTTGGCCTTTGCAGCTGCCTTTCTACATTGTGCCGAGTTGTTCATTGACCCTGTAATGAGCACACCCAGATCCTTCTCCTCCTCCTCCTCTGTCTGGGCTAGCTGCACTCCCTCAGCTGGTAATTCCTCCTTGGGTTCTTCATCCCAAAATGCAGCACCTTGCACTTTTTGGCATTAAAGCCCAGTTGCCAGGTGTCTGACCAGGTTTGCCAGATCATCCTGCAACCCCTGCCATCCTCTAGGTCATCCACCACTGGCCTACCTTGGTATCATCAGCAAACAGACTGATCTTGCTCTTGATGTCCCATGCTATGTCTGCAATGAAAATCCCAAACAACACTGGTCCCAACACCGAGCCCTGTGGAACACCACTGTCACTGCCCTTGGGTGTGACAGCTCCCCACCCACCACCACCCTCTGTTGCCTCCTTGCAGCCAGTTTCTACCCATCTCACCAGCTTTGCACCCACCCCTGTGCCTACTAACTTCCTTCCCAGCCTTCCATGTGGCACTGAGTCGATTGCCTGACTGAAGTCCAGATACAGGACATCCACTGCATGGCCCCTGTCCAGTTGCCTAGTTACCCAGTCATAGAACTCGACCAGGTTGGTTTGGCAGGATCTGCCATGTATGAAGCCATGCTGTCTGCTGTCCTGTAGTCCTTTGGCCTCTAGGAGAGCCACCAGCCTCTCCTTCAGGATAGTCTCCATTAGCTTACCCACGATGGATGTGAGGCTCACTGGTCTGTAGTTTCCCGGTTCATCCTTGGGGCCACTCTTGTGGAGGGGCACCACATGAGCCATCCTCCAGTCCTGAGGTACACACCCCGAATGTAGTGAGGCATTAAATAGGTCAGTCAAGGTCCTGCAAGGACCTCTGCCAGCTCCTTCAGTACCCTGGGGTGGATGCCATCTGGGCCTGGCACCTTGTCCACCCTCAGTGCCTTCAAACCCTCTTGAACTCTGCTCTCCATGATTTCCCCATCTGTCACCACTTCCCACCCTGCTTCTGCCATTTCTCCCACCTTGTGTGTCACCCCTCTTCTCTTTAGTAAATACTGAGCAGAAGTACTCATTTAGTGCTTCCGCCTTATCACACCCTGCTTCCACCCAACCCCCTCCTTCCTAATCCTTACTATGTGGTCCTTACAGCTCCTTTTCTCCTGATGTACTTAAAGAAGTCCTTCTCCTTTCTTAATGCCTTGTGCCAGCCTGAGTTCCGTAGATGTTTGGCTCCTTACTGCCCTTGTCACCTCCTTCGATTCTGTCAAGTACTCCTCCCGTCCTCCCCTCCCTGTTTTCTTGTACTTCCAAGGCAGCTCTTTTCCTCCTTACCTTTTCCATGACCTCCTTGCTCAACCAAATTGGTTTCTTAGCCCCAGCCTTCTTGCTCTGGGCTTTGCAGCAGGTTTTGGTTGCTCCACTATCCCCAGCTTTATGAGCTCCCACCTCTGGTTAGTGTCCATACTAGATTGAATTCTGGCCAGGCACCCTTTTACCAGTTCCCCATCCTCCCAAAGTCAGCCCTCCTGAAGTCCAGCACTATTGTGCCAGATTCCACTCCTTCCTTGCCCATATCCAATGTGAGCCATGCTGAGTGGTGGTCACTCTCTGACAGCGGTTCCTCCACTGTAAGTTCTCTCACAAAGTCCCCATTTGCCAGCACAAGGTCAAGTGTATTCCATAACCTGGTTGGTTCACTGACCATTTGCAGCAGGAAGCTGTCCTGAAGGCATCCAGCAGTACCTGCTCCCTTCTGTTCCTGGTTGTTGGGGTGCTCCAGTCCACGCCTGGCATGTTGAAGTCCCCCACAATCACCACACTACCCTTTTCGCAGGTCCTCCTGATCTGTCCCGCTAGTTCCCTGTCTAACTCCTCCATCTGAGATGGTGACCTGTACACTATTCCCATTCTAAGAATCCTATTCTTGGAATCCTGGATTTGCATCCAAAGTGACTCCTGTACTGCCCTCCTCCCTTCCTCCCTTACACACTTCAGTCCTTCCTTCACATAGTGCTACCCCCTCCTTTCCCAATCACCCTGTCCCTATGAAATAACCTGTACCCTGGTACAGGCAGGTCCCAGTCATTGTATTGTGGCCCATATTTCAGTGATGGCTGCAATGTCCACCTCTCCCTCTGCCATGAGAACCTGTAACTCTGCAGTTTTCCTCCCAAGGCTTTTTAGCATTAAGGGTAACCACCTTCCACCCTTCCCCCTCCCATCCTGCCCTCCTTTCCTAGTACCACCAACAGTACTTGCCATTTGTCCTTTGTCACTGTTATGGGGGTAAGCTCATATGATTTCCCAACCTGTGATCTCTTGCATATCTCTTCCCCAACTGCCACCCCCACTCCTAGTTTAAATTCCCAACTTCCTCTATGTACTCCTCCATCCTCTGTTTCAACACTTTCTTTCCCTCCTCACTCAAGTGTAGTCTGTCCTTGGCATAGAGACTACTGTCCTCCCAGGTCCCTCCCCACCCCCAACAGCCCATAGCCTTTAGCACAACACCAGGTTCTTAGCCATCCGTTAAATTCCTCTATTCTCAGCTTCCTTGTTGTGCTTGCCTTTGGCACCGGAAGTATCTCTGAAAGTTACTGATCTTCCTGCTCCCTCACATAATTGTGCTAGTTCCTCAAACCTCCTCTGGACTGTATCTACTGTCTTGTCAGCCAGGTCATTTGTCCCCAGATGTATAATTAAATGAGGCTTGTCCTTCCCTTCTAGTATATTTCAGAACAGACTGTCCCACCCTTTCCGCTGTCATTCCTGGCATGGCCTCCACCCAAATGCGACTATGCCTCCCCTTGCTACCCCACCTAACTCCTCTTAGTATTGAGTCCCCAGCACTAAGATTCCACCCATCTTACTCCCTGCTTGCTTCCATTCATCTCCTCTCTCATTTCCAGCTCTTCTTCTTCCTCCTGCACATTATTTCCCCTTACCCCTGTTGCAATTCTCCCAGCAGAACTTCCCCGCCTCCAGTTTGGTCCAGGCATTTATCAATTACTCTAATTTCATCATTTCCCTTCTCCACCTTCTTCCTCTCTAGCAGTGCACAACTATTTTCTGAAGGCCCTTCACAAATGCCCGCCCCTCTCTTCATAGTAACCTGTTTCTCTCCTTTCCACTCTATGACTTTTGCCACTTCTTCACCTCCCCTCACAAGTCCCTATCTCCTCCTTCCATTTGTCTTTTGTCTCCTGACCTGGTTTCCCCAGCAATTGTTCTTCCTGGCCTGGGCCCTTTGTCTCTGCTTCCCTTCTTCTGACCTCTCTCCACCACTGTTGGCTTAAATCGCCTCCCTCATCTCCCTTCTTCCTCCCTCCAGTATTGGGCTAAACCCACCCCCAATCTGCCTTGCCTGTCTTAGTTCCTCCTGCAGACCCTCAATCTCCTTTCTAAGTTTTTCTATGTGGTTTGCACACTAAACATCCTCCCAGCTCCAGGCAATTTTAGAAAGATTGGTGCACCGCAGTTGTTGCAGCTCACCCTACCCATTGCTGTCGTTGCCCACTAGCACCCCCCCCCTTCCAGATGCAGGATACCAAACACTCCACCAAGTCTCCCTCTCCCTCCTCTATCAGTGCAAAACATTTTCTTATTTCCTTACTCCTTTGTTGCACACGTTTAGATATATTGAGCAACTGCTTTTATATTCCTATCCTTCCTATCCACACTCAAAACAGGCTTTAAGTAGCCATTGCACAACCTTCTTCAAACTCCTACTCCTCCTTTCCCCAATGCATTATCAATGTGAAGAAGTAATAATGAAAGCTCCTAGATTTGCATTTACTTCCCTTCCACTGAGAGAGCAGTCACCTCTTCACTTGCTGCTGTTCCTTTCCTGGTATGCCCCTCCACTCAACTCCCCTTACTATACCCAGTATTTAGCTCCTAAATTGAAACCAAACAGCAGCAGCTCTGTGATGTAATCCCAAGGTCAGAGCAGCAGCCCCACTCTCTGTAAAGAGAATCTTGAATTGAAGCCAAACAGCAGCAGCTCTGTGATGTAATCCCAAGGTCAGAGCAGCAGCCCCACTCTCTATAAAGAGAATCCTGAATTGAAACCAAACAGCAGCAGCTCTGTGATGTAATCCCAAGGTCAGAGCAGCAGTCCACTCTCTGTAAAGAGAATCCTGAATTGAAACCAAACAGCAGCAGCTCTGTGATGTAATCTCTATTCTTCTCCCTAGTCCTGTCGCCCTCAGTAATCACTGTTCCCTTCTTATGTCCCAGCCCTGCTTGAATCCCATGACTGTTTTCACACCTACTACCTCAGCTGACAGACTGTTCTAAGGTTCTACCACCCTCTCTGTAAAGTAGAACCTACCTCATGTTAATTTCCATTCGTGTCCACATGACTGTGAACTGGTATTCAGGTTAAATAATTCCTGCAGTTCACTTTGTTAATTCTTTAAGGAACTTGAAGGTCTTTGTCCTATCTCCTCTCCTTCTGATCTCCAGTGAGTACATATTTAGTGCCTTGAGGTACTCCTGATAGGATCTGCCCTGCTGGTCCTGAATTCTTTTGTTACTCTGTACTGCACTGTCTCCAGTCTATCCATTTCCTTTCTGAGGTGAGGATTCATGAACTGGGTGCACTATTCTAGGTGAAGCCTCACCAGGGATTTGTAGATGGAAGTACACTTTTATTGTGCTATCAATATCCCTCCCACTACATCCCAGCATCCTGTTAGCCTTACTATAGGCCTTGTTGCACTGACTTGATTGTTTAAATTGCTTCAGCTCATTGACTGCATCCTCTCCAGGATGGACAATGGCCAAATCACCTCAGCCATATTTGTCTACCTTTCCAAGGCTTTTGACACTGTTTCCTACCCTTCTCCTTGGTTCCCTCTCATCTGCTATTCTAACCCCTTCTGCCACTAACTGGTTTAAGGCCTACGTTGCTAGTAGAACCCAATCAGTTAAGGTTGTGGATGCCATCATACAACCCTCCTGAGCTGTACTGGCATTCCTGCAGGGCCGCGTGCTTGGTCCCCTCTATTCTCCATCTTCCTTAATGACAAGTCATCTGCCTGCTCCCTCTCCTCTGCCATATACATGTACGCTGGATGATATTGTCCTGTATGCATCTGGCTCATGCCCAGCTGAGTTACATCCAGCATACAGCACAACTTCAACAAGGTGCAGCTCTGGGTTATAAACCATCAGTTATTCCTCAATGCCAAGAAGACAGTCTCCATGACCTTTGGCGAAGGTAGAGACTCTCCAGGCTTCCCTCCCTGCCTACTTTCCACACTCTTGATGGGACTTCACTTGAGAACACCTCGTCCTTCAGATACCTTGGAGTTTGGTTAGACCAACACCTCAACTTCTCTGGACACATTGACACCATCCATAAAACATTGCGTCCCAAGCTTGATGTCTTGTTCAGGAACTGCAGTTGCATCCCTCCCATGGCTAGGCATGAGCTTGTCCAGAAGATGATCCTCCCCATTGTTGACTACTACAACGTAGTCTATGGTGCTGCTCCTATGTCTACCCTGACCAGATTGGACACTCTCTTCAACTCTTTCTGCCACTTTGCCCTTGATGCTCCCTCTTGTACCCACCACTATGACCTCTATCGAGCCCTGCCCTTGATGCTCCATCTTGCACCCTCCACTATGACCTCTATTGAGCCCCTTTCTTCCACTCCCTTATAAAGAGCTAGAAAGGGGAGCAAGAACTGACCAGGCAGTATAAAGGTGAGAGAGAAGTTGTGACACCAAGTCACAGAAATGGAGCTAGGTGGGCTGGGCCCATGGAGACACCACGTGAGCAGCCATTGCACAAAATGGCAGCTGAATCGCACTGAGACAAGATGGTGGTTGGGGTTGCATGGGGGGTTGAAGGAGGACTACAGGAAGAGGTATAGCAGGGTGAGGCAAGTGGTGCTACCCTCCTTAGTGCAGACTATGTGACTATGCTCTGGGAATGTACAAAAAAGAAAAAGATAGGCAAATTTGATACCTTACAGCCTCGCTCAAGGATTACCGCCATTATCTCCCATAGGGGATGTACAAACACATAATGGCATCTGTGATGAAGAAGACATGTGGCTTGGCAGGGGATGAAGGCGAGGTATTAGGGATGGAGGATTTTAGTAGAATCAGGTCGGCAGGCTGCATGCAAAAGGAATTGTTGACCAAAAGCAAAAAAAAGGAACAAGAGGAATGAATACTAAAGGAAACAAAGCAGCTGCCTACTAAGGGAGCTCTTCACAGAAGCACAGAATTGCTACAGTGCATTTGTGGGAACTGCAAGGCAAAAAAAATGGGTCAGCAAAATGAGGCAAGCAAAAAAAAGAGAAAAGAAAAACAAAAGGGAGAAAGTGGGCATGAAGGGATGACTAACAAGCAATGACCCCAATCGCTAATGCTAAAAGCAACAGTATAAAGTTAAACTAACATCTCCAAAATAGCAAGGAGCACCAAACAGTAGAATGGGACAAGTGGCAGCTACTGTATGCAAAGCCTGTCAAAAGTGGCAGGACAGGAGAATATTAGCAGTAACTCTAATTAAGCAAAAGAAAGGAGCCTGCATAAACAATAATGACAAAATAGATATTAAGGAACACAGTAAGCACCTAAAAAAATAATAAAGGAACTGTGCTAGCAAAGCTGACTGATGTGGGTATGGGCGACAGTGGGAATCTAGGGGTGACATGGGGGCAAAGGGGTTAACTCTCCCATTCCTCTTCCACTAAAAAGTGATAACACCCTCACAGGGGAGCATGCAAGATAGGCATCATAATAACTTTTCTGGTTTTATTTATGTTTGTCCCTGTCAAGTTCTCATAGAATGGCACCAAAGAAGACTCCAGTCCCACATCCAGTGCCCAGCTGAAAGAGGAAGTGCGGCACTGATGGGAAAATGAAGGAGCTCATCGAAGCTGCCCAGAGGAGGAGGGATAAGAAGAGGAAGATGCAGCCAGGGCTGCCAGGAAAGGGCAAAGGAAGATGCCCACCACCACCGGTACCCAAACCTGCTCCTGAGGCCCTAAGCATCCCATCCCAAGTCAGAGGAGCTGGATACAGGGAATGGTAAGGAAACTAGATCTATCAGAGGAGGGCTACATCAAGGATTATTTGGAAGGAATTATAGGCAACATGGGGAGAAGGGTATCTATTTATTTATTTATTGGAACACCGTTTAATCAACCTTGAGCCAGAGGCTCATTTACAAAGGTACCTGGTCACAGTGAGGACAAAACAGTGCAAGAAAGCAAACAACCAAGCAGACAAAAACATCTGAGAACAATTAGGAAGCAGCCAGAAAATGCAGGGATTTGTCAAACACAGTATACAAACAGGCTTACATGTGCACTTTACAGAGTAGACAATATACAGTAGTTACATGGAGATTGATTCAGTGGGAAGAATAAAGGTAAGGCTGGGTGGAAGGTATCAGAAGAGGAGTGGGGAAGATAGTAGCAAGTAAAGTGGTAGAGCTGGACAGAAGGTCAGAGAGCGCTCAGTGATCCTTGTCTGGGAGGATAGGAGTAGGCTTAGAGGCAAGTACAGCTGCGTTGAGAGCAGGTAATTTCTAAGAGTAGTTTTGAAGTATGATAATAAGGCGGCATCAGTGACTCCAGCAGGGAGGGCGTTATACCAACAGGGGCTCTGTAGAGGTAAGCCCTTGACCTCCCGAGGTTCTCGCCCTGTATAACTCACAGAGCAGTTTTATGGATATACGGTATGCACTGTAGGGTTAGCACGGTGGATAGTGGTTGACAGACCCGGTTAGGGATAGCCCAAGGAGAGATTTTTTTGTTAGGAGGCAGGTTTGGTATTTGAGGCGCCATCTAGGTTGAGTAGATTAGCCATGGTGTAAAGATGGCAAGTGTGGGTTAGAATTAGGAGCCCCAGTTATGAGCCCTGCAGGCCTTGTTTAAGGTGAGGCGATCTTGTTCAGGGCAGTCTGGTCTGCTGCACCATACACAGGTAGGCCATAGTCTACCAGAGATAGAACAGAGGATGTGACTGCAAGTCGAGGCATCCGTGGGGAGGCAGTTTTGTGACGATAGAGGATACCCAGCGGAGAGTTAGAGGCTGAGGCAAGGCAGAGATGTGGGCATGAAAAGAGAGGGCAGGGTCAAAGGTTATACCTAGGTACTTATAAGAGTGAACTAGCTCAATAGGGAGTTTAGAGGTGGAGTGGACTGCGAGAGGATAGTTACTGGATTTATTTTGGGGTGGGCAAAAGCATGGTTTTGCTTTCTTTAGATTAATTACGAGCCTGTGCTCAGTAAACCCAGGCTTCTGGCCATTGTAGGATTCCTGCAGAGAATCCTGAAGTGAGATGGGAAAGACGGTATGGAAAAGATTGAGACAGTTTTGAAGGAGATGAAGGAGGACAAAAGGAGGAGAAAAGGAAGGGAGCAGAACTGGAGTCATTTGATGCGAGCACGAGTAGCCGCTTTCTCCAGAGCCGAGCCCCACCCACCTCCCAGCCGCTGTTCAGCCTGCCTGGGCTAAATTTAACAGGTGTTTTTGTTTCGGGTACAGAGGAGAACCTGTGCCCAGTGTGCATATGGAGGCAGAAATGAGGAAACCACCCCTCAAGCACACTCCTCCCGCGGACTCCCTAAAAGGCCGCCAAGAAGTCTAAAGCCTCAGCCTTGTCATTGACTCAGGGTTGAGAGCATAGAGTTGCAGAGGAACCTCTTACTCTAACTCAGTTCCTGGAGGAGACCTGACCGCTGAGATTCATGTGTCCAGGGCATGACAGGGAAATAAAAATATCACCACCTCAATGGAGGAACTAGCTCGTAGAGCATTGGATGGTGAGGCACGATAAATCTTAGAAGGGAATAGAGAGAGAATGGAAACAACGGTGAACAAGATGGCACAGCGATACATAAGCTAGAATTGAAAGTGGAGGATTTGAGGGCGGAATCGCATAATAATGTGGTGATTATCGGGTTGCCAGAGAAAGCAGAGGGTCCTGATCCTATTAAGTTTGCTCAGAAATTAACTGAAAGATTGCAGGGCCCTCGCCTTTTGGATCAGCCTACGGCATTGAAAGGGCTCACAGAGCTTCACGCCTGCTACCTCCTTCCGATCGGCCTCCCAGAGTCTTTATTTTTAAATTTCAACTACCAGGAAAGGCAGCTGCTCATCGACAAAGTGAGAGAAACCAAAGAGATATTCTGGGAGGGCTCCAGAATCAGAATAGTGCAGGATCTGCCACTTTCAATCAGGCAGAAGCATGCTGCATCACCCAATGGTTAAAAATTGATAGCAGCAGACATTAAATTCTGCATGGGTTATCCTGTGAGATTCCAAGTCCTCATTGCTAATGAATGGAAGACCTTGAGTCCTGTGAATCGCCACTGCTGCTCTACGTGAGGCCTTTCCTGCATTGTTCAAGGTACCCTGACAGGAGAAGTGAACTGGATCCTGGTAATTGCATCTGGTGAAATCTGGATCTGATGGACGTGAGGCATACCTATATCAGAACATAGTGGACTGGGACAGTATTGTTTTGGTCTGAAGGACACTGGGACGGTCATGGGAACCTGCATTTGTGGTTGTATACAAGGTGGTCTCATTACCATGACCCCTAATCATTCTGGAGTGCCCTTTATGGGCTTCTCTTTATTTTATTTTATTTGTCTCATCAATAAGGGCAGTAGTGAATAGTTAAAGCTGCTGATTATGTTCATTGTTTATATAGGAATGGGGTTTTCTTGTTCTCCCTATTGATGTTTCACAGTGGACTCTTCAAATATTGCCTGATTGGCATTGGACTATTAGGATGATGGTTTACTACGTGGGTTATCATGTGATTGTTTTCGCACGCAGCTCAGATTGGGGCTCAAACTTAACCACAAAGAGTGGGGTTTGTATTTGGGGTCCCTCCCTATGGAACTATCTACTTCCCCATGACTTGGGGATTGCAGCCCTTTCAGTTTTTTATGGCTGTCAGTTGACTTTCTGTTTAATAAGATGCATTTTCTTTTTGTATTCGATTGTATTAATTTCATAGAGGGCGGAGAATACGCCTCCTAGGTCTAACAAAAGGTTCTATTCCTAATTCCAGTTTGAATGTATAATAGTTTTAGAATTATGTATAATTCAGCAGCAGACGGAGGTTTGGATGTAATTGTTATTGGGGGGTAAGGGAAGGGCGTGGGTAGGGCTAAGTGGGCTGGTGTCATGGACCATCAAGGTGGGATTCAGGAGGGTGGAGGGAGGGCAGGCCCGGCTAGTTTGGTTTAGGGCGGTTAAGGAAAAGTTTTGGGGAGTATAGTAGGAAGAGGGTTGGGGGATAAGGGTTTGTTTTTAAGGAGGAGGGCACAAGGCCTTTAATTTCATGGTTACTTACTTGGTATTGGAGTGGTCGCAAGATGGTATAATTTTATGGTAACATGAATGGGGAAGGTATCGCTATTAAGTTCCTTACCTGGAATGTAAAAGGGGCGGCATAGAGCTAAACAATTTAGAATATTGAAATATATAGAGGCTGTGAAGGCAAATGTAGTATTTTACAAGAAACCCATTTACTTCAAGAAGAAGACAAGTGTATGGGAGACTGCAAATAGGGGAAGTTTTTTTCCCAGGGCAATACACAAAGTAGAGGGGTTATGATATTAGTCCACAAATCAATTTCTTTTACCCCTTGAAAGTGATCCAGGAGAAGGAAGGTAGATATGTGTTAGTGAAAGGAAATTACAGAATATGGATATTTTGTTAGGCGAGTGTACGGTCCCAATGTGGACACCCAGGATTTTTTTGTGAATTTCTTAAAGGTGCTGCCACCATTTACCCAGCTTCCTATGATTCTTGAGGATTTCAATATGGTACTAGACCCCTTTGGACAGATCCTCCAGGACCCAATCATACCCAACACCTGCTTCACGTGTCCTTGGTGAGCTGATAGACCACCTGGGGCAGGCAGATGCTTGGAGAGTGCTCCATCCAGACTCGGGGAATATACCTTATTTCTCCTGCTCATGGGTCTGGGTCTCAGATTGACTATATACTCTTTCTGTGCCTTGCTTAAGGGAATGCTCAGTTCAGAAATTGTAGCTGCCCCTCTCAGATCACTCCGCGTAGAGGTTACGGCCTCCTTTCCTCACTCACGTAGGGGTAATAGATGGAAAATTAATAACCAAATCTTAAGAATGCCTAAAGTGGTCCAAGTTTTAACAAAACAAATAGAGGAGTTTATTTTGTTTAATTTGAATGATAGTGTCCGTCCAGACATTTTCTGGGGTGCACTTAAGGCTTATTTGAGAGGTTCATTGATCAGCCAGGCGGTCAAGAGGAAGAAAGAGAGGAGGCTACCATGTCTGACCTATTAAACCAAATTAGGTCTCTAGAATCCATGATAGTTTGTAATCCCCAAGAGGAGGATAAAGAAAATTAGTGAAGGCTAAGGATGAATATCTCAGAATGCTGGGTGAACAGCGAAATAAGGTTAATAAAACCAAAGCTAAGTATGTAGATTAAGGGGAAAAGTCGGGTAAACTCCTAGCGAGGCGATTGCGCAACTTGAATCTTTCACGGTTGATTGAAGGATCCTATCGACTAGGATGGATGTATTAAGACTACCCGGAGGAAATGGTCCAAATTTTTCAGAAATACTATGAGTCTTTGTATAGTGGCATGGAATGTCCTCCAGCTAAAACCGAGATTTTGTCATTTTTAGAGAAACTCCCATTTCCTAAGCTAGATGATTCAGATCGTGGTTTTCAATACTGAGATAACACAGTTGGAAATAGAAACAGCTATCAAAAATCTACCGGTAGATAAAACACCTGGCCCGATGGGTTCTCGTCCAATTTTTACAAAACATTTCTCTCAATTGTCCTCATTATTACTTAGATTATTTCAACATATTCTATCTGGGAAAGAGATATGACAAAACCCTGGCAGAAGCGCTTTATTGTTCTGATCCCTAAGTCAAATAGGCCACCTGAAAACCCCGCCAGTTATAGACCTATTTGTTGTTAAATTATGATATTAAGATCCTGGCCAAAATATTGGCGACCTAGTTAACAAAATAATATCAAAATTGATTGGGGCGAACAGGTAGGCTTTATGAAGGGTAGGTTTTCAGCTGACCATTTTAGAACATTGGTGATGTCTTCTCGCCTCCGGGAGGCCGACTCATCAAGTTGGTCTCTCGATGCCGAGAAGGCTTTTGATAGGGTTCATTGGGCCTTTTATTCACGGTAATGGAAAGATTCGGTTTTCTGAGAAGTTCGTGGATGGATCAGAACACTGTACTCAAATCCCTCAGCTAGAGTTACCTGTAATGGGCTGTTTCAACACCCTTTACATTACACGCTGGTACGAGGCAAGGGTGTCCCCTATCACCTTTACTATTTAATTTGTATTTGGAGCCTCTCATAAGGAGTATAGTGATTTGTCCTGAGATTATGGGTATTAGAATAAGGGGCTGTTATTGGCAACGGCGTATGCCGATGATTTATTGATTTATGTTTCAAGCCCAGTAAATCCATTCCTGGTTTACTAAAGGTTATATATAATTTAGCTCCTTAGCTAATTACAAACTGAACCAAGACAAAATGGTAGTTTATCCTCTTAATAACAAATTATTTAGGTGGTAAATTGAAGATTTAGGCCTAAATGGAGTCCTAATTCCTCAAATATTTGGGCCTCACCTTGACAAATAATCTGATCGACCAAGGCCAGTTGAATCTAGACCCTTAGTTCACAGTATAGAATTAGATTTAAAAGGTGGGCACAATTCCACTGTCATTATGGGGTAGAATAAATATTATTAAAATGAATATATTCCTAGACTTTTTATCCCTAAGTATGTTAAATATTTGGATCCCTGTCATGGTTTAAAAACTTCACGGGAAAGTTGCTGACTTTATATGGGGTTATAAGAGGGCCAGGATGTCCTACCCCAAGTTAGCTGCCCCTAAGACACTTGGAGGTTTGAGATTACCCTCACTTTGCTCTCTATTTTTGGGCAGCACATTTAAATAAATATGGTAGATGGGCGCACGTGAGGACAGCTCCTCAACCTCTGGGTACATCCCATTATGGGTTAATCTAGAAGTTAGTTTTATTAAAAGTTTTGGTTTTAATCCAGAGGCTTTTTATGTTTCTAGCCATCTACTCCCTGCAGCTGCTAAAGAAATCCCCTATTGGGATTTCTTTAAGGATCCACAACCAGCTTTGTAACTTTTGAAATATGACCAAACTAAGGATAGGACACAACCCATTTTGGGGAATCCCCAGTGGCAGATAGGAAATAGGACTATTAGACACAATTGGTTACCTTTGCCGGTGGATTGCACTTTAAAGGAATTTCTCAATGTTGAGGGAGGTCTAATCTCATCGGTGGAGGTTATAAATAAGTTTGAATTGTCGACTACAGATAGTTTTAAGGTATTTCAATTACGCCATGCACTAATCCAAAAGTTGGTCAGTGCCCAGTGTATCCGCCTCAGTATTTCATTCTCATGGACCTTATTCACATAGGAATTCCGCAGGCTATCTCTAAAATATATATAGTGTTGTTCCACTGGGCTTTTACAGAGAACCTAGCTTCAAGTTCATATTGGGCCAAAGTATTCCCTACCGTAACATTAGATTGGTCTCAGATCTGGTGGAGTTGTCATAGTTTCATCCGGCAGGATCATCTGAGACTTATCCAGTTTAAAATTTTACATAATATCTATTATTCACCCAGAAGTTGGTGGATCTAAACTTAGTGAGGGTTTCTAAATGTTACAGGTGCGATCTGGAAGGGGTGATATATTGCATATTTTTGGCAATGTCCAAAAATTACCCCTGCTGGGGATGAGATAAAAATAAAGTTAATCCCTTATTAGGAATAGAGGACATGTTTCATCCTGAGGTGTGTTTGTTAGGGACATGACAGGCTTTTCGGTCAAAGTGAGAAAATTTCATATGGCCTTGATTTCGATCATAGTGAAAAAACTAGTGCTCAAATATTGGAAGGACTGCCGCAGGATTACCTATTCTGAATGGTTGGCAGAACTTCTACAAGCCTTAGGACTGAGGGAGGATGATTGCCGTTCTACATTATCAATTGCCTCTATTTGAGAGAATCTGGACCCCTTTGGTTGTATCTTATTCCTAGATGTTAGATCATACAGTCTGTATTGACTCCATCTATATAAAGGGCCATGTGCGGGAGGGTAGGGTGGTATATGGGGGATGGTTAGGTGGGGGTGGGTCGGGGGTTTATGGAGACTTGTTAATCCTGAAAATGTTTTTGGATTTCTGTGACATTTTAAGTTTCTGGATGTTCTGTATGTTGTCTTTATATTCTGTCTCTGCAAAAATAAATGAAAATCGAATAAAAGTGAATGGCAAAAAAGGAAGGAGCAGAACCAAAAGGGAGACAGGCTGGGTCAGAAGGGGTGTCCGGTTTCACCCTAGGGGATTACAAATTCTTTCCATAAAGGACAAAATATGGAAAGGGAGTCTGTGGATATCTTCATATTAGTTGATAAAGAGACAGCCAAGAAATTTAAGCAGAGGGAGACAGTAGGAAAATCATAGATGGCTGTAGTACTGACAGTGGTTGGGAAAACTACAGAAAAACAGTATGCAATGGGTAGACCATTGAGGCCTGGTAGGAAAGTCTCACCATATTCAAAGTAATAGTGCTTGAGAAAAGGCCTGAATTCGCAATCACGCTTTTATCTTAGCTCAGCCATAATTTGGGATGCCTACAAAGTCAAGATGGGGTATGGATGGCTCAAATATGATGAAGCATTCTGCCAGAGGATGGCAGTAAGGAGGACTTGAGATGGACTGCATGCACTCAGAGCTTTGGGTGTAGACTTTGTCAGGAAAGGTCGGTGGCAGCAGGAAGGAGGTAGGAAAGGAGGTATTAGCCCAGTGTCCAAGACATGTTGGAGTTATAATAAAGCACATGCACATAGGTGGAACTGCAGTTTCAGGCATGTGGCGCCCATGCACGGGCAACATCAGGGTGTCACAATGCAGGGCCATGGGGACCAGAGTAGCATTCAGCAATTTACTGAGAAGTCCTTTCAGGGGAGGGTTATGCAGGAGCATGAAGGGCAGGATCACAACAGGCTGGAGGGGTCGGGGTCGGCAACAGAGGAACAGTGCACAGGCTATGGAAGTAATTAAAGAGATAGAAAAGAAATGGAAGGTGGGGCTTTTCCCTTCAAGAACACCTATAAGATTGGAGATAATTCTGGACTGGACCTAAGGTTACCCAGATAGGAATGCAGAACAATTGCTGAGGAAGGTTTTCGTGAGGCTTTAGGCTAGGTTATCAAGGGTTAAGGAAAGGGATGACAGCCAAAAATCTGGGATCCATAAGGGCAAGGAGGACATAGTGAGGCAGAACTTACAGAAGGAGTTGAAGGCAGGGAGAATAGAGGAGCCTTTCTAAAGGCCTCTTGTGAGGACTTCTGGGTGCCCCTCTGGGGTGGTACTGAAGAAGCAGGTGGGGGGTTCCGCCTGATACACCATGAATGACAACATGAATGACAACATCCCCAAAGAGCTAGGCTGTGAGGTCATATACATCACTTGGACCAGGTGGTCACAGTGATCAGGGCTATAGAAGGGTGATGGCTAGGTAAAACCAATATAGAGTTGGCATTCCAGCTGTTGCTGGTCAGGCCCATGGATTGTGACCTCCTTGGTTTTAAATTTGATGGGGGTATTACTTCATAAAGCCATGCCAATGGGTTGCTCAGTGGCATGCACCACATTCAATGTATTTAGCTCTTGATCCAGTGGGTGTTTGGGGAGAGATATAAGCACAAAACAGCGGTGCACTACTTAGACAACTTCCTTTGATTGGGAAGAGTAGGCAGAATAGTGCTTCTATGATGAGGACTTTTGGGAGATGTGCGGGGCAATAGGAATACCTTAGGCTGAGAAGAAAACAGAGGGCCTGTCAGAAGGTTTGAATTCCTTGGGATAGAGGTGGATACGGAACTCAAATTGTTCCATCTGCCATTGGTCAAGGTCAGCAGGCTAAAAGGATTGTTAAAACAGTTGAAGGCAAAGTGACAAGTGCCACTGGCAATGGTGCAGCAGTTGTTAGAACACTTAAATTTTACGTGCAATGCTGTAGCTCTGGGAGGGTCTTCATGTGAGGAGGTTAGCATGAGCCGCTGGGAAGGCAAACTTCCCTAATTATTGCGGGCATGTCAAAGGGATTTGACAGGACTTAGAGGTGTGGGAGCAGTTCATGGATGAATACAAAGGAGTAACAGTCTGGTAGGGGGATTTGGTATTTAACACAGATCTAGAAATATACACACCAACATATCGGGACATTGGGTATGGGTGCCTATTTCAAGGGAGAATGGATATCCAAGGCATGGTTGGATGGTGGAAATGGAGTAGGTTAGTGAGAGACATTACCTTTCTGGAGATATTTCCATATGGATAACGATGGTAGTATTGGGGATGCAGATGAGGGATTAGCAGATCACCTTGGTGTGATACCAAGGGTGTGGTGGAGGTCATTAACAAATGGAGGGGTTCCACTGAGACGGTGACAAGAGTGCTACATCAGATTGTGCTAGTTGGTTTAAAAGTCAATTTATCCTTTACATGAGACATATTATGGGAGTACACAATGACATTGTTGACAATCTTTCCTGTCTTCAGTTGGACAGGTTCAGGTCATTAGTTCCACAAGACACCATCCAGAGAACTCAAGTGCCAGACCACTATGGGAAATTGGCTGGACAAGAGCCAGAATGTTGTACCAGAGCCCTTGTATGCAACATGCTAAGGGCTTACAAAGGGCGGAGAGCTTTTCAGGAGTTTTGGCAGAACAAGGACTTCCAAGGTAAGCCTATAATTGAGGAACAGCTAGTGCAATATATGTTACAAAGGTGAGAAGAGGGTATGGCCCGCACCACTATGGGATTCAGATGATGGGCATTGGGTGGGCATGGAGCACTCAGGGGCTGGCCATAACTGAACAAATCTAAAGTGGTCCGTGAAAGGATATAGAGTGGCAGAGGCAGCAAGGAAGGCCAAGGGACCAGGAAACCCTTATCAGGGCAGAGGCTAGTGAGGCTTTTATTTCAGTTTAAATAGCCAAGTGGCAAAACTATTTTACAAGCTAGATAAATGTGAAGTATAACCTCAAATACAAATACTTGTATTACAGAAATATCTCTACAGCACAAGTCACATTAAACTGTTCCTTCAAATAGTTGTTTTAACATTTCTGAGTTCCATTAGTGTTGCTGAATCCAGCACGAACCCTGCAAAATCTGTTTCTAAGAGTTAAAATACAGTTTTGCATTACATTGTGACTGTACAGCAGATGTATTCCAACTGAGTTGCAAAACATTTTATAAACATTGCTGTTGGGTTGTTTAAGCATTGAAAAATAATTCAGAATGAGTTGCCAGTGGACACCCAAAGTAACATTCCGGGGTTCAGAGGATACACCTTTATCCTGACACACTGGGACCCAGCGAGAGGTAGCTTGAGAACCAGAACAATGTATTGGTGGAGAGGACAAGGGCTGCAAGGCTGTTGAGCAGGATGTGATGATTGACAATGTCAAATGCTTTGGTTAGGTCAATAAAGATTGCCCCAACTGTTTTTCCACCATCCAGGGAGTCATATAGGTGTGAAGTAAAGTCGGTAAGCCCAGTAGTAGTGCTGTGTGATTTACAGACCCCATGCTGCTGAAGGCAGAGTTGGTTATATTTGTTGAGGTAATCTATGAGCTGATCTGACACAATTTCTCTAGGGCTTTCAAGAGGGGTGATGAAATAGATGTGGGTGGTAGTTGCTTATGCTGGTCCTGTCTCCACTTTTAAAGACTGGGGTAATGAGGGCTGTTTTTCACTTGTCAGGGAATATGTTCAACTTAAGGGATACATGTTGGGGTAGTCATGTTACTGGGTGAGTGCTCTTTTAGGGTGATGGCGAGAAGCTTCCATGTCGAGTATATCACTACCCATTCTAGTTTTACAAGGATCTTCTTCATATATTTAATAGTATCTGCCTCATGATCATTTTGAAGTAGAATGGGGATTAAGTGGTGTTTGCAGTAGTAGCGGATTTAGGGCCAGCTGTTAGGGTCAATAACAAGGAACTCTGGAGGTAGGACGGAGCTGAGGTCTTTAAAGGCCAGATTAATGCCATTAGCTAACTCTTTGGGTTGCTAGAGAGGCCCACAGGGTGACAATTAGATCTGGTGATTTTGATTCTTTCCAGTCAGTGTCTTTCCATTCTCCCAGAATGCCTCCCATTCCCCAGCATTTTGAAGTTCCTTTCTGTAATAGGAAGCCTTAGCATTCTTTATCAAGCAGGTGCATTTTTCCTTGCAGTCTTGTAGGCCAAGAATCTGGCTCTTAAAGGCACTGGGGTGGTTGTGCTTCATCCAGGCACGGGCATGCCTGTTTCGGGCAATTTTGCAGTCATGGTGAGGGTGTGTGTTTAGAGTAGGGAAGTGGTGGTGAAGAACCAAGCAGAGTGGGGGCAAGGGGATCCAGAGAGGAAAGTCATTGGGGTGCTGAGAGGTTTGTAATCTGCCTGAGAAGGTCCAAAACAGATCAGAAAAGTATTGGGTTGAAGTGACAACCAGTATGCAGACTGGCATAACGTGGTGCCCAGTAGCAGCAATGACAGAATACAGAGATATGCACCCCAAAGGCAGTGGGACATTTTTAGACATGGGAACAGATCCTCGTCACGAGCTATCAGGTGGCAGGGTCCCTCAAGAAAGGGGTAGCATTTGGGGAGGACCCTAGCCATTTTCCACATATCATTCAGGATAGGTGCAGCATCCAAATGGCGGCTGGGGAGGTTCCATGAGAAGGTAAAGCAGGTGGGCAGATGGCAGTCAAACTGCTGTAAGAGGTATGTCAGAGACCTGCTGTAATCAGTGTTGTGTTTTCCTATTGACAGGCACAGGGAAACAGAGACAAGCATGGATTGGTGGGCCATTCTTTTGTGTATTGGGTGGAAAGATATGTGCAGACCATGCCGGGAGGAGACAGCTTCAGAGGAATCAACAACATTCATATTCGCTGGAAAGGATCCGGGCATGAGGTGGCACAGCTGTTGCCAGTGCTGGAAGAGTTAAAGCTGCAATGGCCCAAGCCCAATTTATTGATTATTCATGCCAGGGAAATGATCTGGAGACAAACTATAGGGGCACTCTTCCAGGAGACAAAAGCAGACCTGGAAGTAGTAAGAGGATGGTGGCCCTAGGTTAAGGTGGGCAAGTCTGAAATTATCTCCAGAAGGGTGTGGAGATATGCCACAGATGTTAAATCAGTGGAAACCAAGGAAGAGGCTCAACAGGAGAATAGTGAGAGGATTGCTGAAATCGGGGCATTCCACAAATCACATCTCTTATGAGGTTCCAGAATATGTGGGGGATGGGGTCCACCTTTCTGAAGTGGGCAGATCCTTTTCTTACTGCCAATAACTGGGGCTTAGAAAGATGGGAGGAGACTAGGTTTAGATAAGAATGGAAGCCCATCATCCATTGCAGGCTGAGACGGGCTAGAGGCAGAGAGGGATTAAAAGGGTGTAGGGCAGAAGGACACAGATAGGGGGGTAAGTTTGGGGGAGGGAGGATAGGTCAGCATGGGCCAGGGCCAGTAGTACTTGGCCGTGGAGTCAGAATGGGGAAGGGGGACCAAAGAGTAACTAGAGTTGTTCTGGTAATCCAACCTAGGAAATAGGCATGGTTTCCTGAGGTGGAATAGAGGTGTCGGGAATGCATCTGGGCTCCAAGAAAAGGGAGCATGAACCGGAGGAAGAATGAAGAGGTGATGAAAAGACTGACCATGGAGTACAATATGGACTGGGATTGACTGATATGTGAATGTTTTAATGTTGTGATTTAAAATAAAGGATAATAGTTATCAAGTTAATGTATTATAAAGAATGAGGCAATTCATGATTGGAAGTTGGTATCAAAGGAAGTGAAGTGGTATTCAATAAACCGTGCCAGTCAAGAACCCAATCAAGTGGTCTGTGTCTAGTCATTTATTGGGGAAATCTCTGACAAATAGGGTTACCACTTGCAGGCAACCTGGATTGTCAGGGATTTCCTGCAGGAAATGGCAGGGACTGGGGCAGAGAAGGGGAGAGGGGTAGGCAGGCTGGAGGGGTGGGAGAGGGTCAGTGACATCACAGGTGAGTCAAATGAAGTGGGGGGTTATAGTAGCAAAGGGATTGGTCAGGGGAGAAGAAAGGTAGGGGACCATCAGGTATTAAAGGGGTTTATAAGGCAGTGCAAGGAGAATTCTCTTCTTCCTGCTAAAAATGTTCTCCTGAATCCCATCCTCCCTCCCATAGCAAGGCAGCAAGAGAGGACATGTGTATGGCATAGTCAGGCACATGAATAGAGGGAGAACAAGATATCAGATGCAGGAGTTTGTTTAGAGCCATCAGGTGAGGGCAGCAGCTTGACTTGCAGGAAGATGGGTTGCTGGATGAGGCAACAGAGGTCAAGACTTTGTTCAAAGGGGCTGCTGTAAAGGGGCAGCAAGGAATAAGCAAATGGCAGTGGGGTTGCTGAGTGAGGGCAACAGTGGCCCGCCAAGGACAGGACTGCAGAAAACAATAAAGGAGAGGGACAGGAGACCATGGAGAGGAAGAGAGGAATTAAAGGGGTGTAGGCAGAGAGACACAGGGACAGGTTCGAGGTGAGGGGAGATAGGTCAGCATGGGCCAGGGTCAGTAGCACCTGGCCGTGGAGTCAGAATGCAGGGGTGGGTGGAGGGGGATCAAAGAGTGACTAGGGTCTGGTTCTGGTCATTCAACCTGAGGAAATTGGCAGGATATCTCGAGGTGGAATAGGGTGTCAGGTCATGCATCCGGGCCCTCAGAAGAAGGCAGCATGAAACTGGAGGAAGAATGAAGAGGTGATAAAAGATGTACTATGGAGTACAATATGGATTGGAATTGACTGATATGTGGATGTTTTTTTTTTTGCAAATAACTTTATTTTATAATATACACACAAATACATTAACCAATTACAACCCCCACCAATAACAAAAACATCTGCAGGGTAGGTCACATTAGATCACAGCAAGGTGGAGGTAAAAAAAAAAAATAAAATTAAACCCCATCCCCCTCACACCCCCCAGCAGCAATTCCATGTAGATTACTTAGCAACCCGCTCTAATTAAACAGTTAAAAATTAAACCTGTCCTAAACTAACTCTTAAACAATTCATAAAGGAAAGAAAGAGAAGGGAAGAAACATAGATGGTCTATACTCAGTCTACATATGGCACATGAAAAGAGAGGGAATATATAGCAAAATGTCTAAAAGGGAAGAATAGCAGAAAAAAAACTCTAATAGCCATACCTGTCCTTTAAACACCGAAAAGGTTACCCCAGCATCCCTGAAACTTCTCTCTGACTTAAAAAGGTAGTTACGGCCCTTTCCACATTCAGAGCATTCAAAAGCTCGTCCCACCATTCTTTAAAGGAAGGGACCTGTCACTCTGCCAATGCCGAAGGATCAGTAACTTTGTCACTGAAGCGACCATTGCCATTTGGCACTTTTGAGATACCGATGGAATTTGAGCAAACATCCCAGTATGCAAGCCTCAGCATTAAAAAGCTGAGATATCACAATAGGGCCTATCCATTGCCTGACCAATTCCCAGAGCTTAGTCACCTTGGGACAATCCCAAAGTTTATGATAAACAGTAGCCAAAGAGTGTCCACAATCCTTATACTCGGGAGCTAGATCTGTATATCCAAGAAAGTTTGGCGGGAAAGATAAAGATTGTGCAATATGTTGAACTGAATACCACTCATTCTATCTTGTTTGATACATGCATATATGTCCATCCAGACTCTTTCCCAGATCTCCTCAGACCAACCCAAGGATAAATTCATTTCCCAATACCGGGCACTGAGGTGGCCTTGGGTACCGCCCTGATAAGATTAGCTTTATATTTTTGAGACTGAGTTATCGGACAGTGCCAAGTCTCTCATCTTCCTCAAGAATAACCCAGACTCCTTACTCCCCTTGCCACCCATCAAAAGGAACAAACGCTACTCAATCTGGTACAGTCGCAATCAATCATGGGGTTCGACTCCAAATTTCTCCACAAAACAGAAGGTGAAGTAACTGAATCACCTGAAACAAAATCTGCAACCCTAGGTTTGAGGAGGGGTTACCTATACACCTCTTTATAGGTCGATTACCAATCAAAAGATTGGGATTCCTTAGAAGGGTTGTGTTAGATCTCTACATAGGAAATACCCAACAGTGAGTAAAGCTGATGCAGAGCCCTGATATCCAACCCAATGGGGTATTCCTAACTTTAGAAGGAATCTTGGACCAAGGAGTATATAAAAGATTCCAGATCTAAATTAACACTCTGGGCAATCGATCGATCCAGAATATAGCCAGTGGAAGTAGTTTCTGTATCTATCGCCCATTGAGCCGATCTCGCTGCATGAATGGCTAAGGTAATAAGTATAAAAGTCCGCAACTGCAAACCTCCTACCTTCCGCTGACAAATAAGTTTCGAGTAAGCTCCTACGAGGGGGTTTGCCTTTCCACAAAAGTCTGAGCAGGATTTGTAAAGTGGTTTGAAAAAGATTTGGAAGGTGCACTTATGGTTGAAAAGGGGTAAAATATTCTTGGCAAAATAATCATTTTAATTGTGTTGGTTCTCCCAAAAAGTCAAAGGAAGCTTAGTCCACTTTCCAAATCTTCCTTGATAGACTTAAACAAAGGTTTAAAATTAAGGTTTGCCAGGCTGGCGAGATCCTTCAAAATCTGAATGCCTAAATAGGACAGAGATTTGGGCTGCCATTGCAAACCTAGGGAAGAACACCAGCTCTGCTGTAGATGAAAAGATAGCGGGTAAACCGTAGTTTTACTCTTATTTAACCTACAACCCTAAAAGGCACTGAAACAAGAAATAATTTGTAACAAGTGTGGAAGCTAACTTCTACTATTCTGAACATGCAGCAACAGATCATCAGCAAAAGCAGATAGCTTGTACCGGACTCCCCTATATAAACCCCTTGAACTTGAGTATCCTTCTTAATAGCCCTTATTAGAGGTTCTATATATAAATTAAATAAATACGGAGAAAGAGGGCAGCCCTGGCGCGTACCCGCAACAAAGGAAAAGCAACCGAAATAAGGTTGTTACATTGGATCCTTGCTGATGGACACGAATAAAGAACCCGAATATAGTCCAGAAACTTTCCGGATACCAAATTTGTCTAATACTTCAAACATAAAATCCCACTCCACCCTATCAAACGCTTTTTCAGCATCTAGTGATACCAGAGATGCTTCCAAGTCTGGACTCGTGGATGCAGAAATTAAATAAAACAACTTCCTAAAATGATCCGGCAGGACGAACGACCGCCACAAATCCTGCCTGCTCCGGCTCAGCAGCCCCAACCAGGAAGCTCTTCATTCTGGTAGCCAAAATCTTGGCGTAGATTTTAACATCGATATTTAACAAGGAAATTGGTCTATAATTACCTACAAGATCTACTGGCTTCTCTGGTTTGGGTAGCAAGATTATCCTCGCCTCAAAGAGAGACCGGTCCTTAATCCCTGCTCATACTAAAATAAATAGAGTTGTTGCAACAAGGGTACCAGACAATCCTTAAATGTTTTAAAAAAAGGCTGTAAACCCGTCTGGCCCAGGCGCCTTGTCCAACTTTAATGAGTCAATGGATCTAGAAATCTCTTCCTGTGAAATGGGAGCTTCAACATCTGCCTAAACCTCAGATATTTTGGGAAAGGAAATATTCACCAAAAATTCCCTCATCTTACTTACTCTCTGAGGAAGGTGGTTCGCTGGAGTATAGGCTTTTATAAGTCTAAAAGATACCTAATATACTCTCTGGATCCAAGATTAGGTCGTTCGTCTGGGATGCCTTAATGCCGCCACCCACTTAGCCGCAGCCCGTTGTTTCAACTGCCAGGCTAATAATTTGCCCACTTTACTACCCTGTCCTATGTAAGAGGCCTTCAGTCTGGAAGCCAAATCCTCCACCCCCGCAACGCACGTACATACCAGGCCCTGAGAGTAGCAAGCCCTGTTCCTGATCAGAAGACCTTGAGCCTCCCCCATAGCGTCCAGGACCTTAATTTTCTTTAAGCAATTAGTTAGTAAATGCTTATTTTTCTTTTTACGAATTGATGCAAGCTTAATCAATTCACCCTCCACACAGCTTCAAAGCCGACCATGTCTGGTCAGTTGCACTAATCGACCCCAATTGGATGCAATGGAGGATAGAAACATTTGGAAACGGCTCACCAACTGGGGATCCTTAAGCAAGCCGTTGTTCAAGGACCAGGAATAGGACCTTAGTGGAGTGGATAATGGCAAACACGGAGTCTAATGGGAGAGTGATCCGAGATTACTCTACTCGAAATGGTAACTTCCTCTACAAAGGACAGCACCTGTTGACTGACCAAAAGAAATCAATCCGAGAATAACTTTGTGAACGGAGAATAGAAAGTAAAGTCCCTGATAGAGGGGTTACTCACTCTCCAGGGATCCATAAGGCCTAAGGAAGAGGTAAATTCACAGCAGCCTCTGAGACGGAGACTGATGTACGCCTCACACCACGTAACGATCCAAACGATTGGACTGCACCAGATTCCAATCTCCTCCCAGAATTATGGGCATATCTGAGAGGAAGCTATAACCATAGCTAACTGAGTAAAAAGGAGGGCGATTCTTGATTGGGACCATAAATAAACCCCAACACTAAACTAGCACCCCCAGCTTACCTACAACAACAACATACCTACCTTCAGAATCGGAGATAACCTCCACTGGAAAAAGGAATCAGCCACTAAGACAGCTACCGCTTGCTTGAGAGAACCCAGCCCCGAATACCGAGCCTACCCACCTTTTCTTAAATAGTGGAGCTGATCAGGGAGCATGTGGGTTTCCTGGAGAAAACTATTGATGGGTCAAATTGCAAATGATTTAGTATAATATACTTTTTTTATTGTCTCTTCCCCTTTATATTCCAGGATATAATGTTCAGGTTGCTAGCCATATGGCAGCTCTACACCAAATACAGCCCCAACTGGAAAGCTGCCAACCCTCCCCTGAAACTGCCCCAAAATAGCAAACCCGCAAAAGAAGCCCCCTCATTAAAACTCCCCCATCCCCAAACCCCCTATATACCAAGCACCCAGCCCAAAGCCGACTCCAAATCCACTGGCCCATGGCACGCCTAAAGGTGGGGCCCCCGGAAGAGAAAAAAAAACGCTTGCCATACCCACATTAACCTGCATAACCTTGCAAAACCCTTGAGAAGGAAAGCTACCCCTTGTCACTCACATCCATACTTCCTGAATTAACTACTCCCACCTCCTAGTCTGGCTCAAGACTAGGTCATAGCCAAATCATGGCCCTAAGACAATCCTAACTCGAGGGGCTAGTGAGAAACCAAGAAGGAAATGAAAATCCATGTAAAATGCTTTAGCGATGAACCCACACTCACTATACCCCCCATCAGCTGCAAAAACGAGGGCCATGCGGCTAAAAATAACATTACATCGTTACCATGAGCCCCAAAGCCACAAATAGCCCAGTCCAATAGATGAAAAATGCCCAGACATTAATTCCAACTTTAACTGGGCAAGGGACCAATCTGATACCTAAAATAAACTATATAAATCCCGTCCCTTTACCCGGAACTTCTGTGATAGAAATAATCATCAGGCTACCTGCCTTAAGTCATATGCAAATCAAAACGACAACAAAAGAAAAAAGAAAGCGTCTTTAAACTGGACCCGAAACCGATCGCACTAACAGCATCCCCACCGATAAATAGTTGTCTGGGTCCTCTAGTGTCAGCTAACTAAATAGCTCCTGTGGTATCCAAATTTCCTCGAGGAGGCTCTTTAAAATTCAGCATACCAGACATTTAAATCATCCCCCAATCGAGCCTCCTAACTGACAAACATAAAAAAAAAATTGAAATGCAGGGGGAAGTGAAGGAACTCCCCACAATCCCCAATAGAGTCCATTTACTGTCCCATGCAAGCTCAATCGTCCATGAAACAGTTCACTTTCTCCTAAGGCACTGGAATGCATCCTCGACTCCAATCCTCTTCATCCTTTAGAGAATAAATCTGGCAAATAATTTTGAGAGCCTTTAAAGCCTCTTCTGCCAACTCAAAGTGCTTAACTCCATCCTTCAGTGTCACTTCAAGTCTGGCCAGGTAAAGCACGATGCTTAACCCCAGCAGCCCAAAGCTTAGTTGTAATGGGTAAAACAGGATCGGGCCATTCAACCTTCAACGTTAAATCAGGGACCACTCAATTTTCTTGCCCTCCCACAATATAGCGGACAGTTTCTTAGCCTCCTTCAAAATATGCTCCCGATCTAAGTAATTAAGGAGCTTGAAGATTACAGGCCTTGGAGGGTCCGTTGAGGGTGGTTTAGCCCTTAAAGCTCGGTGGCCTCTCTCATGACGTACCTGGCCCGTTAGGTGAAGGCCCTACTGTCTTTCTCAAAAACTTTGGAGAAAAAGGATTGTATTAGGCCCTCATCTCCCTCAGGTAGCCCCAACAGAATGAGATTGTTACGTCGATTTCTCCCTCGAGGTCGTCCAGACGATCTTCCAATTTAGATATTGCCTCTTACATTCCACAATAGCTGGGCCATTTTTTCCAAGTCTGCTCCAATGAGGAGATCCTGGCTTCAGCATCCGTACTCCATGAGCCAGCTGGGTCAAAGCAGGCTTGAAGTCAGCAACCTCCTCAATTAATTTAAAGAGTGCCTCTTTTATTGTTGATAGCTCGCTGTATACTGAGATGGCGTTAGCTCATCTTGCAGATCCGCTAGCGAAGAACTACGCGGCTCATTTAGCCTCGAGCTCCTGACCTGCTTCTTCCATCTTGCCAGGTAGTCGGGAGAAAATTTAACACTGACCAGAGTCTCTAACCTTGAATTATACTTCTGGTAGGATACAGCTGCAAAAGTGAAAAAACCGCAACTTTAACAACGAAGAGGGGAGAGCCCTGAGCAAGCTGCTAGTCCTCCAGGCACATCACGTGACTTGATATGTGGATGTTTTAATGTTGTGATTTCAGATAAAGAATGATATTTACCAAGTTAATGCATTATAAAGAATGAGGCAATTCAAGATTGGAAATTGGTTTCAAGGAAGTGAAGTAGTATTCAATAAACCGTACAGTCAAAAACCCAGTCAAGTGGTCTGTGTCTAGTAATCTTTGGGAAGTCCCTCTGACAATTAACATTTAATGACAATACTTTCAGAAGAGGAGCAGACCCAAGGGACATCAGAGAGAAGGAAAAAAACTAAATAGCATGGGAGAAAAATCAAACTTGCTAAGTCCTTTTTTTTTCAAGTTTTTCTGGGCAAGCCAGACATCCGCAATATCCACCTCAATATTCGAAGACTCCTTCTAGGAGGAATGAACCAACAATGCTTCTGAGTCATCAGCATTCTCATTATTCTGACCCTAAAGGCAGAAAAGTTGTTTGACAATACAGAATCTTTGCGTAAAACCTTGGATCATGGAGCTAGGCAAGAGCTCATATGCTTCCCAGAGACTACTGCAAATCCATACTGATGAGGGGCAGGAGAAAGCATAACCTGGGACTGCTGAACAAGGGAGCTTCGGGTAAAGGAGAAGGATCAGTGTCCATCAGTGGGTCAGGTTGGGCTTCAACCGGAGGAGCTCAAGAGATAGTGGGACAGCTAGAGTGAAAAGAACAACTGTAGCAAGAGCATCTGCTACAAGAAAAATGGCGCTGCCAAGGCAGGGCCTCCAAAGGCAAAGCAGTGTCAGAAAAGGTTGGACACTGAGCCTGTGCAACAACCAATGTAGCAACCAAGGTATTCCCATTATGGGCTTCTGCAACTGAGCTTCCTGCACCATGTCATCTTGATCATAGTAGGAGCACTAGCTGTGAACTTCCCAAGGACATTTTCTGTAGGAGTGACCCAACTCATCACACAGGTTGCATCTGAGAGAGTTTGGACAGTAACGACTGGAGTGCCCAGTTCCTAAACAAAAGTCACAAATCTGAATGTTGCAGGCATTACTGAGGTGGCATAAGGAGCCACACCTGTGACAGATTTTAGGCAGGCCGGCATAGAAGCAGAAGCCAAAATCATGGCCAATGTAGAAACTACTGGGAAGATGTTGTATGCCCTCCTCCATCATCATGAGTTTCACCTGAGCTTCCATCCTCCAGTCCAAATATTTTCAGTATCCAAAATTGGGAGAGGAGGTCCATAACATCCACCCTTTGCTTTATCCACTATGTCTTCTGAGATGTGAACCCCTTCATTTTGAATAATACAGTAATGGTTTTAAGGAAGGTTTCATCTGGAATAAAAGGTGCCCACAAAGGGATGTCTTTATAAAATTGAATTTTGCTATAAAATGATCTAAGAGTTGTGGTGTGCATAAACTAACATCAAACTGGGCATCCCCAGTGGTATGAATAAGGGTAAAAATCTCTGAAGTCAAAACTGTAAGGAGTGCTTCAATAATCTGCATGCTACATAAACTCTATCGGGGGTTCTTCAAGATCACCATATACTTTAAACATACAGTGTTTTGGTATCTAACCAGTTCCCCAAATTGAACAACCAATGTTCCATTTGAAATGTGGCTTTGGTAGTAACAGGCTTTCTAGGCGAGCAACACCCGCTTCTGTATGGGAACCCCTAGACCCTTCTGCTGAGGGTGGGGGGCATCATTGTCTCCAGCAAAGTCTGCAGCTGGGTAGAAGAACAGGAGACTTTTTCCTCTGCATCTCTACCCCTGTCATGTGGGGTACCACAAGAATCTGTTTTGGCTCCCATGTTGTTCAAGTGTATATGCTACCACTGGGGAACATTATAAGATGATATGGGCTGAGTTTTCACTGCTATGCAGATGATACTCAGCTATAGCTCTCTTTGCACCGAGCAGCAGGAACCGGTCTTGGTATTTAACAGTTGCCTGGCTGAGTTCCAAGGATGGAAGAGGGCCAGCTGGTTGAGGTTGAATCCAGACAAGACTGAGTACTAGTGCTAGAACCTGGTCACCAAGGAGTGAGGTAGCAAGCCGGTCAAGTCTCTGGGCTTTGGCTTGGGGACTCTCAGTTGCTTACCTCAAATTGGGTGAGGAGTCTGGGCATTGTTTTGGACTGTGGTCTGATGCTTAAGTCACAGGAGTCTGCCATGGTCCAAACCTTGTTTTCCCATCTGAGGAACATTGCCCAGTTTAAACACCTGATTTTCCCTGGTGATATGCCATCACTGGTTCATGCTTTTGTGACCTCTCGCCCTGATTACTGCAATGCCCTATACCTAGGGCTGTTGAGGGTGGATCTTCTTTGACTGTAGGTAGTGCAGAATGCGGTGCCCAGGTTGTTGACTGGCCTATCTAGGTCGTGTCATATCACACCTGTGCTCCACTATCTGCACTGACGCTGTCAGTTGTCAGATCTCCTTCAAGGTTAGTTTGCTGACCTATAAAGCCCTACATGGGCAGGGCCCTGACTATCGCAAGACCTCCTGTGTCCCTACTGCAACTTCCACTTATTTCACTCCTCTGATGAGGGATTGCTGGAGGTTCCCATGATCCAACTAAAACATCAAGTGCTCGCACTTTTACATTTGCAGCTCTGACCCTGTGGAACTCTTTTATATCATCAGATTAGAGAATGCCAGATCATAGATCAGTTTAAGTGCGAACTGAAAATGCATTATTTAGACAAGCCTTCTCTGAATAAGCTTAATGTAACCATTGATAACAAAGATGTAATGATGTTTTAATGTATTTTATTATACAGTATTTAAATCGTTGTACTTTATGTAAAGCATTTTGGTTCATACTGAGAAATGTGCTATATGAATAAAGGTTGATTGAATGATTGATTGATTGATTGATTTTGTCTGCAAGATCCATCATGTCAGCCCATGAAGTAGATGGCTGAGCACAGCAACCAGAATATCCAGCTGTAAAGCTAGGGAGTCAAGATGCCCACCCATAGCTGTGGGAGGGAGGAGTCGTAAGCGTAAAGGAGTAACATATAAAGCAATAGCATGCTGGACAGTGGCAGGAGAGCCCTGAGGCTCCTGAGATACAGATCATTCTGCAGCTTGTGCAATTGTAGGAATGGGGCAATCTGCTGCTGTACAAGGCAGTTCACTTGTAGCAGGTGGCATGAAGAAGCAACTGGCAAAGAAGGTTCAACAAGGTGAGAGAAAGACAGAACCACAGGAACTGCAGAATGCACAACTGGTGGCTGTAAAGGAGCAGAAACAGTAGATGACTGAGGAAATTCAGGAGCAACATACTTGAGAGATGCAGCAACAAGCTTCAAGTCCTTGATCAGTTGGCCATGCACACTACCTGGCAATGAAGCAAAACTGTCAACTTGCAGCAGGATAACCTGCTGAGGTTCTGTGGTTTGTGTCTTGAGTTGTGTATGCACAACTGACAAAGTCAGGGAGAATGAATCTGAGCACTGTACCAAGACCCAGCAGGAGGGTGAATATCAGGCTGTGTAGTCCTGGAAACCGACTCAGTTGCCAGAAGAGGGTTTTTGGCCCTATCCACTCCAACATGGTTCATTTGCTGAGAAGGGGATACTGAGCCCAAACCAGGCTGGAATACCGAGGAAGGCTTGAACAAGTAAAATGTATAATGTCACTAGCCAATAGGGCTATACCAACTCCACCCAATGTTCCATCTGATGATTGCATCCATCTAGCCTCCACTATGGCTCATTCTGGAGACCATGGAGCCCCCACTGCCAGGTAAGGTGCACTCCAAGTGAATTGTACAAATAGACCCATCTTTCGCAA
This sequence comes from Neoceratodus forsteri, assembly GCA_016271365.2. Lineage (NCBI taxonomy): Eukaryota > Metazoa > Chordata > Ceratodontiformes > Ceratodontidae > Neoceratodus > Neoceratodus forsteri. Next base: position 838,879,860 of record CM057451.1, on the reverse strand, counting down.
AGTGATTGACAAAGGCATGGAACTCCATGGTCACAGAGCACAGGACGAGGCTTGTGGATGAGCCACTGAAAAGTTTGGAGAGTGCAGTCTTCCATAGCAAGTAGCTGCAGAAGCCTCCCGCATCTATTCTAAATGTCAGCAAACACCGGCTCTGTGCTCCGGTCTTAGAACAGGATGGTGGAGGCAAGTGACTCAGACTGTGTACCAACGGAGTATCCTCAGGTGTTTCGACTCAACTTGTGGCGGGGTCATTGAGTAATCCATATCATTCCCATCAAAATGGCAGCAGCATCAGGATCTGAAGCAGAAAGCAAATCTGAAACTGTAGAGACTGCAGGCAAAATTTCAGTAAGTTCATTTTCTACTGGCTCCACCGATATGTGAGAATCACCTCCACCTCCAACACCGATTCCCAGGCCAGCCATCTTGCAAACATCATGGACAGAGTCTCCTTACTGGCAAGAGAAGGGAGTTCATTAAGGGAAGAAAAATCAAACCGTAGAAACATAGAAACATAGAAACATAGAAGTTGATGGAAGGTAAGGACCGCAAGGCCCATCCAGTCTGCCCATTTTTTCTACCTTATGAATGTGCCATAGGACTTTACTCTGTCAATGGCCTGTCTATTCATACTCATCTGTATTGCTCCCTTATGCCTATCCCATGCCTGTCTGAAACCCTGCACTGTATTCATACCCACCACTTCCTAAGGTAGGCTGTTTCATGCATCCATCACCCTTTCTTTGAAAATGAACATCCTCACATTCCCCTTAATTGGTCTCCCTCTAATCTCATGCTGTGTCTTCTTGTCCTGCTATTTTTCTTATATTGAAACATGTTAGACTCTTTCACCTTGTTAATAAACTTAAAATGTTTGAATATTTAGATTTATCACCTCTCTTCCTCCTTTGCCCTAGGGTATACATATTGAGCTCCATTAATCTGTCCTCATATGTTTTCTGATGCAGTCCCTGTACCATTTTGTTGCCCTTCTCTGGACTGCCTCCATTTTGTTAATGTCCTTGTGCAGGTGTGAACTCCAGTTCCAGTATAGACTTGGGGAGGGGCCTTAGACAAGTAGCACACACAGTAACTTTCTCAGAAGTTCTATCTGTCTATGGCATGGATGAGGCTAGGGTAGTCCGCACCATGGGATTCAATGACTGGTTGAAAACTGGTGCAGCTCAGGGATTTGGCTTCATTGGGGACTGGAACTCCACCTGGAGGGATGTAGGCCTATACAGGCACTATGATCTGAATCTATCCAATAGGGGAACCAGGATCCTAGATGATAGGTTTAAATGCTTCATTGGCAAGCATTTAAACTAGCCAAGGGGAGACACTGAAAAGGAGAAGGAAATCCTAGCCCCCAAAAAATCAGGGTAGTTAGTGAGGTAAACACCAAGACAGAGAGAGCAGTCAATAGGGATAAGGGCAGGGTAAATGGAGAAAAGACAACTTCATTAAGGACAGGGATGGGGCAAAAGAAATAAAGCCATAAAAAATGGAGGTAATGAGTACCAATGCCCGTAGTCTAGGTAAAAAGCTCCCCGAAATGGTGGCCTTGATGGAAGAGGGATGCCTGGATATCATGGCAGTCACAGAAACATGGTACACAGAGAACCATGACTGGGATGTCAACATACTAGGGTACACAAACTACAGTAGAGACAGGGAGGAAGAACAGGAGGAGTAACTCTCTATGTAAGGGAAGGGATCAAAGCAACAGAACTATAGGGTAAACAGGGAGGAGAGGAGGCACTGTGGGTTACCCTGGAGACTGGATATGGCACCACAATCTGCATAGGGTTGTATACAGACCCCCATCTCGGGGAGGAAATGGACAAGGAAATAATAGAAGGCATCCCTGGGATGGCAGAGAAAGGGAGATATTGCTGATGGGGAACTGAATATGTCAGATGTTAACTGGAGCACCTTGCTACAGGGGCATGACTCAGATAGCTAATTTTGGAACCCACTTGGGAGGAGCAATCCTAGACCTGGTACTCTCAAATGGGGACAGAGAGAGATCTCTGATCTTGAAGTGGGTAGCCATCAGGGAACAAGAGCCACCAAACAGCGTGGTTCATGATAAACTTAGTTGTAGAGTCAAGCCACACAAAAGTGAAGGTACTGGACTTCAGGAGGGCTGATTTTGTCAAAATGGGAGAGTGCCTCAGAGAAGCACTAGCAAACAGGCAAGAAGGTGGGGGTGGAGCAACAATGCGGAAAATCAAAACTGCCATCACAGAGGCAACAAGCCTTTGTGTGAAGCAAATAAACAAATCAGAATGAAAGAAAGAAAAACACTATGGTTCAAAGGAAGTGGTGGGGAGTCACGTGATGCTGAGGAAGGGATAGGACGTGATTGGTCGGAGTCTCGCTCTTTCACCGACTCAGATCAAATAAAACACCGATATATTTTGTTTGTCAACGCTAACATTAAAAGATAAAGTAATTGCAGAACACAGAGGCTAATTTTGAAGGTAAATGGAGACGGGCATACCTTTAAACATGTACACTCAGCTATCAGCCACGGAGGCCATTCAAGAATCGGAGGCCAAGTGCCCTCGCCAGCATTCTTCTCCCCAAGTATCTCCAGAGGAGCTTGCCCCGCATATTTACTCGGAGCTCACAACTATCAAGGAGGTTCTACTGAAATTAATAGAGGATGTAGCTGATTTTAAACCAGTGCTCATGCAGTAAGCCCAAGAGTAACTGACGCGGAAGCTAGAGTAGCTTCAGTAGAGCAAAAGCAGGATAAGATGGAGCCTGAGGTGGTGGAGCTCAAAAGAAGTCTTGTTAAACTTGAGGACCGTTTGGATGACCTTGAGGGGAGAAACAGGAGGAACAATCTGGTGCTGTTGGGTCTTCCCGAGGAAGAAGAGGGCCCTAATACCATCCAATTTTTGCAGCAGTTTCTGAAAAAGACGATGGGACCTTCTCCCAATTGTCCAGAATTCATTATTGAATGTGCACACAGATCACTCAGGGCTAAACCTGACATGGCTGACCCACCCAGGCTGTTCATTGTTAAGCTATTAAATTATTTGGATCGGGAATTTATTAATAAGGAAGCCAGGAAGCTATCAGCTATTCTCTGGGAGGTAAAAGTTGAGACTGGTGCCAGACTTAACGTTAAAAACTCACCAGCTACGTGCCTCATTCTGACCTATAACTTCAAAGCTGTGGGCAGCAGGTATACGCCATTGCCTTCTATATCCTGCCTGACTAGAGGTCACTCTCGCAGAAGGAGCCAAGCGCTTTGACTTGGTGGATGAAGCCACAAAGACTCTGCAAGAATTTACCCCACCTGTTTGCCAAATGAGAAGGGAATAGATTAGTTAAATCTTGGGACTAAAGAGACATAAGTAAAGATTATTCGAGAAGAGATAGAATAGTATTATCTTGTCTAATTGTTCCTGTGTGGGGTTGTTTTATTCTCCGGTTTGGCATGGAGTTGAGGAGTTTAATACTACCAAGGAATGCAAAGCACGGTTTCAGAGGCACCATTCCATTGCAGTGTAAACTTTAATGTTCCTCTAATTACACCTAATGTTAATTTATGAGGGAGCTCCTGTGTAGCTTGTTGCTTAAACTATCCACTTGATGGTGCCAAATGACATTCTGTCAATAGACAACGCGGTTGTTGCCATAGATATTAAGTTCTGAATATAATGCTGTCCTTGTCTTTCATTTTTCAAATGCATGTTTAAAGATTATAACTTAGTGTTGCATATAGTATAGCGTTTTTTTTCTAGTTGGGAATGACTTAAGTATTAAAGATCTGGAATTATAGGGGAATTAGGCAGTGAGCACATGGGACAAGAGAGACAGTAAGACAGATGAGCCTGTGTTGAGACAGCCCAGTAACATGCTGTCAAGTTGTTAGTGCTCTTCATTTTTTTAATTCTTTTTATTTATCTGGCAAAGTGTACAGAAGATTAGTATTGCTTAGGAACGCAAACCACGGTACAGGAGGCAACATTTTAAACAGTTTATATTGTGCTTTCTTAAACTTGAGAACGTCAATTTGGGAGGAATTCCTGTGTTATTTTACTAGAGGGCTTTAAAGCAATAGTTACTAATAGGAAACTCAGTCACTGTCAAAGACGTTAAGTCTATATTTACAATACTGCTTTTTATTTTTTTTCTGCCTTTTCCCTGTCTTTAGGGTTAAATTTAAAAGATTACTGTTTAAAGTTGTACACAGTTCAGTGATGACCCTAGCTGGAAAGTGGGTTGATTTACACATTTTTTTGCACTCAACAGAGGTAGTTAGACTTACAGAATATGGGGAGTTATTGAATTTTCTTGTTTTACTACCTCCACAGTCGGGGGAGGGGTTGTTTTACATTAGTAGGAAGAAACAGGTGTGAAAATAGTTTATTTTGGTGTTTTTCTTAATAGGTAGGGTGGTGATTGTACATTGCTCTCCTATGAGAGTATCATGGTCTGGGATTCAGGGAATGGGCTTATGGCCCAAGTGAGGAGACTTGTACATAGTTTAAGTGTTTTTAATTATTTTACCTTTAGTTCATTTAGGGATAATTTGGGGGCAGCTTTTCTCCTTTTTGGGAGGGAAGGGGTGGTGGCAGCACAGTCCTTCAAATTCATCTGCACAACGTGGCACAATCTTTTGTTAATCTATAGCTAATATCCTGAATATTTTTTCTGGAATATTAACGGGCTAAGGATAATAGAAAAAGTATGTTATATTAAACCATCTTGCTAAATTCGACCCTATGATAGTGTTCCTTCAGGAAACACAAATGCTTCCAGAACAGTTAAAGTTCTTTAAAAAGTGCTGGGTGGGACAAGTTTTTGGAGCAGGATTCAGCTCTCGTAAGTGGGCGTGGCCCTGCTGATAGCAAAAGAGTACCCTTTACTCCAGTGGATACGATCAGTGATCCTGAGGGAAGGTTTATATTTGTTTTGGTAAATTGGGGAACTCTGATATAGTATTGGGGTCAAATTATGGGCCCAACATAGAAACCCCTTTTTTTACCCATCTATCCTCGGTATTGGCCCTTTCTACAATAGCCTATTTTAATTGGAGGTGATTGGAATTTAGTTCAGGCAAGTGATCTGGATCGTATATATCTTAGAGGGCAGGTTTATCTTCAGCTCACAAGGCCTTAGGGGAATTCATTTCCTCACTAGGTCTCGTAGAGATCCATGGAGATTATTTAACCCATTAGCTAGAGATTTTACCTTTTACTCCCAGTGTGCAAAGCTATTCTCGATCGATTACTTTCTAGTTAGTCATCAGTTAATCCACTGTATTATCGAATAAAATATTTGCCTGAGTAATTTCTAACCATTCTTTATTTGCAGTCCATCTAGAGTTACCCAACGCTCCTATTAGGTCCCATACGTGGTAGTTAAATAATAATTTGATAAAAGATAAACAAATAATTTCAAGATTTCAACAATTCTTGCAGGACTCATTCAGGTTAATTATAATTCAATTCCTGTGGTGGATGTGGTCTGGGCAGCTCTAAAAGCTACATGGAGGGGGAACTTATAGTACTGCTACAGTACTAAAAAGAAAAAATTTAATCCAAACTAATATATGTTTGCAGAGAATTAGGAATTTGGAAATTAAAGGAGCGGACAACCTATGGTTTCTAGAAGAACAAGAACTTATTAGGCTAAGAATATATTATACAAGTACTTTATTGGAGAAAGTAAAAGATCTGCTTCCCTATTAAAAGTTTCATATATTGGCCAGGGCAGTAAAGTTAATAAATTACTAGCTTGAGCAACTAAAGCAATGGTCAGCATCAAAATGGACTGCAACCATTAAACACCCACAATCAGGCTCTTTGGTGGCTATCCCACCTGAGATGTTATCTCTCTTTATAGAGTACTACCAACGTTGCTATACCCCTCATGCTTTATCGGGCACCCAATATGAAGCAATGTCAGCTTTATAACTAGAGCAGACTTGCCCACTCTATCGGAGATGAACAGATCCACCTATCAGCTCCAATCACTGTGGAGGAGATCTCAGGGTGATTGATTTTTAAAACCAGACAAGGCACGGGCCCAGACAGCTTTATGGGCCTGTTCTATAAAACTTTTAAAAGGTATCTCCTACCCCTGTTGTAACAGCTTTATGCTTATTGGGGATCCTTCCCAGTCAAGGATCAGTCACTATTTGAAGCGAGAATAATCCTCCTGCCCAAACCAGGGAAGGATCCTACTGTGATCAGCAATTACCGTCCTATTTCCTGCTTAATACTGATGTTAAAATCTACGCAAAATTTTGGCCAACAGATTGGCGGGTGTATGGAAGTGTTTGATAGGCCCTGAACAGGCAGGGTTTGTGGCAGGACGTACTTCATCAGATCATTTTAGGAAACTATTATTTGAGTTTTTGCATCCAGGAACCCCAAGCTTGAAGCTGTCTTGGTGTCCCTGGATGCAGAAAAGATTTGACAGGGTGGAGTGGACATATTTGTTTGAGGTCCTTTCCAAATTTGGTATTCCACAGTCATTTATTGAGCAAATTCGAGTTTTGTATCGTTGTCCATCAGCAAGATTACAGTGTAAAAATCACCTTTCAGATCCTATCCCACTTTGTCGAGGCACCTGACAGGGATGCCCTCTTTCTCCTACTTGTTTAATTTGTGTATAGAGCCTTTAACTAGAGTTCTCAACTTAGAACAGGGGATAAGGGTATGCAATTCGAACATTTGGAACTTAAGTTATCTCTGTTCGCAGACTATTTACTTGCATATCTCCAACAGCAGGCAATCCTTCCTCGCGCCTTCAAACTATATTACCATTTAGTGAGTTTTCAGGATATAAGCTCAATAAAAACAAAACTATGATATATCCTCTATCCCCTAGTTACAAGGGACCTAATTGAAGGTATGGGTCTCCAATGGAAAAAGAGCATCTAACCTACTTAGGTATTAAAATTTCTAAAGATACTAGTAAACTTAAGAACTCAATTTAGACCCCTTGATAAAATTACAAAGGGGGGTCAAATGTTTTAAAAATTACAATTTTGCCCAGGTTTTTCCCCTTAATAATCTCAATATTTATGTTCCTAAATCTTTCTGTTTCTCCAGTGAATATGCTCAGATTTTCTATGGAATGGGAAGCTCCAGGTAGGGCTTATGGAAGCTTACTCACCCTGGGGCATTGGGGGCTGCAATTACCAGATTTTTTAGTTTATTATTTGGCGATCCATGCTAACAGATTTTTGCACTGGTTTGCTCCCAAGGCAAATGTCTTGAGAGCCCAGTGTGGCTACAATGGATAATCAGCTAGCAAATTCCAGCAGTCTTGCCATGGCAGCATTGTTGTACAACTCATGGTCAAATATTCCATTAAAGCTCAGAGACTCTCCACTGGGTGGGATGTGAGAGCTTTACAACAATTAGGTACCCTGCTCCGGATCCACCCTATAAAGGATTTGAAGCAACCTTTGTTTAATAACCCAAACTTAAAATAGCCAAGAATAGTGTTAAAACCCAACTCTGGGGATCCTATCATGATTTATGTTTAAAGACTTCTTTTCAGGGAACTCACTGGAATCTAGTTCTGCCTTACAAAATAAGTTTAAGATTCCTTCTAAATTCCAGTTCCAATTAATGTAAATATGCCATTGTATTAAACATTTTCTGGGAAAACACCATGGTCGGATCATGGGAAGTCTTAACTACTCTTTGGGAATTGTCCAAAGGTCGAAAGTCAGTTGCCAAATTGTATAAGGGATCTTAAGTCAGGCCTGGGTGAATCCCTCCCCATAGCCTATTACTGGAAAAATAATTGTACTAAGGATTTTTCAGATAAAATACAGAAAACAATCTGGACTGACAATTTTGTTCTAATTAAGCAAGACCATTTGAGAAATATCCAATTTAACATTCTACACAACATATATTATAGCCTAGTAAATTATGTTGGATGGGCAGGTTGTCCTCTGCAGAATGTAGAGATTGTGGTTCTGATTTTGCTACATTATATCATAAACTTTGGTCATGCCCCAAGATTGCAAAATTTTGGGACACGTATAAAAGGCGTGTAGCACCATTTCTTAGAATCAGCTTCTTACTTAGAGGAGGACACCTGCCTTTTAGGCATGTATTCATCCATTCCCTTTTTTCCAAAAAGGCCAAGTAGCTTTGGTTGCCATGGTTACAAAGTTGTTAATTCTAAGACATTGGAGGAGGAATGGGAACCCTTTTGGAGAAATGGTGGGCGGAATTTCTTACCGCTTTTAAACGAGAACAATGTGTGGCTAGGTTCTCTCACTCCGGGGAGAAATTCCAGGAATGTTGGGGAGAGCTTTTTCAGTTCTTAAAGATAAATTTGGTTATTGAATCAGCTCCCATCTGATTCTCCCTTTCCTTTTACAATGTCTATGATCCCTCATATAGTTATACTGCCAAGGGTTTTCCTTTAAGGTTGTTTTCATCACTTCTCCTATGTTGGGGTGTTACGGTATCTTCTTTTTACTTATTTCTCCTTTATGCTGTGTTTGGTTATGGTCTGTGCTAGAGGGTTGTGCCAAAATCCTAATAGGGTTCAACTGGTTATACTGTTATCTTTACATGCGAATTGGGTTAAAGGAAGAGTGGGTGCTGCAGGGTGGGATGGGGATGAGTTGGTATATAGGATTTTCTTTTGGCTTTCCTTCTGTTAGTTATGGTTACGGACATTAAAATGTATGTGCTTGTTTAGTCACAAGATAGAAACTGTTTCTTTTTTGTACATGATAAAACCTGTATTAAGAAAAATAAAGTTATTTGCAAAAAAAAGAAGTGGTGGGAAGGTAAGGGAGAAAAGATAGCATTCAGAAAATATAAGGAAACACAGAAGGAGCAGGACAGATAACTGTACCAGTCAAAGCAGAAGGAAGAGGGAAAGGCAGTCAGAATAGCAAAGGCCCAAACCGAGGAAAGACAGCCAACTCGGTTAAGAAGGGATAAAACCTTTTATAGGTACATTAGGGAGCAAAGAAAGATGAAGGCAGGGATACTGAGGCTGAATAAACAGGAAGGTGGTTGGGCAGAGAGCAACAGTGAAAAGCAGGGATACTGAACGAATATTTCTGCTCAATATTCACAATGGAAAAGCATAGGGAGATAGCTAATCCAGTCAATAGAAGCACTCTGGATAGGGGGTTGATATTAGTCCTTTCACAGAAGAAAGGTTCTGAAAGAACTCTTAAAACTGAAGGTGGATAAAGCAATGGGGTCTGATGCAATTCACCCCAGAATTCTAAAAGAACTAAGGAAGAACAAGTAACACCACTACCTACCCTTTTAATAAATCATGGGAAGGTGGTGTGGTACCTGAGGACTGGAGAAGGGCAGATGTGATTCTCCTTCACAAAAGTGGGAGAAAGACAGAGGTAGGAAACTACAGATCAGTCATTTTGACCTCAGTGGTAGGGAAATGATGGAATCACTTCTGAAGGAAAGAATTGTTGAGTACCTAGAAGCCAGTGGGGCACAGGACCCAAGGCAGCATGGATTCACAGCAGGAAGGTCATGTCAAACAAATCTAATTCATATCTTTAACTGGGTGACCAAATTAGTAGACCAGGGAGGGCTGTGGACATGGTCTACCTAGACTTTAGCAAGGCATTTGACACAGTCCGCACAAAAGATTAATAAACAAATTAGCCAGCCTGACAGTGGGTCCCAGGGTGGTAGCTGGGTAAAACACTGGTCGGACAACAAGACACAGTGGGTAGTAGTAAATGGAGTCTACAGTGAAGAAAGGAGTGTTACTAGTGGGGTACTGCAGGGTTCAGTATTGGAGCCTGTCCTTTTAATGACTTTATAAGTGACATTGCAGAGGGAATGGAATGCAAAGTATGTCTCTTTGCAGATGGCACTAAGATCTGCAACAAAGTTGATATGCAAGGTGGGTTGGAAAGGATGAAAAGGACATGGCAAGGTTGTAGGAATGGTCAAATGTATGGCAGCCTAGATTCAAAGCAAAGAAGTGCAAAGTAATGCACCTGGGAAACAAAACCCAAGGCAAGAGTACGGGACCTGGGGCTAGTCATATCAGACAACCTTAAGGTTGGACAGCAATGTGAGAAGGCGTAAGGAGGGTTAGGGGAATACTGGGATGCATAGGGAGAGGCATCACCAGTAGAAAACAGGAAGTTGTTGGCCTCTGTACAGACAGTTGGTAAGACCACATCTGGAGTACTGTGTACAGTTCTGAGACCCCATCTCCAAAAGACATGGACAGGGTGGAGGCTGTCCAGAGAAGGGCAACCAAATGGTGCAGGGTCTGCACCAGAAAACATATGAAGAAAGACTAAAAGAGCTTAGATATATAGCCTTGAGGAAAGGAGGAGAGGGGGACATGATAGAAACTTTCCAAATACCTCAGTGGAATCAACAAAGTCCAAGAGGGTAGCATCTTTCAGAAAAAGAGATGTGCAAGAACAAGGGAGCACAATTTGGAGATAGACGGGGCAGCTCAGAGGTAATGTGAGGAAGTATTTCTTCACAGAGAGGGTTCTAGATGCATGGAACAGCCTTCCTGAGGAGGTCATAGAGTCAATAATGGTAGGGGAATTCAGGAATGCATGGGACAGGCATAAGGCAATACTAGTAGGGGTAGGAGGAAGTAGGCTGTTGGTTAACTAGGATCTGCAGCTTATCCGTTAGGTAGGAAAATAAGCAGACTAGGTGGGCCAAGCGGTCCTTATCTGCTGTCAAATTCTGTTTCTATGTTTCTATGTTTACTGCACAGTACTCAGATGGGGCCTAACAGAGTCTTGTAAAGAGGGATTATTACTCTCCTCTTATGACTTATGTATACTCTACTAATACACCCCAACATCCCTCTAGCCTTACCTACTGCTTTAGTGGTCTGCTTGGATGATTTCAGGTAATCTGTGATGATGATGCCCAAGTCTCTTTATTCCCTTGTGATTGCCAGCAGCTCCCTCCAACCTATAGGTTGCTTCAGGTTTCTCTTCCCTATGTGCATGACCTTGCACTTTTGCATTAAACCCCAGCTGCCACTCTTCTAACCATTTTGCCAGTTTATCCAGATCTTTTCTTATTCTGCCCACCCCATCTGGATCATCTACTCTGTTGCAGATCTTGGTGTTATCTGCAAACAGACAAACCTTACCCTCCAGTCCATCTGCAATGTCACTGATGAAGTTATTGAAGAAAACTGGCCCCAGGACTGATCCCTGAGGTACCCATTATGACTTTCATCTTTTCTGACTGTATACCATTTACTACCACTCTCTGTTTTCTGCCCACCAACCAGTTTGCCAACCAGTTGACCAACTTCTGACCCACCCCAAGCCTACCCAGCTTATTAATCAATCTTCTATGCATTAGCATCTCTCACGGATTATCTCACCACCCTCCCCCATAAGGCTGAACAAGTCCTAGAGGGAACTCAATGTGAACTGACTCAGTCCCTCCACTTCCTCAATAAGGGTCCTTCACTGCAAAAGACCTGACACAGTTCATCTCCCAGCCCACTAGAATTAACCCAACTAGAAGAACTTGCACCTCTTGGACATCATTATCAGCAACCGTCCCTCAAAAATTCAGGACATTCAGGTCCTCCCTGACACCTTAAGTGACCACTCCCCTATCCAATTACTCTGGTCTGCCCCACCTCAAACCTGTAACCCAAATCACATCTCGCAGGCTGCCTTCACCCAGGTGGGCTGATTAAACTGAAAACAGTACCTCGCTCAGATTAACTGGTCCCACATCCATCATGCACCCAACATTGATGCTCTCGCCTCTTCTCACAAGCCTTTAACAAGGCCTGTGATCTCTTTGCACCCCTCACAAAACTCCATTCCAAAAACAAAATGTGCCTTGGGTTACCCCTGCCCTACTCCAAATGCTCAGAAATAGGGATAACCTCTGGCACCTAGCCACTGAAACTGGCCAAGCAGCAGACAGACAGGCCTACAATGCTGCATGGAACAGGTGCACATGGGCCATCTGTAAAGCCAAGGCAGACCACTACCAAGCCACCTCACATCCTCATGGGGTGCACCCAGACCTTCTGGGACAAAGTTAAAGAGCTAAATGGAAATCTTGCAAAACCCCTCCCACCTTCCCAGCTCAATATTGATGGCTCTACCTCCACTGACCCAGCTTGCATTGCCAACTGCCTTAACTCCTCCTTTATGGACCTTAGCTCTGTCCTCCCTAGTAACCTCTTCGATCCTACCACCCCGACCTACCACCCCCAGTCCTCCAGCATCCTTGGTTCTACCTACACAAAGTATCTGCCCAGGAAGCCAGACCTCTCCTACTTAAAGCATTACAAAGCAACAGTCCTAGCAGCAATTCCCTGGACCTCAAAACACTCCAGCTGGTCCTGATGAAGTCCTTGTCCCGCTCACTGGTCTTAACGGTCCCTCTGTCTGGGGCAATTCATCACTTCGTGGAAAACAGCTATAGTCACTCCTCTTTATAAAGGGGGTGATATGTCCCACCAGCAATTACCGACCAACTCCTCCCCAAAGCCCTAGAAAAGTGGTGGCCAATCAACTCACTGAATATCTGGCTAAGCATGACATCTTGTGTCCAGAGCAGCATGGTTTCCGTGCTGGTCACAGCACTGGTACAGCATTAATGGAGTTCTCCTACTTCCTACGCTTCTCCCTGACTCCATCTCCTAGCTGGCACAGTGTTCATTGACCTGTCTAAGGCCTTCGAAACTGTCTCCCACCCTGTCCTACTAGATGCCCTCTACCACACTTGTTTCTCAGCTGGCCCCTTGCCTGGTGCCTGAGCTACCGATCTACTCATTCCCAGTGTGTCAAAATCAATGGGACACTCTCAGAAACCTGTCCTATCTGCTCTGGGGTAGCCTAGGGCTCCATCCTAGGTCCCCTACTTTTAGTCTCTATCTAAACACCCTGTCTAGTGCCTGCTCTAGCAATATTCTTATGTATGCTGATGATGCCATCATTTTTGCCACCCACCAAAATCCTCCCTCCCCAGAACTCTCCAAAACTCCTTCAATGATGCCGTAACATAGTTTAAGGAGTGTAGACTCATCATTAATCTTAAAAACAAGACAATGTTCTTCGCCCACCCCAAAACAAAACTTGCAACAGCCCACTCTTATCCTCCCTAGCACCCTACAACTGCTTGAACAAGTCTACTCCTACAAATACCTTGGTGCCACCTTCAACTAAGCCCTCACCTTTCAGTCCCACATTAATGCCCTTGCATCCGCAACTAACACTCGGCTTGGCATCCTCTACTGCCACAAGGACTACCTCACACCGATGCCTCTGACTTGCCATTACATCCTCAGTACTGTCCCTTGTGGATTATGGCCTGCTGGTATATGGTGCTGCTGACTCCACTGCCCTCAACAAGATTCACCCCACCCTAATCAAGACTTGCAGACTAATGACCAGTGCCCCCAGGCTCACTCACACATGTCAACTTTATGACATGGCCAATCTCCTTAACCTTGGTGAACGACTCGCTACCAAACCTGTCTTCTAATTAAGAAAATTCTGCTTGGCTTTCCCCACCCGGGTGACTGCCACCATCCATCATACCCGTCCCACTGTCTCAACCTGAACTGCCAACAAGGCCACTCTTCTGGTTCCCAGAACTGGGATCACCAGTCATTCTGCTACAGAGCCCCATCCTGGTTTAACTCTCTCCTGCAACCATCTCCAATGCTCCCAGAATTACTGCCTTCAAAACCACACCCTTCGAACCAATTGTTTAACACCCGCAGTTGCACCTGTCTCTAACTGGCATTCCAGTACTATCACTTTGCACCTGACAATGCCCACTGGGCTGAACCCCACCTCACTCCCCTCCACTCCCTCCTGGCCCCTCTGTTGATACCTACATGTGCTAAATTTTGTCACCTTGAAATGTTTTGAATTGCTCATTGTATGAAAACAACTGTGTTATTCTATGTCACTCTTTTGTTTTGTATTCTGTAAATATGCTACAGTGTATGTCCTCTCTGTGACAAGATACCTTTGTAAATCAGTCTCTGGCTCAAAGGTTGTAAATCTGATTGTACAAATAAGTAAATAAATAAAAACAGTATTGAAAGCTTTGCTGAAGTCAAAGTAGGTGACATCAACTGCACCCCTTGGTCCACCACTCTGGGTACCCAGTCAAAGAAATCTATGAGATTGGTTTGAAGAGAACCTTCCTGTTCTAAACCCATGCTGTCTCAGATCCTGTGCTCCTATGGATTCCAGGTGTTGCACTATCCTTTCCTTAAGGAGTGCCTCCATAATCTTGCCCACTACTGAGGTGAGACTGAATGGTCTGTAGTTCCTGCCTCCCTCTCTACTACCACTCTTGTGGAGTGGGATCATAAGCCCTTCTCTAGTCTTTTGGGACCTCTCACCTCTGCATCTCTACATCACAAAATGATACAGTCACGTAGAATAATGTAACCAAACAGTTCAGGAAAAAGAAAAATAATGTACACATAACATAATCCACATTTATTTGAAAATAAAACTGCTTAATTTAGCTATATGTTCAAAACTGGAAAGAAAAAACTATCACAGCACTGATAATAATATTCCTATCTAATTAACCACTTCTAAAAGAAAACGGGGAAGGTTTATTTACATTATATTCAATCTGTCACATATTCTTACCTAAAGGCCTCAAATTTATTCAAATGGTAGGCATGTCTAAATTGGTCTCCTAAGGCATATTCCTCCATATTGCCCTTAATTGTTTCTGGGTCAAGTATTTGCCCTATCTATATGACTGATTTTACATTCTCTCCTTCTTGTTTTTTTTTCTTAGGTAATTGGAGCATCAGTATCCATTACCCAGGGTGTGTTCCTCCATACACATGTTTATGTGATAACAGTGAAAGCCTAAAGGTGATCAGCATTATCGCAGCCAGAGTGCTGAAAATCAGTTTCTGCACTCTGACTCCCTCAAGACAGCACAAGGGTGCCGGGTCATGGGAATGTATCAACTTCCTGAAAATTTGTCATCATACTCAAGTATATACAGTAATTCTTTCCTCTGTTTCATAATTAGCTTATTATTTGCCATTATTTCAGTTTAAGAAATAGCTCCCTGATGTAATTAGGGGCATTAAGTGATTGTCTGAGGGGACCCAGATTCCCCATCCCATTACCTAAACCATGTTTTGCTAGAAAGAAAAGAATGGACCCCAACTTTGTTCTGTAAATACTAACATTGGCTTCAGGTTAGCATATGTCAGTGGCTCAGCAGGTAGCACACACCGCCTCTGAGGCCAGGAGATCAGAGTGCTGTGGGTTCAATTCCACATCTGGCACTTTAATATCCCAGTATCTGACACTGTAGTGCAGCATGAGAGGGTGCTGCACTCTGAGGTGCTGTCTCGGATGAGACGTTAAACCGAGGTCCCATCTGCCTGGATTGGTGGTAGTTCAGGTGGATGTTAAAGATCCCATTGCACTTATCGAAAGAGTAGGGAAGTTTATTAAATAAAAGAAACAAAACATCACAGAGAAAAAGCAGAAAACATCAAAATACAATCAGTAGAAAAGAAGCACATGCACAAAGAAAAACTTAAATACATATCAAAGTGTCATTATATCAAAATACAGGAAATACTTCCACTAATTAACAACTTTATCATTCAAAATTTCTTGACATCCCTTGAGCAGTACAGATAAATCAGTTTCCACATGTTTAATAATAACAGAATATGATATCTGCTGTTGTTGTAAGACAAACTGACAGCGAGCCTGCCAGAGAAAATATTGTAATAAGGCAAAAAGACATTTAAGGTACTCCTGTGATACTTATCCCAGATACCTACATAATCACCTCAGAACTAGTGTACCATATGACAGTGAAGCCAAATGTGGCATGTGTCAATGTAAAGCTGCAGCATTCCAAAATGTTCTACTCTCCATACATTCTAGGAAGAAATGGGATTGACTTTCTTCTACATTAGTACACGAGGTCTCAAACAATATCTATCGCTTAAAGGTTTATATTTCAAATTGCCCCTAACACTCAACCTCCCATGTGCCGAAAGCCAAACTATATACCAGGTTTTCACAGGAATTGAAAGTCTGTCAATTTATATAGAGCAAAAGTCATCTTCGTTAGGGGTACAATCAGGAAAAATAAGAATTACTTTCTGAATTTCATAAACAACATATTCATAAAAGGATTTTCTAGTTAAAGAACGTAATTTCTGTAAAGGCATCTTCCATTGATATAGCTTTTTAAGGTGGAAAGTCCATATTTTGGCAATTCATCAGAAACCAATATCTTAGGGGAAACATAGACCATTTAAAAAAATATTTATGCCAAATAGATTGTACCCAGAAATGCCATGGTAAACAAGCCTCATGCCATATAAAAGAAAAGAAGAAAATAAAAATATGGGAATGGAGAAAATAACAGGATTTACCATCTGTAAGCCTCCTTTTTATGGAAGATAGGTGAAATCTCTTTTAACTGGATTAAGCCTGTTACCCCAAAGCATTTGGAAAAGATACTGTATAACCTAGTTTCAACAGAAATTGGTGGAGGAAAAAGGTGACTCAAGTATATAAATACTGGCAATAGAAAATTTTTATAATCATAATCCGCTTTTTTTTCCAAATTTCCAGTTTTTCCATTGATTGACCTTAGATTCCCCAACCAATAGTTGCTTCTCCCAGTTATAAACTGCCATGTCATCAGTCCCAAACCAGATCCCTAAAATTTTTGTGGTGAATTTGAGAAGGACATACCAAACACTTAGATAAGTCAGGGGAAATAGAACCTAAAGACAGTACAAAACTCTTCTATATTAAGAGTGGCCCCTGAAAAGCATCCAAAGAAATAAAACATCTAAAGCTTTCCGTAAGGATAGAGTGTCTGCCAATAAAAGAGTTACATCATCTGCGAAAGCAGTGACTTTAACTGTTTCTAAATGTGGTGAGGGTGAAATACCTATGATTTCCTGATCTGAAATAATACGTCTGATAACTGGATCTAATACAAAGGTATATAAAGGGGGCTCAGGGGACATCCTGCCGGACACCCCTGCCAATCCTAATTTCCGCACTCCATAAATCCATTAACACTGGAACAGTAACTGCCTGACTATAAAGTCTAGCTATCCATTGAACAAAAGTCCATGGAACACCATAGTGTAGTAAAATAAAATAAAGATAAGAATGACACACAGTGTCAAAGGCTTTAGCTTGATCTAAAGCTGCCACCAGGCCAGTATGAGAACCAAATGTGCAGCTTGCAAAAGGTCTCTTATTAAAAAAGATTATGCTGAATCTTCCTAGTAGGAATAGAACATGTCTGGGAAGGATGTATAAGAGTATCCGCTACCTTTACCAAGCGTGTATTCAAAATTTTGGTCAAAATCTTATAATCACTATTCAAAAGACTGATTGGTCTCCAGTTAGTCAAAAGGTTTTTATCACCTTTTTATAAATGAAGTTCATAAGAGATATGGTAAAGCCTTTACAAGATACATCAGAGGCCAACATAGAATTAAACACCAAAGGCAAGAAGTACCCCTATACTGTATGCAAATTTTGTAAAATTCATTAGGATCCCATCCAAACCTGGGGAAGATTCGGTATTTAACTGTTTAATCACCTCTATAACTTCCTGTGTAGTGATAGGTTTAGTCAAAGTTACACACTTTTCTGAACCCGTGGTAAGGGCCCTAAAGTCTGTATAGGAAAAGTGTCAGTAGAAGACGTCAAATGAACTGCAAAATAATCCTGAATATGTTGTTGAACAATTGATAGCATACCAATATCAGTAGTAATTAATTCCCTATTGGATTATAAAGACCTGACATAAGTGTATGTGCTAAACGTGATTTGCAGGCCTGATAAGGATCAGACATAGGGCTCTGTTTAGTACCAAATCTAAATTCCAGGTCTAGAGACTTGGCTCTATCATACTGAAATGCCTTCATCTGTTTTTGATTTCCAAGATTTGAGAAGTGTAAAGCGATGATCTTTAGGAGGAAAGACATCAATTTATATAACTGATTTCTATGTATTAAATATTGCATATAATCTGAATCAACCTTAAACTTACCCCAACTTAGGAACAGGTTTTAATTTCCTTTTTCGTCTGCAACCACCAATCATACAAGGAATTGAATAGATCCATGATGGAAAATTTAGCAGCAAAAAGAATTTAATTTAGAAAAGAAAACTGGCTTTCCAAAAAGAGGTATTCAATCTCCAGCGTTGAGTTGTACTTGACAATTTAGGAGGCATATTAGTTAAAGAAAGAGTACAAAAGTAAAATAAGGTGATCTGAAAATGCAGTGGGTGTAACTGTACAAGAGGTAGGTATAAGATAATGAGAAATAAAAACATATCAATACGTGTAGCGAAGGTATGCCTATAATAAGTTGCTCCAGACTGTGAATGCATGCTCCTATAAACATCCTGAAGACCAGCATCTTTAATAATATTATTAAGAGCATTGGTATCACAGTATATTTTCTTTCCTAAATCTCTACAAACTGTTACATCTAATGAGCAATTAAAATCCCTCCCCATACCACATGTCTCCTAGTGAAGAGAAAGGGTTTAATCTCCTCAAATAATTCTATGCGACTCAGCTTCATTTGGGGGATATAAAGTAATAAACGAAATAATAATCCCCTAAAGAGCAATCCAAAATTAGGGCTCGACCTGGTCTAATATCAATCAATTTAGTAATTCTAAAATTAGAATTTTTAAATAATATTCCACTTCCATCTGCAACATCTGTCCGAAGTCCAAAAGATGGCCCCAGATCCACCTTTTTTAATTGTTCAACTTCAAAGAGAGAGGAAATCCTGGTTTCTTGTAAAAGATTATATCTAGTGTCAAAGAGCCTAAGTACGTCAATATAGAAATCTGTTTTGAAATGCTTTTAAACTACAAACATTATAAGATGCCAGTTGTAGTAGCCATATAACAAAACAAAAATCAAGCACCATGCTTCTGACTAACTTTTCTTTTTTTTCCTTTCTTTCCTTTCTTTTCTTTCACCAATTCTGTGGCCTTACTATCCTCATCTTCTGTAACTACTTCAGACTTGTGTGATGTATCAGATTCTAGGTCTGAATTTCTAACTTCATCTTGTAAAGGTAGAAAAGAATTATCAGTAGGTAGCGGACTTGCAGCAGGTTGTTTAAAGAGAGGCCCTAGTGAGACTTCCTACTCTTAACTGTCTCAAAGGAGGAGGCATGGACAGTCCAGAACTCTGCCTGCCAGATACTGAAGGCCTAGGAATAGGTTTGTCGACTCAGGACCTGAGATTCAGCAAGTCCTACAATCCCTTCCTCTGCCTTACGAGTCAGGTACTCCACTAGGTACCTGAAGAACAGGAATAATGGGCACATTAGGGGAATTGTCCCAACAGCGTCCCTTCTTTAGTTTGAGCTTTATGTAGCAAATCATCCTGATCCCATCCATCTGTACAATTACTGCTTGCCCAAGGACACTGATGAAAGGCATGACCCTTTTCATTACATAAATTACATTGAAATATGTTATTACACATATCTATGGAATGGCCAAACCCCCCACATAAGGGACATTTCAACACATCACACACACTACTAATGTGAGTCCGAGCTCCACATTTATAGCAGGCTCTAGGTTGTCCCCATAAAACAGACTCCTCTATCCTTACCTAGAAAAACTATTAGGAGGTGCACAATGTCAGAATTAACTTTGAAAAGTTTCACCTTAAATTTCAGCCCCTGTCCAAATACCCTCAGTATCACGTAATGCCTCAGGGAGTCCTAATATATCACATTTAGATTGAAGCCAATGATATATGTCACTTACATTCACCCTTCGCTCCGAAACATAATGGTGACAAAACGAACCTGAGGCCTGGTAAGTGGAATAACAAAAACAGAGACCATAAGGGGTATTTTTAGTAAAGTATATTTATCCCAAAAACCTCTCCAGATGTAGATTGGTTTGAAAGCTCACATCAAAAGAATCTTCCCTGAAATATGAATTAAGGCATACACTTCAGTGGAAAGAAATCCCATGGAATTTTTTAAGGTTGTTTAAACACATAATATCTATCTGGGTGGTCCGAAGACCCCTTTATATCTAAGCCTCACTGCATTGCGACGTGGAGCTTGCTCCAATTTATTTTAAACAACTCCGACATGGGTAACTTTTTCCAGGTAATTGTGAAGCAGACTCAATATTAGGTTGCAATAGAGCCCCTTCCTGACCTTTTGGACTATGGAAAACCCCAGCCATGGAGGTGCTCGGCTTAGAGAAAGCCAAATCATCCACCCACCACAACAACCTTCTTACTAGAAACATCAGAGTCAGTGGGCACAAAGTCTGTACCTGAGCTCAGGACTGAAGTTTTGGTGGCATGCATAGATGAGGGAGTAGTGGTAGAAGACGAAGAAGTCCATGAAAAGTCCGGAACCCATTGACCTGACACAGTTTGTTTCCAGCCAGATTCAGTTAATGCGGTAGATTCCGACCAATCTTTCAGGAAGCCATCCTGAGTTGCTTCTCCAAGCCCGAACTGCTGTCGCACAGCTTAGTGACACCAGAGGTCCAGCCCGAAAGTCTTCCCATAGAAACGCTCCCCAGAGCAGGCAGTTCCTTTAGAGCAGCTGGTGTAACTTGTAATGAAGAACTGACGCAACAGCAGGCGCCGAAATGGTAGGCTTTTCAGAATCAGGGCAAACCACTATGGAAGACCTTCTCTCCAATGCTGGAATATCACCAGCCAACTCCGTAAGGTAGAACCTTTCTCCGATGCTGTTTCCAGCATGAGAACATTGTTAGGTAAGCCCAGACCATCCTCCAAATGACCGCTTTCAATACCTCAGATACCGCACTTTCTCCGACCTCCTCCATACTGGCAGCTTTCCGACTCATCTGCCATACTGCAGACTGACGTCAGCAGGACCCCTACCAGCCACCAAGCAGCAACCGGTAGGGAATTTCCCTGGTGTCCTGGCCAAATTCCCTCATTCACTAAAAATACCACCAACAGTTTCATCTGGTTCAAGGTCAGTTGGCATTCATCTGTATCCCCTCCTCCGGGTCGTGCCTGAAAATAGGCAGGATTTGTCTAGTGCACTTACCCGGTCAACAAAACTAAATAAATAAATACAAAAATAAATATATAAAATACTAAAATAAAACAGTAT
The DNA here is from genome assembly GCA_016271365.2 of Neoceratodus forsteri. Lineage (NCBI taxonomy): Eukaryota > Metazoa > Chordata > Ceratodontiformes > Ceratodontidae > Neoceratodus > Neoceratodus forsteri. The sequence continues at coordinate 838,858,716 of CM057451.1, read as the reverse complement.
TGGATTCACCATCCCTTGACCACCTTGGTTAACTGGAAGATATGTGATGTTCCTTTTAATGAGGTTCAATCTACTTCCCAGACTTCCTGGAAAAAGATGTTGAGTAGAGTTGTTTCAAGGGAGTGTTTCAGGAAAATATATACTGTAGCTAATATATAAACATACAGGTAATAAGTATGCTTTTATAAGATGTATTCTTGTCTGCTTACTGAGTTGCCATTTATTCCATTGCATAACCAAGGGCCTACTGTGGTGTAATCTAGGTTCCCAATTAAGGCTGTCTGAATTCACTTGTCCATATGAATTCCTAGACTATTGATTGGGTCAATAGTCAACTGTATCCCTGCTACCACAGGTATTTTGATCCTTCTTGGCCTAGTTGAGTGCCTTACATTTAGCTAGATTCAGAGTTGCTCCTGAATGTTTATCATATGTTTCAGAAATCTGGATTGCTGCTTCTGCTGATTCTTTATCTGCCACTATGATACATAGATCATCTGGTAAGCTAAAGCTGGATGTATGACAGTGATATTCTGTATACAAATGGGTTTTAACATAGGAGATGAATTAAGTAATCTTAATAAGGGTCGATGCAAAATGTATATAGCAGGGGCTTAAAGCGCACTCTTGCCTGGCCCCTTTATCGAACTGGTACCATTGGCCCTTTTCCATCCTTGTACCAATGAGGTAATGGTAGCTGACCTATATAAACATTGGATCCAGTTAATAAACTGCTGTGATATGTCATACTTCTCAAAAGTTTTCCAAAGGAAATCACGACTAATAGAGTCAAATGCCCTTTCTGATCTAGTGATAGTATGAATCCCATTGCTTTGGTTCTGTTACCCTGTTCAAAAAGTTCCCTAAAAAGAATAAGATGTTCAGTAACACTCCTTCATGGTATTGCGCATGTCTGTGCTTGCAAAATGATTGTTTTGGCTGCTTTTAAAAGCCACAAATTCAATATTTTTACCAAAATTGTAAAATCATTATTTAGCAGGGAAATATATCTCCATTTGTTAATACTTTGCTTGTCCCCTTTTGTATAAGTAAACTAGAATACCACCAGTCATTCTTAGTGATGGATTCCCTGTAGCCAATTAAGCAATAAGGCATGACCAAGGGTTATGTTAATGGTCTGTTAATCACCTTCTAGGGGTGTACTGTGGCACAGGTGTGGCCGAATGTCACATACCCTAGAGGGTGATTAACTGCCCATTAACATAATCCCCTGGAGTGCCCACAAGGCTATAAAACTGTTTAAACAGTGTTAACCTTGTTCAGCATATGGCTACACTCTACATGTATGTTACTAAAAGATTAACATAAGGCTGTTAGAATGTTTGCAGCCAATCAGAAAGCTCCATTTCTCAGACCCTTTTTATAATATAGTAGTAACTACGAAGCCAATTCCATTAATAATGGTGGTCCTATAGCTTTGTATGACAGGTTAGTCAACTCATCTCCTCCTGGAGCTTTATTTGTTTCCAGTGACAGGATAGCATGTTCTATCTCTGGTGGAGAAATTTCTGCTGTCAGTTGATTTATAAAAGAGCTGCTTGAAATTTCTAAAGTGGGAATTGAGTCCAGAAAAGAATCTTAATGTGTCATACTATATAGGTTCATAGAGCTGTACATGTGCTGAGTAACTATCTTCAGATGCAATGTGGGTCAGTTTGTACTATATTATTAAAGTCCAGCAAACTGTCCATATTTTTGCTGGTTTCTATATACTGCATCCTTCATATGAGCATATTTTCCTTTGTTCTCTCATATTCCAAACTTTTGCTGATGTTGTAGCCATTGTGCTTGCTGAATGTGAAATTGTGTCATTTGATTTTTGATGCACTGTATCTGAGGTGTAACGTTCTCTGTTTAGTAGTGGCTGATGATGTCAATAGTTTTGTAACTGTTGTCTGTTTTAAAGTATGAAAAATAGGTGTCTTTATGTGCTGTTTTGCTGTAAGTCTGTAAAAGGGTTGTAAGGTCTGTAATAGTATCCTCCCACCAAAGATGGGGTCTTCTTACATCACAGTCACAGATTTCCTAGCTTGTAAGAAATATTGTAGTGTTTGTTGGGTATCTGGTTGTAATAATAAAGATTAATTAAATTTCCAGTATTCTGGCCCATGTGGTGGTGTACTAATATTTCCTATCTGTATGTGTAGAATACTGTGGTCAGAAAATTCTGCCATCAATATGTTTGCCTTATTATGAATTTCATTATAATGAATCCCACATGTAACAAATGGACGACTTGGCTTCCGTCAAAATCTATACTTTTAATCTTGTGGGTTTTGTTTTGCATTTCTGGGTTGTTTTTTTGGGGGTTGTGGTTACCTGAATAAAATGAGTCATTGTCTGTTTGACCAGCACTAGATCAGAAGCATGTGAAGCATCTATCAACTACTGCTACCCTGGTACTGAAAGTGATCAAGGTAAAGTGTCAAAAGTTAATTAAAAAAGACGACTATTGATACTGCTCCTGCTTCTTCTATGGCTCTAATCTGACCGGTATACTACCCTCAGACCCCAAAGACGCAAAGCAATAAATCAATTAAGACTTTGTCAATTTTCCCATGGAAAATTTAATTAGTCAATCAGTGGTTACTACTGCATTTAAAGAACAGTGTACACTGGCCTCTGAAGGCATCGGTTTTCTGTGTTCTATGTCCTGAGACAGTTTGAGATGGCTGAGCCAAGAAAAGAAAAACTCTCAATGTCAATACAAAACTGTGCATAATAGAATGGCTAAAAAATGGTGAAGGTGTCACAAAGCTGGCATCTGAGTTCTCCTCGCAAAATCTATGATCTGCACTATCCGCAAACAAGAAGACACTCTCAGAGCAATCACAGATCACTGCTGTGAGAAGGAGGGATTACAGTGAAAAAAACTCAGGCTGGCAGATAATGCCAACATAGATCAAGCTGTGCAGCTGTGGTTTGTAAGTCAGTACACTGCTGGTATTCCTCTGTCAGGGCAATTGTTAAAGAAAAGTGGAGACTTTCATCGTGCACCTTCTTGGGGAGGAGTGCACTTTAAATCATCCACCAGCTGGCTTTGGCAATTTCAAGATGAAATGACATTCGTCACATAAAGACTGTGGAATAAAGATCTGCAGATGATGCTGCAGCAACTGAATTTGTGCCCAAACTCATTGGCATCCTTGAGGCTGGTGATTATGAGCCTGCACAACTGTACAATGCAGACGAGACTGGCCTTTTCTACAACTGCTTGCCAGACAGAAACCTAACAGAGCCACAACTGAAAATGATGCCCTAAAGGGCATAACATTTCACAGACTCCTTAACCTTGCTTTTGCACAAATGCCATGGATGAGCACAAATTAAAGCACTTAGTATTGGTCGCCACGCTAACACCAGGTGTTTTCACCACATCATCCAGGATTCCCAGCCACTCCTATATGATTCAAGTTCAAATGTGTGGATGACATGAGAGATCTTTAGGCAATGGTTCCACAAACACTTCTTGCCCTCCTTTCACTGTTTCCTAAGAGGTAAGGGCATGAACATCAAAGCTATACTGCTCCTAGATCAGTGCCCAGCCCATCCCAAAGCTGAAGAACTATGGAACCGAGATGGAAAATTACCCTGCTGTATCTCCTCCCAGTACAACATCCACTTACACAGCCCATTGACAAGGGCATTATTTCCAATTTAAAGAAACTGTATCATAAGCAACTCTTATTAGATTATTGTTAGAGACACTGGTACAGAGTTGGTAAAATTCCTTAAATCCTTTAACATCAAGGACATGATGTATGTCACTGGGACTGCATGAGACTCAATAACAGCTGAAAAAATAAAAAAGTGGTTACTTCCTCTCTTGTTTCAGACTGTTCTGTAATCATGGAGGACTCTCCTGTTCTGATTCTTCTTGTACTGAGTTGGCTGGTTCTGTAGGGTCCTGCAAGGGTGCAGTGGTTTGCAGGAGAGGTGTCTGCCTAGGGGTGGGAGTTGACTGCTTAGCATTGGCTCTTTGTGCAACGGCTACCAACAATCTCTGTTCTTCACTGTTTGTTGCTCTGGTTGGTTATGTGCAGCAGATGGACAAGTGTGATATGTATGGCCCTTCCTGTCACATAAATTACACGACTGGTCATTTCTGCATTGGCCTGAAGTATGGCCCAACTCATTACAATTTGTACATTTTAATTTGTCACAAAGGCTGCTTAAATGACTGGTAGACTACGTAGCGATAGCAAACTTCAGCTATCCTGCATAAAATAACACATCCCTGTCCCTCCTTAAAAAAGCAATTGGTAGATGTCGTAAGCCTGCAGCCTTTGTATTTGTATTCAATAATACTTTTACCCTCCATCCTCCAGTCCAAATGTGATCCTCATCAAAGACTGCTTCTAGGTTATTTTGCACTATACATCTTTGCTTTAGCTAGTAGATGAGGTCAGTAACACTGCACCTCATTGTGAAAAGTACTGTTATTGTACAATGGTCTGGTTTAGTTAGTGACACCACCTGAAGGGGGACCATAAAGAAGATGTCTTTAGCACTTGATGTTGTGTCCATAACTTCTGTAAGCCGCTTCCTAGTTTGGAAGCTAATGTCAAAATGGGTTCTCCAGACACATTTATGGGAACATATATTTCAGCTGATGTCAGCTGCATAGATTTTAAAAGTGTTCTAGGTACATACTTGCAATCCAGAAACCTCTCTAAACCTCCCTTGTATATTGATCTTATAGCATTTTGCCATTTTGCAGCATAAACTGGGGCCAGGAATAAAGAGGCATAGCATCTGTTATTTTGAGCAGTATTAGGGTCATCCTGGGTTGTAGGAGAAGAATGAAAATTCTATTCTGCTGGTGTGGCCTGTGTACCTGGGGATGGTCCCGACTTCTCAGGCCCATTTGTTTGTTGCTTCAAATAGCTTTAGTTTGGGTGTGAGTGATATTACTTTAGGCATATCCATTTTAGGATTATGAGTAAGTTCCAGACCCTCTGGAATACGCAGTGGTAAATTTGATGTTTCAAGTAAAATTCTGCCTGAGTCAATGGCATCCATAGTGGAGCCCCAGACTGGTGTGTCTGACTGAGTTTTTGTCTTGTACTTTTTCAGGTGGTATTATGGCAACCCTGTGGGTTTAATGGGTGATGAGCCCGATACCCATTTCCCCATTGCTGGTGATTTTCCCAGCCTGCAGCAAGTAATGTTGAATCTACTGGCCATTGTTCAGTGTCCAAAATACTAGTTTTCACATCCCGGTGATCATGGAGTCTTGTCATTCCTGGAGACTCCTACATTTGAATTATCAAGATTTTCAGAAAACAAATAACGGAGTTTCACTGGTACCTGTGGCAAAGTTGTATGTTGGTCATTTCTCTGTTTCCTTCATGAACATTGTTCCTGAAGATGTATTTCTAGTTGGTGTTTGTTGGTTCTCTGAATTAGCTGCTGTGTCAGAAGTTGGCAGCTGTGACTCAACAGCTGGAGCTGCCTCATGATTCTGCCTCACTCTTATGTTCCTGCTGCCTAGTGCTTGAAATTGCAGCTTGCAATTTCTGCTGTCTGGCCTTAAACTGACTTTCTTCTTCTCCTCAGAGTTGTGCTTGTAATTCATCCATTTTGTTGCCATCTTTTGGTGTGTTGGTGTGTTGATACTGTTGTTGAGGAGCTAGTATGCGGTTCAGTACAAAAATCCTGTTGCTTCTTATTTTGAGTTTTGTCATTTATAGCTGAGGTTTCTATTACCATTTCTATTGATCAATTGACATCATAGAATTGTTCAGTCTCTGGACTTGGAGTAGCAGAGGAGGAGGAGGAGATCAGCTCCTCTGCCTCCATGACATCCATCCTCTCAGAGGATTTGTTGAAGTGGCCATCCTGACGGATGACGTTTCCCACCTACTGGCTAGTAATAATAATAATAATAATAATAACTTTATTTAATTAAGTGACTTTCAAATTATCAAGGCACTTTACAACAGTCTCAAATAATTCATACAACACAATTAAAATCACCAATATAACAGGAAATACTTTAGATCATAAACATATTTTCAGTGCCTGCTTAAACTCCCCACAGTCCTGCACTCCCAAAGCTGACAGGGTAGAGAATTCCAGAGGGTTGGGGCAGCCCGAACATAAGCCAGCGTACCCCAGAAGAATTCAGGTAACCCTCAGAATCTCAGCAAACTCTCATCAGCTGAGCGGAGCTGATGCACAGGGGTATAAGGAATCAGAGGTTCTTTCAAGTAGTCAGGACCAAATAGAATAATTTCCCGGTGTCCTGGCCAACATTTCCCTTCCTATAAAACTAGTTCATGCACTTGTTAAAGGCTATTTGTGGTGTTAATGTGCAAAATGGCTGCCACTATATGTTCAGTCACTTCACTACCAGTCTAGCATTGCTTACGAAGTTCTTTCGATACAGTGTGTAAGAAAAGTGCTATATAAATGCTAATTGTTCTTCTCATTTATGTGAAGGAAAGCATAAAAGCAACAGAAATACAGGGAATTTAGGGGTGCAGAGATGTTGTGGGTCACCATTAAGTCAGGAAACAGAGGCACTGCTCAGGCAGAACTGATCCACAGGCCTCTGGCATGGGGAGGAGTTAGATAAGGAAATGTTGAAACAATTAGCAAAATGGCTGAAAATGAAGAGATGTTGCTTGTGTGGGACTTTAATCTGCCAGCTTTAGATTGGAGCCTCCAGCTGCAGCTTCAGCCAAAAGCAAAGGAATCCAGGAGTCTATGCAGGGGCATTCCTTAGACAACCAGTCAGTGAACCCACCTGTGACTGGGAAATACTGGACCTGGTGCTTACTAACAGGATAGCATTGCAGACATCAAGTTTGGAAGCCATCTGGGGCCAGTGATCATCATACAGTGTGGTTCAACATAAGAACACAATTCCTGAAGTTTACTCCACCATAAATTCATTTAAATCATCCTTTTCAGCTGGAACAGATGGATTTCTTTTGTTTTCCTAAAACCAATTTCATATGAAGTGGCAGGTGCCCTATCAATACTGTTCAATAGATCATTAAAATATGGTGAAGTCCTAGATGTCTGGAAAGAAGCCTTGGTAATACCAATTCATAAGGGAGGGACTAAGCAAAAAGTGGAGCAATACCAACCCATTAGTTTAACATCATGTATAGGAAAAGTCACGGAGAAACTTATAATGAATAGAATAAACACATATATTAATATTAATGGAATAGTGGATATAACACAGTGCAGCTTTACCTTGGGCAGATCATGTCAGAGCAATCTGATTAACTTTTTGAACCAGTTAGTGCTGCCTTGGATGCAAGACTCTGGTGGATGTGGTTTTCTGGACTTCAAAAGGCATTTGATTCTGTCTTACATAAAATTTTGATAGAATGCCTATACAACATTGGCTTGCACAAAACATAGTTGTCTGGATTTCAGCTTGGTTGTCAAACAGAAGGCAACAAGTAAGCATTAGAGGTTATACCTCATCCTGGTTTCAGGTGACCAGTGGAGTACCCCAGGGTCAGTGTTAGGCCCAATTTTGTTCAACATTCTTATCTCTAGCATGAAAACCAAAATGGAGTCTGGGTAAATAAATATGCAGATGATGCTAAATTAGAGTGTATTGTCAATGATTATATTTCTGCCTCTATGTTACAGGATAATCTAAATGAACTATCCAAATGGGCTAGAGAACATAAATTAATATTTAATACTACAAAATGCAAAGTAATGCATTTTGGTAAAAATAATAGACTAGTCTCTTACTTTTGGATAATATTTTATTGGACAAAGTAACTTCTGAAAAGGATTTAGGTATTCTAATTAACAGCAATTTAAAATTCTCTGAACATATGAACAAAACTACTTAAAAATGTCAGTGACTTATTACCTGTATGTTGAAGAACATTAAATCTAGAGAACCTGAGTATTAGTCCCAATATACTGTAGTGTTATCAGGTCAACTATTGATTATTGCTCTTCATTTAGTGCTCCAACCCTAATTAAGGATAAAATACTTGCTGAAAGGGTGCAGCGACGATTTGCTAGACAGGATTACAAAAATTTTCATATAGTACAAGGCTGAAGAAACTGAATCTTTATTCCTTGGAATATCGACCCCTTAGAAGCGATCTTTGTCTAATATATAAAGCCACGAGGATCAAACATTATCCAAACTATATGTCTAGAATAGCAGACAAACACAAATTTTACTAGGTCACATAAACTCAAATTAAAATTATCTATTAATAAAACTACAAGTAGGAATCTTTTTCACTCAGAGAGTGGTACCTACCTGGAATGCATTGCCTGTAGAAGTGGTAAATAGTAGTACTCTACAAATATTCAAAACAAAACTAGATCTCTTTATAGGTAACAGCAATATGATTTCCATCCAGGATAGGATGGCGAGTTCAGTATGGGCATGTCCCTCGAGCTACATATACACCTATGAACCTATGAACTGCAGAATCTAACCACACAATGGCATGGGTCATGAACATCAAAAGGCTGATTTTATAAAGATTGGTGAATTCCTCAGGAATGACCTGGCAGGTGGTGATAACTGGGGGAGGAACAGTAGTCCAATAAAAGAGGAAATAGTGAAGGCAACATACCTCTGCATCAAACAAATAAGCAAAAGCAAAAGTAAGAGAGACTAATATGGTTCTTGAAGGAGGTGGTGGGAAAGGTAAATGCTAAAAGTAACATTCAGAAGGTACAAAAGATCAAGAGAGAGAAGCATAAGAAAGTATGTCAGGAAAAAAGAGTGAGGCAGGGAAAACAGTAAGGAGTGCAAAGGTCAAACTGAAAATAGAACAGCTCAGGTGGTATCAAAAGGGAACAAGATATTTTTGAGGTATGTTAGCGGAAAAAGGAAGATTAAAGGAGGATTCTAGGTTAAAGAGAGAGGTGGACTGTACAGAAGGGGACCAAGAAAAGGCAGACATCTTGAACAAATACTTCTTCTCACTGTTCATAGTGGAAGTGGAAGGAAGGAGGGACCTCAAAAAGCATCAGGAGCTTTGATGGAGTGAAGGACACTAATCCCTTCTCTGAGGAAAGAGTCTGGAAAGTACTCAATAACTTGAAGGTTGACAAAGCTATGAGGTCAGGCAGGGTGCTGAGAGTGATCAGGGAGATACTATCTGCTTTCTCCTCTGACAAACTTATTTAACAGATTACTGGAAACCAGAGTGATCCCCGAGGACTAGAGAAGGGCAGATGTAGTTCCATTTCACAAAAGTGGTAGCAGGGAAGAGGCAGGCAATTATTGGCCTGTCACACAATCAGTGGTGAGAAAGTTAATGGAAACAATACTAAAGGAAAGGACTCATGAGATATCTGGAACCCAATGGGTTACAGGGTCTGAGCAGCATAGATTCACAGGGGAAAGGTCATGCCAAACAAATCTGATAGAGTTCTTTGACTGGGTGACCAAGGAGTTAGATCAGGCTGGAGCAGTGGACATGAACTACCTGGATTTCAGCAAAATTTTCAACACCATTCCATATAGGAAAGTGTTAGGCAAACTAGGTAGCTGGGATGGGCAACAGGAAACATAGGTAATTACTTGGTTAGGTGATGGAGACAGAGGGTAGTGGTAAATGGAGTTTGCTGCATGGAAGAGAGGGTGACCAGTGGGGTACCTCAGGGTTCAGTGCTGGGAGTGGTCCTCTTAATGTCTTTTAGTGACATGGCAGAGCAGCTAGAAGGAAAGGTCTTCCTCTTTACAGATGACATCAAGATCTGCAATAAGTGGACATTCCAAGGGGGAGGGCATGTGGAAAAGATGGACAGAGATCTGAAAATACTGGTGAATGTATAGCAGCTGAGTTTTAATGCAAAAAGTGCAAAATAATGTACTTAGACCATTGAAACCCTGGGGAAGAGTACAAAATGGGTGGAGTGCTACTGACAATGCCCAAGTGTGGAGGGGTTGTGGGTAACAGATGGACCAGACACCGAACTTCAAGTTCAACATATAATCTCTGTGTGATATTTATTCACAATGCAGTAGATAACCTTAAGCAATGGCATATCCCTTCTTCAGTACATCAATTTGCAGTAACAGACTATGTATGTCCTTTCTCTGCACTTAGCCAGCACCTACTGATCTCTGATCTAACAGCATTTGAGATTCAGCCTCCACCCTAGGCAGGCCTTATTTGCTTGGTTGGTGGGAGCTCATATTAAAAAAAAAAAAAAAACAAGCTGAAAATAATAAACCTCAGTGCAGAAGCACTGAAACATCGTTACCCTAAAGGGCCTTGACAATAAGCCAAGTTGCAAAGAAACACAACATCACACATACTTCCATAATGCAAAGCATCATGAAAAATATGTAAATCACCATGACATTTCAGATTTGTTCAACTTACAGCAATTTATATGCATTTTAAATAGCACAACTAACTTAATTTCTATAATATACACTCACCAAGTACTTTTTAGCTTTATCAAAAATACCCAGTATCATGGTATTTTCAACATTTACAGATTTTAAATACATAAGGTATATACATCAAGGTATTTTATAATATAGTAGTGCTATTACATACTAAATCCAACACCGATAAACACAACCTGTTGTTTTACATATGTGGAGGTTACCATAATAACCTCCCTGTGCAAGGACCCGAGAGGGAAAAGGAAAATTAAACAGGACACTATAGCATAGTCAAGAAAGGGAAGGGGGTGCCCATAGGTGGCCAACCTTATGGACTAGAAATTGTAAAGGATAGAGTAGGCTGAGAAATAGAAGAACTGTTGCAACAGATTTAACAAAAGGTCAGTCCTCAAGAGTGGCAGGAGCTCCCTGTCACACAAAGCAGGAAAATGCCTTGAGATAATCCTATCAGATAACCTAAATTTGGCCAGGCAGTGTGCCGATGCAGTCAAGAGGGCTAGTGGGATACCGGGGTGGATAGGAAGGAGTATCATGGGCAGAAAATGGGAGGTGGTGTTGTCCCTGTATAGATCGCTAGTAAGACCCTACCTTGACTATGGTTTCCAGTTTTGGAGACTACATCTTAGGAAGAACATACACAGAATGAAGGTGATCCAGAGGACGGCTACCAAATGGTGCAGGGTCTGCATCAAAAGCCCTATGAGATAAGCTAAAGGAGCCCAATATGCACACTGGAGGAAAGGAGGAGATGGGGATATGGCAAAGACCTTTAAATACCTCATGGGGTTGATAAGGTATAGGAAGGGAGTATATTTCAGAAAAAAGATGCTCTGGAACAAGGGGACATGCTACGAAGCCAGAGAGGGTAGATTATGGAGAAATGTGAAGAAGTACTTCTTCAAAGAAAGAGTGATGGATTCCTTGAACAGCCTTCCAGCTGAGGTAGTGGGACAAAAACAGTGGTGGGATTCAAAATTCCTGGGGCAGGTACAAGAGAACTGTAGGGATACAGTGGGAGGGAGTGACAGCACTGTAGATCAAGTGGGAATGCAGCAAAGATGAAGGTCAAAAGAAATTAAACAAATTGGACAGACTGAGTGTGCAAAGCAGCTCTTACCTGCCATCAGATTTTATGCTTCTATGTCTATGTTTCTTTGCTATCATGTCAAGTAGTAGTAACCCAAATGCACAAGGCTTCATATGTGCAGTAGTACAAATGTGGAACTAATAAGTCCTGTCCAACTGTTGTAAAAGCCAGATCACTGACATTAACGATGTCCTTTAATTTTTCCTCATGTGATATAGGGACCCCAATTGCTGAGAGAGTTAGCTGATGAAATTCACACTTGCCCTTTGGGCTCCATAGAAACTACCAAGTATTTGTCTAGTTATATATACGCTCCTAGAATGCAGTTTGAGCTCCACATTTCAGGCATTGCATCCCCCTATGCATTTTGTACAGAAAAGAAGCATTACACAGGGCTCAATTTTCAAAGGGTGATGCTGTGAAAAGGCAGAGATACTAAACAAATGTTTTTGCTAAGTATTTACAAATGAAGAGGGGAGGTACATAAAACAAACAGTAGTAACACTCTGGATACAGAAGTTGATACCAGCCCATTTACAGAAGAAAGGGTTCTGAAAGAACTCTTAAAACTGAAGGTGAACAAAGCAATGGGGCCTGATGGGATTCATCCCAGAATTCTACAAGACCAAGGGTAGGACAAATGACACCACTGACTACCTTTTAACAAATCATGGGAGGATGGGGTGGTACCGAGGACTGGAGGAGGGCAGATGTGATTCCCCTTCACAAAAGTGGGAGCGCAAGACAGAAGCAGAAACTACAGACCAGTAGTTTAACCTCAGTGATAGGGAAAATGATGGAATCACTTTGAAGGAAAGAATTGTCGAGTATCTAGAGGCCAGAGGGGCAGGACCCTAGGCAGCATGGATTCACAGTGGGAGAGTCATGCCAGACAAATCTGATAGATTTCTTTGACTGGGTGACCAAAGTAGTAGATCAGGGAGGGGCTGTGGATGTGGCCTACCTAGACTTTTAGCAAGGCATTTGACACAGTCCCACACAAAAGATTAATATACAAGTTAGCCAGCCTGGGAGTGGGTCCCAAGATGACAGCCTGGGTAAAGAATTGGCTGGAGAATAGGACACAGAGAGTAATAGTAAATGGAGTCCACTCAGAAGAAGGAGGGTTACTAGTGGGGGTACCATGAGGGTTCAGTATTAGGACCGGTCCTCTTCAATGTCTTTATAAGCGACATTGGGAAGGACTGGAAGGAAAAGTATGTCTCTTTGCAGATGACACTAAGATCTGCAACAGAGTTGATGCACAGGGTGGGGTGGAAAAGGATGAGAAGGGACTTGGCAAGGTTGAGGAATGGTCAAATGTATGGCAGCTTAGATTCAATGCTAAGAAGTGCAGGTAATGCACCTGGGAAACAAAACCCAGGGAAGAGTACACAATGGGGTGAGATACTAACAACAAAAAAATGGAAAGGGACCAGGGTGTAGTCATATCAGATGACCTAAAGGTGGGCAAGCAATGAGAGGGCAGCAAGGAGGGCTGGTGGGGTTACTGGGATGCATAGGGAGAGGCATCACCAGTAGAAAACAGGAAGTTATTATCCTCTGTACAGACAGCTGGTGAGATCCCATCTGGAGTACTGTGTGCAGTTCTGGAGACCCAATCTACGAAAGACATAGACAGGATGGAAGCTGTCCAGAGGAGGGAGACTAAAATGGTGCAGGGTCGCACGGAAGGCATATGAAGAGAGACTTGGAGCTGAATATATAGCCTCGAGGAAAGGCGGAGAGGGGGGAGACATGATAGAAACGCTCAAGTACCTCAAGGGAATCAACAAAGTCCAAGAGGGTAGCATCTTTCAAAAAAGAGGTGTGCAAGAACAAGAGGGCACAATCTGAAGATAGAGGGGGGCGCTCAGTGGTAATTTAAGGAAGTATTTTTTCACAGAGAGGGTTGTAGATGGCTGGAACGGCTTCTCCGAGGAGGTTGTGGAGTCAAAATCAGTGGTGGGAATTCAAGCATGCATGGGACAGTCATAAGGCAATTTAGGGTGGGGGTAAGAAGAAGTAGGCTGCTGGTTAACTAGGATCTGCAGCTTATCCAGTAGGTAGAAAATGGGCAGACTGGGTGGGCTAAGCGGTCCTTATCTGCCATCAAATTCTATGTTTCTATGTTTCAGGTTTGCATCAAGGCTTGTCAACCCTATTGTTTGATGCAGATGTGCCAAGCACCTTTGATGCAACTGCACCCAATTTTAGTACATTGAGTGCAGTTGCAACTCTTCCACACTTTACAGCACCTTGTGCCAAAGATGTGAGGTGCAAGCCCTGTAAAAGGATCCCCAAATGGTGCAAGTTAGACCAGAGGATAAACTGGTCTAACTTGCAGTATTTAGCACTGGGACTGAAAATCCCAGTTGTTAGCTGGGAGAATGCTGCAAGCCCTGTGCCAAACAATGAGAGTATTAGGGCTTGTGGCATTCTCAGGGCTCTGAAAATTAGGCAAGGGAATTTGACATAGGAAAGTGCATCAGAGCCACAACTGCTTGCTGAATGTAGTATACATCTAAAAGAGTAAACTGCATTAAAATTTACACTTACTTTAGGTGTTGCTGGCATTGCAAAATATGGCTAGCAAGGTAATAACTTTTAGATTATAACAAAAATGAGCCTTATTTTACCAAAGGGAGTTAATGTACTGAAGAGTAATCTGCTGAATGTACATGATTTAGAAATCAATGTACTTATTTATTTATTAAAATGTTTCACTAGGAAAGACATACTGAAAGACTTACTGGGCCTTAAATTAGCTCATTTCCAGATGCGTCCTGTGTGGAATGGGAAGAGGGACTGATGCAGGCATAACATAGTATATGCAGTACAATACAATACAATGATACAATAGTCTCATTAGTTACAATATCTGTATATATAGTATTTATAATCATATGCAGATAAGATACAATGGAAGAAATTAAGTCTGGGGATAGGTTGAATGTGGGTGGATTAGGATGGCAAGTGAGGGGAGGGGAGGGTAGGAGGAGGTGAAGGGAAGGGGAGGGAAGACAGGAAAGTGAGGAAGAGGGGAGGGAAGATAGAAGAGAGTGAGGTGGTAGGAAGGACAGGAGAAGGTGAGGGAGAGTAAGGAGCAGAAAGAGTTGGAGTGAAACATTGGGTCAGGGCACTAAGAACAGCTGCAGGAGGGGGGCGTGAAGGTGCAGAGTTGGAGAGGTTAGTGAGTGTTTGGTGGAAGCAGAGTGAATGGATAGGGAAGAGAATTTCAAAGTTTAGTAAAATGGAATGAAAATGCAGCCTGTCCAGCAAGGGAGTTACTAGAGAGGAGCAGGATAGCCAGGATTTCGGAGGGAGCAGAAGGAAGGGAGGGCAGGTAAGAGGAGGAAATCAGACAGGAAGGAGGGAAGACATCCAGAACTTGGGAGTGAGGGAGGCGCAGTGGGCTAGGCAGCTAGGCAGCAATCCTCAAGAAGGGAGAGAGACAGAACAGTGTAAAGAGCACAGTGGTGGGTACGGGAAGAGCAGTGCATAGTGAAGCTGCAGAAGGAGTGGAAGAGGGGTCCAGTCTGCCAGAGTGGGTCTCAGGGCAACACCACAGACTATGTTGCAATTATCAAAAATCAAAAGGGGGAGAATCATCTTATTAAAGATGTCGTAGAGGCAGGTAGAGGATGCAGTTTTTGTTTTTGTAGAGGGCACCATGATTAGGGGTAGTTTTTGTAAATGGCATCTATCTACCGTGAGATGTTTAGGTGTTGGTCAAGCCAGACTCAAGTTATTTTAATGAGGGCATGTCATTAATTGTGTTCCCATCTAGGGTGTGGAAGTAGGGAAGGAATGGGAGTTTAGAAAGACTCGCCTAGTGCCAAAGCACATGAAACCTTTTGTTTTGGCATTTAGTGATAGTTGATTTGACCCTGAGCCATTTTCTGGACCGAGTCAAAATCAGGTTGGAGCATGAATCTTAACTCAGCTGGAGTCGATCCAGAGACAAACAGGGCTATGTCATCTGCATACATGTGGATGGACACATATGAGCAGGCAGATGGGATGACATTTATAAAATGGAGAAAAGCAGAGGGCCAAAGACAGAGCCTTGGGGAACGCTTGATATTAATGGGGAGGGGATGGGACAGGGATTCTCCAAGTTTCACTGATTGTGATCTATCCATTAGATAAGAGCTGAACCAGTTTATACCAGGGATGGAGAGACCCACTGCACTCAGTTTGTGCAGGAAAGGGTGGGAGACAGTGTCGAAAGCTTTTCTAGATCGACAACAATGGTGCAGTGAGGAGGCCCTGATCTGGAGCACAACAAGATCCTAAACTCAGGGGTCTGATACTGGAAGCCCAAACAAAGATCTCGACAGTGGAGTTATGAATCATAATTATGGGGGCTGCAGGGGATGAAGCCCACAAAACATAACAACAAATCTCAGTGTTGGTATTTTCATGGTCGGGATCTTTGTCTTGGCCTTCTGGATGTCAGGCTCCCTCATTGTCAGGATCTCAGAGTAGATCCTCTGATCCATTGCCATGTGAATGGCATTGGTGAGTCAGAGGAGGGAGGAAGTAGGGAGTGGTGTTTTATGAAAGCCAGACTGGAAAGGAGTGATGAAAGAAGAGGAGTCTAAGAAGGGGGGAATTGGATTAGAACTATGTGTTCTTGGAGTTTAGAAAGGGTTGGGAGGAGGAGATAGGACAGTATTTACCTGGAGAGGAGGAGTCACCTCCTTTGGTAGAAGAATGACTGTAGCGTGCCTCCAGGAGTCTAGAAGAGAGACAAGAGAGAAGGAGAGGTTAAGAAGACGGAGGGCAATAGGGAGAGGAAATTGCAGGGGCAGAGAGGTGAAGGAGCTTTGGTCTAGCCCATCGGGGTTCCCACCTTGAAGGGAGTTGAGAGTTAGAAGGACTTTCCAAGAGGTGGATTGGGTAGCCAGTGATAAAGAGAAAGTGTACAGGAATGTGTTGGGGGGTGGAGGTGGAAAGGGGGAGGAGGAGAGAAGAGCGAAGCACAGGTGGTAAAGTATGTGTTGAAGGCAGAGACCACTGAGGGAGGGTCAGAGATGGTGGAGTTGCTTAACTGTGAGACAGGAGGGTGGACTGGGTCAAAGGGAGAAGGGGAGAAGGGCATGAATAACTTTCCAGAACTTGGAGAGGTGACTTGATTTTTCTGGAAAGAGGAGGAAAAGAACTCAACCATTGATAGCCTTAGGGCTCTAATACAAGTGCTCCTTAGGGTGCGGCACCTGTTAAGGTCTGCTAGTGTGCCGGAGAACTTGTATGATTTCCATGCCAGGTCACGTGCTCAATGGCAAGCCAAATGTTCTGCTGAGATCCAAGGGAGATGTGAACCTTGACACCAGTTTTCCAGAGTAGAGCATGCTGATACCAGATTAACAGAAATTTGGAGAGGAAGTAGTCAATGGCGTGGTTAATATTGGTGGCTCTGGTGATGAGGGACCAGTCAGTTGACTGTAGATCAGCATGCAGTGAGGATAGGTCTAGTGACAGAAAGGACTTGATGTGGATAATTTTGGGGATCTATGTGATATCGGTGATCGCCGATGGGCAAATGCCGTTAGGGTGATGGCACATTGGCAAAAAATATTTTGGTGATGTACTCCGATGCACAGCAAATTGGAGCCAGGGAGTTGGGATTTTGTTTTATGTGGGCGTTGCACCCCCACACCCCCTACTTAAAGACTTCTCAACCTTGGGGTGTGTCGGGGTGGGGTGTGTAACGTAGCATAAATAAAATTTTGGGCTGGGCACAACAGAAAGTACCTGTGCCTGGACCCAAACCCAGCACTATTCCCCGGCCACAGCGCTGAACCCACCCACCATGCTACAGCAGTAGCTCAGCAGCTCACCACAGCACCACTCTCCTGCAGCCCCTCCGTCCCTTCCACCCCATGCTCGCATGCTCGCCCCCAGAACACATAAGCATGTAGCCACAGGATGTCGCTATTTTGTGCATCCCCGTCTCCGTTGCTAACCTTCCCAGTCACCCTAATGACAGGCACCTCGATTGAGTCGCCCTTTCAGTAGGTGCCCAATCGCAGTCGCCAAAGTCACAGGATACCTTTTGGAGGTACTCTGGGGTGGTGGATTTTGCATCAGTAGTATACCATTTGGTGGTCACTGAGTGCATCAAGGAAGGTGTCAGCATCAATGATGCGGTGTGGGTGATTGGTAAGAACCCAGTCCTGGAGTGAGTGATTTTAGAGTTAGAATTTAGTCAGGTTGGGGCTGAGATGAGTTGAGTAAGATGCAGGGACCTTACATTTTGGCAGAGTTTAGAGTTGGAGTGGAAACTAGTTTATGTTGGAGTCACTCAGGATGAGAAGCTCACCAGAGGGGTGAAAGAGGAGATGGAAATCAGAAGTTCAGAGACAAGAGATGTGGATAGGCTAAGGCAGCAGTAGACACCTGCCATATAGATGGGGAGGGAGAAAGGAAGGAGAGTTTATGGATGTGGAATTCATAGGCAGCAGGAGAGGTGACAGACAGTACCATGGTGGACTGAATAGAGGAAGAGAGACAGATGGTGATACCTCCACTCTTAGTGGTGCAGTCTTAGGGTGAGGGTATAACCTGAGACTGTGATAGCAGAGATGTGAATTTTAGGGAGAGTCAAGATTCTGATACTATCTGGACATTTGGGTGGAGAGAAAGTACTAGAGGTTGTAGCACATTGATTTTGGGTAGGAGGCTTCGAAGTTGATGTGGGCCACCCAGAGCCCTTTGGGAAGATCTGCAGGGAGGGAGTGCACAGTGCCAGGGTTAAGTTCAACATCCCCAGCCATAAGGAGAGTAGAAGGCACGAAGTTTAATGGGAATTTGGGGGCATGGTGGAGCAGAAGAGAAGGGGCAGGAGGCGGTGGGGACAGAGGTTCTGAAGGACACCAGGTGGATTCAGGAGGAGAAAGATGGGAGGAGGGAGCAGCCTTAATGCGGGGAGAGAAGGGAGGAGGGTAGGGTAGGGAAGCGAGAAGGAAGATGGGAGTTGGTGGAGGTGGAGATGAGGAGGGGTAGGCAGTGAACTTGGCTGGGGTGGGAGAGAGGTTGAGAGAAGCAGAGAATAGAGTAGGAAAATGATGAGAAGAGCACTGGAATGCTGCATAATTGGGAGCAAGAGTGGTAACTCAGAGAGGACAGCTATGAGAAAGCAAAGCAGGAGGTTAAAGGAGAGACTGGCCCCAAGAAATATGAGTGTAGTAGAAAATGGGAGGCCACAAGAGTGCAGTGGTGTAGGTAAAGCTGCCAGCTGGAGTAAATAGTTTGTGCTATTTATTTATTATTGGGGCAGGCGATCGGTTGGGTGGGGTCCACTAGACACCAGGGATCACTGAGCTATTTATTTATTTATTATTGGGGCTGGCAATGGGCTGGGTGGGGAGTCCACTAGACACCAGGATCTGGACTGAGTTTTATTTATTTATTTATTATTTGGGCTGGCGATCAGTGGGTTGGAGGGACCACTAGACACCAGGATAGATCGGGTGGTGGTGGAGTTCATTTGTAATCTCCACTTGCTTTGGGGTTTTAGTGCATGCCTGCAAAAAATCAAAGCAAGGCGAAGTCACAAATGGTGAATTCTAGTTAATTTGGCAAAATTATGCAAAATTTTGGTGACTTCACCGTAGAAGACTTGGTTTGCTGGCTAAGGCACCTAGCTTCACCTGAGCTCTTTCCTTCTAAGACTGCTTGAAAGGCAGAGTAGAGAAACTTACCAGAGCAAGGAGAAGGATTAAGACTTAGTTTGGCTAAGCAGATTTACTGTGTGGTGGTGTTTTGATTTTTACTCACAGGGATTGCTACTGTTTGTGGCTAACATTTCATTGCTTTATTTTTCTCTGATTCAAATTGTTGTTGCTGGTGTACCTTCTTCTGCATTATTACAAGGTGTGCCTACAGGTGTGTGCTAACAGATTACTGCTGTAATCTTCTGATTCAAATTGTCTTTGCAAGGTATATCTTCTGTTACTGCTTTATTTTTTTCTGGAGCAAAGTGTTTCTTACAGGGTATATCTTCTCTGAAATTATTACAGGTGGTGCTTTACAGGTTTTACAGTTTTATCTAACATTAGGATAAGCTTTCAGGGTTACTGCATTTGTTGTTGACTGATGTTTCTGCTCTTACCTCCTTGTTCTTTCGTCCGTGGTTCTTCTTTTTAGGCAGGGAAGGGCCCAGCCACCCACCCCATCTCTCAACCACCCCACGCTACACTCCTTTATAGGGTACCACAGTTGTGACATTTCCTGTGGCAGAGCAGGAAGGGTGGATCAGTGGGGCTCCACAAGGTGATCTCATTTACAGGGCACTAGTAATTTAACTTGTTATAACAAGTTAAACAAAGCACAATTAAACCATTACTTGCATTTTTTTCCTTTTTTTTTCCTTCTAATTACTCTGACTAGGTTACAAACCCAGCAACTTATTTGGAATGGATTTCATTAACTGCAGGTACTGTGGAACAATTTTCAGAAGGACAGTCTTACAGGATTTAGGACACTGTCCTACATGCTGGGCCTTTGGAGATCTTCGGTCTCAGCTCCGGGCAGCATGGGCAGAGATTGCACGCCTCAAATTTCATATTGAAGAGGAAATACATTATAAGAACCACCTGCCATTTCCCCAGCATCCAACAGAAAACCTCGACCGCAGAGGGTAGTTGGTCCAGGAGGTTGGCAGGTGGTTAGAGGAGCAAATCAGGTGCCCCATCACCTCTGCTCTCCAACACATTACCTCCAAAACCATATAAACGCTATTAAACAGGTATCTGCCTCTATCTCTGAAATCAAATAAAGAGGCAGAAGACACTGCAGAGCAGGACACTCAGGCACAGGAGCTAGCACAACAATACTCACCCAAATCAGGAACCAAAACTAAACAAGCACAAAGGAAATCCAAAAACTTCTGATCATAGGAGACTCCATGATTCGGGAGTTGATACCCATCTCCAGCCAGGGTGATGGTCAGATGTCTCCCAGGTACATCAGCATGGAGAGACACTGACCGCATTGCTAAAATTGTTCACAAAGCAGGAGAAAACATTGATGTCCTAGTAACATAGGGACTAATGATCTCACCAGCCGGTCAGTTGTGGGGACCAAGGAACACCTGACTAAGCTGGGTGACAAACCATCATCTATTTCGTCTGGCATCTCCTTCTGAGATCCTGCCAGTCTGGGAGAAGGGAGCAGATGGACGGAAGGTCAGAGAAGGGGAGATAGGAGCTAAACACGTGGCTCAAGGACTGGTGTCAGGAAAAGGACACAGATTTGTAGGGAACTGGCAACAGTTCTGGGAGCGAAAGTTCTTTAAATTTGATGGACTGCATCTGACTAAAGAGGAGTCAGTGCATTGAAGGCAGAAGTTTGACGTCTTTGCAGAATATTTAAACTAGCAAATGGGGAGAGGTGCAGCACCCACACGTCAATGGGAAGAACACCTCCCCTCAGCTAGTGGTCAAACAGGAATTCAGCATGTTTGCCATTCATTTGCATCACCAGGTAAGAAAAAGGTTTGTCTCCCCATACGATGCACAGGGTAATGCCAAACTTCACCCAACAACTAACACACCAAAATCTGGCCAATGGAAAATCATGTACACAAATGCTCACAGCCTGGGAAATAAGATCCCAGACCTGCAGGCACAATGTCAGAGGCTAAACTGGACATAGTAGCAATTAGTGAGACGTGGTTTACCAGTAACCACACTTGGGAGACTTCAGTACCTGGCTATGTATTGTTCAGAAGAGACCGAGGTGAAAGGGGAGGAGTGGCCCTGTATGTTAATGAAAATATCAAAGCTACAGAAATTCAGAATACACATAAGGAGCCAGAAGAACTGTGGGTCACCCTGAAACAGGAAATGGGACAGCCATAAGAACTGGGGTTGTCTACAGGCCCCCAGACCAGAGGGAGGACATAGACACATTACTGTTAGAAGATATACAAAACATGACAGCTAAAGGGAGGTTCTGATAATGGGAGACTTCAACATGCCAGATATAGATTGGTCAATACCAGCAGGAACATCTGCCAGAACTAGACTCATAGTGGATTCCTGCAGGGAGGGCCTCAAACAACGGGTACAGCAACCCACAAGAGACAGGGCTATCCTAGATCTAGTACTGACTAACAAAGAAGGGATCACAGATCTCCAGGTAGAAGGTCACCTGGGGCCAGTGACCATCACATGGTATGGTTCAATTTGGCTACTACATCTAAATCATCCCATTCCAAGGCAAAATATGGGACTTCAGAGGAGCTGACTTTGATAAGATGGCCAACAGAGTTAAGCTAGCCCTGGCAAAAGAAACACAGGTGAGGGGGTACAGGCAAAGTGGGCAAGCATTAAGGATACAATACTTGAAGCAACATCCCATTGTGTTAGACAGAAAAGGAAGTGCAAAAGAAGGAGGAAACCACTTTGGTTCTCAAATACAGTAGCAGAAAAGGTCAGAGCCAAAAGGCTGGCCTTCAGGAAATATAAGGGAACACAGCGGGATGAAGATAGGGAGGCATACCAAACTGCCCTAAGGGAAGCAGGTAAGGCAGTAAGGCAGGCAAAGTCCCAAACTGAGGAAACACTAGCACGAACAGTAAAAGAAGGTGACAAGACTTCTATAGATACATTAGTGAAAGGAGAAAGTCCAGAGGGGTATTGCTAAGCTTAATGGAGAAAAGGGAGCATGTGAGAGGAGGACCCTGTAAAGGCATCTATCCTAAATAGATACTTTTGCTCAGTATTTACTGAAGAGAAGGTAGGGCAGGCCCACAGCTCAGACATCACGGACACAGGGGAGGGAGGTGAGCACTACTCCTTCACAAAAGAAAGGGTCCTCAAGAGCTTGCTAAGCTCAGGGTGGATAAGGCAATGGGACCTGATGGCATACATCCCAGGGTACTTAAGAGCTAAAGGAGGAACTAGCAGAGCCATTAGCAGAATTGTTTAGTGAGTCTCTGAGCACAGGAGAGGTCCCAGAAGACTGGAGAAGGGTTTATGTGATCCCGCCCACAAGAGTGGTAGCAGGGAGGAGGCGGGAACTACAGACCAGTCAGTCTTACCTCAGTAGTGGGCAAGATTATGGAGGCACTCCTTAAGGAAAGGATAGTGCAACACCTGGAATCCATAGGGGCACAGGATCCAAGACAGCATGGGTTTACAAAGGAAGGTCCTGTCAAACTAATCTCATAGATTTCTTTGACTGGGTAACCAGAGTGGTGGACCAAGGGGAGCAGTTGATGTCGCCTACCTTGACTTCAGCAAAGCTTTGACACTGTTCCACATAGAAGATTGATAAATAAGCTGGTAGGCTCGGGTGGTCAGAAGTTGGTCAATTGGGTGGCAAACTGGTTGACTGGCAGAAAACAGAGAGTGGTGGTAAATGGTATACAGTCAGAAGAGATGCAAGTCACAAGTGGGGTACCTCAGGGATCAGTCCTGGGGCCAGTCCTATTCAACATCTTCATTAGTGACCTCAAGAGATGGACTAGAGGGTAAGGCTTGTCTGTTTGCAGATGACACCAAGATCTGCAACAGAGTAGATGATCCAGATGGGGTGGGCAGAATGAGAAGAGATCTGGATAAACTAGCAAAATGGTCAGAAGAGTGGCAACTGGGATTTAATGCAAAGAAGTGCAAAATCATGCACATAGGGAAGAGAAACCCTGAAGCCACTTATAGGCTGGGAGGGGTTGCTAGCAGTCACAAAGGAAGAAAGAGACTTGGGCATCATCATCACTGATGACCTAAAATCATCCAAGCAGACCTCTAAAGCAGTAGGTAAGGCTAGGGGGTGTTAGGTGTATTAGTAGGGTATCATAAGTCGTAAGAGGGAGGTAATAATCCTCTGTACAAGACATTGGTTAGGCTCTCATCTGAGTACTATGCAGTATTGGAGGCCACACCTTCACAAGGACATTAACCAAATTGAGGCAGTACAGAGAAGGGCAACCAAATGGTGCAGGGACTGCATCAGAAGACATATGAGGACAGATTAACGGAGCTCAATATGTATACCCTTGAGCAAAGGAGGAGAGAGGTGATATGATCGAGACATTTAAACACCTTAAGGGCATAAACAAGGTGAAAGAGTCTAACATGTTTAAATATAAGAAAAATAGCAGGACAAGAGGACACAGCATGAGATTAGAGGAGGCCGATTAAGGGGAATGTGAGGAAATTCTTTTCACAGAAAGGGTGGTAGATGCATGGAATAGCTTACCACAAGAAGTGGTGGCTGTGAATACAGTGCAGGGCTTCAAACAGGCATGGGATAGGCATAAGGGAGCAATACAAATGACTATGAATAGATAGGTCACTGACAGAGCAAGGCTGATGGCACATTTATAAGGTAGAAAAGAAATGGGCAGACTGGATGGGCTCATGGGTCCTTATCTGTCACAACTTCTATGTTTATGTTTCTATGTTTCACCAACGGAGTAAAACTTTGCTGCATCTCTAATCTTATTATGTTGTCCATCATACAGCTGTGCATAAGAAGGCAGGAAGAGAGAGGCTAGCCAAGCTAGCTTAGAATACAGTGAGCAGTGGTGAGTCATTCTGGGAGTGGAAACGCAAACTGGCCTAAGTTGTATGACACGGTTCATTTGTCCATGTTGGGAGTGCTAGTCAGATAGTAGGAAGCAAGACCATAAGTGAGGCTGAGGAGTAGGATTCCTCAGGCAATTGCTAGTCTGGCAGCTGGGTCAGAATATACCTAATTTTGTAGGCCAGCCTGATTCAGGTGTTGATAGCCTTGCAGATGCTTGAGATATGTAGGTTGAAGTAGAGGGCAGGGTCCAGGGTAATACCAAGGTATTTGAAGGAGCTGGTGGAGAGGAGATATCCATCAGAGCAGTGAATGGTAAGGCCAATGGGGCAGAACCTGAACTTTGGCGAGGACCCAATAGCATTGACTGGGTCTTGCTGGCATTTAGAATGAGGCTATTTTGTGTTAGCCAGACAGCAGTCTTCCAAATTCATCATTCAGTTATGAATTGATTTCAGCTATAACTGTTGGAGCTGGTGTAGAGTACCATATCATCAGCATATAGGAGGGAGATGCAGTATGGTGGAGTTTTGGAGCATCATTTATGAATATGGAGAAAACAGTGGTGCAAGAATTGAGCCTTGGGGCACTCCAACATTGATAGTGGTGGGTGTGAAGAGTTCCTTGTTAACTTTGACAAACTGTTGCCCATTTCTAGGTAGCTGGAAAACCATTTGAAAGCAGTGATGGAAATACCTAGAGAGTTTGGATTCAAGCTTTGAGTGATTGGTGAGATAAAATGCATTGGTTAAACCAATAAAAATAGAACTAGTGAGTTTTCCATTGTTCATCCCCAGTTTAATATAATTTGTGAGTTTAGTGAATGCTGTGGTGGTGCTGTGGATTGGTCTGAATCCATGTTGAGCAGGATAGTAGTTATTCTTATTGAGATGGTCCTTGACCTGAGGTTGACAATTTTCACAAGATGTTTGCTGAGAAGAGGCAGGATAGCAATAGAGCAATAGTTTGTAAAATTCTTTGGGTCACCTTTTTAAGCACAAGAACTATTTTGGCTGTTTTCCAGTTCTCCGTGACTGTACCTGAGGTTAGTGACATAGTAAACAACCTCATTATTTGGGTTGCCAGAGATGGGGCTGCAATCTTGAGTAACCTGGGTTTGATCCCATCAGGGCCAGTACTTCCACTGGAAGAGATGAAGTAAAGGAGTTTCAGGACTTCCCTTCAGGAGACAGCGTGGAGGTAGAAGGGGAGAGGGAGGACAGGACTTTGAATGATTATTCTCTTGAGATGGCAAGCGAAGCTCTTTCGTGCATGGTAGGTTAGCAAAGTGGTTGTTGAATGAATTGGCTATTGTAGTCATGTTATTACAATTTACCACATTGATCGTCATGTTTGACAGCATTCGCTTGGAATCTTCCCAGAACCCATGAGGCCTTTGATGTGGCTACAGCAGTTTCTTGGGTTTTTAGCAGAGGCTTGTAGCAACTCACTGTGGTAAGCTCCTTTAGAGGTGCACATTTTTCTTATAAGCATTTCTCAGAGTCTGGTAGTCAATCCAGTCAGTGTTGTGAACCAGTAATGTATGTATTTGATTGCCATGGTTGTGACTTATTACTATGCTCTGTTTACATTTTGGTGGCTTGATATGGCTAGAGATTTATGGCAGTTTTAAATCACAGCCTTTGCATGTACAGCACAGATATATGTATGCACAGTAGCTGTGCTGGTCTGTAAACTAATGCAAAAAATAAAATGAAATGTCATTCCCTTATTTATGTAGCTGCCAGCCTGTGTTCGATGGTTACTACAATATTTCAAGGGGGAGGCAGAGTATTTTTATTTTACTAACAGCTGTTTCAGTTTGTTATGGTAGGTAGGGTACTGCTGAACAAATGGGAGTTTTCTTTTTGTTATAAAAGTAATCAGCTTTCCAACACTAGTGCTGCAGTCCCTCTGTCTGGGATGTCTCTGCTGCAGACATTTTGCAGCCTTTGGCAGACAGTGGTTTGGGGTGGGTGGTAGTTAGGGATACTGCTGAACAACCAGGATTTTTTTTATCACCACTTTATTTTTCCTCTTGTGCAGCCACCACTCTGCCTTATGTCCAGCCACCACTCCGCTTCCCCGACAACCCCTGGGGAGCCCCACACACAACCGGCTGGCATGTGCTGCTGTACCTTTGAGAGGACCTCTCCTTGGTCCCCGTGCCAGGCCAGGATCCAATACTGGCATGTCAGGTCACCTCTGGGCCTCCACTGGGTTCAGAAGGCTGTGGCCATCAAGCTGCCACGAGTGATGCTGGTTTTTCCTCCTGATTGTTCCCCAGGGTGCAGATGTGCAATGACATCTAGCACTGACATGCTGACTTCCGCTGCACTCCTTCCTCCATTACACCAACTCTAGCAGTGCCTTCAGGTATTCCCAGGGGCCACTGCAGAGTGGTGGAAGCCCACATCCCTCCCCAGGATAGAGAGCAGTCCTCTGACACTCAATCCTATCCTCCCATCGACCCCTGACAACCCGGGCTTGCATCCGAACCAGGTCACCAGCATGACATGAGTTGTGGTGTCCAGCACCTCAACCCTCAGCACCACCGGCCGGCACCAGAATTTTTATAAAAGTAATCAGCTTTCTAAGCTATCCCACAGTCTCTCTCAGGATCCTGTGTGTTGCAGACAGACTTAGCAGCCTTTTGAGCTGTAGTTTAGCAGATTAAGGAGCACTATTCAACAGCATCCTGTCTTATTATAAAATACCCTCTCTTCTCAAAAGTTACAAAACTGGACTTCTCAGATTGGCATTACAATCAGGATGCATAGAAACTGCAGCAGGTACTACTGGATACTGACCATGGTAGTCCTTCTTATTCATGGTTCTATTCTTTTTTCGTCCAACGGTTGGCCTCTTTCAGAAGCACTGATTTTTTATGTTGGCTTACGTGCACGCACAAGCAACATCTTGTGATAGTAGCGCATTTCAGAGATGTGTCAGTGTTGTGGTAAATACAGGGATGCTTTAGTGGGTGTGTCCCTCAGCTGCCAATCAGTGAGCATGCTGGCAATGACAGGAAACTTCAAAGAGCCAAAAAGTTGAAAGAAATCTGCCACTGCAATTAGGTGCAGTTTACGTCATTGCAGCAGAAGATGACAAGACTCGGCCATGCACATTACAGTGCATAGTAATGTGCATGGCTGGAGTTATGAGCAACATGTTTGCTTGGTGTGCCTTTCCTGGTGAAACATTTCAGTAAATAATGTAGCCGAGTGGCTTTCCACAATGGCTCCTACTGCCTGCTACACAGACCCACAAAGCCGACATCAGGTTGCCCAATCCCTGTGTCATCATGTATTCCCCACATTAAATGTGGCACTGGGAGCCCACCCCAGTGTGCCAAAACATGGTGGCTCCTTCTGCCCACCCCACTCTTCCAAAAGCCAACACTGGGGTTCCCAATCCCTGTGTCGGCATGTAACCCCCTCCCCTTCCCTCCCCAATAATGTGGCTCACTGATAGCCCACCCCAGTGTTCTGAAATGCTTTTTATTTTCTTCTGACATCGGATGCCCACTCCTGGTGTTAGAAAGGCTCCTCCCAAACCCTGTTTTGGCATGCCCCCCACTATTGTGGCATACTGGAGCCCATCCCAGTGTGCCCACATTAATAAAAAATGTTCCTGTGAATGAAGAAAACCATCCTTCACTGTTTTTTTTATGTACTGTAAAATGGAAACGACCATCATTGTGTCATCGCTCTCCCCCATCCCAACCCTCCTCTGAAAACCCACCTCCCTGCACCCCCATCCCATACTTACCTCCGGAGGTTGGGCATTGTCATCATCTGTGGACAGGGACATGTCTGCACTCTGCAAAGCCAAACCAAAATGAAGAATCAAAGGTAAGCTGTATAATGGGAGTCAATGGGGAGGGGTTCAACTAGGTTGATATCTTAGCCATTTTTGGAATTTTGGCCTCAAATTTTCAACATGGGGTTCTTGGGACCCCATCTTGTGAACACTGGCACTGTCATTTAGTTTCTCAGCCCTGAAAAGTGATTTTGCAGTCACTGCTTGGAATCACCTTTGGGACCAATTAAAGAAACAACAGTGCCACTGTTCATGAGGGGAGTCCCAAAAATCCCATGTTGCAAATTCAGTGAAAAATTCAAACAATGACTGTTTACTGAGCATGCATAGTGCAGTTTCTACGCATGTTTGTAATTTCACCAGTTTTAATATTTTCACTCCACATTTTAACATTGCCATTTTTCACACCTCCTTATGAATATTATAGCTGTCATTTTTCACATCCTTCTTAAAGTGTGTATTCACACCTATGGCGGAGAATGGTGCAGTTGCTGTTGGGAATCAGCTTTGGGACAGATTAACACAATCACAGTGTCACTGATCATGATGGGAGATCCCAAAATGCCCATATTTAAAATTTGGTGGAACAATTCCAAAACATGATTGCATTATGGGCATGCATTGCACGTTTCTATGCATGCTTTTAACTGCCAATTTTTAGACTTTTTCCTCCAGATTTTCAACACTGCCATTTTTCACACCTCCTCATGAACAGTATAGCTGTTATTTTTCACATCCTGCCAATGTGTTTCTGCCCTGTTGCACAGATGGCGCAGTCGCTGTCTTGAAATCCCTTTCAGGACTGAGTAATGAAATGATAGTGACACTGTTTATGTGGTGGGGTCCCAAAAGCCCATGTTGAAAATTTGGAGTG
The DNA here is from genome assembly GCA_016271365.2 of Neoceratodus forsteri. Lineage (NCBI taxonomy): Eukaryota > Metazoa > Chordata > Ceratodontiformes > Ceratodontidae > Neoceratodus > Neoceratodus forsteri. Next base: position 838,830,003 of record CM057451.1, on the reverse strand, counting down.
AAAATACCAACAAACACTCAGGCATTAGGTTTAACTGTAACGCCCACCCTGTAGAGACTAACAGGCGCAGGGGTGTGACTTGGTTTCATCAGCTGCAATGCTCATGGCATTCCATCCCCACACTACAGCCACAGCAGAGAGGCATTAAGGTGTGCCTTGAGGTTTTCATCCCTAATGTTCACCCCATTCTCCTATACTGCACCAATCTCAACTTATTTCCTTATGGAATTGGGTGACAGTAAGGGACGAAGACCCCAGACACACCACGACACCCTGTTGCTGTCTACAGGGTAGGATGAGGTGGAATGGCATAAGCGTTATGGCTGATGACCCAAAGGCACTCCCCAACACCTTTCAGCCTCTGAGGGGTGACATTACTTAAATTTTCACTGCCATTCCTATTATGCATCTCTTTAACTCCTGCACTACCAATGCCAATGCCAGTAAACCAACATTTGGCATTTTTTTCTATTTATTTATTGAATAGACTCAGAATTCCAATCCTTTGAGTTATATACTCATTTGCAAAGGCTCCAAATCAAATAAAATTAAAAGTACAGAGAAAACACAAAAAAATACATATAGTAATAATGTGAAAATACAAGATCATGCAGTCCTGGCTTAAGTGTAATTGGTGGGTTACATCACCTGAGAGAATAAGGAAGGTCCTGGGTCAGAGTTAAGACTGGATACAGTTTTTAGGATCTTGAGGGACCCAGAGTCATAATATCTAGACAGCAGGATTGGGAACGAGGGAGAGACATAGGAGGGAGGCTAACAACAAACTAACCTATAGCAACAGGATATTTATTGAGAGGGTAGGCTCCTGTGTACCATATGTCTCTGGTATGAGGTTCAGAAGGGGGTGGAGATAGTAATGTGTGTGGGGTTTAATTACAGTCACAGGTTGTTGAGTCAAGGAGTAGGGTTTTGAGACCTGATTTAAATAGGTTGAGACTATGGGCCAAGGAGATGGAGGATGGTAGGCTGTTTGGCCACAAGAGGCACAATGCAGAAGGATCGTTGTTCAAGTGATGTTCTACAGTGGGGACTATAAGGGTGGGATTAGCTGAGTGCCTTTGTGTCCTCCTATGTGGGGCTGTCAGCGGATAATTGGGTGAAGGCCAGTAGGGGCTTGCTTAAGTTGTATCTTTTGGCGAGGAGGCAGGTGCAGTACTTAAGCCTGCCTTGTAAATTTAGCCAACCAGTATGTTTATAAAGCTCACATGTATGAGTTAACCTATCACATCCCTTATCTAGTCAGCAAGCTTTTGAGGGCAAAGTTGATGCTGCATGGGGCAGTTTGGTCAGCTGACCCATAAATAACTATTTGTAGCCCACCAAGGATAGAATAGGTGAGGACACAGTGAGATGCATGGCCTGAAGGGGTAGGCAGTGATTATGCCTATAAAGGATCCCCAATCTAGTGTTAATAGGAGGAGGAGACATGTTGTATGTGAGAGTGGTAGGAGAGAGAGGTGTCTAAGGTGACTCCAAGGTATCTGAAATAAGAGACCTGCTCCAGTGTTGAGCCATGTGTTCATTACAGCTAGTGGTGTGTGACAATGCGGCTTTGGCAGTGGGCAAAGATCATGGACTTAGTTTTCTAGTTGATTATAAAACAGTGTTCAGAGAACCAGGTTTCTAGTTCCCTAAAGAAGCCCTGCAGGCCAGTTTGAAGAGACTTTGGATGAGGCTGTTTCCAAAAACTACCGCATCATCTGCATAAAGCAGCGTCTGACCACTGCAAGATTTAGGAGGAGTTCAGTAAGAGGGTGAAGAGTAGGGGCCAAGTATTGACCCTTTGGGACAACCAGTAAGTACCAGTTTACTAGTGAGATAATAGTATTTATTTTGACTTGTTGTGTCCGAACTAACAGATAATCTTTGAACCAGGCGGTGACCTCTGGAGCAAAATTAAGGGATGGGAGGGTATGGAGAAGTAGCTCGTGACTGACGGTATCAAATGCCTTGGTCAGATCAACGTGAGAGCCCCTGCCATGGAGTCTTGTTCTAGGGCCTCATGAATAAATGTAGTGAGTTCTATGAGGGTGGTGGAGGTGCTGTGGCCCCTCCAGAAACTGTGCTGTTCATAGCAGAGCAGGTCGTGTTTGTATAGGTAGTCAGTAAGTTGATCTGATACTACTTTACGAGGGCCTTAGAGAGGGTGACAGGATTGATATTGGTCTATAATTGCTTGTGGAGGTGGGATTGCCACTCTTCAGGGTAGGAGTTATTATTGCTCTCTTCCAAGCCATGGGGAATTGGCTGAGGTATAAGGACAGGTTGAGGATTTTGGTGAGATGAGGTAGTGTCACATCCAGTGAAAGCCAAATGAGTTTAAGGTCCAAGGAATCAATGCTATAGCGAGAGTTCACCAGCTTTGGTGAGATAGCATTTGCCTCATTACAAGAGATGACTCAGCCTGAAGGGGGGTAGTGATGGTGATGGCCGATGTGTCATGGGGGTGGCTTGGTCAAAGAAGTTCGGTGGGAGAATATGAGAGAGATCAGAGAAGGAGGTACTGAGGGCATCGGAGATAGCAATAGGGTCCTGGGTGATAACCCTGTCTACTATAAGCTCAGCAGGGGTAGGGGAAACAGTTTTCCCATAGAGTTCCTAAATTTTTCCAGAATTTTTCCCTGAGCCCCAAGAGGAGGTGAGGGTTTGTTCATAGATTAAAGCTTTGGCTTGCCAGGTAGCCCATGTAAATCTGTTTCTGGCCTCTCTGTACAGTTGCCTGTCCTGCAGGAGCTGTGAGTGAGACCTTATGCCATAGGTTATTCCTCTGGTGCATTTGGTCAAGCAGAGCTTGGGAGATCAAGGGTGTTTCTTTGCTTTACTACTTGTTTGGAGAAGGGTGTGAATATGTCACAGGCTGTACTGAAGATGGCAATAAAGTAGGTGAGTGCAGCATCCACGGACTGGGTAGTGTGAATAGGGGGCCAGTGGCAGGAGGCAAGGTGAGACTTGAACTGTGCTAGGGTTCCTTTTTGAGGTGTCTATGTACAGTGACATTTTGGGGAGGGATTTTAATGGACCACAGGCGGTCACAGGGGAATGGTCGCTAATTGAGTCAGGAGCACTGTGACTTTGGAGATGCTATTAGGTCTATAAGGGTTGAGGTCCCTTTCTAGTGTCCAGTCTGGTTGGGGATTTGATGACCTGGGTGAGGTCACAAACTAGGGCTACAGCTACTTGATGACACCTATGAAAAGTTAAAATGATGGACAGAGATATAATTCTAGAGAAAGAATAAATACAAGGAAACCTGAGACCTGCAGTTTTGTAACAGAATTCAATCATATAGCAAGGCAGATAGGCAATATTATACATCATTATTGGCCTATCCTAATGGGAGATGAAATAGTGGGTCAAGCTGTAGGCTCTAAACCTCAGGTCACATTTTGTAGGGCTAAGAACATTAAAGATAGAGTTGTAAACAGTAGAGAAAAGAAAATTGGAAATTCTGACATTGTTACCTGGCTTTGTAAGAGGACACATGGTTTCTTTATATGCAAAGATGTAACATTTGCAAACAAGAAAAAGGAAGACTTGCCTGCTTCTGTTGGAGGCTGAGAAACTTGTTGTACTGCAGAGAACAAACTAGAATGCATTTGAGGAACTGGGAACCTGGTAAGACATAATATTGTTGGGGACTTGTGAGGAAGGAAAGCTAGCTTTCTATAGAAAGTTTCATTTTTCTTATTGGCATTAAGAAGAGAATTGCAGGATTCCATTAAAGTATAATAATTTTATAACCAGAGGGTGAAATACAACTGAAGTTGCTTGATTCCAGTGCTTGAGACCTAGGATTTGGAAGGATATTTGTGCAACATTTTAGAAGTGTCCTGCTGGCTGAGCAGTGAGCTTATCCTGGTTTCAGAAAAGGGTTTGTGTATTAGAATCAGACATAGCAAAGTGTCTATATTGAAAGGCCTACTTACATCACAGGTGTCACTAGTCAATCAATTGATTCTGGGTGGAGCTTTTATCACTGAGCTGTCTTAGGCAAACTACACAGTGAGAAGCCAGTCAGAAAAGACTTGTCTGCTTCTGTTGGAGGCTGAGAAACTTGCTATACTGCAGAGAACAAACTAGAACACATTTGAGGAACTGGGAACATAGTAAGACATAATATTGTTGGTGACTTGTTAGAAGGTAAGCTATATGCTTTCTACAGAAAGTTTCATTTTTCTTATTGGCATTAAGAAGAGCATTGCAGGATTCCATTAAAGTGTAGTAATTTTATAACCAGAGGGGCGAAATACAACTGAAGTTGCTTGATTCCTGTGCTTGAGACATAGGATTTGGAAGGATATTTGTGCAACATTTTAGAAGTGTCCTGCTGGCTGAGTGCATGTTTCTTTTATCCCTGGACTCAGTAGAGTGGTTTGTGTAGGAGCAGTGGTCTAGTAAATTGTGGTGTTGGTTGACTTACTATAAAGGGCAGTACTCACCAGGGTGGTGGAGCAGTGGTGTATTTGATTGTTTATAACAGTCACCAGTGGTTGTGGACTACCCAACCACCCTTCCCCTCACCCCACCCACCCCAGGCATTGCACTTCCTTTATAGCCAAGGTTCTGACATCACTTCCTCAACAGGTCTTGGGGCAGAACTGTCATATTCTTAATAACCCAGCACAGTGCATAAAGGGTAAGTACACAATAAAAAAAACAAAAACAAAAACAAAAAATATTTTATATATTACTCATTATATTATAATGAAGAGAGGGACATGTGGGAGTGGTGCAGTGCACTGGCTGTGGGTATCAGTAATTGTCAGGTCTGAGGGGAGGAGGTTGCCCACCTCCAGACTGAACTGGCAAGGACTAAGGATGCCTCCCCTCCCAAAGAGCACCAGTTCCACAACCACTGCCTCAGAGGTTGCCATGTGTGAAGAGCAGATGGACCACAGTGGGTTCTGGGAGGTGAGGTGGTGGAACAGAGGCATAGCCCCTAGTTATACCTCTACACAAATCATATGTCAGCTGGCAAATCAATGTTCCTCTATGATGACACCCTCAGTGGATACCAAGAAGAATGCTGGGGACATCCACAAGAGAGACCCACAAAAGAGTGGCAAGGGACACCACAGGGAAAGAAACAGCTTCTGATGGGGGACTCAGTTGTTAGGGGTGTAGACCTGGGGAAGGGAGAGGAGAGGGAAGTAAGGTGCCTGCCTGGTGTTATGGCTTGGAGGGACAGGAAGCAAATCTTTAGGATTGCAGAAGCAGCATCACATGAGAGGAACTAGATATCATTGTCCACCTCGGGACAAATGACCTAGCTAGCATGAGGTCAGTGCAGTGCAGGATGAATTTGTGGAGGTGGGAGGGGCCTCAGACAGGTAACAAGCATGGTAACATTCTCAGAGGTGCTGCCAGTCTATGGCAGGGGTGAGGCTAGGGTACTGCACACCATGCAGTTTAATGAATGGTTGCAAAACTGGTGCAGAACACAGGGCTTTGGCTTCATTGGGAACTGGGGGTCCACCTGGAGAGATGAAGGTCTATACTGGCATGATGGTTTGCATCTGTCCAGGAAGGAAACAAGCTCCTAGGTGACAGGTTTAAAAGCTTCCTTGGCAAGCTTTTAAACTAGCCAAGGGGAGGTGCTGATAGGAAACAGGAAAGTTCAAGCCTCCCCACAAAACATGGCAGGTAGTAGGGTAAACACTGAGTTACAGAGCTTGACAGAGGGTAGGACAGGGATAAATGGAAAAATAGACAAGGGCATAAGAACAGGGATGGGGTAAAAGATAAAGCCAACATTAAATGGAGGCAATGAGTACCAATGCCCATAGTCTGGGAAACAAGCTTGAGAGCTAGTAGCCCTGATGGAAGAGGAACACTTGGATATTGTGGTAGTCACAGAAACATGGTACATGGAGAACCATGACTGGGATGTCAACATACCAGGGTACACAATCTACAGAAGGGACAAGGAGGGTAAAGAGGAGGTGGAGTAGCTGTCTACATAAGGGAAGGGATCAAAGCTACAGAACTAAAAAGTAAAGGGGAGGACAAGAGGCACTCTGGGTCACCTTGGAGACAGAGAATGGCATCACAATCAGCACAGGGGTTGTATATAGACCCTTGTCTCAAGGGAGGAAATGGACAAGAAAATGATAGAGGGCATTCTCAAAATGGCTGAAAAAGGGAGATACTGTTGATGGGGACCTGAATATGCCAGATGTTAACTGGACAACATGGACTGCAGCCACATCCAAGAGCAGGGTCATTCTCGATGCCCTACAAGGCATGCCTTAGACAGCTAGTGGTGGAACCCACTCAGGAGGGAGCAATATTAGGCCTGGTACTCTCAAATGGAGATAGGATCACAAATTTAGAAGTCAGTAGACATCTGGGAACAAGCGACCACTGCACAGTGTGCCTCACAATAAATACAACCATGGAGACAAGCCATACAAAGACAAGGGTACTGGACTTTAGAAGGCTGACTTTGGCATAATGGTGAATACCTGAGGAATGCATTAGCAAATGGCCAGAAAGGAGGGTGGAAGAACAATGGAGAAAATCAAAACTGCCATCATGGAGGCAACAAGCCTTTGTGTGAAACAAATAAAGAAAACAAAGCGGAATAAAAACACTATGGTTCTCAAAAGAGGTGTCAGAGAAGGTTAAGGAGAAAAAGGCTGCATTCAAAAAGTATAAGGAATCACAGAAGGAGCACGACAGGGAACTGTATCAATTAAAGCAGAAAGAAGTGGAGAAGGCAGTCAGAAAAGCAAAGGCCCAAACCAAGGAAAAGATAGCCTACTCAGTTAAGAAGGGGATAAAACCTTTATAGGTACATTAGGAGCATAGAAAGGTTAAGGGAGGGATAGTGAAGATTAATAAAGGGGGGAGGTGGGCAGAGGAGCCAGTGAAAAGGCAGAGATACTGAATGAATACTTTTGCTCAGTATTCACAAAGAAGAGAGGAGGAGTTACCTAAACCAAACAATAGAAGCACTCTGGGCAGTGGGGTTGACACCAATCCATTTACAGAGGAAAGAGCCCTGAAAGAACTCCTAAAACTCAAGTTGGACAAAGCAATGGGGCCTGATGGATTCACCATAGAATCCTGAAAAGAACTAAGGGAGGACCTAATGACACCACAGACCACACTTTTAACAAATCATGGGAGGATGGGGTGGTACCTGAGGACTGGAGGAGGGCAGATGTGATTCCCTTCACAAAAGTGGGAGCAAGGCAGAAGCTGGAAACTACAGACCTGTTAGTTTGACCTCAGTGGTGGGGAAAATGATGGAATCACTTCTTAATGAAAGAATTGTTCAGTACCTAGAGGCCAACGGGCACAGGACCCAAAGCAGCATGGATTCACAGCAGGAAGGTTATGTCAGATGAATCTAATCAATTTCTTTGACTGGGTGACCAAAACCAGGGAGGCTGTGGATATGACCTACCTAGACTTTAGCAAGGCATTTGACACAGTCCTGCATAAAAGATTAATAATCAAGTTAGCCAGCCTGGCAGTCGGTCCCAGGGTGGTAGCCTGGGTAACAAACTGGCTGCACAACAGGACACAGAAGGTAATAGTGAATGGAACACATTCTGAAGAAAGGGGGTTACTAGTGGAGTACCTCAGGGCTCAGTACTGGGTCCAGTCCCTTTAACGTCTTTATAGGTGACATTGCAGAGGGTCTGAAGGAAAGGTATGTCTCTTTGTAGATAACACAAAGATCTGTAACAGAGTTGATATACAGGGGGTAGAAAGGATGAGAAGGGACTTGGCAAGGTTGGAGGAATGGTCAGACATATGGCAACTCGATTCAATGCAAAGAAGTGTAAAGTAATGCACCTGGGAAATAAAAATCCAGGAGAAGAGTGCACAATAGCAGGGAGGTACTAACAAACACAATAATGGAAAGGAATCTGGGTGTAGTCATATCAGATGACCTAAAGGTGGATAAGCAATGTAGAAGTCAGTAAAGAGGGCTAGGGGATACTTGGATGCATAGGCAGGGCATCACAAGTAGAAAAAGGGAAGTGGTTATCCCTCTGTACAGACAGTTGGTGAGACCCCATCTGGAGTACTGCATGCAGTTTTGGAGACCTCATCTACGCAAGGACATAGACAGGATGGAAGCAGTCTAGAGGAGGGCAACTAAAATGGTGCAGGGTCTACATCAGAAACCACATGAAGAGAGACTGAGAGAGCTTAATATGTATACCCTTGATGAAAGGAGGGACGGGGACATGACAGAAACTTTTAAGTACCTCAAGGGAATCAACAAAGTCCAGGAGGGTAGCATCTTTCAGAAAAAGAGATGTGTAAGAACAAGGGGACACAATTTAAAGTTAGAGGGGACGGCTCAGGGGTAATGTGAGGAAATTCTTTTCATGGAGAGAGTGGTCAATGCATGGAACCGCTCTTCCTGTAGAGGCTGTGGGGTCTAAAACAGTGGGGAATTCAAACATGCATGGGGCAGACATAAGGCAATTATAGTGGGGGTGGCAGGAAGTAGGCTGTTGGTTAACTAGAATCTGCAGCTTATCCAATAGGTAGGGAAATGGGCAGACTGGTGGGCCAAGTGGTCCTTATCTACCATCAAAGTTTATGTTTCTATGTTTCTATATGGAAACATTGGAAAATCTTTTGCATCTGAAAGAGTAAGATGCCAAAATTGACATAAGGAACTCATCACATGCGATACTCCATATGAGGTGTGTGCCCTATGGTGCACATGTAATCTTTTCTACATTGGTAAAACTGTGAAACCATTCAAACAAAGAATCTAGGAACATGTTAGATCAATCATTAACAACCGACAAGATACACCTATTGGTGTGCACTTTACTCTACATCACAACTCCTCACCAAATGAACCCAAATTTATGGGACTTGAACATACACCAAATTTACCCCTGAGGTGATAGAGCAAATAAATTACTGAAAAGGAATGTATGTGGATTTTAAATGAATTCTGTTAAACCGAATCTTAATGAGAAATGGGATATCAAACCATTTCTCAAAGATTAAGCATTTTCTGTTGACTAGTCTGGTCTTAGATATCTTGTACTTCATTTGTGCTTTTTAGTGTTTGTTTTGTATCTACCAACCTAATTGTAGAACCTTTAGTTTGAACTAGTGTTAAATTTATATAAACTAACACATTACTGTGTACACAGTATTAATTTGTTTTCTGCTTTTCATAACAGGATTCCAGTTGAAACTAGATCTTCAAAACTTGATTTTCTTTGAAATCTATAAATGTGCTATTAATGTACCTGAAAAGAACATTAATCAAGTCCTGAAGTTTAATATCAGGTTTTGCTTTAATAATTTACATGTTATTATCTGGATACAATCCTGCTAACTTAAATGTTTTATATATAGTGTGTCACTTTAAATTTAGAGCTACATGGCTCATTAATAATTAATTAATTCAGCATTTAAAAGTGTTCAGATGTTAGGTTTTGTTACCCGTTTGAAGACATGTGAGAGTCGAGACGCTAGGGATGTTTGTTGACCTGCAGAAGTTTTATGCAATGGTTAACCAATTTGTCTTTTACTGTGGAGACTATATTTCAAATAAATCGTGGAGTATTTGTACTTTAAGATACTCTTTGTGGACTACCTTTGTCTTCACTAACAAGTTTTACATTCCAGTGCTCGAGGTTCAGCTGTGCTCTCTTTCTTTGGATTTTGTTGTTATTTTGGGTTAGCCACCCTTTTTGAGAAGTTGCGGTTGTATTATTGGATCGTTTGGTTCACGGTGTGTACCTTCAAGGATTACTTTCATTTTGTGCTTTTCTACTACTGCTGAAACGGACGCCGTGAGGGTGACGTTAACCAAAACATCACTGAACTTCTGAGAACTTATTTCTGCAAGTCTTTACCGGTTTTGTGATTTACATTTTCACTGGATTTGTTATAATGAATACCACATCTGGGACTACAAGTTCGAGTGAAGACACAAACCGAGACTGGGTGGAAAGTGAACTCCTAACATTTGAGGAGAGGAGAGACTACTCAGAGAAAGATTCAATCCAGTACAAGGTATAGTCCAAGATTCCTCTGACTATAATGACAATATTAGAAATGCCTTTATTAAACTTGAATCCCTGTTAATTGAGACACAGAAATTACATATAATATTAGCACTTTGGAAGAATATTTAGCCATGAGCAAGCACCTAGGTGCTTGAGAGTCTCTATAACTCCCTCTTGTGGCCTAGAACATTTTTATTCAGGACCAATGGCTGAAGGCAGCAGCAGACTGTTCTAAAATCTTTTAGAGCTGCTCATCAAAGATGATTTAATTAAATATACAGAATTACAAAAAAATTGGATTTAACCAAAACTACTGTTCAAAAATTTAAGGACAGCATTGAATTTCAAGATTACAATATACAGCTAAATAATAAAATACGAGATCATGAGGCTGATGTAATCCAAAGAAAAATCAATAAATTAAAATGCGATGCTGGTGATTATGAATGAGGAAACATTTTGAACTGGGGTAGACCAGATAACAGAGTTGGGAAAGATCCAAGTCAAGGTTAGATTTGTAAATAAAAGCGGTGCTACACAAACTGATTCAGCTACAGTAGGAACTAAAGAATCTATTAATAAACAGTCGTTCCAGAAGAAATAAAATTTTCAGAAGCTCCTGCCCCACTAGACAAAGAAAAAGAAAGACAAGGAGAGGAAGGCGGGGGAGGCATAAATGTAAATATTGGAACAGAGTAGATTTTGAGGAAAAGGAACGGAACATAGTTTCAGATACTGAATCTATCAAACAAAAATCTGAATATACACGAGGAACGAAGTGTTAAGGAAAGGACTCACTTTCATTCCTACACCGCAAGTTAACCCCTTCAAATATTTGTGGATCTGCAAAAGTTTTATAGAAAGCTTCATTTGAAGCTACATTTCTGGAAACAGAACCAAGAGGGAATATTGTTAGAAAGAGATATACTGCAGACATTAACATGGGGTTCATTAATCCAGACATTGCGTTATTTCCTGATGATTCTGACCTTGATTTGTTATTATCAGAAATAAATCATCTTGCAGCAGAACCAGACATCCTGGAGCCTCAACCTGAAATTGCGACTGGAGTTACACCTGAATTTGGAGCAACTGCATGTTCATGTCCCATTAGAGAAACAATGGAGTTTAGACAAGATGTTGACACCTTGGAGGAATTATTAATGGAACAAGATGCTAACATTAATTTTTCCTGGTAGGTCAGAGGTAATAAACATTTAGTACAGGACATGATTTTAAATGGGAAGAAAACTTATTTAGTCCTGTATCACTATTTGCCCTAAGTCATTTAATAATGCAATAAATACCTATGAAAAATGGTAACAAAACAAGTATTTAACTTGTTAAATAATGACACTGCACTGCACTGAAGAGGTATAACCTGAATAGGAAAGAAAGAGAGACTTTAGAAGCCATCTGCCATAACACCACTATAGTGATAAAACCTGCTGATAAGGGTGGCAATGTTGTTATTATGAACAAAGAAATGTCTGAAGAAATGGTTAAAATCTATTATTGAATAAAACAAACTACAAATTATTTTCCTGTAATCCAACAACCGAATATACAGTAGGAAAAACTGTACCTGCTTCTTAGAGGAGCAGTAGTCAAAACTCATATATCAAAAGCAGAATTTGTTTTTTTTTATGGAAGGCATTTCAGTTGTTCCAAGTTTTATGCATTACTAAATACATAAAAATAAAGAAATGCTTCCTGGACGTCCCATTGTTTCAAGAATGGGCTCTATGACTCATGATTTGGGCAAATTTGTGGACTTTTTCTACAACCTCTGGTTGCAAATCGTGCTTACACATACAGGACAGTTCTGACTTACTTAGGAAGTTAAATGAAATGGAATGGAGTAGTGAATATAGCTGGCTAGGAACAGACATAGAGTCTTTATATACCAGCATACATCCTGAAGATGGTATTAAAGCAACAAAAGAACATCTTTGTCTGTATGAAGCAAGTGATGATGTACCAATAGAATTCATTCTGGATGCCCTAGAGTTTATTCTAACACATAATTATTTTGAGTTTGAGGGTGTTTCTACCAACGACAATGTGACACAGCTATGGGTGCTCCATGGTGCCCAGTTATGCAAATCTTTTTAGCAGTTGGGAAATGAAGATAGTACTTAATGAAAACAAAATCATTTTTTCAAGAACATTGTTAAATGGTACCACTTTATTGATGACATTCTCTGCATTTGGAAAGGAGACAAGGAGAAGTATGTTCCTTTATCAATTACTTGAATGATAATGATCTAAATCTAAAATTTACATACACCTTCAGTCAGAAGAGCCTGGATTTTTAGATCTTAACATTTCAAGTGAGGCTAAAGGAATAATATATGACCTAAAAACAAAAACATTTAGAAAAAGACAGCTACAAACTCCTTGCTACATGCAGACAGTGCCCATCCCCAAACTTAAAGAAATCGATCCCTTTATAGCAAGCTGTTACGTATAAGGAGAAAATGTAATTTAGACACAGATTTGGAAATTCAATTGAAAGAATTAATGTCTAGATTCAAAATAGGGGTTATGACAAACAGCTACTTGATGACACCTATGAAAAGTTAAAATGATGGATAGAGATATAATTCTAGAGAAAAGAATAAATACAAGAAACCTGACACCTGTAGTTTTGTAACAGAATTCAATCATATGGCAGGGCAGATAGGCAATATTATACATCATTATTGGCCTATCCTAATGGGAGATGAAATAGTGGGTCAAGCTGTAGGCTCTAAACCTCGGGTCACATTTTGTAGGGCTAAGAACATTAAAGATAGAGTTGTACACAGTAGAGAAAAGAAGATCGGTCATTCTGACATTGTTACCAGGCTTCCTAAGAGGACAAATGGTTTCTTTACATGCAAAAGATGTAACGTTTGCAAATATGGAAACATTGGAAAATCTTTTGCATCCGAAAGAGCAAGATGCCAAAATTGACATAGGGAACTCATCACATGGATACTCCATATGTGGTGCCTATGGTGACGTAATCTTTTGTACATTGGTAAAACCGTGAGACCATTAAAACAAAGAATTCAGGAACATGTTAGAACAATCATTAACAACCGACAAGATGCACCTATTGGTGTGCACTTTACTCTACATCACAACTCCTCACCTAATGAACTCAAATTTATGGGACTCAAACATACACCAAATTTACCTCTAAGGGGTAATAGAGCAAATAAATTACTGAAAAGGGAATGTATGTGGATTTTTAAAATGAATTCTGTTAAACTGAATGGGCTTAATGAGAAATGGGATATCAAACCATTTCCAAAGATTAAGGCATTTTTCTGTTGACTAGTCTGGTCTTAGATATCTTGTACTTCATTTGTGTTTTTAGTGTTTATTTTTATATCTACCAACCTAACTGTAGAACCTTTAGTTTGAACTAGTGTTAAATTTATATAAAACTAACACATTACTCGTGTCACAGTATTAATTTGTTTTCTCCTTTTCATAACAGGATTCCAGTTGAACCCAGATCTTCAAAACTTAATTTTCTTTGAAATCTATAAATGTGCTATTAATGTACCTGAAAAGAATGTTAATCAAGTCCTGAAGCTTAATATCAGGTTTTGCTTTAATAATTTACATGTTATTATCTGGATACAATCCTGCTAACTTAAATTTTTTATATATAGTGTGTCACTTTAAATTTAGAGCTACATGGTTCATTAATAATTAATTAATTGAGGATTTGAAAATGTTGGATGTTAGCTTTTGTTACCCCTTTGAAGACTCGAGAGTCGAGGGCTAGGGTGTTTGCTGACCTGCAGAAGTTCTTATGCACTGGTTAACCAATTTGTCTTTTTACTGTGGAGACTATATTTTGAATAAATCGTGAGTATTTGTACTTTAAGATACTCTTTTGTGGACTACCTTTGTCTTCACTAACAAGTCTTTACATTCCAGTGCACGAGGTTCAGCTGCGCTCTTCTTTGGATTTTGTTGTTATTTTGTGTTAGCCACCCTTCTTTGAGAGCTGCACGTTGTATTGTTGGATTGTTTGGTTGCAGTGTGTACCTTCAAGGATTACTTAGGGCTGACTCTTTGCAGGGGATGAGGCAGACGACAGCCAATTGACATTGAAATCTCCCATTAGGATGATTTCAATCCTAGGTGGGAGGTGGAAGATACTGTCCAGGACTGAATTGAAAGCGAGCTTTTAGTTGTGGCAAATATAAACCACCATAAAGTAAAGGGTTTTACCTGGGTTGCCTAGGCAGAGCTTGACTGTTAGGGTCTGGGCTCCATACATGGATGGTGGTGTGCGGATCTCCAGGGAGTGAAGGGAGGATCTTACGTAGATGGCACAGCCGCCTCCCTCTTACTATACCTGTCAGCTTGATAGATGGTGTAGTCACTGAGGTGACTGCTCCATTAGGTATTTTATCGGAGAGCCAGGTCTCAGAAAGAGCTAAGAACTCAGGTGAGTGCTGGGCAATTGGGGCTGCAGCCTGAGGCTAACAGAGTAGCAGTACAGTGAGTGTTGTGGGTGTAGGGATTGGTGACTAGTACAGGGAGGAAGTATGTGCACGTAAGGTGGTGTAACATGGGGTGGGGGGCATGTGGGTGAGCAAATTGTGGCTCCACCAGGTTATTAGGGAGAGCACATAAGGTGGTTGGCAGTGTTGCTGCCGTATTGTGGCAATTCCTCGGGGGTGGGTGGAAGATCCATTTGGGGATCATTGGGGCAATGAGGACAGGCATCACGAGATGAGGAACATATATAGAAGGATTAAGTATAGGGGACTGAGATGAGTGGCCACAGGTGGTAAGCTGGTATAAGCTTCTGCTGGAGAAGAGGGCTGATAGGTTATATCCATTTTCACATGGTGCGATAGTGCCTATATAGAAGAAAGTCGATCAAGGGTGGTGGTGGAGGAGGCAGGTAATCCTCTGTGCTGAAACACCAATGGTAGCAATCAAGCGACTGTACACTGTTGAATCGCCATTACCTGGGCAATTTTTCGGTGGCTTCTGGCTGTGGAGGAGGGCTGCTCCAAGCCTCATGACCTCCTTAGTCCTCAGGGGTCAGCTGTGGAGGAAGGAGAGGAGAGAAATATAGATTAAATAGGTAAGGGATGGGAGGAACACTGCTGAGGGGCTAGGCTGCATTGGGATTTCTGCAGGATTTGAATCAAACACAGTTTATAGCCTCTCATTAACTCGGGCAGAAAGAAACAAAGCAAAAAATTAAATAAAATGTTCTGAACCTGTTTGAATTACAGGACCTGTTTGGGCTAACTGATTTGGGCTCTATTTTTATTAGTTAAAGTATTACCACTGTTGCCAGGCTAAGTTAACAGGTTTGTAGTTAATTAAGTAATCTAGCCTAGATTTAAAGCAAATGCAACAGTTGGATGCTGGGGATAGGCTGCAGTTAAGGTAACTCTACTGATGCTATACTAAGCTGGTCACTTATGTGAATACTTAAAGTAACATGCAGTAAATAGCACAGAAGTAAGACCCAAATGAAAAATACTAGCTAAAATAAACTATCTCCACTTAGTACGCCAAATAATTTATGTGGCTGAGAAAAGGCACCAAAATAGCAGTCTTGAATCCTCTGTGCAGAAGCACCAGTGGTTGCGATCAGGCGACTGCATGCTGTTGAATCTCCATACCGGGGCAATTTGTTTGGTGGCTCCTGACTGTGGGGAGGCTGCTCCAAGCCCTCATGACCTCTTAGTCCTGAGGGGTTGGCTGGGCAATTTTTGGTGACTACTGGCTGTGGGGGAGGCTGCTTGGAGGCCCTCACAGCCTCCTTAGTCCTCGGGGGAAGGTCGGCTGGGCAATTTTTTGCAGCTCCTGGCTGTGAGGAGGCTGCTCCAAGCCCTCATGAGGTCCTTAGTCATCGGGGGTCAGCTTGGCAATTTGTTTCAGTAGATCCTAGCTGTGGGGAGGGCTGTTCCAAGCCCTCATGACCTCCTTTGTCCTTGGGAGGTCAGTTGGGCAATTTATTTTGGCAGCTCCTGGCTGGGGAGGGCTGCTCCAAGCCCTCATGACCTCCTTAGTCCTGGGGTCGGCTGTGGAGCAGACAAATGCTTGTTCATTTTGGCATAGGTTCTATTAGCAGCATATGTAAGGATTCAGCGGTTTAATTTTTTTTTAGTGTTTGAAGCTCCTTTTGCCACTTACGCATCGTAAGCCCTTGGGCAAGCAACTTAGCTGTGATGGAATATAGCTCCTATCTCTGAGCTCCTAGAATTTCCTGGTACTGAAAATATAGGGACTGCTGCTGCTATGGAAAAACACTCTGTAAAGCTGCGCTGGGTGTAAAGGTATGGTCATGCACTAAGTAAAGCTGGCTGATAACATATGAAACAAGCAAGTACTGGAGGTTCCTCACTCCTAATGCTGAATTGAATAATAAAATCATTGCATCCTTCCTGTCACTCATGAAAATAAGATGCTGCAATTCATGGGTTCTCCCAGCTCCAGTAATTTCCAAGTAATTGATTAATTAATTTACAAACACTAAATAAATGAACTTAAGTTGCTGTGTAGTCTCCTGACCTTATTGCACTAAAGAGGTTCCATCCAGGGATGTTACATGTTGCAGTATTGTCACTGGTCATTGATACTGATACAATTACATCCAAGAGCTGCTAAATGGATGAAAACAGTAATGGCAACTTCCATTTTCATCAAAGTAGTCAGTGATGTTACAGGTTGCAGTGCTGTCACTGGCTCCTAATACTGATAACAGTACAGTTACTTTCACAAGCTGTTAAATTGATGAAAACTGTTAATGGATGAACTGCTCCATTTTCTTCAAAGTAGCGCCCATAAAATATGACTCTGAATATATTTATGTTAAACTTATGATGTGATGTTTATTTCTAAATCATGTAAATTAGTTAAGGTCAGCTAGCCTCGGAACTCCATATTTATTTGTACTTTATAATGTGTAGAGCAGTAAATTAGTGAAAGGCTGCCTGCTGCTGAATTGCAATTTGTTGTACTGCATATATAGAACAGTTAAATAAGGAAAGCCAGCCAGCCACTAAGTTGCATACTGAATAAAAGTTGTAGTTTCTGTTTCCTCTTGTTCCTGCTCTCTACCCTCTCCCGGCTTCTCCCCCACCTGGCTCTCACTCTCTCCTCACTTTTCTCCTGCTCTAACTATATCTCCTGTCACTCCAAAGTCACTGCCTAGTCCACCTCTGTTGGCACTCTGCACAGGTCAAAAGGATGACCTTCCGCCTACCCTCAACACCAGTGATCTGAGGACACCCCTCCCCCTAGCTGAAACACAGGTACAGGACAGCACTTGTTTGGGCATCCAGCACCATCTTTGCTCTCCATAATTCCTTTTGGCAGGAGCAAACTGATTGTTTCTCACCTGTGCGTGTGGCACCATGAGTATGCATTACTTGCAAAGGCCCTCACCTGTCCGTTATTCCTTCCAATTGATCCCAGCCCCAGCCTACTGCTCTTCCTGGTGCACCTTAGACTTGCCTTGCTTGTTCTCTATCCACAATACATATCTCTCTGTCACATTTTAAGCTCCCTATTTGTGCTTTGTTAACTGCCTACCTCTAATAGTATTGAATACCAGCAGTTGTATGGTGCCCTATCTATTTTATTTAGCTACTACACCCCCAAACTTTTTGCTTTTATTGGTTTATTGGGGCCAGCAATCAGCGGGTGGGGGTCTACTAGACACAAGGGATCACTGGAGTTTTATTTATGTATTTATTACTGGGGCTGGCGACTGCAAGGTTGGGGGGTCCACTAGACACCAGGGATCTGGACTGGGTTGTATTTATTTATTAATTATTGAGCCAGCAATTGGTGGGGGCAAACAGTAGTTTTATTGCAAAGTGTGGAGTTTTGCATATGAAATTCCACACATTACGCCATTGTTCTGCACTCCATAAATCGGCAAATTTCGTGAATTGTTCTCCATGAATTGAATCGCCATCATACAAGATAGCTCACAGAGCAAATTTTGTTGACTTTGCCCACCTCTGAATAAGATCCTCCAAACCAGTGACCCTTGCAGCCTTGATGACCCCCAGGAACAGTTGTACCCTTTGTGTTCCTGTGACTAGTCTCTCCTGGTGGTCCCCAGATGTTCCACCAAGATGGGTAAACAGGCCTTCTCCTCCTTCACCACCAGCATCTGAAATGCCCTCCCATTCCATGTCAGAGTTGTGCAGCCCACTTCTGTTTCAAGCAAGCACTTCTCAACTTCCTACACAACTCTGATGTCTGCATCTGTACCTGACTTTCCACCCCTCTTTATATTGCATTTGCATTTGTCTTTTCTTCCACCAAGTCTCAAACTCCACTGCAATGTTCCCCTCAAATTTCTACTGACTGTGTATTTGCGCTCAGTTTTGTCCTGCACTGTAACTATCCAAGTTATTTTTAGAACATGCTTGAAATGTCATGTTGTAGACCTATTTCCTACTGAAAATATATGCATTACTCAAAAGTTATGTTCTGTACATTGTATTATTTACTACTGTCTGCTGCCTGTTCTAATGTTGTACCATTGTTCTGTAACCTCATGCCTGAAAATAGGCAGTGTTTTATCTAGTACACTTACCCAGTCAACAAAAACTAAAAAAAAAATAATCAGCAAACAATAACCTTCAGCAGCATACAACAGCTCTACCTAAAATTGGCTATGTTCATTCTGTGCTAACACTGGTTAAAGATCATGCTGAGATCAAACTAATACAAGTTTTTGTTTTCTTACCATTTGTTTGCTCAGTTACAGCCTAGCTGAGATACTAGTGTCTCGTTTTCAATGAAGTTAGTGCTTGTTTCCATGATTTTACAATATTAAATACCCAGCTTATGCAATTATAGGTAAAGTAACATGATGACACTTACATAGTTAGTAAGCAACTGTGGCAGGATTTGAACCTGCAGCTCCCAGTACCAACTCATAACCATGACAAGCAATAGTCACACTCTGTTGGAAATCATTAGCAAACAAACACCGCCACTAGTATACATCACCTTTAATTAAGATGAGTTATTTTCATTCTGTGCGAATAAGTAACCTGCTGTGGTCAAACTCATGTCAGTCTGAGTTTTTTTAACAGTACTTTGCCCCAGTACAGCCTTACTGAGATACATTGTCTCATTTTCAGTGAAGTCAGTGCTTGTTACTTCCCTATAATATAAAATCCCATGCATAGGTAAACTGAGGCTAAATAACTTGATGAGAGTCCTACTGTTAATAAGTGGATGTGGCACAATGTGAATCCTCATCTTGATCTCCACATCTCTGCTTGTGTTATATCAGTCAGTGTAAATACAATAAATGTGACTAACCTCTATGTTACTGTTAGAGATACAACTGGAATTGCACAGAATGTTTATCTAGTCCTTAAGTGAGAAGCCCTGCAGAATTTGTGCTTTCCAGACTGCATAAATTGAGTCAAACCAACCAGAACAAGCATTTGTCAATGCCGAATGTTTGCTTGCTGGTATTGGAATTAGTAGTGCAGGAGTGACAGATGCATAATAGGAATGGTAGTGGTATTGTAGTAATACTTAACTACCACCCCCAACTTGCAAAGAATGAGAGGGTGTTGGGGTGTGTGCCTTTGTGTCATGGCTGTAACAGTTGGCAGACAGTTTGAGGTGTTCATAGGTACTGGGAGATAGTAACAACTGAGGGGGCAGATGGTGGGAAGGGTACTTATGAGGGAAAAAGGAAGGGTGTGCAGAGTAGGGCTTGCCATAGAAAGCATTGAGATGCAGAGGTATGATAAAGATAGTAATGTTAAAATGTAGTCATACCATATAGATGTAACCCCCTGTTACCAGGGTTACTGGAATCCCAGTAAGACCTAGTGGTAGGCAGGGAAGGCAGCTGTGAAACTCCAGGTAAATGGATTTCACACTGTCTCACTCTGTTCTCAGTCTCAGCTGAGACTGAGGATGACTACCATAGAACTATCGCAGCTGCATGAGCCACATTGGAATCTGCAGATGGGAGTTGAGTTAGAATGTTGGGAGTTTTGAACAGTGAGCAGCAGTAGTTGTGTGTGAGCAGTTTTGAAGAGAGGAGCACAGCTGTCTGTGTACAGGCTCTTGGAGCCCTAAGCTCTGATATAGAGCTACTTTTAGGAAAGGTGTGTGTTTCCACTAAAGGAACACAGTAAGCTGTTCTTGAAGTGGTGGAGACCACTGATACTGGTCTCTGTGCCCTATCCCTGAGGGGATGGGGGTGGAAAGTTGCCTGTTATTCCAGGGGCAACCCCTGGTTTCACTAGGAAGAAGCTGCCTTATTATCTGAAATATGTTGTGGCACAAGAAGATGTCAAGATTCGCCTGTGGGGCACCTGCAACCAAAGGGTGAGTTCTGCTCTTGTCAAAGTGCCTATGTTTCACCTGAACTGTTGTTAAAGTGGGGATTGGACTACTGAATCAGTGGGAGGCCTAGAGGAATAGGCTTAGCCAAAGTAAAAGTATGTTCAAGTCCAGCACAAGAGGAAAGCCAAGACATGTAGAGGAGATGTGCTATACATTTACCCTTTAATCTACATTGCAAAGCTTTTCAGAAAGAGATTTTTAAGTATGTTTGAGTTTAGTACAAGGAAAGTCAAGACATGTAGAGGAATGTGCTATACATTTACCCTTTAGCTACATTGCCAAGCTTTCAAGAAAAGTTGTTTAATGTCCAGAGAAATGGTTTGCATGGATTGTGGAAGCTGGAGTGTGGAGACCCCCATCTTAGTAACAAGGTTCACCTCTACGGATTTGCTCTGTGGCCTTTTACTTTGCCTCAGGCACTTGTCCAGTGCTGAGGGAAGTACCCGACGTGGGATTGAAAGGAAATTTCCCTTAAGGAGTTGAAGGCTCTAAGGTGGTTTGGGAGCCACTAATGGAAAATGTGTCCACTGCCTATGGACAGGGATCGAGTCGCCGGCAGGGGAGCCGGGCAGGAAAACTCAAATAGTGTACAAGTCGGGCTGTGTACCCAAAGCAGATGCAAGTCCAGGCTGTGTGCCTGGTGGGTCCGGAGTCTGAGGGCTGAAATGTTGAAGAAGTGTTGTGTTACTCTTATCTGCATTACCAGGAATGTAGCCCTGTGGCGGTCTGTCTATGCTTTGTTTGTTCAGTTGGATGTGAATAAAAGCCACACTTTAGAATCTCATTCCTGGTTTTGGACATTACAGTTATTGCTTCCTGTGTTCGGATTTACTTGGTGCCCCTGTGCAGAGTAACCAAACCTAGGCCCTTGTGCCAAGTAACCTAGTCCTCCCCAACCCAGTCCCCACCTGGTACTGCTGTCAGCTTTAACAGCATACCACCGTCATTTGCTAAAAGGCAGGGGTCCGGGGTTACATAGACATATTTATTGCAGCATATGGTGAACATACAAACCTATGAAAGTGTCAGCAGAAACAGATCACCTGGCCTATCTAAGTCTGCTTCAGTGTGCAGGTATAGTAAGAAACCAACTGACAACCCATTCCCTCAATACCTGCATGTGAAATGTGAATAACAGAGCCAGACTGCAGTCATTATTGGTGGTATTTACTTAGTAAAACCATGGGAAACATTTATATTGTAAATTAAGTTAAATGTTGCTCCAAGTTCTAAAAAGAATAGACTGTTTACATTAAATGTTTTCACAGCATATGCAGTTCAAGAACCTATGCTATGCTATATGTATGATTACATTGTTATACACTTTAGGTTCACAATGTGTATACAAAATATATATCTGCTAGAAGATGTCCTATGTAATATAGCACTCTTAGAAAAATGCAGTATAATGCCATATCAATCGATTTAAATACTGAGTTATGTTAATTGTATTGTTTCTATTTCTAAAAGAAATACTAAACTCCAAGTGCAAAGTGTAGTAGTATAAGTGCCACTCAATTCAATTTACTAATGTGCGTGAGTGAATGGGCTCACCATGACACAGGCAGACTGCACTCGTTATTGACAATATTTACTCGCTGAAATGAATCACATGCAAATGTTATCCAAGTCATTTTCAGTCCATAATTAAGGCTTTAAAGTTATATTTATCGATCTGTCATCAAAGCGCAAAGTTGCCAGGGTGTAATGTGGCTCTGTTACTATTCAATACATAGTGTTTGATTATGTTAAAATTGCTGGACAATTAACTAAATTGCCAAATTACAAATAAATAGTTTACATTGGAGGCAGTATAGCACAGTGGTTTAAGGCTCTGAGCTGCAAATTTAGAGACCTGGGTTTGAATCCCACACCCCCACTTGCATACTGTGTGACTCTAAGCAATTCATTTAACTTCCTGTGCTGCCAGGTCACATCTGTAAACAAGCTTTCAGCTTACTGTGTCTCTCCTGGTTAATCAATTGGGGAAAAAATCATTTTGGTTTTCTTTTCAAGCAATCAGATACAATTTAAAGGAAAACTACACCCAAAACTTGAAAAAATATATGTTGTGCAGAGTGTTTTAATTTGTATGTGAAGTTCTAGTGTTTCCTTCCTCTGACTGGTATTAGAGTTTTCCTAAATTAGCCTGCTAGCTTTAGGGTAGTTTTACTACCCTGAGATCTCATATCAAACAGCTTAATTGTATTTCTTTGTCCTACAATGCACCTTGTTTCATGTGATGGTGATGTGAGCCCATAAACCCAGTGGAAAGCATTGCATTACAATCAGTTCACAACAATAGAGATGGCTATATTTTAAAATCTGTAGAATTCAGCTTGGTGACCACCCTCATCCTAAAGGTTTTACTGTCCTGAAAACTTTGCTGCTGGTAATTTTGTGCAGCTTGTAAAACTTCCAAGATATTTAGTTTGTTTGGCATGTGTGCTGAATGTTGGATCTCTTTACATCACAGTCACATGAGGCAAGATGCACTGTGGGAACAAGAAATACAATTAAGCTATCAGGGATGAAGATCCCCAGGGTCGTAAAACTAGTATAAAGCTAGCAGGCTAATTTGGGAAAACTCCAATACCAGTCAGAGGAAAGGAAACACTAGAACTTCACATACAAATTAAAACACTCTGCACAACATATATTTTTCAAGTTTTGGGTGTAGTTTTCTTTAATGTAGAACTGAAGCATAACATTTAAAATGCAAGAACTACTGAACATTGGATCAAATTGCTTTATTCTCATCCTGTATTACTTCTGGCTGTCCTTGTTCTGAGTTTTTTCTTTTGCTGTCAAGATCGATAAATATGAATTTGAAGCCTTAATTATGGGCTGCAAATGAACTGGATAAGATTGCATGTGACTTGTTTTAGTGAGTAAATAGCATCGATAATGAGCTAGTCTGACTCTGTTATAGGTAAGCCCATTCAGTGGTGGACATTAGTAAAGTCAATTGAATTGAGTAGCAGTTATAATATGATACTGTGAATTTGGAGTTTAGTATTTGTTTTAGAATTAGGAACAATAGAATTAACATAGCTGCTAATTTAAATGGATTGATATGGCATGGTACTGCATTTTTGTAAGAGGCTATATTGAATGGAACGTCTTGTTACACATATATATTGTTATATACACATTGTGAACCTAAAGTATGTAACAATGCAATCATACATATAGCAGGGCATAGGTTCTTGAATTGCATATGCTGTGAATATGTTTAATGTGAACAGTCTATTATTTTAGAACTTTGAGCAATGTTTAAATTTATTTGCAATAGAAATATTTTACATATAAATGGAACATAAGCTTTAATGGCCACTTTGTTGATAAATTTAGTTGCATCTAAGTGATTAAGGTAGTTCTTAAATTTTAGGATTTTCTAATTATGTTGCACATGCCCTTTGAGTATTGAAGAATGAAGGGATATGGAATCACAGCCCCTCAGGAAGCCACAGTGGTGAAAGCGTGGAGGCTAGTAGTGCGGCTAGTGGCTAGATGACCTGGACTGAGGCAGGGCATATGTATGGTAGGAGACTGTACTGTTGTATTAGATTGAATTGGTGTAAGCACTTTATTGCAATTTGTAGTTAAGTTGTGGAAAATAAATCATTTTTGCATTTTTTAAAGTGCTATGGAAAGTTTTTCTGGGTTCCCACCTACCATTTGACCACCCATGAATTTGCTCACCATTAACACAGTTGCGGTAGTATTTATTAATAAAAGCACTGAAGCTGAAGCTCTTTTGTGGCTGAGCAGCCTGCAATTTAGGGTAGCGGATTTCCTTTTCTCTTTTAGTTCTAAGTTTGTAAATATGGTTTGAGAACAGTGCTGTACTTTGATACGTCTTATCTGAAGACTTGTTATTGCCATAGAGCACTTTGCAGCATTGAAAAGCATCAGAAAGTGATACTTTGTATGTTTTATGACATGCTATCAGACAGACAGTCTATAGCTACAGTGTTTCCTATCTCCTGTTGGATCTCTTGAGGTCTGCATTTGTAACACAGCAGGGGTCTCTCTGTCTTATCCTAGCACAAAACATGAATAGCATTAGTAAGTCAGGAAGACACGACAATCACAGAAGTGCTGCTATGTACTGTAATGGTTTTGATTAATGTATTTTATATCTGTTGAACACTGTATTGAAGGAGGTCTACAATGTCAGTGTGGAGTGGTGCAACGTTAGTAGGACAGACATGTCTTCGCACAGGACATAGTGACAGTAGAGGTAAGTAAGACAATTAGCAACATGTCATATTATGAGACTATATTGTGACTTATATGTTTTTAGACTCATTATTGTGAATATACAATGTGTGTATGCATGAACATACACAGAGATGCTAAAGCTAACAGACGGTTTCTGCCACTGGTAAACTGCAGGTAACCTACTGCATTTTAGAGTAATGCAAAATGACACCATTGCTGTTTTCATGTCTTGACTCTTTTTGTCTAACAAAAT
This sequence comes from Neoceratodus forsteri, assembly GCA_016271365.2. NCBI lineage: Eukaryota > Metazoa > Chordata > Ceratodontiformes > Ceratodontidae > Neoceratodus > Neoceratodus forsteri. The sequence goes on along the minus strand of CM057451.1, from coordinate 838,805,130 downwards.
TAGAAAACCATGGCATGTTAGTAGGAAGGAAATTAAACAACATAAAGCATGCCTAATATGGGTTGTTTGCAGAGTTCCCACAATGGCCACTTTGAAGGTCCAAATGAAATAGGAGGCAGTATAGCATAGTGGTTAAGGCAGTGAGCTGCAAACCTGGAGAGGTTGGTTTGAAACCCATTAGCTTCTTCTTGCATACTGTGTGACCCTGAGCAAGTCACTTAACTTCATTGCGCTGTCAGGTTGCATCTGGAAGCAAGTTTTGGTTTGGTGTGCCTTGTCTGGTTAAACAATTTCCAAATATAAACTTTAAGAATGGCAGGGCCCTGTTGTTAAATACCAAGTCTATCTATTTTGTCTCTTTTAGTCTCTTTTATTCTTTTTGGCTGCCACCCTATCCTCTCACCCTTCCTCCCTAATTTCTTCTAGGTTTCTGAAATGATTCTTTATATGTGTTATTCATGTATCCTGTTTGCCATGATGCCATATCTGAACTGATGAATATGGCTGTCTGCTCTCTTTAATGTTGTATGCCATAGTTTAACATGTTTAACATGTATGTATTCTCCTGACGTGGAACCTTTGTGAAAGATCCTTGGCTCAAAGGTAATTAGAATCCTAGATTGAAATAAATAAATAAATAAATTTATCAAATGAAACCCAATTTGGTTCTAGGTCATTATTTAGCATGTACCCTATTGTGCAGCATTGAGCGTAGAAGTTTGCAAGTAGTGGAATAGCTAGACTGTTATGGTGGTCTGGTCATTTACTGTAATTGAGTCAGGTATCTGTGATGTAACAAAGCTGTTATTTGCAGCCATCTGTCATGTCATTGTAAAAACACACAGGGGAAAAACATTTGTTACCATAAACTGTGAAATCCTCAACTGTTATTCATTCGTGTGCATCACTGACCTAATAGGGAAGGAACACAAAGATAATCTGTATTGTAAACTTCAGGTCCATTCAGAAAAGAATGCATTGAACTTCTCTCTGTTTCTCTCTCCAGCCCCTTGCAACATGATGGGGGAGAGAGAGACAGAGACAGAGACAGATAGAGAGAGAGAGAGAGAGAGATATTTCCATAGTAGAAAAAAAAAGCATTTGTCAATGCCGAATGTTTGCTTGCTGATATTAGCATTGGACATGCAGGAGTTAGACAGATGCAGAATAGGAGTGGCAGTGGAGTATTGAATTCACCCCAATCCCACCTCCACCCTACAGAGATGGACAGGCATTGGGGTGTGCCTGTGGGTCATTGCCCATAATGCTCATAGCATTTCACCTCACCCTATCTTGTAGACACTGACAAGTGTTGATATGTGCCTTGGGGTGTTCAGCTTCACAGTCACCTCATTTCATAAGGACATACGCTGAAATGGGTGCAGTACAGGAGGCTTCAGGGTGGGGTGGGATGGCCTGAGCATTACAGCCGGCGATCCAAAGTTACACATCTGATGCCTGTCAGTCTGTACAGGGTGGGGCATTATGGTTAGAAACCCTAATGCCCTGGGTGTGTTGGTATTTGCACTACAAATTTTTAACATGGCCTTTTGTGACCACCACCTCCTGAAAGCATTTGGGACCTCTTCTCATGAATACTGGCACTGTGATTTTGTTAATGAGTCCCGAACTTCAAGTTCCCACAGCAACCGTGCCATTCTGCACGGATGTGCGAAAACACAGATCAGGCAGGATGTGAAGAATGACAGCTGTACCATTTATAGGGAGGCGTGAAGAGATGGCAATGTTGGAAATCTGTAGTGAAAATATAAAAATGCTCTAAGTTCTGAGCGTAAGTGGAACTGCACAACACATGCTTGTACAGCAGTCATTTAGTGGAAATATTTCACCAAATTTCAACATAGGCATTTTGTGACCTCTGCTCATGAACAGTGTCACTGTGTTTTCTTAATCTGTCCCAAACATTGATTTCCCACAAGTGATTGTGCTATTCTGCACCACAAATGCGAAAACACATTTACGCCAGGATTTGACAAATGACAGCTGTACTGTTCATAAAGAGGTGTGGAAAAATGCCAATGTTAAAACCTGGAGTCAAAATATTACAAATTCTCGAAGCTATGAGCATGCGTAGAAACTGCATAATGCACGCCGAACGCAGTCATTTGTTGGAATTTTTTTCACCAAATTTGCAACATAGGCTTTTTTAGAGTCCCCTCATGAACAGTGACACTGTTGTTTGGTTAATCAGTCTGGAAAGATGATTCTGCGCAGTGACCGAGAAATCACCTTTCAGGACCAAATCATGAGATGATAGTGATTGAATTTATGAGGTGGGGTCCCAAGAACCCCATGTTGAAAAATTTGTTCCAAAATTCAAAGAATAGCTGCGATATGCACCAAAGTTGGAAAGCCCATTTATGCCATTATGCAGCTTACCGGCATTTCTTCAGTTCGCAGTCGCTTTGAAGAGTGCAGATGTGTTCCGGTCTACCAAAGATCATCGCCCAGGCTCTGGAGGTAAGTATGGGGTGGGGGTGTGGGAGGTAGAGTATGCAGCGGGTGGGCGAGGTTGGGGATGGGCATGGGGCTCAATGAGGATCATTTTCTTGTTTTACAAGATGTAAAAAGTAAAAGACATTGGGGACACTTTTGGCATGCTGGGGTAGGCTCCCAGCATGCCACCTGCCAGATGTTTGTTGGGAAGGTGAGTACTGGAGCCGACGGGATTGGGCACCCCATCGGCCATACAGTGTGGTGGGGGGAGGGAGTGCATAAGATGAGGGGGTTGGGCACCCCTTGGCACATAACAAATGGGGAGGCGATCATGCCAATGGAGATTGGGCTATCCCATCTGCAAGTGAACTGGGGATGGGGACATGCTGACAGAGGGATTGGGAACCCCAAGTTGGCTTTAATGTTGACTCTGATTCGGGCAGTGAGAGTCTTGCCGACCGCCATGTTTCAAGAAATGTTACACCAGGCAGGGACACGCTCTGCAATGACAGGTTGCTCCCTCATTGCAGTGGTGGATTCCTTTCAAGGTGGTAGCATGCTGGCTGAACTAGTGTCAGCAGCAGCGTGCCACTGCATTGGGGAAAGTGGGCCAAGCCTCAAAGGCAATGGGGCATTGGCCCCACAGTGCTGCACCTCCAAAACCCCACTTTTCTCCGAAGCTGTGACAAAATGTTTCTTGCGCATGCTGTAGTTTATCTTTTACATGTTTTGGTGAAAATGTTGGACAAACATACTAAAAATATAGATTTTACATGTGTTAAAAGTCAATAAAATAAATAAAAAATAAAAATAAACAAATAAACAAAGGAATAGTGACCACAAAACTGCTAGATCGGAGCAGTGGTAGACATGCCATGGTAAGACATTTCAAATAAGTGACTCCACTGCATGTCTCTGGATGTATTTGAGAAGAGTTTTGGTTTTGCCTCTTCTTTGGGGCAGTGACGTTGCTATGCCATCTGATGGGTCCCTATGAAAGAAAACCACTCAGCACTTTAGGCTGATGTACCAGAAATTCTCCATTCCTGTGTCTCCCACCAGGCTTGGCCTGTGATTGTGCACTTTAAATGGTATATGTCGGCCACACCGAAGACCGTGGGGTTCTCTGGACTGGAAATAGTACTGGCTGGACTGGAGCACTGGGAAAACACTGAGCATTCATAGAAAAATAATAGTTTGGTATTGGTATTTGGAAGTGGTGCATGCCATTACGATCCCATGGCCATTCCAGAAACTAATTTATAATGGCAGAATATTGATCACTGATATGCCCTCTCATTACAACCGTGAAAGTAGTACAGACATGTTCAAGCAGGGCTCTAAAAGATACTAATGTAATAACTTCACGTATATGTTATTGAATGCCTTGTGTCAGAAAGGGCATATTGTCAAACGTTATGCTTTAAATCAGCACGGTCAATTCGTTGAAGTATAAAAGGTCGAACTGACATGCTGTCCCTGGATCTGTAGTCGTGGACATTTCATCCTATATGAGTTTTAATTATCCGGCACAACTTATGTTATCTATGGAAGATTGGACCAAATATCTTTAAAATTTCAAGCTATGGCAAATTGAAACTCTATCAGTAAAATAAGCGGTTGTGGGACTTAGTGTTTTTTTTTGCAGTTCATGACAAACACTTCCCCAAAAGGTGTATTGTGCATGCACGCTGTCTTACTATATTTTCTGTTGCAATTATTAGCTTGCAATAACTTGATAAATTCAAAGATGTGAGAAAAAGACTTTGCCACAAGTTGAGGCCTCTCTGTCAGATCAGCTTCTGGTTTCACAGTGGTCCTGCAACAGCAAAATAAAACTTTTCCTGCATTTGAAACCTGGCATGTGTGGTGATGGCTTCTGTTCTTGCATTTGGCTCATTGGTGACTCTTCCTTTGCCCTGGTCATCCTGTGCCACCTCTGCATCCTGCTGAATTCTAAAGACATTTTGACCAAACTTAAATGGAGGGCATATCAGGCTGCCACCTTGCAACCACATTAGTGGTCACCCTCAACTACCCCATTGTTTCAGTACTACTATTAGTCACAGAAACAGTAGAATCACTTTCAAAAGTAACATAAATTGCCCACAAAACTAGCATTATTGATTACACCGCACGACTATTTGTCTGTTGTTCGGACGTCTTCTAATTCGCCTTGTCTTGTTTAGCATCACATTACATATCAACTTTTATCTGGCTACATTTTGTCCAGGCTACCATTTGTTCTTACATTTTGTCCATGACTAATTGGCCGGCAGCAAACGTCCGCTCACAGTCAGAAAGCTGTGTTCCTTAAAATCTGGAAAAATAAAAGAAAAGAAAAATAACAGCTGGGTAAATCAAGTGAAATTCTATTTGAGCTTCTAACAGAGGAAGACACCAGAATTGGACCAGACACATTAGCTCAGTGCATTACGAAAGCAGATATTTAACAATGAACTGCATAAGCAATCGATATGGAAAATGGGACTTGGCCATAGAGAAAAAATAACCAGAAGGTTTTGTAATACAATATCTCTCAGCATTTCAAGGGCAAATCATTGACAATTGTGTTTGCTGTCCAGAAGAAAAGCAACACTTTGACTTCCATTCAGACTGTATGGAGCAGAGGTAGGAAATCTGTCATGTTTCTCCTAGAAAATCCCATTCGAAAAGACCGGACTACTGAGGTCACAAGTATGAAGGGCTGCAGCTGATCTTCTGGAATTCCATGCTAGATGAGCTGAGAAAGTGGTGTATTGAAGGAGAAAGTGAGTGAAATTTATACCAGGGAGAAGCTACTATCTGAGAGTGGGTGAAGAATGCAGTTAAATAAATGTCCAACTACTGTATTTATTCATCTCTGCTATCCTGTAGGCTTGGGACATCACTTTAAAGAGATATTGCTTTACAGTTCTGGCTTGCACCAGAAAGTTAAGAGTTGGTGATCTGATTTGAAATCAGAGAAAATACTGCAATGCCCTAATAAATGACCAGCTATTATAAAATGTCATAGTGCGTACTGCACGTTTTTGCTGTATATGTTTTCTAGGTTTGGGTAGTATTTGATATAGAGGCGTTGTAAGCAGTGAGCTATGCAGCATAATAACTAGATGTCTGTACACAAATCCGTTTTGCCTTCCTTCATGTTGGCAATGGTACTGAGCAATATCTTGGTAATTGGCATGGAGGGAAGGGAGCTGACATGCAGTGGTAGCTGTTCAATGAAATCATAAACAAAAAATAATGGCAGTGCAAAGCTAATGGGTCAGATGAGCAGGCAGGCGTAGTGTGCATGTACCTGAAACCACGTTCACGCAGTGATTGAAGCGGACCTTTTCTTTGAAGCCAAGGCCACTGCTGTCAATCAGCTGCCATACACATCTCTCTGCTCCATTGGTGCATATGGGACGCACCCACAAATTAAGCAGTTCACTGGCAGGAACAGCACATGCCTCCAGCAAGTCGCATTCTCCCACGATGTTTCTTGCGCATGCACGCAAGCAAACATAAAATGGTAATAGTGCCACATATCAACTTGCAGCCCTGACAAGAAAACAGCATCACCCTAGTGGAAGTCATTAGTAAATAACTTCATCACTGCCATACAACAGATATTACTAAAATGAATCATGTTTATTCTAGCCTGGTAATACTTAATGAACCTTCTGCGATTAAACTAGCACCAGTTTTATTTTTATTTTACCACTTCTTTGCCCCAATACTGTCTAACTGAGGTATACCATCCCATTTTCAGTTAAGTCCATTATTGTTACGATTTTCACAACATGAAGTTCCAGACTTAAATAAGTAAATGTTAAGTAAATTGATTTTACAAAAATGTTAATAAGTGACTTTGGTGGGATTTGAACATGCATACTGTTTGGCACATTTGTGCCTCTGGCAATAAATATCTATAGTTCTTCTTGAGTTATCAGCATTGTCTACATATCTGTTCTATAGTATGCTTTCATTTTAGATGAGTTAGTTTATGGTAATATAGACTGATGTACTTTAAAAGCTTGTCACATCTGACAAAGCTTGTCAGCCAGCCAACCTACTCCTCTATGCCGGCAATGAAGTTATCTAGTCCAAAACCCTGACCTTGTCTAACGCCACTCTCCAAAGTAACTTTAGGCTACATGAAAGCTGGTTCTCCAACAGCAAACTGGTCCTCAATTAAAAACCAAAAGCAAAACCATGCTCTTCTACAGCCCCCACAGAAGAGAAACATTCCCCTTTGACATCTGAAATGCCTGAGGACAAAAGCGTGAAAAGGTGGAGACCTTCAAATACTTTGAGTAACTCTGAATGACACCGATCTTCGCCTCCATGTTGACAATATTGTGGTTATAGTTAACATAATATTGGGTGCCCTGTACCATAACAGAGTAATCACACTGGGGATGCTAGATGGCTTACTGTGGCAACTCTATTCTGTCATGTAATGACTATGGGCTCCCTGTCTACACAGCTACTTGTGACAGGGTGTTAAGCAGAGTAAAGCAGATCTGTAATAAGGCATGCCACTTTGTACTTGGGGCAGTTAACCGCACTCATAGTTGTGCCTTTATACACTCACTAACTGGCTGCCTTTACCCAGTAGAATAAACCTCCAGACCTGTTTCCTAGCCAAGAATGTGCTTTTGGGCCCAACTCCCACTGCTTTTAATTGCTTCTGCACTGTTGTCAGCAAATATGTGCTCCCAGGTCGCTCCTGTAAAAAGCTTTCAGCTTAGTGTGCTATACCTGGTTAAACAACTAAATAAAAAAAAAAAATATATGATATTAGGAACATGGCCAGGAATACCCTTAAGTCTTCCTTTGCCATGTACTCAGCTAGGCAAGTGGTTACTTGCTGTCAGGACTAGTAACTGGTAAAACAAATTGCCTGATACAGTGCTGAATCTCCCAAATGTAATCAGTGTAAGAGATCTTTGTAGACTGCTTTGCTGTCCACTGCAATTGTAACCATTAAAGTTTTATTTGGTTTCTCTCTCTGTACAGAACCTGTGACTTTTATGGCTTCCACCATTTCAGAGTGTCAGCAACAGTGCGCCGGGTCATTAAGCGCCAAGTGGGAAAGTTGCCGTCCTCTCTTTTGCGTGGGTTGTGCACCCCACCCCCTTTCTAAGGATACTACACTCGGGGGCAGACCGTGAGGGGCAGGAATCTGGCATTTGGCACTGTAATGACCCGATGCTGTAATGCTTGCACCCTAATGGTCAGAAAGGACTTTGATGCAATGATCTGTATGGATTTTTTCAAAACTGTATCTAATTACTCTACATTAAGTGCTCTGAGCCTGACTTAACTGCATTTCCTCTGGAGCTGCTTTTGTACTTGTAAGGCTTTTGTGACTATGTATTTGATGTGGAACCTTTGTAACGTAAAATTCTGTTCACTGTCCCACACTCCAAAAGAAAAACCTCGGTCTCAACATAGTCAATAAAAAATGAAGCATCTCGAACAAGTAAGGACATTCAAGTATGTAAAAGTATATATCGATGACTCCTTCTCCTTCTCCTCACATATTAACAGCATAGTCAGGGCTGTCAATGTCAAGCAATGTAGTCTGTATAAGCACAGGAACCACCTAACCCCTGCTGCCCTGTGCCTCACTGTCACCAGCTCAGTCCTGTCAGTTATTGACTATGGGCTGATTGTATGTAGTGCTGCCACTGACACGACCCTAAAGCATGTCAAAACAGCACTCAACAAAGTCTGCAGACTCACCCGCACGCAAGCTGTTTGCTGAAACACAATGGCTAAACCTATCAGGGTGAGTAAAGTACCAAATATGCCTCATGGGAAAGAAAGAAAGCACTTCTTGGTCTTGCCCGCCTGCCATCTGCAACCTACTGCAATTCTTACAATTCCAGCACTGCACCAGAGATGCTGCATGATGCTCACTATCTGCACCATTAAGGAGAACCTCTTGCTCAGCGCTCTTCTGCTCACAGAGCATGACACTGGATTAATGAACTCTCTGCTGAACTAGTCAACTCCAACAACATCAGCTCTTTTAAAAAGAATTGAAGCACTACCGAGCTACCTCCCACAGCTGTGACTGCTAAATGACCTCGAACTCTTTGCCCTTGAGACTTTTTTTCCTTTGCTTTAGCAGCTGACCTCACCCTGTCCTTATCCCAGGTACCTCCAATGACCCTTTTATATCCCCTCATCTCCTGCCACCAGCCTCCTCTTTCTACTTCCTCTTCCCTACTGCCTTCCCAACTTCAGCAGCACACCTTTAACCTGGCATCCACCCTGTGGAACTTTTTATCCCCTACTCCCCAACCACCTGTGCCTATCTTTCACTTTCTGGCCTCCCATCTTCACTTTACTGATACAATTGTGACAATCCCACATCTCTAGGTGCTGGCCTATGCATCTCCATACCTTCACTTATTTGTTATAGTTCATCTATGTGTCATATTTTATCTTATTTTATAGCATTACTTTGTACTTAATTTGACTATGGATGTTACGTGCTCTGTAAATTCATACTTGCTGCTGTATACAAGTATGCTTGTCTGCCATTGTATTGTTCTCCTTGACCTGAATCCTTCATAAACAAGCTCTGAGCTCAAAGGCTGTATCTGAAAATTTAAATAAATAAATAAAATAAATACATAAATAGGCACTTGTGCTCCAAGGTAATCTCCAAAGTGTTTACATACATACATACTATAATACATACATACTGTACATACATACATAAATAAATAACTAAATGAATATATACCTACATAAACAAAGGGAATACCCAAATGTGGCCTAAACATATGTATATTTTTTTAAACTATATGTATATTTTAAACAAAGCCCTCTTATTTAATGTGCCAAACAGTGGTCATCCACATTGGTATGAACTGAGTATGTTCTGGTTTCCATTTGAAGGGCCAGTGAGGGTTGGAGAGTATGTGTAACAATAAGAGGGTCCACTAGACTATTAGTGATATATTGGATGTTAGTTATGCGACCAGAAACAGAACAGTAACTAGATCAGCATCTCATGTGTTGGATGAAGTAAAATATGGTCATGTGGTTAGGGGCACCAATCTGATACAAAATTATGATACCATAGGCCCTTAATTGGGAATAGTGTTATCTTAATTGGGAAGTACTGGCTTTGGTTTCTCCCACCTTACTGCATAGGCAGGCAGGCAGTATAGTGCAGTGGTTTAAGGCTCTGAGCTGCAAATCTGGAGACCTGGGTTTAAAGCCCACAACCCCCACTTGCATATACTGTGTGACCCTGAGCAAGTCACTTAACTTCCCTGTGCTCCCATGTTGCACCTGTAAAAAGCTTTTAGCTTATTGTGTCTCACCTGGTTAAACAATTAAAAAAATCCCTCATCTCTGTCCCACCCAGCCCCCTTTACACCCTCCGTAACTCACATACAGAGCTGTTGCCCACCCCCGGTGTACCACATCAGGGCAAGACGCCTTCTCTTATCAGTTCCCAAGTATCTGGTACTCCATTCCATTAGAAATCCACTTCACCCAGACCCTCCACTCCCTAACTCTCCTATTTCGACAACACATAGCCCCCTCTTGCAACTGCACTAATTCTCCCCTTCTCCTCCTCTGGTTCTACTCTTCCCTTCTACAAAGCCCAGCCAATTTGATCAGTCCCTTCCCTATTGTCAATTCCCTGTCCTCTTGTGGGTTCTTAGCATCCCAAAGGGAAGGCCTTTGACTTACCTTTCTCCCTCTCACCCTCATTCCTCTAGCTGACTCATACTGTACTCCTCCTCTGCTAGTTCTACTTTCCCTCCTACAATGCCCAGCCAGTTTGATCAATCTCTTCCCTCATGCCAATTACCTGTCCCCTGTGGGGTTCTTAGCATCCTGAAGTGGAGAAGGCCATTGGCTGACCTTTCTCACGCCCATCCCTCATTCCTCTAGCTGACCCATACTCACGCCTTGTGACTATACAAATTAGAAATAAATTGGTTGGCAATAGCACTTTATCTGTAAAGTTTCCATCACAGAAATGTTTAATTTAGCACTTTGGTTATATTGTGATTTGGTTTCACTGTAAATCAAGTGTTACATAGACACATAGAATTTGACGGCAGATAAGGACTGCTTGGCCAAACCAGTGTGCCCATTTCCCTATCTAATGGATAAGCTGCAGTTCCTAGTTAACCAACAGCCTACGTCCTCCTACCCCCACCACCTAGAATTGCCTTATGTCCGTCCCATGCATTCTGGAATTCCCCACTGTTTTGACTCCACAACCTCTTCTGGAAGGCCATTCCATGCATCTACAACCCTCTCCATGAAAAATACTTCCACACATTACCACTGAGCCATCCACCTTCCATCTTCAAATTGTGCCCCTTGTTCTTGCACACCTCTTTTTGAAAGATACTACCCTCTTGGACTTTGTTGATTCCCTTGAGGTACTTGAAAGTTTCTATCATGTCCTCCCATCCCTTCTTTCCTCGAGGGTATGCATATTAAGCTCATTAAGTCTCTCTTCATATGACTTCTGGTGCAGACCCTCTACCATTTTAGTTGCCCACCTCTGAGTGCCTCCATCCTGCTATGTCCTTGCAGAGATTGGGTCTCCAGGACTGCACACAGTACTCCAGATGGGGTCTCACCAGCTGTCTGTACAGAGGGATAACAACTTCCTGTTTTCTACTGGTGATGCCTCTCCCTATATATCCCAGTATCCCCCAGCCCTCCTTACTGCCCTCTCACTTGCTTGCCCACCTTTAAGTCATCTGATATAACTACCCCAGGTCCCTTCCATTTTGTTGTTGTTAGTATCTCACCCCCATTGAGTACTCTTCCCTGGGTTTTGTTTCCCAGGTGCAATACTTTGCACTTCTTAGCATTGATTCTAAGCTGCCATACATTTGACCATTCCATCAACCTTGCCAAGTCCCTTCTCATCCTTTCCACCCCACCTTGAGTATCAACTCTGTTGCAGATCTTTGTGTTGTCTGCAAAGAGACATACTTTTCCTTCCAGTCCCTCTGAAATGTCACTTAGAAACATAGAATTTGACGGCAGATATGGACCGCTTGGCCCACCCAGTCTGCCCATTTCCTCTCTCACTGGATAAGCTGCTGATCCTAGTTAACCAGCAGCCTACTTCTTCCTACCCCACTCCCAGAATTGCCTTATGACTATCCCACGATGCTTGAATTCCCCACTGATTTTGACTCCACAACCTCCTCCAGAAGGCCGTTCCATGCATCCACAACCCTCTCTGTGAAGAAATACTTCCTTAAATTACCTCTGAGCCGCCCCATCTATCTTCAAATTGTGCCTCTTGTTCTTGCACACCTCTTTTTGAAAGATGCTACCCTCTTGGACTTTGTTGATTCCCTTGAGGTACTTGAAGTTTCTATCATGTCCCCCTCTCCCTCCTTTCCTCGAGGCTATACATATTAAGCTCCTTAAGTCTCTCTTCATATGACTTCCGGTGCAGACCCTGCACCATTTTAGTTGTCCCTCCTCTGGACAGCTTCCATCCTGTCTATGTCTTATGGAGATTGGGTCTCCAGAACTGCACACAGTACTCCAGATGGGGTCTCACCAGCTGTCTGTACAGAGGGATAATAACTTCCTGTTTTCTACTGGTGATGCCTCTCCCTATGCATCCCAGTATCCCCCAACCCTCCTTGCTGCCCTCTCACATTGCTTGCCCATCTTTAGGTCATCTTGATATGACTACCCCCAGGTCCCTTTCCATTCTTGTTGTTGTTAGTATCTCACCCCCATTGTGTGCTCTTCCCTGGGTTTTGTTTCCCAGGTGCATTACCCTGCACTTCTTAGCATTGAATCTAAGCTGCCATACATTTGACCATTCCTCTAACCTTGCAAAGTCCCTTCTCATCCTTTCCACCCCACCTGTGCATTAACTCTGTTGCAGATCTTAGTGTCATCTGCAAAGAGACATACTTTTCTTCCAGTCCTTCTGCAATGTCACTTATAAAGACATTGAAGAGGACCGGTCCTAATACTGAACCCTCTGTACCCCACTAGTAATCCTCCTTTCTTCTGAGTGGACTCCATTTACTATAACTCTCTGTGTCCTATTCTCCAGCCAATTTTTACCCAGGCTGTCATCTTGGGACCCACCCCAGGCTGGCTAACTTGTATATTAATTTTTGTGTGGGACTGTGTCAAATGCCTTTGCTAAAGTCTAGGTAGGCCATGTCCACAGCCCCTCCCTGATCTACTACTTTGGTCACCCAGTCAAAGAAATCTATCAGATTCGTCTAGCATGACCTTCCCGCTGTGAATCCATGCTGCCTAGGGTCCTGTGCCCCTCTGGCCTCTAGATACTGACAATTCTTTCCTTTAGAAGTGATTCCATCATTTTCCCTATCACTGAGGTTAAACTAACACGTCTTAGTTTCCTGCTTCTGCCTTGCTCCCACTTTTGTGAAGGAATCACATCTGCCCTCCTCCAGTCCTCGGGTACCACCCCATCCTCCCATGATTTGTTAAAAGGGTAGTCAGTGGTGTCACTAGTTCTACCCTTAGTTCTTTTAGAATTCTGGGATGAATCCCATCAGGCCCCCTTGCTTTGTCCACTTCAGTTTTAAGAGTTCTTTCAGAACCCTTTCTTCTGTAAATGGACCTGGTATCAACTTCTGTATCCAGAGTGTTACTACTGTTTGTTTTATGTATCTCCCTCTTCCTTAGTAAATACTGAGCAAAATATTTGTTTAGTATCTCTGCCTTTTCACAGTCTCCTCCTGCCCACCCTCCTCCCTTTATTAAGCCTCACTATTCCTCCCTTGTACCTATAAAGGTTTTATCCCCCTCTTAACTGAGTTGGCTATTCTTTTCCTCAGTTTGGGCCTTTGCTGTTCTGACTGCCTTCCTAGCCTCCTTTTGCTTTAACTGATACAGTTCTCTGTCCTGCTCCTTCTCAATTCCTTGTACTTCCTTAATGCTTTCTTTTTCTCTTGAACCTTCAGTGCTACTTCCTTTGAGAACCATAGTGGTTTCTTACATCGTCTTTGTTTGTTTATTTGCTTCACACAAAGGCTTGTTACCTCTGTAATGGCAGTTTTATTATTCCCCATTGTTCTTCCACCCTCCTTCCTGCCCATTTGCTAGTGCATTCCTTAGGCACTCACCCATTATGGCAAAGTCAGCCCTCCTAAAGTCCAGTACTTTTGTCTTGTATGGCTTGACTCTATTACTGTGTTTATTGTGAACCATACTGTTCGATGGTCTCTAGTTCCCAGATGGCTACCCACTTCTACACCTGTGATCCTCTCCATCTCCATTTGAGAGTATCAAGTCTAATATTGCTCCTCTCGAGTGGGCTCCAGTACTAGTTGTCTAAGGCATGCCCCTGTAGGGCATCTAGAATAACTGCACTCTTAAGTGCAGCTGCAACTGCACTCCAGTTAACATCTGGCATATTCAGATCACCCATCAGCAGTATCTCCCTTTTCAGCCATTCTAAGTATACTTTCTATCATTTCCTTGTCCATTTCCTCCCCTGAGAAGTGGGTCTGTATACAACCCTCTGTGCGGATTGTGGTGCCATTGCCTGTCTCCAAATTTACCCACAGTGCTTCTTCTCCTCCCTGTTTACCCTTTTGTTCTGTTGCTTTTATTCCTTCCTTTATGTAAAGAACTACTCCTCCTCCTCTTTTACCCTCCCTGTCCCTCCTGTAGATAGTGTATCCTGGTATGTTTACATCCCAGTCATGGTTTTGTGTGTACCATGTTTCTGTGACTGCCACAATATCCAGATGTTCCTCCTCCATCAAGGCCACTAATTCAGGAAGCTTGTTACCTAGACTACGGGCATTGGTACTCATTGCTTTCCATTTTTGATGCTTTACCTTCTGTTGCAGCATCCCTCACTCAACCGCTCTACCTGGTCTTTTTCTCATTTAGTACCCTATTTTGTAGGAGAGGCTGGGATTTTTCTGCTTCTTGTCAGTGCCTCCCCTTTGACTAGTTTAAAAGCTTGCCAATGAAGCATTTAAACCGATTGCTCAAAACACTTGTTCCCTTCCTGGACAGATGCAAACCATCCTGCCAGTATAGGTTGTTGTCCTCCAGGTGGAACCCCAGTCCCCAATGAAGCCAAACCCCTGTGCTCTGCACCATTTTTCAACCATTCATTAAACTGCATGGTGCCAATTACCCTCGCCTCACCCATGCCTTTGACAGGCAGCACCTCTGGGAAGGATACTGTGTGTGCTACTTGTCTTAGGCCCCTCCCCAACTCTGCAATGTCCTCCTGCACTGCTCTAACCTCATGATGAGCCAAGTCATATGTCCCTAGGTGGACAATTACGTCCACTCAGAATCCCTTGCAGCTGTTGTCGTGATCCTGAGGATGCACTTCCTGTCCCTCAAGCCATGGCACCAGGCAGGCACCTTACTTCAGTTTTCCCAGCTCCTCCCAGTTCTATCCCCTAATTATTGAGTCCTCACCAGGAGCTGCTTCCTTTCCTTGTGGTGTCCTCTGCCTCCTTCCTGTGGGCCTCCTTGTGACAGCTGTCCTCAGCCTCCTTAGTCTCCTCTGTGGGTGCATCCATAGGGAGCTATGCTCCCAGAATGGTGTATGGATTGTGGAGTGGAACAACTGACTAGGTGTGCCTCCGCTCCACCATCCTCACCCTTCCTGAGCCCACTTTGGTCCAACTGCTGTGTTTTTTCACAATCTCTGAGGTAGTGGTGGTGGCTGTGGTGCTCCCTGGATGGGGAGGTTCCCTTCCTACTGTCCAGTGTGGCCTGGGGAAGGTCCCTACTACTGTCCAGTGTGGCCTGAAGACGGGCAACTTCCTCCTCAGGGCAGAGAGTTGTCTGCAAATAGGGCAGCATCTCAGCCTCCAGAAAGACTCCGGAAGACTGCTGCCCCACAGCCATTACATTGCACTACTCCCACATTTTTTTTTTTTTGTGTGTGATTGGTTTGTAGTATAGAAATATATATTTATAATATACAATGTGTATGCTTATATTGTCAGTGCAGTGTGCTAGAGAGGATATGACAGTGACATGCACCTTGAACTCTTGAGGAAATATTGTCAGAACCCCAGGTATAAAGGAACTATTTCCAGGGGTGGGTGGGTGAGGGGTGGAAGGGGTTGGGCCTAAACTGTGCCCCTCGCAAACAATCAGCTAAAAGCTCTGACCCACTGCTACAATGAGTGCCTTCCTGTCAGCAAGATGCCCTACACAACAATTTGATAGAGAAATACCCTGCTAATCAAACAGAGAAAATCCACACATCCAAGTCAGACACAGGTAAACCTTCCCAGCCCCAAACAGGCCTGGTGGTTTGTGCTCGAGAGCTGTCAGCCCCAAAATAAGTCAGCTGTGCTTTAAACTCTTCCTGCACTGAAAATCTTAAGAATTGTAACAAACAAATGTAAACCTAGATCCACCACCCTTTGTTGCTTGAAAGACTGTCTTTTCCTGTTTCACACTGCAGGTTTTTCTGTGACCACTCCTTAACCCCAGTAACTCTGTTAAAAAGAGTTTAACTATCACAAACTCCTACGCACAGAAAATTATTTAAAAATAGTTTCTGTCCCAAAATCCTAGTAGTGAATCCAGCTACCCCAAGGGACAACCAGAATGCAGTATTCAAACACTTATGAGGTTACTTCCACATCGAAGAGGACCGGTCCTAGAACTAAACCCTCGCACCCACTAGTAACTCCCTTTCTTCAGAGTGGACTCTGTTTACTATTACCCTCTGTGTCCTGTTCTCCAGCCAATTTTTACCCATGCTACCAACTTGGGACCCATTCCCAGGCTGGCTAACTTGTATATTAATCTTTTGTGCAGGACTGTGTCAAATGCCTTGTTAAAGTCTAGGTAGACCATGTGCACAGCCCCTCCTTTTCTACTACTTTGGTCACCCAGTCAAAAAATCTATTAGATTCGTTTGACATGACCTTCCCACTGTGAATCCATGCTGCCTTGGGTCCTGTGCCCTCTGGCCTCTAGGTACTCAACAATTCTTTCCTTCAGAAGTGATTCCATCTTTTTCCTATCACTGAGGTCAAACTTACAGGTCTGTAGTTTTCTGCCTCTGCCCTGCTCCCACTTTTGTGAAGTGGAATAACATCTGCACTCCTCCAGTCCTCAGGTACCACCCCATCCTCCCATGTTTTGTTAAAGAGGGTAGTCAGTGGTGTCACTAGTTCTACCCTTAGTTCTTTTAGAATTCTGGGATGAATCCCATCAGGCCCCATTGCTTTGTCCACCTTCAGTTTTAAGAGTTCTTTTAGAACTCTTTCTTCTGTGAATGGGCTGGTATCAACCCTCCTATCCAGAGTGCTTCTGTTGTTTGGTTTAGGTACCTCCCTTCTTCATTTGTGAATACTGAGCAAAAATATTTGTTTAGTATCTCTGCCTTTTCACAGTCACCCTCTGCCCACCCGCTCCTTTTATTAAGCCTCACTATCCCTCCCTTGGTCTTCCTTCACTCTCTTATGTACCTATAAAAGGTTTTATCCCCTTAACTGAGTTGGCTATCTTTCCTCAGTTTGGGCTTTTGCTGTTCTTGACTGCCGTCACTGCTTCCTTCTGCTTTAACTGATACAGTTCTCTGTCCTGCTCCTTCTGTGATTCCTTGTACTTCCTGAATGCCATCTTTTTCTCCCTAACCTTCCTGCCACCTCCTTTGAGAACCATAGTGTTTTACATCATTTTGTTTTGTTTATTTGTTTCACAAAGGCTTGTTGCCCTAGTAATGGCAGTTTTAACTATTCCCTTTGTTCTTCTACCCTCCTTACTACCCATTTGCTAGTGCATTCCTTAGGCACTCATCCATTTTTGGCAAAGTCAGCCTCCTAAAGTCCAGGACCTTGCCTTTGTATGACTTGACTCTACTGCTGTGTTTATTGTGAACCATACTGTTCGATGGTTGCTAGTTCCCAGATGGCTATCCACATCTACATTTGTGATCTTCTTCCATCTCCATCTGAAAGTACCAGATCTAAGATTGCTCCCTCCGAGTTGGTTACAATAATAGATCTCTAAGGCATTCCCCTTCAGGGCATCTAGAACGACCCTGCTCTTGGATGTGGCTGCAACAAATGCACTCCAGTTAACATCTGGCATATTTAGATCCCCATCAACCATGCTTGTTTTGTACAGTATAACTGAAAAGTCATAGCCTGCTCTGTGAGTGTATATGTGATTTGACTTCTGTAAAACAACTGTATATGCTCTAAGTTTATGTTATATGCTACTTGTATATTCATACCTATTTCCCAACTGATGGTGTGTACTGTATTCTCTGTATTCACTCTGTAATGTTTGTTTCTTGCACCATCCTTTGTATCCCCTCCCCAGGACACATCTGGAAACAAACTATTGCAGCTAAGGTATGTCCTTCTTGGTGAAACTTTTCAAATAAATCAAATCAATAAAATGGGTCCACATAGTGGGTTCTTAAAATAAATTACAGCCCCTCTGACTTCAGTCTGTCTGTGAGCTAGATTGCGCATGAGCCACTAGCAGTTCTTCTTGGGCACAACCTTAAAATAGCACATTTACAAAACACTGGGCTTGATTTTCAAAGAGCCATTAGATTGCTGTAGTTTGAGGTGATCTATGGCTGCAGCAAATTCTAAGTGTGTCAGGGACCCTGCCCAATTTTGTCAAATAAAGGGTCCCTGCACCAAAGACCCAGGAGTTGCCATAGCCACAGAGCTGTGCCAAACATTGGGCACAACTGTGGAGTTTGATGGAAGGATCTGTCAACCCCCAGCAAGCATACATGATCTATGGAGGTGGGGAGAACTCTGGTTGGAAGGTGGAATTAGGGACTTCTGGGCAGTGAGGGTGCAATAAGGCATGAGGGGAACAGCAGCACTTACAGGGAATGGAGGAGGCACCTGGAAGAGGTACCATACTGCATATCTGACAACTGAGTGGACTAGGTGGGGGTTTGTCATGGCAATGCTATTATGACATGACCCCAGGTGAAAGCAGCCCTGGCACCTGTTGCACAGGATGTTTGGTTCTGTGGGGCAGGTGCCATGACTGTTTCCACCTGAGATCATGTCATAATAGTATCACCATGCCAACTCCCCTACCAGAGCTCCTGGCACCTGTTGCACAGGATGTTTGGTTCTGTGGGGCAGGTGCCATGACTGTTTCCACCTGAGACCATGTCATAATAGTATCACCATGCCAACTCCCCTACCAGAGCCCCTTGGCTTCCTGATACACCATATGGCACCTCTGCCAGGTGCCTGCTCTGCTCACTGTAACTGCCGCTGTGCCCCCTCATACCCTATGGCACCCTCACTGCCTGAGCAGCCCCTGTTCCTCACCTTCTAAATCCCACAGCTCACTCTCCACCCTGCCAATCAGTAGTGCAGAGCCCTTAGACCACTTCTAGCTGGTCTAACATGAACCCCTATTTGCAGTCATGGTAGGGCTTATAGAATCCCAAATAAGGGATGGTGCATCCCTGCTATGGTGCACCCACCCTTGTGAGCTGACAAACAGGCACTTTTGCTACAAGGGTGGCACAGGGGGCTTTATACATGACATCCCGATTTCTCCACAGCCGGTATTTGAAAATCAGGAATGCTGCAAACTATGATGCATGGTGCAACTTGTGTCACACACTTTTGGCGAGGCACCTCACATCATAGTTCGTCATTTGGAAATCAAGCCCACTGAATTTGGAGCAAACAATGGTGAATTTTGTTTCTTCTCATTCTATATGAATGACTGCAGAAGTTTAGTAATGAAATTGTCTCTTCCCAGTTAAATTGTTAATAGAAATTTGATAAGTTCTTTAAGGATAGTGAGCCTCTTTTCAGTCACCAGACTCTCAGCCCACACTGGAAACCTGGTTATTTAGTAAAGAAAACCATTCAGTTAATTAAATCTGGTGCTCCATGCTTAATAACAAAATTGAACACACTGCAGCACTCCGTCCCAGCAGACCAATGGATCCGTGAGCTCAAAAAACAAGATGCACTGGAAACTGTGACACAATGCAAAACTTTGTGGGGACTGAAGGTGTCTGGCCATTAAATAGTACACTCGCTAATGGAGAACGTATGACTCTGTAGCAGACTGAAGGCAGCTGGACACATAAGAAATGCTCTAGTCACCTGGGCAGAAGGGGATTCTTTATTGATTTTAAAATGTCCTGCTCCACCTTCTTCTAGTGTCCCTTCCCTATCCCAGTTAAACAAAGCCTCTCCCCATATATGCTTGATACTTGTTAATATGGTTCAAAAGGCGTTAGGTAATAAAAATATTTTTGCATTTGATTTTCTTGTAGAGATAGTGTTGGCAACAACCTTGCACTGTAGAGAAAGGTGAAGATGTTGCTAACATGATCTCTACAACATAATCAAAAACAAAAATCTTTTAGTATCTAGCACCTTCTTAAACTATATTATCAAGTAAAGTATGTGTAGCGTATAATGTTAAACAGCAAGCAAATGAATAATTAACAAATACTAGTGTCAAAGTGTAATGTTTGACACAGTGGGCCAGATATTCAAACTGTGCTATTTTGTGGAGCAAGCCCTTGCGCTGCACAAAATAGTTGTGCTGAAGTGTGTCAGAGCAATATTCAAAGGAGTTGCGTCTTAGACAACTCCTTTAAATATCACCCGGCCACAGCCACTGTGCATGGCGCAGTGGAACTTGCACCACATAAGTTGTCAGAGTGGAGCATTCAACTTGCGGTGGCACAGGTACCATTGCGCCATCGCCAAAATCCCGATATTCAAAGGGTGACATGCAAATGGGACCATAATTCATACAAGGCACAGGGGTTGCCTATTTGCATCTGATTATGGCCCCATTTGCATGCTATTGCATGCAGGGTGCGCGATCCCCGAGGACTTGCGCCTGGCACCCTGCCAGGCAGCAGCCATTGGGGACTGGCGCCGCAGCCTGATCACAGGCAAAACAGTGTAGAATCCCCACTGGCCCCATCGCTGGCATAGTGAGCCTCTAACCAGCCCGATCGCTGGCAGCAATGTGTCCCCTCCGAACATATCCCTGGTGGTCCAGTGGACTATAAATCCTGATCGCTGGTCATGGTACAGAATTTCTCGAGCGAGATCTCTGGTGGTCCAGTGACTGTAAATCCTGATTGTGGATGGCATAAGTAACCCCTCCTCAAGCTGAGCCCTCAGGTCCAGTGGACCCGTAAATCCCGATCGCGGATGGTATTAGGAACCTCCCGAACACATCCCTGGTGCCTAGTGTCCCACCCCACCCACCCACCCACCACCCCACTCCCCCCAGCAGCCGGGTGGGTGGCAGCATCCACCGCATGCCACCCCCGCCACTGCACTGACTGCCGGTAGCTCTGCAGATTGGTGCAGAGCAAGAGCCAATGGGCGTGAAGCCATAACAGATAAGATAGTCCAGTTTTGTGAATGAATACATCTTCACATTCATTCACAAAACTGGACTGTCTTTGTCGGTATAGCTGCACGCCCATTGGCTCTTGCTCTGCACCAATGGGTGTCAGCCCTACTAAGCAGTCAGTCGGGCGGAGGCAGGTGGCAGGTGGATGGATGCTGCCACCCCGCAGCCGGGGAGCCGGGTGGTGGGGCTTCGTGGGTGGGTGGGGTGGATACTAGGCACCAGGGATATGTTTGGGAGGGTTCTAATACCATCCCACGATCGGGATGTATGGTCCACTGGACCACCAGGGATGTGTTCGGAGGGGGTTACTTGTCACCATCCTGCGATCGGGATTTACGGCCCACTGGACCACCAGGGATACGCTCAGGGGAGCAACATTGCTTCCTGCCATCGGGCTGGTGGGGGGTAATTAAACCATGCCGCGATGGGGCCAGTGGGGGTGGTGGTGGGATTCTACACTGTTTTGCCACATCAGGCTGCGGGAGGGCACAGGAGTGGGTGGGGCCAGCCACAGGTGGCAGCTGCTGCGCTGCGCCCTGCAATGCAGCAGCTCACCTGTGGGTGGCCATGACCTAGCTTTTTGGCTCAAAGTTTTGCAGCAAGAGGTTGGGGTTGCGCCTGACAATCCTGCACAGCCCGACTGAATATCGGGCCGCGATTATACATGGTTCCTCCTCCAGTTCAGCATGCATTCATTTGCATTGGCTGTTGCTCAGCCTGTTTTCAGTAGTGCAACTGCCTCCTGCTGAATATCGCAGATTGGAGCAAGTTCGGACTTCATGGCTAACCCTTTTGGAATATCTGGCCCAGTGTATCTATGTATATAATGGAGAGCACCAAATTGTATAATATGGCTCGAGTTAATGTGCAAACATAATATTATTTTAAGATCGTAGTAAAACTGAATATCAGAACTGTAATCACAGAATACTAATGGAAATGATCTGAACATGTTAAATGTGATTCTGGCCATGGGTAAGTGCAATGGTCAGCATGATATAAATTTAATAGTGAATGCCAAAATACAATATATGGCTGGAAGAAGCAATATGGAATGATTTGCACAGCACATTATAAAATGCACTTTACAGCCATGAGGTAAGTGTAATGTGTAGCACTATTTTGTATTTAATGGCAAGTGTCAAAATATAATGTATGGCCTCAGATGAGTGCACACATAAGTGATGCAATAACAGCCGATGTTAAAGAACTAAATGTATATAAGAGGATGGCTAGCCAGCAAACATGGAGGACACTTGCTAACACAGCTCCCTGGAGTGATGGCTCCTAATTCAATATTTCAGTTAAATAACTGCTTTTGAGCTGCCCTACTGGTGATCCTTGACTTTCAGGTCCTGGCGGACTTCTGGTAAATCGAAAAATAGGCAAGCCAAGTTGCAATTGTGAGCCAGAGCACTGGCTAGAAAGCGAGTGTGACCTACACAGTTCTGGGCCTTCTTCACCAGCCACTAGCATAGATGGCACGCAAACCAAGGACAGCACTATGGAGCACACTAAAACTTTAGCTGGGATCCCAGAAATGCTGGCACAAATGCAGAACAACAGGAAAGCAGGCTTTCATAACTTAAACATGCAATTCACTCACCTGCAATCAGTGGTCACTAGCCTAACAGAAACATCCACCACCCATACTTCCCAAATTTGCACGCTGGAGCACAGATTCAATGTTATGGAGGATTCTTATGCTGGGGAAACAGCGGAGAGAAATGGCTTATTATCCACGAAAGCTGAACTCAAGGAGCGACAAGATGACCAGGTGAATTGCTCCGAAGATCCAATATTCGGATTATTGGCCTACCTGAGAGGCTAGAGGGTGGAATCCAAACGTGGAAATACACCTATGGCTCATAAACAGCTGGGCCTATCAGAGGAGGCTGCGGGATTCGAGATCGAGTGGGTCCACCAGGTGGGCCCACCACCAAATCCAGGAGATCGTCCTCATCAGTGCCTAATTAAATATCTGAGGTTCAGGGATAAAGATGCAATATTACAAAAGCCAGGAGGTGGGTCCCATAAAGTCTGAGAATTCTACAGTATATATATCAAGATTATAGTCAAGACCTCTAGATGAAGCACCAAAAGTTCAATCCAATAAAAAGTAAGCTCTATCGAGTGAGGATGGAAATTTTCCATAGCATACCCAGCTCGGCTACTGGTGGATAGGCTGGGGCAGAGTCCTCATTTCTTCACATGACAGAAAGCAGTGAAGAAGTGGCTCGAGGAAGAGGAGACCAGGAGGGACAGACCACAACTAAATGCTGAGTGAGATGTGTACTTTATACAATATTAGCACTGAATGTTTGCTCAGAAGTACTTTATTTGGCACGCCTGTTAATCTTGCTTCCTTTAGTAATTTATCCTGGGGCTCTTATTTCTTCCCTGAGGGACTTGTGGTGCTAGTTAACACATTGCACTGCTTTGCTTAATGGAACCTTATAGCTGGAGTTGATGTGTCTCTTTGCATACTGGGTCTAGGGACTCGGTACCAGCAGGGCGTTTCACTAGTCTTTTGGCTTATTTGGATCGACAGGAGCTGCTCTACTGCTATCTTCCCAGTGTCCCTCTCAAATAGGGGTGAGGTGGAGAGAACTGACCTCTCTGGCTACCTCGAGATGGGAGATCTGGGTGGACCCTCAACACATACAATGAACAACAAGGCGGCGGTAACTTCACAGGGTTCCACCCAGTTTCTTTTCCTGCTTCCTGAATAGGGTCTGTGGAGCATACTGTGACCTCATAAAGGACTAGCATGCCTGTTCGGTGCCAGAGGGGCATGAGTATCAGTGGGCCAGTGTCTTGTTCCCTGCATGCACTAGCTCTATCCCACTACTTCTGGCACCAGGGAATGCTATTTCTCCACTTCACTATGGAGCAACTTTATAACACTGGGATTTATACACACCAGTCTAAAAGTTGTTTATATGGCTCTTTTTAGCAGTTAAACTCATTTAACACAATGGCCAGTTGAAATGTTCTATTATCTTCCCTTTGTAAATTGAATGTTGTATAATGTTGTGATTACTTGCTATTCAGCTGATTCATTTCTCCTTTTTTGCCTGTGGGCTGTCACCCTCCCCTCAACTTTATGGCTAGCATCGGGCAGGTGGTTTTCTAGCTGCCTAATGTTTGTAGTGGGAATGCTGGTGGGTTTGTACTCAGGGGGGCTTTCAATCCCATTTGGACTGTCGCAGGGATGTGTTGTTTATGGGTGGGGGGCAGGAGGATCTCATAGTTATGGGATGGAGAGTTACCAGGCCACTAGAGCTGGGAGCATATTGCACCTTGTACTTGTGAGAGAAGTGGAGGCACCAGCTGGTTTCACCTTAATCTGCTGTCACTGGTGGACGCTGATTTGGGTTCTCTTCAAGGTGCCATTGTTGGAATGCCAGGTCTGGTCCCACAGTTTGGGTTTGTTTTGGGGAAACTAGTTCAAAGTTTGAAGGGCTGGGGAGGCTGGGTTAATGGGGGAAAAGAATATGGATGCTTACCTGTTACAAACCAGAAATAAAGCTTGTTCTAGACGGTTGTTTAATGATGGGATGATATCAAATGTCTATCCTGGAACATTAATGCCTTAAATCCATCATAAAGCACTAGAGGGTCATGATGGAAGTAAGCAGAACTAAGGGGTTGATCGTTCTCTTGCAAGAGACCCACTTCTCCCACATTGAATCGCAGAAAACTGATGATTTTATGGGCGGCAACTGGGTGTTATTAGCCTTTTCTTCTAAAGCTCGAGGTGCTCCATCTAGATCCCTAGGGGCTCCCCAGTTCAAATAGTGGATAAACTGGTGGACCAGTTCAGCCATTGTGCACTGGCAAAGGTCGAGATCCCTGGCAGGGGATAGTGTTGATTCATTCAGTCTACACTCCTAATGTAGAGAACCCTGGCTTTTTCAGAAACTAGCATTGGACATATCTTGCTGGGAGGGCCCGGGGCTGTTGGGGGCAGTGATTACAACTGCATTCTAGACACAATTCTAGGCCAGTCAAACAAGACCCCTGTACATAAGTCCCACAATGCAAAAGCTCTGGATGTTCTGCAAGGTGATTTTGACTTGATTGGTGCCTGGTGGCACCTGTACCCTCGGGTGGGAGTACAGCTTCTATTCACATGCCCATAATTCATACGCCTGTATAGACAGGCTGTTGTTGTCCAGTGTCTTAATAACTGACTTGGGGAAGTGGGTTACCTACCGATTATGATTTCAGACCACGCACTGCATTATATTACTATTCGGGCACTTGCTCTCCAGCAAGCTCTACAGCTTGGAGATTGGCTCCTCCTCCTGAGAAATCAGGAATACCTTGCATATATGGGGGTGAACTTACAAGAATTTCTGTGTTTTAACCATAGGGGAATACATCTCACTGTGTGCATTGGGAGGCCTTGAAGGCGTATGTGAGAGGGCACACTATTTCATTTGCTACACAAGCAAAGTGTACAACCACTAGAGAACTGGAATTTTTTGAAACAAAATTGCTGCCTGTGAAAGAGCGCATAGATTAGTGGTGGGCAAAGTGGGCTCAATTCACCTTGATACGATTTGTGAAGCAAAGGGGATTCGTGGAGTGCTCCGCAATGTGAAGCGGAGTACTTCGGAATTATAATGAGGAATGCCAAGTGCATTGAAAAAGCTACTTTGCATTACTCCGCCTCCACTGGTCACTTCTTTCAATATTTAAGGCTAAGCACATTTGAGTCTGAAGGAGGATTTTGCAGTGATTCATGGGAGTTCAGGTCACATGGGCTCTATATTGATCTGCACAGCCTCAGTTCGAGGTAGTATGAGTAGGAAGGAGTAGGAGACAGTGTGCTCTGATAGCTGTCTGTAGGAATCTTTTAAAGCTGTTCAAAAAGCATTTTTGCTTTTTGGGGATCCAACTGTTGTTCATCGATTGTAGGAAACCCTTCTGTGCTCACATCATCGAGCATTTTTGTTTGTGTGTGGATTTTGAATGTACATTTACAACATTGGAGTGTGAGTGGTGAAAGACAGTGAAGTGTGCTGTGTGGGGGAGGCATATCTGTGTGTAGGTAGATTTAAGTTGGAGAACTAGTGATTTCTTTGTGTTTTGGCAATATTTTTGTTATATAACTGACTGTGTTACTGTACACATAGTAAAATTGTCAGTGATAGTACAAATGTTCTTGCTGCTTGTTGTGTGAATGTGGTGCAGTATTTCATAAGGTCAGGTTGTTTAAATTACAAATTTACATTACGTGGCATTGAGTACACTGAACTTTTGCATTTGCATCACTTTCCTCATTCAGCATTGTACACAAAGTGTTCTGTGTTGTGTGTGCAGTGTTGCATGCATCAAATATAATACACCTTTAAAATTTGTGACACAGATTAGTGTAAGTGCAACTAAAGCGCAGCAGTGTGAACCTACTATCTACTGCAGCTGCTTGATTTTGTACTGTGATCGTGTTCTCTGTTCTGAGTGTTGCTGCTTGTAGTGCTGTAAAATCGCACTGTCTGTATTCAGTGCCCCCCACTTGAAAAGATATTTTTACCAGACTGGATTGTTTTGTGACCCCATCAGCACCACTGGTTACTGAAGTTGCTTTAATTCCACAACAGTGTCACACCACAGTAGTCCCCTTATCTGATGCTGAAGCCACAGTTGTTTATTTTGCTTATATCCAGCTAGCAATAGTAGTGAGTAGCGACCCTCCAGTCACAAAGTGAATGTATCAAAATCTGACTTTGGTAATAATATTGTGGCTGATCCCCAAAATGCCTGCAAAGAGACGTGCAAGTAAAGCTGTTTCTGACCATGGCAATGTTGGCAGTAAGAGGGTCTGTGGGCATGGTAGTAGTACACGGATGGAGAAGTGCATTGGTGATGTGAGGAAAGGTATTTCTCCTGCAATGTTTTTGCAGCCCAATCAGTAGCTTCACTGATAGTTGGAGGAGATGATGTTTTCCCAGACGGTGGTGTTAGTGTTACTGGTGTTAGTGGTGGTGGAGGTAGTATTAGCATTGTTGCATCAAGTTCTAATTCGACCAGTGTGCCATATCCAAACATATTGAGTGTGAAGCAGTGCAAGTGAGTGACAGCATAGATGATGTCATACTTCCCAGTAACATCCCATTAACTGAACCTGATTCTGATGACCATGTCAATGATAGCATACAATGTGATATTCCATTTACAGTGGCACTAACGTCACTTATTTTCCATGCAACAGTGATTCACAGTGTGGTGAAAAAATATTAGGTGATGGTGGTGTAGATGCTGATGATGAATTGATGATGCTGATGATGATGATGTTGCTGTTGTTGCAACATGCAGTCCCATGTTAGCATCCAAGTAGAAGATGTGGATGTGTGTGACACTGACGTTGATGAATATGATGATGATTTAATTGACCCCAGTTGGGAACCGGAGAAAAGAAATTAAAAGTGGCTGTGTCTGAAATTTCTGAATCTGTTTGCAGGAACTTCCCATAAAACTTGTGATGTACGCGTTTTAGTGGATGATAATGATGATGATGACCCAGTACTCAATATGATAGGTAGTCGGGTGGTTGTTGCAGTCCAGTGTGCAGTGCCAGAAACATCACGTGCCCCCCACTTCAGTGCTTAAAATAACAGACTTAAATAAGCCACATCATCATGGACATGTTAAAAGCAGAGCATCACAGTCCCTTGTTTGGGATTTTTGTTCAAGATGCAAATGATGGTTCAGTTGCAATCTGCCAGGTTTGCCATGTGAGTGTGAGTCGAGGTAAAAGGGGAGCCAACTTGGGACAGGAGGACAGCATACACATCTTAAGAATAGGCACTAGGCTCTGTGGACCCAGCACAAGCTGGCAGCTAATACCAGACTTGGATGTTCACCGTATCACCGGCGGCAACCATAGCCAGCATGTTATCCCTTCCATGACTGTTAAGCCCAGTAGAAAATTAAATGTGTGCAGTAAAAGGCAATAAGAGCAGAGAATTACTACAGGCATGATGATGATGAGGTAGAGGACCATAATGACTTTGAAATGTTGTCCAGTGCTGGTGAGAGTAGCAGTTTTGTGGTGGTGGTGGCGGTGGTGGTGAATGCAGTATGTCTAGTGCAAGTGGCACATCAACCCGGTTGGCAAATCCGAAAAATAACATAATTTCTGGTTATCATCATCACCTGTGCAACCGTCTTCATCAATTGTCCACACTTCACCCCTGCCAATGCCATTCATCACAGAGCACAACCATTTGTGACCACCCTGTAAAACGTTTAAGTCAGCCCATGTTACAGAGTATTTTGCTCATAACCTGAAGTACCCCCAATCAACAGTGTCAAGTGAACTTAATGCTGCTGTAGCGGAATGCTGGCAATCGATCTGTTGCCCTTCTCCTTTGTGGAGAATTCTGGGTTCTGGCAGTTTGCTGCCCGTGCTCTGTCCAAAATGGAAAGTCCCATCCAGGACATACTTTTCTACCTGTGCTGTTCCTGAGTTGTTCCACACTGTCTCAGACTCAGTAAGACATGCCCTTCAACATTCCTTCTCTCCATTCATCCATTTAAGTATGGAGATGTGGACAAGTGGCAAAACAGCGGGAGTTCATATTCTGTGTACAACTGCACACTGGGCGCGGTGCCGGGGTTGTTTGTGATGCTGGTAGTGTGAATAATCAGTGCAGGAAGGTGAATTGCCACGGTAGCAATCTTCCTGAATTCGCCAGCATGCAACAATTGCTATGCACAGTGTGACCTGTTCACACTGGTGAGAACATGTTGGACATGGTACTAACTGAAATTGACAGATGGCTAAACCCTCTGTCCCTGAGAGCTGGGTTCATAGCAAGTGACAATGGGTCAAATGTGGTGAAATGCATCATGAATGGTATTTTTTCGTGTTCCATGCATGGCCCACTGTTTAAATCTCTGCAGCACCCTGACATAAAGGAAATTCTGACCATTACATGATGTTTCTGCTCTCACTTTTCAAGATCTGGAAAGGCCTGTGACCAACTGTGGCAGTTGCAGATACAAAATAGCCTGCTTCAGCACCGCTGAAGCTGGAAGTTGTCACCTGATGGAACCCCATGTTATACATGGCAGATAGGTTGTATGAATAATACAAAGCCATCACAGAATGTCTTGTTATGCACACTAGTCGTGACAGTTCTGGGGCCTCCATGTCTATGACTGACTGAACAGTGGCGCCTCATGGACTCTGTAATAACAATTTTGCAGCTCTTGAACATGCCACACAGGCAGTGAGTAGTGAGTCTGCCTCCATTAGCCAATCTATTCCATTGCTGCGGTGCTGAGGCAGACATTGGTGAATGTACAGCATAGCCTTGATGTTGCCGGAGACAGTTGTAGCAGTATGTTGCTGCAGCAAATGCTGAAAGTATTCGACCAGAATCGTCTACATTGTGAGCATTCAGCATAGTGACAACTTTGCCATGGCAACAATGCTGGACCCACGATACAAAAGTACTGGAGGGGCCTGAACAGGTAAAAATATCATTGGTCAACTGGTTCGCTTGGTTCATGGGGCACAGAAGTAACGTGCCAGGTCTGCAAACCTCAGCAGCATAATCCAGCTGAAGGTGTAGCTGGAGGACCAGCAAGCATATCATGCAAGGGTAAGGGACTAGTTCCTGGTGGTCTGTTATCCAAAGTGGTTGACATCAACCCGCTTTGGGAAGCTTTGTCCCAAGTGGGTATTTGTGACAGCAATGATTCCTGGGAACAGGCTGATGCATCAACAATCAGACTTAGTGTGGCACAGGAATGGTTGAGTCATATTTGTCTGAAAACAGGCATCTGATAATAAGTGAAGATCCCTCTTGTACTGGAGTGGAAAGGTCAGTGAATGGCCAGAGCTGACTGCAGTGGCACTGAAGTACCTCACATGCACCCTCCAGTGTAAGTGTTGAGAGGTATTCAGCTCAGCAGGTGCAATAGTCAGGTATCGTCAGACAAACCTGTCTCCTGCAAATGTTAGTTTGCTATCATTCAATAAAATGAATGAGAGGCATATACCAGCATAGACTGCAACCTCGGTATTCATACCCGGCCTAGTCATGGAGGTCTTGCCGATGTGGAAATGGAGCATCCTGGTGGCACTGGCAGTGGCTGTCTGAAACGCCCACCACTGATGTAGATGATGACACAATGAAGAAAGAATTTCCCAGTGGTCAGACTTCAGACATCACGAATGTGGAGGGCAGTTTTCTTTATGAGGATGATGATGTGGTTAATGTTGGCAGGTTTTAACTGCAGTATTTAAAAGGCAGTGTCCCCCCCCCCAGACCACCACCACCAGGACTGATGTTGTCCAAGTCTGCCTCCACCATGAGTCTGTCTGCCCCCATGGACCACCACCACCACCGGGACTGATGTTATCCAAGTCTGCTGCCACCATGAGTCTGTCTGCCCCCATGGACCACCACCACCACCGGGACTGATGTTATCCAAGTCTGCCTCCACCATGAGTCTGTCTGCCCCCATGGACCACCACCACCACCGGGACTGATGTTATCCAAGTCTGCTGCCACCATAAGTCTGTCTGCCCCCCATGGACCACCACCACCACCGGGACTGATGTTATTCAAGTCTGCTGCCACCATGAGTCTGTCAGCCCCCCATGGACCACCACCACCACCACCAGGACTAATGTATCCCAAGTCTGCTGCCACCATGAGTCTGTCTGCCCCCATGGACCACCACCACCACCGGGACTGATGTTATCCAAGTCTGCTGCCACCATGAGTCTGTCTGCCCACCCTGGACCACCACCACGGGACTGACGTTATCCAAGTCTGCTGTCACCATGAGTCTGTCTGCCCCCATGGACCACCACCACCACCAGGACTGATGTTATCCAAGTTCTTGCCGCCATGAGTCTGTCTGCCCACCCCAGACCACCAGTCTACCAGTGCACCACCACCACCACTAGCTTCTTAATTTTAAACCATAAAGTGAGCATGTGCACTCATGTTTGTTATGCTGCCTCACTTCCTTAAGTTGTCTGTTTTGTTTTCTGTAGCTTTTCAGAGCCGAGGTGGCAAACACATACAGTACACTTATTTTGTTTCTTTTACAGGAGAACAAAAACAGGCTGCATCAGTAATATTACTGGTTGGGAAAGATGCTGTAGCTATACCAGACAGACAGAGAGGAGTATGTAATGTCCATGTGAAATCCATTCTGGTAAGTATGAAGATTTTATTTCATTTGTTTCATTGCTTTGTAAACATTGCTGCAAATATTGCAAACAACAGGTTGTCTTAGTACTTGATCAGATGTGTCTCTGAAATGTAACTTATTTGACAATAGGGATTGAGATTTGAGAACCAGGGAGGATACATAACAATGTAGTTGTAACTTTTAAGAAGTCGTTCATTTCTTTTTTGGAAAATTTTACGATACTTTGTTGTTCCCGTCAAAGTGGCCTTCTCAAAGAAGTTCATCAACATGATCAGGCACACCCTCCCGATCTAAGCTTGGCACACATGCAACATGCAGAAGTCGCTTTCATTCCATGACCATGACCATCATTGAGAACCGGACTCAGAAGAATGCTGGACGAATCTGTAGAAGAAATAAAAAATAAAAAACCATTACAGACAAAACTGAAAATATGACCCCCAAAAAAGAAATACTTACCTTCATGTGGCTTGAGAGTTATCCAGTTTCATTTAAGGAACAAAAATTCTCATTGAGCACTGGACGGTGCACAGCAACAGTTTGGAGACAGAGTCACCTGTCGTGATGCAGAACAATAGCATGAATACATGTCCATATCAAGTTCAAGCCCCCTCATCATCACCTACAAAATACGCAGCATATATCATATATATATATATATATATATATATATATATATATATATACTCACCAAGGCTACTATTACTGTACATCCAAAGGGCACCTTTCAATCCAGTTGAGATGATCACTTTTCACTTCTCTGAACTCAAGGAGCATGCATTCTGGGCCTGCAGAAAAAATCTGGGGACTCTGTGCCACTGTTGTGAGCATGACTGAGTGCCATAAATTCTGGGACTTTGTATGTGCTGAAACAGTCTCATTTCACTGTGGTACCACTTGTCAATTTTCTGGACACATGGAGGATGCATTCTAGGACTGCAGAAAAATCTGGGGACTCTGTGCCACTGTTATGCATTAGACTGAGTGTGCCATAAATTCTGGGGACTTTGTATGTGCTGAAACAGTCTCATTCCACTGTGTTACCACTTGTCAATTTTCTGGACACGTGGAGGATGCATTCTGGGCCTGCATAAAAATCTGGGGACTCTGTGTCACTGTTGTGCGTTGACTGACTGCACCATAAATTCTGGGGACTTTGCATGTGCTGAAACAGTCTAATTTCACTGTTACCACTTGCCAATTTTCTGGACACAAGACAGATGCCTTTTGTGGATGCAGAAAAATGAGGCACCAAAACAGCGCACATATACAAAACACACAGACACTTAACAGAAGGAAGGGGCCTCAGAATACAAAGTGTAGCACACTGAAGACAACAAAAAAAGGCATAATTACATACAAGGGTCAGGGATGGTGCAGGAATACATTTTTTTGCACAGGAAGGAAGGTGGGAGGGAACATGGTGTGGAAACAAAACTAATGTGGGATCCTATAGTGATCCAGCAGCAGTTCCAGCATGGACATAATTTGAAGCTGATGTCCCTCTATGTCATCCAGCCACTGCTCCACAGCACTCATCCTCTGCTGTTCTCCTCAACAGCACTCCATAGAACTGCCAAGTCAGACAGTGTTACACGCACTTCTCTGGCATCCACTCCTTCGACAGGCTGACCTGCTGGTGGTGGTGGTGGTGGTGGTGGGGGTGCTAGTGGAGCAACAGGTGCTGCTGTGGCCCTCCTCTTCTTGGGATGCAGCATGCATATGCACAGTGGCACCCTCTGCCATGGAATGGCCAGCAGGTGCAGACATGGTCCGTTCTGTGGCAGCCTGCAGCTCCAACAGGTGGTGATTAAGCATATGGGTGTGCTGGTCCCCAGTCCCCAGGTGAACTCCCCAGGGCCACGGCACACCTCCACCACATAAGGCGACACTTAACCACACTGCTGTCCTCCCCAACACAGTCAAAAACATCCAAACAATGGAGGTGCGGGAGGACCAGGCAATGGCAGGAGGGCCAGATGAACTGGCAGTGGGCTACTCATGCTGCTCAACAGTTCTGATGGTGGGATCCACACCTGGCCTAGGGAACAGGCACATCCTGCTCCAAAGGACCTTGTGCTGGACTTGGTGGTGGTGGTGGTGAACTGGTTCAGAGTCAGGAGGAGGTGCTGGTCCTGCTTCAGGGGTTGGACACTCATAAGTTTACAGGTCCAACACAAATGGGCCATGTCCCCACGCATGCACATGGTATGACAACGCTGACTGCCATGTTCTCCCAGAGCTGCCCCATCCCAGACATTCCTCACCCTGCTCCATCTCATGACACAAGCATGACACACACACAGTCACACACACACAAACAACTAAGTAGGTAAGAAAAATAAAATTTACAGAAAGAACAAATTAAGTAAAAACAGTACAGAAAAGACAAAAATGTAGCTTTTAAAAAGCTGTTGGGTTAAGTATCACATTTTAACTCTCTGCAATCAAAAAACACTCCTCTCTCTAGTACACACACTCCTCTCTCTCAGTCTGCACAGGAGAAAGTGAAACTGTCTGTGTGACTCACTTCCTTCCTGCCTGGCTGAGAGCATGTGACTTACAGTACTGTAAGCCATGTGATCTGTGGGGGCTGCCAAGTCTGAAACACCAAGTGGATCACTTAGAATCATAATGAGGAACGTGAAGTCCATTAAAAACATTGACTTAGCCTCACCTGTGTTCTCATAATGCCAACGCAAGTGGTAATGACAAGGTGAAGTGAGCACTTTGCATTCCCCACTCCACTGAAGTGCACACTTTGCATGCACTTCGCCAGCAAATTTTAAATTTGCTGTGTCTCTACATATGATGAACCCCACAGCAGCCCTTTATGTGATTGTCCAATAGCTAAAATGGAAATTCAACACCTTGTCCAGTGTACAATTAGAGAGAGCCATTTGTTATTGGTGTGGGACAGTACTTTGATGGGGACAGAGTAGGGAAATATTTAGCCTGGCAAATTAAAAGAAAAGAGTCTGCAAAATCAATAAGCCAAATTCAGGATGTACAGAGGGATGTCATAAGGGGTACCAGGGAAATAGGAGATGCATTTGGTACCTTCTATAAACCCCTCTATTCTTCTGAATGTAACCACCCTTGCAGAAGGATTATGACTGCTTCTTTAATGGGGTCCCCTCAATAGGATCAGTGAAGAGGTGGCTAGGGAGCTGGATTTACCTTAACAAAACAATAAATTAAGACAGCTATGAATTCTCTAAAGAATGGGAATGCACTGGGGCCTGATGGCCTTCCAATAGACTTCTATAAAGCCTTTGAGTGCCACCTTTTGGAACCCCTATACGATGCACTGGAAGAGGGGCTATGGAAAGGAAGATTGCCCCCTCCACATGGTCCCAACCATTACAGTACTGCCCAAACTGGATAAAGACCCAACTTTTTGTTCTTCAGATAGACCCATTTCACTATTAACAGCAAATTATAAAATCCTGGCAAAAGCCCTTGTGATCAGGCTAGAGTAGTGTTGCTAAGGACTGTACACCCAGATCAATCTGGCTTTGTCAAGGGACATCTGGGCAAATACAAATATCAGGCATACATTGAATATTATCTTTCGTGGCCCGAACTAAGAGATCTCATGATGCAGCAGCAGTGGCCTTAGGTGCTGAGAAGGTCTTAGACCATGTGGAGTGGAGTACCTGTTTTATACTCTAGACAGGATGGGAGAGGTCCTCTTTTGTTCATGGGTTCGGGCATTATATCAGGGCACCCTGGCACAGGTTTTGGCAGGTGGGTGCACCGTCGAGCTCTTCCAACTTGGCATTAGAACGTGTCAAGGATGCCCCTGTCCCCATTGTTATATTTATTGTCCTTAGAACTGCTGGAAGCTGCCCTAAGGGCACATAAAGGGATTAGAGGTTTTCTAGGAGGGGTAGGGAACATAAAATTGCAACGTATGCGGATGATCAACTTTGTACTTGCAGAACCCTGCTGAAGATCTGCCAGCGGTCCACAAATTAATGAGTACTTTTGGAGCTATTTCAGGACATAAGGTTAACTGGTCTAAGAGCAAGTTGTTGCCAGTGGGATCCAAGGATCAAGCACAGTTTATTGCTCAATTGGGTGAGCTACAGTTAGTTCAGAAATTAAAATATCTGGGGTACAAATATCTGCATCCACTGGGGATCTGTACAAATTAATCCTAATGTTGATCCTGAATGAGATAGCAGAAGATTGCAATAGCTGGGCTGCTCCTACCGATTTACCAGCTGGGTAGGGTAGGGTTATTAAAATGTCTATACTGCCACAGCTGCTATATTTTATCAAACTCTCCCCATCATAATAGCCCAGCTACATTTAAACAGGTGGAAGCAATCATACATAAATTCATATGGCAGGGGGCAGAGCTAAATCCCTCAAGCCACACTTCAGAGGAAGCCTGGGAGGGAGTGGGACTGCCCAGCTTTAAATTTTACTACTGGGTGGCACAACTGGCTTATACCAACTGGGGACACCATCTTGGAGTGCCCTTGAATAGGCATGGAGGAAGATATGCTGGAGGGAATCTCCAAAATGATATACTAGTAGGGAACCTCAGGGATCTAGAATCAAAGTGTATATGTAACCCTTACACTGCCATCACCCAGACTATCTGGACATGGGCCCATAAATGGATTGGTTTTGTCTGGGTAACTCCGCTAACATCAGTATACTTTGTTTTATGAAATCTGCAGGGGTTGCACTGCCAGGATGGTGGAGAGATTATGTGCATGGAGTAAAAGGGCTTATTGTAATAAATCGTTATATTAGGGTGAATTGTTAAATAGTTTTGCACAACTGTGCGCCAATTGGCATATACCTGCAGGAGATTTCTTCCTATATTTGTCATTATGGCACCAATGTGGCATTAACCTTACAACTGCTAATAAATGGTCTGACCCCTCCACTTTTGAGGAAGAACTATTCTGCCTCAGCCAGCAAATAAACCATTGTCTGCCTACTAAAGAGCCCTCTGTGGCTCATTGCCACAGGTGCGTAATTCCAGTCAAGAAAATGGAGTGTAGACCTATCACTCCCTATTGATCGAAAAACGTGGGACCTAGCCTGCACCCACTTTTTGCACTGCTCACACAGTAATAAACTGTGGCAAATCCAGCTATACTTTCTCCACAGGGCCTACGTGACTCCCAGCTAGTTGACAGAATGGATGACACTAGGCCATCTAGAGTCCCAAGTGCGCAGCAGATGAGGTGGACTTTCTCCTTCTGGCACTTTCCTGCCCCAGAGTGGCACCATTCTGACATCTGATCCACGATATAATGTCCCATGTCTTGGGCTACACCCTTCTAAATCTCCCTAGAACTTCTGTTGGGTGCTGATCCTATCCACCGAATCAAAGAAAGTCTAACCTCTCTGGTCATTAGCCTTAACAAGTGCTAGGAGAACTATAGCACAGCTGTGGATGTCCCTCACCGCCAGTGGTAGCAAGATGGGTACAAAATGTGAAAGCCTATAAGGTGTTTGAGAGGGCACAGTTGGGTGCTCAGGGTAAAACATCACTTTTCTGGGCAACTTGGGATCCTTGGCTGAGGGTCGTGAGAGACAGGTTTTATCCAGGACCAAATTATCAGTCTAGTTATTTAGAATGACCAGGGGATATATAAGACCACCCTGTGCACCGGCCCAGTTGTGCCCTCTCTAGTTATGTACAGTAAACCTCCTGATCTGCTATGTTCATAATCATCTGTCTTTATATACAGGCTATGTATCATACTGTGTGCTCTAGCTGCTGTGTATCATCACCGACGGCTAATGTACTTTTACACTGTACTGTTCTGGTTGTAGTGTGAGCTATCCACATTCACAATAAAAAATAAAAAAAATAAAACAAATAAATGTATATGAGGCACAGCAATGTCTCACACAGCAGTAGTAATTAATGTAACAAAGAGAGTACAAGTCATATTCTAGCAACTTGTTTACTGGTATGATGCTTTATAATTTTGTGATACTTAGTTTTTTTTTACTCGCTCAAGCTTTTTTACTTTTAACTGGAGGCTAGACACAATGTTTTAGTGCCTTCCTAGAATATGCATATAAGCCTTCTGGGCTAAATAAAGGCATAATGCAAGTCAGCATGCAGTTGCTCTTAGAATGGAAGAGCTTCATCCAAAGTATCAGACTACTACATGTGTCACTGTGCCTGGTCCCAGGAGATAGGATGGTGGATGCCCTGGTAGTGGCACTCACTCAGCAAGTCGATATCTTGTAGTGGACTGAGGAAACAGAAGCAACCTGATTGTTATAAACTGTTCTCATCTGTGCAATGTACTTAAACAATGACTTGTCATAATTAAAATCTTCCGTGTTTGTGTCTGCACCAGAACTAAGTAAATGGAACACTGAATATGCATGAAGGTATGATGGTCTACTTTTTATTTGCTGTGAATATCAGCATTGAACCAGTGAAAGTAAGCAAATTCACTATGTGATGTGCTTTGATACAGTAATAGATAACGTCTGACTCATGAGTTACGAGAGTACTGTTTACAGGGAGGTTATGACCTCTGAACGTTATTCATTAGTTAAGCTCTTAAAGGGCACCTCAGCTACAATATACCCTGAAATCTAACAAAATATGAGGTGAACTGCAGTGAAATTTTTTCTTTTGTGAATTTTTTATTTATGAGCCTTTAGTGGAGGCCCTAGATATTCAAAAAGGTTGGCGCTTATGCGTAATAGGGTTGCACCTGCACAAGTCTGAACTTGCTCCATTCTCGCCATATTCAGCAGGAGGCAGTTGCGCCACAGAAAACAGGCTGAGCAACAGTGCAATGCAAATGAATGCATGCTGAACTGGAGGAGGAGGAACTATGCATAAACTGCACAGCCCGATATTCAGCCGGCAGTGCAGAGTTGTGCAGGGCACACAACCTGGCCTGCACAACTTTGAGCCAAAAAAGGCCTAAGGTCGAGGCCATCCACAGGTGAGCTGCTGCATTGCAGGGCGCAACACAGCAGCTGCCACCTGTGGCTGGCCTCAACCCACACCCTGTGCCCCCTGCAGCCCGACGCAGGCAAAAGAAAGTAATATCCTACCACCACCCCACTGGCCCGTCAAGGGCATAGCGTAAATTCTCCCCACCGGCCCGATTGGGCAGCAAAGTGTCTCCCCCAACATATCCCTGGTGGTCCAGTGGACCTGAAATCGATCGCAGGGATTGTGTATTAACCCCCACCTCCCGATTATATCCTGGTGGTCCAGTGGACCGAACATCCCTGACAGGGATGGAGTGTGCAAACAACCCCCAAAACATCCTGGTGCCTGAGTCTCACCCTACCCACCCACGAAGCCTCCCCGCACTTCGCAGCTGGCGGGCGGTAGCATCCCACTCGCCTGCCGCCTTCGCCGCCACTAACCGACTGCTCAGTAGCGCTGCATTACCATTGGTGCAGAGCAAGAGCCAATGGGTGTGTAATCTTCATAGCATAAGACATGTTCAGATTTGTGAATGAATACTTCATTCACAAAACTGACTGTCTTTAGGGTATGGGCTGCACACCCATTGGCTCTTGCTCTGCACCACGGCGCATGCAGTCCTACCGGCAGTCAGTCGGGGGCGGCGGGCTGGTGAGATGCTGCCGCCCACCGCCGCGGGGAGCGAGGTGGGAGGCTTCGCGGGTGGGTGGGGTGGGGACACTAGGCACCAGGGATGTTTTGGGGGTTGTTTGCACACCCATCCCGCGATAGGTGTTCGTCCGCTGGACCACCAGGGATATAATCGGAGCTGGAGGTTGTTAATACACAATCCCTGATCGGGATGTTCGGTCCACTGGACCACCAGGGATATAACCGGAGGTGGGAGGGTTGTTAATACACAATCCCACTATCGGGATTTATGGTCCACTGACCACCAGGGATACGCTCGGGGGCACATTGCTGCCCACGATCGGGCTGGTGGGGATTAAACTGCGCCCTCAATTGGGCCAGTGGGGGTGGTGGTGGGATTATACATGGTTTCGCCTGCGATCGGGCTGCAGGGGCATCGGTCCCCGATGGCTGCTGCCTGGCAGGGTGCCAGGCGCAAGTCCAGGGATCGGCGCACCCATGCTAATGGCATGCAAATGGGCTAC
This sequence comes from Neoceratodus forsteri, assembly GCA_016271365.2. Lineage (NCBI taxonomy): Eukaryota > Metazoa > Chordata > Ceratodontiformes > Ceratodontidae > Neoceratodus > Neoceratodus forsteri. The sequence goes on along the minus strand of CM057451.1, from coordinate 838,766,019 downwards.
TAATCAGATGCAAATGGCCCCTGTGCCTTGCTATGAATTATGGCCCCATTTGCATGTCACCTTTGAATATGGGGATTTTGGCGATGGCGCAATGGTACTTGTGTCACCGCAGTTGAATGCTCCACTCTGACCACTTGCAGTGGCGCAAGTTCCACTCGCGCCATGCACAGTGGCTGTGGTTAGGATATTCAAAGGAGTTGCCTGGCGCAACTCCTTTGAATATTGTTGACATCCCTCAAAATTATTTTGTGCAGCGCAAGGGCTTGCACCACAAAATAGCGCAGTTTGAATATCCAGCCCGAGATGTTTTTTTGCAATACAGCATATCAACAACGCCAGAGTGACATCCCCATAGTGACAACCTCAAAAGCATCAGAAACCCATTGACACCCCGATAAATATGCATCCTCACAATGACTGGCAACATCATGATGCCCACGCGGGTGGGGCTGCAACTCCACCTTAGATATCTTACTCCACGTTGCACAGACAGTGCAGTTAGATATATACCCCTGTCACCACAAAGTCCATAGAAGTGAAATTCCCATTGCTGCCAATATAGGCGTGATTGGGGTTTTGCTGTGGGGTTCGCTGTACTGGTGTCGCCATAGAGACAGCATACCATTGCCTGTCCACCTGCCACTTACTATCAGGTCTTTTTCTTCGTAACAACCACTCAGCCATGTCTGTCACTCTGTCTTCCATGGTCATGGCCAGTGTGGATCCACATGGATGGCTGCCTATGAGTGGTATTAACTGTCATTCTGATGACTCAGCATACATTATCATTCCCTTTATTTTCAGTTGGACTTGGTCTCAGCCACTTCCCTCTCTGCACTGGACAATGCTGCTTCTGGCCATACAAGCACTCAGAATCACCATGTGGAGGAGGCAAGAACCTTAGCCCTCTACAGAGGTTGCTTTGTCTGAAGAACAATGGTGACATTTCTCCCCAGCTGGGAGCACTGCCATGGGGTAGTGTCACCCCAGCCCCTCAGCTGCCTGAGCCCAGATCATAGAAATAGAATTGCAATGCACTACCCAACAGGCCATCAGGGCAGTCCCAGGAGATGTGTTTGTTGCACAGTACTGTCCCTTGAGCACTGCATGTATCCGTTTTGTAAAATGTGTCTGTTGAGGCTGACTAGAAGAAAGTCACATAAATAAAATGGATATGATATGGTATCTTGTATTCAGTTTCTATTAGCACAGGATATTAGTTAAGTAGTTTGTGTAAAATTAAAAATGATAGTAAAGAATGGTTCCACACACTGTGCCCTTTCCACACTGCACACAAATGCTGTAGAGATGGACACAAATTTAATGGATATCTGCATCTCAACGCTCTAATAGGATCTTTGAGGGATTTCTGACAAGTGCAAACCCAGTCTGAGCAGGTTTATTTATTTATTCAGTTACTAATTTATATAATTGGTAACCTGGTAGGTGAACTGGGTTACATAACCATTTTGCATCCATGTCCCAACCAGGACAAAGAATGGGACATTCATAAACTATATGTTAAAACAACAAGATCCAATACAAGAAAACCAAACATTTATAACTAGCAACATTGTAAACTACAAATGCTGTTTAAAATGTTTTGAAAATTGATAGAATGTGAGCTTGTCTACTATCAAGTGGAATTGCATTCCACATTTTGCTGTTATGTATGGAAATGATTTTGAACCCACTGTTGTCTTATAGAAGGGTATGACTAAGAAAAAAAATGATTCAGCAATGTTATGTATAGTGCCATCATTTACACCAGTGGCAGTGTTTATGATGCTGTTCTGGTGAGCCAAGTTGAAGGGTGAGCTCAGTGAGCCAACTGGATGGACCAGGACTGGAGGGATGGTATGCAACACCACCACCAGACTGGGCATGCAAGGTGCAAGGTTACCTGTACAGGCCCAACTACCACATAGTTTAGAGAACTCTTATCTTGGCATAGAGCTCTGCACTCTACACCCATAGGTGCCAGAGGGCTCTGTGATTTGGCTGACTGATGGACTGTTTGCTCCAGGCATCTGTATCTTTGGCCACATGGATGCATAGGGAACAGATGGCACAATGCTTTAGCTTCCTGCCAGACAGACCCATGAATTTTGACATCCGTCTCTTCACAGAGAGGTGCAGATATAGTCTTCCTTGGCTCCAGGGCACAGGGGCCCTGAGAATCAGCATCTGTTCAAGCTGATCCTGAAGGGACCTGCATGAATGAGGATAGAATTCACTATCGCAAAAAGAAAGGAAATTCTTAGCAAAACAAACAAACTGTGTTAATGTACCACTTAGAGTTAAACTTAGTACTACAAAAGTAGGGTACTGTGTGTGTTAAGGTTCCCAACCCTAACTGCCCACCCCACCCATAAAAGCAAAAGGACAAGACCACACAAACAACCACAGACAGTGATCATCAGGTAAGACAGACAACATACAACTGTTCCCAGATGACTCAAATGCAATAGCACTGATGAGCTACCTTCTTGGTTTGTATCCATGACTGTAATATATGCAGCCACACCTGTGCGTGTATGTTGTACTATGTGCATGAGTATATACCCTGTATGTCTGCAGAACATGGGGCCTGCACTCTGTAGACAGAAAGGCACAAAGGGGGCCTGCACCTCTGCAGCCAGAGATACTCATGCACGCTGTTTGAGGTACCTTGCTAGATAGCATAATCTGTTAGTGCATGCTTTTTATATGCAGCTGCATAACTGAAAACTGATACTCCTGAACACTTTCTAGATCCACTGCTGAAACCATCATGCCCAGATTGTAACAGTATTTCCATCTTCATCTGCATCTGAAGGCAGAAGTCATTATGTATGTGTTACACCTGTGGCTGAAGAGGCACAGGCTCTAGGGTCTGGCCTCTACAGACAGAAATACTGTTGCAATTTGGTATCATGGATTTTGTGGTGTCTACACTTCTGTAGCCTGAGGTCAGTGTGCATCTCTTACACCCATGGCTGTAGTAGCGTGCACCAGTACCTGAGGCTACATAAGCACTGGCCCCTAGGGGCAAGCATTTCTGCAAACAGAAGAACTCTTATAATTTGGTATTGTGGATTTGTATCTGTGGCTGCAGGGACCTGTGTTTCTGCCGCATAGAAGCAGTTTGTGAGTATCATACATTTCTAGCTGAAGCTTCAAGGAGTGCATAGGCATGATGCAGATACAAATCCACAAATACTAGCACATCAGTGCTACTACATTTGTATCATCTGGAAACAGTTGTGTGTTGTTTGCCTTACCTGAAAATGGTTGGCTCATTTTCACTTTTAGTAGTAGCAGTAGTAGTAGCTTTATTTATAAGCCTCCCTTCCCTAGAGGCTCAGGGTGCAGACAGAGTGATGGAACAACAGATAAAAAAAAATAAACATAATGACTTAAAATCCAGTAAAATAAATATAACAGCAGCAGGAAGGATAAAACAGTATGCATTTACTCCTAAATCCCCTAGGTGGTGCTTTCCACACAGGGGCAAGCCACCTCAAAGTGCGGTCATTGGAGGATTTAAGCCTGGCCTCAGGACCAAAAGGAGGCCTCAGAGGAGGAGCATAGGGGATGCAAGGCCTGTACAGGATGCAGGAGCTCAACAGGTAGTCAGGGCCCAACCCATGTAGGGCTTCATAGGTTAGAAGACCAACCATGAAGGTAATTCACCACTTCACAGGTAGCCAGTGCAGATCACACAGTACTGGGGTAACATAGCAGGACCTCAAGAGGCCAGTAACCAACCTGGCACCACCTGTGCTCTGCACCAACTGCAAGCCTCATAGTGCACCTCCACTAACCCTAAGGTAGAACATAATACAGTAATCAAGCCTGGACAGCACAACACATACACTAGAGTCGGCAGATTTTAAGCAGGAAAAAGGGACTTTATCCAGTTGAGGTTCATCAGATGGTAAAAGCCACTCCAACTACAGCTGACATCTGAGCCTCCAGTGTTAGCAGTCTCATCAAAAATTACCCCCGATTTTTCACCTTGATGGAAGCCAACAGCCTGGATGGCTCAAGCTGAAGCCCAGTCTCTTCCATGACTATCTCCATTCCTCCCTTCTGACCTAACGCAGTCACCAGCACCTCAGTCTTATCAGGGTTAAGTCTCAGTCAACTAGATTCCATCCATTTCTGGATATCAACCATACATAAATTTAACACCCGGTCCTCAACAGGTGTCCGATGTTCCGGTGCAAAAGACAAATCGTGAGTATCACTGCATAGCAGTGAAAACTTAGGTTGTACAGTTGAATAATCCTTTCAGGGGCAGCATGTACACTACATGGAATGATGATTCCAATCTAATGTCAGCAGGAAATGTCAGGAAATGGTAGCAGTGCACCTTTGAAAACTGCTTAGTTATGTTACTGCACTGGGATTCGAAATTCATGCAAATGTCGAAAATATTTTGTTAGATACAGCACTTACATATAATTATGATTCCATGGTCATTTCAATTGTGGGAAAACATAAAAAATTATAACAGTGTGTTTATAAATACCAGTGAGCAACATTACAATGTTAGGATCCAAATGCCATGCAAATGTTTCCATTTTTCTTTGCATTACATCATCATTTTCCAGTAAGGTGTACATAAATAGATGAAATGAAATGAGAATAGTGTGATAAAATAGCAATCATGAGCATCACAACATTCAGCTCATGGTTGATTGTTATAGTTATCTTACAGTTTCTGAGCACATGATAGTGGTTATGCTAAGAAAATGGTACAAACAAGACATTTGTGTGTTCACAATTCCCAACAAATAAGATTGCTGTTCTGGGATCATAATTTCATGCAAATGTTCATTTTGTTGATTGATTTTGCATGGGATTATGATTGTATACTAATATGAATAATAGAACATGGAAAAATCATGGTAGCACACTTATAGGTAATGCTTAGTAACATTATAGCAATGGGATCAGAATTCCATGCTAATGTGAAAAACATTTGCCTCTGTTTATGAAAGTAGCATATAAGCATCATTGCATAGTAATTTCAATATGAACATACAAAATTTGCCAGCAGATAAAGGCCTAGAGGTCTATCAAGCCTGCTTAAATGTGCAGCTAGCACCCTTATTCTGCAGCTACCCTCCTTCCACCCTTCCCCTCCGTTGGCCCTCCCCTTGTCCTGTCCCAATAGTAAGAAATCATACCCAATGATAATATTGTGCTTGCAAATATGTATTATTAAAATGACTACTTAGGATTACAAGTTAATGTAAATGTTGACAAAGTTATTTTGTATTTCGCAGGAATCAGTTAGTTAGTTAGTTAGTTGGTTAGTTAATTAGTTTTTGTTGACCAGAAAAGGAGGACTAGGCAATTCTGCCTATTTTCAGCCTCGTCCTGGGGAGAGGAGGAAGATACAGATGTGAACTGACATACAGAACCAGATTAAGCTGCTGGTGGTATTTTTAGTGAATAGGGGAAATTTGGCCAGGACACAAGGGAAATTCATCTACTCTTTCTGTAGAGGAACTGCTGGCCGTCTGCCTGATGGCCAGTCCTGGTGTGGCACCAGGCGGATGGATGTCTGGGAGGCTGGGGAGCAAGTCTCCTCCCCAGTCTCGTCCATGCTAGAGAATAAAGTTTTTTATGATGCAGAAGGTTCCACGGAAAGTAAAATGTTTACTGACACAACATCTGATAGTCCAACAAACAAATAATCTGTAGTTGTACCTACAAAATATAATGTACCACAACAGGACTTTTCTGTCCAGGACCCATCTCAACTATAAGCCTTACTGAGAGCTGAAGAAGAATGGCGCCGGTTTCGGCAACTGGAAATTGCTGCAGCACTGGGCAATATTGTTTCTGCAGGAACTAGCAACACTGCTGTGGTCCTTCCTAGCAACCAGACCTTCCTTGGTAGTGCCTCCATAATAACAAGCATAGATTCAGAACACCGAACACCCAGCGCTGTCTCTCTGCCAGTGCTCGTAATCTATCAATCTAATGCATATGATCAAACAGGTGCCACAGCTTTCTCTTTACTGCCCTAAAAGGCAAACTCCATGACACCTAAACTTCCTGCACAACATACCTCTGCTATGACTGGAAATCAACACCACATGCCAGTTCTGCTTTCCAATGTGAAATCATGGTTGCCTGATGTTCAAATTCTTCTTCCTGCATGGATGTCACCAAAGGATGGTGCTGCAGAGGTGGCACAGCCACAGAGAGGATGCCAGCGAACAACATGGCGAGCAGCTGCCAGTTGTTTGTTCTGCCACAGCAGCAGTTTCAACTCCTGAATAGACCTCCGAGGACACGTTGGGAATGGCACATACAGGTGTCCAGTCGCCTGGCCTAGGACACTCCTCGGACACACAAATAATACCGGGAATGACCCACTATGGTCAATTGACTCGATGCTGCAAGCAGCAGGATGGATCCGTAATGAACATATGGGAGGATGGGAGTTGGGACCCTCAGTAATCAAACCTCACCAGTACAAGAGATATCCAGGACAATGGACTTACCACAGCCTGACTCTGCCCACTAGACAAAACTACAGGTACTTGTTTATCTGCTTCTTCTGCAATAGAGACAGTAGTAAGCTCACTTCTGGCTCTACCAGACAATTAAGCACTAATGCAAAATCCTATACTGCAGTTAAGGGAAGCAGGGATGCCCTGCCTTCTCCCCTACAGACATTCAGATACCTTAAATGCTCCACTTACTTCTGATACTTGTGTTGCTCCAACAGTTACTGTTTCAGAGCTGGCTGCCCCAATCTGGCTACTTCTGTGGGCCCACAACAGTTTATTACTAGAGAGAATCCTAGACCTTTTGCCTCCTTATTCAAAACCCCAATTTACCCTGCAAAATGACATAATGCAGTTAGACTGGTCTACAAGTGTGGCATGGATTTATTTCTGGATCAAGTCTTTGTGGGAAAAGATCTTCTGAAAGACTCTAGGAAGTTTTTGCTAATGAAATTCATGCCTTGATACATTGATCAGGGAACTGACCTTTGATATCAGTTTTAAGGTCAATTCTGGTCTGATAAGATTTTAGGCAAAGTTTCAAAGCTCAAGCTACACCCCTGGGGCCTGTTTGATGCAATTCCTCTAACAAAGCCAGCATACAAAACTATAACTGTGTTGATCAGGAATGAAGGGGTCAGTGTTACTGACCTAACCTACTAGTTAAAGCAAAGATGCTCTGTTCTTGAAGAACCAGAGGCCATATTCGACTCAGAGCATATTTGGACTGGTGGCTGGAACATAAAATCATGCTGTGAGTCAAGATACTGGACTGGAACATCTTCCTGATTGTTTTTTTCTTGGGTCGGGATCGGGATGTATTATTTTATGCTGGGTAGTCGAAAGTAAGTTATAAATGTGGGTCAACGGGGCACCTGATTAGCATTTGTGATCAGGTAAAGTGTAACTATTGTCAAGAACTACCCTTCGATGTAAAAACAGGCCTATAAGCATAGCATTCTTACTGTTGCCAGCATGCTTTGAGCACACACCAAGCGATCTTTATGCCCAGGTAAGCTGGTTACAATTTGACAGCAAACTCAAATACCAATCGTGCCTGCTTTCGCAAAAAGTCACTTTGGGACTGCTACCCCTGGCATACTGGCCCTTCTTCCTGCACATCAACCCATGCAGTACCAAAAGCTCTGGCAAACAGGCATTCTATGAATCCCATGGTGCCGCACCACCCTTTGGACAGTGTGCACTCCACTATACAGAGCTCTGCTGTAGTACAACTCCCTGCCTTCTGACATAACCAGTGCTACTTTACTGGGCTCTTTAAGAAAAACTCTTGTCAGCATCTAACTTCACTGGTGACCTGTGACTGCTACTGCTAATTTGCTCTTTACCTTGCTCCTACCATTTGCAATCTCTGTGATCTCCAATGATTAGTAAAATGTTATGCTTCATGTCCATTTCTTGGGCCCCAGTCAAGTTAACACTTTCATGGGCTTTCTATTGCTGCCTAAATTATTTATTTTCCTCCTACCTCCCTCCATCTCCTCTTCCTTTTTACCCCTCCACCATTTCCATACCTCTTTCCTCCCTACCACCTTAATACATCTTCATCATCACCCCACTACATACACCATCTCGTCATCCCTACTCTCCTCCACTCCTCCTTCCCCCACCCTCCTCTCCCTTTATTCCACTTTAACTACATAACTATTCTTCCTTTCCCTCCTATCTATCCCCATCCTGCCCCCCACTTCTGCTTGCCTTCTCCTCCCGAACTTTCCTCCTCCCTCTCCTGTCCCTCTCTACTGGTACAAGACCTTCCTTCTTTCTTTGACTCAGCACAATCAATTATCTATCTATATTTGTTAGTTGTACAATTCTCATACATAGATATATAGATGCGTCAGCAGACTTGGGAGCTTAGCGCAGGCAGGTAGGAAAGAGGGATGGAGTTATATTCGTTTTAACTGAAATATTTGAATAGTTTGAAAGTAAATTAGTTCTATGTTAAAAATTATTACCTTGAATTAGAACTGTTACATTGTAACTTTGGTGGCTTAGGGATAGTTGTTTGTGAGATAATTAGAGGAAATTTAAATGTGTTGTTTTGCCTGGTGTTTTGGTAAGAGCCTCCCCCTACCCTGTTTTGTATGCTTTCTTTAAATACTGAAAAGCCACTGGGGATTTGGGATTGAAGGGCTGAGTATTTCTGTTTGGGACTGAATTCGATGCAACAGGAGCTGGTGGGCCTGTGACATCATACGGTACCTGATGTCTGCTTTCACACACTGTTAGTGGGACCGAACACACACTGGACTGTATGTGTTTGTGAGACTTGGGAACTTTATTGGTGGGGTTGAAATTGGGTTTGTAAATAACTACAGTCAGTAGAGAGAAACTGTACTCAGGGAAAAGGGACTGAGAAAAGGGAGTGTGCTATTATAAACAGAGAGGGATAATCAGGGTGGCCATATTCCACCATGGCAGGCATCTTCGGAAGGGTTGTAGGCTGCACAAGCTGTGGGATGGCAATAATTCTAAATTGAGCCTGGAGAGAGGGGCTGCCCACTCTGTAGACAGCTATCTTGTATCAGGAGGAGGTATATTGGTTAAGGAGTAAGCTGTGGGAGCTGGGGGTGTCCAAGGATAAGGTGTGGATATGGGCAGCAGAAGGTGGGGCTGAGGAGGCTGAGACAGCGCTCTGAAATTACAGGACGTTATGTTACAGCAAAGCAGGAGGGGAATGTTAGGGACAGAGGACCCTTAGAAGGGAAGTTGGATACTAAGGGGAAAGTGACGGATGAACATTCTGAATACAAAGAGACTGGAGGGAGAAGAGTCAGGAGGGCTGTTAAGTGGAAACCTAAAACAGCAGACTGTGGGAAGGGAGCCTCTAAGGTGAACAGTGCAAGAGAGGAAGAAGAGGGTCAGTTTAGAGATGCAGTCAGGGAAATCTGGTTACTGATGGAGAGCTGACATAGAGTCACAATAAATTTGAGCTACTAAGCAACCTAGAGGGGAGAAGGGTTGGTGGAAATGAGGAAACTTATACAGAGGCCGGGGAGAGTCGGATACCTAGGGCATCACAGACCAGCTATGGAAAGGATAGACATAGTCCCAGAGGAGAAGGAAACATATATGTTAAGCAAATGGAGATGCAACATATTCAGACATGAGGGAGGAGCATGATTGGAGAGAAACTGGGAGACAAGGAGGTGGGAGAGGTCCCCTTCAGCAGGAGGTCAGTACCAAGGATGGGGCCTTAGCTAAAGGGGACCACAGAGAGCATCTGGAGGCAGGGGTACTATTACAAGGGGAGGATGGTGGCGTGGGGAAGGAAACCATCAGGGCCAGGATAAATGGTTCAGATAAGAGAGGGTTAAAGGGACACCTATTCAGAGGGGTTTGAGTTAAGTGGGCAAAATAGCAAGGGAGGCAGAAAGGGATGGTGACAAGGGGTCTCTAATAAGGCAGGAAGACTCCCATGAAATTGAGATCATGAATAAGGGGGAAGGGGCTGAGAGGGCATAGTGGAGGTAACCATAAGGATGATGGCGGTGTTAAGGTTCTGTTACTGGGAGACCGATGATTAGGGGTATCCATTGGGAGGGACAGGGGTGGATGCCATAGCCAGGTGAAGGTAGTGCGTATCTCTGGGTTGACAGTGCACAGAGCAAAGTTCATGGTGCATGAAATGGTTAGGGATTGTGGAGGGAAACGGATTCCTAGTGCATTTAGGAACTAATGATCTAGAGGAATACATTTTGGAAATCCAAGCAAGGTTCCAAGAACTTGCCAGAGTCTGTCGGATAATGGATGCAACAGTTCCTTTTCGAGATATTGCCAGTACCAAAGGCCTCAGTGGAAAAAAAAATGAAGCTATAGAGGTTAATGACTGGCTCAGGAAGTGGGTGAAGAGAATGGGTTGGGGTGTTAGGAAACTGGAATGGAGTTTGGGAGGATAAGGGACTATATGCCAAGGACAGGTTTCATCTTGCCCAATTAGGGAAGGAAGTCCTTAAACAGGGATGGCTGACTACATACAAGAAAGGTGGGGTTTAAACTTGTAAGGGGAGGGATGAGGGAGGGCTGACCAGAAGCCCTCTCCTCCAGATGAGGAGTAGCCTTCAAGCCCAAGAGGGGAGGGGAAACAGACTGGAGGTGGAGGTTTCAGGAGGAGCAGGAGAGGATGGAAGTATAAGGAATCTGGGTGGGTTTGACAAAGAGGATCAGGGATAAGGGGTGGGGTTGGTGTTAATAAATGCCAGAAGCTTGGGAAACAAGTTGCCGGAGTTCCAGGCCATGCTGTTTGGGGGTGGATGTGGTGGCGGTCAGGAGACGTGGGCCAACAAAACCATGACTGGGACCTAAATGTACAGGGTACACTATGCTTAGGAAGGATAGAAAGGAGGGCAGAGGGGGTGGAGTGGCTATGTTCATTAGGAGATGATATAGAAATTGCTATGGTAGAAGAGGCAGAGGGAAACGTGGAGGCCTTATGGGTCACCTACGATCCCCAGCAGGAGATAAGGTCAAGCTGGGAGTAACATATAGGCCCCGGGATGAGTGTGTTCTAGAGGATGGTTTGCTGGACGACATCATTGCCCAGTGTGGTCCAAAAGGGAAGGAGTGGTGTTGATGGGGACCTAATATGCCAGGTACAAACTGGGAACCATGTCCTCTAAAGTGGCCAAGGAGCAGAGGCTGCTGGATGGCTTCCAGGATGCATTCTTAACACAGCATGTGATGGAGCCCTAGAAGGGAGGAAGCACTGCCTGGATGTGGTTCTGGCAGATGGGGATCTGGTAAGGGACATGTGTGGTTGTACAGGACCCCTGACTGGGAGTGACCAATACTGTCTGGTTTCTAGCAAGCATGGGGGGAGGTGGGTGAGATCTAGGACACTCCAGTGGACTTCTAGGGGCAGACTTTATGGGCATGGGAAATATTCTCAAGGATCACTTGAAGGGATTACCTCAATGACAAGTGTGGAAAGGAGATGGGAGGTCATAAAACGGGGACTTCATGAGGCAGTCAGGATCTGAGCTAAGTTGAAACGTAAGGGAGCAAGGTCACATAAACCATGCTGGTGGTCCAGTGAGGTACAGGTAGCAGTCAGAGAAAAGAAGGCGGCCTACAAAAAATATAAAACAACAAGAGGGGATAGGGATAAGGAAATGTACCAGCTTGCATCTAGAAAAGTCACCCTGCGGTGAGGGGAGCAAAGTCTAGTAAAGAGCAGCTGGCTGGCACAGGGGATACATGGAGGGAAAAGGGTTCTTCCGGCACATTGGGGAGTGGAGAAAACTAAGGGCCATCTCAGCAGATTGAGATCAGAAGGAGGGTGGGTGGAAGAGGTGAGGGACCAGGCAGAGGTATTTAACAGTACTTTGCCTCTGTGTTCACTAGGAGGGGATGGATATCTACAAAGCAAGGCATGAAGGGGATAGAAGCGGCAGGAGTGGGATCAGGGGAGCAACAGAAATGGAGCAAGAGGGAGGGAAAGGTACCCAGGGGTGTCACTTCTGGATAAGGATAAAAAGACCAGTAAGGTGGAGGGACAGATGATGCTATCTCCACCAAAAGGGTGTGGTTAGCCCTCAAGGCCCTAAAGAAAAACAAATCTCCCAATGGGATGGCATTCCATCCCAGAGTACTATGGAATTGTCAGACATACTGGCTGCACCCCTGGCGGAGCTTTTCAGCAGGTCACTTGAGACAGGGGGAGGGTACCTAGGGATTGGCAGAGGCACATGTGGTACCAATCCATAAAGCGGGTTGAGGGAAGTACCAGGTAACTATAGACCCATCAATTTGACCTCGGTGGTGGGAAAATTAATGGAGAGTATACTAAAGGAACGATTGGGGTGTACTTGGAGGAGGTGGGAGGTCTGGATAGTCGGCAACATGGGTTTGTGCCAGTAGATCATGTCAAGCCAACCTTGTGGAGTTCTATGAATGGGTAACATCAGAACTGGACAGGGGTAAGCCTGTGGATGTATTATTCTTGGACTTCAGCAAGGCATTTGATGCTGTCCCCCACAATGGTCTGGTGGAGAAACTGATGGGGTTAGGAGTAGGCCCTTTGATGGTCAGATGGATTGAAAACTGGCTAGCTGGATGCACTCAGAGAGTAGTGGTCTGTGGGGAGCTCGAACCCTAGAGAGGTTGGTAGTGGGTACCACAGGGCTCGGTCCTGGGTCCGATCCTGTTTAATGCATACATATCGGACATCAGGGAGGGTATAGGGTGTGAAATGAGTCTCTTCATGGATGACTCCAAGATGGGAGCAGTAGTTGAGGGAGAAAGAGGAGGTTGGCCTGCAAGGGGACCTGGACACCCTGGAAAGCTGAGCTCACACATGGAAATTGAGTTTCAATATCACCAAGTGCAAGGTGTTGCATCTTGGTCGGGAAACCCTAAACACAGGTACACTCCTGGGAGGGAGGCTTGGAGGCCTCAATAGGGGAAAAAGACCTAGGGGTCATGGTGGATACATGTATGAATAACTCTGAGCAGTGCAGGAGAGCAGCTAGCAAGCAAACAGGATGTTGGGATGCATCGTAAGGGGATCACCTCTAGGAGCAAGGAAGTGATTCTGCCACTGTACAATGGACTGGTTAGACCACACCTTGAGTACTGTGTACAGTACTGGAGACCACACTTGAAGAGGGACATACAGCTCCTGGAGATGCACAGAGGAGGGCAACAAAGATGATACGAGGGCTAGGGATTTGACTTATGAGGACAGACTTGAGGAGCTCTGCCTGTTTTCATTGGAGGAGAGGAGAGACAGGGGGACATGATTGAGGTCTTCAAGTACCTCAAGGGAATAAATAGGGTAAACATGGAGGGATCTTTAGACTAAAGCAGGGAGGTATCACCAGAGGGCATGGTTTGAAGTTGGAAGGTGGAAGGGTGAGGGGGAAAAGAGGAGGAGGTTTGTCACCGAGAGGGTGGTGGACCCTTGGAATGCACTGCCTGGTGAGCTGGTTCAGAGATCCACAGTGGAGGGCTTCAAGAGAGGGTGGGACAGACACAGAAAGTGGATGTATCAGATGATGGCCTGTCCCGGGGTGGGGATGGATGATGGGGTTTCTGGAGAACAAGGGATGGGAGGGTCTCGGCACCCAACTAAGGATCTAGGTTCGAGCAGACTCGATAGACCGTAAGGCCTAATCTGCTGGCAAATAGTATGTTAGTATGTTAGTATAAGGGGCTATGGCCCACCCATTCTGCCCATTTGAGCTTGTAAGTTCAGTTTGTTTTCCTAGAAGTCTGTTACCCCTCACCCCGACCTCCAGAATTCCTTTATGTCTATCCCATGCATTCTTAAATCCTGTGATTGTTTCAGCCCCACCACTTCCTCTGGCAGGGTGTTCCACTTGTCCACCACCCGTTCTGTGAAGAAATTCTTTCTCATGTTTCCTCTGAATCATCCTCCCTCCAACTTCATCCCATGCCCTCTGAGTCCTGGAACATCTTTTCGCTTAAAATAGTGTTTTCCTGCACCCTGTTCCTCCTGTAAGATACTTGTATGTCTCTATCATATCCCCTCTCTCTCCTCTCCTCCAGGGAGTACATGTTCAGTTCCTTCAACCTGTCTTCATAGGACTTGTGATGCAATCCATGCACCATCTTTGTTGCCCTCCTCTGAACCTTCTCTACCCTGTCTATGTCCTTATGTAGGTATGGTCTCCAGAACTGTACACTATACTCAGGTGGGGCCTCACTAGTGTCTTGTATAGCGAATTATGACCTCCTTTTCCTGCTGGTGATGCCCCTGCCTATACATCCCAGCATCCTATTTGCTTTATCTGCTGCCTTGTCACACTGTTTCCTACTTTGAGGTCATCAGAGATGATAACCCCAAGATCCCTTTCCTGCTTGGTGCATGCTATATCCTCACCCCCAACTGATATATTGTGCCAGGGTTTTGTGCCCCTATATGCATTATCTTGCACTTCTTTGCATTGAATTTCAACTGCCAAACCCTGACCATTCTTCAAGTTTATGCAGGTTGCTTCTCATTCTGTCTACACCCTCTGGTGTGTCTACTCTGTTGCAGAGCTTTGTGTCATCAGCAAGCAGTGAAATTCTGCCTTCTAGGTCCTGCGCCATGTCACTGATGAAGATGTTGAATAGGACCGGTCCCAGCACTGATCCCTGTGGTACCCCACTGGTCACTCTTCCTCTGTGGAGTGACAGCCATTTACCACCACCCTCTGTGTCCTGCCACCCAGCCAGTTACCTACCCACCACACTACTGTCCTGCCCACACCCATATTCCCAGTTTGTGTAATAGTCTTCTATGTGGCACAGTGTCAAAGGCCTTGCTGAAGTCCAGATAGGCCATGTCCACTGCCTCCCTGATCCACCTCCCTAGTCACCCAGTCAAAAATTCAACTAGGTTGGTCTGACATGACCTCCCTGGTGAAACCATGCTGCCTTGGGTCCTGTAGTCCATTGACAACCAGATGTTCCACCAGTCTCTCCTTCAGTAGTGCTTCCATGATCTTCCCACTACTGAGGTGAGGCTGACTGGTCTGTAGTTCCCTGCTTCCTCTTTGTTCCCACTTTTGTATAAGGGGACTACATCTGCTGTCCTCCAGTCTTTGGTACCTCCCTGTTTCCAGTGATTGGCTAAACAGGATAGCCAAAGGTTCAACCACCACCTCTCTTAGTTCTTTAAGGACCCTGGTGCACCCATCTGGCCCCATTGCTTTATCAACTCTCCTTTTTAAACAAGCGTCCTCTGCTTCTATGTTACTGTAACCTAGTGAAACATTAGCCTTTGTTTTGACTCTGCACCCTGTATGTGCTTAGATTGCACAACTATTGTCAGAATTTATGCATGGAGGCAGTTTTCAATTGTTTCTTGCTGTATCTGTATCTGTGGAACATATCTGTATTCTTGTTTTGTCATACTTGACGTGAAACCTATGAAAAAGCTTTCTGCTCAAAGGTGTTGATCAAGATCTCAATAAATTAAAAATTTAAAAAAAAAGAACTGGACATACTAGTGGTCACAGCACAAATGAACACAGATGTAACCTCTGTGATGATGTGGGCCACTCATATCAAATTGCAGATGGACGGCCCACAATCAACCAGACCCTACAGATGATGAAGAGCAAAGGCTTAGAATCACTACAGCACAGAGAAACACATTTCCAACAGCCCCTAGGTCTACAAAGACACCCATGCTCCCCATGGCTCCAGAACCCATCTCTCAGTCTCATACTGAATTAGAGGTAGATTTGCCCCACAGTAAGTATAGGATATAGCTGACCCTAATTCCCTCTCTAATCCTGCTAGTGAGATGGTTCAGGGATTGCCCTCTACCACCTCCACTAGCAGCAAAGGTAATAGAAACAATTTCAGACTAGGGTTACTAATCAGACTCTTCCTGCCACAGAAGCATTAAAAACTGCAGAAGTCCCTTTATCCAATAGAAATAAAACTTAGAAAACTGCTGCTGAGTTATGGACCCTGACTCAGAGGACTCCACCTTGTGGTCCTCTCAGCTGGAGCCTCCCTTGGGAATGGATGTGAGTGACCAAGACTCCCTAACTTCTGATCTTGCACATGAGATTCCCCAAGTCCCTCTGGATATGAGAAAGAATACCAAGAGATCTCATAGGAAAAAATAAGCCACCATGACACTGATTGATTTGTCCAGTACATACCTCAAAACCTCTAATTCATGATTACTCCACTTTCCATCTATACTATTAATGCAAACAACATTAAAAGTCATAGGAAATGCCAGGCCAGCTTTACCTACTTAAAGTCTGCCCCAGCACAAATCCATTTTCTACAGGACACTAGGCTCCATACCATTCTAGAGGTATCTACAGCTACTAGAGAATGGTATGCTGGATCTTCTTACTAGTCCTTAGGTACAGACATGTGTTCTGGAGTGGGGTTTTATTTAAGGTTTCAGCGTCAAAGGTATGTTATCTGATATCTTCAATAAATAAATAAATCTCTACAGGTACTTAAGCTCATGAATCTAATACCAGAGCGAGCTTTGATACTGGATGCTAAATGCAATAATATATATTACAGGTTAATAAATAGTTATGCTCCACAGTCAAAAGCTGACAGAATCACCATATTCCGTAGTGTACAACCATATCTTTTTCATCCCACAGAGTCATTTTGGAGGTGATTTCAAGTGTGGTCTGGGTTTACAAAACAGAGGAAACAGACCAAACCCTCCCAAAATATTGTGTGATATCTCTACCTAAAATCAAATTATACAAAGCTAGATGTTTAAGGATGTTTATTTTCTATAAACAATGTTTCAACCCCCACCTTTAAGCATGAATAGATTTTTTTAAGCTTCTAAATCCTTACCGGTTGAAAAAGCATATACACAGGAGGTAGAATTTTTAGACCACAAAATACTGGGTTTTCAGCTCGGTTATTCCCAATTGTGTTCACATGGTCCAGGGAACTGGAAATTTAACTCCTCCCTATTAGATATTCCTCCTCTTACCCAAAATATTAAATATGTTTTAACCAGCTGGAAAACTGTTTTTGAGATGTATTGGAGCTTGCCAGTTGGTGGTTAGATACACAATGGACCTGCAGGTTTTATTTAAACAACAAAGTAAAGCAAACAGAGACACAGAATATCTGACATATTTACATAATTGGCAACAACTGCAAAGTTGCAATCTCTTGCCAGAAACACAAAGCATAATTTTGTAACACAAATTCAAAACATAAAACAAGAGATGTTGTCCTACCATCTGAAAAAATGTGATGGTTTGCAAAAACAAAAGGCCCAGATATTCAAACTGCGCCCAAAATGAGCAACAACAGGAGCAAGCACAAACCAGTTGCGCAAATGCGCAACAGGTGTGATATTCAAACATGGAGCAGAAGCAATTCGCGCAAGCAACCTACATTTGAATATCGCACATACTGTGCCATAGCGCAACCAGGAAGGAGAAGCTTGAGCGAAATGTTGCGCTATGGCGCAACCAAGGCAGCCCAGCTGAGCATTCCAGAGGTGCCATAGCACAAGCAGACCCCCACAGCAATGGAACTGCACATCCAGGGAGGCAGGCTGGGGCCCACCACCAGCCATGCCACACATGGGCACAGGAACACACTGCAGAACCCACACCACACCTGCACACCCAAGCACATCATCACTGGGGTGGGACGGATGACCTACCTGCCCATGGGGACAAGCCAACACAGCATTGCAGGGCCATGACACCCCAGCACAACCACTGGCATGCTGAGAGTGCCACACACAGGGGTTGACAACCACAATGCACAGAAGCCCCCCGTCACGCACAGCACATCCTGCACCATGACCCCAAGACACCACCTATGTGCAGTGACTGGCACTGCAGGAAACCATGCATCCCCCTAGCACCGTCAACCCATACAGCACAGAAGCCTACAAGCCAGACACACCCTGCACCCAGCAGTGGGTGGCAGCAGATGGCAAGACCACCCGAAAGGCACTGCCATGCTGGAGATACCTCCCCATGCATGCACACACACGCACACACACACACATACCCAGGACCATACCAGCCCAGATGGCATGTACACCCCTGCAACTGGGCACCCATAGGTAGCTGCAAATCACAGACCAACACATTATTCATATAAAATATAACAATGTATTAAAGAACAATAAACATTAGCAAAACAAGTCCAACTATTTACAAGGGGGATGGGTAGAAGTTCGGGTTGGTCAAGGGGTAGGGATTACAAACGTGGTGAGGAAGGCAGGGTGGTAGGGATGGGAGAAGTGGAAAGGTGGAGAAATAATGGCCAGCTGGCTGCCCGTCCTCCTGCTGGTCTCCTGCTGGTCTGTGCCACCTCCGCTGTACACCATGGCGGTGGATGAAGTGCAGGATGTCCGAGTTCTGCCCCACCAGCTGTCGGGTGGCCCTGACATCTGTTGCCATCCTCCGGAGAACCTCGAGGCCTAGGAAAATGGGAACACAGTCAATGGCTGTGACTGACCACAATACTGAACACCACCCAACCTGCAAACCATATAGCCCTATGTCCCACACGGTGATGGCATGCACCCACCCACAGTGAACGTGCACATGGCCAACACAAACAGGCGGCACCAGCTATGCGCACCACTGCACACACACTGCCCATGTCCATCACAGCACAAACAAGGCTGGCAAGTGATGTGGCAAGGTGGTGCGGTGCCAGTTACCCAGCCATGTGCCCAGTGCATGCATGGACCACCAGTGATGCATACACAGGCGTGCTGTGAAACTGGACAGTGATGCATGTCACCTGTGTCGTGCCTACAGACATAGATACATGGCCAGTGTTGACAGATAAGGGCCTATGGCCCACACAGTCTGTACATTTCAGCCTGTAAGTTACTTTGTTTACCTAGAAGTCCTGGTGCCCTTACCCTGACCTCAAGAATACTGTTATGGCTATCCCGTGCAGTCTGAAATCCCGTGAGTGTGTCAGCCCCACCACTCCCTCTGGCAGGGTGTCCACTTGTACTCCACCCGTTCTGTGAAGTAAGTCTTGCTCATATGTCCTCTGAATCATCCACCCTCCAACTGCATCCCATGCTCTGTAGTCCTGGAACATCTTTTGCACTTCAAAATAGTGTTTCTCTGCACCCTGTTCCACCCTGTAAGATACTTGTATGTCTCTATCATATCCCCTCTCCCTCATCTCCTCCAGGGAGTACATGTTCAGTTCCTTCAACCTGTCTCCATAGGACTGGTGATGCAAGCCATGCACCATCTTTGTTGCCCTCCTCTGAACCTTCCTGCCCTCTCGTCCTTACGTGAGGATGGTCTCAGAAATGTGCACTGTATTCCAGGTGGGGCCTCACTAGTGTCCTGTATAGTGGAATTATGACCTCCCTTTCCTGCATAGTTGTATTGTGCAGGGCTACTGCTCTCCCCAACATGCAATAGCATCGATGAAGTCATGATACTCACACTGCTCAAGCAGTTCCATCTGTCATTATTGCTGCTGCTGGCGATGCTGTTGGGGTGCCACCCTGCTGGCCCCGGGTCCCTGGCATGGCCGTCATCGACCTGGGCCCGCATCCTCACATCCTGGCCTGTGGGAGACATATGTTGAGACAAACATCAGTGTGACTCAAAAGCAGAGTGCCCCTCCCCAGTGAGAGTGCCTGCCACACAGCCATACCCATTCATCTCACAGCTGCACACACTGACACAGCCAACCGTGGCGAGCCATCACCTATGCACGGCCACCAAAACACACACCCCTAAAGATAATACAGGTGCATAGATGGTACACCCACCTGGCCTAGGCACCACGCCCTGCCTGGCACGTGCCCGCAGCCTTGCCAACACATCTGGCTCCCTCTGGCGGAGGTCACTGTACCAGTGCCGGCACTGCTCAGCAGACCGGCACCATCCAGTGACCCCACCAGGTCAGTGGCCACTTGATGCCACACCTCCGTTCTTGCTATGGTGAGGGGCCTCACCATAGAGTGCCTCATAGTGGGGCTCTACTAAGGCCACCAGGTTGGCCACCTCCAGTTGGCTCCAACTCACAGCCCTCCTCCTAGCCATGGTAGCAGGTTTACAGCAGGCAGTATGGCTCCACTGCACCGTAACCCCGTGGAGATGTTGCGCAATGACCAACACAGGCTCCAATCGCGCTGTTCGAACAGCGCCGTCACTTCACATAGCGCTGTCACCAGACAGCGCAATAAGGCGATACATGGCGGCCGAACAGTGCCAGGGGCAAAGGGCATACACAAGGTCATGCGCAATGCGCGAAGGCTACGCTGGCGCCATCTGACATATAGGCAGCCTGCCGACACGACCAGCTGCGTACCAGTGCCACAGTGGACTATTGCGCAGTAGTGCCACAGCGCCATATAGAGCCCAGTGCTGTAGCACCACTGGCACAATGGTGGTCATGGCCTGAATTGCCGATTGCGCTCAGCAAGTCAGCAGTGCGACAGATGCATGCATAAGCTATCTGGGCATCGCCAATGCAGTGTACCACACAGGCACAGAACTGCGCCATTGGCTCAGCCGACTCTTCCGTATTTGCAAAGCGCAGATTCGCGATATTCAGCCGACACATACCATCATCTGATCAGCCATTCAAGGGCACATTAGCGCGATTTGCATTCATTAAAGTTGCTCCACTCTAATTTGCATGTGTTGCGCTATAAATGTGCGGCATTGGGCTGCGCTGGCCAGATTCGGTTACGCAGGTGAGAGGTGAGTCGCATGCTGTGTGATGTTCAGGACACTGCTCATGGGGAAATGCTGTAGACTGCACAGTGACAGGTGTCCACTTCCCCATACAGATCGCCATGACCGAGCAGAGCCAAGGTGAGGGTGAGGAGTGGGCGTAGGAGGGCCCAACTTCCTAGCAGCAGAGCGCAGGCCCTCTTCCAGGCCTACCTGGATGATGAGCCTATACTGAGTGGACGGAGGGCACCCCTCGGTCCGATGTGGCTGCATGGGAGGGGTAGCTCGGGCGTTAACCTGCGAGCACCAGCGCTCCATGCAGGAATGCAAGAAAAAGATGGGGACAGACCGCAGGAGGTTGAAGAGAAGGTGGCAGCCTTCAGGCGGCGGCGTGCTGGCACTGGCGGGGGCCCACCAGTGGTGTTGGAGCTGACCCCAACTGAGGAAACACTGGTCGCAGCCATGCAGCCGAGTGCCATTGAGGGCATACCAGGCGGAGGATTCCAGACAGGTGGAAGCCCATCACTGCGATATGACATGGTGTTGGTGTTTGGGGGCGGTTGTTCACAGGCACTCACATGTACTCTCTTTCTGTTACAGATCCTGTTCGTCTTCAGGAGGCGGTGGTGGTGGGTCCAGACAGTGATGCTGACCTGCTGGACATGGAGGAGGACCATCCACCTCCACCACCAGCCAGCAGGCACTGGAGCAGCATGCACACTGGCCGACAACTCTGGTGTCAGTGATACGGGTTCGGTGGTGCACAGCCTGTGTCTCAGCAGTCTGGCATGCAAGCATGCCAGCACGCTGTGACCGCCAGCAACGTACCTACCATTGATGATAGAAGGCCTGCAATGGCCAGTGATGGTTCTGTGTCCATGGCGGACACCACGGCGAGGCCAGCACATGCCCCTGGGCCTTTCTGGTTCAAACATGTACCGGCATGCTGGCACAGTCCCAGGCTGTGCCTGTCAGCACCGGTGGGGCAGCACCGTGGCTGTGCAGGTGTCTGGCACTGTTGCCAGCACAGCAGTGGTACAGGTGGACCTGGGGGCACAGTGGTTGGAGGGCAGCAGCAGCAGTCCACACCAGGTCTGGGGTACAGTGTCAAGCAGTGGCACATGTCCGCCGCCCTTTGAGCCGCCATTCCTGGTCCTGGCGGACAGCGCCACCCCTCAAGGGTGTTGTGCATCAGGACCGTCCACACCCTGGGGTCAGGATGCCATTGGAGCACAGTACCCATTGGGCACACACCACCTGCTGCAGGAATCAGTACAGCTGCAGGGGTGGGTTGCAAGGTCCGTGGAGGCACTGTCTGTGTCCGTGGAGTGGCACAGCAGAGGGGTGTGCTCGGGACTGAGCCGAGCTGGTCTGTATGCGGACCGGATGTGACCGCCGCCAGTGGCAGGCTGACCCAGGCAGTGGTCTCTGTCATGGGCGCATTGGGCACACAGTCAGATGCCCTGTACTGCACACCCACACAGTGCACTCTCCACTCCCATTCCGGCATCGTGGCGACACCAGGCCTGTCGATGCGGGTTCTGCTTGGGCATCCGAGCACCCTGGTGCAGGTTTGTTCAGCATGCTGCAGACCCCTCTGCGGAGCAAGGTCGCGTTCACGCAGTGGGACCCCTGGTGGTGCAACAGTGCCACCCCATGTGGCCCTGCTCAGCCTGCCCGTGCTGTTGGGTCACGGCGGGGCTGCACGCATCCGTGGGACAGTGTTACATGACTGAGCTGTCTCCCAGTGCAGGCCCTGTCTGGTGCTGCCATGTGTGCAATGTGTGTCATGGTGGGCAGTGCACTGCTGGGTGCTCTTCTCTGCGCGCCAACCACACGGACAACCTGCACACCCTCCCAACTGCTGTCCACAGGTGTGTGCATGATGATGCCTGCATTGCACTGTACACCAAGGTGCAAAGGTGCCCAGCATCTGACACGTACTTGGACGATGCGGGTGGTAGAGTGGTCGGTGGTGCTGTGTGTTTGCAATTTCGGTTTGCAGTGCTGTACATCTGCCCATATCGCTCTGCACTGGTGTGTGTGTCCATATGTGTGCTCACCCTCCCGATGGTGTGTCTGTATGCCTGGACCGTCCCACTCCCCTGACTGTCATGCACCCCTAGTGTGTTCCCCTGTGTGCCTGTGGTTTGCGCATGGAAAGTGTTGGTTGCACATGTCCCTTGACTTACCTGTGTTGTGCGTAGTGCTCCTCTGTGATGGTGTCCGGTGCAGCTGGGCCTGCGGATCAGTCGGGGGTCCCTCCATCCTATGGGGGCTGCTCATCACCATCATCAGCTGCGCCACTGGCGTCCCCATCGCTGTCCCCCTGTTTGACCTGTATGGCTATCCCATGGTCTTTGGCCATGTTGTGCAGGATGCAACAGGCCAGGAATATCCACAGGCCTTTTGGGGACTGTACTGAGAGCACTGCCAGAGGTGTCTAGGCATCGGGCGTGCCTTGAGCATCCCAAACACCCGCTCTATGATGTTGCGTGTTGCAGCATGTGCCTCATTATAGCATAGCTGCGCTGGGGTCATGGGGCACTGGTATGGTGTTAGCAGCCAGGGACGGAGTGGGTATCCCATGTCACCTGTGTGGAGATAGTGGAGATCAGTGTCATGTTCAGGTCCATATTGGCCATCTCTCTGTGTGCCACTACCATGGCACCTGTGGCATTCCACCCTTGGCCTGAGTTTGCATTCCATACATGTGTACTCACCCACTAGATGTCCTGTGGGGATGTCCCCACTCTCGAATCGATGGCACAGTGCAGACTGATGCCATATGAAGGCATCATGTGCTCCGCCGGGTGTGTGGCACAGACATTGATTATCGCCCAGTGGCGTCACACACCACCTGGCAGTTGACACTGGGAATCCTTTCTGTTCCAATATGCCCGGCCACGGGGCCAGGTGGCGTCAGAATGACCACATGGGTGTAGTCTATGGCCCTAGCACGCCAGGCATACGTCTACCCTGTGGAACTCCTGCATGTTTGCTGTACGCTCTGCCACGGTGCTGGGGAAATGGATGTACTCCCGGCATGTGGCAGCAGTGCGCTGAGGAGTGGGTGAGGATGCATGACGTGGCCGACTGTGTGATGCCTGTGGTATCCCCTGTTGGCCTCTGGAAGGTGCCCGTGGTGAGCGAGCACAAGCAGGCTGTCACCTTGGTCTCCACCGACAGGCGTGACTCCGTTGTGAGGGTGCCTGCATCACATCACTGCACAGCTCACAGAGCCCGTCTCAGTATTGCCCTGTTCAGGTGGTACAGGCCCATGATCTCTATATCTGTGTACATCTCAAAGCTGATGCGGGCACGGTGCCACCTGTCAGGGCATACCGCCGATGGGCCTTCCATGGCCATGTCCCCTGCAGCATGCATTATCACCCCTCATTCACAGCTTCCATGTGGAAACTGCCTGTCCATCTCCCTGGCTTCGACCCCCTGGCTGGTGTTGCTGTGTTACCCCACTGTCCTGACTGCCACTTCCACTGCACGGGCACCCCCACAGGCCTCTACAGACTATGGGCCACACTTTCCCTGCCTGCCCTTTGCTGCCTGTCTGTCTGTCTCTGTCTCTGCTCTCTCTCCCCACTTGGCACCCTGGTGAGGTTCTTGCGCGCTTCCTTGAGCCTTTTATTTTGGCTCATTTCGCTAGTGAGCAGTTTCTGGCTGTGCAGCTATTTGTGCATCGCGCAAGTCATTGAATATAGCATTGTGCTCTTTTATGCCATGGATCCACCCCTTCGGTTTTACATACCCTTCATTTTCATTGCACTATTGCTCAGCATGTTTTCGATTAGTGTAACTGCCTCTTTCTGAATATCGCAGAATGGCGCAGTTTAGGACTTGCTCATGCAACCCTGTTTTGCAGAGAAGCGCAACCTGCTTTGAATATCTGGGCCAAGACCTTTAGGATGCAAGGGACTTTCAATAATATTTGTCCTTTCTTGACTCAAAAGAGGTAAATAAAACAAAAAACATGTATAGCCTCTTTGATACAGATCTGAATGAGTATTGGGATAACCATAATTTACTTCAGATAGAGACTGAACACACAGCAGCTCTGTTTTCAAATTCCACAGAAACTGCTCCCACAAAGTCTCTGTTTCTTACCTCCTGTATCCCCCACGGCCTGTCCAGAGCATGTTTTAGCTTCTTTGACAGCAGATATCTTGCCACAAGAAATAGAAATTGCAATCAAGTCCCTATCTAATAAAACTGTTCCTGGCAAAATGGTCTCACTCCAGAATTACATAAAAATTAGGACCACTACCAGCAGATGAATTGGCTGCTGCCTTTTCTACTCATCCTAAGATCAGATTCTGTCCCTCTATAAATGGCGAAGGCTCTTTAATATATATATATATATATATATATATATAAAATGGTGACAGAAGACATGTATCTAATTGAGGCCCATAAGCCTTCTAAATGTAGATTTAAAAATTTTAACAAAATTCTACACTCTAGATTGGTGAAAGCAACTATATCTGATCTCTCCTGCCCAACTGTGCTCTATTCCTAGAGAAAGGTGACTGAACAACTGATCACATTAAGAGAAATAATAGAACAAGATAACCAGTCTGGGCTGGAGGGTTTTATACTCTCGGACGAAAAGCAAGCCTTTGATTTTATCAGACATGACTTTCTTTGGCAGGTTCTGACACATTATAAAATCCACCAGACTTTATCTCCTGGTTGAAATGTCTTTACAGAACTGCTACGGTCACACCTCAGGTGAATGGGTGAAATGGCCCAATGCTACCAGTACAGAAAGGGGTGTGGCAGGGATGTCCCCTCAGTCCCCTACTATATGTCTTTGGCATAGACCCCTTTTAAGATTACTAAACTCCTCCTTAATCTACAGCATAGAAAAATAAATGATTATACTGTACCATATACTGCAATGGCATATGCAGATAACCTATACAGTGGTTTAAGGCTCTGAGCTGCAAATCTGGTGACATCCAGCAGACCAGACCTAGGTTTGAATCCTACAGCTTCCACTTACATACTGTGTGACCCTGGGCAAGTCACTTAACTTCCCTGTGCTCCCAGGTGCACCTGTAAAACGTTCAGCTTAGTGTGCTACTCCTGGTTAAACAACTATGCATCTTAGTTAATGATGAAGCCTCAGAAAAACAGGCAATAAAAATTTCTTTGGATTTTGGTAGCTACACAGGAACATCTTTAAATATCAAAATGACAAGGTAGACACCTTGGTAGGCCTGTCCCTCAGATTACAAATATAGAAGGTATCTGAATTCAGATGTTTGCTATTACTATCTTAAGTATAAAATACAGAGATGACCCTCTGGACATTTTGAACTGTGAGGCAAAATTACAGATAGGTCATTCACTTGTGCAACAATGGAATGAATGGCAAATGACCAAAGAAAACAAATCTATTTAATAAAACTTTCTTGATCCCTGTATTCCTCTCCATTAGTTATATTTCCCTCCTCCTAAATCTCTAGAAGCCCCTTGTATAGCTTATTTTTCAGGTTGTCTGGGGAGCAGATCAAATCCCATTAGGAGGAATGTTTTATATCTCCCTCAAAAACAAGGTGGTCTAAATATGACAAACCCAATAGTTTTCTTCTATTGTATTTTCTATACTGCAACATTAAACCCCTACTGTCACCCAATACCCAAGTGTGGACCCCAGTCATGCATACTGTTTGCTACCTTAGTTATTACCATGGACAGGGAACACCATGAAATTATTTGCACTTCACAACGGACCTCAGGATACCTAAGAAGTTTTGTAAAGTTAAAATTATGGCAGATCAGCCACCAGATGGTTCTTACTACTGTTAGCAAGTTAGTGTATAAACATGTCTTAGCATCCAGTTTTCAAGTCAATGTTGTTTTTCAAAATGTCCGGCACCTGTATTGTGTTCTTTAAAACATCTTACAAAATAAGCGCATCCCAGAAAAAATGAAAGATTTTCACTGGCTTTGTTGCCATGAATGGCTAAACATGAAAGCCAATCAAAAACACAATCAACCAGCTGACGGAATTGTTCTAGGCCTGGATGCATACTCCAACTAGAAACAATGGAATACCTGTTTTTTACTTGTAGTCATATCTCTGGGTTTTGGAGTTTCTGATACAAAATGTCAAACCCCATGTTTCACTAACAATTAATTACCACATTCTAATATACGGGGACTTAGATACATAACGGTCTCAATGGGATCAATCAACTTACATTTAGTGCTAGTAACTATCAAATGGTACATATGGAACCCCATATGTCTGTATACCTTACAACAAAAGACAGATCACATCTTGAACTAGTACAAAAAATCACACATGAGCTTTGAGTTCTTTATTTTCAAGGAACAAAAAAAGGTTAAGTGATTCACTGAGAAATGTTTGGCAAAATCTGCCATGGGTCATGGACTATGATGTCCCAATTACTTGAAAAAGAAGAAACTCTTCTAATGTACATATTAAGGTTATAAATTGCTTTTCTTCCAGTCTGAATAGGACAAACTCTGGTCCATTCCATTACTTTCTTTTGCATTTGTGAAGTTAACAAATATGTAAATGTTTTCTTTTTCACCTTTTGACTATGCACCTTTTCTCAATAAAATAATAAATTCCCTAATCTCCAGCAGGGGAATCCATGGCCGTCTTTCTGAGATGGCCACTTGATGAATCCAGCAGAGAGGATGGATGTGGAGGAGACAGGGGAGCAGGCCTCCTCCACTAATCTCTCAACTCAAGAGGCCGTTGATGTCAGCTACGGCTGCAAAGATTTCTCAGATGTGGACATTGCCAATGAGTTGTTTTTGTCCTCGGAAGAACTGTGAAGGAAATCTCCACCATTGTATTGAGCGTGCAAGAAACACAACAAAAAGCAAGTACTGGTGCCATAGATATGAAGTTGGGGATCTTTCACCTAACAGTGATAAATAACAGCAGTTAAGATTAGAAAAGAATGATGCCAGAAAGCGAAAATCCTGGATAAAGAATTGTTTTACTTACTGTCACAGACAGCTCCTACCATTCAACAACTCCAGCTGTCAGCATGAGCCAGAGACCTGCTGACGTAGTATCATCAAAAGCATACCATGGCTCAGGCCGCTCTAGTCTTGTCATCAGATCAATTGACACAATGTTTGTCTGGGAGAGCTTCACAAGTGGCTGGCAATGAGAATGATAATATTAACATGTGTCAAGAGCTGCAAGCTCCTATCCCTGAAAAAAGAAATATAAAGCACCGTGGCGCGGCTTGGTGCTGGAAGCAGATTGTCACTGCTGGGCATATTCCTACAAAGGCTATGAACATAGAAACCACTCAAGTTGGGCAAGATATAGAGTTTACTTTTCCAACAAACAAAAACTTCTGTATGGAGCAAACAGGGCCAGCAACAACCTCCTGCATTTTGGATGGTGCAAAATCCCCATGGAACACTGACAATGGGAAGGGAACTGGTCTCTAATCCATGCTCTGAAGATGCTGGCTGGGTACAAGGATCGAATGGACAGTGGCTTCCTGATCTGATGGACAGTACATTTCAGAGATATTAGGCAGCTGTTTCAACCAAAGTGGCCACTGAATCTGTACAGACCTCCACGAACCCTGGGGTAATGTATCTGACTCTAGTACTACTTCTGTTACAGCTGTTGGTCTTGATAAAATCCTACTGTTGCTTTGAATATTGGGGCTAATATCACAGTACAGAGTTAGGGCCTAGTGTTGCTGTAGATCAAGTAGCAGATAAATTTTTAGAGTATAGGCCCCATGGATGAGGCTTTACAGGAGGGTGAAAACCAGTCTAAGTTAAAACCTATGTTTATATTATCTGATTTATTTCAGAACAAAGGGAAGCCTGCACACAGGAGAAATTATATGCGGCTACTTTATAAAGGGGTTTAGAATCTCCACCACATAGGTTAAATATAGCCAGGATACTTTTAAAAGAGGCTATGAAATTTTTTTGTCAGAAATCTTTGCTTTGATTAGCATTGGACCTCCAGTTATGACATAAGTTTTAAAAATGTGTCAAGTTTAGACAGATTATGGGCCCAATATCAGGTTCAAAGAATGATCCTTTCTGGATACTTTTAGGTCATCCCCTAACAAAGCTCTTAGTGAAAAACATCACAGTTATGTTTAAAAATGAAAGTGTCAACGTGTAAGATATTTTGTTTTGACTATGGCAACATAGTGAAGTTTTCAGGAAACACACCCCTACCTTAGATAGAGAGCAGATATGGCGCAGTGGGTGGAGGGTCAAAGTAAACCAATACACCACAAATTCTGGCCTGTACATTTCCGAGCTTCTTTTTCTTGGTAGAGATCAAGGGTCTTTGTTTTACATAGGCCAGCCATGCTCATGTTTAAGTGTGGCTCATGCACACATATCAGCTCTGCTTGTGACACCACATGGTGTAGTCACTGTCTGGAATATAGATATCTTGGTGCAAGCTACCTAAACTTATTTAAGTGCAATTTATGCGAGCACACTGGCCATGCCTATGGGTGGTGTTCCTGAGCATCGCACAACAGGGAGGACTGTCCATCCCATGAAGGACTGATCAATATAGCATAGCAGTTACAGGTTAAAAAGTAGCCTAACAACATCTTCATGCTGATTACTGGGCTCCAGACACAGCAACCCTTAGATAACGTAGGCTTGCAAGAATCAGACAGGTGGGAGAACATAGAGGTTGATGTATCCTCAGAAAAAGAGATGGCAGAGGTACAAAGGGCCACACCTGTACATAATGATGTAGTACCTGATACCCAAGGGTTATGCCTCCCCACACCTAAGAAACCTTTTACACTAGTAGCACAAAAAACAATGTTCCAGGATAGGAAAGCCATTAAGAAACAGAGTGGGAAGTTGGAGCAAAACACAGTATGGGGACATCATCCTGGAAATCAGGTCATTCTTATGCAGCACTCAGAGCAGTCAGGACTGAAGGGGTTTCAGGGAAGAAGAGAATGACACCTCCTTCATAGCCTCCACTACTGACACAGAAGAAGGGGAGATGACTTAATTGCTAAAAGGACACAACAGAGGAAACTCTCCAGAACTCTGTAAATGGAATCTTTATGATGACTTATTGAGGTTTTCCTTTTTTCTTTTCCTGATGCATAGTCTCTCCTTTATAACATTGAACGTAAACAGCATAAAGAGTGAAAGAAAAGGGTGGGATACTCTTCACTAAGGAGATCAGCAGAGACATAGTTTGCATACAGGACACATGCATTTAAACTCACTCTGAACTGCAACAGGCATCAAAACTCAAGACCTTAGGCCCCACTTATTAGTCGGTTGGAGAAGAGACCTGTGATAGGGTTGCATTCTCATGGCAAATCCCTCACTTCAAGTCATCAGATTAGTGGACATCCACCCAGGTAGGGAATTAATGCTGGATATCTCTTACAATACAGAAAGGTTTCAAATTATTGCAACATATGCCCCTCAGACTAAAGCAGGCAGAGTTGTGCTATATAGGGAAATCCAGCCCTACCTGCATTCATCTTGTCTCATTATTTGGCTGTGTGATTTCAATTGTGGGCTTTGCCAATCTTATAGAGGACTGCAGACCTCCAAGCTCTTTTGTGATTCCACTGCTCTGCAGCAAATTATTTCCACTGCAGGCTTAAAAGATGCATGCTGTAGTTGTCACCCCACAGGTGGGTTCACTTATTTCAAGGTAAATTAAAAATACAAATGGATTTTATCTTTGTATCCTCAATATTGAATATTATAGATATTAAAACACAGGCTAGCAAAGTTTCTGACCATGCAGCCATCACAATGAAGGTTTCATGGCAGAATGCCCTAGGTGCAAAAAGAGCTCTTGGAGGCTTAACAAATCTCTTACAAGATCCAGTAGCACTGCATGTGGAAATAAGATTAGTAGGCTAGACTTTCAGTTGTGAAATGCTATGAAGACATTACAGAATGATGGGAAGACATGAAAAATCATGGAGCACATTATTTCAGAGATGGGCACAGTATGTAACTAATGAAGAATATTACAGTTATCTTAAACCTATGACATCAGTTACAACATCTAATTTCACAATCAGAGGTAACAAACTTTGATTATGCTCCCCAGATACACAATATTAAGGTAAAAATGGCAGAATTTCAATATAATTGAGCTAAATCATGAGTAAGTACAGAAAGGATCGCGACAATTATCAGAGCACAGAAATTAGCATTGATGGCTCCCATAACTGATACAAGTAGAGAATATAATAAACTCCTTCCTTCTGATAAAGCCCCCATCCCTGATGGGTTTCTCCCAGTTTCTATAAATCTTTTCATAAACAATTGACTCTCTGGTTAGGTCGGCTGTTTAAGTGGTTCCAAGATGGGAAGGAAATGGATGACTGCTTCCTGGATGCACTAATCATTGTTTACACAAATCAGGGCAGGACCCAGAATGGGTAACTAATTATAGACCTATCTCGTTATTGAATTATGACATGAAAATCATTGCTAAATTATTAGCAAATAGATTGGCTGTGGTTATGCCCTCCATAATCCATCCAGATCAGGTAGGTTTTATGAGGGAAGAACTCCTCGGATCACTTGAGAAAACTGTCACACATTTTCTCCATACAGGGACTCTGATGTGCCAGCAGGCTGCTGTCCCTGGACATGGAGAAAGCTTTGACAGAGTGGACTGGGGTTTTCTATTTTCCACAATGGGGAAATTTGGGTTCCCAAAGGAATTCATTGGATGGATTTCCTCCTAAAGTCATCAGTTTGAGAACAAAAGAGTTCTTATACAGAGTCTTACATAACTCAGTGTAGTGGTACAAATCACCAAAAGGTGGCAATGCCATCTTACATATTATAATTACTTCAAGGACACAGATGTCCTGGCATCTCACAAGTAAGAAATACACAGAAAATACATGGCAGAATATATGTATTAGCAAGCAAAGTGTATTACAACAATATGCATTCATATCCAGACATCTACTCTTATACGGTAGATGCCCTTAGCCTATATGTTAGTATAACATACTGTATACTTGAGTGCTAGCTGTCTATGGTGTACCTCTGAGGGTACCAATTAGGGTGCAGGGACCTCATGTAACAATAAAACCCCAAAGCCCTATTTACTGTAATGGAGTTTTTTGGATAGGTTCTTTCTTCACTCGGGAACTACGTCAAGGCGTCCATTATCTCCACTTTTTCAGTATCTATTTGGAGCCTTTGCTCTTCAAACTCAAGTTCCCTTTGGTTCTAGGTATTCCCTTGCATGGCCTCGACCTCGAACTATCGGCATATGTGGATGACATTCTGCTCCATTCTACCAACCCCGCTGTTGCATTTGAGACCACCTTGCAAATTATTTCAGAATTCGCACCTATTCCAATTATAAAATCAACCTGGACAAGAGCATGGTCTTTCCCTAAATTATAGATTGCTAAGAGTGATATCTTGCATTTGGGGCTTCTATGGACTCCTAAATGCTTGAAATATCTGGGCAGTTGTCTTACTAAGTCCGATTCCCTCATGAGGAAACTAAATCTTGATGACACCCTGCACATTATACAACAAGATTTTGTTAGATGGTCATCCCGTCCTAGCTCTCTTTGGGGACCCATAAATATAGTTAAAATGAATATCCTGCCTAGGATATTCTATCCAATACATATGCTTAATGTCTGGCTACCCAATAAATGGTTCAGGAAAGCCCATTCCATCATGTCTTCCTTCATATGGGCTGCCAAGCCCCGAGAAAGAGCTTACCAGGAAGTGGCACCCAAGGCTAGAGGTGGCTTGAGACTGCCTCATATTGGGGGCTATTACTGGGCCAGTCAGGTCTCTAGGCATATGAGATGGATGTCTAGTGAAGAAACATTATCCCGACTGCCATATGTGCCACTGTTGTCAATGCTAGCGAGAAGAATGTTAGCGGCAGCACATTTATCTACATCTACGTTATTATATAGTACATTTAAAAATCTACGGCTAATATTTCCCACTCTCCGTAGGGGTTTCGATAAGATCCATGCTCAGTTTTGTGATTTTTAAAAAATATAAACACACTCGAGGCTGGAATCAGCCATTGGTGGATAACCGAATTTTAGGATAGGAGACAAAAAAAAAATTCCCAAACTTTGGATTCCCCAGCTCCAGAATGCAAAAATAAAGGTTTATTTGATCTGGAGGAAAAGTATCCCTGTTTCTGTTATTATCAACAAATACTCCCTAGGATAGTGACAGATGTTCAAGACATTTCAGATATCTCATCTCCTAAACCGGTTAAACAGACAATGGATCACAGAGGATAAGTTTTCAGACTTCTTTACCTCCTTGGTGGAAGTAGTGCATCTTCCCATGCGATAGCCCAGGTGTACAGCTCCTTTTGGACCTGACATCCACCAATCAGGAGGAGGCCCCAAATACTGGTTAGGGCGTCCCAGATCCTAACATTAATTGGAGTAGTATCTGGGAAGGAACCTACATTTACCTATCTCAAGACAGGTTGAGACTTACACAATTTCAATTTTCACAAAACTTGTACTGGGCGCCCTTAAACTTTTCAAGATTGGTAAGACTCCTACTCCGACTTGTAACAGATGCAAGCTACAAGAGGGCTCCATTAGTCATATTTTCTGGGACTGTCCCTCTGTTCAGGACCTCTGGATGGACATTCATGACAAAGCTGACCCACTGTTAGGTCTGGAGGATCTGTTCAAACTGGAGATTTGTCTCAGTGGGGATTACTCCAAGGTTAAGGTCAAAGTGTGTAGATATCATATGGTGATGATTGCTTTGACACTTAAGAAATTTGTTTTAAGGCATTGGATTGGCCTTAAAAGATTTCTTATATGGAATGGCTTCACGACCTTTTGTTTAATTTTCATGTGGAACAAATTAAGGTATCATCAATTCGTCCCTCTTCTAGATATAAAAGATATGGACTGGGATGCATGCTATTTATATGCTTCAAGTTGGAATTCAATTGGCCCAATGATATCCAGGGTTTATTTTGTCCCTACTGTAGTGGCTGAACATTACCTTTACCTTGTGTCAATCCAATGCCTTTCTCTGTGTGGTTCTTTGCTTTTCTTATGGCTTGGGGTTAATATGCATTTAAGCGGAGGTGGGGAGGTAGGGAGGGGTGTTGGGGATAGCATTGGGGCTGTAGGGGTGGGGGTAGATTGGATGGGGGTTAAGGGGTGGGATATGTCACTATTCTCCTGTTTCTGTTATCATGTCTGTATTTATAGTCTTGTCAATCTTGTATCAGTGTCATGTCTCTTTGTGCTGGAAAATAATAAAATATTAATTTCAAAAAAGAAAGGATCACTTGATCCTTTCAGAGAGTGTAAGGCTAGGTTGTAACACAGGGTAATCACAGAACCTATGGATAACATGGGCATACCGCTACAGACCCTCAGGTATATTACACAGGTTGAGCAGCATATTAATTCCTTATATGGGATTACAACTCAGACCCCAGAAGTCCAGGATTATTTAAAATCACTACATTTGCCACAAGTGATTGATCATGATGCACAACTTTTAATTAGGCCAGTTTCACCAGAAGAAATAGAAGTAGCCATACAGCAACTAAATAAAGACTCAGCACCTGGGTCAGACAGCCTAGGGGCAGGAATTTATAAAACTTTCCAGACAGAATTGGTTCCAGCCTTAGTTATTTTATATAACCTCATGCTATCTTCATCAAAGTATGCAGCTTCTATGAATGAAGCTGTGCTGTTATTACTACATAAAAGGGTCTAAAATCAGATACAGGGAATTGGCGCACTCTTAGCCTCCTTAATTTGGATCTCAAGATATTTAGTAAAATTTTGCTTGCCAGACTTCCTCTGGTTGCCTGTTACCTCATTTGCCCTGAACAGTCCTGTACTGTCCCTGGTAGGAAGAAACATGACAACCTCATGGTATTAGGAATTGTTGTTTTGGGGATAAAGGTACCCTGCAAGGAGTATATACTAGGAGTTAGACCAGGAAAAAGCCTTCGATAGGCTTTCCATGTATACCTCTGGCCACCTTGTTGATACTGTATATGGCATACCACCTCACTTTGTTAGATGGATACAAGCTATGTACAAAGATGCAACCATCATCCCTAATGTGAATGGATGGTATGAGATGCATATTCAGATACGTGGGGAGTTAGGCAGAGGTGTCCATTGAGCCCACTCTTATTTGTCTTTGGTAAAGACGTTTGCATAAGAAAACTCTTGATTGATAATGGGATACAGGGGCTTTCTGCTACAACTGGTGGTCCACAAATCAAGGCTTTAGCTTATGCGGATGACTTGATGTTAGCATTAACTCCTGGCTCAAGTGAAGTCCATTTGTTTGGTGTCTTACAAGATTTCTCTGACATGTCTGGGTGTTGAATTAATCTGACTAAAAGTAAAGGTATGACACTACGGTTACACCCATACCAGAGTCCTGTTGTTTTGCTGGTATAGCAATAACCTCTGAACCAATTAGAATTTTGGATATAGATTTTGGTCCTGGTAGAATGGCTGAGAGGAATTGGAAAGGTAGTCTTTCCGGAGCTGATAGGTTAGTGTCAAGCTGGAAAGGTCAACAGCTGTCTAAAAGGAAAAGAGTGGTGTTAATTAAAACTGTACTAATACCTATATTTTTATATCTTAGTTATGTTTATCCTCCACCTATTGAAGTAACCACTAAGTTGTATCATATGTTTTTCAGGCATTTTGGGGCTCTAGGCTTAACTCAATTAAAAGGAAGTTTACATATCGTATGATCTCAGAAGGTGGGGTTAACATGGTACACCCCATAGCTTTCTTCTTTAGTCTGTTTTTAAGTTATAACATAGCCACAGTCCTGAAGCCTGGTACAAAGATATGGAATCCACTAGTCAATAACTGGCTTCAACCCTGTCTTGGCCCATGGGGCCTAGATAAGCCTAGACTCTCACCTAAAGTGTCCCTGCTCCCCAATATGGGTTGAACTGTGTTACAAATGTGATCAGATGGAAAATATCTCCCCTATTGACCCAAACTTCTGACAAGAAAATTTTGTATAGGAAGATTTTGCAAATAAAATGTCAGGCTGATGTTTCATTTCCACTGTGTCCAGAGCCACAAATACAGAAAGTATTAAAACAGTTGACAAATCTTAGGATCCCACCTTTTGTGTGGGATTGTGTATGCCTGGGGAATTATGGAAGACTGAGTGTGAAGAAACAATAAACATAAACAAGTAAATGAACACTATTGCCCTAGAATCACATATCGCAAGGAGTTAGCATCTCAAAACATTTATTTGTATAATGTAGTTATACAACATTTTTAGCAACACTTGGCTACTAAATGGGAAGAACCATTATTCTCATCTTTGTTGTATCCATAGGTAGTAAATGGTCCATGGACAAGTTCTTGGGAAAATATCATGTGGATACTGTCTATGTTGTTTTTACAGTATTAATGTAAACTATTTGGCAATCCCGCTGTATATGGGTATTGCAGCAAAATATGTCTCCTATGTAGAAATGATTATTAATGTAAAAAAGCTTTGAACAAAATTTTGCAGATAGATATGGTACGTTTTACACCATATTAATTTTAGGGTTTATAATGGAACCTTATATAGCATAAGGTTTCTGTCTCTTTTCATTGTAGTTAATTGTGTATAAAGAATATGAATTAATTTTTTTAGTTTCTGTTTTGATTAGGATTGTATTTATTTGTAATGAAGTACAATGTTTTCAATAAAATTCCCTACTCTGACAGTAGGGGGAACTCATGGCAGTCTTTTCAAGATGGCCACTTAGGTGGAGCCAGGAGGAGAAGTAGGAGAGATAGCCTCCTCCTTGTTACTGTTTCATTAGAGGCTGCTGAGAACAACGTTGAGATGTCAGATTTTCCAGAAGAATTTTTGAAGCAGAAATGGAGCATTCCCAGTTGGACTTGACCATGTCTGAGAACATTGAGGTACAAGCTACTAATGTCAATATTCAGAAAGATGCAGATATATTTGAAAGAGAAGTTATTGGAGAAGATTAATGCTGAGAGTAATGTGTAAAAGAGAAGTGAAGATCTGCAGGCTGAGCTGTCAGCCCTGTGGTCCAAAGCTGGTGACTGTGCAGAATGTTGACTCACAGTTGGGAGATCAGCTGAGTTCCGACGCAGCAACATCAAAGAAAGCCACACAACTGAGTAATCCAGTGACAGAAACTAAGCAGAATTGTCAGATGGTTGGCAGCTTTAAACAACCTCAGGTTGTGTGTCTAAAACCATCCAGAAGCAAAGAAACAGATTTACAGAAAAAGGGAAGTCTAGCAAGTTTACACTCAGTCTGCAGTGGCTTTCTGAATCTGGAAAAAGACTTGCACCCTGCCGAGAGTTTGCCACAAGAAACTGTGATAAACAATACTAAAGCAATTCCTAGCATGTCGTCAGCTCTAAATGCTAACTCTGGGCCTGGAAATAGTAGTGAGAAAGAACAAATTTCTTTACCTGTTCCCCAGAGCCCAGTTAGGATCTACGACTATACAGCGACAAAAATTTTGTTGACCAACGGTACAGCAAAACCTTTATGTGGACTGCATTTGTGGTCATCATAAAGCTAGTCATTACCTACCATGTTTTCCTTGGGAGGCTTAGCCCTGAACACAAGTGGTGCTGCACCCCCACCCCTAATTAATATAATCAACTGTGAGTCAGAGCTGTTTAGGGAGGGTGAAAGACCCCCAGAAAGCATTACAGAGGTCCAGCGCCAACACTACAGTGACCTGGCACTATTGTTGCTGTAATGTTAGTCACCGTCGACATGTCACTATAATAATAAATAATAATAATACTTTATTTATTATGCGCCTTTCAAATATCAAGGCGCAATACAATAAGATAAAATACAGAAATCAACATTATAAAACCAGACAAAAACAGATCAATGAACAATAAAACCATAAGCTTTTTCCCACAGGAAGGATTTCAAAGCCTGTTTAAAACTCCCCACAGTGGTGCAATCCCTAATTCGACAGGGTAGAGAATTCCAAAGGGAAGGGCTGCAAATATAAAAGCATGGGCCCCAGCAGATTTTAAAATCACCCTTGGAATCTCTAGCAACCCCTCATCGCTGAGCGGAGTGATCTCACAGGTTGGTAAGGAATCAGGAGTTCTTTCAGGTAATCAGGGCCCAGATCATGCAGGGCTTTAAAAGTCAGTAATCCGACTTTGAAGGTGATCCGCCACTGAACTGGCAGCCAGTGCAGTTCCCGCAGCACCGTGTAATATGGGAAGATCTAGGCGTACCCATCAACACACGAGCTGCGAATTCTGCACCAGCTGCAAGCAGCAGATATCAACCCCGGAAGCCCAAAGTAAAGCGAGTTGCAGTAGTCTAGGCGAGGTCACAAAGGCATGGATTAAGGTTGGCAGATCACCGGATGGAACAAGGTGCTTGATCCTAGCGAT
Source organism: Neoceratodus forsteri (assembly GCA_016271365.2). Taxonomy (NCBI): domain Eukaryota; kingdom Metazoa; phylum Chordata; order Ceratodontiformes; family Ceratodontidae; genus Neoceratodus; species Neoceratodus forsteri. The sequence goes on along the minus strand of CM057451.1, from coordinate 838,727,913 downwards.
GTTTCATAGATGGTAGAAAGATGACTTAACCACTGCTGACACCTGGGACTGAAGAGTCAGCCCCACATCCAATATCACTCCCAGGTCTCACACCCATTCAGAGACCTGTAGCTCAACATCCCAAAAACAGTCCAGATGGGGAGCCAGTCCCAGGTCCCCCTATCCGTGATCCAGATCCAATACCAACACCTCTGTCTTCCCAGAGTTCAACTTCAGCCAGCTGGACCTCATCCAGTCCTGGATTTCATTGAGGCAGCTGTTAAATACTGAGATAGCTCCTTCCTGGTTGGGTGCAAAGGACAGGTATAGCTGGGTATCATCTGCATAACAAAAACCTCAGCCCATACCATCTCACAATGTCTCCGAGGGAAGCTTGTATACCTCAAACAACATGGCGACAATATAGAGCCCTGAGGAACCCACAAGATAGAGAGTGGGATCAGAGGAAAAAACCCTGAAACCACCCTCTGAGTTCTTCCAGTGAGGTATGAAGTGAACCATCTGAGAACAATCCCAGAAAGCCCACAAATACATCTCAGGTGCTCTAGTAGGACCCCATGGTCAACAGTGTCAAATGCTGGTGATAGATCTAATAGTACCAAAATGTACCGTTTTCTCTGGTCTCCCACCATCAGGAGATCATTGAGCATCCGAACCAGTGCGGTCTTGGTACTGTGCCTCTTTTGAAAACCTTATTGGAGAGGTTTGTAGATGCTATGGATGGTCAAGTGGTTCTCCAACTGGGCTGCCACTACTTTCTCGATCACCTTCCCCACAAAGGGAGGTTCGAGATAAACCTGTAGTTAGCAAGACAGTTTGGGTCCAAAAGCTTTCTTCAACAAAGGGCATCACCACTGCCTCTTTCAAGGAACAGGGATATTCATCTGTGCTAGAACCAGGAGAATGGACTCCCACACCCCAAAAGTAGGGAAGTAGGGCCTGGATCTAAACTACAGCAGGTAGGGAGCAACCCTTGGACAATCTGCATAACATCCACGATTTCCAGGCTGTCAAGTACTCAGAAAAAGAAGGGGTGGTGACCAAGTCCTGACCAATAGAAACCCACATAGAATGTGTCAAATGGATCTCTGACCTAATGTCAGCCACCTTATCAACAAAGAACCAAGCAAGCTCATCACACTGTAATTGTGAAATCACTCTACAGAGCTGTAGACAGGTTGGGTTGCACAATCTGTCCACAGTTCTGAACAGCTGAGCTGGTCAGTTCTGAGCAGTAGAAATTTCCGGACAGGAACTCTGCCTTCTTCTGAGAAATTTCTGACTGATAGAATTGATAGTGTTCTAACAGTCTAAGGTGGCCGCATACAGGCAGATTTCTGCCAACAACGTTCTAACCTGCGTCCAAGTTGCCACAACTCCTCAATGCCCCATAAACCATGGAGCCCGAGGTCAAAGGGAGAGAGGACGCACACAAACTGGAGCAATAGAATCCAGGGCAAAGGTGATGGCATTATTATGGGCCACAACCAATGCCTCTGGATCACTACAATGCACAGGGAATTGTGATAGGTCAAGGACCGCAGCAAGGCCATTGGAAGAAATATTCTGCAAAGGGCGGTACTTGACTGTATATGGCCCAGTTACACCTAGGAGACCTTCTGAAAGTGGTACAGGCAATTGGTCACTTACCTGGGCCCTGGAAAACACAGGTTGGATCCAAGGAGCAAATGGAAAGTGGATACCAGATCCAAGCGACTTGGATGTGCAAAGGTACCTTCACCTAAAAATTCAGAAAATTAGGCTGTTAAGTTATCTAATGTTGACCCTGTTGCATATGTAATAATGAATATGGGCCCCAATGAAAGTGACCAAATGAGCTCTGTTGTGCACAACACCACTCCACAGAGAACTTCTTCTTTAGATACTGACTCTAATGTAAACAGAATGGGTCAGCCTGAAGTAGATCTGCAAGATCCGTCAAGAAGATCTTGCTAAATCCTATGTGTAGACTTACTGATTTATTTCATAACAAGGGAATCGCTCCCCATAGGAATGTGGTCAGGTTAATCTATAAAGGAGAGTTGGAAAATCCCCAGACAGGGTATATGTTGCAAAACAGTTGCTAAAAGGTTCTATGAAGTTCTTTTCCTCAGAAATCTTTGCATTAATACACTTGGGTAACTCAAACTATGATGTTAGTTTTAAAACAGTTTCAGGATTAGACAGATTTTGTCTCAGTTTCAATTGGTTAAGAATAACCCTGTGTGGATACCCTATATGGCTGGCCCCTCACTAAACCAGTTGCAAAGAACATCACGGTTGTGTTCCACAATGAAGGGTGAATGTTGAGGACATACTGCTTTGGCTCTGACAAAGATGTGAAATACTGGATATACCCTCCCCATTCTAGACAGTGAACAAATCTGGAATGGGGATAGAAAATCAAGGTTAAACTGTTCTCCACTAACAATGAGCCAGTACATTTGTCCAGCAGCTTTTCTTGGGAAAAGATAGGGGTTCTCTTTACAAAGGGCAACCCAAATCTTGCTTTAAATGTAGTTCACAAACACGGTTCCACCACAGGAACACACACGTTAGGGCTCACCTGGTCATCAGGGTGCCAAGTCCAGATTTTGTCATCCTGTCTTTTTAGGGGGCTTCACCCTCTGTGCCCACGTGCCCCTTTCCAATTATTCTAACTACAGGGAGGTTGGGCCTCGGGGAAGGGACAGTAAATTTCCCTTTGTGGCGCCTAATGATTTGGGCGTGTTTTGACAGGCACATTAATGGCCGGAAGGGCACAAACACATCTTAGTTCTGCCAGTGATACCCCTAGATGTAACCATTGTCTTGACTATGGCTACACCTCTGCAAAATGTTTAAATCTTTTAAATGTAATATATATGAAAAAATGGTTTTGGGTATGGGAAGTGTCCGTGGGCTTCACATAACAGGGAAAACTGTCCTTCACACGAAGGTTTAACTAATAGAGCCCAACAGTTGCAAGCCCAGAAAATGGATACACAAGACTCAAATGCCCTCAGGAAGTGGATGACACTTCTGCCATTCAGGCAGGAACTAGAACACAGGCAGATACCTGCGGAACTCCTCTGGTGCAAAATGAGGCCCTCAAACCTCTGAAGCCACATTACAGCAGGGCCAAAACTCTGAGGCCATGTGTATGGCTCAAGAAGACAATGATGCTGTGGAAATGCTCCCTCCCTCGAGCCAGTCACAGACCTTTAAGAAAGTGGTTGCAAAAAGAGGAACAGGTTAGGCAAATCTCTTCCTCTAAGGCACAAAAAAAAGGAGGTTAAAGGCCAGAAGACATGGAAAGCTGGAAATAAATATGCAATGCTAGCCCCAGACAAACAAGGAGAAGAGTCGGGGGAGGAATCAGATACCTCCTTGATAGCCTCCACGACAACTGACATTACATCTGACATAGAGGAAGGGAGAGAAGAACACATATCCTGATGGACTAGGTGTAGGAAATGTTCCAAAAACCCTGATTGTGTGGTAAAATGCCATTTCATAAATCAGGATACAAATGGGCTCCCTCACTGCGACAACCATTAATGTTATCAGCATTAAGAGTCACAGAAGAATGTTTAAAACACTGACTTTGTTACAGGAAGGTCAGAGTGATATTTATTGTATTCAAGATATCAGCTTAAAACTCACTTTGAGCAACAGCAGGCCTCCAAAATATGGTCCAAGGGTGCAACCTTCTTGTCCATTGAGATGACCTATGCGATGGAATAGATATTTTATTCACTAACCCCAAATTGAAGGTATCAAGATTGGTGGACATTCAGCCTGGCAGGGCACTGCTTTTAGACATTTGCTAGCAGAATGAACGTTTTAGGTTAATTTCAAATTATGCCCATCAAACCAAGGCCCAAAGGGTATCTCTATTTAAAGATGTCCAGCCTTACTTACATGCATACCGGTTAGATATCTGGGCAGGATATTTTAATTGTGGGATGACTAGGACTGACAGAGGCAAAGACAGATGAACTATTTTGTTTGTTTTGTTTTGTTTAAAATTTATTTTATACAGGATACAGATTGGTTAGGTGTGGCCGCCATTTGCAACAATGTCCTTTGTTCTAAAAATACACACACACACATATAATTACATCATTACTAAACATACAAACAAATAATCACAACTGACTTTACAATTTATATCCATTAAGATTATTTATAACACTTACAAGACAATGTTAAATGTTTTTTCAACATAGTCTTAAAAGTAGAAAATTTGTCAAAGAACTTAGTTCTTGCGGTAATTCATTCTAATGATTTGCTAGGCAGTTCTGTAGTGTGGAGTCATCTAATCTATTCTGTGATCTTACCATTGGTATTTTGGATCTCTTTAGTGTAATTTTTCTTTTGCTAGGAGGATCAACAATAATATGAGCAGCTAATGGATGTTGTCTATTTACATGAATCAACTTATAACACCAAATTAACCATAAGTAATTTCTTTTGTCTCTGGATGCAGCCAATTTAAATCTTTATAAATATCACAGTGATGAGAATCATAGGCTTTTTGGTTATAAATTTACCTAATCTGTAATAGGTTTGATTTATTTTACTTAATGATTTCTTAGTCAAATTCATGTAAAGGAGTGCTCCATATTCTAATACTGGAATCAACAGTTGTCCCACCACTCTTTTCCTTACATCTGGTTCCAGACACCGGATACCCTTCTCAAAGCCCCTAACCTCTGATTAACTCTCTTAACTTGTTGATTAATATGGTCAGTGTAAATCAGCCTTTGATCAACTAGGACTCCTAAACATTTGTAATTTGTAACATTTTTATAAGAGTTCCATCCACTAAATTAAATCATAGTTCAAGATCCTACAGAAAATAACATACTTTGAGTTTTTAGTTGTTTAATAAAAGACCTGAGGCCCTAAACCAATTCTCCATGTTCTCAAGTTCCTGCTGAAGTTTATGTTCTAATGAAATATGGCTATGCACCGACGCAATAAAATAGTGTCATCAGCATATAGTCTAAATTCACTGTGTTTTATAACTGAGGGTAAACTATTAACATAGATATTAAACATCAAAGGTCTGATAACCAAACCCTGTGGTATTCCTCTGTTTACTTCAATCAGTTCTGAATCAGTAAATCCAACTGAAACATGCTGCTTTCTATTTGAAAGATACGATTTAAACCAGTACAAAGAGTGTTCATGTATCCCTATATCGATCAATCTCTCCAACATGCCTTGATGTTCTACCAAATCAAACGCCTTACTCAGGTCCATGAACAGCGCCCACCGTTCATACCCTGGTTCAAAAAGTTGATGGCAGGTCATAAAAATCATCTAGGATGGTGTCCGTGGACCTACCCTCTCTAAATCCATGTTGGTATTCTGTGAGTAACTTATACTTTTCTACATAGTTGTAAAACTGACTATGGACTTGTTTTTCAAGTATCTTTAACAATATGGGTAATAAGGCTATTGGCCTATAGTTAGAGGGAGTGGTAGTACCCCACCTTTATAAATTGTGATTATTTTCCCACTTTCCATATTTCTGGGACTATTGATTCACACAAACTCCAATTATAAAAGAAGTTACCATAGGAGCCAAAATATCTGCAGCAATTTTAAAAAGTATCCTGCTATTCCATCCTTCCACCTGCTTTTGATACATCTGTTTACGTAATTCCTTTCTACATCCTTTCTTTTACTCTCACAAATCTAAACCCCAAGCTTTTATCTCTATTTCATCCTATTTTAGTCTCATGTTCCTTTTTACTAACTGTGGTATATAGATATCAGACGTTCTTAATTGTGTCTTGGATAAGTTCAAATCTGGAAGTTCTGAAAATAAAGATTTAGCAACTTACCTACTTCTACAGGCTCTTCCACTAAGTTTTTATCATTAATTATTTTATTTGGTTTTCTGATCTAACAGGATTTTGTAACTTTTACACATCTCCAAAATTTTTGGGTTAATTTGCTGCACTAATATTTGCCATATGGTATTGTTTTTAGCCTTTCTAACTTGTTTTTACACTGTGATCTCCAAAATTTAAACTGGCTCCAATCCTCTTCAGTTTTTGTTTTCCGTGCTTTTTCCACAATCTATTTCTTATTCTTAAATGGGTTTTAATTTTGTTAACCATAAAACCTTGTGCTTCCTTAACTTTTTTTTGAACTCTTGGAGCATGTTGCTGAATAATTTCTTTTATGTTTCTAGTAAACTCCTCAACTGCAAGATTAATGTCTGGGATCACTATTATTCTATCCCACCTTAATGTTTTTAAACTACTTCTATAAAGCTTCTTTGTTAAATGCTTTAAAGTTTGTTATCCAGTAAGTTTCTGTTACTACTTCACAAGGATTTGCATAACTAAGTTACATTTAATAGGTTATGGTCACCTAATTCATGGCATTACTTCCAGCTATTTACTTTTATTTCTTGTGAGATGAAACCAAATCCAGAACTGATCCATTGTTTTTATACTTAGAACATCTTGTTGGACTTAAAATTATTTGTTCTATTCCCAAAGTTTGAAAACTTGATTTTAGCTTTAAACGTCTTTTTTGAGACCAATCAGCATTAAAATATCCTGTCAAAATTATTTTATGCCCTGAATTTTCTATTAAGATTTCTGACAAAGTATCAAAGTTCTTCAATTTTGTTTTGAGGGTATAAAAACTCCTACCATAATTTTTAAAGTTAAGAGCTCCACTACCAAGCTGTCAATTCCTTCTATTGACTCTGATAATACAATTATATAAGGGCCCAAACAAGTGTTTATGTATAACATCCCCTTACTCTATCTGTTCTACACTGACCATAACCATTAAGTTGAATTTCTTCATTTATTATACCTGAATGGAGCCAAGTTTCTGAAATTGCTATAATATCAGGTCTTTCTTCAACTACCCAAACCCTATATTCATCTATCTTATTTACCAAGCTCTGCACATTTTCATATATTGCCATTAGGTTCTTATTCATTTCTGGCCCTGGTTGGACTCTATGGCCCAGATATTCAAACTGCACCAAAAAGTGCACAAAAGCAGGAACAAGGGCAAGTCCATTGCCCATGTGCAAGAGGCATGATATTCAAAAACTGAGCCAGTCAAGATGCACCTACAGCCGGCGATCTGAATATAGCACCACCTGCACCATAGCGCAACTAGGGAGGGAAGCTGAGCATATCTGATGCACCATAGCGCAATGAGGATGTTCAGCTGAGCAGTCCAGAGGTGCCATAGCACAACCAGGGACACCCCAGCAGCAGGACAGCAATACAACAGTACAACCAGGGATGCAGGGGCCCACCACCCATGCCACAGATAGGCAGAGGAACACACAGCAGAACAGACATTGTCCCCCCACTCCATGCACTGCACAACTGGGAAGGGCTGGAATAACCACTGGCCCATGGAGACAAGCAACCAACCCACAGCTGGGCCATGGTGCCCCATCACACCCCTACAAGCTGTGACCAGCACACAGGAGGGCTGACCACCCGTGCCACACCATCCCCCAATGCAGAGCACACCCTGCACTGTGACCCCAGACACCCTGCCCAGGAGCAGCATCCACCACTGCAGGATACCCCATGCATGCCACCACCCCACTGTGACAATGCAACCCTGTGCACCACAGAACCATGCAAGGCAGCCCCACCACAAGCACCCATCAGCGGGTGGCAGCACACAGTGATGCAATGATGGCATACACAGTGCCACCATGCACAGCCCCAGGTACAGCTGAGGGCCGACCATGCGTCGGTACATAAGGTACCCACATGACAGGGCATGCCCTGGACCACATCACCAGTGGTACAGCACCCTGCACACCCTTCCAAGGACACATCCTGACCCAGCACTGGCCACAACAGCCAGCACAGATATCTCCACAGTGGTGCATGGAAGCATGCACCACACTGGATGCAACACAGTGCATGGACAAACACCCACCCATACCCAAGGGCACAACAACACAGGGACACAGTAGCAGGGCAACCAAGCCCCAGCATGGGCTCCATGGAAACTGTGACACATGGCCAGCAGTTCTCCATGACACAGGAGTGCCAGCCACCCTGCGCAGGCACCATGGACCTGTATGCCACCATCATTTGCCCAGAGCACAAGTCACAGACAGTGGTGCACATCCCCTGCAACACACACAAGCCACAGCATGGAGGTGGGACAACAACCGAGAGGCCACAGTGTCACCCAAGGAAGACATGCACCACACCAGTGACAGGAGGCAACCCAGCATTGTGATGGGTACAGTGGCTGCCCTGCATGGACAGCCACCACTGACATGCCAACAGACCATGCAGGTCACAGACATGCAAGGGTGTCAGCTGCAAGTCCATGGATGGGCTGACAGGTGCACCATGGACACAAAGCATGCACCATGGACCACTGCACACAGTCATCCAGTGCACAGGGAACAACACACACACCACAGACACTGACTGATAGCTACTTCCACACCCTAGTCACATCCCCACAGACACACACACACCCATGAATGCACCACCCCTGATGCCATGCACACCACTGCAGCTGAGCACCTATAGTCTGCTGCAAATCAGAGACCACCACAGTATTTATATCAAAAGACTTGTAATGAAAACATCAAACAAAACTATTTACAACTATGTACAAATGTGTGGGGGAGGGCCACAAACAAGGTGGAGGTGGGTAAGGGGCAGGAGTGAACAAGCAGGGACAGGAAAAGAGGGGTGTGAGGGTGGGTCCAGGGGTAGGAAATCAGGGGCATATAGATGGTCAGTGGGAGCTCAGCTGCCCACTCCGCTGCTCCACCTTCCATGTCTCCGCCGGACACCCAGCCGCTCAAACCCCCACAGGATGTCCAGTGATGCCCTCGCCACAGTCAATATTTCCTGCAGTGCCTCCCGGATTGCCTGCAGCTGGCAGACACCCAGGACAAGGGAGCACAGTCAATAGGTGTGAATGCACAGCCCCATACAGCCCACCCACTGAGCATGGCATATGGCCATGGGACATGCCTCTGTGATGGTGTGTGACCACCACAGTGATCCTGCCCACAAGACCACTGCACCTCCCACCAGCCAAGTCATGCACAGCACCACCATGGCTGTTTAGTGATATTGGCTATGTGGTGCAAAGGCAGTGGCACAGCCAGGTACCTGGTGCATGTATGGACCACCATTGATGCACTGCCAGACATGCAGTGCCACTGGACAGTGCTGACTGTAACAAGTTGCGTGCATGGTAGTGGTGTCAATGGATGGTGGCCATGCCCTACCTGTTACACAGCATGCAATAGTAATCTTGGAGGTGAGGCACTCACCATCATCCAGCTGGTCCCTCTGGTGCTGTGGACCTTCATCCCTCCTACTGGCCCTGTCTTCCTGCTGGCACCTCTGCTCCCTGGCCAGCTGTCTCTCTTCCGCCCTAAGGTGCAAACATGGAGAGAGGAACATCAGTACAATCCTGTAGCAAAGTCCCCTGCCCCATGTGTGTGCAATCCCACCCAGCCAGACCCACCCACCCCACACCCTGATAACACCACCACAGCCAACACCGGACGGTTCCTCCCCATGTTCTGGACACATGCAACCATGATACCCATATGGAAGATAAAAGTGTGGATGTTACACCTACCTGGCCATGGCACCGTGCCTCCTGGCATGTGTCCGCGGTGGGCAAGCAGGTCAGTTCCCTCCCCTCAGGTCCCCATACCTGTGGCAGTGCTACTCCACCATCTGCCCCCTTCCTGTGGCCTCCTCCAGGGCATCAGCCACCTCCTGCCACACCTGGCTCCTGGACCTGTCCAGGGTGCCTTCCCAAACAGTGGGCCATAAAGTGGCTCAACAATGGCAACCATGTTTGCCAGTTCGATCTGGCTTCACTGGGCAACTCTCCTCCTCGCCATCTCACTTGCTCAGTAGGTTCAAAATGGCACTCTGCAGCATGATTCCACCACGTGCAGATGCTGTGCAGTACAGCACTGCCATTCCCTATTGCACTGTCCCCGAACAGCGCAATAGGTAGTTGCACCATGCCTGACGCGTGTACCTAGGGCAAAGGTCAGGCACAGGGTCAAGGGTCTCTGGCACATGGACAGGCACAAGCGCCATTGGAACCCAATGCGTGTGAGTGTGATTGGGTGCCTGTGTGCTACCTCCAGTAGTGGCCTACCCGCACTGTTGCCCCAGTCTGCTATGATGCTGGTGCCAAGCGCCATATAGGTGAACATCAGCTGTAGTGCCACTGGCACAATGGTGGCCGTGCCCTGCATTGCCTCCCGTGCACAGCACATCAGCAGCATGGCAGGTGCCTCGTCAGCAACCGGGCATGCGCGGTGAGGTGTGTACTGTGCATGTCACAGAACTCGCCCTTGGCTCAGCACATTCAACACAATTGTGCAAAGCACAACAGTGCGATATTCAGCCATCATATGCAAATCAGCTAATCAGCCATTCAATGGCGCAGCACTGCAATTTGCATCCACTTAAAGTTAGCCTCACCTCATTTGCATGGGTCGCTATAAAAGTGTGACATTGGGCTGCACTGGCCATAGTCGGTTACTGCAGTCTACTGGTGAGTTGCATACTGTTTGGGAGTGTGGACTGTGGATTTTGGGACATGCATGGGACTGCACAGTCACAGCGGTAACAACTTTCATTCTCACAGGCTAAATCTTGACCGAGCGAGTTGTGGGAGAGGAGGAACACAGTGGTGGGAGGAGGAGAAGGAGCCTAATTTCACCAAGGCCGAGGCGGATGCCCTGTTTGAGGCCTACCTGGACCAGGAGCCACTTCTCAGCGGACAGCAGGGAACACACAGGCCCATGCTGCTGCATGGGAGGATGTGGCACGTGCAGTGAACCTGCATGGCAGCCACCAGTGCTCCGTGCAGGAGTGCAAGAAGAAGATGGGCACAGACAGGAGGAGGATAAAGGAGAAGGTGGCTGCCATCAGGGCAGCCGAGCTGCAACAGGTGTGGGACAGCTGGAGGTGCTACATCTGACCCCACAGGAGGAGAAGGTTGCTGGCAGCATGCAGCGTTGTGCCAATGAGGGTGTTCCAGGTGGTGGCTTCCAGACGGGTGGTAGCCCATCACTGCATGGTAGGTCATGGTCTGTCTATTGGGGGCAGGGTAGGTCACATGCAGTAGCGATTTTGTTTTCCCTTACAGATCCTGAGCATCTGCATGGGTCAGCGTGGTGGGCCTGTCCACTGAGGACAGTCAGATGGAGATGGAGGAGGTCCCATCCACCTCCACAGGTATACGTGGCTCAGCACGACAGTGGGTCCACCTGGCTGTCCAGACTGATGTTGTTGGAACAGGCATGGAGGAGGCCCTGCCCATGTCCCAGCTTGCCAGCGTCCACAGATGCCAGCATGCTGTGACTTGGGCTGGTGCCAGGTCCATCACCAATGATGATGTCGCTAGCGGCATGGGCAGTGACACGTGTGTGCCACGGGATGGCCACAGCAGGTAACATCACGGCCATGGCTGTGGGTGGTGGGGCCATGGAGGCCTCGTGTCATCACAGTCCCAGCCTGTGCCTGTCAGCACCAATGGGGCAGCCATGGTGTGTGTACAGGACAGTGGGACTGTTGTGGCCACTGCGGTGGCACCAGTGAGCCCTGGGGAGTGGCAGCTGGAGGGGCAGCATCAGCAGTCAGCCAATGGGCTTGGGGTACAGTGTCAGGGGTGGCATCAGTGCACCATTTGTGGACATGCCCAGACCTGGTCCTGGTGTGCAGCGCCCACCCTCAAGGTGCTAAGCATCAGGGCCACACACACCCTGAGGACAGGATGCCGAGTAGGCAGATGACCTCTTGGATGAGCACACCCGCATACCGCAAGCATCAGTCAACCAGCAGATGCGGCTTGTGATGTCGGTGGATGCACTGCGTGCGGCTCTGGAGTGGGCAGAAAAGCATTGCAGCAGAGACACCGCTCTGATCCTGGCAGGGATGGACCGGTTGCAGGAGGATGTGACCACTGCCATTGACAGGCAGACACAGGCATTCACTGCTGTCATGGCTGCAATGGGCACACAGTTATTTTCCCATGCGTGCGAACTACGCCAGTGCACTGTCCACCCCATTTCCCAGCGTTTGTGCGACACCATCCTTATCGACACCAGGTTCAGTTGTGGGCATCCCAAGCACACCTGGCGCAGGCATGTTTGGTGTGCTGCAGACCCCTGTGCAAGCACGGTCGTTCACGCAGTGGAACCCCTGGGGACCATTGGTGCCACCCCATGAGGCCAGTGGTCAGCCAGTCAGTGCTGGCAGGTCTCAGTGGGGCCACCCACGCATCCGTGGTGGCTGGGCACTGTGGCACGTGACTGACCTGTCTCCCAACATGGCTACTGTCTGGTGCTGCCCTGTGTGCATTGTGTCATTCAGTGAGCATTGCATGGGTAGGTACCCAGCCCTGCATGCGGACACACAGTCCATCTGGACACCTCCCAGCTGCTGTCTGCAGTTGCGTAAGCATGATGATGCCTGCACTGCGCTGCACACCAATGTGCAATGGTGTTTAGCATCTGACACATGCACAATGACAGGCAGTGGGCATGGTGGTCTGTGGACATGTGTGTGGCTATGGGTGGTGTTCTGGGTCGGTGTGCCTCCTACCCTTTGTGCATGTCTGGTGCATTGTGTGTGTGTGTCTGTGTGGCATGTTAGACCTCACCCATCCCTGGTGGTATGTGTGGTTCCATGCCCAGCCACTTCCCTTGATGGCATGCACCCCTGGTGTGTGTCTATGCATGTTTGTGGGTTGTGCCTTAGCCACTGGTGGTTGCACATGGCCCCATGACTTACCTGGGTTGGCTGAAGTGCTCCTCCGTGATGGTGTCCCAGTGCAGCTGTGCCAGCAGAGCAGTCGAAGGTCCCGTCGCCCAGGAGGAGCTGCCCATCACCATTGTCACCGGCATCCTCATCGTCCCCATCGCTGTCCCCTTGCGACCTGTAGGGATATCCCACATTCGTTGGCCATGTTGTGCAGGATGCAACAGGCCAGAAATAGCCCACAGGCCTTTGAGGGCTGTACTGTAGGGAACCACCAGATGTGTCCAGGCAGCGGAAATGTGCCTTCAGCATCCCGAACACCCGCTCGATGACATTACGTGTGGTGGCGTGTGCCTCATTGTAGAGTTGCTGCGATGAGTCGCGGGCACCGGTAGGTGTGAGCAGCCAGGAACAGAGTGGGTATCCACTGTCACCTGTGTGTAGAGGGTGGAGGTTAGTTTGGTTATCAGCATCGCCTGCCCCGAGCCATGTAGGCCACTACCCATGTCACCTCTGACCATGCCCTCCCAGGCCCTATGATTATCCATGTGGTTTGCATACTCACCCACTAGGTAGCCAGTGGGATATCCCCACTCTCGAATCTGTGGCACAGTGCTGACTGGTGCCAGATGAAGGCATCATGTGCTCCCCAGGTGCATGGCACAGACATTGATTATCGCCCACTGGCGCCATCACCACCTGGCAGTTGATGCTGGCATAGCCCTTGCGATTTATATATACGGCCCCTCAGGGCCAGGTGGTGCGGATGGCCACATGTGTGCAGTCTATTGCCCCTAGCATGCCAGGCATATGTGCTACCCTGTGGAACTCCTGCACGCTTGCTGTGTGCCCGCTGGTGTGTTGGGAAAATGGATGTACTCCGCGGCATGTGGCAGCAGTGCACTAAGGAATTGGGTGAGGTGGCATGATTTGGCTGACTGGGTTATGCCTGTGGTGTCCACAGTTGGTCTCTGGAAGGTACCATGGCGAGCAAGCACATGCAAGCTGTCACTTTCGTCTCCACTGACAGGGCATGGCTCCGTCGTGTGGGTACTGGCATCACATCACTGCACAGCTCAGAGAGCCACCTCAGAATTGCCCGATTCAGGTGGTACTGGCCCATGATCTCAGTATCGCTATACAGCTCGAAGCTGGTGCAGGCTCAGTACTGCCTGTTGGGGCATACCACCGATGGGCCCTTCCACCGACCATGCCTCCCTGCTGCCCACCTTCTCACCCCCTCATTACTGCCTCCATCTGGATGGTGGCACTGGCCATGTCCCTGGCTTGTGTTCACCCCCAGCAGCTGTTTCTGTATTCCCCGCTGTCCTGGCTGCAACTTCCCTGCACAGGGAACACCTGACTTTGCTGGCCTCATTGCTGTGTGGCATGTACTTCCCCTTCTGCACTGTGGCTTCCGACACCTTCCCTGAACCTGTGGGTTCCAGGTGCCCTTTCCTGGCCTGCCCTGTGTCCCCTGCCCCATTTCTCTTGCTAGAGTTTAGCCTCATGTGCCTTCCCTGTAGCATTCTTGCGCCTCTCCCTTGCTCTCTTTTATTTTGGCTAATTTCCGCTATGGCAACTTTCGCTGCTCCCTATTGCACATGGCACATGTTGTTGAATATCGCACTCGCGCCATTTATGCATGGTTCCTCCCCTTCAGTTGCGCATACATTCATTATCATTGGCTGTTGCTCAACGTGATTTGGGGCGCAACTGCTCCTGCTGAATATTGCAGAATGGTGCATTTTCAGACTTGAGCAGGCGCAACCCTATTTGCGATGGCTAAACTCTTTTGAATATCTGGGCCTATGTCTCCAATCTGGGTCAAAATGAACATTAGGCACCACATTTCTTTGTTTCCATTTTTCCTCCTAGAATAAACTTTTGTTTAAAACAAAGAGACATGGTAAACAGCTTTCATTCATTCCTAAAGAAATTCCAATGCCTTATTGTTAAATTGTGATATGCACCTAGATACTTCAAAATTCCATTCCCTGTACTGGTCATTATCTTTTATCCTTTGTTCCCCGTGAACACCAAGTAGGATCCTAAACATAATCACCCCCAATCTAAGCTAACCAAATGCATCCTGAATTTCAAACTTATTCAATATTTCTTTTAATTTCAAACAACTATCTTATTAAACTAGACTAACAATATAAAACAGTTAAATGCTTACAACCTTGAACAGTTTTTTCTCTTCAAGTGGCTCATGCCACTCAGTCCTATCGTGCCACAGCGCTCGCGCCTGTAGATGACGTGGGCTTTTATAGTGTGCTATGCCCCACCCCCATGGTTCGGCTCTGTGTTCTGGTCTGCCGCCAGACCCCTCACCTGTCAAAAGTTACAGTAAATTAAAGCAGCACAAGTCAATAGATACACATGTCTAGAATAATAAAGTGCATTTAATGGCAGACCTTGATGAAATAACAGCTGATGGTCTCTACACTAGGTTTGTGATACCCTAGCATTACAAACTATGGTTAACACTGCCAATTTGTTAGATGCATATAAATCACAGTCCTCCACATGGGGTCACACTTACTTTAGGGGTCTTTATCCATCATGATTGACTTCATGTTTCTGTCAACTGCCTTAAAAGTGGTGAACCTAAAACTACAGGCATGGTAATTCACAGATCATAGCTCCATAGCTGCACATGTTAAATGGGATCAGTCCCCAGGTGTAAGAAAAACAACTGGAGGTTAAATAGCTCCATATTGGAGGATAACACTAGAATAGCATGGAAAAAGAGTGGTATGCCAGATTATTAGTTGTAGGTCTATATGAGGATCTGGCAACTTGGTGGGAAAAGACTAAACAGTCATGGAAAATATTTTTCCAAAACAGAGCAAAAATACAGTAAATAATATCTAGACAATTTAAAGTTGAGAAATCAGCAACAAAATTAATCCCTAACAGAAACTAACAAAATAGACTATAGTGACCAGATTAACAATATAAAGAAGTAAATGTTCACATTACAATACAACAGGGCCAAGTCTTTAGAGCAGGAGCTTAGATTTTGTACAAACGTGAAAAGGGTACCATGGACCCATTTAAGGAATGCAAAAACCAAGTGGGGCAGCGGGTCATTACAGAGGTTGTTACTGACTCTGGAGTAAGGGTCACTTCCCTGCAGAGATCTTACACCAAGTAGAGAATCATGTCCTTTCTCTCTTTGGAGAAGCTTCCTGCACAGAGAACTCAGAAAACATATTTGAAAATCTAAGGCTTCCACAAGTAGCAGAACAGGATGCATTGATCTTATCTAACCCAATTAGTATAGATGAAGTGAAGAAAGCTATTTCATCTTTGAAAACTAATTCTGCTCCAGGAACACATGGCTTAGTGTCTGAATTTTATAAACCTTTATTGAAGAATTAACCTCTGTCCTAGTGATCTTATATAATGAGATGCTGAATGAAGCCCACCTGTCAAAAACCATGAATCAAGCCCTTCTGATATTATTATATAAAAAAAGAACCAGAGAGGAATTAAAAAACTGGAGACCACTAACCCTTCTAAACATGGATCTGAAGATATTAAGCAAAATTTTACTAAGTAGACTATCTGCACTGGCAGAAAACTAATAAGTCCATTCAGACATGTGCAGTCCAGAATAGATATCAGCATGATGACTTGATACTGATCAGAGAAATATTTCACAGGGCTAATACTAAGACATTCAAGGATATGTTCTAGGAATTGATCAAGAAAAGGCCTTCGATAAGGTCTCACATACATTTATGTTTTCAGCCCTTAAGGCATATGGGATTCCTAACAGATTCACTGATTGGTTAAGATGTATGTATAAAGGAAGCTACCATAGTCCCTAATATAAATGGATGAAATGGGAAGAAGAATAAGCTGAAAAGAGAGCTCTGCAGGGGTGTCCCCTTAGCCCTCTCCTTTATACATTCAGCATTGATATTTTATTAAGATACATTGTGCAAAATAACCAGATACACAGTCTTACAGTAACTGCAGTTTTCCTGCAGTTTAGATTTTGGTGTACGCAGATGATCTGGTACTGTGCCTTGCTCCACCACTAATGAACAAGTGCTCACAGAAGCATTAGCTGCATATTCTAAACAATCTGGATCTAAGATAAATTACACGAAAAGTAAATGTGTCCTTTGGGGAACACTCCTCTCCCTGTAGGAGCAAAATTTGCAGAAGTGCCAGTTTTACAGGGTGCCATATTAATATTAGAGTCTGAATTTGGAGGTATGGATATGGCCAGACATAATTGGGAAAAAGGGCTGCAAAGGGCAAATAGGATAGCCTCTTCCTTGAAAGGACAACAGATTGCCAAAAGAAAAAAGTTCTACTAATTAAGACACTACTTCTATCAATTTTTTGTATATTAGTTATGTCTTCCCCACCACAGTCTATTGTTACTGCTTTACTTAGTGTTTTCTTTTATGCCTTGTGGGAAGCAGGCTGAATCCAACAAAGAGGAGTTCACTGATATAAAAATACAAAAGGAGATTGGGGTATGATTGGAGAAAGTTAAGCTCTTATGGATACACTGTAAGAATTGGGTAAACCTGTGATGAAAGTTTTGTTTTTGATCCAAACTTGACAAAGAATATATGTCATATATCATATTTGTATTTGTATATATGATGTAATGTAATACATAAATTGATTTTTGTATATATGTTGTAATGTAGCCCTCCTTTTCAATACAAATTCCCTACTCTGCCTGGGGGTGCTGTTGCTTCCGAGATGGCAGAGCCTGCTGTGCAAGGTGTAACAGGGAGCGCTGCTGCTGGGACGCCAGTCCGCTCTGTTTCTCCTGTGCTCAAGTCTCATGCCTCTGACTCATAGGATTTTATGGATACTAGAGGAATCCATTTCTGCAGTTCCTTATTCTCTGCCTGCATCAAACCCGACCAAAGTGGCTTTTGGCTTACATCATACTGAGGGTAGATTTGTCTAACCTGGACAATTTTGCTTGTCATGAATGTCAATGAGAGGTATCACTGGTTTTACTTAGGGAGGAAGACATGTTTCTGGCTACTGCAAAATCATAGTCTGTTCCCAGCATTTCTGCTCCTCGGGGCCCTCCTGCCCTCATCTGTCCCCAGACCCTATTCTTCCTGCATCTGAGGCTGGGTCTGTAGTACCTCGCAAATACCCAGCCATGACTTCCTTTGGTAAAGATAAAATGCTGGCCTTAAAACTTAAACATACCACCAAGAAGGATAGATGTACTTGGTCTCCAGAAAAGCAGCTGGTGGCTGCTGGTTGGATCCATGGTGTAAGTGATGAATGGGTCCTGCTAGCTGACCCCACCGTAGCAACGGTACCGACAATCCATGCCTCAGTCATCGACTCATACTGTAGAACCAGTGACTTCCTTTGTGGTGCCTTCCCTGCACATTCATTCCGGTTGTGCACTCTGCTTTGGCTGACAGCCAGGACTCTGCAACTCAGTCTGTCTCTCTGGTCCCTTTGCCACAGAAGGATGTGGATCAAATCAAATCAAATCATCTTTATTTTTATAGCGCCTTTCAAAATCAAGAGCGCTGTACATAAAAAGATACACATAAAGATACAATTTTAAAACAAGCATAAAACAAATCATCGGTAGCTAGGAAAAGCTAAACTAAATAAATAAGTCTTTAACTCCATTTTGAATCTATCAATGGTTGGGCATTCTCTCAACCAATGAGGTAGAGAATTCCATAGGGTTGGCGCTGAATAAGTTTAAGGCACGAGATCCTGATGTCTTTACCGAACCTTGGGAATTCCAACAATCCCTCATTGGTGGAACAGAGAGGACGGATGGGGCAATAGGGTACCAGGAGATCTTTCAGGTAACCGGGTCCCTGATCATGTAAGGCTTTAAAGGTTAGTAAACCAACCTTAAAGGTGATCCGCCACTAAACAGGCAGCCAGTGCAGTTTGTGGAGCACAGGTGTAATATGACTGGTTCTAGAAGTCCCAGTCAAAGCCTGGCCACCGATTCTGCAGCAGCTGCAAGCAGCGGATATCAACCCCAGGTAGCCCTAGGTAGAGGGAATTGCAGTAATCAAGATGGGTAGTGACAAAGGCATGGACCAATGTTGGAAGATCACCGGAGGAACCAGGTGTTTCACCCGGTGATATTCCTCATATAGTAAAACAAGGATTTGATGACAGCTGAGATTTTAAGGTCAAACCATCATCAAAAATAATGCCCAGGTTATGCACCTGATCAGAGGTAGTGAGGAACATACCACCCAGTAATAAGCTTGATGGTTGTCCAGCCTCCAAACCTGCCCTCGGATGATCTGGGTCCACTACCAGCACCTCAGTCTTATCCAGATTCAGTCTCAGCCAGCTGGAACTCATCCAAAGTCTGATTTCAGCAAGGCAATTATTTAGCACAGAGAGTGCATCATCTTGCCCGGGCAGAAAGGACAAATACAGCTGAGTATCATCTGCATAGCAGTGAAAACCCAGACTGTATCTCTTGATGATATTTCCGAATGGCAGCATATACACTGCAAACAGCATGGTGGCTAGAATGGAACCCTGTGGTACCCCACAAGGCAGAGATTGAGCGCCAGAGGAATAAATTCCAGTGGCAGCTCTCTGAGACCTGTCCATGAGGTAAGAATGGAACCTTTTGAGGACTGTACCAGACAGCCCTCAAAAGAACCGCAAGCACTCCAATAGCTTACCATGGTCTACAGTGTCAAATGCAGCAGAGAGATCGAGAAGGACCAGAATGGTACGTGCCTTTCCATCTCTAGCCATGAGGAGATCATTCAATACCCGACAAGGGCAGTCCCCATGCTATGCTTGTTCCTAAAACCAGACTGGAGAGTATCATAGACATTGTGAGTTGTAAGATGATCATCCAATTGCAACGCAACTGCCTTTTCAATAACCTACCAACAAAAGGCAGGTTAGAGATAGGTCAGGTTGTTGGTTAGACAATCTGGGTCCAAGGAGGGTTTTAAAGGAGTGGTCAAACAACCGCCTCCTTGAGGGGTTAGGAAAGACCCCTTCTCCAAAGACTTCTAGACAATGTCAGCAAGGATCGGGCAGATAACTTCTACACATCCCACTAGAAGGGGTGTAGGACCTGGATCCAAACTACAACTGGTTGGTCGCAGTGTTTGGATGATCTTCACAATGTCAGTGAACTCCAGCCAGCGAAAATCTGACCAGACAGACCGAGTGCATGCCACTTCCTGTTGACCACTGCAATCCCTCATAGGAGAGGTCGGACCGATGCCAGACCTGATGCTGGCAACCTTATCTGCAAAAACGAGCAAACTCCTTGCATCTCAGCTGAGAAAAGCTTCTCTGGCTGGAGACAGATTGGATTGCACAATCTGTCAATGGTCCAGAAAAGCTGAGCCGTCGATTCTGTGCAGAAGAAATCTCCCTGGACAGGAATTCTGCCTTCTTACGGTGATTTCTGATTGATAGCCATCATAATGTGCCATCAACCTAAGCCTGTCAGCATCATGGCCGGACCACCGCCAGGCTCTCTCCGACCTTTGGCCAACTTGCCTTAACTCCTTCAAGGAGCCATCAAACCAAGGGCTCCTTGAATGAAGGTGAGAGGCTGAACAAGAACAGGAGCAATCTTGTCCAGAGCATCTCCCACAGCCTTATTATAGGCTAGCACAGATTTCCTGGACTCATGCATTCACCCGACAAGCCCGATAGATCCAGCACCGCCATTAGGTCACTGGGTTTAATACCCTTAAAGGGTGGTACTGAACCATCTCCGTAGGGGCAGACCTATTAGGGGGAGCCCTGAAGCTGAACCTTATGGTGTGATGGTCAGACCAGATGACTGGTTCCACCCCAAATCAGCAATCTCCATACCCAGAAGAAAGATCAGATCCAATGAATGACCCCCACATGGGTCGAGGAGGTAACCACCTGTGTTAGGCCCAGTGACATCATCAGCTGGAGGAGATTTTGACCAAAGTTCGAGAGTTCAGTGTCGACCCAGGCATTGAAGTGCCCAGAACTATCAATATGGGGGATATCAACACCATGTCGACGATGAAATCTGCTATCTCCTGCAGAAATTCTCCATCGCCTCCTGGTGGACGGTAGACAAGGAGAATCCTGCAACCTACACCTTCTCCCAGGATATATTCAAAGGATCTGGTACTTCCCAATGGCACATCCACAAGGCCCAGCTCAGTCTTAAACATAATGGCTACACCCCCCCTCTGATCCAACCTTGGACGGTGTATCACCGAGAACCCGGCTGGTGTTGCGAGGCTAATATAGGGCCTGGATTTTCATCCAGCCAGGTCTCGTGATGCAAGCCAGATCAGTTGATCCAACAAGATTAGCTATAATAGCTGTCTTGTTTTTAATAGATCTGGCATTGCATAACACTGCCAAGGTGGGATGAGCTGTCGGGAAGACCTCTCGTGAGTGCTGTTACATCTTCTCCTTACCTTTTGGAACTTGTGCCCTGCAGTCCCCAGTCCCTATAGCTGCTCTTGTCACCTCAGCACTTGTACCTTTGGAACATTCTGGAACCATAAAGGGATGCTTCCAACCATCCTGATATCTGACTGTGCTCAGGTATTGCCTGAACTATCTCCCATGCTCCCGCTTTCAAACCCCTCTATTGCAACATGATCCTCTAGTTGATTGGATCCTACTTCTCTGTCTTCTGAACACTCTTGTCCTCCTACTATACATGGTCCTTCATCCTGGCCCAAGATCTTCTCGGACTTGTTCAGGGTACTGGTGAATCTGCCCGCTGAAGAACACGGTTCACCTTATTTGTAAGGGGTCTGGAGTCCCTCCTGGCTACCTATATATTGCCAGAGCCTTACTGGAAAACTCTTTAAAATATGTTTTCTCTGAGATCTATGTTCTTAGCCATGCTGGGGACTTTAATTTTGACATAAGCTTCAAACAGGTTCATAGCCTGGCCTACTGGGTCATAATGTCATCGCTTAATAGTGTACGACATTATAGCTAACCTGAAACAGCACTATCCACTCACGAATGGTGCAATACCCGTATACTGCTGTACGTGGTAATGCACCATTCACCTAATCCCAGGCAGAGGATTAGACCTCTGCTGGGAGTGGGTTCTGCTGAGCAGCTGCCGTGGCTCACTGGGACTGAGCCACAGCAGCAGCAGGAACCCAGAAGCTGCGCCTGGGAACGGGTTTGATTCCCAGTCCTAGGCATTTTATTTTTTCACCACATTGTGCACTCCCCAAGGTAACCCCCTGGAGTTGAGAATCCTTAGTGGGGAGGGTTGGGCACAGCCCCCCATAATGGGGAGTGTGGGGAGGTGCCCCACAGAAAAAGACTTATGCTGCATGGCAATATTGTGCTGTATTGGCAGAATGATTTTGCCATGCAGCAAATGTCTTGGACATTATGACCCCATGCCATAGCCTGGATAGATTCTGGCAACAATACAACAAATTGAAAGACACTGACCTGTGGCAACCCTTCCTTGCTGTCCCTCTTACAAAGCCTGCAATTTGCACCACTAAGGTGAGCTTTGAAAATGAAAGTGTAAACATTTCTGACATTCTTTATTGGCTGCAACAGCGGTGTGAAGTTCTGGACAATCCTGACTCGATCATAGGCTCATAGCAAATTTGGACTGGGGTTGGAAAATCCTAGTCAGGCTTCACCTGTTTGAACAAGGGGTAGTTCATTTGCCCACTAGTTTTGTTTTGGTAGGATAAAGGCATGCTGTTTTATGCAGGGCAGCCTAAATTCTGTTTCAAGTGTGGCTCCTGCATGTACCTAAGCAATGCCTGTGTAGTTCCCAGTGTGCCCACTTCCTGGAATATGGTCACATTACTACTATGTGTAAAATGACTTTTGCTGCAATCTTTGTGAGGCGGGGGCAATCCTGTGCCTAATGCCCGGTCCTCCCATAATAAGGGTCACTATCTTTCATAAGAGGAGTTGGTTGCTAAAGCTCAGCAACAGGGGGCGCCTAGCCTCGGAACACTGGATGGCTGCTCTCCTGACCCAAGAACCTACCCTCTCAGAGTTGGTGGATCCTCCTCCTCTGGATAGCTCAGGTGCTGTCAAAGAACCTACTGTTTCCTCTGCCCTAGTTGTGGCTGCTGCTGTGCCGATGAACATCGAGAATCATGTTCCTCACCCTGCATCGCTCCCCATTTCATCCTGAGCCCCTTGTAGTTGTGCCTCCTTCTCCTCTCCCCAATGACTATGAAGTAGTCAAATCAAAAGGCAAGAAAAAACGTCCTCAGTCAGGCAGGTGCTCCATCCAGACAAAAGAAATCTGATATCCTGATGCATAATCATTTTGGTCCCCTATGCCAATCTAAGGAAGGAGGAGATACGAAGGAAGAGGTCATGCTCTGAGACATGCTTAGTCTCCTCTGCACTCCCTGACTTACCCTCTATACTAATGACACCCCTTCTCCGAGTCCCAGGAAACATGAATATCCTGTGTTACTCGATCTTCTGTCTGTTTGACTGCTGGCGCGATGCTCCCCTTCCTATGCTAAACAATGGGGTCCTCTCTGCTGTGACTATTACTGTCAACAGTATTAACAGTCACAGAAAATGTTATCACCTTCACGACCTTGTGTGATTATTCTGCTTCAGTGTTTTTGTTTTACAGGACACAAGGTTAAAAATCCACTTTAAGCTCAATCAAGCTTCCACACTTTGAAAGAAGGGGCCATTCTTTGGTCTGTTGGACCTGAAAGATGTAATGGGGTGGGTATTGTGTTGGTGGGGCATGAATTCCACATTACAAAGCTCATTGATGTTTGTCCAGGGAGGGTTTTGATCTTGGACCTCTCATACCAGGGTACTAGGTTTCGCTTTATTGCCACATATGCCCGCAGACAAAAGCTGCTTCGGTGGACCTATTCTAGTCTGTTAGGCCAAATTTACACACTTCCTGTGTTTTCCTTTGGGGTGGTGACTTTAATTGAGGAGTGACCACAAAGACAGGGGTTTGGCAACCTCAAAATGTTTTGCAACTCTAACTGCTTAAAGCAAGTGATTGCCCAAGCCTCTTTACAAGATGTCTTCCATAACTGACAAGTTATTGGGGGCACACTTTTACAAAGGGTTCCTGAAAGCTTGAATTGATTATGTTTTGTTTCTCTTTATTTCGGTTACTGCAGCCTGTACATTGCCTAATGAATTCTCTATTCATGAGACTTTGATAGTAGATTTACAGTGGGGCATGTTTCACCTCCTGGGTAGGGTATTTAGAGGCTGAACACTGGCCTTCTGGATGATTCGGAGCTCCATGCACAATGGGCAATCTTGTGGGAGGCTGGGACCTCTGTACTTAGTTTTATGATGATTTCCTACAATGGTGGGAGGAGAGTGAACAGGATTTTCTGGACTTTTCCAGTCCTTCTTGGGTCGCAGGGCATTCCATATTTATCTGCTGTACCTCCAGTTATGAGGTTGGCTACAATCTGCCCTTTCTCAACAAGACTTCTTGAGGGTGGACAACTCAGCTGAGGTTGCTTGTCTTATCTCAGAAATGAAGGACCTACAATATGATGGGGTATGTCTTTGACTAAACAAATGCAGTTTGGAACCCAGCAAAAAGATAAACCTATGACCCTTTTGAGACTGTAAGGCCCAGGTTGATGGAAGGACTATTACAGCCCTGCACACCCTTATGGGGACTCAGTGTCCTCTAAACTTGATCTTTTGGATGTTGTGAACTTTCATGTGCATAATACCTTTAGCACTGTTGTTAATTCAGGCCCACCCACTTCCTTTTTAGAAAATATAAGGTTCCTCCCTCCCTTTGGATGTCCAACAACGTATGCTGAGCCCTATTACTTCTGAAGAAGTGCAGGACTATATCATGTCCTTGAATAAAAATGTTGCCTCAGGGCCAGGTGGACTTAGTTCAGAGTTTTATCAACTCTTATGGCACTGTATTTGGTGTCATTGTTTAATTAATGTTTGAGCGCAGCTCTTTACCGCCCTTCTTATCAGATGGTGCTTTAATTTTTCTCCACAAAAGGGCCCTAAGAAAGACATCTGGAATTGGAAACCCTTTAGTCTTCTGAATTCTGACTATACAATTTTAGCAACAATCCTTATAAAGAAAGATTGACTCCTTGCAGGAAGCTCCTCATTAGCTCCTCTCAAACTTGTGCCCTTAAATCTAGATCTATTCAGGACAATTTGCTGACTTTATGAGAACTATTTTATAGGGATCTTCCAACAGACCCAGGGTTTTGTTTTCAGTATTGAGCAGGAGAAGGCTTCGATAGCCTCTCTCATGTTTACTTGTTTGGTACATTGCATTGCTATGGCCTCCTCCTACATCTGTGTGCTGGCTCACTTGTCTCTGTCGGAATGCCACGGTGACACCTCTGGTTAATGGCAGGTTGAGAATGGAGGTCTGCTTACATAGAGGAGTACAGCAGGAGCTGCCCATTTAGTTCACTGCTGTACATTTTGGACTGGACCTATTATTGCGTACCAGTCGACATCCTGATATGGAGAGCTTTCCATGACTCCTAGGCAGCCTCCAGTGAAGATACTAGATTGTCTCTCCTGTCATGTGGGGTTCTTCAGGGTTCAGTGTTGTCCCCTATGTTATTTGCAGTGTGCATGCTGCCCTCAGACACATTGTAAGAAGGTATGGGCTGAGGTTTCACTGCTATGCTGATGATACTCAGCTCTACCTATCTTTACGCCCGACCAGGATAGAGGTCTCTCAGTATTTAACAACTGCCTCACTGAAATCCAGAACTGGATGAATTCGAGCTGGTTGAGGTTGAACTCGGGAAGACGGAGGTGATGGTCATGGACCTGGGCCATCAGATAGAGGGATGGGAGCCGGTTTGCCTTCAGAATTATTTCTGAGTGTCTCCCAGCTCCCAACCTCTGAACAGGTGTGGAACCTGAGGGTGATTTTGATGACTGGCTGACACTGCGATCACAAGTGTCAGCAGTCATAAAATCATCCTTTTACCATCTGAGGAACATCTCCAGGATTAAGCACCGCATCGTCTAGTGATCTGCCTACATTGGTCCACGCCTTGTGACCTCGTGCCTTGACTATTGCAACTCCCTTTATCTAGGGCTACCTGGGTTTGATATCTGCCGCTTGCAGCTCATGCAGAACGATGCGGCCCGCCACTGATGGGTACTCCTTATGCCTGTCATATTTCCCCAGTGCTGCGCGAACTGCACTGACTGCCAGAACAGTGGTGGATCACCTTTAAAGTCGGTCTTCTGACTTACAAAGCCCTACATGACTGGGCCTGACTACTTGAAAGAGCTCCTGGTACCCTCACTGCCTTAAGCGATCACCGACCAGCAGACGAGGGTCGCTGGAGGTTCCGAGTTGCTTTGAAATCTTTGGGGCCTGTGCTTTTATGTATGAAGCCCCAGTCCTCTGAATTCTCTACTCCGTCCGCTGGTGGAGAGTGCTCGTTTGTGGAGGAATTTAAACGGGCCTTAAAGACCCATCTGTGGTTGTCAGCTTTCTCCTGATGATGATGTTTTAACGTATTTTATGAATTCAGTATTATTGTATTGTGTTTTATCTATTGTTTTATGAAGCTTATGGTTAAGGCGCTTGGTTTTAGAAAGGTGCTATATAAATAAAGAATATTATTGTTATATTATTATTATTAATATATTATTATTATTATTATTATTATTATTATTGTGCTGATGATGTGGTCCTTGTCCTGGCCATTCAGGCTTCTGAGGGAGGAATCAAAGAGGTTTTGATGACTTTGCCCTGGCATCCTCAGCTAGGATTAATTATACCAAAAGCGTGGCTTCCTTTGGGGACACGGCCTCTGACCCATCTGAGCAAATTGCCTCAGTACTCATTGCCTCTACTGATATAACTTTTAGGGTATTACATTTGGCACTGATAGGATGGCAGAAAAGAACTGGGAACACTGCCTGTCCATCACGGAATCCAGAATTGCCTTCTGAAGGGTAAGAACATTTCTAAATTGAAATGTGTCTTGTTAATAAAGATCTTACTATTACCTATTTTTTGTTCATGTAAGTTATATTCCTCCTCCCCCATTTTGAGATCAGACTGTATAGTGTGATTTTTCAAGCCCTTTGGGGCAGCAGATTGAACATTGTCAAATATAACATTACTAACTTGTTTAAATCGCAAGGAGGTTTGGGAATGATCAACCCTCCTGTGTTTTCTTTTCAGTATTTTTTTACATACTAATGTGTGCTCTTTATTTCACTCTCCCATGCCACTGTGGTCTTCAGCCATTATGCATTGATGTGCCACCTTTCCATGACTAGGAAGCCCAGCACTTAAAGTGCTTACCCAAGACTCCTGCCCTTCCGATTATATTAGATTTATATTTTCCAAACTTAAAGTATGGTGTCTGTCTTCGCATCCCGATATTAAAACCTTTACTACAAAGTTACTGCATGCTGACATTATTGCTTCCATTTCTTGAGCACCTTGGGCTTTCCACACTGTTCTGGGGGTTCTACTCCATCCGTTTTTTATTATCTCACAAATAAACGTATTCAGGATTATGTATGGGATGTCCTGTGGCTCAGTGTCCACAGTAGGCTGGGGTTGCAATGCACATAAGCATAAGGCACTTCGAAAGACATTGCCTACAACAGGGATGTTCCACTGTCTTGAAACTCAGGAACACCTGTTTTTTCAGTGTCCTTAAATGTCTGCATTTTGGCCTTATGCTTCTAAGCAATGGATTCAGTGTAAATACACCTAGCATTTAAGGGTATGTACCATCTTTCTTATGAAGACAGACTTCTTAAGAGTAACTTGCTTTCACTGGAAACATGTATGCTGCCTGGAGACTTACTGTTTCTCTGAAGTTTTCAGGAACCGGAATTAATGGACGACTTAGGTGAGGTTTAAGGATTCTGTATATAATACTAGAGGGCATCCACTTCAACTGATAGGAAAGTCATTTAATTATATTAGAGGAAATACTTCTTCACCTTAAGGGTGATTAAGCCATGGAATAGTTTACCATTAAGTAATCATCAGTAAAGATAAAGCACAATTTAAATCAAGACTGGATAAATACTTATTAACCACTAAATCCTTGACATATTATTAAGGTTAGTATGTGAGCATCTATGGGCCATCAGGCTCTCTTGCTCTCAATATACCTTGTATGAGCCTTAGTGTGAACCTTAGTGCAATGGGAAGAACCTCAGTTTTCTTCCTTACATTATTCAACTTTGATGTTGGGCCATTATTCAGGCCCTTGGCAGAAGTATTCTTTGGGAACCCTGCAAATTATTGAAGTTTTACTTATGTATTACATTTGACAGGCCTATTGCACCTGGGTTTTGCAACAGAATTTTTTTTATCAAGAAATCCTGTAGAATGTGAGTAAGGCCTCTCTATGGTGTATATTAGGGACTACGACAGTTTTCCCACACATGTGCAGTTGTTGTGGAAAAATTATACAAATTCTTTTATTTTATTTTGTTGATGCCCTAGAGTTTCTGGGTCCCCCTTACTTTTCTTTTATTGTTGGATAGGATTCTTATATGCAGGTTTTGCTTTCTTTTCATTATATCTTCTAGGTTGCCTCACTGCTTGGTATATGTCACATTTTCTTGCTGTACTGTATTATCTTTGTATGTTTTCCTCAAATAAAAATTCAAGAAGTGCCATGGGATCTTTAATGTCCACCTGAATAACCATCAGAACAGGCAGATGGGACCTCAGTTTAATGCCTCATCCAAAAGATGGATGCTAGCATGGTAATCTCAATGCTTATAAATTACACAAAATGAATAATACTACATTCAGAAAAGGCAATTATTGTCATAGTTGCACTGAGAGCAAACATTCATGCAAATATCATTTTTTCTCCAGTCTTACAGTGTGAAGTGGTCGTGTATGTGTTGAAGTGTGCATATGAGATTGCTGAACACCAAGATGGTATTATTTCATGAATATGCCAGAGTTTTCCATCTTTTATTTTATGTAATATATTAGGTTGGATACTTTTAATGTGTCATGTCTTATGCCATAGTATGGGGGTATGGTGGCTGTTACATTTACTGTTACTTGTGTTTTTAAGGGCATTTTACTTGTGTTATTAAGAGGCTTTTACATGTGTTCTTAAGAGGCTTGTTACTTGTGCTATTAAGAGGCTTGCTACATGTGTTATAGGGATTATTTGTAGTGTCTTAGGTAGTAATGTGTTATTAAGGCGCTAATAACACATTAATACAGTGGTGGTATATATCATATATTCTTTGCAAAAATGCATTAATGCACCTGTTAGGTTCAACTTAATGCCACAAAGTTAGGTAAATGTGGCATTAGGGTTTCCAACATTAACCCCACCCTCAAACCCCAAGCAGCAAAAAGGAAGAAAAAATAATAGGGTTTTAGGTCTCTGGAGTCTTAGCAAATCAATGGTGGGTCTTCCTTGGGCTGTGAACCATAATGCTCACCACTCCATCCTGACTTGTGGCCTCCTGTCTGAAGCATATGGTACAGCTCCAAGGCAATGTCTCTTAGTGATACAGTCTTCAAAGACAGGGAAGTATGTCTCCATATGTTGCCAACACAATCTTTCTTCACAGAGAAAGGAAATGCATGAAGAAAGGAGATCACATCTGAAATTGTTTGCTCAGGGAATGGGTTGGGCATTAGGTTAACAACCCCAAGGGAGACCCACAACTGATTCGCCAAGACTCTGTTGGGTTGCGAAGCACTAGCCCTTCTTTTCACTGTGCTTCTATGTGGGCAAGATACTGGTGCATGGAGCAAAGAGTCCATTTGCCAGCCAATGCACAGGGCACTCTGCCTCCTGCAGGTGCAGATGTGCAAGGCCATATGCCAAGACAAGTGTTGCATTCACTATGCAGTACTTGGGCCCAAGTGTGGGCAACCCTGCATCATTCATTCCTTGGCTGAGGGGGTTGAATAAGTGCCATCCCCACCCTCACTCCATCCAGCTGGGTCACTGAACTCACCCCGATCTCATGTCACCAGGATGGGATACCAAAGCATACCCACTGGGGTAAAGACTGACACTACACACAAAGTTTCTTAATTATCTCTTTTTTATTTTGCCCCATGTTTTCAAGACAGCTGTTTTATGATTTCTCTTATAAACATGACATGTGGCTTTTACAGTACCTGTACATTTGGCTAAAACATAATTTTGCATGAGAAGTATGAAACCATGTCTTGTCCAGGATTTTAAAAGTGACACTTGTGACTTTTATAAGGTGGTGTAAAAATGGCTATGTTGAAAGTTTGGAGTCAAAATATTGAAAATTAGCAAAGTTATGAGTGAAGGTTGAAATATTGCAATATTCAGTCATAGCTTGGTCATTTTACCATATTTGTACACCATATTTTGAGCATAGGCTTCTTATTGCCCCACCTCATGAAACAGGTAGCTCAAAATTTTCAAATCCCTGCTGAAACATCATTCTCTCGCGACAGGTGCGAAAACATGAGGGGTGTGGCTTGGCCAGAGCCACGAAGACAATTTAACTTTTTTTCTCTGTTCCGCTTCAATCTAATAATCCTAATAAGCAACAGAACAAAAGGGTAAACAGGGAGGAGAAGAAGCACTGTGGGTAAATTTGAGACAGGCAATGGCACCACAATCTGCACAGGTAGTATACAGATCCTCTCAGGGGAGGAAATGGACAAGGAAATGATAGAAAGTATACTTAGAATGGCAGAAAAGGGGAGATATTGCTGATGGGTGATCTGAATATGCCAGATGTTAACTGGAGTGCAGTTGCAGCAGCCACTCAGAGTGGGTTATTCTAGATGCCCACAGGGGCATGCCTTAGACAACTAGTATTGGAGCCCATTCGAGAGGGAGCAATCTTAGACCTGGTTCTCTCAAATGGAGATGAGAGAGGATCACAGATGTAGAAGTGGGTAGCCATCTTGGAACTAGCGACCATCGAACAGTATGGTTCATAATAAACACAGCAATAGAGTTAAGCATACAAAGGCAAAAGTACTGGACTTTAGGAGGCTGACTTTGCTAAATGGGTGAGTGCCTAAGGAATGCACTAGCAAATGGGCAGGAAGGAGGGTGGAAGAACAATGGGGAATAATAAAACTGCCATCACAGAGGTAACAAGCCTTTGTGAGCAAATAAACAAACTGATGTAAGAAACCACTATGGTTCTCAAAGAAAGTGGCAGTAAAGGTTCAAGAGAAAAGAAAGTATTCAGGAAGTAGAAGGAATCACAGAAGGAGCAGGACAGAGAACTGTATCAGTTAAAGCAAAGGAAGCTGGGAAGGCAGTCAGAACAGCAAAGGCCCAAACCAAGGAAAAGATAGCCAACTCAGTTAAGAAGGGGATAAAACCTTTATAGGTACATCAGGGAGTGAAGGAAGACCAAGGAGGGATGGTGAGGCTTAATAAAGGGAGGGAGGGTGGGCAGAGGGTGACTGTAAAAGGCAGAGATACTAAACAAATATTTTGCTCAGTATTTACAAATGAAGAGGGAGGTACCTAAAACAAACAGTAGAAACACTCTGGATACAGAAGTTGTTACCAGCCCATTTACAGAAGAAAGGGTTATGAAAGAACTCTTAAAACTGAAGGAGGACAAAGCAATGGGGCCTGATGGGATTCATCCCAGAATTCTAAAAGAACTAAGGGTAGAACTAGTGACACCACTGACAACCCTCTTTAACAAATCATGGGAGGATGGGGTGGTACCGAGGACTGGAGGAGGGCAGATGTGATTCCTTCACAAAAGTGGGAGCAAGGCAGAAGCAAGAAACTGCAGACCTGTTAGTTTAACTCAGTGATAGGAAAATGATGGAATCACTTCTGAAGGAAAGAATTGTTGAGTATCTAGAGGCCAGAGGGCACAGGACCCAAGGCAGCATGGATTCACAGCAGGAAGGTCATGCCAGATGAATCTGATAGATTTCTTTGACTGGGTGACCAAAGTAGATCAGGGAGGGCTGTGGACATGGCCTACCGAGACTTTAGCAAGGCATTTGACACAGTCCCACACAAAAGATTAATATACAAGTTAGCCAGCCTGGGAGTGGGTCCCAAGATGACAGCCTGGGTAAAGAATTGGCTGGAGAATAGGACACAGAGAGTAATAGTAAATGGAGTCCACCTTGAAGAAAGGGGGTTACAGTGGGGTACCAGAGATTCAGTATTAGATCGGGTCCTCTTCAATGTCTTCTATAAGTGACATTGCAGAGGGACTGAAGAAATGTATGTCTCTTTGCAGAAGACACAAAGATCTGCAACAGAGTTGATGCGACAAGGTGGGGTGTAAAGGATAAGAAGGGACTTGGCAAGGTTAGAGGAATGGTCAAATGTATGGCAGTTTAGATTCAATGCTAAGAAGTGTAAGGTAATGCACCTGGGAAACAAAACCCAGGGAAAGAGTAACAATGGGGGTGAGATACTAACAACAACAAAAATGGAAAGGACCTGGGGTAGTCATATCAGATGACCTAAAGGTGGGCAAGCAATGTGAGAGGGCAGCAAGGAGGGCTGGGGGATAATGGGATGCTTAGGGAGAGGCATCACCAGTAGAAAACAGGAAGTTATTATCCCTCTGTACAGACAGCTGGTGAGACCTCATCTGGAGTACTGCATGCAGTTCTGGAGACCCAATCTCCGCAAAGACATAGGCAGGATGGAAGCTGTCCAGAGGAGGGCAACTCAAATGGTGCAGGGTCTGCACCGGAAGACACATGACGAGAGACTTAAGGAGCTTAATATGTATAGCCTCGAGGAAAGGAGGAGAGGGAGACATGATAGAAACTTTCAAGTACCTCAAGGAATCAACAAAGTCCAAGAGGGTAGCATCTTTCAAAAAGGAGGTGTGCAAGAACAAGGGGCACAATTTGAAGATAGAGGGAGGCGGCTCAGAGGTAATTTAAAGAAGTATTTTTTCACAGAGAGGTTGTGGATGCATGGAACGGTCTTCCGGAGGAGGTTGTGGAGTCAAAACAGTGGTGGAATTCAAGCATGCATGGGACAGTCATAAGGCAATCCAAGGGGGTGGGGTAGGAAGAAGTAGGCTGCTTGGTTAATTAGGATCTGCAGCTTATCCAGTAGGTAGGGAATAGGCAGACTGGGTGGACCAAGTGGTCCCTCATCTGCCATCAAATTCTATGTTTCTATGTTTCTACAGCATCTATGATGTATCCTCACTGCTTGAGATCTCTCATGTCACCACAGAAAACTCGACACATACTTGGATGAAAGATAACCGTTTGTGTAGAACAAAGGTTCCAGCCAAAGTTTGCTACGTTAAACACCCTGAATAGGCTGGATCCCACAGAAGACAATAGGATAGCATCTGGCGGAAACCAACAGTGAGACAGCATCTATAGGCAATGTTTGCTCACCTATTACAGGAATTTTCTGAAGTGAAAATACCTCACTGCACACAACACAAGCCCTAACCAAACTACATGCCAGGGTGCTGCACATGGAAAAACTCATGCCCAGTGATGCCACAATACAAGAACTGCAGGAATGATCTGGAAGCAGAGCAGTGCAATCCAGCAACCAGAGGAGAAGGTGGACAATTTGAAAACCATAGTAAATGGAATAAGTTACACTTCATTAGCTTCCTGGAGGGAGCGAACCATAGAATGCCATTGCATTCCTTCTGTGCACCCTACCGATGGTTGTGCAACTGAAGGGGAACCACTGGTTCAGCACTGAGCATGTACACCGGTCGTTGGATCCTGACCTCAGAAAAGAGAGCATCCACCTCCCATACTAGCCTGCTTCCTAAACTATTCCACAAAAGTGGTGATCCTCAGAAGATTGAGAGATTTAGGGAAACTGAGGTGGCAGGAGCACAAGATCCACATATATAAAGATTTTTCAAAGGATCCTCAGCAAGACGGGAAGACTACACAGCAGTGAAACAAATAATGAACAGCATGGGAATCCAGTTCTCTTTATGCTATCCAACTACTATAAGAGTAGCCCATAGTGAAGTGTCCCATGTACTTTGCCAACCCAGAAGCACTCATGGACATTATAAGAATTGGCCCAGATTAGTGACAGAACTTTAATGTTGGACCTTCCTACACTGAGAGAAGCAACTACCAAAGGGATGTACAGACAGTTGGTAAGACCACATCTGAGTACAGTGTAAAATTCTGGAGATCCTGCCTCTGCAAAGATATTGACAGAGCGGAGGCTGTCCAGAGGAGGGCAACCAAAATGGTAAAGGGTCTGCACCAGAAGACATATGAAGTAATACTAAAGGAGCTTAAGATGTATAGCCTCAAGGAAAGGAGGAGAGGGGGGACATGATATAAATGTTCAAATGCCTCAAGGGAATCAACAAAGTCCAAGAGGGTAGAATCTTTCAGAAAAGAGATGTGCAAGAACAAGGAGGCACAATTTGAAGATAAGGGGACGACTCAGAGGTAATGTGAGGAATTATTTCTTCACATAGAGGGTTATAGATGCAAGGAACAGCCTTCCTGAGGAGGTTGTAGAGTCAAAACAGTGGGGAATTCAAGAATGCATGGGACAGACATATGGCAATTCTAGTGGGGGTAGGAGGAAGTAGGCTGTTGGTTAACTAGGATCTGCAGCTTATCCATAGATAGGTAAATGGGCAGACTACGTGGGCCAAGCAGTCCTTATCTGTCATCAGATTCTATGGACACCACAACCCTCCAACTGCCCAGCCAGACCACAACATCTGCCACAAAGACTCAGAGGGGTGAGCCTACCACCCCACAATCATAAAAGACACTCCTACCTTCAAAATGGAAAAGGATACCATTCAGCAGGTGTCCTGCAACAACAACAGAGATGATACATCATGGGAGTAGTCAGATGGTCTAGATACAGTAGAATTTTTTCAAAAACAAATATGTGCCCATTACTCCATTCCTCATCCAGTGCCACCCCAACATGGAAAAGGCAATATTAGGTAGCCCTCTCACTCACCAACACAGTCCTCCCTACTCCAGTAACCTCAGAATGTCCACAAATGCATTACTGGGCTGAGATCATGACAGTTCAATCTCCAGGAACCACCACTAAGGCATTCAACAGAACAGCACCAACGGGTGATATGCACTGACCCTAGAGCAACCAATGAGAGCCACTCATTCATGATTAAAGAAAGTTCACAAAACTGTAAGTACTTTTCTGGTTTTTACATACAGGAGCAGACTCAGGCTGGATAGTCTTCAGCAGGGTGGGGGAGGGAGGTTACTGGGCATCTGTGAAGGCTGATGCAGCATTCACAATGATATGCTGGTCAGAGATTTGAAATGCCCGGTCAGCCCACAAGTACCCCCTTTACAACTGAACACCTCGGTCCCTTAATATAAGAAATGAAAGCACATCTCCTCCAACTGATGGCAATGATAAACACTGCCACTGCTCACGAGCCCAGAATAAGCACGCCTAACAGCAACCCAAGCAACCGCATTGAAGAAGAGCAGACACTGAGATTGCTAATACTGTGCTCACCTGCTCAGGGAAAGAAGCTGAACAAAATGTCTGCAACTCCTGTGCAGAGAAGGCACGCATGTAGCTAAAACTGTAGAATTTCTAACTTTTTCAAATGATATTTGTCCTCATAGGTTACCCTGTGACTCCTCCAAGCCACAGTGACTGTGGACTCAATGGAACAACAGAAAAACTCTAAACAGTGCCTAACATATAAAATCAGAGTTCTGGTTACAGAAAAGGTTTGAGTGGGGAACAGGATGCTACTTAACCACCCTCCCATTGTACAACCCTGAGTGTGCTTCACCCTCAATTATCACGCCTTGAAAAATGCTGCTAATAATGCTATATTTAGTTAAGAGGTGTACATGCTATGTATATGTATCACCATGTTGAGTGCCTAATATGAGAATTTCCAGCTGGAAACCCTCATTTCAAAAATGTAAAATATAATTTCACCAAAGATAAGATACCATAGATTTTATTTATTTTTAGTTTTGTTGACTGGGTAAGTGCACTAGACAAATCCTGACTTTTTCAGGAACGACCGGGAGGGGATAGATGAATGCCAACTGACCTTGAACCAGATTAAGCTGTTGGTGGTATTTTTAGTGAATGAGGGAAATCTGGCCAGGACACTGGGGAACTTTCCTACTGCATTGCTGCCAGTAGGGGACAGGCCATTGTCAGGATGGTCACTCTGTGTGGGACGCCAAGGAGGAAGACGCCTGCTTGGTGGGATATCTGGCCTCTGCTCCCACTGCTTGCAACAAGGAGGCATTTTCATCTATTATTGTGGAAGTGGATTCTGATATAGAACTTCATGATGCACCCATTTATTGGGAAGATTTGGGCACTTTCTGCTAATTCAGAGGAGCAGCTTTCTACTTCATTTCGCCTAAAGAGGTACAGGATTATGATACTACAGAGAATGAGTTAGCACTAGGTCTGGCAAAGCAAACCTCAAATCATACTTGTAGTTTTCTCAGTTACCCCTGTCAGCAGTGCGGCTGCTACTCTCAAACCTGCAACTGTATCAGATGCCTCGGACGGCCCGTGGAGTGCGCTGAGTTATTTTCTTCTACTATGCACAAGGTATGCTTATTGCAAGATGATCTTCCTAAAGTTTACAGAGAATCTGCACTCAGTAGCTGAGTGCTTTCAGAATTCAGGCAATTTACCTCTGTTAATACCGCCTCTGCTGTGGCTGTAGCAGGGGAAAGACAAGTGACTCCTCCTCTGAAAGTTTTCCAGAGCATTCAGCGCCATAAAACTTTGGCTGTTAAATGTCAGCATGATTGTTACTTGCTGACAGCAGTAACGCTTTCCCTGTCAAACTCACAGCTGTGGAGAATACCTTTGAAGGCCCTGAAGGGTGCGGGTCAGATACCGCAGAGTCTCACTTCCATCACAGGTGCATCCAACGCTCAGCTGCTACAATACAGGCTGGCAGTGAAATCACTAAACCTAGCTAGTGCCTCACAGCCTGCTACTTCATTACCGATGTCAAAAGCAAAAGTTTCTTCTACTGTTAAGCAACGAGACAGTTTGCAAAAGTCACTCAAAGCAACATTTGTTCAGAATAAGACTGCTCCATTGAGTAAATCGGCAGGGTTCATTTTGAAAACCCCATCATTGAGGAATCTCAAGCCCAACCCAATGTTATTTATCAATCTGCTGCAGTCTCCCAAGTGGGATTACTGAATTTTTCTTTCTAAAAAAATATACCGCAGAATTCTCACACTATGCGACCTGCTGTGGCAGGGGTTTCTGCAATGACTCAGGAATCCTGGTCTCAGGCAAAGCTCTTATAGGGGCAGGCTGAACAGGCTCCAATGAGCGTCTGGAAGCCTGATCCAATTTGGGATGCAGATTTTTCTCTTACACAACACTCCCCAGAGTGGAAACCTGATTTAAAACAGAAGGTTAAGACTGAAGGTTTGAATGGCAATAAAATCATAGCTAAGTCAGTGCTGCCTCTTACTCCTATTCTGGCTCCTGAGGTGCAGGCACTTCTACCTTCATCTCCAAACCCAGTCTTAGACCTTCCTCTTCTGGATAATATTTCCTCATTGAAAGTGTCTTCCTCAGCAAAACCCCTGAACACAAGCCTCTTATGTCTGAATTATTTTCCACTGCAAAGAGGGAAGCAGTGCCACGTCAGAATGCAGTTCATATACTATAAAGGGGTTTGGAGAACAGGCCAGACAGATACTATGTGGGGAGATCTCTGCTAAAAGACTCACTTCATTTTACTCCCAAAGATGTATTTGCTTTTATTAACATTTCGGGGAAGATAACTTTGATATAAGTTTCTGGACATCACATGCATTGGAGTTATTTTGAGACCGATATGGGCAGGTGAAATTTTCTCCCACGTGACCCCTTTTGGTTATTCCTCTAATCAAGCCACTAATAACATTTGTAACAGTTATGTTTAGGAATGAGGGGGTCCATGTGGAAGATATCACCTTTTGTTGTCACAGAAATGTGAGGTTTTGAGTGACCCAACCCATCTTGGATTCGGAACAATTTTGGACTGGGGGTTGAAGTATAAAATCAGATTGAGGCAATCTGATTCAGGGTAGAACACATATCATAATTCTTTTTGTTAGGAAGGGATAGGGGGTTTGCTTTATGGTGGACAGCCGAGACATGCTATAAATGTGGATCTAGGACACATCTTTCTAGTGTTTGTGACCAGCCACATTTTGACAACTGTGGGGAAGTGGGTCATGTCACTCACGCAATGCGCTAACCATTCTAGGTTTGATCTTTGTGAAGAATACAGGCACATTTTTCAAGAATTTTCTTGGGCTGCTAAAACAAAGCATCTTGTATCAGCCCAGATTTATTAATACAGAAGGCTCAAGATGCTGCAAGTTCTCCTCCTCTTCCTGTCCCCCTCCCTACATCCCCTTCCTATTTCTCTGCCTCCTATCTCAAAAAAAAGAGACTACTTGCGCCGACCCCTCTACCAATAATCCTTCCACGGATCTTGGTAAAGTTGACCAAATCATCGATTCAGGTTTTGTGGAGGATACGGCACCTTGTAAGGGCCCACCTGACCCCTTGGAATTTCCTCCAGTGTGCTATACTAATGATGTATCAGTTGTTTCTGGTAAAGAGTCCAAGAATTTGGTCCTGGGGTCTCTCTGCCTCGGTGCAGATCATCAAGAAATTTACATCCCAAAACTTCACATTCTGTTCCCACTATAGAAACCAGCAGTTCTTATGCAGCCCTGTTTACCCCATGGGGGACACAGAGCTGAGTTGGGTGACTCGGCCTTAAAAATCCTCTTTATCTACTCTTTCACATCTAATAGATAATTATAAAGAGAAGAAAAGAAAAGAGGAAAAAGTAGATGTCTGTTTGGAATAATGTAAATGAGATTGTACTGGGGTCTCTTAATACTCCTAGCTTGCTGAATACAAATCTAAACGGCAAGCACTTTTTCATCATATACAAGATCAGCATATTTCTGTCTGCTTTTTACAGGAAACTTGGATGCACTCAATAGAACAATTAAACTCCCTCAAATGGGAATGGGCTTGATGATCTTCTTTTGGTCTTTTGAATGCATAGATCTGATGGTATAGGCATATTGTTTACCTCATTTGCATTTACATTGCATAATTTAATTGACCTGATACCAGGTAGAGTTTTGATATTGATGGAAATGGCATAATACATGTTATCGTTTATTAACATACATAACCCTCAAACAAAGGCTGATAGAGTGGTCTGTTTAAAAGCTATTCAACCCTTTTGGTGACATCAGTTAAAGTGCTATGGGTGAGACTTTAATTGCACGATCACCCAAACAGAATAAAAAATTTATTGTGATTCAAATGCGCTTGCTAATATTATTAAGTTAGCTGGTCTCCTTAATTGCATTCTTTTTCCTGTCGTGGACCTCAATATTCCTTTGTAAAGGAAAAATTAATTCCTTAATAGATTATATGTTAGTTTCCTTCCATGCAGGTAAATTCTTTTGAAATGGTTCCTAGTGAGTTCTCGATCATTTCTTTTGTTATGCTCCTTCAAGTCACCAGGCTCCCTGAGTTTAGACAGGTGAGGTGGAAACTTAATACTTCTATCTTAGATCTACCTCACATTCAGCTTGGGGTAAAATACATTTTAAAAGCAAGATTATCAATGGCCTTCCTTTATTCTAATCTAGGGATTGGTGGATGAAGACCAAGGGATTTACGTAATTGGCTTAAAAGACAAGGGGTAAGGGCTAAAATTATAATTTTTTGAAATATCTGTCTCTTAGGCAGCAGGTTCAGAGGCTTACATCAGTGGCATATACCTCTAGATATGATTATTCTGATCACATTGCTAAGCTTAAGGAGAGTATGAAGATTTTCAGTATGATAGGGTTAAGACCTTACAGGCAATACTTACCAGTAGTATACGTAGATCCCTTTGAGATGTGTAAAACTTTGAGGATTCTTCCAATATAGGTTCTTTGAAGAGGCCTGATGGCTCTATAGCCACGTCTAGTGGTACTGTTAAGGGAATTAATTATAGTACACTTTCGGTCCGTGGAACCTTCTCTCCCAATCCCAGACAAAGCTATGATTTCTTATTTAAGCATGATTCAAACTCACCAAAGTTAACAGAGGCCTCTAAATTATTGGAACCTATTTCTCAAGAGAAAATTGCAAATGTAATTCGAAATTAAAACCAATTATTTCTCCAGGAACAGATGGCCTTTCTAATAATTTGTATAATGCTTTTTCTGTTGAGTTGAGTCAATGTGTTTTTATTTTGTTTAAACTGCTGATTCAGAATTCGGTTTTCTTCCTTCATTTTCTGATGGATTATTAATTCTACTTATTTAAATCAGGATAGACAGGATATTAAGAATTGGAGGCCTATCACCTACTAAACTCTGATTATAAGATTTTACCAGTATATTGAATAATAGGTTAAAACACTATGCTAAGTTAATGATTTCTCCTACCAATTTGTGGAGTACCAGATAGACAGATAAAATTAGCATTAATTATTATGTGTGATGTCATAGAGCACCTTTCCTTATCAGGCATTTTAAGTTGTATGGTTGTTGCAGATTTTGATAAAACGCTTGATAGGGTACATTTACTCTTTCTTTTTTAACTCTAGAACATTATGGGGTTCCATACAAATAGTTACGCTTAATTAAGATGCTTTATAAACATAATATAGTCTTTTCCTTTTGAAAGGCCGACTGTGGAAAGTTTCCACCTTTTACAGGGTACGTCAGGTTGTCCCCAAGCCCTCTTCTTTATATATTTTCATTGGATTCATTTTTACAGAATTTAACTACTTTTCAGCAATGGACTGGAATTTCAGATAATTTGTCTAAGGACTATCACCTTATATTATAGGCCTATGCAGATGATTTAGTATTATATTTCTCTGATCATTTATCTGTTTGCATTTTTTAAATGCCTTTGACTCCTTTTCAAAAGTTTCCAATGTAAAATTCAATTTGCATAAAACAAAAGGGTTGGCTATTGGAGCAGCTGGACCAGTTGAAGTTATGCAAAAGGGTATCCACATTTCCGAACCTGCTTAAAATTTTGGGTATCCTGTTTGGTCCCCAAAATATGCCAGTTGAAAATTGGGAATAGGTCCTCCAGGCAGTGGAAAATAAGGTGAATAGGTGGAAGCAGTGGAAACTTTCAAAACTAAAGCACATACAGGTGATTAAACAGTTTTTTTACCCTGTCTGCAGTATGCGCCATGGTTTTCCCCTCTCGTTCATTTAGAAACGAGAACTTATAGTTTATTTTTTCAAATGCATTGGGGCAACCACTTGAACCCTGTTAAGAGGTGCTATACTTATTTAGGTACAAAAACAGGAGGTCTTGGGATGGTGGATCCTGTTGTTTTGTATATTCTTTATTTCTACGAGTTCAGTTAAAAGTGTCTTAGGTTCAACAGAAAGGATTGGGACAAGATGGATCTCCAGGTCTTTGGGCAAATATATTTTGAATTGGTACATTTTGGCCCCAAATTTAATCCTCATATCCATATTCCACAGTATTTTTGGCCTGCTGCTCAAAAATTATATAGATGGAAAATCACAAAGAGATGATTTTGAATAATAATATGAAGGGTTTTACCAATTGATAATGGCAAACTTGTACTGTCAAGATCCATGCTTCAAAATTGTCCTTCTGCCCTCAATCCTAAGGTATTAGCACAGTTGAATAGTATCAGATTGCCTCAATTGCAATGAGAAACACAGTGGTTAATTTTTATGGTCGCCTAAATGTTAGGGGTAATGCCAAATTTAAGGCTATAGAAGAGAGGAATTGTCCTTATTTGACTGCATTAATGTTGAAGAGACAATGGACCATTTTTTTCTTTCAGTGTTCTTATTCAAAGGGGTTGGGGCTTATTTGGCAGCCTTAAGGGGTTTCAAATGGCTTGCCTTCATTATGTATGATGTTTTGAATCTTGACTTTACCCAGGAAGCCTTTCGTGATTTTCATGATGGGACATTGTCTTTATTTTTCTGTTGTTTAAGATACTATTTATGGCAAGCTAGGTGTCAATGGATTATTTATCAAAGAAAAATGCCCTATATTTGCTTTAGTGTATTGGTTTCAAATGAACTCTCAAAATTTATTCCAGGATGTACAGAGGTTAGCTCCATCTAAACTTCGAAGTAGTGGAAAGGGTTTCTACACTTCATAAAGTTTAAGTAATTTAGTTATTTTCTGTTTTATTTTTGTTTGTTTATATGATTTAGTGTTTTGTACCCAAATTCACTTTGTTTTTCTACTTGCTTGCTGTAATTTTCCTGTGTTGTTGTTTATGTTTATTTTTCCAATAAACTCTCCTACTCTTTTCGATAAGTGCCATAGGATCTTTAACGCCCACCTCAACTACCACCAATCCAGGCAGATGGGACCTCGGTTTAACGCCCTCATCTGAAAGATGGATCCCAGGTTAGAAAATGATATCCAAACATTACACAAAAAGGCTAGATGAGAGCAGGCTAGTTCTACCTCACAGAAAGTGAGACACTGCTTGTCCTAAGTGGTGTAACCACAGACATCTGTTACCCCATGCTAGCCTCAAGGATCCAGCCCTGAAGGAGGATACTGAAGTTCTACAAAACAAGTCTGCCAGACTCTCAAGACCCACAGACATTCATTGACTCTCTTAATTACTCTAGGCAAGATGCTCCTCCACACCCAGACCATAGCCTCCCATCCCCAGAGGATCTGTCGAGGACCTCCCTCCTTCAATATCCAAAATGAAGTCCAGATGGGGAAATGGCCACAGAATAGAATAGAAGTAAGGTACCCTCTCCCACAACTGGAACCCTGAGGAGCTCTATGCATCCCTGGCGATCAGCACACTCAAAGTGATGGGAAAGGAGCTAACTCAGGGATTCACCACCACATGCAGTGGCCAACAATCACTGGCGAATGGCCCATCTGCACTGGCCAATGTACTAGAAAATGTAGGGCAACTAAGATAGTGCCAATAAAGGTAATTATCCCATAACCTGTAAGTGACCAGAGTGATTATACTTGACCAATTACACTACTACCATACACTGCAACCCAGATTGAGGTGTGTAAGGAATACTCAAACAGCCAAGCTAACGGGTATTTCCTCTGGCCACCAAGAATAGATAGGATTTAAGACATACATAAGGGAAGACTGAGACCATGTCCATGGGCTGATGTTGGGAAGTGTTGAACAAAGTCTGTTGGCCAGCCCAAACTCATATCTAGCCCACAACATTCTCTGGTTGTAAAATGTTGTATGTGTTGTTTGTCTGTTTAGTTATTATAAGAGTGACTCATGTAACTTTAAGGTGTAATGAATACTTGCAATGTCACCAACCCCCATGGCTAGCTACTGCATATCAATGTCCTCCTCAGGCATGGACCTTGCCTTCTCTGAATGGACCCCTAGATGAACCCTAACAACATACTTCTATACCCATTTCACTCTGGAAAATCACCTAGCTGCCCTCACACAATGGGTGATTTAATATGACTCACAAGGAATGTCCGGGGTCTTAGCTTCTCCATAAAGAGAAAGCAAATACTATCCTAATTCAATACAATTGAAAACCACTCTGGCTTTCCTGCAGGAAATGAAAATGTCAGAGGCACACCAGACACACCTATAGAGGAACTAGATGGGCCTCACCCTGCCTGTAAGAGAGGGTGGTGATATTAATGCACACGCCACTGAAGTTGGTAATACATTCACTAGAAAAGATTCTCAAGGGCAGAGGGTGATAGCAGAAATGGACACACCATCAGGCCCCATCCATCTGTTGAGCCTATATGCACCTTCTGAAGATGAGCTGACCTTTTCATGAACAAGCAGAAAAAAATCAGTACATCCACCAAGAAGGAAATTCCCAGCCTCGTAGAAGGAGATTTCAATTTCACACTAACACCTGCCAAAGACAGAAGCCACTCACCCACTGAACTCATGGCAGAAGTGGAATGTCCTTTCCTGCTAATGACAGACCAGGCCCTAGTGGATGTTTAGTGTCAATTTCATCCCAGGCTACTGGGATTACTCCTGTTATTTACCAGTGCATGACACCTTCCGATGCTTAGACTTTTAGCTATCCTATCTTCATATCATCCAGGCCACTGTGGACACTGTAATTCAACCCATGGTACTCTCAGACCATGCCCCAGTGCAGCCTCTACTTCCCTTTGGGACACCACCACAACAAAATCTCCCTCACAGTGGCTGGATCCACTCATACTTAGGGATCTAGAATTCATCCCTGGATACAAAAGAAACCACACATTTTCTGGTTAATAACAACCCCAATATACCTCAGCCAGCACAACTTGGGAAGCCCTGAAAGCAACATTATGTGGCAAAATAATATGATTTGCATCCCACTGTAGGCATCAGCAAGAATGGAAATTTGCTCATCTGGAGCAAGAACTACAGACAAAGGAGATTAAATGCAAATCAGCAAAACACCTCCAGCACAACCTCCATAAATCCATCCTTCACCTCCAGACAGAAATTGGCAACCTTTGTCTAGATGAGCAGAGATAGCCATACTGCATCTAAAATACAAGTACTGGGAAGGAGGGAAACAAAAGAAAGTATTAGCATACCAGCCATGTGGATAATAAGTTAAACGCCACATAGCAGGCCTCCAAAATAATACCAAGGGAGTATGTACATTCTTCACTGAGGTCAACACAATAATGGCACAATTTTATTCTAATTCTACTCCTCTCTTACACCACTAGACCCAAGAAATATACAACAATTTTGTACTCTCACACTTCCTAAACTTACTCTGGACCAGGTGTATGAACTAGATAAACCCTTTCAGTAGAAGAAATCAAAACAGCCCTATCCTCACTAAAAACTGGAAAAGCCCTGGAGAAGACAGATTCCTGGCTGAATTTTGAAACTCCTAACACCATTGGTAAGCCCCTTGCTCCACCAAGTATACATGGAAACAGAGCAAAAGGAGCTCTCCCACCCACACGCTGAGAAGCCATTATCACGGTGCTTCCCAAAAGGGAAATTCATGCCAGCCAATTGAGTCCCATATCATTAATAAACATCAACAGTAAAATATGCACTAAGAGACTGACTACCATGTTAGAGCACCTTATGTCTCACGATTAAGTATACCGTTATAGGGAGATGTATTTAAGGTGCCAGCATGTGAGCCGCATTAGAGCACCTGTCATGTTAGTGAGTGTGATGGTGG
This sequence comes from Neoceratodus forsteri, assembly GCA_016271365.2. NCBI lineage: Eukaryota > Metazoa > Chordata > Ceratodontiformes > Ceratodontidae > Neoceratodus > Neoceratodus forsteri. Next base: position 838,683,009 of record CM057451.1, on the reverse strand, counting down.
AATACTGTATATTAGGGCTGCATCTCATGGTTTACTGTGCTTGAGGGCTTTGGAGTGCTATATATTAGGGCATATGCAGATGGTTTCACAGTGAGCAGGTGGTATGAATTTGTGGCCAGGAACACTGTGCACCATGGTTTTTACTGTGATGCATGTCTGATTCGTGGTATGTTGACAGAGTTTGTCGAGAGCACTACAGGAATGGACGAGCTCACATGAGACACTACAGGAGCTGTTACCATGGTCAGGAGGCATAAACGCATCCTGATCAGGTGGATATTTCTGTTCAAATTATGTTGCATGGTAACTGAACTGCAGCAGTGAGGGACACAGTGGCACATGTGGTGGTGTTTTCCTTTGGGGTACAAGGTGTGCACAATAAAATCACAGCATGGAAGTACTCTGCCTCATGTCCCTTTATTGCACTGGTTCCTGGTGCATGTGTGCCTCAGATTATGTTATAAGAATAACCGGAGGGCGGAGTCTGGAGGCCCACATATGGGGGATGAGGCGGGCTCTGCCACCAAAAACAGGGTGTTACTACAACTGTAACTTGCCTGTGAATTTTGTGGCCATTTGTGCAGTTTCATGCATGTGGGGGTTTCCATCCTGAGTGTCACACTGCCAAGTTTTGCTCCTGTCACTGTCAATCTGTATGTATAGCACTCACTCGTGTTGGCATTTTTGTGGCACTCTAATCACTGTTGGTCTAATTTCTGTCACAGCTGAGTGGGTGAATCCACCTAGTACACCCCTCCCAGGTGGGCTTTGTCAAGGGAGGATTAGCTCCAATCTTATCTACTCATTGCTGAATCTTATGCACACTGCTCAATCACTACCCATCCTGGCAGCAGCAGTCACCATAGACTTCAAAAAACATTTTATTCAGTTGAATGGCGCTACCCCACCTTGTCCTGGCCCACCTGGACATAGGTTCCCATTTCTCCTGTTGGTAAAATCACTATACTACTCTCCAACTGCAAGAGTGATTACAAACTCAACACTCTCAGACCCATTCCCACTGGCCAAAAGGCACACGAAGGGCTGTATGCTCTCCACCCTTCTGTTTGTTTTAGCAATTGAGCCCTAGCACAGCTATATGCCAGCACAAGGAGATAAAAGGTATCCCACTGAGCCACACAATTACTCCATGCAGGTCTACATGGATGACTTACTAGTGCTCTTATGTGATACCACAACCTAAGCTTGCCTCCTGATGGTTTCATGTCAAATGGGCTAATCAATATAGGCGGCTTTCAAAACAGCGAATTGATTACAGCGACAGTCAATTCAGCGACTCCACAAAATGGTAAGGCACATAACAGCTACATCCCATCATTGAACCTGGAGCTGAAAGTTACACGTGAGACCCAGAAGATAATCATAACAGCTCCTAACACTGTTCTCTGACACTAACTGGCCCAAACGCTTGGTCAGATCTCTGTAGAGCCGATAGATGGTGGGGGTCTCTGAAAAAGACAGCAACTGCTTTAGCCACACCTCTGAAAGCCTCTGCTCCTCCTGTGAATTGATTCCATATACACACCCTTTAAATATCTGATGCACCTGTATCATAAGTATGTCCCATCAGAATAAGTCTCCATAGCCATGAGGGGGCTCTGTCCCTCGCACTCCTCGTGGGGGCTGTGCCTCCTGACCCTCCTATTTTTATATTCTAACTCCATGCCACACTTGGATAGTGGGGATCGCTGTTTCAGTGTGGTTGCTCTTGTTGTCCTTGCGCCATTATTGGGCAGTCACTGTAAATGTTGTCACTCATATTGACTTGCCCATATGACTTCACCCAAATAACTTTGTCCATTTTATGTGATACCTCATAGATTTACACTGATAATGCACTTTTCAACCCTGTCAGGCCTTAAGATCAACCAATCCAATACAGAGGTATTACCCTAACAGGTTCCTCCACCACTTTTACAGGAATGGGTCTCAAGTGGTCCCCAGGGAGATTACCTAATTGAGCCTTCAGGTTACCTCTGATCTGACTAAAATAAATGAAGCCAACCTAATCCCACTACTCACCAAATTGAAAACAGAATGCAACAGGTGGAGAATCTTACATCTTACCTTGGTGGGCAAAATCTCAATACTTAAAATGGTGATGGACCCCAACATTTTTACATTATGTCACATCTCCTGACTACCCCCACAAAAGTGATTCACTACTCAGGACAAGATCATATGTGGCTTCCTTTGAAGGATCCCAACCCTGTTACAACCACAACAAACTTAGGGACCACGAGTCATAGGGGGATGGGGACTACCCTTGTTTCCAGGACACATTTGGGCTTTCAGAGCCATGTAAACATTACAATGGCTCAGTAAGACTGGCACAAAGATGCCACAGTGGGTAGAAATGGAATGTTCCCTTAATGGGGATCACCCTTCACCATGCTCATATACTGCCACTTCCCAAAGACTTAAAATCCACCCCACAATACCAACATCTGTTGACTGTTGGCTCAAGATGCACAAATGCCTACACAACCTTAAACCCATACATTACACTCCACTCTGTGGCAACCTAGGACTCAAAATAGACAACAGGCCCATATACTGGCCTTTGTGGGCAACCAAGGAATAATATCTATTACACGATATCATGAAGATAGGGACACGAAACGGTGCATGTTTTAAACCCTACAAACCAGATGGGGGTATTTCCAGAGCACATTTCTGGAGATATCTGCAGATGCAAAGTGTAGTGCAACATCTCATCCATTCTGAACTACGCCAAAATGCCCCATCTTCTAACCTCACACATTGATCATGTAGGAGAAGGGAGTGGAGGGATCATCTATAACTATATCAGGGACATCATCCCCAGCAATCCTACAGTCCAAACAAAAATGGGAAAAATGCTCAATTCCAACATCTCAGAACAGGACTGGGACTCCTGCTTGCTTTTGGCCCATACAGCATTTAAGGTTGCCCAGAGCAAGCTCATTCAAAACAAAATGCTACATGTGTGATATCTGACCCCCTCAGTATTGCACAAGATGAAACTTTACCCAGTGATAAGTGCTGGACATGTGAGCCATTGGGGAGAACTGCTGCATGTGCTTTGGTCATGCCAACATATACAATCCTTCTGGAGTGAAGTGTGTAAACTAGCCTTGAAAGTTCTACACTATAAGATTGCTCAGTCACCACATCTCCTCATCTTAGGATACAACACATAACATCCCACGTGTCACCAGCAGGCCATAGGGGCTCACCCTACTTAGTATGCAGGCTAAATTATCACTTCTAAGCAGATTGAAATCCTCTGAAACAGCCACCTTCCAGGAATTAATGGTCAGCCTATTGCAGGTAGCACTCTGGACTCATTATTATGGCTGTGGGCGGAGCCTATAGCCATTTTGCCTTCTGTAGCTTGAAAACAGCCCACCATGGCACGCCTATTGGACGCTTGGAAGTATCCTTTGAAAGTCCAACAGAGCTAGCAACACTCCACCACGGTCGGCCACTGTGGAGTAACAGCAGCACTATTTCATCTGTTACTTCTGCATTTCAATAAAAGAACTGCACATGCTGCCTTGAGCACATGCGTAGTTCTGCTGGCGCCGCTATCTTGGAATGGCAGAATGCCATTCACCGAACAACTATGCATGCGTGAATGCTGCCCGTGTGCAGTTGCATTTCCACTGCCATTTTGCAGATGGCACTCGGGCGGCACTGGCAGCACTAGCTCTCTAGAGCTTTGAAAGCTCATCACAGCTGTATCGCTCTGGCTAGAATCTTGTTCCATTTTGACACATATACCCTCCAAGAAATACTATATGTGCTGGCACCCATACCTGCAATTCATAGCACCTAGGCAGGGTGTTGAATGACATTGGGAAAATACAAACTAAAACAGAAAACACACCGAGTATTGTGCATTGATCACTAGACACCCCTCAAATGGAAAACATCTCTCATTAATGAATGTAACATATACTAGCTGTCCTTAAAGTGCAGTAGTTCACTTTAGTTTTGATGTGTTTTTTAAATGGTACTCCCAGTATATGGGACTCCTTTTGTCTTTTGTTCTCATTTTCTGAGTGCAGGAAGTGCTGCTGCTAACAACCATCCTCATTGCTGACCTTAGATACAAGATCTGGGGCATAATATTCAAAATTTTGCTCTGGCACAAATCATGGTTTGCATGCATAAACTGGGCTTTCCACAGATTTCCTACATTCAAAAGCCTGATTTGTGCATGAAACAGGGTCCCCACCCTTTCAAACTGTGGAGGCAAACACAATGCAAATGGTGGGCGGGATCTGAATATTGGTGCAGTCCAATATGCAGAGTATTTGTGCCCTGCAAGGTAATTTTGCATGGTCCCCTTGAGTGGCGCAAATACTGCTGATGGAAACCATGACTTACTCCTCCACAACCCTAGCAGTTGGTGGAGGAAGTGCAGTGCCCCCTGCCAGTCCTGAGCTACCAAAACAGTGTCCCTGGTGTCCAGTGGTCCTCCTCACCTGCCAATGCTTGATGTCCTCAAACAATTTTTCCTGGTGTCCAGTGATCCTCCATCACCTACACCCATGTCCGATGTAACAGAACATTTACCCTGGTGTCTAGTGGTCCCCCTATATGATGCTCTGCCCAATTAATAAAAGCAAGAAGATTCTCCTGGTTTCCAGTGGTTCCTCCCCATCCAGCCCACGAGGTTTGACATTCCCTCAGTGATCGTCAGCCCACCACTAGCATGTGGGATGGCTGTGGCGTCAATGCTCCCCTAAAAGCAGCTTGGCCCTGTTCCAGAATAATGATAGTTTGATTCCCCCAGCCCATGTCTCACTGCGCTGGTGTCCTCCTCCCTCCTGTGATCGTGAGAATCCACCCCCAATTCACCCTTACCTGAATCTCAGTGCTACGGTGAAGTGACAATGAGCAGCATATCCTCCACACACCACCTTTGCCACTTGCTGTCTGGCAGAAGCAGGGACTGTGCAGCTTATTTGCCCTATAAATAAGCAGTGCACTCCTGCCCCTGTCAGATGACAGATGGCTGAGATGGTGTGTGGAGGGCTGTGTCACTCACCAACACTTCATGGAGCTTTCAGGCAGGCGGAGTGGGTTCTCAGTGCCACAGGATGGAGGGAGGGCCACTAGACACCAACAAGACATGGTCTGGGGATTTGGAATGTCACTATTTAGGAACAGGGCCAGAGCTGTGCTGGTGGATCCAGGGCATTTACTTTTGACAGAGTTAGTGGCAGACTGGTGATCACTGGGGGATTGTCAAACAGAGTGGGTTTTCACCACTATGGGGGATCAGATGGGGGAGTGACTGCTATAATCAGGAGAATATTCTTTTATTAATCATGCAGGGGACATCGGGTGGGGGGGACCACTAGACACCAGGGTAAATGCTCTGTTACATCAGGCATGGGTGCGAGTGGGGAGAGGGACCGCAATGCCATGGACATTGTTTGTGGATACTGGGCATGGGTGCCAGTGGGGCCAGGGACCACTAGATGCCAGGGACAATGTGTGTGGGCACTGCATGGGTGTGGGTGGGGAGGGACTGCTAGACAGCAGGGACATTGTGTATGGACATTGGGCATGGGTACAGGTGCAGAGAGGGACTGCCACATGCCAGGGACATTGTGTGTGGACATCAGGCATGCGCTATGTGGGAAGAAGGACAACTAGATGCCAGGGACATTGTGTGTGGACATGAGGCATGGGTGAGGGTTGGGGAGGGACCACTGGACACCAGTGAAATTGTGTACATGTACCAGGTGAAGGATTGGGTGGGGGACCACTAACAGCAGGGATAGCTCCACATCTGGGACTGAGCAAATGGTGGAGGGGGCAGAGCTGTGCTAAATCACCTGGCTAACCATGCAAATGTTTGCACTCTACTTTGCACAATTTTTAATAAGTACAGCATAGGCTACTCTAATATAGTGGAGGCAAGAGGACATGACTACAAAACTAGATTAAATATTTAAATATTTTGGGCCTTTATTCATTGGAATACAGGCAACTAAGGGGTGATATGTGCTTGATTTTAAATCCCTTATAGACCCTGGGTTATGGGAACTACTGGGGCTAAACTTTAGGAAATTAACATATAGCACAAGGGCCCATCCTCCAACTAGAAGTGGAATGTCCAAGATTAAGGAAAAGGAAATCTGGCTAACTCTGAGAATAACTAATATTTGGAACATGCTCCCATTGGAGGTAGTGGCTAGTGATAGCATGGACACATTTAAGAGCAGATTGGACAACTATCTCATTGAGCACAAAATAGCGGGATATTCTTGATATGGAGAGCAAGAGGACTTTTGTCTATTAAAGTTCTGTACCTGCCTGTGAGACCTATAATGGGCCCCTCATGTACAGAGAAATCAATATGTCAATTAAATCTAATCTATGTAACTGATAACATGTGCATCCTTCTGTACTCACGTTTGTATCTGGAAACTATATGCCAATAAATAGATTAACTAAAAAGAAACAGATGTGAAAACATATTTTGGCTAGGGCTTGAAAAATGGCAGCTGTCACATTCATGAGGTGTTGTGAAAAATGGCTATGTTGAAAAGTTTTGGTCAAAATATGTAAAATTACTAAAGTTATGAGCGAGCATAGAAAATGTCAATGTATGCTAATCCTTTACCATTTTCACGTATTCTGACCACACATTTTCAACATAGCCTTCTTATGACCCCACCTCATTAACAAGGTGGAAAACGTTTTCAAATCCTGCTGGAAAGGTGATTTCACAAAGCAACCATGAAATCACATTTTAGGCTAGATTTGCATAATTCCACCACCACTGGTCATGAGGTGAGGTCACAAAATGCCATGTTGAAAATTTGGGGTAAAAATATGTAAAAATGGCAAAATTATCATTCAAAGTTCAAATCCATTTGAAATATATTAAACCACACTTACCTGATTTTCTCATATTGTAGTCCCTGGTTCCAGCAACAAGGCATGTCTTAAATCAGAGCATGAATCTATGCCATGGATCATATTCAGGTGAGTGAGGGTGTGTGGGGGTTGAGGTGTGGTTGGTGTTGTGGCAGGTTGGGGTGGGGAGTGTGTGTGTGCTGGTCAGATTGGCAAAGGAACCATTTTCTATCTTACAGAATAAAAAAACATTGAGGAATGGTTTTCTTTATTTTAGGGATATCCCGACATGGGACATTGGACATCACAGTGTCAGACTAGAGTTCAGCGACACTTGTGCTGCCATATACATATACTGGGAATGAGGGTAGGTGACCTGGAGTAGAGTGGGGTAAGAGAAGTGGTACTGGTTCTCCTATATTGTACCCATCTCAGCTTATTTGCTTATGAAATGGGATGAGCATTAGGGCTGATGACCCCAAGGCACACCCCAATGCCTGTCAGTGTGTGCAGGGTGGAGGTGGGGTATTAGGGTTTGAAACCCTAAAGCCACATTCCTACTTTGTCACTTTAGTAACAACCTAACTGATGCATTAATGAAGTTTTTGCAATTAATTATTAAAATTATTGGATCTATAAATGTTAATCTATTACCAGGTCCTGAAGAAGTAAAGGGATCACTATGAAATGTTGATTTAGATTGTGGTAGATTATGGATTGGTATAATAAACAATTTACACCCAGTACTGGTGAGTGGGTTGCTATTCTCCATCTTTGGTTGCATTTGTTAGTTTTCTGGTTTATATTGCAGATGCCAGTTGTGCCACACTACCCATGTGTGTTTGGTGTTTTCTACAATGGACACATCCTTGGTGATTCTGATTAGAGAGCATGTCTTCCTAGTGGAGAATGAGCACTGCATGAACATTAATTGATCCTGGGTTTCTCTACAGCTAGTGCATCATACTGGAATGGTACCATGGCTATTTCTAGCATCTGGACTGGATTTTTGATTTGGACTATATTTTTTACCTTGTTTTGAGATCGTCCAATTTGGATAGGGTGCACTTGTGTCCTTCCACTTTGAGTGTATAAAGCTTGCTAAACTGTACTTGTTTGTAAATTGTAAGTAGGGACCACATTAGTCCCAATTCTCCTCTCCTCCTCCTCTTTTGGATCTTACATTTAGTCTTGCCTATAGTTAGACGTATTCTTTTTTTTGCATGATGGGTGTGTTTGAATCACTCTTGTGGGGTACCGATGAACAAGGCAATGACAATTGGGTGCCTACAAAAACAGCAACTCAATTATGGTATGTATGTTCAGGGCTACCTGGCAGGGGATGACCTGATAATGGGGTGTGGCGACATATGGCTACGTGATATACACTTATATGTGTACACTCACACGCATGGGGAGTGAGGGAAGGATGGTATGTGGAAGTTGGTGTGGTGGGCTGCTGCTGAGCTTGTCTGCTAGCATGGTGGGAAGGTGGTCAGTTGGGAGGTGGAAGGTCCAGGGTTTGTGTCCAGTGTGATGAGGTTTTATTTTTGCTGGAAGGCAGCATTCACTTTTTAAAGATGTTCCTCCCCCGACATGCCTCTCCCTTGGAGTTGAGAATCCATAAGTAGGGGGTGCAGGGGCACAGCTCCCACATTAAAGAAAACAACCTGTAGGTTTGGTGCCCTATTTCTTCTGCGTCATGAGTGTGCATTGCCGAAATTCATTTTCGGTGATGTACACTCACACCGTGAAGGTGAATAACTATTCTCGATCTCTGTTATGACATGGAACCACTCAAGGGTATTATAGAAGAGAGTTCAGACCTAGAATCTTAACTAAGACAGATAAAGACTGTATTTTACAGGTTGTAATTAGTAGGAAAAAATTAGGAGGGACAAAAAAGGGAATTATGTCTGGAAAGGCATTGTGTCACATTGACAGTGTATTATAAGCAAAAGAATACCAAGAGGACTTTGTGTCCTCAGAACCTAATCTAGGGTTCATAACAGTAGATCTAGACTGGAATGGGATGGGATTCAGAAAAGTGTTCTCTTAATGTTCTTCTTCTTTAGGTAGCAGCTCTTAACATTGAAATAGCTAATGTCAGTGGAGAAATTAAAACAGTTCTTGAACAATAAAATAATAAACCTGATTTAAAAGATTTCTCTGATTTTCTGGACAAGATTCATATAGCTTTAGATGTTTTAAAAATGTTCTAATTGACTAAAAATGGTTTTGTGTGATAATGGTGAGACTTTAACTGTGTTGGTCACATAGAGAGACAACAAAAAGCGTCAACGTCAAAGGGTGAACAACATAACACCAACTGTCACAAATAGCGATGGTTCCTTACTAAATCAATAAAGGCAATGAACCATGTATTTTTATGGGTGTTACACCCCCCACACCCACCAAAATCAAGATTACCAACTCCAAGGAGAGCGGACATAGGAAAAATATAAAAGCCCCAGGAAGACAAAACATACTTCATTGCACCAGGACCAGAACCCAGCATGACAGGCTTCAGGGTGGGGCTCAAGACACTGCACCAAATGGCCAGCTCAGCAGGCTAGGCCAAACAAATCCTAATATATTGCTTCAGTGAGTGTAGGTTAGTGCTACACTTGCTATAACTACTTCTCGGTGTTTTGACAGTTGCTCTAAACTGCAAGGTATTATTGAGCTCATATTGAGCTGCTCAGTAATACTAGCTCATATCACTGTACACTTAAAAACTTAAAAATTTAAATGTGATTTGAATGATTACAAAGAAGGGAAATAGTATACATATACCTGGTGTTCACCTTTTAAACAGTAGTTTAGATATGATCCTGATTCAGATAGTAACCTTTACAGTTCTGATAGCGCTATGTAGGGTGATAACAGACCTTACTTTCAAAGGGAGAAAAGGAATTTTTGGCAGGGGCGTTCCTGATGGAGAGGTTCAAGGACAGACAAAGGACAGGGTAGAGAATGATGACAGAAAGGTGGGGACAAAAGGAATACGCAGAACAAGGAACAACAGGAGGAGGACAAGGGTCAGAAAACATAACTGGTGCATCAGGCAGTGCACCAGAAATAAGAAAAAGATACAGAAACAGGGGACCGAGTGGTGGCAAGAAGTCAGAAAAGACCATACCATAGTTTTTAATATATTAAAACATACTTTAACAGATGTAGAAAAATGGTCTTAAATTATGGCATCTCATTTTGCCCATATGAAAATTTAACATGCCCCCTTAAAACTGGATATGTGGACATATTATAGAAAATTGAGAATTAGACATTATTTCAGTAGCATGAAACATAAAACAGACCCAACAGAGAAACAAAGAGAAAATATTAGCAAAAAGTAGACTATAAGTCTTCCTTTCTCCCACCAGGCCCTGTTCCAGCTAATATCAATTACTTACATTGAACTGGTAGAAAGACATTTAACTAGACTGGAACATAAGGCACCTCCTCCTTTCACTCTTATTTTCCCCTTTCTCCCTCCACCCTGCTGTCTTGTGTCCCAGAGACACTCCTATTTCCCTCTTTCCCTTTCCTCTCCCTCTCTGTGTGCCTCCTCCCTGTTTCCTTCCCTTTGTTTACCCCTTTCTCCCACCCTCATCCCTCTCTGCCCCTGGCTTTCCCTTATGCCCCCATCATCGCACCTCCCCGCCCACACTCATCCTCTTCCCCTCTCCACCCTCTCTACCCACTCTCTCCATCTCCCTCATTTCTCATTTCCCTGACCCTCCCCATCTCCCTCAATTTCTCTTGTTATCCTTCTCTCTCATTTTTACTTTTGATCATGTCCCCTCTCACCCTGGTAAGTCAGCCCCCATAGGCTTCAGGGTCTCTGCCTTGTCACTTCCTACTCTGGTAACATGGGCCTCCCTGCTGTCTATTCTTATTAGCACTTCATACAATAGGATTGATGCTTTAACATGTTCTGGCAACCTAGATAAGTATTTTCATAGCTTACCTAATTTTAGTTCTGATGCTCACTGTGTTTTCTGAAACATCCTGTATTGCTAACTGCCTTATTTTCTTAACTGGACCAAGTGACCTTGTCCTGGATGTACTACTGTGTGATACCCTGACCCCAAAGGAACTGTCTATATCTGCAAAAGTGCATAACTATACCAACTGAACCTGTTCTAGCATTTTCTGCTCAGTATTTTGTACTCCTTGTTTGATACTTTTACTGGTTGTAACATTGCTTTACTGTAAACTGAAAATTTGATGATTGTGTACATGTGACCTCTGTATTTTGAATTTGTACATCTGTGATTGGTATAACGTGGAACCTTTGTAAAAGAGTCTTTGGCTCAAAGGTACTTTCCTAGATAATAAATAAATAAATAAAAATAATTAGATGGACAGAAGAAGGACATTTAATCCTTCAGCTGCTGAATTTGCTGCATTTAGGAGCCTTGATAATTATTAGTCTATAGTCATTAAAAAGCAGACAAGGGTGGAGGAGTAGTAATAATGGATTGTGATAGTTACATAAATGTTTTTAAGACAGCTCAGTGTAACAGATAATTATCAGAACTTTGACATAACCCAACTGAAAAGGTTTTAACTTTGGTAAAAAACATTCAGAAGAAGTAATGGAAAGCACATATCTCTGTCACTGATTGGGAGGTTAATACTTTAACTAGAGTATACCCAGTAATGCCTGTATTCTGCATATTACCAAAATACACAAAGATTTGAAAAATCCACCTGGTAGACCAATTGTAGCTGCCATAGACTCCACTTTGAGGCCTTGCCTGTCTATATTGATTATCATCTCCAACCCCTTGTCAGTAATGCAACATCTATTTTGAAAGATACAAGAGATAAAATTAGGTCCTAGCTACAGTGAGTAGTCAAAATTTGATAAAAGAGTCTGAGCGACTTGTCACTCTGGACATGAAGGAACTCTACACCAATACATTCCATCAAGAAGGTTTAGGAGTACTGAATAAGAAATTGAGGGAAGAGAGCCAACAGAAAACCCTCTAAATTAGTTTCTTCTTAAACTAGCTTGGGCGGTATTAGAGAAAAACACTAATTTTGAAAGCACATTCTATTGCAAATTAAAAGGACTGCCATGGGTTCCTCCATGGCAGCCAGTTATGCAAATATTTTTATGGATCACTTCAAAAATCATTTTTTTACTCTGATATCAATAGATGGTTCCCCAATATTGTTTTACGGAACCGATATATTGATGATTGTTTTGCATATTGGATGGGACACGACAAGCATTATTGGATTTCTCTGAATATTCAAATGGCAGAATAGAATATTTGAAATTTGTAAATAACTACAATGAACAGGCTATAAACTTTTGGATTTAAAGATCTGTAAGAATGGGACCCAGTTATGCACAGAAGAGATATCAGAAGGGTGATGAAACCTCAGCAGTTGCCAGACATTTTAAAAGCTGCAGGCATCATGTTTCAACCCTCAGATTTGTTGGACTGGAAAAGTAGAAACACCAGTTTGGGGAGGGATGTAGATAAAAGGCTTCTATTACAAGAAGCCTAATGAATAGTAGATTTTGTACACTGGACCCTTGATTTGTGCTAAATGAGGAAATTGCATGGGTGGATTTTATGTTATAAATTCAATTAGTTAATATAGGTTTAATTAGGTGGGATGTCTTATACTGGAACTTCCTCAGCATACTGGTTTGATATATTACTCCTTCTTTCTCCCCACCCACAACTGATAAAAATAAAACAAATCCTATACTTCCCTCAATGTGTGACCTCATTACACATAAACACCCCATATTCTGCTTTGATAGATCTGTCACACTCAGTTTAGATAAAAATTAGTCTGATGATGGATTAGGTGAATTTGTTATCACCCAATTTCGTCTATTGCTCACAGTCAACTTTTTCTATTGTAAATAAATCTTAGTTAGCATCCTCTGTTATAGTGCCATAAATGCACTGTGGTATTAGCTGACAACCAATTAATGGCCTAGCCTTAAGCAGGCATCACTTTTGTGGCTACCTTTATCATCTCCTCCAATGGGAGATGATTGAGTCAGGACCCATGGTTGTGCTTTCTGCACTGCTATGGGTCCCAGTTCAGCCTTCTGATCCCTTTTGACTTATTCCATATTAATAGTTTTATTACAATAATCTCAATAACAAGAGATTACTTTTTGAAATATGAAGTATATGCACAATAGAGTGCTTTAAACTCACATTCATGGTACCTTAATTGTGGTTTCCAATGGTGGCACATTGATATGTTCTAAATGGACCTCTTTAACTCATATGGACAAAAGTACTGGCTGGATAAGCATTTATTTCTGGTTATGTTAAAGATTTAATTTGCCCAGCTTGAAGTGCTCCATAGATAACATTTTTCAAAGACAGACAAAACAGATACTGCACATCTGCAGGCTTCTGACGTTAAACTGGCAAGGTCACCATGGCACCCTCTCCTGATATAAGGAAGTGAAGGTGACGGGCCTCCCTACATGAAAGAAAATAAGATGCTACCTCCACAAAGCTAAGAGTGGGCATTTAGCAGTGATACCTTTTGCTAGTGATGAGATAGGCTGTAGTGTTTAAAACAACATATCAATATTGACTTGTGCAACTATTCTGATATTAATGGAATTTTTTGCTCCAAATAAGGAGAGTGTTTTTTTAAAATAGATCCAAATGGTAAATGGAATTTTTTTATAGTACATTTTTCCTCCCACTGCTGGAGGGCTCGTGGCAGTTATACTGACAATCTGTGCTCTGTCATCTCTGCAGTTGTCGGTGATCATGCTGTGAGGCAGTGGGGCTGTTTTTACCTGGCTTTTGTGCACTGTTGCATGGTTTCCCCAAACACCCCACACCTGAGGATGCTGGCACGAAGGATATAATTCCAGGCTGTAGACATACTAATGCATGTCTCAGATAAGCACCTTATGGTATCCTCCTCTCACACGTGATCCCATGCCAACACCTGTGCATGAGAGGCAGTGGAGACGGGCTGATATGACAGTCCTCCTCCCATGGAGGAGGACAGTTTCCTATGGACCTCAGTCTCCTCCTGCGGTGGGCTATTGGCTGAGCTCATTCCCGAACCTTGGTTGCTGGTGTTGTGGGTGATAGTGCTACCACACTAACAGGCCAGCTGTAATGGGAATTTTGAAATATGAAACTAAGGCATTATTTGGTTGCATTGCTAAAAGAAGTTTCAGCAAATATTTGAACTAGAGACTAGATACATAGATACATACTGTAGACACTGTTGTCAGACAAGGGCCTATGGCTCACCCAGTCTGCCATTTGCATTTGTAGTTCTTTACATTTTTCTAGAAGTCTGTTTCTGTCATTTTTACTAACTCAGCATGGTTTAAACATATGCTCAATAGATAAATATATGATAGAAATAAGCACCTAGCAAAGGGTTTATAAAATTATTATGTCTGCAAGTGAATTATATGAAAAATAAAAGTTTAAATAGGTTTTAAGAATGATGGTGATAGTGTGTGACTTATCAGTTCATCACATTGATGGTCACCTTATGTGTCTTGTGTGTTAGCACCTGAGTGGATTAAAAAGAAAGAAAAAGTAAGTGGGCCAGGAAAAGAAAAACATTGGCCTTAAATTGTATGTGAATCCTAGAGTCTATTTTGTGCTGTAGAAATGGTATACAAAATCCAAGGGAATTAAAGACTATTCCGTTGATTTTTTTTCTTTGTTTCTTTTATTATGCATGTTATAATGCAGTATTGGATTGTCAACACTATGAGGAAAAGAATATTAAAGTAACCAATTGCATGTATTAATAAAATTGGGATATGAGGTGACAACACATAAAAAGCATATTCAGCTTTATATTAATCTTTACAAAATACTTTGTTAATGCACCAATTAAGGTTAAAATAGGGATGTGGTGTTAGGGTTTCCAACCCTAACACGCATCCCCACTCTGCAGGCAGTAACATGAAAAATCACTACAGTTTCCCTCTCCTGCTTCTTCACAAATCAAGTGGGGTGTACCTCAGTTGTGTGGCGATTTTAAATATGCGGCTATTCCTTTAACTGTATGTTGGCCATAAAAGGGCAGTGTAATCCATATTACATTAGCTTTGACAAAGTGCCAAGGGCATGAAATGCATCAGGTAACATGATGTAGATTTGATTTTGATGATCAGAGAGAAAATGTCTCTGGAAAGGAGCTCCTTGTGTGTTATTTGTATATGTTATACCGTCTATTTTATGTGCGTGTTTTACACTGCAAGCACTTCACTGAAGTGAAACACTATTTGGACTCATAGAAACATAGACTTTGATGGCAGATAAGGACACTTGGCCCACCCAGTCTGCCCATTTCCTACCTCCTGGATAAACTGCAGATTCTAGTTAACCAACAGCCTACTTCCTGCCACCCCCACTACAATTGCCTTGTGTCT
Organism: Neoceratodus forsteri; assembly: GCA_016271365.2. Lineage (NCBI taxonomy): Eukaryota > Metazoa > Chordata > Ceratodontiformes > Ceratodontidae > Neoceratodus > Neoceratodus forsteri. The sequence continues at coordinate 838,667,714 of CM057451.1, read as the reverse complement.
GTCCCATGCATGTTTGAATTCCCCATTGTTTTAGCCCCAACAACCTCCCCAGGAAGGCAGTTCCATGCATCCACCACTCTCTCCATGAAAAGGATTTCCTCACATTACCCCTGAGTCATCCCCCATTATCTTTAAATTGGGTCCCTTGCTCTTACACATCTCTTTTTCTGAAAGATGCTACCCTCCTGGACTTTGTTGATTCCCTTGAGGTACTTGAATGTTTCTATCATGTCCCCCGTCCCTCCTTCATCAAGGGTATACATATTAAGCTCTCTCAGTCTCTCTTCATATGATTTCTGATGCAGACCTGCACCATTTTAGTTGCCCTCCTGACTGCTTCCATCCTGTCTGTCTCTGACTCTATTAAGATATGTCCTTTTTCCTTTATGTGAAAAGAATGAGAAGAATTAGGTTGTTTAAAAGGTTGTTACTGTTGGCAGGCGCTGGCTACCCAAGTCCTGTAATATTGATACAGATATATAATTATTTCAAAAGTTTCACCAGGATAAGACATACTAAGCTGCCTACAGCTCATTTGCAGATGTGTTCTATGGGTGTGGAGAAGTGGGGATAAACCAAGAGGTATAAAAAATAAACAGCAATAGCAATGTTACATTACAAAAATTGAAGTCATATGCAACAATACAGTATATCAAAGGAGCATAATCATACATATCGAAGGTGAATCATTACAATAGATATATGTAGTAGATAAGATTGAGTTATTACAGGCAGGAGGAAACTACTTATACAGGTAAAGCATGGAGATGAGGGAAATAAAATGAGCAAACTAGTGTGGGAATGGAAGACAAGAGGTAAAAGGTCATGGACAGTTGCAGGTGGAAGAGGAAAAGTCATGAAGAAGAGACTTAGAGAGAAAGCAGAAGAGGCAGAGCAGATTGACAGGAAAGGAGGAAAGAGTTTAGAAAATGATATGAGAAACCAGATTGAACAACAGTAGATTTCCTAGGAGGAATAAAGAAGGAATGTGGGATATGACTGTGGAGAGGGTAGGAAGAAGAAGAGGAGAGGATAGTAGGAATGGAAGGTAGAAGGGAAGGAAGCAAACCAGAATTTGGATATAAAGGAGGCACAATGGAAAAGGATAAACAGGAGGTCCAGTACACTCCAAAGAAGCAGACTCAGAAATCATGAGATACAGCTGCAAAAAGTGATTTATTTCCCTAAATGACTGTAACTGGCACTTGTACATAAACCAGGTCTCAGGCTGAGGAAGACCACTGAGTGAAGCACTGAGGTTCTAGCCTGAGCCTTGGTTTTATGTATGAGTGCCTGCCAATTAGGTTAAATAAATCACTTTTGCAGCTGTATCTCTGATTTCTGAGTCTGCTTTCCTGAGTGCACTGTCTTTTTCTGTTTAGCAATGAGAAAAGCACATGCCTTACATAGCTGTACTCATGGACTGTTGGTGTGGAGCATGGACCTCTGTGTAGTGACAATTGGAAAGGGGCTTGGCATTGAGAATGGGGAATGAAAGGGCAGAGTAGAGTGAGCAGTGGTGGATACAAGGTGGAGAGTCTAAAGTACAGTGACAATAAGAGGAATGGGGGGCCCCTGTCTGTCAAGGAGGATTTGGGAGTCAACAAGTAGACCATGTCACAATTGTCAAAACATAGGAGAATCATCTTTAATACAATTTCCTGGTGGGCAGGAAGCAGGATACTCACTTTGTTCCTGTACAGTGCACCAAACCTGGAGTGCAGCTTATGGTATATGGCATAAACATGCACTGAAAATTCAAGATGTTGTTCCAGCCAGACCCTAAGATATTAGCAAGAGGATACATCATTAATCATAGCAACATTAAGGATTATGAAATAAAGGGAGAAGGGTAAGTCAGGTAAGCCTCTGTTAAGTGCCAAAAGTAATGGAAACTTTTTGGCATTGAGGGACAGTTAGTTAGACTGGATTAGTGCTGAATTCTGTCAAAATCCATCTGTAGCTCTAAGGTAAGGTCATGGGAAGAGGAGCCAGATGCAAAGAACTATATCATCAGTGTACATATGAATGGACACCGAGGAACAGACAGAGAAGAGATCATTCAAGAATATGGAAAAGAGACTAGGCCCAGGGCAGGCCTCAACAGACACATGAGCAAATGGGGAGTGGTGATGAAATGGAGCTTCCTACCCAGACAGTTTAAGACCTTCCCTCTAGGAAAGAACAAAACCAAATGATTGTAGAGTCAGACAGCCCCCTGCTTTAAGCTTGTCCAGAAGGAGGGATGTACCACAGTATCAAAAGCTTTAGTAGATCAACAAATATGATGGTGAGATGACCCTGATCCATACCTGAGAGGATGGAGTCAGTGAGCCAGAGGATGGAGGTGGAGTGGAGTGGGACTCAAAATTCAGACTTGAAGGAGATGAAGAAGAAGGAGATGTCAATGAAGGAAGAGAGTTGAGATAGTACAAGGTGTTCCTGTAACTTAGCCAGGGTGGGAAGGAGAGAGATAGATGAAAGTTACCAGAGAAAAGGATTACCACTTTTAGGGAGATGTGTGACAGTACCCTGCTTCCAGGCTTGAAGGACAGTTGCAGAGGAAAAGAAAGGTTGAGGAGACCCAGCTTGTCAGTGCACCAGCAGGATTTCCACTTGCAATGCCAAAATCCTGGGTTTGGGAATGGGCATGAGGAGCTTGAGGACTGGCCGGTGGAAGAGGATTTAGCATCCCATGGATGGCCTCCTTCTCTGGGATGGTGGGTGGGAGATAATCTGGTGTATGATTGACCCCTGGTAGATGCCAGGGCAACACTACCATGCTGAAGATGTTGGGAGGTGCACCAGATGTCAACTTATTTCATTGCATGCCATGCCTCCTGGGAATCCATACCAGGCAAAATGCTGACTCCATGGATGATATCCCACTGCTCCAGTCCCACTTCACTTGCCATGGCACTTGGCTCATTATCAAGCTTATGTCTCCATTGGGATGACATGACCCTGGAGCCCCACCCTGGGAAGGTAAGACAGGAAGGAACACCGGTGGTCCAAATGCCTACCAGGAACTGTGTACAGGCTTCCATGGGGATTATGCCTACTCAGCAGTCCTGCCCAGTGGGGCAACTCTGGGAGGATAATCAACCAGATGCTAAGTCCATGAGGGTGAGCGGTGGCTGGAGTTAGCTAGGTGAGCTTTAGGAGTCCAGCACCAAAAGCATAGTAAATAAATAAATGAATAAACAAATAAATAAATAAATAAATGTTGAGGAGTAGCATAATAGGCAGTGCAATAACACACAGAGAGAAGCAGAATCTTAGGATCAAGGCCATGAGGACTACTTTCTCTCTGAGGATTAAGGCACACTAGGCCTTAAAAAGCCTCTGACACTGTTGGAAAACATTTAGAAAAGTAAGATTTAGACACTATTTGGTTTTATATGTTGTATAGTTTCTGCAATTAAGACCCTTGTTTCTAATTTCTAATGGGAGTTGTATGAAAACAGCATCATTGTCCCCAGGCTTTATCTGATCTGGCTGTTTATCTACACCTGACATCATAATCTTCTGCCTATATCACCATAATTGTCTTCACAGTAACAGATTGTAATGTCATAAACAAAACTGTGATGTCAGGCATAGGTAAGTAGTCAGAGCATATAGGGTGAAATCCTGTTTTCTTGAAAACATACTTAGTAATAAAGAAATAGCGTGAGAAAAAATGAAATATCAACTGATTGTGTCTAAATATTAATATTTTTTTAAATTGTCTCAATGATGTCAGGGGCTCTTTAAGGAAAGCAAATGGAGTTGTAGAAAAGAAGGAAAAGAGAGGATGGGAATGCAGAGTGAGGGAAAAAGGGAGAAGAGGAAGGATGAGACAGAAGACGCAGGTAGTGAAATAGGAGTTAACCAACCCTGAGAACAGGAGATGGAGACTGGGTCAGAGGGGAAAAGGAATATAGCTATAGATATATTATATAGGTAAGTCTCACCCCTATAGTTAAGGTTAAGTAGGCACTTCAATGTTATATCAAATTTTGCACTAATAACTGTAATCGTTAACAGATTTTACGAAAATTTACATTGCTGTCTTGTGTGGTATATCTGTTGACATGCCAAGTTTAGTTTGAATTGGATTGGTGAATTTCGAGCTGAGCATAGTGCTAAAATGTTAAAAATCGCTGTTTTAGGGGCTTTTTGTTCATCGCTTGTACTCAGACAGTTTGGAATTATGGTCTGACCATTTCAGCGTGCAGAGGGCCTGCCTCATGGAAATGCCTTACACTCAATTAGTGAAAAATATTAGTCTGTTACAAAGTTATTTAACTTGAAAATGTCAAGTTCTGAGAATGCTCAGTTCACTCTTTTGGATAGCTTCTTGAAATGACAAAGGAATTTGGTCTCATGAAGAAGGATTCCTTTTCTTGAAGGGTCAATCCTTTGCCAGGAGAAAAATATTTTTCATGATCTGCCATTTTTGTTTATTTTATCAAATAAAAAAAAAATTTAAACCTAGAAAAATTAACTCATGTAGAGACACCAACATATAAATCTTGATCATCGAGGAGTCAATTGGCTGCATTCTGCAGTTCAAAGTTATCAGCTGACATTAGAGGCTCTGGTGTCAGCGGAAGTCTGGAATGCCTTTACCACCTTAGGAATATCATCCAGATTCAGTCTCTTATCCACTCTGATGATCTGCCCTCATTGGTGCATTTGTGACCTTGAGACTCAACTACTGTAATGGTCTTTACCTCAGAGTCAGTGGAGATATACTGCAGCACCTGCAGCTGGTGCAGAAACGCAGCAGCTAGAATGTTAACTGGCATTCTGAGATCGCGTTACATTTCCTTGGTACTGCATGAACTGCATTGGCTGCTGGTGATGTGGTGTATCTCCTATAAAAATGGTCCTATTAACTTACAAGGCCCAACATGTGCTGGCCCAGGCTACCTGTATGACCTCCTGCATCCCTACAGGCCCATACACCCCTTCATTAAACCAATGAGGGTCTCCTTCTCGTTCCCAGGTCATGACTTAAAATCTGTGAGGACTGAGCTTTTGAACTGGCATGCCCTGTGTTATGGAATTCCCTTCCAAGGGCTGTAAGAAATGGTAGAGAGTTTTAAAGGTTGCCTTAAAACTCTTTCTCCTGGCCTTTGGGGCCTAATTCTCTGTTGATATATATGTGACCTTTTGTGTGTGTAATGATTTATTAATTTATGTGTTCTTTTATTTGGGTTTGTTTTATACTTTTATTTTGTATTTATCTGTGATACTATTTTTGATAGTGGTTGTATGTGAAATCTCTACTCTATACTGGTGCCCTAGGTCTCTGGAAGAAGGTTGCCATAAATAAATAAAATCTACTACTACTACTAGAGGATGTTATGTTACTAGAGGGTACAGGGCAGAGCAACAAGGATGATTCAGGGAATGGAAGACAAACACAATGAGGAGAGGCTGAAGCACTGAACATGTATTCCTGGTGGAGAGGAGGGATAGGGGGATATAATAGAGATCTTAAATATATGAAGAGTATAAACATGACTGGAACAATGGGAATTTTCAAGTTAAAGTGGGGTGAGGAACATGAGCAGGCATGGGCTAAGGCTGGAGGGAGGAAGATTAGGTAAAGAGACGAGGAGGCACTTTTCACAGAGGGTGGTGTCTAGGTGGAACATGCTGCCAGAGGAGGAGGTGGTTTCCTGTAAGTCAGTGGGTAGCCTTAAGAGGAGTGGGACAAAGTGAGGTGAGTGTCACTGATATGTGGGTAGAGGAGGGAGGGCAGCTGCAGTGTAGGGATAGCTAGCTGCACACTTGAGCAGACTTGATGGACCATGTGGCCTTTAACTGCTGGCAATTTCATATGTTCATATGTTAGGTATGTCCACATGCCCCAGTCTCAGTTGCTTTCTCTACAGGGTGGGAGAAAGCATGAAAAATCCTGAGTGCTGCAGCATGATGGCTCTGCTTTGCTGATGGACTCTGCTCCCACTGACCTTGTCTCTTTCCTGGCCAAAGTAATCTGCCAGATCTGAAGTGACCTGGCTCAGCCTTTCAGCTTCTATTGTGAGGAGGGATACCAGAGGCAACATGGCTGGTTGAAGGTAAACCGGAAGATGGCAGAATGATGAGGACTGAGGCAGTAGTAGGTCCTGAGAGGGCCTGAGAGCTGGTCAGTGATCAGACAAATAAATAAAATGGAACATGTTTATTTAAGTAGCATCAGTGAGGATACATTTTGGTAAATATTTGTCATATCATTTGTATACTCTGGACCTAGACTGCAAATATTGTATTTATCCTCACTGTAGGTCCCCATGGCCAAGTTCATCAACACGAAGGTCCTGATTTCAGAGCTGGCAGCGCAAGTGGCATGCTTTCACTTTCAGACTGTCCAGCTGACACATTCGCTGGCTCTAACTGGACATTACTCACACTGAAACCTTCCCCAAGTTCACTTTCCATTCTCTAGGACTTTAGAATTAATTCCCATGAAAAATCAAATGACATGCATTTCACCCTCATACAGCATACAAAAAGATATCACATTTCACTCTTGCACAGCATCACAAACATTCACATACCTCTCTTAGTGATGCCTTCAAGTAATCAGACTGCCATGAATCCACATCGCTAATATGAGAAATTCTTCCTACCTATACACGGTAACAACTCCCTATTCTCACCTTCTCAACAGACTGCTGCTCTCTTCTCTAGTGTAAAATCAATTCTTGCTGTGACCCACCATTCTGATTACAGCGTAATTACACATCGTGCACTGACACAAACAGTGTCAAACTAGGAAGCAGCTACTGGCCATCCAAAATCAACATAAAAACAGTGAAAAAAAACAAAAACAGAAACCACTTAAATAAATAAAAATAAGTGGGGGAAAAGCTGTTACATGAAAACAAATATGCCATGCCACACTGAAAATATTAGTGATATTTCCTCTTGTGTGCTTGACCTTTGACAACACTTGTGGCTTTGCCCTTGCCACTTGTGATGTCATAAGGAAAACTGCACTTGGAGAAATAACACTGATATATCCAGTGGGGCCATTGCATATTCCTATAGCCCCAAACAGAGAAGTGGGTACAGCTATCGTTCCTTTTGCTGCAGCTGCTTTGAGGTAGCAGTAGTAAATGACTGTAGTTGCAGTTGGGTGGTTTCAATGTGGAACAGCAAGTCTCATGGGATCTGCTCTCTCTCTTTATATATTTATTTATACAGTGCAGGAAGCTCAGCTGTGTAGTGTATGAGACGGCAGACCTGTGCATGCTGCTACATATAGTTAAGAGTGAGGATTGTTGTAGCAGGAACTGTTGGTTATAATAACCTGTTACTAGCTGTTGAGTTCACCAGTATCTTGCAGAAGTACTTCTGTGTTCCTGTTCATGAATTGTTATTAAAGAAGGAGCCTTCTGAAGAAGCCTGCTTCAACTTGTTTGTTGCTGAGCCTGGCGACACCTCAGAAACCACATGCAGTAAGTACACTGAAGCATTCAGTTTCTAGTTTATCACTGTAGCCTTACCATATAATTTTTATTTCATTGAATTTTTATTTTGGTAACTGGTTGAGTATACTAATTTACAGTTCTTGGTTTCAAATCAACCATGAACATAAAAGCAATTCCTTGCTTTGTTTCTGGCTTTATTTGGGCATAGTTTCAACTTTTACTGGCACATAATAGATTATTAGGAATTTATGATTCAAGGTTTGAGTTTACAGCATCTTCACATGGGATGGATTGTTTTGAAGGTTATAACGAGGCACTTTTCTTATAATATGGGACAGTTGAGAGGTATAATGGATAGTCAGTGAGAAGAAAAGTGTGTGGTGTTGGATTTTATAGGGCTTGCTGTGAGAGGACACTGAAAATATAGGACACTTGCAGATCTGAGTAGATAGAGTTGGCATTGCTAATAAGGTAGGGTTGAGATATCATGGTCAAAGTGCAGGGCTGATACAGCTGTTGTTGTAGGTGGGGCTATGGTGCTGTAGATGATACAAGCTTCAGGGATTTGTGTTTACTTAAGAGGGCAGTTGCTGCCTAGAAGGATTGGAATTAATTTTGGATGTCATGTTTGGAATAGGATCAAGGAGAGGATTGTTAATGCTTTCAACACCCCCTACCCAAATCTAAGTATACAGATATTGAGTGTTTACAGTCATGGGTAAATATGCAGCAGTGTTTTAATTCACCAGCAAAACTGCTGACAATTTTACAAATTCTGTGGTGACTACACAAACTTCACCACTCAAATAGGCTGTCCATGCAAACAAATATAATGTTTCACTCTAGACAAGATCAAGTTAAATCCTCAAAAGTCAGCAACCCCTTCCCTTCTTTATACAATGTGTGTCATGGAACAAAGAAGCAAGATTCCAACCAGCAAGCTACAGCATGCACAAATGCAAAGGATCTTTTGTTATGAAACATTGTTCTGTTTTGAAATGCTACACACAGAAACTTTGAAGAAGGCAATTCCCACTTTCAAACAGTGGATCATTTTAATCATGCCTCAAGGATGTTCTGTGATGTTTACAGTGCCATTACCAATAGCTGGTTTTCGAATGGGATTCTTGGTAAAGCAAACATAAGCAGATACAGTACATTAAATAAATACACTTTAAAATTCATTGAAACTGGAGCAAACTGGTATTCAAACACATATATATATTCCAGTTTACTGATGGAAATTCAGCTGGGAAGCATAAAAGTCTGAATGGATTAAGTTAAGTCAACATCTGTGATTATCTTTCTTAATTGAGAAATGTTTACATCAGTTTAACAAGATATGGTGCTTAGAGAAGGATTTATATTCCTTATGCATGTTTGCTGAGCAGACAACATCTTCAAATCTGAGAGTTAGCATTTTGTACAGGAAACCATGCTTCTGGTAGCATAAAACCATACAGGAATATAGAAAGTCTTCACATTTATACAGTATGTGAAAATGAAATCGAGGCATCCGAATAAAGCAATATATCCTCTTCTAGACATGTGGGTTTGAATCTCAGTTCACAAATAATAAAATGTTTTGTGGCTTCAAGTTCAGTTCCTCACAGACAAGTCAGAACAATTCTCAAGCCAATACACATCTGCACTAGCAGATGGTCTCTCTCAAAGGGTACCCTGGAATGAATGCCTGAATAAAAGTAACTCACCATGGAAGATGCTCCTTCAGGCAAATAATGATGTCAGGAAATTGTGCCTCTAAACTCACTCCTGGCCCATCATCTAGGGTAAATGTCTGTCATGGTGCCACAAACTGGCATATGGCTTACCTTACTCTCAATACTGCTACCAGACTGCTGCAAATTTAACACTGGGCTTTTTCAGTTTTGTCCAACTTTAAGTGCTTGCTCACACAGTGCAAGGCCTGAATATAAGAACTCCATCTCACTGCAGGCACTACCAAAGATGCTCTGGTAGTAGAAACAGTCTCACTTTATCTTCAGCAGATACTCTGGAACCACAGAGTTTGTCAGTAAAATAAATGAGTAGTACCCTTCTAAACACACTGCAGTCATAGATAATTAAATATAAAGTATTTAAGCTCTAGAGAATTGCAAGTACAGCACCTTACCATACCAACTTCAAGCATCCAACCTCCTTCTCCCCACCAACACCTCATGAAAATAAAGGATACTGTACCACCAGGCCCATGAATAGCTGTAAAGAAGAAAAACATTCAGTATTGTTGTTCAGTGTCCTGCTACAGAATAAATAATTAAAAGAATGAATGAATGATGATGTTTTTACCTCAAGTAACACCTGATTGGCCAACAAGTGGCACATTGGACCATCGTATCATTGTTCCAGATCCCTGTTCATAGCCCTTGCCCTTCCTCAGAGTCCACTCTACAATGCCCACTGCCCTGCTGCTGTTTGTTCTAGCAATAGAACCATCAAGCATTTCATTAGACAAGAGCCAAGAATTAATGGTATTAACACGGACATGCTCATCTCATGTGTTAATTCCTCTTATATGCAGGTGATCTCTGCTCACACTCTCTGATGTACAGGAGTCACTACCAAAACTCTAACAATGATCTGAATGTAGAAAGGTTCAGAGGAGGGCAACAAGATGGTACATGGATTGCATCACAAGTCCTATGAGGACAGGTTGAAGGAACTGAATGTGTACTCCCTGGAGGAGAGAAGGGAGAGGGGATATGATAGAGACATACAAGTATCTTACAGGAGGAACAGGGTGCAGGAATACACTATTTTAAGCAAAAAGATGTTCCAGGACTAGGGCATGGGATGAAGTTGGAGGGAGGACGATTCAGAGGAAACATGAGGAAGAATTTCTTCACAGAATGGGCGGTGGACAAGTGGAACACCCTGCCAGATAGTGGTGGGGGCTGAAACAATCACAGGATTTAAGAATGCATGGGATAGACATAAAGATTCTGGAGGTCAGGGTAAGGAGCAACAGACTTCTAGGAAAACATAAAGTGAACTTACAAGCTCAAATGGGCAGACTGGGTGGGCCATAGGCCCTTATCTGCAACACTGTCTATGTATCTATGTATTTAGCAGTTTGGTTATTTGTTAAGTTTGAAAAGCAACTGGACCAAATCAGAGTTCCTCCCTATAAATGAAGTAAGGCCCCAAATGGCTGAAAAGTGGGGAACATACATTGGTGTGGTCCTCCAAAGGAATTCACTACTTTGGCATAACTCAAAAAGTGAGGGCTTGATTAAGAATAATCTACCATCCCTACTAGCTGACTTGGCTGTGGACACAGCCAGATGGCAAAAAGCTCAGCTGTTCCATAACAGGAAGATAATGACTTTGCAGTACTAATTGGTCAGCTAAAATGCCATCCTAACTTTTGTTAGCAGTAAGGTATTCCTGATAATCTTAGATTCTTCATTCAGGCATTTTAAATTTAATCAGCTATTTCTAAGACTATGTTTAATACTTTAGTACTTTGCGGATCTACATTACAGAGGGCAGCCCCAGCAACTTTCAAAGTTTTCTCCCAGAGATCACACACTAACTACACTCACTGTATTTATAATGTGGATATGTCAGAGGGTTGCCAGTGTATGTTTCTGATGGCCAACAGAACACCACCACCACACAGGTCTGCTTACATCTTTGATGGTGGTCCAGGCCAAGGACAAATAACTCTTAAGAACTTCAAAATCATCTGTCTTGCATCAGGAACAGAATGAAACAAAATGAAAATCAGAATATTGATGATTTGGTTTGTCCTAACTGCCAACCAAAGTATTCAAATTTTGTTAACTATTACTGCTGCTATAAAATGATGGCTATACCTCATCACATTTACTGCCTGAGTAACCTATGTCTAAACACCCCAACAGTTGCATAAACATAGACTGACATATCTCAGTTCTTGAGTGATTAACAAATGCCTCATTTAAGCAAAAATTCTGAGGGCCCCATATCTGCATGGTGGATGGAACCTGCCTTGGATGTGGGCATACCATGTCTCTTTTGGGGTTAAGCAGGCAATCACAGGCTGGCCTTCTCCCAGAGACATGAAACTTCTATAGACAGTGGCACAGCAATCATTGTGGGAGCTGCCCACTCAGACTAATATTGAGTAGAATGTACCCCAGGGAAACACCTACTGAGTACCATGGAATACTCCAAGATCTCTTGGAATAAATTCCTTATCACAGTAAACAGAGAGATTCATCCCTGGTGAGGTATGAACCTATATAGGGCAAACCAAGAATTCAAGTTGGTAACAAACCCCTGCACTGGAAGGTGTAGATAGAAGGGATACTTCACATAAGTTATCTAATGGATGGACCTTCAAAGATGCTGAAGTCCTCTAATCAGCTATAATGTAGTATGGCCTACCGACCCTAGACCATTGAAACATTTTACAAGTATGGCATGCCTTCCAACCATGGCTGAATAAGTAGGGTAAAGTGAAGGAACCTGATATGCTGTAGCATTTCTCCAGCAGGCTTAAAATACACTGGGGACAGGATGGGCTGGTCTACAAACACAAACCATTCATCTCCTGATTATGATGTGCACAGGCACAAATGGGCACAAGACCTTAATGTACAACTGTCACTTGAATGCTAGGAGAAATGCTGGGCAGAGGCACACCTGTGGATCATCAAACCCTAGAGACCAGATGATCCTGAAAAGATCATAGCTAGATGGCACAGAACTCCAACAAAATTGGTCCACGTGGGCATCAAGGTATCAGATAAATGTTGGAGAAGCCAACAGGCCCCAGATACTATTGTCCAGAGGCCAGTGAAAATAGCTAAGTTGAAACAGCTACGTGAAATACAGCAACCAAAAGTGGCCCCCTTCCTAAGGTGCATTCCCTGGAGTTGGTATATATAAGAAGGGGGGTGGGGATCAAAGCTCACCCCATGAAAACAAAACTTGCTATATTTGACTGAGCTGTTTTGCTTTAGCTGTTTTGTGTGGTCACTATTTTACTTATTTTCACATGGCCCCCATTATCCATATCTTAAGGGGATGCCACCTACTCTAAATCCTCTGCAAAGCTGTCATGCAGCACAGTACACAACTCTTGAGGAATAACATTACTCAACCACCTCTACTCTGGGTGTTGGTAGATGTGGAGTCAGCTGACTATAGCTCAATCAAGGCACAAGGGCTGCTCCACTCACTAGTATTGGAAGCTAAACAGCAAATTCTCACAAAATGGAGGACATCCAAGATCCCAAGCCTTACAGACTGGGAGGTAAAGTTTCCCAGGACAGTGTCCTACATAAAGACATTAGCAATAGTTAGAGGAACATGGAACAAATATGAAAAGGTTTAGGAAATGTGGGTTAAGGCCATGGGGAGGGAGGAGAGAATTAGAAAGCATGACAGCCTAAGTACATGATTAACATAGGGTATGGTACAGCAAAGAAGTAGGTAGGAAAAACATCTGCAGAGTTCCCTGACTACCTATATACTCAGTCATACAGACCATCCTTTCATGCGGCTTAGAAATAATGCAACTCAGGGTCCTAAGATTACCTGCATGCAGCATGTTGCATGTATAAATGCATGAATTTAAGAGAGCTGAAAACCTTTAATAGACTATACAGGCTGACAAATGAACAACTTCATATAGAAGCATCATTATAAGTCAATGGGCAAGGGTGTCACAGGGTGTCAGCAGGGCTTGCATCAAGCTCTGCATCAAACCCTTTCCATGTGCCATACCCTTTGTTGCAATTACACCTGACTTTTAAAGCTTGGGCAAGGTACAACAGTTTATCAGCTTTACTGCAGCTTGCACCAAGTCTCAGATGCAAGCCCCATGAAAATGGTCCCTGGGACTGATACAAGATAGACCACAAAAATGGTCTAGCTTGCATCAGTTGCTGCATGGTGTAGAATATCCAATTTGATTGTTACAGGTCCAGTGTGCCATATCTTTGGTAAGTATGGAACTTGTGTTACTCTCAAGCATTTAAAGATACAGCCCAATGTTTATATCTAAATTGAGACAGTAAAATAAAACAGTTTATTTTTATTTATTGATATCTGGGATTAAGACCAAAATTCAGATCCAGCCAAACCTCAAAGAAGTAGACAAAAGGAAAGCATACTTTAAAGGAGTAGCCATAGTCCATTCCAGAGCTGAAGCACACTAAGCAAAGACTGGAAATAACGCCCGCTCATCCAGATATTCTTCAAGTTATAATCTTTCTTTCTTTTGTTTTAGATTTATAATCAATGCACTTTTATAGTTTGTGCCTTCCCCTAGGTGCTGCATCAATTCATATTTTGAAAATGTATCCTGTCTTTATATAGCTCCTTTAGTAAGTGCATCTTTTTTTAAAGAGATGCAATTACTAAAGGAGCTATTTAAAGAGTAGTATAACTGAAAACTAGACTCCCTGATAAAGAGTATTCCCGAAACGTAGGATATTGTTGGTCTGGATGTTATGAAAACAAAATTATTTTATATTGAAGAATATCTGGGTGAGCGGGCCATTATTTCCAAACTTTTCTTAATGTGATATCTAGGATTACAAAATGCCTTTGAACCAGAGCTTCTTTTACAAAGGTTCTGCTTCATCAAAAAGTAGTACACATAACTGGCGAATCACAAGGTTACAGAGATATAGGAGAACATAAGGTATTACAGTAGGTTACAGTGGTTCAGGAAACAATTATGGCATGGCTACAAACCTTTAAAATAAGGGACAGGCTATCTACACAATCAAGGACATAATAATGCAGCAATCACAACAGCGTCTTTGTCCATGTTAAGTGCAAAGAAGAGGGTGAAAACACAAAGAGTAGGTGAGAGGTGGGGGAGGGGGAGGAGGAGGAGGAGGGAAAAGAGGTAGGGGAGAAGGGATTAGGAGAAACAGGAGTAGTGCAAGTGGTAAAAAAAAAGGGGACCGAGGGAGGGGAAGGGTAGGGGAGCTGGGTGCAGAAAACCTGCTGAAGAGGTTGAGGAGACACAAGAGCAGTAGGAGAAGGGAAGGTGAGAGACTGGGGAGAGGATAAAGGAGGGAGTGTGTGAGGGTGTAGGCAGGGTAAGGTGAAGGGGTGGGTACAGGCTTGGTGGGGGTAGAGGGGGAAGGTGGGAGTTTGGGCTGTATTCAGCAGAATAAGTGGACTTAGCAGCGTAACTGCTCAGAGGGCACAATCACAGCTACTAAGTGTGGCAAGGTGCTGGTGGAGTTTGAGTTAAAATGGGCCAAGCTTACACTAAACAGTGACCACATGGGAGGCCATTAAGCCAGGTAGGTGCTCTAGAACTGAAAGTCCATTGAGTTTGAGAAGTCCAGCAGAAAGGGACAAGATAAGATTGTTTGGATACACTACAGGTAGAGTGTGAGTTAGTTGATGGCACAAGTAGAGTCTGGGTGGGTGGTGGAGTGAGGCTGAGGCTGATCATTTTTGCAAGTAGACAGGTCTGGTAGGAGACCCTGCCCTTTAAGTTGAGCAAGTTGGTAAGTCTGTAAAGTTCACACGTATGTAGTGATAAATATTTTTATATTTTTATATATATATTTTTTTAGTTATGTAGTGATATTTTTAAGATGGTTAACTTCACTTGTATCCATATTAGAGTTTTTAGATTTTTTATTATAGCAGTATGTAATTTTAAAAAAAAGTAAGTTATTTACTCCTGCTCATAAACATAGGATAAATTGTATGGTAAAACCTGCATTGCATAAAATAAATTGTTCTACGTTTTAAGCAGCAATTAATACAGATACATAAATGAAATGTTTTACAAGCAAATTATATGAATCCATAGTGTTGCATTTCCAAAGGGATATCATTGGCTAGGCATGTTGAAGTATACAGAATGTACTATTCATTCTGATTATCTTAATAACATCTTTATATATAATAAAAAGAGTCCCCTGTACAGCAGTTCTTGGTGTCCTCCACTAAGAGGCATATTTTCTATTTAACTCCCACCCATGCCAGAAATGAACATATTGAAGAGACCAGGTCCCAAGCTCAACCCCTGGGACCCCTACTTGTGATGTCCTTCATCCCTGAAGACTCTCTTTGTTTAGCACTACCCTCTGTGTTGGTTCTATGATAACAGCAACAGCCAAAAGGCAATTGCTATTATCATAAACTGCATTATCGCTGAAAACATTTTCAATGATATGTACTAAAAGCGACTGGAACTGTGCGTTTGGGGGAGCTGTGTCCCTCTGACTCCTAGTGGGGTTTTTGACCCCCACCCACAATCTAAAGATTCTCAACCCGCAGAGAGGGCTAAAGAAAATTAAGAAGATCTCCTTTATTGTCTGCAACATTTTCACTGTCGGGGATTGCAAACTGAACTGTAACTAGCAGCCCAGGGAAGTTGGGTGTTTTACTCGCTCGCTATCACATGGCCCCACTACTGAAAGAGCGATGCACGAGGAGTTGAACTGAGAGCCTTTAAGGATTCTCTATCTTTTGCTTTAAGTCGATCTGGAGTGGAGGTTTAATGAGCGAATAACTGTGTCAGTTTAATGTGACAACCAAAGTTGGCGCATCTGCGCTGTGTTCTGGCATGCTCTCCTACAGCTCAACGTCGCACTTCGTTCTGGTGCAGAAGCGACTTTACTTCAGCAGAGGAAACAGCGCACCAGTGCACTCCCACAGGGTTGCAGATGAGCTGTAACCTCACAGCCATTCAATCAAGTTAAAGGGACTTCATGTTTCAAATATTGTAGTTTTGTTCGCACAGTTGTGCATTCAGTGGCAAATATTGAAAAATGAACAAAAGTTGTAGATTTAAAGTGAGGCGTTTTGCCTGGTTGGGTTGGGCTCTGTTTTAAAGATACTTTTAGGAACTTATTGGTAGCATAGCTAAGGCTTGGCAGTTTCACCAACTCCCAGCAAATTTCTGGAATGTGATCAGGGATAAGGGTCACTGTCATGAGGGATGGGGGGATACTGCTGGGAATAAATAGTCTGGAATAGGGCAAACCAATGCTAACTCCTCTGGAGTGGTAGTAGTGGCCCATTGATTCACATTTTGAACTGAACTGGCTGAATAACCAGGGCAATTCAAAACTCCAGACTGTGATATATTAAGTCTGGGGCCTGTTCTGCCACCGAGAAGATCTCTATGTGGATGGTAACATACAGTATGCTGATTTATTTTATATGATTGCTGCCTTCATTAGGTCTCTGAGGCCAAGTGTTTAAAGAGGCAGGTGTTAATTTACTTACAGACTAGAACAGGAGTTCAGAGAAACAGGAGGAAAGGAGTAAGCTGAAACTGGCAGCATCATTGTGCCATGTTGAAGGAGGGACCCTTTGTCACCTGCTCAAGTTCATAGGCTAGGATTAGCAGGGCGGACAGTTATGATTAGATTCAGGACTTTCCATGGCAGAACATAAAATTACAGGGTTGGAAGAGAGGTGAAGGAAGGGAAGGAGGGGGAGGGGAGTGGATTGGTCTGGAGGGTATGTGTTGGTTTGTATGGGGGTAAGGGGAGGGGGAGGAACACCATGGCATCGACAAGAGGGGCTCTTATTACTTTAAATTTTAGTCAACCATTAACAGCTGAAATAATACAGAATGGCTAACAGATATAGAGTTATTACTTGGAATGTGAAAGGATGTGCAGTAAAAACAAATGGCATAGGTTCTTCAGCATCTGCAAGTGACTAAAGGTCAGATAATCTTCCTCCAGGAGACACACTTACTAGACACAGAAGCCAACTTATTGAGAAAGATGCAAATAGGTCAAGTTTATGCAGCAGGGTCATCCACCCAAAGTAAAGGAGTGGTGATTTTACTGACAAGGAACTTAGGCTTTCAATGCAGTCAATGTATTCGAGACCCAATGGGAAGATATATATATGCCATTGGTACCCTGAGAAGTCTGGCATTGTACTGGGATCTATTTATGGTCCTATTATGGATACTCCTTCCTTCTTTATGGGCTTGCTTAACACTCTGTTGCCTTTCCTATCTGCACCTGTGATACTAGGAGGTGATTAGAATGTACCGTTTTCTTCAGATGCAGATAGAATAAGGCAACACTAGGTTTGGACTAGCCCCAGTGCAGCGGGCCATTAAATATGATAGACAAACTGGGGTTATGTGATTGCTGGAGGGTTTTGCATCAAGGGCAAGGAAATACATTTCATTCACTAGTAAACAGCACCTCCTCCCACATCGACTACGTCCTAATTAGTAAGCAACTCTTCCAGGTCTTATGGAATGCCAGATCTCTCCAGAAGTCATATCAGATTATTCATTGGTGATTTGTACCCTGTCCCTAACCTCTAATCAGCAGGCAGAGACAACCTGTAAAATTAACAATCAGTTACTAAAGGATAAATGAATAGTGGAGGGTTAAAGTCCTGTATTAAAATTATACAGGTGACAACCTGAATTCCACAGGCCATGTGGATATGGAATGGGGTGGGCTGAAGTGCTTCTTAAGGGACAGCTCATAAAGATTGCCTCTCGACATAAGAAAAAAGGGAACAACAGTTACAAAAGTTGCTGGAAAGTATTAGGGACTTGGAAAAACCTAACTCCTTCAACTAGCGAGGCACAACACCAGAGAGCTTACTCATCTGTGAGCTAGTTATAATGATATGTTGGGGAGAAAGCTGAATTTGCAATTCTCAAAATGAAATCCACATACATAGACCAGGTGGAAAAGGCAGGGAAGCTGTTAGAACCATGGGTTAAACAACAGGAAACATCGAGGCTGATTAATGCAATTAAATCAAGGGTGGACACCCCATCAGAACAAATCCTAGGCAAATAGTGATGGAATTCCAGGAATTCTAAACAGAGTTATATAGGACCAGGACTGACCTCCTCTTTGCTAGACTGTGTAGACACATACCTGGCAAACCTGACTTTACCTAAGCTTTCCGTGGAGCAGTAGTTACAGCTGATCTCTCCCTCACAGAAGATGAGATTCAACTAGCAATCAGCACTTTATCTCTATATAGGTCCCCTGGACCTGATGAATTCTCCCCAGTTTCTATAAGGAACTGGTAGAGGATCTATCTCCTGGCTGCTCCATCTCTTCCGAGCCATACTGAAAGGGGAGGGTACCGACCCCCATCTATTGCAGCCTGATTGTTACATTGCACAAAGAGGAGGACCCAGAACTAGTACCAAATTACAGGCCAGTTTCACTTTTAAACTATGCCTCAAGATGCTGGCCAAAATTCTGGCCACTAGGTTGGGTCAGGTTATGCCTTTTCGGTCTGTGCAGAACAAGTGGGCTTCATGGCTGATAGATCCTCTTCAGGCCATCTCAGGAAATTAAGTCACATATTCTGGAGTCCGGGATAGTACAACGCCTGCTGTACTGATGTCTCTGGATGCAGAGAAAGCTTTGACAGGGTGGACTGGAATTTTCTTTACAGTGCTACATAGGCTTGGTTTCTCTCCTCTGTTTGTGCAATTTATTTACTTATTTATTTATTTAGTTGTTTAACCAGGAGTAGCACACTAAGCTGAAAGCTGTTTTACAGGAGCGACCTGGGAGCACAGGAAAGTTAAGTGACTTGCTCAGGGTCACACAGTATGCAGGTGGAAGCTGTGGGATTCAAACCCAGGTCTGGTCTGGTGGATGTCACCAGATTTGCAGCTCAGAGTCTTAAACCACTGTGCTATACTCCCTCAATGGATTCAATCTTTATACACTACACCTAATGTTCGAATGTATTATAATATAACTTTTTCACTAAGAATCCATCTCTTCTGGCACCAGACAGTGCTGCCCGCTTTCTCCTCTTTTGTTTAACCTATACCTGGAACCCTTTAACCCAGCTTAAAATGGACCCAGAGATCCAGGGAATAACCATCGGAGCTCAGGAACTCAAACTATCAGCATATGCTGATGATATACTTCTCCATTTGACGTATCCAAGACACTCAGTGAGTATATCTTTACCAGTGATCCGAGAATTTGGGGCACTATTCAACTACAAATTGAATCTGAGAAATCAAATTCCCTTTAAATATGGTCACCCATAAAAAGTGAAGTGGATGCTTAGGTGTCAGGGAATATAAACAATTGAAGTATCTTGGTATTATCCTAACAAGGTGCAAAATCCTCCAGAGTAAATAACCTTGAAGCACTGGTCCAAGTTATCAAACAAGACTTAGATAGATGGAATAAGTTACTGTTATCACTCTGGGGTAGAATTAACTTAGTCAAAATGAACGTATTGCCCCGTATATTCTACCCCATCAACATGCTAAATTTGTGGTTGCCTCAGTCATGGTTTTCTAAGCACATTCCTTGGTCACTGCATTCATTTAGAAGAATAGACAGGCCCGTATGGCTTACAACAGATTAACGACTCCTAAACTTAAAGGTGGATTGAGACTTCCCATTTTAAACTTTACTGTTAGGTAGTCATGCAGCAAAGTACCTGAGATAGCTAAATCAAGCCACAGATTTAGCCCGAATCAATACAGACCCATTTGGTTACTATTGGAGAAGGATCACATAGAAGCTCAAGAACTATCCCTGCTGCTCTCATGTATATTTCCCTAAACTACTTCCTCTACTACTTAGGAATAACCCAATAGGGGTCTCGGTAGAAGTCCACACAAAGATGTGCACTTCTAGCTTACAGACACACTCAGGACCTGAGTCAACCTCTGGTGGGCAACCCAAACTTTAAAATTGGAGGGTGTATGATTTACAGCCCTTGGATCCCACAGCTAGTCGGGAAGAGAATGTCAGACCTCTAGGACAATGGACAAGTCCGTGCAATGGAAGATATTGTGAAAAATAACAAACTAGGCACCTACTCTAGCTTTAAAGTGTTCCAGCTCAGACACATGATAGTAAATCCCAGTTGATTCGGGAAGCAGGGAAGAAGGGAGTTTATGTGGCACATGAGTGCACTTGCTACAGAGCCACATGCAGTATCTGGGGTCTACTCCAACCCTTTAGAAAGCCTTTCCACAAATGGAGGGGCATCTAAATACTGGACCAGGCAGCTTCCAGAAAGAACATTTAACTGGACTAAAATATGGCAGGATACGCACAGATACATATCTCATGATAGACTGCAGTTAATGCAGTTACAAATTCTCCATAACATGTACTATACCCTGAAAAGATGGCTAAAATGGATAGGATCCAAGTGCAACATGCAACCATTGTAGGAAAGGGTTGGTCTCTCTGTATCATATTTTTGGGACTGCCCAAAGATAGCTCCCTTTGGTTTCTCATTAAACAAAGGGCAGACCCTTAACTGGGCTTAACGGATTATGTAGAGCCACTAGCCTGCTGGTGGAGATTACTCTCTCATTCTTGTTACAGAAAGGAAATTTCACATAGCTATGATAGCCATGTTGGTCAAAAGCTGGTACTCAGGCATTGGCTGGATGGGAAGAAATATCCTACATTGAGTGGCTGCAAGAGCTATTATTCAACTTATCTTGGAAAAGATTATAGCTAAGTGTGAACAACCGTTTGCCTAAATTTGATAGACAGTAGAACAAATTGCAAACTTTGTATTCCATATGAGCATCCTAGTATAGAGGGATGGCTGGTGTCTGCTTCATCTAAACAAGTCAAAGCCATGGTTGGAGGGAGGGAGGATTGTGTATTGTACTGTATTGTAAGGTATTGTCTTGTAAATTGTCATGTCTGTGGTTACGCTTTAAAACAAATAAAGCATTGATTAAAAAAATAGATTCTCAACTCCAGGGGTGCATGTAAGGAGAGGTACAGCCCAGTTTAAAAAAATTATGTCCCACAACGAGGGACGTCACAAAACTTAACCTGCCCAGTTCCGATCCAGGATCTGTCCGTTGGAGCCAACCACCCTACCACCACACCACACGGTTGGCTCGGCAGAAGCAGACACACCACAGGGTTACAAACCTGTTCCCTATCCCCATAGATCCTGTCATGCACCTCCCTTTCTGTTGCCCACCCCTACCTCGCCATCGCAACAGTAGCGTCCCCATTGCCCATGAGGATAGCGCTCTCATATGGTCACATTTTGACGGGTCGCCCATATGCAGTCACTATCATCATGGTATACCCTCTGGTCTTCCTGCTGAGCCAGTTTTGATCCCCTGGTTACTGTAGCACTGGTTATAGTCACCGTAGAATAATTTTCAAGCAATTTGATGATTGCATGAAAATACAATGGTACAAATTGGTGGATGTTGCTCCCCCATCCAGAACCGAGCTGATGACCAACCCGGCCCTTCTCTCACTACCATGGCCAGCCACTGACTCCGCAGTCACTGAATGCTTACTCTGTAGCTCAAGCTGTCAATCAATGAGCACGTAATCTGCACAGTATGCGCTCAGTGATAGCTTAGTCGGTGGCAGGCCGTGATGAGAAGAGAGGGCTCTGCTGGTCTCTGGCTCCAGGTTCAGGATGGGGAGCAGAGTGGTGGGATGCTACATGCCGGGGGGTGGAGAGGTGGGGGTCCACTAGATAATCAGGGAATAACTCCACATAGTGGGATCAGGAAGAGGAGGAGGGTTCACTAGACCACCAGGGAAAAAATGTCTAAATAATTACTATTTGGGGATCGGGATCAGGTGTTACACTGGACATGTTGGATGGGTGATAGGGTTTGGGAGGAGGTTGCTAGCCACCAGGAAGTATATTTTTTATGGAGCTAGCCATCAGGTGGGGGAGGGACTGCTAGCAACCAGGGAAGTATTTTTACGGGTGAGTGATTGAGTGGGTGGAGGGACTGCTAAGCAACAGGGAAGTATTATTTTTTTTTATTGGGGCAAGTGATCCAGGTGGGGGAAGGATCGCTAGCCATCAGGAATTTCATTGATATTTTTGGGCAGGACTTCAAGTGGGGTGGGGGCACCGGACACATCTAAGTGGAACATGGCAAAATTCACAAAATCATTCAGAAGATTTCCGATCTACCATAGGCAGAAGTTCGAAACTTCCTGAATGTTGTGAAAACTTTGCAGAACTTCCACTAAAGCAAAATTCACAACTTTGCCCACCTCTAATCAAGTCAAAGGTTTGATTAAAAGCTGGTTATAGTACTTCTACAGCTTGCCCTTGTAAAAAGTTAATCAGCTTGGTCTGGCATGACCCCCACTGGTAAAACCATATTGCCTGGGTCCTGCAGCTCATTTGCTTTTAGACACCACATGATTCTCTCCTTTATAATGGATGGAAGACATTCCCCAGTGCAGATGTCAAATTGGCTAGTATATTGTTTCCTGGTTCCTCATGACTTTGCTTTTATGTTAGGGGACCACATCTGCCATCCTCCAGTCATCTGGGACTTTTCCAATCTCTAGTGAGAAGCTGAAGAGGTCCATTTGTAGATCTACCAGGACCCATTCCATTTCCTAAAATCCACAAGTGTAATCCATTGGCACCACTGATTTGTTTTCTATATCGTGCACTGAGTTCCTTAGTTCTATTCCTTGTAAACGACTCCTCACACTGAATCCTGTAAGTAATCCCTTGCTGGACACCATGTTGCAGTCTGGTAGAGTCTCTATGCACTCTACTATGAATACGGAACAGAAATAATCATCCAGTAGATTTCCCTTGCCCTTCTTATTCTCTACCCATTCCCCTTCTTCATCCTGATCACCTTCCATTTGTTTTGCATTGCTAATGAACATAGAAACAGAATAAAAACAAAAATAAGCGCTGCATCAGCATGCGTCAAAAAGCAAAACAAAATGGTTATATTAAATGCATGCTGAAAATAGAAAACAGGAGTTAAAATCTACTTTTCGACCTTTAGATCTTCTTCAGGAAATATCTAAAAGAGAAGGAAAAAAAAACAAAGTGTAGGAGGTAAATTATATATATATATATATATATATATATATATATATATATATATAGGAAGAAGAAGAAGGAGGCTCAGGAAGAAGTGATAAATGGTAAGATTAAGAAAAGTCTGTGGAACAAAAGGTGATGATGGAAAGATAAAGCATAATAGGAGTGAAAGAGCACAGGAAGTTCCCAGGTGGGACTAATTAACAGGCCTAGTAAGAAGGCTGAAAGGTGACAATGTGTGGAAGGGGACAGAAATGGAGACTAATGGTGAAATGAAAAATAAATTAAATGAGTACAAAAACAAATAGACTTTAGAGAAAAAAGGGATGGCTGAAAGATGTTAGTGGAAAATAAGTCTATCATTTAAACCAGTGGGCTGCTGGGAGCCAAGACGGATGATCAGCTTGGCTTTTCATGTTTTTCTATGGTCAGGATCCCAGAAGCCCTGCTGAAGGACACAAACAGAAAAGTAATTGGCATTGTGGTCCCTGGAGATAAAGTGGGATACAATGGGTTTAGTAGTTTTACCATTCCTGACTGCTCTGTGATGTTCCTGAAACGGTCAGCAAGATGCCTAACAGTTTCTCTGATGTAAATAGCTGTACACTTCCTGCAAAGAATACAATACACCACATTAGTGGAGGTGCATGATAACTTCATGGTGATGTGGAAAACACCTGTAGGCCTCCGAATTTCAGTCACACTGGAAATAAATTTGCAGGTGTAGCAGCGAGTCCTGTTGCAAGGTTTGGTACCTGGGAGGGAGGAGCTGTTAGGAGTAGGTATGCCTTGTTCCCTCTCACTGACCAATCCATTTGACACCCCTTATATTTAATGAATTACTTACAGTATACTTAATGAATGCCTTCTTTTGTCCCTGAATGCCTTAGCTGCACTCTTTGAAAACCATGATTTTCCTTCACCCTCTAATTCTTCTCTACCGTTTTGTACAGAGAACAGTTTCTTCTAGTACTCTTTTATCATATCCCATTTTCTGCCTAATCTTATCACTCCATCTACCTATCTTAATTTTCCCAAACTCCTCCCTCATCTTTTTAAAATGAGCACTTCTAAGTCCAGGAGCCCGATTCTCAAAGAGGGCTTGGATCAGCATAAGCTGTGGCAAACTGCAGCTTGCACAGATGCCGGGACCCTGCAAATGATTCTCTAATAAGCAGGGTCCCAACAGCTAAATCCTTAGACTAGCAGCAAACCAGACAGGACACCAAACACACAGCACAGCAGGAGGGCTTGTCACAAGCTGTGGAATGGCTGTGTGCTGGTCCAGCAGGGCCCATGGTGGCCAGTGCCCCTCATTTGCCCAGTATGCATATGTTACATTAATTCATACCTGATGGTCTAGCAGTCCCTGCCCCACCCTGACATACCCAGTATTTATATGTTACATGCTAGAATATACTTGGTGGTCTAGCGGTCCCTGCTCTCCCACCCTGGCAAGATGTGCCCACCACACCACACCGGCAGACCTCAAGCCGGACAAGCTCCTCGATCGGCCCTAACTGAACTGTTCCTGAACACATAACACCATACGGTATGCACTCACTGATTTTCAATGAGCGCATACTGTATTATTCTACACTCAGTGACAGTTCAGTAGGGGACGGCCAGAGAGGTGTGGAGAGGGCTGTGCTGGTCCCACCTCCGGGTTCAGGTTGGGGGTGGGGTGGTGGCACATCCTGTTGGGGGGTGGGACCACCAGACCTCCAGATAAATTCTTAAATATAACATATGAATATTGGGCATATCGGGTCAAGGGAGGGACTGCTGATCCTCAGGTATGTGTGTGTGTGTGTGGGGGGGCCTGGGGGATGTGGGTACATTGTCAGGGTGTTATACCATTTCCAGAGGACATTCCTCTAAGTACCCTTAGTCCAGCCCTGCCTGGTATAAGGGAACTTAGACAAATGTCCTCTGGGTTGGTTTGGAGAACCTGATTTTGGGAATGTAGCAGCTTGCTTCTGCCACATGACCCCTAAGCGCCAGATGTAGCCCATTCTTGGGCTCATGGGAAGTAGCAAGCCCTGTTTGGTGCAGGCAGCCTGTGGTTGAGGCAAGCTGCCTATGAGAACAGCTCAGATGGCATTTTCTGGCTCAAGGTACCACATCGCCATTTATGTTGGGCACAGGCACCTTGCACCATTTCCAAGGCTTTGCTAGTGAGCCCCAGGACTTTAGGTACAGGATTGCACCCTCTCCTCCATACATTTAACTTCAGTCCACACTATTCTGTGATCACTTAATCCCAGTAGTTCCTCACATATACCTCCCTATGTTACCTCTGTTTGTAAGGATAAGGTCAATATGGCCCCTTCTTTAGTGGGTTATGTGACTTTTGGCACAAGATTTTCCTTCTCTTTTCTATCCACTATGGTCTGGCATCTTGCTGCAATTGGGGTGTTCAATCCACATCTGGGAGATTGAAGTCCCCAATATCAAAATCTCTGTACACTCTGTGATCCTATTTCTTTAATTTCCCAGGATGATGTCTGCCTCCTCACTTTGTGTTGTTAGACTGTAGATCACACCTATCCAAATTACTCTGCCCCTCTTGCTGTTGCTTGTACCCAGACTGTGGCAATCCTTTAACCCTATCCTCAGCCTGACAGTCTCAAGCCAGGATGCCATTCTACACCTATAACGTTACATCTCCTTCCTTCCTTTCATCCTATCCATCCTAAATAGTGTGTATCTTGGTATCTGCAGCTTCAATTATAGTGCTGTGCCACCCACTAGTAACACCCATCATTTCTCCATTTGTTTCTGCCATTATTGATTGAGAGTGCAGGTTTTATTTCCTCGACTTCTGGTGATGGCACACATCTCACTACATACCTGCTGTGCTCTCTTGATATCTGACTACTTTTTATAGTTATCCTGACTTGCCTTTGTTGCCCTATGCTTTTCTCCCTTGTTTTGTTCGATGATATCCCATGCTCCAGTTGACCCTTTTACTACTGAACCCAGTTTGATATGCTGCATACAGCTGTGTGGAATACAATATTCTGTCAGTGGAATGCTCGGAATTACCATTCTGATTCCAAGGAATTTATGGGAAAAGTCTGTGTAATTTTACCAATTTTTAATTTCAGTTAATTTAGCCTAGTGTTTATAGTACAAATCCAAATGTTACTGGGCTTAGCAAGTGTATAGATACAGATGGCTTAAATACGTGTACCAAAGTGCAGAGTCTGAAACTGAAAGGAAGCCGAGTTATAGCTGGCCAATCATTTCATCACAATTTAATTTTCATTTTTCCATCTGATTTTAAAATTTCTTATCCAGATTTCTACGCAGTTTCATGATTTACAGAAAACTGCCACATGGTGATGTGTACCAAGTTTTAAGCCTCAAGCATTAAAGGGCTTGTGCTATATGTAGACAAACATTTTCAAAAATTTAGATTTTAGTTTAGTATCATTTTGAAAGCATTCATCAACATGTTACAACATTTTAAAAATATTAATATATTTATATATGTGCCCAGTTTCATATTTCTAGCTTCAAAGGTGCCTGATTTATATGCAGATACAAATGTTCATGAAATGTTCACAAAAATAAAAATGACATTTTGAGCACCTATCATTTTGAGACGGTACATCATATTGTCATGATACTTAGCACACCGTTAGAACTGGTATCAACAACTGATTGTGTCAAATTTAGATCTCTAGCTGAATGCTGCAGATGGTTAAGTTATGACCAAATTAATATATTTCAAAAATTCCACTGAATTTCATCAAATTTAAAATTTCAGTTATTTTGGTTTAGTTTTCAAAGTATTAATCCAAATAATACCAAATTTTGCAACTGTACAGAGTTCTAAAAGCTTTCATAGGTGTACCACATTTCAGAGTCCAAGATTTTTTGTTTACTACCCCCATTGTGTAATCTTCCCTGGGTGTTTGTTTCCCAGGTGCATTACTTGCATTTCTTTGCATTGAATCCAAGCTGCCACACTTCTGACCATTCCTACAACCTTGCCAAGTCCCTTCTCATCCTTTCCATCCCCTTGTGTATCAACCCTGTTGCAAATCATAATGTTCTATGTATTCCTCTGACCTAATATCTTAAAGGGCACTTCCTGAAAATATCAGCCCTTTAAAACTTTACCAGCAGTGTTTGAACCTGTCTCATTGTCCCTGCTCCCACCACCTCTGCTGGTAAACTGTCCACAGTGTTACACCACCATTTCAGTGAACTACAGCTTTACAACCCTCATGTCCCTCCTGAAATTTCTTCTAATTAGCCTCCAGCTGTGTCCCCTTCTGACTGCACTTCTGTTCCTGATGAACTAATCTTCATAGTTCACTCTATTAATTACTTGTACATCTCTATCATGTCACCTCTCTCCCTTCCACCCTTCAGCAAATAGTGCCTACAGTCATTCCTCATAGGATTTGCCTTATTGGCCATAGATCACCTTGTTGATACTTCACTGCACAGGCTCTATCCCATCCCTGTCCTTAGTAAGGTGCCAAAATCCAAAACCCTGCACAGTGCTCAAAGAGACATATTTTGCCATTAGCATCCTCCCTATGTGACTGATGAACATGTTGAACAGGACTAGTCCGAGGACAGGCCCCATGGCACCTCACTCTTGACCCCTTATTACTGCTGTGGAAGAGTATAATTCCACCAGCAGAATCACCTCAAGAACTTTGCTGCAGTTGGAGTAGAGTAAATCTACTACCTAATCTTTGTGAACTGTTGTGATGAGTCAAAATGTTATTAAGTTGGTCTAACATGACCTCCCTGTCACAAATTCATGCTGCTTGTTGTCTTGAAGCTACTGCTTCTAGGTAGGCAACTAGGCTTTTGATCAGAGTCTCCATCAGTTTATTCTATAGAGGAAGTACTGTAAGACTGACCAGCCAGTAGTTTCCACAGTCTTCTCTGTCTCCCTTTATAAAGCAGAAAAAACGGACTGTCAGCAGACCTCTAATTACCTGGTGTACCCCATCATATTCCAGTGATCACCTGAACTTCTCAACCAGGAGCCTGCTAGCTGTAAAGCAAGATCCCTAAGCACCTTCCAGTGTAAGCCATCCTGTACTAGTACCTTATCTACCTTTATGGAAGTAAGACAATTTCTTACATTTTCAACAGTAACCACTACCTACCCCATTTCCTGTACCTCCTTGTGGAGGCCTTAACATCATTCTATGGTAGAGGACTTCAACCTCCACTGTGAATACTGAGCAGATGTAATTGTATAAAACATTTGCCTCTTCTCCTCCTGCACCACCCTCCCACTCTGATAGCCTGACACTTCCTGCCATGCCTTCTTTTTCTGTGATGTATCTATAGAATTCTTCCCACCACCTTTGGTACCCTATGAAATGTGCAGCTCTGTGTCTGTCTTTGCCTCTCTCACCAGTTTTCTTTAGCTTGCACTAATATTCTGCTAATTCCTCCTCCTCCTCTTGCTTCTCTTGACATCTTTGGCAGCCATCCATTTGGCCTCACTATCTCCCTCACTTCCTTGGAGAACCAGGTCAACTTTTTATATTTGTTTTTCTTATTGACGTTCCTTAAAAGATTCAGACACCTCCAAAATGCCCCTTTCTTTACCATTTTTCTTGGGCTGTGGGAATATGAAATTCTCCTGTGGGATGCCCACTGAATGACCATTCCAATTCCACAGAGGTTTTGTGAAACTTCCATGGAATTTCACACAATTTCAGTTATTTCACTATGATTTTAAAAGTATGTGTCCATATAACACCATGTTTGGCACATACACAGTAACCCACGCTTACAAAAGTGTCCCAAATATTAGAACTGTAGAAATAATGGAAGAGAAGGTATGGGTGACCAAAATTTAATCAAAATTTAATGTTCTGTTTTTTAAAAACAATTTAAAACATTTTTATCCAACTTTATCTACAATATCAGGATTTAGAGAAGCACCTAGAATGCATATATGAACCATATTTTTGTGTCTCATGCTTCAATGGGAGCTGAGTTATAGCTAGCCAAATATTTTGCCAAAATTTGAATTTCTGTAATTTTAGTATAATTAGTATAATTTCAATAGCATTCATTGAAATGTTACAAATATTAATAGTTATACAGGTTATCACCACATTTGTATATGCACATAGCTTCAGATTTCTGGCCTTAAATGGGACTAAGTTATAGCCTGCCAAACATTTTGCCAAAATTTAAATTTCAGTTCCCTCTAATTTTAAAATACATATCCAAATTTAACCAGAGTTGAAGCATTAACTACTGTACGACATGGTCGCTTCCTGAAAAGTTCATATTTTCAGCTTTAAATGGGATTGAATTAAAAGTAGTCAAACTTTCACAACATTTAAAAATTTGATTTTGCAAGAATGCAAACTATAAATTTACAAATCCATGAAACTTTAAAACTAGAGAATGCAATACCATTAAATTTGGCAGGTTCTTAGACCTTACAAGAGACTGAATGTGCCAATTTTATTAATTGCTTGCTGCGAGGTATTGCAAAATAACATGTGTTCTTAAAGTCAAATCCTATGAGTCTTTGTGAAAACTATAGAATTTCATGAAAGTTCCATAAAACTGGAATTTTCTAATTTGACTCAGACTTATCTGGGGATTCTAATTAGAATAAAGGAGTATAAGAGGCAGATAGTATGGGGACACCAGGTTCTGGAGTTAGATGCACAGTTTCACCAAGAAATGGACAGCTGAACTGGGTAGCACAACATTGGTAGACCCCCAGGTTGGAACAAGAAGCACAGGTGTCAACAATACCAGCCTGAATTCAGGATATTTAAGGATCACATCCAGTAAATTTATGATCCTGGGAGCCTGGTGTACATTTAAGTACAGGACTTAGAGTACTCAAAATGATGTAGTGGGAAGTCATGGGCAGCAGGAAGAAATAATTCTGGCTATTCCAACAGGGTGGGTCGATAAGAAAAGGAGTAGGTGACTCACATTTTAAGGGATATTGTCACTATAAAGAACAAAGAGGATATCAGTGGGATCAGTAGTTCTACTGAGTCAATCTGGCTATGCCAAAAGAGAAGGGGGAATAGTCACCCAGAGAGGAACAGTAAGACTGCAAAAAGCTCATCCCAGCTTATCAAATGAAGTAGTGATATGTGCATTGTTAATGTTAAATTCAAAAAAAATCTGGATTTTTTGTCCAGTATATGCTATCATAAATATGTGAGAAAATGTTACTAATTATTTTTTTTCTTCTACAAAATTAAAACTGCTCAACCAATTTATCCAGTTGTGTTAGACACCAGGATACACTGACTATGGATATGCATGTCAAATGTTTACCTTATGCATGCAAGAGCAGAGAAGTTACAAACATCCTCATTTCTGATAGTTTTCACAACATTTTGCAAATATTTAGATAGTAACATTTTGATCCCTTGTAACTTAAAAATCTCTTATCTAATTCTGTCCATATTTAGAAAGTTTTCTAAGCATTACAGAAGTTTATTGATACTAATTTACACATGCCTAGCTCTAAAGGTGCCTGAGTTTATATGCAGATGAAATTGTTTCATGAGATTTCCTGAAAACATTAAATGACAGATCTTGAGCACATCTAATTTTGAGATGATGCATCATATTATCATGAAATCTGGTACATTGTTTGAACACCTATCATCAAAAAATCATGTCAGATTTAAGGTCCCTATCCCAATAGATGGTTAAGGTATATGCAGATAAAATGTTCATGAAATTTTTCACACACATTAAAATGACAATATTTGAGCACCTATAATGTTGCAACTATTCCATCCCGATTTTATGATATGTGGCAAATTAATGGTCATTGGCCCAATGAGTACCCATTCCAAATTTCAGAGCTCTAGCTTGAATGGTGGCTAACATATAAGCAAATTACTAAATTTCAAAAATACTAAGACATTCCAATGAAATTCTTTGAAATTTCATTGAAATTCCACAGATTCTGAATTTTCCCATTCCGTACAGCTCTACATTTTTCCTTTACCCTTTGAACTCTTCTTTTCCATCTTTTTCCCTAACCCTTTTCCTAATTTTCTCAAAATCTGCCTTCATGAGATCTAGGACTGCAGTCTTTGAAGAGGGCCAGCAGTTACCAGGACCTGTTCAAACCAAATAATCATTTTCACTGGACCACAGTGGTTTCTCACCTTACCCCTTCTGCCACCTATGAATTGGTAAGCACCAGATAGATTATTGCCTTCTATCTTCTAACTCCCTCAGCCCACTGTACAAGTAAGCAGTCCTGATTGTGCCTAGCAGATCCTGATATTTGGTACTCTTAGCTGCTGAGGTGGCACAGTCATAGTCTGGAAGGAACAGGTCACTCAAACCACTATTTCCTTTTGCTGCCACTTTCCTAATTTCTTCCACTAGTTCTCTGTCCCTCTTATTCTTCTGCCCTGAAGGTCTATCATTTTTCCGGCGGTTTGCCATGTGCGCATGGCTCCCCATAGTCATGTTCAGACTAGGCAGCCTTACTGTACCTTCCAATTGGAAACTGCTGCACAGGTAAGTGGCCTCCAACTGGTTGTATGGGAATGGGCTGACAGTGTTGTAAACACAACCACCCAAGCAGCCATTGTGTAGATGTAATGCAAAATACAGGGATTTACAGTAGCCCCAACATTAATAGTTGGGGATGTAAACTGAATACCATTGCACTGTACAGGGCTGATGTTTGGGGGTACTATATTAACTCTTCTCATGCAGTGCCGTTTTCTATGTTGTATCATTATCTGTTAAGAGTAGGCAATGCAAACTAAGTTACATTACTAGAACTGAGTTAGGAAGAAGTCCTATACAAGCATTACAACTATTATCTATTATCATTTCAGATCATGTCAATGATTACTACTTGTAGTATATGGTCAAGGAGATGTATTCAGGGAACCATTCATATAGTGGAATATGGAGGGCCATCACAAAGCTGGACTAAATATACATTTTTGAGAGACTTGTGCTCTCTATGATTGTGGCTAGATTATGTAAAATGACTCATTATAGCAACATCATATAAGACTTTTTAAATCAAAGAGTTGGAATTGTAATGTAAGAATAATTTAATTTATACCCCTTGTTTGTTGTTAACAAAAACTGTACGTGATCTAGAACTTTCATGCTAATGCCCACAGAACAA
Organism: Neoceratodus forsteri; assembly: GCA_016271365.2. Lineage (NCBI taxonomy): Eukaryota > Metazoa > Chordata > Ceratodontiformes > Ceratodontidae > Neoceratodus > Neoceratodus forsteri. Next base: position 838,635,365 of record CM057451.1, on the reverse strand, counting down.
TGCTTAATCACTGAAAACAGGTTGGAATTATTTCCTGCAAAGAAAAATACATTGATGTTTGTTGGGTAGAATTGCACAATGTTAACATGTTATGTCACTGTAATTAGGGACACATGGAACAATAGATATCCACCTTCTATTCAATGTAAAATGTATTGAATTGTAGGAGGTGTGTTATTGGATATTTTATTCTGTTTTTCTCTGCTACTTTTTGTTTATAAAAGCATTGATATGCTGAACACATAACATACTTGATACTGATACAGTGCCACAAAAGGCGCCTGAGAACTTGATGGCTCAGCATGGCACCAGGAAGTAGTGTTGATGTACGTACCAGATCCTCAAAATGAGTCCAGTTTTTTACTGTTTGTACAAACAGTTTGGTTAATGCTGACAAGGTTGTCCCAGAGGTGTGGGTTGGGGAAATGCTGTCTGCCTGTGCATGACTGGTAGCTCTCTGCACTTGCAGCACTCTGCACTATGGGACTCCTGTTCTGAGAGGGGCAGAGGTGTAGCTTTCATGCATTGATATGAGATGACCATGCCAGACATTTATCCCAGGGGCTGATAGAAGCTTCTGCCAATCTCCTCCCTTGTGCTCTATGTTTTCACGTAAGGAAGTGGTTGTGGCAACATTAGGGACTTTGGTGTCAGGACCTCTCCAGTACCAAAATGTGGTGCATTGTCTCTGGCACACCAGCAGTTGATGCAAGCTGCTGTTTGCCACAACGCTCACTGGTCTCCTTTGAAAATTGAGCCTTTGGAGTCCCTTATTTGAAAGATGGAATCTTTATGGATATTTGAATTGGTTGGGTACAACCACTAGGCCTCAATGACTCTATTGAATTAATACCATTTTGTTTTCATCCAAATGTAACGTGTTATCTCAAATCCTCTTGTAAAGGTTGTAGTTATTCTGTCAGGGCAGTTCTCTTTTCAGTGAATTGTGTTCTTGTTAGAATTAGCAATACCTTATAAAATATTAGTAGTACTGTTATGAAAATTGTAAATTTGACTTCTATTATCTTATGTGTGACAAAAACATCTTTTTATCCTCCATCCCCATGCCCCGATTCATTCCAATTACCACTTTCTCTGTCTAATCATGTTTCCAGCATTGTATGTGTATTTGTCAAATCAAAAAGTAAAAGATCTCTCATGATGAGACCTTTTGATGATGATCACTATTTTTTATCATTTCACAATTTTCACCCTGCAGCCACTGACATGCCTTCTTCCAGCCACCGCTCCAACTCCACCTCCAACCCTGAGTTGCACACTCAGCTGGCATATGCAACTATACCTTCAAAAGGGCACCCTATTGCCCCTGCGTACAGGCAAGGAACCAATACCGACACGCCCAGGCATCGCCAGCCGAATGGAGGTGCTGCCATCAAGCTGTTGTGGTCTGAAGGCCCTTTTTTAAATTTTTCTAGTCCCAGGAGTGAGCGTGCAATGACATCATGGCACATACATGCCAATGTCTGCCACACTCCTTACTGCTACTCCAACCCTAGCAGTGCCCCGGTCATCACCAGGGGCCATTGCAGAGTGGTGGCACCCTGGATCCCTCCCCAGGGATGGAAAGCAGTCCTATGAATGCTCAATCCTATCCCCATCAACCCCTGATGGCCTGGGCTCACATCCAAACCAGGGTTGCCAGCATGACATGAGGTGTGGCATCCAGCTTCAACCCTCAGTGCCACTGAGCTCGCAGTGATGATCACTATTAAATCAGTTTGTCATAACTTGGATATAGACTACTGTTATCCTCTCAGCTTAGCTTTAGCAGACATTAATTGTCCTCTTTTGATTGAATTCACTGAGATATAAGGTATCTTACAGTATATTGAGAAGCAAGATTAATAAGTAGAAGTTGCTGGGCCTGATTCTTGTCTCCCTTATAGACTGCCCAACTGAGATAATACTAAGGATTCTTTTTACTACAGAGGATGGGTATATTATCAGAACTACTGTTCTCTTTTATGTAACATACAGAAAATAAGGAAATTAATAATATGTACCATTAAGGGTTAAAGCTCCTGTTTAAATGCTGCTAGAACTATTTGCTGTTTTGGACAATATTTATATGATCTAATTGTAAAATGTTTGCTTATTTTTGTCTATCTGAACACATTTTTTAATGATCTGTTTAATGATTGAACAAATAAAATTAATATACATACATACATACATACAAGTATAAGTGACACCATCGTTTATGAAATTTGAATAAGAAAAATTAATATTGATATGGTATGGTCAATTTATATGATATGGTCACTTTATTTGTCTTGCTATCATGTTGGATTATTTCATTTATATTGTTGTCAATGTTTTTAATCTTCTGATGCTGTGCATTCCTGTTTCTGCAAATATAGCACTCTATCACTTTAACAATGATGCAGTACGAGGCAGCATCATCACTAAGGACTGCATTTCCTGTTGGTGCAGTGAGTGAGCAAATCTAGTCAGAGGTTCTCATGCACACCAGTGACTCTGGATGGGGCTCCAATGTAAGTTAGACCTCTTCCACATCTGAAATAAATGCACTTTTCAAAATGAACTGACTTTTGAGCAAATAGTGAGTTTGTGGTGGTATTACTCTTATCATTCTCTTCTAAAATTTAAGGCAGACAATTCTGGCATTAGTTTTCCATGAATTAAAGTATTTCCCCAATCTAGACTAGTATCCCCTTAAAATATGTTTCTATGCCCTATTGATGGTTCTTTCATAGTCAGCAAAATAGTCCAGACATTCAGTTTTGCTTTCTGGTGGACAATAAAAACAAGATAAATGACGATATTGTCCCAATGGGTCACCCACAATAAGGGCAAAACAAACTGTCTGTGGAAAAGTGGGCGCAGCAAAACAGCCAACAGCAAGGTGCATGACAAGCAATTGCATCCTGCACTTGGCTGGTCAAACCACATGTTGGTACCATTGCTGGCACCACCCTCAAATAAATATAAACACCCCCTGCCCTGCACACATTGGGAGGAGGAGCCATGGTTAGGGCCCCATGTTCCCATCACCCACAATCATCGCCATTCAGAAGTCCCAACCACCCAGAACACATTCACAGTAATCACACTGCCCACATTCTGCCACTATCATTCCCACACCCTATTGATGGGATAACTACCCGACCACTCCAATATTAACTTGATAGGAAAATAAACAATTTTGTTCCCTGTACTACCTTTTGTTCTTTTGAAATGTTTAAGCAATTTTAAAGCTAAAATAAAACTTTTCCACCTCTTCTCCTTTTATTGTATCATGCCTGATTAGAATATATCCATAAATTGAGACTTGGAAGTCAGGAATACAATTTGTAAGCCATATCTTACTCAACGCAGTTATGCCAAAGGACTTAGACTTGACCTATAAATTAAATTGATCAAAACTGAACCAAAAGGATCCTCACAATTAAATGGGCCAAGTTCAACCCTCGTGGTTGATTTCCATGAAACCCCTCTGTTCCAGATTTAACTATGTAACCTGAGAGGGACAAACAACGGGAAAATGCTAAACCTGTTCTGTGCCCTGCTTTTGGGCCATGTATATATTTCTGCTGCCAGAAAGCACCAGTGTACAATGGGCAACTGAGGTAAAATTCATCCTTAGTAAATTTATACCATTTAGATCTGACAGTTTTAAAAATGTTTTTCCATAGTCTTTCCTATCTTATCTGCATTTACCACTCTTTGTACTACTCATGACCTACCAAATATAAAAAGGTCAAGTTGGACAACAAAAGAAAACTGTAAGACTAACATTAAGAATTAAATAAGTCCCAAATATTTAAACTACATTGTAAGTTCCATTGAACAACAATAATAAAAACAGAAGCAAACCCCCAAAGTTCCTATTTAATCAAAAGAATAAAATTTGCAATGTAGCCTCCCCACAGCCTCCCACTATTGACTCGCTAGTGACTCATGCCAGTGACTCATCCCACTCCTGCTTCAGCCCATCGCAAGAATGACAGAAGGCAGCACAGGCTTTTGTTGTCAGAAACCCTACCCACCTGTGGAATGCTGAGCTGCCAGTATGCCTCATATCCCCGCTGACTTAGCCAATACCAAACTAGCAAAGTAAATTACTTGCACTGATGGAATCCTGTAGCTGTTATTCAGGCAGTCTCACACACAAAAAGCGCCAGAAGACAAGGTATAGAAGTTAGATGATACAAATGCTGCATTGCAGTCAGTCCCTGTGGATCACCACACAACAGATTTAAAAGGCTCAGGGGACTTTTACCTTAAGATAATGCAGTGTTTAATAATGTTTTTGCTTTGTGCTTAAATCCTAACTAATGTGTTAATGTATTTTTCCAACTAAATTTCCTAAAACTTTTAAACATTATTATAATAACTGATGCACACAACTGTGTACTGACATGCATTCCTGAATGAAAGCCTTACCAATCTTTCAACAGAAAGTAGTTCTAACAACCATGGTCACTGTGTTAGCTTCTTTCCAGTTTTCTTAGAATTTATGAGGCTAGCTGTTGATCTAAGCAGAGTTCAGAATTTGGATTGTTAATGTACATTTTGATGCTTGAAGATGTCCAGTGACCCATGATTTTGATGATGTGAGCTGGAATGTCCTTTCTGGATGCTGAGATTGCTGCTCAAGTCCTGAAGTCATTTGCTTCTGGATCTATTCTTGCAAGGACCAATACAGCAACTACTAAATCTAGATTTCAAGTCCTGAAGGACAAGCCAGAGAATTAGGATGAATGAAGGCTCAGATATGATAACAAGAGTGTGACGTGATAGACAAACCAGGCAGTAGTCAAAACAGTATTGTTTTCAGTAGATAGACAAGAATATATGATAGTAGGATATCCATGGTCTAGAACTGGTTAGGATTTGTACAAGACACTAGGTCCTATGAGAAAAAATAAAATCCACAATTTGTGTAGCATGGAGCATATTGCTAAAATTTATGTAGTACTATTTGCACAAATGCTCAAATTTTGCTATGTGAATTATCACACTACACATGCATAATGACCATTACAGAAATCATTATATGAAACGTTTCCTCATGCTGCACATAAATTACTCATTTGATATGTTTATTTGCAACATGATTAAAATGTTACATTTAACCAATTGCATGCATGTGGCATGTGTTCGAAAAAGCAAGTGGTCACTGATAACTGCACACATAAAATTTAAGTGACTTGCCCAGGATCACACAGTATACAAGTGGGGGTTGATGAGATTCAAATTCAGGGCTTCAGGTCTTCTAGTTTGCAGTTCAGTGCCTTTAACCACTAAGCTATACTGCCTGCATACATGAGGCTTGCTTGTACTTCAATACAAATCTGCATACATCTGCATGCATGTGGCATGCTTATAGCGCAAATATACTTTTTACTTTTCTTCTCTGCTCCTCATCTCAGCTGCACAGCTAACCTGCAGCAGACATACCAATGGAAACACATGTGGTTCATTCCACCACCAATACACACACTTACTCACAAAACTACTTAATTACTTCTGTCTGGCCTGTACTCCTACTATTTTCACTCCATAGTTTTGAATGCTTCCACACAAGCAGACTTTAAGGGGAAAACACAAAAGTAGCACACCGACACCGCCCACATGGCCAGTCCCTCCCATGCACCCACACACACTGAAGCAGTGCAGCCACACTGCTATAGACAACCCACCAAGTATAGATATAATTTGAGAGTCTCTTACTTGAGTACTTGGGGCCAGAGGTGGGAATCTTTAAGAGATGATGTTCATGGTCAGAGTGCTGGGATGTATTCTGAAATGAATGGAGTTATTTTTTCTTACTGTTTTATACAATTATGATGGTGAGTTGAGAATAATGAAGGCCCCTGTTCTACAAACAAGGCCCTTGTTAGTTGAGTGGTGGCCTTCCTTAATCTTCAACTCTCCACCAGTGATGTATAAAATAGTAATAAAAAAATAGCCTCATTCATTTCAATGGGGCATGCCCCTGCACCTTCCTTGCCCTATGTCAAAATGTGCCTGAGTGTGGGGATGTGAAGGTCAGCTTCACTGGGAGGGGGCATAAGCCTGACTGTAGTGGGGCTCCAATAGTTTGTGCATAACATACTGCTCAACTGTCCCTGAGTGCAGGGGACAGCCCTCATTTTACCACTGAAATCTGCTCTGCTCCTCATCCATCCCTCATGGAAAACATGCTGCTCACACAGAGGATATCTTGTAAATTTAGACTTTATGACAGGGTGCCATTTCAGATTTCAGCAGGAGGGCCAAAACCAGTAGAGGTCAGGGTGCTAGTTAGCCATAGGTGGCAAGCTCTGGAATGTCTGGAACATCTCTAAAAGGTAAAACTTATTTGTTGTGACTAAAAGTGATATGCAAATCAGGAAAATTCAAATGTATAAGATTCATCTGTCTCTACCCTAGAGCAGTGCATCAGATTTGAGCTAAACCCACCCTGTTAATGACATTTTGTTTTCCTGGCTGAAGTTCTGAACCCCCCAAAAACCTTTGTCCTAATTTCTATCCCCAACTCCATTCTATTCATACCCACCCCATATGGGTCATCAAGCTGCCCAAAGCACAGAAATGTGAGAAATACATCAATAGTTCAGTCATTCCTCCTTCCCCAGTCCCCCTTTAAAATGATTTACTTTTACTTACCCAGCAATCTGGCCAGAACCTGTGGCCTAGCTCAGTGTGCTACCAGCCCAGTTTTCAGTTTGCTCCTCCTCCATCCTTCTGCCTGAAGCTGGATGCTAGAACCAACCATCCCAGGTCACCAGCATGGTGTGCTACCAAGTCACCTCACCAACTGAACCCACACAACCTGTGTTGCTTGCTTTTCTTGGCTGCTGCTGTGGCTGCTGCCACACTGCACTGATCAAGGCCTATGAAGGCCACCCACACTGCTGTCATTGCTGCTGTGAGGCCTAGCTTACTGTTGTGGGGACCTGTTCTGCTTTTCTTGTGAGGTGAGCCTAGTAGGTAAGTAGGTAGTGTAGTCTTGAGTTAGCTTCTAGTTGGTTTCTGCTCACCCAGCCCTTCAGCCACCAAGGGAGATAGAGGCTCATTAAGCAGACCAACAAACTATGTCACCACAACACTGATATTGAGAGTTCAGTGCTCCAAACTCCTCCAAGCTGTAGTGTGCAGCTGTCTATTCTGTGGTGGAAAAGACAGTGTCACACCAACGTGACTCATGTGCTCTTGCTTGGCAGGAGATCCTCCACCTCAAGTGTGATGGTTCCACCGCTAATAGATGGAAGAGTGGACAACACAATACAGACACAATAGAGTCTACAGTGCATCTGCAGTGTGAGCACAACACATTCCAGGTGCACACAAGATTAAATCCATATTTAATGCCATTATTGCCACACCATAAGAATAACTGAGGCACAAATGTGGGGGTGTAGTCTTGAGTTAGCATCTAGTTAGTTTCTAGCTCACCCCAGCCCTTCAGCCACCAAGGAGATGGAGACTCATTAAGAGCAGACCAACAAAATATGTCACCACAACACTGATATTGAGGTTCAGTGCTCCAAACTCCTCAAGCTATAGTGTGCAGCCTGGCTACTCTGCAATGGGAAAGACAGTATCACACCCATGTGACTCACGTGCTCTTGCTTGGCAGGAGCTCCTCCATGTTATGTGTGATGGTTCCTGCTAATTGGTGGAGAGTGGACAACACAATACAAACACAATAGAGTCTAGAGTGCATCTGCAGTGTGAGCAAAACACAGGCCAGGTGCGATAAGATTAAATCCATATTTGATGCCATTATTGCCACACCGTAAGAATAACTGAGGCACAAATGTGGGGAGCAACTGCCCCCTCAGCCTACCTATCAGCACCCATGCTTTATGGTAGAAATTAATTCTCAGGAGGTAACATCAGTACAAGTAAATACAATGGTTTCCACTGTGTTCTGAGGTACTGTATCTCCATGTTTCAGGATGTGTCCTGATCATCATGAGCATTAGTTTCCTCATTGTTCCTCATTTTGAATGTCCATGTCCCTCATTTCAGTGATAAAATGTGAGATATGGTGCATGTTTCAAAGATCCTACTCAGCACAAGTGTGCTGGTGAGCATGGCCATAGTGTATAAGCTCCAAATAGAATGACAAAGGAAAGTAAGTGAGCCATAACAGTGATATAAAAGATGTTTTAGCCAAGGGCCACTAATTAACCCAAGAAAGAAGGACCCAGCCTCAATGTCCCTCCACTGAAAACTTTGAAGCCAATAAAGCAAACTTAGCCTTAACAGGTAAAGAAGTCTGCATTAAGTTAAATGGACTTGATTTTAAATATAATGAAACCAAAGAGACTCTTAAAGAACTGATAAACCATCTAGTAACAGCAGAATTAGGGATACATCACAATTTAGATGAGATTTCATGGGTGTACAGAGATCTAAGTGATGAAACACATCCTGTGTATGTTTTAATAGCAGAAATTAATTTGGCAAAAGATGTGGGCTGAGCAAAACAGGCTACAATTTTGGGTTTAGAAATCCCCACTGTTTTTTGGCAAACAAAAACAAGACTGAAAATAGGCAGATTTGTCTAGTGTACTTACCCGGTCAACAAAAGCTTAATAAATAAAAATAAATAAAATAAAAGACTGTCTCTATTGAATATGAAACAAGGATACCCTCACTTATGAAATATTCACATCTATTCTCTCCACTCTAAAATGGAATTTCAAAATAAAAACTCCTACAAGAGGAACCAGGGAGTAAAAGAAGTAGCTATTATTTCCATTTTGGAATAGAAAAGTTAAAGGAAGAGAACAACTCAATGCTGAAATCTTTTATACAAGTCCTTTTGTTTTCTGCACTTGAAATTCAAAAGACAAACAGGAAAGCCCAAGAGAGGAGAGAGAATTTAAAATGAAGAAGGAAGCCAAATTAATGTATTTTGTGCTCCCAGGAACTTTTGAAAAATTATTAACAAAGGCGAATAAGTTAGACACAGCTGGTATCTTATTAACTTATATGTACACCCAATTGACTGGGAAGATGAGGTGATTTCCCAAAATAACTAATGATGCCTGTTTTTATTCTAGAGTACTCCTTGTCTCTGATATTTGTAGAAAGAAATGCAAATTTTATAAGTTGTAATGTTGCTGGTATTTCAAGGAAACTAGCGGACCCTGACTGGTCACAATATATAAAAGCATTTGGTATTATATTGTTACAAGAAACCTGGGCAGAGGAAATAGTAAATATTAATGGGTTTCAAGCTTACTGTTCCGCGACTGTCAAAGCTAAGAAATTGAGTAGACCCATAGGAGTAATCTCGACTTTTATTAAGATTAGTTGAGATATAATTGCTGGAGATTTTAATTCCAAGAATATTAGATTACGATAACATTGACATCCTGGGAACAGTAATGGATTTAACGAGTGTAAGTGGAGTAATAGTCAAGACAAAAAATCAACAAAAATTGCAAAGACATAATGACATTTATAGAAACTAATACTGTATTGGTTCTGAATGGAAGGCTTCCTGGTGATTGTGAAGATAACACATGTTTTAGCACATAATGGTCAAAGGGTGATAGATTTTGTTCTCTGTGATCGAGATAGTCTTTTGATTTTCAGGAACTTGATCATAAAATGAGACCAGAAAGCAATCATGCTTCTCTTGAGCTAACAGTGGATTTGGAGATAGAACAACCTCTTGGAATAATTGATCCTAACCATCCAGTCCCTTTAGGCTCTCGGGAAAAAATAGACTACTGAGAGCAAATCTCGATGCACACATTATAGAAGAAATATTAACCTTATTTAACTGTGATTAGGCAACCACATTTTCTCAACCACACATAATGTTACAAGAATGGGCAAATATAAATGAAAAGATTAAAACAAAATATATACTAAAATAAAATAATCAAAATAGGGTTCACTAATTACTGGTTTGATCTGGAATATAAAAGGCAAAAAGAGCTTAGTAAGTTAATAATTTGGACAAAAGTTGCCCCAAAAAGATAATTTCCAGCATCTAAACAAAGAAAGAAATCAATACAAGAAAGTTTTACATTTTAAAAGGATAGAAGTCAAAACAAAAGATGGCAGGAAATGTTTATAGTTATTAACTCTATTAACCTTAATGAGTTCTGAAATTGGTTGCTACAGGGACACACGATTATCAATCCTCCGTCTATATATTTATCCCCATGGATACCGTTGTTCCACATTTAAGTCTATATTTTCCTCAAATGAGAGTTTAGGCATAGATCCCTTGTTCACTAAAATATTGAATATAGCCATTAACTTCTCGCTATGTCCAATATTGACATGGCTTTAAATAAACTCAAGAACTGTAAAGCACCTGGATCAGATCTAATCCCAGAAATATACAAAATGACTGTTATTTTTGGATCCCAATGCTAACATGTATTTTTAATTTATACCTAAAACACAAATATATTTATAAAGCCTGGACTCAAAACATCATTATCCTAATACATGAAAAAGGTTCTGTTTATGACCCCAACATTTTAGATCCATAAGTCTTTTAGATATATCTTCTAAAGTTTTACTAGAATTCTGCTTGACAAATTAATGATCTGGATAGACCAGAAAAGCACATTTCCCCTTGTCAATCTGGATTCAAGAAGCCCACCCACTATTGCCAATATATTTGTTTTTCCCATATAATCAAAAATATTTTCACCTAAGAAAAATGAGATTGTTTGTATTATTTATTGATTTTCTTCTGTTTTTAATACCATTAATAGGAAAATACTGTGGGTTATTTTAAAGAAAAAATGCCTTCTCCCTCTTAATTTCAATCCACCTATTATATACACACTACAACTGCAGTTAGATACAATAACAAAGGTGATCTAACTGAATATTTCCTCTAATAGAGATGCTAAGCAAGGTTGTCTCTTGGCTTGTTCTATTCAACATATATATATATATATATATATATATATATATATATATATATATGTATATACACAATGGGGAGAGTGGTAACTGAGTGTGATAAATTATGTTATTTTCAACAGGGTGTGATAAATATAAGACCTGACATTTATCACACCCAAAAGCTCATGCAAAGTCGCGTATACCATTCAAAACCACACAAAGCCATGCAAATGGTCCATTTTGCAACAATTAGGCCCCATTGTATATCAGATACATGATGAGCACTCATGTGATATGGAAAATATATTCAGTCCTGTACAGTGACCTCTGAAACCTCACTCAGGCTTCGCCACTCATGAGTATTCAGAGGTGACTCTATAGGAGTGAAGATATTTTCCATATCACACTCGTGCCCATCATGTATCCCATATATATATATATATATATATATATATATATATATATATATATATATATATATATATACACATATATATATATATATATATATATATATATATATATAAATTCCTGTTGGACTAAAATGATTCCTTATAGTTAGATGCCCTGATGATTAATAAAATGAAGATATATTATTTTGCAAATGCAGATGTTATAGTAATGTTCTCTCTATCCAAAATGTGTTTACAACAACATTTTGACATATTCACTGAAAAATACAAAATCTTGAACTCAAAATTAATCTTAAAAAATATATGATTATGGGACCCTATTAAAACAAACAAATACCAACATAGACATCGAAACATAGACTGTAATGGCAGCTAAGGACAGCTTGACTCCACCTAGTCTGCCCATTTCCTACCTACTAGATAAGCTGCAGATCCTAGTTAACCAACAGCCTATTTCTTCCTAATAGAAACGCAGACTTTGATGGCAGATAAGGACCATGAAATAACAATTAATTCTGGGAAGGTGGAAATAGGACAAGATTATACATATTTAGTAATAAAATGTCATCTAATTCTAGGTAGAATAAACATTTAAAAGAACAGAATTCTAAGGCAAAACTTATGGTTAAAGCCATACTAAAATTTTGCTTCAGATATGGGAAGTACTATTCTCTGGAATTAAAGGCCAGAGAGGCAAACATAAATCCAATAGTTACCTACAAAGCAGAAGTATGAGAATCTGATCCAGACAACAACTTAGAAACCTCTTTCTTTTTTTCTATAAAGCCCTTTAAAAGTACCCCACTCCACCCCAATGTAATGATGAGAGCAGGACAGGGTAGGGTTGAGAAAATTGCTTGAAAGAAGTGAGACTAAACATTACTGGCTAAAATTATAAACAACCCATCCAACAACTTACCTAAGTCATATTTGTCAGAAAAAACTAACTGGTCAAAAAGGAATTGGGTCTAAATGGCTAGACTCTCAATTGGACATAATGAAAAATAAATGTCCAACATTTATGGATGTATTATAATAGAAACATTTCCATTGCCCCACAATATAAAGAATTAATCAAGTACAAATTAATAACTAATGCCCAGAATAAAGATATGGAAATATCTTCAAAACTTAATTGTGCGGCCTAGTTATAAAAAAATGAGGCACTACTTAGAGGAATATCTTATAACTCTAATTACCCCAGAACAGAGGAGAAATATAACATGAGCCAGATTTGAACTAATCTCTTTAAATACATATATTTTAATAAAACCAAAGAAATCTCACACTTCTGCCCATGTAATAATGGACATAAAGACTCCATTTCCCATGTGATTCTGAGCTGCTCCGATACTAAACCCAGAAATGATTACATATTAAACTTTCTCACATTATATTCTAATGCACTTTATGATCCAACTTTTATTCTGTTACATCTTAGGACACGTGATGAAGCCTTAGCAATGGCAAATTAATTGGACCAGTAATAAAAAAATTTAAAAAAGGCTGCACAGATCACAGAAACCAAAACTTTAAAACCAGAAGCTATATTTAGCTGGAAGCTTTCTCTTTTAACACACATATTACGTCTGACTTATTGCACAGTAATGTCCTATTTTCTGTAAATAACAGTAAATGAATGATAAAAGGATGTAACTGTTTATGAATTGATTTTATAAAACTGTTTTTAATTATGAGAACTTTTGGAATGTTGTAATGTTCATGATGCTAAAACATTATGATCGAACAATAAAAATTTAAATTGAGATTGTAGCACTAAATGTGCATAAGGGGATCTACTTTCCAACACAAAAGGTCAGATTTCACAACACAGAGGCCCTTTGTCGCACAACTGGAATGGGGATGTTGGCTACTTATATCCTAGGCATTTAATGCAGTAAGCAAACACTGCTTTATGAATTAATGGCAATTTAATGACAAAAATCAAAAGCCATTAAACAACTTGCAAAAGGATCAGAATTAATGAGTTTACCTAATTTTAATGGGAAATCAAAGAAAATGGTATTTTAATTTCTCTAATTGCTAGCAGCAGGATGAAAAAGAGTAACTGATAAGTTTTTAAATGAGATTTGCACCAGCTTAGTTGCTGCACACATGGCAAGTGTGCAACATGTGAACCTGATGTGATTTTTAAATGATGTTCACACCAGCTTAACTGCTGCACTCATATCAAGCATGCAAAACTTGAACCTGATGTGATTTTTAGAAGATGTTTGCACCAGCTTACCTGCCTCACACATATCAAGCTTGCAGCATGTGAACCTGATGTGCTTTTTAGACCTGGTTCACATAGGTTCACTGTTTGTATGCAAACCACATGCAAACATTGCACAATTAACATATGACATGCATTCTGCATGTATGCAGCACACTTATATTTCTGTAAGGGTGCAGTTGCAGGAAATTGAAGTATGCAAATTGATGTAGTCCTTGGTAAGAATTTGCTGCAAAAGTGCAAATTGCGTCAATTAGCATAGAAAAAATTTATTGTAACTGCTGTGACATGTGTAGCGACACTATACGAATGCTATGCATAGTGGGTGAAATCATTGCAGTTCGCAGGTGAATTACAAAATTGCCGCACTTCTGTATTATGCTATACTAAATTTGGAGCATAATATGATATATGGACATCTATATTATTCTGGTTTTTGATCTGGCTACAGAAAGAAAAAGTAATCTCAAGATACAGTACTTTCTTGAGACTTACACTAGACAAGTGGATAGTGGGATTGAATACAGCTGAGGAGGGCATAAATTCCCCAGATATTAAGAATCCAAAGAAGGCCAAGGTCACAGCTGCCTGAAGGTGTTGATTGGTGTTTGAATCAAAGACTCTGTGCCCCATATTTAAGGGCTGTGCAGCACTAACTAGTTAGCACCCACAGTAATCTGGGTTTGCACCACGCTCCTGGCAGGGCAATATCCAGTGGCTGTGACCAGGAATGTACCCCATCTAAGCTGTAGCAAGACGGAACACTAAAGCAGAATTAGCTCAGTTTAAATCCATTTTTATTTCATTAGAACTGGAATGCTATTAATGTGTAGACGGGCAAGTTAGGTGAAGCTACTTGTCTCCAGCAGCATGATCATACTAACCAAACTGCTGCACCTATGCAAATGATGGAGTCCCTCATGCATAATGTCACAGTAGTATGTTAAGATGGCTTCAGTGACACTGAACAGACCACAGAGTGATGCTCTTTACCACTGCTGAAAACTCCCTATTATCACAGCACTACATCCATCCCCCACCCACCCCTGGTCAAATGAGGCTGTACTTGGCGACCAGCCCCTGTGTCTGGTGGGTATACACCTCTGACACTGAAATGTCAACATTGACCGACACTACAGTGACTACAGTGTGCAAGTTGCTGTAGCATTGGTGCTGTACCCTGGCACTGTATTCAGGGGTCTTGCCCCCTCCCCTAATCAGGTCTGACTTAGAGTTGATTATATTTAGTGAGGGTGTGTGGGGATCACAGCCCCTGCATGGGGATTCAGGACAAAGCCCCGAAGGAAACAATTTAGTGACTTGAAAACTGTATGCCTACTGCAAAAGCGGTCGACATGACGGTTTCGCCTGTCCGGTCATTTGACAACATTTTGTCAACAACCAGTCGTAGATCCTGTCTGGTGGCCCTTCTTCCCAATCATCCCCTGTAGCACTCATATTCAGAGATCCCTTGTAATCTAGTGGTCCCCTCCCTCGATAACCTATATAGTAAACATATTCAGAGATCCCTGGTAGTCTAATGGTCCCCACTCCCCAATTTCTCCAATAAAATACATATTCAGAGATCCATGGTAGTCTAGTGGTCTTCCCTCCCCAATCACCCAGGTCCCTGTATAATGAAAATCCCTAGTGGGCTAATGTCCCCAAAGAGCACTAAAGCTCCCAAAATGTGTTTGTCACCCCACCTCCCCAGGGTATCCCATGTACAGGACTTCTGTAAATGAGCACTTTCAAAAGGTGACTGAATTATGGCACCTGTGCACAGGGCTACCTGGCAGGGTAATGACGGATATAGGGAGTAGATAATATAGCAATGGGATGTCACTATGTATACATGTGCTGCAGCAGGGGGGAGGGACCATGCTGAGCAATGGGTGGAAGGGTAGGCAGGGTTTGTGGGGAGTAGTGCAGCAGTGGGCTACTGAGCTGGCTGTGTGGCATTGTGGGTTGGTGGTAGACTGGGGTTGGGAGTGTGCCATTGTTCAGTTCTGGAGTGCGTTTGTGTTTTGCGCTGAGTCATTTTATTTTTTGTTAAGTTTGCAACCCCCATGACATGCACCTCCCTGGAGTTGAAAATCCTTTAGTAGGGGTGTGTGGCGGGGTGCAGCGCCCCAGATAAAAAGAAAGCTATAGATCTCGGGTGCCCTCTTTGCAGTCGATTGAGTGTACATCACCAAAATTCATTTTCGGTGATGTACATTAGCCCAAATGGTGATCGCTATTCCACAATCACCATTATCACATAGAACCCTGCCCAGCACATTGCTGATCCCAGTCCCTCTCACCAGTAAAACTGAATAGATTGGTAGCTGGCAAAGCACTCCAACAATCTCCTTGGCTGGCCACCATCTGACAGTCACAGACTATGATCACATATGCTTAAAAGTGTGGCACTAGCCCACTAGGGATTTTCATTTTAAATGGTTCCTGAGTGATCAAGGCAGGGTGGACTACTTCAGCTCTCTTAACATGTATACCATGGGGGTGATTGGGGAAAGAGTGGTCCTCTAGACTATAAGGGATCTTACGATATGTGTACTACAAAGGCAACTGGGGAGGGTACTACTAGATTACCATGGATCACTAACTGTGTACTAAAGGGGAAATCAGGGGAAGAGGGTCTATAAGACTACCAGGGATCTCTGAATATAGTACTACAAAGGCGAGAGAGAAGAGGGTCCACTACGCAAGCAGGGACTCCTCTATCTATTTCTCAGCATGAGTGATAATGAATGATCTGTGCAAATGGAAATGAGCCACAATGGGCATGCTGATGGCACCATAGCACCTTGCATGCCCAATGAGCTGATTTGCTAGCTCTTGCTGAATATTTATTTTATTTAGCTTTTGTTGACAGGTAAGTGCAGTAGACAAATCCTGTCTATTTTCAGGCACGACCGGGGAGGGATACAGATGAATGCCAACTGACCTTGAACCAGATTAAACTGTTGGTGGTATTGTTAGTGAATGCCTGGAATAACTGCTTGGTCCCACTTGGTGATCTTTCCATACTGGTCCACGCCTTGTAGCCTCATGCCATGATTACTGCCACACCCTATACCTAGGGCTACAGGGGTTGATATCCGCTGACTGAAGCTAGTGCAGAATGTGGCAGCCAGGTTGCTGACTGGCTTATCAAGATCTTGCCATGTTACTCCTGTGCTCCGTGATCTGCACTGGCTGCCTGTTGTCAGCCAATCAAGTTCAAGGTCAGGTTGCCCACCTATAAAGCTCTACACAGTTCCGGGACCGTGCTAATTGCAAGATCTTCACTGCCACTATTACCTCCGCCACTCGCTCTGTTCCTCTAAGAGATTGCCGGAGGTTCCCAAGGTTTGACCAGAGACATCTGGGGCCTGCTTCTTTGCTGTCTCCACCCTGTGGAATTCTCTGCCTCATCAGATTAGAGAGTGCCTGACCATCGAGAGCTTTAAAGTTGCTCTAAAAACACATCTGTTTAGTCTGGAATTTCCTGACTTACAATTGGTAGCTATTATTATCAGTTGTTTTCTGATTATGTTTTAAAGTCTGATTTTTAAAACTTCTGTTGATGTTTTTTATGGAGTTTGTAAAGTGCTTTGATCACTGAAACTGCACTTAAAATGAAGTTGACTTGACTTGATTTGAACCAAGGCAAGTTTCATCCCCCTGCTGCCAGTGAATTGCAGCATCATATTATTATACCTGGGAGGCTTCTAATCCCACAAAAAATGCCCTATCATGGTACAGATGCAGCCAAAGACATGGCCAGATATTTCTAGAAATTTCTATGATATCTCTAGAGAATTTCTCCACCTGCCTGCAGTACCACTAAAGGGCCACCAGAGAGAGAATAACTTTAGAAATATTGGGAAATAACTTGAAATATCTCACCAGTTTTCAGCTGCAGCTGTACCAATCTTAGAAACCAGTGGGAAGGAAGAGAGTCTGGAAGACTGGATAAGAAGTGAAATATTTCAGGAATGTTAATTTTATTACTTTAATTTTCCCAGCCATGGAGAGTTTTAAGATCTTCCAGTGTCCACATTCATCCTCTATGGTTTATAAAGAGGGCTAGAGTTTCCTAGCATATTTTGTTCGGGTCTGGGATGATGTAAATACCTAGGTATTTAACTGATACTGAAGACCGCTTAAGGCTCAGAGCTGAGAATGGGGCACTGGGAAGACATGGTAAGTGGGAGCACTTCAGCTCATAAAGAACCTCAGTACAAAAACACTGAGGTAAGTTTAATCAAAAGGACATTGGCAAAGTTGCATTTTTCTGTTGCACTTCTTTTTTTCTCATCTGTCTGTAGAAGTGTCTCTTTATCTCAGTTATGTGCTGTTGGTGTCGAGTTTATCCAGGAGGGCAGATGTGATTCCCTTCACAAAAGTGTGAGCAAGGCAGGAGCAGGAAACTACAGACCTGTTAGTTTGACCTCAGTGGTGGGAAAATGATGGAATCACTTCTAAAAGAAAGAATTGTTCAGTACCTAGAGGCAGCGGGGCATAGGACCCAAAGCAGCATGGATTCACAGCAGGAAGGTCATGTCAGACGAATCTAATTGATTTCTTTGACTGGGTGACCAAAGTAATAGACCAGGAGGGCTGTGGATATGGCCTACCTAGACTTTATAAGGCATTTGACACAGTCCCACACAAAGAATAATAATCAAGTTAGCCAGCCTGGAAGTGGTCCCAGGGTGGTAGCCTGGGTAGCAAACTGGCTACACAACAGGACACAGAAGGTAATAGTGAATGGAACACATTCTGAAGAAAGGGGGTTACTAGTGAAGTACCTCAGGGCTCAGTACTTGTCCAGTCCTCTTTAACGTCTTTATAGGTGACATTTCAGAGGTCTGGAAGGAAAGGTATGCCTCTTTGCAGATGACACAAAGATCTGTAACAGAGTTGATACACAAGGGGGAGAAAGGATGAGAAGGGACTTGGCAAGGTTGAAGGAATGGTCAGACATATGGCAACTTAGATTCAATGCAAGAAGTGCAAAGTAATGCACCTGGGAAATAAAAATCCAGGAGAAGAGTACACAGTAGCAGGGAGGTACTAACGACAACAATAATGGAAAGGGATCTGGCGTAGTCATATCAAATGACCTAAAGGTGGTTAAGCAATGTGAGAGGTCAGTAAGAAGAGCCAGGGGGATACTGGGATGCAGGGAGGGGCATCACAAGTAGAAAAAGGAAGTGGTTATTCCTCTATACAGACAGTTGGTGAGACCCCATCTGAGTACTGCATGCAGCTTTGGAGACCTCATCTACACAAGGACATAGACAGGATGGAAGCAGTCTAGAGAGGGCAACTAAAATGGTGCAGGGTCTACATCAGAAACCATATGAAGAGAGACTGAGAGGCTTAATATGTATACCCTTGATGAAAGAAGGGACGGGGACATGACAGAAACTTTAAGTACCTCAAGGGAATCAACAAAGTCCAGGAGGGCAGCATCTTTTAGAAAAGAGATGTGTAAGAACAAGGGACATAATTTAAAGTTAGAGGGAGGGGCGGCTCCAGAGGGGCATGTAGAAATTCTTTTTCATGGAAAGTGGTGGGCGCATGCAACCGCCTTCCTGGAGAGGTTGTGGGGTCTAAAACAGTGGGGAATTCAAGCATGCATGGGACAGACATAAGGCAATTATAGTGGGGTTGCAGGAAGTAGGCTGCTGGTTAACTAGAATCTGCAGCTTATCCAATAGGTAGGAAATGGGCAGACTGGGTGGGCCAAGTGGTCCTTATGTGCCGGCCAAAGTCTATGTTTCTATGTTTCTATGTTACTCAATCACACCACCAGTAAAGATCAAGGACCATACAGCAGGCTGTATTTTATTTTTATTATTCTTTTTTATTTACAAGTTGTAACCCCTAGGCCTGCATTTCTACACTAAGAGATAATGCTTATTCCACCAAAACAACAGTCATTTGAATAGTTCACATTCCTACTCTTGGGGTTTAGGGTGATTTAGTTCAGGCAGGCAGCAACCACTACCTCAGTACCACAATGATGATCTCTTCCTGGGGCAGATACCCCTCCCTCCCTTCCCTCTCTAGGGGTTGATGGAAAAAGTCTCTGGGAATGAAGAAGGGCTTCAACCTGACTGAGCAGCATAACAAATTAAGTAGGGCACACTCACAGTGCCTTATTTATTTTGTAGCAGGATTCCTTCATGACAGCGTGATCTCCATCGAGGTGCAGCCAGATGACACTTTCCCCTTCATGGCTGGTGGCTTCTCTCATGGCTGGATGTATTCTGTGGAAACATCAGTTAGGCACAGCAAACTAACACATTTTTAGGACTCAATGATTCTGGCCCAGACTAAATCAAAGGCAACAAGCAGTTTTAATTTTGTACCAAAGGTTCAAGCACAAATTCATTTTGTTACAATCCAGTCATTTTCTGCAAGAAGGTGTGGCACATTACATTTGGGGGCCCTGATTTGAACCCAGATCCTAACACACACTTCTCCATCCATATGAGCCAGTTGGGGCCCTGATTTCAGTAAGAACACAGGCAGTGTTCCAACCAGTCTTTGGCTGTGTTTACTTTCTCCGCCAGTGGGAGTGGGTGCTTCACTCTATGTTACTGAACTCTAGATGGGGGTTCTGTTCCCAGGGCACAGTCCTGTACTGACATGAAATACATGGGCTGATCCATTGCAGGGATCCACACAAGACAGCTGCCCCCCTCACTCTGCAGCCTTCCAGGAACTTCATCAGCCTCCCAACCTTTGCCGAGGTGGACCAGAGTGTAGGGGCCGCTTCTGCCCTAATGGCCCCTCACGGTTCACTGCCACCTCAGCATCAGTCCCTATTTCATGGCAGCCACCTCTCTCTATCTCCAGTCCAAACAGAACCGTTCTGGCTCCTACTGTGCCTTGTCTATCTCTTTGTGGGGCTGAGGCTTCCTCCTTTTCTCCATGATGGTCTGGTGGCAAGCTTGGGTCCAGGGGCAACTCCCACCCCAATCCCAGACCTACACAGCCCTGACTGGAGGCCCTCCCTCAGGCCTATGCACAGTTCACTGCTCCTCTTGCCTCATGACAACTCTCTTTTCTCCACTTCCTCAGGCTCTCCCTCATGCCAGTTGGTGCATGAAACTCTCATGTGCTGCCCAAGCCCCACCACCATGGCAAGCCTGGCAGCATGAACTCCCAATCCCAGCAGGACATCATTTAATAACTCCCTAAATTCAGCATGGGGTTATACTTCCCACAGAAATGCTTCACCTCCTGGGAAGGGTGTCTGTCCTGGCCAACCATGGCTGCCGTGCCTCAGGATAATGCACACTCTCCCACAGGCCATCACATCCAGGCTCTACCAGGATCACTGCATAGTAGCAGCCGAGTTAGTACTAGGTGGGCCTACCCACCTACTAAGGGGCATGGCAACTTTATCTCACTTCCCAACAATGGCTGTTCAACCAGACCGACATCCCACCCTAACTCACCCCCCTAGGGACACCACTGTTGACTATTTCTGGCTCCAAAACTTTCCCCATTGGACCTTGCTCAGTACCCAACCGGGTGTATTTGGCACCCCAATAACACTCTTTTAAACACAGACATTTTTCCTTTGAACAGTTTGCTTTTACACAGCATTCCTGTCTATTTACTATTAGAAAGGAACTGACTTATCTATACCAGCAGGAGGTGGTGGGCTAAACTAAGACTACAGTCTACCTGTACTCTCATATGATATTACTCAGCTACATTCTACTGCATAAGCTACTAACACTGGCTACACATTTGTACTGCTGAACTTGTTCCCCCACAGAAACTCTGAACTACTACTCTGAATAGTGAAAATCTACTGAAACAATGCGATATAAATGTAACCCACCTCTACATTTAACATACTAACCCACGTAGCAATGGGGAAGAGGGGCACATTTTCCCTCAAAATTGTCCATACCACATGCTATGGTGCTTAATAAAGGCTATAGAAACTGCCTTAATTTATCAAAGTCCAGGATTCCTATAACAGCACCAGTGGGCAAGTGTGCTTAATCTCTAGGGGTCCCTACTCAACAATCCTGCAGTTATCATTATAAACTATGATATCACACCTTCCTAAAACCTAACTATCTGACTGAACAGGCAAATTAGAAAAGCATGCACAGTAAATGATGCATAAGTAGAAAAAAAAATTACAATGGCAGAATTTAAAACAACAGTAAATATTTTTTTCAAAGTAATGCAACTTAACAACATTTCTGTCCATCTGAAGTACAATTGTCTATTTTGTTTTTGTAAAAATAAAATGAAGCAATCTTACCAGTAATTGCAGTCTTCTATACTCAGTCTCTCTACAAGGTCATGGGGCCATTAGGAGGTCTTTTTTTCAGGGTTCTGTACCTGGCAATAGGGTCCTCAGGCAAAGTACACGGCGGGTCCAGTTTGGTGCATTCAGCCTCTACAGTTGTGGCTGACCACAAAGTACTTGAGACAGTGTCCCACCTGATCCTGAACCATTACAAATGTTTTAAACAGAGCCAATCCTTCCCAAGCCGAAGATGAGGACATAGATTTAGCTAGGAATTTACTTTGTTCCAATCATAGACCTGTTCTTGCAAGTCCACTCTATGTCTAAGGTGCACTTTCTCTACAGTTACCCCGCGAACACCCAGTTAGACCTCCAGCATTCAATGAGATCCCAAGTCCTCTCACTTTATAAGTAATTGGCTCCTAGAACTCAACTTTAAATATCTTCTCATCCACCTCTTGGTTTGGCTCCAGTTAGAAGAGTCCAAAGGCTAGCCATGGGCCACTCCCTTGGCAACCATATGCCATCTCAATAGTTCAGCACTGTCAGGTCCAAATGATGCCTAGCATCTATGTCCACCATATGATGTTTACAAATCTCCGGGAGCAGGGGGTGGTCTACAGAATTCCCAATTATGGGCACAGCATATGGTGTGGGATATCTCTCTCAATGACCAAATCCTCAGACATGCAGGTGACATTCTCCTTGGGTTGATCATACTGTATTTGGAAATGACTTCTGTAGGATCAACATTAGTGTCCTCCTCCATACCATCACCTCCTTCAACTCTTTCTACTGATGTCTGGGTCATAGCACCTGGGTCTTTGTCGAGCACCTTGGGGAGTGGGAGTCTTAACTTTAAAGGTTTGGCCTCTTCTAATTGTTTGGGTAAAGTCTTAGGCCTCACAGTTGGATCCTGGGTTAAACTGTGTTTAGCTGGTACTTTATTCTTTTCCTGCGAGCCTCGCACCACAGCCTCGAAAGAACCTGACTGCTCAGTCATGTCTCTCACATACCTTGCAGCAGTGATTCTACTTTGTGAGGTCCACCTCAGTCCCTCCCTCAGCCAAGGGAAGTTCTGTGACAGCACAGGGTTGGGCAGACAGCTGGGCTGTGGTACCACCTCTGGCTTAAATTTAGGTAACTCAGCCACAACCTCCTCCCATTGTTCCAGTGGTTCCATAGTAGTGGCCACACTGGGGTGGGGGATATTTTAGTTACTGGTTGTGACCATTGCTGGGGCATAGTAGCTAGGGGCACAGTGGCCACATGGCTTCCTTCCTGCATGAGGCAAATTTGAAGGTCCAGTCACCCTAGGAACATTCCAACAAGCACACGAAACACAAAATGGTTGTCTGATCACCCCACTCCCACATTGTCCACAAGAGACATTACTCACCAGAGCCACTCCTCTCAGCCATATTCCATAGCCAGTTCACCAGACCTTCAGGCACATTAATAGTCCAACCTCCAAACCCAGGTGTGTGCGCCATAGTTCATTATCTCCCAGAGTCCAGTGTACCAAAATATTCCAATGAAAATTGTTTGGGAAAGTAACTCCACAGTGATTTTTCTCCAACTGCAGAAGTTTATGAAAATTTGACTTCACTTCTGATAGCAGTAGAATTAGCTCAGGCTCCACCAGTGGGTGTGGAACACAACTTGTCTCAGAACAACAGCAACACTTCTTTCT
This sequence comes from Neoceratodus forsteri, assembly GCA_016271365.2. Taxonomy (NCBI): domain Eukaryota; kingdom Metazoa; phylum Chordata; order Ceratodontiformes; family Ceratodontidae; genus Neoceratodus; species Neoceratodus forsteri. Next base: position 838,611,864 of record CM057451.1, on the reverse strand, counting down.
CCTCACAGGTTTTCAGCAGTCTGCTTGCAAGACCACCTAACCTCCTTTTTCTAGTGCTGCTTCTCATTCGTCTCATCCACCAATTGAATCACTCCATTTCTTCTTATTCAATAGTCATGTTTTTATTACATGTGAGGCAGGCACCATTTTGTCTCCTTATAATGCTTCTCACTATCCCAAACCTATTTCTTAAACCTCTGAACAGGCTGTGGCCCACCAATGTTCCACCTTCTCAGAAGCTCCTCCAGGCCATGTCAGGTATGTAGCTTGTGCCTCCTTTCAAATCCTGGACGACAGCCCCAGTTTTGTAACCCCTGAGCCCTGCATTTTCTTCACTGGGAGATATTTCTTATTCTCACAAAACAGTCATTTGAACAGTCCACATGCTCCTGCTGTGGGGGTTTAGGGTGATTTATTTCTGGCATGCAGAAACCACTACTCTCAGTACCACAATGATGATCTCCTCCTGAAGCAGATACCCCTCCCTTCCCTGTCTAGAATTTGATGGAAAAGCCTCTGGGAAAGGGAAGGGCTCCAACTCGACTGAGCAGCATAACAAATTAAGCAGGGCACACTCACAGTGCCTTATTTATTTTGTTATAGTATTCCTTCATGATGGCGTGAACTCTGTTGAGGTGCAGCCAGATGACACTTTCCCCTTCATGGCTGGTGGCTTCTCTTGTGGCTGGATGTATTCTGTGGAAACATCAGTTAGGCACAGCAAACTAACACATTTGTAGGACTGCAATGATTCTGGCCCAAACTTAATCAAATGCAACAAGCAGTTTTAAATTTGCACCAAAGGCTCAATCACAAATTAATTTTTTTACAGTCCAGTCATTTTCTATGGCAAGGCAGCATGGCACATTACATTCAGGGGACCCAAGTTTGATCCCAGATCCTAACACACCTTTCTTCAACCATATGGAGCCAGTTGGGGCTACAGTTTCCACAGTAAGAACACAGGCAGTCTTCCAACCAGTCTTTGGCTGTTCTACTTTCCCCCAGTCAGTAAGAGCAGGTGCTTCACTCTATGCTACTGACCTCTAAATGGGGGGAATTCTGTCTCTCAGGCAGTTCTGTACTCTACACTCAGGAAAGCTGTGGTCTGATCCATAGCAGGGATCACACAAGATGGCTGCCTCTTCACTCTGCAGTCTCCCAGGAACTCCATCAGCCTCCCAACCTTTGTCAGGAGGACACAGAGGAGGGGCCCCTTCTGCACTAATGGCCCATCCAGTGCTTCACTGCCACCTCAGCATCAGTCCCTATTTCATGGCAGCCACCTCTCTGGGCTTAGACAGGAGGTTGCTCATCTCCAGGTTCATTTGGCCAGGATTCAAGGACCTCTTTTCCCACCAGGGACCACCAGAGGCCACTGCCGCTGCCTCAGAGGTTGCTAAGAAAGAGGAGTGGTTGCACCACAGTGGGCTCAGGGAGGGTAAGGGTGGTTAAACAGGGCACATTCACTCCAGTTGTACCTCTCCACAATCCATATGCATTCTGGCAGAGTGTGGTTCCTCTATGGAGGTACCCACAGTGGCAACCAAGGAAGATGCTGGGAACCTCTACAATGAAGACCCACAGGAGGGTGGCATGTGATCCCACAGGGAAGAAACAACTCCTGGTGGGGGGACTCCATTATTAGGAGGTAGAACTGGAGTAGGGAGGAGGGAGGAGAGGGTTAAGGTACCTGCCTGGTGCCATGGCTTGGAGGGACAAGGGCGAATCCTCAGGATCATGGGAGCAGCTGCATGGGGAGGGAATTGGATGTCATTGTCCACCTAGGGACAAATGACCTGGCTAAGAAAGGGATCAGAGCAGTGCAGGAGGGAGCTTGTGGAGTTGGGGAGAGCCCTTAGACAATTAGCACGCACAGTAACCTTCTTGGAGGTGCTGCCTTTCTATGGTATGGGTGAGGCTAGGGTACTCTACACCATGAGATTCAATCAGTGATTGAAAAACTGGTGCAGAGCTCAGGGTTTCAGCTTCTTTTGGGACTGGGGCTCCTCCTGGAGGATACAGGCCTATACTGGCACGATAGTCTGCATCTGTCCAGCAGGGGAACCAGGATCTTAGGTGATAGGTTTCAATGCTTCATTGGCAAGCATTTAAACTAGCTAAGGGGAGGCACTGAAAAGGAGAAGGAAATCCCCAACAAAAAAATAAAATCAAGATAGTACTAAGCTTAATGTTCCACTCATTTTTAATGTGGAAAGATTTAGCAGGGCAACAAACAAACACAGAAAGTCACTTGAAAATATATGTTAATAGACTATACTTAAAAGATAATGCTCAAACTGTAGCCTTTTAAATACACAGTAATATCTGAGAGAGCTAGCAATAAAACGCGTCCATCTCTGACTGAGACACAGCAAAGCACTGTAAAAAAGAAAACACAGCACTGAAAAGAAACAACTCCTCTACTCACAGCAGGAACTTAGCACCTAGAAAAACAAAACATCAAATAAATCTATCTAAAGTCAAGAATACAACCAAAATAATAACTCTCCAGTAATGCACAGCACTAAGGATGATGAAAAGGATTCAATAGAAAATGCCTTTAAAATGGTAGACATCCTAAGATATTCACTGTATAGCTCAGAAAGCAGCCATAATATTTTCATTTTCTATCTACTAATGCATTCAGCACTGGACCCTCAGGGTCTTCATCCTGCTTCACTGTACCATGTAACCAGTTTAGACTGCAGACTCTGCAGGTTACATGGAACACTTTCTGCTTCACCGACAGCTACATTTTTTCCATGAACTTTATGAAGTTAGTATGAAATCAAATGTTGAAACTACTTCACAAAGTTAATCAGTTGTTTATGAAGTTAACACGCGCTCATGAAAAACTCTGAAATATTTATGAAAAGCAAAGATGGCCACTTTGCATGAACATTGCCTAAAATTAACACTTTGCAATATCTTTAATTACAAATTTGGGATCTGATATGATGTTTATCATGATAAGAAAAAACTCAATAAAGGAAGGGGATCTGGCCATCAAATGTCTTACACAGAGAAAGCAGACAGATAATCACATCAATCACCTAGTTATACTCACTGTACTATGCAGATGACAGTGATGCATATGGCTTGACTTAGAGAGTAAAATGACATACAGTATTTTGTTATGCAGGGTACACACCTGTGACAGTGCTCCCTCATTGTCAGCAAACTGTATTAGGATACTATGCTCTAAGGCTGGTTAAAAAAAAACTGTGTGCCAAGAAAAACCTATATTTTAGTAGAAGACATTATTAACAGAGTACAATTTGCCTAAATGTTGATGTATGGTTTTGGTTATGTTTTCAATATGCAGCTCAAAAGAAAATCCGCTAATGGGGTGATGCCCAAACGTTTGAAACAGGACACCAGAGCAATGGGATCATTAGCCAGTGAGGTGATTAAGAAATTAGAACAATAAGCAGGTTTACACCAAGTACTGTACTGGAAACAGCATTGCCCCAGGTTATGACCGCTGAATACTAAATGATATCTCAAAAGTAATCAGCAGGGTCATCAGACTTAGACCTTTGACCCACAAGCAAATTGAAAGTACTGTTGTATTCTCTGAGTCCCTGGAGTACTCGGCTTCCACTACCAAATCATTAGTTTTGAGGCATCTCTTTGGACCTACCATCAAGCTAGTTGTGCCATTATGGTTTTCACTGTAGATCTGTCCTGTGGTATGTTGGTCTATCACCCCAGACATAACTTGGCTAGATAGTGCTGGCTCCAGCACAGGAAGTCCAGTTGCTGGATTGTAAAACAGTAGGTGGACCCCAGGGTTTGTTGCTACCACAGCCTTAGGCAACTAACTGCCATGCTATAGATAGGTAAGAGGGTCAGTCATGGTATCCTTTACCACCACATCATTCTGGCCTGGAGGCACAGATGCATAATGGTTTCCTTCAGATGCATCACCCACATTGATCACTGGGTGGGTGCCACGCACCTTTTGCATGGGAGAGGATCATCCAGGATGTCTCCCATGGTATATGAAGGACTTGCTGGGCATCTAGTTTATGCACTTATGCAGCCACCTGGGATTGTGCCCACAGTGGCACAGCAGAGACATTCCCTCCTTGTAGTAATGTCATCTTCTGTCTCTCCCTCACTATCCAGATTTCCAGCCATCAGAACCTGCCAGATAACTTGCTGCTGTGGGTATGGGGTGGCTTGAGAACTCTAGCTGTTATATCTCTGACTGGGCATAATAGAGTTTTGCCAGGTGCATACAGTCCTGGTGAGGGATATACTACACCAGTTCAAGTAATATAAAGTTTGGTCTTTTTTACTTCTCCTTTTCTTTTAGTGGGGTCTGACTCAATACTCTATTCATGCTTAGAGGACTCTTTCTTCCTTTCTGGCTGTCTGACCTTGCTTCGTGACATATATTGTTTGCATGATCATTCTTCAACAAAGCTCACTTCAATGTAGCTGCTATTTGATTTTCTTAAACACAGTCCTGCGCTACCTTATCTGAGTGTTACAGAAAATGTTAAACAGTGCCTCTTTCTTTATTGAAGGGTCTCCATTGTGTGTGCATGCAGCATCAAGCAAGCACTCTCCTTATCATTCAGGTTGGGTACAGGGCGGGCACAGCTCTATTTCTCCATGATGTTGGTAGGATGAAAGTGCCACTGCACTAAGTTGTTGATCAGGTGGTCTTGCAATGTGAAGAGGGAACCCGAGTACTAGATGCAACGTTTCTTCTGAGTAGGTGTTTCTCCTGTGACAAGATGCACTGCTCTCATGATGGGTGTGCTCAGTGATAATCTCCAGCAGCAGGGCTCTAATATCCACTTCCCCCATGGACAGTACACTCTCCTAGCATATTGCAGCCTGTAGGCCCTTTTGCCCTCTGGCAGATATGGCAAGGGCAGGCTCCACATTGCTCCACACATGCAAATGGACAAAATATAGGGCCAGCCCTCCCTTTCTACCACATATGCCTGCTTCTTCTGCAAGGGCTCTAGGAAATTAAAACTGCACTACTCATTGTGGTTAACTCTCAAGCCAATAAGCAGTTTCTAAACATATTTCACTTCAAACAGTTCAAAAGGCAATTTATTTCATGGTGGAACTCAATCTTGTCCTCCAAATCCCTGTTTGGGTTCCATTTGTAACTGATCCTTGGATGCCAGGTACTACAGCCCCTCCAAATGGAAGGAAGTGGCCTGGACTGCAGAATGTGGCTGGGTTTATGGTTGATAGGAAAGGAGGTCCCCTGGGCATGATAGTTCTCATAATGGCTTATTAACCTTTAATAAATTGATTTTCTACACCTATTTTTAGACTCAAGCATTAGAAGAAATTGATTATCTCTCCTCTCATTCTCAATATCACACTGGGAGACCACACTTACAGTCTGACACATGGAGTCTTCAGTTAAGAAGCAAGTACCTAGGGTCCTTTTGTTAGGGCAGCCACTTTCACAATACTTGTAGTCTTCACCAGAATTATAAACATAACATAGGGTATAAACCGTAAGCATAAAGCTTGTGAGCTTTGTGCCATGAAGTTACAACTATCCACCATCCTTATTCAGTAACAAAGAAGCTTCTCCGCTTCTTTCCCTCGACAGGGATATGAAATCTAAACAGTGTTCCTAAATCATCCTACTCTCAGTCCCATCTCACATTAGGACACACTTTCTTGCACATTCTTGGGCAACAGAAGCATAACAAACTGGTATAGCTCATCACCTGAGTAACCTCCACAACCAGAGAGACCCAATGGCTGCAGCTGAAGGATTTCTCCATCACTCCTTCTCTGCTAAGTTTTGCATTTCAATAGAACACCTTCTCTGTCCTTCATAGAACACAGAGCAGACTCATGGGGCCTCAAACAGCTCCCTTAATTGGAACCCTTCTTTCTATTCTCATTTTCCACTGGGTGTATGGGACCATAAGGGCCCCTTAAATTTCTTCTTCTTCTTCATATGAGGCCTACTCCTCCTAGGTCAGCAGCATCCTTTCTTGTCCTGGGGACAGGAAGAGTCTAGGAATTTCTCGTTCTCCCTCTCTGGCACTGACTCAAAACAGGAGCTCTGGAACTAACTCTGTGCTCCCTGCTTCACTCCTATATAGCAACAGAGGAGCAGGCTGCATCTATGCTAATTTATCCTCAACAACATTTAATCAGACAAAGGACCTGTCAAACAAATGACTATGAAATCTGGCTGCAGACTACCAGAATCTGGAACCTTCCATACTTAATTTTCTCATTTACTACTTTAACTGTTTAGTAATTGGAATCAAATCTGAGCAAATGGAAAAAGGCTGTTTATTACATCAGTGCCAAAGATTTATTTTATTAAAAGTCAGATTTATTGGCACAGAAATATGAACAGTTATTACTGAAATAACAGGATTAGCACCCCTCTAACTGTTCCTTGCACGCTGGAAAGCAGTTAGTATGCTTGGAGCCATACTGAAAAGCATAGTGAATATGAAGCTAAACTGCAACCAGATAGACAAGCAAGTATGGTGTGCTGATATGCATGCAGTACACACTGGTATATTCTGATGGTGTTGAAAGCACTAACAGGCTGCTTATGCAGCACTGTTTAACACTTTAAAAATGTTAAAATCTGTTGTTTTACAAACATGCACACGATACATGGCATATCCCATGCCAAGAGGAACAGAAGTTTGAAGGGCTGTCTCACAAGTCCTACTGTATATACTGTAGCTGTATGCTAAGCATGTGTATTGATATGGACTTGCCTGGATGATAGCAGGCAGATCATTGGGATGGGGAGGTAGCCAATCAGATAGGGTCTGCAGTGACAGTATAGGAAATGATAAATTGGCTGACTGAGTCATTCAAGCGGTCCTTATCTGCCAACAAATTCTGTATTCCTATGTTTCAGATATGGAGGTGAGTGGAGAGTTGTGCTGGCTGCCAGCTTTGGGTGGGTGTGACCCTGAATGCTAGGGTGTGCCACTGGACACCAACAGGTGATCAGGAAGAAGGACACTAGAGCCAGAGAAATTGCTACTTTTGCACTGGCTCTGGAATCAGAGATGGAATGGAAGACCCTACCTCTGTTGATTTTCAACTAGCACTGGGACTGGGGAGGAAGAGGAGGCCACTGGACTACCAGGGAAATGTGATTTTTTACATTAACTCTGACCTCCGGATGAAGAGAGGATGCATGACTACATGCAAAATGCTTTTGTATGGGCTCTTTCTTTATTTATTTTTGTATTTCTCTAGCGTTAGTTGGAGTGGAACCAGCCTTGGGCATTCTCAAATTCACTGTGAAGTGATAATTCCAACTCAGGGACTGAGGCACCTGCAACAAAAGTACCTTGTCATCCAATACATGTGAATGTACCAGAAGACACAGTTTTAGAGGAGAAATGAAAATTATGAGACCACAAATAGAGTTTTGAGGGACTCCAGACCCAATGAGAAGAGGAGCCTATAAGGTATTGCCAACATGGACCAAATTGAGCCAGTCAGAAAGACAGGAATAGAACCACCCAACCCCAACATGATAGAAAGGAAGAGGAGTCAAGGAAAGAGGAAAGTTGAGAAAGAATGATATGTTATTGCATTACCAAGGCCTAAAGGAAGGAGATGGGTTGTCTATTCTCTTGAGAAGAGGAGTCACCCACTTTATGGAGGATAGGAGTTTGGCCTCTTCAAAGTCTGGTGGAACAGATTCAAATGGAAAAGAAAGGCTTATGATGGTCAGTAGAAGCAAAAATTCAAGAACAGAGAGATGAGATTTGGTATGTAACCCACTGGGCCTGCGGCCTTGGGAAGGATTAAGAAAGTTCAAGGTAGTTAGAGTAGCACTGACAATGAGATGGGGATGACTATAAAGGAGGCAGGGGGTTAGGCAGAAGATGGAGTAACTATCTGAAGGACTGGTAGGGTGGAGACAGTAGGAAAGGGAGAAGGAGTAGACGGAGAGAGTGTAAAAGTAAATACTTTATTTAAAATACAGTATCTTCAAACTCAGAAGGGTCCAAGATAGATGAGGTTCCTAATTTGAAAATGGAGATAGATGATTGGGTGAGGTGGGACAAAGAGGGAATAGATTACCTTCCCAAATGTATTGGAATAGTTCAGATTATTTTGAAGGTTAGTGGAGAACTAGTTTAACATGGCCTCCCAGTGGTCTTTATGCTGGCATTCCAGAGCTGTTTATGTATCAATAGATCCAGGGGCAACCAAGTCCTTGTGGAGGTGTCAGGCAGAGTCATAAACTTTTAATAAGTCACTGAGTTGTGCTGGGATCTAGGGAAGTTGGAACCCACATACATGAGATCTCCTAAGAATGGCATGTTTTTCCAGAATACAGTGAAATTTGGAAGCTAGACAATGCATCATCTATATCAGTGAATGTAGACAGCAGGGAGCAGACTGTGTTGCAGACATGGTCTATAAGGTAGGAGAGATCAAACAACCTAAATGAACTAGCCCAAATGAAGTTTGGAGGTATGGCTTTAAGTGATGGATCTGCTGGACACAGTATAGCATACAGTGGTCACTGAAAGCATCGGGGAGGGATTGCCAGCAGCCACAATTCAGTGACAGTGCAGAGATAGGATACAGACAGTCAGAGAGTGGTTTAAGGAATGAGAAGTGAGGCAGGTGCACTCAGAAACAAGTTGTGTAAGGTTAAAGTCTTCAATGGTGGGCGGTGGTTCTACCTGTTAATATTGGCAACAATATCACGGCACAATACATCGTGGCCATTTCCTTCGGCAGTCGATATTAAAGTTGGACAAAACACCGGCTACACTAATGTCGCACCACCAATTAGCAAAACAAAACCACAATTTCTTCTTTTTTCCCCACACCCCCAGAATGTTTATAATCAACCTGGGGTGTGGACCTCATGGATGGGAAGAAAGTCACTGGGGAAATGCCCTGAAAGAACTAAAAGGAAAAAAAAACTTACACTGTGTTTGGGAGATGGGGAACTAAACCCTGGTCCACCAGTAGCTTCCACATCAGGAGCCAGATGCCTTGCCACTCTGCCATGAGAGCAGCTTGGCCAGACACTGAAACTCCTGCTCCCTTATCTCTCCCCACTGATGCTTCTCCCTCTGTCCACACATACAGTGACAGGGATAGGTAGAATATTGTAATGATGTACTACCCTGTTGATGTACTCCCTACACAGAAGAGTGCCGCATATTATTGCAGCAATATATTTCCAATATTATTAACGGATACTGTGGGTGGTATTTTGACTGATAGGGACAGTCAATTAATAATTAAGTCCTCAACGATTAGAAGCTCACCTAAGGAAAAGAAGGAAGAGAAGGAAGAGAAAGAAGAAAGAATATTAGAATAGCTACCAGCTTGACTTTCAAGGAATAGTAGATGCTGTACATCCAATGAAGATGGGAAAGGAAGAAAGGAAGAAAGGAATGAAAGTCTACACATGAGAAGCATATGGGTAGAGAGGACCATGGACCTAGTTATGATGTCACAGTTGTAGCTGTGATGATCATAAATTAGTATACCACCCTGAAATTCCAATGATTTTCTGTGGACCTCACAACTTAAGATTGAAGCTTCTACATCACTGATATGGCCAGGATGTCTGGGAGAAAGTGGTGGACCCACAGTCTAAGCTGGATCAAGGTTAAGGTAAAGGTTTCTGATGATTATGTGGAAATCATTCAGCCCTTTTGGGGAGCACAGAGTGTGGAAAGAAGGTGGGTACCAGAATAAGTTCAACATTACCCAACAGCAGTAGCAGAAAGACAATAAGGATTAGCATGGAAAGGCATCTGTGTTGGTGGTGGTGGGGTTTTGAGGAGGATCAAGGAGACTGAGAAAGTGTTTTAGCAATAGTGCATAGGAGAGTATCATCACTGAGAAAGGGGAGAAGAAGAGGTGGAAGAGAATGGAGATTGGAGGAAGGGAGGGGAAGAGAGAGGAGAGCAAGGAGAGTTGAGGAGAGGAGAGGAGAGGAGAGGAGAGGAGAGGAGGAAGTGGAGGAGAGAAGGTGCAGCAGATTAGTGGGCAGACAGACCAGAGGCATAAAATGAGGCCAACAGGAAGTCAGAGGCAGAATGAACATGGCAGATAGTAGTGTTGTTCAGATAGTATCCTACAAACTAGGATACCAACAGATGTCTCCCATTTGGCCAGATAGTTGCTGTGGTAGGATAGTAGTGCTATCTGACCATGTATCCTACCTCCAGGATCCAGTGCAGGATCCTACAAATACTGTGAATCCTGTGCACCCTAGCAACAGATTCAGCTTGGATCCTAACTATATGACCTAGGATCCCTGGATCTGACCTGGGATCCTTGGACCCTAACTAGGATCCATCACTATCTGACTCTGGATCCTACATCTATAGGATTTCTGGTAGAATCCTAGGTAGGATACCAGCACTATCTGACAGATAGTGGTAGGATCCACAAAAGCACTATCTGAGCAACACTAGATAGAAGAAGAGATGAGAGAAGCACAAGACCAAAAGAATAGTAAAATGGCAATGTGAAAGATGGAGTCACATGATGTGCCAGTGGTAGTAGCCAGCTCTACTGAGTAGCTTGGTTTCTCTGGTCCTTATTTCCTGTTAAAAATTTATCTGTCTGGTGTTTTGGTTAGTTCATTTGTTAGTGGTTTATTTCTTAAGCTGGGCATTTTTGTTTGGTGTCTTTCATGGCTGATAAAATAGACATTTCATCTGATTCTCATGTGTGTCATACTCCACCATTAACCCCTGAAAAGGATCGTTGGCTGAAGTAACTGAAACAGGATGCCAGCCAGGATTCGACAGGTACCTCTGATTCTGGATTATTGATAGTGGAGCAATTTTACAAGAACTAGTCCCACTGTGGGACACTATCATTCACCAGTAGAAGATCTGAAGGTGTTCCACCAGGCTGTTACAGAGCTCACCCACCAGATCAGAGATGCAAAGACATGGATTTGCTCCATAGAAGACTGGCACCTTAAACTCAACCCTGAAATGATCTTGCTGTGACAGAAATGTGCCAAGCTGGGAGAAAGGCTAGAAGATCAGAAGGGGGTAGGAGGAGAAATAATTTAGTGATCATCAGACTGCCAGAACAGAGTGAAGGAAAGGATGCTCACTTTTATTCAACATCTCTGTGTAAAGATTGCCAGCCCCGCACCCAATGGTCCACAGTACATCATAGAAAGGGCTCATTGGGCCTTCTGCCCATGTCTGCAGAAGAAGAAATACCTCGGCCCTTAATCTTGAAACTTTAAAAGTTTTTGATCATTAGCACATCCTCACACATGTTCAGAGTCTGTAGAAAGTATTCTGGGAAGATACTCATATTTTCATCTACCAGAATTTGCCTTTCTAGATGTGACAGATGTGAGCTGCTTATTGTCCTTTTACTTCAAAACTTTTGGCTGCTAACATTAAGTTCAAACTGCTCTATCTAGCTAAATTGCAAATTTTCTGTGCTGGGGATAGAAATTATTCCACACTGCAGAACAAGCTAAGTCAGACCTCCTGACTCTTTTCTCAGATCACTTTAAGAAATCCCCTTGAATTATGACTAGAGATGCAGCAAATTAAAATTCTGCCGAAGTGAAGTAACAGTGGGCACATCCTATTGGCACTCCAAATGCGGAGTGACCACTGTGAAAGGCTCACTGCCTCTTGTAATTATTACTGAGCTGTCATTCTACCTTAACGCAGCAAGGCAGAGTGGCAAGTCTAGCAGCCCCCTGCACACACATCACATGGCTTACAGGCAATGTAAGTCACATGCTTTAGCCAGGCAGGAAGGAAGTGACTCATGCTAGGAGATACTTTCACTTTCTCCTGTGCAGAGGGAGAGAGAGGAGGTAGACAGAGCAGTTAGAGAAAAGAGAGAGAGAGGTATCTGGGAGGCAGTTTCAAAAGCTTTCTAAAAGCTACATCCATTCTAGTTTTTATTGTAGACCATTTTGTTACTTAATTTGTTCTGTGAATTTCTTTTTTTCCTTAGTTTTCTTAGTTGTTGTTTGTGTGTATCTGTGTGTGCACCTGTGTTGTGTGTGTCTTTGTGTGACTGTGTGTTGGTTGGACCGAGGGAGGGAAGTCAAGATAGAACAGAGAATGTCTGGGCTGGGAGCAGTTCTGCGGCATGGCCAGGGAGATGTTCGCATGCATGGGGGTGTGGTCTGTTCACGATTGACCAAAGCCAAATCTTGCACCCCTCAAGCAGGAGGAGTGATGCAGTTGCTGCAGCACCAAGTGAACCACCACTGCCACCACTTCCTCAGACAGGGCACCACCACCACCAGCACCAGCTCCTGAGCAGGATGTGCCTGTGCCCCCAGCCCCAAGTGTGGAGCCTCAGCAGGAGGCTGCCAGTACATCTGCTCCTCCCGGTGTGTGCCTAGTCCTCCAGGCACCTCTGTGGTTTGGGGTTCTTTGACTGTATGGAGGGGACAGAAGTCTGGTGAAGTGTCGTGTTTGTGGGGTGAAGGTGCGCCATGGCCCATGGAGGAGTCACATGGGGACCGAGGGCCAGTGCACCCACATGATCCAGAATGGGCCAAACCTGCACCTGCTGGCCCTTCTGTGGCAGAGGTGGTGGCTATGCATGTCTCTTAGAGGAGGAGGGCCATGGCAGCACCCTGCTGCTGCTCCACCAGCATCACCCCACCACCACCACCAGCCGCAGCACATCTGGATCCCAGAGAACTTCCTGTAAGTCAGACCAACATTGCAGTTCTCTGGAGTGTTGTGGATGCCTCAAAAAGAAGAGTGAGTGCTGTTGAGCAGCAGTTGGAGCTGATAGAGGGATATCAATTGCAGATGATGGCCATGCTCCATCTGCTGCTGAACTACCACGGATTTAGCACTATTTTTTCTTTCACCATGTAATGTGTCCCACACCACCCTCCCTGTGTCTTATAAATGTATTCCCCACCACCCCTGTATCTTATAATTATGCACTTTTTCTTCTTGTCTTCTGTTCTGTATGCATTACAGTTTGTATCCTGACCCCTTCCTTCTGTTAAGTGTGTGTGGTTGCATGGTTTTCTTGTTTTAAGTTAAAACAGGTTGTCCCTGCCTCATTATTTAAACTTAAAGGAGTAGTCCATCCAAAATTTGAAACTGCTTATGTTATGCAGAGCATTTTGTTTGCATGTAAATCCCTCCACTAGTGTGTCCTTCCCTCTCTCTATTAGGGTTTTACTAAATTAGCCTTGAACTTTATGGTAGTTTTACCACCCCAATGGATCTTCATGTTAAATTGGTTTATTGCTGTTATCGCTCTGACAATGCACCCTATGTCATGTGACAGTGATGTAGCATAGCCCATTGACTTAGCAAATGGATAGTTCACAAAGCAGAGCTGTGTAACTGACTAGCAGTTTTCAGTACAGAAACCCCACTCACCTATCTGTGAGGTATATGCTAAAGTGTAACAGTTGCCACTTGGTCTCACTGCATAGCAACAGTTACAAAGCTCTGCTGTTGTGCATATGGTAAATCTATGGGCTATGCAACATCACTGTCACATGACACAGGGTGCATTGTCAGAGCAATAAAGGCAATAAACATATTTGACATGAAGAAGATCAACAGGGGCCATCATAAAACTAGCATAAAGGTAGTATGCTAATTTAGTAAGAACTCTAATAGCAGACAGAGGGAAGGACACACTAAGACTTTTAATATAAATAAAAGTGCTCTGCAAAACATATGTTTTTTTTCAAATTCTTTGTTGACTACTCCTTTAACAAGACCCAAAAGCCATAACTCCACATGAATAGATGTCACTAAAATATTTTCACTGCTACTGCAACTGTATTTATGACAAAACAAGGCACACAGTAATGAGCCTTGCATTTTGGCTGATTAGGCCCTCAGTGGTGTGCCTCCTAATGAAGGCTTAACAGCAAAGTGCAGTGATCATTTGTGTGTGCCTTGTTTTGCCATCAGTAATGTTGCAGGAGCATTGAACTTTTTTGTGGCATGTACTCATATGGAGTAGTGGCTTTGGGCCAGATATTCAAAGCTTTGCCCTGGGTTAAGATTAACACTGCCTGGCAGGCAAACATAGCCTGGAGCACAAAGCAAGCTATATTCAAAAGGAAAAGCCGGGGCAAACAGCTTCTGAATACAGCATGGTAATGAGGCCGTGCAAACAGGGCTGCGAGTGCAGGGTAAACATAGCCCTAGAATAAGGCAACACTGAATATAGCAACCAGGAAGTGCAAACCACAACAACAACAACACAGTGCACAGCGATGTGAGGGCAGGTAGAGATGAACTATGTGGCCAATGTGCATGCCAGCAGATGTGTGGACCAGTACAGCAGCAGGCAGCAGCAGATGTGAAAGAACAGTGATCAAAACTGTATAAATATCCCCAAGCCATTAGCAAGGAGCTAAGCTGTTAGCCGGTGCTAACGTGCTTGCCCGGTGCTAAGATTTGCCATATTCAAAAGTGACATGCAAATGAACCTACTTAGGTAGTCTCTGGGCAAACAGCTAGATTAGCATCTCATCATTCCCTGATTTGCATGCAGTTTGCCCAGTGTTACTGCAGGGTCCCACAGCTCCACCTGTTGGTCAGTCTGACAGTGCATGATGGTTGCTACAGACTACATGTATACACTACAGCATAGCATTGTGTGCCCCAGGGAGAACACAGCATAGACACAAGGCAGTGGTGGTGCTATATGCAACTGTCACACTGTAGGCCCCGGTAGAGCCATGCTACAGTGCATAGCAGATGCTACAATAGCAAGGAGCTGGCAGTGTGAGGACACAGCAATGCCTATGGTATGTATGGCAGTGATGACCACTGCACTGTACAGAGTGACAGGCCCAGCATGCAGGTGATTACTGATGGTGGACAGTACTGTTTCACCATTGTGTGCTCCACAGATGCTGCACCTGTGGCATGGGATGCTCACAGTGACATTTACATGGCCGGCTGTGTGTGCTGTGGCTTCTGTACAGTTGTGCGGTATGTAGCTGGGGGCATATATGCTCCAAGAGCCACTCAGGTGGTGGAGTATTCCCACTACTGGCCGACGTGCACTGCATGATGTGTCCCAGCCATGTGGCCACACCTGGGCTGTAGTGAGGTCTGGCCATCCATACATCCTCCCTCAATGACTGCCATGCCCACAGTGCTGCATGTGTGTGCTGGCATCTGTTGTTCACCACAGACGTATGGTCTGCAGGTGTGTATAGTCTGGCTACACTACCTAGTTGTCCCCTGTGGGTCAGATCCCCCTTACTGTCTGTGCTTGGCTAGGACTAGTGGCAGCTGTTGGCAACATAGTGGTGCCAGCAGTGAGCAGCATGTGTCCTCCATGTCAGGCATTTTCTAAGTGTCATGCTCTTATGTTGGGGTCCCATGCAAACACTGCGCTGTGCACCAATGATGTGCAAGCTGTTTGCCCAGGGTTAAGACCAGCTTTTCCTGGGCGGTAATTTGTTCCATGCTAAGGGTCATGCTATGTCGCACTAAACACCTTAGCGGTGCTAGTCGCTGAATATCTCATAGCTCCTGTATTCATGTTCACTTTGCCCCTAGCATAAAATTATGGTTTGCTCAGTGCTAATGCACTTTGCCCACACTATGTGGCCTTTTGAATATGGCAGTCCCATGCTAGTCCCATGCTAAACCCATGCAAACTGTTTGAGGACCATGCAAAGCTTTGAATATCTAGCCCCTTGTGTGTTAGCCCCACACTTTTGGAGCCAGGTACTGTGTACCAGCAACTGTCCACATAGTACAATGTGCTTCTTATTGCCCTGTTATATTCCAAGTTAAGAATGTTTATTCTAACATATTTTGGTGCCTCAGTAATGTTTACTTTTTGTCATGGAGTGTTGGTTAAAATGCAGGACTAAGCAGTGCAATTATACTGTGCTAAAATGCATGTGGCAGTGTAATGTCCTGTGTGTGCAGACACTGTCTAGCTTCTTGCAAACATATATTTGATGACTTGTTGCACTGTTTATGGTATAAAGAATAAAAATAAGAATATATAACATGAATTTTATTTTTACCATCAGAAGCAAGCAGACAAAGTCATACAATATGTTTTCAGAGGTCTCGGACCAGTGTGCGCCTCAGTCACAGTGCACACATGACTTTTAGGAGAGCATAGCACAAAAACTCCTGCTTTTAACAAATCATAGCTACGGACATGAAATATTGCTGAGGCACCTAAATATTTTATGGTGTACAGACATTATAAAGTCAGAATATATAACAGGTGTTCCAGTCCACTGCCACTACACTATGCAACCACTAGTGCCGTGTCATGTTATGGTGTAAATTAACATGCTGCAAAACTGCCACTGCCAGTCTAAACTAGAAAGACATCACTTAGTCCAGAACAAAAATGCAAAGAAGAACTGTGGCAGCACAGTGTGGTGGCAGTGAACTGGGCCTGTTATATATTTTCTGACTTTATAATGTCTGTACACCTTGAAATATTTTGGGTACCTCAGCAATATTTCATGTCTGTTAGGTACAGTTTGTTGAAAAGTAGCAGTTTTTGTGCTATAATCTCTAAAAGTCATGTGTGCACTGTGTCTGAGAGGCACACTGGCCCGAGACCTCTGAAAACATATTATATGAATTTGTCTGCTGCTGCTGATGGTACAAATAAAATATCGCTTATATATTCTTATCTTTATTCTTTATACCATAAACACTGCAACTTGTCAGCATAGATATGTTTGCAAGAAGCTGGACAGTGTCTGCACACACAAGAAAGTACACTGACTGCACACATGCAGTTTAACACAGTATAATTGCACTGCTCAGTACTGCTTTTTGACAAACACTTCATGATACCATGACAGAAAGTAAACATTACTGAGGCTTCAAAATATTTATTTTTGAAATAGACATTATGACATTATATGTGCTCATGCATAGTCACCAGAATTAATGTGCATCCCCAAATGCTACTGTCTTGTGTCCAGAAAATTCCCAGTGCTGATGAAGTGAAAAGAGAGTGTAACAGGAATTGCAAAGTCTCCCAGAATTAATGGCGCACTCAGTCATGCACGCAGTACTCACTCACAGTGAACAGAATTAATGTGCATCCCAAAATTGCTATTGTTCTGTGTCTAGAAAATTCCCCAGTGCTGGAGAAGTGAAATGAGAGCATAACAAGACATGCAAAGTCTCCACACTCCAATAAGAACAACGTGCTCTGCTGCTGCTGCTGCTGTTGGGATTACATGTAATGCTGCAGTTGACCTGACTGTGATGGGATGATGCACAGTGTCTTGCCAAAAGGTGTGCAAGAAGAATAACCTGACCATTGAGTTTACCATCCAAGATGATGAGACTGAGAATGCTGTTGGTTGCCCAAAGTGGGCTGCACTGACCCCAACAGGAAGGATGTCCTTTGTGTGGACATTTCTGTTTTGGTAATTGCCTACCTCTGGAGAGAGGTCCTGAATAATATACATTGAATATACCTTGTTATATTGTGATTCTAAATACTTTGAGGGCTTGTGTAATTCAGACTGTAATCTGGGTATTCTCTCTTCCTGCATTAGCTCATTTTGGCTTGCAAGGGATTGTGGGGTACTGAAGGCTTCTGATTCCATCTATCAGTCCTCCTCCTGATGACCTGTCTAATTCCAAGACATTCCCTCTGCCTTTTGGCATTCTTGTATTTGTAAGCCTTCTACAGCATCTGGCTAGCTTTTTAAAGGCTTTAAAAACTCTTTTTAGCGACTGTATTTTACCAGCGAAACGGAGGTAGACAAATCGGCTTCCAGTTTCGCCTTATTTAAGACCCACTCTGGCGAGCAGGCGGCGATGCCTGAAGGCCACACGCGGAGACATGCACAGAGACATGCGTGTTTAGCGCGGTCTATCGTGTCCATTGTGGACAAGGGAACATTGAGGTAAAACTCTGCAGTTTTACAAACTATATTAAACTGTTATACATACTTGTTTCCTTTCAACACTTCCTGCATCACTTGTAAGTAAAATGAAAAAGGCAAATAAATATTGTACATCTTGTAAAATGTATGTCCTTGAAACAAACAACCAATTACATGTGTGAAAAGTGTGTTCTTGTTAATGAACTACAGGATGAAATTGCAGCCTAATATGTCTGTAAAATCTGACATTAAAACACTGGAAGATTACATCGACCAGATGTCTATTTTGATGGAGGCTAACTCTTCACCCACAAAATGGTGTATAACGATATCACTCAGAAGTCCTACATAAGTGCCACACATGTTCCAATACTAGATCACCCAACCATCACTTCTACTCCTCTAACTGCAGCTGTATGTTGTCAACAGCCCAATGTTAGTAAGACTAACCTTGGTCCACAGTATCTTACACAAAAACTAAGACAACAATTAAAACCTAGACTTCCCCTGCTCCATATGAAATCCCTACACACAATTCCTTTGAACAGCTGTCACAAATGGTTGATGAAACTGTATCAGTCAGTTCTAAAATTGGTACAATTACTAGAAACAAAACTATACACAATAAAACATCAAGGGACCAATCTTGTGTGGCCACTACTCATCCTCAGATTTCCCTGAGAAAATAGCTAGCTAAATGGAAATATTTATCTTGGGTGACTCTATCACGAAATATATAGACCATGGGTCTGTAACCCCAATAAGGAACACCTGCTTGCTCTAGTTATCAGAGGGCAAGGATTTCGATATTACCCCAATGCTTAACACAATTTTACAATTGGCTGGAGAAAATCCAAGTGGTAGTACACGTGGGAATCAATGACATTTCAAAATTACCTTTACAGCGTATTAAGCAGGACTTTGTCTCTATGTGTAACTTACTGGTGAAAAGGGGTTGTGATATTTGTCTTTCCGAGGTATTACCAGTTCCAAGAGCAACTGAGTTTATTACAACTAAAATAAAATCCTTGAATGAATGGTTGAGAAAATGGTGTCTTAGAGAAAATATTTCTTGTCTGACACACTGGGAGAAATTTCATCAGAATCCATCTCTCTTTTGTTGGGATGGGTTACACCTTAGTAGATGGGGCAGTACTTTACTTGGTCGTAAAATTACCACTTTCATTCATTCTCATTTAAACTGACTGTTAAGGGAGTTTGGGATACCTACCAATCCTCTTAATACTGTGACCCATTTTACTAGCCCTAATCACCTAAATATATTATCTCTTAATACCCGATCCCTAAATATTGCAAAACATGCTGAGCTCGAACTTAAGGCTCATCTTCTTGATTTATCTCTTATAGCCATTACAGAAACGTGGGGCAATTCTGACAGAATTTTGACAGCTGAAATACCAGGTTATAAACATTACTTTAAAAACAGGCCAGAAACCAAAATGGGTGGTGGAGTTAGTCTTTATGTAAGAGATTGTATCATCTCATCAATCCTCAACAAGTGTAAATTCCAAAAGTGTATGGGTGTATATCCAACCCAAAGGTCTCCCACAAATTTTAGTAGGAACCTGTTACTGCCCTCCTTCATCAGATACTATCCAAAGTTCAAGGTTAATTGAAGATATCTCCCAGTTAGCCAACAATGGCCCTGTCTTAATTTTAGGTGATTTCAATTTACCAACTATAAACTGGGATACCTTAACAGGCTCCAATCATTATGACACTAACTTTCTTACAACCATCATTGACCTGGGACTTTATCAACTGGTCAAGGAACCTAGCCGGGTAATAATATCTTGGACCTTGTTATAACAAGTATAGACATTCCGTGAATAACTTACAAATATCTGATCCTCTAGGTAACAGCGACCACATGTCAATACTTTTACCATCCCTTATCCCAACGTCCAGTACAAAATAAACTAACTATTAAACAATATGAACGAGCAGATTTCCAAAAATAAATCATCACCTAGGTACAATTGATTGGTTAATACCTTTTCATCTCTTAATACTAATGAAGCCTGGGATTATTTAAGCACAGATCCAAATACTCGAACATCAGTATGTTCCAGTTATGCATAAGTACAATACTAAAGGTAAAATTCCACCATGGTTTAATTCAGCTATAAAAATAAATTTCATGGAAACGTCAAGTTATTTACATTATTGAAAAACTCTCCCAAGAATACAAATAATGAATTATTAATTCAATATAGGAATCTGTCAAAATATTAAAAACTAATTTTGGAAGCTAAAAGTGAACTAGAATTTTGTATTGCACACACTAAAGACTCACATAAATCACGTTATGCCTATTTAAATAGTAAAAGGAAACATTAGAACAATAGGCCCTTTAAAAATAAACAACATAATAATAACCTCTGACTGCAACTGCTTCTACGTTAAACAACTATTTTGTATAAGTATTTACTCACGATTCATCTCCAACTCCTTCTAATATACTTCCTTAAAGTAATATAAATTATATGGTGTTACAGGACGATATTTATAAATTATTATTAGCTTTAAAAAGTCCACAAGTCCTGGCCCTGATGATATCAGCTCTAAATTTCTCTTGGGAGTTAAAGATACTATTACCCTACCACTTACTATCATTTTTAATAAATCTCTTCAAGAATTGAAGGTTCCCTCTGATTGGATAACGCAATAGTAACCCCCATTTTTAAACAGGGTTCTCATTCAAAAGTTGATAATTATCATCCAATCAGTTTAACTTCAATTCCTTGTAAATTACTGGAAAAAGTAATCAAAACACTTCTTGATATAGAAATTGAATCATTAAACATAACTGACATAACTCAGCATGGATTCAGTACTGGTTTATTTTGCACCACAAACCTGTTGTCCTTCTACAATTCCATGAGCAAGAATCTTGACTTAAATGTTCCTACTGATGTCATCTTATTAGATTACAGTAAAGCCTTTGACAAAGTGTCACATGCTATTTTGATTAATAAACTCATTCTCTTAGGCTTTTAGACATCAGTCCTATGGATAAAAAGCTGGCTGACTAATCGATCTCAGAAGGTTGGTCAATGGCACCATGTCAGATTTGGGTCGAGTGACGAGTGGTGTTCCTCAGGGCTCTGTCTTGGGACCCACCCTGTTTAATATTTTCATCAGCGATATGGAAATATCTTCTTCTAACATCCTTATGAAGTTTGCAGATGATACCAAACTGGGAGGTGCTGTGAACAGTGTTGCTAATTTACAGTCAATATTAACTGATCTTGCATCAATTGAACATTGGGCTCTTATCAATAAAATGTTTTTAATGTATCAAAATGTTCCGTTCTACACATGGGAAAAATAACCTAAACAGGTTTACACACTGAACAATATAAATATTAAGATAAATATAAATATTAAGGTTTCCTGTGTCAAAAGATCTGGGGATCCTAGTAAACAATAAACTCACCCCATTTTCTCATTGTAATAAAATTGCCAATCAAACCAATGCTCTTCTCCGAAGGATAAACAGTACATTTGTTTCAAACTGAACAGTGTATTATTACTTTGTATAGGTCACGTTAGGCCCTATCTTGATTATGGCTCCCCTTTTGGAGTCCATACCTCATTAAGTATATAGATAGAATTGAAAGGATTCAGAAAAGAGCTACAAAATTATTCCTCATTTAGCACATCTTGATTATGAGTCTAGACTACAGAAGACAGGTTTACACTCCCTTAAACTGAGAAGAACAAGAGGTGATTTACTACAACTTTTCACGATTGTTAAGTCATCTATTTTGATGAAGCAATGTGGTATAACACTATCTTCCAGAAAAAATTGTACCTAGACTAAATAATAAACAACTTGATATTGATAAATGTAATACTAACAAAAGACAACACTTTTCTCCATAAGAACTCCCAGATTATGGAATACCCTCCCACAAGATATTATTGATTCAACTATTGTTACAACATTTAAAATCAAACTTGACAATTGGTTATCCAGATAGGAACAAAATAATGATCCACACATGTGGAGGACAGTCTCGATGGGCTACGGCCTTCTTTTGTCCTTCTAACCAAGTAACCAAGTAACCAAATATAACATTTGTTATCTATATATATATATATATATATATATATATATATATATATATATATATATATATATATATATATTTATATATGTAATCATTGTTTTGTTTTGTGTCACAGGTCACATAGTCACACTTGTTGTACATTTCTGTGCTTAATGAGGAATTGTGGTATTGAAATACTGTCAAGCCAGTGAAGGTAAATATATTTTTTTTTTGGGGGCATTTCAAGTTCAAGAAAGTTTCATAAATGGTTGGTTTATTGTTTGGTAAATTCTTCACAGGTTTTATCTACATCCTCCTCCAGTTCAGTACTGATGGTCATGGTCATGGATCCATACTAATTGTTGCATCATGTCTGCCAACCCAAGGGGTAGGATGTTGAATTTGTTATTTGGTTAAAGCAACAATGACAGCACACAGCATCAGAAAGTTTCTCCTAAAAGAGATGAACAAGGAGTTACCAGTACTTGATTGCAGTAACACATTATGTTTAACGTGTGGCTCTTCCATCCTGTCATATTTGTTGATTAACAGATAATAAGCTGTGCCACTAAGCCAAAGCCACATGAAGACCAAATCATCATCACAATCACAAATTCAGTACCTGTAACCCATACACTGTGTCACTGTCCCTAATTATGTCTTAACTCAGTTACATTGAAAACACATCTTGTGAATTCATGACCTAGATCGAACTTTGTTCACATTGGCATGGCTGCTGCAGCACATCAGTGTGTGATGTGCATGACAAATATATTATGTAACATACATGTCATGACACCTACTTCATATGACTCGTCAGTCAGATTTACACTGTTTTGAAAAAGGAAGAACAAAAAAGAAATGATAAAATAAAATTTATATACTTACCAGTCTGGAAATGGATATCCAATTCTGTAGGTGAATGTAGACAGTACTGCATTACCATAGTCCTCCAGTGAAGTAGAGTGGTAGGTTAACCTGTAAAAAAGAAAATACGTTGACTGTATATGTCTGACCACTGCATCTCATAAAATATACAGGACACATAAACATCTAAAGGAAGTTCCACAGTATGAAACATTATTACACATACTCACTTTAAAGTACTAATAGCAAATAAGCCTTGTGGCTGTGGCTGTGGCTGATGGATGTGGTCTTTCTTGTCTGACTCCGTCTGCCATGGAATGTGCAGGACACAGAATGGAAAACATTGACATACTGGTGGTGGTGGTGGGTGGTCATGGGGCACGTGATTTTGACATTCCTCTCACATTTCTCTGCATGTGGTGGCTTTGGCTAACAGTGCTTTTCTGGTGGTGGTCATGGGGCACATGATTTTCACATTCCTGCTCACAATTGTCTGCATCTGGTGGCTTTGGCTAATAGCGCTTTTCAGGTGGAGGCCATGTGGGTACCTGATTTTAACATTTCCGCCACATTTCTCTGCATCTGGTGGCTTTGGCTAACAATGCTTTTCTGGTAGTGGTCATGGGGGACATCTGCAGCCTGCAACACATTCACTATCACTGTCAGACACACACAGGTAGGTGGCGGGCATGATATAGTGTGCACTGTGTTACAAATATAATTTGAGTCGTCGGAGTGGGACACTGCTTTAACTTAATGAAAAACAAAACATTTACCATAGAACAAATGTGAGAGCCTTTAACCACTCCACTTAAAACCTACCAACATCAGTCTCATCATCATCCTCATACAGAAAGCTGCCCTCACAGTTATCAAAGTCTGAAATCTGCCCACTAGGGAATTCTTTCTCCATCGTGTCATAATCTACCTCACTGGTAGGCTGTTTAATGCTGCCAGTGCCACCAGGATGATCCATTTCTAAAACAAAGGCAGCACAACCATGACCATGCTGGGTCACGAATACTGAGGTTGCATTTCCAGCTGGTATGTGCCCCTCATTCATTTTTATGAATGTCAGCAAGCTGACATTTGCAGGAGAGAGGTTTGTGTGATGATCCCAAACTATTGCACCTGCTGAACTGAATACTCTCTTGACACTTACACTGGAGGGTGGGGGTGTAGGTACTTCAGTGCCACTGTGGTCAGCTCTGGCCATTTACTGACCTTTCCACTCCAGTATAAAGAGGATCATCAGTTAATAACAGATGCCTGTTTTCAGCCAAATATGAGTCAACCATTTGATGTGCTGCATGAAGTCAGATGGTTGATGAATCATCCTGTTCTCCAGAATCATTTATGTCACAAATCCCGACTTTGGACAAAGCACCCAGAGTAGGTTAATGACAACCACTTTTGATGACAGACCACCTGGAACTGTAGCCCCTTACAAGATGTGCTTGATACTACTCGAACTCACCTTGAGCCTAATTATGCTTCTGAGGTTTGCTGACCTTGGCTCATGACTTCTGTGCCCCATGAACCAAGTGCACCAGTTGCCCACTGACATTTTACCTATTCAGGCCCTTCCTCCAGTAGTGAGGCAATTCCACGTTTGTATCGTGGGTCCAGCATCATTGCTATTGCAAAGTCTTCCCTCTGCTGAATGCTCAAGATGTGCTGATTGTGCTAGAATAGTGTCAGCATGTGTTTCAGCAACACACTGCTAGCACAGTCTCCGGAACCATCAAGGCTATGCTGTAGATTTAGCAATGTCTGCCTCAACACCCACAGTAGTGGAACTGATTGGCTAATGGAGGTAGACTCACCACTCACTGCCTGTGTGGCGTGTTCAAAAGGCCTCAAAATTGTTATTACAGAGTCCATGAGGCACCACTATTCAGTTGTGAGAGACATGGAGGCCCAGATGTGTCACGGCTAGTGTGCATGATGATATTCTGAGATGGTTTGTATTGTTCATACAACCTTTCTGCCATGTATAAGTGGAGTTCCAAAGGAGACAACTTCCAGCTTGAGGCAGTGCTGTGGTAGGCTATTTTGGATCTGCAACTGCTGAAGCTGGTCATGGGCCTTTGCAGCGTATGAAAAGTGAGAACAGATATGGCATGCAACTGTAGGCATCTCCTTTATATCAGGGTGCTGCAGAAACTCCTGCACCACGAGCTTTAAAAGGGCCATGCATGGAGCCCGAACAAAGCCACCATTCGTGATGCATTTAACCACATTTGACCCATTGTTACTTGCTATAAACCCAACTTTCAGGGACAGGTGGTTCAGCTACTCATCAATTTCAGTCAGTACCAAGTCCAGTATGTTTTCACCAGTGTGTGAACAGGCCACACTGTGCATAGCAAGTGTTGTGTGCAGTCAATTCAGGGAAGATCGCTACCATGACAGTCCACCTTACTACACTGATTATTCACACTACCACCAGCACAAACCCCCAGCACCTGTGCCAAATGTGCAGTTATACACAAATATGAACTCCCCACTGTTTTGCCACTTGTCCACATATCCATACTTAAATGGATTAAAGGAGAGGAGGAATGTTGAAGGGCATGTCTTACAGAGTCAGCCACAGTACTGTATAACTCAGGGACAGCACAAGTGGAAAAGTATGTCCTGGATGGGACTTTCCATTTCAGACAGGCATGTGCTGCAAAATGCCAGAATCCAGAACTCTCCATGTAGGAGAAGGTCAAAAGATCAATTGCCAGCATTTCAGCGATAGCAGCATTAAGTTCACGAGACACTGCATGATTGGGTGGGTACTTCAGGTTACAGGCCAAAACACTCTGCAACGTGGTGCTTACACATTTTGCATGAGGTGTGACAAATGGTTCTGCTCTGCTTATGGATAGGGTGTGTGAACATGTGATGAAGAGGGCTACACAGGTGACATATCCACAAATGAAGTTATTTTCCCAGATTTACACACAGGGGTTGATGTACCACTTGCACTAGATGTACTGCATTGAACACCACCACCACTGCTACTCTGACCACCACTTGATGAGATTTCAAAATCATTATCCTCCACCTCATCATGCCTGTAGTAATCTTCTGCTATTATTTCATCCCTACTGCAGACATTCCTATTTGCTCTTACAGTCATAGAAGGATAACGTGCTTATTAAGGTTGATGATGAGGGTGAATACCCCACTATGGCATTAGCTGCCATCTTCTGCCAGGTCCACAGTGCCATGTGCCTGTTCTTAAGATATGTATGCTGCCCTCCCATGCCAAGATGACTCCCTTTTTACCTTGACTCACACGCATGTGGCAAAGCTGGCAGATAACAACTAAATCATCATTTGCATCTTTTTTTGTAGACTTTTTCCTTCCGGTCGTGGTCTGTGGGCCTCTCAGGCATCCTGATAACTCCTGCCCTGCCTGAAGTCCTTCTACCTGTGCCTCCTCTCCCTCCTCTCTAGCCATGATCGGCACCCCAGCTTAACCACTCTGGGGTGGTGCCACCCTCCTCCTTCGGTGCTCTCAACAGTCAGCTCTGATGTGGCAGAGGACCTGGGTGGAGGAAACCTGGAAGGCCAGACAGAAAGGACCTGGCTGTGGGCATGGGGAAGGTGCCATCGCCACACCACAGATCAGAGTTTTTCCTGTTCTAGTGCACTTTATCCCCTCCCTCCCATGCATGTGCACATGTAGGTAGGTAGCTAGGTAAAAGTTTATTTTTATACAGGTAATACATGTCATTTGAACCGATGGTCCAGTTTACAAGACAGACCTGTGTAAACATATTTTAAAAACACATACTATAGTTATCACATCTGTCTAAGATTTACCATAATACATACAAACATCCAATATGTCACAAAAGAGACACTTAAATAGAATCATAAATGTTACTAATATAGCAAAAATATGAACAAGAATGTAAAAGCATCAACAATCCTTCAAAAAGAAATTTCCTCCTAGTTTCTCCCCATCCTAAGGTCCAGACCCCTTAAAATTTATGTCAATTCCAGGGGATAAAGAGCAAACATTAATCAAACTATACAATGCATAAGAACAGCATTTAGCAATTACAAATATGGGTCTTCAAATCTTTTATTATATAAGCAAATGTAGAGTAATTTCCAATTTCTTTTACATCGGGGAATTGAATTCCAAATGGTGGCAGCTTGGTGAATTAAAGTCCTATCCACATATTTATTTTGTGGCCCTTCTATAATGATTTTGTTTAGATGTACTGACCTCGTTAGTACCGTTTTTGTATATGGATTCTCTGGGAATAATAATTTTGATATTGAATGATTAAGGCACAAATATTTCATTTTATGGATTAATATTAACATCCCGACGCATGGCACATGGTAACCCCTGCCTCAGCCGGCCATGCCAGCTATGTGCTGCTCAGTGAGCAACAGCCCTCCCGGTCTCCACCAGGAGCTGCTGATGCACCGAGTGATCCCGATCTCCCCACCTGGGAAGGAGAGCAGCCCAGCGGGTGCTCAATCCTCCCTGCCCCTGCCATCCCCAGAACTCTGAGCTCACTCCCGAACTCGAGTCGCTGGGTGGCATAGGTGTGGCATCCAGCACTTCATAGAAACATAGAAGTTGACAGCAGATAAGGACTGCAAGGCCCATCCAGTCTGCCCATTTCTTTTCTAACTTATAAATGTGCTATCGGCCTTTGCTCTGTCAGTGGCCTATCTATTCATACTCATCTGTATTGCTCCCTTATGCCTATCCCATGCCTGTTTGAAGTACTCATATTACTGTACTGTATATGCACTGTATTCATAGCCACCACTTCCTGAGGTAGGCCGTTCCATGCATCCACCACGCTTTCTGTGAAAAGAATTTCCTTACATTCCCCTTAATCGGCCTCCTCTTATCTCATGCATGCGTCCTCTTGTCCTGCTATTTTTCTTATATTGGAACTTGTTAGACTCTTTCACCTTGTTAATGCCGTTAAGGTGTTTGAATGTCTTGATCATATCACCTGTCTCCCTCCTTTGCTCAAGGGTATACATATTGAGCTCCGTTAATCTGTCCTCATATGTCTTCTGATGCAGTCCCTGCACCATTTTGTTGTCCTTCTCTGGACTGCCTCAGTTTGTTAATGTCCTTGTGAAGTGTGGCCTCCAGTACTGCATGCAGTACTCCAGATGGAGCCTAGCCAGTGTCTTGTAAAGAGGATTATTACCTCCCTCTTATGACTTGTGATACCCTACTAATACACCCTAACATCTCCCTAGCCTTACCTACTGATTTAGAGGTCTGCTTGGATGATTTCAGGTCATCAGTGATGATGATGCCCAAGTCTCTTTCTTCCTTTGTGACTGCCAGCAACTCCTCCCAGCCTATAGGTGGCTTCAGGTTTCTCTTCCCTATGTGCATGATCTTGCACTTCTTTGCATTAAATCCCAGTTTCCACTCTTCTGACCATTTTGCTAGTTTATCCAGATCTCTTCTCATTCTGCCCACCCCATCTGGATCATCTACTCTGTTGCAGATCTTGGTATCATCTGCAAACAGACAAGCCTTCCCTCTAGTCCATCTGCAAGGTCACTAATGAAGATATTGAAGAGGACTGGCCCCAGGTCTGATCACTGAGGTACCCACTTGTGACCTGCATCTCTTCTGACTGTATACCATTTACCACCACTCTCTGTTTTCTGCCCGTCAACCAGTTTGCCACCCAGTTGACCAACTTCTGACCACCGAGCCTACCAGCTTATTTATCAATCTTCTATGTGAAACAGTGTCAAAAGCTTGTTGAAGTCAAGGTAGGCGACATCAACTGCTCCCTCTTGGTCCACCACTCTGGTTACCCAGTCAAAGAAATCTATGAGATTAGTTTGACAGGACCTTCCTTTTGTAAACCCATGCTGTCTTGGATCCTGTGCCCTTTGGATTCCAGGTGTTACACTATCCTTTCCTTATGAGTGCTTCCATAATCTTGCCCACTACTGAGGTAAGACTGACGGTCTGTAGTTCCCTGCCTCCTCTCTGCTACCACTCTTGTGGAGCCGGGATCACCTGAACCCTTCTCCAGTCTTCTGGGACCTCTTCTCTGCTCAGAGACTCACTAAACAGTTCTGCTAATGGTTCTGCTAGTTCCACCCTTAGCTTCTTAAGTACCCTGAGATGTATGCCATCAGGTCCCATTGCCTTATCCACCCTGAGCTTACGAGCTCTTGTAGGACCCTTTCTTTGTGAATGGAGTAGTGCTCATCTCCTCCACCCCATGTCCATGGTGTTGAGCTGTGGGCCCTGCCCTACCCCTCTCTTCAGTAAATACTGAGCAAAAGTATCTATTTAGGATAGATGCTTTTACAGGGTCCTCCTCCTCACATGCCCCTTTTTTCAATTGAGCTTAGCAATACCCCTCTGGACTTTCTCCTTTCACTAATGTATCTATAGAAGGTCTTGTCACCTTCTTTACTGTTTGTGCTAGTGTTTCCTCAGTTTGGGACTTTGCCTGCCTTACTGCCTTCCCTGCTTCCCTTAGGGCAGTTTGGTATGCCTCCCTATCCTCATCCCGCTGTGTTCCCTTATATTTCCTGAAGGCCAGCCTTTTGGCTCTGACCTTTTCTGCTACTGTATTTGAGAATCAAACTGGTTTCCTTCTTCTTTTGCACTTCCTTTTCTGTCTAACACAATGGGATGTTGCTTCAAGTATTGCATCCTTAATGCTTGCCCACTTTGCCTGTACCCCCTCACCTGTGTTTCTTTTTGCCAGGGCTAGCTCAACTCTGTTGGCCATCTTATCAAAGTCAGCTCCTCTGAAGTCCCATATTGTTGCCTTGGAATGGGATGATTTAGATGTAGTGGCCAAATTGAACCATACTATGTGATGGTCACTGGCCCCAGGTGACCTTCTTCCTGGAGATATGTGATCCCTTCCTGTTAGTCAGTACTAGATCTAGGATAGCCCTGTCTCTTGTGGGTTGTTGTACCAGTTGTTTGAGGCCCTCCCTGCAGGGAATCAACCATGTAGTTCTGGCAGATGTTCCTGCTAGTATTGACCAATCTGTATCCGGCATGTTGAAGTCTCCCATTATCAGAACCTCCCTTTAGCTGTCATGTTTTGTATATCTTCTAGAAGTAATGTGTCTATGTCCTCGTCCTGGTCTGGGGGCCTGTAGACAATCCCAGTTCTTATGGCTGTCCCATTTCCTGTTTCCAGGGTGATCCACAGTTCTTCTGGCTCCTTATGTGAATTCTGAATTTCTGTAGCTTTGATATTTTCATTTGACATACAGGAGCCACTCCACCCCAACTTTTGCACCTAGGTCTCTTCTGAACAATACATAGCCAGGTAGTGAAGTCTCCCAAGTATGGTTACTGGTAAACCATGTCTCACTAATTGCTACTATGTCCAGTTTAGCCTCTGACATTATTGCCTGAAGGTCTGGGGTCTTATTTCCCAGGCTGTGAGCATTTGTGTACATGATTTTCCATTGGCCAGATTTCGTGTGTTAGTTGGGTGAGGTTTGGCATTTCCCTGTGCGTCATATGGGGAGATGAACCTTTTTCTTACCTGGTGATGCAAATGAACTGCAAACATGCTGAATCCCTGTTTGACCACTAGCTGAGGGGAGGGTGTTCTTCCCATTCGATGTATGGGTGCTGCACCCTCTCCCCATTTGCTAGTTTAAATATTCTGCAAAGAAGTCAAACTTCTGCCTCAATGCACTGACTCCTCCTTAGTCAGATGCAGTCCATCAAATTTAAAGAACTTTCACTCCCAGAACTGTTGCCAGTTCCCTACAAATCTGTGTCCTTTTCCTGGCACCAGCCCTTGAGCCACATGTTTACTCCCCTAGCCCCTTCTCTGACTTTTTCATCCATCTGCCCCTCTCCCAGACAGGCAGGATCTCAGAGAAGGAGATGCCAGATGAAATGGATGATAGTTTGTCACCCAGCCTGGTCAGGTGCTCCTTGGTCTCCACAACTGACCGGCTGGCGAGATCGATAGTCCTATGTGTACCAGGATGTCAATGTTTTCTCCTGCTTTGTGAACAATTTTAGCTAATGTGGTCAGTGTCTCTCCATGCTGATGTACCTGGGAGACATCTGACCATTACCCCCTGGCTGGAGATGGGTATTAACTGCCCGAATCATGGAGTCTCCTATGATCAGAGTTTTTGGATTTCCTTTTGCTTTTTTGTTTTGGTTCCTGATTTGGGTGAGTTTTGTTGTGCTAGCTCCTGTGCTGCAGTGTCCTGCTCTGCAGTGTCCTCTGCCCCTTTGTTTGATTTCAGAGATAGAGGCAGATACCTGTTTGTAGTGTTTATATGGTTTTTGAGGTATATGTTGGAGAGCACAGAGTGATGGGGCACCCGATCTGCTCCTCCTAATCACCTGCCAACCTCCTGGACCAACTACCCCTGCGGTCGAGGTTTTTCTGTTGGATGTTGGGGAAATGACGGTGGTTCTTATAATGTATTTCCTCTTGAATATGAAATTTGAGGCGACAATCTCTGCCCATGCTGCCAGGAGCTGAGCCCTAAGATCTCCAATGGCCAAGCATGTAGGACAGTGTCCTAAATCCTGTAAGACTGTCCTTCTGAAAATTGTTCCACTGTACCTGCAGTTAATGATATCCATTCCAGATAAGTTAAAAAGAGTGCCACAGGGCCGGTGATCATTCACATCTTGAACAAAAAATCGTAGACAAGGGATTGCAACTCTACTTTAATATGTCCCTGATGCTGCTTATTGACTCTTGTTTTTAAGCCCTGAAATGGGGGTGCTACGTGATTTTTTCAGGTGGGTAGAGATGCAGCAAATTGAAATTCCGCTGGTGAAGTGAACGCGAAGTGGGCGCGCATTGCTCGCACTACGGGTGGGCAGTACAAAGTGCTCACTCCACTTTGTCATTACCACTTCGCTAAGGTGGAATGGTAATGCCAAGTAAGGCAAAGTCGTTATTTTTAATGGATTTTGTGTTCTCATTATGATTCTAAGTAAGTGACCCACTTGGTGTTTCAGATTTGGCAGCTCTCAACACATCACATGGCTTACAGTACTGTAAGTCACTGCTGTTTAGCTAGGCAGGAAGAAAGTGAGTCATACAAGCAGACAGTTTTCTTTCTCCTGTGTAGATGGAGAGAGAATAGTGTGTTTTATGACTGCTGATACTTTGAGATCAGAGCAAGGAGGAGAGTTAAACTTCATTTAGACCCAACAGCTTTTTAAAAGCTATATTTTTGTTAGTCTTTTCTGTACTCTTTTTACTTAATTTGCTCTTTCTGTAAATTTTATTTTTCTTACCTTTATAAGTAGTTAGTTGTTTGTCTGTGTCTGTCTGACTGTGTGTGTGTGTGTGTGTGTGTGTGTGTATTGTGTGATAGTATGAGTAGTGGCTGCTCAGACTGAGGGAGCTCAGTAGGAGAGATGGACCAGGGTGAGGGAATATCTGGGGTGGGGCAGCTCTGGGAGACCGTGGTAGTGGTAAGCATCATATCGTGCACATGTGTTAAGGGCATGGGCGCCCATTCCTGTTGGACTGCTCAAAACTTGACAGTGCCCCCCATAAAGCAGGACCAGCACAGCCTCCTGTCCTGACTCTGAGGCAGTTGACCCACAACCACCACCACCAAGTCCAGCACCAGGTCCTCTGAGCAGGATGTGCCTGTTCCCTGGGCCCAGATGTGGATCCCATCCCTGTTCAGCACCGTGACCAGCCAGCTGCCAGTTCATCTGGACCTCCCTGCCTGTTCCTGGTCCTCCCCACACCTCTGTGGTTTGTTAGTTTTTGACTGTGTCTGGTGGGACAGCAGTGTGGTCAAGTGGCACCTATGTGAGGTGGAGGTGCACTGTGGCCCCAGGGACTCACCTGGGGACTGGGGCCAGCACACCCACATGCTCAATCACCACCAGTTGGAGTGTCAGGCTGCCATAGAACAGACCATGCCTACACCTGCTGGCCATTCTGTGGCAGAGGGTGCAGCTGTGCATGGCGGCATCCCTAAGAAGAGGAGGGCCACAGCAGCATCTGCTGCTCCACCAGGATCTCAAAGAGGGATATCAGTTGCAAATTATGTCCATGCTGGAACTGCTGCTGGATCACCATGGGATCTGACATTAGTGTTTTTTCCTCACACCATGTGCCCCCACACCTTCCTTGTTGTATTATAAAAAGTATTCCTCCACCATCCCCGACCCTTGTATGTAATTATGCCCTTTTTGTTGTCTTCCGTGTCGTGACACTTTGTATTCTGAGTGGTGCAAATATACCGTGCTAAACTGCATGTGTGCAGTCAGTCTTCTTTCCAGTCTGTGTATGTACTGCAGACACTGTCCAAATCCCTGACTTCAAAACACTTATTAATGAGTACAATGGTGGGATATCATCTAAGAAACATCACCAGAATCAAGCACCTTGTTCCGTCCGGCGATCTGCCAGATTTGATCCATGCTTTGTGACCTCTTTCCTGAAATACTGCAACCGCTTTACCTTGGGCTTCCAGGGTTGATATCTGCCACCTGCAGCTAGTGCAGAATTCCACAGCCTGAGTACTGACGGGTACTTCTAGATCTTCCCTTATTACTCTGGTGCTCAGGGAACTGCACTGGCTGCCAGTTCAGTAGTGGATCACCTTCAAAATTGGATTACTGACTTTTAAAGCCCTGCATGATCTGGGCCCTGATTACCTGAAAGAACTCCTGATCCTTACCGCCTGAGAGATCACTCTACTCAGCTGACGAGGGGTTGCTAGAGATTCCAAGGGTAATATTGAAATCAGCTGGGGCTTGGGCTTTATGTTTGCGCCCCTCCTTTGGAATTCTCTACCTGTCGGACTAGGGAGTGTATGTCCGTGGGGAGTTTTAAACAGGCCTCTAATCCTTTTATGGGAAAGGGCTTATGGTTGACTGTATATTAATTGTTTGTATGTGTTTTATAATATATCTTTGTATCGCTGTCCTTGTACTTTGTGTTTGATCTTGTTTTATTGGAATGCTCTTGAAATTTGAAAGGCGTAATATAAATAAAATATTATTATTATTATTATTATAGTGAAGCCTGGAGAGATACTACAAAACAGGCTTAAAATACATCCAAGTAACTATTAAAAAAATTAATGTTGTGATTCATGACGTGATCGTGAATCGTGATTTGTGACTACATTTGTGACCGTGATGATGAAGAAATGCGAATGCCTACAGCTGTACTCCCTGGGCCCCGATGAGGTGTGGCACAAAACTCCCAGACTTAAAACACTCATTAATGAGTACAATGGTGGGGTGGTGAAGCATGGAGAGAAACTACAAAACAGGCTTAAAATACATCCAAGTAACTATTAAAAAATTAATGTTGTGATTTGTGACGTGATCATAAATCATGATTTTGACTGCATTTGTGACTGTGAAGATGAAGAATGTGATTTGTATCACAAATGAATTGTGATAATGGTCCTGACTTAAAACGTATATTAATGAGTACAATGTTCATGCAGAATTATGCACCACACCTGTCCAGAACTCTGAGCAGAAGCCAAAGAAACAACTGTGACTTAAGTTAGAGATGGAGAATGGGACCTAAAGAGATGCAAACGCACAGACAGATTAAGATTGCGCTGCACATTGAAGAGATGCAGATGCAAAGGCATAACACCTAACCAGTGCTCACCATCAGAAATTCAAAAATCTGGAAAGAATTCCTTTGCCAGTTGGTGGGCTATGGGGGACAGTGTACTGCACTGCTGCAGTAACAGTCACTAGTACTAGTACTAGTAAAGATGCCACAAAGAAGTACAAAATTACACAACTGCAATGGATAGCAGGTTCACATTGCTGAAATTATGTGGCACAATAACAGGTGTCTGATTTGATGACACGCGTCACACACATACTCACACACACATTTAGTAATGCGTAGCAAATTGCAAACTTCAGTAATACAACCACATATTTTAAACAAACTAAAATGATGCACTGCTGCACCACAACAATCAGCAAAAAATTGCAAGAATTATTGAAAATATTACTGTGTGTACATTAACACAGTTATACAAGAAAGACATCACCAAAACAGAAAGATCTGTCTTTTCTCCAAGTTAATCTGCCTACATCACAGATACACCCCTCCCACAAAGCACACTTCCACTGTCTCTCAGAACACAGATTGAATATTTTACATTAACATTCAAAGTCCACACACAAACAACAAATGCTCGATGATATAAGCACAAGAGGGTTTCCTATAATCGATGAACTAAAGTTTCAGCAAAACAAATGACCCGAAAGGCTTTTTAACAGCTTTAGAAGGTTTGAATCACAGAGCTCTCAAAGCAGATTGTCTCCTACAGCTTCATACACACACTACCCCAAACTAAGGCTGTGCAGAATAATCTAGAGCTCATGACCTGAAATCCCATAAATCACTGCAAAATTCTCCTTTGGAACTTAAAAAAGGCGTAGGAGGTGGAGAACATTGTTTTCAATGTACTTCACCTTAAGAATTGGTGGAGTACTGGTTTTGGTAGGTGGAAATGCTGATAATTGTTTTCAGCATAAAGTACTCCGCTTCACATTGCGGGCACTCCATGAATCCGCCTTCACTCCATGGATCACTTCGAGGAGCGAATTGAGCCATTTCACCCACTACTACAGGCAGGACACTTGGACTGCAACTGACTACCATGGCTTCCTATGATTATTACTGGGGCATCATCATCATCATCATCAACATCAAC
The DNA here is from genome assembly GCA_016271365.2 of Neoceratodus forsteri. Taxonomy (NCBI): domain Eukaryota; kingdom Metazoa; phylum Chordata; order Ceratodontiformes; family Ceratodontidae; genus Neoceratodus; species Neoceratodus forsteri. The sequence goes on along the minus strand of CM057451.1, from coordinate 838,576,383 downwards.
TGGAACCACTGAATCACAACATTTTTCAGGCAGGGGATTTAACACCAACAGACCCAGATACAGCCACCTTGACTTTATTTTTCTTTGATTCACAGCAAGGGTCACTGACATCATCATCATAGTCATCAACATCATATACAGCTACATTTTCTGCTTGGATGGTGTCATGTGGACTACATGTTGTAACCACAGCAACATCATCATCATCATCGCCTCCTGATATTTTTGAACCACTGTGAATCATTGGATGGCAAGGCATGACTTCCACCACAGTGGAAGAAATGTGACATTGTGCATTATCGTCACCATGATCAGAATCATGTTCAGCTACCATGGGATGTTACTGGCACGGGAGCATGACATCATCTACACTGTCACTCACTGCTTTAGACTCAACTATATTTTTGACATGGTTAAATGGTCAGAAGTGGAACTTGAGGCAGCAATACTCATGCCAGCAGAAACTGCACTAACACCACCAGCTGGGACATCATCATCTCCTCCAACTATGAGTAAAGCTACAGATTGCGCTGTAAAAATATTGATGGAGAAATCCTTTTTCACATCAGCTATGCACTTCTGCATACTACCACACCCACAGACAATCTTACCCCTGGCAGCAGTGCCATGGCCAGAAACAGCTTTGCTTGCACAAAAGTACCATACTCTACTAAGAATGACAAAACACTAGATATTATATTAACTAATATGGGCAGTAGCATGGCCATTGTTACTACCACCACACCACTGGGCAATAGTGACCATATGTGTGTAACCTTTAAAGTTCTGGGCCAAATCAGACAAACAGGGACAGGGGTCACTGAAAAATTTAATTTCAGAAAAGCAAATTTTACCACCCTGAAAGGAAATATTGCAAAATAGGATTGGAAAAAGAATTTCCTAGGACATTCAGTTGAAGGGAAATGGGTAACATTGACTACAAAAAATAAAGGGTGAGGCCTATAAACGTATACCAACAATAAAGAAATATTCCACCAGAAAAGTACCCCAGAGTTGGATGAAGCCCATTATTAAGAAATTAATAAATGAAAAAAGTAGAGTCTTCAAAGTATCAGAAAAGGAAATCAGCAATTAGTTCCTGCATACAGGGTACTGACCAAAAAATTAAGCAAATGATTAAACTAGCAAAATCACAACATGAAGTATTCATGGCTACGAAGGTTAATGACAATAAAACATATGTTTTCTTACATCAATAAAATAAGAGGTGGGCTCATTTACCAATAACTCAGGAGCACCCACTAATAATAAAGAAACAGCTGATATACAGAATACTTATTTTTCTTCAGTGTTTAATAAATCTATCTCCACAGTCCCAGAGAATAAGCTAGCGTTCATACCAGGACAAGTAAATATTAAACCAAGAGATGTACTGGAAAGACTTCAAAATTAGACGTCAATAAATCCTCAGGCCGGACCATCTCCACACTAGACTATTAAAGGAACTCGCCGATCATATTTTCTACCTTTGATCCACACCGAGGGTTGGAAGGTTTGCGCTGTAGTACCCTCTTAAAAATAGGACCAAGAACCAAACCTGAAAATATTCAACCAATTAGCTTAACTTCTAATGGGAAAAATATTAGAAGGTATAATCAAGGATTATATACAGCAACGTCAGATATTGCTAGGGACCTTAGACCCCAATCAATATGGAGTTATTAAAACAGATCATGCTTGACAGATTTACTTGTTTTTTATGAACAGGTCAACAAAGAAATTGATAGGAAGAACCAAGTTGACATTATATTCTTAGACTTTGCAAAAGCCTTTGATAAATTGCTACATTCTGAAATGGTCAAAGCTCTAGGTGACTTAAATTTGTGTACAAACATCATACACTGGATTGCTAATTGGATGGGGGAGACACCAGAAGGTGGTGGTAAATGGTGTGTACCGTGAATGGGCTAGGGTTACAAATGGGGTTCCCAGGGTTCAGTCCTGGTCCCATTTTATTTAATATCAATATCTTCCTTAAAAATAGATATACCTAATATATGGATGTCTAAATTTGCTGATGACTGTTGTATAGGAGCTGTGGTAAATACCTTGATAATAACATTTCACTACAGGATGCATTGAATCTTGTTCTCTCCTTGACCAAATGTAGTAAATTATAATTAAATATCAGTAAATGTAAAGTAATGCATTTGGGCACTAACAACAGAAAATATAAGTATACCTTAAGAAACGACCCTTAGCTGTACCATTAAGCGAAAGATATCTAGGAGTGACCGTAAGCCCGATCTTAAATTTAACACTCACTGCAGGGATCAGGTGAAGAAAGCTAATCAGATGCTGAACTGTATCATCAGACACATATCCAGTAGAGCTAGGGAAGTGTTGCTCCCCTGTTCTGTAGCACTGGTTAGGCCACATTTAGAGTACTGTGCTCAAATTTGGTCACCATATAGGAAGGAAGAAACTAAAAAATGGAAGCAGTCCAGTGAAGATTCATTAGGCTTATTGTGGGTTTAAAGAAGCTATCTTATGAACAATGACTAAGAATACTTAATTTATACTCTTTACAATATAGCAGAAAAGGGAGACTTGTGCAAGTTGTACAGGGCTATGGAGGACAACATCCTTATGGTTGAAATAGGTCAGAGTCCTATTCTGGATAGAGTTAGTGATAGGAGACATTCTGAGCAACTCTGACTAGATAAGTGGAATACATTATCTAGGAAGAATCAGTATAGCCAAAGTGTGGTTACATTATGGAATGCCCTCCCATCTGAAGTAATTGAAAGCAAGGATATAAATACATTTAAACTCAGGTTAGATAATGCAATGAGTAATAGGACTAGATTTGAGGTTTGTTAATGAGATTTTGGCAAGTATTAAGGATGAAAATCTATCATAGCTTGAATGATCTATGAAATCTATGAACTGTCTTTGTGGGCATTTTGGGGATCACCAAGAAAATGTTAAACTTATTTAAATTTTGTAACTTTCACTCTGCCATGGTGGATGTGATGTGAAGCCAAAAACAATAGTGGCTTGCAGATGTAGAGTGTGAACTAAGCAGATGCAAAGGCAGATACAGACAGATTAGACTGCACTGCGCAATCAAGAAAAAGATGCAGATGCAAAGTCACAACAACACCTTAACCACTGCTGCTCACAACAGTCACAATCCAAATTCAATATGGAAAAGAATACCTTTTGCCAGTTGTTGGGGGATCAGTGCACTGCAGCAACAGTACAAAAACAATATACCACAATCCCGACCACAGAGCAGTACAAAATCATGCAGCTGTGGTGGATAGCAGAGTTCACACTGCTGCAATTACTATGCAGCACAATAAATGATGTCTGTGGACTGTGATTTGATGGCACACATAACACACACATTCACACACACACACTACAAGTAATGCATGGCAAATTGAAAACTTCAGTAATATCAACAGATCTTTTCAACAAACTACAATTATGCACTGCTGCAACACAAAATTCAACAAAAATGTCAAGAATTACTGAACATATTACTGTGTGTGCATTAACACAGTTATACTACAAAAATATAACCAAAACAAAAAGACTGCCTTTTTCTCCCAGTTAATCTAAATCTACCTACACCAGACAGATACAGCCCTCCCCAAAGCACACTTCAACTGTCTGTCAGTACACAGACAGAATGTTCAAAATTAACATTCAAAATCCACACAAACAATACACACTCAGTGATATGAGTACAGGAGGGTTTCCTGCGATCAATGTACTGTTTTAAGCCAAATAAAACAGCTCAAAAGTAATTTTAATAGCTTTTATAGGGTTTCAGTTGCAGAGCTCTGACAGAAAACTGTCCCAACTAGTCTACCACTACACACACACACACAGGCATAATTAAGGCTGTGCAGAGCAATCTAGAGCCCATGTGACATGCAATCCCATGAATCAATGCAAAATTCACCTTGGAGCTAAAAAAAAGGCAAAGTGATGCAAAGTACATTGTAATCAATGTACTTTGCCTGAAATGGCACAGAACTGAATGGGAAGGCTAAGTAATGCAAAGTACATTTAAATCAGTGACTTCGCTCTTCATTATGACGTAAGTACTCTGCTTCGTATAGCAGAGTACTACGCGGTTTCCCCACTGCAATGGCGTAATTGCTTCGTGGAATGAATTTTTGGGCCACTACCTACCACTAATTATGACAGATTTACTTATTGTTATTGTTTTTCTTTTATTAGAAACTGGTGTTGTCTCTAGTTAATGGCATTCTAGCTTTCCAGATTTATTCGTTGTCTTTTCAGGTTCTTTGGACTGTTTGCCTTATATGGCTTTTTCATGTACATGCAGTGCTTTTTGTATGTGGATTTAGCTCCTTTATTTGTGTTGTTCTGTTTAACATGGGCATTACTTGTTTGGATAAATGGTTTTATTTATATCATGGGGCATTTATTTTGTTTTGTTAATTCTCATGTATACCTGGTGTTTTATTCTGATCATCATCATCTCTACTTTCATTATGGGGATCACATGTCTATTTTTCTTGCCTGATGGGGGAGCAGGAGTCTGCTGATCTTGGAGACATGGTGGGGATCGATCACGGACCTTCTAATAGTGGAGTAATGGTCCTTGGGACTGGGACTGCATCTTTTACTTGTTCTCTATTTGCTGTTATCATTTTTCTTTTTGCCTTTCTTTACTGTTTATATTCTGTTTTTTTCTATATTTTAATCTATAGACTTGAGGTACATTCTGTGAATGGGTGGTTGGGGGTGCTGCCATGTCTGTTCTATTTTTCTTATGCAGAGGTTATTTTTGTGAATATTTTCCTTATTTACGAAAATTATGGGAACCATTATGCATTTATTATGCATTTATGCAATTATTACCTGGAAGGTTTGTTACTGTTTGTGCTTAGAGATTACTGCTGTAATCTCTGATTCAAATTGTTTTTGCAAGGTATATCTTCTGTTAACTTGTACTGCAGGTTTTGCTTACAGGTTTTGTTACTTTTTACTGCATTGTTTTCTCTGTAGCAAATTGTTTTGCAGGGTATTTCTTCTGTGAAATTGTTACAGGTGATGCTTGCAAGTTCTACAGTTTTATCTATTTTTAGGCTAAGCTTTCAGGGCTAATTCCAAGAGCACATACAAGATACAGAGGGATAGTGACTGCATTTGTTGTTGGTTGATTGTTTCTACTCTTACCTCCTTGTTTCTTTCATCTATGGTTCTTCTTTTTGGCAGGGAAGGACCCAACCACTCACCCCATCCCCAACCAGCTCATGCTACACTCCTTTTATAGAGAGGAGGGGAGGATCAGAGGGTATCCACACAGTGACCTCACTTACAGGGACACAATACATTTAACTTGTTATAAAAGTTATACAAAAACAAACAAACAAAACAACAAACAAAATAAATAAATAAATAAATAAATAAATAAATAAATAAATAAATAAATAAAACTGTTGCTTTTATTTTCCTCTAATTACTTGGACCAGGTTATAAACCCGACAACTCAACTGGAATGGATATTATTAACTGCGGGTACTGTGGGACACTTTTCAAAAGGGCAGTTATACAAGACTTTGGATGCTGTCCTACATGCTGGACAATCAGAAATCTAAGGTTCAGCTCCAGGCAGCATGGGCAAGATTGCACACCTCAAATCGCATATTCAGGAGGAAATATAGTACAAGAACTGCCAGCTATTTTCCCAACATCCAGCTGAAGCACCTTGACACGCAGAGAGTAGTTGGTCTGGGAGGTTGGCATCTGCTAAAACATAAGTTCACAATGTGCTCACACAAAGATTAAAATAAAATGCTGGAGTCCAAAAGTAATATAAAAATATGCTTTAAGTGAGCAAGTTTAATTCCAGCATATATGTATACAAGATATAGGGCTGCAAACTCAGTGGGGTTGGCACTGAGATTGCAGTCCTATATCTTATTGTCTGCTGGAATTAAAGCTTATCACTAACAATATTCTCAGGTCCTTTCATGATCCAGCATATGGCTTACGTATCGAACTGTGTTTTGTTATGTGGAGGTTTAGCCACGTCCAGCACAGTGCAGCCGGGTCAGATTTGTAGCATTGCAGTGGCTTGCTGAAGGGAGTTTTGGCATCTGACTAAGGAGGAGTCAGTGCATTGGGGCTGAAGTTTGATGTCTTTGCAGAATATTTACACTAGCAAATGGGAAGAGGGTGCAGCACCCGATACATCAAATGGGAAGAACACCCCTTCCCCTCAGCTAGTGATCAAGCAGGAGTTCAGCAAGTTTGTAGATCATTTGCATCACCTGATAAGGAAAAGGTCTGGCTCCCCATATGACATGCAGGGAAAGCCAGACCTCGCCTAACTAACACACTGAACTCTGGCCAATGAAAAATCATGTACACAAATGCCTGCAGTCTGCAAACAAGATCCCAGACCTGGAGGCAACAATGACAGAGTCAAACTGGACATAGTAGTCATTAACAAGACATGGTTCACCAGTAACCACACTTGGGAGACTTCAGTACACAGTTTTGTCCTGTTCAGAAGAGACCGAGTGCAAGGGGGTGGAGGGCCCTGTATGTCAATGAAAATATCAAAGCTACAGAAATTCAGAATACACATAAGGAGCCAGAAGAACTGTGGGTCACCCTGGAAACAAGAAATGGGACAGCCATACGAACTGGGGTTGTCTACATGCCTCCAGACCAGGGGAGGTCATAGACTCATCATTGTTAGAAGATATGCAAAACATGACAGCTAAAGGGAGGTGCTGATAATGGGAGACTTCAACATGCCAGATACGGACTGATCAATACCAGCAGGAACATCCACCAGAAATAGACACATAGTGGATTCCTCCAGGGGAGGGATTTAAACAGTTGGTACAACAACCCACAAGAGACAAGGCTATCCTGGATCTAGTACTGACTAATGGAGAAAGGATTACAGATCTCCAGGTAGAAGATCACTTGGGGCTAGTGACCATCATATGGTATGGTTCAATTTGGCCACTAGAAACAAATCATCCCGTTCCAAGCAAAAATATGGGACTTCAGAGGAGCTGACTTTGATGAGATGGCCAACAGAGTTAAGTTAGCCCTGCCAAGAAGAAATATAGGTGAAGGGGTACAGGCAAAGTGGGCAAGCATTAAGGATGCAATACTTGAAGCAACATCCCACTGTGTTAGGAGAAAAACAAGAGCAAAAGAAGGAGAAAACCACTTTGGTTCTCAAAAACAATAGCAGAAAAGGTCAGAGCCAAAGATTGGCCTTCAAGAAATATAACGAAAAGCAGCGGATGAAGATAGAGAGGCATGCCAAACTTCCCTAAGGGAAGCAGGGAAGGCAGTAACATAGAAACATAGAAACATAGAATTTGATGGCAGATAAGGACCGCTTGGCCCACCCAGTCTGCCCATTTCCTACCTACTGGATAAGCTGCAGATCCTAGTTAACCAGCAGCCTACTTCTTCACCCCACCCCCAGAATTGCCTTATGACTGTCCCATGCATGCTTGAATTCCACCACTGATTTTGACTCCACAACCTCCTCAGAAGGCCGTTCTATGCATCCACAACCTCTCTGTGAAAAATACTTCCTTAAATTACCTCTGAGCCGCCCCCTCTATCTTCAAATTGTGCCCTCTTGTTCTTGCACATCTTTTTTTGAAAGATGCTACCCTCTTGGACTTTGTTGATTCCCTTGAGGTACTTGAAAGTTTCTATCATGTCCCCCTCTCCCTCCTATCCTCGAGGCTATACATATTAAGCTCCTTAAGTCTCTCTCATATGTCTTCTGGTGCAGACCCTGCACCATTTTAGTTGCCTCCTCTGGACAGCTTCCATCCTGTCTATGTCTTTATGGAGATTGGGTCTCCAGAACACACAGTACTCCAGATGGGGTCTCACCAGCTGTCTGTACAGAGGATAACTTCCTGTTTTCTACTGGTGATGCCTCTCCCATGCATCCCAGTAACCCTCAACCCTCCTTGCTGCCCTCTCACATTGCTTGCCTACCTTTAGGTCATCTGATATGACTTCCCCAGGTCCCTTTCCATTTTGTTGTTGTTAGTATCTCACCCCCATTGTGTACACCTCCTGGGTTTTGTTTCCCAGGTGCATTACCTTGCACTTCTTAGCATTGAATCTATGCTGCCATACATTTGACCATTCCTCTAACCTTGCCAAGTCCCTTTTCATCCTTTCCACCCCATCCTGTGCATCAACTCTGTTGCAGATCTTAGTGTCATCTGCAAAGAGACATACTTTTCCTTCCAGTCCTACCGCAATGTCGCTTATAAAGACATTGAAGATGACCGTCCTAATACTGAACCCTGCGGTACCCCAGTAAGGCAAGAAAAGGCCCAAATCAAGGAAACATTAGCATGAACAGTAAAAGAAGGGGACAGAACTTTCTATAGATACATTAGTGAAAGGAGAAAGTCTGAGGGGTGGCATTGCTAAGATCAAAGGGATAATGGGGATTGTGTGGAGGAGGACTTAGGAAAGCATCTATCCTAAATTGCTCAGTATTTACTTAGTAGAAGGTAAGTCAGGGCCCACAGCTCAGCACCATGGATCAAGGGGAGGAGGTATGCACAAGTCCCTTCACAAAAGAAAGGGTCCTACAAGAACTCACTAAGTTCAGAGTGAACAAAGCAATAGGACCTGATGGCATACATCCCAGGGTACTAAAGGAGCTAAGAGTGGGACTAGCAGAGCCATTAGCAGAACTGTGTAGTAAGTCTCGGAGCACAAGAGAGGTCCCAGAAGACTGGAGAAGGGCTCATGTGATCCTGCTCCACAAGTGTGACTGTAGGGAGGAGGCAAAAACTACACACCAGTCACTCTTACCTCAGTAGTGGGCAAGATTATGAAGGCACACCTTAAGGAAAGGATAGCAACACCTGGAATCCTTAGGAGCACAGGATCCAAGACAGCATGGGTTTACAATAGGAAGGTCCTGTCAAACTAATCTCATAGAGTTCTTTGACTGGGTAACCAGAGTGGCGGAACAAGGTACAGTTGATGTCACCTATTTTGATTTCAGCAAAGCTTTCGATACTGTTCCACACAGAAGATTGATTAATAAGCTAGGTAGGCTCGGGCTCTGTCAAAAGTTGGTCAACTGGGTGGCAAACTGGTTGGCGGGCAGAAAACAGAGAGCAGCGGTAAATGGTGTACAGTCAGAAGAGATGCAAGTCACAAGTGGGGTACCTCAGGGATCAGTCCTGGGCCAGTCTTCTTCAATATCTTCATCACTGACATTGCAGATGGACTGGAGGGTAAGGTTTGCCTGTTTGCAGATGTCACTAGATCTGCAACAGAGCAGATGAGCCAGATGGGGTGGGCAGAAAGAGAAGAGATCTGGAAAACTGGCAAAATGGTCTGAAGAGTGGCAACTGGGATTTAATGCAAAGAAGTGCAAGATCATGCACATAGGGAAGAGAAACCTTGAAGCTACCTATAGGTTGGGAGGAGTTGCTATAAATCACAAGGGAAGAAAGAGACTTGGGTATCATTATCATCACAGATTACCTGAAATCATCCAAGCAGACCATTAAAGCAGTGGGTAAGGTTAGAGAGATGTTGGGGTGTATTAGTAGGGGTATCACAAGTCGTAAGAGGGAGGTAGTAATCCCTCTTTACAATACATTAGTTAGGCCCCATCTGGAGTACTGCATGGAGTACTGGAGGCTGCATCTGCACAAGGACATTAACAAAATGGAGGCAGTCCAGAGAAGGAAATGGTGCAGGGACTGTATCAGAAAACATATGAGGATGGAATAATGGAGCTCAATATGTATACCCTAGAGCAAAGAATGGAGAGAGTTGATATGATCAAAACATTCAAACATCTTAAGGGTATTAACAAGGTGAAAAGAGTCTAACATGTTTCAATATAAGAAAAACAGCAGGACAAGATGACACAGCATAAGATTAGAGAGGCCGATTAAGGGTAATGCCTGGAAGTTCTTTTTCACCAAAAGGGTGGTGGATGCATGGAAAGGCTTATTTCAGAAAGTGGAGGATATGAATTCAGTGCAGGGCTTCAAAAGGCATGGGATAGGCATACGGGAGCAATACAGAGGAGTATGAATAAATAGGCCGTTGACAGAGTAAAGGCCTATGGCACATTCATAAGGTACAAAAATGGGCAGACTGGATGGGCCTTCGGCCCTTATCTGCTATCAACTTCTGTGTTTCTATAATGTAAAAGGCACTCAAGATACTAAAAAGAGGTATGCTATTTTAAAAATTTGAAGCAGCTGAGTGCAGATGCTACCTACCTTCAAGAATCTCACTTAAAAGGAGCAGCTTAACTTCTTTAGAAGATGGGTTGGCATGGTTTATGGAGCCAGTAACAGTACAAAACAAAGGGGAACTTGCATTTTAATAGCTAGGCAACTTCAGTTCCAACTTATTTTTGATATTTGGGTTATGGCAGGGCATTATACTTTCATTCATGGATGGCTAGGCTTGCATGAAGTGCTTTCAGATTCTGTATACGCCCTACCTTTAGTAATTCTGTTTTTGCTCACCTTGCTTCTTTCTTAGCTCTATATACTCATATTCTTATTATTATTGGTGGTGATTGTAATATCACATTTCAGTCTGATTTAGATAGGTCATATCTCCCAGAGTTGGTCTCTAACCAGCTCAATGTGGCCTCTGAGAATTTACAGATCTCCTTGGTCTTACAGACCCTTGGCATTTATTACATCTGACAGATCATAGCTATACTTTTATCCCCCATCATTCATTTTCTAGGTTGGATTTCTTTTCATAAATCAGAAAATGTCCCAGGTGTGATGGGCTGTGAAATTCAAGAGATCGTTTCAGATCACGCCCAGTCTGTCTTGCACTTTCCATTCACAGGGTTCTGCTAAGGACTTTGTATGGTGGTTAAATAATCAGTTGTTATGAGATAAAGTTGAGGTTGCAACATTTTTTATTTGGAATTTTTTGAAACTAATGTTAATTCAGTTCCCAATTTGTATGTATCGTTGGGGCACGCCAGAATGGCAATCCACAGCAAATGCAGTTGTTTTGCCTCCAAAATGACTAAAAATGCCAAACACGACCTACTGACCTGCAGTGTCGAATCAGAACTTTGGACACTTCCTTTCTTCTACTACACCAGAGCAGACTGCTATATCCTCAACTCTCTTCACTCTAAATATTTAACTCTTTTGAATGAAAAGGCTGAACTGGCTATTTTTTGTACTAAAATTCAATACTTGGTAAATTGTTAGCATGTCAACTAAGGCAGCAGGAATCTGCTCATGTGGTACATGGGCTTAAATTGGATGGTTCACAGGACCTGGTCACTAAACTAAGGGTTATTGTTGAGACCTTTAGATTATATTTTGAATGTCTGTATTCTGCAGTCCCAACAGAACCTGACCTCCACCACTCTATATTGCATTATTTACAAGATGTCCATTTTCTGCAACTTTCTGAAGGGCAAGTACCTCCCTTTGTAGGGCCTATTACTGCTACAGAAGTTGACTGGGCAATTACTTCCCTACTAATAGAGCAGGATCCAGGCTCTGATGGATTTTCCTCCAATTTCTATAAAACTTTTCTCTGCAAATGTACTCCAATTTTAGTTGAGGTTTTTAACTTTCTTTACTCCCATGATCTTACTGCCCTTTTCTTTCTCAGACGTGCATTACCCTTCATCTTATACCTGGGAAAGATGAATTTCTACCTTCAGATATCATCCAACTTCTCATATTAATATGGATTTTAAAATATTTGCAAACATTTTATCCCATAGACTGGAAAGAGTTTGATCCACTTTAACAGGACCTGAACAAGAAGGTTTATGAAGGGCCATCTTTCAGCAGTCATACACAGAAACTTTTTCACTTTTTCATTTAATCTCAGTCTCTAGGAGACCAGAATTTGTGTGGCTCTGGTTTCTCTGGATGCTGAGAAAGCCTTTGATCGGGTCACTTGGCCTTATTTATTTGAAGTCCTTCATGCATAAAATATTCCTGATGAATTTATTAGGTGGATTCCACTTTCATAATCACCCTTCAACTTTTTATTATGTAATGGTGCCATGTTGAATCCTTTTTCTATCACTGTTGGGACTCGTCAATGCTGCCCATTGTCACCTTTTTCTTTTTAATTTATATTTGATCCTCTAATTTTATGGTTGAAGGGAACTGGGGTTCAAGGAATTCAGCTTCACCAGGTGGAGTATATGCTTTTTTTATACTGATGACATTTTCTGCTGACCTACTATCATCTTTGTAGCCTCCTCTTGACCTTCTCCAGCAGATTAATGTCCTTTTAGAGGTGTGGGCACCAGTACTGAACTCCATACTGTAAAAAGGCCTTACCAGTGACCTGTATAAGGGCAGAATAACCTCCTCTCTCCTACTACTGATCCTCTAGATATGCATCCCAACATCATGTTTGCCTTTGCTGCTGCTTTCTTGCATTGTGTGGACTGTTTCTGGTCACTAGTGATCATCACTCTCAGGTCCTTCTCCTCCTCTGATGTAGATACTCAGACTCCACCAAGGCAGTACTCTGTCCTGGGATTCTTGGCTCCAATCTGCATAACATTGCATTTCTTGGCATTGAGGCCAAGCTGCCAGATCCTGCACCACCTCCCCAGCTTTTCTAGATCTTCCTGTAAGTCCTGTATTCCTTCAGCTGTGTCCACTCTCTTGCAAAGCTTGGTGTCATCTGTAAATAGGCACATTTTGCCCTTAATGCCATCCCCAATGTCATTGATGAAGACATTGAAAACACTGGCCCCAGCACTGAGCCCTGCAGGCCCCATCTGGTTACCTCTCTGGTGCCAGATAACTCTCCCCACAACCACCCTCTAGGTTCTGTCTCTCAGCCAGTTTTCCACCCATCTTTTCTTTTTTCTTTTTCTTTAGTTTTGTTGACCGGTAAGTGCACTAGACAAATCCTGCCTATTTTCAGGCACGACCCGAGGGAGGGGATACAGATGAATGCCAACTGACCTTGAACCAGATTAAGCTGTTGATGGCATTTTATTGAATGGGGAAATTTGGCCAGGACACTGGGGAAATTCACCTACCGATAATAGGTGGATCCTTTGGCCATCGGAGGATGGCTGAGCCAGTTGCTGTGCTGCCGACTGTAGAGATGGATGTGCAGCAGGTCGGGAGTCTGTCTCCTCCTCAGCTCATAAGCTGTCAGAGATGGACATCTTTTCTAAAAATACTATGTCTGCTGTGGCTATGAAGACTGTCTGTTTGGCTGTTTTGCATTCTACAGGCCATTTGGAAGATTCTACTATTTCTAAAATACCTGATGGTGAATCCGATGATATTGCTTGCAACAGTTATTGCTTCTTGAAGAACAACACTATTTGAAGAAGAAATGGGAACTCGTGGAGCAGTTTCAGTCCAAAAGCTTGGGAAAATGGCCTAGACTCAAGGAGTCAGTAGTGACACTGAACAGAGCGCTACTATGGTCACGGACCAGAAAGAGATTCAGAGGAGCTGAGCGTGTTTTTTCACCGCCGACAAAACCAAACTGACGCTACAGTTTTACTTCACCGCTGCTTCAGACAAACGACTCTCAGAGCGGTTATTCATAAAGGGTGCCCCAGAAAGATGAACTGGGCTGATGTTCCTGCTATGGATGGGGACCTTGGTCAGTAGAAGACTCCTTGAAAGCTGCAAGTTGGGTTCCTCCCTGATACTAGGTACTGGATTTCAGGCTTTGCACCTATTAAAATACCAGGGGTTAAGATGTCAGCTTCTACTCCTGTAAGTACTGAGCCTGAGACTGTTCACACTCCTTTAACTGATGGTTTTCTTTACCTGCTTTACCTTTGAACGCTCCTGTGGAAGATCCTCTTCCTGCTGTGGAAGGTTTACAGACTTCTCTTCACTTGCCTTCGGATCTTGAACTTACACAGACTCCTATCTTACAACCAAATTGTACACCATGATAATTCTCCTCCACATGATGTTGTGGAGGATGGTCTTAGTGACATTTCTGACTTTTCTGACATTCCAAAAATATTCCAGTAGCTCTGTGGAATTGTCCAACTGTATTACATAAAGTGGATGAACAACCTCCCTCCCCAAGGCCTCTAGGCCTTATGCCTCCTTTTCATAATACTGCTCCTCCGCTAAACATCATAATGCTGTGCGTCTTGTATATAAAGGGGTTTGGATACCTTTCCTGATAGGGTTTATGTGGGATGTACTTTACTGAAAAACAGTTTACAATTTACTGTTTCTGAATTATATGCACTGATTCATGTTTCAGGAGAGAATGTGTTTGATATTAGCTTTAACCTAGGGAATTGGCCTTGATAAGTTCTGAGTGAGATATCATCGGTAAATAACACACCTTTGTGGGTGCCATTTGAGGTGTTTCCTCTTACAAGGCCTGCTCACAAAACTATCACTGTCCTCTTCCGAAATGAAGGTGTCAGTGTTACTGATTTGCTGTTTTCGCTCTAAGCAACGCTCTACTGTAACTGGCCATCCAGAGGCCATTTTTGATTCTGAAGAGATTTGGACTGGTTGGTGGAGAATAAAGGTGATTTTGCTCTCAGAGGAAGGTGGTTTCCAACATTTACCTAATTGTTCCTTTTAGGTAGGGATAGGGTGTTCTATTTCACCCTTGTCAGCCCAGGACCTGTTACAAGTGTGGGCTTCCCGGTCACATTAGCAGTGCTTGTGATCAGATTAAATGTACCCTTTGTCACAAGACAGGTCATCTCAGCAGTCAATGTTCCAACTCAGTTCATTGTAAGCTCTGTGGGAAAGAAGGACATGTTTATGTTGCATGTCCTGAGGCTGCTCATAGGAAATCCTCTTCTGCTGATGGGGAGGAGCAACATCTCCTGGTTACCTTGGCCCAGAGAGATTTAATAAAACTTCCACACCTCAGTTGGAAGAGGATGTTCCTATTTCTAAGCTACCTGTTCTTTTTGATTTGGACCCTTCACCCCCTATTGTGTCTGAGACCTGACTGGACCTAGCTCCACAGGAGAATTCTTCTCCTCCACTTGTGGTATCTATGAAGCACTCCCCTGCTTTGCAAGATGGTTCTGTGCCTACTAGTTTGGACAAGGTTCTACCTGGCTCCATGCCCCCATCATGGGGTAGAGGGACCTACTGAATGGAGAATGTCGACTAGGAAGAGGTCTGCTAGGGACCAACCAACCCCTAAGATGCCTAAAACTACATTGCAGGATTCTTCAAATAGATTTTCTATATTTTTGGATGCTGATCACTCCAATACTAATTCAGTGTGTTCCTCTGTAGATTCTGTCCCACCCAAGTATGTTTTTGAATTGTTAGTGACTGAAGGGGTGAGTCCCTCTCAACCTCCTCATCAAAAGGAAAACTCAGGAAAAAAATGATGTTTAGTCCCTTTGAGTTTTCAGATGTCCTTTTCCCTCCTTTCTTAATTTTGACCTCTAACATCAATAGTATTAAGAATGCTCTTAAATGGAGTGTAGTGTTTGATATTTTACAAACTTATCCTCCTGGAGTTTTTCTTTTGCAGGATATCAGGCTACACACTACTCTGAAATTGACCTTTTCAGCTAAGGCGCATGGCTCTTGGGGATTTCTTGGTCAATTGGCTCAGAACGTTGCATGGGGGTTGGGATCCTTTTTCAACACATACAGCCCACTATTGTTAGGGTTTTGAGCTTGTACCTGGTAGAGTACTCTTACTTGACTTCCTTTTGGACAATGTCCTTTTCAGCTTATTAACACATGTGCACCTCAAACTAAGGCTGAGGGTACACTCCTTTCCAGCAAATTAGTCCCTTCTTGCACACTGCTCGTTATGTCATTTGGGGAGGAGATTTTAGTTGCGGATTAAGTAAAATGGATAGGGTTCAGCCACAACATCAGATAAAATATTTGGAGACATGACTGCATTGAATAAGGCAGTTCATGATGCTCGTCTAAAGGATGCAATTTTTCTCATACTGGTGTTAGGGAGAAGGGGTGCTATCTACTCGTATTGATTTACTCTTTCTGTCCATTTCTTTGCTTCTCCAAACTGTTTCTGTGGAACCTACTGCATATTCAGATCATAGACTTCTAACGGTTTCATTAAGTAAGGCTGTTGCCCCAGTGGGACCGGGATACTGGAAATTAAACTCCAGCCTTTTGGTGCAAACAGGATTTCTGCAGCTCATATCCTCTTTTTTCTCCTGTCAGAAAACTTTGTTTGCTTTATATGGAGATCCAGTTACTTGGTGGCTGAAATGAAATCAGAACTGAGGACATTACTCATTTCCCAAGGCAGACACTTTAGGAAGGGAGCTTATTTTTTGTATTTACAGGATAGGAAACAGCTCCAACATTTGTATTTCTCTCTCAAGATACCAGACATGATTTTTCAGATCAGATTACTTATTTTCAGAAAAGATGATGCAATTTCATCTGAAATTGACTGAAGGTCTTAAGTTGCAGCAGCGACATGGTATACAAGGGCCATTTACTACCACTTGTCCCTTACTTAGACATCAAGAGAGACTTCAGGGAAAACTATTTCTGCTCTTTATGACCAACAGGGAGTGGTCCAGACTGAGCAGGGTAGTGTTCTTTGCATAGCCAGTGCCTATGCTGTCTCTTTGTTTAATACCTAAACTGTTGAGATTCAAGATTTCATTCCTTTTTTGATAAAATTCAGGTCCCCAGGCACCTCAGGATCTGCTCTTAGGATTGACGGCCCTTTTCAGGCTCAGGAAATTGCAACTGCTATACTAGTCTGTCTAAAAGTAAAGCCCCTGGTCTAGATGGCCTTACTCCGAACTTTATCATGTTTTACATGGTGAACTCCTGGAGGAACTTACTCGGTCTATAATTCTATTTTGAGTACTCAAATGTACCCTTTGACATGGCTACGGGAATCCTTATCTTCTTTTTAAAAAGGTTATGGATTGGCTCTCACTAATTGGAGGCCTATTAGCCTATTGAATTATGATTTTAAAATTCTTTCTAAACTGTTGAATACTAGGTTTTTGTCAGTGGCTAAGTTTTTGATTTTCCCCAGCACAGTCTTGTACTGTACCTGGGAACTCTATAATGGACCAACTGATTTCATTACGGAACTTTTTTTCACAATTCTATTTCTCCATTAGAAGGTTATATATTTTCCCTGGGTGAGAGGCAGGCCTTTGACAACATGGCACATGTCTTTTATGGCAGGTGCTATGTCATTATGGTATCCCTACCACTTTTTGTAGAATGGTTTGCAGGCCCTTTATCGTACTGTCACTGTTCGCCCTTGTCTTAATGGGTTTCTTTGGCCCTTATGTCCATATTCAAAAGGTGTTCGATAAGAGTGTCTGATCAGTCCCCTTTTATATGTATTTAGTATAGATCCCCTATTAAAGCTTCTCAATTCTACAACTAGTATTGCCCCGATTCAGGTGTCAAATTCTACGGTACCTTACACTGCCTTGGCCTATGTGGATGATGTGGTTCTCTTGGTTGGGAACACCCAGTCTGCTGAAATGGCTATGACTGTCTGTAGGACTTATGGCACATTCTCAGGTACCTGATTGAACATGTCTAAAAGTATTGGGAAGCCTCTGGGTGGTCAAGTTGTTCCCACAGACCAAATAGCTGGTCTTTCTCTCACGTCTGGTTCTTTAAATATTTTGGGCTTTGAATATGGGTCTTCTCAATGGATATTGAGAACTGGGACAGGAAATTATTGCTTGGTACTCAACTGGTACAGCATTGGAATAAGACTAAATGAGTTACTTTAAACATGTTTATTTGATTAAGACTTACCTTCTGCTCTCTTTTCTGTTCCTTAGTTCTCTTTTTCCTGTCCCCAAGACAAGGGAGGTTAAAGTTCATGGACTTTTTTTCAGTCCTTTTGGGGAGTAGACTTAATCCCATTAAAAGGAATGTATTGTATTTGCCCCTGCAATCTAGGTGGGCAACAAATGATTAACCCTTTGTTATTTAGACTTACCTTTCAAAAAAAGAGGTGTGCAAGAACAAGGCACAATTTGAAGATAGAGGGGTGGCTCAGAGGTAATTTAGGAAGTATTTTTTCACAGAGAGGGTTGTGGATGCATGGAACGGCCTTCTGGAGGAGGTTGTGGAGTCAAAACAGTGGTGGAATTCAAGCATGCATGGGTCAGTCATAAGGCAATTCTAGAGGGTAGGGGGTAGTAAAGAAGGTTGCTGGTTAACTAGGATCTGCAGCTTATCCATTAGGTAGGGAAATGGGCAGACTGGTGGGCCAAGCAGTCCTTATCTCGTCACAAATTTATGTTTCTATGTTTCTATTTTTATTCTGCCAGTTTTGCATGCTAATCTAAAGCATTTGTTTATATCTCCTGATAAATACTGGTGTGATTTTTTATTCACACAATATCACCTTGGTTTGTAGCATGGATATGGGACATTTGCGCCAAGTTAGGCAAGTAGTCATTTCTCCAATGTATTTATGTGAGGTATTTGTTAAGCTTCATTCCTGGGGATTAGTAATAGGCCAATGATTTCTAAAACTAAAAACAGTTGTATGCTTTTGTAATAGGGAATCATTTTAGTGAGTTAGAACCCTTTCCCAAGTGTCCAGAGGGCTACAGGACAGCCTTATTAATTTTTTTTGAATGAGAAGAGGGTCCCAATTAAATTTAAAGATCAGCACTGGCTTAACTGTCATGAAAAATTGAATGTGAAAGCTAACCAAAAGCATTAACTGGTAGAGGAACAAATCTGCTCTAGACCTCAGTGTATTAATCAATCGGAAACTCTTCTGCATTTGTATTTTACTTGTTCATATATTACTGATTTTGGAAATTTCTTTATGACAATTCTCGTCTTTCCTTTTTTTACAGGTTACATATCCTGTGCTCATATATCCTCATACCTGGGGTAATTGGGAAGCAAGTACTCTGACTGTAATTTTGTAGTAAGCAAATGGTATGTATGGCATTCAAGATGTTTATTTACAATATGAACTTTCTTATTATGAATCATATGGAAATATTTTAAAGACTCTACAGGATATTTATCTTCAAGAATCCAGAAGTTTAAACAGGGTACGTCTACAAGCTATTTGGAGGAATTTACCCTGGATTACTGATAATGATTTTCCAGTTACATAGGGACTTTTAGTTTGATATGGCTTGTTCTTTTTTTTCAGTTTTGTTTACATACTTCCTTTTGTTTTTCTTTCTTGATTGTTTCTATTATTGTTCCTATGGGATGGTTTTGTTTCCTTTCTGTATAATCATGATTTTGTATTGTATGATTTCTTTAATAAAATCTTCCCCACTCTTTTCGATAAGTGCCATGGTATCTTTAACATCCACCTGAACTTCCTCCAATCCAGGAAGATGGGACCTCAGTTTAATGTCTCATCCGGAAGACGGCACCTCAGAAGTGCAGTACCCTCTCATGCTGCACTACAGTGTCAGTACTGGGATATTATCCCAAGTGCCAGATGTGGGAACTGAATCTACAGCCCTCTGATCTCCCGTCCTCAGAGGCGAGTGTGCTACCTACTGAGCCACTGACACTGCTGGCCATCTTTTCCCAACCCCAAGGTCCACCAACTTCCTGATCAACCTTTTGTGGGGCACATAGTCAAAGGCCTTGCTGAAATCAAGATAGAGGATATCTACCACTTTACTCCTGTCTACTGTCATAGTGGCACAGTCAAAGAAGTCAATCAGATTCGTTTGAGGCACTCTCCCCCATGAACCCATGCTGCCTCGCATCCTGGAGACCATGTTCCTGTAGATATTCCACCAACCTTTCCTTTAGTATGGTCTCTATGAGCTTGCCTACAATGGAGGTCAGACTGACTGGTCTGTAATCCCTGGGTGATCCTTAGGACCGCTTTTGTGGAGGGGCACTACATGTGCTGTTCTCCAGTCCTGTGGTACAATGCCTGACTCTAGTGAACTATTAAATAGGTCTGCCAATGGCCCTGCCAGCTCCTCAGCCTGTTCCTTTACTATACTTGGATGTACTCTCTGGGCCTGGTGATTTTTCTACCTTCAGTGGCAGCAGACTCTCCCTCACTTTATCGTCCTCTATCACTACATCTGTGTTCTCTCTCCCCTGCTCCTCTTTTCCTCCTGAAGGCAGTGGTCCATACTTCTCCTGGTGAAGATGGAACAGAAGTATTCATTTAGTATCTCTGCTTTTCCTCCATTATTCTCCACCCATTCCATCCATTTCTTAAGCCTAACAATCCCATCCTTCTTGTCCTTTTCTCACTTACATAGTGAAAGAAAGCCTTCTCCTACTTCTAATTCCTTCAGCTATATGCAGCTCCTTTGGTGCCTTTGCTCACTGGACTGCCTTTCTTGCCTCTCTGGCCAACCTTAGGTAATTTTCCCTATCCACCTCTCTTGGTCTTCCTGAATTTTCAATAGGACAACCTCTTTTCTTTACTGCCTGGGTGACCCCAGAACTGAACCAGATGGGTGTTTTGGCCCTTGTGTTCTTCCTCCTGAGCCTAATGCACTCATCAGTGGCAATCAGTATCCCTTCCTTAATGATGGACCACCTTTGGTCCACCCCATATCTGCTCTGATGCCCACCAGATGGTTCCTTAGCACTTTGTCCATTTTCCTGAAGTCTGTCCTCCTGAAATCCAAGATTTTGGTCTTAGTTAGGATGCTTTTCCTGCCCATATCCAACTGGAATCACACTGTGCAATGGTCACTTCCACCTAGTGGCTCCTGACCATTATTTCCTATACATATCCCCATTTGTAAGCATCAGACCAAGAATTGCCTCAGCTCTTGTTAGTTCAGTGACATCCTGAGTCAGGAACCCACTCTGCAGTCCTTCCAGATTCACCTGACTCCTAGCACATGTTGTGGAGTATATGCTCCAGTCTTCCTTGGCAGGTTGAAGTCCCCCACAATTGCCACATCTCCTTTTCCCGCAGCATCCAGTATTTGTGAGGTCAGTTCCCTGTCCTTCTCCTCATCCTGATTGGGTGATCTGTAAACCATTCTCCAACCTTGCTTTTCTCCTCTATTGGACCTTAACTGAACCCATAATACCTCCACCTCTCCTTCCTCTGACTCCTCCTGTGCAAGTTATCTCTCCCTGATATAAACTGCCATGCCTCCCATCCCGACTACCCTGTCCATCCTTTATCATTTATATCCAGGGACAGCAAGGTTCCAGTCAAGGTGTGATGTTGCCCAAGTCTTGGTTACTGCAGCTGTGTCCACCCTCCTGTCTGCTAATCGTGCCTACAGAAACATAGAAACATAGAATTTGATGGCAGATAAGGGCCGTTCAGCCCACCTAGTCTGTCCATTTCCTACCTAACAGATAAGCTGCAGATCCTTGTTAACCAACAGCCTACTTCCTCCTACTCCTGCTAGAATTGCCTTATGTCTGTCCCATGCATTCTTCAATTCCTCCACTGTTTTGACTCTACAACCTCCTCAGAAAGGCTGTTCCATGCATCTACAACCCTCTCTGTGAAGGAATACTTCCTCACATTATCTCTGAGCCGTCCCTCTATCTTCAAATTGTGCCCCTTGTTCTTGCACATCTCTTTTTCTGAAAGTTGCTACCCTCTTGGACTTTGTTGATTCCCTTGAGGTATTTGAAAGTTTCTATCATGTCCCCCCTCTCCTCCTTTCCTTGAGGCTATACATCTTAAGCTCCTTTATTTATTTTTATTTATTTATTTAGTAAATCAGAAAGACCTTTGAGCGTGAGCTTCTTTACAAAGGTTCCACATCAGGGTGAACAATAAGACAAAACACATATACAGTGGTTACAGATGCCTGCTCATTAGGCAGTAAAGAGCAATTACATGAGAATTAGACAAATAGGAGAAAAACAGAGCAGTTGTAGTAGGATACAAGCTATATCTAATTGATTGCCCTAGGTAACACAACCCTGGAGACCACCAAACTGTTGATAGACTATGGTTGAGAAACTGCATAGAATTTAATGCTATCCCATATGGCAACAGGCTGAGTGATAGAGAAATAGGAGGATTTGGTTCTGATCCTAACCTCAGAGAGCGAGAGGCGGGGGAATAGTGAAATGGGTGGGAGGGAGGAGAGCTCCAGAGGGCTTTGTCAAGTAGGGGTGTGGGTGTGGGGGAGCTTGAGAGGTTCAATACCAATAGCATGAAAGAGGACTGACAGCTTACTTAAGCCCTTGGCTAGGCTGGGATGGAGGTAGGGATTTAGTCTTTCTTCATATGTCTTCGTGCAGACCCTGCACCATTTTGGTTGCCCTCTGCTGGACAGCCCACCTTGTCTATGTCTTTACGGAGATGGGGTCTCCAGAACTGCACAGTACTCAGATGTTGTCTTACCAACTGTCTGTACAGAGGGTCAACAACTTCCTGTTTTCTACTGGGATACCTCTCCCTATGCATCTCAGTATCCCCAGCCCTCCTTACTGCCTTCTCACATTGCTGGCCCACCTTTAGGTCATCTGATATGAGTACCCCTAGGTCCCTTTCCATTTTTGTTGTTGTCAGTATCTCACCCCACATTGTGTACTTTTTCCTGGGTTTTTGTTTCCGGTGCATTACTTTGCACTTTTTGCATTGAATACAAGCCGCTATACATTCAACCATTCCTCCAGCCTTCACAAGTCCCTTTTCATCCTTTCCACCCAACCTTGCATATCAACTCTGTTGCAGATCTTTATGTCATCTGCAAAGAGACATACTTTCCTTCCAATCCCTGTGCAATGTCACTTATAAGACACTAAAAGGACAGGCCCTCAGTACTGAACTCTGAGGTACCCCACTAGTAACCCTCCTTCTTCACTGTGGACTCTGATTTACTATTACCCACTGTGTCCTGTTCTCCAGCCAGTGTTTTACCCAGGCTACCACACTCCCAGGCTGGCTAATTTGTTTATTAATATTTTGTGCTGGACTGTGTCAAATGCCTTGCTAAAGTCTAGATAGGTCATGTCCACAGCCCTCCCAGGTCTACTACTTTGGTTACCCAGTCAAGGAAATCAATTAGATTTGTCTAACATGACCTTTCTGGTGTGAATCCATGATGCCTTGGGTCTCCGTGCCCCACTGGCCTCTAGGTACCAACAATTCTTTCCTTCAGAAGTGATTCCAGGTCATCCATGTTGTTTTCAAGGCTTCACACATTCAGAGACATCACCTCCACCTAGAATCTGACCTTCCTTCTCTTCCCTCTATTCTTCTACTCACATTTATTCCCTCTGTGTACCTCCACATACCCTTATTATGTCTTCCTCACCTCCTCCACCCTTTGATAACTGTGTTCTTGCCCTTCCATCTTCTACCTCCAGGCCTTTTTCCATCTCTGTGGGGTTTCACTGACCTCCTCCTCTCGGATTCTGTGGGCTTGTACGCCCGCTGCTCGCCTCAGTAGTTTAAATTAAGTGTAGTGATTATGTATTCTCCCAGTTTGTCCATGTGTAGTCTTAGTGAAAACTTTTTGATTCCTCTTTTCTTGTTTATTAGTTATCTTTTCCTCCTCCTAAAGAAGGTGAGATGACTCTATTTAACATTTTCTTTCAAACTATATGGGGCAGCCAACTTAATCTAATAAAGACTATATTTTCCAGTTGTTGAAGGAGGTTTGAATATGGTAAATCCTTTGGTGTTTTTTATTCTGTTTATATTTTTTGAATTTGAAACACTTATTGGTAAACACTGGGAAAATGTGGATTCCCTTTTCCATGCTTCATGTCAACCTTGGTTCAAGAGATGGAATATAGAACAATTGCAGAGCCTTAGAGCTAAAGGCAGACACCATCCATATTTGGAATCTTTTTAAATTAAAAGCTATGAAGTTAACCAGTACAATAATTATTACAAATAATAGGAAAATGCTTTATTCACACATTCAGTATATGGCTTTTCTGATCCATCCCCTTTTTGCGGTGCCCTCAACAGATTTTGCCCACCTTAAAGCAATATTTAACAGATTCCAGGATTCTTCCTCATGTCTGGGATACACACTGGTTGTGCTGCCATGAAAATTTAAATATTAAAATAACCAAAAGCTTAAACAAATGTCAGAGAGAATGTGTAGCAGACCTACTTGTACTGCTCAACTGGAATCCATGCACCACTTATTTTTTCTTGTTCCTATAGCTCATTGTTTTGGCAATATTTAGCAGCCAAATGGAAGGAACCCATCTTCGCTACTGTAGATTTTGCACTAATAACATATGGTTCATACTCTATTAGGTAGAAGAAATGGGACACTGGTACACTAAATGTTATTTTTACTGTCATAAATGACACATTTGGAATTCAAGATGTTTATTTATGTTACAACAGAAGGATGTTTCTTATTATGAGCTTGAAGCAAAATTACTTCAGAACTGCAGAAAATTATTTTTGGAAACAAAAATAGCCTGCCTAGAATCTTAAGACCAAAGTGGAGGAACCTTCCATGGATTACAAACACAGATGTTTTGTTACCTGAAATGAGTCAAGAAATGTTAGTTATTACTATAGATTGCCATGTGGATTTATGAATTTCTATTACTTCAGTTTGGTCACTTTTGGTGGTGATACATATCCTCACCCCCACCCTTCCCCTACTTTGGGAAACTGGGAGCACTAGATATTTATATATTGTATAGATGAAGTTAGTAGTTTGTAGAATACTGTTTATCTTTATTCATAGTTTATAGGATTACTGGAAGTATGGATTTTTGTCACCCTGTGCATTTCTCTGTTTTGTATTTGGTGATGTATTCTTTGTGTGATTTTTTCCTCTTAATAAACACCTACTTTTCATTGAGAAGTGCCATGAGATCTTTAACATCCACCTGAACTACCACCAAAACAGGCAGATGGGACCTCAGTTTAACATCCCATCCGAAAGACGGCACCGCAAGAGTACTGCACACCTCTCGTTGCACTACAGTGTCAGTACTGTGATTTAACCCAACATTGTCAGACAAACAACATGGGCTATTAACCAGTTCAGCCACTGGCTTAGAGAAAAACATTGTCATTGGTTACAAGTCAATACAAAAGCAAGAACTGAACAATATCCTGAGGCAACTTTATGGTACTGCAAGAAACAGCACAGAAAAGATGTACAGTGTCTCTTCATATGTGTCTCTAAGAGCCAGTATAAATTGGAACTTGAACAATCCACCTCTCAACCACAGGTTCAGCATAATGCAGGACACAGAATTTACAACATCAAATAATGTTTTCTAAGCATACTGAAGACACTAAGAAGACAGGGTATGGCAAGTCATGCCATCACCCAGCCATACCACCAGCTGTAATACAAAAATAAGAATCAGTGAAGCCTTC
The DNA here is from genome assembly GCA_016271365.2 of Neoceratodus forsteri. Classification (NCBI taxonomy): domain Eukaryota; kingdom Metazoa; phylum Chordata; order Ceratodontiformes; family Ceratodontidae; genus Neoceratodus; species Neoceratodus forsteri. Next base: position 838,551,132 of record CM057451.1, on the reverse strand, counting down.
AAGATCAATACCATGGCTGGACTGGTCTGCAAAGTCTGGCTGGACATGAAGTTTTTCTTTGATGCCGTGGCAGCCAAGGACTCAGTCACTGTAGCCAACAGCTTTGAATCCCTGCAAGATGAAAATGAACTGTGCTATTGTACTATGAACGCCAATGAAGAAACCAAAAATCATGCTGATCCTCATGAAGTAAGCAGGCGAACAAATCAAGTTTACATGCCCGAACTGCCAGGAGATCTTCTGTCCCCATATGGTCTCTGCACCTGTACCTAAACAAAATTCCTTGGATGCACCCACCTTCTATTTGCACCCCCAGCACATCCCTGACTCACAGCTTGCCAATGAAGACATTTGGTTTACAAAGGAAGTAATGGGGAAACGCTACTTAGCCAGTATATTGCCCCTCCTCTGTAAGCACACAAATGTACATACCAACACTAGTCATAGCCTCTGCAGCACTGCCATGCACCTTCTGTCCGCTGCCAGTTTGCAATCAAGACAGATAATGTCTGTCATGGCACTGCTCTAAGTCTTCTTCAAGAAGTTACTGGGCTCCCAGCTTGCAAGACCATTGAGAATTGTCCCAAATCCTAGCTGGACAACACACATCAAAAGCAACAAGTTTGCAGCAGCCTTCCACCATACAACAACTTCCTCCATTTTGTGACATGCCTTCGACATCAGCACTATGCTCCTATACTCCATTTCATGACAACAGCGCTGATGAGGTACACAACAGACCACCTCCAACAGGAACAGCACACAACTTCCTGAGTAACAAAACAACAAGCTATCTTGACAACATGCCTCCTTCCTTCTCATTCACTGAGCAGTTCTCTTGATTCATAGCAGAGACCTCCAATATTGACGTAGCTGACATCGCTCCACTGATCAGAGCCCGTTGTCTCTCCAGCTCCAGCAACAGAAGCCAACAACAGAAAGTCTGCTAAAACTGGTTATGTTAACAAGCAAGCTACATTCGTATGACTGATATGAAAGCATAGGGACACTGCAAGGCAAATATACAACTTACCATGTACAACAATTCCACTCACTAAAACCGTTGCCAAGTTAAAATTGTTGTATAAGCTACACTCTTCTTCTGACAAGTGTACTGTTTTCCTCCTAATTTTCTTGCCCCAATAGTTTTAAAAGTTATCAGCTAAATGTTATGAACTGTTCTCAGCAAAGTGTTATGAAATATAAAATGACTACACAGATTATTTAATAAAAGTTTTACTAGTTAAATTTTATATTTATTTAAAACTTCTATTTAAGCAACGAAATGAAATGCGCCTAGCATCTCTAACAAAGGGACTATTTTATGTCTGTTCTCTTTTATGCAGTAATAGCACAAAAATTATTGATACAAGTTTCAAAAACATGCAAGTTTCTGTCTCATTTCCTACAGCTGTGTTGGTACAATGGCCATTTCATAATTGAAGAAGGCCCTCCAGACAGGGCCTTGTAGTGGATAATGGCTCTTCTCTGTGGTTGAAGCACTCCACCTTTGGCATTGTGCTTTGACCCACTCAAATCAGGGCTTTATCCTAACACAACACACCCCTGTTGTGTCTTACTGCTTAATTTAAGGGCACACAGATGCTAAGGCCCCAATGACTCATTTAGTGCAACACAAGCAACAGCAAGAGCCCCATTCTACCCACTGGCATTGCACAGTATCTGGCACCTTACCTGCTGTGGTCCTCTGAGTGTGCAGTCTGGCTTGGATGCTGTTGCAGCACCCCACCCACCAACACTGGTGTCATGCAGTGGCAAGTAGGGTAACAACAACACCCAAGTCATACAGAAAATTCAGGGTACACAGAAGCTAAGAACCCACCCCACTCAGGTACACACAATTAACAATAGCAGCATGTAAAATGCCAGCACTTACACCATCAGCAACCCAGCTCACCACCCAGCTTAAAAACACTCCTAAAATTAAAAACAAAATAGTGGTGGGGGCTGGCGGGGCACAACAGTGGCACGGGAGTTTTGAGATTATGAGTTGAGCTGATCCAGACTCTCCTGCCTGGGTTGATAGGGTTTAAAGCATGATGCAGAGGCACTGGGTGCTGCCCTGAGTGGGTCATACCTCAGCAGGTAGTGAGGGCTGCCTTGATGATGTGGGTGACCACACAGTGTTGTAAGACCCTTCCAGACTGGTTGATCCCATACAAGCAACCTAGCTCAGCAAGCATCCCTTGAGTCTCCTAGCTCAGCAAGACTAACAGTTTAACTTCCCTGAGGAACACATTTAAATACATGCAATTGAGGACACCTGACTGAACACCCTCTCACCTGAAGTGTGTGTACTGATACTAAGCTTTTGGGGAGTTTTAATCATGCAGTGTAAAAATAGATTAGGCACATACTTTTTCTACACAAAACTTTATTCTCAGGATGGAGAGCAGCTGCATCAGCTGATCAAATGGTTAGATGCAGAGCAGTTCACATCAGCAATTGGAGAATGTATATCATGTTTTGTTTGTTCATGGTACAGAAAACCTAGATCATATTGGCTTGTACCCTTATGGGATAATATTCAGTCTTCTGATAGGTCAATTTTATTGAACCGCATCTTCACTACAAGTGAGGAAGTGATAATTAAGGGAGTAGCTGGTTATCTTGTTGCCATTTCATGGAATTGTCTATGACATAAATAACTTGAAGGTTGGCAATAATATGTTTCTGCCTATGTAATGTAGCACAGGAAGCAAGTACTAATTATGGGGATGTTTGTTGTATATACAAATATGTTATGTTTTAACAAACTATGGTGACGACATATACCAATTCTGAAAACTATGCAGATCTTTTATTTGTTCAAAAATTTGTTTCAAAGTATTGAAAGAGGAAATTGTTAATGTATGCATAAGAAGTTTTTCTAAATGAGATGACAATCTACAAGTCCCAGCACTTATGAAATTATTTGTCTTGAAATTATATTTTAAATATTTTTAAACATTCTGTATAACTATATTGTACTTATCTATGAAATGGTCCATGACTGATCAGTAAACTGAACTGAACAGCACAGAGCAATTAAACTTTAAACCTGACACTCCCATCCATGCTGCCCAACCAAATTCCCCAAGTGGGCTGAGACTTAACTTTTGCTGTTGTTGTTTTAAATTATCTAGTGGGAAAAATGTTTGGGCATATACTTTTCTACACAAAACATTACTTTCACATTGGTGAGCAGTCATATCAGCTGACTGAATGAAGAGATAGATGCAAGAACAGTTAAACTTTAAACATGACATCTCCCCCATGCCTAATCCAATTCCTCAACTGTGGTGATGCAGTGCTCCTCACTATAATGAACATACTCTAGCCAGAGCCAATAGGGCTGTGAATGTCTACCAAATGACCAAAGTTATTTTCTTGTTGCTGTCATATAGTGCTGTTTAGTCACAATCATCAAAAACTGCCATGCTGTTAAATCAGTCTTCTTGAATTTATTTAGTCAGAGTAAATGCTGCTGGTCTGTGTGTGTGTGTATGCACACGCTCCCAAATTAAGTTTGCCTTTTTTCCTGTAACTGTGGGAAAGTTTCCTGTTTTCCTGTAGATTACATTATTTCCAATGGAAGCCAAATTCTCTGTTTTCCCATATAACTAATGCAAGTCTATGCAAAGAATTTCCTGTAGATGGCTCCAAATCCCTGTAAACAGAGTTCCTTACCATTTAGATAAAATACCTGACATTTCTACAAGTTTAGTTAAAGCATAACAGCACTGAACCTGTGAGTAATGTTTCCGTAGAAGCTTTTTATCATATAGTGGGTCCCCTCTGTTTCTGCCCCATTTTTGCTGGCCTTTTAGTTAATCCATTGGATATTTATGGGTCACACACTGCTGCAAAGTGCCATCTAAAAATTGTATGATGTTGTTTATGTCCACATGAACCTAAGAATTCTAAACTGGAACACAGATGCACTGTACCAACAATGTAAGCTCTTGACTAGATCATACTGTTCTAAAATGGTCAATGCCAACAGTGTGTGAATCAGAAACACTCACTGAATTTATCAAAAGGCAAGGTAAGATTAAGCAGTAACAAGATGAGAACTAGTATTTAAAAAAAAAAAATAATATCTACCAGTGTCAGTGGCTCAGTAGGTAACACACTCGCTCTGAGGCCGGGAGATCAGAGGGCTGTGGGTTCAGTTCCCACATCTGGCACTTGTCAATATCCCAGTACTGACACTGTAGTGCAGCATGAGGGGGTGCTGCACTTCTGAGGTGCCATCTTTGATGAGATGTTAAACCGAGGTCCCATCTGCCTGGATTGATGGTAGTTCAGGTGGATGTTAAGGATCCCATGGCACTTATCGAAAAGAGTAGGGGAATTTTCCCAGTGTCCTGGCCAAATTTCTCTGATTCACTAAAATTACCACCAACAGCTTAATCTGGTTCAAGGTCAGTTGGCATTCATCTGTATCCCCTCCCACGGGTTATGCCTGAAAATAGGCAGGATTTGTCTAGTGCACTTACCCGTCAACAAAAACTAAATAAAATAAATAAATACTTCTACAAAGATGTTTGTAATTCAAGGCAGTTCTCATTTAAGGTATTATTAGCCCAGTCTAAATTGTTCATTATTTATGGGCTGGCAGTATAGCCTAGAGGTTAGAGTAATGAGCTATAAACGAGCTTTGGACATCCAGCATTCAGTCATGGGCTTGAGTCCCACACCTCACTTTCCATACTGTGTGACTCTGATTAAGTCACTTAATCTCCCCAGTGTTTCTGGGTTGTCCCTAGAAACAAGCATCTATTGCCTAGTTGGCCTTACCTGGTTACCAAAGGAAAAATATATATATAAAATTACATTTATAAACTGTAAACAAACATTAAACTCCAGTACACAGATTCCAGATCCATGCAATAACCAACCTTCCTACTCCTAACGGAGTCCATCTAACTACTCTACCCTCTCTGTAAATCTGTTTTTTTCCTTTCAGTTTAGTTTTAAAACTGTCTGACTGGAGGATGGAAACATAACACTTTTACACTGACCATCTGCTGCACAGAAGGGAATGTTCACTCAAACAGTATAGCTGAGCCTCAGACCATAAATCCTAGATAAGAGATGAGCAATCTGCATCACATGGCCTATCCCAAAGCAGGATTGTATACACACACACACACACATGCACACACACATTTAAAAGCACGCCCACTTGACACTTCTGACTCCAGAAACAGCAAACAAGCATGAAGCACCTCTTTGTTCTATGTGTGCCTGGGCAGCTGGACTTAATTAACTCTGTCACGCTTAGTGTATGCATACTTTTTGTTTGTTTGTTTGTTTGTTTAAAGGGCAAGATCCTTCAGACCAAAAAGTGATGAGGCTACAGTCACTTCCCCTCACCCTGCAGTTTATATGTGTGCCCATAGGAATGAAATAGCTCACAGACTGCAGGTCCACTGTCTGTAATCTGACACTGTAGAGGTTCAGTGTTTTGTAGAAATCATATAATAAGTTAACCACTAGGTTGCTGAAGAATACATCTATTAGACTGAGCTGGGCAGATGATAGAAATAGTAGTTCAAAATTTTTTTTTTAATATCCTCAGAAGTTCTGAGACACAATACAGCAGTATCCCCTCCCTTCAGATGCATTTAACATAGAGCAGCAAATAGCAAAAATCAGAGGGGAGTGCACTAATTTTCAGCTGTGGAGGAATACTTCTAAATGTCTAAAAGGAGTTCCATGAAAAGCCATTTTAGAGCTACAATCTGATCAATGACAGAAGGGCTGTAGGCTCTGCCCACAGCCCTAATAAAATGGGGGCCATGACATGAGTCTGTTGTAGCTCCTGTTCTCTACATTGAGGGACATTAAAAAAAAACAGAGTGCTATTTTCGGTTGTTGTGCAGGTGCCCCATCTGGCTGGTCACATTCCACAATTTCCTGATTATCATCTAGTTATCAATTAGAAGTGTTATAACATCAAGTCAAAAAGTTAAATAACTTTTAAGTAATTTAAAGTGATTTAAAAGCACTTCTGAACTAGCATTTACTGTACCACAATGCCTCCCACTTCTCCAACTGCTGATTCAAGCTCTTCCTCCTCATCCAACCACTCACATCCCCATGATACAGACACAATAAGCAGTTATAAGATAGGAGTTGTTAAATTTATTTTATTTTCAATAAAAAATTAGATAAATAAAATAAATATTTAATATAGTATAAATATTTAATATAAATGTTATAAATAAATAAATAAATGCACTATAAAATTAACCCTCTCAGTGCTGCATCTTCTTCACACTACATGTCTGCAAGCCTGGAGGTCAATATTTCATTAAGCATATCTCCTGCCCACTCCCCACCACTCAAAAATGAAAGTTAAAACTTAAAGTTTTAAAGATAGGTATACTTATTCTATTTTTACTCACAATTAAATGAGCACTCTTAGTGTTGTGTCATCTTCACACTACATGCCTGCAAGCTTGGAAGTCAATATGCCAGTAAGTGTATCTCATGTCTGACTGCTCAAAATGAAAGTTAAAGTTAAGCATAATTCTGTAGTATACAGTTGTCTGGCATAAACTGAACTTACTGATGAGCCAGGGATCAAGGGCTGTCTGGAGGGACAGGAGGTAGGGAGATCAGTGGTATCAGCATAGTGGGTGACTGGGCTTAAGGATGGGAAAGAAGATCAGGATGAAACAGCCACATGACCGGAGCCACAGTGAGTATTCTTTATTGCATAGTTCTCAGTATATAAGGGTTTACTATAGAAAGGAGCACTGCATTTATTTTTGTATTTTTATATCATCCAGTGTAATATAAATAATAACAGATGTTTAGGCACATAGTAAATGAAAACTGCTTTCAGGACGGAGAACAGTCCTCACCTGATGGAAAGGCTTGAGGGAAGCATGGGTGGTAAAATGAAGCATGAATGGTTACAATAAAGCTGTGTGGGTGGTTTCTTTACTGTTTCTATAAGCAGAAAAGCAGAAAGAATGCTCAGCAGAGTAGCATTTGTTTTAAGATGCTGACATCTTGGGGATTCCATGCAGTGACATGCAATTCCTGTGAGGCATCAGTGGAAGAATTCCAAATCTGTAAACCAAGCAGGATTCCATGATTTTTGCCAGTGTTACTATGGAAAAAGGAAAGCCAGTGTCCTTGATTATAAAATAATTAATAGCTACAGAATGTATAACCTATAAAGACAGCAAATGGGGACATACAGAACACACAAGAAACATTTAAAATTGGTTTTATATGAAAGAAGTACAAATAGAAAACAAATGCTAACCTAATTGAATTCTCTGTTCCTACTACTTAGGTCTTACAGTAGTCTTTGATGCAGCTTACACAAGAACTGATGCAGATCCTCTTGGTTACAGGTTTGAGCAGTGTTTACATAGGCGCCTCTGGATTCCAGGCCTGACTGATTCACAAGTACAATACATTTCAGAATAAAGAGCACTCCTTTCCCAGAATCAGACAGGACTTGCCCATTTCCTTTTTATATAAGAAGTCATGCGGTCCAACCTAAGATGATGACCACCCTCCCTTTTCAGAAGCTTTTGGACACCTCTGGACTGCTTAACCTTTAGATATATGGCAAGCCTCTCTAAATAATTGATCCACCTATTAGTACTTGGGAAGAAACTCCTGTACTATAGGTGAACTTTGGTTCTCACAGTCTTGCCTATTCACTGTGAACCAGAATCTGAGCTGTTGGCTTTGTTTGTCAACTTGGTACCTGTTAGAAGTTAATAATCCCATTACAGGGCATGGCCATCAGCAGCCACACGTTGGACCTGGTGTTCTCACTGGGGCTTGAGATAAATAATCTCAAGATTGATTGGGTGGTATGGTCTGATCACTGCACAGTGCAGTTCATGTTCAGGACTCCCACTGGATGCCCGCTCCTACAGAGATGATGAGCTGTCATCCTTTGAGGGTGTGACTCGGGAGGTTTTTTGGAGGCTGATCCATCTGGTGTGGATAACGCATGCACTGGAGGCGTTGGTGCTGTGGTGGGCTCTTATAATAGGGTGTTATCTGACACCATTGACTCCCTTGCACCTGTCTGTGTATGACCCAAATCTTCCTACTTGAGGTCCCCATGGTTTGATGGTGCCTCAGAGATAAGAAGAAAGGGTCAGAGACTGGAGCACTACTGGAGAAAGTCCATCTTGGAGGAGGACAAACTGGCCCTACGTATGCATTATAATGCATAACAGGGGCAATCAACCATAAGAAGGCAGCGTTCCTGTCAAGGGAGATTGCTGCTGGGAAGAACTGACCAGCTGTACTTTTCATACTGTGGACAGGCTACTTAGCCCTGCTTGTCTACAGCCGAAGAAGGTTTTTCGAATGCTGAACACAAAGAGTTTGTTTGGTTCTTCTCGGACAGAGTGTCCGGTATCTGGCAGGAACTTTCTGCAGTCAGCAATGCCATAGCTGGCAGTGGTCACCAGAAGTGTTCTGAGTGCACTCCGCCTGGTTGGGTGGAGTTTAGACCAGTGAGGTAAGTGAGGTCATTGGGGTGGCGACCAATCTGAAGCACACTTTTACAACTGGATCGGTGCTGATGCTTCTTGATGAGATGCATCAACACCATTGGCCTGGTGTTTGCCCTGATTGTCCAGTGTTCCTTGTCTGAGGGGTCTTTCCTGATGCCTTGAAGGAGGCATTGCTGAGACCACTCCTAAAGAAATCATCATTGGACCTGGAGGTATGGATAAATTACTGACCTATCTCCAATCTCCCTTTTGGTGAAGGTTGTGGAGAAGGTAGTGGCACTTCAGTTGGAGGAGCACCTCGTGACCCATGAGTTGTATGAACATTTCCAGTCAGGGTTTTGGGTGAGGTATAGCACAGAAACAATGCTTGTACGGGTGAAGAATTATGTTCTCAGGGCTAGAGATTGAGGAAAAACAATTTTGTTCTCCTTGATCTCTCCTCAGCATTTGACACTGTGACCATTGAGTGTTGCTTGACTGCCTTAAGGAACTCTGCAGACTCACTGGCACTGTCATATGCTGGTTTGAGTCCTATTTAACCAACAGGAGACAATAGACTGTGATGGGAAATTTCTCTTCCACCCTAGTCCCTTATCCTGTGGAGTACTCCAGGGTTCAGTGTTGGCCCCAATGTTGTTCACAGTGTACATGCTACCCCTGGGAGGGATCATTAGGAAGTATGGCTTGGGTTTTCATTGCTATGCTGATGAAACCCAGCTATACTTATCCTTTGCCCCAGGAACATCCAACACAGTAGATGTCCTAAACAGCTGCCTTGTTGAGATCACCGACTGGATGGCCTCCAGCTGGTTGAGACTGAACCCCGTAAGATGGAGGTATTGGTGGTGGAGTCTAACAGAGTGCATGATAGGATGGACTTTGAATCATACTGGACTTGTTCTGGGATCTGTTTCATTGAAGGCCTCCTCTAAGGTGTGAAATCTTGGCGTTATTCTGGACAGGAGTTTGACTATGGAAGCGTAGATATCTTCCATTGTCCACCCTGTTTTTCCATCTCAGAAATGTCACCAGGATAAAGCCCTTATTCTGCCTCTGGGCCTCCCACTCTGATGCTTGCCTTATTTACATCTAGGCTTGACTACTGTCATGTGCTCTATCTTGGGGTTGTGGGAGGATCTCACCACAGACTGCAGCTGCTGCAGAATGCAGCTGCCCAGTTACTTACTGGACAGCCAAAATTTTGCCATATTACACCGGGTGTTACGGAGCTGCACTGGCTGCCAGTCAGGTGTAGAACCTTTTAAGGTGGGTTTACTTCACCTACAAGGCCCTACATGGTCAGGGCCCTGGTTATCTGTCAGACCTTCTGGTACCTGCTCTCTCAGTTCGCCCCTCTGTTCCTCCTGTGGAGGCCCCCTAGCTATTCCCAGAACAAGGTTGAAATTAGCTGGTGACAGGGCATTTAGTGTCACCACTCCCATCCTGTGGAATTTGCTTCCCTCTGGAGTTGGGGGCCCTACTTTGGAGGTATTCAAGGCCTGCCTAAAGGCTCTCCTATTCGCTCAGGCATTTCTGGATTGAGTTATTCATTTACAGGTTTGCTCTGACTGTAGCTGCTGAAAATGTATTGCTTAGTTTACTGTTTATGGGTAATATCTATCTGAAGCGTTTGTATTTATATATTTATAGAAAAATGTTCTTTTATTTTTTTTTTATTGATTTATTTTGTTGAATGTGTGTTTACCTATTTGTACAGAGTCCAGAGCCTCCAGGATTGGCGTCTTTTAAATAAAATTTTGCCTTGCCTTTTATAATGTGAACAAAGAAAAGCCTTGTGTTTAAAAAATAGTCAAACATGCACACATAAGTGAAAAGAACTGAGGCTCAATAACAGAAACTAATGTTATGTACAGTTGACAAGAGAAAACTGTCACATCTATGTTTGGGCTTATGACCTTCATAAAATGTGGAGAGAGCAACAGGAAGGCACAATTTCTGCCTGTCAAACCTTGTTTCTGTGAAAAACATTAATATCCCATGATAACATACCTCTCCAGAATAAGGTATTCCTTATTCCCCTTTGTATATAGCTATCATGCATGATTGACAAGTAGCAGCTGGAAAGACAAATTGCTGAAGCTTGTCACTAGAAACCAGCTAGAAAATATCTTTACAGATCTCACTTATAAAACTGATGGAAACTTGTACCTTTCTGGTTTACAGCTAGAGTTCAGAGCTAGCTAGCATTTAGAAGTTGCAACATGTGAAATAACTGATGGAGATATATATGATGTACAGGGCTATGTGAATTTTAAGTGAACCAGGGTATCAGAGAGTGGGGTCTAGAGTACAGAGTATTCCCAGTGGCATCTTGAGGTGTTAAGTTAGCACTGAGCCTGTGTGAATATATAAGTCAGATGCAATAGGAACTTGAGAACATCTTGAGAGATAGCAATATGAAAAGGCAAGGAGGCATACTGAAATGGGATTCATGATCCATTCAGCTAAAGATTTAAGTCTGTTTCTGCCCCATAGATCGGACATTGATCCTTAATCTCAGACAAATAATGTCTATGCTTATTCTAGCAGTGACAGCATTACCAAGTTCCATGTTGTGCATAAAGAAAATATGAAATGTTCCTAATAAAATTTATGACATGGTGCATTTTGGGGATGTGAGTACTTTTATCTGAGTACTTACCAAATACTTATCAGGACCACAGATATTCAACTATTCATTATTCATTAGTTGGCCCTAAAGGTGAAGACCCCCAAAATACTCTATCCCTCCCCAGATTGTAAGAGTTAGTCCTGTGGTTTACCTCATCCCCACTACAGCAGTCTTCTGTCTTTCACTACCTCTCCTCATTTGCCCATACTCAGATTTAAGATAAATACTGGTTTCCTGGCACTGTGCCAGGAGCTAACAGTGTATGTCCTTTCATTTCCCCTCCCTCCTTACCTGACCCCCACTGCCCCAAAGATTGATTTAGCAAAAGTAGGCACCTTCTTCTGACGTCATATTTTGTCCACAAAATATGACGACCTCTATGCTGGACAGGCCCTGATGTCAGGGAGCTTACTAGCCCTTAAGTACAACAACCTGCTTGTTGTAGGTGCTGCAGCTTTGTGCTTTGCTGCAGTCTATTTTAACCCATTTTGTAAGTTAAGTTTATCTAATGAAGGTAGTGGTAAGGTGATATGATATTAAAGTTGGTAACTGAAGTGAAGTAGTGTAGGAGTGTATTTTTTTGTTGGTTTGTTATTTAGTTCAGTGTGGTGCTCAGTGCAACAGTGGAATCTTTGCTTGCCTCATGACTGCTGTTTCAGTCTTGGCAGTAAGTCTTTAGTATGTTGAGTCAGTGGTAGTGTCAGAAACTTTGGACTACAATAGTCAATTAGTGGAGCATGAGGTGGGATAGAGATTGGGAGACAAGATTGGGACATGACCAGAGAGTAATGTGTGGAGTCGCCTATCCCTGGAGTTGGGTGGAAGTTGATACCAGGAAGAACATTAGGAGCTGACCTTAGAGCAAGTGATTTGCAGTGAGAGTAGAGAGGGCTGAGTTAGTGCCCTTTGTCACAAGATTAAGAACCAAATAACCTCTTCAGACTGCACCAAGTGTGAGGCATAATAAGGAACCTATGTTTTGATTGCTATGCTAATAGTGCTGAGGCAGTGAGTCAGCCATCAGGTTTATTTCTTTCACATGACAACTGCAACTTAATCTCAGTTTTATTCAGTCTAACTTTGGAAATCAAAGTACTGATGGTTAGCTGTACATCCATGAATTGATTTAATCATGCTCTGGAGAGGGAAAGACTGGATCCAGTTACATGGGGGCTAGCAAATTCCTGAACTCAGGGTATGTATAGGTAGGATAAGTGTGTACAGGATGGGCTGACTTGTGCCTAAAAATGTTATTTAATGTGGAGGTGTATATGGATGTGAAGTGTTGGTAACAAATTGTATTGAGTGAGTGCGTGTGTAAGTGAGTAGGTGGTTGTAAGTTTGTGGTTGGTGGGTATGTGGGGTGGTTGTTTTGGAGTGTGGGTGGGGTAATGTATTGGGGTTTTAATGTTATTGTTGTGGAATGTGTTTGGGCAGCAGACCCCTAGGATCATAGAAACATAGACTTTGAAGGCAGATGAGGACCGCTTGGCCCACCTAGTCTACCCATTTCCCTACCTATTGGATAAGCTGAGATTCTAATTATTTTATTTATTTATTTATTTATCAAGTCTAGGATTACAAATACCTTTGAGCCATGGCTCTTTTACAAAGGTAACCAACAACCTACTTCTTCCTAACCCTCAAGAATTACCTTATGTCTATCACATGCATTCTTGAATTCCTCCACTGTTTTTGACTCCATGACCCTCAACTGGAAGGCTGTTCCATGTGTTCTTCAACCTCTCTGTAAAAAAATACTTCCTCACATTGCCCTGAGCTGTCCCCCTCAATCTTCAAATTGTGCCCTTGTTCTTGTACCTCTTTTTCTGAAAGATGCTACCCTCTTGGACTTTGTTGATTCCCTTGAGGTACTTGAAAGTTTCTATCATGTCCCCCTCCCTCCTTTCCTCGAGGGTATACATGTTAAGCTCCTTCAGTCTCACTTCATATGGCTTCTGGTGCAGACCCTGTACCATTTTAGCTGCCATCCTCTGACTGCCTCTATCCTGATTATGTCCTTGCAGAGATGGAGTCTCCAGAACTGCATGCAATACTCAGATGGAATCTCACCAGCTGTCTGTACAGAGGGATGACAACTTCTTGTTTTCTACTGGGAATGCCTCTCCTATGCATCCCAGTATCCCCAAGCCCTCCTTACTGTCTTCTCACATTCCTTGCCTACCTTTAGGTCATCTGATATGAGTACCCCCAGGTACCTTTCCATTTTTGTTGTTGTTAGTATCTCCCCCATTGTGTACTCTGTCCCTGGTTCTTGTTTTCCAGGTGCATTATTTTGCACTTCTTTGCATTGAATCTAAGCTGCCATACTCTTGACCTTTCCTCCAACCTTGCCAAGTCCCTTTTCATCCTTTCCATCCCCCATGTATCAACCCTGTTGCAAATCTTTGTGTCATCTGCAAGAGGCATACTTTTCTTTCTAGTCCCTCCGCAATGTCACCTATAGAGACATTAAGATGATTGGTCCCAGTACTGAACCCTGCAGTACCCCACTAGTAACCCCTTCTCTTCAGAGTGGACTCTGTTTACTATTACCTCTGTGTTCTGTTGTCTAGTCAATTGTTTACCCAGATTACCACCCTGGGACCCACTCCCAGTCTGTCTAGCTTGTTTTTAATTTTTGTGTGGGACAGTGTCAAATGCCTTGCTAACGTCTAGGTAGGCCACATCCACAACCACTCCCTGATCTACTGCTTTGGTCACCCAGTCAAAGAAATCTATTAGATTCATCTGACATGAACTTCCTGCTGTGAATCCATGTTGCTGTGGGTCCTGTGCCCCACTGGCCTCTAGGTACTGAACAATTCTTTATTTCCAGAAGTGATTCCATCATCTTCCCTACCACTGAGGTCAAACTAACAGGTCTGTAGTTTCCTGCCTCTGCCTTGCTCCCAGTTTTGTGAGGGTGAATCACATCTACCTCCACCAGTCCTCAGATACAACACCATCCTCCCATGATTTGTTAAAAGGATAGTCAGTGGTGTCACTGTTCTCTCCCTTAGTTCTTTTATAATTCTGGAGTGAATCCCATCAGGCCCCATTGCTTTGTCCACCTTCAGTTTTAGGAGTTCTTTCAGGACCCTTCCTTCTGTGAATGGACTGTTATCAACCTCTGTCTGGAGTGCTTCTATTGTTTGGTATAGAAACCTCCCCATACTCTTCTTTTGTGAATACTGAGCAGACGTATTTGTTCAGCATCCCTGCTTTTCAATGTCACCCTCTGCCCACCCCCACCCCTTTATTAAGCTCCTTCCTTCACTCCTTAATGTACCTATAAAAGGTTTTATCCTCTTCTAACTGAGTTGGCTATCTTTTCCTCAGTTTGGGCCTTTGTTATTCTGACTGTCTTCCCGCTTCCTCCTGCTTTTACTGGTACAGCTCTCTGTCCTGCTCCTTCTGTGTTTCCTTATACTTCCTGAATGTTATCTGTTTCTCCCTAATCTTCCCGCCACCTCTCTGAGAACCATTGTGGCTTTTTCCTTTGTTTAGTTTTGTTTACTTGCTTCACCCAAAGGCTTGTTTGCTCTGTGATGACAGTTTTTATTTTTACCATTGTTCCTCCACCCTCCTTCTTGTCCATTTGCTATTGCTTTTCTGAGGTACTCTCCCATTTTGCCAAAGTCTGCTCTTCTAAAGTCCAATACCCTCACTTTTGTATGGCTTGACTCTATGGCTGTGTTTATTGTGAACCACATTGTTTAATGGTCGCTTGTTCCCAGATGTCTACCCACTTCTAAATCTGAGATCCTCTCTCCATCCTTATTTGAGAGTACCAGGTCCAAGATTGCTCGCTCCCAGTGGGTTCCAACACTAGCAGTCTGAGGCATGCCCCTGTAGGGCATCGAGAATGACCCTGCTCCTGGATGTGGCTGCAACAAAGGTGCTCCAGTTAACATCTGGCATATTCAGGTCCCCATCAACAATATCTCCCTTTTGGGCCATTCTAAGGATGCTTTCTATCCTTTCCTTATCCAGTTCCTCCCTGAAATGGTGTCTATATACAACCCCTGTGCAGATTGTTGTGCCTTTTTCTGTCTCCAGGGTGATCCACAGTGCCTCCTTTCCTCCCTGTTTACCCTTTAGTTCTGTTTCTTTGATCTCTTCCCATACAAGAACTCCTCCTCCTCATTTACCTTCCTGTCCCTCCCATAGATTGTGTACCGTGGTATGTTGACATCTCAGTTATGGTTCTCCATGTACCATGTTTCTGTGACTGCCACAATATCCAAGAGTCCCTCTTCCATCAATGCCACTAACTCAGGGAGCTTGTTGCCCAGATGATGGGCACTGGTACTCATCACCTCCAATCTTTGATGACCTTACCCCTTTAGCCCCTCCCTGTCCTTACTACATTTGCCTTTTCTCAATTTACCCCTGTCCTGCTCCCTATTGATTTCTCTGCCTTGGGTTTACCTCGATAACTTCTCTGTTTTGTGGGGAGGGGTAGAATTTCCTGCTACTTTTCAGTGCCCCCCTGGCTAGTTTAAATGTTTGCCAATGAAGCATTTAAACCTATCACCTAAGATCCTGATTCCCTCCTGGACAGATGCAGATCATCGCGCCAGTGTGGGCCTGTATCCCTCCAGGTAGAACCCTAGACCTCAATGAAGCCAAAACCCGAGCTAAGCACCAACTTTTAAACATTCATTGAATCCCTTGGTACAGAGTAACCTCACCTCACCCACGCATAGACAGGCAGCACCTCTGAGAAGGTTACCATGTGTGCTACTTGTCTCAGGCCCTTCCCCAACTCCACAAACTGCTCCTGCACTGTTCTGATCCCATTACCAGCCTAGTTATTTGTCCCTAGGTGGACAATGACATCCAACTCCTTCTCCTGTGCTGCTGCTCTCCCACGATCCTGAGGATTTGCTTCCTGTCCCTTCCAGCCATGGTGCCGGGCAGGCACCTTACCTCCTCTCCCTCCCTCCCCAGACCTACCCCTAATGATTGAGTCCCCAACCAGGAGTTGTTTCTTTCCCTGTGGTATCATGCCACCCTCCTGTGTGTCTCCTTTTGAGGTTCCCAGCATCCCCTTGGTCTCCACTGTGGGTGCCTCCATAGAGGAACCATGCTCTGCCAGAATGGTGTATGAACTTTGAGAGGTACAGCTGGAAGAATATGCCTCTGTTCCACCACCCTCACCCTCCTGATTCCACTGTGGTCCAACCTCTCCTTTGTCTTGGCAACCTTTGAGGCATCGGTGGTAGCCTTGGTGGACCCTGGGTGAGGTAGGAGGTTTCCAGAATCCTCCCAGGTCAGCCTGGAGACGGGCAACCTCCTCCTCAGACCAGAGAGGTGCCTGCAAACAGAGCAGCACTGCAGCCTCCAGAACATGTCCTGAAGACTACTGCCCCACAGCCAGTGCAAGGCAGTACTCCCACATGTCTCTCTCCTTCCTGTTTAATTTTTTTTCCATCTATTCTCCTTCCTTCTCATGACCTGTGTCTCTTTCAAGACCCCCATGGCTGGGTGTTGTGTACTGGCATTGCTCAGAGTTGAGGATCACGAGGCGCAGTAATCAGATGATGAATTTGAGAAGTACTGATGGGGTAGATGCTATTAGGACAGTGAGAACAAGGAGATGCCTTGGGGCAAAATGGATGTTAGAGAAGGTGAGATGTGTTTAATGCCCATACCCAAGCCTCACACTGTATCCAGTGGGCTGATAGCTGAGAGTCCTGCCACTGCTACTTGCCTAATTGAGCAGTGCTATGCAGTGCCAGCTCAATGAGGAATAAGACCACCATAATAGCAGAGTTTATATATGATTCCTTGGTCAAGCTGGCTTGCATCATGAAGGCCTAACTAGTTGATGATGTAGGCCTGCAGTTGGAAGCAGTCATCACAGCTGGATTCTTTTTATTTTTATTTATTTATTTTAAATTTGTTAACCAGGTAAGAACACTGGGTAATGCCCTATTTCAGGTTCGACCCGAAACACCAAGAATAAAGACAATACAATTACTTAACAAACAATATACTAACAATTACAAATATCAACAGATAACAAATAATGTTGACATTTAACCTTAAATCCTGTTACTGAATTAATGGATCTAAGAGTTCATTGCCTGAGGAAGGGTCACAGCAGATGGTACAGGATGTCCATATGTTTCAGATCTGAGCTTAACTTTGTGGTACACCCAGTGAGAGATACCTTATCATTTGAATGTGTGTCCATGGGGGGTGCAGGTGCAGCTTGCAGGATACTTCTCATGTACAACCCTCCTATGATCAAGGGAAGCTCATCAGGAAATTGTGGACTTCAATATGAACAGGGTGTTGTTGTAGTCACCTAGATGTTAAATTTGGTGTGATTTCAATGCCTGGGTTGATAACAACCTTTGCACATCAAACTAAATTTCCTGTCAGTGACAGAGCCCTTGGCCTTACACAAGTCCTCATTTCTGTGACTCACCAAAATAGTCATTCCTGATCTGGTCAGTAGGTTGGATCACTGCACTATCAAGTTCTCCTTCAGCGTCCCTCTTGTGGTTCTCTCTCAATGGAAATGGTTCTATACTGTCCTTTAAGAGGGTTACAGCCTAAAGGATTCCAGACTGTACTGGACATATCGGGTGAGGTGGTGGCATGTGCCACAGAGTTGGAGGAGGAGGTGGCCTAAAAAGGCTATCACAGCAGCCTTTGATTGTGTGGCACTAACTTGTGTATGCCCCTTGTTACACACTGTGACTAGTCATTGTATGATGATGAGGTAAATAAGATGAAGGCAAGGGGTGGAGGTTCATACTATGAATCATACCAGGAATTTGTAGAAATACAGAAGGCCAAAGCCCATGAAAAGCTTTTATAAGACCAATTGTCCCTTAATTATGCTTAATTATATATTTGTCTAGATGTTTTTAAATTCCAGTTTTGTTTTACTCAAACTACATATTCAGGAGGCTTTTCCAAGACTCAGCCACCCTTTTGGTAAAGAAATGTTTCCTGGTAGAAGTCCTAACATGTCCATTTAGCTGTACTGCATGTCCTCTTATTTGTGTATTGCATTGCTTAAAGTAAATATTTAATTCAGCTATCATGTCTGCATCATAAATGATGTTGTACAATGCTAGGAGGCCATCTCTTAGACTCCTTATATTCAATGACTTAAATTCAGGAGTTCAGCCTATGAAAATAGAAGAGATCATTCAAGCCTTTTACACTTTTGCAATTCTCTGCTATATTTTCTCTAGCTTACCATCATATTTGCTTGTATATGGATTCCACTGTTGGTTAATATAGTTCAAGTGAAGATGTACATAATATCTTTAAAGTGGGATGATAACCTCTGGCACCCTGCTCTGTACATGCTTTTTATTGACCACCATATCTTACTGGCTCTTGAGAGTACTGTTTTAGACTGTGTATTGAATTTTAAGGCATTAGAGATAATTACCCCAGATTCATTTCCACAGTCATAGAATTTAATGTAGTATTACATAGGCTCTACCCATTGTGTTTATTATTTTACCCAAGTGCATGGCACTGCATTTGTTTAGATTGAAGGCCATTCCCATTTGTACATACAAGCAGTGATCATGTCTAGATCTTTTTGTATTGACTCAATTTCTAAGAAATTACGAACGGGTCCACCCTATTTGCTGTCATCCGTTTACTTGAGTCCCAATTTTGTACATCCACAGTCATGTCTGATATGAACAAGGAAAAGCATAATAAGACAGATCCCTGCAAGACTCCACTCATAACATTCCCCACTAGTAGATTTATGGCCATTTATAGAAACTACCTGAGTATGATTAATTAGCCACTATAGTACCCAGTTTATTATTTTAATATTTATATCAGTTGAGCCATCTTGTCTATGATGGCCCAGTGCAGCACACAGTCAAAGGCTTTGTAGAAATCAATGTATATGGCATATACAGTACTAGAATGCCACAATCAAGGGCCCTACTAAATTTTCATAGAAACAGAGCATGTTAGTTAAGTATGACCTGCCTGCTTTAAACCCATGCTGCTCTAGGTCATCTTCATTTGAATTACTAAGATACATTTTTATTCTGTCAGTTATTATGGATTCCATAATTTTACCATCCATTGATGTTTTTGTTTTTGAATAGTCAATAAAATTTTAAAATTAAGCCGTCATTGTTTATGGCCTCTATTATTATATTTTTGACACTAATTATGTTTTGGTCCCTGATACTAATGATATCTGTCTTTATCTTGCACCATATATCCTCAGCTGAGCAATTGCTGAATTCCTCTTCCCACTTATTGCTACACATTTTATCTTGTATTTTTTTATTTGCTGTATGGTATAGGAAAACCTCAGTTTTTCTGACTGCTCTAGTTGTTGTTGTCAAGTTAATGAAGAAGTATAACATGTTATGATCACTATCTGCAATCAGTTCTTACACTTCACAAGTTGCAATGTTAATATTATCAGAGTTTAAGACTAGGTCAAGTATATTCTTTTTTGTTTGTGAGTTAACAATCTGTTTTACATTTAACTGTAAGCAGGTCTCCATAAGCTCTTTGCCAGCCCCATTTCATGCCTGATGTGTTATCCAATTTATAGCAGGGAAATTATAGTCATCTGTTGTAAAAACACTGCCCAGTTCACATGCCCTTTCAAATTCTGCCATAATGTCTTCATCAATATTTCTATCAGAGTCAGGTGGTCTATAAAACAAGCTGATCATTTGACTGGTTTCTTTTTATCAAATATGTGGATCCACAATGATTGAGTTGTTGAGTTTGGACTCTTAATGATGTTCTACATACTGATAGCTGTTAATTACTCAGTGGGGTATATGGTAGTTTGCACACCCTCTTCATGCTGTCTATGTTTACAAAAAATAATATCCCTGGATATTTTTTCACAGATGTCATGCTCCACCCACCATGTCTCTGTGATAAGTATTATATCAGAATTCTCCATGGCATCTATGCTCTAATTCAGCTTTTTACTTTTTATGCTTCTGGCATTTACCATTAAGCACCTTACTTCTTTATTGGTGAATTTATTGTTTGAGAGTGTGTTTAAATTCAGATTTTTGTTTGGAGTGATTAGGTTTGTTTTGCTAAGCCCTCTCCCTTCCTAGGTAGTTTAAATGTATCATGTCCATATGGGAGTAGATAACGGAGTGGTTAGATGAGTTTTGCTAAGCCCTCTCCTTCCTAGGCAGTTTAACTGAACCATGTCCATATGGGAGTGCATAATGACACCAAAATTATCTGCCTCTTTTTATTCAAGTGAAGACCATCAGAAGAGAAAACCTGGTGTTGTTGCCACAAAATCATCCCAGGTTTTTGTAAACTGATTCCCTCTTTGGCACAACAGCTAGAGAGCCTAAAATTCATTCTTTAAATTGCTCTGTTCTTTTCTTTTAATGCACTTGGTACCAGTAGAATGCTGCTTATTAACACCTCACATCCCTCTCTTTTAAATTCTGACCCATTTCAAGTAATTCTAGACATATGTTTTTTCATAGTCCTTGCATACATTGTTGGTTCAAATATAAAGTGCAACTACAGGGATGGGGCTGGCTCTTTAAGAATGTGTGGGAGTCTAATTTTGCATCTTTTGTTTAGTTAAATTGTTTACACACCTGTTGCAATGCAGCCCAGCCCTCAACTGATCTCCCCTGTCCTGACATTGTCATTCAAGGACTGATCTCTCCCAATCTTCCCCATGACTTGCACATCATTGTGGGGTTTGTCAGAGGCATCACACTGTCAGCAAGACAGATCAGAGAGGGGCCTTGGCCCAAGTGTATCCCATGGCTTAGCCCTCCCCATGGCAGGGTCCAGGGTGGGCAGCACCCACCAAATGAATGGATCTGATGTGGAGAGAGGTCCTGTAATCTAGTACAGAGCCTTGAGGCAGTTGGCTTCATCGAGGCTGCAACCAACCATTTTCCCTTTTCCTAGAGGGAGAGATGGACATGCAGTGCTGTCATAGACACACCATGCATGCTCCCATTAAGAGACATTGATGGCCACCATTCCTCTAAACCTGAGGTTGCACTGGTTGCCCTGATCCTCCACCTGGGGTTGTACCACTATTGAGAACCAGCCTCCCTCCCAAATGAGGATAGTCATTCTCTGGATGCTCAATCCCCTCCTGTCCCTCGGCCAACCCCTCTTGTACTTAGTCAATTGCTGAATCTGAGTCAGCAGTGTGGTGGCAGGTGAGAAATGGGAGTCTATGCCCTCCATGCCATAGGGCCAGCCTAATTTTTACATTTTGAATTTTTGCCCCAGAGACGCTTGTTACCATTGTGTTTAACTTGTCGCTTTTACATATAGTAGAATCACAATATTTAATTATGGAATCTCTTACTATTATTTTTGATCTTGTTGTTTTGCTTTAGGGTGTAACCAATTCATGTGATTCAGATTCTTCATTAAGTGGTGTTAGAGGGGTGAATCTTTTTTGTGGGAACTGGTGAAGGCACACATTCCTGTTCTACTCTGTTTGCATTTTTTTATGTGATTGAACCATGCACCAATCATAATCTGAAGTGTTTTCTATATCACCTCTAGTTCTCTTTAATTGCCTACTAGCTCCATTCTCCTCAGATTTACCGTTGTGGCTATTTAATAAAGCATTCACTACTTCTAAGGGTCTTACAAATGTTATTATTTCATTTACCACCAAAGAATTTTTAACTCTGTCTTAGCAGAGTTTAATTCAATTAATAATCATATGCCACACATTTTATATAGGTGAAACTATTTATCTCATCATTGGTGGATTTTTCCATGCATTTAACATTTATACTATATTATGGAACCTTTCTGCACATAAGGACCAAGATTTTACTTGTAGAGCCCATTGTAGATAAAATTGTACAATATAGGTTTATTTCTGGAGATTGCCTGAATAAGCTTTAGCTCTAATCTAACACGTGTATTGAGCAAACTCCAGAACTGTTTTACAGTATACAGATAATTAAGAATATAAAATCTCTATTCAGGAAGGGTTCTAACTTGCTCAAATAAAGGAAACTATGTGTACCTGAGGAAATAAGTAAGGGTCTCCCTTTGATATGATATAGCAAGGAGAACCACTATAGTCACTCACTTGAAGCCCACCACAATATACCCTAGGCTGTTAGTCCATTGTTGTAGGAATAACACAGGGTTCCTGTCTCCTGGCTTCCTATGGGTGATGCTGGCAGATGCTGCTTGCCTCTGCCATGCATGACCTCCACTCATATTTGGCTCCACTCGCAGGGGCTGAGTAATTTATGCACAAGGATCCCAGAAGTATGTGGGTGGGTGTCCAAACACAGTCAGTGCCTAAATGTCCAAAGATTTAAAAAATATGTTAAAGCTGCAAAATGCAATCTCTGAACCCCACTCAGTAATGTGTCACTGAAAACTAATGTGCCAAAACTTAAATTGATGGCTGTGATATCAAGGAGTAGTTCCCCTATACTACCAGGGAACTACAGTATCCTAGTATTCAGATGGTTGCATGCAACCAATGTCCACAGTAAGCACTCTATTGACTGAGGCTATCTGAATTTTCAAATTACAAACACAGCACAAACACTTAGAATTTAGGGGTTTAGATTAATTTCATGCACACAGCAGAGTCAGTACCACAAAGGCTTACTTTTCATTTGTAAGCTTGACCAGCTTGCAGGGGCTGTGTAGTTTATGCACTAGGATCCAGGAAGTATGTGGGCAGGCGTCCAAGTACCATCAGTGCCTATATGATAAAATACTTTAAAAATATGCTCAAACTGTAAAATGCAGTCTCTGAACCCCACTCAGTATGTGCCACTGAAAACTAACGTGTTGAAACTTAAATTGCTGGCTGTGATATTAAGGTGTAGTTCCCCTGCACTACCAGGGGAACTACAGTGTCCAATCATCTCAGATGGTTGCTATGAAATCAATGTCCATAGTAAGCACTCCATTTGTTGAGGATATCTGAATGTACACATTTCATACATACACAGCACAAAGGCTTGGAATTTTGGGGATTAAGTTAATTTCATGCTCACAGCAGAGTCAGTAAACCCATAGGCTTGCTTTTCCTTTCTAAGAGGTGTGTTTGGAGAATTGTTGGAGGAGATTCAGGGTACAAGAGGATGGACTGTCTTTGGGTATTCACTATAATGAATTCCAAAGGAGTCACCAGAAGAAGGCAAGTTTGTCTAGGGAGATGAGCCAATACATTGCAGTTGCATTCAGCTGTCATGGGAAGAGTATAAAGTAATAATGATTGAAGAGGGAATTGGGGTGATTTCTGAGTTGTAACCACAATTTTGCAACTGATCCAGACCCAACATGGCTACTGGTTAGCTGTTTGGGCATCTTGGTGGACGGTCCTTCTGCAAAAGCCATCTTTGATCTGGATAACCTGGTGAATTACCAGCTATCTCTAACCTACTTTTGTAGGCAAGGTTATTGAGAAGATGGTTGCTTTACAGCTTGAGGCACACCTGACATCTATGAGCCTCTTCAGTCTAGATTTCAGTTCAGGCACAGCACTGAGTCTACATTGGCCAGGATGCACAATGACCTTCCCTGGCAGAGAAATAGAAATTGATCAGTTTTTGTTCTTCTCAGTCTCTTATCAGACTTTTACACTGTAGACCATGACTGTTGTTGGACTGGCTGAGGAAAACATAAGCTTCACTGGCAAAGTCATCTGTTGTTTTGAATCCTACCTCAGGAACAGGACACAGAGGTTTGTGTTGGGGAATTTCTCCTCACTCCCAGTGCCACTTCCTTGTGATATTCCCAGGGATCACCCTTTCACCCATGCTATTTGCAGTGTACAGTGTATGATGCCTCTGAATTGGATCATTAGATGTTTTTGATTGCGATTTTACTTTTATGCAGATGACACTCAGTTGTACCTGTCTTTTGCAGCCAGGGTGCCAGGTATAATGTAAGTGCACAACAAATGCTTGGCTGAGATCCAGGACTGGTTGTCATTGAGCCAGTTGGGACTCAACCCTGATAGGACTGAAGTGTTGTTAGCTGATCCGAGTCATGGGGAGGGGTGGTAGTTGCTGAGAAGGAGATCAAGCTTTAGCTTGGCTCTTCTAGGATTATGGCTGCAATGAAGGTGAAAATCTGGGAGTCATTCTGGATGAAGGGCAGACACTTGAGCCTCAGGTGTTGGCAGTAGTTCACAGTGACTTTACCATCTGGGGAACAATAGCCAGATTAGATCTCTTATTTTGCCAGAGACCAGTCAACACTAGTAGATGCATTTATGATGTCTCATTGGACTACTGAACAGCTCTGCACCTCTGCACCTCATGGTCAGGAAGTTGTTGTACAGCACCTGCAGCTAGTGCAGAACACAGCAGCCAGGCTATGGCCTAACCCCTCAAAGTTCAGTCACATTTCCTGGTACTGCACAACTGCACTGGCTACCTTTCAAGTGGCTTATCTCCTTTAAAGTTGGTTTGCTAACTTATAAGGCCATACATGGGTTTGGTCCTGGATACCTGTCAGATCACTTACACCCTTATGTGCCCTTGTATTCTCACTGTCCCACTGAGGCAGAACTCTTAGCTGTGCTGAGGGTCAGGCTAAAAATAGTGGGTTACTGCAAAATCAAGGTGGCTGGCCCTGTACTCTGAAATTCACTTTCACGATCCTCAAGGAGGCCCCTCTCAGTGGAAGCCTTTAAGAAGAGTCTAAATACTCATCTCTTTAACCAAACTTTTGAGGATTGATATCTACCTTCACAGCTGAGTTTTATTGACATTTTTATCTGCTTAATTGCTTGAGTTTTTATTTCTGGACATCTCCACCCCTCCCTCTTGGGTGTGCACTATTACAGTTAAGAGGACTATAACTTTAAAAGTGAAAGGCACACTGCTGGTTAGGAGGAGGGAGGAACTACTGTGCCAGCCTTGATATTGATCACTGTTAACCCCCACAATATTATGGATCAGAGATCAGAAGGGCAGCATTTGAGAAGTTGTCTTTGGGTTTGAGGACAAGAACTTTGTTGCTAATTCTATGTATGGGAAAATGGCATAAGAGGTGTTGGGTGGGAGATGACATTGGTGGGGAGGAGTTGGACATGTGACTTGTTCAGGCCACCTGAGGAGGGATACAGGATTGTTAACTTTTTAAATTCTATTTTTTGTTTAGTAGACAAACATATGGATAATGAACATACCATGGTATTTAATCCTGAGTAATGATTGAATAGCCATTATTCTGGGTACTTAGGAAATAATATCTATTACTTGTGCAGCTCAAGTGCATTTATATACTGCACCATAGAACAGAGAGCAAAATTCAATTCAATTCAATTCAATTTTATTTTACAGGATAACACCATTGAGACAACTCATTTGCAAGGCAGTTCTGGAAGGACACAATAACATAAATGCACATAAATCATGGTAAACAAAAAGGCAGATACAATCAAAGGAATTTCTTACAATACATATCGATTGAAAGATCACCTAACATAGAGTTCAGAATACAAAGTACAGGAACAATCACAAAGGAAAATAATACTAACATTCACAAAAGTGAATTAGGTTGTCAGGGAAAGTTGGGAGCAATGTGCATGCTAGAGGTAGTTGGAAAGAAAGAAGAGGGAAAGGAAAGTGAAGGGGAAAAGGGAAGATGTGGCAGGATCATACTGATAGGGTGGATAGAGGCATTGGTTAGGATAAATGTGCATGGAAACGGTTCCTTATAAAAAGCAGGCTAGTTATACATAGCAGTTGCACTTGTCCTTCAGAATGAGTCTAAGCAGAGACTTAAAAGTGCATGTCCCAACAGCATGCATGAGTTTAAGTGTCTTTTGTATGGTGTTCATTAAAGTGGGTAAAGTGTGGCTTATGGATGAGGAACCAAAGTGGGTTCTTATCCTAGGGATCTCAAATGTAATATTCAAAAATTTTCTGAGTGCATATGTGCAAGGGGAGCATTTGAATAGGACACAAATATAAGGTGGAAGTTTCATTGTGAGGGCTCTGTAAACCCAGAGAGAGGCATTATGCAGCCTCCTAGTGCTAAGCGAGATCAAGTGAATTTGCAAATAGAAAGAACAATGGTGGGTATTAAATGGGACATTTGTGATGAATCTTAGGGCTCTGTGGTAAAATGCATCCAGAGTAGATAAGCTGATTTTGGTCAATGACTGTAGAAGAAATCTGCATAATCAATTAGAGTGAGGAAGGTCATCTGAACCAGTTTCAATTTAGCTTTATACATAAGCAGATGGCTAATACGGTAAAAGGTCAGAGCCTTTGATGCAGTTTTAGCTGCTTCCTTAATGTAAGTAATAAAGAAAGTTTACAGTCAAACCAGAAGCCTAAATATTTAAATTTCTCTACTGTTTTGAGCGGCTCACCCAGTATAGTCTTGATCTGATGAACAGTACTCAAGGAGTTAGTGGTCTAGCATGAGGGAAGAGAAGCATAACTTTAGTTTTTTGCATTGAGTAGTAGTTTTCAAATGGAGCAGGTTTAGTTGAAGTTGATTGAATTCATGCTGAAGATGACTGCAGGCAAGTTGATGAGAAGGCCCAGCGACATAGAGCACATTGTCATCTGTAAAAAGATGGACACTTGTTGTGTTGATTTTGTAGTCAGTGTCATTTATGTATGTAACAAATAACATGTGTCCCAGGATTGACCCTGTGGAACTCCTCTCTGCAGAGCTTTTAGAGGAGAGAGGACGCCATGAGCTTTTACCTGTTGCTGTCTTCCTATGAGGTAGCAGGAAACCATTTTAAAGCGATGTCATCTAACACAAGATTATTTAACATAGATAATAATAGATGGTGATCAACTGTACTGAATGCCTTACTCAAGTGTAAAAGATAACACAGACATGATATTTGGCATCAAGGGAAATTTGCCAGTCATTAGTGACTTTAGCCAGGGCTGATACTTTGTTATGTTTAGGCCTGAACCCAGACTGAAGGGGGTTCAGTATGTTAGCAGTTTCAGGTGAACTCTAAGTTGGGAATTGACTAGCTTTTTGAGCAGTTTGGATAAGATAGGCAATATCGGAATTGTATGGTAGTTGTTGAGATCACTAGGGTCACCAGATTTGAATAGAGGGACAGCTGCAAAATAAGGGTTGCTAGCTGCAAAACTAAGAGACTTGCAGTAGGCCATAGGGCCATTTTCTGCAGGCAATGTTCATATGTTCGTATGAGCTATTTTCCAGTCAGAAGGAAGGGCCCCTTGAGAGAGACAAGTTGAAAAGGTGGGTGATGGGTGGGGACAGGAAATAATAACCTAGTTTTATGAAGCAGGGTTCAAGTTTGTCAGCTCCAGTACTTTTTATTGTCCAGAGCAATTAAGAGATCTTCAACCTGCTTGAGGGTGACTGGACTAAAGCTGAATTGAGTGAGGAGATGATAAGCCTTGGTTGGTGGGCACAGAGGGTTACCAGCACAGGGCTGGGGAATAGTTTACTAGCTGGAGAAGTGTCAAAAGCTAGGCTTGCAATGGCAAAATGATTATTTAGTTGATCTAGTATGTCATGCTTACTTGTAAAGGCATTGGCACCTAATACTATTTTAGCTGGGAGGGATGACGATGGGTTTTACTCTTCAATTCCTTAGAATTTGCCAGAATTTGTAGCTTTATCTTTAGTCGAGTCCAGTGCTGACTGGAAGTATTTGACTTTTGGTCTGTATGAGCCTAGCATAATGGTTCCTTGTGGCTCTAAAAGCAGTCTAACCAGAAGCTAATTTTATCTTACGTGCTTTCTTCCAAAGGTGTCTCTGTGGTGTAAAGTAGAGATGCAGTGAATTTAAAATTGGTCGGTGAAGTGAAGCCAGTGGGAACTTTGCTACTCTGCTCACGTGGAGTGGGCAATGCAAAGTGCTCACTTCACCTTGTCATTACCACTTCGCATTAAGGCAGAAAGCAGAATGGCAACGCGAAGTAAGGCGAAGTCATTGTTTTAATGGACTTTGTGCCTCATTAGGATTCTAAGTGATCCACT
This sequence comes from Neoceratodus forsteri, assembly GCA_016271365.2. Classification (NCBI taxonomy): domain Eukaryota; kingdom Metazoa; phylum Chordata; order Ceratodontiformes; family Ceratodontidae; genus Neoceratodus; species Neoceratodus forsteri. The sequence goes on along the minus strand of CM057451.1, from coordinate 838,523,037 downwards.
TGGTGTTTCAGATTTGACAGCCACCCCACACATCCTATGGCTTACAGTACAGTAAGTCACATGCTCTTTAGCTAGGCAGGAAGAAAGTGAGTCATACAAGCAGGCACTTTACTTTCTCCTGTGCAGACGGAGAGAAAGTAGTGTGTTTTGTGACTGCTGATACTTTTAGATCAGAGCGAGGAGGAGATTTCAACTTTGATTTAGACCCAAAAGCTTTTTTAAAAGCTACATTTTTTGTCTTTTCTGTACTCTTTTTACTTAATTTGTTCTTTCTGTAAATTTTATTTTTCTTACCTTTATAAGTAGTTAGTTGTTTGTCTGTGTCTGTGTGACTGTGTGTTGTGTGACAGTGTGAGTAGCGATTGCTTGGACTGAGGGAGCTCGTAGGAGAGATGGACCAGGGTGAGGGAAATGTCTGGGACGGGCAGCTTTGGGAGAGCGTGGTAGTGGTAAGCATCGTACCACGTGCATGTGTAGAGAGCATGGGCACCCATTCCTGTTGAACCGCTCAAAACTTGTGAGTGCCCCCAAGCAGGACCAGCACTGCCTCCTGTCCTGACTCTGAGGCAGTTGAACCACCACCACCACCACCAAGTCCAGCACCAGGTCCTCTGGAGCAAAAGTGCCTGTTCCCTTGGCCCAGGTGTGGATCCCATCCCTGTTCAGCACCGTGACCAGCAGGCTTACAATACATCCAAGTAACTATTAAAAAATTTATGTTGTGATTCATGACATGATCAGAATTGTGATTTGTGACTGCATCTGTGACCGTGATGATGAAGAAACGTGAATGCTTACTGCCTATGGGTGTACTTCCCTGATGAACTGTAGCTTAAAACTTCCAGACTTAAAAACACGATCAATGAGTACAATGGTGGGACAGTGAAGCCTGAGAGATACTACAAAACAGGCTTACAATACATCCAAGAAACTAAAAAAAATTTATGTGATTCGTAATGTGAATGATTGTGAATCATGATTTGTGACTGTATTTGTGACTGTGACGATGAAGAACATGATTTGTATCACGAGTGACTCGTGATGATGGTAATGTCTTAAAATGCATATTAATGAGTACAATGTTCATGCCGAATTAAGCATCACACCTGTCCAGTACTCTGAAGGAAGCCAAAAACAACTGTGACTTAAGTTACAGATGGAGATTGGGCCCAAAGAGATGCAAATGCACAGACAGATTAAGATTGCGTGTGCACTGAAGAGATGCAGACACAAAGGCACAACACCTAATCAGTGCTCTGCATCAGAAATTCAAATCTGGAAAAGAATACCTTTACTGGTTGGGTGGGCCGCGGGGGCAGTGTACTGTACTGCTGCAGTAACAGTCACAAGTACTAGTATCAGTACCAGTAAAGATACCACAAAGAAGTACATGAATCATACAGCTGCAGTGGATAGCAGCTTCACATTGCTGAAATTATTATGTGGGACAATAAAAGGTGCTTGATTTGATGACACGCCATACACACATACTCACACACACACTAAGTAATGCATACCAAATTGAAAACTTCAGTAATATAACCACATATTTTAAACAAACTAAAATTATGCACTGCTGCACCACAACAATCAGCTAAAAATGGCAAGAAATATTGAAAATATTGCTGTGTGTACATTAACACAGTTAAACAAGAAAATATCACCAAAAGAGAAAGCACTCTTTTTCTCCAAGTTAATCTACCTACACCACAGATACACCCCTCCCAAAGCACATTTCCACTGTCTCTCTCAGTACACAGACTGAATGTTGTACATTAACATTCAAAATCCACACACAAACAATAAACACTCGATCATATGAGCACAGGAGGGTTTTCAATAATCAATGAACTAAAGTTTCAGCAAAAAATGACTCAAAAGGCTTTTTAACAGCGTTTTGAAGATTTGAATTGCAGAGAGCTCTCAGAGCAGATTGTCTCCTACAGTTTCCTACACACTACCCCAAACTGAGGCTGTTCAGAACAATCTAGATCCCATGTGACCTGAAATCCCGTGAAACACTGCATAATTCACCTTTGGAGCTTAAAACAAAGGCGGGTACATTGTTTTCAATGTACTTGCCTTAGAAATAGTGGAGGTAGTGGTTTGGGAGGCGGAAATGGCAGTCATTGTTTCAATGGACTTAGTACCCATTTGCAACATGAGTACTCCGCTTGGCTATGGAGCACTCCCTCGATCGCCTTCACTCCGCGGATCACTTTGTGAGCAAATTGGAGCCACTTCTCCCACCACTAGTGTAAAGTATTTTTAACGACTGGTAAACCAGGGCAGGTTCTACTCCTAGTTGTAATTTTTACAATTGGAGCATGCACACAATCACTTGCATGTCAAAGTTCTGAATAAGGTACAGGCCTCAGAGACTCGGGACAAGGTAGATGTCTTGCCATCTGATTGAACTTAGGTCAGCCAGGAATTCAGAGCTTTTTAGTATAAGTTAAATGAATAGTTAGTTTTAGGAAGGAGCCTCACACAAACTATGGCCCTGTGGTTGCTATTGTCATCGTGGAAAACCCTGGAATATGCTATTTAATAGGGTTTATTGGCAAGGATCAAGTCGAGAAGGGTGTTATGTTCTGGGTTTTGGTGTTGGGATGGGTGACATTGCAAATTAGTTAAGAAAGACCATGTGCATCACACATGTCTTTTAAAGGTACAGAGCAGTGTGAGTTCCAGTCTAGGTTAAAGTCCCCATAAATAGACATTAAGAGTTAGTGGCTTCTAGAAACCTTTGGAGATGAGGAAGTACTCTGAGACCTCCTGAGGGGGGTCTGTAGCAACCTGATATGAAAATGGTTTCATTGAAAAGTAGGGAGATTTTTAGAGTAAGACTTCAAACTCCTTAGGGGAGGAAGTAGAGTCAAAAACAGAAACTATGAGCTTTCTATGACATGGGCTGCAACCCTCCCTGGAGGACCTGTCAGCTCTAAATACATTATAAGAGGGATGTTGATGGAATGATCAGTGGTGGAGGCTCTCAACCATGATTCTGTGACCACCAGCATGTTTGGGGAGGTATGGAGGACCCAGGCCGAATCATGTCCAGCTTTTTAAGTAATCTGCATGCATTAATGAGCTGTAAACTTATGCCTTCAAGCTTAGTTAGTCAAAGGGATCTGCAATAGACATAGGGGTCCAGGTTTTAGTTTAATATTACCAAAGCATAGTAGCAATAGGAGGAAGAGTTTTTAAGCCTGTTAATAAGGAATTTAAGAAACAGTAGATGGCTCTGTTTGGGAGGAAGAGTCCTAGGGAAGGAGAGCAAGGGCAATGTAGTGATGAAGAGAGATATTGCATAGAGTGCTATGTGGGCAGGAATACTTAGTGGCTTGTGAATACAGGGCAAGGACATAGAAGTTTGAAAATGTCAGCATGAGCCTGGTAAACGGTGCCAGGGGAACAATGCAGGTATGGTAGCAGAACTATGTTCAGTAGAAAGGTGGGCAGCCAAACTGAGGCAGCTGAGTCATGCCTGGGTTGTCATCTGAGCCGCTAAGCATTGGGTGGTCCACAGTAAGATCAATGGTGTTTAGAAGGGTAAGGGGAAAAACATAGGAAATAGATAAAGAGATGGGATTCATGCTGTAGGTGGGTTTAACAACAGAGTGGTAATGAGAAGGTAGCAACTCAGAGAGTTGAGGCCCCCTTGTGGCTAAAGGATATAACAGCTAATGAAAAGTGGACACTTAGAAAAAATGCAAAGAAGAACACATGACAGCTTGTGTCTATATAAGTAAATTGCTGAGTAGGGGCGGGTGGTGGGAGCCAGAACAAAGCATCATTGGGAACTACTTGAGAGTAGGTTGGCAGATGGTGAGTGGGTCAGTGTGGAAAGCCCCTGGATCTGAGTGGCTCCTGCTTGAGTGGAGGAGGCAGTCACCCGCAAGGGTCCAGATGCCTGAAAGAAGAGAAGAATGGGTTACTTAAAATAGAGAGGGACAAAGGGAGCTGATGCTCTGAGGCACCAACACAGAAGAGACAATAGCAGGGAGGGTTTACAGGGTAGGAGCAGCACAGACAGACAGATTAGCTGGGCAGCAGAATAGAGGCACTTAACTCAAAGGAGCTGTAACACTTTTTCTTCTAAAGGGGAACGGGGCTTACAGGAGTGAGAAACAGGCTCCAGAGGAACAGGGCAGTAGGAGAGAGTGCCGTAGCTCACAGAGATAAATACAAAGTTGTCCAAGAGGCTGTATCAGAAACAACAGGGCAGAAAAGAAGAAATAATGGAGTTCTCAGAGTGCACCAAACTACTTTTAAACTTGGCTGGGTTTAGGAGAAAGGTAGGAAGAACAGATGAACACCTTAGGCATCTAGAACATTCACAACACTCTCTTAAAATTCCTCATCCTTCAATATTCAGCACAGAATTTAAAACATCCACATCAGTTAGTCCAACACAATATCGGAAGGGAAGCAGGGTCCAATCAGGAAAAAGAAAAGATTGGAGTATCCAATCAGATAAAGAGGGAAGAGCATAGTAGTCAGTCAGAAGGAGCACTACAGCCAAACAGCCAGAGGGAGAAAAATGTCACATTTTCTGCTGAGTCGGGACTCCAGGGGCCAAGCTGAGCTTTAGACTGTACCTGAGAATAGATTGGCAGGTGGCAGGTGGGTCAGTGCGGGACAGCCACCAGATTAGGAGCGACTTCCATTAGAGTGGAGAAGGCAGTCTTCCCATCATCATGCCACACGCCTGAGAGTTGGCTGGCAAGTGATGGGTGGGTCAGCACGGGAGAGCCACCAGATTCGGAGCAGCTCTCACTGGAGTGGAAGAGGCGGCCTCTGGTCACAAGCCAGATGCCTGAGAGTAGGTTGGCAGGCAGTGAGCGATGTCAGCGCAGGAGAGCAGCCAGATTTGAAGCAGCTCCCACTGAGTGGAGGAGGTGGTCAACCAGTCAGGGGTTGCCTGGTCACCCGATAACCCTAGCTATTAAAGATGGCCATGTGAACAAAGGGGCATTTAAAATAAGTGCTTTAGTCAAAAGGTTGTCACTGCCTAATATATACTAATTTTGGCACTTGTAATGGTGCCATAATCATAAAAAATTATTTATAAAGCACTTTACCATAGGCTGAATATGCTATATAAACAGATCAAATCCATTCCATTAAATTGTGTTCAAATAAGGATCGCAATCATGAGGAAGTGTAACTATTATAGGCAAAGTCATATTCTGTCAAATCTCTGCAAGTATGACTATTGTTATTTGAATGGTAAAGATGCCTACCGAATACAATTTTGGGAGACTGTTGCACCCTGGGGTTAGAGTGCACAGCTGTGAATATATAACAAATAAATCTGCAGCATGCACTTGGACAAACAGACCAGATTTGAACTAGGACAGCCTGTCCGAATCAACATAAACAAATATTCAGTCTGCACTAGAGTAGGAAAACAAATAACACATTAAATTGCTATTTAAACAGCATGTGCATTTAGTGTGAGCATAGTAAGGAGTACAAAGCCTAGGGGAGGATGGCTACACCATACAATGCTCACATTAAATGCACATGCTGCTTAAATAGCAATTTGTGTATTTGTTTTCCTGTAGCTCAAACTAAGAGCTTGTGTGCTAACCTGTGTAACACTGGGCACCTGGGGTTGCTTAATAATGCTCTGGTGCCTGGGTGTTGTGGTGTTATGGTGTAGAAAATGACCACTCAGATGGAGGTAAGAGAGGAGGCTCAATGTGCAAGGGAACCCTGCATGGCATTTTAATTCAATTTCATTGGAACTGTTCTGTGACACCTCTTTTTCTTGATAAGTGAATGGTGCCTGTCCCTTGAGTAATAGAAGAAATAAAGATTGACATACAGTACGTGAGCCATAACCTACAGCCTTAGCATTTATTAACAGACATAGCACCCTTCAAACAAATCTGGCCATGTGATGTTAACTTTAGCAGTAAAATACACAACTGCACAGTTGGAGCTGTGCAGAATGTGGAATTCCACTGTCAGAATTAATTTGGAATGGCAATTGAATCACGGAACTTTCCCAACTGCCCAAACTTTTACCTCAAGTGTGTCACTGTCAAGGAGGCCAGAAAGTACATCAGTAAGGTACTAGGTAAAACAAGACTTGGCAGTGACAATATTGATATGAAGCCTGTGGCTGTTTCTCTCAATGAACATATTGCTCCCATTACCAAATTATTCAGTAAATCACTGCCCTGGCAAAATTCCCAACTGTGTGGAAACTGGCTCTGGTGACCCCGTTCCAAAAGTGGTGATCGCATGTGCACCACCAATTACCGATCAATTTCAATTCTCTCCCCTTTCAAAATGCTTGAGAGAATAGTGGCTGATCAGGTTTCAGAATATCTTCAGAAGTACAATCTCCTGTATCCTCAACAGCATGGCTTTCATAAGAGTCACAGCATGACCACCGTGCTAGTTGAATTCTCCAACTACATTCACGAAGGTATGGATGTTGGCAGGTATGTTGGATCTATATTTATAGATCTCATCAAGGCCTTTGATACTGTCAACCACCCCATCCTACAGGAACAGCTGCTGTCCTTGGTCTTTCTTCTGAAGCTGCACTCTAGTTCTAAGACTATCTGTCCACAGATATCAGAGAGTCAAAATAGGCTCAACAACCTCTACTGCCAGTGAAACTGGTCTTGGGGTTCCACAAGCTCTATCTTGGGCCCACTCATCTTCAGTTTATTCCTGAATAGTCTTCCAGAAGCCTGTATGAGCAAAGTCATACTGTACATGAATGATGCAGTTATTCTATGTAGTAGCCCAGCCAGATCAACTACAAAGGAATTACAGTCCACCTTCTTCCACTTGGAGGACTGGTTTAAGTTGGAAAACTTCTTCTGAACTACAAGAAGACTAAATCAATGCTGACTTCTAGGCTGCAGCATAAGAAGGCATACCCGATCCTATCCATTATCAACAACAAATACAAACCTATTGAGCAAGTGCATAACTTCAAGTACCTGGGGTTACCATTGATGACACCCTGTCCATCACACAAGATCAGGTAGAAAAGTGGTGAATATCAAACTAGGGGTTCTTTATAGACATAAACCCTATTTTACGCCCACAGCCTTGCGATTAACTGTCTCCAGCTCCATCCTTACAATCATTGATTATGGACTGGTAGTCTATGGTGCAGCATCTGACACTGCGCTCAGATGGGTAATGATTGTATTAAACAAGGCCTGCAGGCTTACCCTTGGAGCAGACAACTCAAATCACTCCTGAAAACTGTATGAGCAAACCAATTGGCTCAGCCTAACAAACAGGATTAAGTATTAGACATGCCTCCTAGGTAAGAAAGCACTGCTAGGCAAAGCTCCACCCTGTATCAGTGATTTACTCCAGGCTAGTCGCACGAGCTATCTGACCAGGGGAATGTATACGGGCTCATTGTTCGTTCCATTTAGGAAAACATCACTGGGACAATGGTCCTTCACATAGGGCACCTGTCTGGCTGAATGATATTCGGTGAATATTTTCATGTAATAACCTCCCACCTTTAAAGCTGAACTGAAGCAACACCTCACCATTTCTGGATCCTGAGCTTGCAGGATACCGTGAGATCTCCCTACCTCACTGTGCCCCTCTTTCCTCACTGATCTACACTGATATAGGGACAGTGCCCCTCCACTTCTTGATTTTAACACTGTTCTTCTCTTCATGGTACTACTACTCTTTTGGTCCTAGCACTTTCCTGGTGTAAGTTGCCCCAATAAGATCACGGATTACATTGTTCCAGGTGCCACCACCACCCTCTGCTCCTCGCATTCAACACTATAAGCTCCTCCCTGGTCACAACCTCTTCATTCATGACTTCTCCTTCCACAGGTTACCTGATAACCCCCTTCACCATCAACCCTCTTCCACCTCCCCTCTCTTTGATAGGAATTATGACAAAGTCTTCTCCTGGCTGCCTTACCCTGCAGGGATAGAAAGCCTTTGTTAGAGTCCTCCCTCACTCCCTTTTGTGGATAGTTCAAGTTCAAGTTTATTGCAGGAAAGACTCTGTTGAGCAAGCTCATTCACAAGGAGGTCCTGAGGCACATACACATACAGTTCGCAATTACATAGACAGGAGATATAAAATGTAGAACAACAAAGAAAAAAAAAATATACAATAAGAGGTATACACAATAGAAGCCCTTATGCTATACATGCAGTACATTCCAGCTTTAACCTTGCCCTAAATTATGCAACACATTTCAGCTTAATAAGTAGAGGGCCAGTTGGTACCTAGGAAGTTGACTTGGCGTTGGGGCCTAGTAGCACCTACATATGTCTTTTAATTTAGAGATTGCTAGTGTTTTTAGGAGTTAATTGATACAATTCTGGTTAGCTTCAGCATGGCTTGTAGTTGGTTCCAAATGTTTGGGAGGGCATATGAGACAGCTCTTTGGCCAGCTGTGGTACGTGTCCTGGGAACTTCTAGTAGGATAAGGTCAAATTTCCTTAGGGAGTGGGCGTATGCGAGATGTGTATGAGAGACATTAAATAGACAGGCAGTTTATGGAGTAGTAATTTGAGGGTCCAAATGCCAGCATGCAGGAGGCGTCTGGTTGCAAGAGAGGTCCACCCAACTGCTGCATAAAGATCACAGTGGTGGGTCCTGTACGTAGAGTTAGTAATGAAGCAAAGAGCATGGTGATAGAGTGTGTCCAGTTTAGATAGGTTCAAGGTTGGGGAGGAGATAAAGATAATGTCTCCGTAGTCAAACAAGAGAAGGAATGTTGCTTGGACAAGTCTTTCATGGTCGCGAGAGAAAAAGAGGGTCCTATTTCTAAAGAAGAAACCTAGCGTGCTTTAAGCCTCTTTGATAGATCCTCGGTATGGTCATTGAAGGAAAGCTTGTTGTCTGTTCACATACCTAGATATTTAAATTTAGGTACAACTTCCAAGGTTTCACCTAGGGAGGTAACTATGAAGTTTTAGGTGGGGTAGGCAGGGCACCAGACAAGGCAAGTCTCAGAAAATCATTGTCTTGGTTTTTGGCATTTAAGAGAAGCTTGGCATTGATAAGGTTGCTTTCTAACTGGATAAAGTCAGCTTGAAGTGCTTTCCTGACTTCAGTTAAGGATCGACCTGATGCGTATAAAACCTATCATCCACAAAGAAATGTATGCTAGAGTTCTTTGTGTGGGTGTCAAGGTTGTTGATGTACAGGGAAAAAGGATTGGTCCTAGGATGGAGCCTTGAGGACTCCTCTGGCAATTGGAAGGGGGCAGATAGTAGGCCATCAGCTTTGACTTTTGTATCCTTCCTGGAAGATAACTGTTAAACCACTGTAAGGTAGGTGGAGTGGCACCTACTGTGTAGGCAAGACAGGTGATTAGGAGGTGATGGTCTACAGTGTCGAGAGAACTTTACTGAGGTCTAGAAAGACTGCATCAGTAACCTTCTTGGTGTCCATAGCATGGATCCAGTCATTAGAGACTTTAGCCAAGGCTGAGATGGTACTGTGCTTCGACCTGAAGCCTGATTGGGCCGGGTTAGGAGTGAGTGCTCTTCGAGGTGATTTTTTAGTTGGTTGTATACGTTTTCCTGCACTTTGGAGAGAGCGGGCAAGATAGAGATAGGACAGTAGTTGTTTAAGTCACAAGGGTCTCCTGATTTGAAGAGAGGAAGAATATGGGCAGATTTCCAGCAGGATGGAACAGTGACTGTGGTAACAGAGAGGTTGAAGATATGAAGTATGGGAGCAGTGAGCTAGGCATAGCCTAACCATGAAAAATGATTCAAGGCCATTGTCCCCTGCACTTTTCTTGGTGTCAAAGCTAGGAATTATGTCTTCGACTTTGTAGCTAAACAGGCACAACTGGAAGGGATGAGGTGGAGTAGCATGTGTAGTATCTGGGCTAGTGTTGCTATTCACTCTGCTAGCATATGGGAAGGAGTCGAATGCCAACCCGGCAGTGGCAAAGTGAAGGTTAAGTTCTTTGAGGATTCACAGTTTATTTTCAACCATCCGTCCTTGGCCAGAATCTTGGTGGAAGGGAGGAAGCAGTAGGATGGCCTTCAATGGATCTCAGTGTCTTCCACATTTTGGGATAGGAAATAATGACAAAACTCTCCCAGGGCTGCTTTAAATCTTGCTAATCATGTCTCTTAAATCTACAACACTCATCATGTATCTTGGGATGTACTAAATTGCAATTTAAAGTACCTTTATATGAGTTAGCCTACAATTGTAAATAGATCAATTGCTGTTATATACTGTATTTTTGTCTCTGTGCTTGTGTACCCATACCTTGCAGCTTATCTTTCTGTGTTTGTCCTCATGTCAAGATGTGAAACCTTTGAAAAGAGCATTTGCTCAAAGGTTATCTCAAAAGATGAAATAAATAAAAATAAATAACAAAAATCCACTGTCAGAATGTGTTTTGGAATTTCTCAGCGGGATTCCATGTAATTCCAAAAGCAATTTGTGTATTCATTGTTAAATCCATGGAGTATGATTCCATGGTTTGCTTTTCTGATTTACAAAGCAACATTAAGCAGAACAACCAGAATGGAGTTCTGCCATTCCATGATAATTCTGCTGATATTTCCTGCCAGTGTGCAATTTTCATGAATGTAAGTGGGTGAATTTAATTAGAAATACCCCGCCTTCCTAATTGCCCTGATACCCATACTGTTCCTGGGAGTACTTGGGAGTCCATAAGAATGTCTTGGTGGCCAGTAGTCTCTTTGAATCCAACCCTAAATATAGCCATTTACATTGACTCACTGTTGTACTTTGCAGAATGCTACTCAGCTACTTTCACAGAAGTGCCATAGAATCCACAGAAATAGTTCTTCTGCAGGAACTGTTATTGACATGCCTTTTGAAATTACACTTCATATGGTTTACCTGGTAATTTGTCACCTTACTGTATTGTTCTCCATGTTGCTGTGATGATGTATACTGACCTGTTGCTAGCCTACAACTTCACCTTGTACCTTATTGAATTCTCATTTTATTAATACTGTCTGTACTGTAATTTCCTGCACCTCTTTGTTAATGGCATACATTGCAGCCATGTTACTCCTCCTGTATTCTGTTTTGCAAAATATGCCATTGTTTATGGCGGGGTCATGCCTGAAAATGGTCCCTTGGATCAGCGAAACTAGTAAAGACATGCATAAATAAATAAATAAATAAATAAATCAATATGGTTCTGCAACTGCTTAGTGACACCATGTGGTTGCTTTCACATGTGATCTAATCTACAGTACACACATTTGACTTCATTCAGTCTTCCAGAGCTCATGGGTAGAGACCTGTGTTTTTCTTAAATAAGAAATAAGAAATTCAAGGTATAAAAGAAATAACAAGAAATTCAATGTATAAAAGAAATACAAAATTCAACATATAAAAGAATAAAATGAAAACAAATACATGAATAAAGCAAAAAGAATTGCTTGGGGGCAAAACTAAATAAATGATTGCAGCAGTTGTTGCTTAGGCTCTGTTGTTATCACAGAGAAGGTCCACAAGGAAGCTACAGTGGAATTATTTAATTAACAAAACCTTTCAAGACCTTAGCACAATGCTGAGTAATACAATGTAGTATACTAGGAATGTGATTTCTAGTGTGTATAAGGTCATTTTGAGGTAGCTTATGAACATAAATGTGATAACAAGAAATAAAATAAATGTTCCATGAATAAAAAGAAATAACAAGAAATTCCAGAAAATAAAAATTTAAATTATAAAAATTAAAAAAATTTCATGGGTCTCTACTCATGGGGCATACAAGAGAGAGAGAAGAGAGAGAGATCTGCTCTCCTGCTCTGCATAGATGCTTAAGTGTTGTTGAAGAAGGCTAACCCACAATCTTGCTACAGAAATGTTTATTCCTGCATTCTTTGATCACGGCCTTGTATAATTGCAGTAACCGAAATGGTCAGGTATTTCCTGAAATTTCTGATATCTCCTAGAGAAATTCCTTGCCTCACGAGCACTACAACTGTGGTGCCACCAGACAGAAATGCTTTAGAAATATTGCAAAATATCTTGAAATACTGTATACAACCACATCTTTGCTGCAGCTAGGGCTGGGTGAAATTTATGTTTGCCATTGAATTCTGGTGAAATGTAGATTTTGCTTCTGTGAAAGTTTACAAAATGTCCACAAAACCTTTGCAAAGTTTTGCCAAAATTGCAATTTCCGTTATTTTCAATTTCTAATTTAAAAGTATTTATTCAAATTGCATCATATAGTCCTTAGAAGGTGAGAGGCAACTGCACACTGTGTTGCTGGTGCAACAGTAGTAGGATTTCTGGAAATGCTTTTAATGCTTTTACCATAGGTATTCAATCATTGTCTAGAAACCTGCCGGCTATTGTTGAGCTGATGTAAAAGTATAAAAACATAATTTTAAATTCTGAAACTCTTTCCAGACTATCGTGTGCTGCCAGAAATTGGGTACACTCCTTTTCTGTTCTGCTTTCCAACTCAGGTGCCAGGAGTCCAGAAGGTGGTGGAGCCTACCCGAGAGTCAGAGGAGCAGAGAGTCCTGCAAGAGGATGGTCGCGGGAGGAAGGTTTACCAAAGATTTACTGGACAGTTTGAATGACACTGAGTACTGAACTTGCATTCAACTCACTGAAGACACTGAAAAATGCATGCCACAAGCCATTTTGAAGCTGAAATGGAGTGGCACTTAATACTTTTAATACATAATTAATTGCATTTTTAGCCTCTTCTCCAATTTTGTTCTGGGTGCTTAACAGTTTAATTTTGTGTAGTCAGTATAATTTGTGTATGAAAGCCAGCATGGATTAACAATTTCCTTATGACTGCTACGTGGTTGCAAGGGATTTTTAAGGAATGTGAGCACTTTTTAAGATATACTCAATTTATTGATATATATAGCAGCTAAAATATAGTCAAGACTTTAGCAATTTGTGTGGTGTTAGTTGTATTTTTCTTATATACTTTTAGGCACTCTTTTCTTTATTTGTTCATTTGCCTGTAAAATTATGATCAGCCTTTTTCTCCAGGTTGCAGCAAACTGCTTATTTAACCACTTATGTAAATATTTGCAGCAAATTCATTCATTCTCCTCTTTGTTTTTATATATAATATATAATTGTCCCAGATTCCCTTTCCCCAACAAATGACAAACTCTTTATATGTCTTGTGTCTCAGATTGGCAATTAATTTATTAAATATCATGCTTCGTTTTATAATTCCAATCATCATTTAATATTGTCTCTTCCATAATCGTATCTTTTATGCATCCATATACAGTATTTATATCAATCTCTGATCGTCCCTCTTTCTTTGTCTTCTTGGTCCCCAGGTGAAAACCTGTGCCTTCTTTCTTTTTTTTTTGGTAGGCATGGAAGAACCGAAACCACTTTTCTCCATCAGTTCCTTCTTCTTCTCATCGATTCCTTTTCCTTCCCCCTCCTCCTTCCTCCCCTTTTTCCCCATAGTCATTCTCCAGCTTGCATTGGACATCTGGCCTTCCCCAATTTTAGGGAACCCCCATCTTCCCTCCTCATCTTGTTCTCATTTTCTTCTTGTCTCCTCCACTCCTATGAACCCCATCATTTCTGTGTTAAACATGTCTATTGCTAAATCCAACAAGTGCACCCATCTAATCTATAAAATCCTCCACCCACTCTTCCACCACTCGTAATATCACATGTCCCCCCATCTTTCTTACCATAGTACCTACCCTTCTGTTCATCTTTCTTCTGGCTCTGTCTATTGCCACACGATTGTGCTCATGTCTCCATACTCTCCTTGGTATCATGTCAGACCAGGCTATTGCCACCCTCAGCCACCACTGTTGTATTTTTCAAAGTCCTTTTCTACCTGCATGTATGTGTCTACCCATGCCTTCCCCAATATCATTCCCCCAAATGTACAATAATTAAGTCTGGGTGGGTCTCCATTCTTTCATCTCCTCCAGTGAGGCAGAGCTGTCACCATCTCATTCCAGTATGCCACACCAAGAAAACCTTCATTTCTGCATGTCCTGGTAGAGTTGTTTTCCCCAGCCTTTTTCTCTGCTCTGTTTTCTACCCAATATATGTAGGAATGCCATGAATCCATACTTCTGTGATCCTCCTCTACCTATAGGATTTAGCAGAAATATACATCTTAGACATGCTTTTGTCCCTTGTTTTCATTGTCCCCCTTAACTTAAAAACACCCCTCCCCAACTTTCCCTGTTCTCTCTCCTTCTTAGGTTCCATCCTGCAAAACAAAACACATTGCCATGTTAGTCTCCATCTTTCAGTGTCTGGATATACCTTTTGTAGCTGGTGGACCATCAGCACCCTTTTTCCAACATGTTAGCTACTGTTTCACCTGTAGTTGCCCATTGTGAGGCAGCCCCTATTCAAAAAATGAATAATTGTCTGTGTTCTCTTGGGTATTCCATACTTTTTTAAGTATGGCCATAACTTGGTAACTTGTCACTTTCTTCCATTCCCATGTACAAATAATCTCCTTTCTTAATACCATCTCTGTGGTAAAGCCCACAAAGCCATACTAGCATACGGTGCCCTCCATGTGAAGTCTGATGGTTGCAGTACAAACAATCCCTTCTTGGTCTGTTTTGATCTCTTGATTCTCATCTGTATTTCACCCTCCATCTTATGTCTTCTCACCAATCCCCTTATTCTTCCTTTCCTCCATGCCCCACTGCCTAACTCACTCTTAGGGCCCCTGCAAACATTATTAGATAGATAGTGTAGATAACTGTGCTTCATCCTTAGATCTGCAGATTGCTGATAATACCCTTTTAGCTTTGCCAGCCATTGTTCCGCTATTGGTCGCCTGCAATCCTTTGGCCTGTGCCTTATCCTACTCCACCCTCGCATCATTCTCTAATCAACATTGTCTAGGTGGGGTCCTTCCATTTCTTCAGGGTGCAAACTAAACTAATCCATGCCAAGTACACCCCATAGTGGTGTAGGCCATCCCCATTGCCATTGGTTCACCAGTGAATTTTCCCAACTGTTCCTTTGTAAGTGGCCCATTTACCTCCATGTGATGTTTTCCTGAATGTTTTAATGCCAACCAAGCCCCTTCATATGCCCTCAAGATCCTTGGTGCCCATGAGCTGTGAAACAGCATTTCAGCTCTCTAACAGTGTGATGTCCTTTACTTTCTCCTCTCACTCTACTCTCCGCCATGGCTCAGAAAACCATTTTCTTCTCATATAGCCGCCATCCCTAAACCACCTGCCACATCTGTATATAGTTCCAGATCTGTGTTGTAAACCCAATCCTCCTGCCAAAGGAACAGCCATTGTAGTTGTTCAGGAATTACTCCACACTTTGAAATCTTCCTTTGCTCCTTTGTGATGTCCACCCAGTGGTGTGCCTGGTTATTCCTGCTGTGACCCTCGTCAGCCATTTGTAAAGGATCTCCCTGGACCCAGATGCCCTGCAGGCATAAAGTTGAGATGACCTGTTGCCTGTTGGACCTGTCTCAATTGCTACCTTCTCCTGCTCATGTGTAACTGAATGAGTTCCCTCAGTTTGCTCACCTTGCTGTCTGGCAACCTAAACAACTCTCTACATGTGTCTATTACTGGGCCCAAGAACTCCAACACTTTTCAGGGCCTTCTGTCTTTCTTGTGTCAGTGGTACCCCAATTCAGCACATAGCTTCTGGAAGCTGGCCAGCATCCTTCTGTCTCCTCCTCCCTACCACGCCAATTAACAAAAGTCATCTAAATAATGTAAAACCATCCTGTGCCATTTGTTCTTGAAATATCCACTGTAACAGGTACTGAATGTTTTGAATGTAGCGCAGGCTACGGAACACCCCATGGGCATAGCTTTGTCAAAATAGTATTGGTCCCCTACCTTGAAACCCAATCAGTCCCAGTCCTCCTCCTAACTGGAAGCAATTGAAAAGCAGACTCTATATCCATCTTGGCCATCCATGCATTGGGAGTTGCTCGTATAATCTGCACTGCTTCCTCTGGTGTGGCATAGGAAACCTTACTAAATTCCTCCCTATAAAAACATTCTAGATTCCCCTCTGGATATGACGGGTGATGAATCACCCTGTATTCTCCTTTGCTTCTTGAGGACCAGTCCCAGTGGGGAAATTCTCAGGTTCCTTAAAGGTGGTGTCAAGAATGGCCCTCTATCCTGCCCGCTGTTTTCTTTCACTAACTTTTCTCTCAAAATGTCCTCCTTTCCTTTTACTGACCGTAAATTGTTGTCCTCTCTTGCTGTTCTGGGACTATTGCAGTGCAAGAAAACCTGTCCTAAAACCCTTGCTCAGCGATTCTGCTCCTTTTCTGTCTGGATACTTCTGCAACCATTTCTCCCATGCCTCTACCCTTATGGGGTTCTTGCCATCCTAAATTGTCAGGCCCTCCCTCTTTCTGTTTTCCCACTCACTTTCTACATCTCTTATCTTGTTCATTTTGGTCAGTAAACCTGACCCCCAACCATTATAACCTCTACCTCTCTTGCCCCTGTACCAGATTGCCCCCATATGCCTGTCCATCCCAAAGGGCGGCTGCCCTGAGCCTTTGCCCCCACCCCACCTGAGCCCTTTTTGTCCATGCTGTCCTGCATCTGCTGGCCAGGTGGGTTCCCCACATCTCGGGCATGCATGTCAGACCAGCATTGGGGCCAGGAACAAAATGCTCTGTTGTATCCCAGCAAACACTTCTGGGGACCACTCCTCTCTTTCCCAATTCTTCCTCCAGTGTGGATTGGTCAGTGACATAGTCCGTCCACAAATCCAGCTGCTTGGAATCCCACCTCACATCCCCTATGTTACCATTCTTTGTCTAAAGAACTCATCATAGTATATCCATCCCACACCCTTTTGCCTTAGCTCTTCTTATTATTAATGAGTATGTTATCAGTTGGATGCCCAGTTCTGGTTTTCTTTACAGCACTTTTGTTGAGTATGTGGCAAAACCTACAAACCATCCATCCCACATTTTTCCTTTATAAATTTGTCTTCTTCTTTCTTCCCAATATCACCATGGTGGCCGCTATCTCACTCTTCCCAATACTCTATGATTCCTCGTATTTTGCAGCCGCCTCTCTACTCACTAAGGTGAATATGTGTACATACTCTTCTTTCCAAATTTTACTTTCATGGCTAGTGACGTGTCTCTATTCTCATCCCGAGGCTCTATATCTCTGGTCCGTTTCCTACTCTTCAGACACCTTTTTGCTCTCCCATTATCCCTTTTCTGAGCTGATCTCTGCTAGGGCCCATTCCATCTTACCCAAACCCCCTGACCTGAAGGCCTCAATAATTGCCATATGTAATCTTTGAAGCTTTCTCCACTGCACTAATACTTTACCTGTGGCTTTTTCCAGTCCTGCAGTCTGTTGTCCTCCTGCGATGTTGGGTGCTTGATTGAAGCTGAGGAACCAATGGGCAGTGTATACTTGGTCTGGGCTCTGGTAGTGGAACTACCACCTGGTCCTGGGGAGCACTGGCAGTTCTGGTACTTGGGGCAATGGTGGGACTCAGCTGGCTGCTTGGGAGAGTGGCACCTGTAGCACACCCTTCTTGGGCTACGTGACTCCCCACTGGCCATTTTCCTGCCCCTTTTCATTTCCCACTTTCCTCTTTTCCCAGATCTCCTGGTTCCTGTTCTTCTACCATTTGCCATCTTGTTGACTTTCTCTGCTAATTCCACAATCGCCTTATAGGCATCCTTTCATCAGCCTGTTCCATATTGGTGCCATTCCTTTTCTCAGAAACCTAATAATTACTGTGAAAAGAACTGAGAAAATCATCCTCGTTAATGCTCCATATCGCTGTTAATCTCTCCTCACCTTACCCAGGATACACCTTTCCTTATCATTATATCTCTACTTATTATTTCTTATATACATATATAAATCTCTTTATAAATTGTATTCTTTTTTAATGTCCTGACTGTTGTCCATGAGCCTAGTCGAGCACCCCTTGTCCAGTACCCATCCGTCTGCTGACCCCTGTCTTTCCTAATCGAAGAGTCACAAGGAATAATCACACTTGGCATTCACACATCAGCACAATTTATTGCAAGCAAAAGATAATTACACTTCATGTAACAGCAATGTCACTATCAGCATTAATGATTACACTTTAGCATTCATTCATTAGCAATGTCACTATCAGCATTAATATATACTTCAATTAAGCAAAACATGATACATCACCGATTCAATAAAGCATCATCCAAGCCTTTTCCCAGTAGCTGGGAAGCCCTAAATCATCTCACAGCCTGGCCAGGGTTTTGAACCGGGAGAAAGTTCCACAGCGATCGTCCACCCTGCAGATGAGGCTTCCAACCAGGCATCTGGAAGAGTCCCATTTATATCTTATTCTATGCTAAAAAATAACTGTGCAGCCTTCATTGTGCTATTTTCCCACATTCTAGAAGCTGGCGGGCTTCAGGATGCTGAAAATTCACACGATAAGGACTGCTCAGAATTCCCCACCTGCTAGGTCACTGTGCTCCAACACTGGCGGGTGCCTAGAACACTATGAGCTAAGCAGAAGTTTAAACAAAACTACAAAAACAGGTTGCCTGATAATATGCGACCTTCAAGTCAGCAAAATACACTGTCTGAAGCAAAACATAATAATGAGGCTATCTAAAGAGCAAACACTAATTAAATGAAGCAGCATGTAAAATGGAGTCACACAATACAAAATGGAGTATAAAATGACATACATTACATGAAATAGTATACAAAATGGAGTAACAATAATCAACATATTATACTATCACTACATTCGGTCCTTTGATTATTGTGAATACGATTTGTATGATATTGGTACCATAGCAAATTACTACGAATATAACATGATAAGTAACAAGTCCAAATAAGCAAGATAATTGTCACTACAGCAATGATTATGATAGGATGTATCAGAATATTTAACACTTTTGTAGCTGATGGAGACCATCCTGTAAAAATATCCCACCAATAATGAGTAGTCTCTTGTTGAATCTTGGAACTTAAATCAATCATTTTATTTTTGACTATCGTAGTTTGCACCTGACTTTACACTAATGATTTATTTCTTATTGCCAAATGAGCCTGCATTACATCTGTTTCCTGAATTATCTATTTAATTTTATTTAACGAGATATTCAATCTTGATTGATCTAAAATATTGGGCTGCCTATACAAAATAAGCTTCTGCTCATTATCAGGGACCTGTGCATTTTACTGTGGTGGATGACATTACAATCCAATGATTACTAGGAATCCATGATTTGAACACGGTCCTCCACACATATTCATTATTACTCATTAAATCACTCTGGGCCTTATTTCTTTGCATTATAGAATACATATGTAGCATTGTGCATTCTGTCCAATCAATAAATCATGAAATATTTTCTGCTACTCCCATTCCTCATACCTGTGAAGCATTAAATAACTCTAAGAACTCAAAATCATAATTCAAAGTTAATCTTTGGGATAAGAAAACAGTTGGCATCCATTGAGCTTGTAAGTTAATTAAGCTAAATACATCAATTCCTATTGCCTGAAGCCTGTTAGTCAGTGTTTCTATATCAACACTATTTAAAATTCCCATGCCTGCCCTGCTCCACCTAATAGCGTATCATACCAAGCTCTTTTATATTTGCATTTTCTACTAAACATAAACGTTATGTTAAAATGGATTACATTTTTCTGATACCGCTGTGCTACTGATGTACATGTGGATGGAACCTTAACTATACTATCATTGCTAATTACAGGATGATTTTTCAACACTGTAATGTGATCTGCCAAGTAGTTCTATTAGTTATTGCAGTAGCATTCATGCAGAATAACGTGTCTCATGTCAATCAAAGTAATACTTGCATTGAAAATGTCTGTTTGATTCATGCAGCAATCAAGTCTATGTTGTACAGTCACCATGCAACTATTCGGTAAGTTGCAGCATTTAATAGCAGTCTTATTCTGCAAAGAGATTTCATCTGTTTCAGAGGCATATTGTCCTGAGCCACCAGTTGTCATCCAGAGATTGACCCTGGTGAAAATGTCATGTTCAGTACCACACACTCTGTCCAGATGGGCAGCTAAAGTTCCCTGGTTCTATCTTTGGTATCATTTTTCCAACTCCAGGTTCCTTTACAACCACTGTCATTACAGTTAACCCTTTGAATCCTTCCTCCAGGGTAACTAGCTCTGCCAAATGGACCATAAGACACACCAGCATTCCTTTTAAAATCCATTGCTGGACCTAGAAAGACACAAATTTCATTATTCTCGAAGATAACATTTATGTGCAGGCACGTATTCCATTTTTCTTTCCTGATCTGATAACTAGCACAGTGTTGTCTCGTCCGTGGCTATCACCTCAGCTGGTTCAGGAGGGCCATTTGGGTTTGTAACCCATATTTTGGCACCATTATTTAAAACCTCCTGTAGATCTAAACCTTTATCCCCTTGCTGTTAGAGTGTGGGGCTTGTCCCTTTATATGGGTCACTTTGTTAACTGGAATAATTAACAATTGAGCCACTCTGTCATACTGTTGAATTAACAGATTTTGTTCTCTACTATTCAACAAAATTGCTTTCACTTCTCCTTGGTAATCACAATCAATCACCCCTCCCAAAATTTGTATTCCCTTGAGGCTAGTTCTGATTTAGGTGCTATCCAACCAAAATGTCTCGTGGAATTTGTATTCCAATACCAGTTTCTATCACTTGAATGTTTCTGCTGTTTATTCTGTATTCTTGAAGGGCATGTAAATCAAGTCCAGCAGCTTCTGGGTTGCCCTGCAAGGAGACAGAGCTCCTAGTGTAATTTCCCAATATAACACTGTTTCTGTAGTTGAGTAAGCCTGCACTTGCAAATTAGGAGTTATCATTCGCATTAAGGGGTCTCAGATTCTCAATTGGTCTGTTGTTTAAATCTGTAATGCTTCATACCATTCTCTTTCCATTTTCGTAGGCTCTCCCCCAATTGTCCTTTCACCATATGAGGGATTGGTCTTTGTGCCCATGTTGGCATATAGGACACTGAGCAATAACAGTTTTAACCAAATCCAATGTTAGGGTACACCTACTATATGCCCACTTGTAAGTGGCTTTCTCTCCCAAATGTCCACATTTTGATGTGCCCATTTTGCCAGCCCTGATAACTGCTGACTTTGAGTTTCTTCAATATCCACTGGAAGAATCTTAGCTTTTCATCTGCAATAGAATTATACCATCGTTCTAGTGTATCTGAAGCACAATGAGCATCAACATGAAATACAGTGGTCTGAGTATTTTGCACATAGTCCATATTTCCTGCCACAGTTCTTTTCCCCATATTTCTTTCGAATAAATTTTCCACTCATCCTTAGCCCAAGTGGGCAGCCAGGTTGTTAAACCATTGGCTACAGACCATGAATCAGTATAAATATGACATGTACCTTGCAACCTCTGTGGGTATTACACTGGAAGGGAGGAAGGGTAGCTACCCCTCCTCCAAGCTCCTACTGGTGGAAGACACAGCTCGAGTGCAAGAGACAGCTCGAATACTGTAGCAATAAAAGGTTAACTGTGAACACAGACAAACAACAAAAATAAACACACATCAGTTTAAAAATAAAACAAGATTATTTCCATAGGATAAAAGAGAAGCGTCCCTGGGTTCCCTTATCCTAAGCATGACAAAATGTCCAGATTGATGGTAATACCGTGCGTACGTATCTCTGTAGATGGTAAACTCTCAAAACAGCTGTAATAGTCCTTTTTCAAAATTGTAAAGTTTGTTCCTCTTCACTTAGAATACTAGTTTTGCAATAAAAATCAAATTACATGGTTCACTCTTGGTGTGCTTTCATGAAAACATACATTTTGTGTGAAAAGTTGTGCTTTAGGCATGGAATACACATCAAGTTTGAACTGGTAGTAACATAAAATGTTGAAACACAAGAAGGTCAAATAACGTGCAAAAGGTCACAGTGTGCATGCAAGGGTCATTCAAACCCAGCCATTCCTGTAGTGTCCTTGAACACCACCAATATTAAAATATCTTTACACAATAAAACTGCTGGCCAAGACAGTACACACACATACACATACACAAAAGAAATACTTAACACAAAAATAAGACTGACATTGTTTCACACCAATTTGCTGAGGTAATGCCCATGTTCCATTAGAAAACTGTCACGTGGTTTAGATATATGATTGCCTCCTGCCTGTCTTGTAACACTGACAATTTTAAACCAACACATTTATACATATTGCCATGCCAAATCTTTCCAGAACAAAACACTGTTTAAACACATCATCTGTAAGTGAACACATCTCGTATCACATAACTAAAATATGGCACTCTGCCATTTTGCAAAAGTTTCTGGTTTTAACTAGAAGTATGATAAAGCCATTTATAGCTGTTAACACATTACATTTTCACCTAGCAGTGGCTTGACGTTGCTACAAACTACAACTCTTTCTGCACATTACAATCTATATGACATCATAACTCTTCACCATCAACACTACCTGCTCCAAGCAAACAAAAGTTCTTCACTGACCCTATCTAGGCAGCACAAATGTTCCATTAAAACAAAGCCAATTAAAACAGTCAGCTATGGGGCAAAGAAGCTTCCTCTCTCTTTCTTTTTTCTGTAACCTGTTGTGGCAAGGCAGTCAATCTATCTCATAACCTTGACAACAGAACAATAATTACAGAACACAGATATAAGCTAGAAAATATGCATGAGAACAGACAGACATAAAACAACTTTGAATAAAAAAATTCAGACTTACCTGGTGCCAAGGTATTTTTCTTCTTCTTTTCCGATACATTAGTCTAAGTAAGAAAACTGACTGCAGGACCTTCGTGATAATTTCAAACGCTGCAGCTATTAACTCTTTCAAAGGTTTTAACCCCTTGCAAATGTTTTTTTTTGGCCATTTTAGTAACCTGCCAAACCAAGTCTTTTCAGAGCTCTGGTTTGCAGTTTAAAAACAAAACAAACAAAATCTCTAGCAGTACTAGGTTGAGATCCATCTGGTAGGGTCCCCAGTACTTGGGTTTAGGATCAAATGTATACAGAAAACTTGAAACTACACAGATAGGCAACATGGGGGAGGATTTTCAAATCATCCGTCTGTAGTCACCTACTGTGCGTACATCCACAGTAGTTTATTTTTCTTTTTCTAGATGTTGCTTATCTAACTTTATTAACCAGCCGCTGCTTTTCTCCTAAAGCAGCCTGAACTGTGAAAGCCATCATTGGCTCTAACAGTATATACTTGCAACAAGCACAAATTACAAGTACAAGGGCAGTTGCCCTTGCTTGTTGAACCTTAATACACCTTTTAAAAAGAACTCATCCTTTTTCCTAAAATAGACATTTTATTTTCGAATCCTGCCGACTACGCCAAAATTGTCTTGCCTAATGAAGAGTCACAAAGGAATAATCACACTTGGCATTCACACATCAGCACAATTTATTGCAAGCAAAGATAATTACACTTCATGTAACAGCAATGTCACTATCAGCATTAATGATTACACTTTAGCATTCATTCATTAGCAATGTCACTATCAGCATTAATATATACTTCAATTAAGCAAAACATGATACATCACCGATTCAATAAAGCATCATCCAAGCCTTTTCCCAGTAGCTGGGAAGCCCTAAATCATCTCACAGCCTGGCCAGGAGTTTTGAACCGGGAGAAAGTTCCACAGCGATGCGTCCACCCTGCAGATGAGGCTTCCAACCAGGCATCTGGAAAGTCCCATTTATATCTTATTCTATGCTAAAAATAACTTGTGCAGCCTTCATTGTGCTATTTTCCACATTCTAGAAGCTGGCCGGGCTTCCAGGATGCTGAAAATTCACACGATAAGGACTGCTCAGAATTCCCACACCTGCTAGGTCACTGTGCTCCAAACACTGGCCGGGTGCCTAGAACACTATGAGCTAAGCAGAAGTTTAAACAAAACTACAAAAACAGGTTGCCTGATAATATGCGACCTTCAAGTCAGCAAAATACACTGTCTGAAGCAAAACATAATAATGAGGCTATCTAAAGAGCAAAACACCAATTAAATGAAGCAGCATGTAAAATGGAGTCACACAATACAAAATGGAGTATAAAATGACATACATTACATGAAATAGTATACAAAATGGAGTAACAATAATCAACATATTATACTATCACTACACCCCTTATTCACTTTTAGCATCCCCCCACGTTGTCGCTCAAGTGTGGATCCTACTGACCGACGTGTCTCTTTTTTTTAGATTCCTTTACTCACCATGGCTCCCCACCCTTTCCTTATTCACTGTCCCATGGCTTTGTGTGCCGGTTCGTGGCTAACCTCCCCTTTTTGCTCGAGGACTCTCCTGGCCTACCTTCTCTTCTCTTGCCATTTTGGAGTTTCTTTGTGCTCACCTTGATTCCCCCTCTGTCTGCAGCACTGCATGGGCCCGTGTCATACTGTGACTGTTTCTTGCCTTTGCACCTGCAAGTGGCTCTTTCCTTTTAGAGGCCCTTCACAGCGTGTGACATCACACCACGTGGCCTTCGCTTGTTCACTTCAAGGACCTAAATGCTGACCTGCTCCACACTTCTGAGCTTACCCCCTTGGCTCCCTCAAATCATCACCATTTTTTTAAGAGGCTCAGAGCCATGCCCCCATCACCATTCAGCCAATGAAGGCTTTTAAGCCCGACTACGCGGCGTCTTACATTCTGCCACGTGGCCTCATCCACCACCCTCTCCATATGGCTTTTTGGCCCTTAACTCCCAACAATCATACAGCGAGACCTGCATTCACCCCTCCTCCTTATTTTGTTCTGTACCATTGTGCCCGTACCACCATCTGACCGAAATGTACTACTGTAGTGCCTCAAATCATCATGAATCAGTAAGCCCCCATCATGCACAAGCTAGCCACTGCTACCCACCAATGCTTCTATGGTTTTGGCCTAGAGAACTCACTGGACTCTTCCCTCATTTGCAGCTAGGCCCCTCATGGCGTCTGGCGTCACGCTGTGTGGCCTGCTGCACACCCCAAATTCATGCCAAACTTGATGTCCCCACTGGCTATCTCTCACTTTTCCTTCACATTTCTGCTATGCTTTTGTGACAAACAAACCCTCTCTAATCTCCCTTGTGCTAGGCCACTGCTAGGCCTCTCACTTCAGTCGCTCGTTGTTTATTGCTTGTCCACTGGTGATCTCCATCTAAGTAGGCCTAATAATCTCTTTAAAACCATCTTTTAGCAATACTCAAGACTACACAGCTCCCTCTTCAAACAACTGCAACCGAAATACTCACAATAAAGCGAAACTTATGAATCCTGTTTTTTTCTTTTAGCAGTACTCAGTATTATACGGTCTCTTTGTTCAAACACTGTACTGACCTACCCAAAACTTGCACTCTCTTGCTCACCCCTCTTTGTGATTTCTTACCTTTACTGGTGTCTCACAGCAAACCTCATAATTTGATGTACTGTAGTTTCTGTAAATAGCTCCAACAAAAACTTCAGCAAAAGTGGCTGAGCCACCACTAGGCTAGCCTTACATACCCCTCTAACCCCTCCCTTCCTGTCTGCCTACACCATTGTTATGCTCTCCGCAGTCCCTCCTTCTGGCTCCTCCCCTTTCTGAGCATGCCATCTTACCTTACAGGGTAGGGGTGCACTAGGACAATTTGGTCTGCCCATAAAAGGAGCACACTGGATTAATAATACTTTGTGGCATTTATTAAAAAGTTGTAATTTTAATTTTAAGGATTTGCATTTTCCTACATTCTGGTGCCGTGGACCTTTCCTTTAACAGCACATTTGTTGGTATCAGCTAGATGGGTTTGCATTTCTCACTAAGAGACCATAGCAGTAGCATGGCTTGAACTCTTTCTCCAGTTATAAGTGGAGCTCTATGTTGTATGTTGTACAGAGAAGCCATCAGATAACCCAACCTTTGTAGTAATTAGCTTTCACAGCAAACTGTATGCAGCATGTTTTTTTCCATTCTCAGAAAAGTAAGTAATTTTACTGATACTTATTTTCGTGTTAAGCTTCTGAGTTATAAGTGCAATATATGCAGTCTATTTTTTAACCTTTTTGAGGTGAAATTAACATTTGGGTTTTGCTAAAATTGTCACTATCTGGGCTCACAGCACTTTTTAGGAATTATTAATGTTGGTTTTCATCATGTGGGAGGGAGGATACTTTCTTTACTTTTAATGTATACATATGTATGCTTTTTTATTATTCCTTTAGGCTTAATTTTATGTCAGTTTCTTGTTGGAAATTCCATCATAAGGCAAGGTGTCATTTTACCTTGCCCAAAGAGGGAAACAAGGGAAATAAGAGGAGGATTCCCCATTCTTGGAGAAAAAGGGACAGCATAAAAGGGACTCTAACAGCTACAAGCACCCAGCTGAATAAAGGTGCACAGAAAAATACATTTTTATCATTACAAAGCCTTATAAAATGGACAATTATTGCCTAAACTAAGGAAGATGATTGAAGTGGTGTACAACATAGTAGTTTTAATATTCTCTCTGTGCATCAAATTCTTTAGACTCATCTGTCTGCCCTTCTATATTTTTATATTTTTATGGTGATTTACAATGATTGAGTCAGGTACTATTGCAGAAGTAACTCTTTGGGTAATTGTATGTTTGCTCTACTATAAAGGAAATTACAAACTGGTGTTACTTGTTAAAGAAAAAAATATTTTGTGGGCCCAAAATGCAAAAAATGGCTTCAAAACATTTTGATATGCCAAACAGAGTCAGACTTATCGGTGCTTTTGCGGGGAAAATATCAGAAAGACATGTATAGCAAAAGCTTCTACATTCAAAAGAAGTGCACTCAAACCAGCACTGCAGCCTTTTATAACCAATGGCAATGTTTAATAATTTGTCAAAACACACTCGCTATAGAAAATTTTGGAAACATCTTCATGAAAACCCATTTGAATGGGGCCAGCAATTTCCACAGTGCCCATTTGATTTGTAGTAGTAGTAGTAGTAGTAGTAAAAATTTTATTTTTTACAGGATACATGTCATTTGAGTTTATAACCTAGTTTGCAAGACAGACCTGTACTGAATCAAAATGTTTACAGTTTGATAAGCACACACAAAAGTCATGGTATAATTTAATTTTTTACTTAACAGACTTCAATGAACTTTGCAGGTCCACAATGCTATTTCTTGGCTCAGTTGCCTATTTCCATTTGAATTCTGGACCAAGTTGCTCACCAAACTGAAAGAGGGACGCTAGCAGCATGTTCTTTATTTTTCTTTACGCCATTACTTCTTCATCCCACTTTCATCTCGAACATGCTGCTAGGGCCCCTCTTTGGTTTGCTGGGTGAGCAACTTGGTCCAGAATTCAAATGGAAATAGGCAATTGAGCCAAGAAATAGTGTTATGGACCTGTGAAGTTTTCTTGAAGTCTGTTAAGTAAAAATTAAATTATACCGTGATCTTTGTGTGTGCTTATTGAACTGAAAAACCTTGAGTCAGTACTCGAATCAAATGGGTGCTCTGAAATTGCTAACACCATTCAAATGGGCTTTTCATAAAGATGTTTCCAAAAGTTTTCTATAGCGAGTGTGTTTTTGACAAATGATTAAATATTGCCATTGGTTATAAAAAGCTGCAATGCTGGTTTTGAGTGCATTCTTTTCAATGTAGAGGCTTTTTGCTATACATGTCTTTCTGGTGTTACTTGTTATACTATAGGTCTGTGTCTCCATGACTATAGTGACTTGAGGAGTGCAGATGATCAGCATATTGACAAATTTAGGTGACACTATTGTACACTTTAGGGACTTTTGCTAAAATATTATGCTATTATCAATAAGAAGACATAGCTATTATTTTTGTCTGGCTAAATCTTCTTATTAATTTTGGGACAGTTGTGTATTATCTATAAGTGGGCTTTAACACTGCCTCAACATGGCAACTAAAAGAATCCCTTCTAAGTTACAGGCCAATCTACAAAAAAACAAAAAGGGAATAAGGTGCTATAAGACTAAGAAGGCACAAGGAAAAAAATCAATTACTAATTATTTTATTTTGTCTGAGCCAGATTCAGCTAAAGACCAAGTAAATGTGGTTCTTTCTTAACTCATTACCTTTAATAGCTCCATATGAAGTCTGAACTATCCATTGCTTACCTGATACAAAATATCCACCCAGGAGGTAATGAGTTAAAGAAGAAGAAGAATCAGCATGTATATAGGTGCTTTTCATACACAGTATCTCAAAGCACTTCACAAGCAATGCTAGACTGGTAGTGAAGTGACTGAATGTGTGGTGGTGGCCATATCGCACATCATCACCCACTCACAGCCTGTGAATTGCATGAACCAGTTTATGGGAAGTGGAATGTTGGCCAGGACACCGGGAATGTTCTACTCTTTGTGAAGAGTGCCCTGGATTCTTTTACTTCCACCTGTACACCCACCTGGACAACACCAGGATGGGTAGAAGGGACTCGATTTAACGTCTGGCGACTGCACACCCCAGCAGTACAGCACCCCCAATACTGCACTCAGATGCCAGTGATTTTTAGGTGCAAGTCCAATCCCGTGTGGGACGAGAACTCACGACCTTCTGGTCCAGAGGCGGATGTGCTACTAACTGTGCCACACTGACAAAAGGAAATACAGTTTAAGCTACACATTTTATTACTTTGTGATTCCTCAGAGGACAATCCAGTGCTGCAACAAAATAAAGAACTAGAAATTTCAGATAAAAACATGAAAATAAATAATCCACTATGATTAGGTAAACTAAAGAGATGATTTTTTTGACTCTTTACAAGAGCAAAAAAAAAAAAAGGAAGGCGATATAAGGAGGAAACTGGTAAGACCTGCATTTCTGAAACAGCAGAAACAGTACAGATAGTCAAACACCAGTGAAGGGTAAACCAGCCACTAATGACAGACAAGTACATGCAGTGGTAGAAGGAGCAGAATGCACTAGATATGAGCAGATTAGTGATAGCAGGTTGTATAAATAATTTCATATTCCTCTATATTCAGCATTTTAGTTTGCCCCCAACATGGCTCCCTGATTTCTCACACTCCTGGCGGTTAGCTGCTGATTCAATAACTTGAAAATTGATAGTAAATAAGAATGGACTAGGCAATACTGTAAACAGCGAGAAGGCACAAATTCCAGTAGCAGTTGAATCCTTTGTAAATCAAAATCTCATTCTGGTAGGCATCTTAGAAATCAAGGTGGAAATAAGTAAAATGAATGAATTTCTTGACGGTAATCCATGAAGTGGGTGCAGGAGGAAGGGCACCATCCATTACAGTGACACCTTCTTTGTGCAATCCACTCATGGCGACTGACGAGTCAGGTGACTGGATGAGGGGTGGGCAAACTAGGTGACAGGATGTCGCTATATGTACACTCATGGGGTGGGGTGGAGGCGAGCATGGTGGCGTGGGCTGTGGGGTGGAGAAGCTGTAGGGGTGGTGCTGCAGTGTCAGTCGAGCTGTGGCATGTGGTTGGAGATTGGGCAATGGCTGGGGTGGCTGAGGTACTGGGTTCAGATCCGGGCATTGGTGCAATTTTATTATGTCGGCCAGAACTTTCATATTTTCACTACTTTCACCTCCCCGACATGCACCCCTGGAGTTGAGAATCCTAAGTAGAGGGTGTGAGAGTGAATTCCCCCATGAGGGGGTGTCGGAGGCGCAGTCCCCCACGGAAAGTAGTAAAAATATGTCCTGGTGCCATTGTGCTGGTTCACCAGGGTTGTCAGAGGGCCAAAATGTGTTCAGCACTCTGACTGAGTGATAACGGTGATCACCTTTGGGCATTTGCCATTATCACATAGACCCTTTCTTGACAACTTTATAAGTCACATGGAAAGGAGAGTCTGTAGCCAGCATGATAAAAGATAGGAGACCAAAGTGGTATCAAAGAAGATATCCTCTACATCTGCTGAAGTTTGGGAGAGGAAAACGAGGAAAATGACAAACCACAAAAAAATTAAATATAAGTGAGAAGGTGAGAAAGGAGATAGAAAAAATCACAAAAGGAAAGGAAATGCAGGCAGATGAGAGACATAATAAAGTTATAATCAGGGTACAGATAAAGGGGAACCAAAAGTTGCTCAAACTGTAATTGAAAGATAGATTTTAGGAAAAGAATGTGGTAATTTGGATGGATAAAGGATGGACATGGATATCATATTTTAGGCAGAGCCAGAAAAAGTTGTAAAAGTAAGAACAATGAAATTGCTAAGAAGAGAGTTAAATTTGACCAGAATAAAGATATGAAGCACCCTCAGCAGATAGACCAAAGAACAGCAGGAAAACCTGATAAGTTTATTGAGAGAGAGAGAGAGAGAGAGAAAAGAAAAGGGAAAATAAAAGAGAGATAAAGGAAATGTTAATTAGAAGAAGAAAATTATTATCAGTGGTCTATCTAAACAGCCTTCGTAGGTTAAAGGACAAATCGTAATTTACACTTAAATTAATTACATATAATACCTTACAGTCATAAATGAAGGTGAGCACTGGGACGGTGATGCTTCTCCAAGATAAGATATACTGTATTTAAATAAAAGTAGTGGTAGACACACCTTTCCTTAGAGAACACAATGAAACAATGTATCCACCAGTTACTTTTTATTTCATAGCCAAAAGTGAAACACAGCAAAACTAGGTGAGTTAGGTGCCAGCCACCTAAACATCCATTTTCTTTATGTTTCACTTCAGCCAATCAGGGGCTTCATCAGAGGATAGATTAACCATTATAATTCTTAAATTTAAATGCTCCAATCATGCAGATTCAGAAGAAATTGATCAATCATGTTACAGAATTTTTGCATATTCATGAGCTCTTCTATTAAGGCTAACCAGCATATAAATCAATGACAACTACAGGTGCATAAAGAATATACTGTAGGTGTCCTCTAAACCCAAATAATCCAAACATAAAAGGTCCACAATAAGTCTATAATGTAACACTTCATTTTTCTTGTTGGTGTATGATGTCCTATTGTTTTGATGTTGCAGGTGGTGAGGTTCTCCATACCTTATAGTAATTCTGAAAGAACAGAGAAACAGAACACAGTATGCAGTTCCACATGTCTTGCCCTTTAATCAAATAATCATTTGCTGCTCCCTCTTTTAGTTTAGTTAATCTGGCATTGCGCTGCATATTACCATGTTCATAAATCTAACGGGATGAGGGGAGGATTTTGTGGTGCATTGAACGAAGCTCACTAAACATCACTTCTTAATACAGTTAAGCCCTTTTAGTGGCTATCACTTAAGTGAATATACAACTTAAGTGAATAATAAGTGAATAATATTCTATAATTCCGATTCCTTTCCTATACTGTATGCATTAACAAGCTTGAGTAAATGAATAAAGAATCCTGTTTAATTGTATATGTTTTACATAGAAACATAGACTCTGACAGCAGATAAGGACCGCTTGGCCCATCTAGTCTGCTCATTGCCCTACTACAGGATAGGCCGAGATCCTAGTTAACCAACAGCCTATTTCTTCCTACCCCCACAAGAATTGCCTTATGTCTGTCCCATGCATTCTTGAATTCTCCCCACAGTTTTAGACCCCACAACCTTCTCAGGAAGGCTGTTCCATGCATCCACTACCCTCTCTGTGAAATATTACTCCTCATATTGCCCCTGAACCCCCCATCTTTAAATTGTGTCCCTTTGTTCTTGCACGTCTTTTTCTGAAAGATGCTACCCTCTTGACTTTGTTGATTCCACTGAGGTACTTAAAAGTTTCTATCATGTCCCCTCTCCTTCTTTCCTCAAGGGTATACATATTAAGCTCCTTTAGTCTTTCTTCATACGGCTTCTCTTGCAGACCCTGCACCATTTTAGTTGCCCTCCTCTGGACTGCCTCTATCCTGTCTATGTTCTTGCGGAGATGGGGTCTCCAGAACTGGACGAGTACTCCAGATGGGGTCACCTCTAGCTGTCTATTGAGTGAACTTTCAGTGTGCTTTCATTAACTGCAGAGGACTGCAAGCAAGTAAATGAGGGGCTGTATAACACTGAACTTTCCAGCAGTATTCAATATTTTAAACTGTGTTTTCCTGCACTTTAAATTTCTGCTCACCAGGAATGGGGCTCAGCGGTGAGCCAGTGACATTAGAGCAGACTGCTGGGGGCAGGGCACTTTGAATAAAAGCCCGTGCTGCCTGCTACGCTCCTGATGCTCCTTTATTGGTTTTGGCTGCAGGTGAGAGCTACAATTGATACTCAGGACATTGCAGAGGACTGCAAGCAAGTAAATGAGGGGCTGTATAAGACCGAGCTTTCCAGCAGTATTCAATATTTTAAACTGTGTTTCCTGCACTTTAAATTTCTGCTCACCTGGAAGGGGCTCAGCAGCAAGCCAGTGATGTTAGAGCAGACTGCTGGGAGCAGGTGCAATTTGAACAAAAGCCCATGCCACCCATTATGCTTCTGAAGCTCTTTTATTGGTTATGGATGCAGGTGAGAGCTGCAATAGATACCCGGGACATCGTAGAGGACTGCAAGCAAGTAAATGAGGGGCAGTATAAGACTAAGCATTACAGCAGTATTCAATATTTTAAACTGTGTTTCCTGCACTTTAAATTTCTGCTCACCTGGAAGCGGGCTCAGTGGCAAGCCAGTGATGTTAGAACAGACTGCTGGGGGTGGGGCACTTTTGAATAAAAGCCTGTGCCACCAGAGCACTCATTGTGTGGTGGCGCACATGAGTGGTGCAAGTGCCACACGGAGCAAGAAATCAGGGAAATCTCAAGAGTATTTGCAAGGATATATAAGGTGAAGTAGTGATGGGGTTGGTTGTATATTTAATTCTGGTGTTTGTAATCACAGGGTCTCAACAATGGGAAGTGGAAGTGCATCGCTGTATGTGGGACATCCATCTTGATGGACATGGTTTTATAACCCATCCTGGGACTGCAGTATGCACTGAGTTGCCCAAACCTATATATCAGCCATATGGTGAATGGCTAAATAACTGCCAGAGTTTGTCTCTGAATCAAATATAGGTTAAGACAGGAAGGTACTGCCTGAGGGTGGGGTTGGGAACCAGGGTTGGTCAAGAACTCTAGAAGGTATGGACCACACCCAAATTCAAAGTTTTAAAAGATTTTTCATGACCAAAATGTGTATTTTGTTAATATTGCTTCAAAGTGGGGACATTGCAGTAAATCCTGGATCTGTAAATAACAATTTAAGGAACCATAATGGCCTATTAATTATTCATGCAAATGTTAGGAGCATAATTCCAAAATGGATTTAATAAGGGAGTTTACAATCGATCAGGAGCCAGATATCATGGTTTTCTCAGAAACATGGTTAGGGAAAAACATGATGATAGTCTTTTAAAATATCTGGGTATAATTCTATGAGGGTTGACAGGAATAAGAGGGTGGTGGTATCATGATTTATTATTTGGAGAAATACTCTATTCATTTGGGTTGCAATATTGATCCAACTAGATGTGAATACTTGGTTTTGGAATTTAAATTTGGACAGGGAAACTTCTCTTCTTACTTGGGGATACAGACCCCTAATTCGTTTATGGAAGTCTTAGATACCATCCATGATGTTTTGGCTCCTGTTTTTTTCCCATGAGTTTTTGATTCTTGGTGATTTTAATGCAGATTGGCTACATCCAGCTAAGTCTCAAAGACTTAAAACAATTGCTTTAAGACTTGGTTTGGTTCAGTTAATATCAGAATTTACCTGTATTAATGTACACAGGCCTAATGATTCATCTTTGATTGACCTTATCTTAACAAATTTCCCATAAATTACATCTCCTCTTGGGTTGCTGCAGATATCTTCAGTGACCATAACATACGTTTTTGTATAAGGAGGCAAGTAAAGACTGAGTCCTTCTAGAATATTGAGATTTAGATCACTTAAATTGCTTGATTATTTTGGATTTTTAGATGAACTTGACTGCGTAAGCTGGGATCGATTAGAATTAATTCCTGATTTAGATTTAGCATGGGATTATTTTTGACTGTGTTTCTCTTGGTATGCTATAATCACATGCCATTTATATCCAGAAGAATAAAATCAAATTCACCTACGGTACACATCAAAATTAATGAAAATGAAACATAATAAAAGCAAAGCCTGGGAAAAGGCACATAAATCAGGAAATGTGGGGATTGGCAAAATTATAGGGAAGTAAATGTTACATGTGCAATGTTAGGGATACCAAAAATAAATATATATTTTTTAAATTAAATATGCTTTATTCAGTTTTTCAGTCACAAACAATGCAGTGTATGATACAGAAAATGACACACAATCCAAGTACATGTACATTGCATTAGTTAACTGTCCCATGAGTCCCCACTTTTCCCCTTTCCTCCCTCATACTTCCCTTCCCCTTCTTATCCCTCCTTAAGTTCTCCCTCCCACTACCAGTCCACCCTCCCAAAGCCAGTCTACAGAATATAATACCACAGGTCAATTCTCTAACCCCACTAGGGTGAGCAGAAACACTGCTACCTAAAAGAAAGAAACAGGGGAGATTATATGTATGTCATCACTTAGAAAGCCAATCAGCTGCACCACTTAAAACATTTAATTCAAAAGGGATATAAAGGCCCTGCCTCCTTTATTAATGTGACGAAACAATTGACCATAAGTAGTGAATTTCTCCCATTTGGCATTAAACTTAGGCAATGTATTTCTATACCTAGCAATGGTTTCTCAATCCTTAAATTATATAATAACCCAGCAAGCCATTCCTGATAGGTAATAGAAGTCTGATCCTTCCAGTGTTTTAATACTAAGGCTTTCACCGTGGAGTGAGATTAGATTAATAAAGTATTTCCTTTCCTTCACTGCCACCCTTGTGTAATCTCCTAGCAAACAAATCTGTGGAGTAAATAGATATTGTAACCCAAATAAGGGATCAGCTTTGGCCTTAATATCAGACTATAGAGAAGCAACTAAGAAACACTCCCAAAATATATGTAATGGTGAACCTTGTGCCTGCCCACATCTGAAGCAATCGTCCTTTATAATTTACCCATTTTGCACAGCTTCATGGGAGTCAGGTGCATGGTATACAGAATATAAAATTGTGTCACTCTAAGTTTGTCATTGGCACTATATGAGTAAATTCTTTCCATATATGCTCCAGTTAATACAACTGTTGGGGAGATTATCTATCCAATATTGAGAGTCATCAGCTTTGTTCAGATGTAGTCTCTCATGCAGAGCGGCCACAAGACCCGAAACTGCATGTGATTGCCTCGAAGAGATTGAAATACCAGAAAAATCTCTCCATAATTAATGTCCTACTGATTGGATCCAAACCAGTTGATAAGCAGATGTCTGATTTGGCAAATATAAAAGACATACTTGGGTGAGAGGTAGAAACTTCCAATATTTCTTGAGTGACTTTAGGTTCCTAGTTCAACTAGGTCATTAACTTTCGTGTTTGAGGTAATCCCCACCTATGTGGTGAAAGAAATTCATTGCCAACCTTAAAATTAGGGTTATCAAACACTGGTTGCAAGACATCCTGGTATGCCTAATCCCAACGACCTACTCATCTGGTTATGGACCTTAACCGAACTGAAAATAACCGTGGACCTAAGTAATTTAGGTAAATCCTTAGGAGTATAAACCACAGGCTATCAAGTGCCACTTTAGAGTTTTAATAAGATTCCTTTCAATTTGCAGCCATATAGGATTATATACGTTGCTTATTATTTAAGGGAGTAGTCACCCACTGCATATATTTAGCGATGTGGCTCTCGGTAATAGTAATAAAATTCGTGAGCTTCAGCCCTCCCAACCCTTTCAGAGCATTCAGACATTTATAGGATCTCTGTGGGGGTTAATTTTACATAAAAATTTAGTAATCATACTCTGATGCTTCCAAAACCATGAAAGGAGAAGGTAAATATTCAACATATTCAGAGGACAAAAAATCTGGGTAGCACATTCATCTTGATAATGTTAATTTTCCTTGAAGGGATATATATAAAGGGGACCATCTAATTAAGTCTTGCTGAATGATTAGAAGAAGGTTATCCAGATTAAGCTTCTTCAGAAGAGAAGCTGAAGTCGACAGAGTAATACCCAGGTATTTAAGCCTATTAGTCCAGGCCATCCGAAACTTACCCATGTCTCCTTTATGAACATGAATATTGAGTGGTATAATTTCCGTCTTCCTATATGTTCAACTTATAGTTTGAAAACTTACCAAATTCCTCTACTATATCTAACATTTTGGGCATGACCTTAGCTGGATCTGATATGTGGAGTAAAATATCATCCGCATAGGCGACAGTTTCAACTCAAATGGACCCACCGAAATACCAATTATGTTCGGGATAATTGCAAACTGCGAATCAAGGGTTCCAAATAAAGACTGAACAACAAAGGTGACAGTGGCACCCTGACGCATTCCCTAGTGTAGTGGAAAACTATTGGAGAAAATCCCACTGCAATAAATTCTGGCCTTGGGTTTGATTATAAATGTTTAATCCACCCAATAAATTCAGGGGAAAACCAAATTGGCTCATGGTACTAAAAAGAAAATACCAACTAACCTTGTCAAAGGTTTTTCTGCATCCAGGGAGACAAGAGCCATTGGTACCTGTGCCTCCCTGGATATGGAGAATATATGGGCAAGTTTATGGAAATTATCTAAAGGATTTCTACCACCAATAAACCCAGTTTGCTCAGGACTAATTAAACTGTCCCAAACTTTAGTAATTCTAGATGCCAAAATCTTAGCTAAGATCTTAACATCGTAGTTCATCAAGGAAATCGGTCTATAATTTGTTACTTTATCTTTGGGTTTCCGCTTTGTAAAACAATAATAGTAACTTCTAATAATGTGGATTCGATGATGCCATGGGCACAAATATGTTCATATAATTCCTGAAGGATAGGGGTAAGCTCCTTCTCAAACGTTCGATAGAAGTTTGCTGGGTAGCCATCAGGTCCTGGAGCTTTATTAGGTGACAGGGATTGAATAGCCATAGTTATCTCAGCTGTCGATATAGGGAAATCAGCTGGGCTTTTTGCTCATGGTTAAGGGTAGGAAGGGAAGTTTAGAAAGATATTGCCGAATCTCCTAGAGTAGGACTACTATTCGGTGACTATATAACGTCCCATAGAAGTTTTCAAATTCTTCCACTATAGCTTTAGGTGTGGTCACTGTGTTACCCCATCTACCTTGGTTAAGCAGGTGACCAGTCTAGAATCCTCTTGCTATCTCAATTTAAGAGCCAAGAGGTGCCCAGCTTTGTCTCCTTGGTCCAGATGTCTAATTATGGGTTTAAAAAGGGCATATTCAGCCTTTTCTCTAATTATGTCCACATATTGATCTTTAAGAACCGTAAGCTGAAGTAAATCTTCCTCAGTAGGACAGAAACTAATCTTAGCTTCCAGATTCTGAATAGAATCCAACAACGATTTTGCAACCCTCCCTTATCCTTTTACGGAAGCTGCCAATCTAATAAATTCCTTAAGTAGCATTTCAGGAACACCAAAACTGATCATATGCTACTATGGAGCCCCTGTTATGTTCTATATATTGGTTAATTAGTGTACAAATCTTGTTTACAATATTCTCTTGAGATAACAATTGAATGTTAGGCTTCCACTGAGTAACCTTGGGAATGGCCTGGGTATCTTCCTCAAACCAGATCAAAGAGTGATCTGACAACACTCTAGGGAGATTCTAGAAGCCATTGGGCCCATCAGCATGGCTTGGTTAACTAAGAACAAATCCAAACAGAGCAGGATTTATGGCAGGCCGAGTAAATGTGTACTCCTTCTCATTTGGTGAAGGAGGTGTTATGGATCTGAAGGGCACAAGCCCTTCATCATTTCGTAAAGATTTCTGTGCAGGGATAGAGTCTGACCACCCAAGTGGATCTGTCTAACTTGTTGTTGTATGTAAGATTTCAATCCCCTGCCAATATTATTGGCAGTTGTTTGATGCGGCTAACTTTAAGGCTATTTGGGAGAAGAATTCTATAGGGAGGGTTAGGCTCATAAATTGTGCCTAGATAATTTTGCTAGGTGTCAACAACCCTCTAACTACTAAAAACCTCCCTTGCAGGTCCCCAATTTCTTGTAAAGGTTGAAACTGTGTCCCTTTAGTAACTAAAACTGCAACTCCTCTTGAGAAGTGGAGTTGCCTGCTGCATAAACATAACCAATAAGTTCTCTATGGAATAAATTACCTTCCCAGCCAACAGATGTGTCTCCTGTAAAAAGTAATGTCTAAGTGCATTAAAGCCAAATGTTTGAGAATTTGATGACATTTCAGTCTAGCTTTGCCCTTTAACATTCCATGAGACAATTCCATGTCAATATAGCAGTGTAAAAAGGGCTATTCGAATCAAAATCCAAAGATTTGGCATATGGGCATGACCTTTGATTGAAAATATATCTTCAAGACTGGCTATAAACCCTCCCACCATGTAAACCCCCAAAACCTCCCTTACATTAGTCAATTTAAGGATCTTATACTTATCCCCAAATAAATCCCCCGGCATAATCATTAACTTAGACAATATGCCCCTATAGGTAAGTATAGCACAAACCACCCCCAGTCCCAAAGACCTATCCATCAGCTGCATATTCGTGTAATGTTTATCATGCTACCCTGATTGCTCATCCCTCCCCACCTCCTATAATTCTACCCCTATAAACAATACACCCTAATTATATATTTTGTAGAGCCCTTCATGCCATCTAGAATTTTAAAATCCCACCATACAATATAAGTAAGACTTTGCAAGTACAAGAAATAAAAAGTAGAAGAAAAAGGGGGTCAAGAGTATAATCACATCCTTATACATAACATTCCCCACTCCCTTAAGTAACAGGCTATACAATTAATCAGCTTAAATTCTAAACAATAAGGAGTGTATCAACTATGGTTTTCAGAGTCCAACTTCGCCCATGGGCAGAGAAGTAAACAACTACTGCTTACCAATACCAAACCTAAGCAGCTAAAGCTTTAACTTGTACTTTTTGGGACGAAATATCTATTCCAAGCCTGTTTTGTGGCATAACAGTTTACTATCGATTCCCAACTTTATTATAATAAAATTGAAGGGAAACAGAAAAAGTATTCCTCTAATGAACTACTGAGCCAGAGCCCCAGCTTCCTTTTGTCCATATACAAAAGTTCAAATGCGAGATTTTAGTTTAACAAAACATTGTACCAACGGAGAAACAGAACACTCGCCTTTCAACTAAATGGCCACAAGATGGCAGACTTCCCACAGAAGTATACTGGAGCACAGTCATTTGATCAGATCAGGATACCACTTCTTGCATGCTTCAGAGGCTAACTCCAATGATTCAAGGAGTGCCTTTGACCCTCTGTTAATCTGCAGAGTAGCTGGGTAGCGCACTCTAAAATGGATTCCAGCTGATATTAATTTAGACACTAAGAGGTGGAGAGGTGAGCTTCTGGCGAACTGAATGGGAAGATCCTGAACCACTCGAATTCGTTTTCCTTCCCATTGCACTTCAGCTGTGCCTTTTAATTTTGACAAGATGAACTGTTTGTCAAGGAAATTCAGGAGCCTGAAAGAAAGAGGGCGGGGGGCTTATTCCTTGCTGGGGGCATAGGGTCGAGCGATCTGTGGGCTCTTCAATTATAAAAAATAGGCCCATTGGGGAGGCCTGCCAGCTTCTCACATAATTTTTGGGCAAATAAAACTGCCTGCCGCCCCTCTTCACCTCCGGAAGGCCCAGTACCAACTAAATTATTCCTTCTCGAGCCAATTCCTCAGATCCTCTAGGTGATCCTCCGCTTTTTTGTCTCTATGCCTTAGGGCAACCATTTCTGGATCCAATCTTGCCCTCCAATCATCAAGTGAAGAGATCCTGGTCTCATTATCCTTCGTCAGGTACTCAGCTGCTCTAGTTAAAGCTTCATGCCCTTAAATCTGAGGCTAGCGAGCAGTGTTTTCTTCATTGGAACCATCTCCTCCAAGAACTGTCTAGTTAATATGGTATGTTGTTTCAGCGAAATAGTAGCCTCTGACCTGCACCCGCTTTAGGTCATTTCCGGTTCTTATCTTTGCTGGAGTCGTATGGGGAGAGTATGGGCGTAGAGCTGGCGTCATCTCAGCTTCCATTTCAAACTGCACCGGTGAAAGAGAAATCGGTTTCGTAAGTGATCAACAAACTTTAACAACCATTAACGTGCAACTTAGGTGCATAAATATTGAAATATGATCACTTCTATGAAGAGGACAGGGAGCTATCTGAGAGCTTCTCACCAGGCAGCCATCACACCGGAAGTCCAAAATAAATATTTTAAAGCTAAGACCTTGGAATCTGTAGGGTTTCCAACAACATTTTGGGGTTAGTGAATGACTTAAACTGTCCAACCAAATCCAAAACTCAAATTCACTTATCAAATGAGGAAGTGTTTGAAAGTGAGCTAGCCCTTGCTGATAGATTTAATAAGTATTTTGTGGATTCAGGAAATGTTTTGATACCCCTCGACACCCTTAAATAATCCCTGGGACACTGGCTAACCAGGGTGCCCCAGTTACTTTAAAGCAATTGGCTTTTTATGACGTTCAGGAAATCCTTCTACAACTGAAGAAAAGGAAGTTGTGGACCAGATTGTCTCCTCGCAGCCATGTTGCTTTTGCAGTGACCCATATTGCTAGGCCATTAGCTAATTTAATCAATCTATCGAGTGGAGCTACTTGCCTGTGGGCTGAAGTTGACCATGGTGGTCCCAATTTTAAGGGAGACGACCCTGGCTGCCTATCCAAGGCCTTTGACACTGTGCCACATAGAAGACTATTACACAAACTAGGGAATATGGTGTGGGAAGGACAGTAATGTGGTGGGTAGGTAACTGACTGGGCAGCAGGACACAGAAGGTGGTGGTAAATGGCTGTCACTCCACAGAGGGAAGAGTGACCAGTGGGTACCACAGGGATCAGTGCTGTGATCGGTCCTATTCAACATCTTCATCAGTGACATTGCGCAGGACCTAGAGGGCAGAATTTCACTGTTCGCTGATGACTCAAAACTCCATAACAGAGTAGACACCAGAGGTGTAGACAGAATGAGAAGGAACCTGCAGAAACTTGAAGAATGGTCAGGGGTTTGGCAGTTGAAATTCAATGCAAACAAGTGCAAGATAGTGCATATGGGGCACAAAACCCTGGCACAATATATCAGTTGGGGAGTGAGGATATAGCACGCACCAAGCAGGAAAGGATCTTGGGGTTATCATCTCTGATGACCTCAAGGTAGGGAAACAGTGTGACAAGGCAGCAGGTAAAGCAAATAGGATGCTGGGATACATAGGCAGGGGCATCACCGGCAGGAAAAGGGAGGTCACGATTCCACTGTACAAGACACTAGTGAGGCCCCACCTGGAGTACAGTGTACAGTTCTGGAGATCTTACCTATGTAAGGACATAGACAGGGTAGAGAAGGTTCAGAGAAGGGCAACAAAGATGGTACATGGATTGCATCACAAGTCCTTTGAGGACAGGTTGAAGGAATTGAATATGTACTCCTGGAGGATAGCAGAGAGAGAGGCGACATGATAGAGACATGCAAGTATCTTACAGGGAGAAACAGGGTGCAAGAATACACTATTTTTAAGCGAAAAAGATGTTCCAGGGCTAGAAGGCATGGGATGAAGTTGAGGGAGGACAATTCAGAGGAAATGTGAGGAAGAATTTCTTCACAGAATGGGTGGTGGACAAGGGAACACCCTGCCTGAGGAAGTGGTGGGGCTGAAACAATCATGTGATTTAAGAATGCATGGGATAGACATAAAGGAATTCTGGAGGTCAGTAGTAAGGGCAACAGAGTTCTAGGAAAACATAAACTGAAATTACAAACTCAAATGGAGGACTAGGTGGGCCATGGGCCCTTATCTGCTGACACTGTCTATGTATCCATGTATGTGTCCAACTACAGGCCCATTTCCTTGCTCCTATAGTGAGCAAAGTTTTTGAAATGTTATTTGACTAGACAACTAATGGAACATCTGCAAGGGAATAAGTTGCTGGACCAATTCCAGTCCGGTTTCTGGAAGCAGCCTGGGACTGTCTTGGATGAGATCAGCACAGCAGTGATGCCCAGTGTTTAACTGGTGCTACCCTGGTTGATCTCTCCAAGGCCTTCGACACGGTGGATCACCAATTGTTATTACATAGATTGTATGAGTCGTTTGACACTGGAATGGTTCATTTCTTACCTGACTAACAGACATCAGGTATCAGCAGTTAATGGCACCGAATCTGCTTCACTCTTGGTTTTGAGAGGAGTACCCCAGGGCTCGGTCCTAGGTTCTTTATTGTTTTTGGTTTACCTAAAAGATCTTGGTAACCATGTGGGATTTCCCATTATCATCTTTATGCTGATGATACAATATTATATCAATCTGGTCCTACAGTTCCCAAAATTCAAAATAAACTTCAGTTTAATTTTGATCTTCTTCAGTTTTTTTTTTATTGTATCTAAATTAAAGCTAAACTCCTCCAAAAGCAAGAGTAAACTATTTGGGTCTGCCTTTAAATTAAAAGGGTACCTAACTTAGAAATCTTGGGTAGTCAAGGTATGATATTAGAGTCTGTTGAACAATACAAGTACTTTGGTTTTGGTTGGACCAATCAGGCTCTGGAAATACATACAGGCAATTTAATTAAGTAGGTTAGCAAGCGGGTGGGTTTCCTATACAGAAATAAGAACTGTTTTGTTTCAGAAATCCTGAATCTTATCATCATGGTCCAGATTTTGCTGCTCATAGATTATGGTGATATTCTATATGATGGTATAACTGATGAATGGTTATCTAGACTTGATTTTCTTTCTCATAGGCTTGCAAGATTAGTTCTAAAATGCCCTAAATTTACGATCATTGCAACTTGTATAAGCGGTTAGGTGGTTACCTCGTGTAACAGAAGAGATATTCATAAGAGATTATTTGCATATAAATGTGGATTGGGTCTTATTCCAACATATTTAAGGGATAGACTATCTTTCAGAAACTTAAAATCCTCTGAGAAAATCAGGTGTTAGAGAAATGGCTGTCCCCCTACTAAAACCCAGGCTCTCTTGATTTATTTTTAGTTACTATGAACCATACTGCTGAAACAGTCTGCTGGTAGAATTTAGAAAACATACAAGTAAGTCCCTTTATATTACTAAACTGAAAAAGATGTTTGTATTCTCTGTAATGTCTTGTAATTTTTTTGTGGTAGAGTGAATTGTGCTTAACTGATATAATTGTTTTGTTGAGTATGAATTTATGTAAGGTAACCATTATGAATGAGTTTTATACTCAATGGTTTCAACCTTGAATATACAAACAAGCAAACAAATGTTTACCATCTACTGCCTAGCAATGGCCATTAAATCCTTTGCCAGTGTTTCTTTCAATTGATTGCTGCTGCTTTCAGGTGTGAAAGGGGTAATTAGCTGAACATTTAAGCCACATTCCTGAAATTGACACCTAATACACCTCCTCATACCTGAACAATGGCAATGGCATGCCTGGGGAGTCCTGACAGCCAGAGCAGTCCATCCAGGTGAAACAAAGAGCTAACTTTAAAAGAAAAAGTTAAAGCCCTCAGAATGCTTGCTGAGCTGGGTATGACCCAATCATCTGTGGCTCATCACTGGGGTGTCTCCCAGCCCCCAATATGCATGCTGCAAAGAAACCAGGAATTAATCCTCACTGAGTTTGAATGCAATGCACATCTGATGAGAAAACATGAAAGGGAGAGTGAAGATTCCATGGTGGAGGATGCACTCCTGCTATGGTTCAAGAATACCAGAGCATCTGACATCCCAGAGTCCATACTCTGCTTCTACACAAGGCAAAGAAGCTGGCTGACTTGCTAAACAAACTGGACTTTGAGTCTACTATTGGGTGGCTCTGCTGATTCAAAACCCGGAACAACATTGTGTTTAAACGAGCACATGGGGAAAAAAGATGTGGACACTCCATCAGCTGATGACTGGGTGAGAACTGTCCTCCCTACCATCCTGAGCAGTTCAGCCCTGCATTACTGAACAAGGCTGACAAGACTGGTATATTTTACTGAGCTAGCCAGATGGCACATTGTCCTTCAAAAGGGAAGCAATCTCTGGGTGAGAAAAGGCAAAGACAGGCTTACTGTACTCACCTGTGCAAACATGATTGGCAGTGACAAGATGAAGCTGGTCGTTATAGGAAAAGTAAAATCCAAGCTGCTTCAGAGGGGTTAATATTGCTCATCTCCCTGTCCATTACTGAGCCAATCAGAATGCGTTGATGACTGCAGTTATTTACTGAATGGGCAAAGGAACTTGATTGCACAATAAGGCAGAAAAGAAAATAAATCTGTCTGCTGTTAGACAATTGCAGTGCTCCCCAACACTAACACTGCAAAATGTCAAAATTGTCTTTCTGCCACCTAATACGATGTCCCTGATCCAACCCATGGATCAGGGCATCATAAAGAGTTCATGGAGACCATCTTGAAGATGGCAGACAGGGGTGATTTGCTGCTGGTAGGGGACTTCAATCTGCCAGATGTGGACTGCTCCTCATACACAGCATCCTCCGAATGAAGTGAAGATTTCTTATTTGCACTGCAAGGAGCAGGTTTACAACAGCTGGTGAATTCCCCACCAGAGACAAAGCAA
The DNA here is from genome assembly GCA_016271365.2 of Neoceratodus forsteri. Lineage (NCBI taxonomy): Eukaryota > Metazoa > Chordata > Ceratodontiformes > Ceratodontidae > Neoceratodus > Neoceratodus forsteri. The sequence goes on along the minus strand of CM057451.1, from coordinate 838,478,424 downwards.
TACTGGACTTGGTGCTCACAAACAGTGCAAAATTCTCAGATGTGCAAGTAGGGGTCAATCTTGGGACCAGTGATCACAGGACAATGCAGCTAACTGTGAACAAGGTAGAATATACCAGTCACACTAAAATCAAGGTTCTAGATTTCAGAAGAGCTAACTTTTCTGAAATGAAAAGCATAGTCACGTCCATGCTAGATGGCAGAAAGTCAGAAGATGTAGAAGATTGTTGGGAGGCCTTAAAACTGCTTTAAATACAGCTATAGCTACATGCACTAGGCAGATCACATAATCCAAAAGAAAGAAAATCTACCCTGTTGAAAAATCCACCAGTTTCAACAAGGAAGTTGCAACCAAAATCAAGGAAAAAGGAGGGCTTTTGATAAATATAAACAAACTAAAAGTGAATTAGAGAAGAATACAAAAACAAGTTGAGTGAGGCAGGAAAGGCAGTTAGGAGATCAAAAGCACAGACAGAGGAGAAAATAGCACAGGGGGTCAAAAGGAGACAAAACTTTCTGCAGATATATGAAGCAAAAGTAAGATTAAAGGGGAATAGTCAGGTTAGTAACAAAGGAAGGCAAGATGGCAGAGACAGACAAAGACAAAACAAAGTTAGTACAGTAAATGATTTCTTTTGCTCTGTCTTCACCATAGAAGACAGCGGAAGGGTCCTACACTAAATAACATAGAAATATAAACATAGAAACATACAATTTGATGGAAGATAAGGACTGCTTGGCCCACCTAGTCTGCCCATTTCCTACTTAACGGAGAAGCTGCAGATCCTAGTTAAACAACAGCCCACTTCCTCCTACCCCCACTAGAATTGCCGTATGTCTGTCCCATGAATTCTTGAATTCCTCACTGTTTTTGACTCTACGACCTCCTCAGGAAGGCTGTTCCATGCATCTATAACCCTCTCTGTGAAGAAATACTTCTCACATTACCTCTGAGCCATCCTCAAACTATCTTTAAATTGTGCCCTCTTTTTCTTGCACTTCTCTTTTCTGAATGATGCTACCCTCTTGGACTTAGTTGATTCCTTTGAGGTATTTGAAAGTTTCTATCATGTCCCCTCCCTCCTTTCCTCGAGGCTATACTTCTTAAGCTCCTTTAGTTTTTCTTCATATGTCTTCTGGTGCAGACCCTGTACCATTTTGGTTGCTCTCCTCTGGACAGCCTCCACCCTGTCTATGTCTTTGTGGAGATGAGGTCTCCAGAACGGTACACAGTACTCCAGATGTGGTCTTACCAACTGTCTGTACAGAGGGCCAACAACTTCTTGTTTTCTACTGGTGATGCTGCCTCTTCCTATGCATCCCAGTATCCCCAGCCCTCCTTACTGCCCTCTCACATTGCTGGCCCACCTTTAGATTGTCTGATAATGACTACCCCCAGGTCCCTTCCATTTTTGTTGTTGTCAGCATCTCACTCCCATTGTATACTCTTCCCTTGGGTTTTGTTTCCCAGGTGCATTACTTTGCACTTCTTTGCAATGAATCTAAGCTGTCATACATTTGACCATTCCTCCAACCTTGCCAAGTCCCATTTCATCATTTCCACCCCACCTTGTGTATCAACCCTGTTGCAGATCTTTGTGTCTTCTGCAAAGAGACATACTTCCCTTCCAGTCCCTCTGCAATGTCACTTATAAAGACATTAAAAGGACCGCCCCAGTGTTGAATCTTGTGGTACCCCACTAGTAACCCTCCTTTCTTCACTGTGGAATCCATTTACTATTACCCACTGTGTCCTGCTGTCCAACCAGTGTTTTATCTAGGCTACCACCCTGGGACCCACTCCCAGGCTGGCAAATTTGTTTATTAATGTTTTGTGCTGGACTGTGTCAAATATCTTGCTAAAGTGTAGGAAGGCCATGTCCATAGCCCCTCCCTGGTCTACTACTTTGGTCACCCAGTCAAATAAATCAATTAGATTTGTTTGACATGACATTCCTGCTGTGAATCCATGCTGCCTTGGGTCCTGAGCCCCCACTGGCCTCTAGGTACTCAATAATTATTTCCTCCAGAAGTGATTCCATCATTTTCCCAATGACTGAGGTCAAACTGACAGGTCTGTAGTTTTCGCCTCTATCTTGCTCCCACTTTTGATAAGAAGAATCACATCTGCCCTCCTCCAGTCCTCAGGTACCACTCATCCTCCCATGGTTTATTAAAAGGGTAGTCAGTGGTGTTACTAGTTCTTTCCTTTGTTCTTTAGAATTCTGGGGTGAATCCATCAGGCCCCATTGGTTTATCCACCTGCAGTTTTAAGGGTTTTTTCAGAACCCTTTCTTCTGTGAAAGGACTAATATCAACCCCCTGTCCAGAGTGTTTCTATTTACTGGATTAGGTATCTCCTCCTGCTTTTCCACTGTGATTACTGAGCAGAAATATTTGTTTAATATCCCTGCTTTTCGGCTGTCACCTCTTCCCAACCACCTTCCTCATTATTCAGCTTCAGTATCCCTACCTTAGTCTTTCTTTTGCTCCCAATGTACCTATAAAAGGTTTTATCCCCTTTATAACCGAGTTGGCTATCTTTTCCTTGGTTTGGGCCTTTGCTATTCTGACTGTCTTCCCTGCTTCCTTCTGCTTTAACTGGTACAGTTCTCTGTCCTGCTCCTTCTGTGTTTCGTTACACTTCCTGAATGCTATCTTTTCTCCCTTACTTTCTCTGCCACTTCTTCTGAGAACCATAGTGTTTTTTCTTTTGCTTTGGTTTATTTGCTTCACACAAAGGTATGTTGCCTCTGTGATGGCAGTTTTGATGTTTCCCCATTGTTGCACCACCCCACCTTCTTGTCTGTTTGCTAGTGCTTTTATAAGGCCTCTCCCATTTTGACAAAATCAGCCCTCCTGAAGTCCAGTACCTTCACTTTTGTATGGCTTGACTCTACAAATAAGTTTAACATGAACCACACTGTTTGATGGTCACTTGTTTCCAGATGGCTACCTACTTCAAGATTGGAGATCCTGTCTCCATCCTCATTTGAGAGTACCAGGTCAAAGATTGCTCCCTCCTGAGTGGGTTCCAAAACTAGCTGTCTGAGGCATGCCCCTGTAGGGCATCGAGAATGGCCCTGCTCTTGGATGTGGCTGCAGCAAAGGTGCTCCAGTTAACATCTGGCATATGCAGGTCCCCCATCAGAAATATCTCCCTTTATCTGCCATCCCAAGGATGCCTTCCATCATTCCTTGTCCATTGCCTCCTTTCAACTCTTCTGCTCTACCTCCTACTTCATTTAAAAAAAAAAAAAAAAAAGGAACACTTATCTTACTTTTCTGTGGATAACAGTGTTGTGGCTCGCATCCCTGTAACATGACTGTACCTTATTGTTGAACTGTGTTGCTGATTGCTTCGCCTACATGTAACCTGACTGTGCCCTATTGCTGTACTGTATTGCTTATTGTCTCTTTATATGTATGTCTTTGTCCTCTTCTTGATGAGGTACCTTTGTAAATGAGCCTCTGGCTCAAAGGTTGTTAAACTGATGTTAAAATAAATAAATAAATAAAATAAATTTCCTCCCCTGAGGCGGTGGTCTATATACAACCCCTGTGCGAACTGCGGTGCCATTTCCAGTCTCCAGTGTGACCTACAGTGCCTCTCCTCTCCTGTTTACCCTTTAGTTTTGTTGCTTTGATCCTTCCTTACATGGAGAGCTACTCTCCTCCTCCTCTTCTTCCCTCCCTGTCCCTCCTGTAGATTGTATACTCTGGCATGCTGACATCCTAGTCAGGTTCTCTGTGTACCATGTTTCTGTGTCTGCCATGATATCCAGGCATCCTCTTCCATCAAAGCCACCATTTCAGGAGTTTTTACCTAGACTATAAGCACTGGTACTCATTACCCTTTATTTTATGGCTTTATTTCTTTGTCCATTTACTGCCTTTGTCTTTTTCTCCATTACCTCTGCCTTTCTCCTTATCAGCTGCTCTACCTTGGTGTTTACCTCACTAACTACCCTGTTTTTGGGGCTAGGATTTTCCTTCTCCTTTCAGTGCCCCAGCTAGTTTAAATGCTTGCAAATGAAGCATTTAAACCTATCGCCTAGGATCCTGGTTCCCTCCTTGATAGATGCAGACCATTGTGCCTGTATAGGCCTGTATCCCTGCAGGTGGAGCCCCAGTCCCCAATGAAGCCAAATCCTTGAGCTCTGCGCCAATTTTTAACCAGTCATTGAATCCCATGGTGTGAGTACCCTAGCCTCATCCATGCCATAGACAGGTAGCACTACCAAGAAAGTTACCATGTGTGCTACTTGTCTCAAGGCCCTTCCCCAACTCCATAAACTCCTGTTGCACTGCTCTAATCCCATTCTCAGTTAGGTAATTTGTCCCTAGGTGGATAATGACATCCAGATCACTCCCCTTGCAGCTGATCCCACGATCCTGTAGTTCAGTACAACACCACAGGAGCAAAACGCAAACCCTTCACAAGGAAAGGGTCCTAGAAGAGCTGAATAGGCTCAAGATAGATAAAGCAATTGGGCCAGATGACATCCACCCTACGGTACTGAAGGAGCTTGGGAAGAACTCACCACACTATTGGCTGAGCTTTTCAGCAAGTCACTGGAAAGTGGAACAATACCTCAGGACTGGAAAAGGGTAATAGTAGTACTTTACACAAGAGCAGAAGCAGGGGAAGGCAGGAAACTAGTGACCAGTCAGTTTGACCTTGGTGGTGAGAAAATGTATGGAGTCATTGCTTAAGGAGAGGATAGTGAAGTACCTCGAGGATAGCAAAAGATTGACCCCAGGCAACATGACTTCACAGCAGGATGCTCTTGTCAAACCAATATGATTGGCTTTTCCAACTGGGTTACAAGAGCAGTCGACCAGGAGGAGCAGTGGACATTGTGTACCTGGACTTCAGCAAAGCCTTTGACACCATCCTCCACAGAAGGCTAGCTAACAAATTAGAGCATACAGGAGTCAATCATAAGATAGTGAAATGGATCACCAACTGGCTACAAGATAGGATGCAGAGCGTGCTTGTCAATGGATCATTATCAAGGGAAGGCAAAGTGACCAGTGACGTTCCACAGGGGTCTGTGCTGGGACCTATCCCTTTAACATATTTATCAGGATATTGTAAATGACTTGAAAGGGAAGGTTTGCCTGTTTGCAGATGACACAAAATTCTGCAACAGAGTAGACACACAGGAGGGAGCTAAAGGTATGGAAGCAGACCTGAGAAAAATAGAGGAATGGTCCAGGATTGGCAGTTGAAGTTTAATTCCAAGTGCAAGGTTATGTACATAGGAAAAGAAATCCAGGGATAAAGTACACTCTGGGAGGCATCAGTTAGAGGAGACAAAGACAGAAAGAGATTCGGAGTAGTCATCGAGATGACTGAAAGGTTGGAAAACAGTGTGAAAAGGCAACATAGAATTGAGTGACATCCTTGGTGTATTGTTAGGGAATTATAAGTAGAAAGAGTGAGGTTATCATTTCTCTCTACAGGTCCTTGATGAGGCCACATTTAGAGTACAGTAGTGTTTTGGAGGACCCACCTCAAAAGACATATACCACCTGGAGATGGAACAGAGAATGGCTACAAAGATGGTGCATGGACTGCATTAGAACCATATGAGGTAAGACTCAGGAAGTAAATCCATACATTCTTGAGCAGAGAAGAAACAGAGGTAACATGATCAAAACTTTTAAGTACATTAAGGAAATCAACACAACACAAACAAGAAACCCCTTCCAGCAAAACAGGGATGTGCGATAGGGCACAACTTGCAGCTCTTGCAGCTGGTGGGAGGCAGGTTCAAAAGCAACCTCAGGAAGTACTTCTTACAGAAAGGGTCATAGACCCATGGAACAGCTCTACCTCAGGAGGTGGTGGAATCCAAGACAGTATGTCAGTTCAGACTTGCATGGGACAGACACTGTGGACACATAGGGTGCAGTCTAAATAGGGAGATGGGCAGGAACACAGGCACACTAGATGGATCATGGGTCCCCATCTGCCAACATGAATCTTATGTTCCAATGTTCTTAGGATGGGCAGTGTTTCACACCATTGCCAATTTTTCTATTATAGGCTTTCTCAGAGGCTCTGAGGAAGCCCCAATTGAAGGGTGAAATGTAAGATGGCAGTGCAGAGGCACTGCCCATCCTTGTTTGTACTGCACTGTTTGCTTCTGGCACTGTGAATAAAAGCCACTAGTTTACTGAACTTGAATCCACTTTAGTATGTAATCCTCTGCAGGGGTGAGTGTCTCTTATCTTTTCTGAATGATAGCACATTGATACAAGAGAGTCACCACCTCCAGTGATCACCTTCAGCCTTTTGGGCTTTAAAAGTATGTTTACACTTATCCCTAGCTCCATGTATATATGTGGAGCGTATTCAAGATTTTGTTTTTGATCGCCAACCGGTGCTCATTTATTCACATTTGAAATTATCTTTTCTTGCATCCTACATACAATTTCCACATAAACAGTTAAGGAGATACACCATCCCTTCACTTGCAATTAATACTCCTTTTATCTTTATAGTAAGACCTGTTGTTGGATTTGTAAATGTCTCACCTTTAACCATAACACTACACACCGACAATTTCTACATGGTCTGCATACCCATTTTTCTGGAAGACTCATGTGTTCAAGTTTTGGCTAATAGTTGTGTACCAGTTTGTCTTTCAGGTCATTGCCTCTTTTATATGAAACTCTAAGGGGTTTGTAGATATGGTTTTCAATTGTGGGACGCCCCTAAATATATATTTAGATTTTTCTTAATAATACCTATAACCTCTCTAGTACCTCCCCATATGTAGTGATGAATGTAGGCTGTTGGTCAGTCTCCTGTTTGTTTCTTTCTTTCTGGCATAGTAATCCTGCCCTATCCATTCTCTTCACTGATTCATTAACTCTCTGAATGTCAGCTACAGTACTCTGTATTCTCAATCCATCAGTCTATCTGTTGTTGCTGGTATACCTTCTTCTGCATTATTACAAGGTGTGCCTACAGGTGTGTGCTAACAGATTACTCCTGTAATCTTCTGATTCAAGTTGTCTTTGCAAGGTATATCTTCTGTTACTGCTTTATTTTTCTCTGGAGCAAAGTGTTTCTTACAGCGATATCTTCTCTGAAATTATTACAGGTGGTGCTTTTACAGGTTTTACAGTTTTATCTAACATTAGGATAAGCTTTCAGGGTTACTGCATTTGTTGTTGACTGATTGTTTCTGCTCTTACCTCCTTGTTCTTTCATCCGTGGTTCTTCTTTTAGGCAGGGAAGGGCCCAGACACCCCACCCCATCCCCAACCACCCCACGCCACACTCTTTATAAGGTACCACAGTTGTGACATTTCCTGTGGCAGAGCAGGAAGGGGCGGATCAGTGGGGCCTCCACAAGGTGATCTAATTTACAGGGCACTAGTAATTTAACTTGTTATAACAAGTTAAACAAAGCACAATTAAACCATTACTTGCATTTTTTTCCTTTTTTTTCTCCTTCTAATTAGTCTGACTAGGTTACAAACCCAGCAACTTATTTGGAATGGATTTCATTAACTGCAGGTACTGTGAAACAATTTTCAGAAGGACAGTCTTACAGGATTTAGGACACTGTCCTACATGCTGGGCCTTTGAGATCTTAGGGCTCAGCTCCGGGCAGCATGGGCAGAGATTGCACGCCTCAAATTTCATATTGAAGAGGAAATACATTATAAGAACCACCTGCCATTTCCCAGCATACAACAGAAAAACCTCCACCGCAGAGGGTAGTTGGTCCAGGAGGTTGGAAGGTGGTTAGGACGACAAATCAGGTGCCCCATCACTCTCTGCTCTCCAATACATTACCTCCAAAACCATATAAACACTACAAACAGGTATCTGCCTCTATCTCTGAAATCAAATAAAGAGGCAGAAGACACTGCAGAGCAGGACACTGCAGGCACAGGAGCTAGCACAACAAAACTCACCCAAATCAGGAACCAAAATAAAACAAGCACAAAGGAAATCCAAAAACTTGATCATAGGAGACTCCATGATTCTGGTTAGTTGATACCCATCTCCAGCCAGGTGATGGTCAGATGTCTCCCAGGTACATCAGCATGGAGAGACACTGACCGCATTGCTAAAATTGTTCACAAAGCAGGAGAAAACATTGATGTCCTAGTCACACATAGGGACTAATGATCTCAGCTTAGCCGGTCAGTTGTGGAGACCAAGGAACACCTTGACTAGGCTGGGTGACAAACTATCATCTATTTTATCCGCATCTCCTTCTCTGAGATCCTGCCAGTCTGGGGAGAGGAGCAGATGGACGGAAGGTCAGAGAAGGGGAGATAGGGGAGCTAAACACGTGGCTCAAGGGGTGCCAGGAAAAGGACACAGATTTATAGGAACTGGCAACAGTTCTGGGAGCGAAAGTTCTTTAATTTTATGGACTGCATCTGACTAAAGAGGGAGTGCATTGGGGCAGAAGTTTAACGCTCTTTGCAGAATATTTAAACTAGCAAATGGGGAGAGGGTGCAGCACCCCATACGCTGAATGGGAAGAACACCCTCCCCTCAGCTAGTGGTCAAACAGGAATTCAGCATGTTTGCTGTTCATATGCATCACCAGGTAAGAAAAAGGTTTATCCTCCCATACGACGAGACAGAGGTAATGCCAAACTTCACCCAACAACTAACACACCAAAGTCTGGCCAATGGAAAATCATGTACACAATGCTCACAGCCTGGGAAATAAGATCCCAGACCTGCAGGCAATAATGTCAGAGGCTAAACTGGACATAGTAGCAATTAGTGAGACGTGGTTTACCAGTAACCACACTTGGAAGACTTCAGTACCTGGCTATGTATTGTTCAGAAGAGACCGAGGTGCAAAAGGGGGGGAGGAGGGCCCTGTATGTTAATGAAAATATCAAAGCTACAGAAATTCAGAATACACATAAGGAGCCAGAAGAACTGTGGGTCACCCTGGAAACAGGAAATGGGACAGCGATAAGAACTGGGGTTGTCTACAGGCCCCCAGACCAGAGGGAGGACATAGACACATTACTGTTAGAAGATATACAAATCATGACAGCTAAAGGAGGTTCTGATAATGGGAGACTTCAACATGCCGGATACAGATTGGTCAATACCAGTAGGAACATCTGCCAGAACTAGACTCATAGTGGATTCCCTGAAGGGGAGGGCCTCAAACAACTGGTACAGCAACCCACAAGAGACAGGGCTATCCTAGATCTAGTACTGACTAACAAAGAAGGGATCACAGATCTCCAGGTAGAAGGTCACCTGGGGGCCAGTGACCATCACATGGTATGGTTCAATTTGGCTACTACATCTAAATCATCCCATTCCAAGGCAAAAATATGGGACTTCAGAGGAGCTGACTTTGATAAGATGGCCAACAGAGTTAAGCTAGCCCTGGCAAAAAGAAACACAGGTGAGGGGTACAGGCAAAGGGCAAGCATTAAGGATGCAATACTTTGAAGCAACATCCCATTGTGTTAGACAGAAAAGGAAGTGCAAAAGAAGAAGGAAACCATTTGGTTCTCAAATACAGTAGCAGAAAAGGTCAGAGCCAAAAGGCTGGCCTTCAGGAAATATAAGGGAACACAGCGGGATGAAGATAGGAGGCATACCAAACTGCTCTAAGGGAAGCAGGTAAGGCAGTAAGGCAAGCAAAGTCCCAAACTGAGGAAACACTAGCATGAACAGTAAAAGAAGGTGACAAGACTTTCTATAGATACATTAGTGAAAGGAGAAAGTCCAGAGGGGTATTGCTAGCTTAATGGAGAAAAGGGAGCATGTGAGAGGAGGACCCTGTAAAGGCATCTATCCTAAATAGATACTTTGCTCAGTATTTACTGAAGAGAAGGTAGGGCAGGCCCACAGCTCAGCATCATGGACACAGGGGAGGGAGGTGAGCACTACTCCTTCACAAAAGAAAGGGTCCTACAAGAGCTTGCTAAGCTCAGGGTGGATAAGGCATGGGACCTGATGGCATACATCCCAGGGTACTTAAGGAGCTAAAGGAGGAACTAGCAGAGCCATTAGCAGAATTGTTTAGTGAGTCTCTGAGCACAGGAGAGGTCCCAGAAGACTGGAGAAGGGTTTATTTGATCCGCTCCACAAGAGTGGTAGCAGGGAGGAGGCGGGAACTACAGACCGTCAGTCTTACCTCAGTAGTGGGCAAGATTATGGAGGCACTTAAGGAAAGGATAGTGCAACACCTGGAATCCATAGGGGCACAGGATCCAAGACAGCATGGGTTTACAAAGGAAGGTCCTGTCAAACTAATCTCATAGATTTCTTTGACTGGGTAACCAGAGTGGTGGACCAAGGGGAGCAGTTGATGTCGCCTACCTTGACTTCAGCAAAGCTTTGACACTGTTCCACATAGAAGATTGATAAATAAGCTGGGTAGGCTCTAGGGTGGGTCGAAGTTGGTCAACTGGGTGGCAAACTGGTTGACGGGCAGAAAACAGAGAGTGGTGGTAAATGGTATACAGTCAGAAGAGATGCAAGTCACAAGTGGGTACCTCAGGATCAGTCCTGGGGCCAGTCCTCTCTCAACATCTTCATCAGTGACCTTGCAGATGGACTAGAGGGTAAGGCTTGTCTGTTTGCAGATGACACCAAGATCTGCAACAGAGTAGATGATCCAGATGGGGTGGGCAGAATGAGAAGAGATCTGGATAAACTAGCAGAATGGTCAGAAGAGTGGCAACTGGATTTAATGCAAAGAAGTGCAAAATCATGCACATAGGGAAGAGAAACCCCGAAGCCACCCATATGCTGGGAGGGAGTTGCTAGCAGTCACAAAGGAAGAAAGAGACTTGGGCATCATCATCACTGATGACCTAAAATCATCCAAGCAGACCTCTAAAGCAGTAGGTAAGGCTGAGGGGTGTTAGGGTGTATTAGTAGGGGTATCACAAGTCATAAGAGGGAGGTAATAATCCTCTGTACAAGACACTGGTTAGGCCCCATCTGGAGTACTGCATGCAGTATTGGAGGCCACCCCTTCACAAGGACATTAACCAAATTGAGGCAGTCCAGAGAAGGGCAACCAAATGGCAGGGACTGCATCAGAAGACATATGAGGACAGATTAATGGAGCTCAATATGTATACCCTTGAGCAAAGGAGGGAGAGGTGATATGATCGAGGTGTTCAAACACCTTAAGGGCATAAACAAGGTGAAAAGAGTCTAACATGTTTAAATATAAGAAAATAGCAGGACAAGAGGACACAGTATGAGATTAGAGGAGGCCGATTAAGGGGAATGTGAGGAAATTCTTTTTCACAGAAAGGGTGGTGGATGCATGGAATGGCTTACCACATGAAGTGGTGGCTATGAATACAGTGCAGGGCTTCAAACAGGCATGGGATAGGCATAGGGAGCAATACAAATGACTGAATAGATAGGCCACTGACAGAGCAAGGCAGATGGCATATTTATAAGGTAGAAAAGAAATGGGCAGACTGGATGGGCCTTGCGGTCCTTATCTGCCGTCAACTTCTATGTTTCTATGTTTCTATGTTTCTATCTGCTAATTTAGTAGCTCTCTGTTCATACAATGTCTCTGTTCTGCAGTTCCATTTGATTTTCATGAACTGTCCTTTTGGTAAATTTCTAATCATATGGGCCAAGTGACAGCTACTTGCCATCAATAGGGTGTTTCTATCATTTGGCTTTTTATATAACTCTGTAGTTAATGTACCATCTGGTAATGTCTAGATCATGATGTCCAGGAAGTTGGCAGATAACAGATCTGCTGTAACTTTAAATTTTAAATTGGAATTAGTACTCTAGGTACTGTACAAATTCATCTAGCTCTGATCTTGATCCTCTCCAGATCATCAGTACATAATCAATAAATCTCTTCCATAAATAAGTTTGGTCATAGAATGGATTTTGTGTTTCTTGATAAACAAATGTATCTTCCCATTTCCACAAAACATGTTAGCCAAACTTGGGCTAAAGTCACCCCAGTGTAGTACCTTTTATTTAAATAGAGTTTCTGCTGTCAAACATAAAACTGGGGCCGGATATTCAAACTGCACCCAAAAAGTGTACAATAGCAGGAGCAGCGCAAGTCCATTGCGCCCATGCACAAGAGACGTGATATTCAAAAACTGAGCCGGCCAAGATGCGCCTACAGCCGATGACTGAATATCGCACCACCTGCACCATAGCACAACTAGGCAGGGGAAGCTGAGCATCTCTGATGCGCCATAGCGCATCAAGAGATGTTCAGCTGAGCAGTCCAGAGGTGCCATAGAGCAATCAGGGATGCCCCCAGCAGCAGGGCATCAATGCAACTGCACAACCAGGGATGCAGGGCCCACCACAAATGCCACAGATGGACAGAGGAACACACAGCAGAACAGACATCATCCACCCACACCCCATGCACTGCACAACTGGGGAAGGGCTGGAATAACTACTGGCCCATGGAGACAAGCAACCAACCCACAGCTGGGCCATGGTGCCCCATCACACCCCTGGCAAGCTTGACCGGCACACAAGGAGGGCAACCACCCCATGCCACACCATCCCCCAATGCAGAGCACACCCTGCACCGTGACCCCAGACACCCCCTGCCCAGGGCAAGCGTCCACCACTGCAGGTTACCCCATGCATGCCACCACCCCCACTGTGACAATGCAACCCTGTGACCACAGAACCATGCAAGGCAGCCCACCATGAGCACCCATCAGTGGGTGGCAGCACACAGCGATGCAACAACGGAATACACAGTGCCACCATGCACAGCACCCCTGAGGTACAGCTGAGAGACTGACCATGCGTCGGCACAGGAGGTACCCATGTGACAAGGCATGCCCGGATCCCACCACCAGTGGTACAGTACCTTGCACACCATCCCTAGGACATACCCAACCCAGCACTGGCCACAACAGCCAGTGCAGACACTCACAGTGGTGTGCATGGAAGCATGCACCACACCGTATGCAACACAGTGCATGGACAAACACCCACCCATACCCAAGGGCTCAACAACACAGAGACGCAGAAGGGCAACCAAGCCCCGGTGTGGGCCTAAGGAAACCGTGTACACACGGCCAGCAGTCCTCCATGGCACAGGAGTGCCAGCCACCCTGCTCAGGCATTGTGGACCTGTTGCCACCATCATTTGCCCAGAGCACAAGTCACAGACAGTGGTGCACATCCCCTGCAACACACACAAGCCACAGCATGGAGGTGGGACAACTGCAGAGGCCACAGTGTCACCCGAGGCAGACATTCACCACACCAGTGACAGGAGGCAACCCAGCATTTTGACAGATGCGGTGGCTGCCCTGCATGGACAGCCACCACTGATATGCCAGCAGACCATGCAGGTCACAGACATGCAGGTGTCAGCTGTGCAGCCATGGATGGGCTGGCAGGTGCGCCATGGACACAAAGCATGCACCATGGACCACTGCACAGTCATCCAGTGCACAGGAAACAACACACACACACGCAGACACTGACTGATAGCTACTCCCACACCATAGTCACTTCCCCATGGACACACATACCCATGACTGCACCACCCTGATGCCATGCACACCACTACAGCTGAGCACCTATAGCCCGCTGCAAATCAGAGACCACCACAGTATTCATATCAAAGATTTGTAATCAAAAATATCAAACAAAACTATTTACAACTATGTAGAAAAGTTGGGGGCACAAACAAGGTGGGGGTGGGTAAGGGCAGGGGTGAACAAATGGGACAGGAAAGGAGGGTGTGAGGGTGGGTCCAGGGGTAAGGAAATCAGGGCATATAGATGTTCAGTGGGAGCCCGCTCCCCTCCAGCTGCTCTGCCTCCCATGTCTCCGCCAGACCCCAACCGCTCAATCCTTCGAGGATGTCCAATGATGCCCTCGCCATGGTTAGTATCTCCTGCAGTGCCTTCCAGATTGCCTGCAGCTGGTGGACACCTAGGGACAAGGGAGCACAGTCAATAGGTGTGAATGCACAGCCCCTACAGCCCACCCACTGTGCATGGCATACGGCCATGGGACATGCCTCTGTGATGGTGTGTGACCACCCACAGTGATCACATCTACAAGACCTGCCCACCCAGGTGCATACAGCCATGGACCGCTGCACATACCCACCGCCAAGTCCTGCACAGCACCACCATGGCTGTTTAGTGACATGGCTATGTGGTGCAGGCAGTGGCACAGCCATGTACCCAGTGCACGCATGGACCACCATTGGCGCACTCCCAGACATGCAGTGCCACTGGACAGTGCTGACTGTAACAAGTTGCATGTATGGCAGTGGTGTCAATGGATGGTGGCCTTGCCCCACTGCCCGCCCTGTTATACAGCATGCAATAGTAGTCATGGAGGTATGGCACTCACCATCATCAGGCTGGTCCGTCTGGTGCTGTGGATCTTGCCCTTCTAATGGCCCTGTCTTCCTGATGGCACCTCTGCTCCTGGCCAGCCATCTCTTCCGGCCCTGAGGTGCAAACATGGAGAGAGGAACATCAGTACAAATCCGTAGCAAAGTCCACCTGCCCCCATGTGTATAGATCCCACCCAGCCAGACCCACCTGCCCCACACCCTGATAACACCACCACAGCCAACACCAGATGGTCCCTCCCCATGTTCTGGACACATGCAACCGTGATACCCATATGGAAGATAAAAGTGTGTGGATGTTACACCTACCTGGCTGTGGCACTGTGCCCTCCTGGCAAGTTCCGCGGGTGGGCAAGCAGGTCTGGGTCCCTCCGCCTCAGGTCCCATACCTGTGGCAGCACTGCTCAGCTGTCTGCCTCATTCCTGTGGCCTCCTCCAGGGCATCGCCACCTCCTGCCACCCCTGGCTCCTGGACCTGTCCAGGGTGCCTCCACAAACAGTGGGCCATAAGTGGCTCAACAATGGCAACCAGGTTTGCCATTTTGATCTGGCTCCACGGGCAGCTCTCCTCTGTGCCATCTCTGTTGCTCAGTAGGTTCAAAATGGCACTCTGCAGCATGGTTACACCATGTGCAGATGCTGCGCAGGTACAGCGCTGCCATTCCCTATTGTGCTGTCACCGAACAGCGCGATAGTGGTGCACCATGCCTGGTGCATGGCGCCTAGGGGAAAAGGTCGGGCACAGGGTCAAGGGTCTCTGGAGCACGGACAGGCACAGCGTGGATTTGAACCCAATGCATGTAGCGTGATTGGTTGCCTGTGTGCTACCTCCAGTAGCAGCCTGCCACGCTGTTGCCCCAGTGCGCCCCACGATGCCCCAGAGCCACACAGCACCATATAGGTGAACATCGCTGTAGCACTCACAATGGTGGCCGTGCCCTGCATTGCCTCCCAAGCACAGCACGTCAGCAATGTGGCAGGCGCCTGCATCAGAAACCCGGCATGCGCGGTTAGGTGTGTACTGCGCATGTCTCAGAACTGCACCCTTGGCTCAGCGCTGTCAACACAATTGTGTAAGCGCAACAGCACGATATTCAGCTGGCATATGCAAATCAGCTAATCAGCCATTCAATGGTGCAGCACTGCAATTTGCATCCACTTAAAGTTGCGCCTCGCCTCATTTGCATGGGTTGCGCTATAAAAGTGCGACATTGGGCTGCACTGGCCATAGTCGGTTACTGCAGTCTATTGGTGAGTTACATGCTGTTTGGGAGTGTGGACTGTGGATTTTGGACATGCATGGGACTGCACAGTCACAGATAACAACTTTCATTCTCACAGGCTAAATCATGACCGACGAGTTGTGGGTGAGGAGGAACAGAGCGGTGGAGGAGGAGGAGGCCTAATTTCACCAAGGCGGGGCCGGATGCCCTGTTTGAGGCCTACCTGGATCAGGAGCGCTTCTCAGCAGAGCGAGGGGAACACCACAGGCCCGTGCTGCTGCATGGGGAGGACGTGGCGTGTGCAGTGAACCTGCATGACAGCCACCAGTGCTCCGTGCAGGAGTGCAAGAAGAAGATGGGCACAGACAGGAGAAGGATAAAGGAGAAGGTGGCTGCCATCAGGGCAGCAAAGCTGCGACAGGTGGGGACAGCCAGAGGTGCTACGCCTGACACCACAGGAGGAGAGAGTTGCTGGAAGCATGTGAAGCAGCCATTGAGGGTGTTCTGGGTGGTGGCTTCCAGGCGGGTGGTAGCCCATCACTGCATGGTAGCTCATGGTCTGTCTATTGGGGATGCCAGCATGCTGTGACTCGGGCTGGTGCGGGTCCGTCACTGATGATGATGTCGCTAACACCATGGGCAGTGACACGTGTGTGCCACAGGATGGCAACACAGCGGTAAGCATCGCTGACCATGGCTGTGGGTGGTGCCGCCATGGAGGTCTGCGTGTCATCACAGTCCCAGCCTGTGCCTGTCAGCACCAGTGGGGCAACACTGGTGTGTGTACAGGACAGTGGGACTGTTGCAGCCACTGTGGTGACACCAGTGAGTCCTGGGGAGTGGCAGCCAGAGGGACAGCATCAGCAGTTGGCCAATGGGCTTGGGGTACAGTGTCAGGGGTGGCATCAGTGCACCTCCTGTGGACATGCCAGACCTGGTCCTGGTGTGCAGCGCCCACCCTCAAGGGGTGCTGAGCATCAGGGCCATGCACACCCTGAGGGACAGGATGCCGAGGGAGGCAGATGACCTCTTGGATGAGCACACCCACATACTGCAAGCATCAGTCAACCAGCAGATGTGGCTTGTGACATCGGTGGATGCACTGCGTGCGGATCTGGGAGCGGGCAGAGGGCGTCACAGCAGAGACATCGCTCTGATCCTGGCAGGGATGGACCGGTTGCAGGAGGATGTGACCACTGCCATTGACAGGCAGACAGAGTCATTCACTGCTGTCATAGCCACAATGGGCACACAATTATTTGCCCATGCATCGCAGACACCACGCAGTGCACTGTCCACCCCATTACCGGTGTCGTGACACCATCCTTGTCGACACTGGGTTTAGCTGTGGGCATCCTGAGCACACCTGGTGCAGGCATGTTTGTGTGCTGCAGACCCCTGCATGAGCACAGTAGCGGTCACGCAGTGGAACCCCTGGGGACCATCGGTACCAGCCCATGAGGCCAGAGGTCAGCCTGTCAGTGCTGGTGGGTCTCAGCGGGCCTGCCCATGCATCCATGGTGGCGGGGCACTGTGGCACATGACTGACCTGTCTCCCAATGCGGCTACTGTCTGATGCCGCCCTTTGTGCATTGTGTCATTCAGCGGGCAATGCACATGTGGGTACCCAGCCCTGCACTGACACACAGTCCATCTGCACACCCTCCCGGCTGCTGTCCGCAGTTGCGTGTGCATGATGATGCCTGCATTGTGCTGTACACAAATGTGCAATGGTGCTCAGCATCTAACACATGCACAATGACAGACAGTGGGCATGGTGGTCTGTGGACATGTGTGTGGCTAGGGGTGGCGTTCTAGGTCGGTGTGCCTCCTACCCTTTTGCATGTCTGGTGCATTGTGTGTGTGTGTGTGTGTGTGTGTGTGTGTGTGTGTGTGTGTGTCTGCATGGCATGTTAGACCATACCCATCCCTGGTTGTGTGTGTGTTCCATGCTTCGGCCAGTTCCTTGATGGCATGCACCCTGGTGTGTGTCCATGCATGTTTGTGGGTTGTGCCTTAGCCACTGTTGGTTGCACATGGACCCATGACTTACCTGGATTGGCTGAAGTGCTCCTCCATGATGGTGTCCCGGTGCAGCTGTGCCAGCTGGAGCAGTCAGGGTCCTGTCACCCAAGGGGCTGCCCATCACCATTGTCATTGGCATCCTCATCATCCCCATCGCTGTCCCCTTCTTCGACCTGTACAGCTATCCCACATTCTTTGGCCATGTTGTGCAGGATGCAACAGGCTAGGAATAGCCCACAGGCCTTTGAGGGCTGTACTGTAGGGCACTGCGGAGGTGTCCAGGCCACAGAAACATGCCTTCAGCATCCAGAACACCAGCTCGATGACATTACATGTGGTGGCGTGTGCCTCATTGTAGCACTGCTGCAATAGTGTCGCGAGGCCGCCCGGTAGGGTGTGAGCAGCCAGGGCCGGAGTGGGTATCCACTGTCACCTGTGTGTAGATGGTGGAGGTTAGTTTGGTGATCAGCATCGCCTTCCCCAGGCCATGTAGGCCACTACCAATATCACCTCTTACCATGCCCCCAGTCCCTATGATTGTCCGTGTGGTTTGCATACTCACCCACTAGGTTGCCAGTGGGGATATCCCACTCTCGAATCTGTGGCACAGTGCTGACTGGTGCCAGATGAAGGCATCATGTGCTCCCCAGGGTGGCAGGCATTGATTATGCGCCCCTGGCATCGCATACCACCTGGCAGTTGATGCTGGCATAGCCCTTGCAATTTATATATGCAGCCTCCTCAAGGACAGGTGGTGTGCAGATGGCCACATGGGTGTAGTCTATTGCCCCTAGCACTCCAGGCATACGTGCTACCCTGTGGAACTCCTGTATGTTTGCTGTGCACTCTGCCGGTGTGCTGGGGAAATGGATGTACTCCACAGCATGTGGCAGCAGTGCGCTGAGGAGTGGGTGAGGTGGCACGACATGGCTGACTGGGTTATGCCTGTGGTGTCCCCAGTTGGTCTCTGGAAGGTACCTGTGGCAAGCAAGCACATGCAAGCTGTCACTTTCGTCTCCACTGACAGAGCATGGCTCCGTCAGTGGTGGGTGCCATCATCACATCACTGCACAGCTCACAGAGCCACCTCAGAATTGCCTGATTTAGGGGTGTACTGGCCCACTATCTCCGAATCGCTATACAGCTCGAAGCTAGATGTGGCTCGGTACTGCCTGTTGGGGGCATACCACCGATGGGCCCTTCACAGCCACACCCCCACTGCCTGCCTTCTCACCCCCTTCATTACTGCCTCCATCTGGATGGTGGCACTGGCCATGTCCCTGGCTTGTGTTCACCCCCGCAGCTGTTTCTGTATTCCCCCCTGTCCTGGCTGCTACTTCCCCTGCACGGGAACACCTGACTGTGCTGGCCTCACTGCTGTGTGAAGTGCACTTCTCCCTTCTGCACTGTGGCTCCCACACCTTCCCCGAGCCTGTGGGTTCCAGGTGCCCTTTCCTGGCCTGCCCTGTGTGTCCCTGCTGCCCAGTTTGTCTTGCTAGAATTCAGCCTCATGTGCCTTCCTTTGTAGCGTTCTTGCGCCTCTCCTTTTATTTTGGCTCATTTCCGCTTATGGCGCAACTATCGCTGGCTCCCCTATTGTGCATGGCGCATGTTGTTGAATATCGCACTGTGCTATTTATGCATGGCTCCTCCCTTCGAGTTGCGCATACATTCATTATCTTTGCGCTGTTGCTCAGCGTGATTTGGGGGCAACTGCCTCCTGCTGAATATCACAGAATGGCGCATTTTGGACTTAGCAGGTGCAACCCTATTGCGCATGGCTCAACTCTTTTGAATTTATGGCTCTTGGTTTTTAGGACAAGTTCAGTAAGATTGATGAGCATATTAATCCTGCTTTGTTCTAACTCAGTGTGTTGAAGCAAATCGTATTCAAGCTCTTGTAAACCCCTTCAGTAGTGGTATTTTTATATAATGAATCAACATCTAAGGTTGCAAATCACCATTGTTCCTCTGTTTGGATATTTTCCAATGCTGTCAGTATGTCGGTGGTATCTTGACTATAGCTTCTCACTTTTGGTATAGTTGGCGTAAGAAAACCATCCACTAACCTGGACAGGGGTTCAGTAATCTACACTTTGACAGAAATGATCAGGTGACCAGGGTTTTTTCAAGGCTTTTATGTATTTTTGGGAGGGTATAGATGACTTGCTTTATCGGGTGCTGAACTGATGGACAGTATCATTCATCATCAGTAATGAGGCCTCCTAAAACAAACTAAAAAGTAATACTCGATTTCTCTTTTGATTTTAGTGGTTGAGTCAAAGGTGAAACTCTTGTAAAAGCTGCTGTCAGAGAGTTGGTTGTTTATGTCCTCCACATATTGTGAGGTATGTTGGACTGCAACACTCCCTCCCTTATCAGCAGGTTTTATGGTGATAAACCTATCACCTGACAGTCTTTTCAGTGCTTCATGTTCTGTCTTTGAAAACTGCAAAATACATGCCAAAGGGATTACTATACATCTGTCATATCCTGAATACAGTTGTTAAGAAAGGTTTCTACGGGCTGTTAAAGGGGTCCAGAAGGTTGACTTAGGTTTAAATAGTTTGTATTCATTAACCTGATTAACCAGATTACTGTCGCCTTGACAGCTATCACACTCATTAACTTCATTCCTAGAAAAACATTTAAGATTGCATTTTCTGGCAAACTTCTGTATATCTAAGAATGCCTTAAATTCTAACAGATTGCTGGAGGGCATGAAGGATAATCCTTTAGATAATGGCTGTATTTCATCATCCAGTAACTGTCTTGAGGAAATGTTGGTAACAGTTAATAGTGATTGTTCTCCCAGTCTTGTAAATTCTGCGGCCCTATTCCTCTGCCTCTTCTCCTTCCTCTTGCTCTGTCTCAACTTCCTATTCATCTACTTTCTGCAGGAAATCAACATCTCTTTTGTCTCAAACTCCTCCTGGGCATATTATGCCCAGGAGGATAACTCTAAAAAGGCTGGTCATCATTTTCTATTTCTTCAGTCTCTGAATCATTGGGTCCTATGCTGTAATCCAATGTTGCTCTCTCTGTTCATTTTAGGATTGAGCCTGCTGTTTCTTGAGTAACGCTCAGGTGTTTTGCTTGCTCCCTTATCCTGATATGGTTTCTTCCAGTCAAATACTTGATCCTTTTAGTTGCATTATTGTCCTTTGTAAATTTCTTGTGTTTCTGATTTTTAATTTTGTATCATAAAACTGCATGTATTCCTTAAATGTACAGTATTATTGCATTTTTCAAAGTCTCAATGTTGTTTAAAGGTAGCAACAATGCCTTCTTGTTTTTCAGGGCATTTTAACATCCTTCTGAATTTCAATGCCATCTTCAGTAATCAATTTCTTTAATTCCATGGATGCATTCTGCATGGTCTCTCTCCATCTATTCATGGAGCGGATTCTGTCTTTCCCATCTGAAGGTTGTTTTAATTTCATGATCCCTCTCAGGAGCCATTTTATGGATATATATGCCTCCATGGAAAGTTTTGCCAGTGTAATTGTCTGGCTCTCATGACATTTTTTTCTGAAAGCAAAAGGCTTCCTATATTGTGTTGCTTACTGATGGTGTTACTCTGTCATTTGTAGATGTAGGGTATGTAGTTTCTTCTCCCTGAAGAAATGGTTTCTCACCATCTGTTCTTTGAAACAATAATCAGTATATGCTGTCCCTCCCAGCTGTGTCCTGGTTGCTGCCATCCTGACCAGGGGTCTTTCATTTCCATTTGACTATCAGTTCTCTTAAAGTAGTAGGTTCCGAATCAATTAGAACCGTGCCTCACCCACGACATTATTTCCTTGCGGTCATGAATGATGGTGGGCACTAGGACAGTGGTGCCTCTCCAGATACAACAGATCAAGTAAAAGTAGTGGAGAACAGTCACCTCTTTCCATAGAGAACACAATGAAATAATACATCCACCAGTTAATTTTTATTATATAGCTGAAAGTGAAACACAGCAAAACCAGATGAGCTAGATGCTGGGTGCCTAAGTGTCCATATTCCTTATGTTTTGCCCCAGTCAATCAGGGACTTCATCAGAGGATAGATTAGTCATTATAATTCTTAATTTTAAATGCTCCAATCATGCAATTCAAATGAATGACCAATCATGTTACATGATTTTTGCATATTCAAGAGTTCTTCTATTAAGCTAACCAGCATATAAATCAACAACAATTACAGGTGCACAAAGAACATAGGTGTCATCTAAACCCAAATAATCTAAACATAAAAGTCCACAATAAGTCAGTAATGTAGCACTTAATTTTTCATGTTGGTGTATGATGTCCTTTGTTTTGTTGTTACAGGCGGCAAGGTTCTCCATACCTTATAGTAATTCTGAAAGAACAGAGAACAGAATGCAGTATACAGTTCCACTCATCTTGACATTTTATCAAAGAAAGAATCATTTGCTGCTCCTCTTTTAGCTAATTTACTCAGGCATAATGCTGCATATTACCATGTCCGTAAAGGTAATGGGGAGTGGACAGAATTTTGTGGTGCATGGAACAAGGATCACTAAACATCACTTCTTAATATTGTCTTACTAGAAAAGGTTCTTCAACTGGATTAAGTGCTAAAGTCATTTCTTCAAACAAAAAAATATTTTCCTAAATATTTATTTTTACCGGGAGATGGACTGGGCACTGCCTTTTCAGCCATGCCTGACATACAGAAAGTCACATATATAATACAATACAAAACAGTACAATTAATAACCACAATATTAAGTACAGTTACACAAATTTTCAGTATATAAAAGTATACAACATCTGTTTAAAATGCAAAATGCTATTTGCAGATCCCATTTCATGACGTAACCCACAGTTACAAGCAACTTTATATTATTTGCTTCAACACACTGAGTCAGAACAAAGAAGGATCTGAACTTGTCTTAAAAACAATGTTTATATGTTTGAAGGCAGAAACTACATTCAGATAAAAGGTACTGCAATGGAGATGGCTAGCCCCAGTTTAGCTAACATGTATTTAGGGAACTGGGAAGATGAGTTTGGTTATTAAAACACAAAATATATCCTATGCAAAATGGATTTATGGAAGATGTTTATTGATGATGTAATGATGATCTGGAGAGGATTGAGATAAGGGCAAGATAAATTTGTACAGTATCTAGAGGTAGTAATTCCAATTTAAAATTGAAGTTACAGCAGATCTGCAATCTGCCAACTTCCTGACCTCATGGTCCAGAAGTTACCAAATGGTACACTGACTACAGACTTACATAAAAACAATGATAGAAACACCCTATTGTTGGCAAGTAGCTGTCACTTGGCCCATATGATTAGAAATCTTCCAAATGGACAGTTCATGAGAATCAAATGGAACTGTAGAACAGAGACATTGTATAAACAGAGAGATACTGAATTAGCAGATAGATTGATGAATCAAGAACACAGAGTAGCTGACATTGACAGAGTTAGTGAATTAGTGAAGAGAATGGATATAGCAGCATTACTATGCCAGAAAGTAAGAACCAGGAGCTGACAAACTGCTTACTTTCATCACTACATATGGGAAGCACTAGAGAGGTTGTGGGTATTAGTAAGAAAATCTAAATATATTTAGAGGGTCCCACAATTGAAAAACAATATCAACAAACCCCTCAGAATTTCATATAAAAGAGGCAATAGCTTGAAAGATAAACTAGTACACAGCTATAAGCCAAAACATGAACATGTGAGTGTTCCAGAAAAATGGAATGCAGACCTTGTGAAATTGTCTCATGTGTGGTGCTATGTTGGAGGTGAGACATTTACAAAATCCATCAACTGTTCATACTGTAAAGATAAAAGGAAATATTAACTATGTGAGTGAAGGGTGGTGTATCTCCTTATCTGTGTATGTGTGAAATATTATGTAGAATGTATAAAAGACAATTTCAAATGCAAATAAATGAGCACCTCTTGGTGATCAAAAACAAAAATCTTGAATATGCTATGGCTGCCCAAATACATGGAGATTGGGATAAGTGTAAACATACTTTTAAAGCCACAGAAATTGAAATAGTAGCTAGAGTTGTGAGAAGAGGCAATTTGAGAATTTACTCAATATGAGAGAACAGGAGTAGATTTATAAGTTAGGGGATAACATAGCCCAAGGCTAAATGATACATTTGAATTAAGACCATTTTGTCAAACAGATAACTGCTGTTCTGAAATAACAATCCTGGAAGCTTGATGAGACTGTTGGAGTGCAAGATGGTTTCTGAAGAATATTGACTATTTTTATATATATTAATAGTGTGGCAATATCCAGTCCCATCTAAATGACAAAAAGTATTGAAAATGATGCTTCCATTCTTCGCCTCAAAAGCCACTTTTGCAGGCATTGTTCTCATACTGTGTGTCACATGCATGGAATGGGATCTGCAGGCTCTCATTTTGCAAATGATTTTTTTGTTTCAAGAAATGACTTTCAGCATTTTATCCCAGATGAAGAACGTGTTCCAGAATGACAATATTAAGAAGTGACATTTAGTGAGCCTCGTTCCATGCACCACAAAAAGGTAGCAGCAAATAATTCTTTCTTTTAATAAAAGGTCAAGATATGTGAAACTGTATACTGCCTTCTGTTTCTATGTTTTTTCAGAATTACTATACGGTATGGAGAACCTTGTCGCCTACAACAAAGAAAACAAAGGACGCCTTTCAACCAACAAGAAAATGAAGTGCTACATTATGGACTTATTGTGGACCTTATTTGGATTATTTTGGTTCAGAGGACACCAATATTCTTTATGTACCTGTAACTGTTGTTGATTTATATGCTGGTTAGCCTTAGTAGAAGAGTTCATGAATATGCAAATAATCCTGTAACACTATAGGTCTATTTATTTTGAATCTACATGATTGCAGCATTTAAATTTAAAATTATAATGGCTAACCTATTCTCTGACAAAGCTCAGGATTAGCTGTGGTAAAACGTAAGGAAGATGGATGCTTAGGTGGCTGGCACCATGACCTAGCTCACCTGGCTTTGCTGTGTTCATGTTCAGCTATGAAATAAAAATGGCTGGTGGATACATAATTTCATTGTGTTCTCTAAGGAAAAGGGTGAGTGCCCTCCACACTACTTTTCTTGGACATATAATACCTCTAAAGGGATAATGCAGCAGCAGCCATGACACTTTTATATTAAATCTAAGGAAGCACCTTTTAGTCAATTGCAATGTGATTGTTTTCTTAGTCAGTGTTATGTATGTATCTTACTGTAATGTTCTTTATATGTATAATATCTGTATTATGTATTAATTGTATGTGACATCACCACTGTATTCTTACGGTCCTGGGTCATGCATGAAAATGGGCAACTGGCTCATTGCACTTACCCAGCAAACAAAAGTTTAAATAAATAAATAAAATAAAAAATATGGGCAATGTTATTTGCTGGACAGATCTTGAAACTGTTAACACATATCAAAGTGTTAGTGGAAAAAGGATGGATATGTATTACCATGAAAGACCCTGAAATATGTTTAATCTTATTAAAACATATAGAAGGATTTAAGAAGGAGGTTATCAATTTGGTCACAACACTGGAATAGAAACTCAAATCAAAAAGCCTCCATAAAGCAGGATGACCACACTGGTGTAGTTTAAATAATATTGTTCACCATTTTATTACAAAACTACACATGACATCCAACACCAGGTTGCTGATGGGAAAAAAACATCAGAAGCAGCAAATGGATGGCAGCAGCTGTGGTAATGTTTCACCTGATCAAGTCAGGCTTCATCAGAGCTGTATATTACACCCTGCTGTGCCATTAAATACCCTTAGGTGCATATGATCATTTAAAATCACCTATCAGGGGTTACCTGTGGGTGACGTCACACTACACAAACATCACGATGAGTGTTTCATTAAACAAATAGTGAGACTGATTACAAAGTTACAAGTATCATTTCTTAAATATAATGCTACAACGTCATTTACTTTCCCATAATATAAATGTATATAAATATAGAAATAACATCCATTATTTATGTAATATTTTAACATAAATGCAGGCTAAAAAGACAGTCACATTTTATCTACATTTTCAAATGAACCATTCAACTGGCACAAACTATTGGTTACTTAAAACATGCATGAATTGATGATATTAAACACACCACACAATATGAAGTTTAACATTAATGCTATCCATATTAATTACTACTGTAGTAATATATGTTTCTTTATAGATAGTCCAACATCTATTTTAAAAAGGCTGAAAGATCTATATTCTTATTCATACTCTCTTCCCATTGCTTCCAGTATATAAATCCGCAGGCTTTCACATCTGTCTAGCATTTTTCCAAGTCCCCCACCCTGGGCCAAGTGTCACTTTCTCTATGCTTGTAAATGCTATCTCGTAGTGACATTAAGTTTATCCCTTACCTGACTAACTATGATATATGGTGGATACATAATTTCATTGTGTTCTCTAAGGAAAGGGTGAGTGCCCTCCACTACTTTTCTTACATCATTATGTTGTAGGGCACACACATGTTCCCCAACCATTTTGTTTAAATGGTCTAATAGTGCATCCACATAGATGTCACCAAAGCAACAAGGTAATAAATGAACAACTCCTTCAGTTGTACAAGTAATTAAATCTTTGATCTTGTATTATTTTTTGGTCCTGGGGTGGTTAAAAGTGCTTACTCTGTTTAATATATGGACAATATAAGCACCTTCCACACCTGTAAGTAGATGTTAGGGGAGCCAATCTGTTCATGTAGGTTGTGTGCTGGAAGCTTGTTATGCACTATAGTGTCTCCAGCTGTTTTACATCTATGGAACACCACCTAGTTTTGATTTGAAATTTATTATAGACCAGTTGTTAGTGACAATTTCTCACCTGATCATGTCTAGTGGAATAGGTGGTAACAAACAAACTGTCAAAACCTGCCTCATTACTCTTAGCGGGCTTTGGAACCAATGTGGTTGCACGTTCCATATACTAACTGCCTGTACTGCTGAACAACTACTTCTGTTACTATAATCCCAAGCTTTAAATATTTTTACTTGTTCATACTGTTTCTGTATAAATTCATTCTCCTTCATGCAGTTACTAAGTGTTTGTATAAGCTGTCCCTTTGGAATGCTGAATTTGACATGGTATGGATGGCAACTGCTGAACAGGATCAAACTATCCCTGACTGTTGTTTTCTGAAAAAGGGTTGTGCAAACATCACCATTCAGATTTTGATAGATTTGTAAATCCAAAATGTTATTTCCTCTGGTTGGTTACAAATTTAAATCTGAGATACTGATTGGTGTGATGTAACCACTCCATTAAATTCAAATTGCTGCTCATTGCCCATCCACACAACTATAATATCATTAATAAAGCACAACTACAAATCCATATTCTAAAATGTGGATTCACAGTGGTGCTTATATGATATTATGTTCCCATCATCCCACATAGAGGTGGCATAACTGAGGGCCACTGTGGCCTCCTCGCCATCCCCTAATCTGCAAGTAATGTTTTTCTTGAAACATGAACAGGTTCATTGTTAAAACATAATCAGTCAGTTTAATCAGACACCAGGTTGGTAGTTCTATCTTTTACATCCATCCTTTGTTCTATAAAAATTGTGAGAACTGCTAAATCTCCCTCATGTGGAATCACCTTATATAGTGACTTCACATCCATTGTTGCAAATAAGCAATCTTGCTCCAGTGGCAGCTGTCATCTTGCTGCATTCAGCTCTGCTGTTCTCTGAGGACTAGTTGTGTTCACCTGCCTGCTACATGTTGCTATTATCAGTCCCACCAGTATCCGGTAAGTGGGCAGGGGCTACCAGGTGGTGGAGGCAAGTCAGGTTATTACAGGGCATTCACTATTCAAAAGTGCTGCAGCATACACAGCTGCCCATGGGAACAACTGCAATCATGAGTGGCTCAAGCAGGAGTGGCATGAATCACCCTGTGTGAGTCCGCCTGGTGGAGGCCATGGGAGGCCATTTTATTTTGCAACATTTTATATGTAAAGTTTAAAGGGTGCAATAATATAGTATGTATTCTTAGTGAGGTATTTTGTAAAATTAAGGGTTAGCAACACTGGTATAGTTGCAGCCCACTGAATTTAGTTGTTGGTTAAGAAGGATACTAAACATGGCTACAAATAGTGCACACCACATTGTTCTCTTCCTAAGTATATGGAGAGTTCTTTGGGCATTGCATGTTACCACAGCTTTTGAGGCAAATGATTTACAAACATGGAGACATTTTAAACAAAGTCAGTCATGTGAAATGCACAATCATTGTGTATCTTTTTTTGAACATTTTAAGATGGCCACATTATATCAGGAACAATGACATTGGCTCAAAATGAGTAAACTGAATCAGCTTATAAAATGGGCTAAACAAATCAAGCATCCTGATTGGCTACTACATCATCTGAGCCGTGTCCTTATCAGATGATATAGTAGCCAACGCACTACCCTCCACTCCTGAGCCCCACAACACCATGGAATCACTGATCTGTGCCGGCCGAAACAGAAACACAGACTGGCACAGCTCACAACACGATGTCTTTCTCATGGCTTACACAGGATCCATTACCAAAACAGAACACTTCAAACAAAACACCACCCAAATCCACTCCTACATTTATTTAAAAGTCAGCAAACATAAATTAACATGTGCTGCTGTCACCTCAGTGTCCTGTCCATTTCAAGCTCTGTTCTGAACCCTCGCCCGCTGAGTACTGTAAACTGAAAACCCACTGCTCTCCTCACAACCCACTTCATTAACTGCGTTGTACATTTCACTTTGTAAACACATGGTCCATCAAAACTTCACCCTCCGTGCAGTTCCCAATCCACACTACTGTGCTGCCATTACCTCAGTGTCCTGTCAGGTTCAAGCTCCATTAGTGAACCCTCTCCTCTCTCTGCCATGCTGTTTAAGACCCTGCTCTCCTCACTAGCAGCTTTCACTTTCCGAAGACGCCATCCCGGATACGGACCACAGTCACTCCCACAGACGCCGGAAACAGAAACATCCAAATTATGGCAGGCAAAAGGACATGCTTTGAAAGACGCTTACTTGGGGGAGACCTACCTCTACATTATCTATTCTAGGGATGACAGCCTCTACTGGCCAGCAAGACCCTCTCCTCTCTCTGCCACACTGTATAAGACCTGCTGCTTCTCACTAGCAGCTTACAAGACGCCATCCCGAGATACGGACCACAGTCGCCCCACAGACGCCTGGAAACAGAAACATCCAAATTATGGCAGGCAAAAGAGACATGGTTCGAAAGACATTTACTTGGGGTGGGACCTACCTCTACATTATCTTTTCTAGGGATGAGAGCCCTCTACTGGCCAGCAAGCCAACCTCAAACACACCACAATACAGTGTTACAGGAACTACTTTTCCTATCAGCAATATTAAAACATCGTTTTAAACATTCTTCAACATATTCTTTCCTCCTTTTTTTTTTAAATTTACTTGAGGGCCCATTTTATAAAGCATAATAACACACTCCGGAATTTGTGGTTTATCGCCTGATAAGAGCACACCCAGTGGCATAAGGCACTCGGCACAAGTGCCTCGTGCCTTAGTACACCCTCTGGCATGCTCTTATCAGGCGATAAACCACACCTCGCTGTGTGTTATTGCTTGCATATTGGAAAAGTATATTCTCAAAATACTTTCATAAGTACTGGCTAACATTGTAGTTGTTATTTATGTCATTAGTATTACTGGGGGTGATGTCGAGAGGAACCCAAGATCAGTGCTTCTAGAACTTACATCTGAAATGCCAAATATATAAGGGTTAACATTTGTACATCTAAATATAAGAAGTCTATCAGCTCACTTTGATGACTTAAAACTCTGGGTAGAATGTGAAAAAGTTGATGTACTTGCATTGAGTGAAACCTGGTTAAGGAAATCCATTAGTAATGATTATATTAACTTAGAGGGATATACAGTTTATAGGAATGACAGAAGTAAGGGAAAAGGTGTGGGGTCTAATATATGATAAGGATACTTTTGAGTCAGAATTATATAAATGGGACATCAAAATATGACTGATTTTGTGATAATAAAATGGACATTAGGAGGAAAACAAGGCACACAGATTTACTTTACTTGCATGTATTTACCCCTGAAAATGCAAGGACTGATATTAACATATTGAGGATATATTAACCCTAAATAAAAATAAGGAACATATCATCATGGGCGATTTTAATTTAGATTGGTTGCATTTAAATAGTAATGATAAACAAGGACAGTGGTTTACTGCATACGTGATGACACAGATGGAATCCTGAACCTGATTGGTCCGTGAGAAAACGGAGCCAAAATGGAAATTATGCTTGTTCTCGTAGCACCTGTGATCTTGAGCATTTAAAAGTTTCAGCCTCAGTAGTGTGGCTTCTACTTGCTCACCTGCTTGATCCTGTGCTGTTGGTGTCATCTAATTATTGCTGCTTTTCTGCTCCTCGTGTTTCTGCCTCTTATTTCTGCCCCAATTCGTAGTAGCCACTAACCAGCTACTAAGGAATGTACCTGCAGTATTTGTATTTCATGTTACTGTTTCCAGTGATCAGTCGGAATGCATTTTTAACCTTATCCGTGTGTGTGTAGTTTGCTGCAAAGCCAGAGCATTGTATTTTGTTTTCCTGGCTACTTTCTCTTCTGCTGTGCTTGGGTTCTGTGGTAAAGAATCAAAAATGAGTAATTACATGGGGGCATTTGTGGTGTTTAGCATGGCAGTTTTCAGGTGTTTTCAGCTATGTAATGAGCGGCCGAAAGTGAGCTGGCTGGCGGGTGTCGTATCAGTACCTGTACCGAGCTGTGAATGCTACCAAATCCTTGCTGAAAGCACAGGAGGTTGTTTTAGCTAGCCAGACCTCTGTCCCAGTTGCCACTGAAGGAGCAGGATTGCATCATCAAGAAGGTAGGTGTATCCTCCCAGCACAAGTTGTCAGGACTAAGAAAGAAAGATTCATGTGGGGTATTGTGCTTGGACTGAAAATACTTCCATTTCTTAGCCTCATTGATTGCATCTATGAACGGGAAGGGTGGCACCATCTTAGCCAGGTCTGAGATGACTGGGGGGTTCAACTGACTCCATCTTAGCCAGGATTCAGCTTGGGGTAATGTGTAAGAGTGGCATTTAGCAAGCCATCTACATTCATTTTGTTATTGTGAGATTTGCATCACTCACATATGGTGGTAAAATGTTGCTTTCTTTGAGGAGACACAGTGGGGTTGGTGTGGAAACTGGTCATGTGGCTCCATTGGGGATGGGCCATGGGCTGGTGATAAACTGGCAGTGGGGTATGGGCGCTGGTCAGTATGGTGGTGTGGGGACATAGGTGTGGTTTGAGGTGGGGACACTGGTCTTGGTGGAGTCAGATAGGGATCACGGGTGTTTTGGTGGGGTGGAGATGTTGGCATTGGAGTGCCGGTCTGTCAGAGTGGAGAGAGTCACTGTGCCATTCGGTCAGAGTGGAGAGGTGGCTGTGCCAGTCTGTCGGGGTGGAGAGAGTGGTCATTAGGGTCCATTGGGGTGGGGAGAGTGACTGTGCCAGTCTGTCTGGGTGGGGGAATGGATCTGCTGGTCCATTGGGGTGGGGAAAGTGGCTGTGCTGGTCCATCGGGGTGAGGATGGTAGCCATGCGCCGGTCTGTAGCAGTGAGGAGAGTGGCCGTGCCAGTCCGCGAGGATGGGAGAGCGACTGTGCCAGTCTGCTGGGAGGGGAATGGATCTGCTGGTCTCTTGGGGTGGGAAGAGTGGCTGTGTCAGTCCGTTGGGGTGGGGAGAGTGGCCATGACAGTCTGTTGGGGTGGGGAGGGTGGACGTGGACGGTCCGTGGGGGGTGGATGTGGCTGTCTGTAGGGGTGGGAGGGTGGATGTACCGGTCCATGGGGAGGGAGGGTGGATGTGGTGGTCCATAGGGGTTTGGAGAGTGGCTGTGCCAGTCTGTGGTGGTGGGAGACTGCCTGTGCCAGTCTGCCTGGGTTGGGGAATGGATCTGCTGGTCTGTCAGGGTGGGGAGAGTGGCCGTGCCGATCTGTTGGGGTGGGGAGAGTGGCTGTGCTGGTCTGAGGTGTAGGGAGAGTGGCCATGACAGTCTGTAGGAGTGGGGAGGGTGGATGTGGTGGTCCGTGGGGTGGGAGGAGTGGCCATGTTGGTCCGTGGGGTGAGGAGAGTGACTGTGCCAGTCTGCCTGGGTGGGGAATGGATCTGCTGGTCACTTGGGGGAAAAGAGTGGCTGTATTGGTACATTAGGGTGGGGAGAGTGGCTGTGCTGGTCTGTCAGGGTGGGGAAAGTGGCTGTGCTGGTCTGATGGGTGGGAGGTGGACGTGAGAGTCCATGGTGGTGGGAAGAGTGACTGTGCCAGTCTACTGGGGTGGGGGAATGGATCTGCTGGTCTCTTGGGGTGGGGAGAGTGCCGCATTGGTACCTTAGGGTGGGGAGAGTGGCCGTGCTGATCTGTCAGGGTGGGGAAAGTGGCCATGCCAGTCCATCGTGAGGGGAGGGTAGACGTGCGGTCCATGGGGGAGTGGATGTGGCAGTCTGTAGGGGTGGGAGGGTGGCCATACTGGTCTGTAGAGGTTGGGAGAGTGGTCGTGAGAGTCCATGGTGGTGGGGAGAGTCACTGTTCCAGTCTGCTGGGGTGGGGAATGGATCTGCTGATCTCTTGGGGCAGGAGAGTGGCTCTGCTGGTCCGTTGGGTTGGGGAGAGTGGTCGTGCTGGTCTGTGGGCTTGGGGAGGGTGGCCTTGATGATCTGTAGAGTGGGGAGGGTGGATGTGGCAGTCCCGTAGGGTGGGGAGACTGGCCATACCAGTCCATGGGGTGGGAGTGACTATGCCAGTCTGCCTGGGTGGGGAATGGATCTGTTGGTCTCTTGGGGTGGGAGGTGGCTTACTGGTATGTTAGGGTGGGGAGAGTGGCGTGCTGATCTGTCAGGGTGGGGAGAGTGGCCGTGCCAGTCTGTTGGTGGGGAGGATGGACGTGCCAGTCCATGGGGGAGTGGATGTGGTGGTCCGTAGGGGTGGGGAGGGTGGTTGTACTGGTCTGTAGGGGTGGGAGAGTGGTCGTGAGAGTCCATGGTGGTGAGGACAGTGATTGTGCCAGTCTGCTGGGGTGGGGAATGGATCTGTCCATCTCTTGGGGTGGGGAGAGTAGCCGTACTGGTCTGCTGGGGTGGGAGAATGGTGCGTGCGGTCCGTCGGGGTGGGGAGGGTGGACGTGCTGGTCTGCCTGTGTGGGAGTGCATCCTGGCTGCTCGCAAGCAGGGTCTGCACCAGAAGGCATATGAACCAGAGACTGAAGGAGCTTAATATGTATACCCTTGAGGTAAACAGGGAGACATGATAGAAAGTCCAAGAGGGTAGCAAGCATCTTTCAGAAAAATTGTTCAAGAACAAGGGCACAATTTGAAGATAGAGGGGATGGCTCAGAGGTAATGTGAGGAAGTATATTTTCACAGAGTGTTGTGGATGCATGGAACTTCCTAGTGCTGCACATCGCTGCCAAGCCATGATTTGCTGCCTTAGGACTACTACTTTCTATGCGCCTGGTAAGTTTTCTTTTTTTACATTTTTCGAAAGCCATACTGCTGCTTTTATTTGAATGGGGAAAGCAAGGAGGAAAGATGTAGGGTGGAGGTGTGTGTGCATGGACTGTATTCTTAATGTAAACAAACAAATGAATAATGTTTTTGAAATGACACACATGCTGAAAGAAAATGGTTCTGCCTCTGGGCATGGTGGAGGGAGGGGCGGACGGGCAGAGTGGCACAGAACCATTTTTCCCAGCATGTATGCCAGTCTGCAGGGTCCGTGCCACCTCCAGTGGTTGTTTGTTGATAGTCGGCTGAGGGACAGGCTGGGCGGATTGGCACACATGCTGAAAAAATTGGTTCTGGCCTTGGAGGGAGGGGTGGACAGGCAGAGTGGCACAGAACCATTTTTTCTAGCATGCATGCCAGTCTGCAGAGTTCATGTCATGCTATAGTGGTTGTTTATTGATGGTTGGCTGAGGGACGGCTGGGCGATTGGCACAGATGCTGAAAAATTGGTTCTGGCCTCGGAGGAAGGGTGGATGGGCATAGAGGCAGAACTATTTTTCCCAGCATGCATGCCAGTCTACTGGGTCTGTGCCATGCTCCATTGGTTTATTGGTTGATGGTCGGCAGATGGGCAGGCTGGGTGGACTGGTTCACATGCTGGGAAAATAGTTCTGGCCTCGGAGGGAGGGGTGGATGGGCAGAGTGGCACAGAACCATTTTTCCCAGCATGCATGCCAGTCTGTCGGGTCTGTGCCATGCTCCATTGGTTTGTTGGTTGATGGTCGACAAATGGGCAGGCTGGGTGGTCTGGTTCACATTTGGGAAAATAGTTCTGATCTCGGAGGGAGGGTGGACGGACAGAGGCACTGAACCATTTTTCCAGCATGCATGCTGGTCTGCTGGCTCCATGCCATGCTCCATTGGTTTGTTGGTTGATGGTCGGCAGATGGGCAGGCTGGGCGGACTGGTTCACATGCTGGGAAAAATGGTTCTGGCCTCGGAGGGAGGGTGGATGGGCAGAATGGCACAGAACTATTTTTCCCAGCATGCATGCCAGTCTGCTGGGTCTGTGCCATGCTCCATTGGTTTGTAGGTTGATGGTTGGCAGATGGGCAGGCTGGGCGGACTGGTTCACATGCTGGAAACAATTGTTCTGGCCTCAGAGGAAGGGGTAAATGGACATAGTGGCACAGAACCATTTTCCCAGCATTCATGCTGGTCTGCCGGGTCTGTGCCACACTCCATTGGTTTGTTGGTTGATGGTCGGCAGATGGGCAGGCTGGGCAGACTGGTTCACATGCTGGGAAAATAGTTCTGACCTCGGAGGGAGGGGTGGATGGGCAGAGTGGCACAGAACCATTTTTCCAGCATGCATGCCAGACTGCCGGGTCCATGCCACATTCCATTGGTTAGGTTGATGGTCGGCAGATGGGCAGGCTGGGTGGACTGGTTCACATGCTGGGAAAATGGTTCTGATCTTGGAGGAAGGGATAAATGGGCAGAGTGGCACAGAAATATTTTCCCAGCATGCATGCCCGTCTGCTGGGTCTGTGCCACGCTCCATTGGTTTGATGGTTGATGGTCAGCTGAGGGATGGGCATCCCCACTTCCATCTAGTTGATCCTGCCATCATTTTCAAATAAACAGTAGCAAAAATCTCTTTATCTGGTTCATCCTGCTGTTTCCTGGCATTCCTAGAGCAGCTAAACTTTCACTTTCTCACTTAAATCTGTAGCATGACCGATCACTTTTAATAAAGTAACGTGAGGCATTCCACATGTTTAAAATAAGCACTGTCCAGTGGAAGTTAGATCTGTCTAGTTTTGTTCTGTTCAAATTTGTGTCTGGTTTGGTTAAAAAGCTGCTGCTGGCAATGGGAAGAAGAGTGGAAGTGAGTCGCAGCTTCGGTGAACATATCATGAGCTCAGCGACTGTTGCTATAGCAACACTCGCCAGGCTCGCAATGTCTTCACCAAAGCTGCAACTCGCCACTGCTCTTCCCATTGCCGCAGCAGCTTTTTAACCAAACCAGACACAAATTTGAACAGAACAAAACTATACAGATCTAACTTATACCCGGGATAGTGCTTATTTTAAACATGCAGCAGCTCCTCAGTTTACTATATTAAAACAAAGCGTCACTCACACCGCTGCTTGACACCAGCTCTGTCATGCTGCAACAACCATCAAAACTGCAGCTGCTTCTGAAAGTCGGAACACAAGTGAAAAGCAGCACTAATCAACAGATAAAAAATGTTTTAAGTAAATATTTCTGAAAACCACACATTTTCTAGGCATATATAAAGACAGTGCCTCACTGTAAACCTGTGGAGAATTGCATTAAGTGAGACATGTGGCAGGTTGTGTTGCAGGACAAAACAACATTGTGGGGGTTATATTGAGGGTTCAAAACATACATTGTATAAACAGGACATGGTCTGACTGAAGATAATCATATTTATTCATGAGAGGCCATCGACATCATATCTCACCCGCGGCTTCTCGTACTCATGAGATATCATGATATCATTGGCCTCCTCGTAAAGATACGATGATATCTTCAGTCAGGCCATGTCACATCCAATGTATGTCTCTTTTAACATTACTGTGTGGTTCGACAAGATGTTACATGACCTGTCTTCATTTAGCACCCTGGATACCCAAGTGGGGACTGATTGTGATAGGCCTGGGTTCCAGGCTTGGATGCAGTGTTCCACATACCCCCCAACCAGGGTAGGTGGATGGTGTGTTGTTTGGTTTAGTGGTGATTTTTGGGCATGTGTCTTTACTGAAGAATGCATATTTTTCATTTGTTTCATTTGTTATTTCCTGAGCTGTGCTGCCCACACCTGCTGCCTCTATCCTGGCTATCTTGAATTTAAATGTGGTATAAAGTATTGTTGGGTGGTGTGCATATCTGTGTGGAAGAATACAGACACACGCCAGACAAAACTCTTTATTAAACATCATCAAACTGAATCAGCCATTTTCATTTGAACCCAGAGGGCATCATCTGTGCAGTTGGAAATGTGGATTGTCCTCGGTTCCCTTCATCAGTTTTGGAGGACGAGACATTGGATTACCTAGGGATAAACAGACGGGTTATACTGTCGAACTGTATATTAACAATTTTACCACTTTTATTAAATACATTTTCTATGTTGAACCTTTTTCTGGAATTTTATGAGGATAACCAGAAACTTCCTAATTTACTATTTTTGCAATTCTGGATTGATTTATTCTTTGGCAGAGATTGTGTTGTGTATCTCTTCATTAGCATCCATTAGCATCCTCATTAATGTCTTGAATTTTTTAAGTTGGATGCACTTTGTTTACAAATAAACCAGTTCAGGCATCTATATATTAGATAGGACTGAACCGATGGAGTCCACCTTAGCGCCTGGTGGTTCGGGCTTACTACACGCCTGAGCTTGGACAGATTTGTATCGTGGCATTGGGCTGCAGTGCTGAACATGCTGCCCCACACGAGGATGGGTGGTGGCTGCAGTGCTGCACTTGCTGCTGTCACATGGGATGGGTGGGGCTGCAGTGCTGTACATGCTGCTGTCACACGGGATGGGGGCTGCTATTCTGCACATGCTGCCATCACATGGGTTGGGTGGGGCTGCAGTGCTGCACATGCTGTCGTCACATGGGATGGGCGGGGACTGCAGTGCTGCACATGCTGCAGTCACACAAGGACAGGTGGGGCTGCAGTGCTGCACATGCTGTTGTCACACAAAGATGGGTGGAGCTGCAGTGCTGCACATGCTGCCATCACATGGGACGGGTGGGGCTGCAGTGCTGCTGTCAAATATTGATTGAGGAAGGACTGCGTTTCCATTTTGCCTGGAGATGGAAGTTGAAGTGACCTTCGGTGCTTTCAACGCTGTGCTCTGCTACAGACTGTACTACTGTTCAGCTCACACCCAACCCTGGCCTGTTGACTGATGTGATGCCTGAACTCCAGACTGCTAACAGCAACATGTCCTGTCCGCTGAAAAAGTAAGTTTATTTTGGATGTCTCATCGTTCACTTTTTGGTCAAGACTGTCTGGTTCAGTTTCTTGGTCGGGCATGGGGCACAGTAGCTATTCGAGGTAGAGTTAATTTTCAGGTGGTTAGTGACTGAATGGTTTGGAGTGTTGGTAGCAAGTTGGCTGCCATGTTACTGCCCCACCATCAACCACAATTAAAATAATTAAAAATTACTTGCAGTGATACTGACACCAACCCTGGTTGGACACTTTTCAGTGATGGCCCGTGTGGCAGTCACTGAGAGTACCGTGAACTCCAGTCAGTGAGGAGTTGCCCATGATGAGTGACTTGAATGAATGGAGGGTGTCTGCATCAACATCCTCCATGAAAGTGGGTTTTGTTAATACAACCCACCAGATGTTTACCCAGAGCCTTTGTCCCCAAGTGCAGACATGTGGGATCTGCTGCTTTAAGTTTTATGCACCCTGGGTGGTTTGGCACAAAGGTGTTTCCTGTTGGTGGTGGTAACTAGGGACTGAGGAGTGTGGGTGGCAGCAGGGCCATTGCAATAAGACCCTACCTATATGGCCCTTTGCATATGTACTTGGCTTTCAGGATAGATTACTGCAACCATGGTTATATTGGTAACACCTTAGTCCTGGTGGCTCACAGCTGAACTTTCAGGTTCTGTCTCCCAGCAGAGGAGGCAGATGGCATGTCTAACTCGGTGTCATTTACTTGTGTGTGTGGGGTGAGGTGTGTGTGTGTGTGTGTGTCCTTTATTTCGATAATAATTGTTTTTTTCTGATTTTAGGCTCAACATTCCTGCTTGGTGTGAATTTCAGCTGGAAATAATCATCATCTCTAAAAGGTATGGTGTGGTCTTCATATTCATGTGTTTTTCAAGTCTTAGTTTGTTTGAACCTGGGAGACTGACAAAGGTCTTAGTGCAGTGCAGGCAGCAAGGCCGGGATCCTGTATGTCATCAGGATTTCTCATCAGCTGTGACTGGGCCTATATTCGGATGTCAATATTCTACTTTTGCATTATATAGTCAAGCCTGTGACAGCTTCTGAGAACAGCCAGAGGCTTGTAGCTGCTCCTCCAGACTGTCATACATAGATTGAGCATGGATTAGCAGTGAGATTCTGATTCTGGTATTGTTTTTGTATGGATTGTGAGCTGCTGAGGTCAGCGTGTTTTCTGTAGCTGTTCTCCAGACTCTCATGCATGGGCAGAAATTATCTGTGATATTTTAACACTTAATGTAGTAAGTCTGAAGCTTTAAGTAGTTCTAAAGCCTATTTTAATATCTCTCCAACTTGTGTTCCACTTTTTAGTTCTTTAGAATCATCTGTACTACCCATCACGATGGCAACACAAAGCAAATGGCAACACTTTCCAATGTCACTTCTAAGGACCGTGCATTGCAATTCAAGGTGGAAGGCATGTGAGGATGGAGGAAAAATGTTTTGTCGCTTTTGTATCACCCCATTGACTATGTGGAGGAAGGATACAGTGGTGGATCACTGCAGAAGTAAAAACATATGAAGAATGCAAACCAGAAGAATTGCAACAGACAGATGACGCTTCACACCAGCTTTACTGCCACAACTTCTGCAGCTGCAGCATGGGAAAATACTGTATTGGGTGCATTAAGGGCTTGGTGTGGTACAAATATACCCATTGAAAAGTTGGATCAACCATCGAAGATACTGGATGGGGACAATGTTAAAGGAATTGGTGCTCTCCCAAAGGTATCCAACCTAAGGCAAACTTTTGCCCAAATTGAGAAAAGAAATGGAGGACGAATTTCACAGCTTGTGAAAGGAAGACATTCTCTGTAATGTGCGATGAGATGACAGACACAGATGCCCGCTGTATACCGAACATAATTTTTGTCATGCAGGTGGAAAATCTATCATTGCAAACACAACAGAGTTGACAGCAGTGAACCACACCACTGTCACTCAAAGTGTTATAAAGACATTGCAGCAATATGATGTGGAGATGGACCAAGTAGTGCCTTCATCAGTGACAATGCTCGGTACATGGTGAAGTGCTTCAAAGAGGTTTTATATGGCCTTATTGGTGCCCATGTGATCCATGCTGGTTGTTGGGCACATGTGTTATCCTTGGTGGAAGATACATGGATTGACCATTCTGAACTGGTCAATAAACTTGTAGCACTTGTAAAATACTCATTCCAGCAGTCGCCCAAATGTAAGAAAGAGTACTTGGCATTCCTGGAGGGCGCGATGTAGAAAAGAAAATAGTGCCTTCTGTTCCTGCCTTAACCCACTGGAACACTTGGTTTGAAACCGTTAGGTACCATTCACTTTACCTTCAGCACTTAAGAGAATTCTTCCAGGAGGAAGTAAATGATTGCAACTCCATGAATTCTGTGAGAAAACTTTTCCAAGACTGGTTTACAGAGCTGCAGATTCACAACCTTCATTGCTGAAAACTGCAATGATCTCATCAGCACAATAGAACTTCTACAAAGGACACACCTTGGCCATTTTATATTCGATGTACTACATGGAATAAAACAGAGGTTTCAGATGGGAATATCAAAATGGAAGCATTTGGAGAAAGGGCAGATGAATACTTGGCTACTCTTAGGCCATGGGTTAAGCAGGAGCAGATTGCAATTTTCCAAAAGGCATTTGAGTAGCCCTAAACAAAATGGCAAAACGCATGGAAACAAATCCAGCCATAGAGTTCTTGAAAGCCTGCCATATTTTGAACCCTACAACCTTCCTAAATTGAGTAGAGACTTCACACACTACTCCAGTGACATTGGTGTATTTGGACTGCACAACCAAACTGCACTACAAAATGACTGGGAGATGTATGTTGCACAGGACATAGGAGAGCTTCTAGACATAATGGACTTTAATGTTGGCCAGTACTGGATTTCAGTGCAGCCACAATTACCAGTACTAGCGAAAGCTATTCTGCAAAGCCATCTGGATACCTGTGTCGAGTGCCGATGTGGAGAGATCCTTTTCAGTCTATGGACAGATCCACACAGACCAAAGACGCATCCTGCTAGTAGAGAATATGAGATTGCTATCCCAGCTTATGTACAATAAGTCGAAGGATTAGATTGGTGAACACTTTCTACAAAATTTTGCACATTTCATTTACTTATAGGTGTAAACATTTTCAATAACTTTGTTAGCTTGTTTTCCATATTCTTTGCCGTATATGTGTGTGTGTGTGTGTGTGTGTATTTATATATTTTAGTTAATGTGTTTTTCACTGTACATATTTTGTCATGCTGAATTGCACATTTTGTACATTTTCGTTTAGGTTTTGTTTATGCAGTTTTCCTTGTGTTTTCACTGTACATTTTTGTCATACTGTATTGCATATTTTAGTTTAGGTTTTGTTTATGCACAGTTTTCCACATTTCGTGTACCTTTGTACATTTGACACTTCAAGTATTTGTATTTAGGTTTTAGTTCACTTGTGTTTCAATATATATTCACTTTTCTACATTCTGCACATTTTCAATTAGATTTTGTTTTTGTTCACATTTTCAGCTGTTGTACTTGTATATTGTTTTGATTTGCAATATTTACACTTTATAAACTATTTTCTTGAAATGCTGTACTTGCTTTTATTATTGACTTCATTAACATTTCTTGGGATGAGAATTTATGAGAAAGGTCATGTGGGTGGGAACTTAGTCTGCATTGTGTGGTGACTGGTGGCAGTCTCTAATGGCTAGTTCCTTTTAATTTATCCAGGTGTCCTGCAGTCTAATATTTTGTACTATCACGCCTGAGGGATATGGGCTGCAGAGCTTACCACCATGTTACTGACAACATAAAGAAGGAAGGATGGAGGCCACAGTGCTGCCACCATTGCACAGTAGGGAGGACAGCCACAGTGCTGCTGCTGCCATCACACTGGAGGGATGGGGCTGCAGGGCTGCTGCCAATCACACCAGAGGAGGGGTCCACAGTACTACTGTCCCCATTGCATCAGATGGATAGGGGCATTAGTGGTCCTGTTATTATACGGGAGGATAGGGATGTAGTGTGCCTGCTGTCTTCACACATTGTAGCTTCAAAAATAACTTCATAGCTAGAAGTGCAGATATGCAACAGCAGATGTAGAAATGTGAAAATGCATGCTAGCAGAACAAAAAAATGATTAAGTAGAGGTTACAAAGCCAACACCAGTAAAACCAATTTTGAACTTGCAAACACCGGTGACAATACTGGTTTTGTCAATCTGCAAATGGAATTTGCCTTTTCTCTATCATGGTAAACCACTGTCCCTAACTGATAAAATAAAATAAAAAACATTGTGACAATGAAAAATTACCATCAAGTCATAAAAAGTCATACTAGGAAAAGTACAAAACTGTGGGGGACTTTAGTAGACTGGATACTGACAAATAAATTAAATTTTGTAAACACTTCAGGAGTTTTGCAGGACCTAATTTCAGACCATTGTCCAACATTTATGATAAGGAAAAACTAAGGGCTGGATTCTTAAAGAGAGCCAAAAAGCCCATAGTTGCAGAAAATGGCTTGCAGCCCATGGAAGTTTAGTTGTGGCATATTCACAAGGAAAAGTTCAGCAGTTAGAAAAATGCAAAACATGCAATTTGCAAAAATTCACAAGTGCTGAAAATCTGGACCCTTTTTTCTGGAGCTGTGAAAATAATTTTAAAGGCCCAGCAGACAGAACATCAGGTGCTCCATATTAAGTGGAGCATGAAACCTTCACATTCTTGTGAAATTGCAACAGAACCAGCACTCCCAGTGGGCAAGCAGCCAGTACCACAACTGGGACCATGGAAGCACTACCTGTACCAGCAGGACATTGTACCCATTGGCAATATGTGTCTATTGGTTGTGTCTCTCTCAGGTGTTTCTTCCTCCTGCATCAATAACAAATACTTCTGGTTCTTACCACCTCTGCCTCTACTGCCTATGGGGCTCCTTT
Organism: Neoceratodus forsteri; assembly: GCA_016271365.2. Taxonomy (NCBI): domain Eukaryota; kingdom Metazoa; phylum Chordata; order Ceratodontiformes; family Ceratodontidae; genus Neoceratodus; species Neoceratodus forsteri. The sequence continues at coordinate 838,436,304 of CM057451.1, read as the reverse complement.
ATAGCCTGCACTGGGTCCTGTGGTTGTGATTTGTTGCCTTTCAATGGAAATGTGTGCTATTTGTGTTGTAACAACTGACACAACTATACAGCCTACTGGTTTGCAGTTGCTGGTGCCTGAACCCCACTATAATTGTATGCCAATTGTTAGTACACTGCTTTTGCTCAGGGTGAATTACACCACTCTCTGTAGTGCAGCATGTGCACAACATTTTTCCACAACTGCAGAAAAACAGTGGCTGAGAATAGCCTTTAAAGGGATATGCCATACTTTTCAATGGCTTTCTTTTGCTCAGGAACGTCCACAGCTGAACTTTTTCTGCAGTCCACAGTGTATTTTTCCACAACTATGGGAGTTCTGTGTATACCACTTAGCGCAATTACCCATTTTTTCCACAACTGTACAATTTTGGGGCTTGCACATTTTTTGCACCTTCAAATGTTTTGAGAATCCAGCGCTCAAAACTAGGATTAATGACATTCACGTTAAAGAGATTCATTCATTTAAAATTTTGACTGACAATGTTTTAAGGCAGATGTTGATAACATCAGTTGTTCTCTATTATACAAAATAGTTCAAATAAATGATGCAGTGAACTTTTTACTGTGCAGATACTTAAAATTTTGGATAAATAAGCACCAAAAGAAAAGTATAGCCTAAAAGCAAAACATATACCATGGTTAAACTCGAAATTGTTGGATTTACTCAAAAATAGGAGTCTAGGCCAGATATTCAAACTGCTCCCAAAATGTGTGCAAAGCAGGAGCAAGCACAATTCAATTGTGCATATGTGCAACAGACGTGATATTCAAACATGGAGCAGAACAAATTGCAAGCAGCCAACGTCTGAATATCTCACAAACTGCGCCATAGCGCAACCAGAAAGGGAAGCTGAGCAGAAAGGTTGCACCATAGCGCAACAAGGGCAGCCCAGCTGAGCAGTCCAGAGGTGCCATAGCACAAACAGAGCCCCCAGCAGAGCAATGGAACTGCACAACCAGGAGGCAGTCTGGGCCCACCGCCAGCCATGCCACACATGGGCACAGGAACACACTGCAGAACCAACAAGACACCTGCACACCCCAAGCACAGCATCACTGGGGTGGGACGGATGATCTACTGGCCCATGGGGACAAGCCAACAAAGCACAGCGGGGCCATGATGCCCCAGCACAACCACTGGCAGGCTGAGACTGCCACACACGGGTTGACAACCACAGTGCAATCAGCCCCCATGGCACAGCACCCCTGCACGTGACCCCAAGACACTACCCATGTGCAGTGACTGGCACTGCAGGAAACACCATGCATCCCCTCCGTACACGTCCAACCTCGTGTAGCAGAGAATCATACAAGCCAGACCCACTCTGTGCATCCAGCAGTGGGTGGCAGCAGATGGCAAGACCAACAGAAAGTCACTGCCACTGGAGACACCTCCCCATGCACACACACTGCACACACACACACACACACATACCCAGGACCATACCAACCCAGATGGCATGCACACCACTGCAACTGAGCAACCATAGCCAGCTGCAAATCAGAGACCAACACAGTATTCATATCAAAATATATATATATTAGAAAATGTAAAGTACAAAATGAACAACAACAAAACTATTTACAAGAGGGGGTAGGGGTACAAGGTAGGGGTGGGCAAGGGGTAGGGATGAACAACTTGGAGAGGGAAGGCAGGGTGGGAGGGATGGGTGAAGTGGGAAGGAAGCCGGCCTAAGGCCTAGCAGGCTGGTCCTCTGCTGCCTGATGCCATCGTGTCTGGCTGTGCCTCCTCCGTGAGGCTATGGCACTGGATGTCCTGGAGGATGGTCCTGTTTTCCATGGACAACCGGGTCAGCTGTTGCAGTGCCTGCTCTATTCTTGAGCACAATGAGGCCTAGGAAAATGGGAACACAGTCAATGGCTGTGACTGACCACAACCCTGAACACCACCCAACCTGCAAGCCATATAGCCCAATGTCCGCACCTGTGATGGTATGCACCCACCCACAGTGAACATGCACATGGCCAGCCCAACCAGGCGGCACCATCATGGCACCACTGCACACACACACTGCCCATGTCCATCACAGCACAAACAAGGCTGTCAAGTGACGGTGGCAATGTGGTGCGATGCCAGTTCCACAGCCATGTGCCCAGTGCATGCATGGACCACCAGTGACGCACACACAGCGTGCAGTGACACTGGACAGTGATGAATGTCGCCTGTGTCATGCATGGTTGTGTTGTGCATGGCTGGTGGTCATGCCCACCCCTCCAGCATGCAATAGCATCCATGATGTAATGATACTCACACCATGAAGCAGCTGTGGCTGCTGCTGCTGCTGCTGCTGCTGTGGCCCACCCTCGCAGCACCACCGACCACCACCGGGGCCCCGCCAAGGCCCTCCTCATCCCGTGCCTGCATCCTCTCTGCCCAGCCTGTGGGAGACAAATGTTGAGAAAACATCAGTGTGACTCCAAAGCAGACTGCCACCTGCCCCAGTGAGAGTGCCTGCCCACACAGCCAGACCCATGCATCTCACACCTGCACACTGACACAGCCAACCATGTCAGAGCCATCACCCATGCACAGCCACCAAAACACACTCACACCCCTACAGAGAATACAGGTGCATAGATGGTACACCCACCTGGCCTAGACACAATGCCCCTCCTGGCACGTGACCGTAGCGCTCATGCAAGTCCGCTCCTCCCCACGGAGGTCACTGTACCTGTGCCGGCACTGCTTAGCAGACCAGCACCGCCCAGTGACCCCACCAGGTCATTAGCCACTTGCAGCCAGACCTGGGTTCGAGGCTATGGTGAGGGCTCCTCCCATACAATGCCCCATAGTGGGGCTCTACTAGGGCCACCAGGTTGGCCACCTCCACCGAGCTCCATTGGAGTGCCCTCCTGCATGCCATTCTTCCAACTTTACAGCAGGCAATATGGTGCCCGTAACCGCAAACCCACGTGGAAATGTTGTGCAATAGACCACCATAGGTTCCAATCACGCTGTTCATACAGCGCCGTCGTTCACAGCGCTGTCACCAGACAGCGCAATAGGGCCGACACATGGCAGCCGAACAGCGCCAGGGGCACAGGTCAGACACCAGGTCAGGGTCTATGATGCAAGGGCACGCAAGCGCCATCGCATCGCATCATGCGCGACCGACCACCTGCGAGACAGTGCCACAGTGGACTATTGCGCAGTAGTGCCACAGCGCCATATAGTGCCCAGTGCTGTAGCATCACTGGCACAATGGTGGCCATGGCCTGAATTGACAATCACCGCACACCGCGTCATCAGCGCAGCAGGCGCCTGCGTAAGCTACCTGGGCATCGCCAATGCAGTGTACGCACAGTCACAGATCTGTGCTATTGGCTCAGCAGGCTCAACCCGTGACTGCAGCGCAATGGCGCGATATTCAGCCGACACATGCAAATCATCCGATCAGCCATTCAAAGGCGCAGTGGCACGATTTGCATCTCATTACAGTTGCTCCACTCTAATTTGCATGCATTGCGCTATAAAAGTGCGACAGTGGGCTCGCTGTCCAGATTCGGTTACTGCAGGTGAGAGGTGAGTTGCATGCTGTAGGATGTTCTGGACAATGGGCATGGGATAACGCTGTAGACTGCACAGTGACAGGTGTCCACTTCCACCCATACAGATCGCCATGACCGAGCAGAGCCAAGGTGAGGGTGAGGATGGTGGGTGAAGGAGGAGGAGGCCCAACTTCACCATGGCAGAGACTGAGGCCCTCTTCAGGCCTACCTGGAGGAGGAGGCACTACTGAGTGGATGGCAGGGGCACCCCTCAGCCTGTGCGGCTGCATGGGAGGGTAGCCGGGCAGTGAACCTGCAGGAAGCCACCAGCGCTCCATGCAGGAATGCAAAAGAAGATTGGGACAGACCGCGAGGAGGATGAAGAAGAAGGTGGCAGCCCTCGGCGGCACATGCTGGCACTGGCGGGGCCAGCCAGCGGTGGTGGAGCTGACCCCGGCTGAGGACCGACAGGCTGCATCAATGCAGTGCAGTGCTATTGAGGGCATACCAGGAGGTGGATTCCAGACAGGTGGAAGCCCATCACTGCAGGTATGACATGGTGGTGGTGTTGGGGGAGGTTGTTCACATGCACTCACATGTCCTCTCTTTCTGTTACAGATCCTGTTCGTCTTCAGGGGATGGTGGTGGTGGGTCCAGGCAGTGAGGATGACCTGCTGGACATGGAGGAGGTCCATCCACCTCTGTCACCAGCCAGCATGCACTGCACCGCATGCACGCTGGGCTGCCAACTCTGGTGTCGGTGATTCGGGTGTGGGGTTGCACAGCCTGTGTCTCAGCAGTCTGGCATGCAAGCATGCCAGCATGCTGTGACTGTGGCTGTAGCACGTACCTGCACCATTGATGATGCAAGGACTGCAATGGCAGTGACATGTGTGTCCCATGACGGACACACAGCAGGCCAGCACGTGCCCCTGGGCCTTGCTGGCTCCAACTTGTGTGCCAGCATGTCGGCACAGTCCCAGGCTGTGCCTGTCAGCACCGTGGGGCAGCACTGGTGGCTGTGCAGGTGTCTGGCACTGTTGCGGCCACAGCAGTGGAACGTGTGGTCCCTGGGGCACAGCGGTTGGAGGGACAGCAGCAGCAGTCACCCATCAGGTCTGGGGTACAGTGTCCAGTGGTGGCACATGTCTGCGCCCTTTGATACACCCATTCCTGGTCCAGGCAAACAGCCCCACCCTCAAGGGGTGTTGTGCATCAGGACCTTCCACACCCTGGGGACAGGATGCTGTTGTGGCAGAGTATCCATTGGATGAGCACACCTGCCTGCTGCGGGAATCAGTACAGCAGCAGAGGCAGGTTGCAACTTCTGTGGAGGCACTGTGTGTGGCTGTGGAGCAGCACAGCAGGGAGTGTGCTCTGGACCATGCAGAGATGGTCCATATGCGGATGGATGTGACCGCCGCCATTGACAGGCAGACCCAGGCATTGGTCGCTGTCGTAGCTGCATTGGGCACACACGCAGGTGCTCCTGTACCACGCACCCCACACGTACGCTCTCCACTCTCCATTCCGGCGTCCAGCGACACCAGGTCTGTCGATGCCGGGTTCTGCTGGGCATCCCAAGCACCCCTGGTGCAGGTATGTTTGGCATCCTACAGACCCCTGCGGACAAGGTCGCGATCGTGCAGTGGGACCCCTGGTGGTCCATCGTGTGCCAACCCATGTGGCCCCTGCTCAGCCTGCCAGTGCTGTTGGGTCATGGCAGGGCCATCCACGCATCCGCGGTGGCCGTGGAATGGTGCAACATGACTGACCTGTCTTCCAGTGCGGGCCCTGTCTGCTGCTGCCCTGTGTGCACTGTGCGTCATGGTGGGCAGTGCACTGGTGGGTGCCCTGCCCATAACGCCGACATACGGACCACCTGCACACCATCCCGACTGCTGTCCACAGGTACGCGTGCATGATGATGCCTGCATTGTACTACCTAGGGCAAGGGTGCCCAGCATCTGACACATGTGCTTGGACAGTACAGGTGGTGGGTGTGGTCTGTGGATCTGTGTGTTTGCCATGTCTGTTCCTGCTGTGCTGTGCACCTGCCCATGTACGCTTTGTGCCTGGTGTGTTTGGTGTGTGTGTGTGTGTGTGTGTGTGTGTGTGTCCATATGACTGTTCGCCCCTCCTGATGGTGTGTTTGTGTGCCTGGTCCTTCCACCCCTTGCCGCCATGCACCCTGGTGTGTTACTCTGTGTGCCTGTGGGTTGCACCAGGACAGTGTTGTTGCACATGGCCCTTGACTAACCTGTGTTGTGCATAATGCTCCTCCGTGATGGTGTTCCGGTGCAGCTGGGCCTGCGGATCAGTCGGGGTCCCTGCGTCAAGAGGGCTGCTCATCACCATCAACACCGGTGCCACTGGCGTCTCCATCACTGTCCCCTCTTCAACCCGTATGGCTATCCGACAGTCATTGGGCCATGTTGTGCAGGATACAACAGGCCAGGAATATCCCACAAGCCTTTTAGGGGTTGTACTGTAGGGCACCGCCGGAGGTGTCTAGGCATCGAGCGTGCCTTGAGCATCCCAAACACCCACTCAATGATGTTGCGTGTGGCGGCATGTGCCTCATTATAGCGTTGCTGCGATGGGGTCATGGGGCCGGTCACGGTGTGAGCAGCCAGGGACGGAGTGGGTATCCACTGTCACCTGTGTGGAGATAGTGGAGATCAGTCTCATGTTCAGGTCCATATTGCCCATATCCCTGTGTGCCACTACCATGGCACCTGTGGCATTCCACCCTTGCCCCGAGGTTTGCATTTCTTACATGCGTACTTACCCACTAGATGGCCTGTGGGGATGTCCCCACTCTCGAATCAATGGCACAGTGCAGACTGATGCCATATAAAGGCATCATGTGCTCCACCAGGGTGTATGGCACAGACATTGATTATCGCCCAGTGGCATCACACACCACCTGGCAGTTGACACTGGGGAAGCCCTTTCTATTCCTGTATGCGGCCCCGTCGGGGCCAGGTTATCAGCGAATGGCCACATGGGTGCAGTCTATGGCCCCTAGCACTCCAGGCATACGTGCTACCCTGTGGAACGCCTGCATGTTTGCTTGCGTTCTGCGCGGTGCTGGGGAAATGGATGTGCTCGCAGCATGTGGCAGCAGTGCACTGAGGAATTGGGTGAGGATGCGTGACGTGGCCGACTGTGTGATGCCTGTGGTGTCCCCTGTTGGCCTCTGGAAGGTGCCCATGGCAAGCAGGCACATGCAGGCTGTCACCTTGGTCTCCACTGACAGAGCATGACTCCGTCGTGAGGGTGCCTGCATCACATCTCTGCACAGCTCACAGAGCCGCCTCAGTATTGCCCTGTTCAGGCGTACCGGCCCATGATCTCTACATCTGTACAACTCACCACAAAGCTGATGCGGGCACAGTACTGCCTGTTAGGAAGTACCGCCACGGGCCCCTCCATGGCTACGTCCCCCTGCACCTTGCATTCTCACCCCTCATTACAGCTTCCATGTGGAAGCTGCCACTGTCCATCTCCTGGCTTGTGCCCCCGGCTGATGTTGCTCTGTTACCCCGCTGTCTTGACTGCTACTTCCACTGCACCGGGCACCCCGCTGGCCTCTGCAGCCTATGGCCCACACTGCTTCCCTTGCCTGCCCTGGCCTGTCTATCTGTCTTTCTCTCTCTCTCTTCCCACTTGGCATCCCTGTGGCGTTCTTGCGCCGCTCCTTGAGCCTTTTATTTTGGCTCATTTCCGCTCAGGCGCAACTTCCGGCTGGTCGCTGCTGCGCATTGCGCAAGTCTTTGATGCCATCGCATTGGCGCCTTATGCATGGATTCACCCCTTCGCCGCGCATGTCAATATTTGCATTGCGCTGTTGCTCAGCATATTTTCGGTGGCGCAACTGCCTCCTGCTGAATATCGCAGAATTGCGCACTTTGACTATGCAGGTGTAACCCTATTGCGCATGGCGCCACCCTTTGAATATCCCACCCTACTGTGAAACAGCAAAACAAAACTGGTACATCACATGACTTAAATAATTACCATAAGATTAGATGTGTTTCTATACTGATCAAATTTATTATAAAGAAGAGCAACTAAAGTATTTATCAAACTCAAGGAAATGTTACTTATTTAAAGATTTATACCAACCAAAGAACATTGGTAAAGTAAATAAAATCAATATAGGTGGCACCGTGTTAAACAATGATGCCAATGTGTCAAATGCTTTTTAATGCATTTTATACTGACATAAGCCAATATAAAACACAGATAGATCAAAATATAAATAATTTAAGCAACAATGACAATAAAAGTTATGCGAAATAAATAAATTGAAACAGGAAGAGAACAAACAAACATTTGGCTTTATTAGAGTTTATGAAAAGGAAGTTTATAATCTGCTGACTAAATTGGACTGGCATCAAAGGTCCTTGTGTTGACGTTTGTCTCCAGGTTGTTGAAACTGGCTTGTGGATAGTTGAGCAAACTGATTACTTACTTATTTAATTTATCTTTATATACAAATACTGTGCCCGATTTGTGGAAAACTGCAATCATCTCACATATTTTTAAATCTGGTGACAAACAGCAGGTTATCAGTCACAGACCAATATCTGTGTTGCCAACCTTGGCAAAAATGCTGGCGAGAGAGTTGTTTTAGGGCAACTGACAGGATATCTGGAGAAACTGGGTTACTAAGTGCAGATCACTACAGTTTCAGGAGGGCATGCACATCGATGGCCTTAGTCAGATTAACAAGTGATGTCTATGATAACATTGACAGAGGTCTTCTTACTAAGGATTTTTGTTGACCTGACCAAGGCCTTCGACTTGGTCTACCATCCCATTCTCACCCATAAACTCTAGAAACTAGGGATGGGGAAGCATGCAATAGGTTGGTTTCAACACTACTTAATAAATCAAAACAACAAGTTAAACCTTGGTCTGACAAATCAGTGATGAGGAATTTTCACATAGAGGTACCGCGGGGATCAGTTCTGGGTCCACTCCAGTTTTCTATTTTTATAAACAATTTGCCTAGCACCTGTCATAGTGCTGCAATAATGTTGTATGCCAATAATACAGTGCTGTATAGATCTGGAAAAAACAGGAGCGGACCTAGAAGCTAAATTACAGCCTGTATATTGGGACTTACAAAATTGGTTTGTGCAAAATAAAATCTTGTTAAATGAGAAAAAGACATTTACAATGGTCTTTGACTAACACGAGATTACAAGGTAACACAATGAGTATTGTAAACAAAACTGGTGTAAAATTGGAACAAGTGGAAGCATTTAACTACTTGGGGTGTTGCCGGATAACTCATTGACATTTAATGAACATGTCTCAAATGTAACACAAAGAGTTAATAATAAATTAGGATACTTGTATAAAATAAAAATAGCCTAACAGTTCATGAAAAAATAATAACAAGTCAGGTGCTGTTACCAGTGTTGGAATATAATTCAATCTTACTAGTGAGCAACTTGAAGTGCTGTCACATAAATACACAGTGACATTTAATAACATTATGAGATTTGTAACAGGCTGCACAGATAAAATGAACATCATTGTAATTTGTACCAAAGATTTGGGACATTACCACCTAAACAAAGGATATCAAAAACAGTTTTTATGTTTTTATACTAACTATTGAAAACCAAACTCCACAGATATTACATAATAGATTTCAATGCCCAAACAAAACTAGATTGCTACATGTAACTTCTTTTTATCATACTGTGTTTATTCTCCTCGGCAAAGTGGCCTACATGATCTCCGGCTGCTGGCCTGCACCCCAGACCCAGTCATGCATGCGGCCACAAGAACCCAATCTCCCAGTGGGCTGGCCATAACGCTTCTCCGCACCCACATGGCACACACCCATCTCTGGTCTATCTGAGGCACAAAGCACAGCCATCAGCCTTGAAGATCGCTCTCTGCATTTTTCAACATTTTCTCCCAGTGGAGAGCCAAAGCGTGCAATGGCATTGGTGCACGTAGTATTGACGCCTGCCGTGACTCTCTCCCTTGCTATTGCACGCCACTTGTAACGCGGCTGGCCTCCGCCAGTCACCACTACAGGGCGATGCAGGCCCCACTACCAATTCTAGAGAGAGGAGAGCAGTCATCAGATGCTCAATCTTCCCTCTCCTCTGCCAGCCCCTGGTGGCCCGAGACTGTTCCCGAACCCATGTCTCTGGCATGGTGTGAGGTGGCATCCAGCGCTCAACCCTCAGCGCCACCAGGCTCATGTGTAACTTCAACAAAATTATTTGTTGAAAATAAAACTAACACAAAAACAGTTGCACATTCATTAACTATTTATGGACCAAAACTGATGAACCCCCTAGTCACAAGTGACAATAGAGATTACTGCAAAGAAAATGGGCGGATTCACAAAAGGCAACTCAGGACGCAAAAACTTGTGTCTGCAAAGATGATGCAAGTAGCACTTGTGTCCTGAGTTGCGTCATGGTGGGATTCACAAATGCAGCTATGACATGCTGCAGGCTGCCTGTAGCCAACTGCACCAATACCCATAAACCCCTTGCAACATGGTGTAAGGGGTTTATGGAACATTTGCACCCTATTCAGGTAGGGTGGCTGCTGAGTCCTCAAACTGGGATTCAGAAAGAACCCCGGTGGACATCCATCAAAGAACACTCACACCTGCTAAAGGTGGCATAAGTGGTCTTTGCCATCCACCAGGGGTTGCCAATGTGCAACCAGTACTGCACAAGGATAGCTCTCATGGGCTACAGCCCCAATGTCTGTACCCTAGTCCCACATGGTACTGCCCTCCCATATGCCCAAGGTGCCAGCACTAGTACTGTACATGCCCACCAATGTGGGTGATGCCCCAACTGCAATAGCACAGCTGTAAAAGCCCTCATGACCTATCAGAACACCCCCACCCCAGTCCCAATGCAATTCCCTGCACCCCCAAACCCGAAATGCCATCCTTTGGAACAGTACTTGACTGTCCCACAATGTCTCAAACATCCCTGGTGCTCCAGTGCCCCCCATCCATTGGTGCAGCCACCAGCACCCCCTCACCCATACCCACTGGCAACTGGCACAATACCACTCACCACTATTGCCAGCTGCCAACAGAGCATTGCATACAGCGCATTCAGTTGATATACATGCTCAGAGAATGACAGCTGCTGTCATTCTCTGATCATGTATATTAACTGTAGGCACTCTTTGCAATACTCCATTGGTGGCTGGCATGTGGTGGTGAGTGGTGAGAGTGTGCCAGTCACCAGCAGATTATGGGTGGGGGGCTTAGAGGGCTGCAACTGTTGGGTGGGGTGGGGGACATGCAAGGATTCTGGCTCATCTGTCTCCCACCTTCCTGTGGCTTGCATCATTTGGGGTCATTGTGCCAGCTGTGTGACGCATGCCACAAGTCACAGGGTGCAGACCCTGGACCTGCTCTGATATTGGATCAGGTGCAGGGTCCAGGTCTATAGGGATGGTCAGCACAAGCTGCCATTGTTGCTGCTTGCAGCCGACCTTGTGAATCCGGCCCAGTATCTTTAGGAGGACCTTAGTGAGTTATCTAAAAACAGTCTACTTGTTGCTGTTATGGTGTAACATAATTTTAAATGGATTTAGATTACTAGCGTTACAGTAGCTGAAGTACTAAATGTATTTGTGTATTGTGTATGTTGTAAGTACTGTACATAAATGTTGGAGTTAAAATAATTTGTCCCTTTGATAAAACTGGTGTCTGAGCGCTGTCTCTCAATCTCCCCACGTAATCACAGGTGTTCATTACCACAATAGCACCACCCTTATTTGTAAGCTTCATGACTATATTTTACTATCTGCCAAGATTTTAAAGCTTCCCTTTCTTGTGTGCTACAGTTCTGTTTATTATTGGACATAGAACTGTTTTTCAATTGTTCCAAGTCAAATTCAACCTTTTAAAAAAGTAACAACTGGATTATATGTGGGGCAGTATTGAGACCTGGGGTGAATAGTCTGGATTTGGACTTCATTAGAAACATGTATTGCAAGCATGTCAGAGTTGGTATACATGCTTTTAAAGTTTATTGAAAACTGCTACATTTACATAACAAACAAATACAACACTTATACATGTGCTAATCTGTTATCCAACCAGCATATCCTTTCTTAGGTGCTTTGACTTGTGAACAGCTTTTATCATACAGTATGCTGGATTTATTCTGATTTAAATGACCTCTCAGCCAAGATTCCTTGCCTACTGACATCACTACTGTCCAAGGTAGAGCTTGTCAAATATCACAATTCTGAAGACTGCTGTCAAACCAAAGAATATATTCAAAAGGTATAGAACTTTTGGTTTCTTTGGTTGCCATTTTCTCTATTATCTTTGCAGCAGCCAGCACCACATCTCTAGAACAGTGGTCCCTAGGGTGAAATCACCTATCTGGAAATACAACAGTTTGGAACAAAATGTTGTTAATACATACCGATCACCCTGGTAAATTAACTGGATCATATCATCTGCTGAGGTGGTATACCCTCTGAGCTTTCATAAGACCACTCAGAAAGCATATCTTATGATCTTATGATGTATAATAAATTCTCTATCCCAAAGGCAACAGTAGTCTTAGATACAATATTTAAAACATCACAAAATCTCCAAGTCATGCAACTTTCAGGTGCCAAATGATCATGTGCAGCAATATTCACTCATGGATGTATGCTGCAAATTAAACAAAGAAACAGACTTCATGATATTGGCCTTAATTTATTTTAGTCTTCATCTGCTTTGCACATTTATAATGAGCCATATGCTACTGCTTTTCTTCTAATAACCCTTGTGTATGGAGACTCATTTATAGAAACATTAGGTGTGCACAGTCTCACATTCCTGTTAAATAAAAGCTTGTAGAACAAATGTTCGAAGGCAGTAAAACTGAAGACAGGAAAATGCTGAGTAATTTATGATGTACTGTACTGAATAGTATTTAAAATAAGGCAGTTGTGTTTCTTTTTGGGATTTTCAGTTAATTTAAAGGTATTTGCAATTCTAGATGTTTGGGCAGGAAAAATGTTTGCAGTTCTTTTTAGCAGATAATAAAATGTGCAGTACTCACTTCAGGTTAAAATATGATCTTTTTATTATTTATTGACCCAGAAAATTCCAAGTAAGATACAACATCTCATTTTCAGTGGAATCCTGCTTTTACACTATTTTTTAGCTGGGTATACTAAAGTACTTCGAGGTTAAGTGACTTCCTTAGGATCAGTAAGTGGCTACAGTTAGATTTGAAACAAGGACTCATGGGGCCTGATTCCAGAATGGATATGCATGGCACAAAGTGTCTTGCACCAAAACAAATGGTGCAAGTAGCACTTTGCACCATGAGTTCCGACAATTGATATTCAAAATGCAGCCTGCAACATGTCACAGGCTGCCTGCACTGAAGTGGCCCAATGCCTCCATGTACACTATAAACCCCTGCAACATGGCGCAAGGGGTTTACGGCAACGGTTGTGCCCTATTCTGGGAGGGTGGCTACCAGAACAGCACAGCTGCTATTCCAGGAGAATCCCTGAGGATATGGGTCCAAGTACAGTTAGGCCAGCTATTAGATGGTCTAAATGTACTCTGCATCCACTGGGGTACACCACTGTGTCATGTGCAACCAATGGCCAAACCCCATGAACCCACATAAGCCCATCTCCCACCCACCCACCCACCCATCTCCCAATGTGGACAACACAGAAATGCCCGCTGCAGGATGCTGGCACCCCAAGCCCAGATCCCCAAGTAATGCCTCACAGGGCTGTACATGTCCCCCAGTCCCAGGTAATATCCCGCATGTAACTTACATCTGTGTTTGGGACTGGTATGCTGTGGATACCCTGTATATTTTGTCTGTAGACTGGACAGCAATATCAAGCCTGCAAGCTGAGTGAGCAGGGTGAGAGACAGGTCACAACACCTGTTTTGTTCTCTGAGTCATTTCACTTCCAACTATCTGTATGCACAGTGAGCAGGGGTTGAGGAACTGGCCACTGACATCACAGCTGGGGAGGGGCTACACTGCTTAACTCTCCATGCTGCTCACTAGAGGCAGAAACTTACATCTGTGTATGGGACTGGTATGTTGTGGACACCCCTGTATATTTTGGCTGCAGACTGGAGAGCAATATCAAGCCTGCAAGCTGAGTGAGCAGGGTGAGAGACTGGTCACAATGCCTGTTTTGTTCTGTGAATCATTTCACTTCCAACTATCTGTATGCACAGTGAGCAGGGGTTGGGGACTGGCCACTGACATCACAGCTAGGGAGTGGCTACACTGCTTAAATCTCCATGCCGCTCACTAAGCGCGAGCGATAGTGAGTGGCATGCAAGCACCACCTCCTGAAGGAAAATCAGTTTATTGTTTACCTGCAGGTAAAACGAGGGGCTATATGTAGTGGTTCACCTGTTTATAGTACTTGCACAAATTTGTATCTTTAAGAGCCTGGGAAGGGGGTATTTAAAAGCTGCTGTGATTAGATTAGCTTATAGCTGTTTGCCTGTAGTAAGCTGCAATATATATTACATAGAAATATATTATAAAGTGGTCATTTATATGCTAAAGGTAGGAGTATTTTAGTTTATTTAGTGGGTTTTACTAGTAATTTCCTTTGGAATTAGTTATGTAGAGGTTGCTTGGAGGCTGAGGGGGTAGGGTAGGATAGTGTACGGCCATCCCTCTTACATAATTTATGGCCTTTCATCAGTCTGTCGGTATCGGATACTATGATAAGATACTGCCGGGAGGTGGGGATCTGGAGAGGCCAGGGCAATCTTGGGTGGAGGGAGTCCCGTGTGCAGCAGGAGGTGGTAGGATTGAGATAGTTAGGACTAGAAGGTGCCCTGGATTGCGACAGACACAAGAGAGAGGCCAGACATGTTTAGTGCCTGTCTCCACGGATTCCACCAGACAGAGTGGTCAGGTAATCCGAGGGGTTGCCTTACCCATGAATCCCCTGAGGGCAGTGCTATGCAATGCCAGGTTGATCAGGAATAAGACCTGGGTTGGAGATGATGCGGTTCTGTTTTGAGGCTGCCATCCCCGGGTATACCATAGTGCACTGCCCAGAGGAACCTAGGGGTGGTGGTGTAGCCATCTGTTTTAGATCCGACTTGGGCTTCACCGTGCACCCAGTGAGGACTCCGGGTTCTTTTGAATGTGTGGCAGTTCATAGGAGTCCAGGCCCCAGTTGCAGGATTTTTCTTGTTTATCACCCCCTGAGGCAGCAGGGAACTTCCTGCAGGAGGTTGACAAATTTGTCCGGCGAAACATTGGAAGCCCCAGATGTATTGTTCTGGGGATTTCAATGTTTAGGCTGATGGCAGATCTTCTCAGCTTGGTCATGTTCTCCTTCAAACCATGTCATCTTTGGGTCTGTTACAACCTGTTTCAGCCTGCGACACACCTGGGCAGCCACACATTGTACCTGGTGTTCCATGGGGCTTGAGATAAATAATCTCAGGATTGATTGGGTAGTTTGGTCCGACCATTGCACAGTACAGTTCATGTTCAGGGCTCCCGCGGATTCCCTTCCCCTACAGAGATGATATGCAGTTGCTTTGTGGGGATTGACCCGGAGGAGATTTTGGCAGCAGCAAATCTATCTTATGTGGGTAATGCATGCATCAGGCGTTGGTGTCATGGTGGACTCTTATAATAGAGTGTTATCCAATGCCATTGACTCCTTGCACCTGTCCTGTATGACCCAATCTTCCTACCTGAGGTTCCCATGATTTGATGGGGACCTCAGGAGTTGAAGAGAAAGGGTCAGAGGTTGAAGCACTGCTGGAGAAAGTCCAGTCTGGAGGAGGACAAACTGGCCCTGCATGTGCATTATAATGCTTACCAGGGGCAATTAACCATAAGAAGCAGTGTTCCTGCCCAGGAGATTGCTGCTGAGAAGAACCGACCAGCTATACTTTTCAGAATGTGGACAGGCTACTCCATCCTACCTGTCTGCAGCCGAAAAAGGTTTTTCAAATGCTGAATGTGAGGAGTTTGCTCGTTTTCTCAGACAAAGTATTTGATATCCGGTGGGGGTTTCTCCAGTCAAAATGTTATAGTTGGCAGTAGTCACCATACGTGTTCTAAGTGTACTCCGTCTGGTTGGGGGAGTTTAGACCAGTGGAGGCAAGGGAGGTTATCGGTGGCGACCAATCTGAAGCCCACTTTTGTGAACTGGATCCGGTGCCAACACGTTTCTTGATGAGATGCATGACACCATTGGCCCAGTGTTTGCTCTGATTGTCCAGTGTTCCTTGTCTGAGGGGCTTCCCTTACGCCTTGAAGGAGGAGTTAGTGAGACCACTCTTAAAGAAACCATCTTTGAACCTGGAGGTCAGGGCAAATTACCACACCTATCTCCAATGTCCCTTTTTGGTGAAGGTTGTGAAGAAGGTAGTGGCGCCTCAGTTGGAGGGCAGCTCATGACCCATGAGCTGTATGAACAGTTCGAGTTGGGGTTTCAGGCAGGCATAGCACTGAAACTGCACTTGTTCTAGTGCAGAATGATCTCCTGTGGGCAAGAGATTGAGGAGATTCAGGGCCGTTGCCAGGATTTTCTGGGGGTTCTTTTATGCAGTCTGCAACCTTTTAAGAAAAGCTGTGGGTCTAAGCTATGGGACCCCAGAAGCCATGTGGTGAATTTAGGGCTTATTTTGAAGATAAAGAAGTCATATCTGAGCCCTCTACACCTTGCCCTAAGTAAAATTATTATCTGGCTGGATGCAGGGTGAATACATATATGTATTCAGTACCAGAGGGCAACAAGATGCTGCTAATGTAATATACCTAAGGCATTGTCTCAGATATAGTATGTCCCCAGAAACCATGGGCTATGGTATGCTCTTGGTGCACTTTTGTAGCTTATTTTAAGCCTATATAACTCACATCTGAGCTTCCTCTACCCCTCACTGTAACCTCCACCCTCCCAACTCAATATACCATTTAAGCAATACTGCAACATAGTCTATAGCAAGGCTAGCAGGATGCTGGGATGTATTGGTAGGGGTATTGATAGAGAAGAAAGGAGGTAATGCTTCCCTCTACAGATCCCTGGTGAGGCCTCACCTAGAGTACTGTGCCCAGTTCTGGAGTCCTCACCTCAGAAAGTATAAGAATTGGTTGGAGACAGTGCAGCATAGAATAACTAAAATGATTCAGGGACAGCAGGGCAGATCCTATGAGGCGCCTCAAGGCACTAAATATGTACTCACGGAGACCAGAAGGGAGGGAGATGTGATAGGATCTTCAAGTTCTTTAAAGGAATTAAAGTGAACTGCGGGTACTATTTAGCCTGAGTACCAATTCATGGTCACATGGACACGAATGGAAATTAACAGGAGGTGAGGTTCTGGAGATATGAGAAGTACTGCTTTACAGAAAGGGTGGTGGAACTTTGGAACAGTCTGTCAGCTGAACTGGTGGGTGCAAAAGCAGTCAGAGGATTCAAGCAGACTGGGACATAATGAAGGAATAGTGGTTACTGGGGCAACAGGACCAAGTAGGAGAATAGAGAGAGGACGGGAAGGGTTAGTACCCTGGAACAGTGAGTTCCAGGGATTATAGGGAACTTGGGCAGACTGGATGGATCTGTCTTTTCTGCCATCAGTGTCTAGGTTTCTATACCAAGCACCCTGCTTGAAAAAAATCTGTAACATAATTCTTAGTTCAGTATAGGGTACTACACTTATTTGCCCTCACTCCATTCTCCAGTGTGGTAGGCATGGCAATGGGAGTGAGGGAAAGGTAATTTGACAGTGGAGGGATTCCTAGTGCAAAGTTACCATCTCCTAAATGCCTACCCCCACCCCACCACCGTACTTCCAAAGTATAGTGGGTGTGTTCATAACACTGAACTGTAGCAACAAATGTCATTCTACTGACACTCATTCACTAAAATACCACCAACTGCTTAATCAGGTTCAATTTCAGTTGCTTACCATATCCCCAAGTCACCCCTGAAAAGGGACTTCTAGGCCCAGTGGGCTTACCGGTCAACAAAATTCAACAAACAACAAACAAACAAACAAACGTGATCATCTGGAAAACACTTATCACAACGTATTTGTTTTAACTGCATCTAGCACAGATAGTGCATAAAAAGTGGAATTGAACATCAATAAATATGGGACCACAGTGAAGACCTCTCGAACAGCACAATTAGTGAGGTGGCAGTGTAGATCCAGCCAGACCCTTCAAACACTTGCATTGCCTTTCCACTGTAGTACCTCTTTTGCTTAACTTATGAAAAGTTAAAACAGGCATATGAAACATGACAACTTAGCATTTTGTATAGAGGAGGATTTAAGTAATTTATTTCTAAATCTTTAGCCCACCCACCTAAAAAGCTCCTTTGCCCAGTTCTGCACAGCTTATCTCTTGATATACAGTTATTAAGGGACACAAGTTTGGAAATTGTGACCAGCAAAATTACCTGCCGGTGACCGATAATATTATAAGCTGAGGTCCTCTACTTCTTTTTGCTGTCCTGGAGACGTTGTCTCAGAGCCTGCCACCATGCTCCATCTTCCTCAGTGACTGACAGTGTGAATTGTGGGCAGCAGCCCTGCTGTATTCCAGTCACACTCACGATGCTGACATGAGCTGCAACTGGCCGGGCCATCCAGCCATTGGGGACAGTGCTGAGAAAGACTCCAGTCCTCTTGCACTGAGGAAGCTGATTAACAGCAGATGGGGAGCGCATGCAGAGAGAAAGTGCTGGGGTTCATCATGTGTACATAAGCACTCTGTGACAGTCACAAAATAAATAGAAATGATGAAAAATGTTACAAATAATGAAAAAAGGGGAATTTCAAAGGGGTTCTTTCAAACCATATGAACCCCCTGGCAACTATGAGATAGGACAGTTCTTGTTTTCATTGATCTCGCCTCAGCATTCAATACTGTGGACCATTGTGTGTTGCTTAACCATCTTAGGGAACTCTGCAGACTCACGGCACTGTCATCTGCTGGTTTGAGTAATTTTAACCAATGGGAGGCAACAGATTTTGATGAGAATTTCTCCTACACCTAAGCCTCCTTTCTTGCAGAGTACCTCTGGGATTGGTTTTGGCCCCAATGTTGTTTGCGGTATATATGCTGCCCTGGCAGGTATCATTAGGAAGTATGGCTTGGGATTTCATTGTTATGTTGATGATACCCAGCTATACTTACCCTTTGCCCCAGGAACATCTATCGCAGTGGACATGCTTAACAGTTGTCTTGCTAAGATCAATGACTGGTTGGCCTCTGGCTGGTTATTACTGAACCCCGATAAGATGGAGGTATTGGTGGTGGAATCGAATAGAGTGTGTAATAAGTTGGCATCTGATCCAGAGACTGGACTTGTTCTGGGTTCTGTTTCATTGAAGGCCTCCTCTAAGGAGCAAAATCTTGACGTCATTTTAGATAGGTGTTTGACTATGGAGCACAGATTTCCTCCGTTGTCCACTCTGTTTTTCCATCTTAGAAATGTCGCCAGGATAAAGTCCCTTATTCCGCCTCTGGACCTCCCACTTTGATGCATGCCTTAGTTACATCAAGACTTGACTACGTAATGCCCTCTACCTCGGGTCACAGGAGGATCTTTCTGCAGACTGCAGCTAGTGCAGAATGCAGCTACCTGACTGCTTACTGGGCAGTCAGTTTTGTAATATTACACTTGTGTTGCGTGATCTGCACTGGCTGACAGTCAGGTGGAGGATCCTCTTTAAGGTGGGGCTTCTCAGCGATAACCTTACATGACTAGGGCCTTGGTTACCTATTAGACCTTCTCACTACCTGCTGTCATGTTCTGCCCCTCCGCTCCTCCTGTGGCCCCTTAGCAATTCCGTGTAAAGATTAAAATCGGCTGCCGACAGGGCTTCAGTGTCGCCACTCCTGCCCTGTGGAATTTGCTTCCCTCAGAGGTTAAGGGGCCCCCACTTTGAGGTTTTTAAGACTCGCCTCAAGGCCTCTTATTTGCCCAGGCATTTTAGATTAACCTGTTAATCCATGAGTACTGATTTATGTATAGATGCTGAGAATTTGATATTTGGTTAATGTCTATATGGATTATTTTTAATAATTGTTTTGTGTTTTATTGATATTTTTTGAAACATGTGTTTGTGTTTTTGCTGCACCCAGAGCCTCTGGGATTTGGCATCTTTTAAATAAATGTTGCCTTACCTTGCCTGTTCATGTTCCCCAGTCCCCTAGCTACGTGCCTGAGTGCAAGCTCACCAGTAATTGTAAAAATGCATCCTGTTATCCCTGGTAGTCTAGTGGCCCCATCCCCACCTGGCAGCCAATCCACCCCACCACCCCACACCCACTCAGTCAGTGATGACTGGCACATCCCTCTCACCTCCATGGCCAACCACTGGCTGAGCTCCCTCTGAACATATACTAATTATACAGTCTGCGCTCAGTGAATGAGCTGTCATTCATTAGGCGCATACCTGTACTACAATGTCGTGCTCAGAGGTGCTGAGATCAACAGTTGGCCAAGGAGGTGAGATGTGCGATGTGCCAGTCACTGAATGGGAAAGGTGTGGGGTGGACTGGCACTGCTGGGTGGGGGGCCACTAGACTACCAAGGCTAATGTGGTGTGTATTTTACAATAACCAGCAAGCTGGCTATTGGGGATCAGGGCTTGGGGACTGAGGGACGTGAACAGACCTGAAGGGCATTAGTTGGGGACCAGGGAGACATAAACAGCCCTGCAGGGCATTACTTGGGGACTGGGAGGACATGGACAGCACTGCAGAGCATTACTCAGGGATCGGGGCTAGGAAAAACAGCTCTGTGGGGCATTATTCAGGGACCGGGAGGATAGGCACAGCTCTGTTGGGCATTACTTGGGGATCAGAGCCTGGGGAGTGGGGGTTCTGATAGCCCTGAGGGGCATGAAGATGACATCTGTGGAGACTGGGGCTTGGGAGAAGCTTGCACCCTGTCAGTGGGCATTTCTGCAGCTTGCAGAACCCTGTTCAGGTGCACCTTCCTTTGGCGCAACACTTGGGGTGCTGCAAGTTGTGGACATAGCCGCTAGGGACCCTGGCTGTTCTGGAATTGGGCACAGGGTCTCTGGTGCATCGGCATTTGGTGCAAGTCACAATAGTCAGCAACTTGTGCTATGTCTTCTGGAATCAGATCCCTGGTTCCCAAGCCAGTGTTCTGTGACTAGATCATGATGCCTCTCTGATCTCCCAGTATTAGTGTTTTACAGTCTATGTTTATATGTACAGTTATTCTGTTTCATATTGTAATAAGTGTGCATTCTTGAGTTATTTGGGTGACAGTAGAGCCAAGAGGTTGGCAGTATACCCTAGAGGTTAGAGTAACGAGCTGTGAACGAGCTTGGTACATCCAGCAGACTAGACATTGGTCTGATTCTCACAACCTCCACTTGCATACTGTGTGACTCTAAGCAAGTCTTAACCATCCAGTGCTCCCAAGTCTCCCCTGAAAACAAGCACTTGTGCCTAGTGGACCTTACCCGGTTACCAAAGACTAAAATAAATTAAAAATAAAAACAAACCTACTAAGTGAAGCTGAACAGTTCTGGCATGCAAAGGACTTGAGAAGAAACTCTTAAAACAATAAGAGATACACAAACTATACACTAAACATATTACAAATCATCTTGAAGGTCATTATTTTAAAAATACAACTTGAATTTAAAATATAATTGACTATAGAAAATTAATGAAACTCCTGTGTGATGACATGGACTATGCTAAATGAACTTAAAACTGTAGAATTTTAGAACTTTTGTGTGAGACAACTTCTTGTGGCAAAAGAGTACTTGAAATGTTTAAAAATACACAATCCTGATTGACCAAGAATGATGTCATGTTTTATAACTTATGTTAGTACCACTACTGTGACCACACTTATAGTTGTAGGAGTGGTCTCATGTACATTCCTAGAGTATGAGACCCTTAAACCAAAGGTGATCAGTTCTAATAACCTAAGGATAAAGAGGACCACTCTTAGAATGATAAGAGTGGTCTCAGTGATAGTATTAATATATTATTGATCAAGACTGCTAAATAATATATTAAAATGTTTAAAAGTTTTAACATGCCCATTTCCAAGGCAGTTGGGCTTGAGACATTCCTAACAGAATAAGAATGTCTCGTGAGCAGATGAAAGGAATGTTCGGATTGCTGGAGTGATCAATCAATCTGTAATACAACTTAAAGTGTAATATAGTTTTGAAGACTGCAACTAGAAATTAGGTTAGTTTGAAAGATATCTAATAAAAAGTGGGGTGTCTTTTAAAATACTTGAAGCTGTGATTTTTCCTACTAGTTCATGTACATAATGTATAAGGCTCTATGCACAACACTTAGGACACACCACAACAGGTACAGTATGTGCAGCTACACAACTACATGCCATGTGCCTGCCCAAAGCAACATGCAGAGCTGGGATGCATTAACACTGGATGGCCAAAAGTTCAGGCAAGTAGCTCTGTACTGGGGAAGAAGTAGCCTGGGGACTAGGCATGGCCCAACACTGCACTTCCAATTAGAAGGAAGTCTGGTACTGGAGCTAAACTTTGGGTCTGCATGGGGCAGGCAGTTGTGGTATATGGCAGTCCAGCTAAGGACTGTCATATCTCAGAGAGCAAGGAGGTTTGTTATTTAAACAAAAGAAACAGAGTGTAATAGTCATCATCCTCGCCCCAACCCTTTGTGTCATGGAGGAGGCTGGGTCATACAATGGGGCCTTATCAGGACCTTAGCAATTATGAGGGGTGTATGGATCAGTAATGTCAGACCTCCAGTTAGCATTGTGGACCCCTGACAACTGGAGGCTTATGGTATGGGTGGGTGTTCAGAAGGTTCATTCAAAGCTCAGACCCATGCAGACACAAAAAGGCAACCATGGGGCATACACCAAGAGTGGTTCAGCCTAGCCATGCTGTCTGTTGAGCTTCACTGATCTTCACCTAGTAGGAGAGAACAATCACAGAAGGAAGGCAGACTCCAACAGGTGCAGAAGCAGGGATTCCTTGACAGCAGCTGTACCTGGGAGAATCCCTTGGAGTGTACAGTCCAGGCTCCTTTCTCCACTGAGGTAACTTCACTTCTCGCTTGCTTTGCTCAGATCCAGCCAGCAGCTGCTCACTCAGAATAAGGAGCAGTTGGAACACTTAACCAGAATTCCTGTCTGCTGTATGTAAATCGGCATTTGTACTGCTGTATCCACAACTGAAATTGTGGTTGGTTAATAGAAAGCTGTCAGCTGGAAGCAACAGCTCAGATAAAAAGGGCAACCATAGGATGCCTACTCCAAGAGCAATCCAGCCCCTAGCCTTACTGTCTGCTGAGCTTCACTGATCTTCTCCAACTAGGAGAGACCAATCATGGAGGAAAGGCAGACTCCAACAGGTACAGAAGCAGGGATTGCTTGACAGCAGATCTACCTGGGAGAAAGGCCAAGGGAAGGCAGACTTTGACAGGTGCAGAAGCAGGGTTCCTTGACAGCAGCTCTACCTGTGTGAATCCCCTTGGAGAGCACAATCCAGGCTCCTTTTCCACTGAGGTGACTTCTCTCCTCGTGCGACAGGAATGGTCATGAAGTATTTTCTTAATAGGTAACTGCTGTCACCTGTGTGAAGCAAAATCAGGCATCATGAGGCATGATTTTTGATGGCAGGTGGACCACTACATCAGGCAGCATTTAGATACAGACTGTGCTGGGCGTGGCCAGAAAACATGGACACCAAAACAGAGAGGATTAAACAACAAGTAAACTGGGTAGCTTGGGGTGGGGCAGGGTAGAGAAAATGTAATGTCTGAAAACAGAAGCCACAGGCCTTATGAATTTATCTTTTGAAACTACTGCACCAGGCACTGAAATAGAGATCTAAACTTGATTAAAAGATCAGGCATAGCAAAACACCAAACACAGCAACCCCTCAAGCATAAATATTTTGCATCTATTCAGACAGCTAGAATATTAAAGCATTATACCTGTTCTAGAAGGATGTTGCACTTGTTACAACTTTTTCAGAACTGTAGGTACATTTTATCTTTTAAAATTCACAGAAGTCAATTGTAACTTTTAGTCAACTTTTAGATAACTATCACTGTAATTGCCTGTGGGAAACCCACATACTGTATATACAGCACTTTGATAACAACAGATGGACATTGGATTGCTAAGAAGCATAGAAATATGATGCCAGATAAAGACCTAAGGTCTATCCAGTCCCCACCAAACCCTACCTACTCCTTACTGGCCTATTGCTCTACCCCAGTTGCTTGACTGACACCTGGCTGAGAAAGATGGTACTTTGTGGGATGGTAGGTGATTGTACTGAGCTGAAAGGTGGGTGGTATTTAAAAACATTCTGAGGGTATAACTATTCTCAAAGACTAATGAACAAATTCTAAATCCAAATGTCATGACCCATGTGCATCCTTTATAAGATTTTCCAATTTTCTGTAAACCAATTTATAGATGGCATTGGCAGGACTCAAATATCCATAACACTAAAATAAAACTGAACATTCAATTTTTATTTCTAAATACATTTGCATAAAAGCAGGCCATTTGGCTGTTATACTTTCCTTGTTCCTGCTGCTTTTCTGCTTTGAAATCCTAATTCTCTCTTTGAGAGTAGTGGTTAGTGAAATTGCACAAATCTGGTTTGTACACTTTTTGTGAAAATGTGACGTTTTGTGAATTTCAGCAACAAATTTTCAAAATGGCTATATTATATTTAAAAGCACAGTTTCTACATATCAATACATCTGATTTTGAAATAATGTGCACTGGAGGTCACATGCCTCACCTAGATGTTAAATTATGTTATTGGAGCCATTTTTGTGCTAACCATGTGTGTTTAGGTGCAACTTGAATGAAATGGCACAGTTTTCATATTAACTTTCTAAAAATGTGCAATATTTCTATATAAAACAAGTGCAATCTCAATGAAAAGGACCTTTTAGAGGGGTAAAGGAGTGTTTCCATGAATCTTTGAATTTTAGACTGAGAATTAGCTGGTGTTTGTCAGCCATCTCTATGCATTTGAGAGAAAGCTGTCAGAGCAGTGAGACCTATAGAGCTGCAATCTTGTTCAAGCCTTCGCCCTCCTGGAGAGGTTGTGGAGTCTAAAACAGTGGGAGAATTTAAACATGCATGAGACAGACATGAAGGCAATTATAGTGGGGTTGCAGGAAGTAGGCTGTTGGTTAACCAGAATCTGCAGCTTATCCAATAAGTAGGAAATGGGCAGACTGGGTGGGCCAGTGGTCCTTATCTGCCGTCAAAGTCTATGTTTCTAGGTTTCTATGTAAAATACATTTTCCTTTAAAAATCTGCAAGGAAAGAGTGGCAATTATATATATATATATATATATATATATATATATATGTATATATATATATATATATATATATATATATATATGATGCATGCCATAAGTTTGCAGAGCTTTAAAAATCTGCAAGAAAAGACTGGCAATTATATATATAAAAATATATACATGTGATGCAATGCCATAAGTTTGAAGAGTGTAATAATAATAATTCTGCAGCACTGAAATTTGTTGCAGTTTGGTTGTACCATCTTTAGCAGTGCTGGAATAGGCATTTGCAGTAACTGTGCTAGTTATTAATCACTCCCTTTGTGGTTTGGAGGGTGTCAGCACTATTTTATAAAGTGAAGACCTGAGTGTTGTTGAAGGCGGTGGGCTGGGGTCATGGTATACTGAGGTAAAGTACAGTGTTCAGACTTTAAAAATGAAAATGAAGGGCAATGCCTTCTTGTTGATGGGGTAGTGCATCAAGGCAGTATTCACATGAAGATGCTGTCAGTTGGTGAGGGGAGTTACGGCACATATTTGATTGAAAAAGAATAAGGGTGTGGTGAACCCAGTCAGCTGGGAGTGGGAGAAAAGTGATCGCTGACATTGTTTTTTTTATTTATATTTTATTCATTTTATATGAAAATTGCAAAAATACAAGCACTCCTTAGAAGGAACAAACATGGTTACACAAACCAAATATACCAACAGGTTAATATTATACAGAGTGATAGCATCCCTTGCTATATTCAATCAATCAATCAATCAATCAAATCTTTATTTATCCAGGCGATCACCATTGAGCAAGCTCATTTACAAGGTGGACCTGCTGTGGTCAAGGACAAATATATACATACAATAAGGTGCAGAATACAAAATGAGAATCAGGATACAAAACAAACAATAGTACAGCAACATGTTAAATGCAATATATACATTCAATTGTTCACAGAGGTCCTACATGTGTTACATCACATTAATGCAGTATTTACAACCTTCATGTACATAGAGTTGAGGTATCATGTGTATTATTGCCTATATGAAAGGGTACAATTATTTTCATTACAGCCCTCAGTAACTGTTTATGAGCTTGGGTGAGGTCCCAGTTTACAGATGGACCCACAGTGAAGACTATATCTCCTGCTTCAGAGGTGGCAGGCGAGTAGAAAAAGAGGTGCCAAGGTGCCGAGGGCCAGAATGGCAGCTGGTTTGTGACTAGTTAAATGGGGAAAGATAGAACTAGGTTCATGGCTGAGTGTGCTGGAACCAGAGGGGAACCATCTGCAGGACTGCTAGTGACTGTGGAAACACTTACAGTTTTCAGTGAATGCTTTGTCATAAATAGTCCTAAAAAGGGCAATACTGACCGGAGAACTAAGTCTCAATGATCTTGCATCTTATTCCAGAGTGTGGGCAGCGTGGGCTTATGGCAGCCCTACCAAAATGGTTACTGATCCGGGGATTTTCAAAGTAATTAGTGAATGGCTTTGTAGATCATAGTTACTCATTGGATTTAAGGGGAGACAGGCAATAATGTAATCTGGGACCTTGTTGGTGAGGGCTCAAGTGTCCAGAGGGCTGCATTTCTACACCATCTGTATTGCAGGGAAGGCCACCCTATTGTTGAATATAGGAACAATGATGTGGAGGATGGGAGAGCGGTTATGAATCTTAAGGCTGTATGGTACAGGACATCCAATTTTGCAAGGTGTGAGATGGAGCATTGGCTATAGATAATGTCAGCATGGTCGATTAATGAGAGGAATGTAGATTGAACAAGCTGCCTTTAGTGTCTGTGGTCAGGAGGTGTTTAATTCTGAAAAGTGGCCAAGCCTCTGCCTAAGTTTTTCATCAGGACTCTATGTGCTCCAGAAAGGAGAGTTTGCTGTCAAGCCATATGCCCAGATATTTGAATGTAGGTACAAATTCAAGCTTTTCACCTAGTAGGGTAGTTATGGAGAAATGTACCAGTGGCAGCAGCATAGAGCCCAGGATGAAGAAGGCTACCAATTGAAGAAAAGTCTATAATGCATGTAATCTAATACTATGGAGCTGCAGCCCAAGAGCTCATAGCTAGCTCACTAAAACTACAATAAGCCAAAATGCTTTTAAATAAGCAGATGCCGAATGGGATGGATGCCATGAATAATGCTACATGGAAATATAAATTCTAAAATGTTATAAACAGTCACATTCCGCGAACTCTTGCTCAATAGATTAATTAACTCAGAAACATATAAGCAGGTACAGTTACACCTGTAACATACCTAACTAAAAAGCTAGTCTTCAGAGTAACGGAAAGTAGAGCAACTGAGCTGGTATAATATATACAAACATTTGAAAATGAGATGGAATACCCTTCTATAAGATACAAAGGTTGCTAGTTTCCACAGAATCTCTGTAAAAAGAGAAACCATGAAAGTTAATAGAATACTCACCACTCTGACACAGAAGGTATTTGATATTTAACTTGAACATTTTAAGTTACCAACTGAAGGAAGAACAACATTAAAACTAAACAATCCCATGGAAAGAGTATCCCGAAGTACTTGAGAATGACAAAGCCAAGTGGGCAGAAAGGAGACTGACCAGTCCCTCAAGTCTCCATTTCAGCCTCCGATTCTGCACTGCAAGTGGTCTTCACAGCAGCTGCCATCTTTGAGGACCATTTCCAGCATCAGAGGGTCAGTAAAAATAAAGACCTTGCTGTCGTACATAATGAAGTTCTTAGCTGGAAACTTGATACTGTGAGGGATATTAAGGTCTTTTAAAATGGCATGAACCCCTCAAATTTCCTAGAGCGTAATGTGGTAGAATATGAAATATCTGGAAAGATATGCACTATGGTCCCATTGACTCAAGGGCCCAAAGCGCTTAGCCAAATTCAGCAGTTTATTTCGTGCCGATACTGTCCAGATCGACCATTAGGACTCTTGGATGTTCACCTTGTGTTTTTGTTCTGTGGGAAATTTGGTATGTCTTCCAATTGAGACTTCCAGATTTTTTATTTATTTATTGAAATGTTTCACAAGAAGGCACACTGAACAACAAGTTGCTCATCTCCTGGTGCGACCTGGGGGAGGGAACAATAGGATGTGACAATAACTACAGAACAATAGCATTAGACAGTCAAGTGTAACAGTACAGCATAAGCAGATTAGAATGGCACATAATTTATGCATTTGAAAGGTGGTTAACAGAATTAAATATTTAACAGGACTGAGCATTTTAGTATACAGTAATAAACATTTCCCCAGACAGGACTGAAGGTGCAGGAGTTCAGGTATAAGTAAACTGATGTTTGTACCCTATCTAAGTGCTAGGTAGTAAGGAGTCAGAGGTGGACATTTTGGAAGGGAATGGCCTAGAAGATAGCCCTCCAAGGTATATTTAACCCTGCCAGGGGAAACTTGATAGGCACAGAGGATGAAGGATGTCATGGGAGAGAGAGGGGAGGGGGCAGGAAGAAAGGGGACAAAGGTAAATGATTATCAAAGTAGACAAGGGGGTAATTTGTAGGTGGGAATTATGGAGGGTTAAACGGGAGCAGTTGACAGCAAGAAAGTTATAAATGGCAGAGGAGGAATGACAAATTTGGTGGGAAAGAGTTCTAGATTTTAGGAATCTATGGGAACATCCTGATTGACCTATATGGGTAGTCGATGGAGGATCAACAGAGTACGAGTGTCAGTAGATCTGAGGGAGGGAGGGAAGGAGAGGAGTAGAGGGGGATAGAAGGTAGGGGGAAGCATGAGGCATGGTATAGGTCATAGTGATGAGTATGTGAAGGAGCATCAAGGGCAAAGCAACAGAAGGAGTTAGAGAGTCCAGTCTAGTCAAGGAGGATTTGGGAGCAGCACCATAGACTACATTGCAATAGTCAAATAGGGAGGATCATCTTTTGGACTATTTAGTGCCATAGGAGGGATGCAGCTATGGTTTCTAAATAGGGCACCAAGCTTGAGGCACAGTGTTTTAGAATGGAGTTGATGTGTCCAGAGAAACTGAGGTGTTGGTCCAGCCAGACCCCAAGGTATCTGAAAGAGGAGGTGTCCTTGAGGATTGTCCCATCAATGGTATGGAAAGAGGTAAGAAGTGGATCCTAGATAGTCTCTGCCTTGTGCCAAAGGTCATGGAGACTGTCTTTTGGCATTTAGGAATGGCTGATATGAAGCAAACTATAGCTGAACTCGATGGAAGTCGTGCTGAAGGATGGTTGCTACACTGACAGGGCAGTTACCAGAGGTGTACAGGACAGTGTTGTCAGCATACATATGGATAGAAGATGAGGGAGAACAGGCTGTGGGGAAGTCATTTAGGAAGATGGAGAAGAGGATGGGGCTAGTACTGAGCCCTGGGGACTCCTGTTGAGACTGGGTGGGGAGGAGAATTTTATCAAGGACCTTGACGGATTGCAGTCTGCCTGAGAGATAGGCTATAAACCAGTCATGAGCAGCAGCAGACAGGCCAGCAGTCATAAGGAGTCAAGGAGAAGGGAATGGGAAACTATTTTGAATGCCATGGCGAGATCGACAAAGATAGTAGAGGTGATGAGGCCATTGTCCATCCCTGTGAGTATGGAGTCAGTGAGCCTTAGGAGGGAGCAGATAATGGAGTGGTTCTTCCAAAAGCCAGACTGGAACAGAATGAAGAAGGAAGAGTCAGCTAGAAAGAAGGTTAGTTGAAAGAGGGCCAGGTGTTCTTGGAGCTTGGCAGTGGTAGGGAGGAGGGAGATAGTATGGTAATTTGCAGGAGGAGGGATCATTCCCTTAGGGAGGGACAGCCACAGCATGTTTCCAGAGAGAGGGACTATGGAGGTCCCAAAGGAGAGGTTTAGAAGAAGGAGAAGTGGGTAAGCAACAACAGAGGCAGAGAGGAACAGGAGTTTTGGGTCAACATCGTCCAGAGAGGAGCCTTTAGAAGGGTTGAGGAAGAGTAGGGCAGTTAGTGTCTCTGCAGAAGAGACAGGAGGAAGAAAAAGAAGGGGTGGACATGGGAGGGTTTGAGATAGGGGAAGGAGGGGCTGGGAAGAGGGAACTGAGAGAAGGAACTTTATAAGGGTTGAGGCATAGGAGGTGTAGTAGGCATTAAACTCCAGATTTACTAGTTATGGTTCGGACACTGAAGAGTTGTTTATGTTAAGCATTGGGGTGGAGTGCGAAGAAGTGGGAAACAGAATGGACCACTTACCAGAATTTTGAAGGGAATTAATATTTTTAGGAAGGAGGATTAGAAATATTCAGACTTACCTAACCTTAGTGCTTTGTACAGGCATTTCTTAACCTGCAGTGTAGAGTGTAGTCAGATGGAAGTTGGGAGGCCTTGTGTTTCCTTCAAATTTTATCACGCTCCCTGAGGCAGGTAATTAACTCAGGGGTGATCCAGGGATGGTGATTTCCCAAATTCTTGTTTGCTTGAGAGGGCATAAGAGTTCAGGTGGCTAGAAATTTAGTTTTGAAGTAATCAAGGGCTTGGTCAACAATTGAGCCAGAGACTATTGGGGACTAGATCTGAGATTTGAGCCTGGAATTGATCTTTCAGCTAGTCCTGCAAAAGCAACAGTGCACGGTCCCCCTCGAGGCCTCTGGCAAGCCCATCTTCTAAATATTGTGACTACAAATTTGATTCTCCAACATTTCTAAATAATTATTGGTGTGCTGCTGCTCCTTGGCTCACTGAACCATAGCACTTTTGCAGGTCTCTGAATGCCTTTGATATCCTCCATCTCCCCTTCTACTGTAGCAACAGATGTTTACACTGTAGCAAGTCTACCAGTTGACATATCCAGCTTTTGATTCATGGAGGTTGACGAAGTTTGCAATCATTGCATTTTCTGACCTAATGATTGTAAGGTCTCTTTGTTGCATCTCAGTCATTTGTGTCAGGTTGGAATGAATGCTTGGGCCTTCCACCTGTCTCTTTCCTCCGTCTTTCCAATCTTCACTCGGCTGTTGATCCTATTTTGGTCTACCCATTTTAAAGCTCAAATCGTCTTCTCCTGATGCAGGTAAAATATTTCTTACAGTTAATCCAAAAGAAGAACTGTAATACGTTTTAATATCAATAATTCACAGAGCCGAATTGCAGTGTAACTCCTCAGCTCAGTTCTCACAGCACAACCCTCCCTATATTCTTAACTCTATCACTTTTCCCTTTGCCAACTATGAGTAATATTGGAAAAAACATACAGAGGCATTTTAAAGAAATGAAATAATATATTCACTTGTATTTTCAAAGTACTAAATTATTGATATTTATTTAAAAAACAAAAAAAAAGCAAAACAAAACAAACCCCTCAGGCACCAGGGACAAGAGTCATTTTTTGTTTGTTTGTTTAGAATTTGTTGCATTTCTCACTGAGGGTTTGAGTAACAGGGTGTTTTAGAGGTGTTAAGCTATTAACTTCATAGTCTGGCACATGCTGGAAACATAACACCCACCACAAATATATCAGTGACCCAGCATTTAATTTATTTTCCCTGGACTGGTGGCAACCTGGCAAGAATTATCTCCAGTGTACCCTCCATCCATTTCATCCCTTGCCTCAGGTCTACATTTTCCTGCTGCAATGCAGCAAGCGACTGTCTCGAGGACCACCCAAGAGCCAGTTGCAGTGGCAGGATCCTCTCTAGGACTGGCTGGGAGGTCCCATCAGCTAATTCCCTGGCATAATGTCGCCCTTCCCATACCTCTCAACCTTCTGCCTCATAAATCAGGTACAAGGCTTAAAAATCAGGGACAAAGGACCAAAATCAGGGACACATCTTCAAATTAGAGATATCCACCCAGAAAGCTGGCAGAATATGGGGCTAGTGCAAAATGCATTTTCTAAAGAAGAACAAGTCTGTAACTTTAATGCTTGACATTGTTTTGTGCTTACAGTCCCCACTGTTTAGCCACAAAACACAAATTTTGGGAGGGACAGAGTAAAATTTTGAGGCAAATCAGGGACGTCCCTGAAAATCAGGGACACTTGAGAGGTATGGTCCTTCCTCCCAATGTTTCTGTTCTTGTATTAACACAGGCTGCTGGCTCTCTGTGTAAGGGGACGATGATACCTCCCATATCCATTTGGGTTTCTGATTTCTTTTTCTTCTCTCAGCTCTTCTGGTACCTCCTTCTCTCTATCATTTAGTCCCTTCTAGGTTTTGGAGAGCCCTTTTTTCCTTTCTTCACCTTTTCCACTCTTTCTTTCACTCAATGCCTCTGCTTTCTGTGGAGTTCCAATTCCTTTAAAACTTTGGCTCCCTCCACTCAGTCATAATCTGCACAGATTTTCTTTTTGGGGAATACTGGATGGACCATGGGATGTTGAAGGCTCCGATTGCTCCCATCTGCTATGTGTCCAGAAGAGAGAGAGCGACAGACAGACAGACAGACCGAAAAAGGTTTCAGTAACTACTTTAAACTGCCTTTTTTTCTTTCTTCTCTCTCTCTCTCTCTCTCTCTCTCTCTCTCTTCTCTCTCTCTCATTACCAGGTCATACATACATTTTCATCTTGATTTTAAAAAGTCTCAGGAAGGCCACATCCTGATTGGCTGTCACCATTCAGACAGCCTGACAGTAAAGTGGATTAAAATGTTTTAACAAAAGCAGGGAGGCAGCTACTAGAGGAGCAAGTCCAAGCTCTGGTCATCTTCTTCTTCATGCAGCAAAAAAGTGTGGCATGTTTTAAGTATGTTTTAATAAATATTTATCAATGGAAAACCCTGATTATTTTATTTCCTGTGGAGCACCTTAGCACGTTCTGGAAACCATTTGTTTGCTAAAATGTTTTCAATTTATAGTACATGCCTCCACTCTGAGGAAGCTTACAGGGCAACACATAGCTAACAGTGCTTGACTTTTTTATACCATGCTTAGGTGAGAAGGGATAATGTTTGCCCCAATGTACCATCTGGCTGATCTCTTTCCTTCCTTGTGCCTGCTCTGGCTCCACACTGCATACCTCAGATATATAGGTAAATTGTGGCATGGGACCACATTATAGGTAATGTTGAGGTTTTATGATGCTGATTTACTTGTGTTACTTAGGAATTGGAGGGAATTGAGGACAGCCATTGATTAGCAAGTCATTTGCTAATCAAGGACTTCTTTCCTAACTACCTCCAATTGCTTATTACCAGAACAAAATCTGCATCGAGAACTTTTACCATTGTCTCAATGGGGTGCTCAGTCCCATGCCTCACCATGCATACATCACAGCATATGCCAACATGGGACCACAGCAAGGACCGTTAAGGAAAGATCAGCTTGATGGTACATTGGATCAAAAATAGTATCCTTCCAATTTGAGTAGATTGTGGAAAAAATGTCAAGCACTGCTAGGTATGTTTTTGTCTTAACATTCCTCATAGAGGAACATATAATGAAACTGGTTAAAATGCTTTTATCTCTGCCACTATCATGTACAGCCTGATTATCATGGCAAGTGAATTCTTCCTGTCAGCATTCTATTCTCTATCATTGCTGAATGACTGGAATGATGTATTCTGATTCTGAAAAAGCATTATTAAGCCGTTGGTGGATGAATTATTTTATTCAAATTTCAGTCAATGAGAAACATTGTAAAGGTACACTGCAATCATTTTTTCTTGAAATCATTTTACAGCTGCGTGGGTAGAGCCATGCTGATATATTGCTATCATGTATAAGAGAGAGGAGGACTGTGAAAGCATGTGACCAGATTCCTTCCTCTGTTCTTCCACAGTGCTACGGACAGTGCTTTTCTGTTGTGTCGCCACCGTTCCTTCTCTCTACAGCTGCACTAGCCCCCACGTGTCACACTATTGTATTGCTGCCCATCACTTCTGTTTCATTTCCACAGTTGCGGTCAAAAACAAAGAGCCTGCCATGCCCAAGATGGCCACCGTGAGCTCTGTGTGCATACATGAGTTTACTTCCACAGTTGTGCATGCGACAGTTCACTTATTCAGTTGCGATGAAGTCACACATGTGCACTGAGTTCTCAGCAGCTATCTAGGGTACAGGCACTCTTTCTTTTCAGCCCTTGAGTGCTCTTAATGCAGCATAGCAGCTGTGTTGGCTCTGAGCAAACTTGTTTATAACTGCAAGCACTTCCAGGAGTATGATTATCAATGTGTTAAAGGCCTCCCCAACCATGATATGCTGGCTTTGCTTGCACCACCAACTATGCTTACCCAGATGAGATAACTGGAGGAGACCATGCACACTCCCATCCTGATGAGACAAGCGTCTACTGGGATGCTCTACCATCATTCCCCAGCTGGCCCTTCAGTCACCCAGGCTCACTTCACAGTCTGGGTTATTAGTTCAGTAAGACACAGAGCCACATCTGCAACATCAGTATGGCATGGAGGTTCAGGAATTTTAGAAGAAAAATGTAGCTTACCATCTTTGGGATCTTCACTGGTTCCTATGCCTGTGGCTCTGTGGCTGCCTCTTCAGGATGATGCTCAGCTATATTAAATAATAAAAAGTATAACAAGTGCATTATTAAATATAGTATATTTAAGAATGATTTATCATCATGTTTCAATACTTAATATATTTTCAGTGTTGTACTTTTGAGTCACCGAACAAAGAGATTTTTTGTTAATTTAATTTAGTTAAATATTTCTTTGTGGTTGCCAGAGGTTATCAAGCAGTTCTTACAATGAACTTTCATAGTGCTGGTGCAATAGCAATACAAATATCACAATACAGTATAACAAGTAGGTCAAACTCTATTTATAAAGTGCCCATCCCTGAGGCTCTAGGCACTGTACAGCAATAAAAATATACAATAGTAAAATACAACAATCTAAAATAAAACACAAGTAAAATATAAAATGTAACAAACCATTTTCATAAAAAAAAAAAACTAATTACAACTTAATATCATTGAGGAATATTCAACAATTTTAATCTAAGAAAATGTCTCCTTAAATACTGTAGGTGGGACTTTAGACCCCTTTAAAGGCTTCCAATGAGGGGTCCTCTCAATCACCTTGGAAGCAAGTTTCACAGGGTAGGACCAGCGATGGAAAAGGCATGCTCACCAGATGATTTCAGTCAGACCCTGGGAACAGCCAAGAGGCCCTCCTCAGAGGAACAGAGATGACATGGGGTTGTTAGGGAGACAGACACAGGTAGCAAGGTCCTAGGCTGTGTAGGGCTTTATAGGTCACCAAGCCGACCCTGAAGGCAATCCACCACCTCACCAGCAGCCAGTGAAGACCACGTAAGACCAGCATTATGATGCAGGACCTGGGAAAGCCCACCAACAGCCTGGCGCCATGTTCTGCACTAGCTGCAGGCAATGCAGGGTGCCTCCCTTACCAGGTACAAGGCATTGCAGTAATCTAGTCTGGATGTCACAAAAGTGTGTATTAGTGAGGCAGGTAATTGGGAGGGGTAAAAGGTTTAATCTGGGCAATATTCCTCAAGTAATAAAATTCACTTTGGACAATGGTTGGCACCTGAGCCTCTAGTGTCAGATCACTGTTTAGGATAATGCCCACATGTTTCACCTTTGCAGAGATGGTAAACAGGGAATCAAGTTCAAGTTTATTTAACCAGGAAGACTCTATTGAGCAAGCTCATTTACAAGGAGGTCCCAGCAGACAGTTACATGACAATACAGAGTAACAACTGATAACACAATAAACAAAACAGAAACAAATAACAGGCAGTGGTACAATGTAAAGTGACAAATAGTTACATAAAATGCATAATGAAAGCCAGCTTTACATGGTGAAATTTACAACTGCTAAGCAACATAACTTGAAGAAATGATGCAATCTAAACAGATTATAAGGCACACAAGAGAGAGAGTGGATCGGGGAGAGAACATGGAGGAGGGGGAAGGCTTCCTCAGAGGAAAATGTGAGAGATAAGATGAAGAAAAGAGAAGGTTACTTGTCAGAGCCAGAAAAGGATAAAAGAGACACAGACTAGGTTTAGGGTCTTAAGCAGTTGCAAGCATCAACTGTATAATTTGCAACAAGTCTTTTAAATGCATTTCTGGGACTAGATTAGATAGTTTGAGGGCTGATTGCAGCTAATTCCATGCTAGGGAATAGCATGACTGATGGCAGCTTTGCTGCAGTTGGTGGGACTTATTGATCTGGAGCATTATATACAAAAATTTCCTAAGGTTGTAGGTACATGAGGTGTGATGAAACAAGCTTGAAATATATGGTGGAACTTGCAGTGAAAGGATTTATATTCTAGACATACATATTTTGTACTCTTCTGGTGGTAGCGATGTCCATCCAATTACAGCATAGAGATCACAGTGATGTGTTCTGAATGGTGCATTAGTGATAAAGTGGATGGCACAATGATAAAGGACATCTAGGCTAGCTTATGTAGGCCAGTAGCCAAGCAACGACCATATAGTATGTTGGCATAGTCCAACAGGGAAAGAAATTGGTTTGGACCAGTCTTGACCTGGATTCTTTAGTGGATAAGATTTTGTTCCTATAGAAATCAAGCCTCAATTTTAGTTTTTTGCAAGAGCTTCGATGTGGGACAAGAAGGAGAGTTGTGGTCCAATAGGAATCAGAATATTTAAAATTATCCAGTACCTCAAGGGTGTCCCCAAGCAGGGTTGTGATGGTGAAGGGGAGTGGGGTTTTGACATAGTGGCATGATAATTGGGTTGGAAGAACATGACTTTTATTTGTTTGGCATTTAATAATAGCTTTGAATGAACAAGATTATGCTGCAAGAGGTCAGATTTGGATTGAGCTCATGAGTCATGGCAGATATCAGTGACAAAGGATTTTGAGGTATAAGAACAGTACCATCAGCAAAGAAATGGAGCTAGCCTTGGATATATTATTACTTAGGGAATTAATGTATATCAGAAACAGGAGGGCTAGAATCAAACCTTGGGGTACCCTCAAGAAAGTGGAAGGAGTGATGATAGGGTCCCATCTACCTTGATTTGTTGCAGTTGACCAGACAAGTAGCTGGAAAACCAATTAACAGTAGGACCGTCCATGGTATGCTCTTTGAGTTTATCTAGCAATGTCATATGATATTACTGTGTTGAATGCCTTGCTCAGATAATGGAAGACTGCTCCTGTGATTTGTCTGTGGTCTAAGGCAAGAAGCCTATCATCAGTCACTTTCACAGTGCAGTTGTGGTGCTATGGGAAGGCCATAATCCAGATTGCAATGGATTAATGAGGTTTGAGTTATCTAGGTATTCCTGACCTGTCTATTGACTAACCTTTCTAATACTTTTGATAGAATAGGCAGCAGGGATATGGGTCTATCATTAATAAGGTGACCAGGGTCGCCTGATTTGAAGAGTGGTATTTTATGGGCTATTTTCCAACAGAAGGTACTTCTCTGTTTACAATAAACAAGTTAAATAAGTGCAGTATTGATGCTGTTAAATAGTGAAAGCCTAGTTTTAGGAATTGGGATCTAATCCATCTGCTTCTGCACTTTTTTTCACATCAAGGTGTATAAGCAGATCCTAGACTTCTTAAAATTTAAAAGGGAGAAGCAGAAGGAATTCTTAGGTCACAGTTTGATATTGGGGTCTATCAGATTATCTACAGGTTATAGGCTAGCAGCTGGGAGGAGCTGAAAGCAAGTCCTGATAAGGAGAAATTAGTATTTAATGAGTCTAATATTAAGATTTTATCAGTTATAGTATTACCTTGATAGCAAATTTTAGGGGGAAGGAAGGGAGGAGCTTTGTTCTGTGACAGACTTTATAATGCCCCAGAATTTAGCTGTTGTTATTTTTGCAGTCTCTAGGGCATTAAGATAGTAATTCACTTTCGTTTCTCCAATCAGTTTTGTGCATCTATTTTGGAGGGTTCTGAAGACCAGCCAATTGAATGGGTCCTTGGTGTGCCTGCAATGTCCTACAATGTGTCTCTCTTAGTTAGAGCATGCTTAATTTCATCTGTAAACCATGGGAATGACACTTTTTAGTTCTGCATTTGATAAGTGGTGCATGCTTATTAACTATGTTGAGGATGGTGGAATTAAAAATAGCACTGCTTCATTGAAATTAGAGGCATGGTAAAATCTTTGCCAGCACACAGAGCGAAGGGCCAATAGATAACTGGCTACATTAAATTATTTAAGGCTCCTTTTCAGTATGAATTTGCTAGGAGGACTGAACCTGTCCACATCCCTGACACAGACCACAATATTATGATTGCTTAGATCATTACTGAAAACTGCTACCTAAGAGA
The DNA here is from genome assembly GCA_016271365.2 of Neoceratodus forsteri. Taxonomy (NCBI): domain Eukaryota; kingdom Metazoa; phylum Chordata; order Ceratodontiformes; family Ceratodontidae; genus Neoceratodus; species Neoceratodus forsteri. Next base: position 838,398,248 of record CM057451.1, on the reverse strand, counting down.
CCGCGTGAGGTTTATTGGTAAGTGTCAGATTGAAGGGAGCTATTGTTGGGATTACTTCAGTTTGGTCTGCAGGTTACATGACTAACTGGCTGAAGCCAAATTCATCACACAAGTCTTTAGAGGGACCAATTTCTGGTTGAGCCAGTTGAAATTTATGTCACCAAGGATTATAGTCTAATTATGGTTGGTATCAAGAATACTGCACAGATGCAACAATATGTGTAGGCCCCAGTTAGTGGCCCATAGACCCCAATAATGTTAAGGAATCTGCTGAGGTGAGTAAGAGTTTCATTGACAGGCACTCAAATTCTCTATGCTTGGTGGACGAAGAAGTACAGTGATGGGAAACTCTCTTTTACATAAATGACTAGGCTCCCCCGACCGAGGTCTGTCTAAGTGAAAGGTATTGTAGGAGGGTGAGCTATTGCTTGGTCAGGGATTGCTTTTTCAGCCACGTTTCTGTTGGTACTAGAATATCCTGATTTGTACTGTATGCAAGATCCATGTTTGCATATTGTCCATGTTCTTGATAAGACTACAGACATTGATAAGCATAATTTACAACCCTCTTTCTGATGCAAACTCCGTGGTATGTAAGGGAAGAAGAGGGGCCTGGATTTAGCTCAATGTTCCCAGAACAAAGAAGCAAAGGAGAATGAGTTGTTTTAGCCAGTAGTGTAGTGGTTTAAACTTCAGTTTATTTATTGAGTCATATAAGGGTCCCAGCATGCTGCCATTTGTAGGTAAGAAGATAACAGAGGGTGGATACAATGTGCAATAAAATGCTTGCATCAAGACAGGATGAGGAGAGACAAATGGAAGACCAGAAGGGTTGTGGAATAGTCCCACGTAAGGAGGGATTAGCTACTACATAGCAATAAGGGCTACAGAAGGGACTGTTGTCTGAGAGACAATAGGTATAGTAGAAGGAGATGGGGATTTACCAGGAGGTGATGAACCAGGAAGGGATATGAAGATAAGAAGGGGAGTGGAAGCATAGTAAGGAGTTATAAAGGAAGGTGATGAGAAGAAAAATCCAATCCAGGCCAATAGGTGGCAGTGTAGCCTAGACAAACAGGATAGATGGAGGCTATAGGATAATATTATGTTTCCTGCCAAATCTCTTGCTGGGTTGGCCTAATGGTCACCACTCCAGACTGTGGGAGGCCAGACAACTACAGACCTGGGTAAAAACTGCAGCCTCCTCACATAAAGAGATGACTTGCTGCAATGGAACTTAAAGAATTGGGCAGAGGATGTATCACTTTATTCATACAGTATCATGAAGGGGAGGGTGAGTGGAATGGCCCAATGCACTCTCAAATAGGCATGTAAAAAGTGAGCCAATTGGTTCTGGAAGTAGCTTTATAGAAGCACCACCCCAGGGTGGGAGGGTGGTTGGGGAGGGTTGGGTGGGTAGAGCTAAATGATGCTGTGTGAGCATGGCTCTTCCAGTGAGCTGAAGAGCCATCTAAGCAGCGTGTCTACCTGCTATGATGGTGCAGGCTCTGTGGAGCTGAACTGCTGCTGCCAGTCCTAGTTCCTGCAGTCTGCCATTGGATGGCCTGTAAGGGAAAAGAGAACAAACTTAGTAAATGGGATGGGATTGAAAGGTCTGGGATCAGAGCAGGAAAAAGACAGCAGGGAGGGGCAGGAGAAAGCAATGTAAATCCAAAATGGTGCCACTGCACAGGTAGAGGCAGCTCGCCAACTAATGATTGTTGCAGCTGGCCACTATTCACCTACCAGCAGTCTGCCTTAACTGAGAAGAGCACCTGTGAACAACCGACACCTCAGCCTACAGCTGCTAATTGAGGCACAGAGAACACACTAGGATGCTCCCACAAGACAGGTACAATTACAATGATTCTCACTCCCAAAGCAGCATGCAGACCCTTAAAGTACACTAGAGAAGCCAACAAAATCAGGTACAAAAGCAGAATGCTGAGCCCCAAAAGACAGTCAGTATTGTTGTGCTGACCCATAAAAGCACTGTCCATTGAGCTGAAGAGCCATCTAAGCAGTGTATTTACCTGCTATGATGGTGCGGGCTCCATGGAGCAGAAACGCTGCTCCTGGTCCTAGTACCTGCAGTCTGCCATTGAATGGCCAGCTATGATGGTGCAGGCTCCATGGAGCTGAACAGCTGCTCCCAGTCCTAGTCACTGAGTGTAAAGCCAGAGTTCTCACTGACCCACCCAGCATTCCGCCAATGACCAGACTCAATCACTAATATCTGATGGGGTGGTACCTGAGGACTGGAGAGTGTGCATCGGGCCATTCCACTCACCCTCCTCCCCTTCATGATATTGTTTGAATAAAGGGGAATTGCCTTAGACAACTAGAATTGAGCCCACTCGAGAGAGGGAGCAATCTTAGACCTGGTTCTCTCAAACGGAGATGGAGAGAGGATCACAGATGTAGAAGTGGGTAGCCATCTGGGAACTAGTGACCATCAAACAGTATGGTTCACAATAAACACAGCAATAGAGTCAAGCCATACAAAGGCAAAAGTACTGGACTTTAGGAGGGCTGACTTTGCAAAATGGGTGAGTGCCTAAGGAATGCACTAGAAAATGGTCAGGAGGAGGGTGGAAGAACAATGGGGAATAATAAAACTGCCATCACAGAGGTAATAAGCCTTTGTGTGAAGCAAATAAACAAAAGATGTAAGAAACCACTATGGTTCTCAAAGGAAGTGTCAGTGAAGGTTCAAGAGAAAAAGAAAGCATTCAGGAAGTACAAGGAATCACTGAAGGAGCAGGACAGAGAACTGTATCAGTTAAAGCAAAAGGAAGCTGGGAAGGCAGTCAGAACAGCAAAGGCCCAAACTGAGGAAAAAAATAGCCAACTCAGTTAAAAAGCAGGATAAAACCTTTATAAGTACATCAGGGAGCAAAGGAAAACCAAGGGAGGGATAGTGAGGCTTAATGGGGGGCAGAGGGTGACTGTGAAAGGCAGCGATACTAAACAAATATATTTGTTCAGTATTTACAAATGAAGAGGGGAGGTATCTAAACAAACAATAGAAACACTCTGGATACAGAAGTTGATACCAGCCCACTTACAGAAGAAAGGGTTCTGAAAGAACTCTAAAACTGAAGGTGGACAAAGCAATGGGCCTGATGGGATTCATACCAGAATTCTAAAAGAACAAAGGGTAGAACTAGTGACACCACTGACTACCCTCTTTAACAAATCATGGGAGGATGGGTGGCACCCGAGGACTGGAGGAGGGAAGATGTGATTCCCTTCACAAAAGTGGAGAAGGCAGAAGCAGGAAACTACAGAACTGTTAGTTTAACCTCAGCGATAGGGAAAATGATGGAATCACTTCTGAAGGAAAGAATTGTCGAGTATCTAGAGGCCAGAGGGCACAGGACCCAAGGCAGCATGGATTCACAGCAGAAAGGTCATGCCAGACAAATCTGATAGATTTCTTTGACTGGGTGACCAAAGTAGTAGATCAGGGAGGGTCTGTGGACATGGCCTACCTAGACTTTAGCAAGTCATTTGACACAGTCCCACAAAAGATTAATATGCAAGTTAGCCAGCCTAGCAGTGGGTCCCAAGATGACAGCCTGGGTAAAGAATTGGCTGGAGAATAGGACACAGAGAGTAATAGTAAATGGAGTCCACTCTGAAGAAAGGGGTTACTAGTGGGATACCGAGGGTTCAGTATTAGGTCTGGTCCTCTTCAATTTTTTATAAGCAACATTGCAGAGGGACTGGAAGGAAAAGTATGTCTCTTTGCAGATGACACAAAGGTCTGCAACAGAGTTGATGCACAAGGTGGGGTGGAAAGGATGAGAAGGGACTTGGCAAGGTTAGAGGAATGGTCAAATGTATGGCAGCTTAGATTCAATGCTAAGAAGTGCAAGGTAATGCACCTGGGAAACAAAAACCAGGGAAGAGTACACAATGGAGGCTGAGATACTAACAACAACAAAATGGAAAGGGACCTGGGGGTAGTCATATCAGATGACCTAAAGGTGGGCAAGCAATGTGAAAGGGCAGCAAGGAGGGCTGGGGGATACTGGGATGCATAGGGAGAGCATCACCAGTAGAAACAAGAGTTATTATTCCTCTGTACAGACAGCTGGTGAGACCCCATCTGGAGTATGTGTGCAGTTCTGAGACCCAATCTCCACAAAGACTAGACAGGATGGAAGCTGTCCAGAGGAGGGCAACTAAAATGGTGCAGGGTCTGCACGGAAGACATATGAAGGGAGACTTAGGAGCTTAATATGTTTAGCCTCGAGGAAAGGAGGAGAGGGGGACATGATAGAAACTTTCAAGTACCTCAAGAGAATCAACAAAGTCCAAGAGGGTAGCATCTTTCAAAAAAGAGGTGTGTAAGAGAGGGCACAATTTGAAGATAAGGGGAGGCGGCTCAGAGGTAATTTAAGGAAGTATTTTTCACAGAGATGGTTGTGGATGCATGGAACGCCTTCTGGAGGAGGTTGTGGAGTCAAAAACAGTGGTGGAATTCAAGCATGCATGGGATAGTCATAAGGCAATTCTATGGGGTGGGGGTAGGAAGAAATAGGCTGCTGGTTAACTAGGATCTGCAGCTTATCCATTAGGTAGGAAAATGGGCAGACTGGGTGGGCCAAGCGTTCCTTATCTGCCGTCAATTCTATGTTTCTATGTTTCTATCTCCATTTTATCTGGGTTTAGCTTTAGCCAGTTGGAGGACATCCAGCCCTGGACCTTGTTCAGGCAAGAATTAAATACAAAGACCGCATCCTTTTGTCCAGGCAAAGACATGTACAACTGGGTGTCATCTGCATAGCAGTGAAACCCTATCTAGTAATGTCTCCCAGGGTCAGCACATACACTGCAAAAAGAAAGGGCGACAGGACTGAGCCTGTGGGACTCCATAGGACAGGGCATCGGGTGGGAGGAAAGTTCCCATCACCATTCTCTGCATCCTTCCTGAGAGAAAGGACTTGAACCAGTTGATGACTGTACTGGCCAGACCACAATGTTCTCAAAGGCAATCCAGTAACACCCCATGACCGATCTTGTCAAATGCAGCAGAGAGATCAAGGAGGACAAGAATAGATTGTTCACCTATCTTTCAACCTAAGGAGATCATTTTGCACCTAGACAAGGGCAGTCTCTGTATTGTGCCAGGACCTAAATCCAGACTGGGGCAGTTAGAAGATATCATAGGTAGCAGGACTTGCCTTAAGTTGCACAGCTATCATTTTTCAATAACCTTCCCAAAAGGGAAGGTTACAGACCAGTCTGTAATTCACCAGACAGTCTGGGTTGAGAAAAGGTTTTTCAAAATTTTTCACGAGAGCCTACTTCAAAGGCCCAGGAAAAAACCCTCAAAGGGAACACTGGACTATCTCAAAAATACTGGCCCAATGGACCTAAAACAGCCTTCTAGGAAGCATGTTGAGCCGGATCCAGGTCACAACATGTTGGCCACAGCTCGAGACAATCCTACTAACTTCTTCCACCTCCACCGGATCACACTGCTACAGACTTGGTTAGAGCATCTGTGAGTCCCAGGCCCGACACCACATACCAACTGAGAGACCTTGGGAGATACCCCATCTGATAGAGGATAGAATGTTGTCTAAACACTCTTATTTTGTGTAGGATAAACAATAAAAATAATAATAATACAGATTCTTCTGTCTCGAGTCTGCCAAGAAACATTCATAAACAAGCAAGGAGTATTAATGAATATCATATGAGACAGAATATACTTAATTAGCATTTTAACTTAGACAAAAGAAATGCTGACAGTTCAAAACTACATGCTGCATTTCTTGCTTACATACAGTATAAAACATAGAGACATAACAAAGCTTTCTTTCTGTGTCAGCTTGCTTAGAGACAGAGAACTGCTGACAGGTCCCTCTTGCATGTGGCATATTTGCCTGAGTGTAATACACACACTACATATAATTATATGAGAATGTAGATACAATAATCACTGATGATCCTCTGAGTCATCTTATCAGTGATTAGGTAGATTATATATGGAATATCTATAAAAGACAAACATAATCTAGATAAATGTATTATAGTGCGGTATAATAAATCATGCATGACAATATTAGCATATGTTAGCAGCAAAGCACATTCTAGCACCCATGCTTATATGATGTGTGTCTCATATCTACAATGTTAGTGTAAAATATGTATCACAGTACAATAGACCAGGAATACAGTGTGAGGTGTGCGTGAGGTTCTGGTGGGACAATAGGGGGCATAACCCAGGCGTAACAATAGGGACATCTTGTCAGTGAGAAATAAAGCAAACTCTTCATATCTAGTAGATGACAAGGCTCTCACCAGCTGGAGACAGGTAGGATGAGAAGCCTGCTGACTGCCAGAAGAGTAAGCTGATATATTCTTTGCTGTGGCAATCTCCCTGGACAGGAACTCCACCTCTTATGGGAGATTGTCTTTTGATAATCTTTTAATGAGATTTCAAAAGCAATTTGTCCTCCACAGCTTTGGATCTCTGCCAATGGCACTCCAACCTCTGACCTTTAGTCATAACTCCATGAGCTCCCATTGAACCATGGTGATCTCAGGCATGGGGTCAAGGGTCATACATGGTCTGGTGCTACTGAATTGAGGCTGACACATTGGCCCTATTATAAGCCACTACTACTTCCTGGACCTGCTTCACAAGCAGCCAGTACACTCAATAGGTCCAATGCCACTTTAAATCCTAATGGAGTCAAACCCTTAAAGGCATTACTGGGCCAGCTCTGAGGGAAGGATTCTCAGGGAGGCCTAAATGAGAACTCCACCATGCAATGATCTGACCAAATGACCATATCAACCTCAAGAGTATCAATTTTGAGACCCAGTGTGAACACCAGATCCAAGGAGTGACCGATGAGGTGGGTCGCAGAAGTAATTACCTGTGACACGCCCAGTGATTCCATAGACTGGAGGAAGTCTTGCCCAAAAGGCAAGAGTTCACCATTGACCCAGGTGTTGAAATCACTCAGTATTAGTCATCTGGGTGACTCCAACACCAGATCAGCGATGAAGTCCTTCACTTCCTGTAGGAACTCCTTCTCATGGCCTGGTAGTTGGTACACAAGAAAGATCCTGCAGCCTGCACCTGGTCCTCCTCGGGCAGCCACATACTCAAATGACCTGGTGAGTCCCACCAGGAGCATGGAGATGTTCAGGCTGGACCTAAAACAGATGACTACTCCTCCACCCATGTGGTTTCGTTGGGCAGTGTACAACTGAAACCCAACTGGATGGGGAAATGTTGGGGATTCTTGAGTTTCAGCTGGTGATCAGCTGGGGGTAAACTAGACACCAGGGAGTCTTGTTGCCCATGAAAATTGAAAAATTTCACCCACGAGAGATGAATTTTATCACTTTGAGGGCACAATTTCGTGTTCGGGATTAAATTTCAGTTTGCGGTTCACAAATATTTCACGAATGCACTGATTAGGCAAAATATTTCATGGAGTGTAATTTTCAATTCACACAACTCTATACAACATTAAACTCCTAAGAAATAACAACTGAAAATGGTCCATCCTACAAAAAAAAAAAAACAATTACATGGAAGTACATAAATTGCTTTTCTGGAGGAACAGAAATGCAGGGCCCTTTGGGCCTGTGTTTCCACCTACTAACACACGGTAAAATGGAGGTATGGAAGTGCTGGGCCCAGATGGTCCTGCACTTTGTAATTGCATGGATGTGTCTACAAAGGTCTCAAAGTGACCTATGTGAATGACAATATGATTCTACTATCTCAAAAGTAAGGAAATTCGCACATAAGGTTTATTTAAGCACCATTTCCTGGGCTCAGGGCACCGACAAGATACAGGCAAAATAAAATAAAATGAAAAATAAATTAAAATTACAGTATATAAAATACAACATCAACAGATAAGATAGCTAAGATTAATAAGAGGAAAAAGATTGCAAAACCCCAAATGCTGCTCTAAAAGATGCACCTTCAGACCCGTTTGAAAGCTTCCACTAAGGGGTCTCCTCAAAGACCTTGGGAGTGAGTTCACAGGACTGGTACTGCAACCTGAAGGAATGGTCACCCAATGTTTTGAGCCGGGCCCTAGGAACTGCTAAGAGGCCTTCCTTGACAGAGCAGAGAGAGCACAAGGAGCAGGCAAGAGTCAGGAGGTCACCCAGATAGCCTGGACCCATTTTGTATAGAGCCTTAAAGATGAGTAACTTCACCTTTAGGTGATCCTCCACCTCACTGAAAGCCAGTGCAGATTGTGCAAGACTGAGGTCACATAACAGGACTTTGAAAGGACCATCAGCAACCTGGTCACTGCATTCTTCATCAGCTGCAGGTGGTGCAGGACCCATCTACTGACCCGAGATTACAGATGCAGTGAAATTTAACCCCACTGGCTTATTTCTGGTGAAGTACCAAATCCGCAGTCATGGAGCATTTAGGTAGTTGCCTGCCAAATTAAATTCACCTCTACAACTTTGCCATGCAACTTTGCCTTGCACTTGTCAAGGCAAAGTTACCTCCAAAAAATGGTAGAGTCACATGGCAGAGATTCTACAGGTCACATGGGAGTTGCAACATTGCAAGCAGGCAGGAAATGAGTGAATTGCTTTCAGTTTCTCAAAGTGGTTGAGAAATTCAGACAGTGCCTCACTGCTGTAGTACACAACCAGAGAAAAACCCTTCCATCTACTTTCATATAATTATTTTTTAAGTAGTTTGACTCACCTCTGTGTTCTTGAAATTATTTTATTGCTAGATCTTTCTGTTTTTACTCTTTGCTGTTCTTTTTATTTGTATTTCACTCTCTTTTGTCTGTGTCTCAATTTATTTTTATTATTAATATGTTGGAGGAGCAAGCAGCAGTATGTGGGGACCTACTAGGCACTGGGCCCCAGGATGCATTGGGGGCTAGTAGAGGCATCCGCCACAATTGGAAGGCATTGCCAGCACTCCCACCAACATCTGTTAGTGCTGCCCGGTGGCAGGATGGTGGGCAGCAGCAGCAGGTGGAACAGCAATGGCAGCCTGAGGTGTCTGACCCCTCTCTTGTGCCCCCACCACCAACACAAGCAGCCCCCTCCTCACAGACCAGCCCACCATAACACCAGGTGCACCTCAAATGCATCCAGAGTGCCCTAGTTTGGGAGTTTTCCATGTCACCCTGATTACACAAGTGTTGTAACCTACAGACTGTGCAGGATACAGGTTTAGTGGGGGAAAGGGTAGCCATTTAGGCACTGGTGGGCAGTGAACCCCTTAACTATCCACCATCAAACTGAATGGCAGGCCAGGCTGTGGATGGTTACTGCAACTGTGGGAGAGGATGAGGGGATGATAGATGGCCTGAGGGGACAAGCTGTGCTTCAGGAGGAGGCATACAGGTAGTGTCACGGGCACATGGCAGGGACTGGGCACAGCAAGTGGTGGCACTGGCAGCTCTAGCAGTCCCAACAGCCCTACCACCAGCAGGCTACATGGGTAGCCAGCTAACAGACCTGGCCATACTGTGGGCCAAAATTGCTGACCTCCACCGGGGGTAGTGAAATATGGTGGAACATTCAAGCCACCTAGAAAACAGAAGAAGCTCCTAAAGCATGTTGCAGAGCTTCGTGGTGGCACTAGTGGCAGTGGCACCCAGTAGTGTGTTTTCTTTTTTTTTCCTTTTTATGTAATACTTTTATGTCCTTCAAGATTTGTCATTCCCCAAAATACAATAGAAAAATCTTTGCAGTCCTCCTTTCTGACTTGTCTAATTTCTTTCCTAGTTTCTAATCCAGTTATCACCATCCGCAAAACTGTATAGCACTTTTCTTTATATCCTAGAATTTTTCCTTTGCGTACTGTCACTCTTGTTCTATTGCAGTCTGTACTGTTTTAAGTTTTGTAGTTGCCCCTCCATAAAATACAAATACAAAAAATAAAAATAGTTAAACAAATACATCCAAAATCTTTTCTATCTTATCTAAAGTGGGCAGCCTGCTACATCATGTTTCCTGGCATACCATAGTTGAGAGTGAGTAACAGGAACTGCCAACACTCAGTATAGTGGAGAAGACATCTGACAACCAAAATATAATTCCTGTTTGTCTTCTTGTTTAGAAAAGTTCTGCTGATATCCATAAATGTGAGTACTGCTCCAAGTCCCTCGCAAACTACTTTCCTGCTGCTAGGTATCTCTGCTGCAGTGTGCAGCTGCCCAGAGAACTCAAGAAGAATCACATGAGAAACTTTCCTTAGAAGTAAAACACAATTCTTGTTTCAGTCCTGAAAATTTCTTCTGCTAGCCACAAATGTCAAGTAGTGGATCAAGTCAAAACTGCTTTCCTGCTGTTAGGTGCTGCTGTTGCAGTGGTGTGCAACTGGCCAGAGAAGTTGAGAAGAATCACATGAGAAACTTTCCTGAGAAGTGAAAGCATAATTCTTGTTTAGTCCTCCTGAAGATTTCTCCTGCTACTGCTAGCCACAAATGTCAAGTAGTGGCCCAAGTCCAAAACTGCTTTCCTGCTGCTAGGTGCTGCTGCAGCAGCTGTACAACTGCCAAATGGCAAAATAAGTCATGTGATATATATGCTTCATGTAAATAGTGGAGGAGGAGGAAAATTCGCTATGTCATGTTGAGTAATTCTCATGATTTCTGTTAATGAAGAGTTGAAGTGCTTCTGTTGCTAGGTGGTGGTTCTGGTGCTGCTGCTGTTGAGATCATTTGGAAAGATAACTTGCTGTGCCTGCTATTGCTGTGTCTGACTGGTTATAGATAGTTGGTGCCATTGCAGCTGTACTCATGCACTACTAATATTAAGTTATTTTGTTTTTTTAGTGGTTTGTGATGCGAGAGGAAATGTTAGAATTATTTTGTTTTTAAATATCTCTTGTGGTTGTTTCCTCGTAGGGTTCATCATTTTTTATTTTATTTATTCATTTATTTATTTCTCTGATTACAGGACCTTTGAGCCAGATGCTCTTTTACAAAGGTTCCATGTCAGAAAATGACAAAACAGTAAACACAGCAAAGCTAACAGAGGAAACTAATGAACAGTGAATGTCGGTAAACAAGGTTACAAAATAAGGTTCATATAATACAGACAGTAGCAGTCTTAGGGCAGCCACAAGATGGCTTTGTCTGTAGTAAAAGAAAGGGAGGAGGTGGGGGAAGGGGAAGAGGGGTGATGCAGGGGGTAAAGAAAGGAGTAGGAGGAGTAGGGACTGGACTAAGAGTAAGGGATAAAGAAAATATGGAGGAGGTGGAGGTAGGAGAAGAGAGAAGGGTGGCAGGGGATACTGGTGTTGCTAGGGGTTGGATTTAAGATTTAAGATTGGAGAGGTCGGAGGAGAGAGGTAGTCAAAATTACAGAGGGAGAGTGGTAGGGGAGTAGAAGTGTACTAGGGGTGATAATCAATGTGAATTCGGGCAAGACAATTTAGGAAGAAGAGTCACAGCTGCTTAGCACAGTGAGGTGTTAATTGGAGTTTGTGTTTAAAAGGCGTAGCTTTGTCTCTTCAAGATTTGGTTCTCAAACACAGTAGCAGAAAAGGTCAGAGCCAAAAGGCTGGCCTTCAGGAAATATAAGGAACGCAGCAGGATGAAGATGGGAGGCATACCAAACCTCCTAAGGAAGCAGGGAAGGCAGTAAGGCAGGCAAAGGCCCAAACTGAGGAAACACTAGCACCAACAGTAAAGAAGGTGACAAGACTTTCTACAGATACATTAGTGAAAGAAGAAAGTCCAGAGGTGGTATTGCTAAGATAAAAGGGATAAGGGGACATGGAGGAGGAGGACCATGTAAAAGCATCTAACTAAATAGATATCTCTGCTCAGTATTTACTGGCGAGAGAAGGTAGGGCAGGGCCCACAGCTCTGCACCATGGACACAGGGGAGGAGGTGTGTACTAGTCCCTTCACAAAGAAGGGTCCTACAAGAGCTTCGATAAGCTTAGGGTGGACAAGGCAATGGGACCTGATGGCATACATCCTAGGGTACTAAAAGAGCTAAGGGGCGAAATTAGCAGAGCCATTAACAGAACTGTTTAGGTGAGTCTCTGAGCACAGGAGAGGTGCAGTAGACTGGAGAAGGGCTCATGTGATCCTGCTCCACAAGACTAGTAGCAGGGAGGAGGCAGAGAACTACAGACCAACCAGTCTTACCTCAGTAGTGAGCAACATTACGGAGACACTCCTTAAGGAAAGGATAGTGCAACACCTGGAATCCATAGGAGCATAGGACCAAAGACAGCATGGGTTTACAAAGGAAGGTCCTGTCAAACTAATCTCATAGATTTCTTTGAGAGAAGTTGATGTTGCCTACCTTGACTTCAGCAAAGCTTTCGATACTGTTCCACACAGAAGATTGATTAATAAGCAGGGGTAGGCTCGGGGTGGGTCAGGCGTTGGTCAACTGGGTGGCAAACTGGTTGATGGGCAGAAAACAGAGTGGTGGTAAATGGTATACAGTCAGAAGAGATGCAAGTCACAAGTGGGGTACCTCAGGGATCAGTCTTGGGGCTAGTTCTCTTCAATATCTTCATCAGTGACATTGCAGATGGACTGGAGGTAAGGCTTGTCTGTTTGCAGATGACACCAAGATCTGCAACAGAGTAGATGATCCAGATGGGGTGGGCAGAATGAGAAGAGATCTGGATTAACTAGCAAAATGGTTGGAAGAGTGGCAACTGGGGTTTAACGCAAAGAAGTGCAAGATCATGCACATAGGGAAGAGAAACCCTGAAGCCACCATTAGGCTGGGAGTGGAGTTGCTGGCAGTCTCAAGGGAAGAAAGAGACTTGGCCATCATCATCACCGATGACCTGAAATCATCCAAGCAGACCTCTAAAGCAGTGGGTAAGGTAGAGGATGTTGGGGTGTATTAGTAGGGGTATCACAGTCGGAAGAGGAGGTAATAATCCCTCTTTACAAGACACTAGTTTAGCCCCATCTGGAGTACTGTGTGCAGTGTTGGAGGCCACACTCACAAGGATATTAACTAAACTGAGGCAGTCCAGAGAAGGGCAACCAAAATGTTGCAGGGACTGCATAAGAAAACATATGAGAACAGATTAACTGAACTCAATATGTATACCCTAGAGCAAAGGAGGGAGAGAGGTGATATGATTGAAACATTCAAACACCTTAAGGGCATTAACAAGGTGAAAGAGTCTAACAGGTTTCAATATAAGAAAATAGCAAGACAAGAGGACACAGCATGAGATTAGAGGAGGCTGATTAAGGGTAATGTGAGGAAGTTCTTTTCACAGAAAGGGTGGTGGATGCATGGAATGGCCTACCTCAGGAAGTGGTGGATATGAATACGGTGCAGGGCTTCAAACAGGCATGAGATAGGCATAAGGGAGCAATTCAGATGAATAGGAGTAGATAGGCCATTGACAGAGCAAAGGCCTATGGCACATTCATAAGGTAGAAAAAGAAATGGGCAGACTGGATGGGCCTTGTGGTTCTTATCTGCCATCAACTTCTATGTTTCTATGATGCACGAGGAGGTTATTTAGCCAACTGGGTGCCTGTACATAAATGACTGCTGTGCCTTGGAGGTATGGCAAAAGGACTTGGTAGGCTTGTTTTGACATGCCAAGAGTGCAACACAGATTAGGCACACATGGGAGAAGTTTCTGGATGGCTGGTGGGGTTTGGCCGAGGCATATTTTTTCAGCAAGTAAGCAGATCTGATAAGTAACTGCACTTGAGGAGCAGCCGCTAGTCTGAGCATACAGGTTGCTGGTATGGGTTCATCTGTGGGCCCAGTAACCAGTCTACAGGACTTATTTAGTGCAATGTTGATTCTTTGAGTGCTGTATCTGTGGCAGCACTATATGTACTAAACCATAGTCAATTATGGAAAGAATTGAGCTAGTGACTGTAATTGAGGGCATCAGGGGTTCTTGTGTCTATGGCTGTATAGGAGACTGATCCTCATGTCTACTGCCTTGAGATATGGCCAGTGTGAGTGGCATATGACAGGGAGCTGTCTAGAGTAATCCCTATATATTTAAAGTATTGTACTTGTTCAAGAGGTGAGCTAAGACTACCTAGTATAGTTAACTGGGAGATTTGTGTCTATTTTGTGCACTAAAGAAAGTTTTTAGTCTTTTATAATTCATTATGAGCTTCCGTTCAGTAAACCAGGCCTCAACAGATGCAAAGTTGTCCTGGGTTGTCTTTCTAGATGGAGGGGTTGGGTTGACTAGTGAAGATAACGGTATCATCTGCATAAAGTATTATGTTGCAGGAGCTGGCCGAGGGAGGGGGTGAGGTTAGGAATAGGCTAAAGAGTAGTGGGCCAAGGATTGAACCTTAAGGGACTCAGGAGTGCACTAGTCAACTGCCACAGAGGTGTCATTATTTTGACTTGTTGTGATCTACTGTCAAGGTAGCTTCCACTCACAACACTAGAGAGACTTAATGTGGTGAATGAGTTAAGCAGTAAAGTATGGTTGACCGTGTCAAAGGCATTTGTGAGGTTGATGTATATTGCCCGACAAGTTGACCCCAGTCAATGCATTGTGTATAAAGTCAGTATACTCCAGGAGTGCAGTGGTGGTACTGTGTGCCTTACAAAATCCATGCTGTTGCGGGCATTGGATTTGGTATTTATCAAGGTACTGAGTAAGCTGATCTGAGACTATGTGCTCTAAGCCCTTTGATAGGGGAAGGATTGATATTGGGTGGTAGTTTGAAGGCTATGCATGATCACTGCTTTTGTGGATGAGGGTAACCACAGTGGCTTTCCACCACTGGGAAACTGCCCAAGGCAGAGTGATAGGTTTAGCAGTTTAGAGAGGGCGATTCAGTGCTTGTTATGGATGTGTCTTTTGGCAATGATGCTTTCTTTTTGGTTTGCTGCATAGCATATTATTTTTAGTTCCCTAACTGCTGCATGCCTCTTATGGTGCATTGTACCTAGATGACTGGCTAATTGTGTATACCATTACTAGCTATATGTTGTAAATAAGGTTGTTGAATTGATCTGCTTATTACTCATTGTACAATAAATGCTATGTTTATTTGTAGAATTTATCTGCAATGTACTGTAAATACTCTGTATATTTCTATGATCTGCCCTTCCCAGGACACATCTGGAAATGAGCTGCTATTTAGCTCACTATGTCTTCCTGGTGAAACTTTTGAAATAAAATAACTAAATAAATAAATGGGAAGGTTAGTATTTTTTCTTTTTTGTGAGTTGGGTGAAAGACAAGGTAAGTATCTTTTTTCTTTTGGTTCAGGTTCTTCTCTGGTATTGCTAGTGAAATTTTAAATCATTGTCTTTGTAAACATCTCTTGTGTCTGTTCCTGCAGGTATTTCTGGAGATTCACTGCTTCTGACTGAGGCGTGTGTTGGTCATGATGCTTTCCATTAGGATTGCTGCATAGTATTGGAAGGTTAGTATTTTTTCCTTTTTTGTTTTGGTTGGTTGTTGTTTAATATGACAACTTTTCAGATGCTGCACTAAATGTTTTCTGTTCCTGTTGCTATAATTTCAGGTAAATGTCAGAATCCATATGTTGTCTAGATGGAGAAGATGGTGATGGCTGGACTACTGAATCTGGAGACAGCATCACAGACAGCACATGAGACCTGTGAAGACAAAAAAATAATTTAGAACAAATGTACTTAAATAAGAACCCATTGTGGTAGTGTCAGCACTGTATACATGTTGATCTAATCAACGTCTTACTACACCAGATATCACCTGTGAAGATAAGAAAAAAGAGACATTATTTTCCTAACTTGGTTGCTGTTCCACTGTCGGATGCCCAATATAGCGATGTATGACTCTCCATCCTACTACACCACCTGGCACTTTTGAAGTAAAGAAAGATAAATTAATCTGCCTCATTGCACCAACATGGTGGCCACTCAGCATAGCCATTTACTTCATTACAGAAACTAATTTGTGTTCCTTTGTCAACTATAGCACAGCAGTGTGTACCTGTCAAAATCTGAAAACAAAAAAATAAACTAAAATGAAAGGAAATCATAATGATACTTACTGTCACAAAACTGTGTACCTGTCAAAATCTAAGAACAAAAAATAAAATAAAAACAAAACAAAACAACATCATAATGGTACTTACAGTCAGCAGTGAGGACAAGGACTGTGAACAACAGGGTCAGTGTCTAACCATCACAACTGACAAAGACAGGCCTTGTGTGGCTTAGGTCTTGCTGCCTTCATTCTCTGTCTTGGTGTCAGGTGTGGTATCATTATTTCAGTAGTCGGCGGTGGTGGACCATGCTGTTTGTGATGACCCAAGTAGACAGGAGGTAGAGGATGCAGCTCTGTGTCTTGCAGGTGGAAGCAGGCAGACTGTGTCTTGCTAATAAAATTTCATTTTATGTTGCATCACTGCAAAAGTGGTTATCCAGATGATTGTTCCTGCATAGGATCCAAGCAGAACATAGGATGATAGGAGAAGGAGGCAGAGAAGGAGGTGGTAAAGGCAGTGCTGTGTCTTGAAATCTGGAGCAGGCATTGACTCTAATTGTTGGGTCCAGGTACTCAGTTAGGAGTAAATAAACAACAGCACAACAGTTGTGGATGGGGAACAGTAAAATGAATGAATATGAACTAATTATTGTGAATTGTACAGTACATATGCTAAAGGGTTATACTGTGGGACAAGGAGGAAAAGATTACATATTTTTTAGTCTTCAAGTTCTACATCATCGAGGAAGCAGTCCTCACAGTCTTCAAAAGTGGAATTGTCAACAGATAAAAATTCCCCTCGTTACTGCTTCATCCACATAGATGGTGAAAGACAATTTTCTAGAGCTGACTCTGTCAACAACACCTTCCTTTTCATCTTCACTGTCATGTTGTGGCATGACAAGGACATGATTCTCTAATGCAGAATGTGCGCCTGATTCATTTTAATAAATGTTAGCATGACAACATTGTTTGATGAGAGATTTGTGTGCCTGTCTCGCACAATGGCACCTGCTGAACTGAAAAACATTCCACATTGACACTCAAGGGTGAGCAGCTAAGATATTTCATAGCAACAAAGGTTAGTGCTGGCCACTCATTGACCTTTCTACTCCAGTATACCAAGGGCTCATCAGCAATGGCAAGGTACCTTGTGTCTTCCATATAGGCATCTACCATGGGTTGCACTGCTTGCGGATGTGCAGCCTCATTAGCATCCTCCTTCTCAGATGCAGTGAATTTAAATTCTGCTGGCAAAGTGCCCGTGGTGGCGACTTCATGTTGGTGCTTCACTATGTGGAGTGCCCACAGGAAGGTTCACTTCACCTCGTGATTATTACTTCGCATTGTCATTCCACCTTAATGCGTGAAGGCAGTGACAACAATATTGGCAGCACCGCACACAAACAGTCACCAGAATTAATGTGCATCCCCAAAGTGCTACTGTCTTGTATCCAGAAAACTCCCCAGTGCTGATGAAGTGAAATGAGAGTGGAACAAGAAATGCAAAGTCTCCCAGAATTAATGGCTCACCCAGTCATGCTGCAGTGGTCACACACAGAGTCACCACAATTAATGTGCATCCCCAAAACGCTACTGTCTTGTGTCCAGAAAATGTCCCAGTGCTGACAAAATATACTGTCATGTGTACAGATAATTCCCAGAGCTGACGGTAAAATGAGAGCGTAACAAGAAATGCAGTCTCCCAGAATTAATGGTGTACTGCAAATGCACAGACAGATTAAGATCGTGCTGCACACTCAAGAGATGCATACAAAAGGCATAATAACACCTAACTTGTGCTCACAAGTCACAAATCCAAATCTGGAAAGAATACCTTTTGCCTGTTGGGGATTAGTGCAGGGCAGAAACAATCCTACCGGTAAAGATACCACAAAACAGTACAAAAAAAATTAATGCAGGTGCAGTGGATAGCAGATTCACACTGCTGCAATTACTCAGTGGCACAATAAAAGGTGTCTGATTTAATTGCATCACACACACACTCTCACACACTACAAGTAATTCATAGGAAATTGAAAACCTTTAGTAATACAACCAAATGTTTTAAACAGACAAATTATACACTGCTGCACAACAATCAGCAACAAAATTTAAAAATTACTGAAAATATTACTGTGTGTACATTAACACAGTTATACAAGAAAATTATAACCAAAACAGAAAGACTATCTTTTCTCCCAGTTAATGTACCTACACCACAAATACGCCCTCCCCAAAGCACACTTCACAGTACCCAGACTGACTGTTCTAAATTAACATTCAAAATCTACATGCAACAATAAACACTTGATATGAGCACAGAAGGGTTTCCTACAATCGATGTACTAAATGTTGAGCAAAAATGACTCAAAAGGCATTTTAAACAGCTTTAGAGGTTTTGAATCTCAGAGTTCTGAGAGCAAACTATCTCCAGCTACCACTACACACACACTACCCAGGCCAGAGCTGAGGTTGTACAGGACAATCTACAGCCCATGTGACCTGCAATCCCATGAATCACTGCATAATTTTATTTGGAGCTAAGTTACAAGGCAAAGTGAGGCAATTACATTGATTTCTATGTATACGCCTTAAAATTAGTGGAGAAGTGGTTTGGGGAAGGTGGAATAATGCAAAGTCATTGGTTTCAATGGACTTGCGTTCCTCGTATGAATCAAAGTACTCCACTTCACACTGCGGTTTGCGGAGTACTCACGGATTCTCGTTACTCCATGAATCCCTTCGTGGAGCAAATTAGGTCCACTTCACCCACCACTACTTACAGTACTGTAACTCACATGCTGTACAGGAAGGAATGTGAATGCCTATGTCTCTACTTCCCAAAGAGCTGAACCAGTATCATAAAACTCCCCAATTTAAAAACTCTTATTAATGAGTACAGTGGTGGTGATTGGGTGAAGCTGCAGAGATACTTCAAAACAGGCTTACAATACATGAAAGTAACTAGTAAAACATTAATTTCATGATTCATGATGTGATCATGAATCATGATTTGTGACTTATTTGTGACCGTGATGATGAAGAATGTAATTTGGTGTGAGATAACCAATGCAAAACTGTATGGGGATGTGAAAACAGGCTGTACTTCCCAGATGAGCTATAGCACAAATCTCCCAATTTAAAAACTCTTATTAATGAGTACAGTGGTGGGGTGGTAAAGCCTGGAGAGATACTACAAAACAGGATTACAATACATCCAAGTAACTAGTAAACTGAATTTTGTGATTTGTAATGTGATCGTGATTCATGCATCGTAATTTGTGACTGCATTTGTGACCGTGATAATGAAGAACGTGATTCGGAGTGAGATAACCAATATGAAACTGTATGGAACATGAATGCCTATGGCTGTACTTCCCTGATGAGCAGTAGCACAAAACTCCGCAATTTAAAACTCTTATTAATGAGTACAGTGGTGGGGTGGTGAAACCTAGAGATACTACAAAACAGGATTATAATACATCCATCCTGTCAGACCAACCTCATTGAATTTTTGACTGGGTGACTAGGGAGGTGGATCAGGGAGGCAGTGGACTTGGCCTATCTGGACTTTAGCAAGGCCTTTGACACGGTGCCACACAGAAGACTATTGCACAAACTGGGGAATATGGGTGTGGGCAGGACAGTAGTGTGGTGGGTAGGTAACTGGCTGGGTGGCAGGACACAGAGGGTGGTGGTAAATGGCTGTCACTTCACAGAGGAAGATTGACCAGTGGGGTACCACAAGGATCAGTGCTGGGACTGATCCTATTCAACATCTTCATCAGTGACATTGTGCAGGACCTAGAAGGCAGAATTTCCTGTTCGCTGATGACACAAAGCTCAGTAACAGAGTAGACACACCAGAGGGTGTAGACAGAATGAGAAGGACCTGCAGAAACTTGAAGAATGGTCAGGGGTGTGGCAGTTGAAATTCAATGCAAAGAAGTGCAAGATAATGCATGGGGCACAATAACCCTGGCAGAATATATCAGTTGGGGGTGAGGATATAGCATGCACCAAGCAGGAAAGGGATCTTGGGCTTATCATCTCTGATGACCTCAAGGTAGGGAAATAGTGTGACAAGGCAGCAGGTAAAGCAAATAGGATGCTGGGATGCATAGGCAGGGCATCATCAGCAGGAAAAGGAGGTCATAATTTCATTATACAAGACACTAGTGAGGCCCCACCTGGAGTATACTATACAGTTCTGGAGACCTTACTTATGTAAGGACATAGGCAGGGTAGAGAAGGTTTAGAGGAGGACAACAAAGATGGTATATGGCATGCATCACATGTCCTATGAGGACAGGTTGAAGGAGTTGAATATGTACTCCCTGGAGGAGAGGAGGGAGAGGGATATGATAGAGACATGCAAGTATCTTACAGGGAGGAAAGGGTTCAGTAATACACCATTTGTAAGCGAAAAAGATGTTCCAGGTCTAGGGCATGGGATGAAGTTGGAGGGAGGATGATTCTGAGGAAACTTGAGGAAGAATTTGCTCATAGAATAGGTGGTGGACAAGTGGAACACCCTGCCAGAGGAAGTGGTGGGGGCTGAAACAGTCATGGGATTTAAGAATGCATGGGATAGACATAAAGGAATTCTGGAGGTCAAGGTTAAGGGGCAACAGACTTCTGGGAAAACATAAAGTGAACTTACAAGCTCAAATGGGCAGACTGAGTGGGCCATAGGCCCTTATCTGCTGACACTGTCTGTGTATCTATGTATCAGGTAACTAGTAAAAAATGAATTTTTGATTCATGATGTGATCAGTGAATCATAATTGTGACTGCATTTGTGACCACGATGATGAAGAATGTGATTCGGTGTGAGATAACCAATATGAAACTGTATGGGAATGCAAATGCCTACGGCTGTACTTCCCGATGAGCTGAGGCTGTATCATTAAACTCCCCAATTTAAAAACTCTTAATAATGAGTACAGTGGTGGTAATTGGTGAAGCCTGGAGAGATACCACAAAACAAGCTTACAATACATACAAGTAATCAGTAAAAGGATTAATTTTGCAATTCATGGCGTGATCGTGAATCATGATTTTTGACTGCATTTGTGACCGTGATGATGAAGAACATGATTCAATGTGAGACAACCAATATGAAACTGTATGGGAATGCAAATGCCTATTGCTATACTTTCCTGATGAGCTGTAACATAAAGCTCCCCAATTTAAAAACTCTTATTAATGATTATAGTGATGGGGTGGTGAAGCCTGGAGACATACTACAAAACAGGATTACAATACATCCAAGAAACTAGTAAAAAATGAATTTTGTGATTTGTGACGTGATCGTGATTACGTTCATCATAATTTGTGACTGCATTTGTGACGTGATGATGAAGAACATGATTCGGTGTGAGATAACCAATATGAAACTGTATGAGAACATGAATGCCTATGGCTGTACTTCCCGATGAGCTGAGGCTGTAACATTAAACTCCCAAATTAAAAACTCTTATTAATGAGTACAGTGGTGGGGTGGTAAAGCCTGTAGAGATACTACAAAACAGGATTACAGTACATCCGAGTAACTAGTAAAAAAAATATTTTGTAATTCATAACGTGATTGTGAATCATCATTTGTAACTGTATTTGTGGCGGTGATGATGAAATGTTATTCAGTGTGAGATAACCAATATGAAACTATATGGGAATGCAAATGCCTATGGCTGTACTTCCCGATGAGCTGTAGTACAAAACTCCCCAATTTAAAACTCTTATTAATGAGTATAGTGGTGGGGTGGTGAAGCCTGGAGAGATAATACAAAACAGGATTACAATACATCCAAGTAAGTAGCAAAAAATGTATTTTGTGATTCATGGCGTGATCGTGAATCGTGACTGCATTGTGACAGTGATGATGAAGAACGTGATTTGTATAACGAGTTACTCGTGATGATGGTCCTGACTCAAAATACATGTTAATGAGTACAATGTTCATGAAGAGATATGCACCACACCAGTCCAATTCTCTGAAGGAAGCCAAAGAAACAAATGTGACTTAAGTTACAGATGAAGATTGGGTCCTAAAGAGATGCAAATGCACAGACAGATTAAGATTGTGCTGTGCACTGAAGAGATGCAGACGCAAAGGCACAACACCTAACCAGTGCTCACCATCAGAAATTCAAATCTGGAAAAGAATACCTTTGCGGTTGAGGCGGAGCCACGGGGGGCAGTGTACTGCAGTAACAGTCACTGGTACTAGTACCAGTAAAGATACCACAAAGAAGTACAAAATCACGCAGCTGCAGTGGATAGCAGGTTCACATTGCTGAAATCCCTATGTGGCACAATAAAAGGTGTCTGATTTGATGACACACATCACAAACTCACACACACACTAAGTAATGCGTAGCAAATTGAAACTTCCGTATATAACCGTATTTAAATAAGTAAAATTATGCACTGTGACTGCTGCACACAACAATCGCAAAAAAGTCAAGAATTATTGAAAATATTACTGTGTGTACATTAGCAGTTATACAAGAAAAATATCACCAAAACAGAAAGAACTCTCTTTTCTTCAAGTTAATCTACCTACACCACAGATAAGCCCCTCCCTAAAGCACACTTCTATTGTCTCTCAGTACACAGACTGAATGTTGTACATTAACATTAAAAATCCATACACAAACAATAAAAGCTCAATAATATGAGCATAGGAGGTTTCCTACAATCGATGAACTAAAGTTTCAGAAAAAAAATTACTTAAAAAGGCTTTTTGACAGCTTTTAGAAGGTTTTCATCACAGAGAGCTCTCAGAGCAGACAGTCTCCTACAGCTTCCTACACAACTACCCAGAACTGAGGCTGTGCAGAACAATCTAGAGCCCATGTAACCTGAAATCCCATGAATCACTGCAAAATTCACCTTTGGAGCTTAAAAACAAGGCAAAAGTGAGGCAAAGTACACTGTTTTCGATGTACTTCACCTTAAAAATTGGTGGCGTGAGTGTTTTGGGAAGGCAGAGTAATCTTGAAGTCATTGTTTTCAATGGACTTCCCATTACCCATTATAACGTGAAGTACTCTGCTTCGTGTTGCTGAGCACTCCGTGGATCGCCTTCACTCCGTGAATCACTCCTGTGGAGTGAATTGAGGCCACTTTGCGATCTCTACACCCAGTCTCTGTGCAGTACTCTGTTGTGCCTTTGCTCCATGTGTCCATAGTAGCATCTGTGCCTCACTTATCCTACTTATCAGAACTTCAGTCAACCTTTGTACCTACTGACACCCCATTAAATTATTGATGAAAGCCCATGTTTATTGTGTGGGTCAAGCACAGTGGCAATCCCAAACTCTTCAGATTTCAGAATGTGACATATGTGTGTATTAGAGTCTAGGATGTGTAACGTATTCCATTAAGGCACAAGTTACAGTGTCACCACCTGCCTCCAGCTGTTGCTGGCAGAGGATTGGAACAATAGGTGCCACTCTGGAGCAGATCCAAACCTTCAAATACCTTGGGATCACCCTTGACCCTCACCTCTCCTACACTGCCCACATAAATAATGTTGCCAAAGCTGCTAACTCCCGACTGGGCTTACTATTCCATCACAGAGACACCTAACTCCTGAAGCACTGGCTATCACTGTCCAGAGCTCTATCATCACCATCATTGATTATGGCCTTATCATTTATGGCTCTGCTACAGTTACTGCACTCAAGCGTATCTACCACCCTCAACAAGGCTTGTTGACTTGTCACTGTCTCCCAACATCTATTGCACCTTGTGACCTCTTTCTCAAACTGGATGGCTGAATCTTGCCAATTGAATAAAACACCAAACTTGTATTACTACCAAGAAAATAATGCTGGGCCTTGCCCCGAGTCTGTGCTCTCATTCAACTGAGAAACCTCAACCACATCAATAGGGATCGAAACCTCAGTTTCTTAAATCCCCATTGCCGCACAACACAAGGCCAAAGATCCTTTGCATACTGGGCCCCAGTTGGTACAACGACCTACCCTGTGTCTTCTCCTGCACACTATCACTCAATACATCTAAGTCCCGGCTCTGCCTCTCACTCATGGCCTCCAGCCCCTGTGACTGTTGTGGCTAAGCACATTGTTTGGTTTCCATAGCTGAAGATGCCCTAGTGGATCCTCTTCTCCTCCAGCACTTGCACCCGGCCTCAACTTATGCACTTTTCCCCACCTGCCAATGACAATGCCACTCGGCTGCTCAGAAACATAGAAACATAGAAGTTGACGGCAGATAAGGACATAAGGCCCATCCAGTCTGCCCATTCTTTTTCTACCTTATAAGTGTGCCATCGGCCTTTGCTCTGTCAGTAGCCTATCTATTCATGGTCATTTGTATTGCTCCCTTATGCCTATCCATGCCTGTTTGAAGCCCTGAACTGTATTCATAGCCACCACTTCTTGTGGTAAGCCATTCCATGCATCCACCACCCTTTCTGTGAAAAATAATTTCCTCACATTCCCCTTAATCGGCCTCCCTCTAATCTCATGCTGTGTCCTCTTGTCCTGCTATTTTCTTATATTTAAACATGTTAGACTCTTTCACCTTGTTTATGCCCTTAAGGTGTTTGAATGCCTCGATCATATCACCTCTCTCCCTCCTTTGCTGAAGGGTATACATATTGAGCTCCATTAATCTGTCCTCATATGTCTTCTGATGCAGTCCCTGCACCATCTTGGTTGCCCTTCTCTGGACTGCCTCAATTTGGTTAATGTCCTTGTGAAGGTGTGGCCTCCAATACTGCACGCAGTACTCCAGATGGGGCCTAACCAGTGTCTTGTACAGAGGGATTATACCTCCCTCTTACGACTTGTGATACCCTACTAATACACTAACACCCCCTAGCCTTACTCTGCTTTAGAGGTCTGCTTGGATGATTTTAGGTCATCAGTGATGATGATGCCCAAGTCTATTTCTTCCTTTGTGACTGCTAGCAACTCCTCCCAGTCTATAGGTGGCTTCAGGGTTTCTCTTCCCTATGTGCATGATTTTGCACTTCTTTGCATTAAATCCCAGTTGCCACTCTTCTGACCATTCTGCTAGTTTATCCAGATCTCTTCTCATTCTGCCTACCCCATCTGGATCATCTACTCTGCTGCAGATCTTGGTGTCATCTGCAAACAGACAAGCCTTACCCTCTAGTCCATCTGCAAGGTCACTAATGAAGATGTTGAAGAGGACTGGCCCCAGGACTGATCCCTGAGGTACCCACTTGTGACTGCATCTCTTCTGACTGTATACCATTTACCACCACTCTCTGTTTTCTGCCCGTCAACCAGTTTGCCACCCAGTTGACCAATTTCTGACCCACCCTGAGCCTACCCAGCTTGTTTATCAATCTTCTATGTGGAACAGTGTCCAAACTTTGCTGAAGTCAAGGTAGGCGACATCAACTGCTCCCCTTGGTCCACCACTCTGGTTACCCAGTCAAAGAAATCTATGAGATTAGTTTGACAGGACCTTCCTTTGTAAACCCATGCTGTCTTGGATCCTGTGCCCTATGGATTCAGGTGTTGCACTATCCTTTCTTTGGAGTGCCTCCATAATCTTGCCCACTACTGAGGTAAGACTGACCGGTCTAGTTCCTGCCTCCTCCCTGCTACCACTCTTGTGCAGTGGGATCACATGAGCCCTTCTCCAGTCTTCTGGGACCTCTCCTGTGCTCAGAGACTCACTAAACAATTCTGCTAATGGCTCTGCTAGTTCCTTCTTTAGCTCCTTAAGTACTCTGGGATGTATGCCATCAGGTCCCATTGCCTTATCCACCTGAGCTTAGCAAGCTCTTGTAGGACCCTTTTTTGTGAAGGAGTAGTGCTCACCTCCCTCCCCCTCAGCTTCTCTCTTGTCCCTTTACCCCTTTCCTCTCTCTGCTTTCCCATCCCCATCTTCCTAATTCAAACCCTACCTCCCCACTCCCTTACCCCTCCCTCTTCCTTATGTCCGTAGCTACCGTCCTCCTTTCCCTCTCTTCACTCTAAGTTTCACAATAAGTTCAACTGTAACTATGTTTTCTTCTTTTTTATATGATGTTAACCTCGCTAGTGTTTGTATAATTGTAACCAATGAGGTGGAACCTTTGTAAAGAGCCTTGGCTCAAAGATAATTGTAATCCTAGAACCAATAAATAAAAAAATAAATAAATAAAACCCTTATCAATCAATCAATCTTTATTTTACCAGGTGAAGCACTATTGAGCGAGCTCATTTGCAAGGTGGACCTGGTCAAATGCACATAAAAGTAAACAATATACAAAGGAAAAAGATGGATATGTAATCAAGGAATATAATGTGGAAGAGGACATAAAACATAGCACATAATTAGGCAATGTCTGTACAGGCAAATCTGCAAAAGGCTAAGAAAAAATATTGTCAATAAGCATTATTATATGGTATGTACATGAACAGATCAGGAAAAAGGGTTGGAGGGTGATGGGGAGAAAGAAGGGAGAAGGGTGATAAGCGGAATCACAGGGTCTGGGGACCGATGTCCAACACTTATTTCACTGGCCTCCGGGGGCTGTTACAGGATTCTATAAAGGAATTGAGAAAATAGCTTTTGAAGGAGGAAAGGTTGTCGGGGCAGCCAGCTTTAGAGTTTTTTGTAATTTGTTCCATAGGTGAAGGAGTACATAGCTTATAGACACTTTACCAAATTGTGGATTAACTTCAGGAATGTATAAGGAGATAAATGAGAGGCTGCCAAGAAGTAATTGCCTACAGCGCATAGGGGCAAGCAGTCAGAGATATACTGGGGAAGCTTATGTGATAGTTCTGATAGTCAAAGGAGGCATTTCTTTGCCTTTGGAACTTGAGGGATGTCCAGTCTACTGCGGCATACAGAGAGCAGTGGTGGGTGAGGTATGGTAGACCAGAGATTATTTCAAAGCTCGGTGATAGAGCGAGTCAAGTTTAGAGAGCGGAGGTAGAACCTTGGCCATAGAGGAATTGGCATAGTCCAATAAGGATAGAAAGGTGTTTTGGACCAGTCTTTTTAGGGGTTGTGGGATGGGAGATGCTTGATCGGTAGAGCAGGCCCTGTCTCTGACTTAGCTTCTTTGATAGTTCCTCAATATGGTCAGAGAATGTAGGCTTGTGGTCTATCCAAAGCCCCAGATATTCAAATTTTGTCACATATTCAATAGGTTCTCCCAGAAGTGATAGACTCTGCAGAGTTAAGCTATGTAGGGAAGGTTTTTGACCTATGGCAGAAGGTGAAAAAGTATGGCCTTCATTTTTTGCATTTTGAAGTAGTTTTGGCTCAATAAATGCAACTGCAGCTGATAAAAGTCCGCCTGTAGGTCCATACAGGCCTGCTCTGGGGTAGGCCTAACAATGTATATGACCATGTCATCGGCAAAGAGATGAATATCGGCTGCTTTGATTCCAGAGTCAATGTTGTTAATATAAAAGTAGAGAGCAATGGTCCTAAAATGGATCCTTGCAGCACACCTCTTGGAGCAATTTTAGAGGAGAGAGAGCCCTTGGGCTTTAACCTGTTGGAATCTCCCAGAGAGGTAACCATTGAACCATTTCAAGGCAGAAGAATATAGTCCAATGCTTTGAAGAGTGTCCGACAGCAGGCCATGGTACACTGTATCAAATGCCTTGCTAAGATCAAGAAACAAGAGCACATACATATTCCTTGACATCCAAAGAATTTTGTCAGTCATTGGTTACCTTTGTGAGTGCAGATATTGTACTGTGACAAGCTCTGAATCCAGACTGGGCAGGGTTAAGCAGATTGGTGGAGTCAAGTACTTCCTAATCTGCACATTAACCACTTTCTTGAGCAGTTTAGAGAGGATGTGAAGTTAAGATATTGGTCTGTAATTGTTTAGATCACTTGGGTCACCAGATTTTAGTAGGGAATAACATGGGCAGTTTCCTAATGGGAAGGAGGTCTCCTTGGGCAAGAGATAGATTAAAGAGGGTGGTGATAGGTGCTGATAATACAGGAAGGCAAGTTCCAGAAAATAGGGGTCAATATGGTCAGCGCCTACACTTTTCTGATTTCCAGGGCTAGCAGTAGCTCTTCCACTTGTTTCAGTAACACAGGGATAAAGGAGAAGGCCATGTCAGGGACAGAGATAATGCTAGTGGATCTAACAGTATCCTGACTGCAAGGTTGTTCGGAGATTATAGGTGGGTGAGGAGTCAAGGTGAGCCCAGCAGAGCAGCGTGGTTGTTAAGCAGATCTCGGATTGTCTGTTTGTCAGTGAATGTGGAGCCACCAGAGAGGATTTTGCTAGGAGAGAATTTGCAATTCATGCCCTGCTCTATTCTTAATGGTCTTCCAAAACTTAGAAGCACACTTAGATGATGAGTCCAGCTCATGCTGGAATATTAGCTTTTCAGATCTGACAAGTTTAGTACAAGAGTTCCTAGCCACTCTGAAAGCCAACCAGTCAGCAGGAGCTTGGTTTGATGTGCTTTTTCAAAGAATGTCCTTGTCAAGTAAAAGCGGCCTTCAGGTTGGCCGTAAACCATGAGCACGATTTTTTTCTTTTGTGAACTTTATACCAACGTGGTCTATCTAATAGCGAAAACAATCCTTTGAAAGGATTCATAAGGTTTGCAAACTGACTTGGCTAGATACAAATCTTGTCAACTAGAGTTTTGTTGTTCAGTAAGGAATGCTAGAGAAGCAAAGTTATGTTTGATTCTTTTGTATACATATCTTGAAGAGGAAACTGGTTTGGGAGTGGACCTCACACAAGCAATGGAACAATGGTCACTAAGGTCGGTGAAAAAACAACTGAATGGGTGAAAAGGTGAGGCTTATGAACTAGAATAAGATCAATTAAGGAACTGTTGGCAGGGTTTTTCTTATTAGGGTGTGTGACTTCGGAATTAGTTGCATAAGGCAGAAGGTGTCACATAGTTCTTTAAGGGTTCAGAGCTTGCTGAGAGCCAGTCAAGATTGATGTCTCCCAAAATGATGACTTCCAAGGTCGACATGTTCAGTTCATTGCATACATGGTCTAGCACCTTTAGGCCTGCTGAGGTGCGGTAACATCCGATAATGCAAAGAGATTGGGAGGAAGAGTGTTGAACCTTCAGTGTCAAACTTTAAAACTTCTTAGGCATAGAGGTTGAACTGGTAGTGGTCACCAAAAATGTATCTAGTATATTTACAGCTACTCCAGCCCATCTGGTAGGTCAGTCAGTTCAGAAGATGTTATAGGATGGAATGTTTATGGCAGAATCCAGAATAGAAGGGTTGAGCCAGGTTTGGTTACTACCAGTATGTCAGGCATAGTATGGAGGGTCCAGGACTGAATGGAATGAAACTTCTTCAGAAGACTACAAACATTAATATGAAGGAATTTTATACCCTTGAGGTGAGCTAAATCTGAGAGAGCTGTTATCGAAGCAAATGATCCAGGGTTCAGTTTGACATTGCCCGAACAGAATATCATATCAGCAACATTTACTCAGGGCATTTAGTAGCAGATTTAAGGTATAGGGTATGTTCTCTTTTATGATGGAGAGAGAGACTAGATGAAGAGTAAGCACCTTGGTAACTAAGTGGTCCTAACACTGCATAGAGCAGTACCATAGCCCTCACAAAAAAAATGAGTGGAAAAGTGACAGATGGGGTACAATTGGGAGGTTAAAGTATGGTAAAGGAAGACAGATTCCAGGATTCCAAGGCAGCAGACAGGAAGGTTCAAATAAAAGAAAACCAGGTAGTGGATGGTAGTGAACGTCCTCTACCCAAGGAGATTTAATGTACTCCACCTGTAAATGGTCAGTATGTGGCTCTAGGGGAGTGAGGAGAGTAGATACAATGCAAATTAATAATAAAGGTCTGCATTGTGTGGACCTGGATACAGTGGGCAGTATAAGGCCACCAGACAGACAACAAAGTTTAAGTATTGCTGTGCATAATGCAGGAAAATAGCAGTGACAATATAAGTGCTGTACAATGGTCATGAGATAAGCTGAAATAATAAGCTGCTCCATGGGAGCCTGAAGAAGCTAAGCTATATTATGTAGCCAAAATTCAACTATACCAGAAATGCAATCTAGTTACACTAGATAGGGAGCGTGTTGGCAAGAAACAGTGTTGCTGTCACTTTAAGCATTGACTGACATTGAGAAGCCTGTAAGAGTAAGCTAGTAAGCTGGGGTGGGGTTTAAGTGTATTTAAACAGGACCTGGGGTGAGGGAGTTGGATGAGCTGAAAAATCAAGGTCCTAGGGCTCCCTTGCTGGAGGTAATCAGTCCCCAAGGTGAGTCCATACCTGGACTTCTGTGAGGGGCTGGTGGCTTCAGACCCAGACCATGGGTGGCAGTCTGACAGGTTGGGCTCATCAGAGAACCACTGCTGTGGCATTCAAACCACCTGAAAAGAGATGGACAGGGGACATTAAATATGAAAGGCAGGGGTGGTGGCTGTTCATGAAGCTAAAAAGAAATGCAAAATAGCTTAAATGGGGGTGGGTCGCATGAACAAAGTGTTAAACAAGGTGCCACAAGGTCTGAGAGAGCAAGAGCAGGGCTGATTAAAACACCAAAGTAAAAGGTGAAAAAGAGACACATGAGTTTAAGACCTGAGTTGAGATTGCTGCTGGGTCTTAAGAGGGACACTCTACAGGCACTTAGATTAAACCAGCAAAACTTGAACTCCAAAATACTAGCAAGACAGTATTAACAGAAATAAAAATCCATTAAAATATAATTCAAGCATTAACATTGTATAGCAGTGCAGAGCTATGCGGAGCCAATCAAGTGCTCCTGGGCTAACTGCAGCCAATGGATCATGGCAGGAATAGACACCAGACTTAAACCCATAAACAACTGTCCTCCTGTAAAAGGAAAAATCAAGGTCCTAGGAAACCCCTTCCTGGAGGTAATTAGTCCCAAGGAAGAGTCCATACCTGGGTTTCAGTGAGGGGCTGGTGACTTCAGGCGCTAGAGCATGGATGGCAGTCTGACAGGTCAGGTTCATCAGAGAACCATGGCTGTGCACTCAAACCACCTTGGCTTCTGTGAGGGGCTGGTGGCATCAGACCAGACCGCACCCTATAGCTAACATATAACCAGCCAATCAACCAACTCTAATACAATTCAGACCCTAACGTACACAAACCAATAAACATCCACATCCACTACCTAAACCCCACCTAACAATTTTTTAGCAAATTTTAAAATAGTGGAACAGGTGAATCCAAACAGTATGCTGTCAAGGAGCAATGTCCCAAAAATTCAGCTGCAGAAAACAGAATTACAAACTAGAGACAAGAGTCCCAACCAGTTGACTTAGAGACACCTCCAACAATGCTCTCACCAATGCTGGAGTAATAACTTGAAGAAAGCAGTCTATGATGAAAAGACCTGACTATAGCAGCAAATGGTGCTTTCAAAACATGGATCCTGAGGCTGTAAAATTTACAGGTGCAGGTGTTCCGATGGAACTGCTCAAGCATGCTAGAATGAGTTCATTCTATTTGTTAATTCCACTTGTTCTGAACCTAAAGAATATGATAGTCAATCAATTAAATTATAACTGTCACCCTCCCAATCCATTCAAATCATTGCATGTTATAGACCCCTTCGCTGGCTTAAAGATCATTTAGCACCTGAGCTCCCTACTCGACTCGGCATCTTCAGAGGTCACAGTTGTGGTGATCTACATCTCAACTGGTATGCCACCTGTTCTAAACCTCTCAAGGAGCTAAGTGATACCTTTCCTCTCAACTCATTATGGAACCCACCCGGCCAAATAACAAAAATCCAGCCAACACCTTCCTACTCAATATAATATTGGTTAACAAGCCTCATCTGTTCTCTCGTGTGGGAGTGTTTTCTAGCGATCTCAGTGACCACTGCACTGTTGCATGTGTAAAGTTCCTGCCAAAAACTATCCCCTCCTCCAGATACATGCAAAAAGGTGCAGATGGAATTTTGTCATTTCTCCTTCCTCACTGACCTACAGCATTCTAATTGGCAAGAGTTCTATCATGCCTCTTCCTGTATTGAAGTGTATAATATTTTCCATACTATCCTTATGGACACAATTAACCAGTATGTGCCACTGGTAAAACCCGTACAAAGAAAATATCTTGCCCTGTTTTTACCAACCTTAAGTCAGCTCACTTGCACAGGATGCCTTATGGAAAAAGGCATGAAAAACTAAGCTCTATGGTGACTGGGTTTCCTTCAGAGCTGCCAGAAATCAATGCACTAAGCTTGTAAGGACTGCCAGGTCCAGTTACTATAACACCAAACTGAATGCAATTACCCACCACCCAGCCACCTTTTGGAAGACCATTAAGGAAGGACATCCAACACCTGTCCATCCAAGATCCCGTCGACACCTTCCCACTACAAAGGCTGTGCCATCCTTCTCTTCAGCTAGGTGTCTCTGAAACAAGTAGAAGACATGTTAATCAACCTAGACACTAGAAAAAGTGCTGGTGCTGACTTCATTGACCAGTACTTTCTGAAAATCAGCTACCATATACTAGCTGTCCCTATAACCCATATGTTCAATCTGTCCTTCATGCAGAGTTCCTTCCAGATAGCTAGAAAACTGCCCATGTTGTCCCATTATTCAAATCTGGGGACCCTGTGGACCTTAATAACTATCAGCCAATCTCTGCTTCCTACCTTATCCAAAATGTTGGAAAAGATTGTCAGCCTGCAGATCAGAGACCACCTTGAACTACATAACCTACTCACCCCTATACAATCTGACTTCAGACCTCAACATAGCACTACCTCTACACTTGCAAAGGTTACTAATGACTGGCTGAATGCATTGGACAATAAACTCTATGTAGGTGCCCTATTCTTCGATCTAAGCAAGGTATTTGACACGGTAGACCATGCCCTCCTGCTGGATATTCTCCGTAACTTTGGTCTGGACTGAACCGCTCTCAAATGGTTCGAATGCTACCTTTGGGATGATTGCAGCAGGTTAAAGTAGAAAGACACTTTTCCACATGAAAACCCTCCATGAGGGTGTACCACAAGGCTCAATACTGGGCCCCTCCTTTTGCCATCTATGTAAATAACATCACGCTGTCATCCATCAAGCTGATATCCACTTATTAGCAGATGACACTGTATTATACATTACTGGACCTAACCCTGACAAAATATGGTCAGACCTCCAACTTGAATTTAACCATTTACAGAACAACTTATTGCATATTAAACTACTGCTTAATGCAAAAAAAGTTATGCTCTTCTCTCCTTTTCGAGGTCTACCCCTACTAATGTGGTGGGTGGGCAAACCTCAATTACTACTCTCCATAATGAACCTCTGAAACTTTGTACATACTGTAAGTTTAAATACCTGGGGATGTGGATTGACCACAAACTGTCCTTTCTTGACCATATTGAATAACTTCCAAAAACTTAAACAGAGGCTTGGCATATTCCTCCATATTAAGCACTTCCTAACATTGGAAGCAAGTCTCAGAATCATACAATCCACCTTCCTCCCTTACTCGACTATGGGGATATTCTGTACAGACAAGGGAACAACACAGCTCCAAAAAGCTTGACATCTTATATCACGGGCTTTAAGATTCATATCAGGGATCCCCTATGCTACACATACTGTCCATATATACCCTAGTTGTCTGGACCTCCCTTGTCACCAGGTGATACAAAAACTGGATCTATTGTGCTATCATCAAGAAACTGCCCTCGTATATCTTGGACTGCCTCCTATTTGTATCCCTGGACTGTATGCACTAAGAAGATCATCCTATATCACTCTTGTTATTCCCAAAGTCAAAACTCATTTTGACAAATTTTCCATGTCTACTCCCTCCTTCCTACCCTATGAAATAAACTCCAAAAATACTACAAATTACCTCTTCTCTTCCCTGACTACCTTCAAAACCCTACTGGCCAGGACAGCCATAGACAATTGTAAATGTGCATCATGAAACCTCTATGCTAACACCTTTTCTTCCTTCCCCTACTATATGTCTACTGGTCAGGACTGTTATAAAAAATTACAAGTGTCTTCATAAGACGTCTACTGGTCAAGACTGTTACAGAACATTTATAAGTGTTGTCCTAAAACCCTTGTGCATTCACTTTTCATTTTATCCCTACCTCAGGTCGACACCAGTATGATTTCTCATTGCCTTTTACTTTCTTATAAGTGGTCCAGCATACCTACTTTTCTGGCCCACATATTTAGAGTGCCTCAGATAGCTATTGCCCTGGGCTCTTACTCTATGATCTATATTTGTTTTCAACTTTCAGAGGTGACCTTTCCTCCTGCAGACCTTTGACCTTCTTGCCTTTGGCTTGACATCCTGCCAGTCAGTTTACACACTATCAGTATAGACTGGTACAGCTAGCTATTAAATTGCTTATGTATTTTGAGTATTGTATTTTCTTTAAACCAATCTGTGTTTATCATAACCAATCTAGCCAATTGAATGTCTATACGTATTTTGTTTTGTACTTGCTTCAACAAATCTGTATATATCCTAACCATTCTATATATACAGCTAATTTGTATATTGAAATTATTCGAATATCTACTTTATGAGGATGTGTTGTTGTATACTCCAATGTTATGCAATTATTACCAGGTCCATCTTATAAATGAGTTCTTCTCAACGATGTT
This sequence comes from Neoceratodus forsteri, assembly GCA_016271365.2. Classification (NCBI taxonomy): domain Eukaryota; kingdom Metazoa; phylum Chordata; order Ceratodontiformes; family Ceratodontidae; genus Neoceratodus; species Neoceratodus forsteri. Next base: position 838,363,702 of record CM057451.1, on the reverse strand, counting down.
TCACCTGGTTAAATAAAGATTGGTTGATTGATTGTCCCAGCAAATGAAATGACATTCAGCAGTGATTCTCCATCCTGCTATGCAGAAGCATTGCTTTTCAGGCAGTCAAAATGCTTACTGCTGGCTCAGATCTCAGCCACTAATCACTGCCAGTCATAGCCTGAACATCCTAACACTGTCAGTCAATAGAGCCACTCCACTAGCTTCACTCTGGTCGCATCCATCAAGAGCAACAGGCACACATCAGCACTAACCCAACAGTCTCAGTGCCAGGCTTGCAAACACAGCCCATCTAAAACCACTGCTTACTCCAGGTAGTCTCTCTCATTATCAGGTCTCTTAGTGACAGAAAGCCCCAATATTCCAGGTATGCTGTCCTGTTGCTGAGCCTCTTGGTGACAGAAAGACACCACAACAAAATGGCAGTAACAACTGGCAATGTGACCTGGGGCAGCCAGCACCTAGTAATGCAACCAAGGCTCCTCAGCAGCACATTAAAGATACTCCCAAAAAACAAAAAAGCTAACTCCTATACTATCTCACTACCAACCCTGTCTAAACGTGTGCTCTCCTCATAAATTCTAATGTCTTACTTAAAGATAAAACAGTAAAATAAAATAACCGAGTCTTTACTCTGGATGATACAACATTTTGTTACAGAGAAAATGGATTCTTCTATAATAGTTCAGGAAATACAATAAGAATACAGAAAACTAATGGCAAAATAGGGAAGAAGTTGGGATTCATGAGCTCCTTTAGAGCTCTTACAGACAACAGCCCAACCTGGTGGCAATCTTGCCCCTCCCCACTATAGGCCTCCAAGCCTAATTCGCCAAGACTCAGGACAGCCAAGGCCATAATTTTTTCTTTCTGCTGCTTGCACGGTGGAGGTTAGGTGTTAGGATTGGAAACCCTAACACCACATTTTCCTACTTTTGTCGGTTTAACCATAACTGGTGCATTAACACAGTTTTTGCAATAATATAAACTAGGTCAATCCTGGTTTGGTCAATGGCATGGGGTAACTAAGGAACCAATGTTGGATCATGCAGGTATAGCTCGTAGAAGCCTAGCATTCCACCTTGAAGAGAAAGTCTCACTTCAACCATTCAGGGTGAAACCGATTTTTCCATAGTGTATATTTGCCCAATGAGTTTTCAGCAGGCTAGGATCTCTGGGGTCTGGGGGTTAGTCAAGGTGGGGACAATGTTTTGGCAGCAGTCAGCAGGATACCAACTAGGTAACTGCAATTTGAATCCCAAAATTCCTCTAGGAAATTGGAGCATCAAAAATAATTTGACAGTTAGGCAGAAGGATCTACAGTAAAAGGAAGAGAGTTCAGATTCCAGAACTTTGAGGAAGGGTCTAAGGACCAGGCAGGCCCACATAATATGGTTGTGGGTTGCCTGGGGTTCCCACAATTCTGCCAGAAAGTAGTAGAGTGTGATGCTGCAAAGTGCAAGGTAATTACTGGAGTTCAGAAGTATCTGGAGAGCTGCTTCTAGCTATAATGTTGCCACTGATGTGAACTGGTGATCTCAGGAGATATCAGAGTGCCCAGTTCCTCTTCCATTTATGTACTATTTCTATGGAATTATCACGCTTGGAGTCTTGAAGTACTGTATATATCTGTGAGATCATATGGAACAATGGGCCTGTTATAACAAAGGTTAGGTAACATTTAATAATGGCTGGGCAGGAAGCAAGAAAGCAGACCCTCCCCATGGTAGGGACTGGATGTAATGCCAGATATGAAGCTACTGAAATATTTCCTGTCTGTGCAAACAGAACTGAGCTTGTAGCTCCATAAAGGAAATGATCCCTGTGTCCTGAATCAACTAAGAGATGTATTGTGGGAATATCATATCCAGTGATGATACCAAGGATCCAAGTGGGTTGGGGTGAAATTCTCCATCATCAGTATTGGACAAAGTAACATTAGAAAAGAGGGAGTTGTAGGGACTTTCTGATACTATTCCAGATCCTCTGCTTGTGAAGAAGCCAGGTGTTACCTTTTCCACGTGTCTCAAAACACATTAATGGAGCAATGCATCACATGTATGTAGTCAAATTTAGGATGAATTCCTCTCCAGTTCTATCCAAGCATTTAGAGAGTTGCTCAGGTGTCTGTAAAGCATAAAGCAGATCTAGGCAGCCCAATAGTAGAGCCTGAGGTCAGATAAGGTGAATCCGGCCTGTTTTGGGAGTGTTAGAGTTTTCATTTTTGTCTGGGGTCTCTCCCTGCTCTAAATAAAGCTCAAGACCTCCGTGTTCCACAGATGCCAAGAGGACAGAGGCATACAATACTGTATGTCAGGGATGTTCTGAAAAAGTATAGGGCCCTTGATAGGGTCACCATCTTAATAACCTCTGCCCTTTGAGAAAAACTTAATGGGAGTGTAATCTGTTAGTGAGCGACCTGAGTTAATGTTGGGTGATGGGATGGTAATTAACCCACAAGGCAGAGTCTGAAGTATGAGACCCATATACCCACAGATATTTCAACTTCTTTAGGTCCCAGCTAAAAGGGTAGCACATTCAGAGTATGGAGGATGGAGAGTAATGTAAGCTAACAGACTTCATCTTGCAGATGTTCACCCAGTAGCCAGAGACCTCTTCATAGGAGGAAAGTAGGACAAAGACTGTGGAGTGCCTCCTCTGGGTTTGTAGTACAGGAGCACATCATCTGCATATAATGTGATACAGTGTTCCATTCAGAGACCATATTCCCTGAAATTGGTCAGTCTCTAGATAGCGTGTGCAAGGGGTTCTATATTTGCTGCAGTAAGCAGAGGCAAGAGGGTCAGCCTACCTACTGCACCTCAGCAAAGTCTTCAGAATGATGACCATTCACCTTTACAGATATACATGATAAAGAATAGATTCTCTGGAGCAGCTGAATGAAGGAGACTGGGAGTCCTAGCTGCCCAAGCACCAAGCAGAGGTACAGCCAGGACACCCAGTCTAAAGCCTTCTTGGCATCTAGACTAAGCAGGAGTGAGGGGCAGGGATCTGTGTATTTGGTCTCAAATATGCATTGATCTGTAGGTGTTTGGGGATGCACAAACCCAGTCTGCTCTCCACCAAAGATGGAGGAAGCAGCCTATCCAGCCTGTGAGTCAGGATCACCATAAAGTATTTATAATCAATGTTTAAAATCAAAATAGGGAGGTAAGAGGAGCACTGGAGTGGGTTTTCCAAGATTTAACATAACCAATATGGCATCTTGGGACCAGGATGGGGGGCTCAGAAAGATAGGTTATTAATGAAGGAATCAAAAGTGGCTGAGTTACAAAGTCTCAGGCGAATTAATACAACTCTGCTCCATGGCCTTCAGGGACTGGGATCTTCACTGTTTTTGATTTTGGATGACCCAGTCAATTCCTCAGCAGTAATGTGAGTGTTAGGACTCCCTTCTCTTTAGGGTCAGGGCTGGAAGCATAACAGAGTCAAGAAATTCTGCCATTTTACAGGGTGGTCTCAGCTTCAGGTGTGTATAGAGATTGGTAATAATGTGCAGAAGGCATCGACTATGTCTCTAAATTTGGTGTGCGGAGCCCCCAACAGGGTGAAGCAAAGTGGGGATAATTGCTTGCCATCTTTGTTTCTAGGTTGGTAAGCTAACAATCTGGAGGAACAGATGCCTTTTCACAGTATCTCTGCCAGAAGAATGTGAGAAATTTATGTTTGGTGTAGAAAGAGGCTTTTAATTTGTTCTGTACTTTCTTTAGATGCTGAGAGACAAAATGTCTCCCTGCCAATGAGCTAACTAACTGGAGAAAATGAAAGGGTATTCTCTAATTGGGTTTGCTTTTCTCTGCTGCTGCTTATCCACAGTGGTGTACTGGATAATTAAGCCTCTGAATATCGCCTTAGCTATGTCCCATCCAATGACATGCGGTGTCCATAAAGTGTTGTCTGTTAGGATTTCTCCCACCCTGTCCCTTAGGAGGACTGGAATTCAGGGATTTGAGATAGTGGGGGTTAGGATACCACATTATATTCCTGTGTTCAGGCCCCAGTCCCAAAGACAGGTAATAGTGGAGTGGTCCCAGAGTAGGATGTCCCTATTGCATAGGGAAGTTACCAGTGTGAGGGAATTCACTTAGGTATACTGTAGACATGGTCAGTGAGGGCATGGGTCCCATAAAGATGGGAATAGAATGAGTATGAGTGGGTGCTAGGGTGCAGGAATCTCACACATCAACTCAACCCATTTCCTGCTAAAAGCAATTAAAGAACTATGTGCCCCTGGTTGATGAGGATTTCTGGAAGTAGAGTATCTCTGCCAGGTTGTAGGAGATATTAAAATCTCCTGCCAAGATCAAAATGCCCTGGGTAGGGACATAATCCCATCTAGCAGGTGCTCAGTTGGTGTATTATATCCATGGGGGCAGGTATAAACTGGCCTGGATGACAACCTGACCATGCTGGGAACCCTGAACCAGGACCAATCATTCATCTGGATCTACCCAGGTTCAGTACTCTTGGAAGGGTGGTTTTGGAATGAGGATTGCGCTCCCTCCTAAGACTCAATGGGTATGAGAAGGCATATACCAGAGAAAACATATTTCACAAGTTTATCATGCTCTGGAGCAATGAGGTGTGTCTGGGATGTCAGACTTGGCACATTTTATCTCGGCTAATGCATTAGTGAGGCTATTCACATTGAAGGACTACAGCTGTAACTTAGGTGAAACCATGGCAAAATGTGAAGGAAGTGAGGTTTGAAATTCAGGTACACCACAAAAGCCCTTGGTGACCTCTCTCCTCCCACAGTCAATTGAACCTTATTGTTCTGTTGACCATGAAACTATAGAAGGATAGGGGCTGGATTGAACCAGGAGGAGTGGAGAGTACTATAGCTACTCAATCCTGGAATCATGGATTGTGACCCATGCTAGGAGGACACAGAAACATAGAAACATAGAATTTGATAGCAGATAAGGACCGCTTGGCCCTAGTCTGCCCATTTCCTACCTAATGGATAAGCTGCAGATCTTAGTTAACCAACAGCCTACTTACCTACCCCCACTAGAATTGCTTTATGTCTGTCCCATCAATTCTTGAATTCCTCCACTGTTTTGACTCCAGTACCCCTCAGGAAGGCCATACCATGTATTCACAACCCTCTCCATGAAAAACACTTCATCCACATTACCTCTGAGCTGTACACCTCTAACTTCAAATTGCTCCCCTTGTTCTTGCATCTCTTTTTCTGAAAGATGCAACCCTCTTGGACTTTGTTGATTCCTTGAGGTACCTGAAAGTTTCTATCATGTTCCCCTCTCCATCTTTCCTCGAGGGTATACATATTAAGCTCCTTTAATCTCTCTTCATATGTCTTCTGGTGCAGACCCGCACCATTTGAATGCCCTCCTCTAGACAGCCTCCATCCTGTCTATGTCCTTGTGTGATGGGTCTCAGAACTGCATGCAGTACTCCAGATGTGGTCTCACCAACTGTCTGTACAGAGGGATAACAATTTCCTGTTTTCTACTGGTGATGCCTCACCATATACATCCCAGTATCCGCCAGCCCTTCTTACTGCCTTCTCACATTGCTTGCCCACCTTTAGGTCATCTGATATAACTACCCTATGTTCCTTTCCATTTTTGTTAGTATCTCACCCCCATTGTGTACTCTTCCCAGGGTTTTGTTTCCAGGTGCATTACTTTGCACTTCTTTGTGTGAATCTAAGCTGTCATAAATTTGACCATTCCTCCAACCTTGCCACGCTTGCCACCTTGGGACGCTCTGAAGGTTCATTAACAAGCAACTTTAGAAGTAACAAAAACAAAACCATTGAGCCAACTGGACCTAACAGTGGCTTCCAAGGTAGTGGTCATAAAAGGACCCTATGTGCAGGCCATAGCCTGTAAGAAGTAAAAGCTATCAGGAGGAGCCTTCAGCTGGAATCGCTAGGGAAGGGTGATGGGTCAGATTCCATGTCTCTGACAAAGAACACGTTATAGAGCAGGACAAGATAGGCCACCACTTGCAGCTACCCGTCCTTGTACAGGGAGCTCAACTGAACAATGGGGAAGTTAGCATCCCAATAATGACATAACAACCTCTAACATGAGAATAACACAAGCTAAATAATACATTGAAGGCACTGTACTGGTCAGGCACAAGTGCTCAACAACTAAGGGCAACTGACAGCTTTAATAACAAAGTGTTATAAATAGCAAGACACAATAGTTGGGATACATGTTAACTAAGAAATGTAAAATTGTAGGGCTACAGTCTTCGTGAACCTCTGAATAATGGACTGCTTAGGGTAGGAGGGTAGAAGGCAGATAACATCTGTACCAAGGACAGGAGTCATGTGATCTCAGAAAAATAAAGTTCCATTTGTCCCATGAATATTTGAATCTGTCCCATAAACTATGAACAAGTGTGGCCCAGATTTCTATTGGTTGACAACTCTGGTAGGGTTGCAGCTAATAGTGCACTGCTGATCAATGTAAGTGATTCTGCAGCCCTTGAGAGCCCCAGGAAGGTGTTGTCTTCCCATGTCTGCCCTCTGCCAGCCCTTTGCCCCATCAACCTCTCCAGGAGCTACCACCTGCAGGCATCACTGTGCTTCCACTAAACTGCTCCAATCAACCCCCCACCATGTATCAGAGGCTGCCTCCTGAATTTTGAAATTGAACACAAATGGGCATTCCACTCCCAGCTAAACAAAATAAAACTATGGTTATAAATGTGAAGCTGCATAGAGGTGCCCATACAGTCACAACAAAATCATCCTACATGTGGCCAACAGCATCATGTAAGTAGGCCAGAATGGTAGACCATACAGAACAGTGTCTGGGGCCAAGGTTTTCAGGAGTGCAGCCGTCATAATGGATTTTGGAACCCCACTTGGGGTTCCTGTGCAATCCACATCATCAGAGGTCGTCAAAAGGACATTCCCAAGGACAAATAAAAGGAGCTATCACAATTGCACAGTTACCTTGAAGTCAGTAAATGTTACTGCCCACACAGAAAGTCCACCAGGAGGAAGAAGCACAGCAACTGGAGAATCAAAGGAGCAGGAACAGAAGAGATGCCCCAGTTGCCCAAATCCATCCACCTTAATATAAGGAGTTCAAAGCGTTTCACTGTAGAGTTGTTCACAGGAGACTGGCCAGGGTCTGGGCAGTGGCTTGTAGATATTTAATAATGTCCTGCATTGTGTCAGGTGATTTTGGTTTTGGAGTGCTTTCTGGTTCCATTTGATTGATTTTACCAGGCTTTTTGGATGAGCTTCTCTGCTAACAACTGAGATGGCTGCTGTCACTGTGGTGGAGAAGTTACATCTATTCCCGCTTGTTGAACTCTTTCACTGCTCGCTCCACCTAGTCAAACATCTGAGTACCATCCGGAAAAATGATTTGCAGTTTGGTGGGGTATAGGATATGGAAGCAGAGTTCCTGGGATCTCAGGGCCTTCATTACACAGGAGTATTTTCTGCATTTGGCTATAACACTGGCGAGCAATCATTGTCGACAAACAAGCAGATGTACTGGAAGATAACAATTTTTTCTGCCAAGTGAGATGTGAACTTTTCTCCTTTCTGAGTAGCATAAGAAAGGGATGATTATTGAGTGGGTTGAGCCTCAGGCCCACATGGTTTGAGACCAAGTCTTGCAGTGAGCTCGCTCAGGCTCCAGGGTATACTCCAGGGGGATCAGGAGGAAGGAACAAAGAAACCATGTTGGGAATGTCATAATGTTGGGCCCCTCCACTCCCTGAGGCAAATTGTAGATCTAGAGGCTGTTTCTTCTGGCCCTGCATTCCACATCATCCAAATGATCTCAGAGGATTGGAGGATTAGTGGAGCTGTGTTATGGCCCATTCATTGGCGTTCTGACAGCCATCTTGCATTGTTAACTGTTCATCAAGGCCTAACATCTGTTTTATATTTTATTAATGTTTGCCAGAGGGCTGATGATGTGAGTTTCATTTCTTTTCTTAAGCTTCTGAGCTCTGTAATCATGATGTCCATTTTCTGTTGTAATGTACCAGTGCTGAATTTGTCATGTCTTTATGGTTCTATCAGACTTTTCTCGGGGCTGGGAGCACTTGCTGTCTGATCTTCCAGCCCCATGTCAGTCCCCATTGAATGATTCAGAAGGCAAGGGTGCACTACTGGAACATCTCATAGCTTTTAAAAACCTCCTGTAATAGTTTTGGTGAAATCACTATGATTTGGAGGTTTTAGAGATTTTGTTTTGTGATTCCTAGTCAATGCTTAGCTGTAAAGCTCTTCACAGTATGGTGACATCACCAGAAGTCCGAAAAGAGATTGTGGAAGTCAGTTTTCAGTGGATAGAATTGAAGCCTAAATTTATTTTTAATTTGTCATTGTGCACCAGAGTCACTTGAACAGAGGACTGCAAATAGCCTCACTGTGTAATGATGGATAGCATAATTTGGCCCTCACCGACTGACTGCAACAGCTCCACAGTGTGCTAAAGACTGTAACGCCCCCATTGGGCCATGCACCTTGGACTGTCCTATATTGAAAGTGTGCAACTACCCCTTTCCTTCAAGCAGAAGCCTTCTGAGGGGTGACTGAGCAGAGATTGACAAAGTGCTATGATCATATTTAATAATAGTAATAATAATAAAATTTATTTAAGCACCTTTCAAAAATCCAAAGTGCTGTACAGTACAAATAAAACAAAACACAGTAAGTACAGATTAAAATTAAGCAAATACTGGAAAAGCTTTCCCCATAAAAAGTCTTAAGTGCCTGCTTGAAACTCCTCACCATCCTGCACTCATGAAGCTGATGGGGCAGAGAGTTCAGAGGTCAGTGCCGCAAATCAAGACCCGTGCACCAGATGACTTTAAATTGACCTCGGGATCTCCAGCAACCCTCGTCAGCTGGGCGGAGCTGTTGCAGGGGCTATAAGGAACAGGAGCTCTTTCAAGTAGTCAGAACCCAAACTGTGTAGGGCTTTGTAAGTCAAAGACTTACCTTGAAGGTGATCTGCCACTGAATAGGCAGCCAGTGCAGATCGCGCAGCACAGGGTGATATGAGATCTTCTAGAAGACCCTGTCAACAAGCATGCTGCCACATTCTGCACTAGCTGCAAATGGCAGATATCAACCCCAGGAAGCCCTAGGTAAAGGGAGTTGCAGTAATCAAGGCATGATGTCACAAAGGCATGGACCAAGACAGGTAGGTCATTGGGCAGATCAAGGTGCCTAATCCTAGTGATGTTCCTAAAATGGTAAAGGCCAGCTTGATGACAGCCAAAACCTGGTGACGAAGGGACAGGCCATCATCAACACCACCCCAGGTTATGCACCCATTCAGAGGTGAGGATCTGGGTATCCCCAGGACTAAACCAGAAGGAGCCCTGTCCTCAACCCCTCTGCCCTACAGAACTGGGTCCACCACAAAACCTCAGTCTTCCAGGGTTCAACTTTAGACAGCTGGTATTCATCCAATCTTGGATTTCTATGGGGCAGCTGTTCAGTACTGAGATAGCACTAACCTGGTCAGGTGCAAAAGACAGGTAGAGCTGGGTATCATCCGCATAGCATTGAAACATCCGCCCATACCGTCTTACAATGTCTCTGAGGGCGAGCATACAGTACATACTACAAATAACATGGGAGACAGCACGAGCCTGAGGTACCCATAAGGCAGAGAAAAGCCACAGAAGAAAATAAGCCAGAGGCAACTCTCTGCGTTCTACCAGCAAAGAAAGATGAAAACCATCTGAGGACTGTACCAGACAGCCCACAGACAAACCTCAGGCGTTCGAGCAGAATCCCATGATCCACAGTATCAAAAGCTGATGATAAATCAAGAAGAACCAAGATGGAATGGTGTCTCATCTCTCGCCATCAGGAGATCATTGAGCACCAATTAGAGTGGTCTCAGTACTATGCCTCTTACAAAACCCAATTGGAGAGGTTCATATAAATTATGGATGGTTAAATGGTTATCCAGTTGAGCAGCCACGACTTCTCAATAACCTTCCCCTCAAAGGAGGTTAGTGATGGAGCTATAGTTGCTAGGTTTTCAGGTCTAAAAGCTTTCTTCAGAAGGGGGTCACCACCCCTCCTTCAAGAACTAGGAACTCACCCGAATCCAAGAGCACGGACAATCTGAGGTAAGACTGGTCTGATAATATCGCTACAACCCAAAATCAGGGAAGTAGGGCCTGGGTCTAAACTACAGCATGTGAAATGCTTCTCCTGGACAAACCACATAATATCTATGAAATCCGTCAGGTCAAAGGTACTCCAGGAAATTCCTGGCACTGCGGCAAGCACTGGCCAACAGCAACCCTCTTAGAGTGAAGTTGATGCTACTCCCTGATGTCGGCCACTTTATTTGCAAGACGGCGATCTCATCACAATCATTCTGTGAAAAAAAATCAAGGAGCTGCTGACAGGCTGGGTTGCACAGTCTGGCAACAGTTCTGAAGAGGTGAGCTGGTTGGTTCCATCGACAGCTATTTCCATGGACAGGAATTCTGCCTTCTTATAGGAAATTTCTGTTTGGTAGAATTTATAATGTTCTAACAAAATTAGGTGAGTCGAGCATTAGAGGCAGGCTTCTTCCAAGACGGCTCTAACCTGTCCCCAATCTCCGCAACTCCTGAGAGCCCCATCAAACCAAGGGGCCCCAGGGTGATGCAGGAGGGTTAATAAGGATAGGAGCAATTGGATTGAGGGCTGAAGATATGGCCCATTATAGGCCACAACCAATTGCTCAGGATCTGTGCTAGTCTCATCCAATGACGAGAGGTCAATTGCCACCATCAGGTCTTCTGGGACCACATCCCAGGCGCGGTACCTGACCAACTCCACAGGGCAGACCTACCCAGGAGGCTGAAAAATTTAACCCAACTGTGTAGTGGTCGGACCAATCAACTGGCTCCACCACTAAGTTGGTGGCCTCGAGCCCCAGGAGGAAAACCAAATCAAGAGAGTGACCACACTTATGGGTAGCTGAGGCAACAACCTGTGTGAGCACAGTGATGTCATCACCTGGAGAAATGTTGACCATAAAGTGAGATTCGTCATTGACCCAGGCATTGAAGTAGCCCAGAACCATCAGTCTGGAGCAACTCCAAGCCATGTCGACAGCGAGTCTGATTCCTGCAGGAACAGTTTCTCATCACCTGGTGGATGATAAATGAGAGCTATCCTGCACCACACCATCTACCATGGTACACTCAAATGACCTGGCCTCCTCAACTGGTACACCAGTTAGGCTCAATTGGTCTAGAAACAGACTGCAACCACTCCTCCCCTGAGGTCCAATCTCGGGCGTGATACAACTGAGTACCGGTGGGAACAGCCACCTCTAAAAAGGGGCAGCATTCCCCATCCAACCAGGTTTCAATAATGCAAGCCAGATCTGCCTTAACAACAAAGTCTGTGATAAGACCAGACTTGTTGCAGACAGATATCTGGCGTTGCATAACAGTGCCCAAAGTTGGACGAAGTTAGCGAACTTTCTAGCTACTTGCCCATCTAAAACAGAGGTGCCCTTGGGTATGGGAACTGAAACGAGTTACCATGTTTCCAGGTAACATTTACCTCAGGGCATCTTCTGGTCTTAACCACCCATGGAAGAACTCCACTGTCCACAACCCCTCACCCATCCCGACTCCCCCTGAGATGGTTAATCAGTAATCATCTCACCCCAAATCAAAACTTTCATTTTAAGAAAAAACAGTAACACAGTTTTACAGGATAGTTCAGGATGGTACTACACTACAAGAACATGATGAATTACAATTCTTAGCAGGTTGGCTATGTGCTCCAGACTCAATGTAATGCCCTGTAGTGGCATGCTTTTTGGTGGTGGTGGGAAAGGGTCCATGGTATTGTGGAGAAAAATCAATGCTATTGATCTAAGAAATTTTAGAACTTTTACAACAAAAGTTGAATCTGATACTAAAATACTCTAGATGGATAATAAATAATGTTAAACTTTAGTACTTACCAGGCAGCTCAGTGGCAGCAGCTTATCCCTCCTCCTTCCTCTTTGCTGCCGTCATGGACTGGTACTGAACTACTATGCCTTGGTGACCCTTCTATAGCTGTCTGGGTCATGGCAGCGCATCAACAAACTGCTTCTTTGGCAGGGGATGTTGCTTTCCACCCCAGGGCAAATTTTTTTCATTTGGATCTTGATCAGATTTCCTTCTGGTTGTGGAATGGGAAGCAGCAATGCCAAATAACTTTTGTGGTATCTGGACAACAGGTCCAAGAATACTATGATTTCCTTGATACTAAATGTTTTTTTCAGACATTTTGTACCAATTTACAAACAGTTTTGCCTTGTGGTAGACTTCTTTTATGAGCTCTCACCACATTGGAGTCATGTGTATGTGGTTTTGTACTTGCAGTTTCAAATTTTTTTATGTTGACCCAAGATTTTTAAGATAGTCATTTTATGACTCCGCTTATAAACATGACATGTGACATTTATGGTATATTGGCCAGAATGTTATTTTGCACCACAAGTGCTAAAACATATCTCATCCAGGATTTCAAAAATACCTATTACATTAATCACGTGGTGTGAAGAAATGACTATGTAGAAACTTTTGAGTCAAAATATTGAAATTAGCATAGTTACGAGTGAACATTGAATAATGTCAATGTGCATTCATAACTTGGTCATTGTACCATATATTTACACCAAATTTTCAACATAGCCTTCTTATGACTGGAGGTGTGCGAGTTGGTTAACTTCACTTTGCAGAATCATTTGCAAAGTCACTGCAATTCACAAAGTTAATCTGCCTTGCAAAGCTCCAATTCACAGTCTAGGGCTAACTTCATGAATGGTGAATCTATTTATTTATTTATGTAATTTTATTTATTTATGTAGTTTTTATTTACCAGGTAAGTGCACTAGACAATAACAGTTGCCTATTTTCAGGCAAGACCTGGGAACATACAGCAGAGGAACAGTATAACATAGAAACTTAGAATCTGTCAGCAGATAAAGACCCGATGGCCCACCTAGACTGCCCTAGTTTCACTGCCTATAGTGTCACTGCAGACCCTACTCGGTCTCTGGTCCCCCAGCAGATCCCTATGTGCTTATCCCATGCATTCATAAACCCTGTCACCATTTCCACCCACCACCTCCACTGGTAAGCTGTTCCATGCATTCACCACTCTCTCTGTGAAAACACTTCCTCACAATTCTTCTGAGCATCCCCCTTTAACTTCATGGCATGACCCTTGTCTTTGAGCATCTGAAAATACTTCCCTCCTGTACCTTGTTTTGCCTGGGAGTTATTTGAATGTCTCTATCATATCCCCATTTCCTCCTTTCTTCCAGGGAGTACATGTTAAGTTCCTTTAGCCTTACCCCATAGGGCTTTTGAAGCAGGCCATGCACCATTTGGGTTGTCCTTTTTCTGCCTCCACCCTCTGTATATCTTTACAGAGGTGGGCCTTTCAGAACTGTACACAGTATTTCAAGGTGTGACCTAACCCTGGATCTGTGTAGGAGTATTATTATTACCTCCTCCTTCTGCTGGTGATACCCTTTCCTATGCAACCCAGCATCCTTCCAGACAGGGAAGTGGCAAATTGGTTTAGTAGGAATGCAATATATGATACAACACTGAAAAGAAAGTGAAAGTACTAGCAGCAAGTTGGATCCTGGGTTGCCACCTGTCAGGTTTTTACCTGGTGATCAGGTTTTCAGGGTGCCTATCAGGTAATCTGGTTTTGCTCTGTGCTGGTCAGGTTTTGAGTCATTTTGAGTGCTCAGATACTTTTGAAACATAGATACATAGACAGTGTCAGCAGATAAGGGGTCTATGGCCCACCCAGTCTGCCCATTTGAGCTTGTAAGTTCAGTTTATGTTTTCCTAGAAGTCTGTTGCCCCTTACTCCTGACCTCCAGAATTCTTTATGTCTATCCCATGCATTCTTAAATCCGTGATTGTTTCAGCCCCCACCACTTCCTCTGGCAGGGTGTTCCACTTGTCCACCACCCATTCTGTGAAGAAATTCTTCCTCACTTTTCCTCTGAATCGTCCTCCCTCCAACTTCATCCCTTGCCCTCTAGTCCTGGAACATCTTTTAGCTTAAAATAGTGTATTCCTGTACCCTGTTCCTCCCTGTAAGATACTTGTATGTCTCTATCATATTCCCTCTCTCCCTCCTCTCCTCCAGGAGTACATATTCAGTTTCTTCAACCTGTCCTCATAGGACTTGTGATGCAATCCATGTACCATCTTTGTTGCCCTCCTCTGAAACTTCTCTACCCTGTCTATGTCCTTACGTAGGTAAGGTCTCCATAACTGTACACTTTACTCCAGGTGGGGCTTCACTAGTGTCTTCATAGAAACATAGAAACATAGACTTTGATGGCAGATAAGGACCACTAGGCCCATCTAGTCTGCCATTTCCCTACCTACAGGATAGGCACTAGATCCTAGTTAACCAACAGCCTATTTCTTCCTACCCCCACAGAATTGCCTTATGTCTGTCCCATGCATTCTTGAATTCTCCACAGTTTTAGACCCCACAACCTCCTCAGGAAGGCTGTTCCATGCATCCACTACCCTCTCTGTGAAATAATACTTCCTTACATTGCCCCTGAACCACCCTCCTTCTATCTTTAAATTGTGTCTCCTTGTTCTTGTAAGTCTCTTTTCTGAAAGATGCTACCCTCTTGGACTTTGTTGATTCCGCTGAGGTACTTAAAATTTCTATCATGTCCCCCTCTCCCTTCTTTCCTCAGGGTATACATATTAAGCTCCTTTAGTCTCTCCTCATACGGCTTCTCTTGCAGACCCTGCACCATTTTAGTTGCCCTCCTCTGGACTACCTCTATCCTGTCTATGTCCTTGTGGAGATGAGGGTCTCCAGAACTGGACACAGTACTCAGATGGGGTCTCACCAATTGTCTGTACAGAGGGATAACAACTTCTTGTTTCTGCTGCTGATGCCTCTCCCTATACATCCCAGTATACCCCAGCCCTCCCTACTGCCTTCTCACATTAATTGCTAACCTTAAGGTCATCTGATATGATTACTCCCAGGTCCCTTTCCTTTTTGTTGTTGTTACTACCTCCCCACCCATTGTATATCTTCTTCTATAGTGGAATTATGACCTCCCTTTTCCGTGCTGGTGATGCCCTGTCTATGCATATCCAGATTGCAGACAAGTGCTGTTGTCAGTATATCCTTTGTTTGTGAAAGCAGTCAGCCTGGGAGGTGTAAAGTATATCAATTAACACCAGTAGCACTTACTTAACCTAATCTTTACCACTGCATTTTAAAGTGGCATAGCAGTAAAGCTGCCCCCATCTTTTGTAACAGTAACAAAGCCTGTTGTCTTCAACTTTCATTTGCTGGTAAACATTTTCATCTCAAACAGAATTTAGGGATTTTAAATATTTAAAATTATTTTTTCCTCAAGAAAAAAAGTATGGTCACTTCTTAGGCTTTGAAATAGTACTGTGGACATGAATAAGAAATAGAGCCAGAAAAAGAATATACAGTACACATTACAGGAACAATTTATTATGTACTGTATTATTATATACCATGTATACTGCTCTATGCTGTTTACAGTGTTCCCTTGTCTCCCCAGATCATACCTGTAAATGAGATTTCTTTTATCTCTGTATGTTTATCTGGTAAACCAATGACAATAAATAAATACATAAGTAACTAACTAGGAAGAACCTGGAAATAACTTCAACAGGTACAGTACATATCTTAACATTTCTGTTGAACTGCTGCTTGAAGTGTTGTCTTTTATTGATATAATAAATGGCTTTCTAGGAGGAGCAGTGCATGATGAGTCATGAAAATGGGTGGGGTTAGGGGCGGAGCTTAGGATCCGGTTTTGCCTCATCAAATGTGGCAACCCTAATTGGATCACAGGAGCAGGTAAACAGCCAATGGGCAAAATATGGTTCATATACTGTAACACATAGCCCCAAAATGCATGGGATAGGCATAAGGAACTCTAGCAACATGAAAGAAAATAAAGTCATAGATCAAGTAGGATCTCTGTGGTTTTGCAGCAGTTAAAGAAAATGGGCAGACTGAGTGGGCCAGCGGTCCTTATCTGCAGTCAGATTCTATGTTTCTATATTTAGGGCAGAGTGTACAACCAATTAAAAGTATAACAGAAGTCATTGTCATTTTAACACAGTAGATACAGGAGTAATGCAGAGTAGGTAGAATGAACCCCTCTGTAGAGACCTAAGAGCAGGAACATACAGCAGCCAGAAAGAGGAAGGAGCGATATGCTTTTTGAAGGTACTGTATATAGTAACCTAGTTACTATAGTAACTGTATATAGATATATAGTAACTTAGTTACTATAGTACAGTAATTTAGTAACTTTGCCTACAAAGTTGGGCCCTGGTGAAATTGCAATGTACCATGGGACTGGAGGTCCCATGGTACCTAAAATAAACTGTATGCCATACCTAGACTGAATTCAGAGTAGTCTTATGATGAGAGGTTGAGGTAAACCTATCTCTGAAGTTCTGTGCCCAAAACCTTTTAAAAGTACTTAAACATGGGTATGTTAAATAGAATCACTCCTAAAATTGTCTAAAATACCTTGTGCAGCTAGGTTAGCAATTTGTTCGGGTAGTTTTCAGATGAGTACTAATGTTGTTTTGGGGTTTCTCTAATTACTTTCCTGTTTTCTGTGATTTGTTATTTTATATTTGTAGAACAATGCTGTGTGTTTTAGTGAATTATTTTTGTCAGTCTGGTGTTAATATATTGATTGTAGTTATTTTATTTAGTTATTGAAAATACAGTTTTACTGTAATACTGGTCACAATTCAAGTGTCAGTTTCAATGAAACTGTAGGGTGAGATCATTAATTACATGCAACAGGGGTAATTATACTTCTTGCACAGTTGCATGTAACTGCATTTCATTCACAAATTAGTTACAGTGTAGTTAAGGAAACTTAAAGTGTTACTGTAATACTTCAATAACTTCCTTATAAGTACCCAGGTCTTGTGTGTCTTCTTGATCCCCATCAAAAGTCTGTGCTATGTGATTTCTTTTATCTCTGTAACACAGTCTGTGTGTTTAAGTGAAATATTTACGCTCAATTAGGGAACACTAATATAGTTAATATTTATTTTGAATATTTTTTGAGTTATTTGAGAGTCTCCTCCTTCCTTCATGGTCAAGGTCACATTGAAAGTCATAGTCTTGTTTAAATAAATTATAATTTTCCATAATCTTTTCAAAAATACACATTTAGCATTGACTCAACATACCTATTTTATTCATAGTTCAGTAACTGTCAGCATGGTGCCATCCCACTTCTATGGGTGCTGGAGGCAGACACTATTAAATGTACAGCAGATAATGGAGGCGAGGCAGCGATATGGGAACCTGTGTCTTAATGGAACACATGCTTTGTGCTAACTTCCATACTCATGTCTCACACATAGTCACAATCACGTTCACATTAAAAGTCTTGGTCACATCAAAATAAATTATAATTTTACATAATCATATGAAGAAATGTACATTTACTTATATTGGATTGTGTCAGCTTCAACACATCTGTTTCCTATCAAATGAGGTAGCAGAGTCTCTCCACCTTCTATCTTGGTCATGTGTAAACTTAAAAGACAGGGTCCTGATAAAGAAATGTAATTTTACTGAATCATTTAAATAAATATATATTAACTACGTTGACTCACCCACTGCTGCAGTGCATAAATCATCACCAAGAACACCCATTCCCACTCTTCTACTGTCCAAGCCCTTACAGAAATGATGGTATGAAAAGTTTTCATGCAGTACACATAAAACTGCCCAAGTGATATGCATGCTGCAAGCATGCTCTAAATATTAAATTGGAAGCAACTGCATGCATGTGGCATGTCGCAGCAAGCAAGTGTGGAAAGCATGCTTCTTATGTTAAATTGGAACAGACTGTTTACATGTGGCATGTGTGAAAAAAGCAAGTAGTCACTGATAACTGCACCCATAAAGTTAAGTGACTTGCTTAGGATCACACCATATGCAAGTGAGGGTTGATGAGATTCAAACCCAGGTCTTCAGGTCTCAAGTCTCCTGGTTTGCAGTTCAGTGCCTTTAATAATTAGGCTATATTTATTTATTTATTGAAAGTTTCATCAGGAAGGCACACTGAACAATATTAAATTGCTCATCTCACTGAGTGTCGAAGGTAGAAGAGACAAGGGAGTACAATAGTCTTAACAATACATACATCAGTAGAATACATAATATATTTGGGATAAGTATAGCAGGCCTCAGAAAATACCATGATAATATTACAACATACAGGTAAGTGAAAAATAAAAATAATGAATACATGAAGTCCAATTAAGTACAACATTGAGTGAGCTAACAAGAGCAAAGACTAGAAGCACTGATAGAGAGCACAGTCACTGTCAGCACAACTTATCTTAACTGATTGCAACATACAACATAGCAACTAGGAGCTTACATACAATTTGATCTAAGTGCTGAATGGCACTATGGCAGGAGAGTGGGTATGGGGGCTAGGAGCAGATGCAGGCAGGATAGAGTGAGTTTTTGAGGGAGGTCGAGATGGACCAAGGGAGGAAGAGTGCCAGATTTGAAGGGGTAGTGAGTTACATAACTTTGGGACTCTTTGAGAGAAGGCTGATTGGCCTACAGAAGTGGACGTGTGGGATAGCCAAAGTACGTGAGTCACTAGATCAGAGGGAAAAGGTCCTGGTAGCTAAGGGCCAAAGTAGTGAACAGGTAGGAGGGAAGGAGGCAAATCAGAATTTTGAGGTGAATTTCATACAGTGGGCTAGATGTCTGTCAGTCAGAGAGGGAAAGGCAAGGGCCTCGATAGAGGGAACAGTGACGAGTGAGTGGTGGGGTGTCTGGGCAAAGCAACAGAAGGCATTAAACAGGTAATCCAATCTGGTTAGAAGATGGTGGTGCAGCACTATATACTACATCACAGTAGTCAAAGATGGGTAGAATCATTTTCTGGACCAACTCACATCTAACCTGGAGGTAAGTAGCTTCAGTTTCTGTATAGGTGCCTAATTTGAGGTGAGTTTTCTCAGAATAAGAGTCAATGTCCCAGAAAAGTTGAGGTGTTGGTCTAGCCAGACCCCAAGATAACTAAAGGAGGTGATATCCTCTAGAATAGTACAGTTGAGGGTGTGGAAGGAGGAGAATTTAAGTAGCCTAGTGAGTCTCTGCTAAGTCCAAAGATCATGGAGACTGTTTTCTTGGCATTGAGGAGAAGCTGATGGGAGCTTAGCCAGAGCTGAACTTATTGAAGTCCAGCTGGAGACTGGAAGTGACATCAGAGGAAAGTTGCCAGACAAGAAAAGGACTGTATCATCTATGTACATGTGAATAGAAGGAGGTATAGACTGACAGGAGGTCATTCAGGAAGATGGAGGATAGCAGGAAGCCAAAACTGAACCTTGTGGGATTCCTGCTGTTATTGGAAGAGGAGGAGGTGGAATTACCAATTTTGACTGATTGAGTCCTACATGTTAGATAGGAACTAAAGCATCTGCAGGCTGAGTTAGACAACCCTGCCTTGGCTAGTTTGTTTAAAAGGAGGGTGGGAGACAGTGTTGAAGGCCTTCTTGGGTTGACAAAGATGGCTAGGTTATTTGCCATTATTCATACCTGTAAGTATGAGTCAGTAAACCTAAGCAGGAGGTCATGGTAGAGTGATTTTCTGAAACCAGATTGGTGGGGGAGGCAGAATGAGAGAGGAAGGAGGAGAGTTGGGAAAGAGCTATGTTTTCCTGAAACTTGGCCAATGAGGATGGAGTGATAGGGGTCTGTAACTCCCAGAGGAGGGATCACCTCGCTTAGGTAAGGGAGAACCATTGCATGTTTCCAGGAGAGTGGGACTGTGTCAGATAAGAAACAGAGGTTAGAGTAGTGTTGAAAGAGGGGTAGCAATAGCATTTGCAGATAGGCACAGAACTTTGGGTCAAGACCATCTGGGGAGGAGCCCATAGATGGGTTGAGTGCTAGTAAAGTGTTTAGTGTCTGTGGGTGACTGGGGCAAAGGAAGTGATGTGAGCACATGGGGTTTATGGAGGTATTATTAAGGGCAGTGGTAGGAGGGAGAAAGCCAGGAGGTGGGCGCATGAGATAAAATATGAGTTAACGCAACTGCCAAGATTGTGTGGTCAGCAGTTAGTTTATTGTTACATTGATAAGGGTCTTTTGTGACGATGGGGGGAGAGAGAATACGCTACTTTCCAAAATTTAGAGGAGGTGCTTAAGTTGGCTTAAAGTAGAGCAAAAGTATTCTGATTCATCAGGTGGGTAGCTTTAGAGCAGAAGTTTCTTAGGGCCGGTAATGCTCATGGTCAGCTTGGGATTGTGAGGCCTTTTGCATCTGCAATGCATGATCATGTGCTCTCATACATGCCAGTAGTTCTGGTGTGATCCAGGGAGATGGTTGTCATGTACCCTGGTGTGTTTTGAAAAGAGCATATTTATCCCAGGTGGTGAGAAAACAGCGTGGAAAAAGTCCAGGGCATCATTTACAAGTGTGATGAGTAGAGATGGGACCAACCTATTTGCTGCAAGTCCTGATGCAGGTGGGAGAAGTCAAGGAACTTGTATGTGGGTTGCAATTAGTTTATGGGGCACTTTTGGCAATATATTTTCTGGACCAAGTAGATCATGTGATGATCACTAGCGGAGAGTCTAGAGTAGGCCAGAACCAATGACTCTGTGTTTATGGGTGGTGAAGGCCCAGTCGATGAGCATATGATTACCAGTTTATCATTTTTTGGATTAAGGTGAGTTGCTTCAGTAATCAGTTGCTTTAGATTAAGGGCTGCAATAACATTGCATGATTTACTTAGGCAGGCATTGGTCACTTTAAGTTAAAGTGCCTAGAATATACAACTCCCTTTAGAGAGAGTAGTTAGATCTGTGAGGAGGTTAGTAGCAGTAGGGGACAGTGGTCCTGGACGGCAGTATAGACCTGTCACATACGGTATATAGGGTTGAGTGAGGGAGGATGAGTCTTAAGGCCAGAGCCTCATAAGCAGCAGGGGCTGAGTATTTAGTACAATGGTAAACTGGATAGTGGAGGCATGCATATTGCTACACCTCCTCCCTACCAGTTTGGTCTTCTCTTGTGATACTATAACCTGGTATGGAGATTGAATGATCTTGGATCTTATTACTGAGCCAGGTTTCAGATATTATAAGGCAATTTAGGGCAGAGGTTAGAACAAGGGGTTATAGTAGGTTATGAAAATGATGGACTGTGGCAGTGGATCATGGTAGAGATGGAGTTGCAGGGGTGCCAGAAGAGGGGCCTGGATTCTGGTTTATGTCCCAGCAGATAAGAGGAGGAGTAATTATTATATAATAGAGATTAGGGTTTTGTACCAGGGCTTCGTGGAGAACAAATATGGATAGTATGGTGGCAAGAGCTCAGGACAGGAACTGTTAGGAAGTTAATGTAGTGAAGTAGGAGGTGATAGAAGTAAGCGAGGCCAGGATATGGTTGAGAAGTAGGTCACATTGCGATAGTAAGGAGAGGGGACTGCACTCAGTGAGGAGGTGTTCAGGTTCTGCATTAAAATATTAACAGTGTAATTTCCTGGTGAGTTACCTGTGCAAGTCTTTAGGGATAAATAAAAGTATGAGGTAGAGAAGAATGATGTTTCGAGTTGGAGGTAGAGGAGGAAGGAACCCAAGGAAGTGCACATTTTGGGCTGGTTAGTTAATAAGGGAAAGGAGGAGTAAATTGTGCGAACAGAAGTTAGAAATCTTATCAAGCTGGAGTGATTGAACTACGCCTCTAGTGGACAATGAATATAAGTCTGCTGATGGGAAGTGGGCTGCTAGTAAACTGCAGCAGTAAACCATGGCCCCTCAAGTACTATATAGAGAGAGAGACCAGATAGGGCAGGTGGGTGGGGGTGGGGGTGGGTGGGGCCAGCATGTAGCACTGGAGGGAAGATCCGCTGAACAAGTTTGCTGTGGAGCTGAGCCGGAGAGTCAGTTTACCTTATGGCTGGAGATCAGAACTGGGCAGCAGGTTGGAGGAAATGGAGCCACCGAAGGAGGCGGTCCTGCACGCAGTGCCTGGTCAGGCTTGCACAGCCTGGGAGAAATCACAAACAGAGGTTAGATTTAAAGTAAGTGCTCACAGAGGAGCTATAATCATGGAAAGTGGGGCAGGCTGAGGAGAAACAGAGACAGGTTGTCAGCAGGAGCTTGTTGAGAATGGGTTTTAGACAATGGGCTCAGAAAGAAGCTGTAATCACCAGGTGTGTGGAGGGGTGGTGGGCAGGGAGATACAGAGACAGGTTGCCAGCAGGAGCTTTGTTGAAACAAGGCTTTAGACAAAAATGGGATTAGGCTAAATGGAGAGCATTTAGGAGGAATAGGTATGAATTCAGGGTGGTCCAAGGAAAACAAATATTTATTAAACAGCCAGTATAAATTCAAGGGAGACTCAGTTGCAAATATATGCACTTAGATTAATTAATGCAGTTTAACAATCGAAGTAGCTTTAGTTCCAAAAATATGTGCAGTTAGATTAAATTAATGCAGTTTTAACAATTTGAAGGAGCCTTAGTTGCAAAATAAAGCACTCAAATTAATAAATGCGGCAACAGAAAAAGAGCACCAAGTATAAAACTGCCTTTTGGATGGGGTAAGAAGGAGGGGTTAAGTAGCACAGAAAAGCACAGGAGAGGAACCAAGTTTAAACTGGCTACACAGAGGAAGAAATAACTAGAATGGGGAACAGATTGTTTTCCAACATTCACTTAAATGTTAGAATAGTGCAGTTTACAGCAGTAATAGTTTTACTGCCAGTTGCTGCTACAGTTAGTTCAGCGCAGCTAAACAATTGATCTACCTGAAGATGACAGTAGCTTGCAGTAAGCACTAAGATTAGCAACAACAGGAGACTTGAAGAAAAGGTGAAGCGCCAAGTTTAAATTAGTAGATCCATTGAACAAGATTGCTGTGGAGTGGAGCCGGAGAGTCAGTTTACCTTGTGGCTGAAGATCAGAGCTGGGCAGCAGGTAGGAGGAAGTGGAGCAGCCGAAAGGAGCAGTCCACAGCATGGCACCCAATCAAGGGCTTGCACAGCCTTGTGGCTGGAGATCAGAACTATGCAGCAGGTTGGAGGAAGTGGAACAGCCAAAGGGAGGCGGACTGCAGCACGGCACCCGATCAAGGTCTTGCACAGTCTTATGGCTGGAGATCAGAGCTGGGTGGCAGTTTGGAGGAAGCAGAACTACTGAAGAGGTGGTCCACAGCACAGTGCCTGGTCAAGGGCTTGCACAGTCTTGCAGATAGAGATCAGAGCTGGGTGGTTGGTTGGGAAGTGGAGCCGCCAAAGGAGTGGTCCACAGCATGGTGCCCTGGTCATGGGCTTTCAGCTGGAGATCAGAGCTGGATTGCAGGTTGGAGGAGGTGGAGCTACCCAAGGGAGCAGTCCGCACTACACCCAGTCAAGGGCTTGCACAGCCTGCACACATATGGCTCACTTGCACTTCAATGCAAATAAGCATACCGCTGCATGCATGCAGCATGCTTATAACCACTATTATACTTTTAGTTTTCTTGTTCCCCCATCTCAGATGCACAGCTGAACTGCAGCACATGTACCAATGGAAACAAATGTGGTTCTTCACACCCCCAATTCACACGGTTACCCACAAAACTATTTAATTCCTTCTGTCTGGTCTGTATCCCTCCTATTTTCTCTCTATAGTTTTAATGCTTCCATGCAAACAGACTTTAAGGGGCAAACACAATCGTAGGAATAACTTGATACCCATCTACTTGGGCCAGTCCGCCCCTCCATGCACACACACTGCAGAAGGTGTGGCCATGCTGCTATAGACAATCCACCAAGTATAGATATAATTTGAGAGCCTCTTATCTGTTTACTAGGAGCCAGAGGCAGAAGTCTTTAAGAGATGATGTCCATGGGTCAGAGTGCTGGTCGTACTCCTTGAAAGGAATGGAGTTATTTTTATTACTTTTTATAACATTATGATGGTGAGTTGGAGAATAATGAAGGCTGCTGTTCTGCTAACAAGGCCCTTGTTAGTTGAGCAGTGGCCTTCAGTGCTCGAACTCTCCATCAATAATGCATAAATTAGTAATAAAACAATACCCTATTGATTTCAATGGTGTACACTCCTCCAGTCTCCCTTGCCCTATGTCATAATGTGCTTGAGCATGGGGATGTGGAGGTCAGCTTCACGGGGGCATAAACCTGACTATAGTGGGGCTCCAGTAGTCTGGCATACCATACTCGCTCAACTGTCCCTGAATGCAAGGGACAGCCCTCATTTTACCACTGAAAACTACTCTGCTCCTTATCCATCCTTTATGGGAAACATGCTTCTCATGCAGAGGATTTCCTATAAATTTAGACTTTATGGCAGGGGCACCATTTCAGATTTTAGTGGGGGCAGCCAACAACTAGTGATGGCCAGGTGCTGGTTAGTCCCTAGGTGTAAGCTCTAGAATGTTTGGAATGTCTCTAAAGGTAAAATTTATTTGTTCTGATTGAAGCATTGAGATGCAAATCATGAAAATTCAAATGTGTAAGATTCATTTGTCTATACCCGAGCAGAGCATCAGATTTGGGCTTACCCCACCCAGTTACTAACCAATTCTTTTTCCTGGCTGAAGTTCTGACCACCCCAAAAGAAAAAAAAGCTTTGTACTAATTTCTCTCCCGACTCCATTCCATACAATACCCACCTAATATAGCTTGTGAAGCCACCCAAAGGCACATAAACATAAAAACACATCAATATTTCAGTCTTCCTCTTGCCCAATCCCCCCTTTAAAACAATTATTTACTTTTATTTACTCACCATCTGGCCAGAATCTGCAGCCTGGCCTAGTGTACCACCACCTGAGTTTTCAGTCCTCTTCCTCCGTCCTTCTGCCTGAAGCTGGATGCTAGACTCAGCCATCCCAGATCCCCAACACGGTCTGCAACCAAGTCACCTCACCAACTGAACCCACCCAAATTGTATTTCTTGCTTCTTGCTTTGCTGCTGCCATGGCTGCTGCCACTGCACTGATCAAGGCCTATGAAGGCTGCCCACACTGCTATCACTGCTAGTGCTAGGCCTAGCTTTCTGCTGCAGGGGACCTGTGCTGTTTTTGTGTGAGGCAAGCCTAGTAGAGTAAGTAGGTATCATAGTCTCAGAGTTAGCTTCTAGCTCATCCTCTGTCTCTTCAGCCACCAGGGAGAGGGAGACTCACTAGAGTAGCCCAACAAATATATGCTGCCACAACACTGCTATTTAGAATTCAGTGGTCACTCAGCTCCTCCAAGCTGTAGTGTGCAGCCTGTACTCTGTGGCACGAAGGCAGTGTTGCACTCATGTGACTCACATGCTCTTGTAGTTGGAGCTCCTCCATGTCACATGTGATAGTGCAGCAGCTAATAGGTGGAGAGAGTGGACAACACAATACAGACAGAGTCCAGTCAGTAGTGCACCTGCAGCATGAGCTACACAGGCCAGGAGGGCACTTTTGTGCAAAAGATTAAATCCAAATTTAGTGCCATTATTGCCACACCATAAGAATAACCTAGGCACAAATGCCGGGGATAACTACCCCCCTCTGCCCTTCCTAACGGCACCCCTGCCATTATGGTAGAAATTCATTCTCAGGTGCTAATATTGGTACAAGGAACTACAATGGTTTCCACTGTGTTCTGAGGTACTATATCTCCATGTTTCATATGTTCCAGTCATCATGAGCAAGGCCACTGTTTTTCGGTTTTACCGGAAAACCTGTAAAATTCCGAATTACGGCTGCCTGAACACGGTAAAACAAAGATTTCATGGAATCTGCCATTTTATACTAGATCACTAATTCTACAAAACTTGCATTTTTATTATAATTGCTTCCTGAACTATTTTCAATTTGCTTTATTTAATGCTCTGTATATAAAGCCTTCTTTTATTCTGATTAATTATACACATACTAAAAGAATGACAGCAGAATCCGGTAAAATCCGAAATTAGAATAATCACGGTGCAATTCTGGAATCTGAAGTATGAAAATGGAATTTCAATGTTTTAATCACCGTAAATCAGTGGCCTTGATCATGAGGGTTAGTTTCTTCATTGTTCCTCATTCTGAGTTTCCATGTCCCTCATTTCAGAAACAAAATGTGAGGTATAGTGCATGCATCCAAGACCCTACTCAGCACAGAGTGCTAAGCTACCTCATAGGGTATATGCTCCTTACAGAATGACAAAGGGAAAGTAAGTGAGCCAAATCAGTCATGGAGAAACACATTTGTAGTACTAAATATGCATACAGGGATTTGCATGGCCCAAAACAAAATGTTAGGCTTCTCAACACAGAGGCCACTCTTTGCACATCTGGAATGAGGGATGTTGGCTGACTATATCCTAAGCCTGGATATTCAGAAATCGCAAAGGCGGCACAAGTCCAGTGCAGTGTAAATCCGATGTGCCATGGAGAAACAGGAGCCATATTCAGAGGTTGCGCAGGCCAAACAGCACCAGCCCAGTGTGGCCGAGAATATGGCAGAGGATTGTGCCATGGTGCAAACAGAGTTGCACCATGGTGCAAACAGAGGTGCGCCATGGGCAAACAAGAGATGCCTAGAGGAACCGTGGCAGTGCAGAGCAGCACAGCAACAGGGGGGCATGGCAAAAGGCACAAACTCAGGGACAGAGCCATGGAAGAAGTGATAGCGACCATAGGAGGCCTCCACCAGCAGGGCACAGGAGGCACACACAGGCGCCCAGACACTGGACCCCAGAACAAAATGGTGGCATGTATATCAGGCAACCAGGAGGTGCAATCAGCCAATGGAGGGCCAACAAGGGAGCCCCTCACCCCCAGGCAGGCTGCCGGCCATGCCTAAACCATGAGACCATAGCAGGCCACACTCAG
This sequence comes from Neoceratodus forsteri, assembly GCA_016271365.2. Lineage (NCBI taxonomy): Eukaryota > Metazoa > Chordata > Ceratodontiformes > Ceratodontidae > Neoceratodus > Neoceratodus forsteri. The sequence goes on along the minus strand of CM057451.1, from coordinate 838,336,785 downwards.
GACCATGCAGCCAAGCACACACATGCCACAGGAGCCCACACAGTGGGCACTGAATGAGCCAGGATGCAGGCAGCATGGCAGACCACATGGGACAGGCTACTCAGCGTCAATCAGAGGACCCCAACACAGTGTGTGGACAGTACTCGAACAATGACCATGGCGTGAGCCACCACCACTCACATATCCACCACACACCCTGACTACCACACAGCGGCACCCCAATGAACAGCCACCGACTTGGGGATGGACAACACCACAGAGGTACACTCCACAACACACAGTGGGGAACCACAGAAGCACAACACATCGCCCTCCCATGCACACAACACGGACAGACACTGGGCCACTGCGTCATGGCTCCACATGCCACCTGCAAAGCAGACACAGGCAGGTATGTTAGAAAATATTTATATAACAGGTAACTATGAACAAATATAATGGGCTAGGAAAGGGTAGGTACAGGGAGGAAGGGGACAGAGAACAGGGATTGTACAGTGGTGGGGGACTGTAGGGAAGGTGCAACAGGAAAACAAGGACATAGAACAGCAACATCAGTGGCTGCCCCATCCAACCACCCACCAGGCCATCACTTCCTCCGCTCTGCCGCCCAACATTCAGCATATGGCAATGACCACCTCCAGGATACTGGAGACCATCAGCAGGTTCTGCTGCATGAGACAACTCAGCATTCTTCGTGGTGCTCTCGCGCCAGTTGCTGGATGCCAGATGCGGACACCTATTGCAAGGGACAGGACAGATGATCAGTGCAATGGCCCAGGAACCATGCCCACCCACAGTGCACAATGGGCAGCTGGATCACAAATCCCTGGAGGGCCCTGAATGGATACCCATGGGGGTGTGAGCTAATGCCAGCCAGCAACACAGCACACCATGGCATTGCACTGAGGTGTTCCCCACCACACTATGGCCACACAACTGCACAGTGACAGTCACATGGCACACTGCCCGGCAGCACCACAGCACCAATGGTGGCAGCCAGGCACATGCCTACCCACCAACAGCTGGCATGTGTCCAATAGGCAGCGCCACAGTGGCATGCACCACGCATAGTGTGGCACACAGCTGCTATGGCACATGGCACAGGTGGCCATGCCACCACTCCCCACTGCCACCCCCATGTACAGTGGGAAGGAACATGACAGTTGCACCTGCCCCTGTGGTGCTGCCTGCGTGGGTCCACCCCATCAAGGTGCACTGCCCGGTTGCGCTCCACTGCCACACTGGCCTGCCTGTGGTCCTCTGGCCCTGTGAATGGAAAGAAGACAAGTGCACATCAGTACCTGACCACACCAGCTGCCCCCACAGCCCACTGCACACAGGGCATGCCCCTACCTACATGTCCTGCCGCCACCATGGCTGCATCGCAATGCAAGTGGCAGCTGTCAATGCCACTCAGTGATGAGCACAATGACAATCTACCCCACCACAGGGCATGCCAGGCAGCAAAGCCTTCACCAGAGTACAGCACCAGGGCAGACATGTAACATGGGTAGACTTACCTGGTTGTGGCACTGCATCATGCCTGACATGTGCCTGTAACCTCCAGAGTCAGTCAGGATCCCTCCACATCAAGTCACCAAGCGGTGCCTGCACTGTTCTGCTGTCCTTTGTACCCCTGTTCACCTCTCTAGGCCAACAGAAATGGCCTGCCACACACTGCCCCAGCCTGCTGAAGGGCACCTGGCTGAACAGCTGTTGGCTGTAGGGCTCAACACAAGCGATAAGGTTGGCGACTTCCAGGTGCTCCAATTACAGGCACGGCATCTCTGACCCTGCGCCATGGCTCTCGCTCAGTTTGGCAGTGAAAGGACAGGTACAGGTACATGTGGCTGCAACAGGTGCCGGATGCACAATGCGCGGGAGACTGCGCGGTGCCTTTCATCGTACATTGCTGGACATGTGCAGCAGGCATGCCTGACAGGGTCAGGGGTCATGGAAGCGACCCAGGGTCAGAGGTCAGTGGCCAGTGCACGTGCGCATGTGCAGGATGGGCACATGCCATCATGCATGATGACCATGTGTGTGTGCATGTGCGGCTTGCGCGGTGCTGATACATTGCGGCTGGTCACCGCGTCTTGTCGATTGACACCATGACAGCACAGCACTCGCGCATTGCAGGCCCGTGCACTGCACATGTGGGCATTGCACCACCACTTTCTCTGGCCAATACTATTGCCTATGGTGCAATTTATCGATATTCATATGCTGCATGCAAATGAGCTCATCAGCCAATGCGTGGCACAGTGGTGCATTAGCATATCATTACCATTGCGCACAACCTCATTTGCATATGTTGTGCCTCATAAGTGTCACAGAACAGCACACACCATGTACCAGTATTGCAACCATGACAGGTAAGTGGTGGACACTGCAGCAGCTCACTGGGAGCAGGCAGCACTGCAAGGTGGGACAGACCAGAGAGATGCTGCCACTGACACCTGTGATGTCCATGTTCACAGGAGGCAACATGTCGGCACAGGAGGAGGGCCAGGAGTGGGGTCTGCACAGAAGCCCAGGCCCAACTTCATGAAGGAGAGACAAATGCTCTGTTTGAGGCCTACCTCGACAGGGAGGCCCTGTTGAGTGGTGCCACTGGCACACCGCAGGAGGGCTGTTGGATGGGAGGAGGAGGTGACCTATGTCAATCAGCACAGCAGCCACCAGTGGTCAGCACAGGAGTGCCGCAAGAAGGTTGGGACAGATGGGCAGCACAAAGAGAGAAGGTGGCAGCCATCAGAGCATCCCGTAATGCCACGAAGGAGGGCCAGAAGATGCACCCACACTGGCGCCAACAGAGGAGTTGGTAGCAACCATCATCCATCACACCTCAGTGGAGGTGTGCCTGGAGAGCTTCCAGATGGGTGGCAGCCCATCACTGCATAACTATGTATGTCAGCCATGCACAGATGGTAGCCCGGAGGTGTGTACATGGGCGTGCTGTCATTCATGCAGCCATCCTGCATGGCATGTGCATGTGTGCACCCATGCACATGCCATGTTGCAGGACACATGCAGCAGCAATGTACGGGAGGCACATTTGTGCACTGCATCACTGACATGCCATCCTTCTCTTGTAGCACCAGCATGCCTCCCTGCAGAAGATGGGGCTCTGGCAGCAGCAGAGCACCTGTGGATGCCTGCATGTCCTCAGAGGATGAACCATCAACATCCACCAGCATCCAGGGACCCGACAGGCCACAGATCAGCACCATGGTGCCTGTGGGTGTCCTTGGCCTAGGCTCGGATGAGGCCCTGGATGTGATCCTGCAGGATGCCAGCCTCAGTGTCCTATGTGCAGAGACACAGATAGGAGATGGGGCTGACTCAAAGATGACTTCACACACCTCCTGGACATCATGGCGATGTTGTGGGCCAGCCGCTCCTGCTGGTAGAACAGCCAGTTACGGCGCACAATGCAATGCCAGCAGCAGCACAGCTGCTTGCCACCACTGCGGGTGCATTGCCACATATGTGCCCTGCATTGGTGGTGGTATAGCTGTGCAGGCACAGGGCAGCGTACAGCAGCCAGATGGGGTGATGGCAGTAGGCACCACACAGGGTCCCTCTGCCAGTCGCCTGCCATACCCATTTCTCCTGCAGACCCCACTGTGCAGTGTTCACCGGAGATGGAGGCTGTGCAGCATGGCAGGTCACCCCAGTCAATCAGTAGCCCACCGGGAGCCCCAGAATGCAGAGCATCTGGCTGAGAACACCAACTGCTGTGGGCGTCCATTCGGCAACAGGTGCTGCTCACCACTGGGTGCATGCACTGTGTCTTGGTCGCCAGTTAGCTGAGCAGCAGGATGGGGCACTGCACAGATCCTGGTGGGGATGCAATGCATTTAGGAGGCCATGACTGTGTCATGGATCGCATTGCCAGTCTCGTGCGGATGATGGCTTCGTTGCTTTCGCTGCCACAGGGTGTGGCCATGCACGAAGACCCCACAATATGCTGTCCACCCCATGGACTCAGCATCAGGCGAATACAACACAGTGGATGCCGGGCTCAGATGTAGGCATCCCAAGCATGCCAGCGGCTGGCCTGTGTGGGCACTTGCACACTCCCATGAGGACACGGTTCGCAGTCCCACTTCACCCCTGGGGGCTGTTGACCCCTGGCTGATCCACAGCCTGTTGCTGCCGATCGCCCCAGTGCAGCTGCCCACATGGCCATGGTGCCTGCAGCTGCCCTGATCTGCATGCTGCCCTGGCGCAGTCTGCAGCTGATGCCCTGTGCGCCCATGGGTGGTGTGTGTGCGTCATGCCCATAGTGGCGTGTCTGTGTGTCATGCCGCATGCTGCCTGTGTGTGTATGCATGCCTGGCCACTGGACCAAGTGGTGTGGGTGTAATGAGGGCAGTCTAGGACTGGTTGCACCTGTGCACGGTGCCATGCATCTGATACACACCACATTCCAATGCCTGGGTGGGTGGGTGCGTGTGTGTGTGTTTGTTGATGTGTGTGATTGTGTGCCACTGACTCCTGTACCTCTGCATCACACCTCTGTGTGTGCATGCCCCTCACCATGCACGTCCCTGCATTTGAGCAGTACTTGACAGTGTGGCCCATACCTACATTCACCAAAGTGTTCCTGTGCACCAGTGTCGCAGTGGTATCATTCCTGCTGCTGGAGTCAGGGATCCTCCAAACAGGGGTGGCTATCCACCACCATCTGGACCTTGTCTCCATCATCCCCACTACTGTTGCCCTCATCTGCCTCAACAGCTATCCCATGGTCAATGGCCATGTTGTGCAGTATGCAGTAGGCCAGAAATAGGCCACAGGCTTTAGGGGCTGTACTGGCAGGGCACTACCTGACCTGTCTAGGCAATAGAACCATGCCTTCAGCATGCCAAGGACCAGCTTGATGATGTTACACTTGCTGGCGTGTGCCTCGCTGTAGCATTCCTCTGCTGGGGATGATGGGCGCCAGTAAGGGTGAGCAGCCAGGACCTCAGTGAGTGCGTGCTGTCACCTGTGTGGATAATGACATGGTTAGCCCTATGCTATTCTGAGCTGCACCCCTTGCCTGTTCTGGCACCCACACCAACATGCACACCCTGCCCATCCCTAAACCCAGGTCTGCTGTGCCCATCACCCTTTGCCCATGCCATACTCACCCACTAGATGGCCCATGGAATATCCCCATTATTCAAACCTGTGGCACAGACCAGAGCTGTGCCAGATGAATCATCATGTGCACTCCCAGGGTATGTGGCGCAGACATTCATGATGCACCCCATGGCATCGCACACCACCTGGCAGTTGATGCTCGGGCTCCCCTTCCTGTTGATGTATGCCATGCACTCAGGGCCAGGTGGCATGTGGATGCCCACATGGGTGCAGTCAATGCTCCCAATCATGCCAGGCATGTGCCACCCTGTGAAAGTCCGCATGTTTGCTGTAAGCTCTGCCTGTGTGTTGGTGAAATGGATGAATTCCAAAGCACATGGCAGCAGGGCATTGAGGAACTGTGTAAGGAGGCGGGATGTAGCCAACTGGGTGATGCCTATGGTGTCCCTTGTTGGTCATTGGAAGGTGCCAGTGGTGAGCAGTCAAATAACAGCGGTCACCTTGTTCTCCATGGACATGGCCTGTCTCTGACTGGTGTGTGCCTGCATCTCCTCACTGCACAGCTTGCAGAGCTGCGCCTCAGAATGGCCCTGTTCAGGTGGCACCGGCTCACGATCTCTGTGTCACTATAGTTCTCAAAGATGATGTGGGCACAGTACCACCTGTGTCAGGCATACTGCCAGACGGCCATTAGTCGGCCACACAGCTGTTCCTCCTGCAACCTCCACCCCTCATTACTGCCTCCATCAGGAGCAGTGCACTCTCCATCCCTCCTTCAGTCCAGTGACCCCTGGATGGTTCGCTGCTGTCTGTGTGCCACACTGGTACACAGTTGTTCTGTGTGTGTGTGTGTGTCTCTTGCTCTCTCTCTCTCTCCCCTCTCTCCTCTCCCACACCACCTCTCTGTCTCTCTCCCACTATGCCTATTCTTGTTGTCTGTCTGACTCTCTCACTATCTCTCCCTCTCGCTCACTCTCACACACTTGGCACAAATGCTGTCTGTGTGTTTGCACCTTGTTTTTATAGGAACAAGTCTGGCCGGCACATCTTCAGGTTGCTCCACACTTGCGCCATGGCTTCACTGTTGAATATACTGTTGTGACCCATATTCATGGGAATACCCCCCCTGCACTTGCGCTACATATATTATGGTTGCGCATTGGTGCATAGGTTTTTAATGCGCTGTGTCTCCCACTGAATATTGCTCCTCGGCATATCTAGGTACTTGCGCTGGCGCAACTGCTCTGATGTATGCGGGCCTAGGTATTTAATGCATTAAGCAACAATACTTTACAAATTAATGAAAATTTAATAACAAAATCCAGAGCCATTAAACAACTTGCAAATGGATCTGAATTACTGAGTTTACCTAATTTGAATGTGAAATCAATTAAACATTTATTTTATTGGCTCTAATTACTAGCAGTAGTATGAAATAGAAACTGGTGTGTTTTTAGATTCATTTTGCACCAGCTTAGTTTATAGGTTCATAGATGTTGGATACAAGTCCAGTAGCTGCAGAGAGACATGTGTGGACTTGCCACTTATCAGTGGAAAAATTCCCATTTTTATTTCCCATATGTCATTCAGGAGGCACTTAAATGATATCATACTGTCAACACTTACCACCATAGTGGGAAGTTTATTCCAAACATACACAATTCTCTGGTTAAACCAGCTTCCTCTTTTGGCAGTTTATACTTTTCTTCCTATAGCTGAAAAGGATGATCCCTGGTTGCCCTACTCAGATTTATTTTCTGTGTAATCCAGCTGATTCCCAGAGTATTTCATTTCTTAGTGCCTTATATGCAGTGCATAACAAAGTTCTCCTCTTGTTTTGCAATAAGCCATAAGTACACCTCTAGTTCCTGTAACCTGACCTGGTATGTTTTATCTTTTACTTTTTGTACTCTCTTGGTTAATCTTCTCGGGACTCTCTCAATGGTTTGCTATTACCATCACTTTAAGGGGCACAAAAGGGTACCATACTTGAGTACTGGTCTAACCAAAGATCTGTACAAAGGCACCAGAACCTCTTCACTTCTACTCCTAATGTTCCTTAAGATGTTTCCTATAATTTTATTTGCACGTTTTGCAGCTTCAATATTATGTTTTCAAAGCTTAATGTGTTAGAGATTATTACCCCAAGGTCTTTTTCATTATCAGTACAGGTGATAATCTTATTATTTATTGTGTATTAGAAAATGGCAAAGCAAATGCTGGAGTTCTGATTGGCTTGGAGGGTAACTTCAGCAGGCAGGTATTTTCAATAGAGCCCATTAAAAAAATACCAATTCAGGGTGCCCCATTACTTGGGGTATCATTGGACACCCAAATTTTTCAAACTGACACCGCCACCATTTTTACATGCCACTTGCCGGACAAACTGGCAGCTGGTCAACTCCCCAATTGGTCTTCGCTCCATTGAAAAAAAAAAACTACCCAACATAAAAACAAAATCTGTTCAGAATAATATAGATTTCATTCACCTCAATCTCATTCTAATGTGCTTCATGCTGTAACTCCACATCGAAGGTCACCTGCTGATGCCAATCCACCATCAACAATGGAAGCTAATGAAGTCACTGCACATACTTTATGTTGTAAATTTAAAAGTGCTCCTCTGTGTTACTGAATAATAAAAACTTTAAACAGCTCTCGTACACATCATATCTCCCACAGTGCACTTCCTGTTTTACACCGTGGAGGGTCGGCAAGGTCCACATGTAGTAACACCCCCTACTTCCGAGTGAGAAAGTCCAGCATGAACACTAGAAAATGGTATTGTTTTTTATTTTTTTCCTAAAACAACCATAGCAAGGAACTGGTGGGGTAGAGAAACTATAGAAAATCCATATCTCATTCCTCAGCTGCCAGTCGTGGGGTGATGGATACATTGAACAGAATGGCTCTGTGGTGGGGGGCAACAGGAGATACAACAGCAAAATAAAGAGTCTACTATACAACAAAGAGACATAAAGCTCATTCTTACTGTATATTTTCAAACGTTTTTTACATTTTTTTATAAATCCATCTAAATGCCAGTTTGCCATTTTCTAAGTGCAATAATACCCTCCAGTGTGGCGATTGTGGGCCATGCCAGACCTTCCAGGGCTATAAGGCCTGCTGCCTGTGGAGTCGGGCCTCGTTGTTCTGGGTGGTCTGGTATTGCCCAATACCACTCACCCTGTTGGGTATTATTGCTTACTTGTGCTTTTGGTGTTATTATACCCAAAGTGCATAACTTGCACTTGTTTTCATTAAACTTCATTTTATGTTTAATTGCCCAGTTCTGTAGTACATGCAGCTGATTCTGAAAGCTTGTTATTGATTCTGTATCATTCATGATAGCCCCACTTTCATATCATCTGCATACTTGCAAAGCCAAGCCCCCTGACATTTGCATTGTAGAAACGAAGATGTTAAATAGTAAGGGTCCCAATATTGATCCCTGGGGCACCACACTGGTAATTCTTCCCAGTCAGACAGATAACCTCTAATTTGAACCCTCTGGGATCTGTCCTCTAGCCATGAACTTATCCAAGCCATAAGACTACCATTTATCCCAAGTTCCTTGAGGACTTAAGTAGCATCTCGTGTGATACAGAATCAAAAGCCTTCATATAATGAAGGTATACTACATCCACTGATAAACCCTGATCCAGTGGCTGACTCACTGGCTCAAAAAGTGTAACAGATTATTTGCACATGATCTGCCAGGGCAAAGCAATGTTGTTAGACATCTACAGATTTGAATTGTCCTAGATTTTCTTCTAGAAATTCTTTGATGAAATTCTCCAATACTTTTCCACAGCTGATGTAATGCTAATTGAGTGATGATTTTCAACCTTTGCCTTATCTCCTGACTTTTGAATGGTGATAATATCGTTATCCTCCCTCTTTCAACGCTCTCTCTCCCTTAGTGACGTGTTGAAAAGCAGATAATGGTCCAGCCAATTCCTCTGCAAGAGTCTTAAGGAACATTAGGTGAAAGCCATCAGGACCACATGATTTATGTTTATTTAGATTTTTTAATTTATCGCAGATCTGAGTGGCAGTGATGTCAGCCACTGTTTCCAACATATCCTTCTGTTTTTTTTTAATTACTCACTCCTGATCCTGGAAAACATTCATGAATTATTTGCTGAAACTGGTAGCTATGTCCACCTGTTTATCAATTATTCTGTCACCCTCGTTTAGATTAACTATTTATTTTTGTTTGTTCCTCATGCTCCCAATGTAGTCATAAAACTGTTTAGAGTTGTCCTTTCTATTAGTAACTAATTTCAGTTCTGCATTTGCTTATGCTTTTCTAATAGCTCTTTTACATCTTTGAACTAATAGCTTATATTCATCCCACCTTTCCTGAGTTGGATTGGTCCTGTATTTTTGTATTCTTTATCTTTCTTATTTACCATTTTGCATATTTTATTTGTAAACCATTTAGGGATCCTTCTCTTACTATTATATCTCTCCATTAATGGAACATGTTTGTTTATACAAGTCTGCATTTTGTCATTTATTCTTTCCCACGTGTCTTCCAGGGTTAGATTTTCTAATTCATATTTAAATCCCAATTATGCAGGACTTGTTTGATTTTAGTATAATCTGCCTTTGCAAAGTTTCTTATTTTAGTTTTAATAGCTATTTTTATTATTTCTTCTGAAACAGAGCAGGTGATCATGTTGTGGTCACTGGTTCCCAGAGATTGTACACCACTGACATTCTTTGTTGCCCCATCTATGTTGCTAAATATTAAGTCCAACACATGATTTTCTTGAGTTTTCCAATACATATTGTTCCAGACTGTTATTTAAGCATATTTCAAGAAATCTATCTTCCATGTTGCTATTGCATTGTAGGAGGTCCGAATTTATTTGGGGAAAATTGAAATCACACATCATAATACAATTTTACTAATCTCAATACTATCTATCAAGTTCAAAAAGGCATTTTCAGCTTCCGTTAAATTTAGAATGGTAACACAATCCCTGGGTAACTGTTTTCTCCTCATACTAAATTTGGTCCACAGTTGTTCTGCCTTTGTGTTCCTATGTCCTGAAGATCAATTACATGGGCTTTTAAATGAGTGGCTATGTATAGCCTCCCTCCCCATGCTTATCTTCCCTTGCCTTGTGGAAGAAATCATAGCCTTGAATTTCATTTACCCAATCATCCTCCCTAAGCCATGTCTCCGTTATGCCACAACTGTCAATGTTATCCTTGAGCATTATATGTTTTAGCTCATCAATCTTATTCTTAATCCTTCTGGCATTAACCAGTAACATTTTAATTTCTTGACCTTTAGTAACCCTGGTTTGTGTAATATTCACAGGCTTCCTCTTCACTTTGATATCACTCACATTCCTACAGTAGCCGTCTTCCCTCAAGTTAGTTTAAATTATTTTCTATTTGTGTTCTAAACATTTGTCCTAATTCGCTGCTTCCTTCCTATTCAAATGTAGTCCGTCTTACTATAAGATGGAATATTATTAAAACTTCCAAGATTTTATACATTGTATCCCCTGCATAAGACACCATCTTCTCAGACAATTATTAACCCCAGTAATTTGCTGCACACATGTCAACCATGCAACATGTGAACCTGATGTGATTTTTAGAAAATGTTAGCACCAGCTTGCTGCCCCACACATCAAGCTTGCAGCATGCAAACCTGATTTGCTTTTTAGACCTGGGTCTCATAGGTTCACTCTGTGTATGCCAATGGCATGCAGACATTTCACAATTAAGCATGTGGCATGCATTCTGCATGTACAGTACACTTATATTTCTGTAAGGGTGTACAACCAACATTTAAATCTAGAGCTACAAAATCCATAGTTCAGTATCTGTCAGCATCAGGCCATTCCACTTCTGTGGGTGCTGAGTAGGTACTTTAAATGTACAGCAGGAAATGGAAGCAGATGGTGATACAGGAACTGTGCCTTAATGGAACACATGCTCTGTACACGTGCTCATATTCATCACACACATGGTAACTCTCAAGGTCACGCTAAAAGTCATAGTCACATTAAAATAAATTATAATTTTCCATAATCATTTAAAGAAATATACCTTTATCTGTATCATCCCCAACTTATTTACATCATCCAAGATGAAGTGAAAGAGTCTCCTCCTTCTTTCACTGTTACCAACGATTCAATTACAATTTTCCTTAAACATTTAAAGAAATATACAGTTACAGTAAAACACTGATGGATCTTGAGAAATAAAGAAAGATAAGAACATACAACTGATTTACTAATAAGAACACAAAGAATTGACAGACAATGGAAAAAAAAAATAAATGCTGAGAAAATTGTAAAAATAAGGTTTCAATTTAGAATTCTGTAGAAAGCTGTCAGTCTTCTGTGCTATTTCACTGACTGACTAACCATGCAAAACTAAAAATGAAGCTGTCTTTCTTTTGTAACATATGACCTGAAGAAGCTCTTCACTTTGACCTCATGAAATACTTGTTTACCAGTATGCATTAATCCCTGTCTTGGTAACAACTAACACAAAAATGTTGGTGGGTTTACTAGCTGCTACTAGCTCAGTACACTTTTTAATTTCTTATTTTCAGATCACACTGCTAATCCCTTAAGGGAGGTGTTGTCTGCTGCTGCTGGGGCAGTTGTAGTAGTAAAGGAGTAGTTGTCATCAGTGGCAGGGGTATAGTGTGGCCAAATTTTTCTCTGCCACATCTGTGTGACATCCATGCTGGTGTGTGCTGGGTGAGGCAGTGACAGGAGGGGCAATCACGAGGAGTTAATAGAAACATAGAAACATTGAATTTGATGGCAGATAAGGACAGCTTGGCCCACCCAGTCTGCCCATTTCCTGCCTACTGGATAAGCTGCAGATCCTAGTTAACAGCAGCCTACTTCTTCCTACCCCCATCCCTAGAATTGCCTTATGACTGTCCCATGCATGTGAATTCCACCACTGTTTTTGACTCTCGACCTCCTCCGGAGGCCGTTCCATGCATCCACAACCCTCTCTGTGAAATACATGGAGCGGCCTGGGCGACATGGAATGGCATGGAAAGACAGTTGTCCATGCTCATAGCCAAGGAAAACTCCAACTGTGTGCACTTTAAAAAAAAAATCTATGTCCTATTCTATTCTTTTCTTTCTTCATTATACTATTACTATTACAGTAGGAGAGTTCCATCTCCTAGAAATGACAGTTCCACCACCTAGAAATCTATATGTAAGAGTTCTTCCACCTAAACATTTTCCAATTTAACCACTATGTAACCTTTCAATTCACTTTCCACAGTTGTTACATAGAAACATAGAAGTTGTCAGCAGATAAGGACCTCTTGGCCCACATAGTCTGCCCAGTTTTCCCTGCCTACTGTGCCACCACAGACCTACTCAATCTCAGTTGTTTCCACCCTTACCTTACTACCAAGGCCCTGTGTATCTGTGCCATGCATGCTTGAATCTTATCACCATTTTGGCACCCACCACCTTCATTGGAAGACTTTTCCAGATATCCACCACCCTTTGTGTGAAAAATTATTTCCTCACATTTCCTCTGAGCCTCCCCCTCCAACTTCATAGCGTGACCCTTGTCCTTGAGCTTCTTTTTCTATGGAAAATGATACCTTCCTATACATTATTAATACCGGTTAGAGATCTGAATGTTTCTGTCTTATTCCCCTTTTCATTTTCTCTTCCAGAGAGTATGTATTGAGTTCCTGAGTCTCTCCTCATAGGACTTTTGATGTAGGCCCTGCACCATTTTAGTAGCCATCTTTTGTACCACCTCCACCTTATCAATGTCCTTCCAGAGATGGGGCCTCCAAAACTGGACATAGTACTAAGGTGGAGTCTTATCAGTGATCTGTACAGGGTAATATTACCTCTGTCTTCCTATGGGTAATACCTCTCTTTATGCACCTAAACATCCTGCTAGCCATTCTCACTGCCTTATCACACTGCTTGACTACCTTCAGATCAGAAATTATTAACACCAGGTCCCTTTCCTATTTGGTGGTTGTCAGTATTACCCTCCCAATTGGTATGTAGCTTCCAGGTTTCTGTGCACCAAGTATATGATTTTGCACTGTTTTGCATTGAATCCCAGCTGCCAAACCCTTGACCATTCTTCCAATTTTCCAAATCTTCCCTCATTTTTCCACCTCCCAGGTGTGTCTACTCTGTTCAGATTTTGTGTCATCCGTGAACAGACATACTTTCTCCTTCTAGCCCTTCCACAATGTCGCTAGTAAAGACACTGAAGAGGACTGGGCCTAGTACTGAGCCCTGAGACACCCAGCTGGTCACCTTGCCTTCTCTAGAGTGGACACCATTTACCACCACCCTCTGACTCCTGTTGCTAATCAACTTCTTACCTAGTTTATAACTTTTGACCCATTTCCAGATAGACCAGCTTTTTCGCCTGTCTTCTATGTGGCACAGTGTCAAAGGCCTTACTGAAATCAAGGTAGGCCACATCTACCTCTCCTCCCTTATCCACTACCCTGGTCACCCCATCAAATAACTCAATCAAGTTTGTCCAGCAAGACCTCCCCATGAAACCATGTTGCTTTGGATCCTGTAATCCACTGGTTACAAGGTATCCCACTATAGTGTCCTTCAGTAGTGTTTTCATTACATTTACCACTACCGAAGTCAGGCTGACAGATCTTTAATTTCCTGCTCCTCCCTGTTCCCACTTTTGTGAAGTGGGACCACATCTGCTCTCTCAATCCTCGGAACATCCCCTGTTTCTAATGATAAATTAACCAGAGTTGTCAGAGGTGCAACCAGCATCTCTTTGAGCTCCACTGTGTCCTGGGGTGCACCCATCAGGTCCCATAGCCTTGTCTACTTTTAATTGTGCTAGTACCTTGAAAACTTTCTCCTCTGTAAAAGGACTGGTGTCTACCTCCCTATCATTTATGCCCTCATCCCTTAACTTTGGTGAGTCACCTACCCTTCTTCTGTAAATGCTGAACAAAAGTATTTGTTCAATAAGACTACTTTCTTTTGGTCCTCCTCCTGCAAACCCCTTCTTCCCTTTTATCCTTACTATTCCCCTTTGGTCTTCCTGTTCTCGCTCATATATCTAAGAAGGTTTTATTCCCTTCTTTTATTGATTGAGCAGCATTCTACTCTGTTTGCACCTTTGTGCATCTAACTGCCTTCCCTGCCTCCCATTGTTTCTCCTGGTAGTTTCCCTATCCTTCTCCTTCTGTGTCTTTTTGTACTTTCTAAAAGCTAGTTTTTTTTTAATCTTACTTTTTCTGCTATGTCTTTAGAAAACCATAGTGGTCCATTTTTTCTCTCGCCCTTGTTAACCTGCCTGATGCAGAGATTTGTTGCTTTTTCAATACCCACCTTTATTTTTGCCCATAATTCCTCTATTCCCCATAGATTCTCTATCGTTGCCAGGGCATCCCTGAGGCATTCTTCTGTTTTCCTGAAATCGCCCTCCTGAAGTCCAGTACCCTCATCTTAGTGTGGCTCCATTTGGCCCAGTCCTTATGTTGAACCACACTGTACAGTGATTGCTGGACCTCAGGTTGTCACCCACCATGATGTCAGCAACACTGTATCCATTTGTCAGTATCTGGTCCAGTCCAGTCCCCCATGAGTGGGCTTCTTAACTAATTGCCTGTGGAATACCCCTTGCAGGAAGTCCAGGATGTCCCAACTTCTGACTGCTGCTGCAGCTGGTAGGCTCCAATCCATGTCTAGTAGATTGAAGTCACTCATCAGTGACACCTCCCCTTGTGCACCATCCTTGGTGTCTTCCATCATGTCCTTTTGTAACAGGGATCCATTTTCTTTGTGTACCTTTTTACCTACATGTTTTATTACAATATTATTACATTTTAAATGTGAAACTTGCTGTATCATAAGTTATAACACTCTCTGTGAAACCATAGTCTTATTACAGGATAACTTTGTAAAACAGGGCCTCACAGTCCTAAAAGTTATCTCCTGTTAAAAATAAAATTTTTATCTATCTATCTATGTTCTTATCCACCTCCCCCCTCCCCCATGCTGGAGGTCTGTAGATCACTCCTTTATGAATAGTGGCCCCTTTGTGTGTTTCCGGTGACCCACAGTACCTTAGCTCCTGTTCTCCCTATATGTCTGTGGTTTTATTTTGTCCCTAACATAAAGAGTCACCCTCACCCTTTTACCTACCCTGTCTTTTCTGAGCAGAGCATATCCTGGTATGGCCACATCCCAATCCTGGTTTTCATTACACAATGACTCGATAATGCAACCATATCCAGGTCTGCTTCTGCCATGGTGGCCTCTAGGTCTGCAATCTTGTTACCTAGACTCACATGTTTGCCACACATGGCTCTCCAGATTGTGCTGCCACCTCCTCTTGTTTCCCATTTATCCCCTTTGTTTCCTCCACTAGCTACGTTATTATCACTCTTCCTTCTATCCCCCATATTCCTTTGCTATATGGTTCTTTTGGGTTTCATTGCCTCAGGATTCACCTTGCTGACCTTGTTTGCCTGTGGGAGGGGTTATGTCTCCTTCGACTTTCTGCTTCTCCCACCTTGGCTGGTTAAATGCTGGCCAATGTAGTATTTAAACCATTAACTGAGGACCACGGTGCCCACAGGATGGATGCAGGCCATCACCCGTACAGGCCCTTATCCCTCCATTTGAGGCCTCAGTCCCTAATGAAGCCAAAACCTCCCTCTCTGCACAACCTTCAACCATCTATTGAAGTTCATGGTGCGGAGAATCCTGACCTACCTGTGTCATAGGCAAGTAGCACTCTGAAAAGGTCACAGATTGTGCCACCTGCCCACGACCCCTCCCCAATTCCTTGATCTCCTCCTGAACCATTGCTGGCTCATCCCTAGTCAGGTCAGTATTCCCCAGATGGACAATAATGTCTGGCTCTTCCTCCCTTTCTGCTGCCCAGTGAATCCTTTTGGATCTTCTTTCCATCCCTGCAAGCTGTGGTGCTGGGAAGGAACTGAACCTCCCTCTCCTCATCCTTACCTGTCCTCAGCTCAGTCCACCCATTAATGAGTCCCCACCAGTGTCTGCTTCCTCCTACTCTGGGTTCCTGTCACCCCACCTTGGGGTCTCTACTATGAAGGAACCCCACATTCACCCCAGTCACTACTTTGGGTGTCTCTGTTGGACACTCCTGCTCTGCCAGTGTGGCATAGGATTCTGCAGTGGAACTGGGTGTGGGATGTGCCTATGCTCCACCAGCCTAACCCTCCCTGGCCCACTGCTGTTCAGTTGCTTCTCCTCCTTCTGGGCGACCACTGAGGTAGCAGCAGTGGACTAGGTGGTCCTTGGGTGAGAAGGTCCCTGAACACAAGTCAACTCAGTCTTGAGTCTGGTAACCTCTTCCTTAGCTATAGAGGTGCACACAGATAGGGCAGCAATGCAGCCTCCAGAAAGTCTCTGTGAAGATTGCTGAAACACATCCTCTGCACTGCGCCACTTCCACCCTCCTATCCTACATGCTTTTCTGCTATTTTACCCTTTAAATTCCTTTATTACCCTACCATATAGACAGAGTTTCAACAACCACTAGGTTTTTGTAAGCTTTGAACCTCTGGTGTAGCTTATTCCTGTATAGGGCTACACCTTTGTTTTCCTACCTGATGCCTTGTGGCTATAGATAGCTGCTTACCCATTTTACTTACTCATAGTTTGTGGGTTTGGCTACTGACTGCCTCCTGACAGTCTCCCTGTGTTTTTTTTGCACTGCAGTCCTTTGAGCAGAGGTCTGCAGCAAGCAGGTCCATTTGATGGATACTTTTATGTAACAAGCAATGGCTGATTGGCTCACTTGAGGAGAGCCCTGATTGACTGTTTCAAGTGAGTATTTATATAACAATCCAAAACCAGCCTGCAATCAGTAATGTGACTCACTCAGCCCCTCCTCCAATTGTCACCTAGCTGAGGCTTCCAGCCAAACAATTCTCACCCAGCCCCCAAACTACAAGGTAAAACACAACTCTTTATTATGGCCCTTAAATATGAGCTACTGCTGCTGGCCTCAATTTACCACACAGACAATAATAAAGACACTATTTCAACAAGTTTCCCACAACTTACCCACTTATGTTGTCTCAGAAAGTCTCTTCAGTTTCTAGCTGTGAGCAAAACACACTGACCCTGCTGTTACATCTAGATAACACATACCTTTTTCTTTACATCAGCTTCTCAGTAGTGGTGCCAAATGTTAAACGATTCCATGATCAGTACTCCTAGGAACTGTATGAACCACTCATCTTAGTTATGGAGAAGGCAGTGATTTTCTGACTCATACACAACAGTGTTATTCCCTGTCGAAGAAGGTTGGGTGCACTGTGTTGGGCTCCAGGTAATGGTCAGCTGGGACTAAGTAAAGAGTAGACTCCATCTTTCTGCATACAAACTACTGGACTGGCCCGTTAATTTCTTCCCAGTGCAGATATAATTTAATCATGTATGGAGCTGGAAAAGTGGGAAGGGGCCTACAAACAGATTCAAACAGATCTCCAGAGGAGCAGATTTTCTGGATACCAAAGTGCTGTATCAAACATTCTTCACCAGACTGGCAGCCAGAAAATTCTTAGAGTAGCTTATAGTTATAAAAGACTTTTGGCACCGAGGGCAGCAAAAGCCCACACTACTCTGCTCCCAATGCCTGTGGATAGACTGGTGGCTGAAGTTGTATCCACATGGTAACATACCAGAATTTCTGAAGAGGGATTGATGCTGTCGACTCAAGAGGAGCAGCAAGATGGTTTGGGAAGGGCCTCTTCTTCCTCTCCAGGGTTCAGGCAATAGTACAACCACAAAGGGGCATAGAGGCAAGTGTTGCAGGTACAGAAGCTGGGTCAATGGGTTGTGGTGCCACTGCCACTATATGCTGCTGCTAATGTGTGTGGGGGCTGCTGCAGAGCTGGGAGCTGCTACAGCACTGTGGGGAGGGCTGCTGGATCACCCTCCTGCTATCTTTTGCAGTAACAAAACTGAAGTACATATAATAAATAAAAAGAGTATGAGAATGAGAAAATAATAATAAAATATAAGCTGTTAAAGTACTGAAAATTCATGATTTATATCTCTCACTATGTAACTATGAAAGTTATCAGTCTCCTATCTCCCCTACTGACAAACTCACTGTAAAACCAAATGAAGCAAACTCAATGTATAGAGATGTACCATGTGACCTGCAGAAGCTCTTTCAGGTGATCATGAGGTACTGTTGTTTACCAGTGGCCTCATTCTGAGAAACTTCACCCAAATGCACCTTAAAGGCAAATTCACAGACAAAGTTGCCAGAAGAAGTTTATAGCGGCAAATTTCCTATTATCTGACAAAAATTTGCAAACTAATCTCCAAAGGCATTTTTGGTAACTTTGCCTGAAATTTGCTTTCAAATTAAAACTTTGCAGAATATCTACTTATGACCCCACTTCATGAACCTGGTAGGTGAAAATTTTCAAATCCCCACTGAGATGTCATTTCACACCACAGGTCAGAAAACACATTTTGGCCAGGATTTAAAAAATGGCAACTGTCACATTCAAGAGCTGGTGTGATAAAATGGCTATGTTGAAAATTTGGGACAAAATAATGACAATTACAAAAGTTATGAGTGAGTATAGAAACATTTCAGTGTATACTTATAACTTTGTGGCTTTTCAATATTTGACCCCAAGGGCCTGATTTTCAGAGATATATTGTGATATGAGTGAAGCAATTGAGCGACTCAAATATAAGTGACTCACTTTCTGCACCCATAAGATTAGCAAATGGGACAGGAGAGCAAGGGAAGGAATAGCGACTGCAGATTGATGGAACAGCGAGGGTGAATGCCGAGGATATGGAATAGTGTTCTCTGTGAAAGGCAGTAGTGAAGCCTGCTGCTGTTGAGCTGGCTGCCTGGTGTAGTGGATGCGGTCAGTGCCTGGAGTTTGATGATGGTGGGTTTGGGACTGCCTGCAGGTAAATAGTTTTGGTGTTGTGATGGCCCTTAGTCTTTAATGTTTTGTTTTACCTCCCATCACTCTCCCTAACTGTGTTGCCCCAACCACAGTATTCCCCTCCACATAGCCCCCTGTATCCCCTTTTCCCAAGTGACCAACCCTCAATGGAATTGACTATATTAGTTTGTGGGTGCAAGGAGCATGTAAGAGGAAATTCAGTGATGGTCCAAAAATTACAGCTTGTAGTCATTATATGCAGTACTAGACCCGGAAGGGTGTGTGCATTTATGATTTTTGGCCAAGGTTTACTCTGCCTTCCATAATTTGATTTGTTTTGAGCCCTACTGCACTTGCCACTGATGTTTAGCTGCTGGGCTGCTAGCTCCTGGTGACAACATTGTAGGATAGGGACTGACTCACACTGTGCAGTACCATGCAGTTGCAACAATGTTGCAGGAAACCTACCAGTACTCAGTATACATACTGTCTTCCCCGCCCCTAAGACACCATTAGCAATGCATTATGCCAAAATCCAAATGCCTTGTCAGTATGTTTTTTTCTTTTTGTGAAATTGACTCTGCCCTACAGTGATGTCAGCAGTACAACCCTAGGTCCACAGAAACACCAGGCTTGCTATAGAAGCCCTGGTACACCCTGCAGTTTTTAGCAGCTCAGAATGCAAAAACTAACTGCAGCAGACAGTAATGAAATACAATTCCAGAATCAATGCAAAAGGGTAATTTATGCATGAAAGTCAAAAGTACTGGTGAAGGTCCTCTTTAAAAGTGAAGTTACATTGTCCATGTTTTGCACTGTATAGTGGTAGCTGTGTTGACGTTCAGTGTTGTGGGTCCAGAGTCAATATAGCTTTCTGTGACATGCACTAGCTGTTATGGGAGTCACCATTTACATGTCACCATTATGACATGGAACCATTTTCATAGGACAAAATTTGACATAAGATGACTGAGCCAAAAGGAATTGACACAAGTGGCAACTTGCACCAAATGCTCTGGCAATCCTGATTTTCAAATGGAGGCTGCATCAAAATCTGTGTGCCATGTGCTGAACCAGACCTGCACCACCCTGTCCCAGAAGTTGTGGTGTATCAGATGGTAAGGAGGCTTGCACAATCGCAGGGCTGCAACATCCACTTTTTGGGATTTTGAAAGCCCCACCATGGCTGCAAGTTGGAGCTGAGGTTAGACCCCCATGAGCTAGTCTAGAGCACTGCACCAGAGGTCAGGAGTGAGCCAAATGGGGGTGAACCAAGACAGATGTGGGATATGACAGACAGACATTTGGGGATGCTGCAGTGGGCAGTGGGAGCATGGCAGCAATAGGAAGGTACAAAGGTAGCACCAGGCAGATTTTCCCCAGACAGTTGTACAGATCTACTAGGACAGGATACTCCATGGTAGTCATGCACTGACTCTGTCCTGGATCCCCAGGTGCCACCAGCATTGGTAGCTGTCCCAGAATGTACACAATCACCAACATACAGTGGTAGGCAATGGGTTCAAGCTACTAGGTGCAGTCGGTGGCAGGGATGTACCCAGCACCAAGACATTCCCCTGCTGCAGGCAGCCTGTGACAGTGGTGACTGCGATTGGGTGCATTCAAAAAGGTGACTCAGTTGTGGCACCTGTCAACATGGCTACTGAGAAGGGAGGGTGACTGGATGGGGTCCACAAATATAGCAACAGGATGTCGCTATATGTACATGTGCATGGGAGAGTGAGAATGCTGAGTGATGAGTGGAAGGAGGGAGGGTTTGTGAGGCACAGTGTGGTGGTGGGTTGCTGAGCTGGCCCTGTGGCATGGTAGGTGGGTGGCAGGCTAGGGTTGCAAGGGTGCCAGGTTTGGATCTTGGCAGGCTACATTTTTTTCGCCCAGCTATTAAAAAGTAATGTCCCCAGTACCCTTTGCTGTGTGCCAGCAGTGTACATCACTGAAACTGATTTTTGGTGATGTACACTCACCCTAACGGGTGATTTCCGCTCTGCAATCACCATTATCACATGGAACCCTGCTGTACAGCCCATGGTATGGTGACATATGGCAGATACAGGTACCAGTGTGGCTACCGCAAAGTGTGAGGCACCCTAACAGGCAGGTGTCAGATAGGGGACTGGTGGATGGCAGTACACATGGACCAGCATGGCATATACCACAGTAGGACAGCTCTATCCCAGCCACCATATACCCACAATGTAGGAACAGTACAGACAGAGCCATGCTGATGTCAGACTGCACTGTCGGTGACTGTTTAAGCTCCAGGATAGTTGCCAGGGCTGGTGGCAACAGGAGTTCAGAACAGGATCCATGCTTGACTACCAGGTAGTACCATGTTCTAGTGGGTCTGCACAACTGTTCAGAGCACATCCTTCCGTTGTCACCTGTTTACCTGCCACAGCTGCCATGCCCTGTTTCCCACTATGGCACCCCACGGTCTGTCTGCCCTGTCCCATGATCTCCCAGTCTTCCTTCCCCCAACATCACAAATCTGGACCAGCATTGCACCAGTCAGGGTGCTTGATGGAACCCTCTGTAAACTCCTCCAGTGCACCAAATCTTTGCCACAACATTCTGACTGTGAAAACTCTCAGGACTTTGGTCCAGGGAACCCTTTGTACTAAAATTGGCCACAGGGTCCCTGGCACAGGAGGTTGGCACAGCTAAGTATCAGCACATCTTGTACAGATCTACTGGCTCTTTGAAAATCAAGCCCCAAATTTTTAACATAGCCTTATCATGACCCCCACCTCATAAACCTGGTAGGTGAAAATGTTTAAATTCCAGCTGAAAGGTGATTTTGTACACTGACCACAAAATCACCTTTTAATCTAGATTTGACAAATCTCACCACCCTTGTTCATGAGGTCGAGTCCCAAAAATACCATTTTGAAATGTTGCTATAAAAATATTACAAAATAACAAAATTATGAATAAAAGTTCAAACAACATTGAAATAAATTAAACCAGACTTATCTTATTTTCTCTTATTGAAGTTACCAGTTCCAGCAGCAAGACATAGTATCAATTGGAGAATGGATCTATGTCATGGGTCATGCTCAAGTGAGTGAGGTGTGTGGAGGGTGTGGGTAGTAGATGCTGAGTGGGGGTTTGGGGTGTGATGGGTGGAGGTTGGGGTCAGACTGTTAAAGGACCACTTTCTTCTTTATAGGTTTCTAACAGTAAAAGAAAACAAACTCTGGCCAGAGCTGATAGAGCTGCAGGAGAGGAATTTGGGGTAGAAATATTGAAAATTTGTTTTTAATATTTTACACCACATTTTCAACATAGCCTTCTTATGACCCTGCCTCATGAAGAAGGGCAGATAAAATTTTCAAGGTGCTTTTGTGAAGGAACTGCAAAATCAAATGTCATGATGCAGAAACACATTTTGCCAGGAGCTGAAAAATGGCAGCTGTCACATTCATGAGGTGCTCTAAAGATATGGCTATGTTGTACATTTGGAGTAAAAATATTGAAAATTACCAAAGTTATGAGCCTGCATTCACAAAATTCAACATAGGATCATAGCTTTGTTTTTAAATAGTTTACCAGATTTTCAACATAGTCTTCTTATGATCCCATCTCATGAACAAGAGCAGAAAAAGTTTTCAGCTCCTGCCTGAAAAGATTTCACCCAAAGACCATGAAATCATCTTTTGGGATGTGAAAAAAACATTTTGGCCAGGATTTGAAAAATGACAGCTGTCACATTCATGAGGTGCTGTTAAGATGTGCCTATGTTGTAAATTTGGGGTAAAAATATAAAAATTACCAAAGTTATGAGCCTGCATTCATAGAATTCAACGTGGTGTCATAACTTTTTTTATATTTTATACCAAATTTTAACATAGCCCCATCTCATGAACAGTGCGAAGTAAAATCAAGGAAGTGCATAAGGTTAGGGTGCTGGAATAAACAGTTTCTTTGAAAAAGGAATCTTTGATTCTGAAATGCATCGGTAGATGTGACCTGCTATCTGTTCTTGCACTGGCACTTTAATAAAAGCAGCACCTTTTGGAGACTATGGTGAACAGCATTGTTATTTGAAGGTGGTGAATGTGGGATTTTGTCTTTTGAATGGAAAGAAATTCGTCAAGTCCTGCCTGGAAGGTGATTTCATGCAGAGACCACAAAATCACCTTTCAGGACAGATTTACCTAATTACAGTGCCATTGTTCATGAAATGGCATCCCACAAAAGGCATGTTGAAAATCTGGGCCAAAATAGAAAAATTGACAAGTGCATCACCCACTCAGATCAAACAGTATTGAAATACATTGAACCGCATACCTGTTTCTTTAGTTCTCAGTCCGACTTTGAAGTGAAGATGTGTCTGCAGTCCAGAAGGATTATGGCATTGGACCCCAAGGGGTAAGTTAGGGATTCGGAGGAGCAGGATGTTGGGTGCTGAGTGGAAGGGTCATGTGGGGTTGGTAATGGTGCAAAAGACATTGATGAATGGTTTTCTTTTACAGGTAAAAAATACAGGACAGAGGAATGGCCCTCATAGCGTTGATGAATTGGTGCTCCCAGTATCACTGTTATGTTTCTGAGGGAGTGGGTGCTGAGAGCAAAGGTTGGGTGGGGTAGTGAAAAATATATATAAAAATCGCCTCCCAACAAATAAATTAACATGTCTGGTCCAGTGGCACTGAGGGTTGAGGCACTGGATGCTACAACTCACACCATGCCGGGATCCGGGTTCAGGAATGAGCTTGGGCTGCCAGGGGCTGGCAGGGAAGACAGAATCAAGCATGCAGAAGACTGCTCTCCTGTCCCAGGAGGGAGGTGGACTCATTCTGGGGAGCTGGGGACTCTAGCGTTAGCTGGGAGCACAGCAACCTGAGACTAGGAACTGCAAGGGGATTGGCTGTGGCAGCCCCTGTGAGCACGCAGGAGCATGTGTACACGTGAGGATGCATTGCACATCCAAGCCAAAAAGGAGTGGGGCCTAAGTAGATACCCCATCCCCAGGGATAAGTGATAGCACCATCTCCTTCGGCCACCTCCACTGACAGACCCACTCCTCTCCTGGGCTGAGCTCAGCCCGGCCTGGATGAAGATAAGTGCCCTGGGTGGATCGGTGGCCTACTTCAGGGGACTCAGAGCCAGGGGATAGCCAAGCTGGTGCCAGGAGATGGAGGGTTTCAGGTCTGGACATAGGCTGCGCAGTTAATGGATGCCTGAGAGAGTTCCCGGGTGCGGTGCAAAAATAATGTTCAGAAAAAAACTGAGCATGCATGGTACTGGAGGGTATTATCACCATGACACTGGGAACTGGGCACCTAGTGTCACTGCTGTGTTCTGGGGTGTGTGGGGTGGTGGGTGCTGAGGTGGGGTCAAAATATATATAAAATATCCCCTAGAAATAGCCATGCATGTGCGGTAGTGGAGGAGTTAAAAACAATGAGGATTGCTGATTGGGACACTGAGGGATTGGGCACCTCCAGTGTCACTACTGTGTTTCTGGTGGTGAGGTGGGGACGTGGGTGCTGAGAGGGAGGGTTGGGTGGGAAAACCAGACTGGTCATCCATGGTGGTCATAGCCAAACATGGCACAGTCTGCCATGTTCAAATGGTGGCAAACAAGCACTGTGCATGTGTGACTACTTGGGCATGCACAGTAGAGTCTAGTGACCGTCTTGGACATGACATGCTGCTCCATGTTCTGCCAAATGAAAAATAGCACAGTGCAACTGATAATGGATATTGCAGAGTGCTTCAGAGATGAGAAGGCAACTGTGATGGAACTCCACACTGTTGTTCATTTGAAAAAGTCTCCTTTTTGTAGCAAGAGGTCTGCAGGGTTCCACCAACTACAACCCTAAAAGATCAATCAATGACACTTTTCTTCTTTTACATGGAAGCTGACTCTAGAGTTTGGGGATTCCCATGTCAGAATACTGTTTGGTAACACAGGGGTTGGGCAGTGGGCATAATGCCACCACCTATATTGTTTGGGGAGTAATCTGGATGGGAGGGTTTACAAAAAGCAGTACTGGAGGTGTGCACCTCAGTCCACTTTTATCTACATATAAGGGATCAAGGAAGAACAAGGAAGGGCAGGCAATAAAAATATAAACAAATAACGATTAGTTAGACAGACAGACAGACAGACAGATAGATAGATAGATAGATAGATAGATAGATACATACATACATACATACATACATACATACATACAAGAAAGAGATAGAGATTGCTGCTTATTGCTGGCACACAAGTTGTCAGAATGTCTCCATCTGCAGTTGCAGATGTCAAGATAATCCTGCTGTTCTCATACAGAAAAAGCAGATGAACATACCTCTCAACCTTTTGTCACTGAAATGAGGAATATGGACATTTTGGACACTCAAAATGATGGACAATGAGGGACATAGACCCTCAGAATGAGGGGAACATCCTCAAACATGGAGATACAAGCTCAGAACACTGTGAAAACCATAGTGTTTACTTGTACAAAGCTTATTTTGAATTTAGTATTTTAGAATATTATGAGGGTCTGCTTTAAAATCTAAATTCACAGCACATTCTCTGTGTAGGCAGCACCTTTTCATGAGGGATGGATGAGGGACAGAGCAATTTTAAGTGGAAAAATGAGGGATAGCCCTTGTAATGAGGGACACTTGAGAGTATGCAGGTGAATGCTCCTCTCACTAAGCTGAGCATCCACGATTTTCTGGTGCCTAGAAACATTATTTACAAGGTAATTTTCAAAACATATCTCACCTAGGATTTGAAAAATGACACCAGTCATGTTTATTAGGTAGTGTGAAAAAATAAGCTCTGTTGAAAGTTTGGGTCATATATTCAAAATTAGCAAAGTTATGAATGAACATTTAAAAATTTCAATGCACATTCATAACTTGGTCATTGTACCATAATTTTACACTAAATTTTTACCATAGCCTTCTTATGTCCTACCTCATGAACCGCTATGTGAACATTTTCAACCCCACTGAAATGTCATTTTGCACCACAGGTATGAAAACACATTTTGACCAGGATGTGAAAATGACAGCTGTTACATTCAAGAGGTGGTGTCAGAAAATAGCTGTGTTGAAAATTTAGGGTCAAAATATTGAAATTACCAGACATCAATGAGTGTAGAAAAGTTCAACATACACTTACAACTGTTGCTTTTTAATACCCCAAAATGTTCAGCATAGCCTTCTTTTGAATGAATGTGGTAGGTGAACATTTTCAAATCCCACTGAAAGGTGATTTCACACAGTGACTGCAAAATCACCTTCTGTGTTGGATTAGGTGTAAAAATATTAAGCAAATGACAAAGCTATGAATAAATGTTCAAACCCAGTTGAAATATATTAAACCGGACTCTTATTTTCTTATATTGCAGTAGCTGGTTCTAGCAGCAAGATGTGATTTGAATCACAGAGTGGATCTACATCATCGGACAAGTTCAGGTAGTGAGGGTGTATCAGGGTGTAGGGTGGTAGGTGCTGAGTGGGGTTCAGGGTCTGATGTGTGGGGGTCTGGGTGTTAAGATTGCTGAGGTACTATTTTCTTCTTAAAGGTTTCTATCAGTAAAAGAAAAAAAGATCAATGAAGGACAGTTTTCTTCTTTCAAGCAAAGCCAACACTGTGGATTGGTCACCCGGTGTTAAGATACTGTTTGGCAGCACTGGTGGTGGTCACCCTGGTGCCACCACTTATATTTCTGGTGGGGTGACCTGGAGGAGAGGTGTTACAACAAAGCAGTACTGGGAGGGCACTTCAGTCTACTTTTGTCTACATATAAGGGATCATGGAAGGACAAGGTAGGGTTGGCTGAACTGGGAGAGAACAAAATAAAAATATAAGAAAATCTAATAGACAGACAGACAAAGAAAGAGAAACAGACAGACTAGATAGATAGATAGATAGATAGATAGATAGATAGATAGATAGATAGATAGATAGATAGATATGAGAGAGAGACAGATACAAGAAAGCAGAGGAAGATCATTGCTCATTGCTGACATGCAGCCAGCAGAATGTCACCATCTGTAGCTGCAAATGTCAAGAAAGTCTTGCTGTTCTCATAAAGAGAATGCAGGTGAATTGCTTCTCTCACAAAGCAGAGCACCCAGGATTTTGTGCTGCCCAGAAACATTTAGGCAATTTTCAAAAACAAACATGAGAATCTAGCTTAAGGGTCCCATTTACCCAGGTCCAAGTGCTTGCTTTTGAAAATTCATAACTTTATATCTATTTTAATATTTTTTAGTTAATAAAATGCAAGATGGCAGCTCATATAGGGTTTTTTCTCACAATAAGTAATTTCTCACTACAAGTAAATCATGAAAATATGCACTCATGATTGGTGTTGTCTTATCATTTATATCAGAGGTTACCAAAAATTAATTTTAAATCCTTATAGCTCTGGAACTTTTCATCTTTTTCATGAAACTTTCAAAGGCACTACCTCAGCTGCTTCTATCCTGAGAGTTTCATGAAAAATTATGTTCTGTCTGTGCTGTGCAGGAAAGCAGAAAAAAACATGTTATCCAATGGGAAAAAATCTTCAATTTTCCCAAAAATCAATGTTCCACAACTTGAAAACCACAAATAATGCCTGCTGTAACAAGAGATAAAGGGTTTGTCCTCTATTGCATCTAACCTTATTTTGGTCTAAAATATTATGTACTTGTAGCAAATGTTGACCTCTGAAGCTGGGTCATATAAACAGTAAAGCCATAAAGAAAGCTAAACCACAGTTGCAATATTAAAGTGCCTTCTGACATTGTAGATGTGAGTAATAGCAAATATTTGACCTATGTGATTGCAAGCAGGAACACAGGACAGTGTCCAAATTCCCTCTTGACTAATCTTTAGTGCTTGTCATTATATGGACAGACCAAAGTGCTTGTTGCATTTTAAGCTAAAATTTATCTCTTCCTCCTGGACTTTGGTAACTGGTAGTGACAGCTGTTACTAGCCATGTATCTATATTTGTGCTGACCAAGGATGAGATCATGAGATCATACACATTTTAAAAACAAGTATTGTCTTATAGGTTGATGTTTGTGCTTTTTTGAACCAATCATAGAAAACCATAAAAATTGATTATGCTGTCTTTCACTATATAAGCAACCTGCATATCGTGTTATTTTGAAGAATGTACTACCTGTAACCTCTCGCTGTGATTATTACTATAATCATTAAATTCTTCCCATCAGTCTCATCTCCATTCGTCTCATTTTAGTAACTTATAATTTTACAACTAAATACAATGCTACATTTGGTGCTGTGACTCAGATCACTGATGCTGCATGCTGAGAGGCTGCCTAACTGTGGGTGGGTTAGCCTGCGAGCCCCTATAGCATGGTGACGATGCTCAGAGACGTGGTGCTGCTGGCTTGAAGTGAGAAGATGGTACACACAGACAGTCACAGCCACTTGACAATCAGGTGATGTATGCTTTGTATGCTTCTCAAATTGCTTAAAATAAAAGCAATGCTTAACTCTGTAGGAACTCATGGGGCAGAGTAGGTAAGTGAAGGTGCTGGGACTTGCAAGCCGGACCTCACAAGGAGCCGTGAACATAGCTAAGACAGACCAGGGCACCAGTGCATGGGTGCGCCCGGCTGTAAAGGCTAAGCAGGCAAAAAGATAAAATGAGTATGGAAACATTGATAGGTCGTTTTAGGAAAACACCTAAAAGGGATAGCATACAAACCAGTGCCTGATGATCAATAGGCACAACTGTATTTTACTCAGCAAGTGTCCCTCCATAATGAGGAGTAAAAATGAAAATGAAATCTTTGCAAATGCATTGCAAGGCTGTGGCAGTTATAATCAGACTATTGTGTGTGCTTGAAATAAAGAAGTGGCACAGTTGAGGGACGAAAGGATCAAAATGCTAAATTGCAGCAACAACTAGAAGAGTTAACATTAAAGTACAAAGATAGCGTCCCAATAGATCAACACCAAGAATTAGAACAGCAGTGCGTTGACTTTAGGACACAGCTAATACAAGCACAGGGGATCTGTGTCTGTTAAACAGGATAATGCCCTCTTACAGATTAAGTTAGACCAACAGTCACAAGAGTATGCTAAGCGAGACTAGGCGCCTGTACACTGAACTCCAGGATGCTGCAAGCAAGATCCAGGAGTTACAGGAAAAACAAGATGAGTTAAATGAGCTCCTTACTGGTAAAGGAGGTGGGACAGTAATGATTAAGTGGCACCTGTAAGCACACAGGGAATGACCGCAGATGCGGGGGCATGTCAGCAGCAACCCGGCGTCAACAGGAGCAGTATCTACTAATGTTAGAGTCAAATGGCTAAAACATAGATTAAAAGGGAATATGCCAAAAAACTGGGCATCTGGAAGAAGCTGAGAGGTATAGGAAACAAGAATTTTGGGTACATGTTGATCAGTGTAAAAAGTGTCAAACAAAGCTGGTCGAAAATTAAAATACTACGCTTGATGTTTATAGCCATGAAGACCCAAGACATCATTATCATCAGCTTGGTGACAGCCATAAGATTTTCTATAATCCTCAGCCTGCACATTAATGTGGAACAGACTAATGTTATGTGTGAGTATGAACAGCCCATTGTACTGTTAGTCAGCTGGAACTGGGACCCTGTTGATACAAACATCTACACGACACGAGCATGGAAAGCCACCTGGACCAAAATAACCATACTTTTATATCTACAAATTGGTGTGTGGACATTTTAATAGCTGGTCCAGCTGTGCCTCAGAGCTCAAGACTTTATCACAGCAAAGCTACATGGAGTGGAAACAGAAAATGGGTCTCTTGTTATAAACAGGGCCACACCAAAGGACAATGGTGTTTATGTGTTAATTCTATCCTACTGTCTTTGGGGGTAACAATAGTGTCTGTAACTATGCTAGTGTAAACAACTCATTACATTTTGCAGCTTCAGATGCCTACACTTAACTGTAATACCAACCGAATGCCCAAATGTGACAACAGGGCCAGAGAGTGGACTTGCATCAACACCTATTGATCAAATGCTTGTAAATAATGAAGTATAGTAGAGTGCATATAAATCTAGATTTTTCTGGTTGGAATATAAATGTCAATAGTAGTTGTGCTGACACCAGTGTGTCAAAGTTTTATGCCACCATGTTAATTGACATGTTAAGTGCCTTCCATGTCAAAACAGGGAGTATGATGGCCCCTCTTATTAATAAAGAAAGGGTTAGTAATACTAGAAAGAAACGAGATCTATGGGGATCTGGCTGGCCTTTTGGATCAGGAATGAGTATATGGAATAGGGCGGACCTAGAGGCCATTAAGGGGTACCAGGACCAGTTTGATACTAACACAGGAGAAAGGGTCTTACTACCACTTACATTAGGCCAGCAAGGTTTGGCAATGGAAGAGCATTTAACTGTGTAATAATATACATGAGGTGGGCCACCTGTTTAAAGAGGTAGAGCACAAAATTAATGAAGTTGTGGCTGAGTATAATGAAGAAGTTTTTAATAATACCATAAATAAAGCTATAGTGTGTAGTGCTTATGGATCTTATGTTTTAACTCAAGTTAGCCAACTGCTACAGGAGATTACCAATAATCAATTGCCTAATCAAATTTCTGATGCACAGTTAAAATTGTGGTATTGTCCAGATTGCCTTAATGTTAATGATAGTAAGTGTATAACTTTTGTATTAAAGCTTGAGCCCCACCCATGTGGTGGATCTGCAAGGTAACCAAAGTATATGTTAAACCACAAGTATTTAGACCCAACAGTACACTTAGTTGCACCATGAGGGTGTCCCTTGTGGTAAGACTACCACAAGTTGAGTATGACAAGGAGGTGTACTCCCAAATAGTAAAAGTACACTTGTGAGGGTATTTATAGGTCAGTATTATGCATATCGAGTCTCGCTTCCCTCAGAGATCCTAGTGCGCAGCAATGATGGGTCTTGGGCAGCACCAAATTTACATTGCTGTGAGGAAATAAACAATCAATGGATATGCCAGTGTGACGCCATGTCACAAACGCAACCAATCTGTGGGGAAATTCCCATAGGCAAGCTGAAAATAATACTGCCTGGTGCCCCATCCAGTTAAAACGGTGGTACACTCCACAGGTAGTGGTGACTTATAATGATACTTAGCAGTATTGTGTTGTCACAAATATACCCATCTTATCTTA
This sequence comes from Neoceratodus forsteri, assembly GCA_016271365.2. Taxonomy (NCBI): domain Eukaryota; kingdom Metazoa; phylum Chordata; order Ceratodontiformes; family Ceratodontidae; genus Neoceratodus; species Neoceratodus forsteri. The sequence goes on along the minus strand of CM057451.1, from coordinate 838,305,596 downwards.
TGAAGGACAGACGTGTACCATTCATAACCCAAACTTTTGTATCATTCCCAAACATAATGTATATATTGGTGACAAGGTGTTGCACCTATTACCAACTCAGAGGATAAGAGCTATATTGTGACATTTGACGTCCCCCACAAGGCGTATGATATTAACAAGTATGCACCATCATTTGGAGCTGTTATACCTCCTCTTTCCCTTAACTTGCAGTCACTTCTAAACCGAAAGATACCCATCTAATATAGACTCAAAATTCTGCCAGTAAGGCACAAATGGCTGTAAAGGAGTTGCAGTGAAAGTGATAATGAGCACTTAATTTATAGCTATGCAGGGAGCCCTTAGGAGTCCTCTCTTTTAAAGCTTTACTTGTGTTGCAAGTGGTCTTAGTATTCTTGTTAATTATGAGCCTATGTCGATTAAGACTTGCCATCCATAATGTACTGCAGTGAAATGTACATGCTCTGTGGAGCAGCATTGCTGCATGAAAACTCATGAAGCAATATAGGCCAAGGGGATTGTAACAAGGATAAAGGAGTTTGTTCTTCTATTGCATCCTAACCTTATTTTGGTCTAAAATATTATGTACTTGTGTAGCAAATGTTGACCTATGAAGCTGGGTCATATGAGCTTGTAAAGCCATAAAAAGAAGCTAAACCACAGTTGCAATATTAAAGTGCCTTCTGACATTGTAGATGTGAGTAATAGCAAATATTTGACCTATGTGATTGCAAGCAGGAACACAGGACAGTGTCCAAATTCTCTTGACTAATCTTTAGTGCTTGTCGTTATATGGACAGACCAAAGTGCTTGTTTGCGATTTTAAGCTAAAACTTATCTCTTCCTCCTGGACTTTGGTAACTGGTAGTGACAGCTGTTACTAGCCATGTATCTATATTTGTGCTGACCAAGGATGAGATCATGAGATCATACACATTTTAAAACAAGTATTGCCTTATAGGTTGATGTTTGTGCTTTGAACCAATCATAGAAAACCATAAAAATTGATTATGCTGTCTTTCACTATATAAGCAACCTGCATATCCTGTTATTTTGAAGAATGTACCACCTGTAACCTCTCGCTGTGATTATTACTATAATCATTAAATTCTTCCGCCATCAGTCTAGCCTCCATTCGCCTCATTTTTAGTAACTTATAATTTTACAACTAAATACAACGCTACACCTGCATGACACTTTTCAAGCCTGAGACTTTGTAACTATGATAAGCATACAAATTCTTAGGCTATTGTAGAACAGTGCCAAAGTTATTAAAGTGCAGTGTTATAGGTTTAACATTAAACACACGATTCAACCCTAAATGTAGGACACTATCACATCATATATACAGTATATATATTCATTGTAAAGAACTTTGTTAATGCATTATTAGGTTGAAGCATCAAAAGTAGGGAAATATGACTTTAGGACTCCCAGCCAAAGACCCCACCCCACTGTGCATGCATGAACAGGCATGAGGGGTGTGTTTTGGGATGTGAACATAATGCTCACCACATTCCAATGAGTAAGGTAAGATGGATACTGCATAGGAGAATGGGGTGAGCATTAGGGTTCACAACCTCAAAACATACCCCTCATGCCTGTTCTGCATGCACAGTGAGGGTGGGGGGTCTTAGGCTTGGGAGAGCCTAGGGACCCCATGATCTAAGGGTCATTGGTTTGGGGCCTCTACATTGGGAGCACTCTGTTTTGAGGCAGTATAGCATAGTGGTTTAAGGCTCTGAGCTGCAAACCTGGAGACCTAAGTTAGAATCTCACAGCCCCCAATTGCATACTGTGTAACCCTGAGCAATTCACTTAACTTCCTTATGCATCCAGGTCACACCTGTAAATAAACTTCAGCTTAATGTTTCTCTCCTGGTTAAAAAAAAATTTATTTCCCTATTTTTGATGCTTAAGTCCTAATGATGCATTAACACAGTTTTTTGCTATGAATTTCCTTACTTTTTGAGAAAGTATAATCATAGCCTTATTTGATTATGGGAGCAGAGCACAGTGCCCAGAGTACCTCCAGGCCCTGTGCACCTATCAATCTATAGTAAGTGGTATGGCTCTGTGCTCACATACATGCCTATTGTACTTGTCCCTCAATTCCATGTTGGATTGTAGGGCTGCCTGAGCCCTGCACTCCCATAAGTCCATAGTGAGCAGTGGAGGCACAAGGCCCTCAAGGCCCTGTGCTCCCATCCATACCTACTGTATGTAATTGTCCCTAAGGTATATGGGACTCCCATCAGTGCATAGTGTGTTGTGATGCCACTGTCCCCTGCAAAGCAGTTCTGCTGCCATGTTGATAATGCATGTTACAGTATAAGTCATATGTGCCCATTCATTGCAATTCACTAACAGTTTGAAACAGGGCCTTTTAACATGCAAAAACAACTTAGTACACCCAAAGGTGTACTAAACTGCCCATAGTCAAAATGTATCAAAGTGTTTTCGAGATAGAGCATCTGAAAAGAACCCTGACCATCACAATGTTAACCTAAGGAAATTCCAAAACTTCAAAGTGTTATAACTCTGTTCACAGTAACATTTTTCCACCAAACCAGCTAAAGGCACATCTTTGGGGCAAGTCCTTTGTACCTTGAAAATTTCAGCCCAAAAGTCCAAACCATTTTTAGTCATGAAGTGACAAAGAAACAGACATATCTGAAAAAGTAGTGTTGCAAACTGCAGCAGTACCACAGTTTTTGATAAACAATGTTGCAATTAAGCTGTTCAAACTAAGTTAGCCACATCAACAGAACTACTCCATAAGATTCTGCATGCAAAATCTCACACACATCCGTTGAAGGGTTGCTAACTTTTAAGGTCAAAATATGCAAAACTGGAAAACTGAAATGGAAAAACATGTAAATGTAAAGAATTGTTAAGACACAATATATCAGACACCACAAAAGTAATACAAAATGAAATTAGCAACAATAACAGATCTACCCTTGTGAAATTATGCAAAAGACTTTTGTGCATATCCGTTGAATGGTTGCAAAGTTATTAAAGTGCAAATTACGCAAAACTGGGTTACTGTAAAATAGGAGAAACATGTAAATTTAAGGATATTTGAGACACAGTATCTTCAAAACCACACAAATGATTCAAATGGAATTGAAGATATCAACAGACCAACCCTACGAAATGATGCATGCAAAATTTTATGCACATATGTTGTAGGGCTCCAAGTTATTAAAGTACATTATGCAAAACTGGATGGCTGTTAGTAATGGAAAAAGACATGTAAGTTTAATGATGTTTGAGACATAATATCTCACAAATCACACAATAGGCTCAAATGTAATGTATCACGTTTACAGACATACCCCTGAGATTATGCATACAAACTTTCATGCACATCTGTTTTAGGGTTCTAAAGTTATTAAGGTGCAAATATGTGAAACTGGAAGACTGTCTGTGAAATGGGAATAAAACATGTAAGTTTAAAGATGTTTGAGACATAGTATCTCAGAAAACACAAGACGGGTTCATGTGAAATTTACCACATCAGAGACCTGCCTCCAGAGTATTTTTTACCAAACCTTCAAAAGGCACATCTGTGACCGAAAGGCTTTTTACCCTGAACATTTCAGACCACAACATAAAGGCATTTCTAAGATACAAGTGGACAAAGAAACACAAAAAAACTGGCAAATTTAGGATTTTGTGACAGTTTCCATCTCACAAACCACAGAATGGATTTACACAAAATTCTACAAGTCAAAGGATTTACCACTCGAGATTATGCATGCCACATTTTGTGCAAATCTGTTGAGTGGTTCCAGAGTTATTAATGTTCAGAATGTTTGGTTTAATATAGAAGTTTGCACTCAACCTAATATACTGTCACAACAGCATAGTATTATATAATATATATATATATATATATATATATGTGTGTATATATTCAGTATATGTGTGTGTGTGTATATATATAGTGTGTGTGTGTGTGTGTGTGTATACATATGTGTGTGTGTATATATATATATATATATATATATATATATATTAGACAAAAAAAATCCATTTAATGCATCAGTTAGGGTTGTTCCACAGCAACAAACGTGAGGAATTCAGTGTTAGGGTTGAAACCCTAACTGTGAATTCACCCCACCCCAGCACCACAACACACACATATGCAAATAGGGGAGGACCAAGGCAACACGACCAATTCGCAGACAACCAGCAGCAGGTGACAGAAATAAAAAGCAATTGTCTAAATGTACTACAAGACATCCCCACCCACCTGACCAGGTACTGCATGCTCAGTGGAGAGCAACAGCAAAACTGAGGCCATGTACACCAACATACACATCCCTGATTGCAGGTGCACACAACGCACCACACTTAGTATTTGCATGGCCTTATCTTGCAATGCTCCACACCCCACCACACCTGGTAGTCCATCTCAGCTATAGAGCACGGGAAACCTAAGTAGTAATACAGGTATAATATGTGTGCTTGATTTCATGTATACACAATCTACCAGTGCTAGGCACTGGAGGAGCTTTGCAAGGCAGTGTCCCACCCACTCAGACCATATACTCCATAGTCACTGGACAACCCACTTAAAATTAACCCATGAAGATCAACACTGTAACTCAATGATTGCAGCCATGCAAAGCTTAGTAGAATTATGACTCACCGAGTCTGTGATAGAGAGTGCCTCGTCCCATCCTACAACACTTATCCCATTGTGGCTAAAGTTGTACTAAAATAAACTCTGTTTATATCTACAGTATACCTACTTGATCCCTGTTGTACAACAATTTACATACTTATCACTTGATGGCATCAATGACAGAATGGTCTGCCAAACCCAAAGACTAGGTACTACAATCTGAGTGTAGACCAATTACAAAAAAGTGAGACTGTGGGCATAAATGATACAGAACACTCACTGCAATGATATTCAACTTACCACAATTTTGATAACAGAGGCAATGGCATTTTCTTTACCAGGTAATACATCTTCAGTACAGACTTACATCACTCATTGCAATAATACTAAACTTACCAGTATTTCAATAAGTGAGGCATCGGAGAGGCAATGCCATTGTCTTTACTAGGTATTACATCCTCAGTAAAAAGCTACAGGAAACTTGAGCCTATAGACATCTGTGATACACCTACGTTATTGTAGGTACAGTAATGTTAGTATATTTAGAAGGCACTTGTCCTCAGCCAGGTAATTACACCTTTGTTAGAACAGAACAGTCACTGATTTTGTAGTATATAGAGAGTAAATGTACATATATGTACAGCAACAGTACACCTACATCACTGAAACTGTATACCTGATACTGACATTAGCAGTTGCACATCCTTATACAGGCAATAGTTTTCCATACCTCAACATCATCCTCTGTATCTTGAGTGTACAGCTGCAGTAAATTTAGTACTATGTTAATTACATATTAAATGCAACAGTCTTGTATCTTGATGATGGCTGTGTCTTGTAGTAAATTTATCTTTTGTCTTCATTTCTGTTTGTGAAAACTTTTTCAACTCCAGTCAGACACCTGCATCATTGATGTCTAGTCACAGTGAAGTACCAGGTGTGTGGTGGGTGTGGGGGCATCACTAGGTAAGGCCATGAAACTACTAAGTGTGGTACATTGTGTGCACCTGCAATCAGGATGTGTACATTTGGTATACACGACCTCAGTTTCGCTGTTGATCTCCACTGAGCATGCAGTACCTGGTCAGGTGGGTGGGGATGTGTTGTAGTACATTTAGACAATTGTTTTTTATTTCTGTCACCAGCTGCTGATTGTCTGCCATTGGTCATGTTGCCTTGGTCCTCCCCACTTGCATATATGTGTGTGTGCGTCTGTGTGTGTGTGGTGCTGGGGTGAATTCGTGAGTTAGGGCTTTCAACCCAACAACGAATTTCCTCACTTTTGTTGCTGTGGAAGAACCCTAACTGATGCATTAAATGGATTTTTTGCCATGAATATCCTTTCTTTTTGAGAATGATAAGTACCAATAGTATATGAATTTGTTGTTGTTCCTGGACTTCACATACATAGACATATGCACCAAAAGAAAGAACACAGTAACTCATCTATAAGGGTTTCTGTTATGAAGAGTAAGACAACATCCATCTCAGCCTATATACCTCTTTATATTTATGTATTTACTTTCACTTACCACTCTTATTTCAATACTAATTTACTATGTTGCAAGGTTTTACTCAGTATTTTTTGCAGCCAATGAGTCTACTCTTGTGACACATAAAGAATAAATATTCAGATATCTTACATCTTCCTCTTCTGTGTCTTTACTAGACAAAAATTTCAAACTTAAGTCATACTTACTAATGTAGGCACTAACATGTTTTCATACCACTGCAACATACGTAACACAACAAGAATTTCTTTGTGTCATCTGTTTAAACCTTAAATGCTGTCTATAACAATCTTCTTTAACAAACTAGGTAAGCCAAATTATTTCTTATACAATATGTAACCAATAATGCATGACCAACAGTTGTGTAAATGGTCTGTTAATGACCTGCTGCTGATGTAGCGTGAGACAATGTGTACACACTAACAGATGTACTTACAGGCTAATTAACTGACCATTAACATAATCCATGGAAGTCCCTTATTGCCACAATTAAAATTCAGCTGAAATAGTGTAAAACCTTGTTTGACACATGATCAACCTACATATGTATGTTAATTGAAATTTTACATGAATCTGGTTGAATGTTTGAGGAATGAGAAAATTACTTTACTCTAACCCTTAGTTATAAATTTTGATGACAAACATCCTCACAATTGAATAATACGACAAACAAAATGTAATATTCCAAAAATATTTATTCTCCATTGTTATAAAAGTTAAAACAATATTTTTTAAATCTTAAATAAAAGTCAGTCTTGACAAAAAGAATATTTGTACATTGAATGTTTGAAACTGTAAAATTATAAAAAGAGAAACTATATTGATTTTTCTCAAGTACAAAAAACACTTAAAATATATATATATATATCTATATAAAACTTACAAATATATTATTTTATAAAATATGTACAACAATTGGTCAACAACAACGAAACAATTTGCAGCCACAATTTTGCGAGAGGTGTGTGCTGCTTGAGGCAGTCAAGCTGTAAGCTGGATCCAATGTGGAGGCGCAATGGAAGTGGAAGCTTGCTGCCTCCAGAGGAGATACCGGACAGGTATGGAGACTGGTCACTTCATCCCAGGAAGCTGGATGTCACAGTTGGAGGTGGAGGGAAATGCTGGTACTGGCCATGGTGTCCCCAGCCGCTGTCACTGAAGCAGGCACAAGGTTGATGGTCCGCTGTTGCTCTTCCATGAAGGACAGCAACTTCTGCTGTCCTTCATGGAGCACAACATTATCTTTAATGAGACCTGCCAACCTTGCATTCCAGCCTGCGGTAACAGCGGCAGTGGCAAATACAGCGCTTTAGGTGACGTGCCTACAAAAGTCAAAACCTAAATCAATATATCAGCCTCAAAACAGTGATTACCTTTCTGTCTTTCACCTTACAATATTGATATCTAATTCAGTAATCGTTATACATTTTGTTGCCACTATTAACAGTGTTTAGAACTGTGATACAAATTATAAGTCCTGTCTTGCCAATTGAAGTATATTTTTTTCTACCACGTTATGTCCTTTGTTGACAACATAAAATATTTATAACAAGACTACACTATTCTTGTATTTAACTTACTATACAGCAACACTCTGTATCTCAGTGTTGTACCATAGTAAACAACACAGTGTCATACACTGATACTACCTCTTCATTATGTATGAACAACTAATCTTTAGCATCTGCGCCTATATTATCTCTTCACACCTGCAAGAGAATATTAGACTAACTGCACACCAACAGCATGATTAAATAAATCCAATGTTTACATTATCATTTGTTTAATAACTGCTACAAAAAGAGACACACATGTCAAATTGTTATTTACTCTGCATCATATTCCCATTTATACAAATCTTTTATTGCTGTAACATTTATTGTACAGCAAGGCATGACCAAGTGTTATTTTAATGTTCTCTTGATCACCTGGATGGCTGTACTGGCAGAAAGTGTTACCAAATACAAAATGTAGTAGAAGGTGATTGACTGACCACTACACTATCTCTGTGAGTACCTTATTTGTATTATAATAAAATAACTTAATAACACTGTTAAACCTTATTTCACCATATTATCAATTTCTACATTAATGTTCATGAATGATGTACATAACCAGTTAGAATGTTTACAGAGAGTCAGAAAACTCTGTTTGTCACACTGTTTTAATAATACTTGCAGTAATCTAACAGATTAAGCAAGAGCTGAGTTACTTTAGTAACTACTTTATCTAATACATTCTTTACACATCATGTGAATAAAGAGTGGGTGAAATATTCAGAAGTGTTGTGCAAGAGACACAACAGCGACACCATGCACAGTACACTAGATGCATACCAGTGTGATATTCAAAAGTGCTATTGGCGTGGTATAAATACCGATCAATAAAACATGTCAGTAATATATGTACACAATTAGCAGGTTCATTCCCATTCCATGTTACATACAACCCAATATTCAGGCCAGGGATGTAGTAACAATAAAGTCACAATTACTACTTGTACTTCAGAGTAGATCCTCATAAAATGGTCAACAGCTGCCACTCACAGCTGAGCTGTCATATCACACCTGCAACATGACAACTGACAATTCTGAGTGACCACCCAAGCTACAGCAGAACTTTCATCCTCACAGGCCCCATGCTGACATTGGGTGTTACTATAGTAATAATTCTTCTATGTTCCTGGTGTTCGAGTTCAACACCACAGGCCTATAGCAGCAGTCCTGCAATATTATGTCAAAGCCAATCCATCCTTGGTTAACTGGTGCAACACCTCCTCTCCCACCCACAAGGCTACAACACGTACACTCCCTCCAATCCTGTCAGTGGCAGTAGGTGCTTGCCAACTTGCAAGCCTGATACACAATCACTGACTCTGTGGAATAGAGTCTACACCAATTGGCCGACAATATAAGCCAATGATCATAAACTCTTATACCGTATAACACAACAGAGATTTATGGATCGGATTCATTTGCATTTCTGTGCAATGTAGTACTATACACCCTTTACAAACATTATTTAAGTTATGAAACAATGCTGTACAGTCCTACTGTATGAAGTCAATCAGTTTGCAACAGCCTACTAAGTAGACAATGCAATAACATTCATTCTGGGTTCAGGGTACTGTGACACTATATGTTGTATGGATATCTGGTGTGATAGTACTTACGCTGAGAGCTGGTGCCTGGCTCCTCCTTCACCTCACAGGTCTCACAACTACAGCTTCCCGCCTCATAAAACACTGATGTAAGTACAAAATATGATTACATTTACTGCAATATATTAATGTACTATAATTTTATTGTGAAATCCATTCCTTCATACTGTAATTGTGTAATTAAAGCATGTAAACACATTTCTCTCTGCAATGACACTTCTGTGTTTTATCATGTTCTGTCATTGAGCAACAGTGACATGCACACATCAACTGTTCTCATCTGTACAGTCAAAAGTGACCCACATGAACAGTGACTGCAATGTCACAAATAATGTTAGACAAATTCCTACAACTTGACCACATCATCACTGTAATCCCCACTGCAATTTTGAAACTCCTCTGTACTCTACTGCACATGGGCATTCAGCTGTTCAGTAACACCCACCCACTTTTCAGCTAGTACGCCCACTGTTGCCATAGACATACAGTAGAATCCATTCAGTCATTTACAGATTCTGGTAATATGTAACAAGGATATAAGAGGCACAAAAATCCTAATCTGTGACATATACATGTGTCATATCACCCAACCTTATTACCAAATACAACTATTATTACTTTCTCATATCACAATGTCATAACAGATAATTCTGTTCTGTATATTGCATCTGATGACATCAGTACGTCTTGTATAAGTGAGTAGTATAGCAATATGTAATAACTCTTTTCACACAGTATACAAGATCTAGATTACAGAGATATTGTAGTGAGTACCTCTATTACTCATTTGTAAGATTACATGACACAAAAATACAATTCAAATTGGTACAAATATCTTCTTACACTGGAATGAACACAACATTCACTTATTAAACAACTGAAAAAATAAGAAATTAATAGCACTACAATATTTCATATGTTATTCTAGTCTACAACTGTCATGGCCAGTTGTGGATCATGTTCAGTTAAACCAAACCCAGAAGTGTATAACTGATGTACATCTGTCTATAATATCTATTTCTTTTCAATCACAAATTATATTTTTTATTTACTTAGATTTACCAGGAAGGCATACTGAGTAACAATGCTCAATTCCAGATGTGACCTGGGATATATAATTGAAATACTATGCTTTTTGTTTTACAATTCTCAAGCAACATACCCAACATGGTGTTTGTTTACTGTAGATGTCTCATGACTGCTATAGTTCAGTCATGAAGTACCAGGTTAGAGACTTAACCTGGCCACATGTGCACATCCTACAGTATACCCATCCCTTCAGCAGTATATTTTGGGCATATAAAAGTCCAGATATTCAAGCTGTGCCAGTCTCTGATGCAAGCCCGGTGCAGCTGGAATTTGGCTGTACAGTGGCGTGACTGTGATATTCAATGGAGCTGCACCATGGCTCCAGCATTGTTGAATGTTGCACCCTGGCCACCATCAGTGCACATGGCACAGTGGCACTGTGCCAGAACCAGTGGCCAGAGTGACCACATGGGGATGCAGCAGCACTAATTCCATTGTGCTAGGTGCAACAACCACAATATTTTAAAGTTAACATGCAAATGGAGCCCTAATGCATGCATCGGCCATACAATGGGCAAGTTTCATGGCATTATGGCCCCATTTGTCATGCAGATTCACCAATCCCCCACTATTTGCACCTGGCACCCTTGACAGGTGCAGCCGTTGGATAATGAACCACCTGCAGTGCATCAATGTGCCCCACAGCCCAAGCGCAGGCTGAAGTAAAATAACATAATCCTATATCCCTGAGTTGTCCAGTGGACCTGTCTGTCCATTATGCTGAATTACATAAATGAACCACTATCCCTTGTGGTTCTGTGGACATATCTGTCGCAATCATTGGCTTTAAAATAAAAGAAAACTATTATACTTGGTGTGCAGTGGACACCTCACCACCACCCAGTAATCACTACTGTTCCACTTCTGTGTTGCAGTGGGAGCAGCACTCATCCACTCCCACCACCATCAACTATCACACTACTGGGGCAGCCCATTGCCCCCACAGCATTATCCGGTCGAAGATAGCCTATACTATGCTACATTCCAGATATGTGCATGAATCAATTCACATCTGCAATGTGAATAATATGTGCTGACAAACATTGGTTCACATTGTGGAATAATGACATACAGTCTACTAAAGGTGTCAGTCAACAGGTGGCTTGACGGCAGGTGGTGGTTTGCTGACTGTTGCTGACCAGAGGGGGTGAAGCTTGGCAGTGGTCATCACTGGCAGTTATGAGTGTTCCACTGAACACAACAGATAACAGCTTGTTATTTATACCAGTCCACAATTGAGCACACATGTCAACTGGACACCAGGGATAGGTTAATTTTATGAATTTGTCACAATCACCAGACACCCACTAGTACACCAGGGTTAGTGGTTAATTAAATAAACTAGTTTATGATCAGTGGAGTGTCCACTGACCATCAGGGATATAAACAACTATTTTACTATAGGTAGACCACAATGAGGCAGGCAGTATTGAACTGGGCCACCAGTATGTAGGACAAATATTTTACTATACTTAGCCCATGGTCGAGCAGGTAGTGTTCTACTGCACCATCAAGAATGTAGAACAAATAATTTTTCATTAGCCCATGATTGTACATGGGTTTGTGGCCACCACCAAAGAGGTTCAGCTGACCTTGGAGTTACTCAGAGATGGCAGCTTCGTGTTGCACCCCGGTACAGCAGCAGCTACTGCGATATGACCAGCTGTTTATCCTTTTTTTGGCATGTTGTCTGGTGCAAGTAGCCATCACAAGATGATGGTTGAGCACATCCCATACTGAATGCTCAGGCTGCAGAATATGCATGAGCACACCCACCCATCGTGCCTGTATACATTGCTGATGCACTCCAGCTGGAATTTGGATATTCAATTCCTGTTTTAATGTCGCCAGGCGATGGGTAGGTTGTACATCTCACAACACTGCAGCATGCACAAGCATTTGAATAGCTGAGCCAAAGTGTTTCATTGGTTTTTTAATAATAAATTAATTTATACATCCATTAGTTTCAAACTTACTTGCTTCTGTTACATACATCCATTAGCTTCAGCACTTTTTGCAATTAATATATGCATTCACAGAGTTCGATGGCAGGCTGGTGACTGGGTATTTTCACTGTTAACATAGTATCATCTACAATACTGAGAATGTTTCATGTACACAATCAAAACTCAGAATTCTACAGATCTCTATGTTGTAAATTGTATTCATAAATAGTACATAGATGCTTCAAGTGATACTAACTTACTAGATAGTATTTCAATAAGAATTGAGTTGCATGCAGGTGACACCTTGCATGATACCTTATACCACTTCAATTATATAGAACAATTATTTCTACTGTATTTACCATCTGACTTGACAAAATGATACTGTCGCGAGTGACCAGCTCCACACCTTCAGACCTGCCGTACTACTCGCTATGGCGGGGAGCCCCACGTTGACCTGTGAAAAGAGAAGAAATAGATTCACTAAGTCTTGAATGTAAATTGAATCACATTATAACAACAGTTTATGTAACTATTAAACATGTTTCACGAGCTACGTTTCCTCTCATCAGGTAATACTTGTGTATTGCGGCATATATAAAATAATACATGCTGTAAATATCAATAATGCTTGAATAACAGGATAAACAACATTTAATCACCTTATGGTTGTTTGATAAGATGGCAACCTTGGATTACAAGTCGAGAGATTAATTATTCCTAGTAACTACAAATGGTGATTTTACTATTTTATGGAGATACCCAGACATCATCTTTCACACTACATGATAAAAACACTATTTGCATTCTATATGTCAGAATACTCCAACTTATGTACATTCTATTTGTTATACCAGCATTTAAAAGTTAGAAATTATGTTTAACTACTTGTGAAACCCAAAAGTTTGTATCATCAATTGCATGACTGCAGCTTATGTATAAGGTTGTAGCCATAGAGAGTAAAATTTAATTAAAGAAGATCATAAACTCACTCAGTACACAACACTTAATAATTGTGTAGAACTTTACATGAAGTACAGTTTGTTTTAGATAAAATGATACTGCAGGTAACTGCAATTATCATTTGCTGACTATTAAAAATCATCATAAAATATATGTAATACAATGTTATAAAATAAGTAACCTAATTGTTGAAAACACATCACATAACAGTACTAAATCTCCATGCCCACTAGTAAAGTTTTAGGATTAGTGATAACACAAACATGTCTAGCATTGTATTCATAAAATGGCATGACAGGAGTGTATATACAAGTGTATTCACTACTTGTGTTGTTGTTCAGTCACCGGTTGAACTTCTGTTGAACCATATCAGGCATGGCAAATCACAATATACATTAACTGTCATAGCATATTTGTAATTTTATCTAATCAATATCAAGACATATGCATTGTACAAAGTTCTGTTGTGTCTTCACACATACTAACCACTGCCAGCAAACACAAATGTTAATGCACATGGTAAGCGCAAACCAAAACACAAAGATAAACAAATCTGATAAATACTGAATGTAATACAGTGACAGTAGGCAGGGCCTTCCGGCCCTATGCTCCACCACACAAAACACAAACATAAACAGCAGTAAAAACACTGAATATCATACAACATGGGAGTGCAGGGCCCTTTTGGCACCCACGGTCCCACCACACAAAACACAAACATAAACAGTACTGAAATGCTTAGCTACTGCCAGGAGTACAACTGTTGTGAAGAGCACTTTTATTCTTTCACAAATGAGCAAGTAATTTGAGAGGATCCTGAGCCCTAGTTTCCATATCAGGAAACAGGTAGAGAGTGGTAGTACCAAGGCTGACACTAGGACTACAAACACTGCAGAAGTAACTAAATTATTTGTTTGGGACCTGAAATCCTGTGCCTGCCTTGTGCATGAGTAAGGGACACACAAGGAGTGTTTTAAAATTTTAATTTTGCAGCTTTTGTTTTGATCAACCCTGCGACCTCCCAGAAGCATTTCCTGGGCATTTTTCTAGTTAAAAGAGCTGCCTGCTGTGAGCGCAGTCTTATACGGAGGCTTAGCTACTGCCAGGAGTACAACTGTTGTGAAGCAAGCACTTTTATTCTTTTACAAATGAGCAAGTAATTTGAGAGGATCCCTGAGCCCTAGTTTCCATATCAGGAAACAGGTAGAGAGTGGTAGTTCCAAGGCTGACACTTGGACTACAAACACTGCAGAAGTAACTAAATTATTTGTTTGGGAACCTGAAATCCTGTGCCTGCCTTGCGCATGAGCAAGGACACACAAGGAACGTTTTAATATTTTAATTTTGCAACTTTTGTTTTGATCAACCTGTGACCTCCCAGAAGCATTTCTGGGGCATTTTTCTAGTTAAAAGAGCTGCCTGTTGTGAGCAGGGGCGAGTGTGAGCAGGCGCATGTCATCACGTCTTGGAGACACGCCGTGGCCAGTGTGTTCATATGTGTCAATTGGGCAATAGGACAAAGGGCCAGTAAAGTGAGTTGCACCACGGTGTTACAGTAAACAAGATAAAATGGATCTACTGAAAATAGGAGACTATCTAACTAACACATGTGGCAATTATCAAATGTTCTCACTGGGTGAGTGTACAACTAACTTCATTTGTGCAAAATGCAAATTAATAGAATCCTTGCAGGCTGAAAATGTAGCACTCAGAAACAGACTAAAAATATTAACAGATATAAGTAGCTTAGAAGATTACATAGATAATGTAGCTGAAGAGGTAGGTACCAGCAGCATACAGGAAGCTACAAGCCCATGCAGTGATGTTCAGGCAGTATGATCACATGCAGAAGAGAAGGCAGAACAGTGGAGTATAGTCCCCAGAAAAACAGGAAAGGAGATGAAACATTGGAGGTTATCAAATGTGTTAACACCAAACAGATATAGCCTTTTAGTACAAGATGATATCACGGTACAGGAGACACATCAGCAAACCCAGCAACTAGATGAAACCAAAGTAGTTTGTCACAAAAACAAGCAGAACATGTTGACACTGAAATCAGCTTAGCCAAAAGGGATGTCTTGGTGATAGGAGACTCAATGCTCAAATATACAGACTTCCTTTTATGTAAAAATAGGATAACCTCAACCACTGTGAGTGCATTACCTGGTGTAAAAATCTCAGACATAAGACATCTTTTACCTGGTCTTTTGGAACATAATGAGCAACCATTGGTGTTGATTCATGTAGGCATAAATGACGTGGGCAAAAGAAGGATGCTTGACATTCAAAGGGACTTTGAGTATACAGGTGCAGATTTAAAAGCTAGAGGATGTGATCTGATTATTTCAGGTATTATACCAAGCACCGGGGTAAACTTTCACATGAAATCAGAAATTGAGAGCTTAAATGGGTGGTTAAAAAGGTGGTGCCTTAGAGAAGATTATGATTATTTGGAGAACTGGGGAAACTTTTTTGACACAAGGCTATTTGCAAGGGATGGCATTCATTTAAATAGGGAAGGAAGCGTCAACTTCTCAAGATCACTAAAACAGAAAATTGAAAATTCTTTAAACTTCCTGAGTGGGGGGGGGCGAGGTATATCCCAAACATCAATAAAGCAAGGGTTAGTAAAATCAAAACACTGGAATTGTCTGTTATTAAATGCAAGAAGTCTCAATAATAAATTGGATGAACTGGTATTCACACTAAATACATACAATATTAGTTTATGTGCCATTACTAAAACATGGTGGAAACAGGAAGATTCATGGGACAAACAAATCCCTGGTTTTCATCTCTATCATAGAGATAGGCCACACCAAAAGGGTGAGGGTGTTGCCCTTTATATAATGGATCATATTACACCAGAAAGTGTAGAAATTATTAATAATGATACAACCGAGTTGATTTGGGTTAAGTTAACCCCCCAAATGCCCAAATTAAATGTGGGTGTGGTATATAGACTGCCAGCTAACACACAGTTAGATGACTTCAAACTTTTAGAATGCTTAGATAACCTCACCCAAGCTGGAAATTCCTTGTTAGTGGGTGATTTTAATCTACCAGGGTTGAGTTGGGACCCCAAAAGCAGAATCACAAAAGGAGCAAAGATTCTTAGAATTTTTTCATAAATAATCTTGAACAATATGTTAAAGATCATACTCGGGAAATCATACTCTGGATTTGGTACTCAGTAACCTGGATTATGATATACAGGATTGCAGAGTCTTACATCCCTTAGGTTCCAGTGACCACAACATGGTGAAATTTAGTATTAATGAGGTTTCATCAAAGATGACTAGTAGGACAGTGGTACATAATTTCAGTAGGGCAAACTTTAATGATATTCTAAACAATTAGTTTTATGGAACTGAGGAGGTAGATTTTAGTGGACTGATGATACAGCAAAAGTGGGATATTTTAAGTAACAAAATTAAAGCTCTGGTACAGAATTCATTCCTAGTCTTAAAAGACTACAAACTCCAAAAAAACATGGTTTAACACAAATAATTAAAAGTATAAAATGTTAAAATAAGGCATACAGAAATGCAAAAAAGTGGGCAGCCAGAAAGATGGGGTTGAATTTAAGTTTGAACTGAAAATATGTAGATCAAGCATATGAAAAGTGAAAGAGGCCTGTGAATATAACTTGGCAACCAAAGTCCAAAATAGTTATAAATCTTTTTTTCTCATACATAAATAATAAAATGGGTGTAAATAAATCAATAGAGCCCATAAGGGACCACATGGTGATTTGTTATTGGATGATTAAGACATGGCATGCCATTACAGCGCATATTTTGCATCAGTGTATGATCCAAAACCCAAAACACCATACATCATCAGGTAAAGGATGTAGATTTTCCCCTTAAAATCAAGGTCAATCATGTGAGAGATAGATTAAAAGCTTTAGACCAGAATAAGGCACAGGAACCAGATGGCCTCCACCCAAGGGTGCTTAAGGAGCTGGCTGATGTATTGGCCCCCCCCCCAGTAGCCCACTTATTTCAGCATTCTATAGATAAATCTGAAGTCCCGGTTGAATGGTGGCAGATGGATAATATTCCAATATATAATAAAGGGTCAAGACAGGAGCTATCAAATTATAGACCCATCAGCCTGACATCAATATTGGGAAAAACCCTGGAAGCTATCATCAAAACCCATATTACCAATATGTTGGTTATGTCAGGAGATCTAGACCAAAATCAGCATGGTTTTAGAAAGCGTAGGTCCTGTCAGACAAACTTGTTGGAGTTTCATGATAAAGTGAATCAAGCACTTGACACCCGAGTAGCAGTGGATGTTATTTTCTTGGATTACTCAAAAGCATTTGATAAGGTACCACATGGCCTCTTGATTGAGGCCCTAATTAAGCAGGGTATACATGTGAATATTTCCCTATGAATTGAGAACTGGTTGGCAAATCGGAGGCAGAGAGTATCAGTGAAGGGATCCTTGTCGGATTGTAGCACAGTGACTAGTGGGGTGCCGCAGGGCTCAGTTCTGGGCCCCTGCCTTTTCAACTTATATATTTCATCTATGCAAACTTCAACAAATGTGTGGTTGTCAAAGTCTGCAGATGATACAAGAATAGGGTATCGGATAAATTCTAAGGAGGACTCAGATACCTTACAACTAGCATTAAGAGAAATCAAAAACTGGCAATAATAAATAAATCTACATTTAATGTAGATAAATGTAGGGTTATGCACCTGGGGAAAAAATAACACCCATTATGAATATACACTAAATGGAGTAGTGTTGCAGGAAACATCAGAAGAAAAGGACTTGGGGATTTATATTACCAATGATCTGAGCTTTAAGACACACTGTAATCACATTATCAGAAAATCTAGTGGTCTCCTACATTGCATAAACAAGCATATTAAAAGTAGAGACAGATCAGTGGTAATGCCTCTGTATAAGGCTCTGGTCCGTCCACATCTGGAATATTGTGCCCAGTTTTGGTCACCTGGGGAAAAAGGGACAATAAAATCACTGAAACAGGTACAAAGGAAAGCAACACAACATGTGACAGGCCTTGAGGGGTTAAGTTACCAACAGAGACTGGTAGAATTGAAACTGTATTCATTGGAATTCCAGAGGCTCCGAGGTGATATGTGCATGGTATACAGAGCACTATCAGATGATGACCTGTGCCATAAACTGGGACTGGAGTTAAGGATGCAGCCATACGATACAAGAGATCACCCATTTCAAATCCGGATCAGCTCTTTTTGTACAAATGCTAGGAAAAACTGGTTTAGTAAAAGGATAACTAGTATATGGAATGGCTTACCATTGGAAATAGTGGCGAGTTTGTCAATTAATATTTTTAAAATTCCTTGGACAAATACCTGATTAAACAAATATAACTGGACGTTAACTAGGCAGGCCGTTATGGACTTTGTCTTCTTGGCCTTGTAATAACCTATGAGACCTATGAAATATACTAAATGTGATACAGCAGCGGCTCCGCCACATGATGTCTCCACACATACTAACACAGTGGCAATAAAACAAAAGTTAATGCGCATGATACCACAAATCAAAACACAAAGATAAACACTACTATAGAGACAAATAGAGAAAATGACATAAAAACAAGCGAAAATAAAAATGCAAATGGCAACATACAAGATGGCATACACACAAAAATACTTACTGAAACAGGTACAGAACCACAAAGAGAAGCACTGAAGATGACACTTATACAAAAATACACAATAGTTTTCCCAAAATCTGCATATAGAAAGAGAGTGAGTACAAAGAATGTATGCATAATAATGGGTCTCGGAGCACAAAATGAGGAGTTGGAATACTGAATTGCTTATATCTCAGGAACCATATGACATAGGAAAAAAATTTAAAAGACATACGATTTATGACTTTCATGGCTAGTTTTGCATTTAGCCCCTCTAAGGGGGCTAAGAAATTTTCAGACGAAAAGTCCGTATCTCGCACCGTTTCTGAGATACGGGCCCTGAAAGGTGCAACAAACGCCATAATGTTATCCTATGGGAAAAAAAGAGAAGTTCGGAGTGGCACAACTTTGGCTCCCTGTAATATTATTTCACCAAACCACTGAAATGCACATCTCTGTGATGTTGACTTTATTCCCTCAAAATTTCAGCCCAAAAGACCAAACCATTATTTTGCAGCACAGAGCCAAACAATTCCTGTAATGCAACAGACTCCTCAATGTTATCCTATGGGAAAAAGTGTCAAGTTTGGAGTGCTGTCACTTGGCCATAGAGTAATGTTTTTTTTACCAAACCAGTGAAAGGCACATCTGTGACATCTTGCCTGAGTTCCCTCCATATTTCAGCCCAAAACACCAAACCGTTCCTTTGCAGCACAGTGCCAAAGAATTGCTGTTATTTTCACACACCCTGGAAAAGTACTGTCGAACTTTGCGAAAGCTTTCGCAAATTCAATCAACAGTGTCATACGTTCGACACTACTTTGCGAAAGTACTTTTTCCAGAAACCTGAAAAACATATTTCTAGGGTGTTTTACTCCCAAATAAAGACATGCCTAGCATCCTTAGGGTCCGACTAGGTGAATACAAAAATAATTAGGTTGCTAGAGGGTCCCAATTTTAAATGCCAAGCATTTTTCTGATCGGTAACTGAAAACAAAATGGTGGATTTGTGACAGTAAAAGGGCCATTTGTGAAAGTAAAAACTGCATTTGCGACACTGTCAAACTTTTTAACTTTTCCCATTGACTTATAATGGGAACTTGTTTTTGAATAACTTTTGAACTGTTTAATATTTTTCATGAAATCTTCAAAAGGCCATCAGTGACCCTTGGCTGCATGTTCCCTGAAGATTTCAGACCCGATCGTCAACCATATCTATGCGACCTGTGTAGACGATACCATAGAGAGTCGTAAAGCATCATGAGATCATGCTTAATAACTCTGCAGCCGTATATCTGACCAGTACGAAACATGACAGTTCCCAAGGCACATGGGTCTTGATCATGTATTCCAAATTTCAGGCAAATCTGTCAAATGGTTGCAAAGTTATTAAGGTGCAAAACTTTGGGTTTACATATAAATGGCTCCTCAACCCTAACTATGGTAGCACTACCGTGCTTCCATAATATGTGTGTGTGTATATATACATATATATATATATATATATATATACCGTGCTACCATAGTTAGGGTTGAGGAGCCATTTCTATGTTAAACCCCAAAACTTTGCACCTTAATAACTTTGGTAACTGCTTTGCGGATTTGCCTGAAATTTGGAATTTTGATCAAAACATAGGCCTTGGGATCTGCCAAGTTTTGTACTGGTCAGATATACAGCTGGGAGTTATTAGTGTGATCTGTAGCGCACGCTTACGCTTTTCTGGAATTCTGTGGTCACGCCTACAGGTCATACGGTTTGTGTGACCAGCCCAAAATCTTCAGGGAATGTGCAGCCAGGGTCCCAGATGTGCCTTTCAAAGATTTCGTGAAAAAATATTAAACGGTTCAAAAGTTATTCAAAAACAGTTTCCCACTATAAGTCAATGGGAAAAGCACAAAAGTTCAACACTTTCAAATGCATTTAGCTTTCTATAAATGGGCCTGTTACTTCAAATTGGCCATTTTGTTTTCAGTTGGTGATCAGAAAAATGTTTGGCATTTAAATTTGGGACCCTCTAGCAACCTAATTTTTTTTGTATTCACCTTAGTCGTCTCTGAGGATGCTTTCACATGTCTTTTATTTTGTGGTAAAACACCCCAGAAATATGTTTTTCAAATTTCTGGAAAAAGTATTTTCATAAATTACTTTGTGTTGACGATGAAAGTGTCGCAAATTTTTTATGCAAAGCTTTCAAGAAATTGCGGCAGTAATTTTCTAGTCTGTGGGAAAATGACAGCAATTCTTTGCACTGTACTGCAAAAATAACTGTTGGGAGTTTTGGGCTGAAATTTGAGAGGAATGTAGCCGACATCTCACAGATGCCTTTCAGTGTTGTATTAAAAAATATTACATGGCGGCCAAGTTATGGCACTCCAAAGTTGACAGTTTTCTCCTATAGGATAACATTACGGCGCTG
The DNA here is from genome assembly GCA_016271365.2 of Neoceratodus forsteri. Lineage (NCBI taxonomy): Eukaryota > Metazoa > Chordata > Ceratodontiformes > Ceratodontidae > Neoceratodus > Neoceratodus forsteri. The sequence continues at coordinate 838,284,227 of CM057451.1, read as the reverse complement.
ACACTTTACATAGAAATCATTTGGAGCCCTGCTGCAAAATACCGTTTGGTCTTTTTCCTGAAATTTGAGGAAGACAGCCAACAGCCACAGATGTACCTTTTCAGTAGTTTGTGAAAAATATCACACAGCTGCAAAGTTACGGCACTCTAAAATTGACAGTTTTTCCTATAGGATAACATTACGGCGCCTGACACTTAACAGAAATCATTTGGAGCGCCTGCCAAAAATACGGTTTGGTCTTTTTTCCTGAAATTTGAGGAAGACAGCCAGCAGCCCACAGATGTGCTCTTTCAGTAGTTTGGTGAAAAAACATTACAGGTAGGCAAAGTTATGGTGCTCCGAACTTTTCTTTTTTCCCATAGGATAACATTATGCGCTCGTCGCGCGCTTTCAGGGCCCGTGATCTCGAAACGGTGTGTAGATACTTGACTTTTCTATCAGGAAATCTTCTTAGCCCCTAATGGGGCTAAGATCCGAAATTAGCCGGTGACAACTGTAAATAATATGACTTTTAAATTTTTTCTGCACGGTTCCTGAGATATAATGTATTTAGTATTCCAAGATCTCATTTTCTGCTCGATACTCATTATTTTGCATACATTATTTGTACTCACTGTCTTTCTCAATGCAGGTTTTGGGGAAAACCAGCCTGTGCGCTTACATTACTGTTACTGTTGCCCTTTCCGCTTATGGATCCGCATCTGCTTCACTTACCATTGACGTCTGCGCCACCCATGTGCGTTATCCTTTGCGTTTTCATTTGCGCTATGCTTTCTGTTATTTTTGCCATTTCTGTCTACAGTACTGTTTATCTTACTGTTTCACTCTTACATCACCATGCCCATTGACATTTCTGTTTGCAGGCACCATGTTACTATGTGACAACACATCATCGTGGCAGACCATTCCCGTCTACGCCACCATGTGCATTACCCTTTCTGTTCTCATTCGTTGCTTATGTATTTACCATATGCGCCACTGTTAGCATTTCTGTTTGCGTTGCTGTCACACTAGTATGCCACAACACATCATGTGGCCCGCACCTCCGCCCAGCGCATTATGCAGCGGGACGGCCCCAGCAGCTCCCCGCTGCATTACATTCATATTTCTGTTATCATTCTCAAAAGAAGGAAATTAGAGGCAAAAAACTCTGTTTAATGCATTAGTTAGGGTTGTTCCTGCGACAAAAGTGAGAAATTCACTGTTGGGGTTGAAAACTCCCCTTGGACCCCCATACCCCCAACCGGCATTGGGTGCGCATTGGGATCATGGGTCTAACTACCCCATTCTCCTATACTTCTGCTGTTTTACATGTCATGGGGTGAGAGTTGGGGCTGGCGATCCCAATCGCACTGTGCTGGTGAGGGAGTAATGGGAAAGGTCAGAAGTTCAACCTAACAACTGAAATTCCTCACTTTTGCTCGCTGTCTTTAATACGTTAAATGAGTTTTGCCTCTAATCACTATGTGTGTGTGTGTATATATATATATGTATATATCGTGTGTGTATATATATATATATATATATATTATATATATGTGTGTGTGTGGAGTGTATATATATGTGTGTTTGTGCATGTATATATATATATATATATATGTGTGTGTGTGTATATATAAGGGATATACAGCGAGTTCAGTGTGTGATAATGCATTTATCTTGTACAGTTTCCAGTGACCTCAGTAACCTCACGAGTGCGAAGGCACTCATGTGAGGGTTCTGAGGTCACTGGAAGCTGTACATAATGTATCACCTGCTAATTCTATGCATATTCCATTATGCAACAGGTTTAGATGTTGTGTGAACATTTTGATTTTGGTAGGTGTAAATAATTTGTCAAAAGGAAAAGAAAATTGAATTTATGCTGTTTTTGCTAATTATAAAAAAACAAAATGGTATCTATAAATGAAACACACTCATTTTGTAGATATTTTTGAGCTCAACATTTTTCGTGCTCACAGTACCATGCTATCATTTTTTGTTTTAAAGTTATTTATATTCGTTTGTCAAAAAAGTGAACAAAAAATTACATTTTCTTCTGTTTTCTTGCTAATCATATACAATATACAGGGTTTATATAAATGAAACAGTATTCATTTTGTAGATAATTTTGTGCTGAACAATTTTCGTGCTCACAGTACCATGTTATCTTTTTTCATTTTTAAGTTATTGACATTTAAATATGGTTAGTAATGCTTCTGAGGCTGAACATTCTAAATGAATTCTGAAGAGAACTGTGTAGATAAATGAGCTAGTGATGTAGTTACTGTGTGAATAAATGGGTGATGATGTAGTTACTATGTGGATAAATAAATTTATTACCATAGTAGTGAAGATAAATGGTTTTATTCTACAGTTTTATCCTGACCCCTGTTGCATAAATATATATATATATATATATATATATTAGAGGCAAAACTCTGTTTAATGCATTAGTTGGGTTGTTCCACAGTGAAAAAGTGAAAATTCGGTGTTAGGGTTGAAACCCCTTAGACCCCCAGCCCACCCCCAACTGGGGTGCGCATTGGGGTCATCGGCCTAACTCTCACCCCATCACATGTGTAAAGCAAGAGGTATTGGAGAATGGGGTGAGTTGGGACCGAAGATCTCAATGCGCACCCCAATGCCGTGGGGGTGGGCTGGGGTCTAAGGCATCATCGAGCTCCCACCATGTGATAATTCTGTGACATAGTAACAGGAACAGCAATGCAAACAGAAGCACTAACAGTGGTGCACATGGTAACGCAGAGCGAATGAGAACAGAAAGGGTAGCGCAGTGCGAGAGGGAACGGTCCGCCACGTGATGTTTTGTCACATAGTAACATGATGCCCACAAATGCAAGTGGTAATGGGCATGGTGACACAAAGCGAAACAGAAAGAGAAACAGTACTGAAGACAGAAATGGTAAAAAATAAAGGAAACGCAAGCGCAAATGAAAACGCAAAGGATAACGCACATGGTGGTGTAGACGTGAACGGTAAGTGAAACGGGTACGGAACCGCAAGCAGAAAGGGCAACGGTAACAGTAATGGAAGCGCACAGGCTTGTTTTCCCAAAAAGCTTCATAGAGAAAGACAGTGAGTACAAAGAATTTATGCATGATAATGGGTCTCGGAGCAGAAAATGAGGAGTTGGAATACTAAATTGCTTATATCTCAGGAACCGTATGACGTAGAAAAAAAATTTAAAAGTCATATGATTTATGACTTTCCTGGCTAGCTTTGTACTTAGCCCACAGGAGGGGTCTAAGAATTTTTCTGACAAAAAGTCTGTATCTCGCACCATTTCCAGACACGGGCCCTGAAAGGCGTATGCATGCTGTAATGTTATCCTGTGGGAAAAAGAGGTTCGAGTACCATAACTTTGGTTCCATGTATAATTTTTTCACCAAACCACTAAAAGGCACATCTGTGGGATGTTGGCTGTCTTCCTTCAAATTCAGCCCAAAAGACTGAACCATTATTTAGCAGCAGGGCCAAAGGATTGCTGCAATGGCGTCGACGCCGTAATGTTATCCTATGGGAAAAAGTGTCAACTTTGGAGTGCCATAACTTTGCTGCCATGTAATATTTTTCAATGAAACACTGAAAGGCACATTTGTGAGATGTCAGCACGTTCCTCTAAATTTATGCCAAACATCAAACCGTTCTTTTTGCAGCAGAGTGCCAAAGAATTGCTGTAATTTTCCACAACCTAGAAAAGTACTTGTCGCATGCGAAAGCTTTCGCAAATTCATTCGACAGTGTCGCAAGTGCAAAAGTACTTTGTGAAAGTACTTTTTCCAGAAATGTGAAAAACATATTTCTGGGGTCTTTTACCCCAAAATAAAGACATGGCTAGCATCCTCATGGTCCGACTAGGTGAATACAAAAATAATTTGGTTGCTAGATGGTCCCAAATTTAAATGCCAAGCATTTTTCTGATCACCAACTGAAAACAAAATGGCAGATTTGCAACAGTAAAAGGGCCATTTGTGAAAGTAAAAACTGCATTTGCGACACTGTAGAACTTTTTGTTAACTTTTTCCATTTGTTGACAAAATGTGTCCACCATTCCCATTTGTTTTTTGAATAACTTTTGAACCGTTTAATATTTTTTCACAAAATCTTCGAAAAGTCACATCAGAGACCCTGGCCGCATGTTCCCTAAAGATTTTGGACTGGTCGCACAAACCGTGTGACCTGTAGGCTCAACCGTAGAATTCCCAAAAAAGTGAAAATGCATGTACAGATCACGCTTAATAACTCCGCAGCCATATACCAGACTGGTACGACACTTGGCAGATCCCAAGGCGTATGGAACTTGATCATGTATTCCAAATTTCAGGCAAATACATCAAATGGTTGCAAAGTTATTAAGGTGCAAAATTTTCAGTTTAACATGTAAATGGCTCCTCAACCCTAACTATGGTAGCACTACCGTGCTATCATAATGTATGTATATGTGTGTATATATCTGTGTGTGTGTGTGTATATATATATATATATATATATATATATATATATATGTGTGTGTGTGTGTGTGTGTATATATATATATGTGTGTGTATATATATATATATACAGAATATAATAAAATATCTGTTTAATTATCTGTCTATCTGTCTGTCTGTCTATCTGTCTGTCTATCTATCAGTCTGTCTATCTCTGCTTCACTCAGCACTCTCCAATCTCCACTATCCAACACACATACTAACTCTCCTGGTTTCATACCATATCAACTTCCTAATTCCACAAAGCTGCTGCGATACAAAACAGAAGAGCCAGTGCTTTAAACGTGGGCAGCCAGCCCAATAATTAAAAAGTCACAATATAAGCACTTGAGTAAGAACACAAAATAACTGCAAAAATGCCAAAATGTATTAACTGCTAGGCTAGAAAACCAACCCCTAGCACCTCAGCAGTGAAGCCTTGTAAAGGGGTATTGTTAACAGACAAGAAGTTGGAGGTTCATTATGGTAGCACTGTAGTGCTACCATAGTTAGGGTTGCGGAGCCATTTCCATGTTAAACCCAAAATTTTGCACCTTAATAACTTTGCAACCGTTTGATGGATTTGCCTGAAATTTGAATGTGATCAAGACCCATAGGCCTTGGGATCTGCCAAGTTTCGTACTGATCGGATATACAGTGGTGGAGTTATTAAGTGTGATCTGTGCACGTTACGCTTTCTGGAATTCTGTGGTTGCGCCTACAGGTCATACAGTTTGCCTGACCGCCCAAAATCTTCAGGAACGTGCAGCGGGGTCCCGATGTGCCTTTCAAAGATTTCATGAAAAAATATTAAACGGTTCAAAAGTTATTCAAAAACAGTTTCCCATTATAAGTCAATGGAAAAGTTAACAAAAGTTCAACACTTTGCAAATGCATTTTACTTTCGCAAATGGGCCTGTTACTTTCTGCAAAATCGCCATTTTGTTTTCAGTTGGTGATCAGAAAAATGGTTGGTATTTAAATTTGGGACCCTCTAGCAACCTAATTTTTTTGTATTCACCTAGTCGGGCCCTGAGGATGCTTGCCATGTCTTTATTGTGGTAAAACACCCCAGAAATATGTTTTCAAATTTCTGGAAAAAGTACTTCGCAAATTACTTTCGTGCTCCGCGAAAGTGCGCAAATATTTGCGAAAGCTTCATGAATTGCGACAGTAGTTTTCTAGTCTGTGGGAAAATGACAGCAATTCTTTGGCATCAGCTGCAAAAGAACCGTTGGGAGGTTTGAGCTGAAATTTGAGGAACAGAGCTGACATCTCACAGATGTGCCTTTCAGTGTTGTATTGAAAAATATTACATGGTGGCAAAGTTACAGCACTCCAAAGTTGACAGTTTTTCCCATAGGATAACATTACGGCCTGACCTCATTACAGAAATCCTTTGGCACCCTGCTGCAAAATAACGGTTTGGTCTTTTTCCTGAAATTTGGAGGAAGACAGCCAACAGCCCACAGATGTGCCTTTCAGTAGTTTGGTGAAAAATATCACACAGCGGCAAAGTTACGGCACTCCAAAATTGACGTTTTCCCATAGGATAACATTCGCGCCCGACACTTAACAGAAATCATTTGGAGCCCTGCTGCAAAATAATGGTTTGGTCTTTTTCCTAAAATTTGGAGGAAGACAGCCAACAGCCCACAGATGTGCCTTTCAATGGTTTGGTGAAAAAACATTACAGGGAGGCAAAGTTATGGCGCTCTGAACTTTTCTTTTTTTCCCCCATAGGATAACATTACGGCGTACGCTGCACCTTTCAGGGCCCGTATCTCGGAAACGGTGCGAGATACGGACTTTTCATCGGAAAACTTCTTAGTCCCACAATGGGGCTAAGATTCAAATTAGCCAGGAAAACTGTAAATAATATGACTTTTAAATTTTTTTTCTACGTCGGACGGTTCCTGAGATATAATGTATTTAGTATTCCAAGATCTCATTTTCTGCCGATAATCATTATTTTGCATACATTATTTGTACTCACTGTCTTTCTCAATGCAGGTTTTGGGGAAAACCAGCCTGTGCACTACATTACTGTTACTGTTGCCTTTCTGCTTGCGGTTCCGTACCCGTTTCACTTACCCGCTGGACGCCGCCACCATGTGCGTATCCTTTGTGTTTTCATTTGCACTTGCGTTTCTGTTATTTTTGCCATTTTCTGTCTACAGTACTGTTTATCTTTGTGTTTCACTTTACATCACCATGCCCATTGACATTTCTGTTTGCAGGCACCATGTTACTATGTGACAACACATCACATGGCAGACCATTCCGCTCACGCCACCATATGCGTTACCTTTCTGTTCTCATTCGTGCTTTTATTTACCATGTGTGCCACTGTTAGCATTTCTGTTTGTGTTGCTGTCCCTGTTAGTATGCCACAAGACATTCAGTGGTGGGGCCTGCGGGCCCAAAGGGCCCCTGCTACCGCAGTATCTTGATGGGGCGCGAGGGCCAGAGGGCACCGCACTCCGCTGCTGCATTACATTCACTATTTCTTGTTATCATTCTCAAAAGAAGGGACATTAGAGGCAAAAACTCAGTTTAATGCATTAGTTAGAGTTGTTCCACAGCGACAAAAGTGAGGAAATTCGCTGTTAGGGTTGAAAAACCCTTGCACCCCCACCCACCCCCAACCGGCATTGGGGTGTGCATTGGGATCATGAGTCTAACTCACCCCATTCTCCTATACTTCTGCTGCTTTACACAGGTCATGGGGTGAGAGTTAGGGCTGATGATCCCAATGCACACCCCAATGCCACCACATGCGTCATCCTTTGCGTTTTCATTTGCGCTTGCTTTTCTGTTACTTTTTTGCCATTTGTGTGTACCGCACTGTTTCTCTTTCTGTTTCACTTTGCGTCACCATGCCCATTGACATTTCCATTTACAGGCACCATGTTACTATGTGACCAGACATCACGTGGCACACCGTTCCCATCTACGCCACCGTGTGCGTTACCCTTTCTGTTATCATTCGCACTTGTGCTACCATGTGTGCCACTGTTAGCATTTCTGTTTGCATTGCTGCTCCTGTTACTATGCCACAAGACATCATGTGGTGGGCGTGGGGCCCAAAAGTCGCGCCCCCACCACATTACATTCACTATTTCTCAATATCATTCTCAAAAAAAAGGGAAATTAGAGGCAAAAAACTCCGTTTAATGCATTAGTTAGGGTTGTTCCACAGCGACAAAAGTGAGGAAATTCGCTCTTAGGGTTGAAAACCCTAACTCCGAATTCACCCCAGCACCACACACACACAGACACACACACACACATTCAAGTATGGGGGAGGACCAAGTCAACACAACCAATGACAGACATCCAGCAGCAGGTGACAGAAATAACAAACAATTGTCTAAATGTACTACGAGACATCCCCCCACCTGACCAGGTACTGCATGCTCAGTGGAGATCAACAGCAAAACTGAGACCATGTACACCAAATGTACACATCCCTGATTGCAGCTCACACAATGTACCACACTTAGTAGTTGCATGGCCTTACCTACGATGCCCACACACACCACAACTGGTACTGTGCGTTGTTCAATATAAATGCTGAAGGTGCATGATGACAGTTGTAGAAAGGTTTTAACACTACTGAGTATACATTAATTAAAGAAGCACATAAATTAACTACAAGACACTAGCATGCTCAAGATAAAAGTAGTGATACATTTAGTAGGTGATTTACATAGTAGTACATTTCCTGCAATGGTTTACTCAACATAGAGAGGCTGATGTAAGCGTGATGGAAAAGCATTGTCTGTTCAACGCTGTGAAATTCGTACTGGCACTATCACATGCATTCTTACTGATGAAGGTGTACTGCTGATGTACATACATAGACCTTCAGTGTGTTTCAATATTAAAGATGCAGTAAGTATTCTTTGTAAGAAAGATTGTAATTGCATGGATCAGGCCAAGCAACTTCTAAATATCATAGCACTACTGAGCCAACAATGATGTACCTGTATCGGACGTGTATATAGGACAGATTTTCCTGTAGGCACTTACTGAGTATGTTGTACCTGATAAAGACAATCTCATTGCATCTGTGATGACTAACTTCTTCAAATAGTAATACATTTGCTATTGTTGCAATGAGTGATCTATGCCACTTATGGACACAGTGTGATTTTTTTAACAGTTGTTTCATACTCAGGCTGTATGCCTACTGTTTGGGTTTGCCACACTTCTGTCACTGATGCTATCAAAGTGATAACTGTTAATTCTGCTGCAACAGGAATCAAGTAGGTATGGTGTAGATATAAACAGAATGTCTTTTAGTATTGATTTAACTCATAATGGGGTAAATGTACTAGGACAGCAGGGGTTATACTCTATCACTGAGTCTGTCAGTTATAATCACACTAGGGTTTTGATGACTGTAATGATCAAGTTACACTGTTCATCTTCATGAGTTCATATTCACAGCCATTCTCCAGCAACTAGACAGTGTATGGTGTAACTGGGTGGGACACTGTGTTGCAAAGCTGCTGCAGTGCCTAGCAGAGGAGAGTATCTACTCAAAAGACAATTAAGCTATAAGGCATGACCAACAGTTATGTTAAATGGTCTGTTAATCACCCTGTAGGGTTTAATGTTGAATGAGGCATATCCGAGTGCCACATGTCGCTAGACAGTGATAAACTGACCATTAACATAATACCTGGGAGTAGCTTATTGCTATAATAATAAAACTGTTTTTAAACAACATTAAACCATGTTCATCATATGGTTAGGCTCTACATGTATGTTAATAAAAACTAAACATAAGGCTGTTACAATGTTTACAGTCAATTAGAAAGCTGCATTTCTCAAACCCTTGTTATAATCAGAGATATTATACCTGTACAACTCCTTGGTTTTGCTTAACTCTATTGCTCAGGTGGCCCACCACAAGTGGTGTGGTGTGGTGTGGGGCATCGGTAGGTAAGGCCATGCAACTACTAAGTGTGGTACGTTGTGTGCAGCTGCAATCAGGGATGTGTACATTTGGTGTACATGGCCTCAGTTTTGCTGTTGATCTCCACTGAGCATGCAGTACCTGGTCAGGTGGTGGGGATGTCTCGTAGTACATTTAGACAATTGTTTGTTATTTCTGTCACCTGCTGCTGGATGTCTGTCATTGGTTGTGTTGACTTGGTCCTCCCCCATACTTGAATGTGTGTGTGTCTGTGTGTGTGTGGTGCTGGGGGGGGTGAATTCGGAGTTAGGGTTTTCAACCCTAACAGCGAATTTCCTCACTTTTGTCGCTGTGGAACAACCCTAACTAATGCATTAAATGGAGTTTTTTGCCTCTAATATATATATATATATATATATATACACATCACAAATGATGACATCAAGAACATCACATGATACAATACAATCAATTAGTGACATAGGAAATTAAAGAATATACTTGGAAAAACATTTTGTTACTTATTTTTCTAATTTCATTTCCTAGTGTATATATAATAACACTATCAATGTTAAGCACACATCATAGCTATAAAATACACCAATACATAACTGTTTTTTTTTTTTTTAATAATCACCCCCACAGGTTCAAATCACCCCTGGGTCCTTTATCATGGAATCCAAATAAATATAACTACTTAAATACAAACATCACATAGATAAAGTGTATAAAAACCAGAAGTTAGAAATATATCTGTTACATAGGCTCATCTACATGTCTAAAGATGCACAAATAGAGAAACATCATTTAAGTCTGAATAGACATAATTATACAAATTCTATAAATTCAAAACATGATGGATGAACCTTAATGGTACAGAGGAATTGATACCATTAATGGACATAAACAAACAATTCAGAAGAGAGTACTTCTAGCAATAACTTCTTGTAATAACATTTTTGCAATAAAATTTTAGTGATCACCCCCACAGGTTCGAATCACACCTGGGTCACTTGTCTGGGGATCCACAAAAATGTTGCTTGTGAAAAGTGAAGATGCTTCCTAAAAGAGGAATGGAGAAATAAAAAAAGAAAAAAAAGAATAATTTTTACTTTAGCTATTAATAATACAATAATGAATACCATATTTATAACATACAGGCAGCTATCAAAATATATGTAAAAAAAAAACAGTTAACTGTATCAGAACATTGTATCAGAAAATGTTTACCTATTCTAGTGGTGGACAAACAGACAGCAAGAGCAGCAATTTTTAGTGATCACCCCCACAGGTTCAAATCCCACCTGGGCCACTTATTATGGGATCAACTAAAAAACAACTGCTTAGTGCTGGAAATGTCATAAATAAAAGTACTTCTTAAAAAAGGGTAGGACAAAAAGAGGGAGAAGAACATTTTTCATTTCATCTTCAAAGCACCATATGAAGTATAGTATTAACAAAATAAGCAAACATATGTAGCTAGATAGATACCCAAAGGGACATAATAGAACTATCATTACCTCTTCCTAAGGAATGGTTTTAAGTCTTATTGTTCATTTAACCCCTTGGTCTCACACTGGCCATTCTATATCCATTCACTCTCTATCTGCAGTAATACATTAGTCCTATCACCCAGATACTTCATAGGCGGTATCCATTCAATTCCTTTGAATTGCAGCCCCAATGGGTTTGCATCATGATGCTGCAGAAAAGGAGCCCCAACAGGTGTGTTTGATTTCCTGTTGATAATGCTTTTTACATGTTCTTGTATACGTATTTTAAGAGGCCTTGTAATGTACCCAATGTACAGCATTTTACAGGGGGACCATAATGCATACATCACAAAGGGGGTATTACAGCTAATAAATCCCCTCAAAAAAAATTTAGAATCAGATTGTTTCAGATACTCGAATGTATTCCCTGAGCTACAATAGCAACAAATGCTGCAGTTGTGACACTTGTATAAACCACCGGCTTATGTCTCAGCCAATCTGAGCTGTGCTTTTGTTTTACTTCCTTCAAGCGGTTATGGACCAGGCGATCTTTAATACTGCAACCCTGATTGAAAGTGATCCGTGGTGCCTTTCCTACTGCTCTCACTGTCTGCGTGTCACCCAACAGAATATGTCAGTTCTTGTAAACAATGTTACCTATCTGGCCTACCCAATTGTTATATTCTGTAACAAATGTTACAGATACATTCTCTGTCTGATTCTGATTATTCAACTTTTCTTCATTCAGAAGTTCTACCCTTGATCTGTTTGCAGCTTTGTCCTTTGCCTCCTTTAGTAATTCTCTAGAATAACCCCTTCGAAATAATCTGGTCTCAAGTTCTGAGGCTTGCCTTTCAAAATCTTCCACCTCAGAACAATTTCTATGGAGGCGAAGAAACTGGCCATAAGGGACTGAGTTTTTCAGTATTACAGGGTGAGCACTGCCTGCTTGTAACACTGAATTAGTGGCAGTAGATTTTCTATAACATTTTGTTTTAACTGCCCTGTGTAGCTCTCTGAGTCTGGAAATAATAACATCGAGAATTTATTTCATCAGCACTTGATGTAAAAGTGAAATGTAAATTTAGCTCATTTATATTAATCCACTTTATAAATTCCTCAGTTTCGTCTGGATTACCATACCAAACACTAATAATATCATCAATAAAGAGCTGCCAGTGATGAATCCTGGAAAAAAATGGATTTAAATTCTGATTAAGAATAACCTCTTCCTCCCAGCACCCTAAGAATAGATTAACAAATGAAGGGGCCTTGGAGGCCCCCACGGCTGTACCACACATTTGCAGAAAATGGTTACCACCAAATTCAAACTGATTATGTGTTAGTATGAGTCTCAAAGCCTGTAATAGAAAATCAATAGGCCAATCTCCCTGTTCACCTTGCTTCTCCAAAAAATACTTACAGGTAGAGATTCCATCCCCTTGCCTGATACATGTATATAATGACTCGACGTCTATGCTAATCCAGGTCATATTCTCATTCCATTTAAGTGTTTTAACCCATTGATCAGGTCTGTTGTATCCTGGATATAGGACCTTAAGTTGCATACACACTTCTGAAGGAAGAAATTCACAAATTTCCCAAGTCTTTCTGTTAATGAATTCATGCCAGCCACAATAGGATGACCCGGGGGGGGGGGTCCTTCTGATTTTTAGGAATTTTAGGTAAAATGTACAGACTTGGAATAGTTGAGTTTTCATTCCACAAATACCCATATTCTTTTTCAGCAATACTTTCTTGTGTTACTGCAGACTGTAATAAATGATGCATTGTCCCCAGATACCCAACCAGAAATAATTTCAGGCCAAAGCTTTATCACTTTTTTGGATGCTCACTGGCAGCATTTATTATATAATTACTGGCCACAATTTTTTAACACGGCAACAGCGAGTTGTAATTTGCCGTTATAACTACCTCGGCTAGTTATAACGGCAAACACGCGCTACTCCACTCTAGAGCACAGCGCGAGACATAAAGAAGTAAACGACTTGTGGTCTCGCAGCTCACCGTGCCCTGTCAGATCTACCGTTCTCACATAAAACAAATACGCGCCACTTAAAAAAAAAAACATTGGATGTAAGAGAAATACCAACAGCAACAGCACAAGCTTCTTAAACAATGGAGACAAGGTTTGAAATAGTAGACTCCTCTGTAAGACAACAATTTACAGTAGAGCAGGATAATATAAATACCAAAAGAAAAACAGACAGTGACCTCCGTCTGTTCCGCAAATTCCTGACAGAAGCATCACTAGAAAACGAGTTTACCACCTTTACTGCACAAGACCTAGATACCCACATTGCCAATTTCATTTACTGTCTCAAACGTCAGGATGGCTCTGAATATGAGCCAGAAACAATCCGTGGCATCCTCACCAGCATAGACAGGCATCTAGCAGCCCATAACTATCCTCATAGTATATTTAAAGGGCTAGCAACCGATTTTATCCAAACCAGAAAAAACACTTGCTGCTAAACAAAAACACCTAAAGCGACTAGTAAAGGGAACAGACCATTAAAAGCATCACCGCTCACACAGCAAGACATTGAACTACTTTACAGTTCAGGCACATTGTCTCTTGACAACCCAAGTGGCCTGCTCAATTTCTTATTCTTCAACATTGGTCTACAATTCACTCAGAACAAAGAACAGTATGACCTCACCTGGGGTGACATTACTGAGGGCACAGACACAGAAGGCAACATCTTCCTCGAATACAACGAAAGACAAACTAAAACAAGAACTGGAAAACCATAGAAATATAAGACCACTTAAACCCGAATATATCAAAATAAACAAAATCCAGAAAAGAGACATAATAGCAGCTTTCTGTCTCTACAAAAGTAACAGACCACCGAAATGCTGACCAAAGACTCCCATTCTACTTAGCCCCAAACATTAATAAAAACAAAACTCCCTCTGGTTCAGAAACATGACTGTGGGACTTAACAAACTAAGAGCCATGATGACAACAATGAAACTGCAGTCTGAATTCCAGACTGCAAACCAATAACCAACCACTCTACCCGAAAACAACGATCCAGAGGCTCTTAGACTGCAGCATGGCCCACTGAAGTACAACAAATATCAGGTCACAGAAATGTGCAGTCTATTAATAATTATTCTGTACTCTCCGAAGCCAAACAACGAAAAGTAAGCAACCTCCTCACTTTCTCCACATCTAACACAGAACAAGCATCTACCTCCTGCAAAGATCCTCACAATCCTGCCACTTCACAGCTCCAGAACAGAGCCGAGCAACCTTTTCCAACAGACTTCAAGCCATCTTTGGTTCACCCTGCACCCTAATGCGCAGTCTCCATAAAGATATATAATGCTCCTGAAACGAAGTACAGAAAACGTCCACTCGTCATAGAAGACACCGATGACGATGACTAGAGGTAAGCAAAAAACATACACTATTCACACACTCCCTAACCCATGATGACCTAACACTTTCCTCTTCTTTTCCCATAGAACGCAACAGCAAGCAAAGGAAAAACAGCGCCAACACGCCTTGGAGCCACATCACATAACCAAATGATGTTTTACTTTAAAAGTTTCAAGACTTTTTACATAGTTAACTGTTTTACAACCTTTCACAGTTCCACCACATTCATAGATGCTAACAAATGTTGAAATGTTACTGAAATGTTTATTTTTCAAACATAAGAAACATGTTTTTTAAAATAATTAAAAACTACAATGTTGTACAACCACCACAAATAAATTCTTCATTATACCACAACTGCTTATTCATTTATTTGCAAATTGAATAGATTATTGCTAAAAAATTGTGACCAGCAATTATAAAAATAAAGTAATAAAGCAGGTGGTTATTTAGAAATTTACACACACCCTCGGTGTGGGATGCCTATATAAACCCCTCGGGCTTCGCCCTCGGGGTTTATGGGGCATCCCACACCTAGGGTGTGTGTAAAATTCTCATAATAACCACCTGCCTATACATTATTCTCTATATAATAGGCACAGTTATTATTGTTACATCCCAAATCATCATAATTTCAACAACCTGTATTTACAATTTGGACATAACAGTCCCATGTCACTTTCAGAACATAACAGTCCTGTCTTCCTTCTTGCGGTTCTTTGTCCTGATCTCTTCCTTTCCGTCATGCTTTTCAGGGTCCAGACATCATGATCCGGCCCCCCCTTTTCACTCACCACCATTGGGTACCACGTTACCCGGACCACTCCCCCCCACCAGGTGTGGACACCACGATCCACACCCTGGCTCTATTCCTTCCCTCACCCCCTTACTCCCACGCCTAGGTTCCTTTGTCCCCCAGCCCATGGTACCTACAGCCCTCCCCTCTATCTGCCCCCGCACCCTTGCTCCCACAACTCCTTCCTTTTATCTACCAACCCTCCAGCGGGACTTCACCTAGTGCCCTGGCCACCAGTTGCCCTCTGCGAGCCCACCAGGCCCATGCTGGGCCACCCCAAGGTCACTTCTTGCCCCGTGTCTCTTCCTCCTTGTGCCTATTCCATTGTTATTCCTCCTCTGTTTCTTGCGAGGAAGGTGGGTGGGAATTTTACAGGAAGAAAAGATGCCTGCCCCAGTGTTGCATGCCCTTAAGTAGCCCCAGTAGCCTTTGTTTGGGACCCCCACTGGCCCCTCCCCCTGGCCAATGGCCAGCGAGCTCCATAGCCTGGTCATATGACCCTCCGATGAGGTCATGGCACCTCCCCCCTCCTTCCTCCTCCCCCACCATACTCCATATCCCTGGCTGAGGCCCAGGACAAGCTGGCCTGTGCTTTAGTGGCAAGCCTCATTGTCCCCGGATCCCCAACCAGAAATAACTTCAGGCCAAAGCTTTATCACTTTTTGGATGCTCACTGGCAGCATTTATTATATCATAGGCACAGTTATTAATGCTACATCCCAAATCATCATAATTTCAACAATCTGTATTTACAGTTTGGACATGACAGTCCCATGTCACTTTCAGAACATAACAGTCCTGTCTTCCTTCTTGCAGTTCTTTGTCCTGCTCTCTTCCTTTCCGTCATGTTTCTCAGGGTCCAGACACCATTATCCGGTCCCCCTTTTTTCACTCACCACCATCGGGTACCACATTACCTGGATCACTCCCCCCCACCAGGTGTGGACACCTCAATCGACCCCCTACCTCTATATCCTTCCCCCCCCCCTTACTCCCATGCCTGGGTTCCTTTGTCCCCAGCCCGTGATTTCTCCCCTCCTCCACCTATCTGCCCCTTTTTCTCTTGCTCCCCAGCCCTTCCACTGCCCCAACTCCCACTTGTGATGGAAGATGGGGCCCCCCCTTGCAGGCTAGCCATTTAGATCCCTCCTATTTATGTCCTCCACTAGCTCTCCAAAGGGCCGGAGGAACAGGCTCATGCCAAATGCAGTGAGATGGATGCCATCTGATCTATACACTGCTTCCTGATTAAAAGAAATGTCCCTATGTTGTATGTGTGTCCCCCCATCTTGATCACTGCCCAGGTCACCTTCCTGTTAAGGCATTTTTATGCCACCTCCACTGCCTGGAGCCTTTTTGCTCCCCTCCATACTCTCCGAGATGTAACCTCAGACCAACCAATTACCACCCTGGGCCACCAGCTTTTCACCTGTTCGAGGTCCGCTATAATGTCCTTCATCAAGGACCCCCAGGTCGCTACCCTCCGGGTGGATGATAATACAATCTGGACTGGCCCATTGCACCTGCAGCTCTTCTAGCATGAGCAGCAGCTGCGGCCACCTCATGCCCCTCAGGCCTCTCCATCTCACTTTGGTGTGCTCGATTCCTGGTGGGCACAGCTGCATACCCATCCTTGTGGCATCCACAAATCTCTCCACCCAGTAGATAAACGAGTGCCCCATGATCCACACCTGCCTCTTGGAGCCTGCTGAGGGGGAGAAAAATGGGATACCAGTTAGCCACCATCAACACCTTACATATCTCTTATAGCAGTTTGATACCCACCACCCCACTCTCTTGACCTCCCTCTCCCCTGCCCTTGAAGTGGCCACCTCAGAAGCCACCCCAATCCTAAAAGAGTGTGGGGCAAATTCACTGGGATTGTCACCCACAAATGTCACAGCCTTCTTTAGCACAGTCCCCCCACCTGGAATCCTGTCACCAGGGACCCGTCCCCATGCACAGACCAGGGCCTCCCACTTCGCCCCTGAATCCTCGTGTAGTCCTCCATGGCCCGGACTGTGCAGATCTCTGCTGCCGCCTTCTTCAGCAGCTCTTCAGTGGTGTCCTTACCCTGCTGGTCTGTCTTTGACTTCTGCAGTATAATTATTAGCTTCTTTCTCCCACTCTGACACACTTCTCCTGTAGACCTGCATTGATTGCCCTCTTTCTGGGAGACACCATTTCCCCGACCCTGAACAACCCCTTCACCATGATGGCAAATATGGCCCTGAAAAGACAGACCTCATTTGCCAAGTAGCAGACATGGCTCACTGCTCGCAGGACCTTCAAGAAAAGGGGCCCCATCAGAGGCCATCTCCCATCCTGCTGTCTTCCTTGACCCCTCTGCCAACCCGCTGCCATCCGTCTGATGGCCCAGCCGCCCGTCGCATCAATCCAGCCCCAATCCATGCAAATCCAGCTGATTCCTGCCAGCTGGACACTCGTGGGGGCATGGATCAGCCCTTCCTCCCATTTTACCACCATGTATTGCATTACCTCTTCTTCCCAGACTGGTTCACCCATCTTCCATTCCATTCTGGCCTTGAAAGTCTGGAAACCTGCCCACACCCTCTTGTAGGCTCTTAGGGTGCCGGTCGCCCATGATCCTTCATACAAAACCCTGGCCTTCTCTCTCTAATCACCCAAAGTCAAACTGGGACTCTGTTCCAGGCAGATGTGGCCTGTGGTGCCAGCTCTCGGAACCGCTCCATCTGAAACCAAGAAAGACAGTCAGCTACCTTATTCTGAGCTCCCTCAAAGTGCCTCACCCTAAAAGACAGGTTAAGCCGCAGACCTAACAAAATCATGCCCCTCAACACCCCACCTACTGACTCGGTACTGCCACTTTGCCTATTGATCACTTCAACCACGCCCTTGTTGTCGCACTAAAATACGATGCGATGCCCTGCTATCCGTGTACCTCGTACCTCCAAAGCTATCCACATTGGGAAAATCTCGAGAAACGTGATGTCCTTCCTCCATCCTCATTCCTGCCATTGGACCAGCCATGCCTCTGAGATCCATTTGCCTGAAAATAGGCCCCAATACCCAGCCCCCCGGCTGTGTCCGTTACAGCTAGAGGTCTGCGTTCGAGGCCCACTCCTCCTGGCAAAACGTCACCCCATTGTAGGAGTCCAGGAATATCTCCCACACCCATAAATCCTCCTTCACCCCCCCTGCTGATGTTAACCCAGTGATGTGGTAGCTTTGCTTTTCCCATGACCCTCCCCAACCTCCTAGTAAATGCCCTGATGGGGCTTACGGCCTTGCAGGAAAAATTAAGGTGTCTCAGTAGCTGTTGTACTTGTACCAGCGGCACCCTCCTCCCCCCCACTAGAGCAAGCAGCCCATTGAGCTGTCCTAACTTATCCACTGGAAGGCGAAAACACTCCCTTTCCGTGTCCACCTCAATCCCCAGGAATTCCACCCTGCGTGCTGGGCCCTCGGTTTTCCCCGGCTGCCAATGGGATCCCTATGGCTCTGCACATACCCTGAAAATCTGCCAACATTTCCTGGGCCTCTGCCTGGCTGGCCCCTATCAATAGAAAATCATCCAGGTAATAAACAACCCTCTTGTGCCCATATTGTACCCCAAACACCCATTGCACCCATGATCTGAAAGCCTCGAACATTGTTGCAGGCCACAGAGCATCCCATGGGCATTGCCTTGTCTAAAAACAACCCGCCCTCAAACTGAAAGCCGAGCAGGTCTCCGTCTTCCAGTAGTACAGGCAACAGCTGGAATGTGGACTCGATGTCCATCTTGGCCAACCATGCCCCTTCAGCAGCTCGGATCAACTCCACCGCCTGGTCTACTGATACGTAAGAGACCATGCTGAGAGCTTCTGGAATTCCTCCTTTCACTGACCCTTCCTTCTGGTAAGACAGGTGATGGATGAGCTGGAACTCCCCTGCCTGATTCTTGGGTACCACCCATGGGCTGACACCAAGAAACTCTTGCGGGGGGGTCAGTCAGTGGCCTCTCCACCCGCTCTGCCTTCACCTCCTTCTGGATCTTTCCCCGTATTATGTCCTCCTTACTTTTTATGGACCCCAAGTTCTTTGCCCGCATCCCCACCCATGCCCCCCCGAAATCTAGCGTAAAACCATCGCAAAATTCCCTTCTCAGCAACTGTGCCCCACCCCTGTCAAGGTAGTCCCTGGTCCAGAGCTCCACCACCGCCCGCTTGATGGGTGTGCGGGCCAGGGCATATCCCCACCTTCCTGCCATTTGCTCCGGTCTAATTCCATCCATAATTGGATGCATATCCTCCCCTTCTGGGGCCCCTGCAGCCCCTGCCAGCTCCCCCCCTGCCACCCCAAAAGGGCTGCTTCTGGGTTTGGCTGCTGACTTGTCCCATATTGTCGCCCTTTTCAACTCCCACCCTGCAAGTTGTGGCCGGGTGTGATCCCCCGCACTGTGAGCAGATGTGCTTAAATTTACAGTTAAGCCAGTTACACGAGGCCCTGCTGAAAGCCCAGCAGGCCTTGGTGCCCAGTGCCTGAGCCCCTTTTTTCACCTGTTCCATCTCCTGACCAACTGCCAGCCCAGATAGCATCCGGACCCACAGCTCAGCATGGGTGCAATCCCATTTTAGGTCCCCTTTTACTGCCATCCACCACTAGAAAGCCTCATTGTACTTAAGCCAACTGTACTCCAGCTTAGCCCAATACGCATCCCTGATGATTGCAATATAAGTTAACAATGGCACTGACAGATCTGGCTGCTTCTCCAGGACTAAAGCGCTCTAGATCAGAAAACCTGCTTGCCACGTGTTGATGCTTTTCCCTTTGAACCTGGCTTTCTCCGCCTTGCACCCCACTACTGCCTGGGCCACTGCCATCTCTGACTTTCCCGCCATTTCCTTCTGCTCATATCTTTTTGCTGTCTCCTTGTCCACCAGTCCAAAGATATCCAAGTACTCCCCTTTCCATATTTTTTCCTTGATTGACGCAGGCACATGGTCGCCCAGTGTGAAACCAGTGGACCATTGTACATTCCGCCACTCCACCATTGCCACCACCTTGCCCCCTTCCCCCGATGGCCTGCAAGGCTCTCACATCTTTGACCTCCTCCCTCCCACTATCTCCCAACAACCCTTAAATGTACTCCGGTAAATCAGCCTCGTTGTTCATGTCCACCTCATCCTTACCTCCATCCAGTTGTGGCCCTGCCGGGGCCTGGTCTCGTTCATTTCCTGTCTTTGGTGCTGCCGGACTGCTGGGTCCCACTCTCTTTGGTCATTTGCCCCGTCTGCCAACCCTGCACCGCTTGTCCCATTCTTTCCTCTTCTTCTGAGCCTCCTCCTCAGCCTCCCTCTTCTTTGCTGCTTCCATCAGTTCGATCATCTACGCCATCAATTTTGCAGCCTCCGCTAGCATGGTTACACTGGATGCTGGGACTCTTTTTGGTGCCATATCTTCTGTCTATACTGCATAACAAAACATATGTGAATACAGTCCTCACTACAGCCATTAACCATCCCCCATTCAACTCTCTCCCCCTGTAGGGCCCTCCTAGCCCAGTGGACCATAGCAAACCCACAAATGCAGCCTGCCCTGTGCTGGGGCCCCTAAGCTGCCTAGAATAATATGCTCAATGCTGCAAAGCCTCGACTTCCCATGGGGGCACCACGGCACCCCCTGGCACAGTTTCCTTACTTGCCTTTCTGTTTTTTTTGTTGCCCCTCCAACCCTGGCCCTCTCCTTGCCTACCCTTCTCATATCTGTTATATCCTTCCTCGAGGGTTCCTTCATCTGCCTGTAGCTTGAAATGCCCACTGAGGCTCCCCCCTTTTGTTCTGCCCAAGCCACCGCAGCTGTACCCTTATTGGCCCTCATTGCCAGCTTGTGCCTGAAATGCTGGGCCTCCAGGAGGCATCCTTTGTGGCACCTAATGGCCACTACACTTCGCACCACCACCACATGCCCTGAACTGCCCCTCTACCACAATGGCAGCCGAGCATGTGGCTGGGCCCCTCTGTCCAGCAGGCCACCCCACACTTGTGGCCCCTTTCTCCAGGATGCCTATGACCCCAAACCTGCCTTCGTTGTCTGTCTTGGGCCCAGCAGCCCCAGTCCTTGCTGATTCACCTTCTAGCCATGACAGGTGTCACCTCACCTGCCAGCCCCAAGAGTGCCCCTGGTTCCCATGAAATGGCCCTGTGGGTTGCTGGGCCCACACTTGTTCATAGACCCAGGCTTTCATCAATAAATTCCACCACAGGTGTTAAAACCTGTGCCTGTATCCTGAGAGTTTAATGCACAGCTACCTAGGCACAAATTTCTTTGCCTCATCCCCCCTGCACTCCCCCTGTCTCCTCCCCCCCATGCTGCTGTGCATCCCTATGTACCCCTCAAGATCCTTCCCTCACTACATGGCGCGTCCCCTGATTTATTATTTATTTATTTGTTTTGCTTGTTTCTTTTTAATGCCACCAGTGCAGCATAACCCCTTGAGCAGCTCCAGTTTTCCATGGGCCTGCCAATGCCACCAGATGCACTCTGCGCATACTCCCCCCTGCCACCATGTGGTGACCGAGGCCTGCAGCAGGCCTTACCAGCCCTTACTTCCCCCAAGGCCTTCCTGTTGGCCCTCATGTTGTACTGCAACCTTGCCCACCTTGGGCCTTGCTAGAGCGCTCTGGCGCATCCGCCCATCCTCTGAGCTGGTGTCCATGACCGTGCAGATGCCTCAGCGGCCCAGTAGGCCTCACCAGTTCTTGTTACCTTTCCTCATGGTGCCTCTCACCCACTGTCTGCTCTCGGGCTCAGCCCCTTTCCTCATTGGGGTGTGCCCCCCCTTCTGAGCAATGGCATCCGTGCCTTGCAGGATGCCTCAGTGGTACCATAGGCCCCTACTGGCTCATGAGCCCCTTGGTCCCTTGAGATGCCCCTTTTCCAATGGAGCTACCAATGCCCCTCCTCGCGGGGTCCCTAGTGAAAATGGCTCGCCCTGTCACCGCTTGGCCCTCCGCGCATTGGCCATTGCAGTTAGACACTATAATCTGGAAAGCCGTTCCATCGCATTGTAGGATAACATCATATATTCACACAATCAGTACTGAAATGCTTCCCTTGAGTCTCCAATGGATCCAGAGCCCTGTCCCATGCCCTGCCGATGCTCCCCTTCTCCTCACTCTCCCTGTAGCTCTCACCTGCCACGTGGCTCACCGACTCTCCAGTCATTCAGCTTTAACCCCTAATTTTTTTGGGAATCGTGTCAGACTGCTTTACACACAACTCCTGTACAAAACCCCAGGCTTGGCATCTCGTGCCTACAATCAACTTCCCTATCTGGGCCCCACACAGCCCTGTTTGCCATGCCATCCCCAGCTGGCCAAAATGCTACCTAGCATTTTAAAACAATAATAAGCATAGAAAATCTATAAATAAAATCTGGATAAACATGCAATTCACCTTTACCAATGCTTTGTAACCTCATGCCCATAGCTCCACCAAATCAACATGCCACACAAAAGTAGCGATTAGTTGTGCCTTACCTTATGCCAGTGAATGTGCTGTGTATCCCAGTGAAATTTTACAGCATGAAAAGAGGGCTACCCCAGTGTTGCAAGCCCTTAAGTAGCCTCAGTGGCCTTTGTTTGGGACCATCCCTGGCCCCTCCCCCAGGCCAATGGCCAGTGAGCTCCATAACCTGGTCATATGACCCTCCAATGAGATCATGGCACCTCCCCCATCCTTTATCCTCCCTCCATATTCCATATCCTTGGCTGGGACCCAGGACAAGCTGACCTGTCCTTTAGTGGCAAGCCTCAATTCCATTTTAAACTTTGCATTAGGGTTATGAGACAATTTCTTATAATAGTTCTCACCACCTAACAGCCTCATTACTATCTTTTCATAGTGCTGCCTGTTTAACAGCACAATATTGTCCCCCTTCTCTACTGGTTTCACTGTTAAATCCTCATAGTCACTTAAACATCTAAGAGCAGCAAACTCTGCTGATGTCATGTTTTTATGTATTGGTTCCCTTGCTTTATGTGATAAATCTCTGACTTCTTTTAATAAAGTAGTTAGCACAGTACATTTGAAAATGTGAAGACCGGCACCATACAAAAGCCAAAACTCATAAGTTATTCATGCAGACAGTATGTTGCTTGTAGAAAAATACTGGATATAAGCTGAATATAACCACTCACCGAGCCAAGACGTAATAAACTTTTATTCATCCATTGAGCTCCATTGAAATCCAAAAATAGGTTCAGTGCAAACAGCAATTCACAGTTAATCCAAATAAAAACAAGCAAGAAAGAACACCAGTCCGCTCCACTCCATCCCTCTCAGTGTGCCAAACAGGTAAGACGTAAGCACATCGGCTCAATTACCTGACATGTTTAGCTCGAAAGAGCTTTTTCAAAGGTGAACAAGCAGATTACCTTTACCACTTAAGTACGTTTTAATTTAAAGTGACCATACATGAATTAAGACAGAAGGTCAAGCACTATATCCAGATTAATAGACTATTCCTCTTTAAATAGTCCATACATTTATAGGGAACACAAATGTCCTCCTTATTGTGCAAAAAGAAATTCTTCTACTTTAAAAGTGCAGATGATTTTGAAATCCTGGGAACCTAAATATATGGAGAAAAAATATTTTTTAATTAATGAACAGAGAAATAGTCATCTATAATAACAACATGGATAGATCCTAAACACAACAAGACATAGTGTGAATGTGTGGGTATAACGAAGACTCCAGATTCCAGAAATAAATCCAACAGAAAGCATTTATTTAAATAAGGAAAGGTGAACTGAGTGACAAAATAAACTAACACAAATAAAAGATAATTAACAAAACAACAAGAAGCACGCTAGAAAGCTGCTAGTCCTGTCCTTCAATGGGACAGTAGAGAATGAGTTCCTTCAAGCTCTGCATAAAGAATGAGAAGGAACTCTTTTTATACATACAGGACATGTGATTTGAAAAGCTCCACCCCTTTTCCAGAAGCCTAACATAAATTCAGGCAAATAAACATTTTATTAATTTTCACAGTCAAAATTCCCCTTTAAGACTAACAACAATACAGGGGCAGTGTTATCAAATAAAATCCTGTTTAAAGGTAGAAAGAAACACTAAATGAATATCTAACCCAGCCTCCTTATTTCTAAACTATAAATAATGGAACAGAAAGGCCAACTGGCTCTATAGGGACAAGGTAAAACAACAATGGCTTCCCCCTTGCTCAGCACCCTATCCCAGGTATGCCCCTTTTATATCTCCTTTTAATCACTGCAAAGCTAAAAACCAAAAACAAAATTAAAATGATGTTGTCTTTTATTATTTCATGATATAATGCCTTTCTAAACTGTAGTCCCCAGATTTACACATTTGTTTTATTTAAATGAAGAACCCTTTTTGTTTGTAGGACTACAGCCTCTTTTTGTGTCTAGGATTGTTTGGCAGATATAAGAGTTCTGAGCCGAAAAACCTCAGAGCAAGCAGATTACAAGCTAAAATCAAGCTGCCAGCTTCAGCAGCAACCGAGTGGCCAAAGAGATCCTTCTTGCAGTGCTCTTCACGAATGTGCGCACATGCGAGAAGGAATCTCTAAATATAGAAGCATTTCTGAATGCTTCGCTTCAGTAGAAACACAGAATTCTTGCAACTAGCAGAACTATTAAAGACAAGCCTAAAAAGGCTTGTTCTGCTGAATTCTAGATGCTCCTATGTATAAAAACAAACAGCAGCATGGAGGAGCAGCTGAAATGGGGGGGGGGGTTACCAAACGAAAACGGAACCCAATTCTATTTTTACTTTACAGAATTCCTTTCTCAAAATAGGGAAAACGGAGAGGGTGTGGAGTGAATTTAATAGATGGCACAATGAAATAAAGGGGAGTAAAGACATATACGCATATATGTGCATTAAAAATGTATATAAATATATATATATATATATATATATATATACACACAGATGGTCAGTCTGTATACATATCTTAAAGAGACATGCACATATAGGGATATACTCAAAACTTCCCCAGACATAGGAAAAAAAAGGGCAAAGACAAAAAGGAACATGCTGTTGCAACAGACTTAAAAAGTTACAAAGGGAGAGAGAGAGATGTAAAAGAAACAAATAAAAAAAAGAATGGGGTCCAGAACAAGGAAGAAAGGAAGCTGCCCCTGTATTTTAAATAGACATCACCACACATAGACATACAAAAAATATACATAAGGCAACAAAAAAAAAACTGTAACTAAAGTGAGATTCACATTCATTTTAAAAATGGCTTAATTTCAAGTTTACCATTAAGACCCCTGTCCTCCATTCCTTTAAATGAAAAAAATCCAAATATATATATATATTTTATTTAGTTTTTGTTGACCGGGTAAGTGCACTAGACAAATCCTACCTATTTTCAGGCACAACCTGGGGATACAGATGAATGCCAACTGACCTTGAACCAGATTAAGTTGTTGGGGGTATTTTCAGTGAATGAGGGAAATTTGGCCAGGACACTGGGGAAATTCCCCTACTCTGCTGTAGGGGGACAGGACATCTGCAGGATGGCCACTCTGTGTGGGACGCCGGAGGAGGAGGACATCTGCGCGGTGGGAGAGCTTACCTCAGCTCCCACTGTTTTTGCTACTGAGGCTGATCTTCAGCGATGCACGGATGCCGATTCGGATAATGAATTTCATGATGCTCCTATTTCCACGGATGAAATGGAGGAAATAGTTCAGACCTCTGCTAATGAGGTTACTGCTTTAAATGAGGACATTTTTCTTGAGTCTGATGGTTTACACAGAACAAGCTCAACTTGAATGGGTCTTTTACTGCAAACAGAAGCCGCGGAATTTACTCAGAAGTGGCAACCATTGGAGGTGCACACTGTCATTAGTGCTGCTAATCCTGTCAGAACAGCAGCTGATACTCAACTTTCTGAAGGCCCTGCGGGGTGCGGTGAGTCAGTTTCCAGCTTTCCTGACAATGTAAACTCTTTGAACTTTGATGCTATCAAACTACAGGCTGGCAGTGATTTTGTTGGTTTTAACGAGTGCCTAAAGCCTCTTAGTTTAAAATCTGAGGACAAAACTGTTCTTTCAATGTTTATTGCAGCGGACCAACAAGAGGTCCCCGTAGCTTTACCATCAGTTAAATTTGTTCAAGCTGTTCACTCCCCACTCAGTAAATCAGCGGGTTTTGTGTTGAAAAATCTGGCTAGCAAGGAGTCTATTGCCTATCCTGTGGTTGTTTATCAGTCCACCGTAGAGTCACAGGTTGGGGGTCACCGAGTTTCTGTTTTCAAAAAAAACTCCTCAGCAGCAGGACATTGACAATATTGGAGTCAAACCCAATCCTTTACCTGTCAATACAGGTGCTGCATTTGTTTCCTCTGATGCAACCAGGGAGTCTTGGACACTGGGTAAAGCCCTAGCAGGAGCTGGATGGAAGCAGGCCCCATCGGGTATCTGGACGCCTGATCCTGCATGGGATGCTGACTTTTCTCTTTCACAACATTTCCCAGCCTGAA
Organism: Neoceratodus forsteri; assembly: GCA_016271365.2. Lineage (NCBI taxonomy): Eukaryota > Metazoa > Chordata > Ceratodontiformes > Ceratodontidae > Neoceratodus > Neoceratodus forsteri. The sequence continues at coordinate 838,257,621 of CM057451.1, read as the reverse complement.
AACCTGGTACAAAAGTGAACATTTGTACAGAGGGTATTACTAGCAAGGAGAAGTCTGCTGTACTCAGGCCTCATTCCGTTACTAGTCCTTTAGACTTACAAACCCACAGCCCACTGATTCCAAGGATGACTCTGGCCTTCTTCCTCAAGATATTTCTCCTTCAGTTAATGGCACTTCTTCTTCTAACCCTCCTAAACAGAAGCCTCTGTCTGAGCTGTTCTCTAATGCCAAACGGGAAGCAGCTCCAAGAAGAAATGCAGTTCACATACGCTACAAAGAGGGCTTGGAGAATAGGCCAGACAGATACTTTGTTGGGAAAACTTTATTGAAAGATTCCCTTCATTTTTCACCAAAGGATGTGTTCGCTTTCATAAATATTTATGTAGAGGACAACTTTGAAGTTAGTTTTAGGACTTATGGGCAGGTCAAGATTTCTCCCACAAGGAGCCCCTTTCTGGTCATCCCCCTCACTAAACCCTTGAACAAATTTGTGACGGTGATGTTTCGAAATGAGGGGGTTCATGTGGAAGACATTACCTATTGGTTATCACAGAAGTGTGAAGTATTGAGTGCCCCAGAACCTATTCTGGATTCTGAGCAGTTTTGGATGGGGGGTGGAAATACAAAATCAAATTAAGGCAATCAGATTCAGGGGTTGAACATATACCTAATTCTTTTCTGTTAGGAAGAGATAGAGGGGTTTGCTTTTATGGGGGGCAGCCTAGAACTTGCTATAAGTGTGGCTCTTGGACTCATCTCTCCAGTGTTTGTGATCAACCCTGTTGTGATAATTGTGGGGAAATTGGGCATGTTACCATGCAATGTGCAAACCATACTAAATGCAACCTTTGCAAAGAGTATGGCCATGTTTTTCGAGAGTGTCCTTGGGCAGCTAAGAACAAAGCATATTGTATTAGTCCAGACCTTTTAATTCAGAAAGCTCAGGATGCTGCAGGCTCCTCTCTCCCCCCCTTCCCCCCTTCCCCCTCTTCCCTCCCCTCCTAAGATAAGGAAGGATTCACTTCAAATTGCACCTACCACTAGGCCCCAGGACCTGAAATGGATGCACAGTCTTCTGTTTCAAATTCCTATGGGGACAAAAAAACTTTGTATGGGACCTCCTTAGGTCTTGGAATTTACACCTGTTTTTTATGCTGATGCAGACCTAGTAGTTCCTGAGAAGGACTCCAAGATTGCTTCTCCTTTGTCTCCTCTGCCTCACAGGAGATTTTCCAGGAATTTACACCCAAAACCCCCCCTCCTGCTTTCCCTTTAGAATCTAGTAATTATTATGTGGCCTTATTCACTCCATGGGGGGGAAACAGAAATGGATTTGGGAGACTCAGACTCTCAGAAATCCTCTCCGTCCTCCATTTCCCAGCCTGTTGATAATTATAAGGAGAAAAAAAAGAAAAAAATAGAGGTTACTGTACTTCTAAAGTATATTAATGTGGTTATCGTGGGGGTCTCTCACCCATAGTTTATTAAATGATATCAAAAGGCAAGCTCTTTTCCACTATGTTCATGGCCAAAAGGTTTCAGTCTGTTTTTTTACAGGAAACTTGGATGCACTCAATTGAACAGTTATCTGCCTTCAAGAGGGAATGGCCCTGGGGGCCCTGGGGGCCTTCCTATTGGTCATTTGGGACCAATAGTGCAGATGGCATAGGCATTTTATTTAATTCCTTCACTTTTACACTTAGTAACTTAACAGACCTTATTCCTGGCAGAGTCATGATTTTGCATGGGAAATGGCAAAACATATGTTACCAGTTTATTAAAATTTATAACCCTCAGTCTAAGGCAGATAGAGTGGCATATCTGAAGGCAGTGCAACCTTTCTTTGTTACTTCGGTTAAGGTATTATGGGGTGGTGATTTTAATTGTATTGTCATCAACACACCCCAGCACAATAAAAAAAATGACTGCAATTCACATGCACTTAACTACATAATTAAGATGGCTGGTTTGCTTAACTATATTTCTTTCCTTTCCCATGGCCCCAAGTTTTCATTTGTGAAAGGGAAAATTCACACTTCAATTGATTATATGTTAGTTTCCTCTTCTGTACAGGTTAACTCCTTTTGAATGACACCTAGTGAATTCACTGATCACCTTTTTTTATTATGTACTTTTAATTCTACAGGCCTGACTGAACATAGACAGGTTAGGTGGAAACTAAACACTTCCATCCTAGACTCATCCCACATACAGGCTGGTGTTAAATTTATTTTAAGAGCTAGATTATTAGTGGCTTTTTTATACACTGACATGGGAGAATGGTGGATGGAGACAAAAACAGATCTTTGTAAATGGTTTAAGAAGCAAGGAGTAGTAGCTAAAGATCATAATTTTTTGAAGTACCTGTCTCTTAGACAACAGCTACAGAGGCTCATTACAATTGCATACATTTCTAGGCAAGACTACTCAGAGCAAATTAAAAAACTTAAATCTAGTATGAAGGTATACCAGTATGATGGAGCTAGGACTTTACAAGCTATTCTTACCAATGGAGTAAAAAAATCCCTCATAGGTGATCCCTTCGAGGCTTGTAAAACCTTGAGAGAATCTTCCACTATTGATTTTCTAATAAATTCTGATGGTCCTAAAGCTACAACAACTGAGCAGTTGAGGGATTTGATTAAAAGCCATTATCAGTCCTTAGAACCTGACTACCCTATTCATGAGGACTTGATACTTTCTTATTTAAAATCCACCAAATCTCCTTCTGTGTCAACAGAAGCTCTAAAACTGTTAGGGTCTATTAGCCAAAGGGAAATGCTTGAGGTGACTCAGAAGTTGAAGCCCAATATTTCACCAGGGAAAGATGGACTTTGTAATAAATTACACAAATGTTTTCAGGCAGAGTTAGAGTAAGTAAATGCCTTCTCATTCTGTTTAAATATTTTTTGATACTATTTCTATTTTCCCTTCCTTTTCTGAAGGATTATTAATCCATTTGTTTAAATCAGGAGATAGGAATGTTATAAAGAATTGGAGACCCATTACCCTGTTGAATTCTGACTACAAAATTTTTACTAGCATTTTTGAATAACAGGTTAAAAAGTTATGCTAGGTGGGTTGTATCTCCTTACCAATTTTGTGGAATTTCAGATAGAAGAATCCAATCTGCTTTAAAGATATTAAGAGATGCCATTGAACACTTATCTCTAGCTGGTATTTCTGGATGTGTAGTCATTGTAGATTTTGAAAAAGCATTCGACAGAGTTCATCTACCTTTTCTTTTTTTAGCATTGGAAAACTATGGAGTTCCTCATCGAATTGTTAATCTTACTAAAATGCTATATAAGTACAATTCAGTTTCCCTTTTATGAAAGGTTGTACAGCTCAAAGCTTCCATTTAAAGATTGGGATTCATCAGGGTTGCCCCCTGAGTCCTCTTATTTATGTCTTCTCATTGGACCCCCTTTTACAGTTTTTAGTTAACTCACCACAGTGGACAGGAATTATTGGGGATACATTTTTAAATAGTCAGCTATCTTTGCAGGCCTATGCAGATGATCTAATTTTGTACTTTTCTAACCAAGTTCAAATTCATAAATTTTTGGAAGCTTTTAAGCTTTATTCTGCAGTTTCAAATGCCAAATTGAATTTGCAAAAAACTAAAGGCTTGTTTATTGGGGCAACAGGGTCTGCTGATGTAGTACAGGATGGTATTTGCATTTCCTGGAGCCCACTTAAGATTTTAGGCATTCTTTTTAGTCCCCAAAATCTGCCAGTTGAGAATTGAGACTTAGTGCTTGAGAAGGTTGACAAAAAGGTAAATCGATGAAAACAGTAGAAATTTTCAAAGCTGAAGCACATACACATTTTAAAACAATTTATTATACCCTGTTTACAGTATGTGGCCATGATTTTCCCTCTTCCATCCCAGTTGGAGACAAAAACTTATAATGTTTTTTTTTCAAATGCTATGGGGGAATCGTTTAAATCTAGTAAAGAGGCATTATACTTATTTGAGTAAAAAATCTGGGGGCTTGGGATGATAGACCCAATTGTATTTCTGCACACCTTGTTTTTTATGAATTCTATTAAATGTGGTTTGGCTCCAGCAGTAAGTGTTGCACAGGGATGGGTTAATAAAGCCCTTGGTAAATATTTTACAATTTGGAATAATCTAGCGCCAAAAATGAATCCCCGAGTTCATATTCCTTTGTATTTCAGGCCTGCTAAACAAAAGTTATATAGATGGCAAATCACTAAAGAAATGATTATGAATGATAGTATGCAGAATATGTATCAGTTAGTTATGAAGGCAATACATCCACAAGACCCCTGCTTTAAGAATTGCCCATCAGCTTTGAATTCTAAGGTATTAGCTCAACTTAATAATATTAAATTGCCTCTAAACCAGTGGGAAACACAATGGCTGATCTTGTATGGGTGACTGAATGTTCGGGGAAATGCAAAGTATAAAGCCAAAGAAGAGAGGAATTGCCCTTATATGGACTGCATAAATATTGAAGAAACGATGGAACATTTTTTCTTACAGTGCTCTTATTCAAAAGGCTTGTGGGTTTATTTGGCAAAACTGTGGAACTTTAAATGGCTTACTTCTGTTACGTATGAAATATTGGTGTTGGGAATTTATCCTACTAGCTTTTCTCATTTTCATGTTAGCATATTATCTTTATTTTTTTGTTGTGTAAGATATTTCTTGTGGCAGGCTAGATGCCAATGGGTCATTTATCAAAGAAAAATGTCTTATGAATGTTATAGCATTTTAGTTTCAAATGAACTTTCAAGGATATACTTACAAGATGCTCGAATGCTTGCTTCCTATGAACTTATGAAATGGTGGAAAGGATTTACTCGCTTTATAAAATTTAAGTAATTTCATTTATCTATAAATGATTGTTTTTTCCTAGACTATGGAGATTTTTTATGTTTGGGTGATTTATTTTTCATGACTACCTTGTTATACTGTGTTGTTACCTATGTTTATTATTACAATAAAAACTCCCCTACTCTTTTTGATAAGTGCCATGGGATCTTTAACATCCACCTGAACTACCACCAATCCAGGCAGAAGGGACCTTGGTTTAAAGTCTCATCCAAAAGACAGTTGATTATTGCTCACGTCTGAGGAGGAGATTATCATAGTCACCCCCCCCCCACAACAGCACTGGTTTTTCTAAACCTTGAAATTTAAAAATATGAAACTGCTTATTGGTTTGTTTCATAAGATGGTTTGCCAGTGCATTTTTATTAACAAGTTCAATTGCCCTCAAATGTTCACCTATCCAAATTTTAAAACATCTTTTAGTCTTTCCTACAAGAATGAACCTCAGCTACATTTAGCTAAATAAACCAATCAACAGTGGAACAGGTCATAAAGCCCCTTACTGGAAAGGAGTTATTAAGAATTGGATGTATGAAAGTTCTCATATCTTTAACATAGCTACAGAACTTGCAATTACCACACCTGTGGCTACCACTTTCTCTCCTAGGTAGCCACATGCATGGAGTGGGTAAAACTGGTTCCAGAGAGTGCACCAGTGTATCTTTTAAAGTAACACCCCTTCTAAAAACAATTCTTGGTCTATCTACAGAAAGTTCTTTTAAACCAGAATCCTGTAATGCTATGTGCCAGTTTTTTTTTTAATAATACTGCCCACATTGTGGGACTGAACATTATAAGTACTAACAAAGCAGGCCTGTCTCTCACATGGTTTCATAGATTGCTCTTTCTTTTTGCCCTTATCTAAATCTTCCCTATTTAGATTGTCAGCCTCTTGTCTTGCCTTCACTATAATGGTCCTAGCATACCCTCTCTCCCTCAGTCTCACATCAAGTTCGTCTGCCTTTTAACATAAGTGGCTTCAGTGCCACAGTTTCATTTGGTGCAGATATACTGTCCTTTTGGAATAGCTTTAATAACATGTGATGGATGGTTTCTACTGGCTAGTAACAGTGTATTGCGATCTGTTGGCTTACGGGATAAGTCCATAATAAGCCCACCCATGCAATCCTTTTTTATTGTTAAGTCTAAAAAATTGATCTGTTCCTTTGACACTGTAATGCTGAATTTTAAATTAGAATTACTGTTTTCTAAATGCATAATAAAATCTTTAAGTGCTTTCTCAGAACCTGTCCAAATCAACAATACATTGTCAATATATCACCTCCATAGGTCAATATATTGCTTGTAAGGGTTTGAGGCAGATCTTATTACCTTCTCCTCCCAACTAGCCACATAATGATTAACAAAATTTGGGGCAAAACTTGCCCCCATTGCCATCCCTTTTACTTGCAAAAACCATTCATTTTTATAGAAAAAACAGTACAAAAGATGCCAGTTGTACCAAAACCTCTGTACTGGGGTGTAAACACTCCCTACTATTCAGGTAATATTGTAAAACTTGTAATCCATCTTTATGTGGAATACTCATGTATAGTGCTGCAACATCCAGCGTGACTAGTAAACTTTCCTCTTCAATAGCCACATCTTGAATAATATGTAGCACTTCACCAGTATATTTTATGTATGCAGGAGTATTTTGTGCCAACTCTGCAATATGTGTGTCCACGAATTTTGCAAGTGGTTCTGTTAATGAATTATTACCAGAAACTAGTGTTTTCCCAGGGGGGTCCACCAATCTTTTGTGGACCTTGGACAGACAATAGAATGTTGCTCTTACAGGGTTTTTCATGCTCAAATAATCAATTACATGTCCTGGTAACAAATGCTCTTGTCTCAATTTGTACAAATAACAATCAATCTCTTTCTTAAATTGTCCAGTAGGTCTCTGGGTAGTTTGGTATAAAAGTTAGAATCATTTAATTGTCTCATTACCTCCATATCATAATTAGTACTATTAAGCACTACTACTACTGCCCCACCCTTATCTGCTGATTTTATTGTGATGTTCTTGTTTTGCCTGAGTCTCTCAAGTGCTTCTGTCTCTAGCTTACTTAAATTATAAAAATATGTCTTATTTCCATTATTACCCAAAGCTTCTATTTCTTTTTCACAACATTTTATGTAAGTCTGTAATGCAGGGGTACAGGGTAGGCAAAAAGTGGATTATGGTTTGAAAACCTCCATTTTCAAATCACTTCTAATTTCATCATTAAGCTCATAATCTTGGCTCTCTACCTCATTATTACTATCCACATCATTAGCCTCACCATGACCTTCCTTCTGTCATGTGAAAAAGGATTTCAAACTTAAATTCCTACCAAATTTATGTAGATCAATAATTGAATTAAATATATTGATATGTTTTGTAGGAACAAAAGACAGACCCCTTGCTAATACTTTCAATTTGACATCGTACAACACATAATTGGATAAACTCAACACATTTATCAGTGTCTTTATTGTTGCATCCTGCCCATCCTTCTCCTTCCCCTCCATTGTCTGCCAATATTTATTCCCCGATTTCCATCCCCTCTTAACCCCCCCTTTCCTTGTCCTCTTCCTCTTAAAATCCACCGATTCTGGCACTGACCGCATCATGGAACAAAGGAGGGTGGGGTGGGGGTGGTAACTGTGATGTCATAGTTGGGGTAGCACATCTTTGTTCTTCTTCTTCTTCCCTTAAAAAAAAATCTGGATTAATCTTAATTTCTTCACTATTAAGCTGTGAAGGTGACGTCAATTGTTCAACATTTATTCCTGGAGGTTCCACCCCAGAATTACTTATGTGTTTGTTAATTGTCCAATCATAAATTCTCCCTTCTTTATAATCCATCTTGTCTCTTTCAAACTTGGTCTTCTTGATATTCCTTATTTTATCATCATATTTCCTGAAATTTTCAGCAAAAGTCTCAGACAATTGTTCAAACTGGGGTACTTTTACAAAAGTTTGTTGAGTATGGTGCAGTCTTCACATTTTCAAATGTACTGTGCTAACTATCATATATTTGACCAGGCACACCAGGTCCCAGGTGCAGCAGTTTTCTGTTTTGTTTCCTTCTTTTAATACAACCTCTTCATACATGCTAAATGCTGGATTAAATACAGATGGTGTAAATATGGAGTCAGATTTAAACAGTCTTTTTCTTTCACTGTTTGTAGAAATATCAGCCCTCATATCAGAGGTCATCTCTAACAGCTCCCCTCTTTCGTCACGTGTTTCCAATAAATCAGTAAGGTCCTCAGACGGAAGATAATTCAGTGGATTTTCTTTCATTGAATATTGGTCATCTGCTGGTTCCATCAATGTCTCTGTTTATTTCAGAGAGCAAAAAATCAATGTCCTCTGGTTTAGAATAAATCACTTCAGTGTATCCTATATTTGTTTTCTTATTCAGATCTCTATTAAAGAAGTACTTCAATTTGATTTTTCTAAAAAGCTTATATAGATCAACATTGACAGCAAATTTATTTAATTTTGAGGTTGGGACAAAGGAAAATCCACATTTCAGAACTCTTTCTTCTGTTTCCGTAAATATCCTATTTGATAAATTGATTATTTGGAGCTCTTGTTCTTTTGTCCTCCCCCCTCCTTTGCAGTTGTCTCTTGTCCTGATTTTATATTCTTGCATCCTCATTTTCCCCATCTTGTTTTCTCTTTTTCTCCTAAAGGGGTTATTCTAGAGAATTACTAAAGGAGGCAAAGGACAAAGCTGTGAATAGATCAAGGGTAGAACTTCTGAATAAAGAAAAGTTGAATAATCAGTATCAGATAGAGAATGTATCTGTAACATTTGTTACAGAATATAACAATTGGACAGGCCAGATAGGTAACATTGTTTATAAGAACTGGCATATTCTGTTGGGTGACACACAGACAGTGAGAGCAATAGGAAAGGCACCATGGATCACTTTCAGTGAGGGTTGCAGTATTGAAGATCACCTGGTCCATAGCCGCTTGAAGGAAGTAAAAGAAGAGCAAAGCTCAGATTGGATGAGTCATAAGCAGGTGGGGATGTACAAGTGTCAGAACTGCAACATCTGTTGCTATTGTAGCTTAGGGAATACATTCAAACATCCTAAACAATCTGATTCTAAATTTGTTTTGAGGGAATTTATTAGCTGTAATACCCCCTTTGTGATATATGCATTATGGTGCCCCTGTAAAATGCTGTACATTGGCTGCACTACAAGGCCTCTTAAAATATGTATACAAGAACATGTAAGAAGCATTATCAACAGGAGATCAAACATATCTGTTGGGGGTCATTTTCTGCAGCATCATGATGCAAGCCCATTGGGGCTGCAATTCAAAGGAATTGAATTGATACCATAGGGATGTAGCCAGAAATTTCCATTTTGTACACAATCTCCAACTGTTAACCCCCCATTAAAAAAATAATGCACATCATCTCCAAATGGTACCCCCTTCCAAACAAGTCAGATTGTTGTCAGATGATTCCTCTAATCTCTAAAAATGTTGTACATGTATCTGTCTCCTAAACAACAGGAGTTTAAAAAGAGACACACCTCAGTGGCCTACACTATTCCAAATACTACAGAATAGAATGAAACTGTTAGCAGAAAGGTATGGTTTGTGACCGGCACTCAACAAAACTGTACACAAATGTGTACAGTGAGTATGCCTGCTTACACCTTTGGGATACTGCCTATGAAGTATGGGGGTGATAGAACTAATTTATTACTGCAGAAAGAGAGTGAATGGATATATAGAATGGCCAGTGTGAGACCTGGGGTGTTAAATGAACAATGGGACTTAAAACCATTCCTTAGGACGAGGCAATGATATTTCTATTATGTCCCTATGGGTATCTATGTATATATGTTTGTTTATTTTGTTAATACTGTACTTCATATGGTGCCTTGAAGATGAAATGAAAAATTATCTTCTCCCACTTTTTGTCCTACCCTTATTTAGGAAGTGCTTTTATTTATGGTATTTCCAGCACTAAGCAGTTGTTTTTTAGTTGATCCCATAATAAGTGGCCCTGGTGGGATTTGAACTTGTGGGGGTGATCACTAAAATTGCTGCTCTTGCTGTCTGTTTGTCCCCCACTAGAATAGGTAACAATTTTCGGATACAATGTTCTGATACAGTTAACTGTTTTTTTGAAATCTATTTTGATAGCTTCCTGTATGTTATAAATATGGTATTCATTATTGTATTATTAAGAGCTAAAGTAACAATTATTATTTTATTCTTTTTCTTTGTTCATTCCTCATTTAGGCAGCATCTTCACTTTTCACAAGCAACATTTTTGTGGATCCCCAGACAAGTGGCCCATGTGTGATTTGAACCTGTGGAGGTGATCACTAAATTGTTATTGCAAAATTGTTATTGCAAGAAGTTATTGCTAGAAGCACTCTCTTCTGAATTGTTTATTTATGTCTGTTAATGATATCAGTTCCTCTGTACCATTAAGGTTCATCCATCATGTTTTGAATTTATAGAATTTATATAATTATGTTAATTCAGACTTAAATTATGTTTCTCTATTTGTGCATCTTTAGACATGTAGATGAGCCTGTATAACAGATATGTTTCTAACTTCAGTTTTTTTATACGCCATGGCCTGGATAATCAGAGCACTTGCACATGACACAACTGAGTTGAGTAGGTGCAAGTGCGGAATTGCGCTGAGGAGCCATATTCAGTGGGAGCCATTGCAAAAACAGGGCACAAACACACAGACAGCAGTTGCTGCAAGAGTGGGAATGAGAGGGAGAGATACAAAGAGACAGACAGACAGACAGATACAAGACCAGACACAGAGGGAGAGGGACAGAAAGGTGGCATGGGAGAGGAAGAGGGGGCCAAGAGAGGGAGATAGAGACAGACACATAGACACAAAACCTGTTTACCAGGGTGGCACACAGCCAGCAGCCATTTGCCCAGGGGGACAGTGGACAGCAGGAGACATGAAGTGTGCCCTTCCTGATGGGGTGGTAATGAAGGGTGTGAGGAAGCAGGAGGAACAGCCATGTGGAAGATGAAGGGCCCAGTGGCAGTATGCCCAACACAGGTGGTACCGTGCCCACATCAGCATTTAGAACTATCAGGACACTGAGATTGTGGGCCAGTAATGCTTGAACAGGGCTATATTGAGGCAGCTCAGCGAGCTGTGCAGTGAGAAGCTGCAGGCACCCACCAGATGGAGTCACGCCATGCACGTGGAGATGATGGTGACTGCTGTCATGGCGTGTGCCCACCACTGGCACCTTCCAAAGCCCAACAGGGGACACCATGGGCACTACTGAGGTGGCCACGGCCCACTTCCACACACAGTTCCTCACTGCTCTGCTGCCATATGCTTCAGAATGCATTGATTTCCCCAGCACACAGTCTGAGTGTACAGCACTTATGCAGGACATTCACAGGGTGGCCTGCATGCCTGGCATGATTGGGGCCATTGACTGTACCCATGTAGGCATCTGCATGCCACCTGGCCCTGAGGGGCTGGCACAGATCAACAGGAAGGGGATCCTGAGCATCAACTGACAGGCGGTGTGCGATGCCACAGTGCGCATCACCAATGTATGTGCCACACATCCTGGGAGCGCTCAAGAAAAATTCATCTGTCACAGCCATGTGCTGTGCCACAGATATGAATGTGGGGACATTCCCAAGGCCACCTAGTGGGTGAGTGTGACATGGGCAAGGTGCGATGGGCAAAGCAGTCCTGGGGATGGCGGTGGGCAGGGTGTGCATGGTGGCATAGGTGCTAGGGACAGGCAAGGGGTGCAGCACAGCATAGCAGAGGGCTAACCATGGCATGTTTCATGCAGGTGACAGGGCATACCTGCTGAGGCCCTGGCAGCATCTCCCTGGTCCATCCCACCCTGCAGTGCTGTCTGCTTCCAGTGTGCTGCTGTGGCATCCACCACACCTATCAAGTCTGCAATACCAGTACATGGCCTGTGTTGTTCGGTGGCATTTATGTGGTGCAATGCATGCAAACGAGGCTGTGCGCAATGGTAATTATATGCTAATGCACCACACTGTGCCATGCATTGGCTGATGAACTCAATTGCATGTGGCATCTGAATATCAAGATAGTGCACCATGCGCAATGGTATTGTGCCGGAGCAAGCAGCAGTGCAATGCTCACGCATACGCAGTGCTCAGGCCTGCAGTGCGCATGTGCACTGTGATGTCATGGTGACAATTGCACAAGATGCATGAACAGTGCAATGTATCAGCACTGCATAAGCTGCGCATGGCCAGCAATGTGCACTTTGCACATGATGGCATGTTTCCTATCGCGCTCATGTGAACTGTGCACTAACCACTGACCTTTGACCCCTGTGTCCTCTCCATGACCCTGTGACCCCACCAGCAACACCCACTGCTCATGTACGGCACTGTATGATGGGCGGGCACTGTGCAGTCTCCCACACATCGCACACACAGCACCTGTACAGAACACCTGTGCCTGATGCCACCATTTTTGCCGCCGAACCTGCTATGGAGCAATGGAGCAGGTTAGACGGAGACCTGCCCTGAACTGGTTCCAGGTTGAACTGGCCAACCTTGTGGCCTGTGTGGAGCCACATGCCCCACAGCTGTTTGGGCAGGTGCCCTTGCAGCAGGTCAGGGGCACTGTGTGGCAGGCTTTTGCTGCCAGCCCGGAGCACAGGACCAGGGTGGCCAGAACTGGGGAACAGTGCAGGCACCGGTATGGTGACCTACTGAGATGGGACCCTGACTGGCTGAGGAGGCTTCAGGCATGTGCCATGCATGGGGCAGTGTCACAGCCAGTTAAGTCATCCCATGTTGCATGTCTGCCCTGGTGCTGTACTGTGGTGTTGACTTGGCTGCCTAGTATTCCCTGTAGGGGCATACACTGTCATTGTGCACCTCACAGAGTCCCATTGCCAGCTTCCACTTGCACTGAGATGCGGCCTTGCAGGCATATGGGACGTGTTGGGCAGAGGCACACCCTGTGCACAGGGGTCATGGGGGGGCTGCTGTGGTCAGTTACTGATGTGCACCTCTCCCCTTTCCATTCTCAGGACCAGAAGACTGCAGGCCGGCCAGGGCTGCGACAGCTCAAGACCGGGCAGTGTGCCTTGATGGCAGTGGACCAGCACCAATAGGGCTGCAGGGGGCAGGTAAGCACTGTCATGGTCCTTCACACTGTACATGAGGGGTGGTAAGGGGGAGTGGGTGCATGCATGTCTGCCTGTGCCATGTGCCATGGCATTTGTGTGTGTTGCACTGTGCGTGGTGCATGCCACTGTGGCACGTCCATTGGACATGTGTGCCGGCTGTTGGTGGGGGTGGGCATGCACCCAGCTGCCACTGTTGTTGCCATGGTGCTGCCGGTGCACTGTGCCATGTAACTGTCATTGCGCAGTTGTGTGGCCATTGTGCGGCAGGGCCCACCTCTGTGCAACGTTGTTGTGCTCCATGTTGCTGGCTGGCACTGACCCACCACCCTGTGGGCGGCCATTACAGGCCCTCCGGGGGGTATTATCCAACTGCCCATTGTGCACTGTGGGTGGGCATGGTTCCTTGGGCCATTGCATTGACCACCGGTCCTGTCCCTTGCTTATAGGTGGCCAGTGTAAAGACCACAGCACTAGTTGTTGAGCCATCTGATGCACCAGAATGTGCTCATCATGTCATCCATCCTAGAAGTGGTGGTGGTGGTGGCCATTCGCCGAATGATGGCAGTGGAAAGGAGGGAAAGGCGGCTTGCCAGGGCAGGAGGACAGGCCCATTGCTGAGGTGTCACCTGTTTTCCCCTGTTTCCCCTGTTGAACCTTCCCCTACAGTTCACCCTCCCACTGTACAATCCCTGTTCCCTGTACTCTTCCCTCACTGTGCCTGCCCTTTCCTAGCCCCTCTTTTTGTAGAAAGTTCTGTTAAATATATATATTTCCTGACATACATGCCAGTGTCTGAGTCTGCTTTGCAGGTGGGGTGAGGAGCCGAGCTACAGTGGCCCAGTGTCGATCCATGTGGTGTGCATGGGAGTGGGGAAGGTGCTGTGTTTTTGTGGTTCCCTGCTTTGTGCTGTGGTGTGTCCTACTGTGGTGGCGTCCATCCCCTGGGTCAGCAGCTGTGCCTTGGGGTGCCCATGGGGTGGCTGTCAGGGGTGAGAGGTGGGTGTGTGCTTGGTGGTGGCACACAGCCATGGTCATTGTTTGGGTACTGTTCACACACTGTGTTGGGGTCCTCTACTTGGCATTGTGCTGACTGTCCCATGTGGTCTGACACACTGCCTGCAACCCAGCATGTTCAGTACCCACTGTCTGGCTCCCTGTGTGCCTGTGTAGTATGTGTGTGCTTGGCAGCATGGTCCTGGATGTGGCCTGCTATGGTCTGGGGGGTACACAGCCAGCAGCCTGCCAGGGGGATGCCCTTGGTGGCCCTCCACTGGACATTGGTGCTGCTTGTAACCTGCTCTCCATGCCAATGTTGTGATTTGGGGTCCAGTGTCCGGGTGCCGGTGTGGGCCCTGCTGGTGGAGGCCTCAGGTGGCCTCTCACTGTGCTTCCATGGCTCTGTCCCTGGGTCCATTCTCTGTGCCCTGCCCCCCTCTGTTGCTGTGCTGCTCTGCTTCATGGTTGCAGTGGAGCATCTCTAATTGCATGATGGTGTACCTCTGTTTGCACCAGGCTGCAACTCTACCATATTCAGCCATGTTGCACTGGCACAGTTTGGCCTGTGCAACCTCTGACTATGGCTTCGAGTTGCACCACGGTGCATTGGATTTGCGCTGCACTGGACTTGTGCTTGACTTTGGCACATTTCTGAATATCCAAGCCTTTATCTATATGATGTTTGTATTTAACTAGTTATATTTATGTGGATTCCTTGATAAGGAGCCCAGGAGTGATTCGAACCTGTGGGGGTGATTATTTAAAAAAACAAAAAAAACAGTTATGTATTGGTGTATTTTTTAGCTATGGTGTGTACTTAACATTGATAGTGTTATTATATACACACTAGGAAATTAAATTAGAAAAATAAGTAACAAAAGGTTTTTTAAGTATATTCTTTAATTTCCTATGTCACTAATTGATTGCATGGTATCATGTGATGTTCTTGATGTCATCATTTGTGATGTGTACATATATGCACCTGAAACTTCTTGTCTGTTAACAATAACCCCTTAGAAGGCTTCACTGCCGAGGCACTAGGGTTGGTTTTCTAGCCTAGCAGTTAATAAATTTTGCCATTTTTGCAGTTATTTTGCATTCTTCTTACTCAGTGCTTTTACTGTGACTTTTGTTACATCAACTTCCTGCATAGTGACAGAAGTTGTATCACAAATTTTCATGAAAAACAATGCATTTTCAAAAGTACACTGAAAGTGTACCTTTTCTAAAAAAAAAGCCATTTGAAAGAAACACACATAAAATGGGCCATTTCAGATTTTAAATAAAGCACAATCTCAAAGCAAAATGTCGCATTGATGTATTTATTTATCTTTTGTTTACCAGGTAAGGTGAACTAGACAAACATTTGCCTATTTTCAGGCATGCCATGAGAGAGTTCAGCAATTAAAACAATCCAGTGCAAGGCAATTACTTCAGTTTTCATGAAATGTATCTGCAAATTTATGTCAAATTTTGGTGCATTTTTGCAAAAATTGCTCCAGAGTAAAATAGGCAAATCAGCAAAATTTCATGAGAGCAGTAGAAATTTCTCCTAGCACTATTTGAGGCATCAGAATACCTTTTTTTTTATGCCACATTTTTTCCTCCGCCTGGTTGGAGCATTCCACTTCGACCCCCGGCCACCGGCACCCGCACCCCTGGAGTCAGTCATGCATGCGAATCCATATGCCCCATCGCACTCGTCCGGCCAATGGCAGGATCCTCCCCCCCCCACAGGGACCTGTGGCATGGAGCTGGTGAAGATGCCATGTGACTCCAGGGTGCAGGGCTGGCCATCAGCCACCAAGGTCACCCCACCAATTTTCCCCCATTTTTTTTCCCACTGAGGAGCTGGTCATGCAATGACATCGACGCACATAGTGCAGATGTCCATCATGCACCTCCCCCATATATGCCCATGTCTGTGGAGAAGCTAGCCTCCTCCAAGTGTCACTGCAGTGTGGCGCATGTCCCTCGCCCACCTCAAGGATGGAGTGCAGTTGAGGGATGCTCAATCCATCCCTCCCCCTGCTAGCCCCTAGTGGCCTGAGTCTGTTCCCAAACCACGTTTGTTGGCGCGGCACAGGATACGGCATCCAGCGCCTCAATCCTCAGAGCCACCTGGCCAGCTCAAGGCATCAGAATAACGTTGATGGCACTAGGTTGTGATGTCTCAAGCAGAGGATTATGACTTCAAAGAAAGTCCATGTAACCAGAACAGATGAAGCATAAGGGAAAAGGATCCTGTTCTAATAAAAATGATTTCAGTATTAAAAAAATGCAAGGTCCTGAAATTTACATTTTGGGAATATATTGTGTATCTGCATTCTGCTAATGCTAATTGATTTATTTTACTGGAAACTGAAAAACCTGTTTACTGCTTAGTGTACTAGCAGAGAGGTGGTGAGATAGTCTGCTCAGTTGTCATGAAGATACTGTATGTGACTTAAAGAACTTAAAAAAAGCAAGCCCTGTTTACTTCACATCTGACTTCTGTTGTCAGACTCTTATTATGGGTGCTGTTCCTGTACTAATATGGAAATAGAAACAACATCAAAGGCTCTTGGTTCATGTCATTATCATTTTAACTATATTTTGACATATGGCTTGTGCATTCTTTGGATTACCTCTGGGAACTGGAGTGACATTTCTCAATTTGTTTGATAAAAGATTTATTGGATAGTTTCAAAAGAAAAAACATTTTGATCATATGCAAACTATGACCTTCACCAGCATGCTACTGAGTTATCAGTAGTATCCTGGTATCCTACTTTTAGTATAGTGTAATTCATTCAAAATATAGATCCCCTAGCAGCAAATTATTCAATTTCCTAGTGAATCTCTACATGAAAATGTTTCTTCTAATTGCAGTCTTCAAATACAATTGCTCCATGTAGGCCAATCAACAGACTAATAACCAAATAGCAGAACAGGCATAAGCGAGGGTTCTCCCTACCTCCTCACTCAATTAATGCTCGAGTCCCATAGGATCCAAGGATCACATTTAACTCTAGGTAGGAAACTGGGCAGACCAGAGAGACCACTTGGCCCTTTTCTGCTGTCAGTTTTTCTATGACTAACCAACCAAGGAAATACAATGATTGCATCCAAGCCAGCTGCCCCAAGTGATGCTCCAATTGGATATTAAGAAAAGTGCTGGTGCTGATTCTTTGGATCCTTATTTCCTTAAAATCACCTATCATGTCCTAGCTTTTCCTATCACCTACTTATTTAACTTAGCATTGTCTCAAGGGCTTATTCCTGAGATTTGGAAAATTGCACGTTATCCCCTTGTTTAAATTAGGGGATCCCTGTGACCTCAACAATTATAGACCAATTTCCCTCCTCCCAATTTTATCAAAGCTCCTGGAAAAGATTGTCAGCAACCAACTAAGGGACTACCTCAAATCCAATAACCTACTAAACCCTATGCGACCTGGTTTTAGAACTAAACACAGCACTATTTTGGCCATTGCCAAAGTAACCAATGATAGGTACCAAAAACTGTACAGCAGAAACTTTGTCTGTGCTGTATTTCTAGACTTTAGTAAGGCTTTTGATATCATGGATCATAGCCTGCTTCTCTCTTCTCTGAAGAGTATAGGACTGGACTCAGTATCCTTGCATTGGTTTATTGCGTACCTTGTAGGACGGAGTCAACAAATTAAGGCTGAGGGTGAGCTATCCCCACTCAAACCTCTTCTGAGGGGAGTGCCACAAAGATCCATACTTGATCCCTTACTATTCGCTATGTTAATAATATCAATGAGTGTATTAACAAGGCCAACATACACCTGTTTGCTGATAACACGGTTGTATACATAAGTTGTCCAACACCCAAAGCCACCTGTTCTGATCTCCAGGAGGAATTTAACTTGCTCCAGAACCAGCTCCTTCACAAAAAAACATAGAAACATAGAAACATAGATTTTGACGGCAGATAAGGACCGCTTGGCCCACCCAGTCTGCCCATTTCCCTACCTATTGGATAAGCTGTAGATCCTAGTTAACCAGCAGCATACTTCTTCCTACCCCAACCCCCTAGAATTGCCTTATGACTGTCCCATGCATGCATGAATTCCACCACTGTTTTTGACTCCACAACCTCCTCCGGAAGGCCGTTCCATGCATCCACAACCCTCTCTGTGAAAAAATACTTCCTTAAATTACCTCTGAAAAAACTTCTTCTAAATGCAAAAAAGACAAAAGCAATGTTGCTCTCGCCCTATAGCCGTGTGATGAATCTGGCCAGCTTTGGCCCATTACCTCAAATCACCACAATTCTTGGACAGAAACTGGAGTTTGTTTCAAAGTTTAAATACTTAGGAGTGTACTGTAGTTAGACCATAATCTATCATTTATTGAGCACATAGAGGACCTTGTAAAGAAATTAAGGCAGAGGCTGGGACTATTTTGTAGAATTAACCAGTTCATCACTAGAGATGCAAAATTGTGCCTTGTCCAAGCTACTTTTCTTTCGCTGATCTTTTATACATATTTCCTATATAGTCAATGTCTGAAAGCCTCACTTGCAAAGTTGGATACGCTTTATCACAGGGCCATCAGGTTTATTACTGGCCTCCCCATCTCTACCCATCACTGTTCTTTGTACAGAGCCATAAGGTGGTCCTCTCTTATATTTAGGCATAATAGAAATGCAGTTCTTTGGACTTTTAGAGTCATCACAAAACAGCTTCAGCAATATATATAATAGACTGTCTCCAACTAAGTGAACTAGGAATGTACACCTTAAGAAGCATATCCTATGTCACATTATGTATCCCAAAGGCTTCCTCTTGCTATGGCAGAGTGATCATTAGCTTCATGTTGCCATCCTTGTGGAACAAAGTGCAAAAATTATTGAAATTAAGCTGCTTTCTCAGTATGAATACCTTTAAATCCCTATATGCTTGGTATGTGTGTGAGCCATGCAATTGCTTCCCCAGCCCCCTAATTTTTGTCTGAAGCTTTGGCTGCTGCCCTCTGAGCATAGTTGAATTTGCAATTGCTTGTAATCTCTGGCAACTTTAGCTCTGTGAGCTTCTTATTCCCTAATTTTTTCCCCTCTAAAAATCCCTGTATGGTCATTATCTCCTCATGGCTGTTGTGGCTGCTTGATCTTAGACACCCTGTTGTCTTTACATATTGCTTAATCTGTAGCTCTTCTTCCTATACCCTGTCCTAATCAATCTGCCCTATTTCATCATTGTATGCTTTTTCACTTCATTCCATTCTCACTATTACATTCCCTTGTCCCCTAACTCTCTCCCCAGCTGAAGATAAGCTCTACAGGGGCTCCCTGCCCCACAGGTGGGAGAAACTCGGACATTGAGCGCTCAGTGCTTCCATAGCTGCTGCCCCAGATACCAAGACTGGATTCCCCACTAGTGAGGTGTGGCATAGCCACTAACCAATCGGAACATGATCGCTTTTCTGCTCTGGCATTGGATTGGATCCTGCAGTCTGCTCCCATGTTTCCCTCAAAACCAAACTAAAGTCTGATTTTCCATCTGAAATTTGCACAAAAAGCTGTACTTTCTTATTTGTCTAACAGTTAACACCTCTACTTTTTCTGTTAGAGTGTTATGATTTGGGTTACTGTTTGATTACACTCCTTTCTGAATTTCTGTGGTTGTGCAGCCTCTAGGCACCAAAGGAATACCCATTTCTTTTGTCCTGCTTTTTTGCCCTCCAGCTGGTACAGACATTCCTTAATACCGACCTCTTCTTTCTTTCCTGTGCCAAGGATAAGCTCCCCATGGGCTCCCTGTCCACAGGCGTGGGAAACCTGGGCACTAGACGGTCGGTGCTGCCACAACAGCCACTTGAGACCCCAAGCCTGGACTCTCCACTAGCAAGGCACAACAAAAGCTGCAATCCAATCGGAATGTGAGCGCTCTTCAGCACTGGCTTCCTGCAATCTGCCTCTGTGTTCCTTCAAAACCAAACTAAAATCTGATTTCCTTGCTGAAAATTGCCTAAAAAAGCTATAATTACTATTTTGCCTGACTGTTAAGAACCTTATTTTTCTGTTTGGTGCGTAATATTCAGGGAAACTGTGATTACACTACTTTTGAAATTCTGTGGTTGCGCCAGCTCTCTTCACGAGCGGCCGGTCACCTTTCGCTATGGAAGATTCTATTAAGCCATGAGTTTCCCCCTTAAATATTGCAGAAGCACTCTGAGCTGTTATGACTGATGTAACATTAAGCACTTATTTGCATTAATTGTTATCTACTTGTATTGTTTGTCTCTATTGTAAATATAGGTTCAAAGGTTCATACGAGCTCGGGGGACTAGCCCTTAATGAACTCATCATCCTTAGCTTGGATGGAAATCGTATTTTCTATCGCCCATGAAAAGATCAAGCCTTTTTTTAAACAACTGGAAGGTACTAGTATACACCACTTCGAAAGGTAGTGAATTCCAGATCGGCACTATTCTCTGAGTAAAGAAATGGTTCCTACTTGTTGTCCTATTAGTGATGGATTTTAATATTAATTTATGAGATCTAGTATTATACATCTTACTCTGCCATTCTAAACATATTGATTCAGAAAATGTTTTGTCTCTTGAAGCTTTATAAACTAAACATAAATCACCCCTTAAAGCTCTATATTCCAATGAGTACAATTTCAATTTTCTTAATCTGTTATCATACGATAAAGTTCTACAATTGTGTACGTCTCGTAAATCTCGCTGTACTTTTTCGACTAATACCTTATCCCTTATCAAAATTGGAGCACAAAATGAAGAGCAATAGTCAAGATTAGTTCTAACTACACTACAATAAATAGGAATCAGAACTTCTGGTTCCCTTGATTTAATATTTTTCAAAAGACAAGTAATTAATCTCTTACATTTTTGAGTTATTTTATTAATATGCTCTGAAAATTTTAGTTTGTTTGTAATATAGACCCCTAAATCCTTTTCAGTGGATACCTTACTCAGAATGATGTTGTCCATAGAATAGTTAGTTAACTTATTGTTTTAACCAGAACGCATTACTTTACATTTTGAAATATTAAATATTAGTTTATGTTCCTTTGCCCAATTGGATAAGTTATTCAAATTATCTTGTAGTTTGGAGGCAGATGGATGATCATTCACTATACACCCTAATTTGGCGTCATCAGCGTATTTATTCAACTACACCCCATTTGTAGTTTTCATACTTGAAATGAAAATATTAAACAGAATTGGGCCCAAAACAGACCCCTGTGGCACTCCACTAGTAACCATGCTCCAAGTAGACGCAAACCCCCTAATATTTACTTGTTGCCTTCTGTTAGTCAGCCATGCTGTAATCCAACTAACTATGTTTGTGTTCAAACCAATATTCATTAGACATTCTATTAAAGTTTTATGGGAAACTGAATCAAATGCTTTTTCATAGTCCAAAAAGACTACATCTACGGGAAGTCCTGAATCCAGTGCTGCGCTGATAGGTTCAAAGAAACTGATCAAGTTGTTATGACATGACCTACCTGTAATAAAGCCATTTCTAGCTATATGAGTGTTTATTTTATACATTAGGGGCTGGATATTAAAAAGGGTTGCGCCATTCATTCACATATCTGGACTGCTTTGTACGGTATGGGCTGCACGCCCATTAGCTCTTGCTCTGAACCAATGGGCGTGCAGCCCTACCTAGCTGTCAGTCGGCTGGCGGCGGGGCCGCAGGTGGGTGGGGTGCTGCCGCCCCTCCGGCTGACAGGGGAGGCGGGGTGGTGGGGCTCCATGGGTGGGTGGGGTGGGGGCCACTAGATCACCAGGGATATTGGACTTTGGGGGTGGGTTTGACCTTATGCCCACGATCGGGCTTCGCGGTTCACTGGACCACCAGGATATTGGTCTTTGGGGTTGAACTCCATTCTGCCTGAGATCGGGCCAGTCGGTGGGGTTCATTTATGGTCTGCCCATGATTGAGCCAGTCAGGGTGGATTTCAATTATGTTCTGCCTGCAATCGGGCCAGTCGGGGGTTCACTACATTCTGCCCGCGATCGGGCTAGTGGGGGGGGAGTGAGATCTGCCCACAATCGGGCTAGTTGGGAGGGGGTTTCATACGTTATGCCACAATCGGGCTAGTGGGGGTTTACTTCATGCCCATGATAAGGCTGCAGGGGGCGTCTGTCCCCGATGGCTGCTGGCTGGCAAGGCGCCAGGTGCAAGTCATCTGGGATCAGTGCACCTGCATGCTAATGTCATGCAAATGGGGCAGTAATTAGATGCAAATGGCCCCCCATGCGCCTTGCATAAATTATGGCCCCATTTGCATGTCACCTTTTGAATATCGGAAATTTGCACATGGCGCAATGGAACTTGCTCCACCGCATCTGAATGCTCCACTCTGACCACTTGCAGTGGCACAAGTTCCACTGGGCCATGCACAGTGGCTGTGGCCAGGGGGCAATATTCAAAGGAGTTGCTCAATAGTGCAACTCCATTGAATATCGCCCTGGCCACACCCTTGCCCAACTTTTTTGAGCAGCACAAGGGCTTGTGCCACAGAATGGCGCAGTTTCAATATCCAGCCCTAGAAGTTTTTCCATAACTTTTCCTATACAAGATGTCAAACTGATGGGTCTATAATGCTCTACTTTCTGTTTTGCCCCCCCTTATGAATGGGGATAACCAGGGCCTCCTTCCATTCATCCATAACCTCACCAGTTTTAATTGATTTATTAAACAATAGAGTCAGAGCACCAACTGCTTCATATGAAATTTCCTTTAAGAAAAGAAAGGGGATGCTATCTGTTCCTGCTGAAGGCAAAGATTTAAATGAGTTTATAGATGAGAAAACTTCAGGAACTGTCATTTCTTCTAAACATTCCGCAGAATTATAATCCTTACCAATTACTGTCTCCTTGGTTTTATATATACTAATAAAGTAGTTATTGAATTCATTTGCCATACACTGTTCATCAGATATTAAATTACCATTTATCAATAATGGACCAACTTTGGATGAATTATTCCTCATAGAGCCGATATAATTGAAAAACTGCTTTTTATTATCTTTATGTATTGTTGCTAATTTATACTCCATATCTTTTTTTGCCTTTCTGATTGTTAGTTTTGTTTTATTTGCCTTTTGTTTGAATCTTTTCCAATTAATTTCAGTTTTCTGTTTTTTGTATTTGTTAAAGGCCCTTTTTTAACCTTACAAGTTTTTTAATCTGAAGTGAGAACCAAGGAGGGAGCCTTTTATGACTTTGATATTTCTTACATACTGGTACCCACTTATCAACACAGTACATCAGTTTTTCTTTAATTTTATACCATATTTGCTTTGTATTTAGTTCATTCAGCTCTTGTTGCCAATTCCATTCATTTAAACATGTCTTTATTTCATTATAGTTAGCCTTCGAGTAATTTCTCATTTTAGTTATACCTTTAATGGCCACCTCATAATAGTTTATTGTCCATAGTACCATACAATGGTCACTATCGGCCAATGGTGCCAAAATTATAGGACTTTCTACCTGGTCATAGATGTTAGTAAGTATTAGGTCAAGAATATTTTCTTTCCTTGTAGGTCCATTTACTAGTTGTTCCAGACCCATGGATATAACTGTTTCCTGAAATTTAGTTTCTTGGTAACATGAGCTGGATAATGTATCCCAGTTAATACCTGGATAATTAAAATCACCCATTAATATAATGTTATCCATGTAGTTCATTTTCTGTAAACAATCTAAAAAGGAATTAATACAATCCTTATCCAGGGATGGAGGCCGATAGCAGAGTCCCAGAGTTAAGGATTTCTGTTCAAGTGTTGGATCAACCCAAACACATTCTATACTTTTTGGGGTTGGTATATCAGTGTACACTTTGTGACAAGCTATTCCTTCTTTGATATACACTGCAACCCCTCCTCCTCTGGTATGATCACGATTCTTAGTAAACAATGTGTATCCCTGAATATTCTGCCCCCACTGCTCTTTAGTAAACCAAGTCTCAGTCACCCCACAGATATCTATATTCCTGGTTGTTAATGTTAAACTGAGATCATCCATTTTATTAGCTAGACTTCTAGCATTTAGTAACAACATTTTAAGTTTTGCATGTTGTGCTAAATTATTATGCTCCAAACATTCTTTAGGAGGAGTAATTTTCACTTTTTTAGTATTAGATTGCAGGGGTACTAAAGAGATAGCAGCAGTGCCTTTATTTCTGACCCTCCCACCCACCTTCATAAGTTTAAAAAGGAAGCAATCTCTTCGTTTATTGCTTTCCTTAACAATTTAGAGCCTCTTTTATTCAAATGAAGGCCATCTCTTAAGTAAAATTGCCAATTATTATCAAACTGTTCCCAGTGTGTCAGGCACTTTATATTCTGTTTTAAACACCATCCTCTTAACCAGTTGTTTACATTTTTAATCTTAGCTTTCATATAAATGTCAGCCCTAGGTGCAGGTAGTATTTCTGAAAATACAATGTGTGCCCCTTTATCAATTAATATATTTGTTAGCCCCACAAAGGCGTCCTTGATCTGTTGTATATTCTGATTTTTAATATTATTTATACCTGCATGTATTACTACCATGGCTTTATTTACACTGTTTTGTAATATCTGTTTAGACATTTTGGTAATATCCTGCAATTTTGCCCCTCGAAAACAAGACAACGTACGGGTTACCTTGTTTATCTCACATATTTGCATGTCTAATTTGGAAATCATTGAATCACCCAGTACAAAAACTTCTTGAGAATTATTTAATTCCATACACTCATTCATAGTAGGTTGCTCGACCTGTATAAACTCATTAATTACAGCAGAGCTAGTTGTGTTTTGGTTACCCAGAGCATTATTATTATTTAACTGAGCATTGGTCCCCAAGTATTATCAATACTTTTTTTTTGTGATATGGGTCCACAGTTGTTTTCAATCCTCACAACGTTCTCAGTAATATTTGTAGCTTCATTCAAGTCGATGAGAGGATCAAAACTGTTAAAAATAGGGATACTAAAACAACCAGATTTTCTACCTTTTTTAGCAAGTTTTAGGTATTGTGAAGTAAATCACTTTTCTTCATTATCCACTCCCTCTATTTCCTGTCTGTGCCTTTTTTTTGAAGTTGTGTCAGGTACATTATTTATTTTTATAGGCCCACCCTGTCCACTGCAGTTAGAATTAGAAGTATCTGGTAATAGGAGCCTTTTTCTTGTTTCTAGCTGGCTTTGCTCTAATGCCATTAATCTATTATCAAACAGACTAATCTCCTCTTCTAATTCTCTATTTTTATCACACTTTGGACAGATATAACCACCACTGTTCAAAATATTGACATCCAGTTTATACATGCTACATTTTGTACACAATGTAGCTATGCGTCCATCAACAGTTTTTAATGTTAACTCCATTGTTCAGGCCTTTATTTAGTAGATAATCAGAAGCAGCTTTTACCTTGTGTAAGCCCCAAGACAAATTCTGGCACTTCTTTTACTTTCCTTAAATATTGTTATCCACCGAACATGCCAAACACATGCTGACGAGCGTGTCTTTGAAGTCTTCTGCAACTCGGCGTCGTTACTGCCCTGCTCACCACAGGGCTGATTTAAATAGCCCTTATGGACCCCGAAGTACAAGCTAGGGTCACACAGACTTGCCCAAGTTATGTCAAGAATGTAAAGGTTTATTTTCAAACATGAGCAAAAGCACTTTTTATTCCTGCCCCTGAGCGCTATTTAGATCCACTGCTATGCGAACCTACAGAGCCTATCTGGCACAGAAAGCACAATGTTTTAAGTCTCCCAGTGAGTACGTAGTCCTGGAGAAGTAAAACTCTCAGGCTACTACTCCTCTGCCTAACGAATGCTCCCACTAGGGCTCCAAATGACTCGTGTTCTAGCAAGTGTAACTGTTAAAACAACAATGCTTAAAAAAAACTGTTTTCAAAGGCATTAAGACAAATGATATATTTGTGAGCAAGACAGGAGTTTTACATCACAGTGTGCCACAGCTTAGTGCAGCAAGGGTTCCAGCAAGAATTGCTCGCCACAGGGCTGATTTAAATAGCCCTTATGGACCCGGAAGTACAAGCTAGGGTCACACAGAGTCACCCCAAGTTATTTCCAGAATGTAAAGGTTTATTTTCAAACACGAGCAAAAGCGCTTTTTATTCCTGCCCCTGAGCGATATTTAGATCTGTTGCTATACGAACCTACAGAGCCTATCTGGCACAGAAAGCACAATGTTTTAAGTCTCCCAGTGAGTACGTAGTCCTGGAGAAGTAAAACTCTCAGGCTACTACTCCTCTGCCTAACGAATGCTCCCGCTAGGGCTCCAAATGACTCGCATTCTAGCGAGTGTAACTGTTAAAACAACAATGCTTAAAAACAGTTTTCAAAGGTATTAAGACAAATGGTATATATTTGTGAGCAAGACAGGAGTTTTACATCACAGTGTGCCACAGCTTAGTGCAGCAAGGGTTCCAGCAAGAATTGCTCGCCGCAGGGCTGTATGTCTCTATTGTTAATATCTCTGTATGCATTGTACCACTTGGCCCGGATCTAACCAGGTCCATCTTGTAAATGAGCTTGCTCAATGATGTTCACCTGGATAAATAAAGATTTTGATTGATTGATTGATTGATTAATTGAAAGTATCATGGGATCTGAGTTGTAAATGAAAGGGTACAGATGTGGAGGAGTTAGAGAGACTGGTGCCTGTTAATCAAAGAGACACTGTGGTGAATATACTGTATGTACAACAATAAATGGCACAATGAATCACATGATAGTGGCCTGTGCAAGGGGCGTAGTAAGCATGCTCATCTCTAGGCCAGAATTATGGAAGGATTACTGCTGTACCTATATTCCTCCACAACTTGCTATGCCTGGTTTTAAGTCCCTTGTGTGTTCTCTGTCACCATTTTGTAGACAGAGTGAGTCGAATGTCATGGGAGATATGGATTGTTGCAGCAGATACAGTGCCAGATTCATTTAGTGATCACTGCATGATGTTATACACCAGAAAAATCTGGTGTCCCCCTTCCTCACTAAAATGCATCTGGTCTAGGTCTCTCCAGTCATTAAACATCAATGCTCTACTGAGTGATCTAGCTGCAATAGATTGGTCAGCCTTCATCTCTGCCTCTGATACTGAGGTGGCCCTCTGTCTATTTCACTGTAAATTTTCTTCCATCTGGGACAAGCACACGCCCCTCAGGAAAAAAAGAGTCAAAACTTCCCACCACCACTGGATTGCATCTGAAATTATCAACTGGTGCAAGTCCTGTGATCTCACCTGGGACCACAATAAATTGTCTCACTCTCTTCCTGACCTTATCTCTTACAAGGCTCTGAGCAAAAACTGTATGAAGGCTATACAGGCCATGAAATCACATTATTTCAAGGCCTACCTCCAGAAAACGTTTAACACTTCAGCTAAATTCTGGAAGGTTATCAACTCCCTTTACTACCCCCCCTGCCCAGTCTGCTCCCTCAATTCTTATGGTTAAAGATTCACCCATGTCTGACCCTACCTTTGTTGCTGCTCACTTCAATGATTTCTTCACAACTTGCACCCTCCCCTCCCTTCTTCTCCACTTCC
Organism: Neoceratodus forsteri; assembly: GCA_016271365.2. Lineage (NCBI taxonomy): Eukaryota > Metazoa > Chordata > Ceratodontiformes > Ceratodontidae > Neoceratodus > Neoceratodus forsteri. The sequence continues at coordinate 838,230,051 of CM057451.1, read as the reverse complement.
TGGTTCTTCACCTTCCCCTCCTGTTTCCCCTTCCTCTCTTACCCACCCTTCCCTGGGTTTTCACTTTCTCTTGTCACCTCCCAGGAAATCCTGCCTGCTCTCTCTTCCCTAAACCCATGTTCAGCCCTAATGGTCTAGCCCCCAAGCTCCTCCACTTCTCAGCTCCTAGCTTAGCTGCTACCATTACTCACCTGTTCAACCTTTCCTTTTCCCTCTGTATTGTCCCTCAGTCCTGGAAGTTGGTCAAAACTATCCCACTTTATAAGATATTTGACTCTGCCTCCCCTGACAACTTCCACTCCATCTCCCTACTCTTTTCCCTCCCAAAAATGCAAAAGAGACTTGCCCATTCCAGACTCCTCAACTACCTCTCATTCTCCAACTTCCTATCCCCCTTCCAGTATGTCTTCTGGAAGCACCATTCCACTGTTTTCTTACTGCTGTGTGTCACTGATTTCATCTTCTCTATGATGAGTTAGGGGCACATTATGACTGTCATTTTCATCCATATGGCTAAAGCCTTCAATTGGGTGTCCCATCTACTTCTTCTGCACAAGTTGAGCCTGCTGGCCTCTCAGCCTCCACTGTTGATTGGTTACATTTCTACCTCATGGGCCATTAACAATCAATACAGGTAAGAGGTATCATGTCATCTCCACTATCCATCCAGGATAGGGTCCCTCAGGGCTCCATCCTGGGTCCTGTCTTCTTCTCCATCTTCATGAATGATCTCCCCTCTGCCTGTGCCAACTCACATATTCACATGTATGCTGATGACACAGTCATCTTCACCCCCGGTCCCTCTTCCACAGCTATTGTAGACCTGCTCCAGCAGGACTTCAACAACTTTCTGCCTGGTTCAAATCAAATCAGCTCTGGGTTAACACTACAGAACAGTGTCTGTGACCTGTGGAACCAGTAAGAAACTGGCCAAAATCACACTCCCACAGTTCTCACCACACTGGATGGCACCCCATTTGAAGCCATGCAGTCCTTCAAATACTTCAGTGTGTGGCTCAATAATAAGCTTGACTTTCTAAGCCACATTGATGCCATTCATGCAAACCTCTACCCCATGTTTGGTGCCCTGTATCACAACAAAGACTACTTACCTCTGGAGGTCTGCAGGGAGAATGTTACCAAAATGGTGCTCCTTTTGTTTGACTATGCAGATATAGTCTAAGGCACTGCCCACTCCACTTCCCTTGGAGACTGGACACCCTCTGCAATTCCTTTTGTTGCTTTGCTACAAATTTCCCCCTTTCACTCACCACTGCTCACTCTTTTCCTCTCTTTTTATCCTCCTGCTGCCCTCACATTGCCAGGATCACCATACCTCCATCATATCAAAGTACTGGTTTGGTTGCCTTACAGCCTACCTCTCCTCTCTTCTATTCAACCCCCTTCCCCCCACCTCTTGTTATCTACATTCCGGGGATCATCACATTTTCTGTACTCTGAACCCTCACTTCTCTGCTGGGCAATCTGCCTTCTCTTATCATATTCTCTTACTCTGGAACAAACTCCCCTCTTCCATCCACGTCTCCTCATACCTTCACACATTCAGACACCAGCTGAAACTCCAACCACACCCCATCTGCTCCTGTTACCCTATCTTCTGACATCCCTCAACCTTGCCTCAAATATTCTTGATTGAGCTTCTGGCTGGGTCTCCTCTATCTGCATACTGGCTGCACATCCTCACCACCTCTGCTCTTCCATCTGCAACAGGGTTATGCATAAGTTTGTCTTCAGGTCTCTCTTCTGTTGTCAGTTAGTAACTACACACAGTGGATTGTCTGTTTTCCCTTGCATGTGAACTGGTAGCTCATTCTGAGCTGTGACTTCACTTTATTTGTCTAAATAATTTTATTTTTTGTACCAGCGTATTTACCAAATGTGCTCTATTGACTTGCTGCATGTATTGTACTGTTTTTCTGTTCCACTTCTCTTGGTCACACCTGGAAATGAGCCTTGGCTCAGTGTGTCTGTCCCAGTTACCAATTTTCAGATAAATACATATTAATTGGAGTATCAATAATTAGATATCATAGTATATATAATGAAAATAATAAATAATTTGCAGCAAGAGTTAAATATTGTTATTAGGAGGACAGAGTAAGATTGGTGATAAAAAATGAGAAGACAAATTATACCATGAATGGTGTTAATTTAAGGAAATCTGACCGAATGCATCTTATGGATGATGGTTACAAATAGACTAAAACTGGGACCTCAGTGCAGAAATGTGGTTAATCAATGCAATCAAATAATGGGCTGCATTTGATATAACTCTGTGAGTAGAGACATAGGTGTTGTTATACCATTTTCAGATATTTGGTGAGGTTACACATTTGGTCACCACAAAATAAGATGGAAATGGTTAGGCTAGAATGAGTACAAAGGACAGTTACAAAAACAATAAATATGATAAAAGATGAAGATTACAATAGTAGACTTGAGGAACTAGGGCTATTTGCACTTGTGATGAGAAGAATGAGAGGTAAAAGTGCTGGTGTCTAAGACATTAAGGGATACTAGCCTAATAAGAAGTATAAACCTGACCACCAGAGAAGGTAATCAAACCATAAGATGCATTGTAATCAGCTCAAAGTGAAGCAGTTCAAGAGAGACTAAAAAAAAAAAAAAAAAAAAAAGAAACTAATATTTAAAAGAATGTGGTGGAAAGTGACACACTAAGGGGTTTAAAAAATAAATTGGTACCCAATAGGAGAGAGCTTGGAAAGAAGACATTATGCAACTGTGCCTGAACTACCTTCATGGACACCTCCAATATGAATAACTTCATGCATGTCTGTTTCACATATATCCTTTGGATCTGCAACCTATACTATATGTAATAGATAGTTGTTAGTGTGATAGACTGTCAGTTTATACTTTGTATGTCAATGTCTTATGTTACTCTTAATAAAGTACATTTAAAAAAATGGAACAGTATGTATAAAAAAACCAAGTGAATTAGTGAATTTAACCATTGAGAAGCAGAAGACATACTCAATGGGCTGTCACCATATTTATGCTTGAAAACTACCTCCTATGTGCCTCGGTTTCCATATAACAATTCTTATCAATCTGATACAATTATAGGTAAATTAAACATTACACAAATTACCACCTACTCTGCTAGGTAAAATTAAAAAAAATACTGATCATACTACCTTTCATGGGCATGATAAATATATCGGACATAATTTCCATCTCTGGTACATCACCCAATGTAATAAGTTACCATAGCCAGATATTTTGCATCTGGAGGGCCGAAACTGTTTATCCCCCTAATTAAATTGTAACATTAAGAGACCTCTCCAGCTTCATAATATCTTCACTCTTAATGATCTACAGCTCGTGGATTGGTCTCTTCCCTGTAGACCTTCAGATATCAATCAGATCTTGGATATTTCCATTTCAAATGTTTACAAGTTACAGGAAAAGCATGTGTCTATGATCTTGAGAAGTTGGCATGAGTCCTCCACTGCTTGGATTATTAGTGATTTATTGCATTCAATGATCACTAGAGATAAGTTATGGAATCATTGCAGAGCTACACAATCTGTTACTCTAACAAAATAAAAAGAACTTTGGAACTGTTGTACAAGTGTGATTCATAGTAACAAAAGTGATTTCTGTGCAATACAATTAAATAGATGGTCACGTGATATGTCTAAACTGGAAATAGCCTAGCTTTCATGTCTCCATCCTTTGGCACTTTGTCAGAGGAATCCAGCTTAATCCTCCAAAACACACTGCCAAACAGTATCGCAACACACCTTATTCAATGCAAGAAGCTTCAGAGAAAGGGGATCAATGATATCCTGGGGCAGCTCATCCCCAGAAAAAGATTAGAAAGGGAGAATGTCTGCAGTCTTTCCAGCACTTTGTAACCAAGATAGTGCTGGCAAGCTCATCAGAAGAAGGACTGCAAATCTGTTCAGAGTTTAATATAAATCTGAAACTTTATTGCTTCTATAAACAGCAAGCTTACCAGAGTTGTGGACAGTGTGGAGAAAGTTAGTGACTGAGGCTGTAGTGGGTCTAATAGGTCAGGTGGATGAGGAAAAGAGGAGGGTTCACTGCTTGGAGAAGCCGCAGGCCAGAGTTGGGGAGCTGTAGGAGGCAGGGAGACAATAAAGCTTTGGCTTAAACTGAAAGGCTTAATGAATTAACAGCAGGAGGAGCAACTTGTTACTCTTAGGCCTTCCAGAAGAAGTGGAAGGGGATAGTGTTGTTGATTTGCTGAAGGGGAAGTGTTTCCTTGCCATGAACTCTTTCGGTCAGACATCGGTGGAAATTGATAATGCCCTCAGAATCCCAGCAGAGATGAAATCTGTCCAGAACCAGGAAACCACAATAACCACTGATTTTTCAGCTCCTGGGATGTCAGGATCAGGAACCTCTGCAGAGAGTGGCGTGGGGCATGTGGCAAGGACGTGAATTGGCAATGCACCCTGACCTGCTGAAAAGAATCATAACCAGAGTATGGCTTTCAATAGGTTGTAGGCTTTGTCAATGGAATAAGTACTAACATGTGAACATTGCATGCTGGTGGTACTCTAGGTATTTGGTAATGGAGGCATTCATGAGTTCATGTGCTCACGGGATACAAGGGAGTATCTGCTGCAGCAGCCAGCTCTAGTGTCATCTTGGTCACATGGATTTAGAATTGTGGCATTGACAGCATGTGGAAGCCTGCCCCTTAGAAAGCAGCATGGAGAATTATATGTTCTGGTGGAGAATAAGGGGCTAAGGAGCACAGGGGAATCAGTGAAAGTAAATTTACCTCATTGGCTGCATCAAGGGTTTATTTATTTATTTGACTTTTTCTTACCAGGTAGGCCCACTGAGACAAACATCTCTTTTTCAGGGGCGACCCAGGATTGGTTACACAGTAGTCAGCATTGAAATTACAATATATACAATGGCACAGAGATACACTGCATTTACATAGAACAAATACAGTTCTGAATTACAAAGAAAAACTTTACATGACAATATGTTGTGTAGACATAGCTATAGAATAAAACCTTCAGAGATGAAACAGGATGGTTCAGTAGGCTGAAGAGACAGTGGATACACTTTCTTTTCTGTGCTTAATGTTCAGGGATATCATTACCTGCACCATGAGTGATTGAGGATAATGATGGAACTTGTGATAGGCAAGGTATGAGTATTCTTTCAATAATGCTGATTGTTGCTGGTTCCTGGAGGAGGCATACATATTAGTATATTAACTGATCATTTATTCAATGTTTTACTGCCTCATTTGGGATTAATTAGTGTTCTTGGCAGGATAGCTAGGGGCCTACTGTTTGCTGTCCACAGCACCCAGGTCACTCAAGCAGGTGTTTCCATGAAGAAGTTACAGGGGGATGATGTGGGGGGGGGGACAATATTATATGACTATGGCTCAGGGGTAAGGAATCAGGACTCACTAGTTCTCTGTACCATCATGCTGCTGGGAGTCTTTTTACCAGAGGTGGAGTGAAAGGGGTTGAAGAGAAATCAAATGGCTTCATCAGTTCTGTTAGCCCTGTTGATTCTGGGTTTTTTGGGGGTCAAAGAGGGCTTGTGATGTGAGGAAGGAATGGCTCTCAAGGTGGTGGTGTGGAACATTTGGGGCCTCAATACCCCCATAAAAAGAAAAAGTATGTTGCTTCATCTTACAGAATTAGAGGTGCAGATCACACTCCCCTAGGAGACACACCTTCTTAAGCCTGTGCTGGATAAACTGGAGAAAGCATGGGTGGGGGCATGTTTGTGCAGCTCTTATAGCTAGAAAAAAGGGGGGAGAGATGATTCTATGCAAAGAAATTGTTAATTGGACTGCAGAAAAGATGAATGGTACATGGAGGGGTGGAGGGTTCTGGTATGGGCAGATTGGAGGAGAACAGGTGATATTGGGGAGTGTGTATGGCCCAAAGGAGGCCTCTCTTGTTCATTGTACTGTTGACACTGGCCCAGGTTGACATAGGAAATCTTACTGTGGGGGGACATGAACAAGGTGGAGTGATGTACAGACCTCCAATACAGGGAGGAATTAGATAAGGTACTGGTGGAAGCCATTGGCAAGATAGCAGAAAAAGGGGAGGTGTTGCTGGTGAGGGACTTCAACCTGCCAGATATAGATTGGGGCCTCCAATAGCAGCTTCAGCTAGAAGCAGGGACATCTTGGACTCCCTGTGGGGGGGCATTCCTTAGGCAACTAGTCAGTTAAACCATTCATGATGGGGAAATACTGAATATAGTACTCACTAACAGGGACAACATTGCAGACATCAAGGTGGGATGCCACTTTGGGACTGGTGATCATTGTATGGTGTGGTTAAATATAAGGATGGCTATAGGATTGAACTACACAAGAGTGATGATCCTGGACTTTAGGAGGGCAGATTTTAAAAAGACAAGTGGATGCTTCAGGCATGACCCTAGCGGGGGCAGTGGGTGAAGATAAAGGAACACAGTAAAGGCAACATGCCTCAGCATCAAACAAGTCAGAAAAAGCAAGAGAAAAGAGGGACCACTATGGTTCTCAAAAGAGGTGGCTGAAAGGGTAAAGGCTAAAAGGGTAGCAATCCAAAGGTATAAGGAGTCACAGAGGGAGGAGGATAGGGAGGTGTATCGGGGGAAACAGAGGAAAGCAGGGAAAGCAGTAAGGAGTGCAAAGGCACAAACTGAAGAGGGACTAGCACAGGAGATAATGAAAGGGGCAAGATATTTTTAGGCATATAAGTAAAAAGAGGAAGACCAGGGGTGGGATTGGAATGTTAAAAAGGGAAGTGGGACTCTGCAAAGGGCTACCAAGAAAAGGCAGGCATCCTGAACAAATACTTCTGCTCAGTGTTCAAAGAGGAAGGAGAAGGGAAGGGGCCACAAGAAAGTAACAAACGCTTTGGAGGGAAGGAGGGAGTGGACATTAGTCCTTTTTGGATGCAAGCATCCTGAAGGGACTTGCTAATCTGAAGGAGGACAAAGCAATGGGACAAGATTAGGTGCATCCAAGGGTATTGAGGGAGCTCAGGGAAATAATGTCTGACAGTTCAATTTAACAGCTCACTGGAAACAGAAGTGGTTCTGGAGGACTGGAGGAGGATTCTCACTATACAAAAGGGGCAGGAGGGAGGATGCTGGCAATTATAGGCCAGTCAGCTTGACATTGGCGGTGGGAAAGTTAATGGAATCACTGCTGAAGAAAAGGATTGTGGAGTATCTTGAATCCAGTGGGTTACAAGGCCCGAGGCAGCATGGTTTCACAGGGGGAGGTCACATCAAAGGAATCTGATAAATTTCTTTCACAAGGTGACCAAGGAACTAGGTCAGGGTGGAGTAGTGAACATGGCCTACCTAGATTTCAGGAAGGCATTTAACACCATTTCACACATAACAGGAGACTGGTAAGTGAGCTGGGTAGCTTAGGACTGGGTACAAAAGTGGTAAACTGGATAAGAAATTGCTTAAGGGATAGGCAGCAGAGGGTGGTGGTAAATGGAGTTCATGCCAAGGAAGGAAGGGAGGGTGACCAGCAGTTGTTTTAGGGATCAGTGCTGGGACTGATCCTTTTTAATGTCTTTATAAGTAAGTAAGTAAGTAAAAGATAATTTTTGAGCACCCCATCCCGGAGGATCTGGGCGTTGTACAGGTAGACTAGGCAAAATACACATAGAAGCATAGAAACATAGAAGCATAGAAGATGACGGCAGAAGGGGACTGCAAGGTCCTTCTAGTCTGTCCAAGGTTTAAAGGTTTCTGCCCCCTCTCTATATGCCCCTATATATATATATTTTTTATTTTATTTAAACCTTTGTTTACTGGATAAACATTATAAGCCAAGGCCCTTTTTCAAATGTGACCCAGGACCATAACTGGGTTACAGTCAAACTGTAATACACAAAACATATACACAATACAATGTAATCATATAATATAACAATTACATACAGACAATAATCTAATAACAATTACACACCACTAAACTTAAAAAAATGTTGTCTCACTGATGCCTTAAAAGCATTAATTCCAGCAGTACATTGTAAAGTGCATGGGATCTTGTTCCAAAGTACTGGAGCATAATTAGAAAATGCCTGCTCACCTAACCTAGTTTTCATTTTCAGAATATTTAAAATAACAGAAGCATCAGATCGTAAAACTCTATTAGATATCTTAACATTTAATAATTAAAGTAACATCAGTAAATAGGCATGAAAACAAGAATAAGTAATAAATTAAATAATTATCCAAATCTGAATAAAATAAAATAAAATAGTTCTATAGTTTGCTAATTGACTATAGATCATCTAAAAATTATTTTCTAAAAAAGATGCTCCTTTAGGTCCCGCTTAAAACCTCCACAGATGGAGCTTCCCTCAAGGGTCTTGGTAGTGAGTTTCACAATACTGGGCTTGCCACCTCAAACGAATGAACTCCAAAAGATTTAAGGTGGGCCCTAGGAACCACTAGAAGGCTCTCAGTAGAGGAGAGTGAGGTGAGCACACAGGATGGGCAGGAGTCAGGAGGTCATTTAGGTAACCAGGGCCTGATCCATGTAAGGCCTTATAGGTGAGCTAGCCCACCTTAAAGATGAGTCTCCACCTAACTGGCAGCCAGTGCAGTTCATGCAGAACCAAGATTACATGATAGGACCTTGGAAGGTCCATCAGTGACCTGGCTGTTGCATTCTGTGTCCCCAAGGTACAGAGCATTGCAGTAGTCAAGCCTTGATGTCACAAAGGCAAGTACCAGTGAGAACAGATCATCAGGTGGAATCAAGGCTTTAACCTGGGCAACATTCCCCAAGTGGTAAAAAAAGCTCTTGACAATGGATGACACCTGAGCTTCAAGTGTCAAGCCATCATCAAAGATGACACCCAGATTTTTCACCTCGGTGGATGCTGCCAAGGGAATGGGGCCAAGGAAAAATCCTGTTTCCATCCCAGCAGCGTCCACATCCTGTCGACGACCAGGCTCAATCACTAGCACCTCCATCTTGTTGGGACTAAGTCTCAGCCAGCTAGAGGACATCCAAATGAGCAAGAACATGCTGCGCTCAGGAAAGAATGGAGACACTTTGATTTAACAAGTTTTTTAATTAGTGCTCGAGCAAAGCACAGTGTAGTGCAGAAGTGACAGGATTTCCTGGTATCAGCAATCCCCTAGCACCTCGACTCAATGAGTCTTCAAGGGGGTAGAGCTGAAGAGACAAACTGATAGTTAAATACACAGGTTTTCTGGTTAATTTATGACATCACTTAGCAAGCCATTGTAAATAGATTTAAAGTGCCGGTACAGTTTAAGTGCCTAGTAACTATAACAATACTTCCAAAACAGACTGAGGAACAAAATGAACACAAGCACAAATGAAGGTACAAGCCATTCAAATGTTAATGTAAGAGCAGCATTTATTAACCTTGAAAAGTTGTTAATTAAGGAACTGGAAGTGACTTATAATATTAGCAGTCTTGTGGAGTATTTGGATAGGGGTCAAGTTCCCAGGGGCCTGTACATTTCTATTGTACCATTGTGTGGCCTGGAACAATTTCAATTTAAAGATGAATGGATCAAGGCTGCTTGTGAATGCTCTAAGATTTTCTTAGAATTACTTATCAGAAATGATCTTAGTAAGTATGAAATCTAACCAATGAACTTAAGCAAGCAAAAGAAATTGTAATTAACTTTAAAACCTGGGACGAATACTCAGACTTCAATGAGCAGTTAAAAAGTAAAATACTGAAATATGAAGCTGTACTGCTTCAAAGAAAAAGTACTAAATTACAGCAAGATAAAAATGATTATGATAAAGGTGATATATTAAATTGGAGCAGACCTAGATCCATAAGTAGAGGCAGATTGAGAGTAAGATTTGCAAAAACGGACACAAGGAAAAATGCAAAGCAACAGGAAGGCTTTGAGGCTAAATTAGAAGAAAACCAACAAACACCAGGCCAGGATTACTCTTTTCAGAAATGACCAGATCCCAAAGAAAAAGAAAAGGGAAAACAAGGAGGGGCCAACGGGGAGGATGGAAAGCAAGTAGGTGTGGAGAGATGACTAAGGGAAAGGAAGAAGGATCTAGTTTACAGATATTGAATCTCTTGAACCTAACATTAACTAAACATCAGGAGACTGTGCTTAAACGTGATTTTTTCATCCCAACCCCACCCCCAGTTCATGAACTTCAAATCTTTGTGGACCGCAACAAGTTCTTCAGAAAATTGTGCTTGAAGTTACGTTTTTTCTAGGGTCCTGGTTGGGATTTGCCTAATTATACTGCTGCTGACATGGGTTTTGAACTGGAGGATTTAAATCCATCACTGGAAAACATATATATTTTACTCAATGAGATTATGGGCTACACTAATACAGACACTGATATGGCATTTAGAACTGAAGTAAACCCTGATCCTGCTCTAGGAGAGAGTAACCTGGACACAGGTAATACAGATGAGGAGCAAATAAAAATTGATGCCCTGAATCTTTTGACATTGGAGCAATTACTGCAGAATATGAAACAGAGTGTGACCTTTTGACTTCCCATACAGCAGATTGTATTAGCCTCCTGACAGCTGGTGAGGACATTAAAAAACTGAGAAAACAACTGTTTAAACCTAGGTCTTTGTTTTGTCCTGCTACTTAGAACAGTATAATAGGAGCTTTTGAAAAAGTAGTAGAAAGGCAGGTTAGACATTTAATTAATGAGAAACAAACTATAAAGAGGTTCAATCTGTCGAAAAATGAAAAAGATGCATTGGAACAATTATCTAACAATAGTTCTATAATTATCAAGCCTGCAGACAAGGGAGGGAATATCATGATCCTTAGTACAGAGCATTACAAGGACATTGTATGGTGCTTACTGAGAGTTAAAAATAATTATAAAGAACTATTGTCAAACCCAGTGCCAGTATACAAAAAAGCTACATAAACTGCTTTCTGAAACTCTAGCAGTGGGAGCTATATCAGAGACAGAATATGGATTAATTTGGCGGGAACACCCAATAACACAGGGCTTCTACATCTTGCCAAAAATTCATAAAAATAGAGAACAACCTTCATCTTGGTAAATTAATTGATTTCTTTTTACAATTTGGAGTAAAAAACTTGGAATCATATACAAAAATACAACTGATTTATTAAATAAACTGTGTACAGAAAAATAGAATTCAAACTGTAGTTGGCTTGGCACAGACGTCGAGTCATTGTATACTTCGATATGACATGAACAAGGACTGGCAGCTACTAAATACTTTTTGGAAAAATAGCCAGAGAATAATAATAATAATAATATTCTTTATTTATGATGCACTGCACCTTTCGAATATCAAGGTGCAGTACAGTTAAAACAGTTAAAACAAATAAAACAGTATCATAACCACATTAAAATATACAGTACGTACCGAATCAACAATTTTCATCACCGAATGCCTTTTTCCACAGAAATGTATTCAGGGCCTGTTTGAATCCCCCCATGGTCATGCACTCCCTAATCCGACGGGGTAGAGAATTCCAGAGGGTAGGGACCATGAACATAAATGCCCGGGCCCCGGCAGATTTTAAAACCACCCTCGAAATCTCCAGCAACCTCTCGTTGGCCGAGCGTAGTGGTCACTCAAGGTGATAAGAGATCAGAAGCTCTTTCAGGTAGTCAGGGCCCAGTCTGTGTAGGGTTTTATATGCCAGTAACCCAACTTTAAAGGTGATCCGCCACTGAACAGGCAGCCAGTGCAGTTCCCGCAGAACTGGCGTGATATGGGAAAATCTTGGAGTCCCCATCAACAACCAGACCGTGGAATTTTGCACCAGCTGCAAGCGGTGAACACCCCTAGGTCTTGCACCTGTGCTGAGGCATGAAGCTCTGCATCTCCAAGGAACAATCCTAAGGGACATCCTGCCCCTAGCCCCCCATCTAGTGACCTGCATCCAAAACCATCACCTCCATCTTCCCAGGGTTCAACCTCAGCCAGCTGGACTTCATCCAATCCTGGATTTCAGTGAGGCAGCTGTTAAATACCGAGAGTGCTCCTTCCTGGTTGGGCGCAAAAGACTGGTAGAGCTGGGTATCATCAGCATAACAGTGAAAGCTCAACCCATACTGTCTTAGAATGTCTCCGAGGGGAAGCATGTACACCACAAACAACATGGGGGACAATACTGAGCCCTGAGGAACCCCACAAAACAGAGAGGTCAGATCAGAGGAAAAAAACCATGACACTACCCTCTGAGTTCTTCCAGAGAGGTAAGATATAAACCATCTGTTGACCAAACCAGAAAGCCCACAGATAAATCTCAGGTGCTCAAGCAGAACCCCATGGTCAATGGTGTCAAAAGCTGATGACAGATCTAAAAGTACCAAAATGGACTGTTTTCTCTGGTCTATCGCCATCAGGAGATCATTGAGCACCTGAACCAGTGCAGTCTCGGTACTATGCCTCTTTCAGAAACGTGATTGGAGAGGTTTGTAGATGCTTTGGATGGTCAAGTGGTTCTCCAGTTGAGTAGCCACTACTTTCTCAATCAACTTGCCCACAAAGGGGAGGTTAGAGATAGACCTGTAGCTTGCAAGAGAGTCTGGGTCCAAAGAAGCTTTCTTCAACAAAGGTGTCACTACTGCTTCTTTCAAGGAGCAGGGATATTCACCAGAGTCAAGGGCACACCAGACTATCTGTGCCAGAACCGGGATGATAGAATCACCACAACCCATTATCAGGGATGTAGGGCCAGAATCTAAGCTACAGCATGTAGGGTGCATCCCCGGGACAATCCGGATAACATCCACAATTTCTGAATGGTCAAAGGTACTCCAGGAGAATTGAGGGATAGTGGCCAAGCCCTTATCCTCAGCAACTCGCATAGAATGTGTTGAATGGATCTCTGACCTAATGTCGGCCACCTTAACAGTGAAGAACCGAGCAAGCTCTTCACACTGCAATTGTGAAAAAGCTCTTCAGGGCTGCAGACAGGTTGGGTTGCACAGCCTGTCCAGAGTTCTGAAGAGCTGAGCTGGTCGGTTCTGAGCGGCAGCGATTTCCCGAATAGGAACTCTGCCGTCTTATGGGAAATTTCTGACTGATAGAGCTGATAATGCTCTAGCAGTCTAAGATGGTCGGCATGTAAGCCGGATTTCCACCAACAACGTTCTAACCTGTGTCCTAGTTTCCACAACTCCCTCAAGGTTCCATCAAACCACGGAGACTGAGGGAGAAGGGAGAGAGGACACACACGTACTGGTGCAATAGAATCCAGGGCTAAGGTAATGGCATTATTATATGCTAAGACCAAAACCTCAGGATCAATGCAAGCCACAGGAAATTCTGATAGATCAACCACCACTGCTAGGCCATCGGAAGTAACATCCCGTAAAGGGTGGTACTTGACCATCTCCACAGGGGTCGGCCTACAAGGGGGGGAGCCAAAATTGAATTGCAACATGTAGTGATCAGACCATCCGACTGGTTCCACCCCAACGTCTGAGGCCTCAATCCCCAGGAAGAAAACCAGGTCAAGAGAATGGCCACATTTATGAGTAGCAGTGATAACCACCTGTGTCAGGCCCAGTGAATTCATCAACTGGAGGAAGTGTTGTCCAAATTGTGAGAGCTTGTCATCAGTCCAGGCATTGAAGTCACCCAGGACCATCAGTATGGGTGACTCAAATGCCATGTCAACTACGAAGTCCGGCCACTTCCTTAAGTAATTGCTTCCCATCTCCGGGTGGACAGTAGAGGAGAGCTATCCTATAGCCCACACCTGCTACAACAGCACATTCAAATGATCTGGCCTCCTTGACTGGAACACTGGTGAGATCCAATTCAGTCTTGAAACAGACCGCAACCCCCCCATGGTCCAACCTCGGGCAGTGTATCACTGCATACCCAGCTGGAATTGCAGCCTCAAATATGGGGCCTGCATTATCATCCAGCCAGGTTTCGATGATGCAAGCCTAATCTGCTGACCCAACAAGATCCGCAATCAACGCGGTCTTGTTCCTGACAGATCTGGCATTGCACAACACCGCCCGAGTTGGACAAATCTGTGCCAGTTGAATTCATATTGAAAGCTTTAGAATTGATATCAATGCACAACAACTTTGAATTCGAAGGCACACATTTCAAACAGGTATGTGAAACGGCCATGGGAGCAGCCATGGCACCCAGTTATGCCAGTCTCTTCCTTGGCCAATGGGAACATGAAGTTGTATTTAATCACGACCACCATACTACAAAAGCATAAAGAAGTGGTATTTATTGACGACATTATTAGTGTTTGGCAAGGGGATCAAAAAAAGGTTCAAGAAATTATGAATTGGCTACATAACAATGATTAAACCTCAGATTTACACATCAGAACAATCCCATTTTATTGAATTTCTTAGATTTAAGCATTCACATTGATGTTAGTGAGAATGAAATATACACAATAGGCACTAAGATATTTAGGAAACTTACTGCCACAAATTCTGTTCTGCACTCATATAACGCCCACCCTCCCAGCTTGAAGAAATCAATATTTATTTGTCAGTTACTAAGACTTAAAAGGAATTGCAGTAGAGAATCAGATTTTCACCATCAGGCTATGGAACTCATTAAAAGGTTTGAAATTAGGAGCTATGACCTCTACTTGTTGAAATCCAAAGAAAAGGTGGATAAAATTGATAGGACCACATTGTTAAAGCCCAGCTCAAAGACACCAGATTACAATACCCCCTGCACCTTCATTACTGAATATAATAATTTGGCAGGGCAAATAGGCAACATAATCTACAAAAACTGGCCTATTCTTCTAAGTGATGAGACAGTTGGGTATGTGGTAGGAGTCAAGTCAAGAGTAACATTCAGCAGAGCGAGAAATTTAAGGGACAAATTAGTACACAGCAGAATAAAGAAAAAAATCACTGCAGGCCCTCAAACTTGGTTTCCTCAGAGAACTAGTGGCTTTTACAAATGTAAGAGAAGTATCTACTGCAAGTATGCATATGAGAATAGTACATTTCACCACCCTAAAACCCAGGACTGCAGTATTATTGTGCCAGGGAGCAGGTGCTCCTGGACGAGATCCAGGATAGTCTCCTGACACAGCTGGTCAGTGGGCCAACATGACTAGGTAAGATGTTGGACTTGATGCTGCCAAATGAGGAGGCAGTGAGGAAAATAAGCGTGGAAGACCCACTAGCTGGTAGTGACCACCAAACAGCGTGGTTCACTCTCAAGTTGGGCAGGGAGTCTGGAGGTGCAGTAACAAAGGTGATGGATTTTAGGAGGGTGGACTTCAGGAGGATGAGAGAAATACTGCAGGGGAGACTTCAGGGTATTAGGCCAGAGATGGATGCACAGCTAAAGTGGGAAATTATTAAAACTGGGCTAACAGAGGCTACAGAAGCTTGCACCAGGACTAGGAGTAAGAAGTGCAGAGCCAGGAAACCATGCGGGCTGAACAGAGAAGTGTTGGAAGGGGAAGGGCAAAGAGAGTTGCATACCAGAAGTTCAGGAGAACAAGGAAGGGAGAGGACAGGGAGTCGTATTTGAGTTGGTCCAAGGAGGCGACCAAGCGAGTGAGAGTAGCCAAGGCCTCCAGGGAGCTAAGTTTAGTGCAGGGCATCAAGGGAGGGGAGAAGGACTTTTTAGATATGTCAGGGAAAAGAGGAAGTGCAGAGACCATACAGTGAAGATAAATTGGAAAGGGGAGTGGGTGGAAAAGGGAGAGGAACAAGAGGAAGTACTAAATGAATACTTTTGATCTGTTTTCACGAAGGAGAAGGATGGTCCACTACCACCATGGACTGGGAGGGTGGGGGTGGGGGGAGGAGATGACAGATGGAATGATCGAGGATAGTAGAGTACTAGAGTGTCTGAAGGCATTAAGGGTGGACAAGGCACTAGGTCCTGATGGCATCCACCGCAGGGTGCTGAGGGAGATGGCGGAGGTGTTGGCCGAGCCACTGCCAGACCTGCTCAGCACCTCCCTGGACATGGGATGGGCACCTCAGGACTGGAGGGTGGTCCATGTGGTGCCCATGCACAAGAGTGGCCCTAGGGACGAGTCAGGAAATTATCGGCCTGTTAGTCTTACTTCCATAGTGGGTAAACTTATGGAGATGATACTGAAGGAGAGGCTGGAGTCGTTCCTCGAGAGTAATGACATCCAGGATGTGCAGCAGCATGGGATCATCTCAGGGAGGTCTTGTCAGACCAATCTAATAAAATATTATGACTGGGTTACAAGAGAGCTGGATATGGGTCATGCTGTAGATGTCCTATACTTGGACTTCAGCAAGGCCTTCAATTCAGTGCCTCTTGGGATGCTGGGGAGGAAGCTGCTGCAGTGGTGGGGATGAAGCTGACAAACTGGATAAGGAATTAGCTGCAGGGGAGGCTGCAATGGGTGTTATTTGGGGGGGCACTCAGCACCTAGACCAGTGACAAGCGGTGTGACACAGGGCTCAGTGCTGGACCCGGTGCTAATAGGGCTCTTTACCTCAGATATTGCACACCAAGTTAGGAGCAGGGTTAGTGTGTTCACAGCTGATACCAAAATGGGGGCAGTAGTGGATGAAGAGGATAAATGGGAACAACTACAAGAGGACCTAACCAAACTGAAGGTATGGTCGGAGAAGTGTCAGCTGGGATTCAATGCAAAAAGTGCATGGTTATGCACTTCAGGGCAAAGAACTCAAGGAGGTCTATTGGTTGGGAGGGGTGAGGCTAGGGATCACTGAGGAAGGGAAGGACATGGGGTGTTGGTAACAGGGAGCATGAACAACTCTGCCCATTGCAGGAAAGCAGCAACAAAGGTGAACAGGATGCTGGGCTGTATCACAAGGGGTTTCTTGTCCAGGGATAGGGAAGTCATCCTGCCCCTCTACAGATCTTTGGTCAGGCCACACTTGGAATACTGTGTATAGTACTGGAGGCCATATCTGAAGAGGGATATTAATTTACTGGAAGGCGTGTAACAGAGGGCAACAAAAATGTTACGGGGGGATGGAGGGCAAGGCCTAAGAAGACAGGCTGAATAAGCTGTATATGTACACACTGGAGGAGAGGAGGTATAGGGGAGATATAACTGAAACATTCAAGTATTTAAGGGGGATAAACAAAGCTAGCACTGAAGGGGTGTTTAAACTGAGGAGTGGTAGGGAAAAGAGGTGGCACGGACTAAGATTGGAGGGTGGAAGATTTGGGAGGGAGATGAGGAGGCACTACTTCATGGAGAGGGTGATGTCTAAATGAAATGCTTTACCAGAGGGGGTGGTATCATGCAAGATAGTAGAAAGTTTTAAGAGAGAGAGGGACAAAGCAAGAGGGAGGGTCTGGGCGGAGGGGGCTGAGGCCATCATGGGAATGACAGATGGGGAGGGGATTGGGGCAGCTGCAATCTGGGGTGCTAGCTGCAGAGTCAAGCAGACATTGGTAGACCAGGTGGTCTGTTTCTGCTGGCAAATTCGTACGTTCGTATATTTGAACTTGTGCCACTTCTTATGTGGCTTACATGCTCAGGTATAGCTGTAATCTAATATATGTTGGAAAAACAGTGAGATCCCTAAAACAGTGCATCCAGGAGCATGTAAGATCCATAATAAATGCAAGGCAAGACACACTTGTAGATACACACTTTATAATGTATCATGATTCTTCGCCAGAAGGGTTAATGTTTATGGGAATTGAATGGGTGCCACCATTACTAGCAGGGGGAGACAGATGAAATATGTTACTCTAAAAGGAAAGTATGTGGATTTTCAGATTGAATGGCATAAAACCAAATGGTTTAAACAATAGTTGGGACATTAAACTATTTCTGAAAAAATAATTACTAATGGAGTTTAACGTACCCTAACATTTGCATGTAAAACTGATCTCATATATTAACATACTTACATACTGTAAAGTTGTTCTATTAAATATTAATTTTGAATATGGTTGAATAATAATTTCCTCTTCACAACATTATTTTTAAGAATGCTGATTTAGGTTTAAACTTACAGTGTATGTAAATACCAGTTAAAAGAAAACCAATTAATGAATTTATATGGTAAAAGTACTCTCTTTAACGTTTGCTATGTATTTAAACTAAGGTTTTTCTGATCCCCTTAATCATTAATTGTCTGCCTGCTCTTGTAATTGTCATTTGTTTTTCACTGACAAACTTTGGTTCCTCTTATCTCCTTCTTCCTAGATTGATACTATGCCTTTTTTAGCCTGGGCTCCTACCTACCCGGTTGGCAATTGTCATTAGAAGCACTGATTTCTGAAGCAATGATGCTTATCAGACCCAGGACTGTAAAACCTTAAAACTTTTAATTTTCTTACTATAGTAGGGTCTCATGGTATCTATTTTTTATGTGAATCATTTAATAATATTTATATATATATATGTGTATATATATATATATATATATATATATATATATATATATATCTATGTATATATAGTTTTGATATTAAACTGTTTTGGAAGTATTGTTATAGTTACTAGGCACTTAAAATGTACTGGCACTTTAAATCTATTTACAGTGGCTTGCTAAGTGATGTCATGAATTAACTAACAAACCTGTGTATATAACTATCAGTCTGTCTTTTCAGCTCCACCCCCCCTTGAAGACTCGCTGAGTCGAGGTGCTAGGGGAACGCTGATACCAAGAAATCCTGTCACTTCTGCACTATGCTGTGATTTATTGGAGCACGAAGTAAAAACCTTTTTGTGTAATTGAAGTGTCTCCATCCTTTCTTAAGTGCACCACACTCTTGCTCATTTTGGTTGTTGTAGAGGTTCAACACCTTTTCTGTGGTGCAGCTCGGCTGTTCAGCTGAATCATGGCAAACGTTCTTTTAGCCTACTTAGAGGACATCCAATCCTGTGTCTCGGCCAGACATTTATTTAGCACCTCCACAGTGCCATCAGTCTCAGGTGTAAATGATATGTACAGCTGGGTGTCATCTGCATAACAGTGGAAACCCAAGCTGGACCATCTAATGATCCCACCCAGAGGCAGAATGTACACTGCAAACAATGCAGATGACTTGATTGAGCCCTGGAGAACTCCACAAGACAAGGACTTCAGGCAGGATGAGAAATTGCCATCACCATCATCTGTGTCCTGCCTGTCAGAAAGGATTCAAATCAGTTGATTCCAGTACCAGGGAGTCCACAGAACTCCCTTAGGTGATCCAGCAACTCTACATTGTCCACAGTGTCAAATGCTGAGAAGAGATGGAGGAGGATGAGAATTGACTGCTCCCCTCAATCTCTCACCCTGAGGAAATCATTTTACACTCTGACTAATGCCATTTCAGTGCTATGTCTTGACCAAAATCCTGAACTGAAGGGGCACGTACATGTCATGGGCTGCAAGGTGTGCTTCAAGATGCAGAGCCACCACTTTCTCAAAAACCTTCCCAAAGAATGGGAGGTTACAGACAGGTCCATAATTTGCCAAGATGTCAGGGTCAAAAGATGGCTTCTTTAGGAGAAGTCTCACCAGTGCCTCTTTTAGAGCATCAGGAAAATAACCCTCTGAAAGTGAACACCAGACAATCTCGGTGAACACTGCACCAATAAACTCAACACATCCCATTAAGAGATGAGTCGGGGCTGGGTCCAGTTCACAGTATATGGACCACAACTTTGTGATCACCTTGCAAACCTCAGCCATCCCAACTGGCCTGAACTTGCTCGAAACAATAGAAGTGCCTCCAGACACACTTGCCTTGCCACTATGGGGTCACAAGTGCCCCATTGGGGAGATCCCAGCCCTGATGGAGGATACCCTGTCAGAAAAGAACAGAGCAAACTCCTCATGCTGGATGACTGAAATTGCTTGTCTTGGCTGTAAACAGGCAGGATGTAGAAGCTTGTCCTCAGTTCTAAAAAGCAGTGCTGGTCTGTTCTTCTCTGTAGCAGTCTCCCTGGACAAGAACACTACCTTCTTATGGTTGATTGCCCTTTGATATTCACCACAGTGAAGACTCAAAGCTAGCTTGTCCTCCTCAGACTGAGTCCTCCACCAACAGCACTCCAACCTCTGATTTTTGGTTTTCATTTCCTTGAGAGCTTCATCAAACCACAGTGGTCTCAAGCGAGAAGACCTGGGTCATACACAAACTGGTGCAACAGAATTGAGTGCCTTGGAAACAGCCTCATTATAGGCTGCAAGCACCTCACCCACACCTGTTGCACAAGTAGCACTCACACCAGATAGATCCATCACCACAATCAGTCCCTGTTGGAACAACTTCTTCAAAGGTGTGGTAGAGGACCATTTCTACAAGGAAGGGACTAACGGGGGGCGGGCAAAAAAAACCTCACCGTGCAATGATCCAACCAAATGACAGGATCAATCCTAAGGTCAAGACTTCAAGCCCCAGTGAGAACACTAAGTCCAAGGCATGACCATGGCTATGGATCACAGAAGCAACAGCTTGTGCAAGACCAAGCGAAAACATTGACTAGAATACGTTATAACCAAACTGTGAATGTTTATCATCAATCCAGACATTGAAGTCACCCAGAACCAACCATCTTGGTGCCTCCAACACCTTCTCAGCAATGAAGTCTGTAACTTCCTGCAGAAATTTCCCCTCATACCCTGGAGGACTCCGCACCCTGTACCTGGACCCCCATGCACATCCATGAGTTCAAACAATGAAGTGGAGCCCACTGGATGCATGGAGAAGTTTAGGTCGGATCTAAAACAGATGGCCACACCCCCCACCCCTGCATTCCCTCCTCAGGCAGTGCACTATGGAAAATCCAGCTAGGACAGATGCCTCCAATACTGGACCCATGTCATCCCCCAGCCAGATCTTCTTAATGCAAGTCAAATTAACTGAGGAAAACAAATCCACGCTAATTGCAGTTTTCTTCCCAATCTATCTGGCATTGCATAGCACCACCTGAAGGGGACTTGTGGAGGTTGCCAACCCTACCGCTTCCTGCCCACTTGATCAGGTAGGAACCTTAGGTATGGGGACTATACACATCTGGCCTCTCTCCAGGCCCTATTTTATCCTAGAGTGTCTCCTGGTACTGACCACCCTAACACGACTCACTCCCACTATATGTCCAGTACCCCATTGACCACCATCATGCCTTCTCCCAATCCTGACTTTTCTGCTGCACCTCAATGCTATAGTTGACAAAGGGAGGTCAATGAAAGGACAGAAGTCAAGCAACAGTGATGCCAGATAGCTAATCTGTGGGACCTGGAACTAAGGCACATCCTAAACTGCTACAACAGGTTAACTCACCCTAAATAAATTCCCCAATAGATATCCCTCCCCAAACAAATCAGAACTAATAATAACTAACTCTTTCCATCCCAAAACCTACAATGTGCAACCAAATTACATAAATACCCAAATAACATATAATAATCTAGAACAATATCCCCTCTCTATAACCCAACCCCTCCCAACTCACTAACATACAACACAAACAGCAATAAACTATGATATGTAACTCAGAACATTTACAGAAGAATCCATTGCAAAAGTGATGTGAGGAGTAAATTTGAAGCAAAAAATCTAGCTCCTATTAGGAGCAGTGTCCAAAGTTGAAAGAGGAGGTTTCAGTTCAGGGACATGTAGAGATTGTCAAGTCGGGCCAAGAATGCGTGGTGGTACCATGCGCATCAACTGTGTGAATTTGTTCCCTGTGAGTGCTCCCTTCCCTGGAAGTGGAGATAGTGGTGCCATGATGCAAGCACCCTCACCAGTGGCACCTAGCACTGCTCCCCCACCGCTGGCCATGGCCGTGGCAGTTCAGCAGCAGCACCAGCAGCAGAAACAGTTACAGCAGCCACCACAGCAGCAAGAAGAACAGCAGCAGGTTGTCCCCCCAAATGTCCAGCAGCCTGTAATTGTAACATCTAGTGCCCCCCCCACTGCCTGTGCCTAGTCCCCCACACAGCTCCGTAGTGTGGCATTGATTTTTCATCACTGCCTGGTGACTCCAGTGTTGTTAAATATAACATCTGCAGCATGCTGGTGTGGAGTGGGCCCATGGGTAGTCATTCTGGGACAGGTGGGCAGCTTGCTCACCTTGTAAACCACCACCATGGAGCCTGGGAGGCCAAGGCAGTGGAAGTTTCCAGCAATGCTCCTGCTGTGCAGCAGGTGGCAGCACAGCCTCCACCTGCACATAGTGAGAAATATAGAAGGGAACGGGACCAAGTGGCTGCTCCAGCAGCATCTGCATGGGAGTGCAACCCCTTAAAGGAGAAGACTCCTGTATATTTCTGATTTGCAGATGACTGATGTATTTATTATACATTACATCAACTACTGTGTATATGTCAATAAGAGATCAGTCATTTCTTCTGTTGCAACACATATCTAGAGTCTGAGGCTCTGACACAAGGTGGTAACATGTCAAGCAAGCCTCCATTTACATGCAAATGAGTCACTTGTAATACAGCCCCTCCCATTCCTTGATGTCACTGCAGCAACAGTGCAGAAGAAAACATAAGGGTATCAATTTGGTCTATCCTGATTTTAGTTTAAGTTTGCAATGGTTTAGGACAATTCTGTCATGCAACTCACTCAGGGAGCAATTATGTCATGCACCTCACACAGGGAGTAGTAATTGCAGCCTTAATACTGTATGTGTAGACCAAATAATACATCTAATAGTATTTAATTCACAGGAAACAAATACTGTTTGCTTGTACTGCTCATGTCTCTCTGTGAGACAGTTGTAACATGCTGTGGAGAGCAGTAGAATGAATCAGTCAATCAAGCAGGCAGTCAATCTGTATTGAACCAGGTGAACGCCCTTGAGAAGATTCATTTACAAAGTGAGCCTGAGTAGTTCTCCAAAGAATCACACATGACTGAATTCCTCCTTTGCATAAATGATACATACACACCCCCTTTCAGCAGCCTGAAAGTTGAGAGCTAGATCACTTACTTTATGAAGTGTATTGTTTTACATTTCAATTGCTCATTAAATCTGAGTTTCTGACTGGAAATACCAAGACACAGAATGCATATGACATGGGAAGAATGAGATAAGCAAATACAGAGCACTACAAACACTGAGACTGATTATTTTCTTTACCTACAACAGCTGAAGTGTAGCATCTGATTTGTGAGGGACATCCTACTTCAAATGCGGGCATTACAAACTGGGGTGGGGGGACTGCCACAGTTTGTCCTCAGTATATTCAAAGTGAAATGCTGTAGCTCTCACATCACTGCTAATGATTTATAATGGGAATGGGGGCACTTTTAAAGTCATGGACCTGAGGGGCCATCACAATTCCCAAGGAGGTTAGGAGAACTTGTTAAGGGTTAGAGAGTAAGGGACTCTAGTAGGATTTGAACCAGAGTCTCTCAGTTCTTGTGCCTGTGCTTTAATCACTAGATTACCTTTCTTCCATGTGCTGCAGCTGTTGCTTTCTTGATAACCTATTCCTTGTTATAGCTGAACTCTTGTTTGCCTTACAGCAGCCATCCAATCACTGACTGCCTAGTTACAAAGGGAAAGAGGCATATTTGCAAGAGTGTTTCTCACTGATGGTGTCAGTCAAAACAGAGAATGCTAACATACACAGAACATAATACAACAGCTGTATAATATCACTTAAAACTCTTGTTGCATCCAGTCATTTATTGGGTAAACTGTTTTTGTTAACAGGAACACAACACATGCAGGCACTTCCTTATATGAATACTGTATATACCTCAGGCTCAAATCAGTGCTGCATCACAGTCATAGGGTCCTAGTCCCTATTAGACCTACACGTCAGGATGTGCACAATACTTAAAGGGTTCCTCCATTACTCAAGTGGGGGAACCAAACATTGTGGGTTTGGTTTACTGGTGGAACTGCATTTAGTGCAGCACCATTATCTGTTGCTCTGATGACATCATCCTCCAGCAACATTATTGGTAACATGGAGGACAAACACATTGATAACTTCTGGGGGCTGTATATTTTTATTTATAATCTAGATTTGGACCGAATAGGACTGCTGGCAACTAGAGGAGGCAAACAACAGTTACACATAAGTTACACCAGGCAAGGTACCGCCCTGCAGTTACACATAAGGAGCTGGGAAAATATTGGTGTGATCTTGTAATGTGGTGGAGAACATGCAGCAGCAGATGGAGAGAGTTAAGGGTAATCAGCTGCAAATAATGGCAATGCTGCAACTGCTGCTAAGACATCACAACCTGGATGTGTAGTCTTTTTATTTTATGTACAGCTTTCACTGTGTGCCTTGTCTTTCTTTTTACTGACCTTCTCCCCCCCCAAAATTACAACCCCGCCAAAAAAATGATAAAAGAAAAGAACATGAAAAAATGCTGTCTTTCCCTTCCTTCCTTCTTTTCTTACCTATTAATCTTTTTACATACAGTAAAAGATTTTTTTTTTTTTTTAGCAGTAATGTTTTCTTCCTGCCATACAGAAACATATATGATAGCTGACTTGCTCCAGTGTTGAGGGCTATTAATAATAATACCATGCAGTTCCGTCTATTAAAGTAGGAGCAGTCAGTACATCTCTCAGTCACTATCCACAGCAGTTTAATAATCCACAGAGATTGCAGTAGAATAAATTCTCTGAAAGTTTATTTTACCAGTGTACAAATACAGGTGCCCCTCCACAGTCCCCACTACCCACATAGTAAGTTGAATGATATTGTGTGGTACCCATGCTTTGCCAAGGCTGAGGTGGCAATTGGCATTACACTGTATTTAAGAAGTTTATTTAAAGTGACAGTGGTAAAAAGCACAGATATAAGGTGCAAAATGTTTTTGTGAACATGATCTGTTTTTAGACATTTTACTAGTGCAATATCATTCAACTTACTATGTGGGGAGTGGGGACTGGGAAGTGGCACATGTATGTGTATGCTGGTAAAATAATTTTTGGGGGAATTTATCCTACTGCAATGTCTGTAGATAGTTAAGCTGTGGACATTGACTGACAGCCATACTGACTGGTCTTCCTCTTCCAGTAAAAAAGTGATAGAACCCTGAATGTGTACCCACATAAAAACAGAGGCATTTCCGGAACCTGCTGTCCCACCCCCATGCAGGCACCCCATGTTAATTTTGTGACATTAGAAAATAAATGCTGAGTGCGCACTACATTGACCTGTATGGGCATGATGTTTCTTTAGCTGTTAGTACTATTTATAGCTGCAATTTAGAACAAGCATTTATCAATGCCGAATGTTTTCTTGCTGGTATTAGCATTGGAAATGCAGGGGTTAAACAGATGCAGAATAGGAATGGCAGTGAAGTATTGAACTTCATGCCAACCCCACCTCCACCCTGCAGAGACAGACAGGCATTGGAGTATGCATTTGGGTTGTCACCATCTCACCTCACCTTATCCTGCAGACACCAACAAGTGTTGAGGTGTGCCTTGGGGTGTTCAGCTTTATAGTCACCCCCACTCCATAAAGACATATGCTGAAATGGGTGCAATATAGGAAAATGGGGTGAACTCTGGGGTCAAAGAGTCCAAGGCACACCTCGGTGTCTGTCACTGGCTGCAGGGTGGGGGGGTGAGGGTGGAATGGCATGAGCATTACAGTCAGTAATCCAAAGGCACACCTCTGATGCCTG
This sequence comes from Neoceratodus forsteri, assembly GCA_016271365.2. Classification (NCBI taxonomy): domain Eukaryota; kingdom Metazoa; phylum Chordata; order Ceratodontiformes; family Ceratodontidae; genus Neoceratodus; species Neoceratodus forsteri. Next base: position 838,204,471 of record CM057451.1, on the reverse strand, counting down.
TCAGTCTGTACAGGGTGGGGCGTTATGGTTAGAAACCCTAGCCCCAGTTGTTTCTTGGTATTTGCACTACAGATTTTCAACATGGCCTTTTTGTGACCCCCCCCCCACCTCATGAATGCATTTGGGACCTCTTCTCATGAACAGTGGCACTGTGATTTTGTTAATGTGTCCCGAACTTTGAGTTCCCACAGCGACCATGCCATTGTGCGCCAGATGTAAGAAAACACAGATTGGGCAGGATGTGAAGAATTACAGCTGTACCATTCATAGGGAAGTATGAAGAGATGGAAATGTTGAAACTGTGTAGTGAAAATATTAAAAATGCTCAAACTTTAGAGCGTTTGTGAAAACTGCTCAATGCATGCACATAACACAGTCATTTACAGTAGTGGAATTATGTCACCAAATTTTCAACATAGGCATTTTTGTGACCTCTGCTCATGAACACTGTCACTATGATTTTCTTAATCTGTCTTGAACATTGATTTCCCACAGCAACCACGCTATTCTATGCCAGATGTGTAAATGCATATTTCAGGTAGGATATGAAAAATGACAGCTGTACTGTTCATAAGGAGGTGTGAGAAAATGCCAATGTTGAAAATCTGGAGTGAAAATATTAATAATGCATGAAATTACGAGGGTGCGTGGAAACTGCGCAATGTGCGTACTTAACACAGTCATTTTATGGACTTTTGTCACCAAATTTCATTATAGGCATTTTATCACCTTTGCTCATGAACAGTGTCACTGTGATTTTCTTAATCTGTCCCGAACACTGCCTTTCCACAGTAACCGCGCTATTGTGTGCTGGAAGTGCAAAAACACATTTTGGCCATGATGTGAAAAATGACAGCTGTATTCTTCATAAGGAGGTCTGAAAAAATGGCAGTGTTGAAAATCTGGAGTGAAAATACTACAAATTTGTGAAGTTACGAGGGTGCGTGGAAACTGCACAATGCACGCTTGTAACACAGTCATTTTATGGATGTTTGTCATCAAATTTTCAACATAGGCATGTTAGGACCTCTGCTCATGAACAGAGTCACTATGATTTTCTTAATCTGTCCCAAACACTGATTTCTCACAGCAACCACGCTATTCTGTGCCAGAAGTGCGAAAATACATTTTGGCCAGGATGTGAAAAATGACAGCTGTACTGTTCATAAGGAGGTGTGAAAAAATGCCAATGTTGAAAATCTGGCATGAAAATATTACAGATTTGTGAAGTTACAAGGGTGCATGGAAACCGTGCAACGCACGCTCATAAAACAGTAATTTTTTGGATTTTTTTACCAAATTTTCAACATAGGCCTTTTGAGAGCCCACCTCATGAACAGTGGCACTGTTTCATTAAACAGTCCCAAAAGGTGATTCCGCACAGTGACCGCAAAATCACCTTTCCGGATTGAATAACGCCATGACAGTGGCTGAATTCATGAGGAGGGGTCCCAATAACTCCATGTTGAAAATTTGGTGCCAAAAGTACCAAAAATTCCTGAAATATCCACATAAGTTGAAAAAAAAACATTTATGCCATTATGAAGCTTACCAGTATTTCTTCAGTTTGTGGTCGCCTTTGAAGAGTGCAGACGTGTTCCCGGTCCACCGAAGACTGTCGTGCTCATCTCCAGAGGTAGGTATGGGGTGAGGGGGGTGTGGGGAGGTGGCGTGCACAGTGGGTGGGTGAGGGTTGGGGAAGGTGCCATCAGAATCAATGAGGGACCATTTTCTAGTTTACAGGTTTAAAAAAAATAACTTTAAGGAAGGTTTCTGTCTTACAGGGACTTTTGGCACACTGGGGTGTGCTCCCAGTGTGCCACTTGAGTGCTTTTTTGGGGGGGGCTGTAGACGATGGGGATTGGGCACTCCTGTCGGCACATATTGAGTGTTGGGGGGAGCAAGAGATGAGGGGGATTGGGTCTCCCCTAGGCATACAACAAACTGGGGGGAATATTATGCCAATGGGGAGTGGGCTCCCCTGTCGGCAAATGAACTGGGTCAAGGGGCATGCTGACAGGAGGATTGGGCACCCCATCAGCTTTCATGGGGCTCTGAGGTGGCCATGTTTCCGGAAATGTTACACCAGGCAAGGTACCACCCTGCATTGATGGGTCACTCTCTCATTGCAGCAGAATGACTGATACTGCAATGACAAGGTGGCCCCTGATTGCAGCGGCCAAATCATTACAAGTTGGTGGCACTTCTGCAGAACCAGTGTGTCATTAGTACACTTGGCCTGCATTGATTGAGCACTGCCAAGCCCATGAATGCTGTGCCAGCATTGGCTGGCACTTTGTCAAACCTTCACAACCTGCTTCTCTCCTAAGCTGCTACATAATGTTTCTTGCGCATGTGCACAAGCAAACATAAAAATGAAAGCGACTGCAGTAGTAAGAGTGGCTGTTACTCCACTCCAGTGGTTGCTTTGATCTCTGTAAATTGCAGCAATAAGTGGTATGAAAAGCTTTAGAAAATGTGCACCCAAACACATCAATGGAGTGCACACTCTGATTTTAATTTACTGACATCACAAAAAGTTGCGGGGGGTGTATGTCCCAGTTTAGGACACTGCTGTGGTTTTCTGTGGGTACTCAGTCCTGGAGCCATAAGATTTTTACTGGAATGGACTGTATGGTATTATTAATACCCTTCAACACTGGAGCATGTCAGCTATCATATATGTTTGAGGTGTGCACTGCTGGGTGACCACCTGACAATGCGCACCTCCTCTTTAACAATTTTGACCTATACAGTTTTATTCTATTTTCAATTGTCCCTTATTTACTGACTTGTATGTATGATACCATTCCTTCTACAATTAATGTTCTTATACATTATAAAAAAGTCAGTAATGAAAGTTCAAATGTAACGACTTGCCATTTGGCAAGAAATGTCACCTAGTCATTCATTAATTAATAAAAAGGTTTTCATTTTTTGCTTTTTACAGTTAGTTAGCCTGTTTTATAGGTGCAATAACCCACTCCAGTCCATGGGTGTATCATGGCATTAATGCACTTCCCAGCTGGAGTAAGTTTCTCTGGCAAGCCTTCATGCCTTGCATCGCACCTGGGACATGCATTAGTGCCCTGACACATCCATGTTCTGTTGTGGGTTCTTAGTAGCATGCTTACTCCATTTTTTTCAGATATGGAAAAACAGTAGTGCTCCATTTAATCTTGTTCTGAACTGTTGTTTTAATCAGTATACCCAGTTGTTTTTGAACACCTACTGCTCCGTAATGCAATGGTAGTGTGGTGTACCATGTCCTGCTGGATCGCATGGTACTTCATTTTAATCACAACAGAAATGATTTGAAATGATAGATGTACAAAAACAGGTGTAAATACTGATGAACACCTGCTGCGAGCAAGATTAAAAGTAGCGCTGTATTTATTATGTCATATGTGAAAAATCGTAGTCCAGCACTCGTAAATTGAGGAAATAAGGGTATCATATAGACAAGTCAGTAGATAACTACCACCAGTCGAAAATCGCATAGGAAAGTACAGGTAAAAATTGTCAACAGATTATTGCACTGCTGCAGTACTTGTCACACAATATAAGTTTTTGGGTGCTGCTGATTGTGTTCAGTTTTCTTAGCATACCCACAACAACCACAATAAAAATATCCTACCATCACCTAACAGAATTGCTGTCCCCCCCAGAAAAAAATTACTATGATATGTGAATGTAGCATGCTTATACTGCTATCTTGCTACATCACTCAGCATGCAGTCATAGTGTCCCAACTCCCGATGAAGAATAATCACGAGAAAATGTTCTGAAGAGTCACAATTATCTCAGGACACACTGATTAAAGTATGCACCGACAGACACAACTCTGGCACCTGCTTCTGCTGCTGTCCTTCTGTTTTCTGCTGCTGTTGCCCTTCTGTTTTCTGCTACTGCTGAGTGCTGACTGAGCTGATGCATAGTGTGTTTCCAAATGATGCTGAGTGCTGACTGAGATGATGCACAATGTGTTTCCAAATGATGATAACCACAGATGAACATAGGGTGAACCATAATTTGATGTCTTTCCTGGAGGACCATTAATCTGCTGCACTGATTGAAATGTGCTGCCCTATGTGTGTGTATTCATACCACCATTGGTAAGTTATTGTATGTGTCATGCTCAGTTTTTTCCCCAGACCAAGACATGTACTTTCAATATATGTAATCATTTCTTTTTTTTTCTCTCACAGTTCATAGAGTCCTACTTTGGTTGCGCACATTTTGGCTTGCTGATGACTTTGGCTTCCGAAAACTGTCAAGCCATGAAAATAAGTTTTTTTTGGGGGGTTAGGGGGGTTTGGGCCATCATTTGAAAACAAGTTCTTTTTGTCTTCTTTACAGGTTTTCTGTGTATCCTCATACCAGTTGCACATCTGAATTGAATAAAGCACCAATGGCAGCACACAGCACCTAAGTGTTACCTGCAAACAGGCGAAGAAGAAATTATTTGGACTTCATTGCACTACCACACTCTGTTCCAAGCATGACTGTTCCTGTCTGTTAAATCCAGCTTAAAATACCATGCTATTAGTAAGCCAGCCCAAGACCAACTAACATGTTTAGTGCTTGTGACATGCACTAGCACATTGTCTTAAGTTACATTACATGATGTGTTATCATGTGACCAGGGTAAAATGTAGAACTATGGCATGCTGAAGTACATCAGTGTCTGACAGATGTGAATGAAACATATATTATCTGGCCTGTATATCATCTCCATTGCATGCTTTACACCGGCTTGAAAAAATGAAAGACTAAACAGAACAGATGACATAAGATTGATACTTAGAAAATGATATCCTTTAGGTGGACTTAGTCGTAGTACTACAGTAGTCCCATACTGTTACACTGTTTGTAACTGGAACCTGTTAAAACAAAATGAAAATCAGTTGCCGGTATTTGGTGACAATGGTATCAGTTAAATGGTTAAGGAAGCTTTCACACCACAGTTCAAGGAAAAACCATAGTATGTGAAATTAGTACATACTCACTGTAAATTACTGATAAGTAAGAAGCATGGTGGCTGTGGCTGGCTGTGAGTTCCTACATTGGACATTGGCACAGGTACACATTTTCTGTTTCTCACTGTCATGAAGACGGGTGGCTGTGGCTAGCTGCAGGTTCCTACATTGGGCATGGGCACGGGCACAGGTACACATTTTCTGTCTCACTCTCATGAAGACAGGTGGCTGTGGCTAGCTGCAAGTTCCTACATTGGGCATCTATCTCTCACTCTCATGAAGACAGGTAGCTGTGGCTGGCTGCATGTTCCTACATTGGGCATTGGCACAGGTACACATTTTCTGTCTCTCACTCTTATGAAGAGAGATGGCTGTGGCTGGCTGCAGCTTCCTACATTGGGCATAGGCACAGGTACACATTTTCTGTCTCTCACTCTCATGAAGATGGGTGGCTGGATATGGTGTGACACAATCTTTCAGTTTCAGGATTGAGGAGGATATCTGCCATTTAATCAGCAGGATTTATGTGACTACAAGTTGACATTTGTGTTTATTAGGCTGATCATGTTTGCTAATGACAACACATATTCTGTTAAGTGTACTCACAAAATATACAAAGGGGGAAGGTAAAATAGAATGATGGGTCATTATTTGTACATATCTGCCATATGGAATGAGACTCAAGGACACTTTTTTTCTTTTATGAAAGACAAAAAAATGTTACCATTACAGAAATGTGACAGTCTTTAAACCTGTTACGCACTACCACCAACATCCTCCTCATCCTGATCAAACAGGAAGCTGCCCTCGCAGTCATCAGGGTCAGAGATGCACCCATTAGGGAATTATTTTTCCATGACTGAATCATCAGCCTCAGTGGTACATTTTGATGCTCCCACGAGGATGGTCTGCTTCGCCCGCATCATCAGCACAACCATCATCGTAACGAGGTACAAACACAGATGTGGTTGTTTGACTTGATATATGACCTTCATTAATTTTTATGAATGTTAGCATGCTGACATTTGTAGGTGATAGGTTAGTATGACGGTCATGCACTGTTGCCCCCACAGAACTGGTGGGATGGTTAGGTACTTCAGTGCCACTGAAGTGAGCTCTGACCATTCATTCACCATGCCACTCCAGTACACCAGAGGATTGTCAAGCAATGGCAGATGCCTGTTTTCTGCCAAATAGGTATCAGCCATGTTCTTTGCTGCACGCAGCCATGATGAGTCATCCACCTGTCCCCAGGATTCATCGAGGTCACAGATTCCTACTTGAGACAAGGCACCCCAAAGTGGGTTAATGGCAACCTGGTTTGCTGACACCCCCTTTTGCCCCACAGCCACCTTACTGGATGTGCTTACTCCACAGTGACCTTCAGCCTTGTTATGCTGTGGTTTACAGAACTTTGCATGTGACTTCTGTGTCCCATGAACCAATCAGACCAGCTGTCCAGTCAGATTTTCAACCTCATCAGGCCCTCTCTCCAGTAAGGATACAATTCAATGTTTGTATCGTGAGTCCAGCATTGGTGCTATTCCAAATTCTGCACTTTGCTGAATAGTGGTGATGTGGCAATTGTGGTCGAATATTGTTATCATGTGTTTCAGTAATACACTGCTTGACCTGTCTCTGGATACATCAAGGCTAGGCTGCATATTCAACAAAGTCTGCCACAGCACCCACAGCAGAGGAATGGTTTGATTAATGGATGCAATGTCACCACTTACTGCATGTGTGGCATGTTCAAACAGCCTCAAAATTGATATCACTGAGTCCATGAGGTGCCACCGTTCAGTTGTCATAGACATTGAGGCCCCTGAACTATCATGGCTAGTGTGCATTACTAGGTATTTGGAGATTTTTAATTTTTTTATTTTGTTGTTTAACCAGAGATGGAGATGGCTTTGTACTGTTCATAAGACCACTCTGTCATGCAAAGTGTAGCATTCCAGTGCGTGACAACTTCAAGCTTGAGATGGTACTGAGGGAGGCTGTTTTGAATCTGTGTCTGCCTAAGATGGTCACTGGTTTTTACAGAGCATGAAATATGTGCACAGATGTAGTGTGCAACTGTAAGCATTTGCTTGATGTCATGGTGCTGCAGGAACTCCTGTACCACAAGTGCGCCATGCAGAGAACCCTCACAAGGCCACCATTGCTGATATATTTAATGATATTTGATCCACTGTCACTAGCTATAAAGCCAGCTTTTAGAAACAAGAGGTTGAGCCACTCATCAGTTTCTGTCAGTAGCAAGTCTAGCATGTTTTCACCTGTGTGGGACCCTGCTACACTGCGCAATACAAGCGTCTCATGCTATCTAATTCCATGAAGGTTGCTACCATGACAGTTTGACTTATTACACTGATGTCCAATCCCACCAGCACAGATGACCCCTGCTAGCTGCTCCCAATGTGCAGTAATTTAGAGATAGGAACTACCAACCATTTTGTCACTTGTCCACATATCCATACTTAAGTGAATGTATGGTGATGTGGAATGTTGAAGGGCATGTCTTACAGACTCTGTCACAGTCTGATACAACTCTGGGACATCACAGGTGGAAAAAGTATATCTTGGATGGGGCTTTTCGTTTAGGACAGGCATATGCCACAAAATGCCGGAATCCAGAATCCTCCACAAAGGAGAAGGAAAAGACTTCAATTGCCAGCATTTTCACTACAACAGCATTCAGTTCATGTGCCACTGTATGATTTGGTGGGTATTTCATGTTCTGGGCAAAAAGACAGTGCAACATGGGCTGTATTGTTACCTGTTTTGCACGTGGTGTGCCAAATGGCTCTGCTCTGTGAACTGCCATGGGTGGGGTGTTTTTGCCATGTGATGAGGGGTGCACAGGGGGCAAGTCAACAAATTATGTTATTTTCTCCATTTTAAGCATAGGGGTTGCTGTACTAGAAATACTGCATAGACCACCACCACTGCTACTCTGACCACTACTTGCCATTTTAAAATCCTCCTCCTCCTCATGCCTGTAGTAATCTTTTGGTGTTATTTCACCACTACTACAGACATGGCTACTTGGGCTGCTTCCAGTCGAGGAAGGGGATACCATGCTCAATAAGGTGGATGAGGGTGAATGCCCCACTATGGCATTAGCTCCCCTCTGGTGCTGAGACCACAGTGCCATGTGCCTGCTCCTCAGATGTGTATGCTGGATCCCAGTGCCCAGATGAATCCCCTTTTTACCATGCCTCACACACACTTGGCAAAGATGGCAGATTGCCACTGTTTCATCAACTACACCTTGTACAAAAAAATCCCAAACTAGGGATTTTGATGCCTACTTTTCACATATCACTGATGCTGCATATTGGACTCCAGTTCTTCCGGACACTGAAATGGGATGTGTGCTGCATGATTTCTGTTGTTGGGCACACTTGGACTCTACCTAACCATCACAGTCTATGACTGTTACTGGGTCATCATCATCAACAGACACAGCTACATCACAACTTTGAGGAGCAAGGATTTAATAACAGACTGTTTACACAGAGCTACCTTTACTTTCTTTTTCTGTAGTTTCCAACTGGGGTCACTGAACTCATCATCATAATCATCATCTGCATCCACAAATTCAGCTTGGATGCTGTCCTGTGGAGAACATGTTCCAAGTTCAACTACAGCCTCAGTATGATCATTCACTATTTTTTCTTCAACATTTGAATCATTGGATGGCCCAGGCATAACCTCAACAGTACTGGAAACATGAGATTGTGTTTGTGAGTCATTGTCAGGCTCAGAATCATGTTCAACTACTGTGGGGATGAGGATGGGGAGTGTGACATCAACTGCATTCTGATTCACAGCTTTGGACTCCACAATATTTTGGCAACCTGTTAACTTGTGATAGGTTGAACTTGGGGCAATACTCATGCCATCACCAACTTCACTATCACCACCAGCAGGGACAACAGCATCTCCAACCATCATTGAAGCAACTGATTGTGCTGTGAAAAACACAGTTGGAGAAATCCCTTTACTGCCATCAACTATGCCCTTATGCTGCGTATGCAGCAGTGCCATGGCCAGAAACATCTTTGCTTGCACGTCTCTTTATGGGCATTTTTGGGGTTTACACAGAAAATTAACAACACAATTAGATTTATGAACTTTGGGGTGGATGGGAAGCCAAAAAACAACAAATGTGGCTTTCAGATGGAGACTGGGCCCTAAACAGATGCAGATGCACAGATAGATGGAGATTGAGCACTCAAGAGATGTAGCTGCACAGGCACAACAATACCTTAACCAGTGGTCACAAATTAAAAACCGGAAAAATAATACTTTCCTTTGCCCGGGGGGGGGGAGCTGTAGTACCAGTCCACTACCAAGGTAGAATAAAGCAGTAAAACATGCCACAGACAGATAAGAGATTCAGAGTGCTGTGATTACAGTGTGGTACAATCAAATATGTCTGACTTGGTGACATGCACACACACACACTAAAGGTAATGCACAGAAAATTTAACAGTTCAGTGTACTACAACCAAATCTTTCAAACTGACTGATAAAAGGCACAGCACCACAGCAAACAGCAAACAATTATCAAAACCTACTACAAGTATTACTGTGTGTACATGAACACACAAATACTAACACACTAGCTACCCAACAACAGTTAGAAAGATTACCTTTTTCACTGTGAATCTCCCTTCACCACAGATCCACCCTTCCCCCCGAAGCACACTTCTACCATGTCTGTCAGTACACAGATTGAATGTTCTAAATTAACATTCAAAATTCACTCAAAAACAATAAACACTCGATGATATAAGCACAGGAGGGTTTCCTATAATATACAGTCAAAATCAGTTTAATCGCATACCGCTTAACAGAAAAAAACACATAATCACATAAAATTTGCAATCCCCGACTCCTATCCAATCTTTACCATTATAAACTGCCTGCTTCATAGCATATAGCATGCTTTTTTTAAAGCATAAATTTTCAGTCTTTTCAGTGAGTTTCAGCACTCTAATCCTATAGTTACACTGGATTAATGACAGCTTTGCCTGCTCTGCTCAGTGTCATTAACCACGGCAACATCAGAGTGGTACTGTTAATTGCCCCATTGTGTTCCCTGTGCAGTAAGCAGGTCATAATCAGTGTTAATTACATCCGATCGGTGTATAAAATTATTGCCACTGCCATTCATTCAGATCCCTTTTTCTTACTGAAGGAAACACAATGGCTGAGACACCTAAAAAAAGAATTGAGCTGTCTCTTGCAGATGAAGTGAGGGATTTGACTTTGCTCTCTAGCCCTGGGACTTTGCAAACTGATGAGGCAATTAGGTACGTCCCAGGGCCAGATATGCCGAATAGTGAAAAATAAGGAACAGTTTATGTTTGAGTTTCAAATGAATGGTAACCTTCAGAGAAAAAGGAAGAGAGAGGGGAAGGATACAGAAGTCGATGATGCACTTTTTCGGTGGTTTAAGCATGCTAGAGCTTCAAATATGCTCATGTTTGACCCTTTGATTCAGAAGATCAGGAAATAATCTTCAATTTAAAGTGTCTGTACAGAAAATGAATGCTGGCAACAGTAATCACTGAATTTGACAGTGGCACTGCAGTGTCTGCAAACGATCTTGCTAAAAAGCTCTCTGTTCTAGATGCCATTCATATGTTGAGCACTTGAACCTGGCATGGTCAGAGGTGAAGGTTGCCACTATAAGGAATTGTTTTACCAAACCCGGATTCTTGAGGGAAAGTACAGATGAAGTGGAAGAGGAGTTTGATGCTATTGTGCCAGCACCAGAAAACATTCCTCAAGATGTTTTTGATCAGATTGTTGCAGTAGATGGTGATCTGCAGTGCACAGGAATGTTAACTGATGAGGAGATTGCAGCCCCAAGTCACAGGATATGATGCCAATGATGAAGATGAGGGTAATAAAGACCAGCCTCCTGTGCCATCCCTACAGCCCGAGAGGTTTGTGAATGTCTGCTCACAGTACAATGATACATTTAGCTAAATGCAAGTGGGGAAGATGACTACAAGGTATTCTATGCCCTTGAGAATATCTGCATAAATGTTGTATGTGAGAAGACTCGTCAGTCCAAGCTGATTGACCATTTTAAACCATTTAGCCATGAATAGTATTAATGTCAGAATGAAGTTTTATGTTTTAAACTGGTTACACAAGCAAGTCAAAGCACAAGCATTTCAATCCAGTACCCACCCCCCCTGAATTAACCCACAAGTCACATACAAAAGCAAGTTTAAGCACAAGGAATAAACACAAGACCACACAAACATGTTTCTTATCCTTCCCTCAACAATGCCACAACCAACATCAAACACAAAGAAGAAAAACAAGTCAAAACAACAAAACAACAAACAAACAAGTTTTACATGTGACTAGCACTGCTAGCTGATGACTATGGTTGCCTGGAGATGGATTACCAGAGCCAGCACGGTCACGCACAGTCATGTGACAGAGGTTATGGAAGTGCCACTGTGGAGTGCTGCTGACCCCGGACCGAGACACCAGAGGATCCATGGGGAGCACATTACTTACACGCTCAGAACAGAAGGTACAAAAAAAAAAAGTGTGTAAATGTGTATACAGTACTATGCTATCAATATATTAGGCACAGAACATCTCCGGGCTGGGTCGGGGGAGGCCTACAGGCATGCAACAACTCCAACCTGGTTGGGGAGGCAATATTGCCAAATAGCATAGTCCGCTTAAATGCATAAATTCTCAACATCCCATGTCTCTGCTTTTAAGCGGGATTGACTGTATGTACTAAATTTTGACCAAACAAATTGGCTCCAAAATGATTTTTAAAAGGTTTTGCGATGGTTTGATTCACAGAGCTCTGAGAGCAAACTGTCTCCAGCTTTCCACTACACACACTATGCAGAACTGAGGCTGTGCAAGACAATCTAGAGCCCATGTGACCTGCCATCCCTTGAATCACTGCAAACTCCACCTTCAAGGCCAAGTTTAAGCGTGAAATCCATAGAAAACAAAGAAACTTCACATTAAAATTAAAGGTGAAGTTATTCACTTCGTGTTGTGGAGTAGTTCACATAATTAGGGTTATGATGCAAAGTACTCCACGTAGTGAAGTGCATGGACTTCGCCCACCACTAATTGGCACTGCAGACTGGATAATCTTATGAACATATGAAAAAAAGCCAGCAGAAGAAGACCACCTGGTCTATTCTGTCTGCTCAGTAAGTGATGCAGGGTCTGACCTTACAATTTATTAAAAATCAAAAAGATCCGCCACCTGGAGCAAGCAGGGCATTGGGTCAAAAATCAAGCAATCAGAATACCACAAAAAAATGCACCATGCTTAGAGAAAAATGTACCGCAAATGTATTTTGTTTGCAGAAATATAAAAAGCAGTTTTATTGTTAACAATTAGGTACACATAAGTAAAAGACCCCCCCCCCACACACACACACAGGACCGAGGACACTTGACGATCGTTTTCCACCCTTCTAGCCACTTTTTCAAGGGATTTGTTCTAATCACAATGTTTGGCACTTTTATATGTCCCCGCACTAACAATAACGTGAAAATCGCCATCAGATAATTTACCCAATTAATTTAACAATAATGTTAAGAGATCAAAAACTGGAGCTACTTCTAATACATAACTGTCCCCTATCTATTAATCAATATTGAACATCAGTCACTTATATAGTGATGAAAAAACGCATCCCCATTAAAAGGCAATACTGACAATCCTTAACCTAAATTATAATCACTAAAGAAAATGGCATCTAGTTATTTGCAAGCCTGTCCTTATCTGGACCAGTTTACAAGTCCTAATTTAAGTTCATTGCTGTTTTATAGCATTTTTGCATCAGCAAGGTCCATATTAGTTTCTCAAGGCACTCCATTGTGCCTTCTCTTTATTCACAGTTCCTTAGTTATCAGTACTGTCCTGGTTCAAATCTCATATGGGACATGTCACATACACACTAAAAATATAGAAAAACTATATTAAAACATCACATATACACATTATAATTACATCTATTCTTCATTTTTCATTAACTTTTTGATTTTATAGGTATAGTTTTAAATCTAGCGTCCCATTAATACCAGGTTGACATAACACATTTAAATTGCATATCCACCTTCCTTCTCTTTGAAGTAACAAGTTTTCCAGATCACCTCCCCAGGACCTAATTTGACTCTTTCAGTCCCTGTATATCTCCAAGTATGTTCTACAGTTCTACCAGCAAACTTAACATGTAATGCTAATGCATTTTTTACTGTGCCCCATTTGTGATCTCCTTCACATGTTCCCCTATTCTCAGTTTAAAACTGCAGCTTTTTATGCCAATTACCCTGACACCCAACTGTCCCTCTCTTTCCCCCTTCTCCCCTTCCTTGCTCCCAAGGGTTCACTTTGTGCTTGTCCCAGGTGCTTTTGAATGCTCCCACCATCCTTGCTGATACCACCTCCTCTGGCAGCTCATTACAGGCAGACACCACCCTCTCCATATAGAAGTGCTTCCTTAAATCCCTTCTGAACCTCCTCCCATCAATTTTAGGCTATGCTCCCTAGTGGTGCTGTTGTCATGCATTTTAAAGAGACACTGCTTTTTCACTCCATTAATTCCCTTTGTGTGCTTGAAGGTCTCTGTCATATCACCCCTCTGCCTCCTTTCGTCCAAGGAGTACATCCCCAGGGCTCTAATCCTCTCCTCATAGGACCTGTCCTGTAGCCTCTCAGTCATCTTCTTGCTCTTCTCTGAACCCCATACAGCATGCTGATGTACTTCTTAAGCTAAGGATGCCAGTACCTCACCCATATTCTAAATGTGGTCTCACCAATGACTTTTGCATTGGGGAGACAGTATAGTGCAGTAGTTTAAGGCTCTGAGCTGCAAATCTGGAGACCTGGGTTTGAATCCCACAGTCCCCACTTGCATACTGTGTGACCCTGAGCAAGTCACTTAACTTCCCTGTGCTCCCAGGTTGCATCTGTAAACAAGCTTTCAGCTTAGTGTGTTTCACCTGGTAAAACAATTAGAAAAAAAAATAACCATGCTTTGCCTACTACTGAATCCCCTTGCAATATACCCCAGCATCCTGTTAGCCTTCACTACTGCCTTTTTACACTGAGAGGTGTGTTTCAGGTCACTTGTGATCACTACCCCAGACCATTTTCTTCTTCAAAAGCAGTTAATTGAAACCAATCCTATGTAATACTCTGTTTTAGGGTTCTTGGCCCCTATGTGCATCACTTTGCACTTTTTGGCATTGAAACCAAGTTTCCATACAGTATTCCTGACCATCTCTCTGTTCTGGTGAGGTCCTCCCTCAGGTCCTCTATCCCCTCCTTGGTGTCTACTGTCCCACAGAATTTGTTATCAACCACAGACAGGCACATTTTGCCTTTAATGTCTTCCCTGATGTCACTTATGAAGACATTGAACAACACAGGTCCCAGCACCGATCCCTGCAGGACCCAGCTGGTGACCTCCTTGGTGCTGGAAAACTCACCCCCAACCACTACTCTCTGGGTTCTATCTTTCAACCAGTTCTCAACCCATCTTACCATATTCTCCTCCACCCCTAGATCCCTCTGTTTCATTATCAACCTTTTGCGTGGTACAGAATCGAAGGCCTTCCTAAAGTCCAGGCATATGATGTCCACCAGCTGGCCTCTGTCCACTGCCCTCTTAACCCAATCAAAGAACTTTATCAGGCTCATTTGACATGATCTGCCTGTCAGACTGGTGCTGTCTTTGATCATGTAGAACATTATCTTCCTTGTACCTCACCAGCTGTTCCTTTAGTATGGTCTCCATGAATTTACTTACTATCGAGGTCATGCTGACTGGCCTATAGCTACCAGTGTCATCCTTGGGTCCACTCTTGTGGAGTGGCACCAAATGTGACTCCACTCCTGACTCCAGAGATCTATTAAGAAGAACAGCCAGAGGCCCCACCAGATCCTCCGCTAACTCTTTTAGCACCCTGGGGTGTATTTTGTCTGGCCCTGGGGACTTTTCCACCCTCAGAGCTATCGGCCCCTCCCTCACTCTTTCAATCCTGATTACTCCTATAGCTTCCTTCCCTGTTCCCTCCCTCCTTCTCCCTGTATGTGGCACCAGTCCATCCTTTTCCTTGGTAAAGACTGAGCAGAAATATTTGTTTAATACCTCTGCTTTGCTTCCGTCTTCATCAGCCCAACCATCTCCCTTCCTCAGTCTAATAATGCCATCCTTCTTGTCCCTCCTTTTGCTTATGTAGCAAAAGAAGGTCTTTTCCCCATTCTTTATTCCTTCAGCTATTTTGAGCTCTTTCTCTGCCTTTGCTTTCTGCACCTCCCTTCTTGGCACCTTAGCTAGCCTCAAGTAGTCTTCCTCATTCTCTTCCTTTGCTGTTCTTTTGAATTTTCTATAGGCTGTCCTCTTTTCCCTAGGCGCATTCTGTGTGACCCTGAGCAAGTCCACTTAACTTCCCTGTGCTCCCAGGTCACACCTGTAAACAAGCTTTCAGCTTAGTGTGTTTCAACTGGTAAAACAATTGAAAAAAATAAATAAATAACCACGCTTTGCCTACTACTGAATCCCCTTGCAATACAGCCCAGCATCCTGTTAGCCTTCACCACTGCCTTTTTACACTGAGAGGTGTGTTTCAGGTCACTTGTGATCACTAACCTTAGATCATGTTCTTCTTCAAAAGCAGTTTATTGAAACCCATCCTATGGAATACTCTGTCCTAGGGTTCTTGGCCCCATGTGCATCACTTTGCACTTTTTTGACATTGAAACCAAGTTTCCATACAGTATTCCTGACCATCTCTTTATTCTGGCGAGGTCCTCCCTCAGGTCCTCTACTCCCCCCCCCCCGGTGTCTTCTGTCCCACATCATTTGTTGTCAACCACAAGCAGGCACATTTTGCTTTTAATGCCTTCCCTGATGTCACTTATGAAGACATTGAACAACACAGGTCCCAGTACCGATCCCTGCAGGACCCCGCTGGTGACCTCCTTGTGGTGATGGAAAACTCACCCCAACCACTACTCTCTGGGTTTTACCTTTCAACCAGTTCTCAACCCATCTTACCACATTCTCATCAACCCAAAGATCCCTCTGTTTCATTATCAACCTTTTGTGCGGTACAGAATCGAAGGCCTTCCTAAAGTCCAGGCATATGATGTTCACCAGCTGGCCTCTGTCCACTGCCCTCTTGACCCAATCAAATAACTTTATCAGGCTTATTTTGACATGATCTGCCTGCCACAAACTAGTGCTGTCTTTGATCATGTAGAACATTATCTTCCTTGTACCTCACCAGCTGTTCCTTTAGTATGGTCTCCATGAATTTACATACTATTGAGGTCATGCTGACTGACCTATAGCTACCCGGGTCATCATTGGGTCCACTCTTGTGGAGTGGCACCAAATGTGACTCCACTCCTGACTCCAGAGATCTATTGAGGAGAACAGCCAGAGGCCCCACCAGATCCTCCACTAACTCTTTTAGCACCCTGGGGTATATTTTGTCTGGCCCGGGGGACTTTTCCACCCTAAGGGGTATCAACCCCTCCCTCACTCTTTCAATCCTGATTACTCCTATGGCTTTCCTCCCTGTTCCCTCCCTCCTTTTCCCTGCATGTGGCACCAGTCCATCCTTTTTCTTTGTAAAGACAGAGCAGAAATATTTGTTTAATTCCTCTGCTTTGCTTCCGTCTTCATCAACCTAACCATCTCCCTTCCTCAGTCTAATAATGCTGTCCTTCTTGTCCCTCCTTTTACTTATGTAGCAAAAGAAGGTCTTTTCCCCATTCTTTATTCCTTCAGCTATTTTGAGTTCTTTCTTTGCCTTTGCTTTCTGCACCTCCCTTCTTGGCATCTTAGCTAGCCTCAAGTAATCTTCCTCATCCTCTTCCTTTGCTGTTTTTTGAATTTTCTGTTGGCTGTCCTCTTTTTCCTAGGTGCATACTGTGTGATCCTGAGCAAGTCATTTAACTTCCTTGTGCTCCCAGGTCACATCTGGAAACAAGCTTTGGCTTAGTGTGCTACTCCTGGTTAAACAATGTTCCCTTTCCCTTACCACTCTGGCCAGCTCTCCATTAAACCCCCTAAAGTTTGATAAAACTGCTTGTGGCCTTCTGAATGGCCTCCTAATGATGGCCCATAATTGGTCCACCTCTGTGCTCTCCCCCCTGCTCTCCTGTTTTTCCCTTTGCACTTCTCTCATCTTTTTAAAAATTGCCCTCCTGAAATCCAGTGTTCTGGTCTTGGTGGGGATGTCATCATTGCCCATGTCCAAACTGAACCACACTGAGTTGTGCTTGCTTCCACCCAGGAGTTCCCTAATTTTGATCTCCTGTATGTGCTCCCCGTTGGTGAGCACTTGGTCTAGGATTGCCCCCTCCCTGGTGGCATCGGTCACACTCGGAGTCATGAAGCCATCCTGGATTGGAATTAGGATTTCCTGACTTCTGTGCAGGATGTGATGGGAGTAGCCTAGTCCACTTTAGGCAGCTTAAAATTCCCCACAACTACCACCTCCCCTTTTCCAGCTGCAATCCTCAACTGAGAACACAGCTCTCGGTCCTTGTCCTCACCCTGGTTGGGCAGTCTGTATACCACCCTCATCCTGATCTTTCTTCTTCTACTAGCCTGAAACTGGAGCCACAATGTTTCTATGTTCCCCTTTTCTTTATTCTCCTTCCTCATGCAAATTATTCCCTCCCTGATGAATGCTGCCACCCCCCTTTGCCTATCTCTCTGTCCCTTCTGTATAGCTTAGAACCTGGGACTGAGAGATCCCAGTCATGGTGTGCTGTAGCCCAGGTCTTGGTAACTGCTGCTATATCCACCTTACCCTCCGCTAAGAGGGCATGCCTTTTTACCATCTTATTCTCAAGAGTGTGGCTATTCAGCAACACCACCCTCCACTTTGTCTCAGTAATACCTTGCCTGTTTTGTTCAATAACTTTGTCCTGACTTCCCTTCTTCCTCCTTCTCCTGTCCCCCACTCCTTAGCTGCCCCCCTCTCCCTCCTCCCCCTTTGTTGTTACTGCCTTTGTGGGAGATCTTGTATCACACCCTTGTCACATTTTCATTTTAGGTAGTTAGGAGAGCTCAGAAAAGGTGAACGTATTACCTCATTGAAAGATGCTGAGTGACAATGCTATCCTAGAACTGAAACAGCCAAATATTTTGTCTTGAATGTGTGTGTTGGTGGGGGGGGGGAGTAAAAGGGTGGCAGTCTGGGAAGAGTAAGAAGTGCATCCGACAGATCAATGGAAGAGCAAAAAAGAAGGAGAACATTTTCAGGAGGAGCCCAAGAAGATTTTACATGCCTGCTGGGGGCAATGCTGAAGCTGGTGGGCCACCACAGAGTTGGACCGTGAGAGGTACTATATGATATAAAATTTATATTTGTACAATTGCAGCCATAGATACATTCAGATGTTTCCAGATACTGTATTTCAAAATATATCTAAAGAGATTGTCTCTGGTGGCTCACAGTGATACGGCAGGCAGGCAGGGAATTTCTCTAGAGATATTACAGAAATTTCAGGAAATATCTGTCAATGTCTTTAGCTGCAACTGTAACGCAGATGTCAGAGTTTGCCATACAGCACACTTGGCAGACGTATTAGGAAGATGGGGAAAAGTTGGGTCAGGTGGTGGCCTACTGACTTTGTTAATCTGAAGAGGTCACATGTACCCAGTTCCAAACCTACCCCATGGAACTTTACCAGCTCATCTGGAATTTTATCAAGTGCTGTATATCTCAATGGGACCAGAGGGGGTGGACCAGGAGGGATTTCAGGCTCAGGTGAGTCTCACAAGAAAGAGAGATTACCAGATAGATGGGAGCACGTCAATTCGCTCCCGGCAATTCACTTTCTGACATCCCGCTCCCGACAGTTCGCTCCCTACTAGCTCGCTCCCATTCTTTTTCACTCCACGTCTTTTCACTCCCGTGACGAGTCCTAGTAGATTGTTTTAACTTAGCTATAACTGTTGGGAGACAATCTTCTTGCTTCCAGGCTTCTACATTTTGGAAGCCCTGACCAGTGGATTTAAAACATGTTTCTAATGTCAGTTGTTATACTGTATGAGCAACTGACAACTAAATCATCCAGACAAATCCAAAAGAAACTGTTGATCCTCCTCTGGTGCAAAAAAGGATTCTACCTGGTCTGGCAGGAAAGTACGGATAGTAGCTAGTGGTGCTAGGAAACACTGAAGTCCTTGATCCCGAGCTAGATCCCGAATGCGATCGAAAGCTTTACGGCATTCAAGAACCCACTTAAGGAGCTAAGGAGGAAGATGCTCACATAGTCTCAGAGCTCCCATCACCACCCACCATATAACTGCACCATCCGCTATTAATATAGACAACTTGGACACTGAATCACAGGAGAACAACCTACTTTGATGGCCTCTACCATAAAAACAAAGAAAAAACAATTGCACCTGCCTTTTCAAAGAAAATCTGAGCCAGCAAGGTCGGGTACGAATGTATCCGACCGGCCTACTCTACCAAGCAACATGGAACCCCAGATGCAGCCTTCCATCTTGCCAGATAAACAAACCTCATCCTCAAGCACCATTGAGTCACTAATACAACCTTTAAAATTCAACCTCACACATCAAATGGGGTCGAGTTTTGAGCATATTGGTGCACAACTCAGCCATCTTCAACAAACAGTGAACTTGTTGAGTGACACGGCAGAGTCCCACGCTGGGTGCCTCGATGAAGCTGACAGTAGAATTAGAGCTCAAGAGGATAATTACTCACAAATGGACTCCACTCTGCAGTGAGCATTAAAAGAGATACAGGAGCTAACAAACACCCTTGACAACCATGAGAATAGGGAGAGGCAGAGCAACAATCTGCTAGGACTCCTAACAGGAGTGAATTAACGCGGAGTGTGATTGTCGGGAGTGAACAGAGTCAGGAGCGAGTGGTCGGGAGCGAAGAGACGTGGGACGAATTGCTGGGAGCGAATTGACATAGACCCCAGATAGATATGCTGGAAAAGCCACTGACAGTGCTAGAGCTGGAAGGGGCTTTGCAGGCTATGCCTGTGGAAAAATTCCCTAAGCTGCTGGGAGAGCTGTATAGAGTGATCTTGGAAAAGGCAGTCCCATATCTTCTGGCAGCACTATTTGAGGTGACAGAAAAGGGAATGGGCTACCACAGATGATGAATGAGGTCATGATTAGTGTGCTTGGTAAAAAAAGGAAGAACCTACTCAAGTGTGCCAGCTACCACCCCATCTATTTACTCATTGTGGACTCTGACATTTTGGCAAAAGTGTCAGGCAGTAGGCTGCAACGTGTGCTACCTCAGCTTGTTCAACCTGACCAGGTGGGGTTTGTTGTCACAGAGTGCCTCTGTGAAGGGTCAGGGGACCTTGAATTATATATATATATATATATATATATATATATATATATATGTATATATATTTCCTTTTCTATTTGCTTTCTGAGTGTATACTTGGATTGGTATAAAAGTTTTGCTGGCTGTGATTAGAAAAGGTACTGTGCTTTTTGTATTGCTGCACAGTCATGCTGTATATTCAGCTGTGCTAATTTTCTTTAAGTTGCTGTATATTAAGTGCCCTGGTTGGTTTAGTTCAACAAGTAGTTGCCATCCAGGGGCATGGATTGAATTAAAATTAAAACAGGGTGCATTGCTTTGTGCATACTATCTGGTTGGTGTATAAGTAAATATATTAGGGTTACTATATCAAAATGAGGGAAGTTACTAGCTGAGCCTTAAGCTTGTTTAAACTTTACATCCTAGCATTTTAAAAATTAAATAAATAGGTGAAGGATTTATTAGTAAAAAATGGTTAATGAGATCAAAACACTTCTGGGTTTTTATTAGTTGTTCTAGAAGTGTATAAAAATAAGCACTAGATTGGGTTTATGAGAACCCCCCCCCCCTTCTTGGATTGAAAAGTGCAAGCTAATGCTGGTTGCTCTAAACAGAAAAGACACAAGTGTTCTACTTATTGTTGAATGTTGAAAGAAGTGTAATTAAACAGTTGTAAAGGGTTTAGGAAGGGAATAAATAAAATACTGTGAGGCTATAAAAGAAATATTCTGACAGGCTGAAATATCAGCTGTCGGGGAAATGGGCTTGCTTAGGTAGTGCAAGTTTGATAATAATGATTAGAACCTTCCCTGTCCTTTTCTTTCAGTATGGGTGCTTGGAGCTTGAGTTATGCTCCTATTACTAACAATGCAAATGTACAGAGCTGTTTCCAGCTTCATAGACTTTTTCCCCCTTTCTAAAAACCTGTTGGTATGCTTATTATGAGGGTGTTGTGAGAAAACAGCCCTCTGTGAAATCCCTTTCAGGGTGCTGTATAAATATGCAGCTTAAGTGTCTTGCTGTACTTTCGAGGGCTTGTTTGTGCCTGTACAGTGTGAAGATATTAGAGGACCTCCTGGTTCTCTATCTTGTTCTCTGATTTGATTTTCTTGAAAGAGCTCTTAGGTAAAGTGTTTTTTGCTATATATAATTGCCGCTGAGTCCTGCGCGACTGTGCGTATACGAGCGGCTGTTCCTGCTCGAATGTGTGCACAGTCGTGAAGGCATTTAGTCTTCTAGTGTGATATAAATGCATCATTATCATTTGAAAAACATTGAAGATAGCTTTACATACCCTCTAGAGATGAATACCTTTGGTTAAGAGTTGTTTCTGAATCTGTTATAAAGCAAGGATTTTTACAGTGTCTTTGGGCATTGTAAAAGCCTAGAGTTTCTTCACTTGTAGCTGCAGCTTGCTCTTAGGAGGTGGCCGGCCGTTCATTCCTGTTTTTATACTGTGCCAGAAGGGGTGGTGCTTCCTAAGGCCAGAAGGTGTATTAAAACTTCACTGAAAGAGTGTAATTCACTTTTCTCCATACAGTTAGGTTATTATGTTTATTATATGATGTTTAGATATGTTCTATAAAATAAAAATGCGGTAGATAAAGATGTACTGTTTGAAACAAAGTATAGGGGTGGGGTTTAAATGTCACCTGACCCCTGCAGTGTATAAAAGCTGAACATTGAGCATAAGTATTCAGATTGCTTTTGGGTCTGGAGGTAAACTCCAGGGCGTTGTGTTAAAGTGCTCTAAGGAGTAAAGAAGTGACTATTTTCTGTGCTAAAGCGAAGATTAAGTTGCCGGAGTAGTCCGTTGTATTACATCTGCCCAGCTGTAAACTATTATCTAAGAAAGATGAAGTAAAATTGGAACTTTAAAGAATTTGCTGTTGTGTCACGCTATCAGTATTGCCCATGAACGCCTGTGCCCTACCACATTTGTGGTGGGGGGATAAGATGGTTCACTTAAGCAGGCATGTATAGTTGAAGTGGGTGGCACAGTCAAGCCTGGAACCAGTGATAACAGTGGCCTTTGACATGTAAAATGCTTTTGATTTTGTTGAATGACCTCACTTGCTGGTGGTCCTTTGGAAACTTAGGTTCAGGGAGCATTGTATGTTCCATCTGTAGGACTCCAGTGGTGCAGTTCCTCAGTAACGGGATGTTATTTGAGAGATTTTAGTTGGGTAGGGAGGTGTTGCAGGGGTGCCCACTATTGTCAAGCCTTTTTGGCTTGGCAATTGATCCCTGCTGCAGAGTTTGAGAGATTTCTCATTCCCAGATCCTCCAGGCCATCCAACTAGCTGTGAGTAAAATTTTGAAACTTTGCTTAGCGTAGCACTGTGCAAAGTTGCCCAACTTCACCTAGTGGGAAGTGTTACTTCATTTAGTTCCTCACCTAGAAAAATGGGCACTTCACCAGGTGAAGACAACACATAGTAGCACTTCACAGGTGAAAGTGCTACTTCATGTACTACCTGCCAGTTAAAACTACAGTAGGTGTAGTTGTACTTCACCAATGAATTGACAATACACATAATTCTTTCAAACAAATATACTGTTCCTTTAAAAACAAAAACACCACTTCCATGTGTAATATAATAGCACCTTGTGACCCAAGGCCAAACTCCAGGTCTGGCTCCATGCTACGAGGCTGTGCTGGTTCATGTGAGTCTCCACATGTCCAAATCCAAGTCATATATTTGTTGGTGTGTGACCTTGTGAACTGTGTGTACTGTATAGTGTAACATCCATTTAACAGTAGTATTTTATTTTACATTTTACCTAGCAGGATATGTATCATCCAGTTGTAACTTACTTCACACAGCTTCAGCACAACCCTGTGTAAAACAGTATAGATGTCCCAGACATGTAAATTAATTTTAGTAGTTACAAGTACATGTCCAAAAAACTTGTACGTTACAACTGCGCAGTACATATAGTATTAACAAATCTTTATCAAGTCTGCTGCTTTGAGCAGGTCCACAGTATTGTGTGCAGCCTAAGCCACAACATAAATGGATGTGGAACTTTCTAGATGTACCCAGCAAGTATTCTAATTGCACACCTATAATGAGTAGGATGTGTATGAAACAAGATCTGTGTGAAATGACTCCCGCCAGAGTGGGATATTCAGAAATGCACCAGAAGCAGGCGCAAGAGCAGCACAGCGCAGGTACACTGTGCAGGTGCGCAGTCAACGTGATATTCAAAGGCTGAGCACCAAGGCAAGTGACAGCGCAAGACAGCTGAATATCACAGAGATGCTCCATAGTGCAACTAGGGCTGCACCAGAGAGCAAGGCAGCAGGCACCATCACGCAACAACAGTTGCACAATGGAGCAAGGCAGGAAGTGCAGGAGTATAGCATAGGCAGAGCAAGGGACAGCGGTGCATGGGCCATGGCACAGGGCCCCTGGCACAGTGTGGAGCAGGCCACAAGAGCAGGATACACTGCAACCATAGTGCAGGGGACGACCGGAGGGTGGCAAGGCAGGTGCATGGCTGCATGTCCTGACCACGCTTCCCACTGCAGCATATGGAGGTGGTGTGATACCCATGGCCACCGGCAGACAGCTATGAGCATCACTCACAGGATGACATGGGACATGGCACCGGGACCAAAGCAGACAACACAGAAGCCAATGGCACACACCACGCCAGCCACTCAGCCCAGCAGGGAACATATGCATGCCACAGGGCACACACACACACACACACACACAGGCCACTGTGTGCAGACCACCTGACACAAACCCCAGGTGACCGCAATGTACCACACAGCCACAATGCACATCACTGCAGCATGGCATCAATGCCATCTGTAAAGCAGACACAGACACGGATGGCTACCAAAATACAACTGTATTTAAACAACAAGCAACAAATCAAAACTATGTACAGTTGAACAGGGATGGGGGCAGGGAACGGGGAGGACACATTCAGGAACGTAGGCTGGGGAAGGGGGGTGCAGAGACAGGGGACATGGTAGGCTTGGAACAATGGAGGAATAGGAGGGGTGTCAGTGGAAGTGAGGGTGAAGCAGGACAATGGGCCCCTTGGAAGGTCCTCGACTATCGGCGCCTCTGCCACCTCCTCCTCTGTGGACTGAACATGGCCTGACAAATTATGCATGCCACCGCAAGGGTGGCCTTGGCGATCCGCAGGATCCACTCCAGCAGCCTTGTATGGGCATCCACCAGTTGGGCTCCTAGGAGAAAGGAGGGGACATGGATGAGTGCACACCCACACAATCATAGCCCATCCACCGTGCACAGCAGACAACATTGGCATGTGCCCTGCAGGGGGCACACAGCCAACCACAGTGTGTGTGCCCACACAAGTTGCCATCCTGACTATCCACAGCCATGCACAGCACTGCACACCACGACCAACCAGGCGTAGCATGCCACAGCCATGACAGCCAAGTGAATGGCCATTGCGTGGGGCTGACAGTGGCCTGGCTGGGACCCAGATGCCCCAACAGCCCACCCACATCAGTCACACACATGCCCTGGGCACAGCATGGTGCAATGGACCATGCTGGTGAGTCACGGACTGCAATGGCCGTGTGCATGGGGGGATGTGGCCCACCCCAACCCCACACAACAAAATACACCACCAAGGTGCCTACCTGCAAGCTGTGGCCTGACTGGTGCCTGATCACCTGCACCACCTGGCTGGCCTGCAACCCTCCACTGTGCACCACCACTGGCCTGCTGCTGTCCAGCAGATGCACAAGCCATCTGTGCTCTTCGCTGATCTTCAGGGCCTAGTAGGGAAACAGTGTGAGATAGATATCAGCACTGGGCAGCAAGACATGGGCCCCCCCAGGACAGTAAACCCCATGACCCCACACAGCAGCAGTGCCAAGGCACAGCACACCAGCTGTGCACTGCCATGTCCGGCAGCATTTCTGGCCACTGCCCCCCACCCACAGCAGCATGGCATGACACCCACTGGTGACCCACACAACACTGACATGGCATGGATGGGGATAAATGCACTCACCTGGCCATGGCACAGCGCCCCTCAGGACTCTTGCCTTCAGTGACCACAGCTGGTCAGGGTACCTCCTCCGCAGGTCACCATACCTATGGCAGCACTGCTCCCTGCTACGGCGTGACCCTGTTGCCTTCTCTAGCTCCTCAGCCACCCCCGCCACACCTCAGTGTGCGGCTGGTCCAGGGGTACCTGCCCATAGAGGGCACCAACATGTGGCTCCTCCAAAGCCACCAAGTCCACAAGCTCCACCTGTGTCCAGTTCAGCACTCTTGGTGTGCTCCTGCATGGCATGGCTCTATCTGGAACTGCAGCAGCATAATGGCGCCGGGGAGCACATGAGACGCACGTGCAAAGGATGAGTGATACTCCTGGTGATGCGCTGGCATCCTCTATTGCGCATCGGCAGGGTATGCGTGATTTGCATGGGGCAATGCTGACACGTGCCGCAGACACCAGGGGGTCATGGGGCACACATAAGGGTCAAAGGGCTACACACTCACTGTGCGCAGCAGTGTGACAGGGCATGGGTGGCATGGTGTGCTATTGGGTCCACTTTGCCCCATGGGCCATGTACCAATGGTGCATGTGCATGACTGGGTGTATGGCACATGTACACCACATGCCCAATAGCAGCTGAGCACTGTGCCGCCTGTAGCGCATCATGCATGGGAAGCACCACCAACGTACACAACGTCAGTGTGCACAGGCACTCTACCATGCGGACTGCGCACGTCACACAGATGTGCCATGACATGTGCATGAGCAACCCCACTGGGCAATGCACAATTCTGCAATATTCAGCAGGCATATGCAGATGAGCTGGTCAGCATATCGGTGGGGCATTGGAGGCATTTGCATCCCATGGGATGACATGGCAGCACCAATGGTGCACTGGTGGCACTGGCAGACCTGCCAGCCGCACCTCCCAGTGTTGCAGAGGTCACCGTACCTGCGACGCAGTCAGGCCCATCTGGTGGTGGGTGTGTAGCCTCCCCAGTGATGTTGCGCGCACAGCAGCCAGATGGGCAGCAGAGGCAGCAGGACGGTGCTGAGGGTGGACCAGGTGCAGTGTCCGCTGCCAGTACACCGCAGTCAGGACAGGCCCCAAGGGCCCCGCTGTGCAGCCCCCACCTGCGTGGGGATCTGCGCCATGGGGCCGCACAACCCCCGCAGGTCGGCACCATGCCCAAGCCCCCCATAGCGCAGACCCGCTGGACGAGCACACCTGTCTGCTCAGGGCATCCATGGAGCAACAGATGCAAGTCATGGCAGGGGTGCGTGCACTCCACACTGAGCTGCGTCAGTCCACTGGGAGGCATGACCGGGACTTTTAGCAGTTCCTAGCTGAGGCAATACGCATGCGGGAGGACATGACTGCAGGCCTGGATCGGCTCACTGCTGCTGTCACTGCCGGCCTGGCACCACTGGCCACCCTGGTGCAGGGCCGTCCGAGGCAGTCATTGTGGCGTGCATTCTCCACCCCTCGGTCCCAGCATCGTGTGACCCCAGCATTGTCATCACCAGGATCAGATGTGGGCATCCTGGGCACACCTGGAGTGGGCCTCTTCGGGGGCCTGCAGATGCCAGCGATGGCCAGGTCACGTTCTCGCAGCAACACACCTGGGGGTACGTCTGTGACACACCCTGTGGCTGCCGCACAGTCTGCATCTGCTGAGTGATCTAGGCAGGGCCACCCATATGCCCGTGGCAGCCGTGTACTTGCGCGGTGGACATGATCCGCGGCCCTTCCTATCCGTTGTCTGCCATAGCCCTGTATGCCTGGAGGTGTGGTATGTGTGTGTACATACCTGGGCCATGACATCTGTGGCCGCATGTCATGCCCACCTTGTGCACACCCTCCCGGCCACTGACCACCATGGCACATGCATGATGATGTCATCCCAGCATTAGCTGCCACAGTGCACCAGTGTTTGGCATCTGACACATGCCCGCTGGTGGCCTGGGGGTGTGTGTGTGTGTGTGTGTGTGTGTGCCCATATGACTGTGCCTGTGTTGGTGGGGGGGTGTGGGGCTGTGTGGGTGGGATCCACTGTTCTGTCAGGGGTGCTTCCACGGTGACCTGTTCCTTGTCCATCATCACCCCCCTCTGGCTGTGTCTGTTGCGGGGCCCTGCCAGCCATGCCTGTTTACCATGCCCCAGTCCCTGTGACCTGTGTGTGGACCTGTTCACCTACCTGCATGTACCATAGTGCTCCTTTGCAATGGTGTCCTGTGCCACTGGGCCATCCTGCACAGCGTCCCCACTACTGTTCCTTTCTTCAACCTCGACAGCTATCCCACGGTCAGTGGCCATGTTTTGTAGCACACAGCAGGCCAGGAATAGGCCATAGGCCTTCGAGGGGCTGTATTGTAGGGCACCGCCGGACCTGTGCAGACAATGGAATCATGCCTTCAGCAGTCCAAACACACGCTCGATGATGTTCCTGTGCTGGCGTGTGCCTCGTTGTATCTCTCCTGCGCTGGGGTTGATGGGCACTGGTATGGGGTGAGCAGCCAGGGCCTGAGTGAGTATCTGCTGTCACCTGTGGGGGAACATGTTGGGTTAGCACATTGGTCTGTGTGGCTGCCCCCCCTACACAGCTGAACCCTGTACACCCCATGCATTGCATCACCCCCCGTGCCCTGCCCTGTTGTGCAGGGATGCCCTTTCCTGCTGCATACTCACCTACTAGGTGGCCGGTGGGGATGTCCCCATTCTCAGACCTGTGGCACAGTGCAGACTGGTGCCAGATGAAGGCATCATGTGCTCCTCCAGGGTGTGTGGCACAGACATTGATTATGCGCCCCTTGGCATCACACACTGCCTGGCAGTTGACACTGGGGTAGCCCTTCCTGTTGATGTAGACCACCCCCTCTAGCCCCGGTGATGTGCAGATGCCCACATGGGTGCAGTCAATGGCCCCTAGCATGCAAGGCATTTGTTCAACCCTGTGGAACTCCTGCATGTTTGCTGTATGCTCCGCCTGTGTGCTGGGGAAGTGGATGAATTCCACAGCATGTGGCAGCAGTGTGTTGAGGAACTGTGTGAGGAGCTGTGATGTGGCCATCTGGGTTATGCCTGTGGTGTCCCCTGTTGGTCTCTGGAAGGTGCCTGTGTGCAAGCATGCACATCACGGCCATGACTTTGGTCTCCACTGACAGGGCGTGGCTCTGTCTCATGGGTGCCTGTATCTCGTCACTGCACAGCTCACAGAGCTGCCTCAGAATCGCCCAGTTCAGGTGGTACCAGCCAACGATCTCAGTGTTGCTGTACTGTTCGAAGGTGGTGCGGGCACAGTACCACCTGTTCTGGGCATACCACTGCTGGGCCCTTCCACGGCCATGCCGCTCAGCCGCCTGCCTCCTCACACCCCGCATTACTGCCTCCATCTGGAATATTGCACTGGCCATGGCCCAGCCTGCCCAACCCCCCTCTCTGCAGCAGTCTCCCTGGGCTTCCTTGGCTCTATGCTGCTTCTTGGGCCCCTGCACTAGGTGCACGTCTGTGTTGGGGACCCACACGCATGGTCTGGCCTGCCCACGGGCTCAGTCTGGGTCACACACTCTGTCCCATTGTCCATTGCACCTCCTGCCTCTGTGACTGTTCTGCACCTCTGCTGCTGTCCTGCCTGGCTAATGACCCTCAGCATGTCACTGTCTCACACTGTCTCTGTCCCTCACTCTCTCTCTCTCTCACTCTCTCACCCTCTCTCACCCCTGTTCCCCTGGGCGCAAGCCACCATCCCCTGCTTGCTCCATTCTTTTATATGCTCAGTTTTGCTCCATGCATGTCCCTGTTGCTCCATGCTTGCACCATCGGCCTGCTGTTGAATATCGCACTGCGTTGTTTATTCATGGCTACACCCCATGCACATGCACTTGCATTCATTAAGGTTGCCCATTGGTGCACTGCGATTTGCACAGTGCATTGTCACCCACTGAATATCGCTCTTTGGCACATATCTGCTGTTGTGCTGGTGCATCTCACTTGCACCTTGCGCAACAGCTTTAAATATCCCACCCCTGATCTGGAGCTTGGACTTGTGTTGTGATGATAGTGGATAAGGGAGGGGGAAGGATTAGGGTCACTATTTACACATTTTTTTAGTATGTTGCCCTGTTTAACGCACCAAACCATAGATGCATGGTCCCATACCTGTAAGCTGACCTTAGGTAACAAAAGTAGGGTAAGGGGTAGGATTTAGATTTGATTACCCTAATATTACTTTTCAATACTTTGTGGGCATGTAATCTACCCCCTTAATAACATATTTCTGATCTCTGTGGTCATTGGTGAGAAAATCATAGTGGCACATTTACAAACATTGTGGAGTTTGAGTTCTGTGTGATAGCCACCCTGATCTGCATTAACATATTTTTTTTGCAATGAATTTTCTTAGTTTTTAAAAAAATAGATGGGTAACTTGCTTTGGACAGGGCTCTTGAGGCCCTGTGTGAAGCAGGAAACATAGAATGTGTCAACTGACAAGGGCCGCTGGGCCCACACACTCATAGAAACATATCGCTTGGCCTATCCAGCTAGCAAATTTCTCCTTAACTACGCTATTACCACAGCCCATTCCAATCTACAGCTCTTTCTTCTTCCCCCCTTCCTTTCCACTATGACTCCCTTGTGCTTATCTCATGAATTCTGAACCCCACTACTGTTTTCACCCTCACCACCTCTACAGGATGGCTGTTCCAGGAATCCATCACTCTTTCTGTGAAGAAGTACTTCCTCATGTCTCTCCTGAATCTTCCCCCTCCAGCTTTTTAGCCTGTTCCCTTGTCCTTAAGCACATATTCTTCTGAAAAATATTCTCCTCCTGTACCTTATTTACCCCTGTGAGGTATTTAAAGGTCTCTATCATATCTCCCCCTCCCTCCTCAGTTCCAGGGTGTACTTATTGAGGTTCTTTTGTCTCTCCTCATAGGGCTTTTGATGCAGACCCTGCAACACTTTAGTTGCCTTCCTCTGGACTGCATCCAGTCTATGTCATTCTGAAGATGTGGTAGGTAGGGTCTTACCAGCCATCTATACAGAGGCAATACCACCTCCTTCTTTCTGCTGGTGATACCCTTTTTCTATGCACCCCAGTATCCCATTCGCCCTCCCTGCTGCCTAGTCGCACTGCCTGGCCATCTTTAGATCATATGATATGATTCCCTCCATGTCTCTTTCCTGCTTGGTGATCGTCAACACCACTCCATCCCTTTTGTATTCTGCCCCTGGGTTTCTGTGCCCTAAGTGCATTACTTTCCAGTTTTTCACATTGAAACCAAGCTACCCTACTCTTGACCACTCCTTTAATTTTCTAAGGTCTCTGCTCATCCTTTCCACACATATCCTCAGAGTGTCCAGCCTATTACAGATGTTGGTGTCATCCACAAAGAGGCACACCTTCCCTTCCAGCTCCTCTGCAATGACACTTAGAAAAACATGAAAGAAGACCAGTCCCAGCACTGATCCCTCAGGCATCCCACTTGCATCCCTCCCTCCCTTCCTTGAAGTTAACTCTGTTTACCACCACCCTCTGTCACCTATCCACTAACCAATTTACTGTATCATCCAGTTTACAACCTTTGGGGCCACTCCTAAGCTATCTAGCTTGCTTACTAGTCTCCTGTGTGGAACGGTGTTGAACTCCTTACTGAAATCTGGGATTGCCACGTCCACCACTCCACCCTGATCTAGTTTCTTGGTCACTCACTCAAAGAAATCTATCAGATTCATTTGGCATGACCTCCCCCCATGAAACCATGCTGCCTCGGGTCTTGTAACCCACTGGATTCTAGATGTTCCAGAGCCTTCCACAGTGATTTCATTAACTTTCCCACCACTGATGTCAGGCTGACTAGCTTATAATTACCAGCCTCCTCACTAGAGATGTGTGAAGTTGGGAAAATCTGCTCTGTGAAATAGTCCACAAATTCTGTGCAATTTGTGGATTATTTTGTGGATGAGTATCGCAAAGTTTCACCTGCAAATGGCAGAATTTCACCCACAAACGGTGGAATTTCACTGAGAATCAAGGAATTTCACCATTCGCAGGTGAAATTCCACTGTTTACAAGCAGAATTTCATGGTTTGAATGTGAAATTCTGCACTTCAGGATGAAATTCCACAAAAAATACTACGAAATCCGATTGGCAAATTTTTAGCTTATCTGCAAAATTTCGCAGATTGCTCTGCAGATGCAACATTCCTGACTTTGATGGAACTTCACCAGTGCATTTAAACTTCATTGTATCTCTACTCCTCACTGCTGCCACTTTTGTACAGTGGGACTACATCCATCCAAACAAACCAGAACTGCACCTGCACTCCAGAGCCAGGAGTAAAAGGATTACTCCAATGAAAGAATTTCCACAACTTGAAGTTTTCCACAAAGTAAAGCTTTATTAGTGGGTAAATTCCAACTCCAAAAAGCAAGCGTTGACAAAGTCCGTCAAACCAAACTACCTCAGCACTTCACCATGTAAGGGCTTTGTCAGGAAGCAGGTGTTTGATGTTGGACTGCCCCTTAAGTAAAATCAAATATTTGTGACATGAATTACATCATTCATTTTTATAATCAATAATAGATGTATCTAATTCCAAAACTCAAAATTAAAAATGAATTGTCACATGTACATATGAGGGGTATAGTGGTTTCAGTTTTCAATCTCACAACATAAAAACAGAAACATAGTAACAAAATCAGAACCTTAGTGGTGCTTTAACACTCAACTTGGTTAAAATATTAGCTTTAAATTGCTTATTTGACTTGACATCACTATATACTAAGACAATTTAACAACAGTTATAGAGTTTTCACTGTTTCACCTGTGAATGGTGGAATTTCACCTATGAACACCGGAATTTCACTGAGACTGGTGGAATTTTGACATTAGAGGACAAAATTCCACCAATTGCAGGCAAAATTCTACCAAAAAAAAAAGTCTGATAGGCGAATTTTTAGCTTATCTGCAAAATTTCATGGATTGCTGCATGGATGTGATATTCCCGATTTTGCCAGAACTTAGCAGGCAAAGTTAAATTTCACTGCATCTCTACTCCTCACAGCTATTACTTTTGTGTAGTGGGACTACATCCATCCTGGAACAACTCCTTTTTCCAGTAAGGTGATAAATAGAACTGTACGAGGTACAGACAGTATTTCTCTGAGCTCCGTCAATACCCTTGGATGCACCTTATCTGGTTCCATTGCTTTGTCCACCTTCAGATTAGCAAGTCCCTTTAGGACTCTCACCTCCAAAAACAGACTAGTGTACAACTTCCTCCCTCCAAAGCTTTTGTTACTTTTTTGTGGCCCCTTCCTTCTAGTTCCTCTGTGCAGACTGAGCAAAAGCATTTGTTCAGGACATGTTTGCCTTTTCCTGGTCGCCCTCTGCACAATCCTCCCTTCCCCTTTTTAACCTTACAATCCCACCCCAGGGTCTTCCTCTTTTCACTTACATACTAAAAAAATGTTTTGTCTTCTTTTGTTACCTCCTGGGCTAGTCTCTCTTCAGTTTGTGCCTTTGGACTGTTTATTGCTTTCCCTGCTTCCTTCTGCTTCCCCCAGTACACCTCCCAATCCTTCTCCCTCTGTGTCTTCTGATACCTTCTGAATGCTGTCGTTTTAGCTTTTACCTTTTCAGTCAC
This sequence comes from Neoceratodus forsteri, assembly GCA_016271365.2. Taxonomy (NCBI): domain Eukaryota; kingdom Metazoa; phylum Chordata; order Ceratodontiformes; family Ceratodontidae; genus Neoceratodus; species Neoceratodus forsteri. Next base: position 838,171,471 of record CM057451.1, on the reverse strand, counting down.
TTCTTTTGAGAACCATAATTGTCTATTTTTTCTCTTACTTTTGCTCACTTGTTTGATGCACTCTGCCCATTTCTTAACATTCATTTTGTGCTGCAGACCCAGCTAGATCTATGGCACCATCTCTAACCCTCCCTTCTTAACCATTACGGTTCTCTTTCGTCTGACCCAGGCATTTTTGAACCCAACCATTGTTTTCACCTCCACTACCTCTACTGGACGGCTGTTTCAGGCATCCACCACTCTTTCCAATCTTTGTGGTCACTGGACCTCTGGAGGTGACTCCTAATTTACTTTTAGTTTGGCCCTATGAGAAACAAGATGTGCAGGTCACTTTTATTTCTCTACATGACTCCAAACTTTTTTGCACAGGGCTCTGCACAAAGCATGACATAAGACATATAATTCTTAAGAGTTTGTTCATGTATGACTTTAATCATAGCACAAAATGCACACAAAGTCTTTTTTTATCAAAAGCTTTTTTTAATCACTTGTATTCTAGACTGTTTCCTTGTTTAGCAGCTTAAACATTTTGAGTAGGACTTGAAAACTTTTTCTCAACTGTTATCTTCAAAATCTTTGTGAAGCTTGTAATTTTCAAAATCTTCACAAATGATTTATTTACAAACATTTTGTGCTTAATGAAAAATATCTAATTGCTAATTTAGTAAAAAAAACACAGCAATTATCTCATTATAGCTTTCCCTTTTAAACACAAAAGTGTCACCCTTGACATTTAAGTATTTAATAATTTATATTACATTAAAGTTTTTTTCCAAGTGAAACTTAAACACTAACTAAAAACCTTCTCACAGCAGGTACAGATATGTAGCAATCCTCTCTAGCAAGCAGGGGAGAGGGATCGTTTACTAGAATGCCAGACCATGGAGTCTAATGACTTGAGGAGCCTCTGACAGACAGTGAGTAGAGCTTAGAATGCCAGCTGGGAGATGTCATGAGAAGTGTCAAGACTGCTGAATCATATGACGGTACAGGAATGCCTTCAGGGCAACCTTGCCTCAGGTCTCTTTCCAGGCCATCTGTAACGGCTCCTCTACTTGCAGCTGGTGTCTGTGGATCCAGTGTGTGGGAGCAGAAGAACTGATTGTCTAATCAGTGTGAATCCACTTCAAATAGATACCAGGACAGAGGTGATAGCCCTTGGCACTTAGAGTTTGAAGGCCATTTATGTAAATCACTATTCATTCTTGTAGAAGTGTAGGGGAGACAGAGGTAGGTAGGGAATGTCATCGCTACGGTGACAATTTTACCGCAACTGACAGTACAGCAACAACAGCAACAGGTCACTGTAGTGCTGGTGCAGGACCCTGGCATTGCTTTCTGGGGGTTTTGCTCCCCTTCCCTGAATCAACTCTGGCTCAGAGTTGATTATTTTATATGAGGGGTGAGGGGGCAGAGCACCCTGAAGAAAACACAGTCTCAAGTGACCAGCTTTATGCCGACCACAATTGCAGTTGACATAAAGGTGTCACTGTAACATCAGTTGACAACAAATTTGTCAACCGACTGTCATGGATCCAGGTAGGGAGTCAATATCCTAAGAGGTTGACCAACAAGGAAAGTCCCTGGCATCCTTGAGGTGCACAGGAGATCTCACTAAAGCTGATGTTTTCAAGTTGGGGTAAATTTTTTGTTCTGTACATGTGAGATACAGTAGCTGCATTGAATATGGTTGAGCTCTGATGCCATAGACTGAGTTACTGAAACAGGTCAGATATTAGCTTACTATTTGTATGGGGAATCCCAAACTGGGATGGATTTCGGAGATGCTGCCACTGCCAGAAGGCCTGGGGAGATTGCCTTCCACTTTCAAAGGGAAGACATAGGTACACACTACTATTCTGGTTCCCAGCATAGTTTCAATATAAGATTAAGGACCTGGTTGATATGAGGCACTCAGAGCCAGGGTAGCTGTTATCCATGAGTACCTTTGTGAATTTCACTTCAGTGGTGTTTCTTCCTGTACACCAATCAAACTGATGCTGTAATGTCATGGTAGTATGTGAGAAATGAGTGACCTCATTCAGGTCCTCCAGTTGTACTCTACTAAAAATACCAAGGGTGAAGTTCATTGCAGGGAAGAGATCCTTCACCACCTCAGCAACATCCCTGTGGAAAATTCTCCCAACAACTCTCCAAATGTTCTTCACACTTGAAGGATTTAAAAAATGGCTTAAGGTGTATCTTCTTGAGTACAGTCAATATTCCTATAATCATTGATCTGTGGGTGCTGATTAAATATAGCACCCTTAGTCTATACCTGTCAGTGCTTGGCCTCTGATTCTGCAATAAACTATTGTGCTGCTTGTCCTTTATTTATTCTGACATTTTTTCACTTTACTTAGTTTGTAAATGTACATTTGTGTTGCCTTTGCACTTCTGTTTTGCTAACTCATGTACCCTTGTGATTACTGTGCATATTTGTATTTTATTAGTTTTGACTCTGTACATTGGCATGGCAGTTATCAAAACACTTACATGTCTCTCAGGGAGGACTCAAGTAGTGGGTGCTGTGGTTCAGGTCAAAGAGTGGCCTTCTGCAGCTGCATCCTTCACATGAATGAGATCCTCAGCCTCAACAACACTAGTAAAGCTGCATGGAGTTCTTTGTGTTCTGATGATCCTCAGCCAGGAAGGGTACAAGTATGCAAACTCCTAACCCATCCTATGCAACTTAACCTCAAGTTCTGAAAAACTAATGATGTTGAAATTGAAGTTGCAGACTAATGTCCTGAAACAATAAGACTCTGCTTTAATTGAGCTGGATCAGGCCATTGGATTTTATGACATACAGCATCCACTCCTTATTTTGATACCTCAACTATTATTTAAGAAAATGATGGGGGCATTCTCCTTTATTTAGCTGAGTGCCAGTGCGATGTGCCTGTTTGACTTCAAAGTTGGCAATTTCCTAGCTGAGGCCTAGATTTTTTCAGATAGCCATCTCTTTCCACCCCATGCCTGGCCTTTACCCCTTGAGACCCTCAGGGAGGCCCAATTTTGTAAGGTTCTGGCATGGTGCTTTTTCTTCCATTGGGAAGCTGGTAGATGCGGCTTCAGCTCTCCTTCACTTAAGAGATATTTACATTCAGCCCCTCAGGGCATCATGAATCCTGCCAGCATCCCTTTTCCATTTTTCTCCCATTCCCTGTTGCAGGGACATGCACATCACCATGGGTACATGGAGGAATGTGCATTTTACAGAGTCCCACAGCACCCTCCCATCTGTTGTCATCCCAGACCCACACTACCACCAGGCCTCTTCCTTGTGGCAGTCATTCAGCAAGAATGACAATCCACTCTCCATGGAAGAGGAGAGCAGTCCTGTGGATGCTTGATCCTGTCCCTCCCTGGCTGACCCCCAGCAACCCACTCTCACCCCCGAACATGGATCACTGGTATGGCATGAGCTAAGGTGCCAGTACCTCAGCCCTCCACACCACTGGGCCAGCCTATGATATTCCTTATCTTTTAACTGGTCATTGAGTTCTACAACTGCTGTTTGGATCTGCCTCTTTCCCTCTAAAAATTCACCGGCTAGTTTTCCAATATGTTGATGTGACTCTTGTCCATGTCAAGGCCGGTGATGTGCTCAGCTCTAGTTTCAGAATGTCCACTAACAATATTTTGAACACAGACTATTTGTACCATCACAGTTTCAAAGCCCACTCTCATTTATTTTGTTTTTTTTTTTAACTTTGTTTCTGCATCCAGACTATGGGAGGGCAATGTACCCCTCTTCAGTGCTGGACCACTGTCCGGGCATCCCCCTCCAGGCCACCTGACTGGGTGCCTGTAGCCTACCCTCTATGGCAGGGGAGAAACTGAGATCGACCAGAGTCCCCATTCAAGGCTCACACCTGGGGTTTCATTCAGAAGGTGGTCCAGGGGCTTCACAGAGCTCCATTGCTGGGGGTGTTTTCATGGTTACCCCCAGGAGCACAGATGTGCAATGATGTCAGTGCTGTAACGGTGCTCTCCCTTATCTGTTCCACAGATGTCCACCTACACTCCGCTGTGCTAGGTGGTCTCAGTTGCTGGACACCCAGTCTCCAGTGGGTGTCACTGGTATGCCAGGAAGTCACAACCTTCCCCTCATAGGTGGAAAGCTGTCCCTGGGACGTTCATCCATCCTCCCCCCCAGCTGACCCTTTGATGCACCATGCTCACTTCTGAACACAGGTTATAAATGCAGGTTTGAGATCAGCACTGTGAAGAATATTCCAGCTTTGTCAGCATTGTTGCCTGCCATATCAGTTGTGGTCATCATACTGTGAGAGTGTGTTTGGCCATCAGCAAGTGTTCTAGACTAGGACTTCAACATTGTGCCAGCCCGATGATGCTGAGGATTGAGTCACTGGATGCCACAACTTGCACCATGCTGGCAATCCGGGTTCAGGAATGGACTCAGGATGCTGGGGATCGGCAGGGGAAAGAAAGAATTGAGCAACTGGAGGATTGCTCACCTCTCATCTCCTGGGGGTGGGTTGCTGGAATTGCTTCACTCTGTAGTGGTCTTCTGTGGTGATCAGGGGCACTACAATGAGTGAAGCCACAGAAGTGGAGGAATGACAGTGGATGTCAGCACTATGCACAGATGTCATTGCATGACCGCATCTAAAGGGAAGTATCATGCAGGAAAACCCTCCAGCCAGGAAGTATGATGCCTCTGATGGGGCCCACCTGCCACCTTCAAACAAAGTCAGACTCAATGGGCAGGGGCTCAAGGGTCATGCAGTGTCTCTCCCTGTCCCTACCTGGGGGGGATCCTTCCATTGGGGGTAAGCCATGGTCCTCCCTGCTTCAGGCGGGTTGTGGCAGAGGCTTGTGGGTGTGCATGGCATTGAGACCTTGAGTAACAGGGCCAGTCAGGGAAAAGGTTCCCTGTCGAGGCACGGAGAGAATAAATAGAATGTACAAAAACGACTTCAACACTGTAGCTTCAAATAGTAACTTAGTTTGCTTTGTTGTGCCCTGTTTAGCTACCATGAGCCGTTTATTTGTTTGCCATGAAGATTTTTATTAGATTTCCAATGAGTACAACCACAACAACTATGACATATCATGCCGGTAAGGCAAATAATCACATAATACTTATAATCTCAATAAAGAGATAACAATATATCAAAGTTTATATATTAAAAGAACACAAGCTATTGCCCAAGCTGTGCAACCAAAAGTAGAACAAGCAATAGGTGATAAAATATGAAACAAAACCATAAAGAGTAAATTATATAAGAGTGTAAATCAATATATACCATAACACCATGGATACCAAGTGTCTTAAACATTCCATAAAACATTATGGACAAAGTGTAATTTGTAAATAGCAGCAGAAGAGAGGGAGTTATAAGATTTATGGAATTTATGAAAAACTAGAGGCAAACTGACAAAGTGAATAAGGGCCTGGGGGGGGGGATGAGTGGTAGTCCACTCCCACAGAAGGGGTCGAAAGCTTAAACAAGCTAAGCAGTAGGAGTTAAATCAATGATTGGGTCAGCCATTGGGTCATCGCAGAAGAGTGGGTCTGGGAAATTTAACTAAGAATGATGGCCCGATTTGGTTATATAGGGGAAGTCTTCCCATTAATTGATGAGAGGTCTTTTCATAGCTGCCAGTCAGGGACAATAAATGAAACCATTCATCATAGGATGGGGGCCATGTGATTGCCACTGTCTTAATATGACTCTCTTAGCTGCTGTAAATGCACAGTTGACCCAGGAGTTTTCGAATTGGGACAGAGGTAAGTTATGCTGGGGTAAGCCTAAAAGTGCCAACTGTGGCTCTCAAATTCCAAGTTGTGGAACAACTATTGAACACGTTGCTCAAACCTTGGTCCAATAAGAATCAAGGTTAGGGTATGACCAGAGAATGTGTATAAGGGATGCCTGCGGGGAGCTGCATTGCCAGCAATCACAATTAGCAGTAAGTCCAGTCCTATATAACCATTGAGGGGTTCGATAGGCCCTATGGAGAATTTTGTATTTAATGGACCTAGCTTGTAAGTCCTGGGTGGAGTGATGAGCATTAACCCATGTATGATTCCATTCCAAAGAAGTAAGGTCAACCCCAATTCTAATTCCCACTTCTCTTTAGGGCCCACAGTAGAAGATGGTGAAGAAGCTGTGTTCCAGTAGGCTTTCAACTTCACGGTCAGATGGTGGGGACCTGCGAGTTTAGCTAGCCATATTTCAAAAGGCACTTGTTGTTGGATGGCCAGGTCACAGGAAACTTTTTGTTTAAAGAGGTTTTGCACCTGTAGGAACCTCCAAAAATGAGAGAAAGGAAGGTCAAATTTAGATTGAAGCTCTGCAAAGGCAAGGAAAATCACCATAGAGGGGTCGACCAGGTCTCGAATGAAGGCTATTCTTCTCAGTACCCATTCCCTCCAGTAAATTGGCTTACCATTAATAGTTAGGCTAGGATTATGCCACAAAGGCCTATTGGACAAGGTTTGAGGGCACCAGCCTAGGTGAGTAGCATAGTTGTCTCAGGTGAATCTTGTGTAACTGTCATGGGGGAGATGGGGGAATGAAGGGACCAATCTGGAAAGAGAACGGCAGGAGCCACTGGGAAGAGCCATAGTGCCAATTACAGTGAAAGTCATCCTGGTTCAGTCAGAGTCAAATTATGGACATAGCTCAGCACAACCTGGTGTAAAACTGTAAAATCATGAAACAATTTCATGTCTGGTAGACCCAGGCCTCCCTCTGTCCAAGTTCTCGGAAAGTACGGCTGCTAATCTTGGGGATTTTACCATCCCAAAGGAATGAGGCTATTTTAGAAGTAAGCCATTTAAAAAAAAAGTTTTCTGGGAGGGCCAGAGGTAAGGGTAGCCAATGTGTATTGAACTTTTGGTAGAGCGACTAGTTTCAGGACATTAACCTTGCCCCAGAGTAACAGAATCAAGGCCTTCCATTGGGGGAGATCTGCCTCCAGTGTATCCAGTGCCTTTTGGACATTAGCTGCTATGGTTTCATAAATTTTGTATTTTAAAGTAACTCCAAGGCAGGTAACGCCATCTGGGGACCACTGGAAATGGTATCTGGCAAAAAGGTTAGCTATGCAAAGTGAGTTCAGGAAGAGCATTTGGGACTTACCCTCATTTAACTTATCACCTGACAAGGCTAAAAAGGAACTGATAATGTTCTGAAGGGCCAGTAGTGAAGAGTGATATCATCTGCAAATAAAATAGTCTTGTGGGTAGATGCAACACAGTGAATCCAGAGAACTTGTTTTCTGCCCTAATTTTAACTACAAGCTCTATAGTCAGGAGGAAAAGAAAAGGTGAATGAGGATAGCCCTGATGGGTGCCTCTGCCAAGGGTAAAGTAGGGGAAAAGAGCCAAGTTAGTGAGGATTGCCACCTTAGGGGATGAATAGAAAATCCAAATCAGAGAGAAAAACTGAGAGGGGAAATCAAACCTTTGCAGAGTCTCAAATAAATAGACCCATTCCACTTTGTCAAATCCCTTATTGGTGACTAACGACAGGGTGGCAGCAGGCCTTGGACAAGAACATGTCTGCCAGAGTAAGTCCAGCATTCTACGAATATTATCAGATCCCAACCTACCCGGGGAAAATCCCATCTGGTCTGAATGAATCAAGAGGGGCATGATAGGCTCCATCTCTTTCGCAATCACTTTGGCAAAATGTTAACATCAGTGTTTAGGAGTGAAATCATCCTAAACTGCGATCAGTGAACGCTGCCCTTGCCTTTTTTAGGAATTAACGTAATAATAGCCTCAGAGAATGTCGGGGAGAGCTTTCCTGTCTCCCAGTCCTCATTAAAGACCATTGTACAGTGAAGCCCACCTGGATGAAGCACAGCATTGCAGAATTCTGCAGTAGAGTTACTGTTGCAAACAATGCAGCTTCAATGGGCATTTATCCCTTTTGTCACGTAGTAAACCTGTGACACTCGCTTCATCCTAGTGGGCTTTACTGTATGTAGAGGTGCCAAATGATCTATAAAGGCAGCATAAAACTCTGATAGATAACCATCTGGGCCAGAAGAATTTGCCCTGAGGCATAATCCGAATGACTTGTACCACTTCTATACGATGAATAGCAGTGACCAAAGAGGGAAAAAATTCTTCGGGGACCATACAGGTTGGAATGCACAAAGTAGGGATTTAATTTGAGTTCTTTGAATTGAATGTCGATTAGTGTGGTGCATTTTTGCTCACTTAGACCTACTCGAACTTGCTGTGGTTGTTCCTTTACGGACTTGTTCAATCTCAGTTTTGGGCATGGCAGATCCACACCAAACCGCTGGTATACTCCCTTTGTGAGTTGCAGAGTACCGCTTTGGCACCACCATTTGCCCACAGGGGACCAGAAAGTGAAGGATTTTGATTTCAGTCTTTCAACTGCATTCTTTGTTTGTTTACCCCTTTGTTTGTTATGCCTGAACTGTGCACAGAACTGAGACTTGATGTCTCATACAAACATAGAAACATGAAGGTTGATGGCAGATAAGGACTGCAAGGCCCATCCAGTCTGCCCATTTCTTTTTCTACCTTATAAATGTGCCATCGGCCTTTGATCTGTCAGTGGCCTATCTATTCATACTCATCTGTATTGCTCAAACTACCTCACCTCCCATGGAGGTTGGACTGATTTCACGCTGGATGAGAAGTCATCAGGAGACCCTCTGCTTATGATCTCTGATCAATATCTAGAGTCTAAGCCAAAAGTCAAGAAATACCACACTAAGGGTCTCTTGGTCGCGGCATTACATACAGCCGTTGAAAGTTTACTAGCATAATGTGCCTTCCTTGAGCTACAAAATGTTTCTCTAAAAAAAAGAGATGGGCTTGCAGGCATCAGAGTTACTGAAAAGGGAACAGAAACTCATGGAGGAGACACAGTCACTCCATGATAATAATAACAGGCTTTTGCACTGCACTGCTCAAGACTCTGAGAGTGAATTGTGTATATTAAGGGATGACAATGAGAGGTTAAAATGTGATGAGAAGCAGCTATCTTATTTGGATGATATTTTAAGTGATACAAATGAAAGTTTGCATGAAGATATTGTGGAATTGAAAGAGGAAAATGTAAGGTTGTTGAATGAGCCAGACAAAGAGCTTAGGGGCAATGTCGAATTGGGCACTGTGCAGAGTATTGAAGTGTGAGGTTGAAAAAGGTATTGAGCAGGGCACTGCAAGAGTCTGTCATAGGAGGTGTAAAGCAAAGATGGTGAAATTGTGCCATCAGTGAGAGGTTCTCGCTGGCCATGTTAAAGCCATGAATGGTTTCCAGTACACACCCACTGGCATTACATCATTGGTCAATGACGATTCGGATTACGAGGACATTGGACGCCTCATCACATCCAAACCCCCACCCCACAGAGCAGTGGTCTTTACCAGTAGCCACTCCCAAGATGGCGGCTATCATTCCCAAGATGATGGCTACGTCACCACGTGCATCACCTACTTACTCAGGCACGCCCTCTATGCCGCCACATAACAACAAACATAGAAACATAGAAACATAGAAGTTGATGGCAGATAAGGACCGCAAGGCCCATACAGTCTGCCCATTTCTTTTTCTACCTTATAAATGTGCCATCGGCCTTTGCTTTGTCAGTGGCCTATCTATTCATACTCATCTGTATTGCTCCCCTATGCCTATCCCATGCCTGTTTGAAGCCCTGCACTGTATTCATAGCCACCACTTCCTGAGGTAGGTCATTCCATGCATCCACCACCCTTTCTGTGAAAAAGAATTTCCTCACATTCCCCCTTAATTGGCCTCCCTCTAATCTCATGCTGTGTCTTCTTGTCCTGCTATTTTTCTTATATTTAAACATGTTAGACTCTTTCACCTTGTTAATGCCCTTAAGGTGTTTGAATGTCTCAATCATATCATCTCTCTCCCTCCTTTGCTCAGGGGTATACATATTGAGGTCCGTTAATCTGTCCTCATACGTCTTCTGATGCAGTCCCTGCACCATTTTGGTTGCCCTTCTCCGGACAGCCTCAATTTGGTTAATGTCCTTGTGAAGGTGTGGCCTCCACTACTGCATGCAGTACTCCAGATGTGGCCTAACCAGTGTCTTGTAAAGAGGGATTATTACCTCCCTTTTGTGACTTGTGATACCCCTACTAATACACCCTAACATCCCCCTAGCCTTACCTACTGTTTTAGAGGTCTGCTTGGATAATTTCAGGTCATCGGTGATGATGATGCACAAGTCTCTTTCTTCCTTTATGACTGCCAGCAACTCCCCTCCCAGCCTTTAGGTGGCTTCAGGGTTTCTCTTCCCTATGTGCATGATCTTGCACTTATTTGCATTAAATCCCAGTTGCCACTCTTCTGACCATTTTGCTAGTTTATCCAGATCTCTTCTCATTCTGCCCACCCCATCTGGATCATCTACTCTGTTGCAGATCTTGGTGTCATCTGCAAACAGACAAGCCTTGCCCTCTAGTCCATCTGCAAGGTCACTAATGAAGATATTGAAGAGGACTGGCCCCAGGACTGATCCCTGAGGTACCCCATGTGGTGGCCCCCATGATACAGGAGGCTGACCACCGGCCTGCAATGCACTCCCACTGGCTCCCATTATCAGGGAAGATGGTGCGGCAGTGCATGGCATCATGCAAGAGGTTATTACCAACCTAGCCACCTCTACCACACTGGACAAACCATCGTTCCTGCATAACCAGATTGAATGCACGGTTAAGAATACAGTCAGCCAGAACAGTGCATTCCAAGCAGTCACTGATGTGGTGGCAGATGCTGCTCTTCATGGTGCTCTAGCCCACATGTCATGGACACACAAGTCTAAACCCTTGCAGATCACTCACTCTGTTCAGCAGACTGCCCAAGGCACTGGACAGATGGGCCCCACCGACAACATCAGTTGTCACTTGGAGAAGGTGTGCTCCCACTGTGAGAAGCTTTCTCTCCATCCAGAGTATCAGGTCCAAGTGCTGAGACAGACCATTGAGCCTACTCTCTGGGCCAAATTCCCAGACACTGTCCACAACTGCGACACGCGCGATTTCAGCAATAACGCTCAAGCCAGTCCTTCAGCTGACGTCAAAGATATCATTGGAGCCCACTTGGCCTACAAGGTTAAGCAAAATGTGAAGGAAAGCTCAGTGACTTACCATCAACAATTTTGGCTCACTTACCAGGCCAGCAAGGCCTTGGCAAAAGAGACCACTGCTAAGGACCAAACAGAGTACAAGGATTTGTACATCAAGAACATGACTCCGGGCCTCCGGGAAAAAGTTGAACTCAATGTTTACCCACAGTCCAACACCTTTGAACAGATTCTCATCAAGAAGGAGTGGGCCTTTCAGGTCTACCTCAGCAACCTTGCTTGCGGCAGAAACAACAACAAGGCTGCTGTTATCACCCTGATGGCTCAGGGAGTCCCGGCCCAAGTTGCCATGGTCAACCCTGCCCCTACCCACTACACTGTGGATGGTGGCAATGACCAGCAGAAAACCCCTTCTGCTGACTGACAGTCTCAGAAGGACGGGGAACCGAAACTATAGGAATGACTAGAACAACAACAGAAATTGGCAAAACCAAAATTCCAATAGATACATAGATACATAGACAGTGTCGGCAGATAAGGGCCTATGGCACACCCAGTCTGCCCATTTGAGCTTGTAAGTTCAGTTTGTTTTACTAGAAGTCTGTTTCTCCTTACCCCTGACCTCTAGAATTCCTTTATGTCTATCCCATGCATTCTTAAATCCCGTGATTGTTTCAGCCCCCACCACTTCCTCTGACAGGGTGTTCCACTTGTCCACCACCCGTTCTGTGAAGAAATTCTTTCTCACGTTTCCTCTGAATCGTCCTCCCTCCAACTTCATCCCATGCCCTCTAGTCCTGGAACATCTTTTTCACTTAAAAACAGTGTTTTCCTGCACCCTGTTCCTCCATGTAAGATACTTGTATGTCTCTATCATATCCCCTCTCTCCCTCCTCTCCTCCAGGGAGTACATGTTCAGTTCCTTCAACCTATCTTCATAGGACTTGTGATGCAATCCATGCACCATCTTTGTTGCCCTCCTCTGAACCTTCTCTACCCTGTCTATGTCCTTACGTAGGTATGGTCTCCAGAACTGTACACTGTACTCCAGGTGGGGCCTCACTAGTGTCTTGTATAGCGGAATTATGACCTCCTTTTCCTGCTGGTGATGCCCTGCCTATACATCCCAGCATCCTATTTGCTTTACCTGCTGCCTTGTCACTGTTTCCCTACCAGGGTCATCAGAGATGACAACCCCAAGATCCCTTTCCTGCTTGGTGCATGCTATATCCTCACCCCCCAACTGATATATTGTGCCAGGGTTTTTGTGCCCCATATGCATTATCTTGCACTTCTTTGCATTGAATTTCAACTGCCAAAACCCTGACCATTCTTCAAGTTTCTGCAGGTCGCTTCTCATTCTGTCTACACCCTCTGGTGTGTCTACTCTGTTACAGAGCTTTGTGTCATCAGCGAACAGTGAAATTCTGCCTTCTAGATCCTGTGCAATGTCACTGATGAAGATGTTGAATAGGACCGGTCCCAGCACTGATCCCTGTGGTACCCCACTGGTCACTCTTCCCTCTGTGGAGTGACAGCCATTTACCACCACCCTCTGTGTCCTGCCACCCAGCCAGTTACCTACCCCCCACACTACTGTCCTGCCCACACCCATATTCCCCAGTTTGTGTAATAGTCTTCTATGTGGCACAGTGTCAAAGGCCTTGCTGAAGTCCAGATAGGCCATGTCCACTGCCTCCCTGATCCACCTCCCTAGTCACCCAGTCAAAATTCAACGAAGTTGGTCTGACATGACCTCCCCTGGTGAAACCATGCTGCCTTGGGTCCTGTAGTCCATTGACAACCAGATGTTCCACCAATCTCTCCTTCAGTAGTGCTTCCATGATCTTCCCCACTACCGAGGTGAGGCTGACTGGTCTGTAGTTCCCTGCTTCCTCTTTGTTCCCACTTTTGTATAAGAGGACTACATCTGCTGTCCTCCAGTCTTTGGGTACCTCCCTGTTTCCAGTGATTGGCTAAACAGGATAGCCAGAGGTTCAGCCACCACCTCTCTAGTTCTTTAAGGACCCTGGGGTGCACCCATCTGGCCCCATTGCTTTATCAACTCTTATTACTTCCAGTTCCTTCAGGACCCTTTCTCATGTAAAGGGACTTGTGTCAATTTCTGCACTATTCTCACCCCTTGTACTCCCTTCAGACCCATTACCCCTCTCTTCCTCAGTAAAGACTGAGCAGAAATACCTGTTCAATATGTCTGCTTTACTGTTTTCATCCTCCACTCGGCTCCCATCCTCCCCCTTCAGTCTCACTATCCCTCCCTTTGTCTTTCTTTTTTCACTTATGTACCTGTAAAAGGTTTTGTCCCCTTTACCCACTGATTTTGCAATGTGTTCTTCTGTCTGAGCTTTGGCTTCCCTTACTGACCTCCCACCACTCCCTTTGCTTCTCCTGGTACTTCTCCCTATCCCCTTCTGCCTGTGTCTTTTTGTATTGCCTGAATGCAATCTTTTTGGCTTTCACTTTCTTTGATGCCTCTTTGGAAAACCATAATGGTCTCCGCTTCCTTTTCCTCTTGCTAACCTGCTTAATGCATAATTCTGTTGTTTTGTAATCCCCATTTTAAATACTGCTCACTGTTCCTCAACCCCTGATTCCTGTCCCATTCCCCTTAATGCCTCTTTCAAGTATCTCCCCATTTTCCCAAAGTCTGCCCCCCTAAAATCCAGGATACGTGTTTTTGTGTGGTTTCAGTTCTGCTCTTTCTGTGATTTCAAACCACAATGACTGGTGGTCACTGTTACCCAGGTGCTCCCCACTGTTACCCCCATCACACTGTCTCTGTTTGTGAGCACAAGGTCCAGTACTGCCTTCTGCCGAGGTTGGTTCCATGACCAGTTGCTTGAGGAAGGCATCCTGAAGGAGTCCAGGATAAATCTACTCCTAGTTGATGCTGCTGCTGGGATGCTCCAGTCCACGTCTGGAATGTTGAAGTCTCCAACCAGTACTACCTCACCCTTGTCTGCCATCCTTTGGATGACTAGCATCAGCTCCCTATCTGTTTCTTCCTCCTGGGCTGGTGGTCTATAGACCACACCTGTGCGGATGGCTGGCCCCATTTTCCTTTCCAGCTAACCCACAGTATCTCTCCCCATTTTGTTCCTCCTGGATCTCTGTGGCCCTTATGTAATTTTTCACATACAGTGCCACTCCTCCTCCCTTCCTGCCTGCTCTGTCTCTTCTGAATATGTTGTAGCCAGGTATGGCCATCTCCCAGTCATTGTTATCATTACACCAGGTTTCAGTGATGGCCACAATGTCCAGGTCTGACTCTACCATGACAGCCTCCAGATCTTCCATCTTGTTGCTAAGGCTCCTGGCATTTGCACACATGGCTTTCCATGATTTGACCTCCCTAGACTGCTTCACTGTTCTACTCCAGCTCCTTCCTTGGTTGTCATTTATCCCTGGTTCTCCTTGCTGTCTGCCCTTCTGCTGAATTTTGCCCCTTTTCTGCTTATCCACCTCTTGGGCACTAATCTCCATCTTTTGCACACTGCTTTGCAGAGATAGCCACTCCTCTGGTTCACTGGTTCCACTGCTAGCTGTGGGGGGTGAGCAAGTAGGTACCCTCCTTGCTGGTCTGCCACCCCCCTTTGCTAGTTTAAATGCTTGTCAATGTAGCATTTAAACTTATCATTGAGTGCTTGGATTCCCCTCCAGGATGGATGCAGGCCGTCACGCTTGAACAAACCTCCAGCCCTCCAGATGGGTCCCCAGTCACCAATGAATCCAAACCCTTCCTCACAGCACCAGTTCTTCAACCATGAGTTAAAGTTCCTGGTGCATGCAGTCCTATGCTCTCCCTTGCCTCTCACAGGTAGTACTTCTGAGAAAGTGACAGAAGCAGCTACTTGCTTGAGACCCTTCCCCAGTTTCCTAAACTCTTCCTGAACTTCCTTTGGCTCCCCATTTGCCAGGTCATTAGTACCTAGGTGGAAAATGACATCCAGCTCACCCTCCCGACTTGCCTTCCCAGTGATCCCCAGGATCTTCTTTCCATCCCTCCATCCCGTGGCACCTGGTAGGCACCTCACCTCCCTGTCCTCCCCCTCCTGTGTTCCTAGCTGGATCCCTCTTACGATGGAGTCCCCCACCAGGATTCGCTTCCTCCTCCTCTGGGGTCCACTGCTTTCCCCGCTGAGGTCACCTCCTTGGCTAACCTCCACATCCTTTCCTTCCACTTCTCTGGGTACCTCTATTTGGTTGTCCTCATTTGCCAGTGTGGCATATGAGTTCTTGAGTGGAATAGGATCTGGGATGTGCCTCTGCCTGACTGCTTAACCCTCCCTGAGCCACTGTCATCCAAGTGCTCCTCGTTCTCGGCATCCTTTGAGGCAGCTGCATTGGACTGGGTGGTCCCTGGATAGGGTGATGGTACTCCTGACCCAGTTTACTTCCGCTCTGGAGTCCATTACCTCATCCGCGGTCCAGAGATGCATGCAGATGGGCAGCACCTCAGTGTCCAGAAGGTCTGCCTGAATATGGCTGCCCCACAGCCACTGCATTGCACCACTCCCCACATTATACTGCAATTCCACTACCTGTCTGCTACTGAAGCTCTCCTAGTTCTCTCTTTATTAATTTACTGTACTAAAAATCCTGTCACTGATCCTCAGATAATTTTTTTTTTTAAGAAAAAGAAACCAATAAATAAATAAATGAGTCAAAACACTTGTGCTGAGGGTGGGCTTCCTCCCCCTTATGCCCCTCCTAGTTCACACCCCTTACTATACCTGTGTTTAGCTCCTGTCAATCAGATTTATCAGGGCATATAATTAAGAGTTGGGGAAGGGAGGAGAGGGGTGAAAATTGCAAGCAATTAAAGACAGCACAGAATTACACCACCACTATGTTTTAAATTTTCAACAGCCCAAAAACAATTATAAGTAAAGACAACAAAGAAAGTATAGTGTCACTACAAGCCCACAATCTAAGTTTAAAAGAAAAATAGCAATTACCAGTTACTCTAAAGCACTGAATTGAATATGTTTCCTTCCTTCCCCTTCTGGCTTTTTCTGAGAAAATAAACCTCTGCTTGCTACTTTAACTCTGACTAAGCCCCACCTCCAGTTATCATGTAGCTGAGGTCAGAGGCCAGACAATTAACACCCTTCACCCAACTACAGGGCAGTCAGACAAGCCAAGATAAAATTTGCAGCAATTAAAGACAGCACAGAATTACACCACCACTATGTTTTAAATTTTCAACAGCCCAAAAACAATTATAAGTAAAGACAACAAAAAAAAGTATAGTGTCACTACAAGCCCACAATCTAAGTTTAAAAGAAAATTAGCAATTACCAGTTACTCTAAAGCACTGAACTGAATATGTTTCCTTCCTTCCCCTTCTGGCTTCTACCAGCAAGTACCATAACGGGCCCAACTATCAGGACCTGAAGGATGAGAACAAGGCCCTCTGAAACAGCTGGAGGAAGCTGCACTTGAATGGATGCCACAGGGAAATGCACCGTAGCAGCCCTGGCACCGCTCAGTGATACAAACCCTTTTTGGACCTCGACTACTGTACAACCAAACAGTCGAGGGACAGACCCCTTCACAACATCAGGCACTGGCCAGGATGATGTGGTGATCCAAGAACCACTGATTGAACAATTTGAAATCTCGGCCCTGACATCAGAGATACAGTATTCGTGTCCTGTGAAGTACTGGGAGGAGAACCAGTGGCCCTCCGGGACCTCCAGGCCAAAGATACAGGAAAATGAGGAGGAGTCAGGGAATTCTTCAGAATGACAATTACAGACTTGCTCATCTACACAAATGGATGGCCCTGTGTAAGGGCCATGGTCGGGGGCAGCCAACTGGACATGCTTCTGGAAACAGGAGCAGCTATGTCTGTTCTCCATGATGAGAACCCAGATGCATCTGCCTGGTCTACCAGCAGGAGAACCAGTGCACAGGGGGTGTAAATGGCATCCAGCTGCAACCCTATCAATCTGTATCACTGCCTGTGCAGATAGGTCACCTCAAAACAAATTTTGCTTTTAACCACATGGTATTATGTTATCATCCCAGCATATTGGGAATTGATTTCCTTGCACATCATAGCTGTGTGGTGGACCTAGCTAACAGGTTATTGTTACAGATCAAAGGACAATGTCATGCTGTCACAATATCAGATTTACAGGCGGTGGCAGCCATTTCCCATAACAACAAGGAGTATGATGTCATGGCTTTATTTACAAGTCTTGACTTGTTTTCTGAACTGGCACCTTTGTTTCAAAAACAGGTTGATGTGTTTTCTACCAACAAGTAAGATTGTGGTAGGATGCACACCACCATTGAAATCACATGACCCAATCCTGTGAGACAGAAGCAGTATCCATTTCCTGATGAAGCCCTCCCTTCATTAAGGGAAACCATCCAGTCACTGCTGTAACAGGGTGTGATCAGGACTTGTGTCTCAACTGTCAACTCGCCCATTTGGCCTGTGAAAAAGCCAAATGGAGTGTGGATGCTTACAATAGATAACAGAAAGCTTAACCAAGTTACCCCCAGCTGTGCCCCAACTGTAGCAACAGCCCCCGATGTGCTCAAGTTGCTGACACTTGATAAAAAGTGGTTTTCAGCTTATGACATCTCTAATGGGTTCTGGTCACTCCCATTAGCACAAGAAAGCCAATACAA
Organism: Neoceratodus forsteri; assembly: GCA_016271365.2. Classification (NCBI taxonomy): domain Eukaryota; kingdom Metazoa; phylum Chordata; order Ceratodontiformes; family Ceratodontidae; genus Neoceratodus; species Neoceratodus forsteri. The sequence continues at coordinate 838,153,726 of CM057451.1, read as the reverse complement.
ATTTGCTTTTACCTTCAATGGACACCAGTTCACCCGGACTTGTCTGGCCCAGGGCTTCCACAACAGCCCTTTCCTCTTCCATTTCCACATGATGGATGCTCTGCAGGGGATTTCCATGCCTCAGTGTCTCCTGCAGTATGTGGATGATTTGCTCTTGGCAACATCCACCAAAGAACACTTTATCCTTTTGGATGAAGTACTGACTCTCCTCAGGAGAGCAGGCCTCAAGTGTAACCCCTCTAAGGCACAGTTGTGTCAGAAGGAGGTTATGTTCCTTGGCTTGTGCATTACAGACCAAGGCAGAAGCCCAGCTGCCAAGAAGATCCAGAGCTTACAAGATCTGCCACTACCTAAAAGCGTGGCAACACTGAGACGCTTTTTGGGAATGATAAATTACTCTAGGGATTTTATCCCTGATTTTGTCTTGAAGGCTGCTCCCTGTATGAACTGTTGAAAAAGGATGTCCCATGGACATGGGGCCCCATGCACACTGAAGCTGTGGCCCAGCTCAAACAGGCCTTGGCCTCAGCCCCAGCACTGATCAACCCAAATCTAAAACTACCTTTCCATTTGGAAACTGCTACCTCTGATGTGACCATGTCTGCAGTGCTGGCACAGAAATACAATGGGTGTTACAAGCCCATTACCTATGCATCTCAAATGCTATCTCCAGTTGAAAGGAAATACAGTCTCTGTGAAAGGGCACTCTTAGCAACCTTTTGGGCTGTCAAACACTGTCTCTACATCATCGGGTATGCTCCCATCATTTTGCATACCTGTCACACCCCCACTAAGTTTTTGCTTTCAGACAATGTGAAAGATGGATCAGTATCTAATACCAGACTTACCCATTGGTCTTTGCTTTTGCAAGATAGACACATCAAGGCACTGCCTACCAAAATGGCATCAATCCTGGTCCATGGCCTCCTGTACACAGGTAAGTTCCATGATTATGCCCTCCAACCACCTGATCTACAGTACCTGATCCAGGACCCTTCCTGCCAGCCACACACCAGAGGTCCTGGAAGACAACACAATGTTCCTCATCTTTATAGATGGTTCTGCATCCTATATGGTTGGAGAACAGGTAGCGGGGCTTGGAGTGCTCATTAGGGATCATGCGGGTGATTTCAGGAGCATTGCTAGAAAGTGCACTGTTATCTCTTCAAAGTATGCCAAATTGGCTGCAGTGGCCTGTGCATTGGAGATCATGCCACATGATGGCAAGGATGCCATCATCTTTGCAGACTCGAACTGGGTATGTTCATCCCTAACTGAGTTCTTTCCATTCTGGCAAAAGAACAACTTTACCTCATCTGATGGTACCCCCCATCAAGTATAGGGAACTGTTTGTGTACATACACACCCTGACACAAATGTTCGCTCACAAGCTATACATTCACAAGGTGAAGGCTCACTGCAAGTCTGACCCTTACCACAAATTCAATGAATGAGCGGACTCACTTGTAAAAACAGGTGCTCAATGGGGGGAGAAATGGGAAATGACTCACCCACGGTGCATAGTGGCAATTGTGCAATCTGTAATTGCTGCCACCAAGAAACCAGCACCAGAACCCCCATTGGATATTTCTACTGTACAGCTGGAAGATCCAGAGATCAGAGATGTGTCCAAGTTCCTAGAAAAGGGAACTGAGCAGCCACTGCCTGTTGGCAGTCCATACAAAAGACACTCAGACTATTTACATCTGTCTGGTGATCAGAAACTAATTTGGTATCACAAATTGGATACAGGAGACAAGTTGTGGCTAGCACCACAATCACTGTGAACTGACTTTATATATATGGTTCATGACACCCCCACTGGTGGACACCAGGGGACAGAAACACTCTCCAAAGGCTCAAGACAGTCATCTGGTGGCCTGGTATGGCCAAAGATTTGGAACACTATGTGAACAGCTGCATAGTGTGTGCTCAGAATAATCCCATTTCAGTAAATAAAAATGCCAAAGTGTTGCCCAAAGGCAATCTGGAGCATGGAATGTGATACAGATCGATTTCATTGGCCCTGTGACCAACTCCAGTAAAACAACAAGTAAGCACTTGTCACAGATTTGTACTCCAAGTGGGTAGAAGCATTTCCCACTAAGAACAACATGACAAAGACAACTGCCAAGATCCTGGTGGATCAATTGTTCTCCTGGTAGGACTTACCTTTAAAGGTGGACTTAGAGCAGAGAACCAGCTTTACAGCAGAACTGATGCAACACACACTCCAACTCCTTGGAGTTGATCAGAAATTCCACATTCCTTACCATCCTCAATCATCAGGTCAGGTATAAAGAGCTAACAGATGCATAAAACAAATGCTATGCAGATTCATTGATGATAATCCCAAGGATTGGGATTCCCTCTTGCCACTACTACTAATGGAAATAAACATAGAAACATAGAATCTGACAGCAGATAAGGACCGCTTGGCCCTCCCAGTCTGCCCATTTCCCTACCTACTGGATAAGCTGCAGATCCTAGTTAACCAGCAGCCTACTTCTTCTTACCCCAACCCCCCAGAATTGCCTTATGACTGTCCCATGCATGCTTGAATTCCACCACTGATTTTGACTCACAACCTCCTCCAGAAGGCTGTTCCATGCATCCACAACCCTCTCTGAAAAAATACTTCCTTAAATTACCTCTGAGCCGCCCCCATCTTCAAATTGTGCCCTCTTGTTCTTTACACCTCTTTTTTGAAAGATGCTACCCTATTGGACTTTGTTGATTCCCTTGAGGTACTTGAAAGTTTCTATCATGTCCCCCCTCCTCCTTTCCTCGAGGCTATACATTAAGCTCCTTAAGTCTCTCTTCATATGTCTTCGGTGCAGACCCTGCACCATTTAATTGCCCTCCTCTGGACAGCTTCCATCCTGTCTATGTCTTTGGAGATTGGGTCTCAGAACTGCACACACAGTACTCAGATGGGGTCTCACCAGCTGTCTGTACAGAGGATAATAACTTCCTGTTTTCTACTGGTGATGCCTCTCCCTATGCATCTCAGTAACCCCCAAGCCCTCCTTGCTGCCCTCTCACATTGCTTGCCTACCTTTAGGTCATCTGATATGACTACCCCCAGGTCCCTTTCCATTTTTGTTGTTGTTAGTATCTCACCCCCCATTATGTACTCTTCCCCTGGGTTTTTGTTTCCCAGGTGCATTACCTTGCACTTCTTAGCATTGAATCTAAGCTGCCATATATTTGACCAATCCTCTAACGTTGCCAAGTCCCTTCTCATCCTTTCCACCCCACCCTGTGCATCAACTCTGTTGCAGATCTTAGTGTCATCTGCAAAGAGACATACTTTTCCTTCCAGTCCTTCTGCAATGTCGCTTATAAAGACACTGAAGAGGACCGGTCCTAATACTGAACCCTGCGGTACCCCACTAGTAACCCTCCTTTCTTCTGAGTGGACTCCATTTACTATTACTGTCTGTGTCCTATTCTCCAGCAAATTCTTTACCCAGGCTGTCATCTTGGGACCCACTCCCAGGCCAGCTAACTTGTATATTAATCTTTTGTGTGGGACTGTGTAAAATGCCTTGCTAAAGTCTAGGTAGGCCATGTCCACAGCCCCTCCCTGATCTACTACTTTGGTCACCCAGTCAAAGAAATCTATCAGATTTGTCTGGCATGACCTTCCCACTGTAAATCCATGCTGCCTAGGGTTCCTGTCCCCTCTGGCCTCTAGATACTCGACAATTCTTTCCTTCAAGTGATTCCATCATTTCCCTATCACTGAGGTTAAACTAACAGGTCTGTAGTTTCCTGCTTCTGCCTTGCTCCCACTTTTGTGAAGGGGAATCACATCTGCCCTCCTCCAGTCCTCGGTACCACCCCATCCTCCCATGATTTGTTAAAAGGGTAGTCAGTGGTGTCACTAGTTCTACCCTTAGCTCTTTAGAATTCTGGGATGAATCCCATCAGGCCCCATTGCTTTGTCCACCTTCAGTTTTAAGAGTTCTTTCAGAACCCTTTCTTCTGTAAATGGGCTGGTATCAACTTCTGTATCCAGAGTGATACTACTGTTTGTTTTATGTACCTCCCTCTTCATTTGTAAATACTGAACAACATTTGTTTAGTATCTCTGCCTTTCACAGTCTCCTCTGCCCACCCTCCCTCCCTTTTATTAAGCCTCACTATCCCTCCTTGGTCTTCTTTGCTCCCTGAGTGTACCTATAAAGGTTTTATCCCCTTCTTTACTGAGTTGGCTATCTTTTCCTCGGTTTGGGCCTTTGCTGTTCTGACTGCCTTCCCAGCCTCCTTTTGCTTTAACTGATACAGTTCTCTGTTCTGCTCCTTCTACGATTCCTTGTACTTCCTGAATGCTTTCTTTTCTCTTGAACCTTCTCTGCCACTTCCTTTGAGGAACCATAGTGGTTTCTTACATCATCTTGTTTTGTTTATTTGCTTCACACAAAGGCTTGTTACCTCTGTGATGGCAGTTTTATTATTCCCCATTGTTCTTCCACCCTCCTTCCTGACCATTTGCTACTGCATTCTTGAGCACTCACCATTTGGCAAAGTCAGCCCTCCTAAAGTCCAGTACTTTTGTCTTTGTTGACTTGACTCTATTGCTGTTTTATTGTGAACCATACTGTTCGATGGTCGCTAGTTCCCAGATGGCTACCCACTTCTACATCTGTGATCCTCTCTCCATCTCCATTTGAGAGAATCAAGTCTAATATTGCTCCCTCTCGAGTGGGCTCCAGTACTAGTTGTCTAAGGCATGCCCCCTGTAGGGTAAATAGAATAACTGAAACTCTTCAAAGTGGCAGCTGCAACTGCACTCCAGTTAACATCTGGCATATTCAGATCACCCATCAGCAATATCTCCCCTTTTTCTGCCATTCTAAGTATACTTTCTATCATTTCCCTGTCCATTTCCTCCCCCTGAGAAGGGGGTCTGTATCCAACCCCTGTGCGTATTGTGGTGCCATTGCCTGTCTCCAAATTTACCCACAGTGCTAATAATAATAATAATTACTAATAATAATGTAACAAGGGGCAAGCCTGTGGCTACCACTCAGTGTACACCTTATGAGGTCACGACTGGTAGAGCCATAAGACTACCTGAGCACCTGTTAATTGATCTAAACATCCCTACTGCATATAGAGTATCTGTAGACAAGTATGAGGAAAAGCTTTATGATGACATTATAAAGACGCACCTGTTTGCTGCCAAGCACATGGGCAAGGCTCAACAACATGCTAAAGCTCATTTTGACAGGCACGTCAAAGAAGTCAACTGGCAAGTTGGAGACCAAGTAATGCTTCTCCAATACAGACAACCCACACATTCATTTGCCAGTAAATTGGAAGGCCCTTATCCCATTGTTAACAAGCTCAGCCCTGCTGTGTATCAGGTCAGAGTACAGCAACAGAAAAAGACTGCTGACAAGTGGTTCCATGCTAACCAACTCAAACTATATAAAGGTGACTAAAAACTTAATTCTCCTAACCCATAGGGTGGAATAGTACTCACAGCTAGCTAATCCTTTTCTGTTTCTTTCAGATATTGGCAAGATGGCTATCTGGCACCCTCTTCTCCTACTGGTGGGACTACTGCCTCTAACCATTATAGCACCCAACTTAAACCCCCACAGACTCAAAAGGATCAATTGGATCACTTGCTTGATAAATTGGACTGATCATCACCTCCTATGGGTGTTTGAATAAACATTCGAAGCAAAAATATTAAGGTTACACAAGGCAAAAACGCCTTTCTGGATGCTGTAGTTGTTGCCACAGATAGATCCTCCTTGTCTATTCAATAGCAAACTGATGCTATGGGCTACAAAATCCCTGTAGCTCACCAGTCCAAGGGTATATTCCAGTGCTGGTCTAACACAGACATATCCCAGAATGGTTCTCTTTCTATTAGACAAACTTCTCTATGACATACTGGTCAGTATAATCTTACTGCACTTCTGGATCCTGCCTTTTGTGACAGACTCCCTTCGGAGGAGGCCATTGATTTCTGTCTACAAAATAACGATGCCTCCTCTTCTGTCTACCCGGCCAGAAGGAACTACTTGCCTGTCCTTGCCAATTTGAGGGGCCTCCTAGTTGTTTGACCTCCACATCACTCCTAGGTGCCCTGATAAACAATGTGCAATTTATACATGTCCCAGTTATTTTCAATTTATCACATTGGAATATGGCTGAATTTGGTTTGTGACAACTAACTAATACTTTTAAGTTTCGCAGTATTATGCTTACTGATTTTGCAGCTACTTACCAAACACACACAAATAATCCTATCTGTGGACCTCACACCACCGACCATATTGGTGTTTTTAGACCAGCTCATAAATATGCAAAACCCAGACCAAAACGCAACAAGTGGGACAAAGTCTTAGACATCACTGGTGCAGACAGTTCTGTCTCTGGTATAACTGGAGTAGCTGGCACTGGTACTGGCCTTTTTGGCTCAGGAATGTCTATTTAGAATAGAACAGACATTGCCTCCATTAAGGCATAGACACTGAAGTTTCAGCAAACACTTGGCAATGATGTTATGCCCCTATCTTGCAAGGTGTAAATTCTCTTAGTGAGGAAGAACGTTATACTGTGTACAGTATGAAGGAGATTGCTCAAGGGTTCAATGATACCAGACAAAAACTTAATGATCTTATTTTTCAGAACAATCGTGAGGTGGACAAGCAATACAGTATATTGGGCTTGACATTTTATGTTCTGCTTATGGTTCTTACGTTATTTCCACTGTTAATGCTCTCTTCAGGGATTTGGAATCAGTCAAAATTCCAGATATTATTCATGATCTCAGATTGGGTAAATGGTATTGTCCACATTGCACAGCCAATGGTTGCATTTCCAAGTGTTTAAAGAGTAATCTTCACATTTCTATGTCCACAGTTAGAAATATTGGTTACGTTTCCAGGTTCCCTAATAGGGGCCCATGTAATTTCACAAAGTCTTGCTCTATTAGGAACAACACGTTTGTAACCTTTACTGTCTCCTTACCACACTTTGATCCAGTTACATCTGTCTTTGAAAAACTGGCAAATATCATTTCCATTGGACATTTGGAGAATGACATTTCCGTCAACTAACTGAACTTCCCTCTATGCTTGTTTTCCACCCTGTACTTAAAGCATGAGTGGCTCCTCACACGAACTTTTGTGCCATGAAAAGATATTACTCTTTGTGCTGCTGTGACGTATTTGACATTGTGAAACCAGTTTGTGGCTACTCGCTGGAATATCTTGATTGGGCCTTGACTTTGGGTGAAGATTTGCCCAGCAACCTTACTGATGTGGACCAGGATAACATCCCTCCTGCTGCATCTTCAACTTTTGGCGCCAAAACAGCACCATCTCAAAGCTATCTTGAAGTGATACATCACTTCACTACTTGGATCACCAACCAGACTTTTGCTTGCCCTGTACGTTTACACTACTGGTGAGTCCCAACTGTCAGAGTCACTTATACTGCTGAAGGCCAGTACTGCATGGTAACAAATTACCCTTCCTTTGTTTATGGTTCTTATACTTGCAATATTGGTAACCCTAATTTCTGTTTTACTCCACAACAAAAGACAGTCACAGATCACACTGTGATCATGCCTGTTCCTCACCCTGAACCAGACATTATTGATACTGATCCCCAATACTTGCTTGTTCTCTCTCAATATTTGCCCATTTTTAATGTGAAAATTGATCCCTTGACTCTCTCTTTAGGATCTCTCTTAGCTAGAAAAGATGCTCAACTGATCTATATTAGCAATAATATATCTAAAGCAGATAATATTCTTAATGATTTAATTAATGGCGGTGATTTAAGTCCTGCAGTTGGCAATTACTGGGTAGAAGTAAGCTTTACGGTTTTTGTCATTATTTAAACATTTTTGATTGTTTTTCTGATTTTTACTCTTTGCTGCCTGCAACGCACCCTCAAACAACATTGAGAACAACTCAAATTCCTTTACAAGGCTCATGCATTGGGCCTGTAAATTACTTTTTACCTCCATCAGGGATTGACAAATTTCAAAATAAAGTACTTGTCCAGGACAACTGGCTTTGCCAAAAATGGTAGTCCCATTGCTGGGAGTGGTAGTCCATGGTCTGAAGGCTATATTTAGAGGGAAATTACAAAGACTTAATGTAGCAACAAAATACTTGATGTGGGGATTGTATTATTAGTACTAGGTAGATATATTTATTTCATGTTTAGGATTCAATACCTTTGAGCTCTAGGCTCTTTTACAAAGGTTCCAAGTCAGACAAGTAACAAGATCACATCAATGGCAGTACACAACAGGATGATAACTGATGAAAATACAAACAAGGTTACATAGGTTACAAAGTGCGAATATTTGTTATTTACAAGTAGCCAAGAGCAGGAAGTACAACAAGACTACTGGAGTGTCGTAAATGCTTTTATATTATTGTGAATATCTTGGAGTCACTGTGGATCCCAGGCTCAGATCATTTGTGGTAGATAATAGCAGCAACCAGTGGTGGCTTTGTCAAGTGTAGACAGAGGGCGAGTGAGAGAGGTAAGGTGTTGGAAGAATGGTGGGGGGAGTGAGGGGGAATATAACAAAATAGTAATAATTATTTATACTGTAAATGAAATGTTTTAATATATTATTTTTCCCTTGTTTCCTTCTCTCTCTCTCTCTCTCTCTCTCTCTCCATACTACATAGCCCATCCCACGCCATGTCCCACACCCCTTTCCAGAGATAGCAGTGAAGTAAATAGGTTTTTATATAGTATATATTAATTTTCAATAATATTTTTCGATGATCAACTTTGCAGCATTCAATATGGTCGAACTGATCTGCCATGACCCCCCCCCCAAGATCTCCTGATCCCCCTCCTCTTAGTCAATTTTCTTCTCTTTTTTAAATTAAATCTGTTTGCTTGATTTCACTTATTTTTTAAGTTCTATTACTAGGTGTCACTGAAGACAGACTGAAATAAAGGCAGAGATCTGCTCCCTAAATGCACCTTTCTGACTTCAAAATTGAATTAGTCACTTCAGCAGTACTGTGCGAGACAAGTCTGCTCTCTACTCGGACCACCCACTGACAAGCTGTCTTCACGTGTTCCACTCGCACACAGTGCAGTTCCACCCACCGACAGCTCACCACCACGATCAACTGCCATGAAATTGGTGAAATACCCTTGAGTGACAGGCAGCCTACAGTTTCTAATATGCAGACTGGTCTGTCACTCCAAATGGCGAGGCTGCTACAGTGGCTGGGTGGGAGGAACTGGGAAGGCTGCAACACTGTCTAAACCATGCTCACTCCCAGTGCTGCTCCAGAATGGCATATCCCTGAAAAACATGTGGTGCATCTCTTCTCCAGCTTGCTCTCTCATGTGAACTCCATGGCAGCAAGCAACCTGACTATGTACCTGATGACTCCTAGTGGCAACAACTAAACAATGTAGGACCTGTAGATAAAAACAAAACAAACAAAAAAAATAATAAACAGACAGCCTGAATTAATTTGGTTGTCCGTGGGACAACCTCTGGCTCAGCTGATGCTCGTCCCTGTCAGTAGACTGGTAGCCCGGGACAAGGGACTAGTGGGTTTGTCGATCCCTGACCTCCATCCCCACCAACTTAATTGGGACTGCTGCCCCTTTCTGAGGCAAGAAGGAGGGTGAATGTTATCCATTGATCAGCACCCCTGATTGGTCCCCTACCTCACAGACAGTAATACTTAGGGCACAGGCACCTATTGTATAAGCACAAGTGTCAGGATCTGAGTTTTACTGTATCTATCAAAGAATCATACTGCATCTGCTATTATAATTGTACCACTTAGGTGACACCTCTATATACACCTTTGTATAATCATTAGTTAGACAATATTGCCATCTTTACTTCTAGTGCAGAACAGCAATTATTTATGTAATTATATGTGTAATTATAAATGGCCTTCATTAATACAGGTTCTTTGATTAGTTATCTTGTCTTTCTGCTAGCTCAGCATGTTTTCCCAGGCTAGTGAGAAGTTAGGTTATTTTGCCATTATCAAGTGATGAGAGTTTAATGTATCTTTTTAGTAGTTACTATAGTGATTATCAGGGGTATAAGACCCCTTGCATTGCACCTTTTTCTCTGAGAAATAGAAACTTGTTGCTGCCTATAGGTAAGAAAGATTTGAGGTGTTCTCCCAGGTGTTTATCACTGTGATTTGGTTGTAAGCCTGCTTTATATACCAGAAATAAAATCACTTTATGTGCTGGACACCACTTGTCTGACGTTTCTTCACTTTTGTGCAGTTACAAGAAGAACCTAAGAAAGGTAATTTTATTACCCAGTTACACCTCGGAGGAGTAAAGTGTCTGATAATAAAGGAGAAAGGCCTGAATAATATCACCCAGAGAGGTAAAACATGTCCCTGAATCTTCAAGAATCTTTGGACTGTTTTTTTCTTGGGCCTGTGTCCGAAGCGTGGAAGCAAAAATTTTTCCCTGCCGCTCCCCTGACTCTCAATATTTTTGGTTAAGTTTATACAAGACAAACTCAGTGTGATATTGTGAAATATCTTCAATTTCATTTCTAAAGGATTTGAGCCTGTGCCTTTGTTTAGGGTTATCATGAAGGCCCTGGAACACCATAGTTTCCAGGGACTTCAAATCAGTCTAGAGATCTTTTAAGGCTGATTTTGTTTGTTGCTTCAGTTGAGAGGTGTGAGCTATCATTCAACCTCTCAGCACAGCCTTGAGGGCTTCCCAAAGGGTGGCTTGCAAACAGCTTGAGGGATCATTCAAAAAGTAATACCCCTGGACGGCCTGTACAACTCAAGAGCAGATCTCTTCTTGGTACAAAAAGGAGGTATTTAAATTCCAGGTGTTGTGCCCCAGGAAAAGGAGAGTATCACTGGAGTATGGTCTGAGATAAGAATATTGCCCAGGGAGGTACCCTAAGTTTGTGGGAGTAGGCCAGCAGTCACTAAAATTACATCATTATGGCTATAGGACTTATGGGACTTGGAGTAGCAGGTAAAGTCAACTTCCCTGGAATGAGTCACTCACCAGATATCAATCAGACCAACCTCCCGTAACAGTGTCAATACCTACAGCACCAGAGAGGGTTCATATTGGGGACCTGGGCCCATCCAAACCATAGAAACATAGACTTTGATCCAAGTGGGGATCCAGGGCTAGATTCATGTCCCACTCCCCCAAGAACAATAGAGGCTGAGTGCTGTGGAAGTTCTGTAAACACTGTTTGATACAATTGAAGATTGGAATATTGGGAGCATAAGAATTGCCCAGCACTACAGGGGCACCCAAATGGATTCCAGCGATCAAGACACAATGGCCAATGGGATCTTTGTATTCCCAAGAAATGCCTAAAGGGAGGCTTTTCTTGCAAAGAATGGCAATTCCCCATTGGCGAGCCAAAAAGGCAATATAGTAATATTGGCCTATCCACATTTCACCCAGGGATTTAGAATTGTCTTCAAGGAAGTGCGTCTCTTGGATTAGAGCAATATCACAGCTAGCATCTCATAAATATTGTAGTACAGTCCTTCATTTCTTGGGATCATTCAATCCTCTAACATTCCAAGAGGCAACTTTCAAGTGATTAACATTAGGCATGTTTGCTAAGCAATACGGTAACAGACTAGAAGTGATGTTACTACATGTACAAGAACCCCCTCCCCATCCCTCTTCACCCACCCACCCAAATCACCCCACTCAAGCAGATCCAACACTCAATCAGGATATAAAACATGAATTGAATCAAAATATGATAGTCTCCCATGTAGGTCTATTACTATATACAACCAAAGGACAAAAGATTAAAGACAAGGACACATTTAAAAAGGGTCAGAGAGAAAGATAGAAAAAAGCGGAGTCACGTGATGCCTCAGCTGGAGTAGCTGCATTGACCCTCAGCTCCCGCACCTCCTCTGATTTAATGAATACTTTTGTGTAACTTTTCGAGTGAATCCTGTGGTTTCTGTTACCTGTCTACTTCTGGTATCCTGCTTGCCTTTGGTCTGCATTCTGCATCAAATTTTCACTGGAATCTGATGGATACAGAAATTAAAGCAGCCATGCCTCACCACAGGCCACTATCTACACCAGATAAGGCCTTCAAAAGATCAAAAGGCCAGAGCCAGACTACAGGCAGCTAAAAGCTCCCAACAAAAGGCTGCTGCTGCCCCCCTTTTGGAGGAAACATTTCTGGAGGAGCTAACACCACTTAAAGAATCCCTCAAGATGCATACAGAAGAACTAAAAGCCCTCCGTACAGATATGGGAGAACTGAACTGACATGTGACGGACTCGGAGAGCTGCATTTTCTCCATCGGGGTGGAGAGAAAAGGTGGACCCTGACATCACCTTTCTCCGGTAAAAACTTCAGAAAATGGAGAGCAAGGTGGGGGACCTTGAAGGAAGATCGAGAAGGAACAATCTAGTTATCCTTGGGTTGCCGAAGGGGGAGGAAGGTACCTCTCCCATTATCTTCACACAGAAACATTTGGAACAAGTTGCAGGGCCCTCTCCCAATACCTGCTACATCATGGAGAGAAAGCACCACTCCCTCCATCCTGAGCCACCTGTGGGGTGCCCACAAAGACCATTTATCTTGCACCTCTTAAACTTCCTGGAGAAGCAGTACATTTTATCAAAAATAAGAGACCTCTTTGAAGTTATCTGGGGAGATCACAAATTGTGGGTCATCCAGGTCGTACCAGCTGCAGTGCGGAGCAAACGGGTTTCCTTTCACCCAACTGTGACCAAAATAATTGCAGCCAGTATTAGATTTAGGATGCACTATCCTGCCTGCTTACAATTCCTGATCCAAGGGACATGGCATTTGTTTAATGAGGCTCCTCAGGCTGCTTAGGAACTCCCCAAATTGCTCCCAGATCTACTTCCAGGCCAGTGAGTGGGGGAAGTTTTTTCTTGTTTGACTGTGATTTTTACCTCACATTGTGGACTGTCTTTTGTAGTTTGGGTTTTGATGGAACTTTCTGCAGATCTCTCTTTTTCCAGTACTCTTCCCTAGGGGCATGGGTTCATAATGTTGCAAGACATTATGCCGCATGGCAAAATCGTAACACCAATACAGCGCGATTTCTGCCATGAGCATAGAATCTTTGGAGGAGCTCTGCCCCAACACCCCATTACGGGCCATGCCCCCGAACACCCCCCAATAAATATTATCAACTCCAGGGGGATTTATCTCGGGGAGCACACAAAGTCCAAAAAAAAATAAAAGGTTCTGGGACTGGGAATTAAACCCAGTCCCAGACACAGTGCCTGGGTTCCTGCTGCTGTGGCTCAGTCCAGTGAGCCACGGCAGCTGCTCGGCAGAACCTACTCCCAGCAAAGGTCTCATCCTCTGCCTGAGAGAGTGAGAATGGTCCAATACTGTGTACAGAAGTATTTGCAGTATGGTTTAGCCATAATATCGTACGCTATTAAGCGTGTGAAATTATGACCCGGTATGCTCCCTAAATGGACAGTATCATACCACGGTTATTCTTCAAACATTGTGCTTTACTTGCAAGATGCATCGTCCATTCTATGATCACATTCCCTCCTACTCACAAATGCTGTCTGATACTTCTCTAGTGTGGCAACTGTCTGGACTGGTTTACCCTCGCATCTTGCCTGGGAGACTAGCTGATCTCCCAGCTGTCCAGTCTGGTGACTCTCTTTACGAAGACTTTATCTGGCTGGTTACTTTTTTGCATGCCCCTTTTTTTATTGCTGTCCACTTCTTAGAATAGGCTTTCTTTTGGATGCAGCGACACCTCAACCTGCAAAGCGACACAGCAGCTGATCCTGCTCTGAACTCGGATGCAGTGCTTCACTTATTGCACTGTACCATGCAACATGGGGTGGCTGGTAACCTCCCAAATTTGTTTTCTACACCTGGTAAGTTCAGTGGGCTTATAAGAACCTCTCCTTTGTTTTTTCATGGACTTTCTGTTCTTGTTTGGCATTGCAGTTGTGGCTGGACCTTCCTCCACCGAGGGCAGTGTTCTACATTCAGTGATCTTTTTTACATCGAATTTGGGACACTTTTACCATTAGACTGGATTGGTGCCTTTTACACTGCTGCTCCTGCTAGACTCTATCTAAGGTAACCCCTCTAGGTGCTACTGGGTCCCCTCTAATCCATTGGATGAGGATTGCAGTACACCAGGGTGGTGTCCCATATATTGTTTACCTCCTTTAGATTTATTTTAGCATCCGTGTGCTGTAGATATTACTGTAGGGCATAACCCACTGTTAAGTTTTTTCATGTAATTAGGTGCTTTGCATTATTGAATTTTTGCACTTATGCCTAGGGGGGCTAATAAAAGTGGAGTTGTTTTAGGGAGGCAGGTGGGGTTGGAGTGCAGTTGGTATCCCTGTCATTAATTCTGATTTGTGTTTTTGGTTGATCGAAATAAGAGGGGTGGGGGCAGGGAGGATTTGGGTTGGGTAGTTACTCATGGTGAGTGTCATCATGAACTGTGTAGAGGGGAATTTGTCTCCCTGCCTGCCAGAGACTTCTTTTTTGATGTTCATGGGGCAGTTGTCCCTTTATCTTTATTTTTATGCCTATTTAGCCCAGGGCATTTTCTGAGGGCTACCTAAGGGTCTTATCTTGGGTCCCTGGGCTTTTCTCTGGCAAACAGACACATGAGGAATTATCAGCCATGTTTCTTCTGTTCTCTTCCTTATACCTGCGTACACCTTTGTTTATCACTTAATGTCTTTTGACGGCTGCATATAAATTCTGTACTTGGAATATTAAGGGTGCCCAGTCCTCTATGAAGTGGGCCAAGGTTCTACTTCATTTACACAAAATCCAAGTCGATATTGCGTTTTTGCAAGAGACTCACCTGCTCCTATCCCAGGCTTTCCTTCTTCGGTGATTCTGGGTGGGTAAAGCATTTGGTGCTGGCTCAGATTCCTGCAAAAATGGGATGACTATTCTTATAGCCCAGAGAATGCTCTTCCATCTTCTACAAGAAGTGGTGGACCCCCAAGGCCATTATCGTATACTCCATGCTTTACTAGGACACTTGTAAATGGTCCTGGGAGTTGTCTATGGTCCTACAATTGAGGATCCTACCTTTTTTTACCACCCTAATGACCATCTTGGCCCCCTGGACTTCCCTTCCTATTATTCTTGGAGGAGACTGGAACTTAGTCCAATTTAATGACCTTGACTGGACTGGATGGACTAGTGAGACCCTCTTTCATGGCCAATTGGCTCTATGGGAGTTGGACTCTATGGGTTTGGTAGACCCATGGAGGACATTGAATCCTGATAGTCGAGAATACTCATTTCACTCACTACCCCTTAACTCTTTTTCTCAACTCGACTATTTCCTGATGGGGTGGAACATCTTCCTGGGGTCCTCTTGTCTTATTATTTAGCCGAAGTAATCTCTGGTCATCATCCAGTCATTATCAAACTAAATTTTAACTCCTTGTTACGTAGTGACAAAATGTGGATCCTAAATAATCAACTACTTAAGTCTGAAAACCTTTTACAGTACCTGTGGTCCTTTATTGCCTTCTTTATGGAGATTAATTCTTCCTTCATGCCTACCCTTGATATCCTATGGGTGGCCCTGAAATGTACCATTAGAGGGGAACTGATCTGCTTAGCAACTACACAGAAAAAGCAAACCTCGGCTACCCTATCCTCCCTGTTGATCCAGATATAAACTTTAGAGGGACAGGTCTCAGTCCTCCACACAGGCTGACTGGGAACATCTAGATAAGCTTTGTTTTCAATATAACACCATATTGGGGGAAAAGGCAGAACATCTTCTGCTCCACAGTAAACTAAAATATTTTGACTGGGGGAAAAAGCGAGGAAGCTGCTTGCCCTTTGCTTAAGGTCCCAAACTCTAGACAAGATTATTCCTGTTACTCATACTGATTCAGGCTCCCTCCTTACCTCACCATGGGATATTGTGGATGCATTCAAGACCTACCAACAGCTATATATGACTCCTTCACTTCATTTTGTCCCTCTCAGCTGGAGGCTTTTTTGTAGCATACACCCCTCCCCCACCTGTCTGATCCCCAAGTCGACATTTTACAAGCCCTATTAACCCCAGCTAAAATATCCCAAGCCATTGACTCTCTGTCATCTGACAAACCCCTGGACCAGACGGGTTTACCATCGACTTTTATAAGGCTTGTAAGGATCAACTGGTCCCAATTTTACTAAATACCTATAATTATATTTTTCAAGCCGGTCTTTCTGATGCTTCCCTCACTGTGGCCACTATAGTGGTTCTCCTTAACCTGACAGGAATTCTCTATTGGTATCAAACTATAGGCCAATATCCCTTATTAATGTTGATTTAAAAATTCTAGCTAAGGTGCTGGCTTGTCGATTGGGCCGATTATGGGACTCCCTAATTAGCAGGGAACAAGTTGGTTTTATTCAGGGTAGACTCTCTTCTGATCAACTTAGGAAGCTATCCTACCTTATTTTGGTGTCTAGGGACTCCCATATTCCTGTGACCTTGCTGTCCCTGGATGCCAAAAAGGCTTTAATCGGGTCTCATGGGATTACCTATTTAATTTATTACCTAAATACTGCATCTCCCAAGTATATATTCAATAGATCAAAGTGCTTTACTCCTCCCCACCTGCCCGGATTCTTTGTAACAGGGTTTTGTCCTCCACTTTTTCCCTTCACCAAGGCACCAGGCAGGATTGCCCTCTTTCCCTTTTTTGTTCAACCTCTTTTTGGAACCTCTTCTCCAAAAAATTAACTGTTCCCCCCAGGTCTTGGGTATTTCAATTGGTCAAACCAATTATAAACTGTCAGTATATGCAGATGACATTCTGTTACACATTTCTTCCCCTGCTTCATCCCTGCCTGTGGCCTTCCACATCATATCCCAGTTTGGTGCTATTTCTAACTATAAATTGAACCTCACAAAAACTGAAGTCATGCTCATTAACACTTACTTTTAAGGCAGATGTTGAACACCTTGGTCTGGTCTGGCATAAAGATATAATGAAATATCTGGGGATATATCTCAGTACGTCTTCCCTTAAGATGAGACAATTCCACCTCAACTCATTGCTTGCCACATTAAGGTTGATTTGGATCATTAGTCACTGCTACTCCATTCACTGTGGGGCTGGTTGAACATCATTAAAATTAATATTCTACCCCAGTTATTATATCCACTCTAAATTACAACTTTACTCTTCCCCGATTATAATTTCATTCCTTCCATAGACTTATTTCTTCCTTTTTGTGGCAGGGAAAACTATATGTAGAGCATTAGTTAAACAAATGCATACCAAGCACAATAGAGGACTGCAAGCTCCAAACTTCTTTCTTTACTATTTAGCCCTGCATCTTACTTGAATTTATCACTGGTTAGGGACAGCTGAAGGTGATCCACCTAGACCCTATATGCTACAATGGGTGGACATAGAGAATTTCCTGTGCCTTACCACTGGCCTAGATAAAAAGTCGCTTCCCTTTATTCCCAGGACAAAACTTCCCCGCTCACAATGGGACTCCCCTTTGGAAGCATCCCTCTGATGTCATCAAAAACTCTTCTCATTTTTCAAAATCTGTCCTTATAAAGATACATTTCAACCACTGTTTGGCAACCCCAAGTTCTGTATAGCTGAATAGCTTCTTTCTGGGATGTTCTGGCCTGATATGGGGGTACAAACAGTTGGAGATCTTACCTTTAACCACAAACTATTATCATGCAAGGAGGCCCCTGCCAAATATAACTGGCCTGCCTCCCTCTGCTTCTGGTATTTTCAGTTGTCACATATGCTTCTGCAATATTTCTGCCCCAGCCCATGACTTAGTCCTTTTGGTAACTTGGTCCTTCCTCTTGTTTCTAAGGCCCCCACTACACATTATCTATCACATTACTACTGGTACCTTCAAGATTTCCTGGCCACCACTGAAGTTTCTAGGTTTTACTGTTGGATCCAAGTCCTTCCACACTCCAACAATACCAGAAACTGGCCTGTTATATGGAAGCACTTATATACTTACATAAAATGGGATAGATACCACCTTATGCAGTTTAAAATCAGACATAACCTTTATTATACCCCAGTTAAGCAGCATTACATGGTTAAACTCCCTGTAGATCTTTGCTCCAGATGTGGTGAAGAATCTGGTACTTTACTGCACATTCTGTGGTCTTATGAGAAGGTGGTCCCTTTTTGGAACTCGATTCACACACATTTAGATCCTCTCTTGGGACTATCAGATGCCTTCCTTCCTGAAATATGTATTCTGGGAGATTACACTGATACCCTGGTTGGGAACCAGTGACCGCATATAGCCCTAATCTCTGTGTGTGTGAAGAAAGTGATTCTCTGGTACTGGCTTGATCAAAGTATACCCCAATGTCTGGAATGGCACAGGGAGATCTTATTTGCCTTGCAGGCTGAGCACCTCATTGCCAGTATGGTTGGTCAAATATCTATATACTCTTATCTGGGAACTGAGATGCAACACAGTTTCAAGCAAAAACATAACACAGAGACAGCCTTAATGGGGTTCACTGGCCACGTACAGGGTGCCCTAGATAATGAGTGCTCTGTTGCAGCCATATTTGTGGACCTCACCAAGGCTTTTGACCTAGTTGAATATGATATACTTCCCTCTGTTTTGATCAATCTTCATTTTTCTTCTCCAGTTATTTCATAGTTTTCAAATTATCTGCAGAATAAAAGTCATTGCACTTTGATTAGTGGTATTTCATCTAGTTTTGTCGACAATTACTGTGGGGTTCCATAGGGTTCCATCCTGGGCCCAATGATTTTTTCTCTCTTTATGAATTCTGCACCCTCAAGTTGTGGTTACTCTTTCATGTCTCTTCATGCTGATGATGCACTTTTGTATAGCATTGCTGATAATCACTCTTTAGCAATAAAGAATGTTCAATAAGATTTCACTTCATTTCAGTACTGGCTTCTATCTAGATGTATGGTGCTGAATTCAAAGAAGACTAAGTTAATGATTTTCACTGGGCCCAGGATGGTCCCCCCCAATGGTAACAGTGATAGATCTTAAGGGAGGTATTATTGAATGAGTTAATACATTTTTAAATATAGAAACATAGAAGTTGATGGCAGATTAGGACTGCAAGGCCCATCCAGTCTGCCCATTTCCTTCTCTACCTTATGAATGTGCCATCGGCCTTTGCTCTGTCAATGGCCTATCTATTCATACTCATCTGTTTTGCTTCCTTATTTATTTAAGCATTTTTCCAGGAAGGCATACTGAGGGTGTAGCGCTCGATTCCAGATGCATCCTGGGGGAGGGATTTAGGGTAGACAGTATACAGAGCAACATACAAATGAACACCGAAGTGCAATGCAAGGTCGAAAGAAACACATTGTACAAGATACACCTGCCTCTTGACAGGGGAAGAAACTTATCCAGCTGGGCTCAATGAGGCTTATGCCTATACTATGCCTGTTTGAAGCCCTGCACTGTATTCATATCCACCACTTCCTGAGGTAGGCCATTCCATGCATCCACCACCCTTTCTGTGAAAAAGAACTTCCTCACATAATCCCTTAATTGGCCTCCCTCTAATCTCATGCTATATCCTCTTGTCCTGCTATGTTTCTTATATTGAAACATATTAGACTCTTTCACCTTGTTAATGCCCTTAAGGTGATTCAATGTTTTGACCATATCACCTTTTTCCCTCCTTTGTTCTGGGGTATACATATTGAGCTCTGTTAACCTGTCCTCATATGTTTTCTGATGCAGTCCCTGCGCCATTTTGGTTGCCCTTCTCTAGACTGCCTAAATTTGGTTAATGTCTTTGTGAAGGTGTGGATTCCAGTACTGCACGCAGTACTCCAGATGTGGCCTAACCAGTGTCTTGTAAAGAGGGTTAATTACCTCCCTCTTACGACTTGTGATACCCCTAATAATACACTCCAACATTCCCCTAGCCTTACCTACTGCTTTAGTGGTCTGCTTGAATGATTTCAGGCCATCTGTGATGATGATGATGCCCAAGTCTCTTTCTTCCCTTGTGACTGCCAGCAGCTCCCCTCCCAGCCTATAGGTGGCTTCTGGGTTTTTCTTCCCTATGTGCATGATCTTGCGCATCTTTGTGTTAAACCCCAGTTGCCACTTTTCCAACCATTTTGCCAGTTTATCCAGATCTCTTCTTATTCTGCCCACCCTATCTGGATCATCTAATCTGTTACAGATCTAGGTGTCATCTGCAGACACACAAACTTTACCTTCCAGTCCATCTGCAATGTCACTGACGAAGATATTGAAGAGGACTGGCCCCAGGACTGATACCTGAGGTACCCCACTTGTGACTTGCATCTCTTCTGACTATATACTGTTTACCACCACTCTCTGTGTTCTGCCCATCAACCAGTTTACCACCCAGTTGACCAACTTCTGACCCACCTCGAGTCTACGCAGCTTATTAATCAATCTTCTATGTAGAACAGTATTGAAAGCTTTGCTGAAGTCAAGGTAGGCGACATCAACTGCTACTCCTTGGTCCACCACTCTGGTTACCCAGTCAAAGAAATCTATGAGATTAGTTTGGCAGGACCTTCCTGTTGTAAACCCATGCTGTCTTGGATCCTGTGCTCCTATGGATTCCAGGTGTTGCACTATCCTTTCCTTAAGGACTGCCTCCATAATCTTGCCCACTACTGAGGTAAGACTGACTGGTCTGTCATTCCCTGCCTCCTCTCTGCTACCACTCTTGTGGAGTAAGATCATGTGAGCCCTTCTTCAGTCTTCTGGGACCTCTCCTGTGCTCAGAGACTCACTAAACAGTTCTGCTAATGGCTCTGCTAGTTCCACCTTTAGCTCCTTTAGTACCTTGGGAAGTATGCTATCAGGTTCCATTGCCTTGTCCACCCTGAGCTTATCGAGCTCTTGTAGGACCCTTTCTTTTGTGAAGGGACTAGTGCACACCACCCACCCCTGCTGTGTCCATGGTGCTGAACTGTGGGCCCTACCCTGCCTTTTCTTCAGTAAATACTGAGCAGAAGTATCTATTTAGAATAGATGCTTTTTCATGGTTCTCCTCCTCACATGCCCCCTTATCCCCTTTGATCTTAGCAATACCTCCTCTGGACTGTCTTCTTTCACTAATGTATCTATAGAAAGTCTTGTCACCTTCTTTTACTGTTCATGCTAGTGTTTCCTTTTTTAGGGCCTTTGTCTGCCTTACTGCCTTCCCTCCTTTTCTTAAGGAAGTTTGGTGTGCCTCCCTATCTTCATCCCGCTGCATTCTCTTATATTTCCTGAAGGCCAGCCTTTTGGCTCTGACCTTTTCTGCTACTGTTTTTGAGAACCAAAGTGGTTTCCTTCTTCTTTTGCAATTCCTTTTCTTTCTAACACAATCGGATGTTGCTTCAAGTATTGGATTCTTAATGCTTGCCCACTTTGCCTGTACCCTCTCACCTGTATTTCTTTTTGCCAGGGCTAACGTAAATCTGTTGGCCATCTTATCAAAGTCAGCTCCTCTGAAGTCCCATATTTTTGCCTTGGAATGGGATGATTTATTTCTAGTGGCCAAATTGAACCATACCATGTGATGGTCACTGGCACCCAGGTGACCTTCTACCTGGAGATCTATGATCCTTTCCCGGTTAGTCAGTACTAGATCTAGGTTAGCCCTGTCTCTTGTGGGTTGCTGTACCAATTGTTTGAGGCCCTCCCTCTGCAGGGAATCCACTATACGTCTAGTTCTGGCAGATGTTCCTGCTGGTATTGTCCAATCTGTATCTGGCATGTTGAAGTCTCCCATTATCAGAACCTCTCCTTTAGCTGTTATGTTTTGTATATCTTCTAACAGTAATGTGTCTATGTCCTCCCCTTGGTCTGGAGGTCTGTAGACAACCCCAGTTCATATGGCTGTCCCATTTCCTGTTTCCACGGTGACCCACAATTCTCCTGGCTCCTTGTGTGTATTCTAAATTTCTGTAGCTCTGATATTTTCATTGACATAAAGGGCCACTCCACCCCCCTTTTTGTACCTTAGTCTCTTCTGAACAGTACATAGCCAGGTACTGAAATCTCCCAAGTGTGGTTACTGTTAAACCATGTCTTGCTAATGGCTACTATGTCCAGTTTAGCCTCTATCATTATAGGCTGCAGATCTGGTATCTTATTTCCCAGACTGCAAGCCTTTGTGTACATGATTGTCCATTGGCCAGATTTTGGTGTGTTAGTTTCTGGGCAAGGTCTGACGATTCCCATGCGCATCATATGGGGAGCCAGAACTTTTTCCTTACCTGGTGATGCAAATGAACTACAAACATGCTAAACTCCTGTTTGACCAATAGCTGAGGGGGGAGGGGCATTCTTCCCATTCGATGCATCGAGTGCTGCACCCCTCCCCCCATTTGCTAGTTTAAATATTTTGCAAAGACATCAAACTTCTGCCCCAATGCACTGACTCCCTCCTTAGTCAGATGCAGTCCATCAAATTTAAAGAACTTTTGCTCCAAATACTGTTGCCAGTGCCCTACAAATTTGTGTCCTTTCTCCTGGCAGCAGACCTTGAGCCATATGTTTAGCTGCCCTATCTCTCCTTCTCTGACCTTCCGTCCATCTGCCCCCCTCTGCCAGACTGGCAGGATCGCAGAGAAGGAGATGCCAAATGAAATGGATGATAGTTTATCACCCAGGCTGGTCAGGTGTTCCTTGCTCTCCACAAATGAATGGCTGGTGAGATCATTAGTCCATATGTGTACCAGGATGTCAATGTTTTCTCCTGCTTCCTGAACAACTTTAGCAATGCGGTCAGTGTCTCTCCATGCTGATGTACCTGGGAGACATCTGACCATTAGTTCTGGCTGGAAATAGGTATCAACTCTCCTAATCATGGAGTCTCCTATGATCAGAAGTTTTTTTGGATTTCCTTTGTGCTTTTTTTGTTTTGGTTCCTGTTTTGGGTGAGTTTTGTTGTGCTAGCTCCTGTGCTGCAGTGTCCTGCTCTGCAGTGTCCTCTGCCCCTTTGTTTGATTTCAGAGATAGACGCAGATTTCTGTTTGTAGTTTTTATATGGTTTGTGGAGGTGATATGTTGGAGATCTCTAATTTGCCTCTCCTAACCACCTGCCAACCTCCCTGACCAACTGCCCTCTGTGGTTGAGGTGCTTCTGTTGGATGTTGGGGAAATGGCAGGCAGTTCTTATAATATATTTCCTCTTGAATATGCAATTTGAGGTGCACAATCTCTGCCCATGCTGCCTGGAGTTAAGCCCTTAGAACTCCAATGACCCAACATGTAGGACAGTGTCCTAAATCCTGTAAAACTGCCTGTCTGAAAAGTGTTCTGCAGTATCTGCAGTTAATTATATCCATTCCAGATAAGTTGCTGGGTTTATAACATGGTCAAAGTAATTAGAAGGAGGAAAATGAAAGCAAAAGTTTAATTTTGTTTTTCGTTTGTTTGTTTTTGTATAACTTGTTATAGCAAGTTAAATTATTTGTGCCCCTGTAAATGAGGTCACTGTATGGATACCCCTCTGATCCGCCCCTTCCTGCTTTGCTACAGGAAATATCACGACTGTGCTACCCTATAAAAGGAGTGTAGTTTGGGGTGGTTGGGGATCGGGGTGGGTAGCTGGGCCCTTCCCATGCCAAAAATGAAGAACCACGGATGAAAGAAAGAAAGAGGTAAAAGCAGAAACAATCTGCCAGTAACAAATGCAGTAGCCCTGAAAGCTTATCCTAATGATAGATAAAACTGTAAAACCTGTAAAGCACCACCTGTAATAATTTCACAGAAGATATACCCTGTAAGAAACACTTTGCTACAGAGGAAAATAAAGCAGTAACAGAAGATATACCTTGCAAAAGACAATTTGAATAGGAAGATTACAGCAGTAATCTGTAAGTACACACATGTAGGCACACCCTGTAATAATGCAGCAGAATGTATACCCAGCGACAACAATTTGAATCAGAGAAAAATAATGCAATAAAATGTTAGTAACAATCCATGTGAGTACAAAATAAAAATAACAACACACAGTAAATCTGCCTAGCCAAAAGACGCCTTAATCCTTTTCCTTGCTCTGGTACGGTTCTTTGCTCTGTCCTTTCAGGCAACCTAGAAGAAAAGAGCTCAGGTGAAGCTGGGTGCCTTTGCCAGCAAACCTAGTCTTCTACCAATCTTGATATTCATCTTGATGCACATCTTTCCTTTGAATTTCATGTTAATTATTTACATAAGATCCTTCATCAACTATTAGGGATGTTGTATAGGATACGTCCATTCTTAACTAAAGATTCTAGAAAGTTATTGACCCACAGTTTTTTATTCAGTCTTTTAGACTATGGTATTAACATTTACATAGCTACTACAAATTCCATACTGGACAGACTTAGAGTTACTTATAACTCTACTTTGAGATTTCTTATGGGATCTCATTTTAATGCTCATTCCTGAGATTTATGCAAGAACTCAGGTTGTCTGTCTCTATCTAAAATGATTTTATTTAAATTTTCAATGTTTATGTTTAAGCATGTTATGGGCCTCCTACCGTCTTCTATTACTGCCCTTTGTCCCATAGCCTTAAACATGGAACCCAGTCTCAAAATAAATTACATTTTGTAACACCTTTTTTTAGGAAATCTGTTGGTCAGAGGTTGTTCCTATTTACTGCTCCTATCCATTTTAACTCTCTCTCCCTTCTCATATCACAACTTGTACATCATTTTTAAAAAAATCATTACAGACCTGGCTTCTTGATAATGATGAATGCAATTGTTTTGTGTGAATGCAATTGTTCAATGTGAATTTACGATGTTAATTGTTGATGTTGTGCTGTGACCTATTTATTGTATGACTATTTTGTACTTATTTCATGTGAATATTGCATTCATGTTTTGTATACGTTAACTTGTCGCATATGAAAATGGGCAGATATGCTAATTATGCCTACAAGTATAAAAATTAAAAAAAAAACTACAAGATTTATTAATGACATGATTACACTTTCTGTTATCCCCTATAAATCTTTGTCAAAGTATTGTGCTGCTTTTCCCTGGCACCTCACTTAACATGTTGTTTTAGATAAGTTATTCTGGGTTTCCTCTGGCGGTGGTGAGGAGATGGGGTTGGGGATTAGTTGGGTGGTGGGAGGGAGATAGTGGAGGGGTGTTATACTGTAAAACTGTATACCTCCTGGCCTTTTCATGTTCATTTTTCCTTGCTTACACACCTATTACCTGTTAACTGGTATGATGTAATTTCTGCTTTTCTTGTTGGTTATCTTTATTTAATACGAAAAAAAGAAAGACAGAAAAAAGCAAGCAAGCAACATTTTATTTATGAAATGCTATTCCAATAGATCATAGCACTTTCCAAAAATCACAGAATATAAAAACATTCATTTCAGTAAATCAAAACATTAAAAGCATATATAATCAGCAGGATTAGGTATCACAAGATGCCAATTCAAATAGATAAGTTTTCATAGCAGATTTATAGACCTCAATGGACAGGCACTCCATTGAGGTAGAGAGTTCCACAGGGTTGGAGCTGCAAAGACAAATGATCTAGCACCTGAAGTTGTTAAACGGACCCTGGGAATCTCTAGTAATCCCTCATCAGTGGAGCGAAGAGGATGAAGGGGGTGGTTAGGACAGAGAAGATCTTGCAGATACCATGGTCCCTGTCTGTGTAGGGCTTTATAGGTCAGTAATCCAACCTTAAAGGTGATTCTCCACCATACTGGCAGCCAGTGCAGTCCATGGAGCACAGGTGTGATGTGGCAAGATGTTGATAAGCCAGTCGACAACCTAGCAGCCACATTCTGCACCAGCTGCAGGCAGCGAAGGTCCACCCTAGTAACTCTAGGAATAGGACATTGCAGTAATCAAGGTGTATGGTCACAAAGATGTGGACCAATGTAGGAAGGTCATCAGGTGAGACCAGGTGCTTTATTCAGGTGATATTCCTCAGATGGTAAAATGAGGTCTTGACAATGGCTGACACCTGAAACTTAAGCGTCAGCTAGCTATCAATTATAATGCTTAGATTCTGCACCCAGTCAGAGATCACCAGCTGGTTGCCACCCAGATGGCTGCCTAGTTGGTAACCTCTCTACCTGATAACCTGGGTCCACAACCAACACTTTAGTCTTATCCAGATTCAGTCTCAACCAGTTGGCACTCATCCAGTCCTGAATCTCAGAAAGGCGGTTGTTAAAGACAGAGACAATATTGTTTTGTTCAGGCACAAAAGACATGTACAGTTGATTATCATCTGCATAGCAGTGAAAACTCAATCTGTACCACCAAATAATCTCCCCCAATGGCAGCATGTACACCACGAACAACATGAGGGAGAGCACAGAACTCTGCAGTACCCCACAAGACAGGGGGAGAGGATCCAAGAAGAAAACTCCCAACTCAACTCTCTGCATACTGTCAGTGAGGAATGAATGAATGAATGAAACCATCTGAGGACTGTACCAGACAGTACACAGATTAGCCGCAAGTGCTCCAGCAGCACCCCATGGTCCACAGTATGAAATGCTGCAGAGAGATCAAGGAGGACCAAGATGGAGTGACTCCTCCAATCTCTTGCTTTCAGGAGATCATTAAGAACCCAAACTAACGTGGTCTCAGTACTATGCCTCTTTCTGAAACCGGACTAGAGAGGATTGTAGATGTTGTGGGTGGTCAGATGCTCCTTGAGCTGCAATACGACTGTCTTCTCAATAACCTTACCCACAAAAGGTGAGTTAGAAACATGCCTGTAGTTTGCGAGGCAGTCAAGGTCTAGAGAAGATTTTTTCAGGAGGGGGTGAACCACTGCCTCCTTCAGGGTGTCCAGAAACACCCCAGTCTCTAACGAACACCTAAGTATCTCAGCAAGGACCAGTCTGATTTCCTCCATGCCCCCCACAAGGAGGCGTGTTGGACCAGGGTCCAAACTACAGTAAGTCTGTGGCAAACCCCAGATCATCTTCACGACATCCTTGATTGCCAGCTGGCTAAAATCTGAACAGACAAACCGGGTGCTTACAGCCTCACACTGATATCTGCTCTGCCCATTTGAGCAAGCTATGTGCATCTCAGACCTGATAGTGTCAACATTATCTGCAAAGAATTGTGCAAACTCATCAGACTTGTTCTGTGAAAAAGCTCCCCAATTCTGGAGACAGGTTGGATTGCACAACCTGTCCACAGTATGGAAGAGCTGAGCCAGTCAGTTCTTCCCTGGACAGGAACTCTGCCTTCTTATGGGAGACTGCAGACTGACAATCCCTATAATGGGATATTTATTTTATTTATTTGAGTCTTTGGTAACTGGCTAAGGCCCACTAGGCACAAGTGCCTGTTTTCAGGGGCAGCCTGGAAGCACTGGGTGGTTAAGTGACTTGCTCAGAGTCACACAGTATGCAAGTGGAGGTTGTGAGAATCAAACTCAGGTCTGGTCTTCTGGATGTATCAAGCTTGTTCACACCTCATTCTTCTTATCTCTAGGCTATACTGCCATCAAGGATATCAATCTAAGTCTGTCACCATCTAGGCCAGATGTTCACCAGTATCATTCCAACCTTCTCCCCACTCTCCTCAACTCCCTCAGAGACCCATTAAACCAAGGGGATTGAGGGTGAAGGGAGATGGGGTGAACCCAGACAGGAGTAATGGACTCCAGAGCAGCCCCCACCGACTTATTATAGGCTAGCAGAAGACCCTCTGGATCCATGATGACACTCTAACTCCCTGATAGGTCCAATACCGCCATAAGGCCATCAGGGGTCAAATTCCCCAAAGGGCAGTACCTGAACATCTCCATAGGGGCAGGTCTATTGGGGAGGCTGCAAGGCTGAACCCTATAGTGTGATGATCGGACCATCCAATGTGTTCCACCACCATGTCTGAGATCTCCATCACCAGCAGAAACAATAGGTCCAATGAATAACCCTGTAATTGGGTCACAGAGGTACTCACCTGTATGAAGTCCAACTAAACCATCAGTTGAAGTAAGTCTTGTCCATAACACGAGAGTTCATCATCGACCTAGGCATTAAAGTCCCCCACTACCAACCACCTGGAGGCCTCCAACACCGTCTGGATGATGAAGTCTGCGACTTCCTGTAGGAAATCCTTCCCCTCATCAGGTGGATGACAGATGAGAACTATCCTACAACTCACACCTGTGCCCATGATACATTTGAAGTATATAGTTATCCCAACTGGCACATCTACAAGGCCCAGCCCCATCTTGAAACAGATGGCTACTCCCCCCCCGCCCCTACGATCCAATCTTGGGTGGTGTATCACAATCACAGAAACAACAAACACAAAATAAATGCAAAGTCAAGCATTCCCAAGCCCAGTGGAGGCACACTGTGTACTTAACTAGTTGAAAGCAATGGAGGGCTATTATGCCAATGCCCTCATGAACCTGAAGGAGAACAAGATCAGAACATAAGGCTCCTTCCGTCCCTTGTGATCTCACTCCCTGTCTGACCAATAGACATAGAAGAAATGACTTGCAGCTAATGGACAAGAGAAAGGTATTACGCCAGCAAAATAGAAAATGTGTAAACAAAGAGAAAAGCTAGTTGTCTGGAGACATTTCCAAGCAGGACAAAGGCAACCTAAGGTAGACACAGGCAAAGGAAAAGAGTAATTCAGAAGTGAGAAGGCACATGGAGGTATCTAGTAGGGAGAGTTACAGGTGAAGGTGTTATGGAAAAAAAAATGGGGACACTGGGTATACATCAAAAGTCATGAAACAAAACAGTGATGATGCAAAATGAAGGAGAGAGGACAAAACTAAACAGGTCTCCAAGTTATCACAACAGCTGCAGTTGTCTATGGACATGCACAAGCTACAGATTACTGTAACACAAGCAAAGTGAGAGAAGAACAAGGTCAACATACTAACAAGAAACCAACTCTAACTACTGTATAATCTTTTTAAAATATTGAACCCCGCTCTAAAACAGTCAGTTCTACTCTCAGTTTCTCTACAAGTACAAAAACAAAGAAAGCCCATCCTCCTCTCCTCCAATAAGGCCCCTTTCAAGTGGTAAAATGTTTCTAACAAGTACATAAAAACACTAACGCTTAATAGAAATGCATATATGAACAAACACACAGTCCTGATAATATCCTCTAAGAGCTGGATATAGGATGTCTAAAAGGAAAAAGCTCCCAATAGTTGTAGTTCTTTAAAATTATAACATTTACCTAAGGGAGCTAGAAGTGAAACTCTGCTAAAAAGGAAAAGAAATAGTTCCAGAAAAGTTCCTGGTTTTCTCTCTGTAGTAAAAGAAATAAAGTCACAGTGCCAACCGTCTGTCCACAGATCCCATGACTGTTTGTCTTCTTGAATGCAGGCTAAAGCAACTGGACTGAAAGAAAAATAATTCAAGACCTTGTTCAGGCTGGCCCACTGGTGCAGCGGTTGTATTTCCACTTGTGACGCCAGTGACCTGTGTTCGGGAATGAGCTCGGGTCACTGGAGGGCCGGCCAGAGGGGAGACAACTTTAGTCTCCCATGACTGCTCGCTGTCTCCAGGGAGGGAGGGAGGGCTGTGACCCGGTGTTGGGTGACCACTGGTGGAGGCCAGGGATAGGGCAACACATCAGGGTCATTGCTGGGTGGTGCGTGGCTGACGTCGGCTCTTGCATTGACGTCTGGATGTCACACACCTGGAAGAAAACCAGGAAAATTTGCTCACTGGCTGCCGGATGACAGCTATCTGTTCCCCATGTACCTCCAGCACCTTCCCGGGGCCTTCTTCTCTTCGGCAGAATCCCCAGGCCCTAGAAAGAGTGTGCTGGGGCCATCCCTCTCCCCTCGGTGCCTTTCCTCTCGGAGGATTGGGACCCACCCGGTGAAGGGATATGGCGGGATATCCTGGGGATCGGCTGCAAATACGAGGAACCAGAGGAGGACTGGGTAAGGACAGTGGGGCTGGGGGGAACTTGCGGAGACTGAAGGAGTGGGGGACCAATGAGCACAGGGGAGGAAAAACAGAATAGCCCAAAAAAAAAATAAGACCTTGTTCAAGAAGCAGTTAAATGAGTCTGAGTCAGAGCCTGCATAGCACACAGCCAAGATACCTTCAAGTCCACAGAGGGCTGCTAGGGTGCTCCTGTAAAGACATGACAAACCAATGATATTAAGGGCCAAAAGAATGAGTCAGTACTGAGGCATGTTTAATTATAATGCTAAGGCCCCCGATAAAAGCCCCACGGGATGAAAACAGAAATGTGCTTAAGCATGAGGGGACAACATAACCAGCTCAAATAACAGCCAGCTGCACAACAAAAAAATCACTCGCTCCCAGTAGCTTCAGGTGGTTAGCTAGATAAAACAAGTGATCTGATGGGGTAGTACCCCAGGCAAAGAGACTATTTATTTATTTAGCTTTTGTTGATTGGGAAAGAGGACTAGACACTTTTTTTTTGCCTATTCACAGCCTCGCCCCGGGGGGGGGGGGGATACAGATAGATGCCAACTGAAATTCAACCAGATTTTTAAACTGTTGGTGGTATTTTTAGTGAATGGGGAAAATTTGACCAGGACAATAGGGAAATTCCTAATATCATGTCAGGATGTCAACATCCTGACAGTGAACACCACCACAGTGAAAAATCTCACCAGGTCGAGATTGTTCACTGTGGTGGTTCGCTGTGACCCGATACCGCAACTCCAGGTGTTGTGCCTCCACCCCAAACCAACTCCAACCTCATAGCTGATTATTTAAAGATGTGGGGGTGCAGTGGGTGAAACCCCCTAGCAGAGAAACACTTTCTTCTGTTGGGAACAATGCTGACAGTCGGCATTGTTCCCGTCGCTGTCGGGGATGTCGAGGACATCCCCGATGTTGTACAGTGGTGGAACCAAAATTCCCTTACTCTTTTCAAGAAGTGCCATGGGATCTTTAACATTCACCTAAACTACCACCAGAACAGGCAGATGGGACCTCAGTTTATCGTCTCATCCAAAAGACAGCACTTCCGGAGTGCAGTACCCCCTCAGGCTGCACTACAGTGTCAGTATTAGGATTTAACCCAAGTGCCTGGAGTGGGGATAAAACCCACAGCCTTCTGTTCTTCCAGCCTCAGAGGTGAGTGTGCAACCTGTTAAGCCACTGACACTGACTATGTCAGTGCTAAGTCCGTTTGTTAACTAGACTTGGTCCTGAGCACAATCCACAAGGTGGTGAAAGTAGAGATGCAGCGAAATTCAATTTTGCCAGCAAAATTACGGCAAAATCAGGAATTTCACCCCATGAAATACTTAGCAAAATTCATGCATTTTGATGGAAATTAAATTAAGTAAATATTTAAATCCCCAGGATCCCTGGTGTCTAGTGGTCCCACCCCCCTGGCCAATCGCTGGTCCAATATGAAGAATTCCCCCCACCACCACTGAGATTCACCCCCATCCCCCATCCAGAATGTTAATTAGAAATAACTATCCCTGGTGTCTAGTTCCCCCCCCCAGCTGATCACCAGTCCAGTGTGAAGAATGACCCCAATTTCCCCAGAGATTCATGCTCAATCCCCCGTTTGTCCTGACTATGAGTGCCACAGTCCAGACTACACGTCATGTCATTATTTAATTAAAAAAAGCAATAACTTTCTCTGGTATCTAGTGGACCCCTCCATCCTGTCCAGTAGTGAATGGTGACCTCCCTTCCCCCCACATCAAGGACCAGAACCTCAGCATGCCACCAGCACAGCCCTCCACTCACCTCCATGGCCAGCAGCCCCACTAAATGCTTTCATGATGAATGAGCTCTTGCCGACTGAGTGCTTTCAATGAATGAGAGCAAACTGGGGGTGATCATTTCTCACTACCAGACAGGGTGGGGTGGGTGGAGGATTCACTAGACACCAAGGAAAGTTGATTTTTTTTAAATTAAATAATGACATGATGTGGAGTCTGGACGGTGGCACTTATGGAGTGGGGGATGGGGTGTGAATCTCGGGGGGGTCATTCTTCAGATTGGGCTGGCGATTGGCCAGGAAGGAGCACACTAGACACCAGGGATGTTTATTTTTAATTAACATTCTGGATGGGGAATGGATGGGGATGAATCTCAGTGGTGTTGGTGGGAATTCTTTATAATGGGCCAACGATCAGCCAGGGGAGTGAGTCACTAGGCACCAGGGATCTGTGGATTTAAATATTTACTTTAATGTTGGCCACTATGGCTGAGGGGGAGACAGTGTTTTAAAAAAAATATATGTATGAAATTTCATCCCCTTCAAATGCGGAATTTTGCTTGCAAAAAGCAAAATTTCACCCACAGGTGGCAAAACTCTACATTTTGCAGGTAAAATTCCACATTTTACCCATGGAATTTCACATTTTGCATCCGCAAAATATTTCGCGAAATGGTAAATTACATAAAATATTTCACGGAATGAAATTTTCACATTTCGTCCATCCCTAGTTCCAAGACTAATGTCCTTTAACAAGTTTATTTACTTGATTTTGATCACCTGCTGAGTACACTGAAGCACATGACCCTTCTACAGATATGACCCAAATACAACTGACATATACAGAATATGTTGAAACAACATCAGTACAATGCACTGGTAATGCAAAGCTCAAAAATAGTTACAGCCAACAATACTATGTAAGTACTGTTTGAAACTCTTTGTGAATGGAGTTAGTGTGTTCAATTGCCTAAATGCTAGGAGGAATGGTATTCGATGTTTTTGCTGCCAGACACAAGAAAGGTTGATGGCCTGCTGCTGACTTGAACAGAGGAATTTCCAAGGGTAACACATTAATTGATCACAAATGGTTCCTGTTATTCCACACCTTGATCACGTCAGAGATTATGTGTTTTCTGCTCCTTTGCTGATCTCCTTGTAAGTCAGTACCCCTATGTTTAGCCACTCTTTGAGATTTAGTGGTAACCCTGTGAGATTTGAGTACAGGTCACAGTGGCGTTCCTTCTTTTGTTTATATATGGGGCAAATATGCAAATAGTATTACATAGTACTTTGAATTTGTTCAGTTGACTTTTAGAGAGGGCTATACCTCAAATCCGGCTACCATAGATAAGTATGGAGCAGCAACATCTCTGAGATGCAGCTTTATCTATCTCGTCAGTTAAGTGATCTTTAACTGCATAAACTATCCCTAGCCTTTTGTGTATATGCATAGTTACATGCTTGATTAGTGGCTTGAAGGAAAGTGAGGAATCAAGGGCAATTGCCAAGTATTTAAAGTGTTCTACTGTTTCCAAGCATGCATTCCCATTAACAGTGATCTTAAAATACTTTCTGCAGAAGTTATGCTTCTGGGCCATGCAGAACAGCATTGCATCCATTTTCTTTTTATTTGGTAGCAGTCTTCCATCCCTGAGCCACTTTGTCAGTTTTGTAAATTCAGATTCTAGAGCTGCATCTAGTGATTGTATACATAGAAACATAGACTTTGATGGCAGATAAGGACCGCTTGGCCCACCCAGTCTACCCATTTCCCTACCTATTGGATAAGCTGCAGATCCTAGTTAACCAACAGCCTACTTCTTCCTACCCCCCCAACAGAATTGCCTGATGTCTGTCCCATGCATTCTTGAATTCCCCCACTGTTTTTGACCCCTCGACCTCCTTAGGAAGGCCATTCTTTGCGTCCACCATGTTCTCTGTGAAAAAATACTTCCTAATTTTGCCTTTGAACTGTCCCCGCTCTATCTTTAAAGTGTGCCCCCTTGTGCTTGCACTTCTCTTTTTCTGAAAGATGCTACCCTCCTGGACTTTGTTGATTCCCTTGAGGTACTTGAAAGTTTCTATCATGTCCCCCCTCTCCCTCCTGTCCTCAACAGTATACATATTAAACTCCTTTAGTCTCTCTCTTCATATGGCTTCTGGTGCAGACCCTGCACAATTATTTTAATTGCCCTCCTCTGGACTGCCTTCATCCTATGTCCTTGCAGAGATGGGGTCTCCAGAGCTGCACGCAGTACTCCAGATGGGGTCTCACCAACTGTCTGTACAGAGGGATAACAACTTCCTGTTTTCTATTGGTGATGCCTTTTTCTATACATCCCAGTATCACCCTGCCCTCCTTACTGCCTTCTCACATTGCTTGCTTACCTTTAGGTCATCTGATATGACTACCCGAAGGTCCCATGCCATTTTTGTTGTTGTTAGTACCCCCCCCCATTTCACTGTGAACTCTTCCCCTGGGTTTTTGTTTCCCAGGTGCATTACTTTGCTCTTCTTTGCATTGAATCCAAGCTGCCATACTTTTGACCATTCCTCCAACCTTGCCAAATTACTTCTTATCCTTTCTACCCCCTTTGTTTAGCAACCCTGTTGCAGATCTTTGTGTTGTCTGCAAAGAGGCATACTTTTCATTCCAGTCCCACTGCAATGTCACTTATAAAGACATTAAAAAGGACTGGACCTAGTACTGAACCCTGCAGTACCCCACTAGTAATCCCTCTTTCTTCAGAGTGGACTCTGTTTAATATTATTCTCTGTGTCCTGTTGTCCAGCCAGTTTTTTACCCAGGCAACCAACTGGGACCCACTCCCAGGCTGGCTAATTTGTTTATTAATCTTTTGTGTGGGACTGTGTCAAATGCCTTGCTAAAGGCTAGGTAGGCCACATCCATAGCATCTCTCTGGTCTACTACTTTGGTCACCCGGTCAAAGAGATCTATTAAGTTCGTCTGACATGACCTTCCCACTATGAATCCATGCTGCCTTGGGTCCTGTGCCCCACTGGCCTCTAGCTACTCAACAATTCTTTCTTTCAGAAGTGATTCCTTCATTTTCCCTACCACTGAGGTCAAACTAACAGGTCTATAGTTTCCTGCCTCTGCTTTGCTCCCACTTTTTTAAAGGGGAATGACATCCACCCTCCTCCAGTCCTTAGGTACCACACCATCCTCCTATAACTTGCTAAAAAGAGTAGTCAGTGGTATCACTTGTTCTCCCCTTAGTTCTTTTAGAATTCTGGGGTGAATCCCATCAGGGTCCATTGCTTTGTCCACCTTCAGTTTTAAGAGTTCTTTCAAAACACTTTCTTCTGAGAATGGACTGGTATTGACCCCGCTATCCAGAGCACTTCTATTGATTGGATTAGGTATCACCCCCTCCTCTTCTTTTGTGAATACTGAGCAGATGTATTCATTCAGTATCCCTGCTTTTTCACTGTCACCCTCTGCCCAATCACCTTCCCCTTTATTAAGCCTCTTGATCTTTCTTCACTCACTAATGTACCTATAAAAGGTTTTATCCCCCTTCTTAACCGAGTTGGCTGTCTTTTCTATGGTTTAGGCCTTTGCTAGTCTGGCTGCATTCCTCACTTCCTTCTGCTTTAACTGGTACAGTTCTCTGTCCTGCTCCTTCTGTGTTTCTTATGCTTCCTGAATGCAATCTGTCTCTCCCTAACCTTCCCCGACACCTCTTTTGAGAACCATAGTGTTTTATTCCTTCATTTTGATTTGTTTATTTGCTTCACATTAAGACTTGTTGCCTCTGTGATGGCAGTTTTGATTTTTCCCCATTATTCCTCCACCCTTCCTACTTACCTGTCTGCTAGTGTTTTTCTAAGACACTTTCCTATTTTGACAAAGTCAGCCCTCCTAAATTCCATTACCCTCACTTTTGTATAGCTTGATTCTATGGCTGTGTTTATCATGAACCACACTGTTTGGTGGGTACTTGTTCCCAGATGACTACCCACTTCTAAATTTGAGATCCTCTCTCTATCCCTGTTTGAGAGTGCCAGGTCTAAGATTGCTCCATCCCGAGATTGTTCCAACACTAGCTGGCTGAGGCATCCTTATGTGCAATATAGATTACTGGATTGTCTTTGTGTAGTAGAATGTTTGGATCTGTACATATCCTTGGTTAATAATTTACAAATCTGGTGAACAGCAGGGATCTGAGAATGGACCATTGTGGGATACTTAATGATACTGCGCAAGCAGAAGGCTACCCCATTCACTTTTACTATTTGAGTTTTTCTCTTCAAATAATCAGCAAACCATTTCACAGCAGTCAAACAATACCCATTTTCAAAAGCCTTGTTTCTAGGATGGTGTGGTCCACCAGGTCAAAAGCCTTGGTCCAGTCTGTGAACACCACACCGATGAGGAGCCCATGCACTATATTCTGGTGCAGATCATTTGTGAACCTCACCAGGACAGTTAGTGTACCACAGTCCCTCCCAGAATAATGTTGTCTCTGTGTCAGTATATTGTACAGTTCTAAATAACTGGTTCACGGATTATGCATTTGTTTCTCCTAGATCTGTCCTATGCATGACAGTGTAGAAAAAGGCCTATAGTTTTCTGTAGAATCAGCAAGGTCCCCCTTGTGAATTGGTATTATAAATGCAGTTTCCCATAGCTCTGGGACATGTTGACTGCTAAAGGAGAGATTAAAAATCTTGCAAAATGGTTTAGTTGATTCTGTAGCAAGTAGCCTTAAGTATTTTGCTTCTACCTATCATTTATATTACCTTTTGTTGTATGTAACTTGGTAAAAAGGGGAAAACATTGTTATTCACAGCATGCAGATAAAAATGTGGCTTATTCAGATTTGGCTATGTTTCAGCACATTTATATGCTTTACAAGAAATAGGTACAAAACCAGCAAAAGTGTGGAGTATGTAAAAATGTACAAGAAATAATTCAGGAAATTCACAGATGAACAGACAGCTGCAGGCACTGCAGGATGTGAGCAGCATCTTAAGTGATTCTTTTTCAGAGGAAACTCTGGTAGATGGACAGACTCCCAAGGCTATGTTGTTCCATAATGTCTTGCATTTGTGTACATAACTTTCTATCTGTTCTTATTCTTACCTTTTTTCCTAGTGACAGTGTTGCTTTCAGGCTTCCTGCTATTGCTACTACTATCATGTGGCATGTGTTTCTTGTGACCCTGGAGCCTGCCTGTGATTGGGGAGACCCTTTCTGTCTATACTTATGAGCAGTTCTGCAGTCAACCTTATTACACTGCCCTTCCCTATAACTATTGTAGTTTAAAATCTGACCCCAAACTCTGACCCAAAGTACTGATGCCCTACTAGATGAGAGGCAGGCTATCATGCTGTGTCACCAGAAAGTTTTCTAGTCCCCTGAAAATGGTACTCCCAGTGGTGGCACTCCCTATAAAAAGTAGTACCCATGTTCGTCTGGACTTTTTCAAAATGATCCCTTTCCTTGTTTTTGGGTTACAAATTTTCACCCCTAAAATACCATTTCAAGGAGTCAGTTCTGGCCCCCATTCCCCCTTTTAGCATAAAATGAGGCACATTACGGTACACATACAGCAATGGCATATAGCTGTGATCACTGCCTGGATAAAAGCACCGGCCTTCCCTGATGTGCCCCTTTTTAACTGTTTAAACTTCTATTCAGTCCCTATAGAAGCAGTGAATAACAGAATACCCACTAGGTCTGCCAGTGTGCACAACCTGTCTGATATATTCTATTGGGGGTTCCCTGCCAAGCCTTTTCTTTTTAATTATAAGCTTGACCAATCCCATCCACCATCCTAGTTGAGGCTTCATTTGGTTGGACCAAGCCCAACGGTGGAGTGGAGGAGTGATCAGTGTGTATGTGTGCGTGTGTATGTGTTGGGTGGGGAGAATCCAGGTGTGATTCTATTAAAATAACTAAGCTGCTTTCTGATCTGACAGAAGCCTTCTGTTGTTGCTGTTGGGGTATGGGCAGCAAGATTACTGATGATGTGATTGGGATCAGTAAAAATGAAATTAAGCATTCATAAAAATCAACAACTTGCTGGCTGATTCTGATGCTGGGCTGTAGTGTGCGCAGTTTGAATACAAATTACAGCACAAGATTGGGCAGCATTATCTTGATATTAAGGACAAGAATGATTTATATTTCACTGATCACAATCACATCATGTGTTATCTTGATGTCTGAAACCCCTCCGCGAGCAACAACAGAAGAGAAAGCTCAGAATAGCTTTTTTATTTTAATAAGATCATGCTGGATCCACCCCCCCCACACACACACACACATCTGCAGTGCTAAACAACAACAGAAAGTATTTTACCCAGACTGCAGCAAGCAGAAATGTACAGGACGAGAGACTTCTCAACTTTTCTGTTTCCAATAACCATGGCTAGGAAGGAGGGGGAAGTGGGTGGGGGGCATATTGGCAGAGAGCAAAGGGTGGAAAGGGGGGGATTTGGAGGAGGGGAAGAAAGGGGTAAAGGAGAAGGGTCTTCCAAGGCCTGTCCACTCCAGAATGCTGGGGACCCTGAGGTCAAGCATGAACAAGAGGGAAGCAGGTTGTACGCAGTGGGAGTTACAGCATGTTAGGAAGGAAGAGAGGGGGAAGAGAAGAGTCTGCTGGTGCTTGGCCCCTTCAGTATGCTATGGACTGCCTGCACAAGGCAAAGGTAGAGCACACTAGGAGGGAAGTAGGCAATGATGGGGAGTAGGCTTCAGAAGGACCAAGAGAGAGGGAGGTTGGAGAGAAGTTAGTTAAGGAAGATGCAAAGCCAGTCAGGAAGCAGTGGGGTGGGAGAGACATTTGTCAACAGCCTTCCCCCAACCCCCACCCCTAATAGAAAAACAACGCTGATCATTAGGCATGCCTTAATGTAAGACTAATACCCCGTCAATGTAAATCACGGAGATGAGTCAGTGATCTGCCTATAAAAAACACCCCTTTTCCTTGTTTTGGCAGAAACAAAGATGCGTACATCACTGACTACAGAGTGCCACTACCGGGATGGTACTTCACCATATACCAACACTTTATGCATGTGTTAACCTCCACCATTTCTTTCTGTCTGCTCTGTCTTGTAGTGAGAGCACATTCTTGTAAACTACTAGTTCTTTCTCATGATTACCAAACATCCAATGACACCACTCTCCAATCAAAACTGCGCTACCCCTTCCAAGCTGCTAGAGTGCATATGTTATACTGTTGCTCAAGGGAAAAGCAATGGACTCAAGCCCAAGTTCCTCAGGATACCTGCTTCCAAGATGTCAGACCTAACCACTGCTCATCAAATGCTGTTCACTTGAATTCAGTTTACAAACAAAGTGGCTAAAACAAAAGGTTAAAAATCAGATGATTATTCTTTAAATTCTGCCCAGCACCTTCCATTTTGGATGTTTTCCAAGATGGCCATTTAGAGTATTATATCTCCACCTCGGCATCTTAACTTTAAATATTTAAATTTCTGAAAGCACTTTGATAGTGGCAATGCCATCAGATTTCGCTGTTATTCATTCCCCTGAAATAAAAAAAACAACAAATTGGGGATTTGCAGTTAATCATTTTTGTCAGAATCCAATTGTGAAAAAATTAGCACTCCAGTCACATGGTGTGGAGCATTGAGAGGGAATCCTGACAGCATGATTGGGGCAGCAACAGTAGACCCATCAATAGAAGCCATGTTTGAAAGAATCTTGCAAGAGGTATCAGTGGTAAAGGACACAAGCTCCTCCCTTGAGGACAGAATGGGAATCTGACACTAAGAATTTTTGATGGAGAGGGAACTCTCCAGCACCTTGACATCCAGGGTAGCAAGAGGGACACAGAATTGTACATTCTGAAGTCAAGAATTGCCCTTTTATGGGACAAGCTGTGATGACATTGAGTGCTGAGATAGATGAAACAACTTGTGGATCATAGGAGTACCAGAGAGGGCAGAGGGGAAACATATTTGTGATTTCTTCAGAATTTACTGTCAGAACTCTTTCACCTTCAGAACTACCCACTAGAAAAAGAAAGAGCTCACCAAACTCTTGCACCTTGACCAAAGGCAATGGATAACCTGAACCCCCACTGGGACTTTTCCTTCACTTCTCCACTAAAGAAAGACTGCTGCAGCTAGCCAGGGAGAAGGGTCCCTTAATATGGGATGGACATTGGATTTCCCCATATCAAGACTATTCTGTAAAGCTTAGTTAGAAAAAGATAAATAAAGTAAGGTGCTTTCTGCAACAGATAGGGGTGCAATACAGAATGGCCTATCCATCCACCTTTAACATTGAAAGAAATGGTGTATCCCAACATTTTACAAAACCCCAGCAGGCAGCTGACATTGTTCATCATACCTAGGGCAATCAGAGAAATCCTGTGCCAGAAGGGATTAAGACCATCCAGAAGACTAGCATGAACACTATCAGATGGATACCTCCCCTTGTTCCACCTACTCATTTTGCTCCACTGGACCAGTGGCTGAAACCAAGGAGATGGCAGAGGAAATCAGTAGCAGGACATTTGGGATTGTATCCATCATCCCAGGGAGTTGAATTTCCACAGCAGAAGTCACGGGTCAAGATTCTCAGTAAATGACCTTGAATTAATTAATTAATTAATTAATTAATTTAAAGGTAGTACCAGGAAGGCATACTGAGCAGACTACTGCTCAATTCCAGATGCACCCTGGGGGTAGGGTGAGAGGGAGTACAGACATAATTATACATGGTCAGATACATTATACATGGTCAGACACATTGCAAAATAATCACATGAGGTAAAGTGCAGTACTACAGGCAGATGTACAAGTCATAAGATATATTATATGGTAACAGGTTAAGATTACGATGGTGAGGCATATGAAAGATAAAATATAGGAACAGACACATTACAAGATGATCATACAAGGTAAATTGCAGTACACAGGCAGCTGTACACATCACATGACAGTAAGATATAGTACCCAGTTAGATTACAGTGGTGAGGCATAGGACAAGCAAATAAAGGAATAGTACATAGTATAGGTTCAACCCTATTTCTAACAGTCCTGTTTACCAAGTCATGAGCTCACATGGGTGCATGTGCAGATGGGGTAGAAGTGTTTTTTGAGAAAGAAGTTAAGGTGTTGACTGGGGAAGGCTTGCTGGATATCCAAGGGGAGTGAGTTCCAAAGTTTAAGAATCCAATATGTGAATGCTGACTGGCCTATTGAGGTTGACATGAGTGGCACGGACAGTAGACACAAATTGTTTTTCCTCAGTTCATAGCCCTGGATAGTAGGGGTCAAGAGGACAGAAGCAAGATATGGAGGAAGGGACTGCATCCAGTATTTGGCTGTGAGACTGGCACTGTGAGAGTGATGCTGGTCCTGCAACGAGGGGAGGTCTAGGTTATGGTAAAGGACACATTGATGAGTGTTTGGAAGACAGTCAAGAGAAAAATAACAAAAGGAATGGAACAGGGTGTCCAGTCTGGCTAGAGTGGACTTAGGGGCAGCACTCTAGGCTATGTCCCCCTAGTCATAAATGGGAAGAACCATCTTCTGCACAATTGTATGGCGAGCCAACAGTGGGATACATCCTCGATTATGGTACAACTCGCCCAGCTTGGGGTGAAGCTTTCTGTGGATTGCATCAATATATGTGGAGAAGTCTAGGTGCTGGTCAAGCCAAACCCCGAGATACCTGTTGGAGGTGCAAGTCTCAAGAGTAGTCCCATCCAAGGTGTGGAAGGAAGGGGTGAAGAGTAGTCTTGAAAGTCTCTGTCTAGTGATGAAAGTCATGGAGACAGTTTTCTTGGCATTGTGAAAGAGCTAATTAGAGTGAAATCAGCACTGAACTGCACTGAAGGCCTGCTGGAGTCTGGTCACTACAGTACATCAGATGTCGAGGGGGCAGATGTATACAGTACTGTATCATTCACATACATGTGAATGGATCTGTGAGGCAGGCAGAGGGCAGGTCATTGAGTAAGATCAAGAACAGAAGTGGGCCAAGACTAACAGGAAGGGAAGCAGAGATGGCATTGCCAGTTCTGAAGGATTGGTATCTGCATATCAGATAGGAATGAAACCAGCTGGTGCTCACGCTTGAGAGCTCTGCATGAGAGAGCTTAGATAGAAGAAGAAAGTGGGAGACAGTGTTGAAGGCTTTAGCCAGGTTGACAAAAATGGCTGAGGTAATATGGCCTCTCTCCATACCAGTGGGGATGAAGCCATTGAGTCTTAAGAGAGAGGAGGTGGTGGTGGAGTGGGACTTCCTAAAGCCAGACTGGTAAGGTGTGAAAAAGGAAGAGGAATCAAGATAGGTGGAAAGTTGTGATAGGACTAGGTGTTCCTGATTTTGGCCAATATAGGTAGGAGGGAAATCGGGTGGTAATTTCCGGGAGCAGAGGGGTTGCTGCTTTCACTTGGTGGGGATCGTGGCTGGTGAGAATGAGAGGTTATAGAGTGAAGCTAGGGGAACAGTGATGGTTAGAGCTGACAAGTATAACAATCTGGAATTCAGGCCAGTTGGGCATTTGCCCTTGGGGGGATTTAGGGCAAGTAGGGCTCTGTAGACTTCAGCAGGGGAAGTCTGGCAGAAGGTGAAAAAGTTGTCAGCTGGGGGAGCCATGTTAGGGGGGTGGAGAGGGGGTTAGCAGGTCCGGATTTAGGGAGGCCAAAAGTGACAGGTACATTCAGTAAAGAAGGAATTGAAATGGGAGGCCACTTCAAGTGGGTCTGTAATCACGGAGCCACCTATGTTTAGAGCAGGGGTGGGGTGGTGCAAGGGAGGGGTGAAGAGTGACTTAACCAC
This sequence comes from Neoceratodus forsteri, assembly GCA_016271365.2. Lineage (NCBI taxonomy): Eukaryota > Metazoa > Chordata > Ceratodontiformes > Ceratodontidae > Neoceratodus > Neoceratodus forsteri. The sequence continues at coordinate 838,111,248 of CM057451.1, read as the reverse complement.
CTTTCAAAATGTTGATGGCTGGCTTAAGTTGGCATTGAAAGTGTCACTGAAGTATTTAGCCTTAGCCCTCTGGATTTGTCTAGTACAGGCATTTCGTAGGGCCTGGTACTTTTGTTGGTTCACGGGAGAGCCATAGACCTTGAAAGCCTTCCAAGCCACATCCCTGTCATTGAGGTGGGTCATAATGCCTGCAGACATCCATGGCAGGTGGACACTCCTCACCCAAGCTTGTTTGAGAGGGGCATGTGAGTTCTAGCCAGTGGTGAACCTGGCCTTGAAAAACTCACAGGCAGAGTCGATAGTAGTAGCCCTGGTGATGTAAGACCAATCTATGTTAGAGATCATAAAGGAGAAATGCAAGGTCCAGGGATTTGAAGGATCTAGGGAGGATGGTTGGGGGTGATTTAGAGCGGTGTATTTTATTTACAGTGTAGATCATGTGGTGGTCTCTTAGGGAGTCTGGTAGCAAGCCTGAGGCATATATACGATGTGGGTGAAAGGTAAGGGACCAGTCTAGGACAGAGTGGTTAGGTGAATTATGGTTAAGACATGTGGGCTCGATGATGGGTTGTGAAAGGTTTAAAGCTGCCACCTGAAACCACAGCTTGGAGCTACTACTTGAGAGACAGTTTTGGTTGAAATCACTGAGAATATGTAACTCGCCCCCTGAGGCCAGTGTTGTAAGGGTGTTTAGGTGTTCCAAAATGTAGGACATAGCTGAGTCAGGAGAACAGTAGGATCCCACAATAAATATGGGGGCAGGTGTGGGGGCGGAAGAGTTTAATTAATAAAGTGCCGATGGTGTGTGTGTGGGTCTGGGCAGCAAGACTAGTGTAAACTGAAGCAATGAGCTGATATACATGACAATGCCACGACCTCTTTTGGTGCCTAGGTGGTCTTGATCAATAATAGAGTAGCCAGGAATAGCAAATTCAGCATCCTGATTATGTGGTTTCAGCCATGTCTCAGAGATAACCAATATGTCCAGGCTTAGGGAGAGAACAATTGGTTGCAGCATTTTTAGTTTGTTTACAATGCTGCAGATATTTAGGTGAATGGGTTTTAGGCCACGGGACAGTTGGAGTATTGGGGTGAGATTTGGACAAGGAGGGGTTGGGCCAGGGTTAGGTTTGATATCCCCGGGTAACAGGAGAAGCAAGGTTATCAGAATTTTGGTTTTGTACAAGATCCATGTGAGATTGTTACAAGAATACGGTGACTGTTCATGGGCTGCTGAGGACACTTGGACATTGAATTTCAGGGCAGCTAATCCAGCATGAAAGGAAAGTAGAAGGAAAGAAGAACCTGCCAACAAATTTAGAAGCAAGGTGTCAGGAAATAACTCAATAGTTGAGGTTGGGGAGGGGTAAGATGGGTAGACTAGGGTATGTGATCCTGGTTGGCAAGCCTGTGTCTCTGGGAAGGAGGTGGGAGGTAAGGAAGCCTGTGGAGCAAGAAGTAAATTGCTGCTAGGCCTGCAAGCCACATTGTTGACCTCTAGCTAGTAAGTAGGTTGTGGCCTCTAGTGGTTGATGCTGATAAGCAGCAAATAGAAAAGTGAACTGATAGGCTGTCGGATGCACATAGCCACAACTATAAAGTTCACTGATGACCAAGGGGGGGGGGCTGCTGGATGCACGTGACCACAACTATAAAGTTAACTGATGACCGGGGAGGCATTGTCTAAACTTTTGCATCAGCAACATCAGCTTACAACCTCTGAATGTCATCCAAGTAGGCCACACAAGAAGAAGAAGTAAATTCTACACCCTTGGCTGAAATAGTCGAAACTAACTGAGACCAGGGCCCACTGCCCCAGTGAATTGACAACTCTAAGTACAACTCTTCACAGCAATCTGTGTTACTGTCTCAATGTGCTTGGACTATAGAACAATGTAATAGGCTGGTGAAAACAGCACTGCATTATGGTAACTGAGTGACTACATATGAGTAAATGGACATCTAAACTCAAATCCCTTGTCTGTCCCTTTTTTTCTGTTCTCTACTAGACCCTCCCCTCCTTAACTGTCAGCATAGATGTATAGATCTGTGTAAAAATTGTGTATTCCTCCCCAACCTATGTCATTTTGACTCATATTAGATGCAAAGGAAGGAAGATTAGTTAATGTAAGGGTCTTACTGACAGGGTAGGCAAGGGTATGAAAAGTACCTAGGGAAATGATGCACAACTTATTTTAGGGTGAGGAAAGTTGCCTCTGAATGGGGTGTAGCAGGAGTGCATCCTCTTTACAATTGTTTTTTCCACCTTGCCTATCCTGACAGAGCACTGCAAGATGATTGGATGTTCTCTCTTCCAACTGTGCGAAGTAGCACTGCCATAGTTATTCTTAACTGAGAGGCAGTATAGTGCAGTGGCTTAAGGCTCTGAGCTCCAAATCTGGTGACATCCAGCAGACCAGACTGGGGTTTGAATCCCACAGCTTCCACTTGCATACTGTGTAATCCTGAGCAAGTCACTTAACTTCCCTGTGCTTCCAGGTCGCTCCTGTAAAAAAACTTTCAGCTTAGTGTGCTACTCCTGGTTAAACTACTAAGTAAATAAAAAAAAGCTGCTCTATTATTGACACTTCTTATCAACAGGCACCCTATGGAGGTGCGAAGGAAACCAGTTGAGGGTTCATAAATAGGCACAGCGCAAAATCAAATGCAGTTCATATGAGCTACACAAAGGTAGCTACACACAGTTATGTATTAGTAAGATAACTTCTGGATTCCTTTTGTAGCCTAGCCCCCCAATACACACACACACACTTTCTCTGCTGAAAGCTAATGCAGTACATTCCCTCTGCAATCCATTTTTCCTTGCCCATTCACTTTAAGCAAAGAACCAAGTAGCACTTTTTCTGTGAATGTTCTCCCTGCCCCCATGCAGTCCCTCTCTTCAGTCATGTGGATGCTACAACAGTGCTTTATGAAGTTAAATACCTGAGCCTGACATCAGATGAAACAGAATGCACTGTTCATGTCTCACCGGTAGTGATGGAGCATGGTCCTCTCACTTCTTGGGGGCCTGGATGTGGTGACTGATGATGTGGCTGTTGACCTCTGAGGCATACCTAGCAACTTTTAAAAGGAAAACAAAATGCAGATGCGTGTTGTGGGGTCCGTATTGAGCAGAAAGACAGGGGAATGGTTTTGACTAGTGCACAGCCGAGTGCATGCATGGTAAATTCCCTGTGAAATACCACCCTTTCCTGCATACTGGCCACCAAGCATCAGGTTCCTGGCCCAGAAAAAGTGGTATGAATGCTGGTGAGGGCCCATAGCAATGAGAATATCAGCCTTGTGGAGCAATGAGATGCAGTCATGGCTGGAACATTAAAGAGGATGTTAAGACAGAGTGCTCATGGGGCAAAAGGTCAGACCATTTTGGCTAGACCTAAGCATAATGCCTTGCCCTCCCCCAAGAGAAAACCTTTCTCTGCCCCACTCAGGGAGCTCCTAGGATAACTCTGCTGAGCAGCAAGGGTGAAAACTGTGGAAAGGAGTCAAGGATGGCACTTTCGGTATTGCTTCAGTCAATGCCCCATGTGTAATGATGCACAGAAGATTAGTCCACCTGTCGATGCCCCTGAGAGGACTGCAAGGGTACGTTTTAACAATAAAAAAAAAGAAATGCTCTAAAGATACATATCATGCATAACATTCCAGAACAGTGTGCAGCGCATTCAAGCAGCCAGGTACTTTGATGTTATCAGCCAAACACTACAAGTAAATTGATACAGGGAGCGCATCAACTATGTTAATAGCTAGTGCTGTGTTGAATTTTCAGATTCTGGTGGAAGGAAATTTTGTGGAATTTCTGAAATTCTGCTGAATTTTGCTGGAAATAGAATAGCAGAATTCTGAAGCAGAAAAATGCTGAATCAGTTTTTCCATAACATTTCCGTGGACGTGTATTCTGTGGATCTCAATATTTTCCATGGAATGGTTGCAGAATAATTTCACATGGAAACAATGCTGTTCCACAGAATATTATTCCATGGATCTCAATATTTTCTGTGTAAATCGTTGCAGAATGATTTTCCATGGAAGAAAAGCTGTTCCACAGAATATTATTCCATGAATCACAGCAGGTGTGATTCAGCAGAAGAACTAGTGAAATTCTAGCAGAAATTCTTCAGGTGGAATGGTCATTCCATGCTAATTTCTCTGCCAAAATTCTACATTCCACACAGCACTAATAACAGTTGGTCATTTGCTCTATATCCCTTTCCAAATTAGTCTATGCTTCATTCCTGTCCCACTTTTGTAAGCCCTTCGAATCTCTTCCCCTTTCCCACTATCCTACCCAATACCCCAAATGCTTTCAGAAAATTATTTACCTTTCTCCCAGCCCAATGGGAGAACACAAAAGCTTAGCTAATGTTTCTTTTTCTTTAGCTGAGCTAGATGCTAGTGGTACCTGTTGGGGATGCACAGGGTAAGTGTCCCCTAGGTGAAAACATTGCTAGTCTTAATCTTTTTTTTTTTTTACTGATGCATCACTTTATGGACAGGGAGATAGATTAATATTGGGTGGGGGCCTCAACAAAATCTGGAACCCTGTTTTGGATAGATTGAAAGGGCATGGCATAGCCAGTAGAAAAGCTAGGGCAGCTCTGTAGATGCTATCTACTGAATTTATATTGACTGGCCCCTGGAGAAAGCTCTTCCCCACAGGCAGAGACTTTACATTTCACTCAGCTCCTCATAATACTAGTAGTGGGATTGGCTTGTTTCTCATTCCAGCACAGCTGATGCAGGAGGTAAAGACTATGTACATCAGCCTGATAATTATTTTAGATCACTCCTGTATGCATCTCATGCTGGCAGCAGGGCAGACTCTGCCAACATCTTCCAGCTCATGCCTTGACACTTTCTTTTTGAACCAAGACACCTTCCAGAAATGGCTCTCCAGTGAGATAGTATCTTTTTCCACAATCTGTGAATCACCGGGGTTCTCCAGGGCACTTCTATGGGTCTCACTTAAAGCAGTGTACCCTGAAGATCAAAGAGTTAGAGCAGGCTCTCAAACAGAAAGAAAAAATATAATGAATTGCCAGCACATTCACAGCCCCTGCATTGGGAGATGCCACAGTTAAAGTACAGAATAAACTCCCTATCCTCTAAGGCAGCCCAAAAAGCAGTAGTGAGAACAACTGATAAATATTGGGAGTCAGGTGAGTAGGCGGTTAGGTTGTTAGCATACAGAATTAGAGTCCAGTAGTCTATTACACATGTATGAGCCATACATTTACCATCAAGCTAGGTGGTAACACAACACAAGGACATTGCAGAGGCATTCTTTGCATTTTACTTTCAGCTTTATTCTTCTTATAAACGTGCCCTGCCACCAGACCTCAGGATGTTTTTGCAGGGCTCAACCCTCAACAAACTTTCTGATACTCAGGCAATTGAGCTAGATACCCCAGTTTCACTGACTGACCTTTGTACAGCTATGAAATCACCCCCCAGATGGAAGACTCCCGTGTTAGATAGCTTCCTAGACTGAGTTCTACCAGACTGTCATGCCAGAAGCAGACACTAACCTCCATGAAACACTAACATAATCCTTGTCCACTGGTCAGCTCCTGAAATTGATGTCAGAGGCATTAATCACTCTGCTAAACAAAGCTGGAAAGGACTCACAATCAGTGTCTAATTACCATCCAATATCACTGCAAATCATTGACATGAAGATTTGGTGAAGATCTTGGCAACAAGACTAAAAGAATATATCCCCCATTTAATTGATCATCATCAAATGCATTTTGTCAAAGGTTGAACAACTATGGATAACATTAGGTTGGCCATTAATATTATATGGAAAGCCTCAAAAAAAAAAAAAAGACCCCAGTCCTGTTAGTAAGTGCTGACATGGATTAGGCATTTGAATCTGTCAATTGGGACTACCTAAATCAAGCAATACAATAGCATGGGAATAGTCTGGGTTTTATAGTTACAATCTGCACTCTTTACTCCTTGCCCTCAGCCAAAATATTAACCAATGGGTTTATTTCTACAGACTTTTGCCTGCAGAGCAATACATGACAGGGTTGCCTGCTCTCTTCTTTGCTCTTACTTATAGAAATGAAAGCCCTGCTCTATCAGCTTAGACACACCAGGAAGATTTAGGGGATAAAATGAAGGGATGGACAGGTTCAAACTTTAACCTTAGGGATGACATAATCGTATCTATTGCTGACCCAGTGGTTTCTCTACCTAGAACTCTAAGGATTCTGGATGACTTCAAGCTCGTAGCCAGGCTTAGAGTAAAGTGGTCCAAAACGGTTGCCCAGCCACTTAATTCACACACATGAGTACTTGATACAGCAGCTGGGTCTAATATGGTCACCCTGCCACATAAAGTACTTAGGAACCTGACCACAAAATTAGATTTCATGATGGATGCTAATTTGAAATGTTTTGTCTCTGTACTGGAAACTGACTTTTGAAGCTGCAAAAAGCTCCACTTCAATTTTTTGGGGAAAATTGATGCATACAAAATTATTGCATTTTCAAAAATATTGTTCTATCTCAATAATCTACCCCGCCAATCCCTCAAACAGTGTTCCAGTACCTTGAGAAGTTGGAAGCTTCTTTTATATGGGAAGGGGAAAAAACACTTTAAATTACAGAAGCTAAGGGTGCCAGGTAAACAATGGTGATGGGCAATACACTGGCTATGGGCTTATTACCAAAGAGTGGGTATAAGACACAATCTGTGCCAGCTATCTGCAGGTGACACTCAGTCCACACTATCATGACAATTGGAATCTAACTCTGAATGCAGTCCACCATGGACTGACTCTAACAGAATTGCCCAAGGGAGGGAAAGTAGTCAAATATCACCTTTACAGATATCCTATAGGCAGATGTGGTCCAGCCTTACACAACACCTTAACTGAAGAACCTCACATTTGGAGAGATGGAAACCATTATGGTGCAACCCATACCTACAGTAACAGTAGGGAACAAGCTGATCCACTGGGCATTATGGGAAAACAAGGGTATTGTCTAGAGCGGGCCAAAAGTTGCAAATTCCGCTTTTGTAGAACTTTCATGAAATTTTGTAAATTTTGCAAAATTTTCAGAACTTCCGCCATTGGTGAGATTAGAATGTTCCAAATGTGTTTGGTGGATTTTTAACCTGTTTCTCAGACTTGTTTGGCTGAACTGTGGAATAAATGTATGAATTATTGTACTAAACTGCTGAAAAAAGTCTGTAGAACTGATCACTGTCAGTGGTCAGTTTTGCAGAATTTTATTTGCAGTTTAATACATTAATCCACAATTCATACATTCATTTTGTAGTTCAGTGAGTCACTGAACTGCAGCAGAATGAATGTATCAATTGGAGATTAAAAAGCATGTTCTGTCAGCATTTTTAATGGATGTATAAAAAAAGGTTTTGGTGCATTACATATCCTCACTGATATGTCATGTGTCAGTTCACAACCTGTTTTGCGTATAAAAATGTTTACATTTTGGCATCTGTGTAAGCAGCTGGCTCCCATGCTGTTGTTTCTCTCCCCTATGGCTGAAGCATGCTCTGTGCATTTGGCATCACTATATGGAGCCCTGAGAAATTGCACTGCAACATATTGCATTGCATGTCAGTGGCCGAGATAAGTAATGATCCTCTTGAAGTCAGATTATCCCTAACACAGAGGCAGGTGGGCCGGAGGACACATGATGATGAGAGGGTGGCTATCTTTGGGGGCATGCAAGAGTGCAGCTATGTTGGCTGAGCTGTGATGGTCAGGATTTAACTGCTGTGAACAAAAGAGATGCCTGTTTAAAAAGAAAACTTTTTTCTTTCTTGTAGGTGTCAAATGAAACCTTAAAAGTTATAATCCAGGAGGCAGGAGAAGAGACATGGTGTTGCATTCACAAAACTTTGCCCAGTGCAGACCCCTGAGTTTTGTCTATAGCTGGCATTCACAAAGCCCAGTTTGCCCCTGAAAACTGTCTTTGCACCCGGGCAAAGTTGGGAGAGGGCTACAATGCAAATGAGAGGGAGGGGACCTGCAAATCCCGCGGTGCAATTCACAATGTTTTTGCTCCATTCAAGGGCCTTTTGTGAATGCCCTTGTGTGGAGAAATTACTACCGACAAAAACCTGATGATAATCCATGTAACCCTACTGCTTGGAGGAGGTAGTGCGGCACCCCCCTGATACCTGATCGCCGACCCTATGTGCAAAAATAATTTTCCATAGTATGGTGGTCCCTCCTCATTCCCCGATCGCCAACCCTATGTGATGAAATAATTTGCCATAGTATCATGGTCCCTCCCTGGTCCCTGATCACCAACCCTTTGTGATGTAATAATTTGCCATAGTGTAGTGGTGCCCTCCCCCCTCCCCGTTCCCCGATCGCCATCTCCAACAATGGAAAATCTCATTCCCTGGTAGTCTAGAGTCCCTGCACCCACCCCCACCCCTTTCAATGTGACCCAGCACTGTGCTCCCCCCAACCCAATCGGTGATCAGCAGCCAACACAACTCTCCTCACACCACCACTGCTGGCCACCAACTGAGCTCTCATGGAGCACATACTGAATACAGTATGGCTCATTGACTGCAATTGACCTAATGATGAGTCTAAGTCACTTGGAATATATGAAAGTCTTGACTTATTTTTCACTGAGCTAGCTTCTTTTAAACTCACACTCATTGAGTTAGCCAATTATCTCCAGGCTTTCAAGATCTCTCTGGAGCAACTTGCTGCTGGGTCAGAGATGTGGAGACCAGGATTTCCTCTCTGGAGGACTTTCGCACCCGGGAAGAGAAGGAGATCATGGACTTGCAGTGAAAAGTGGAGGGACTGGAAGAATGAATTGAGAATCAAGAAAATCATAGCCACAGGAATAATTTGTTTTTTGTTGGGATCCCTGAAACAGCTGAGGGCACAGACATGTTAAAATTGATGCAAGCGCTGCTGATGGAGATTGCTGCCGGCCCCCCGGACAATTGATACTACATCAAATTGGCTCACAGATCCCTTAAACCACTGCCCTTTTCTAATGGCAAATCAATAGCTATCCCACTAGTCCCTTATATTTCCCAACCACTAGTGGCCACCGTTGAGCATTCTGTCATCTCCCTTCCTCTACTCCCAAGAATAAAAAAAAAAAAAATGCAGTTCCTCACTGCAAGTTTCATCATGCTTTGCATAGCCTCATCCTCCCTCCCCCCCTCAGTAAACCCTACCCTACCTACCCCCCTGTCACCTCTCACCCCAACCCCAAAGCCCACACCCCATTCCTCCTCAGCTCCAGCAAGTCACCTCCTCCACCAGGGCTGCAACTGGCCCCTGGGGGCCTCTATCCTCCCCCCCTCCTTCCACACCACAACACGCGCCCTATTTCTCCATCTCCACTCTGCCCCTAAGACTAACACCACTCCAGCATGTCGCTCCACCCGGAGGGGCGCACCAATTAAGCTCATGCGCCTATTAAGACACGCCTGGTTTTCCTACTGCTCTTAGCAGGGGACGTTGAACAGAACCCTGGCCCACAGGCACCCACAGCTGCCAACCAGCGGCACCTCCCACACACCCTAAAGGCCTCAAAATCGTGCATGTTAATATCTGCAGCATCCTAAATAAAATAGCTGCCCTCCAAACATTTGTCCTCGCCCTTCACCCAGACATCGTACTCATCACAGAGTCTTGGCTGAAGCCCCATCACCGGGACGAGGAATTCTCAATACCCGGCTTCTCACTAATCCGCCAAGACAGGCAGGGGATGAAGAAGGGTGGAGGCACTGCTATGTATGTTGCCTCAAACCTCCAGTATTCTGTAATTACCTCACTAATACCCTTAACAAACATAGAGTCCCTCCTGATCAAACTCACCCTACCCCACTCTGTCCCTATTTACATATCTGGGTCATATTGCCCACCAAACACACCGTTAACCAACATCCTCGAACACCTTGGCAGCCTGAGGACCTCACCGGTGGCGAACTCCACATCCTCGGTGATTTCAATCTGAACTGGCTGGGAAGTGCAGCTTCAAAAACACGCAGCCAAGTAAACGCCTAAACTTGCATCAGCAAATAGGGGAACCCACCCGCCTAAACCACAAATGAAACAATCACTCACTACTGGACTGGGCACTCACTACCCACCCACATAGGATCATAATGCAGGCCTCCTACCAGACTCTCTTGAGCGACCACCATATGATCTATATAGTGCGTAAATCTTCCATCCCCTGGCTCCCCACCCATCTGCTGCACTGCAGAGCATACAATTCCTTTGATCTCCCTGCACTCCTGTTCGCCCTGTCACCACTGACTGGTCTCCCATCCCATATGCCACTACCATGGACGAGGCCCTGAGCTACTTCTCTTCAATCTTCCTTGCTATCTGGGACCTATATGCCCCATACGGAGATCCAGAGTAAGAGGCTCACACTTGCCCTGGGTAACCTCTGAACTTATGGAACAGCTCCGTGCCAGGGACCGAGCATGGAAATTTTTCAAGGCCACCGGTTCTCTCAACCAGCCAAGGAGCATACCGGTTCTCAAATGCCTGCACAAGACTCATCCGGCAGTCCAAATCAAACTACTTCAAAACGGCTTTTAATAAAACCACACCCACCCTTCGCAATTCTGGAAATCCATAAAATCCCTCCTCAGCCCCCAACCAAACCTCCACCCACCCTCAACCTTGCAGGCAAAACCATAACGACCCCTCTCTGGTTGCCACGAGGTTTAATACCCCTTTCTCGCTGCCACTGCCTCCCTACTCTCCTCCACCCCCATCCTCCTCTCACCCCTGCTCTCCCAAGGTCCCCTGAGCCTCCCCAGTGCTCCCCGGGCCCGCTTCTCGCTCCGCCCGGTCACCCCTGACCAGGTGTTGAAAACTCTTCACTCTCTAAATGCATCCAAAGGAAAATGCCCATCGGGGCTAGATTCTAAAATGCTACAGCTCTCTGCCCCGGCCATAGCCTGTCCCCTAGCTATGCTCTATAACCTGTCTTTTAAGTTATGCTCCGTCCCCTCAAATTGGAAACAGGCCACTATTTTCCCTCCCCAAAGGCGGGACCTTTCCTCCCCAACAGATTACCGGCCTATATCTCTGCTCCCAATCCTTGCCAAAATTCAAGGCGCCTTGTCCTATCCCAGTTGCACACCTATCTAGATACAATCTCCTTTTCACCCCTTTTCAGGCGGGTTCAGAAAAACACTCACCACCACATCCCTCCTTCGCCTCACCAACTCCATCCTCACAGGCATTGACAAAGGTGACATAACCACAGCTATCTTTATTGACCTGGCAAAAGCATTCAACACGGTCTCCACACCTACTATTATCCAAACTTGCCCAAACTGGCCTGTCAACATCTGCCCTCAGTTGGTTCCACTCTTACCTAACTGGCGATCCCAAGCAGTCCGCATCGGTACGGCTCTATCCCCCACCCTCCCTGTCACCAGTGGCGTACCTCAAGGGTCTGTACTCGGCCCACTGCTCTTCTCAATTTTCTTAAATGATCTGCCCTCTGTCTGCACAAAATCCGGCATCCACATGTACGCGGACGATACGGTGCTTTTCGCCTCTGGCCCATCTGGTGCAACCGTATCAGCTTACCTCCAGAAGGATTTCGACTCTGTCCAACGCTGGCTTCTGGAGAATCAACTCTTCCTCAACTCAAAAAAAACTGTCTCCCTCACATTCGGCTCCCGAGCAAAATTATCCCGGCTTACCGATGTGCCCACATTCTATACCTTGGATAGGTCTCCACTTGAGGCATGCTCCACATATCGTTACCTCGGCATCTGGCTAGATCAGCACCTGGACTTCTCTGCACATGTAGACGCACCGCAAAAAAAACTACATCCCATGCTGGGGCTCTCCACCGCAACAAACATTGCATCCCCTACCAACCAGGCAAGAAATGGTGCAAAAATGATCCTCCCAATTTTTGACTACGGCGACATCATTTAGGTACGCCCCCCACATCCTTAGCCAGGCTAAACCCCATTTCAACTCCTTCTGCCGGTTCGCCTTGGACCTCCCCCAATACCTATCACTCGACCTCTACGGTCCCTCGACCTCCCGTCACTCCAAAATGCGTTTGCTGCAGTGTTAGAATCACTGCTAAATTCTGGTCTCACGCTGCCCTCCTATCTATCAACATCTCTAACCACCGCCCCCCCACCTACCTCGACCTCAGAAACACTGGCATGGGATCCTTCACATTCCTCACAGATCCACCCGATCAGGTCAGGTAGCTTTTAGTTTCAGACTGCCCAAACTATGGAACTCACTGGCAGCCGACATCAGACTCTCTACAAACACTCCCCAGCGTAATGCCCTCCTCAAAGGCATTTTGCTACCAACTGCACATGCTTTCCCCATGCTAAAAATTCCCTGCATGTCTCTTAACAGCTTCAGGCCCTCTCTACTCAGCACTTTTTCCACTGTCTTCTCCCAACTGCTGCTATAGATCGCCTGCCTACCCAAATAGTATTTTTCTAACCACCACGATGTAAATGTGAATTTTTTTTTTTTATGTTTTGTCCATGCTAATACAACACTGCCTGTTATACTCCTCATCCGTTTTCATTGTACCTTCCATATGCATCTCAGCTTCTGCATCCACCCTTCTGGACCACCTGATGCTAGCTGCAAATAACTCATGTGCTGAATTTTGGCCACTGTTGCTACCTGCTTATTTTTGCATGTACTGATTATTGTATTTTTGTATTTTTGTACTGCACTCCTGTAATCCCCTTACCCCAGGGTGCATCTGGAATCGAGTGGTACTCTGCCCAGCATGCCTTCCTGGTAAATCTCTTAAATAAATAAATAAATAAATAAATACATAAATAAATAAATAAATAAATATTATCAAATTCCTGGACTTCCAACAAAAGCTACATATTCAGAGATAGGTGAGAGAAAGATGCCCACGATTCTGGAATAATCATCATTACTATATTTTTGTGGACATAGTACCGCGGATTCAGGACCAGCAAATAGCCTACCGAGATATGAAACAAGCCCTTCACATTGCCAAGGTACAATTTTGATTGCTCTATCCAGCTTATTTGATTGTTTATATACCCTCTGGCACCACAGAGTTCCATTTTGCAGCTGCAGCTAGTCAGGGACTTCGCCAGCTTATCTCCTATACGGACCTACATGAACTGGGTCCTGGCTACCTGTCAGAACTCCTGACACCGGTGACCTCTGCTTGCTCCCTCTGCTCCGCTTTGGGGGCCTTCTGGATGTTCCCAGGGTTTGTCTCCGGACATTGGGCAATCGCACATTCAGCATTGTGGGGCCGATTCTGTGGAACTTGCTTCCACCTGTGGTCTGGAAGGCTCCCTTGATTGAGGTGTTCAAGCTGCAGCTGAAGCCTCACCTCTTTTTCCAAGCATTCGAAGCCTGCTGATTTGAGTCTGGACCATCAGTTTGTTTCCCCAGCAACCAGAAACATACTGTAAAAAGAAAAAGGTTCTGCTAACTGATTGAATTTTACTGTTCTAATTTCACTGTATTTTAATCTTTGTTTTTGTGTATTTGTGATTGTTAGGTGCCCTGAGCCTCCAGTAATGGGTGCCTTATAAATAAAATTGCCTTGCCTTGCCCTTGCCTTTCCATGGTCTGCAATTGCTTCCTAACCATTAATAATATTTTCCCTGGTAGTGTCGGCAGGGCTGCTACCTCAACCTTTAAGGTCATCTGGGGACTTCATCATCATGCTTGATGTGACTTTTCTGATAGCTCTTTGAGTGGGTGGAGACTGTCTCCCAATACTGTTGTTTGAATTTCTAAACATCCAAGATGGATTCAGTTTTCTAGAACTATCGGGACCATGTATGCACCTGATGGCATAATTAGCCCAGCGGGAAGCTGCGATGGTACAGCCTTGCAGCTGCATTACTTTGGCTGCACTCTGTTTGTGACTTTGTTACTTGCTTTTCCTTCATAGTTTGTTTTGCATCAGAATGGACCTCCTCTACATTAATCTAATCCTGTAGCTGATTTGGTATGCCCTTCAACTTGTGATTCATTAAAGTTTGTCTTTGTGTATACTTTTTACTAGATTATTTTGTTGTCCCTCGGTTTTGTGCCTTTCCTATAGCTCCTTATTCGGTCTAGCTGTTTTTGTGTTTCACCTTTTCTTCCTCCCAGTGGTTGTACTTAAGAACTATCCCTGCCTTATTTCTTGAGTTTATTTTACAGTGGTTTGGTTCTATTTTTATTCAGTTTATTTGAGGCTTGATCTGCGTATTAATTTCTGATTCTAGTTCTGCTTCTGAGCGTCTGGGTGTTATTTTGAGATTATATACTCCTTTGGAGTGGGCTTTCTTCTCCCTTCCCCTTTAGCATTCTAACCTCTCCCCACTTCATGTTTTTTTTATGTAATTTGTGACTTAGTACAACAAAAGAATGTTTACTGAGCCAGAGACTTCAGGAATTTTAAAGAAGTTCATTTTAGAAAAACTCTTATAGAATTTAATTGGGACAGATTGTTTATGATTCCAGACATTGAATTAGCAATTCAGGAATTTAATGATTCCTTATTATCCATGATTCAACTCCATGCTCCAAAAGTGCAGAGATGTAAAAGAGCAAGCAAAGATCCCTGGATAACAGACACAATAAAGAAACAACTTAGGATTAGAGATAGAATATGGAAAAAAGCTAGGAAAACAAAATTATTAGAAGATTGGGAAAGTTTTAAACAATGGAGAAATAAATGTTGTAAAGATGTTAGAAACACAAAGAAAAAGTACCATCTTGACAAATTAAATAAGGTAAAAGACCAAAAAATGTTTTGGAAACATATTTCTGAAATTAATCATTCTACCAGAACCACAAAAGAGATAAGTTGGCTGCAATGAGAAAAGCTGATTGATGAACCAATGGAAGTGGCTAGAATATGAAACTCTTATTTTGTAGAATTAGGGGACTTAAATATTCCCCCACCAATAGAACGTACAGTTGAGTTGTCAATAAATAAAATCATTAAGGAATTAAAAACAAAACAAACAGTTCAACATGAAGCTAATTTTAACCTTAGATTGTTAACTTTAAGGGAAGTACAATTAGAATTGCAAAACTTAAATATTAATAAAGCTGGTGGTCTGGATGAAATTGAAGCAAGATTTCTAAAAATTGGTGTGGATGTTCTTGCACCCATAATAACTTACTTATTAAACTGGAGCCTTAGTAGTTCTATTGTCCCAGAAGTATGGAAAAGGGGAAAAGTAATACCAGTCTTTAAGGATGGGGATAGTACCGTACCATCAAACTACAGGCCCATTAACATACTCCCTGTGCTTTCAAAAATAATGGAACATAGAGTACATTCTCAGCTAAGTCAATATTTAGAAGAAAATGCAATATTATTTGATAATCAACATGGATTTAGACCAAGTAGATCCACGAACACTGCCCTGATAGACTTCCATAACCTAGTTGTAGCATCTTTGGACCAGGGGCGAAGCACTGGGGCAGTGTTCATGGACCTCAGCAAAGCATTTGATTTGGTCCAGCACAGGAAGCTCCTGGAAAGGCTCTGGCAGGTTGGAGTACAAAAGAGTACCTCGCAGGGGTTTACATCATACTTGGCTGGAAGTAAGCAAAGTCACTAATGGAACAACAATATCGTGCCTTGAGGAAATAAATCGGGGGGGGGGGTCCTCAGGGATCGATTTTAGGACCATTAATGTTTAACATCTATGTCAATAGTATGGTTTAAAATATTAAAAATGGGGAAATTAGGATGTATGCAGATGACACAGTATTACTGGTTTCAGCCAAAAAATATAGAGGAATTAGAGCTGAAACTGCAAGGAGACCTGACCCAACTGGAAGAGTGGATGAGTGACTCTGGACTGCTTCTAAATGCAAAAAAAACCCAGTGCATGATGTTTTGCTCAGATCATGTAGAGAACGGACCACAGTTGCAGATCAATCTATCCAATGGTACTCAATTGAAGGAAATAAAAAGTTATAGATATTTGGATGTGCAAATGAACTCGCACATGACGTTTAAAGATCATATTAACATCCAGGTTAGAACGGTAAACCAAAGGTTGGGGGCCCTTAGGAGAGTGGCAGGAGTACTTACAAGGAAAGTCAGAGAGAAGCTGGTTAAGCAGATGATAATCCCAGTATTAGACTATGGAGCACCTATATATATATATATGAACTCTACTCAAAAGCTATTAAATAAGGTAAATCAAGCTTACTATAGATTGGGAAAATTTATTACTAAGAGCAAACACAAAACTCATCATTGTGTAATATATAAACAATTACATTGGTTAAACCCCGATGCTCAAAGAAACTATATCTGGTTAACTATTTGTCATAAAATTATATTTTCCAAATATAAACATCCATTAGCAAAATTTATTACATTGCATCAATCAAATAACTTGACTTATCAAACAAGAAATGCTAACACAACAATTCCAATGTTAAAATATCATAACAAAATTGGAGAGACAAAGTTACAAAATAAAATAGCTGGTCATTGGAATAACTTGCCAAAAAACTTAAAGATAAATAATCTGTCCATTTTTAAAATTAATTTGGTTGAATACCTACAGACTGAATGTATATGTTATGTATGATGCTGAATTTGAAGATATGCAGGTATGTAGTCTGATATTGTATGTTTAATGTTTGTATCTAAGATAGTGTTTGAATAGATGTTGTTTGTATTCTTTTTCTTTTCTTTTATGTACCTTTAGAACACAGGACATTAGTTGAAAGCAGGACCTTTGTTCCTAATCTACCTGTTTCCTATATAAAACTAAAGTTTTATCAATCAGTCAATCAACTTCCAAGGCATCCGAATTGTGCCGGTAGCCTAATCCAACCAGTCCCGGAAACATGCTTCATGGACCGAATTATTCTCAGAGTGTTCTGACACCCACTTTTGCCGGTGCCAGGCCAGCCCCATGTTTTATTACACGGAATGAACTGTGCTCACAGGCTATAGTTGACCGTTTATTAATGTTTATCTTTATGTTATTTTGTCCTCTGGTGTTGAGGACTTCTTCTCTCTTTAGGGTCAGATTCTTATAAATAGTTTAAAGGTTTAGAGTTACTGGAGTTGTTTTTTGATTTTATAGCCAGGAGAATTTACAGTTGGTTGTCTTTTTATTTGCCTTCTTTTTGATATGTCCTCTTACCAATTTGTGCTAGACCAATTATAATCTCTTGCTGTTATAGCTGTGTTGCTATTATTGATACTGATAACCAGCAGGGGTGGGGTTTTTGGTATGATATATGTATTACAGGTGAATACTTACTGGAGATTCTATCTTGGCAGTTCTCGTGGGACTGTATAAAGGTTTGCATTTTTGATGGCATCATTAAGCTTGCCTATATCCTCTTATAAGTTTGTTAGTTGGAATGTTAAGGGTGCCCAAACACTGGAAAAGAGGCATATGGTGCCTAGGCACCTGCGGTTAATGTGAGCCCAAGTCATATTTCTCCAAGTGACTCACACCAGGTCACAGGACTCCTCTTTACTGAGCCGGTCTTGGGTGGGCCAGGCCTATGCAGCCGGCTCTAGTAAACGCTGAACAGGGGTTGTTGTCTTTTTGCTAGGAATCTTGCCTTGCAACTTTCACATGAGTATTCAGACCCAGAGGGTAGGTATTTGATTGTTGTCCTATTACTTTGGCCTCAATTTACAGTCCCAATATTCATGACCCCTCCTTTTTTACTTCCCTGATAACTCTTTTAAATTCCATTGCCAGCCACCGGTGTATTCTGGGGGGTGATTAGAATCTGGTGTAGGACTCCCACCTGGACAGATCTCCCCCAAAGTGTCAGGGTTTGACACCTGGTCAGAGGGCCCTCTCTGAGCTTATACATGCACTGAGATTGGTTGATCCCTAGAGACTGTTGCATCCCACCCAGAAACAATACACATTTTATTCATCTCCCCATTCATCTTTTTCACTACTGTATTACTTCTTGGTTTCACATTTACTTTTTAATAGTATTTCCTCCTGCAATATTGAGGCCCAGGTTGTCTCTGATCATGCCCCAATAACTTTGTCTATCGTGTCCCCTTCCTCCTTTCTTGAGACATGGTCTGGAGTGACAACAACTCCCTTTGAAAAGACTTAAACATCTTAAAGATGGTAAGGGACTATACTGACTCATTTTTTCAATATAATCTGGGTTCCATGGAGGTATTCTCTTTGGTCTGGGCTGCATATAAAGTCATAATTAGGGGTGAACTAATCAGGTTATCCTCAATTCATAAGAGGGAGCATGTGTTAGCTAGTACCCAGCTACTCACTGAAATCAGGCAATGGCAATGTACCATTTCTGCATCCTCCCCAGAACCTGACTGGCAAGCCTTAGTTGTGGCCGGAGATAAATATGCAAAGTTACTGCAGGAGGGTGCAGAATGGGCCATCTTCTGAACCAGGTTGCGTTATGTTGATCACAGGTAGAAAATCGAGAAACATCTGGCACTTCAGCTAAGGCAGCAGAATGTAACTCAGGCTATTCTGGTGATTCATCAGTCCCCTGACTCCCCTTGCATGTCAGGTCCTAAAGACATAGCTAGCTGTTTTGCCTCCTTTTATTTCGAACTCTATTCGGATGAACTCCCCACGTCCTCTGAGGCAAAATATTATATTCTGCAATTGACCTCTCTCCCTCAACTCACTGAGGAGCAGAAAGAGTTTCTTAAACAGCTGATCTCCTCCAATGAGGTGGACTATGCCATTTGAGCTCTACCGTTGGATAAAGCCCCAGGCCTGGATGGGCTTTCCACTCATTTTTATAAAGCCCTTAAGGATCTTTTGGTACCCCATTTGACTTTTTTTTTTTCAGAAAGCCTATGACAAGGGTAGACTTACTTCGTCCTTTCAGGAATCTTTCATCACTCTTCTATCCAAGCCAGATAAGAACCCTGAGCTAGTGCAAAATTTCAGGCCTATATCCCTACTAAATACTGATATCAAGAGCCTTGCTAAAATTCTAGCCCAGAAGTTGCTGCAGGTGTGCCAAGGCCTGATAGGTCCTGAGCAGATGAGGTTTTTGCAAGATAGACATTCTTGAGACCATTTGTGTAAATTGACTTATCTTATTTCTGTGTCGAGGGACTCCTGAAACCCTGCAGTTCTGGTGTCCCTCAATGCAGAAAAAGCTTTTGATAGGGTCTCCTGGGGGGTTTATTTGAAGTGTTGAAGCATTTGGGGTTTCCCTCAGAGTTTATATCATGGGTAAAACTTTTATATTCCCAGCCCTCTGCCCATATCTATTGCAATGTGTTTTTTCTTCTCTTTTTTTGTCCAGAAGAAAGGTACCCATCAGGGTTGTTCCCTTAGCCCTTTATTGTTTAATTTGGTATTTGGAACCCCTCACATGTTCCATTGAAAGACATCCACACATCCACAGGATCCAGATTGTGGGTAAATACCAGATACTGCCATATCCCTGCCTGGCTACACCCTATACAGACAGGACCAGTACTCAAAAAGAGGTGGAGGATGTGTCATTTACACCAGAAATACACTCTAGGCATATGTCATACCCCCACCACCCAGCAATGACAATCTCCAGGTCCTAGCCATCAAACTAATGCTAGCAGTACACAACAAAGTGCTCACCCTATTGTCCATATACATCCGACCTAAGCAGACCACGCCTGGCATCAACAACCTACTGGACTACATCAGGACGCTGAGCTTAAACACTGAAACAATGCTGTTGGGAGACTTCAGTATCAACTGGTTCTCACCTGCTGCTAACACCATCAAATATACCCTTGCCACAATCCACTTCTCCCAACTGGTGGACTCGCCAGCTCAAACCAATTACAAGATGGGCACCAGCACACTTCTGGACTGGGTTCTTTCGAACCGCCCTTCCCACATCACAGATCTTACCGTGCTCCCTGACCTTTAAGTGATCACTCTCCTGTCAGTTTCCTCTGGAACAACAACTACCAACTAGACTAGACTTTAACAAGGCATTTGACTCAGTCCCACAGCAAGGCATTTTACTCAGTCCCACACAAAAGATTAATATATAAGTTAACCAACCTGGGAGTGGGTCCCAAGATGATAGCCTGGGTAAAGAATTGGCTGGAGAATAGGACACAGAGGGTAATAGTAAATGGAGTCCACTCTGAAGAAAAGGGGGTTACTAGTGGGGTACCGCAGGGTTCAGTATAAGGACTGGTCCTCTTCAATGTCTTTATAAGCGACATTGCAGAGGGACTGGAAGGAAAAGTATGTCTCTTGCAGATAACACTAAGATCTGCAACAGAGTTGATGCTCAAGGTGGGGTGGAAAGGATGAGAAGGGACATGGCAAGGTTAGAAGAAT
Source organism: Neoceratodus forsteri (assembly GCA_016271365.2). NCBI lineage: Eukaryota > Metazoa > Chordata > Ceratodontiformes > Ceratodontidae > Neoceratodus > Neoceratodus forsteri. The sequence continues at coordinate 838,090,910 of CM057451.1, read as the reverse complement.
GGTCAAATGTATGGCAGCTTAGATTCAATGCTAAGAAGTGCAAGGTAATGCACCTGGGAAACAAAAACCCAGAGGAAGAGTACAAAATGGGGGGGTGAGATACTAACAACAACAAAAATGGAAAGGGACCTGGAGGTAGTCATATCAGATGAATTAAAGGTGGGCAAGCAATGTGAGAGGGCAGTAAGGAGGGCTGGGGGGATACTGGGATGCATAGGGAGAGGCATCACCAGTAGAAAACAGGAAGTTGTTATCCCTCTGTACAGACAGTTGGTGAGACCCCATCTGGAGTACTGTGTGCAGTTCTGGAGACCCAATCTCCGCGAGGACATAGACAAGATGGAAGTTGTCCAGAGGAGGGCAACTATAATGGTGCAGGGTCAGCACCAGAAGACATATGAAGAGAGACTAAAGGAGCTTAATATGTATAGCCTCGAAGAAAGGAGGGAGAGGGGGACATGATAGAAATGTTCAAGTACCTCAAGGGAATTAACAAAGTCCAAGAGGGTAGAATCTTTCAAAAAAAGAGGTGTGCAAGAACAAGGGGGCACAATTTGAAGATGGGGGGGCGGCTCAGAGGTAATGTAAGAAGTATTTTTTCACAGAGAGGGTTGTGGATGCATGGAACGGCCTTCTGGAGGAGGTTATGGAATCAAAAACAGTGGTTGAATTCAAGCATGCGTGGGACAGTCATAAGGCAATTCTAGGGGGTGGGGGTAGAAAGAAGTAGGCTGCTGGTTAACTAGGATCTTCAGCTTATCCATTAGGTATGGAAATGGGCAGACTGGGTGGGCCAAGCGGTCCTTATCTGCCGTCAAATTCTATGTTTCTATGTTTCTAAACCCCCTGCCAGAACTATAAATAAATGCCTACTCCTAAAGGGCCACCTTCTGCAGCTAAAGATGACCTAAAGCAGCAGAACTGGTCGGACCTGTATGGAACCTCAGATGTGGACACTGCACTAGATCTCTTTATTTCAAAATTCCATGTGGCCTGTGACAAACACACTCCCATCACAGAGAGAAAAACCAGAGGACCTTTAAATCTCTGGATTACCCCATAACTACTGACACAACTAAATGCAAGAGACCAACTCTGGCAAACAGCATGGGCACATGGCATACCAACTAACATCCAAAGGTATAAAAAGGCTGGCAATGAGTGCATAAAGGCAGTTCATGAGGCAAAAAGTAAATTCTACAAGGAAGCGCTCACTAACACTTGGAACAGCAGTAAATCGTTCTGGGTAAGTTTAAATGATATCACCAGGAAGGACCATAAAATAGCCCCAGCCATGCTAAATATTGAGAGCATCCCTACCTTGGACCCTCTGCTCATCGCTAACTCTCTGAACCTCACCTTCTGGGATCTCAGTAGAGTGCTTCCTATGAACTTCTTCAATACCCCTGCTCCAGGGGTCAGTGAGAAGACCCCAGCATGACCAAACCAGCCACTTTTCCATTTCAAACTGGTCTCCGAAGCCGCTGCTAGAAAATACCTTGAAAAATCCCTCGGCAAATCAAGGCACAGTGGGGACTCTCTGGACCAAAAATGTGTTCTACTAACACTAGATGAAGTACTTGGTCCACTGACAAAGATAATTAATCTATCCCTCTGCCACTCCTAATTCCCCCAAATCTGGAAAGCTGCCACGGGCACCCTGGTACCCAAAAGTGGTGACTGGTCTCTTCAAAACAACTACAGGCTGATCTCTATGCGCCCCCCACTCTTCAAGGCCCTTTAAAGGATTGTGGCTGACCAGCTGGTGGAGTACTTCAATCAATATCAGCTCCTATGCCCTGAACTGCATGGTTTTAGGGCTGGCCATAGCACCATCGTGGCTCTCCTGGAATTTACTGGATTCATACATAGTGCTCTTGACAAAAGGCACATTGTAGGGGCGGTCTTTGTTGACCTATCAAAAACATTTGACATGGTTCATCATGCCCTCCTACTTGAACAGCTCTCAGACATAGGGATAGCCCTACAAACTGTTGCATGGTTTTGTAGTTACCTTAGGCTACAATCACAGCAAGTAAAGATCAGAGACATCCTATCAGAAAGTTGACCGGTTATATCAATGGTACCACAAGGATCCATACTCTGTCCGTTACTTTTTAGTGTCTTCCTAAACAACCTCCCGGCTGCTTGCAAGAGCCACATGCTCCTCTACTCAGATGATGCAGTGATCTCTACTAGCAACCTCCACCTCGCACTTCTGGAATACGACCTACAGAGTGCCTTTACAGCAGCTGAAAAATGGTTCAAAGAGCAAAAACATTTCATGAATTATAAAAAGACCAAGACCATGCTCTTTGCTATTGCCCAAAACAAGCTAAAAGGCTATCCCCTGGCAATTCAGAATGACTCCAGTAACATCTTGGAACTAGTCCCCCATTTCAAGTACCTGGGAATCACACTTCACACTGCCCTGTCTTGCACGCAGCATATTGACATCACGGCCAAAGCCTTTAACACCAGGATCGGTATCCTCTATAGGCACAGACATTGCCTGACCAATGAAGCTCTGAACTTGGCAATTAACAGTTCACTCATCACCTTGATTAACTATGGCCTAGCTGTCTATGGCTCCACTACTGACACAGCTCTCCAGGGCCTCTCAAACAGCCTTAAACAAAGCCTGCTGTCTGCTCACTAAAGCACCAAAACTCACCCACACCTGTGAGCTTTATCCACGAACAGGCTGGCTTCAATTGCAGGACAAAACACTTTATCAAACCTGCCTACTCGCAAAAAAGGTCTCACTAAACTTACTTCCTCAAGGAGGTCTGAGCCTTCTATCATCACCAATACATGCCAGGCACACCAAGAGCTTGACTACACAAGTATTCCATGTGCCCAGGTGCCGCACAACTATGGCCCAGTGATCCTTTGCTCACCGGGCCCCTCTGTGGATAAATGGTCTATCACCTGACATTGCCAGAGCCACAACCCTTAGTTCCTTTAAGCACAAACTCTGTCAGCACCTCACCGACAATAGTACCTGTAGGTGCCCCTACTAGTCTGTGCCCGCAGCTTTAGTCTACCTCAGCACTTCCAGCTCCTGGCCTGCCAGGTTAAGTCTTTGCCCAAGCACTTGCCTCCCACCCCTTTTGCCCTAGCACTTGCCTGCCACCCCTACCCCTTGGCTTCTTTCTTTCCCTCTGCCATCCCTATCCTAGCTCCCACCACTCCTCCCTGCCCCTCCCTACCTCACCCTAACAGTCTGCCTCTGTCTCTCTGTCTCTCTCTTCTGCAGGATGCTGGCATACCATGTACAATGCCTTAGCACTGTTTGTAAACTGCTTGTCATTGCAACCCATGTACTGCTGAATTTTTTTGTACTCTGTATGTATAATTTACTGTAACTATATTGTGTCTTCTTGTGTTAATGTATCTGACGTGGAACCTCTCAATGAGCATCCACTCACAGGTGTCATCCAAGACTTCAATAAATAAATAAAATAAATAAATAAATATCTGATGACCTGAAGGTGACCAAACGGTGACCAAAAAGGCAGTGAGGAGAGCAAACTGAATATTAGGGTGCATAGGGAGGGGCAACACAGGCAGGAGGAAAGATGTGTTAATGCCACTGTACAGATCACTGGTGAGGCCTCAGCTGGAGTGCTTTGTCTAGTTCTGGAGACCACATCTACAGAAGGACATAGACAAAACAGTGAGACAGACCAGAGAAGGGCAATGAAGATGGTACTTGGACTGTACTAGAAGCCCTATAAGGAAAGACTTAAGGACCTTAACATATATTCACTGGAGGAAAGAAGAAAGAGAGGGGAGATATGATGGAGACTTTCAAGTACCTTATGGTAATAAACAGGGTACAGGTTGAAAGCATATTTCAGAGAAAACTCTGCACAAGAGCAAGGGGGCATGATATGAAGCTGAAGGGTGGAAGGCTGAGGGGTAATGTCAGGAAGTACTTTTTCACTGAAAGGGTGGTGGAGTCATGGTACAGTCTTCCAGCAGAAGTGGTAGGGGCAAAACAATAGAGGTGGAATACTAGGTTTGCTGGCCAAGGCACCTAGCTTCACCTGAGCTCTTTTCTTCTAGGTTGCTTGAGAGGACAGAGCAAAGGACCTTACCAGAGCAACAATAAGGATTAAGGCTTCTTTTGGCTAGGCAGGTTTACTGTGTGTTGTTATTTTTATTTTGTACTCACAGGGATTGTTACTGCTTGTTGCTAACATTTTATTGCTTTATTTTTCTCTGATTCAAATTGTTGTTGCTGGGTATACATTCTGCTGCATTATTACAGGGTGTGCCTACAGGTGTGTGTTTACAGATTACTGCTGTAATCTTCTGATTCAAATTGTCTTTTGTAAGGTATATCTTCTGTTACTGCTTTATTTTTCTCTGTAGCAAAGTGTTTTTACAGGGTATATCTTCTGTGAAATTATTACAGGTGGTGCTTTACAGGTTTCACAGTTTTATCTGTCATTAGGATAAGCTTTCAGGGCTACTGCATTTGTTGCTGGCTGATTGTTTCTGCTCTTACCTCCTTGTTTCTTTTGTCCGTGGTTCTTCTTTTTCAGCAGGGGAAGGGCCCAGCCACCCACCCCCATCCCGAACCACCCCACATTACACTCCTTTTATAGGGCAGCACAGTCGTGACATTTCCTGTAGCAAAGCAGGAAGGGGCGGATCAGGGGGGTTGCCACACAGTGTCCTCATTTACAGGAGCACTTGTAATTTAACTTGTTATAACAAGTTATACAAAAACAAACAAAACACAAAATTAAACTTTTGCTTTCATTTTCTTCCTTCTAATTACTCTGACCAGGTTATAAACCCAGCAATTTACCTGGAATGGATATCATTAACTGCAGGCACTGTGGAACACTTTTCAGAAAGACAGTTTTACAGGATTTTGGACACTGTCGTACATGCTGGGCCATTGGAGATCTAAGGGCTCAGCTCCAGGCAGCATGGGCAGAGACTGCATGCCTCATATTGCATATTCAAGAGGAAATATATTATAAGAACCACCCGCCATTTCCCCAACATTCAACAGAAACACCTTGACTGCAGAGGGTAGTTGGTCAGGGAGGTTGGCAGGTGGTTAGGAGGGGCAAATCGGGTGCCCCATCACTCAGTGCTCTACAACATATCCCCTCCAAAAATCATATAAAAATTACAAACAGGTATCTTCCTCTGTCTCCAAAATCAAACACAGGGGCAGAGGACACTGCAGAGCAGGACACTGTAGTACAGGAGCTAGCACAACAAAATGCGCCCAAAACAGGAACCAAAACAAAAAAAGCAAAAAGGAAATCAAAAAAACTTCTGATCATAAGAGACTCCATGATTCGGGGAGTTGATACATATCTCCAGCAAGGGGTAATGGTCAGATGTCTCCCTGGTACATCAGCATGGAGAGACACTGACTGCATTGCTAAAATTGTTCAGGAAGCAGGAGTAAACATTGATGTCCTGGTACACATAGGGACTAACGATCTCGCCAGCCAGTCAGTTGTGGAGACCAAGGAACACCTAACAAGGCTGGGTGACAAACTATCATCAATTTCGTCCAGTATCTCCTTCTCTGAGATCCTGCCAGACTGGGAGAGGGGGACAGATGGACAGAAGGTCAGAGAAGGGGAGATAGGGGAGCTAAACATGTGGCTCAAGGGCTGGTGCCAGGAAAAAGGACACAAATTTGTAGGAAACTGGCAACAGTTTTGGGAGCGAAAGTTCTTTAAATTTGATGGACTGCATCTGACTAAGGAGGCAGTCAGTGCATTACGGCAGAAGTTTGATGTCTTTGCAGAATATTTAAACTAGCAAATGAGGAGAGGGGAGCAGCACCCGGAACCTTGAATGGGAAGAACACCCCTCCCTCAGCTAGTGGTCAAACAGGAGTTCAGCATGTTTGTAGTTCATTTGCATCACCAGGTAAAGAAAAAGGTCCAGCTCCCCATACGATGCACAGGGGAAACGCCGGACCTCGCCCAACAACTAACACACCAAAATCTGACCAATTGAAAATCATGTACAAAAATGCTCGCAGTCTGGGAAACAAGATCCCAGACCTGCATGCAATAATGACAGAGGCTAAACTGGACATAGTAGCCATTGGTGAGACATGGTTTACCAGTAACCGCACTTGGGAGACTTCAGTACCTGGCTATGTACTGTTCAGAAGAGACCAAGGTGCAAAAAGGGGGGATGGAATGGCCCTTTATGTCAATGAAAAGATCAAAGCCACAGAAATTCAGAATACACATAAGGAGCCAGAAGAGCTGTGGGTCACCCTGGAAACAGGAAATGGGACAGCTATTCGAACTGGAGTTGTCTACGGACCTCCTGACTAGGGGAGGACATAGACACATTACTGTTAGAAGATATACAAAACATGACAGCTAAAGGGGAGGTTCTGATAATGGGAGATTTCAACGTGCCAGATACAGAGTGGTCAATACCAGCAGGAACATTTGCCAGAACTAGACACATGGTGGATTCCCTGCAGGGGAAGAGCCTCAAACAACTGGTACAACAACCCACAAGAGACAGAGCTATCCTAGATCTAGTACTGACTAACAGTGAAAAGGATCACAGATCTCCATGTAGAAGGTCACCTGGGTGCCAGTGACCATCACATTGCGCATAGCAGTCGTTGCATGCTGTCGAATTCCAGGAAGATTGCTACCACGACAATCCACCTTACTGGACTGATTATTCACACTACCAACAGCACAAACAACAGCCGGCACCTGTGCCCAATGTGCAGTTATACACAAATATGAACTCCCCACTGTTTTGCCACTTGTCCACATATCCATACTTAAATGGGTGAATGGAAAGGAGGAATGTTGAAGGGCATATCTTACTGAGTCAGACACAGTACGGAACAACTTAGGGACAACATGGGTAGAAAAGTATGTCCTGGATGGGACTTTCCATTTTGGACAGGCATGTGCAGCAAACCACCGGAACCCGGAATTCTCCACAAAGGAGAAGGGCAAAAGATCAATTGCCAGCATTTTTGCTACTGCAGCCTTAAAGTTCACGTGACACTGTATGATTCGGAGGGGTACTTCAGCTTATGCTCAAAAACACTTTGTAACATGAGCTGACTTAAACATTTTACATGGGGTTTGATCACAAATGGTTGTGCTCTATGATGAATGGCATTGGCAGGGGGTGGAGTGTGGATGTTTGATGAAGACGGTTGCACAGGTGATGATGACAAATCCAGAAATGCAGTTATTTTGCCAGATTTGTCAACCGGGATTGATGTACCACTTGTACTAGACATACTGCATTCACCACCACCACCACCACCACAAAAACTGCTACTCTCACCAGCACTGGACAACATTTCAAAGTCATTATGGTCCTCCACCTCATCATGCCTATAGTAATCCTCTTCTCTTAGTACTGCACAAGTTTAATTAACTACTGGACTTAACAGTCATGGAAGGGGATGACATGCTCGCTATGGTTGCCGGTGATGAGGGTGAACGCCCCACTGTGGTATTAGCTGCCAGCTTGTGCTGGGTCCACAGTGCCAAGTGCCTATTTTTAAGATGTGTATACTGTCCTCCTGTGCCCAGATGGCTCCCCTTTTTACCTAGACTCACACGCACATGGCAAACCTGGCAGATTGCAACTGACTCATCATTTGCATCTTGAACAAAAAAATCCCAAACAAGGGATTGTGATGATCTGCTTTCAACATGTCCACTATGTGGCTTATTTAAGTCTGTTATTTTAAGCACTGAAGTGGGTGGGGGTCACGTGATGTTTCGGGCACTGCACACCTGGACTGCAACTGACCACCACGACTACCTATCATATTTATTACTGGGTCATCATCATCAGCTAAATCCGGTAGATCACAAGTTTTTACGGTGGGGGGTTCCTGCAAACAGACTCAGACACAGCCACTTTGAATTTCTTTTTCTCCGGTTCCCAACTGGGGTCAATTATATCATCATCATATTCATCAATGTCACACACATCCATCTTCTGCTTGGATGCTAGCATGTGGACTGCATGTTGCAACAATAGCAACATCATCATCATAATCACATTCATCACCAGCATCTTTACCACCATCACCTGATATTTTTTCACCACACTGTGAATCACTGCATGGAAAATGCATGACATTAACTGCCACAGTGGACGGAATATCACATTGTATGCTATCGTTGACATGATTATCAGAATCCTCAGGTTCAGTTACTGGGATGTTACTGGGAAGTATGACATCGTCTACGCTGTCACTCACTTGCATTGCTTCACACTCAATATTTTTGGATACGGTACACTGGTCGGAATTCAAACTTAATGCACCAATACTAATACTACCACCACCACGAACACCAGTAACACTAACACCACCAGCTAGGAAAACATCATCTCCTCCAACTATGAGTGAAGCTACTGATTGGGCTGTAAAAAACATTGCAGGAGAAATACCTTTCCTCACATCAGCAATGCACTTCTGCATCTGCGTACTACCACGCACACAGACTATCTTACTACCAGCATTGCCATGGTGAGAAACAGCTTTGCTTGCACATCTCTTTGCGGGCATTTTGGGGGAGCAACCACAATATTATAACCAAATTTAGATTTTGATACATTCACTCTCTGATTGGGGGGATGCTGGATGTGAAGCAAAAAAAAACAACTGTAGCTTCAGCAACAGATAAGAGACTAGTCTGTCACACAATGAAAACAACTTCAGTAACCAGTGGTGCTGATGAGGTCACAAAAACAATCCAATCTGGTAAAATATTCCTTTTGCCGGTGGGGTGGGGTGGAGCACTGACTGCAGATTTTTACGGCAGTACAAGCAGCAAAACTAAGAACAGGTCCCATGATCGCAGTACAAAATCAGGCAGCTGCAGTAGATAGCAGGTTCACACTGCTGCACCTGCAATTACACTAGTCTGTGGTACAATAAAAGGTGTATTATTTGCTGTCGTGCAACACCGCACACACACTCACACACATAACAGTTTGTCTATAATGCTGAACGAGTAATGCGTAGCAAATTGAAAAGTTCAGGAATATGCATGTATTGTAATGTAAACAACCTGAAATTATGAACTGCTGCACCAGATCCACACAACACACAATCAGCAAGAAAATTTCAACAATTACTTACAATATTACTGTGTGTACATTAACACAATCAGTTATATAACAAAAATATAACCAAAAAACAAAGAAATCACTATTTCTCCAACCTTAACACAGGAGGGTTTCCTATAATCAATCAACTAAAGTTTGAGCACCAAAAAAAATGCAACAATGCTTTTTTAACAGCTTTTAGAAGGTTTCAATCACATACAGCTATCAGAGCACACTGGCTCCTGCTCCTTCCTACACATACTACCCCAAACTGAGGCTGTGTAGATCAATATAGAGCCCATGTGACCTGAAATCCCATGAATCACTGCAAAATTCGCCTTCAGAGCTCAAAAACAAGGCAAAGTGCATTGTTCTCAATGCACTTCGCCTTAATATTTGGTGGAGTAGTGGTCTGGGATGGCAGAGTAACACAAAGTCATTGTTTTCAATGGACTTCGCGTTACTCATTATAACGCGAAGTACTCCATGAATCCGGCTTTGCTCTGTGAATCACTTCATGGAGCAGATTGAGCTCACTTTGCCCACCACTAATCTCAATATATCTCTCTCTCTCTCTCCATGTCTATCTGTACACACATCCATAATGAAGCAAAGAATAAGTGCAACAAGTCAGATTTATTACACTATACTGCTGCCTGGACACGAATACAGAGGAGCTCTGAAACCATGAAACCAGGAAAAACACATTTATTTGAGATTAAGGGGAATGTGACATGTCACGCCAATATCCCCCACCCCAGCCCCCCAACCACCAGGGTACCGACCCATGCCCAACACACACCCGGTAAAGGCGACCACTGAAATTTGTCATGTTGACCTGTGTTGTCTCTCTCTCTCTCTCTCTCTCTCTCGCTTGCTCCATCTACATCCATCTGGACACATCTCTCTTCATCTTGTCTCTCCACCCTCTGGACAGCAAAGATTTATTTTTTCATCTTACTTCTATCACCCTGTACACAGAGGCACACTGAAACCATTGAAAATAATGTAAGGTTTGATTGTGGGGTACAAGGCAAAGTTTTATTTTTGCCATCAGTTTGTCCTTGCCACTTACACAGACACAATGAAAAAACAGAAATAGAGAATTTATTTGGGTTGGGTGTCTATCACTCTCTTCTCTATCTCTTTCTGTCTCCCCAAATGCCCCCAACTGATGGAAGGCATACTTCAAAGATGTATTGTGCCATCTTACGGCCCCCCCCAGAGAGCACAAGGAAAAGATTAATTTGTGCCATCTTACCCTCCCCATGAAGAGCACAAGGCAAAGTTTCATTTGTGCCATCTTACCCCCCCCCATGGAGAGCACAAGGCAATGTTTCATTTTTTCCATCCATCTGTCCTTGCCACTTACACAGACACAATGAAAAGACAGAAATAGATAATTTATTTGGGTTGGGTGCCATAAACATGCAGCATTTTTTGTTGCCCACCCTGCACTCTCACTCTCCTCTCTATATATCTCTCTCCCTTCCCAAATGCCCCCAACCGGTGGAAGGCACACTTCAAAGATGTAGTGTGCCATCTTACCACCCCCCCATGGAAAGCATAAAGCAAAAATGACCAAGAGCCTTAGTGAAGATCTTTTTAGCTATTCATGATTGCTTATTTCTAAATATTTCTGGGTCTCTTATTTCACTAAATGAAAAAATAAATACATTCTAAAACTCTAGGTTCTGTTGGAACATTGCATTTTCTATTTTTTAGGAGTGTGACACAAACATTTTCTGGTAGTCATTTGTACTGTATGTTAAAATAAAACTTCATATCACAAAAATAAAAGATGCTATACAGGTGGCTTTCTGTCAGAAAATGTGGTACAGTATTAGTACATGTGTAGGGAAAAACAAATTGCATGTACAAATGTTGTGAAAATCAGTCCCAATATGACCAAAGCTGAAGTTACTCACTCTCTAGCAGAGTGTCTTGCTATATCCTTTATGTCCTCTCACTCACCGAACTCACAAAATGCTTTTATATAACCACATCAGATCCAGTAATTGTACATATAAACATACAGAACAGCAACTGCTAAATGGCCGAATGGCAATCGGTTACAGATACTTTCCTTTCTGGGTCACTGGTACAGATGTAGCCCAGGCCAGTAGTAGTTGAAAGTCATCACCTTCTGGTGGCTGTTTAATGAGCTGCGGCAGTCTCATTCAAGCTGCACATCTTTCTGTGGCCTCGTAGTCAGTAATTGGTACCCCTGTTTACAGACTGATATAAGGGGCTGAGGACTAAATGGGCATGGAGTATCAAAAGGTGTGTTAACACCAACCTTGCTCACTGTGCTCCCATCTGCACCACTCTCTACCACTCCTCCTGAAACACTGCTGCACAGCGTTTATATGCTGCAACATGTGGATCGTTGCAGGGTCAGTTCCAATGTTGGACTGAACTTCCTGTGTTGTGACCCCATTTCTGGCTGCATCAGAGTGGGTAGAGGATTGGCTTAGTTCCAAACAGGTCAAATAAGTCTGCATGCCTGACAATACGCTAGAAAAGCTTTGCAGTGCAGTTAATTTGGTGTTTTTCTAGAAGGCTCTCACTTCCCAGAAATTGACATTTGAGTTCTTGCCAACAACAATAAAAAAGAAAATCAGAAAATAACTAAATGAAAAAACTCCTAAAGGGAAGGGGCCACTTAAGTTTTAACAGAACAGCAGTGCAGAGAGGGACTCGGGGTAAATTGTACAGCGTCTGTTCTACAGACTCAAAGTGGAACTAAATCATGATGATTTTAATAAAACAAACATATTAGGCTTGATTTTCAAAGGCTGACGCAGTGCTTGTGACAATCCCTGCATCTACGCCATAATTGATGCAGCTGTGCCAAACTCGTTTGCTGCAACTGCATCTGATTTTCTATTGTCGAGTGCTGTTGCAACAGTTTCCTCAGTTTACAGTAGCTTGCGTCAAATATTTAGTGCAAGCCTCATTAAAAGGGTCCCCTAAGTGGTGACACAAAGTTGGTCTAACTTGCGGCATTTGGCACTTGGGATTGAAAATCTTGATTGCTGGCTGGAAGAATGCCACTAGCCCCGTGTGCCAAACGATTGGCACATCAGGGGCTTGCGGCACTCTCGGGGCTTTGAAAATTAAGCCCATTGTCTCTGTCTTTCTCTCTCTCTCTCTCTCTCTGGGCCAAAGTTACCACAGGGTGTCATGGGGGTGCACTGCTGCATGTGAAGCAGCATGTTTACACACTTGCAAAAAATGCCTGCATCAGTACATGATCCCACCAAAACAGGGACTGTGGTGTGTCACGATGGCGCAACCTACAACACTCCACAACTCATTTACATGACTTGATCTGCACTGGTGCAGTTCATCTACACCACATGCAGTAGTGCAGATCAGGTCCTGTAAATGAGCCTTTAGCTAACCTCTCAAATATTAACAGTGGGCCTTACAAGGCTGGGCTGAAGTACATTGCTGGTGTACAGAAAAGGAGTGCTTCATGCCCAAAACCTCTTCTCCCAGTTAACATGGTAGCCATGATTTTATTTAAAACTGTGAGTGCAGGTCCTTGTGTGTACAGAGTGAATACATTACTGTATTTATTTATTTTATTGATAATTGGGAAAATGGATTGAGACTAATAGTCCTGATTTCCACCCTGTCCTGGGGCAAAAGGTTGCAGATGGTCATTTGAACAATACAATTGTAATGCAATATTTACTGATTATAACATTATTACAAGTGCAGGAAGATACAGAAGTAAACAAATCTCTTAACTATTAAAAAAAAAAAAAACATGAAATGTACCAAGTTTCTCAGGGAACCTGAGAGTCCATTCTATAATAAAAGTACACAGTGAAAAAAAGTTACCAGACCTTAAATTTAGGGATGTAGCATTCTGAAGGTAGTTGGCATTGTTGTCTGCGTATCAGGCTGGATATGAGATGAGCCCTTATATTAATATACTATGATATGAGATAAGCCCATAAATTAATATGCTATTATTTGAATCAATCAGTCACTTAAAACCCCCATGCCACTAGTCTGTATAGGACCTGAACGTGGAATGCTACACAATTTCAAACTTGACGGGTTTGATAAGTTGATCTTCAGTTTACAAATTGTACATGGTAATCTCAGCTCTCACCACCATGTTATAAGGGAGATAGTTAAAGAGCCCTAATCATTCTCATATCAATTTACTTCTATAAGCTCCCCACCTATAACTTACCAGCACCAGAGTTTAATTTGTCATATTTCAAACTTCTGCATTTGATATTCTGCAAAGAGGAAGGGATCTCATCCAGAAGATGATACTTCCCTCTTTTGACTACTGTGATATTGTCTGCAGTGCTGCCCACAAGGCTGTCTTATCCAAATGAGATACCCTTCTTAATGCTTTATGCCGGTTTTCTCTCGACGTGTCTCTTTGCACCCATCACTGCGAGCTCTACCGCTCCCTTGCGTTCGCCTCCCTCGAAAACCGCCACTTGATACACTGCACCAAGTTTACCTCAAAGTGCTGGCTAGGTGCCCTCCCAGCCTACCTGGCCTCCACACTATCACCCCCCCTGGCATCCACCCATGCCCTGAGGTTCCTAGACTCCCGACTCCTTTTAATCCCTAGGCGGAGAACCTCTGTTGGCCAGGCTGCCTTCTCACACCACTTCCCTCAACTCTGGAACTCACTCCCCTCACAAATTCGCCACTCCTCCTCTGTCTGATCACTGTCCGCTGCCCTTGCCAAGTATTAATCGTAAACTGCTCCTGCACCTAACACCCCCCTGTTCACCCACGTGCGTCCCCTTCCCCCTCCCTAAATTCCAGCAGCACCAAGTGCGTTATGCTATCTGACTCAACGCCCAACTACTGCACTTGATCTCTCATTCTGGTGAACAGTCCGACTGCTAGCCAGCTCTGCACTTATTCATTCAGTGTTACATGTCCCAGCAGCTAGCCCGAACCATTTTTCCACACTGTTACCATTACTATGTCTGTTAGTGAACTAATGTTATCCATGTTTCAGTATTCTGTCAAATGTATGTAAAATGATCTGTTTATCCATATTGTTATCAATACCATGTCTATTAGTGAACTAATGTTATCCATGCTTCAGTATTCTGTTAAATATATGTAAAATGTTATCCATGCTTCTGTATTCTGTCAACTGTATGTAAAATGTTATCCATGCTTCTGTATTCTGTCAAATGTATGTAAAATATGTAAGATGTATGATAACCTTCATGTTATCCTCCCCACTGTACCCCTTCCCCCAAGTCACAGCGGAGGACGAGCAGTTGTTGCTCAGTGTTCTTTTCCTGGTGAAACAATTTCAATAAATAAATAAATAAATAAAATCATAAATTTGAGCTGGCCACCCGATCCCTTCCATTCCTTGGTCAGAGTCTAATCCAGCACCATCCCTGTAGTGCCCCTATGCTCTTGCATTTTGTGATGTAGGAGTTTGCAGAGTGTGGGGGTGCATTCTATTGATAGCAATGGGATAAGAATGAAAAACATCTATTTGTAAATTTTACAGGTCCACTGGGGGCAAATCAAATCCACAGCTCAAGCTTTCATTTGCCCTCAGTAGATCTCTAAAACATAAAAATAGTTGCTTGTAGTGAAACTCCTATTGCTATCAATGGAATGCACCCCTGCACTCTACAAACTCCTACATCACAAAACGTAGGATAGTAGGGGTAGAACAGGGATGATGCTGCACTAGACTGTGACCAACAAAGGGAAGGGTTGGGCAGCCAGCTCAAATTTATAACCCCTTCCCCTTCAAAATGCAGAGGTTTTAAATATGAACAATAAAACTTTGGTGCTCATAAGCTACTGGTGGGGAACATATGGAAAGTATCAAAACTGGTGTTCTTTAAAGCAGTCCTCTGTAATATTTCACATGTATACTCATTAATTGTTCAGGAGCAGTATTAATGGAGCATAGTCAAGGTGAGATCATAGACACTTTCATCTTAGCCTTTCCCATTAGTAACCATTGTAATCTGCAGGCCATTGTTTAGGAGTCTCTGCTAGTATTGAAAGAGTCTACCTAAATTAATAAAACTGTGGGATTTGTTGGTTGCCACAGTCATCTAATTCTTTTACTCTGTCACCCATCCCCACATGTGAAAAGTAATCACTCAGCCCCAACCCACCTAGCTATGACCCTTTTTGAATGCCACTGTTTGTCTCCATGTTGGGGATGATGGTCAGTGTCCCTCACTGGAAAACCCAAGGTGGAGACGACAAGAGGCCACATGGTGCCTAGTTGTGCCAGGACATAATCCAGCTGTGTTAGGGTTTTCATTTCTTTTCTCTTTTTCCACCAGGGATGCTGATGATGTGAAGGCAGGCACAAATTTGCAAGTGTACCCCTGAGGACCCATTAATGTCTTGCCTCCTGCTGGCAGTCATTTTGCCCAGTCACCTGTGGTCATCCATTTGGCAGTAAAGCAGAGGTGCCTGGAGGAGAGCATCCTCTGGAACATGCCATGCTTACCCCCCCAACCTGGTCTTCTGATGCCCTGGGCTTAGACTTCAATCTGGGTGGCCAGCATTGTGAGAAACAGTGCTGCAGTACCACTGCACCATCAGGCTATCTATGCATTTGAACTTTTATTAGATATACCAATGTGTGTGCAGTCTGAATTCACAAACTTTAGTAATTGCGTATTATGTCAAAATTCTTGGCAATTTTAAATGCAGCATTTCTGTGCACGTTAATGGCCATCAGTTTATTTAGTTTAACACCACCAGTTTAAGACTTCTTTAGTCTCTTTATGTTCCATGACAACTGAACAAGTATACAAGTATCTACAGAACAGAGAGTTTACAACTTCTGGGCTCTATTCACAAAAGGTGTGGAGTGGCTATGTGCCATGTAACCCCAGTGCATAGTGAGAGGGAATTTTTATATATCCTAAAGCTATATTTGCTATTATATGCCTTGAAGCTATGCTTGCTTTGTAAGCCATGCTGTAACAAAGTCATAATGAATGTAGTAGAAATTTCTGAGTTCATGCTGTTTTTTACAGGGTTATAGAATGATACTGAGGTTACTTGAGGTACATTTGTAGAAACAGAAAGCAAGATAAAACTGGCAGAACTGGTTGTACCAGCCTGAATAACAGGCTCGGACAAAATATAAGATAACAACATGCTTGGCAAAGTATAAGATAACAGCACGTTGAGGCATTGAAGGCAAGCTGTACGTTGTTGTATGTTGCTATGGTGTAGGTGAAACTCATTGTTTCACTCAGGTCAGATTGACCAGGCATATGTATCAAAGTATTGGGAAAGAAATGAAATAAGCAGTGGAAAAATACACCTCACATTGGTATCAACTTGTTATTCTGTTACATTGGTATCAACTTGTTATTCTGTTTTATGATTGGCTTATACTGAAATGTTGGTATTTTTTCAAGATAAGAAGTACAGAATCTAGCTTATAAAAAGCTACCGTAAATTGTAATCAGGGAGCTTTCTCCTTTGCAGAACTCCCGCATGCATGTGAAAGATTTGATCAAATAAAGCGACGTTAAGACAAAACCCAGTAGTGTGGTTTTGCCCCGTGACGACGGGAGCAGTTGCTCAGGTAATACTTACAGTGAGAGAATTTGCGATCACAATAGCCTACTCCGCATCTGCCCATTCCTGCCCACACCCACTGAGCCCAATGCACAGCATGCATAAACACTATACACCCCCATGCGCCCAAGTCACCAGCCAAATGCACAGCTCCATGCGGGGGTGGGCCAGGGGCTGGCACGTTGGACGTGCCACACTCCATGCCATTCACTAAGGTGTAGAGTGCAGTGCATGGGGGAGACAGTTACATCTTCTGGAGGCAGCCGTAAATGTTACACGCCCCCCGGTTGCCACCACATGTCACAGTGGGGATGACAGGGCTCATCAGACCTCCCCACAGAGGCTTCCCCAGCTGTTGGGGCACTCTGGACTGGGAGTGGGCATCTGAGGGACACCCCCCCATTATGTTGTCAGCACGATATGAGCCTGCTGCCACCATGGAACTCCACGGGTGCAAGGGATCCACTGAGGGAGCCAGGTAGGGCAGCTGATTGGCAGCCTGCCCAGGTCCTCAGCTCCGTGCCCACCCCCCGTGAACCTGCACGTCGGGGGGACGTGGCCACAGATGGGAGCTGCACACTGACTGGTATTCAGGAATGTAGCTGACACATGGATCTCCTGAGGGTGCAGAGCTACACAGGGGGGTTACATGCCTTTTGTGCATCCTCTCACCTGCCTTTGTGAATAGGCACATCAGTTTGTAAATATTTATAGTAAAGAAGTAAGTAATAAGTCATATAAGGATGTGTAATTATTGGCCAATAATCACATGCTTCAGTGGTGTTGCTAGGTACAAGGTTCAGTCTAGTGCTTTCAAATGCACCCAAGAAGTATGGTTGTTGGCCATAACCTCACATCCTGAAGTGTCTTACTGCACTCATTTAATGGAGTTTAAAGTAAAAAATGAATTTAAATGTACACCTGTGTAATTATGGTGAAAAATGCTATGGTCATGTGACTTGTTTCAGCTGACCAGATGGCTTCATTTATCCTGACCATTTTATAAACATGCAGTAAAGTCAGAGAAGCTTCTGATAAACTGGGTTGTAAAAATGGTCAGAGAGACACAGCATGGCATGAGAAGTGAGGAAAATCGTCTTTCTGAATGTATTTGTTTGGAAAACAGTAGTACTTTGGTAGTTCAGTGTTTAGCGGGGTTCAGATGAGTGTTTAGTTAATGGCAGCTGGGACTCTGAGTTCTGGGACTGAGGGTATTGAAGGAGTGTGTGAGCGAGGTGTGTAGATTGAAAGGGCTTTTCTATTTCTGAAGGACTTGGAGTGATTCCAGTGCAGGTTCCTGATGGGGCTGGCTGGATGCTGGTAACTCTCCAATTGGGACATGCGATGATTTAAACATTGTAAATCATAGCAGCCAACCAATCAGGAGCCAGATTTTTTAAAGCCATTGTATAATCTTGGATACCCCATAGCTATGAAACAAGTGGAAATTTACAAATTACTACTTATGCATTTTACCATGAAGTGAGATATGCTATTGTGAATGTACTGCATTTCCTGAAATATTGGTATTTACCTCAAAACAAAGGTGTTGTCAAAGTAGATCACACAAGTGGAGATGTTAAAATGATAGCAGTGATCTGAATTAGCTAGATGCCAATTAGAATAGCTGCCACAGGGGCCAGCAAGATAGAATATAGAGTTGTAAGGATATCAGGTTTTACTTTATTACCTTCATTATCCCAAAATTCATGGGTTTATTGTGCTGTCTGTAAGGTATACAAATGATGTTACTGTATTGTCTTTTTATAGAAAAGATATGCTTAACTGCATTTGTATCTCTGCTACATCTAGTGAAGGGTATAAAATCCCATTCCAATCATCTTATAATACCTCTCACAGCTTGCACAGGTAAACAATAGATCGGTAGTTGGAGACTAGAGGTAGTTTCCTTTGTGGATGCCACTTTGGTTCCTTTACTCTTGTATGCCTGTTGTGCAGGGTCTTCTAAAGTTAATAGAAGTGCATTTTTGTAAATAAAGCTTGAAAGAACTTTGGGCCCCCCTACACAATTGCAGTGAAGGGTATCACCAGATAGTGTTGCCTTACATTTGCACTATACAAAAAAGTCAAATTGTCAACATTCTTGCCATTAGGGGTAGGTCATGGAGAAACATTGGGTATGACCTAGAAATGGTGGTTAGTGGGATGAGGGGGCCGTCCAGATAAGGCAGGCTGGCAAGGTGTCAGGAGGACCAAAATACAATAAAAAAAGCATGCTAGTACTCAACCAAGTCTACCTACCACACTCTGACTGACACTCACTGGCACAGGACTGGACTTAAGATGCCAGTGTATCTTATGTTAGCATTCTGTGTCATGCCAGCAGCAGGACCTTACCCCACCTGTTTAAAGCCATGTATTCTGGCCCACATGTCATTCCACTTGGGTCACTGGGGGGGGTTCTGTAACAGCAGGAGCTACCCACCCTCCCTAAGGCAGTGGTAATCTAAAACAGATACTCTACACTGTCTCTGCTGCCTGTGTGACTACCCAGTTACCTCACAGGCCTGGCAACTGCTACCCCAGCAGGGGGTCATGCAGCATGTGGCCCAAGAGTGTTGGCATGCATCACTGAGATGGCAGGAAGCTTTAATCCAATGAATCTTAACCCTTCCCACAGTAGCACGCAGATCTGTGATCAGTTCATGTGCATGCTGCATCTCCACAGCTTGACCACCACCTTGGAAGCACAAACTCCCTGCCTCACCATTGCTGGCTCCTTTGGCAATTGATCATGTCACCAGTCCTCCTTAGCCTGGGATATGCCACTTTGAGCAATGCTCTTCCCAGATGGTTGCTCAGTTCCAAGCATCCCGGTCACATTCCAGAATCCACCTCACTGGCATATGGCAGTGTCCATCAGGCCATCCTAGTTCTGTTTTTTTTTTCTGTCTTATGTGTTTCTCCGCTCCTCTGTCTACTGGCACCTCACTCCTTCTGGCCTCAAATGCCTCACTCTGTCCACCAGTCATACCCCTTTGCTGCCTTGACAACTCTTTCCAGGCTTCCAGTCTCTCCATTTTTGGTACTAGCATGACCCTGTTAGGGGCCATATCTGGCCCTTGTGGCAGTACAATTACTGCTCCTGACTTCCTCCTTGTTGCTGGTGTGTCCCCACCAGAAGGCCCTTTGTGGCCTGTAGGAGGAATGACATTGCTGGGATGCTGACTGGGATGGCTGTTTTGTGGTTAGAGGTGGGCGAAGTGGCCAAAATTCACTCATTCATAGAGTAATGCAGAATCCGCGAAGTAATTCACAACGTGAAGTAGAGTACTTCGCATTATAATGAGGAACACGAAGTCCATTGAAACCAATGACTTTGCATTACTCCACCTTCGCCCAACCACTTCTGCACCAATTTTAATGTGAAATACATAGAAATCAATGTACTTCGCATCACTTCACCTTCTTATTGAGCTCCAAGGCGAATTTTGCAGTGATTCATGGGATTGCAGGTCACATGGGCACTAGATTGTTCTGCGCAGTCTGAGTTCTGTGTAGTGTGTGTGTAGTGTTTGATGGAGACAGTTTCCTCTCAGAGCTCTGTGATTCAAATCCTCTAAATGCTGTTAAAAAAAGGCTTTTTGAGCCATTCTTTTTTTTTTTTTTGCTCAAAATTTTGTACATCGATTGTAGAACTCCCCCAGGCTTATATCATCGAGTGTTTATTGTTTGTGTGTGGCTTTTGAATGTTAATTTAGAACATTCAGTCTGTGTACTGACAGACACTTGAAGTGTGCTTTGCAGGAGGGGTGTATCTGTGGTGGACATAGGTTAAAACTGGGAGAAAAAGGCAGTCTTTCTGTTTTGGTTGTATTTTTCTTGTATAACTGTGCTAATGTACACACAGTAATATTTTTAGTAATTCTTGACATACTTTTTGTTGATTTTTGTGGTGCAGTAGTGCATAATTTCAGTTTGTTTAAAAGATTTGGTTATATTACTAAAGTTTTCAATTTGCTACGCATTACTTGTAGTGTGTGTGTGAGTGTGTGTGCGACGCGTGCCATCAAATCAGACACATTTTATTGTGCCACAGAGTAATTGCAGCAGTGTGAACCTGCTATCCACCGAATCTGCATGATTTTTTACTACTTTGTGGTATCTTGATCTTGGACTGTTACTGCAGTGCACTGCACCCCATCCCCCCAAGCGGCAAAAGGTATTCTTTTCCAGATTGGATTGTGACTTGTGAGCACTGGTTAAGGCGTTATTGTAACTTTGTGTCTGCATCTCTTCTTGATTGTACAGTGCAATTTTAATCTGTCTATGCTTTTGCATCTGTTTAGTGCCCAATCTCCATCTGCAAGCCACGGTTGTCGTCTTTTTTGGCTTCACATCCACTGGCCCAGACTGAAGGTTCAGAAATCTAAATTTATTTAGAATTTTCCTGTTGATCCCCCAAAATGCCTGCAAAGAGCCTTGCAAACAAAGCTGTTTCTGGCCATGGCACTGCTGCCAGTGGCAAGATTTTCCATGGGCATGGTAGTACGCAGAAGTGCATAGCTGTTGTCAGTAAAGGGATTTCTCCACACCCTCCTCACAGACCGAACACAGCGGGACTCGCCCCCCCGGACTCCCAGACACAGTGATTTCGAGGGTTCGCGAGGGCCGGAGAAAGCTGCCCGCCCTCCCCACAGACCAAACACAGTGGGACCCCCGGACTCCCAGGCCTGCAGTGATTTGGGTCGCGAGGGCTGGAGCAAGCTGCCCGCCCTCCCCACAGACCGAACACAGCGGGACTCGCCCCGGACTCCCAGGTACGCGGCTGCAGGAGCAGCAGACACCGGAGCAATTGCAGACGCGTTGTTTTAACAATTGCAGGCACGTTGTTTTAACCCGGCCGGCACTGCATGCCGGCTCCCCACCACCCTTGGCCGGCTCTGTATTTTATAGGTGGTGTCACGTGAGACTGCAGAACCAATCAGCCCACTTTTCCACCTGCAGGTTATACCCGCTGAACTCTAGGGGGATCCTGCTTGCCAAAACCACTCCCCCTCATCTATCTCATACAGCAATATGTCTCTATTAGGTCCTAGTATATTCACATTGCTCCTCACTATCCTGTCCCTTCCCCCAAAAATCGCTGCCAAAATTCTCTCTAACACCCCTGTATATGCACATATACCAGCATCTCATCCCCTCACTGCTCAAAACCCCCCTCATCTACCTTCCGTTCACCATCAGCGCACCACACACACTGGATCACCCTACCGCCCAACCACACTGCCCTCTGGTGCCCATACCGCCCCAGCCCACAG
The DNA here is from genome assembly GCA_016271365.2 of Neoceratodus forsteri. NCBI lineage: Eukaryota > Metazoa > Chordata > Ceratodontiformes > Ceratodontidae > Neoceratodus > Neoceratodus forsteri. The sequence goes on along the minus strand of CM057451.1, from coordinate 838,068,945 downwards.
TGGTAAGTGGTATCCCTCTGTCCTAGCTCTACCCATCCTTAACTCCCTACCCATCCCCTGCACTGCCCCCCAGATCCTTGCATCTGCCCAAGCACCCCTACCACTACCACCGTAGTCCTTTTCTTCGACTCATCATCTTACTCCTCCTGCTTTCTGGGAATGTCCACCCCAACCCCGGACTAGGACCTGCTACATCGCCCCCCCACAGGTCATGGACTCCGCATTGCCTCCATGAATATCTGCAGTCTCCCAAGAAAGACTGCTGCACTCCAATGTTGGGTCTCTCAACATAAGCCCGACATTCTTGCCGTAGTGGAGACTTGGCTCTCCCATTTGACTCCAGACTCGGCTGTCTCCCTCCTTGGCTTCACCCTCTTTAGAGAAGATCATGTGGGTAAGCGTGGCGGCAGATGCACAGTCTACCTAAGTAACTCCCTCCTGGGTCATGCTCTACCCGCCCCCAAACTCGACCACGGGGCACAAGCCATCACCTTAAAAATTAGCCCTGACCCTGGCCATGGCCCTCTTTACCTCACAACCGTCTACGTACCCCCACGTGAACAAAGCCAAGCTATTCGCTCCCTCACCGATTATCTCACTACCCTGCCACACAAGGCTGAACTGCTCGTCCTAGGAGACCTCAACATCAACTGGCTTGGCTCCACTTCAACACAAATTAAGGACAACTTCACAGCCCTTGACTTATCCCAATTAGTGACTCAACCCACCAGATTTAGCCAATCAAGTGGGACCAGCTCCCTACTAGACATCATGCTCTCTAACCGCCCGCACAAAGTAAAGGATGTTAACATCCTAGCCAATTCCCTCAGTGACCACTCACCTATTCTCTGCTTCTGGTCCTCCCCCACACTCAGACCTGCGTACATGCCACCCCTCCGTCGACGCTTCAGCCCCGGAGGACTAAACAAGTTAAAGTGGCACCTTGCCCAGCTCGACTGGTCCCCAATCTCCCTCGCAACAGATATAGATATCGCCCTAGCCTTCCTCACCAATGCCTTCTGCAAGGCCTGTGACATCTTTGCCCCTGTCACCAACACCCATACTAAGAGACACACTGATGCCTGGATCCCCCCTCCCCCGATCCAGCAACGGAAGCAGCGTGATAACCTATGGCACATTGCTGTAGAGACCGGCAGGTTAGCAGACAGGCAAGCCTATAATACAGCTCGCAACCAGTGCACCTGGGCCATAAGACAAGCCAAAGCCAACTACTATCAATCCACCTTGACCTCCTCCTGGGGCACTTCCCGAACCTTCTGGGATAACATGAAGGAGTTAAACGGGAAGACCCACTCCCCTCCTCCCTCACAAATGGTTATAAATGGCACAATTAATACAGACCCATCCCGTGTTGCTGACTGCCTTAACACAACTTTTTCTGACCTAAGTGCAATCCTTCCGGCCCACTTCTTTGACCCCATCCTGGTAACCAACAACCCAGCTGTTTCTCGCCTCCCTTTTCTCTTTAGGGCTATCTCCCCCCATGATGCTAAACCACTCCTCCTAAAAGCCCTCTCCTCCCACAACCCGAACTGTGACCCCCTCGACTCCAGGATGCTCCACCTAACAATGGATGTCATGCTAGCCCCCCTCACGGACCTTCTTAATCGTTCCTTGTGCCTCAGCCAATTCCTGAGTGCATGGAAACAGGCTGAAATCACCCCTATCCATAAAAATGGAGACTGCACAGTATCAAACAACTACAGGCCTATCTCCATCCTCCCCACCCCCAAGGCTCTGAAGAAAATAGTTTCCACGCAACTCGTGGATTATCTATCCAACCACAACATACTGTGCCCAGAACAGCATGGCTTCCGCCCTGGTCATAGCACCACCACAGCCCTACTGGAGTTTTCCCACCAAATACACTTGGCACTAGACGCCAGGGAGATTGCTGGGGCAGTGTTCATTGACCTATCCAAGGCCTTCAACACTGTGAGTCACCCGTTAATGCTTTACACCCTCCGTAAGTTGCGACTCTCATCTGGCCCTCTGGCCTGGTTCTCCAGTTACTTCTGTGATAGATCCCAACAGGTCAAGTTAAATGGTACCCTATCTACTGCACTGCCTGTACGCTCCAGAGTCCCACAAGGCTCCATTCTGGGCCCTACATTGTTCAGTCTCTTCCTAAACACCCTTCCCAGCTCTTGTACAGGCAAACTGCTACTATATGCCGACGATGCAGTCCTAGTCACCTCACACCCGACCCACTCAATCTCCAGAGCTCCCTGCAACTTTCCTTCAGCCAAGCTGAAAAATGGTTCCTCGACCATCGCCTGGTTCTGAACCTCAAGAAAACAAAATCTACGATCTTTGCACACCAACAAAGTAACTCCAAAAATGCTCCCCTTTGCATCTTTCCCAGCACCCTCCACCCCCTTGAGCAGGTATCAACATACAAATACCTGGGCATCACCATCGACTCGGTTTTCTCCTTCCGTGCCCATGTCAGTGCTTTGTCCTCTGCCATGAATGCCCGGATTGGACTCCTCTACCGTCACAAAGACTGCCTCACCAAGTTTGCCCTACAGCTGGCTATCACTTCCTCCATTCTGTCATTGGTTGACTATGGACTCCCCACCTATGCAGCCGCTGACCCCACTGCCCTCACCAAAGTCCAGACCTCTATCAACAAAGCCTGCAGGCTCCTGACCAGTGCCCCAAGCAGAAATCACACGTGCCATCTTTACTCCACCTCTAACATACTTAATCTTGAAGAACTACTGCAATATCACACCTGCATACTGGCTAAAAAGGCTCTACTTGGGCTATGTCCCCCCAGGAGTCACCGCACTGCTTCTACGGGCCTCCCACTCAGTCACCACCTGTAATACTACCAAAGCCACCTTCCAGGTGCCTAGAGCCAGGACCTCACTCGCCCAAAGGTCCTTTACCACAGAGCTCCATCCTGGTATAACTCCCTCCCTGCGTACATCACAAAAACCTCCAAAACTGGCCCCTTCAAAACCGCCCTACGCAAACACCTCACTAGCACTTGGAGCTGTATATGCCTTTTATAGGTCTTCCCGTGAGTGCCTCTCAAACCAACCTGCTCCTATAGTATTATGTATACAACAGTTCTCTTGATTAGCCTGTTTTCAGTCTGTATACCACACACTGTATCCTGTGTGACCCACTGGGTCCAATGACTTATTGTGTGCTCTTCTGCAACTTGCCTATGTTTACTTGCTCTTTGAAATTTCTGTTATGTATGCTGCATGTATCTCACCTGTACTGTTCCCCACTGTTTTGTCTCACAAATATATTGTTTCCCCTCCCTGCGACGAGGTGCGTTTGTAAATGAGTCTTTGACTCAAAGGTTTGTAAATCCGATATATGAATTAAATAAATAAATAAATAACAGCACAATCTGTAGCTTCTCTCATAGTTGGAGGAGATGATGTTGTCCCAACTGGTGGTGTTAGTGCAGTTTCTGCTGGCATGAGTATTGCGGCCTCAAATTCCACTTCTGACTGGTTGACCATTTCAAAAAATATAGTTAAACTGTGACTTACAATGTAGATGATGCCATACTCACCATTAACATCCCCATGATAGTTGAGCATGATTCTGATTCTGGCAATGATAACTCACAATGTCATATTTCTTCCAGCGCTGTTGAGGTTGTGATTTGCCATCCAATGATTCAAAGTGTGGCTCAAAAATATCTGGTGATAATGATGATGATGATGCTGTGGTTGGAACATGTTCTCCACATGACGGCATCCAAGCTAAACATGTGGATGCGGATGATGTTGATGAATATGATAATGATGTCAGTGACCCCTGTTGGGAACCATAGAAAAAGAAAGTCAAGGTGGCTGTATCTGGTTCTGTTGGTGTTAAATCCCCCAAAAAGTTGTGATTTAGCAGTTCCTGTTGATGATAATGATAATGATCCAGCAATAATAATAATAGGTAGTCGTGGTGGTCAGTTGGAGTCCAAGTGTGTCCAGCCTGAAAAATCATGTAGCACACAGCCCCCCATTTCAGGGGTTAAAAAACATAGTCCAATAAGCAGCATCAGGGAGATGTTAAAAGTAGGGGATCACAATCCCTTGTTTGGGATTTTTTTGTCCAAGATGCAAATGATGAGTCATCTGCAATCTGCCAGCTTTGCCATGCATGTGTGAGTCGAGGTAAAAAGGAGAGTCATCTGGGCATGGAGGGGGCCAGCATACATATCTTATGAACAGACACATGGCACTGTGGACCTGGCACCAGATGGCAGCTAATGCCATAGCGGGGTGTTCACTCTCATCACCAGCCTTACTGAGCATGTTATCCCCTTCCATGAGTGTAAGACCAACTAGGAATGTTTGCAGTAGCAATGGAATAACACCAGAGGATTCCTACAGGCATGATGAGGGGGAGGATTATGATTTAGAAATCTTGTCAAGTGGTGGTTAGAGTAGCAGTGGTGGTGGTGGTCAATGCAGTATGTCTAGTGCAAATGGTACAGCAACCCTAGTATGTAAAATGGGGAAAAAAACTTTATTTGTGGACTTGTCACCTGTGCACCCCTCTTCATCACATGTCCACACCCCAACCCTGGCCATTCACAGAGCTAAGTCATTTGTCACACCCCATGCAAAATGTGTAAGTCAGCCTATGCTGGAGAGTGTTTTTGCCTGTAACCTCCTGCCTGCCTGCCTGAAGCATGTGACCTACACTGTGTAAGCCATGTGATGTGTGTGGGCTGCCTGTGAATTCTCACTCTGCCTTAAAGCGGAATAAGGTAGAGTGCACAACATGAAGTAATAATTACAATGCAAAGTGGCAAAGTAAGGGTTTAAAATGGGCACTCCATGTAGCGGAACACTAACGTGAAGTGACCACTTCGCGACCACTTTGTGGGCGAAGTTTTACTTTGCTGCATCTCTATTTGTGGTCTGCTGGGGGTGCTGTGGTCCTGGGGGGAGTGGAAATCCATAATTCTGTGTACTGGTATGGCATTTCTGCCTTTTTCTGCCTGTCCTCCCATTGACTCATGCATGCTGCAGCTGGCCAGGGGGGTATGCATGACAGTGCGTGGTTCACCAGGACATCATTGGTACCTCCACTATGTCACCATCAGGAGCTACCACATAGTGATATATTAAGTATCCCACCCCCTGAGAGGACAGTGTCCAAAGGGATGCTCTGAACCATCCTTGCTGGCCTTTGCTTCAAATGTCCAAGGCTTGGAGCATGAATCTGGGTCACCAACACACCAGAGCTATCCCCCTGTGCCATGGAGCAAGCACTTTTGTTCTGTGCTAAATGTCTTTGATAAACATGATTTGATCAATAAATACTGATACTTGCCACATATTGTGAATATATATTATCATGTATCACTGTTTTTTCCATTTTTCTTTTGCCATAAAGAGCAACTGACACCTCAGGAAAAGCTTTGAAAAACAAATGCTTAGACACCATTCAGCTTATATTTTGAGCATGTTCTCCCTGTTTCTCCCCTCAGCTCTTCATTACTAAGGGCAGTTTCATAATAAACATTCTTTTTCCCTAACAACTCTCCTGTTCTAGTTGCATGTTTACAACTTGTCATAATCCTCTGCCTGCAACTCTAGTCTGTTGCTATGGCATGGAAATGATTATTGTAGCAACATTCCATTCTTTTTTCCCATCCTTGAATAACTACACCACACTTTTTCTTGGAGTTAAATAGCCACAGACATACAGTATGTTTATTATTCATCATTTTTTAAGATGTTCTGTTCAGCATAATGTGTGTAGCTTGGAGTCTTTGCCTTGGTTCCGCAACTCTCACACCTTTTCCCTTCATTTGAACACATGGTCTGGCCACCCATCTCAGGCCAGCCCCTTCTCCAAGGGGTTCTTGAAAAACCTAGAGCATCATTCCTCCAACTGTACGGGAAGTCTATCGGACAATAAGAGAGCCCCTCACTCCCATCTGGGCAAGCTCTATTCATCGCATACAATCCTGATAGGGGGTGCCAAGATTGATCTGGACCAAGCATATGTCTACCCGCCCACCCCATGCAAACAAACAGGAACTTGTCAGGACTGGGTACAGGTTCCTGCTGCCTTTCTGTTACCATTACCATTCACAGAAACTCCTAAACTGCCTCAATGTTTATAATGACTGTGACATTTTATCTAACTGTGATGTATTTGACCTGTTTAGCCTATCCTTTCAGAAGAGGTGAAACAACTTGGAAAAAATACCTCTCATATGAAAAAAATAAGAAAATTTCTCCTTGAACCCTGGTACAGTCCCCCTTATTTGGGTGAAGGATAATCTACTTGGCCTTGCTCTGCCCAGTATCCTGCTTTTTCGAGGGTGGATGGGTGACATTTTCAAATGAATCCAGGAGGGAAAAAGGGAGATCCTGGCTATACAGGTCTTTTTAACCTTCCCTCTTCCCCTCACAGATCGGCCTATCTTCACAAGCTCCATGGACAGCCTCCCAAGTCCCACTCCTTTGCCATGGCACTGCCTGTCCTCTAGGGGAGGAGTAGGAGAGAGCCATCATCCAGTACCCATTCTCCTAGTAAATGTCTGTAAAATTTCAGTTGGCTTAAGAGGCCCCATGACCTTCCCACCCTTGAATAACTACATCACACTTTTCCTTGGAGTTAAATGGCCACAGCCATGTTTGTTTTCACCACATTCCATAACATGCTGTTCAGTGTGACATGTGCTCCTGGGAATCTGTGCCTTTGTTCCACTATCCCACCCCTTCACCTCATGAAGCTTGGGGGAAGGCTTAATTCAGGCAGATGGTCCGATCCCCAATCATGGTCCAGTCCTTTCCTCAAGGGATTCTTAGTAAACCTAAAGAACTACTTCTTCAACTGCAAAGGGGAGCCTGTTGGCCTATAGGAGAACCCATAGCCCCCATCTGGCAGTGCTGTCCTCATCATGGTGAATTCTGATGGGATGCCAAAACCTAGCCAGACTGAGCATGATTCTACCAGCACCACCCCCATGACAACCAAAAGGAAACTGTCCAGATCAGATGCAGGTTCCCCCTCACCTTCTATTACCTTTACCATTCCTAGAGAGATGCTCCCAAACCACAACCAGATAGACCCTATTGGTCCCCACAGCATGTCATTACAGCATTTTCTCATGGTCCCCTGAGTGGCAAGTCTGAACTGGTCATATTCCAAATTTAATGAACTTATCCCATCTCAATCATACAGCATTCTATCTGTGGCAAAAATGTCATCAATGGTACAATGATATTCCAGAAAATACATCTTGTGGTATTCTTTGAAACTGCCATTTGTTTTTTCTTTCTTTTTTTTTGCCCATCAAAGACTGCAACAAATAAAACACAGACTTAAAGAAAAAAAAAACGGACTGCATCCTTTGTTATTGTTGTTTGCATTGCAATAAAAAAAATCAGAAAACTGAGTACATTTCAGGCACTTTTTTGTGGGGGGTGGGGTGGGTGAGGTGGTGTTTGTGTAAACCGGGGTGGGAGGACCATACTGTCTGAAAAATAACATACAGGAAACTCCATACATAACAAGCCTGTGTTCCCACCTTGGATTCGGATGCCATCTTGGAACCACTCCAGCTTTACTATCATGGTTCTGATAGCATTAAAATCCATTGACGTAAAGATTAACTTGTTATTCATTTTTTTTTTTCGCTTATTATGCTATTTATGCAGGGAGCAGGAGCAGATAATGACTAAGGGACAAAGATCTTGTTCCCTGTAATATACTTAGTAACTGAAAGTTAGATCAATAAAGAACATGCAAGCCAGCTGGCATGTTTATATAAGTTTCCCCCGCAGTGTCAGCAATTCTTGAAACTGTTACAATCTTATCAAGAAGTATCCATGGCACATTATAATGAATAAGTGACCCTTGCCACTGCTTTACCAGAAACACTTGGCAAAAAGTATACATAATTTATGCCTCTGATTTAAGAAATAAGGCTTTTTTTTTTAATTGAAAGCCTGCTAGATGTAAAGAATATATAGCTGTTTGAGGTATAATCGGTCTCTGTCTTGCCATAACTTTCCTTGACGGTAACATGATGCTTTGTCAACTAAGGTAAACTATGTGTAATGTGAATTACATGTCAGTTTCACATTAGCTACTCTTAATTCTTTGACTAGTAGGAAAGAGGAGGAATTACTTGGTGTTTTTTTGTTTTGTCAGTAAATAGTATACTTCATCATAAAAAGGGGTGATTTTGTGATGAATTGTTCCAAAAATGCAATGAAGTAGCACTAAACTATACTTGTTGGATATTCTTCAGTGCCAGAAATGCAAGAAACAGAACATGCAAATTCTGTTGTTTTTTTGGAGACACTAAAATTGACTTGATGCTAGAATTCAGGCAGTTGTCTCCCTATTTGAGTGGGGGCTGTTTCTTTACCAGTTCACATGGCAACACAGGGTTGCTATGGCATACACAGCAGGGTCCTCCCATCACAGCGTGCTCCCACTGCACCAAAGGTCAGGGAGAGTAAAAATAATGGCGCCGTTCACGGCAGGGGACCAATAAAAGAGACAACTGCAATCACAGCACATGATGCAAATAGTAAATAATCTAATGTTATGTTGATTCAGCGACCAGAGCAAGGGCGCTATGAGAAACTAAAGTAAGTTTTTAAGGACAGCATACAACGATCGAGCATACTGTGAAATAAGTTTGCAATCTGTGTGCCGGCCAGGATGCACTATGGTAGCTAGAGAATGTCTGTCACAGCGTGTAGGTAATTTGCATGCCTAGAGCTCGTCGCGAGTGGCACTCAATGCGAGAATGGCACAGTGCAGGGGGGAAATGGAACTGCAAGAAAAAGGCTTTCAAGGCTAAAAAAGCTAATGATTTGCAAGGTAGTGGCAATAAAGTAATACTGAAAGGCTGATTTTAGATGGCTGCTGGAATATCCACTGTTTCCCTTAATGTTACCTGCTTTATTAGGGGGAGGTAAAACGCTCTTTTCTAGTGTTGTCATTACTAGTGCAATATCTGTTTTGTCATTTTAAGCACTCACTGTCTCTTTCTTTATCCTCCTTTATTTGTCTGCTTTTTCTACTTATCAGATCCTGCCCTTTCCATTTTTCTTCTTTTTCCCATAATACGTTCCATTGTTTTCTGATCTCCATGGTTATGTTTTCATTTCTATATTCTGGTTGTGGTAGCATCATCACTTCTTTAGTATCTGATGTATTCTACTCTTCCTGTGTGTAATGACATTCTGTTAGACTATTTGAATCCTTTATTGATAGATTCTGCTCCTTTACTGGGTACTCTTCCTTCACAGAGGTAACAAGCCTTTGTGTGAAGCAAATAAACAAAACAAAATGATGTAAGAAACCACTATGGTTCTCAAAGGAGGTAGCAGTAAAGGTTCAAGAGAAAAAGAAAGCATTCAGAAAGTACAAGGAATCACAGAAGGAGCAGGACAGAGAATTGTATCAGTTAAAACAAAAGGAAGCTGGGAAGGCAGTCAGAACAGCAAAGGCCCGAACCGAGGAAAAGATAGCCAACTCAGTTAAGAAGGGGGATAAAACCTTTTTTAGGTACCTCAGGGAGCGAAGAAAGACTAAGGGAGGGATAGTGAGGCTTAATAAAGGGAAGGGAGTGGGCAGAGGGTGACGGTGAAAAGGCAGAGATACTAAACAAATATTTTTGCTCAGTATTTACAAATGAAGAGGGGGAGGAACCTAAAACAAACAATAGAAACAATCTGGATACAGAAGTTGATACCAGCCCATTTACAGAAGAAAGGGTTCTGAAAGAACTCTTAAAACTGAATGTGGACAAAGCAATGGGGCCTGATGGGATTCATCCCAGAATTCTAAAAGAATTAAGGGTAGAACTAGTGACACCACAGACTACCCTCTTTAACAAATCATGGGAGAATGGGGTGGTACCTGAGGACTAGAGGAGGGCAGATGTGATTCCCCTTCACAAAAGTGGGAGCAGGGCAGAAGCAGGAAACTACAGACCTGTTAGTTTAACCTCAGTGATAGGGACATTGATGGAATCACTTCTGAAGGAAAGAATTGTCAAGTACCTAGAGGCCAGAGGGGCACAGGACCCAAGGCAGCATGGATTCACAGCAGAAAGGTCATGCCAGACAAATCTAATAGATTTCTTTGACTGGGTGACCAAAGTAGTAGATCAGGGAGGGGCTGTGGACATGGCCTACCTAGACTTTAGCAAGGCATTTGACTCAGTCCCACACAAGAGATTAATATACAAGTTAGCCAGCCTGGGAGTGAGTCCCAAGATGATAGCCTGGGTAATAGGACACAGAGGGTAATAGTAAATGGAGTCCACTCTGAAGAAAGGGGGGTTATTGTGGGGTTCAGTATTAGGATTGCAGGGTTCAGTATTAGGACCGGTCCTCTTCAATGTCTTTATAAGTGACAGTGCAGAGGGACTAGAAGGGAAAGTATGTCTCTTTGCAGATGACACAAAGATCTGCAACAGAGTTGATGCACAAGGTGGGGTGGAAAGGATGAGAAGGGACTTGGCAAGGTTAGAGAAATGGTCAAATGTATGGCAGCTTAGATTCAATGCTAAGAAGTGCAAGGTAATGCACCTGGGAAACAAAAACCCAGAGAAAAAGTACACAATGGGGGGTGAGATACTAACAACAACAAAAATGGAAAGGGGTAGTCATATCAGATGACTTAAAGGTGGGCAAGCAATGTGAGAGGGCAGTAAGGAGGGTTGGGGGGATACTGGGATGCATAGGGAGAGGCATCACCAGTAGAAAACGGGACGTTGTTATCCCTCTGTACAGACAGCTGGTGAGACCCCATCTGGAGTACTGTGTGCAGTTCTGGAGACCAAATCTCCACAAGAACATAGACAAGATGGAAGCTGTCCAGAGGAGGGCAACTAAAATGGTGCAGGGTCTGCACCAGAAGACATACGGAGAGAGACTAAAGGAGCTTAATATATAAAGCCTCGAGGAAAGGAGGGAGAAGGGGGACATGATATAAACTTTCAAGTACCTCAAGAGAATCAACAAAGTCCAAGGGTGTAGAATCTTTCAAAATAAGAGGTTTGCAAGAACAAGGGGGCACAATTTGAAGATGGGGGGGTGGTTCAGAGGTAATGTAAGGAAGTATTTTTTCACAGAGAGGGTTGTGGATGTATGGAACGGCCTTCCAGAGGAGGTTGTGGAGTCAAAAACAGTGGTTGAATTCAAGCATGCATGGGACAGTCATAAGGCAATTCTAGGGGTTGGGGGTAGAAAGAATTAGGCTGCTGGTTAACTAGGATCTGCAGCTTATCCATTAGGTAGGGAAATGGGCAGACTGGGTGGGCCAAGCGGTCCTTATCTGCAGTCAAATTCTATGTTTCTATGTTTCTCTTTTTCTAACAATTCCAGAATTAATTTCCTATTAATTTAACAGGTTTCCTTCACAAAAATTAAAAAAAAATTAAATGACACTGGGTTACTCAGAGCTAAAGCTACGTCCTTGTTTATGTTTTCCAAGTTGGGTACCTGTAAACTTTCCAGGCTCATAATTAGGATTTGATCATATATAGAGTTAATGGATGTTAGCACATTCTCCTTGCTTGTTTTCAAGCATATGCTCTACCTCCCTTTTCTTGTTTCCTTCCTACATGATTGACATGCTTATACCTGGGTCTACTACGGCATCTTGACATGACATTGCCTGTCACACAGGAGCCCGTAAATTATATTCCAACAGTCGGTATCCCGACAGTCAGGAACTGCCCATGGCAGAGTTTTTTTCTATATTTCTGTGGGCTTTGCCTCCACACTCCCCTCTTTATTTTTGATTGCCAACTACGCCGCGGGCAATTATGGACTGTAGGGGTACTGACTGTCAGGATATACTTTTCGGGCTCCTGGGTGTCTGGCAATGGCATGTTAGGGTGCCATAATGATTCCTTATACCTTGCACCACTTTGTTTAACCACCATTTGGTTCAGAAGTTACCTCACAGACAGGTCCCAATGTGTGAAGATAAACAGCACCATCTCATCTACTCTACCAGTCCACTCGGGGGGTGCCCCAGGGGTCCATCCTTGGCCCATTGCTATTCAGCATCTTCCTAAACACCCTGCCTAAATCCTGTCCATGTAACTTTCTGCTCTATGCAGATGATGCAGTAATGTATGCCTCTCACTTGGATCCCACAGTCCTTCTATCCTCCCTACAACTTGCCTTCAACCACGTTGAAAACTGGTTCACTGACCACAGACTCGTGGTCAATGTAAAAAAGAATAAATCAATGCTCTTTTCCCACTGTCAGAGTAAGAACCACAATGCCCAGCTAACAATCTTTTCCAAAACCCTCCTCCCACTGGAACAGGTCTACACCCATAAATATCTGGGCATTACCTTAGATCCTAATCTCTCATTCCACCACATGTAAGTGATCTTTCCTCTGCCATAAATATACGCACAGGACTACTGTATCTGCACAAAGCCTGCCTACCTCCAGAGGCCGTAAACATTACTGTTACCTCCTATGTTCTCTCCCTTGTAGACTATGGGCTAACTGTTTACTCAGCCACTGACTGCACTGCACTAAATAAAATCCACCTTTCCATTAACAAAGCCTGTGGCTCCTTGCTGGAATGGATAAGGGTACTCGCAGCTGCACCCTGTATGCACTAACAAAAATCCTCACCTGGACAAAAGAATACGTTATCAAACATGTCTCCTTACTAAGAAAATCCACCTAGGTCTTACTCCCACTGAAGTCTCAACCTCCCTCCATGCTGCACATAACTCAGCAAACACCCATGCGGCAGATAAATTAATGTGGGCTGTTCCCAGGGTCACAACCAGCCTGTCACAATGGTCCTTTTCCTACAGAGCACCATCCTGGTACAGTGAACTCCCCTAGCCATCACCTTTATCTCCAGACTAGACCCCTTCAAAACAGCCCTCAAGAACCACATAATCTCCACCTGCCTCTGCCTTTATTCCCACTAAAAAACAGATATCTGCCCACAGACGGCAAGACCCTAGTTTAAAGATATCCCTATCCCACTGCTGCTACTGTGTGGCTGCTAGTGTGTGTTAATGACAATGCTGGTAATCCAACTGCTCGCATCATCTGCTAGCATATAGGCCATGCCATAATTTTTGATGTAATGTTCGCTGACATTCACAAGCTCCCTGCAGGACTTGTATAGCTACCCAAACTGTATAGGACTAGCAGCACTGTTCATACCCTGTTGTTATCTTGTCTCCTACTTATTGTACACTGCCGATATTTGACACATATTGTTTATACCCTGTTGTTTTTCCTTCCTCTACCCCCTCTGTAATATTGTATAATGATTACTTATTGTTATGTTTTGTAATCTGACGTGGAGTCTTTGGAAATGAGTCCCTGACTCAAAGGTTGTAATAAGAGTTTCTCAATAAATAAATAAATAAAATAATAGTTCCAGACTGTCAAAAACAACTGCGAAGCTTTCATATTTGTGATGTTTCTCTCTCTTCTTTTACTGATTCTCTATCTATATGAATGCATTCCATTTTTCCCCTGTCTATATTACCTTTAATTATAATTTTATCTGGTTTTGATTACTTGATTTGGTGTAGAGGTTTGCCTAAATTTTATTTGATTACTGCAAACTCTTTTTCCTTTTTTGTATTTTCTTTCTTCCTCCATTCTTAGATTCCAGTTTTTCTGAATTTTATTCAATGTCAAACGTGCCACATGTTTCCATGATTTTGCATTGTGTCATCATATTCCCTGCATCTTTAATAATTGTTTGTGTTTCTTTTCCACTTCCAGTGGTGGTCATATTGGAAATAGCCAAAACCACCACCAATAACTAAGTAGATCAATAAAAACGTTGCTTACAGCACCTACTAAGCTGATTCAATATGTAAATAAACATAGTTGTACAAATATGAGCATATAAATAAGCACATAAATATTCCAAAACACTCAAGCATATACAGTAAATAGAAATAAATGTTATCTGATGTTGAGGGCCAGGTATTATCATAAACTTATGCCCAGCTGTATTTGGGTCTAATATTCTGGGACCCCAGTAGCGACTCTACAAATAAATATGTTTTTAAAATAAATATAAATCTAGTGTGACCACTTTAGGTCCCCAGTTGCCTTGTGAGTGCCTTGTAAAAGTCTTTCAAAGATTAATGGAACAGCCCAGTTATCAAGCGTTCATAGTTATAAAGTGCACTTTGAGTAAAGTTCATATAGTGCCTACAGTAGTTAAAGTGCACAAGTTTTAGGTTGGATTTTGATTGAAATAATGCATAGTCTATACAATTCCAAAAATCTGTGCAAATAGCTGCTTCTTTGAAGGCCAGATTTCCATAGAGAAAGACAATAATGCTTGTACTTTTCAGATCACCAAGCAGCCTGCTTTTATCCATTGCTTTGCTGACCAGATCCAGTCCATAAATAAATATCTGGAGCTCAACAGTGCTGAGAAATATTTGCCCCGAGTTTAGCTTTAGGAATAAAATCCTCCTGAAATGTGTCTGTGATGCTGGCACCTGAGTGCAGTATTGGGGGGTGCTGTACTGCTGGGGTGTGCTATCCTTCAGATAAGACATTAAACTGAGGTCCTTTCTACCCATCCTAGTGCTGTTCTGGTGGGTGTCCAGGAGGAAGTAAAAGAACCCAAGGCATTCTTCACAAAGAGTGAGGAACATTCCCAGTGTCCTGGCCAACATTCCCCTTCCCTTAAGACTGGCTCATGCAATTGTCTAGGCTGTGTGTGGGTGTTGATGTGCAATATGGTGGCACAGGGTCAAAATGCCGTGCGACTTAACTGCATTGCGAGATTTCATGATTTATTTTGTTCTGTGGGGGCTCCACCAACCACACCCCCCATTACTGAGGGCTGCAACCCCTGGACCCCCCCACTTAGGATTCCAACTCCAGAGCAGTCCAACATGGAGAGCGCACAGGTCCGGGGTTCATGCATAATGCCGTACGCTATCAAGCGTACAACATTATGACCTGGTAGGTGATATGACCACCACTACACACATTCAGTCACTTCACTACCAGTCTAGCATTGCTTGTAAAGTGTTTTGGGATACACTGTGTATGAAAGGTGCTATATAAATGCTGATTCTTCTTCTTCTATTTTTTTATTAAGTAAGTAAATATCCGACCAATATAAAATAAAAATAGCACCTGATTTAGTGTTCGGTGGAACCAAGCACACTACTGGAAAAGAAAAAAACAAATGATGTTTGATCTGCACTAGAAATAAATAGAATTATGGCAAACACAGGCATAACACTTTTAAAACTTATTTTATATCCTTGAGTAAAATTTAACTGTGAATTGTAAACCAAATGAGTCTCCCTTTTCTCAAAACACTCCCTCAATATTGCTTTGATGGTGTTCAGTCTGCACAGTGCAAGTTCTCAAACACCAGAGCATGCATATTTTAAGACCCTGGCATTCACTTGACTTCACTGGTGTGAATTTCAAACTACCAAAATATTTAAAACCTTAACTACTTTAATTCTACTATTTTAATTCAAATAGAAGTGGCATGAGTAATTCTAATAATTATTAAAAGAATAATTTTGCTGTTTGCTTTCCATGTGCTTTTATATGAGGCACAAAAACCCTGGCACAATATATCAGTTGGGGGTGAGGATATAGCATGCACCAAGCAGGAAAGGGATCTTGGAGTTATCATCTCTGATGACTTCAAGGTAGGGAAACAGTGTGACAAGGCAGCAGGTAAAGCAAATAGGATGCTGGGATGCATAGGCAGGGGCATCACCAGCAGGAAAAGGGAGGTCATAATTCCACTATACAAGACACTAGTGAGGCCCCACCTGGAATACAGTGTACAGTTCTGGAGACCTTACTTACGTAAGGACATAGACAGGGTAGAGAAGGTTCAGAGGAGGGCAACAAAGATGGCACATGGATTGCATCACAAGTCCTATGAGGACAGGTTGAAGGAATTAAATATGTACTCCCTGGAGGAGGAAGAGAGGAGATATGATAGAGACATACAAATATCTTACAGGGAGGAACAGGGTGCAGGAATACACTACTTTTAAGTGAAAAAGATGTTCCAGGACTAGAGGGCATGGGATGAAGTTGGAGGGAGGATGATTCAGAGGAAACGTGAGGAAGAATTTCTTCACAGAACGGGTGGTGGACAAGTGGAACACCCTGCCAGAGGAAGTGGTGGCGGCTGAAACAATCACGGGATTTAAGAGTGCATGGGATAGACATAAAGTAATTTTGAAGGTCAGGATTAAGGGGCAACAGACTTCTAGGAAAACATAAAGTGAACTTACAAGCTCAAATGGGTAGATTGGGTGGGCCGTAGGCCCTTATCTGCTGACACTGTCTATGTATTTATAAGCTTCCAGCTGAATGTGGTTTTATAAAGGATGCAGAAAAAGTGGTAAACTTTTAATAATCTCCTAGATCAGTAAGTCACTCACCTTCCACCTTCCTGTCTGATGTTTCTGATGTCTCTTTTGGTTATCCTTGTAATTATCTCCATGAACTCCTTCAACTATAACATTCTGGGTTTCTCCTCTGTTCCCTCTTTATCATCTTTTCTTTTTCTTCTGTCTTCTGACAGCCCTGCCACTCTGTAGTGCTGGTCCAGTTCTTCAGGCCCACCACAGAGCCCTCTGTCCTTCAGGTTTGGAAAAGGGCTCTGCCACCATGCAGACTCCTCATGCTCCATTAACTGGGGTACAAAAAAACACAGACAGTACACTACTCCAAGAAAAAACACACAAGAAACTTTGGAAAGACTTGTATGATTAAAAAAATGCAGGCAATGGTGACATACCTGTTAAAGAAAACACTTGACCTGTTCGATCACTGCTTCTGCAGTTACTCCTCAACTTTAATTGTCACATAAATATAACCCCAGATACCCCTTACCAGGTAACTCAGATTCTATACTAAGCTTTAGATAATCCTCAGAGTTCCCTCTATACCACCAAATCAGAGGTGTCCCTCAGAGGACATCTCGTCTTCCCATTCTCTTAATCACCTTTTGCCGATTACGGCTGTAGTCCCATCTACGCAAGGCAATACCTCCTGATATATTTCTCTCAAAGGGCCCCATGTGGCTCCACCTTGTGAACTAAATGTTTGTTTGGTCCCTGTTGGACCTCTGTAGACTCTGGAACTCCAGTAAATTGTTCTCCGAAGGCCCAGAGCCACCCCCCAGTTATTTGTCATGGCAGTTTTCTGCTGCACTGATTCACTTCACCCCAGGGTAGAATGTTTACTCCTCACCTTTAGTCCCATTTAGTTCCCTTGGAGACACATGTTAGGAAAAGATCATGTCAATCTGGTATAACTCTACGTTGTGTTTTGGTGTGCTGAGATTCGGGTCCCCCCCCGCCCCACCACCACCCCCCGGGATCAGAGGACATAGGCAACAGTCTCACCAGCATATAATGTACCCTTGTTAAAAGATCTCCCCAAAAATTCACCTTTGCTCATGGAATGTGAATGGGCTTAATGACCCTATTAAACATTCAAAAATACATTCATGAATTCATAAAATGAAATTGGGCCTGGTGTTCCTACAGGAGTCACATCTTACTCATCCGAAAATGCCAAACTACTGAATCAATGCTTCAGAAAGGAATATTCCTCTTCCTAAGAAGGGTTCTGTAGATGGAGTGTAGTGATTCTAATCCCCAAGCACACCCCCATTTGAGGAGTAAAGGATCAGGCGATATGCAGAGGGGCATCTGGTATTGGTACATGGCATGTTTCATGAGCAAGAGGTTATCATGTCAAATACTTACATAACCCCAGGAACCAGCACACTGCTGGTCAATCTGCTGATGGACCGGATTATTTCTTTTACAAAAGGGATTCTTCTTTTCGTAGATGATGGCTATATGACTTTACACGCTAGCCTAGATGGTACCCAGTTAGATGAGCATTACCAGAATAGTGCCACACTATATAGAAACATAGAAACATAGAATTTGACTGCAGATAAGGACCACTTGGCCCACCCAGTCTGCCCATTTCCCTACCTGATGGATAAGCTGCAGATCCTAGTTAACCAGTAGCCTACTTCTTCCTACCCCCACCCCCTAGATTTGCCTTATGACTATCCCATGCATGCTTGAATTCCACCACTGTTTTTGACTCCACAACCTCCTCTGGAAGGCCGTTCCATACATCCACAACCCTCTCTGTGAAAAAATACTTCCTTAAATTACCTCTGAGCCGCTCTCTTTCTATCTTCAAATTGTGTCCCTTGTTCTTGCACACCTTTTTTTGAAAGATGCTACCCTCTTGGACTTTGTTGATTCCTTGAGGTACTTGAAAGTTTCTATCATGTCCCCCTCTCCCTCCTTTCCTTGAGGCTATACATATTAAGCTCCTTAAGTCTCTCTTCATATGTCTTCCGGTGCAGACCCTGCACCATTTGAGTGCCCTCCTCTGGACAGCTTCCATTCTGTCTATGTTTTTCGGAGATTGGGTCTCCAGAACTGCATGATACTCAGATGTGGTCTCACCAGCTGTCTGTACAGAGGGATAATAACTTCTTGTTTTCTACTGGTGATGCCTCTCCCTATGCATCCCAGTATTCTCCCAGCCCTCCTTGCTGCCCTCTCACATTGCTTGCCCACCTTTAGGTCATCTGATATGACTACCCCAGGTCCCTTTCCATTTTTGTTGTTGTTAGTATCTCACCCCCCATTGTGTACTCTTCCCTCTGGTTTTGTTTCCCAGGTGCATTACCTTGCACTTCTTAGCATTGAATCTAAGCTGCCATACATTTGACCATTCCTCTAACCTTGCCAAGTCCCTTCTCATCCTTTCCACCCCACCTTGTGCATCAACTCTGTTGCAGATCTTTGTGTCAACTGCAAAGAGACATACTTTCCCTTCCAGTCCCTCTGCAATGTCGCTTATAAAGACATTGAAGAGGACCGGTCCTAATACTGAACCCTGTGGTTCCCCACTACTAACCCCCCTTTTTTCAGAGTGGACTCCATTTACTATTACTCTCTGTGTCCTATTCTCCAGCCAATTCTTTACCCAGGCTGTCAACTTGGGACCCACTCCCAGGCTGGCTAACTTGTATATTAATCTTTTGTGTGGGACTGTGTCAAATGCCTTGCTAAAGTCTAGGTAGGCCATGTCTACAGCCCTTCCCTGATCAACTACTTTGGTCACCCAGTATGGCACTAGTCTGGTAAGCGTTG
The DNA here is from genome assembly GCA_016271365.2 of Neoceratodus forsteri. NCBI lineage: Eukaryota > Metazoa > Chordata > Ceratodontiformes > Ceratodontidae > Neoceratodus > Neoceratodus forsteri. Next base: position 838,049,764 of record CM057451.1, on the reverse strand, counting down.
AAAAGGACAGCAGCCAGGGATTTACAGCACTTACTATAAGTGCTCTCCTAGTAGCTGTCCATGGTCCTGAAAAAGGACAAGGGCATCAGTGATCCAGTAGCTGGCTGAGCTACTCCCATGGCATGGAGTGCTGAGGCATGGAGCAGCTTGGTTGGCACTAATGGAAACCAGGGTTGTAATCCTGGTCTCCTGCATTTTGGCAGCATCGTGACTTTGTTTTTTTGAGGGGCCATGTAAACACACATTTTAACTTTCCCCACAATCTGCTCCCCCCCCCAGAGTAAGAATCTATTAGACCAGGGGCATGGGGGGTGCCCCACGAAAAAAAGAATTTGCACCATTTTTGATGTACGCACCTTGCATGTGCTATTCTGACTGGCACTGTTTGGACCCAGTGCCCTTAGATGCCTCTAAATTAAATCCTGATTGTCTCCCAGCTTCCTATAAATATTTTAAGTTGCGGGTTGGCCCACCGGTGCAGGGGCAGGGTTCCCATGGCCTACGCTGACGACCTAGGTTCAGGAATGGACATGGAACATCAGAGGGCTAGCTGGGAGAGAAGGATTACGCATCTAGAGAATTGCTCTCCTTCTCTGGGAGAAGGGGGCTGAGTGTCCTGGACACCACAGACCACTGGCAGAGGCCAGGGGTTCCGTATTGACCGGTGCCATAATGTACGGGGGACCAGTCCAGACACAGGACATCATTGCATATACCTGCCCCTGTAAAAGCACACTACAAAACCAATGCCAGCCTCAGATGATGACACTGGCTCCACTGCTGTTCCTTCTGGCCACTGGAGTCCACCGGGGGGGGTCCGCTCCTGTGGTCCCGACCCGGGGGGGTAAAGAGGGTTTCGCCCATCAGTGTCCATTGGGAGGGGATGCCCACCCAGCAGCCCCACTCAGGGGGGCAAGCCTCAGTATGGGGGGGGGGCAGTTGGCAGAGCTGGACTGAATTAAGGACTGGGACCTGGCTCAAAAAAAAAATTGTAATAATAAAGATGCTCACACATGAGATAGGATAGGCCAATGTCTGGCAGTCACTGAATCCCAGACAACAAAGTTACATACAACCACTACTGAAGTTAAACTGCACATACTCCAGGATAGGTTACTGTTATATAAAGGTGAAACGTCTATCCAGAGTCACCCACTGCACATTTGGAGATATCTGTCTCTCTGATCATTCCACACTTAACTCAAATTGGGTTTTGGGCTGGAGAAAAGAGCCACATGGTGGCAACTAAATACCTTCCTGTTGAAATCATCTCCCTCTCATGAGTACATTGAGGAAAAATTTGAGAAGATCCTAGGGAAAAAACCCAGTAAATGGCATCACATACATCATTATCATATGGGATGCAGTTAAAGCACTACTCAGAGGCCACCTCATATAGTACTCTTCTTTACTGAAGCAACATAGACAAGCGTGCAGGCAGGCCCTTGAGGACAACCCACACTTCAGCCATCAAGCATTCCAGCAGGAGACCTTGGTACAAAGTGGTCACTGTCCTGGCTCTGTTACACCCTACCAGCGGTACATGACTCATCCAGCACCAGGAGATAGCAAAAGCATTTCAAAGTTACTATGAATCCTTCTACTCCAAGGAGTCTACCCCACAACCAAAACTTACTGATTCCTTCCTGCAGCATCTTGTGCTGCCCCATCTTTCATAGCAAGCAGGCAGCTGACTACTAAATACCATCGCACAAGAAGAATTGGATCTCATGATCTACACCTCTAAAACTATGAAGGCAGCAGGTCCAGATGGCTATGGTGTAGAGTTCTTTAAACTTACCAAATAGCTCAACACAACTCCACTGGCTGCAGCTATAATGAGTTGCTGCAGGGTGGGGACCCCCCACTATCCTGGTCTTATGCAGTGACATCAGTAAACCCCAACTCAGACAAAAATCCACTTCTCCCATGCCATATTTGTTCTCAACATCAACTATAAGTTACTTATGTCATGTAGGATAAGTGGTTGGATAGGCTTCTCCCCACTCTGACACACAGAGACCAAACTGTTTTTTTTTCTGCTCCTGCACTGCAGCAGGTAACATCTGCTACACCCTGTATTTCATCCATCAGATGCAGCTATCACAAACTCCATCCCTTCTGCTGAGCTTAATTGCCAAAAAGGCCTTTGATTGGGCCTCCTCACAGTTCTTGTACTCTGTATTGGGTTGGCTAGGTTTCCCTGGTCACATTTATACAACTTCTGCAAAGGCTCAATCACTCACCTAAAGCTTGTGTGAAGGTTCAGTCTCTGAACTTTACACTTCAAAAAAAAGGACATTCCAAGGCTGTCCAATGTCTCCTCTTCTTTTCACAGTATACATTCAACCTCTAGCTCAGGCCAGCCATATAGCCACTACCTTCCAAGTTGTACAAGTGGAGAGGGAGGAGCACTATATTGCTCTCTACAGTATGTGATGACATGCTGCCATACTTCAATAGCCCTAGTAGAACTTCCAAAGGTTTTTGACCTGCTACAGCATTTTGATAAGGTGACAGGATACCACTTGAATGCAACTAATACAGAGACTCCATGTTTTACCTTTACCCCATCATGTGAAACCTACCCATTTAAATGGGACCTACATAATCAAAAAAATATTCTTAATTTATGTGGCCGAAAGACACCCTTCAGCTTTCTGACACAAGTATGCTCCATTTAGACAGGAAATGACCAGCGACCTCCAAAAATGGGGAATGATGCCAGTCTACCTATCCAGACAGGGAGATGATGCTTGCTTAATCACCTTACCCAGAGCCCTTTTTCTCTTCCAAACTGTTTTCTTGTCTCTCCATGCAAGCTGCTGGAAAGCATTGAACGAAGAAATCTCAATATTTATTTATTTATTTATTGTGTTCCCAGACTAAAGACCTTTGAGTACAAGCTCATTAAATAGGTTCCACATTGGGAAAGAATAGACAGAACAACAGTTGCAACAGTTAACAACAACAGTTACAATAGGTAATACCATATACAAACAGTAGGAAATACAGGTATTAGGTAAGTACTTGAATATACACAATGTGCCGGTCAATATTGGGTTATTTTCCCAAGTAGTAGAAAATTCAAAGACAGGCTTAGTACCAATGTGGAAGCTCATGGAGAGGACAGGGGAAGAATTGTAAAGAGGGCAGAGGTAGAATTATGTGCAGGCAGGGATCAGACAAGTAGAGACCGGGTCAGGATACAGTTAGGTGAGGTGGTTTAGCAGAGCCAAAGATAAGAGAGAGAAAGAGAATAATTCAGTTCAGGGGGCCATGTTAAGAGAGAGGGGCAAGGTCTGTGGGTCAGTTGGAGGGATACCCAGGTTTGGAAAATGTTGTGTAATCATATTAGGGAGCTGTACGAGGGGTTAAGGTGATCAGTCGCAGGAGGTCAAAGAAACCAGATGCTTCCTAAGTTGTTTTTTTTTAAGTTTATTTGTTTTGGTAGGCCTCAGACCATGCATCACACTAGTGCAGCTTTTCCTGTCTGGAGAGGACAGGGGTATGGTCCTCCCCAAACTTAAAGGATACCACTGAGCTGCACATATGAGCTTCCTTCTATTCTGACTCTTGTGTGGATGTCATGCTGCTTGGCTTGATATTGAGAGAGCCCTAGTCCCCAACCATCAATTTGTGCAATGAATGTAACACTGTGTGGCACCTTCAGAGATGGTGAATAGCCTAAACCTCTGGCTGCAGCATCAGGTGAACATCTGGCACTCAATAAGGAGAGCAATACGACTTAGCCCATTTCTCCCTTTGCTATTCCCTATAGCACAACCAGAGGGGTTTGCCCCCGGCATTGTGACCATGGATACAGCAATTGGGAGAGATATTCTCTACAGTATATTTATCAAGTTCTTTCAAGGGTCTGATATCCAATCATTTCAAGGCATTCAGGCCTAATATCAACTCCATAGAATAGTTCTTTTTTTTCCTTTTTTCCATAGAACCTTTTGCCCACCGCTGCCACCTTTCTCCTGCCATCTGGCCCTATGTCCCAATTCCCTCAGTTCTGTCTGCTGCTCCACCCACTGTCTCACCAGCAGGGATCTACATGGAGCAGGACCCAGAAGTCACTAAGGGCTGTCACATATGGCGGCAAAGGGTCATAGGGTTTTTTCCTGGTTTTCTCCCCAGATGATTGCACAACATGCTATGGCATAATGGACAAGTTCCACCTCCGTGGAGACACCCTCAAATGCCTCTAATTGGTCAGTGTGTGCACCCAAGCTGTACTATAGCCAGGACTCCTCCAGGTGGCAGACAAGCAGTGGGTCACAGTAACCTCCCTCCCTGAGGGAGGAGAGCTGTGCTTTGGGAACCTCAATCCTTCCCCCACCCAGCCCCTGAATGACTTGAGTCCATTTCCAAACCCCGGTCTCTGATGTGGTAGGATGTAAGGCTCTAGATGCCTCAGCCCTCCACATCATGGGGCTGGCCTCATAGAACAGAGTCCTAATGGTACTTACAGATTTGACATTATATCACAACACTTTCGATAGGATCTTAAACCGCAGACAAGTATCCTTCACCTATTAACTATTATATCACTTTTTTTTAAAACAGGAGCCGGCCCGCATATGATCTCACAATTATACCATGTAGTACAATATTCCTCAGGGTACTATTCCATGGATATCACCATGAAATGGGTGGAGGAACTTGAAATTCCCATTGAAAAAGAGACCTGGACAAAGGTGAGCCAAGATTCAGCTAAGGTCATGAGCTCCCATCAATGGAGGGAATATGCCTGGAAGCAGCTCACTAATTTTTTTTCTACCCCTGGTAAAAACAGTCCATTACTTATCTGTTCTGGGTTCTTGGCATTGGTGAGGCTGTGGTGAAGCCAGGGCCAAACACACACATACATACACACACAAACACTCACATGCACACATATACACACTGTGGGCATGCCCACTCTTACAGCCCTTCATTCAATCACTGGATATGGAGCTGAAGGAAATATTTGGGAAACAATTCCCCTTCACCATAGAAAAATAGAAACATAGACTTTGATGGCAGATAAGGACTGCTTGGCCCACCTAGTCTGCCCATTTCTTTCCCTACTGGATAAGCTGCAGATCCTAGTTAACCAACAGCCTATTTCTTCCTACCCTCCACAAGAATTGCTTTATGTCTGTCCCATGCATTCTTGAATTATCCCACAGTTTTAGACCCCACAACCTAATCAGGAAGGTGGTTCCATGCATCCACCACCTTCTCTGTGAAAAAATACTTCCTCACATTGCCCCTGAGCCATCCCTCCTCTATCTTCAAATTGTGTTCCCTTGTTCTTGTACATCTCTTTTTCTGAAAGATGCTACCCTCTTGGACTTTGTTGATTTCACTGAGGTACTTAAAAGTTTCAATCATGTCCCCCCTTTCCCTCCTTTCCTCAAGGGTATACATATTAAGCTCCTTTAGTCTCTTCTCGTATGGCTTCTCTTGCAGACCCTGTACCTATTTAGTTGCCCTTCTCTGGACTGCCTCCATCCTGTCTATGTCCTTGCAGAGATGGGGTCTCCAGAACTGGATGCAGTACTCAAGATGGTGTCTCACCAACTGTCTGTACAGAGGGATAACAACTTCCTGTTTTCTGCTGGTGATGCCTCTCCATATACATCCCAGTATCCCCCCAGCCCTCCCTACTGCCTTCTCACATTGCTTGCTAACCTTAAGGTCATCTGATATGATTACCCCCAGGTCCCTTTCCATTTTTCTTGTTGTTGCTATCTTCTCCCCCATTGTGTACTCTTCCCCTGGGTTTTTGTTTCCCAGGTGCATTATTTTGCACTTTGCAGTTCACTAGATGTCTCAGAGTTCCCAACTCCCACTGTTTAATTGGAATGCTATGCATGGTGGCCAAGAAAGCAATAACGAAGTGCTGGCTAACCTCCACCATCCCAGATGCAGCAGCTTGGAGGAACATGGTCAACTACATATACCAAATAGAAAAATAACTCACTTTCTAAACAACCACACAGAAATATGTACTGCACATTGGAACAGCTGGCTGCTTCACGCCATAAGCAAAGATCCAACCTTGGTCCCCTAAATGTACCATTCAGATTGTCACTATTCCCCCAATACCCCTCAAAAATGTAAGTCAGTTTGAAGTCCTCCAATAGTACTGTCTGTTGCAAACCCATGGAGGCACAGCACAGAGTGCCTGCAGTGTCCTTCCACTCTCCCCCACCAGGGGCCACCCTCCCCAATAACCCCCACACATACAAGTTAGAAAATAGATAATGATGCTGTGACAGATGGCTGAATTGTCTCTGTAATGTGTTGATGCTGAAAGTCTGATGCCCAAATACACAACCCACACATTGTCCCTTAGAAGGAGGTAGTGGATAAGTAACTGAATACAGTCAATGCTAAATTGTGGAAGCTAATGTAATGAAGAGACCCACCACAGTATGCACGCTAATCTTGACTGCTACTACAGTGCACTGTAATGATCTCTGGAAATTCAATAAAAATTATGTTAAAAAAAAGAGAGAACATTTTAGATACACATTGGGAGGCAATAGTTCGGCAGTGGCCCATGGTTGAAGCATTTATTTATACGCAACCTAATGACTAGTGAAATTGTTATCTCAACCTGGAATGCTAATTACCTAAACTATTTGACAAAATGATGAAAAATAGTGGGAATGGTAAAGAAGGTGTAAATTCAGGTCTTACTTATGTTAGAAACCCACATAAGCAAACCCAGATTTGAAAAATCAACTACATATCTGGGAGGTCAATGGGTTGTTTCTTTGTTTTCTACTAAGGCTAGGGGGTGGCAATCTGGCTGTCTCTGGGAGTTCAGTACGCCATCCACAAATCCTTTAAGGATTGAGGAGGGGCAGATATGCTTTGAATCTAAACACCATTATGGTGGAGGCATACTCGGTAGGTTCTGTATATTTATATATTTATTTATTTAAGTTTGTTGACTGGTAGGACCACTGAGTCCAATACAGGTCCCTTTTTCAGGAGTGACCAGGGATTAGTTACAGATGAATAGAATACACAGAGTACCTTACATTGTGGAGATACATTGAGTGGGATTTGTGGAGTACAAGAGACATTATGTACAATCAAATGTTAGATACAAGAATTTACAAACAGACATACATTTTCCATACATAAACATTATATACATCATTAAATCACCATCATGTGTTGAGACCATGATTGACAATAAGACCATGCATGCATTTATTCCTTATACTACAATATAAATATCTTTGTATAAGACATCGTTAGAGCACAGTCATAGCTGGCAAGGATGACTGGGGACATAAAATGCCATACAGGGATGTCAGCGGAAACAGTTACATTGGTTTAAGTCCTAATAGGTAGATCTTTAGGCCTTTTTAGAAGCCACCTAGAGAAGTATTTACCTGTAGGATGGTTGGGAGTGCATTCTGGGGGGGATGAGATTGGAGAAAGCCCCGGACCCATGGGATGATAGTGTCCTAGGTCCTAGGTATTGTTAAGAGCTGCCTACTTGAGGATCTTAGAGGTCAACCACTCAGTTTGGGCACCAAGAGGTTTGCTAGACTCAGAGGGGCATTAGGCTGACTGAGCTTGGAAGCAAGGCAAAGAGATGAGTATTTTAGCCTGTCATCCAGGGTGGGCCAGGCTAGGGTTTGGAGGACTTGGCACTGATGTTCTCTTACTGGGGCCCCAGCCGCAAACCTGCTTATCCTATTGTACATGATTCTTAATTTCTGCAGCTCAGTATTTTTGGCTGAGGGCAGTACCGACAAGCCATGTAGTAGGGAGGGTAGGAGGATACCCTGTGCAAATTTGCACCTGGAGGTCTGAGTGAGAAAAGGACTGAGGTGATATAGGAGGCCAAATTTGTGGTTCAGGGTCCTGTTGAGCTGGATGATGTGAGCCTTGAAGGTGCAGTCTTATTCCAGGGTGACTCCAAGGTATTTCAGGGACTCAACTATATCAATCTTGGACCCATTTGCATGAGAGAGAGCTAGCATATTAGACCTGTCTGGTCCTAATTTTTTCAGGCCAAATAACATGGCCTTGGTTTTTCTCCTATTAAGCATCATTTTGTTATTGTTTAGCCACTTCTCCAGTGTCAGGAGGTCATTTTTTAGGAGATTATTAAGGATAGTTGCATCACTGGAAGGCCTGAGTAGCACAGCAGCATCAGTGTATAGGATAATTGTTACCCTGCTGCAGTAATTAGGCAGCTCATTGATGAATAGTGAGAAGCAGAGGCCCCAGGATAGATCCTTGTGGTACCCCATCCAGGATCGGATTTTTCTCCGACATGGCACCCTGTCATCTAACTAGTTGGGTTCTACCCTTAAGGTAGGAAGTAAACCATTGAACCATGTGGCTGTCCAGGCCCATCCATTTCAGTTTAGCTAGGAGGAGTTGGTGTCTACTAGGTCAAATGCTTTGCTGAGGTCGATGAAGACCACACCAGTGAGTATCCCCTTAGTCAGTGCTGAGAATATGTCTGAGGTAAGAGCTATCAGTGCTCTATCTGTGCCATGGTTCTCCTGAAATCCATGTTGTTGCATGGTGAAAATGCAGTGTATCTCTGTATCATCCACTATTTGATTATAAATCACCCTCTCCAGCACTTTGCTGAGGATTGACAGGAGAGATATCAGGTGGTAATTCTCAACTTGTTCATGCAGGCCACCCTTGTGGATGGGGGAGATAAGGGCCACGTTCCATAGTGAGGGTACATGCCATTCAAGGAGAGGCCAATTAAATAGCCATGCTACTGGTTTTGCTATGGCAGATGCTGTGAGGTGGAGAAGTTTAGACTTAAGTTTGTCATGCCCTGCAGATCCGTATGGTTTGATCCCCTAGCAACTTCAGGACCTCTTTTTTTAGTGCTCAGTTTGAGGTGAAATTCTGGGATGTGGGGTTCACTTTTACCAGGGTTGTGAGGGGATGTGGGCAGTCCAGGAGTGTAGGTTTTAAATGTGTCCAATTCGGTGAAGAATGTATTAAGAGCCATGGCCTAATGTAAATGACTTTGCTTTTTTCCAAAAGCCAGTACTGGATATGGCTACTTTTCTAACTCCCTGACTATTGGAAGAGGACAGCAATTATATTAGAGACACTATTCTGGACCAGTCAGACATGAAGCTAGTACCAATATCTTGTAGCACCCGGGCCTTAGGAACCATTGAATATAATCACAATCTGATAGATGTATGGAGGCACTGTTGCTGCTCAGGGAGGTAGTACAGCTTCTACTTAAACTCCCACCAATCCTATGCCACAGTGGACCGCATTCTAGCCAGTACAAACATACTCCCAAAGGTCACCAATATCACCTATCAGCCTAGATATAACTGTCTCCACTACTGCCCCAGCTTCAGAATGCACCTATGGCAATTACACCATGTACTGTTAAAGGACTAGACCTTCAAGACCTTCATGGCCCAAGTCCATAAAGAACTCCTGGTGCACAATAAAAAATGTGACACTTCAGTTGGTGTCAGGTGGGAGGCCTTTAAAGCATTTGTTAGGGGGCAGGTTATAGCCTATTCCACCCACAGAAAAATGGTGGCAGAACAGGTGCTCACGAAGCTTTTAACCACAGTTGAGTTTGGTGCATATGCTCAGATCCTCAGTGTCTTTGTATGTGGTCCTACAAAAATTATAATGGAAATATAATTCTTGGCAGCTCTCAAATAGAGATCCATCATTCTGGCACAGGCAAGCTCATGCTTCAAGTGGCACAGGAGAAGAAAGCAACTAGCTATGTAATTATGTAGGAGGGAGGGGGAGAAATTAATTGCCCAGACAGCAAACAGCACAGATGTCTACACGTCAGATATGGACAAAATTGAATCAGCTTTCTGCACCTTTTATATTATTCAGAGCCTCCCTGACTGCCCAGCAGATGGATGATTTCTTTAGAAGAGCTAACATCCAACCCATAGACATCTGGACTGCGGGTGGTTGGATACTGCTCTAAGTCAAGCTAAAGTTCTGCAGGCTATAAGAGGTGGGAAAGCTCCAGGTACAGACTAGTTGCCCATATATTATTCTAAAACCTTTACCATAGAGCTGTTGGACCCCACAGGTGGACATTCTGGAAGACAACCCAGGGACTGGAGTACTGCCATCCTCCATGCGGTCTGCCACTATAACTGTACTTCCTAAACAGTGCAAGGACCCCACACTGTGTGACTCACATCGACCCATTTCATTGCTGACTTCTGATCATAAAATAATGGCAAGAGATATTTTATTTAATCTGAAATTGAGCAGTTCTACTCCAGTGCATTCACCCTGATCAGGCCTAGTTTGTTAAGGGGAGGCAGGAGAAGCATAATATTTATAGAACCCTGGATATTGTATACAGTGGGTCAAATAAATCAGCAAGGCATGGGGCAGTGGTCCTTGCCCCATATACAAAAAAGACTTTCAACCATATGGAGTGGTGGTATATGCTTAAAGTGCTCCAGAGGTTTGGGTCAGAGCCCTGGCTAATTAAGAGGATCAAACCTTGAATGCCTCACCGACTGCCCAAATTATAGTTAATGGTTCCCTCACATAACCTGTTCTTCTCAAGCGGGGCACCAGGCAGGGCTGCCCTCTGTCACCGCTGCTGTACATCCTATCTCTTGAACCCCAAGCAGCTACAATTCAAAATGATCCCAGCATTGAGTGATTTGGGGGAACAAACAGGAACATAAAGCAGCATTATTTGCTGATGACCTGCTCCTTTATCAACAGTACCCCATAAGAGGGCTGCCTGCTACCCATACACTCTTTAAAAAATATGGCTCCATGATGGGACACAAATTTAATTTGACAATGAGTGAGATTATGCTATAAGCTACAGGTTGCCAGCAACAATATGGGCTTGTTCTTGGTTGATCTCATAAAATAACAAGGGGTGATCAACTCTGCCAAGCTAAGCCTATATAAAAGAACTGTAAACACTTGCCAAGCAAGAAAGCTTAAGACTGCAAATTGTGGCAAACCTTGCCACTCTCTATTATTGGTAAAATAAATACAATTAAAATGTTCATCCTCCTGAGATGCTTGCATTTACACTAATCTCTCCCAGTCTACATACCTCAGATCTATTTCAAATAGATGTTTAAGGAATGGGAAGAATACCCACATAAGGAGAAACATTTTGCAGCTCCAGCTGAGGTAGGTGGAGCTTCTTTACCCCAATTCCAGCATTACTACTGGGCCTCCTAGTGGGATTTCCTGCTTATGGGACAGTGTGGCAACTATCCAAAAAAGAGGAGCTAGTTGGCATAACAGAATGAATGTAGCATTCACTAAAATAGAGGTTACATATGAAAAAAATCAGAATGCACAAAAAATAAAGAGGCAAAGGGCTAGTATTATGCTGCAAACAGGTTTAATGTGGTCTAAAATAGAGAGAACCAAAATCCTGGTGCTTCAAACTCATGCAAATTCTTCCTTGGGAGGATCTCACAGGTAACACCAATATAAAGAAATAACTTGTAGTAAAATTAAGGAAACAACAAATGATCTGAAGAAATTTAATTACATTTATGTTGGTTTTTCTGTAAGGCCATTATTAAAAGCTATTAAAGCTAAATGCTGGGCACAAATGTTGTATGCAGCTGAAATCTGGAGTATAGATGATACTGAGTTGTACATGATTCCAGTATATAAAATAATACATGCAGAATTACAGGTAACACCATCTTGCCCATCAGCTTACCTGAGAGCAGAACTTGGATTAATGAATGCTAATACACTTAGTGATGGAAGGAAATTTAAATATTGGTTACATTTAACCAGACTAGATGATGGTAAATTGTTAAAGAAATGTCTCCAGGAACAGTTAGACTGGATTGAAAATGATTGTGGTAAAAAATGGTGGACACAAGAGATTTATGGTAAATTTGACCAATATGGCCTATCACCATTGCAAACTTATTTTTATAGAAATATTGGGATAAGCGTTAAATATAAAGCCTACATACAAAAAAAATTATGAGTATTGGATAGAGCAAGATCTAAAGAAAATTGTACAATCCAGAGTTTCTAGATGGTATGCAGAAAATAATGACATGTTTAAATATAGAGATTACTGGGATATATTAGAGAATAAGATACTTAGGAACACTTTTTTTAAAGCAAGGTTGGAGTTAATAGAGAATAATATTTTGAAAACTAGATACCAACATCTAGCCAAGACACACAAAATGTGTGACTGTAAAAATGGGGTTAGCTAGCAATAACACACGACGAGGTGTGGGTTAAGTGCTGATAAGAGCATGTCCAGGTGTGTTACAGTATATGGCATGAGGCGCATGTACCGAGTGCCTTATGCACCTGGGCATGTTCTTATCAGCATGTGACCCACACCTCTGAGTGTGTTATTGCGCTTATAAAATGGTTCCTGTAGTAAAAAAAAATTTAATAGAAATGCATATAAAAACTGTAAATAAAAAGATTAGAAAAATGTGTTATCAATTCAAAAAGAGAAAAATTACTCCTTCTCATTGTATTGTGGATATGTTTGATTGTAGTTAACTAGGAGTCTGTGGTGTCTGTTTGTTTCCTGTTCGCTACTCCTACTCAGAGACAAAATATCCACAATATGCTTTTGTGTGTGTTTTTTGTTTATTATTTTGGAGAGACATCACAAGAGTTTGACTTACAGGGATAGGAGCACAGGTCCCGACCTGAGCAGCCACTGTATGTGTGGTTCTATGATTGTCTCTTCCACACACGCTCCTGAGAGACACATGCACACACACACACAAGGTCCTCCATAATAAGCTTTTTGTTTTTTGTGTGTCTCTCAGGTGTGTGTGTGGAATAGACGATCATAGAACCCCTTGCTCTGCATTGCCCCAGGATTGTGTGAGGCGACTCGTGGAGGAGCAGGTACCTGTTTCATTAGAAAAGTGCATTATGCACTAGTCACAATGCTGTTGCTGAGGTCCCTTTGATAATTTTATAGGAGCAAAGTAAAAGCGAAGTAATAAAAAAAGAGTTTTTGTGGTGATGTGCTGTGGGAATTGTTGTTTAAGTAATGGACATTATTTTTCAGATAGTAGGAGGAATGGGCACAGGTATACAGTTGGTTCTGATTGGTGTGTTTAGGGGATGTTGTTCAGCTTACTCATGGAGCTTCTCATATTTTTAAAATCCAGACATTCGGCACAGTGATATCTTTGTGTTATGAGGTCGGGGTGGCACAACTAGTGCTGGTTGTGAGAATATCACCTGATAAGGACACAGATAAAAAGGGATTTGAACTAATCAGGAGGCAAGAATTGTGAAGCCCATTTTATAAGGAGAATGTAGTCCATATGTTATGGCAATGCCCCTGGTACAACAGAGGTAGGTAATATTGGCTGAAACCATTTTTAGCTTGGCCAGCTATATCCAGAAGTGGAATTATGATTATTCTTATGAATACAAATGATGAAGACACTATTAAAAGGCTAGCAAAACATATTGTGCATATTGTTAAGATTAGAAAGAGATATATCTTAACTTAGAGCTTGCTGTACAGATTGTTATGGAATGCTATTAGAGTTTTGATGTATGGCTTATTATTCCCTTGAAGATATTTTTAGCTTTGCCTCTCTGGAAATGAAATCGTTAATGAGCTCTCTTTTGGAAAATGTTATGCTTGTATGTATTTTATGTGATTGTATTTATATTTGTTTTTTATTTTATTTTGTAAAGGCCTCGTATTGTCAAACAAATAAAATATTTTACTACACAGGTAACAATACTCCATTTATGGAGAAAGGTTGATGATACAGTGTGCATATTACAAATTAATGTGATACATACTGCCCACTATTAGCTGCAGACAACATAATTAATCAAAATATAATACTAGGGCAAGAAAGCTATTAAATATGAACAGTGCAAAAAGGAAGAAGAAGATGTGCTATGAAGAATATACACTCTGAAGACTGCTGGACTGAGCATTTGTTTCATCCAAGGTAAATCAGGCCCAGAAATCTGGTCACTGGAGGAGGCTGTTCCACAAAGAGACAGACAGCAAAGTTTAGATTCTGAAAAAGAAAGAGAAGAAGGCAATGAAAACAATATTAATGCTAAAACATACAAAACAAAGTCCCAATAAAAACATTATTAATGCCACTGGTTTTCAGTTTTTGCTAGAAAACCTGGTAAAATTCCAGAATTTGGGCTGCCTGCACACCAGTAAAAACAAAGAATTTCATAGAATTTGGCATTTTATACCAGAACAATAAATCTACAGAATTTACATTTTTACATTCAATTGATTCTTTTAATGTTCTGTAAATTAAGCCTTCTTTTATTCTAATTATTTATCACATAAAAAAGAATGGTAGTAGAATACTGATAACATCTGTAAATTAGACTTATAATCACTGGTGCAATTCCTAGAATTTCGTGTCTTGAATATTTAATTTTATTACTTAAATCACCGTAAATCAGTGGCCTTGCATATTATTCATGTTAATATTGTTAACATAATCAATTGATTAATTAGTAAAATAGCTGCAGGAAAGGAATGATGTCCCAGTCATCATTCAGACCTCTAGAAGAGACAGTCCCAATGGTAAATATCAAATGGCTTTCTGTTTGCAGTAATTTACGGAGGTGATTACTAGCAGAGATAGGAATGTGATTAATTCTCATCACATCGCCGTGCATGGGTCTGAGCCATGGAAAGTGTTCTAATGGTCACACACAGGAGTGTCACTTCTACCACTGGTGATGGAGCAGATATGCTCCTGTATTCACTCTTTCATGGGGCACATAGTATGAGCAATGTAGATGGAGGGACAGTTACACCAGATGGCATAAATAACAAAAGAAGTTGTGCAACTAATGTGCTATGGATTTCATAAATGTGACAGTTAGCCACACTAGAAAACTAAGCACCAGTGTAGACACAGGGACAAATGTTACAGCATCTGCAACAGTGCATGCCCTTCATTAAGGGAGGAAAAAAGGATTGTGATAAATCTGTGCTGGTGAAATGGCTATGTACCACTCTAGGAGAAATACTGGGGCCTTCTTCATAGGCCACAGGTCTGGATCAAAAGTTAATATACACTAGTGCTTTTTAAGAGCACCTACTACTTAAAGACTCACAAAATTGCATTCTGGGGTAAAGCTGATTTGGGGATTCTGAACAGGTATTTATTGTTTAGGAGCAAGAAGGTTCTGATTATGCTGTGTATATGCTGCCATTGGGAGACATTATTAGGTGGTACAGGTTGATTTTTCACTGTTATGCAGATGATACTCAACTGTACCTGTCCTTTGTGCCTGGGCAAGGTGAGGCTGTTACAGTATTTAACAACTGTCTGCTGAGATCCAGGATTGGATGAGTGTCAGCTGGCTTAGGCTGAATCCGGATAAGACTGAGGTGTTGGTTGTGGACCCAAGTCACCAGCTGGAGGGATTATCAGCTGGGCAGCCATCCAGGCTTTGGCTTGAGGGGATGACCAGCTGATGACCTTTGACCAGGTGCAAAATCTGGGCATCATGCTTGATAGTGGGCTGACACTCAAGACTCAGGTGTCAGCCATTGTCAAGTTCTTATTTTACCATCTGAGGACTATCACTTGAATAAAGCACCTGGTACCACCTGATGACATTCCAACATTGGTTCATGCCTTGGTGACCTTGCACCTTGATTACTGCAATGCCCTATACCTTGGTCTACCTGGGGTGGACCTCCCCTGCCTGAAGTTAGTGCAGAATGCAGCTGCCAGGTTGATGACAGGTTTACATAGATCTGACCTTGTCACACCTCTGCTCCATACTCTGCACTGGCTGCTGGTGTGGTGGAGGATCACCTTCAAGGTTGGATTACTGACCTATAAGGGCCTACATGGACAGGGACCTCAATACCTACAAGAACTCCTTTGTCCCTACCACCCCCTTCGCCCTCTCCGCTCCACCGATGAGGGATTGCTGGAGATTCCCAGAGTCTGTTTGACAATGGCTGGAGCTATGTCATTAGCTTTTGCTGCTCTGACCCTGTGGAATTCTCTACCTCATCAGGTAAGGGAATGCCTGTCTGTTAAGGCCTTTTAAATCTGCCTTGAAGGCTTATTTATTTGAACTGGCATTTTTATACTGATATTTGGATTCCTGCTACGTTTTTAGAAATGTTTTTATTTATTTATTTATTTATTGAATTGTTTCACCAGGAAAGGCATACTGAGCAAAAAGATGCTCATCTCCCTGTGCATCCTGGGGGAGGGGTTGCAAGGGGAGAATAACACACAGGTTATCAAGCAATAACATAAAACAGGTACACAGTGCAATAAATTTACATTTGGTTACACACTGGTTAACAGTCAGCTGCATTGTGTAGGGCATGTGTATCCCAGTGGCATACATACATACATATATACATAGAGTACAGATTATGAGGTGGATTAACACTTGGCAGCTGAATCTAGGCAGGCAGGACAGAGAAGATCAACAGTAGATGAGTAAGCGCCATGGTTGGTTATATAAGCTAGCTTCCAAGCATAGGGAGGTGCCGCTGATCAGGCAGTAGGGGATTAGGTAGTGGGAGGGGTAATGAGAGTTATCAAAAGCAGGCACAGTTTACCGTGAGGTAATTTGCCAGCATGGTTGATAGGGAGTGGGTAGAAGAGGAGTGGCAAATTGAGGGGAGAGATAATTCCAGAGTTTTGGGAAGCGGTATAAGAAGGTTGTTTGGCCAGCAGAGGTTTATATTGTTCGACTATACTATGTAAAACTCTATGATCTATTGTGGAATAGTGTTTCAGAAATAAAATTTGGTTGGTTGGTTGATTGGGTGGTTGGATTAAACACAAATGCCATTGCTTCATCCAAAATATCTGGATGGTATTCTAGGCAGAGGCATTGCCAGCATGAGTAAACATTGGGGGCCTAGGCCCCAAACAAAAGGCCGGGGTCTTGGGGCCACCTAGACCCCAGAAGCTGTAGAACTTTTGGTGCTTTCTCGTGCAAAATAACACATTTTCTGCTACTTCAGCTTTGTCCCCCCCCCTTCCTTTTCCATTATTTTGTGTCCTTTTTGTTTTGGCTGGCTTGTCACTAGTCACTTGAGAGGCAAAAACTACATGTTGCAGATTAAAAGTTATAGAATCAATAGCATATTTTGTAAATATCAGTAGATCTGGGTTAATTCTATTAATATTTAAGAAGTATGATGGGCATGGAGAAGGGCTGGGCAATGGCATTCAATTTCATAGGCCTCCCTGAGTGTGACCCTTAGGAAATTATTTTCCACACAGTCACACAGGTCCATGATCTGACTGAGTAAAATATGATACTTGATGCACTAAGGAATTTAGGGAAGTACAAGAAAATGGAATTTAAAGAAGTAAAGAACCACTAATACCTTAAGAATAACTTTAAAAAAATATTTGTACACAAAGCAGCTATATATTACTTATTCGTTCTGTATTTCTTATCCTTATTGGTTATTATTTAGGTCAATTGTATGGAAACAGAAACAGGATAGCTGCTGGCACTGCTCCCTGAGTGTTCATCGGCTCATATTGTTTGTTCCCAACTTGATGTCATAATTCTGTGCTTGTCACCTCACTGTTATTCCCAAGGCAATAGAAGGTGATGTCACAACAGAGCACATGCAATTCAAGTCGGGAACAAGCTACAGAGGCAATCAGAAATAAGTAATGTAGAGAAGAAATCTATAGAAGCTAGATAACAAAATGCAAGGTGACTGGTGTCCAAATTTAAAATGTTTTTAAAGTTTTTCAAAGTGTTCCCAGAGGAAAGGTGTCAGCTGCTCTTTAATGTTTATATGCAGCAACACTGTATCCTACCTGTCACCTAACCATGGTGCTAACCAAAATTGGAAAATGTGAAGCACAGGCATATGAAGGTGGTGCATGATATTATTTTTATACTCACATCACATGGGCCCTTTAATAAAATATTTTGTTTTAATTTTTCTGCTCAGACTCAGACTGGAAAGTCCACATTTAAAAATACAGCAGTGAAATACACAATAACAACAAACAACATTAAATAATACTGCCTAATCATTTTTATTTTTGTGCATTCTGTTGTTCTCCTCCATGCTGTTCTCTCTCTTTCTCTGGTAATAACAACTGATGCCATCTGTTGCTTTTATTTGCAAATCGTGTAATTACCTGATCTGATGGTAACATAGAACACATTTCCTTTTCAAGTGCTAGAATTGCAAGATCATTTAATCTGTTTTGAGTCATGGTGCCTCTGAGCCATGTATGTACCCTTCACAGTGCACTAAAGGAGCGCTCACAGCTACAGCTTATCACTGGAATAGTGAGTGCTGCCTGGACCAACTGCTTGAGTTTTGGAAACATAAGAGGGTCTAGTAGCCTACAAACTTAATTTGTATTAATTTGTTTTTCTTCCATTTTTCGTTTCTGGTAATGTTTTGCAACAAACAATTCCTCTTTTGGTAGTTCAGTCCTATAGTGATGAGCTAGAGGGGCCAGAGATTCAGAGCAAAGGAATGTTGCAGACGAGGGGTTGCATGCATGGATGCCATTTATTATCTTGACTGCAACACTAGAAAATCTTTGCTTTAGTTCAACAGACATTCTGTCAAGGCATGGATAATAAAGATTGTTTTGAAAGTCCACTTAAGAAGAAGTTTAGTCCTGCACTCCCATTGATGCCTCAACAATAAAATCATCCATCTGTTTCTGCTTTTTTCTTCTGTTTGCATCACATATTTCCACATTATTCTTATTACAGAAATCCAAAGCTTCCTTAAACAGTTCATTGCTACTGTCCTCACTCTGCATCTCTTCAAGAGTGGGATGAACCAAGTCAACAAAATCTACTGCAGTGGATAGATCTAGATCTTCCCTTTGTAAAACTTTGTGGATGCCTTCTGTTACCTTTAGAAGGGAATGAAAGATGACCAGGCAGTAAATTGTGATTGACTTTTGCAAGGATGCTAACAGTCCAATGGCTTTTGGAGTGCGAATAGTAGCAAGGCACTGAAGTACAGCAACATAGCAATTAATCAAGGCCTTGATTGATCAGATCTGGCAAGACCAGTGAGTATCCGACAACTGGACCAACTCTGATGGGGTCAAGCCTAACTGACACTGTATATTGACAAACTCATGATGATGAACAAGGGAAGTGCTAAAAACTCATACACGCTTTCCATAGTGCAGAAAAATTCTCTTGCTTCAGTAATACATTTGCATGTATGGCAAAGTACAAGATTCATTTACTTCTTTGATGTTTGCAGCTTGTAATTTGTGAACAATATCACCAGTACTCTTTGTGTCTTTACATCCAGCCAATAAGGTGTTTGTGTTTGCATGATGTGAAGTATTTTCATGCTCTCTAAATGAGTCAAGTGTCCTTTTCCAATTAACAAATCCTGTGCTTAACAAAGAATCTTTGTTAGGGTGAGTGGCTTCAGATTTCATTCCAAAGCATCTACAAGGATAGCTAAAAGCAGCATCGAGAGTAACAGAATATTCTAACCAGTTGTAATTTTCAAACCAGCGAAACTGGAATCACCTTTTTTTCCGCCAAATGTACGCTGTGGGTAACAAGGTGACTTACTCTGAATAGGCCCTGTCTCAAGTGTTCCCAAGTTTGTGATATTTTGAGCATTTACTAGTTCACTGTTCATTTTATTTATGCCTTCTGTGTCAGCATCAATATAACTGTGACTGTTCTGGTCACTTGTGCTTGGTTCAGCATTCCCCTCATGCACAGTGGTACATGATGCAGTAGAATGAGGGAGTGCAACATTATCATTACTTTCTGAACTGGCAATTACTCGCACTTCTTCATGTGTATTCTTTTCTTTGGACTTAAATGTGGGATATCCATTTTTATGAAACAGTGGAAACCAACAAGTTCTGGTATACAATACTTCTTTGCAACACAACTGACTGAGCCACACACTGCCACCTCAGGGCTCACAGCAAGCAAGGCAATGGCACAGACACACTAAGGTTTATTCCACTTTATTGTCACTCAGAGGCTACTGTGATTTAAACTGCAACTACATTTTTTTAATAGAGTACGGCGACACCCACTGCTGCCGTCAGCCCTCCCACAAGCCTGGTACGGGTACTACTGGCAAAAAAATATCTCAGGTATGCTGGGTCACAGGTGAGGTGGATCAGAGGCTGCTGTGATTTAAACTGCAAGTACAATTTTTTTGTAACAGAGTAAGGCGACATACACTGTTGCCATCAGCCCCCCCACAAGCCCGGTACTACTGGCAAAAAAATATCTCAGGTACGCTGGGTCACTGGTGAGGTGGATCAGAGGCTGCTGTGATTTAAACTGCAAGTACAATTTTATTTTAACAGAGTAAGGCAACACACACTGCTGCCCTCAGCCCTCCCACAACCATGGTACTACTGGCAAAAAAATATCTCAGGTATGCTGGGTCACTGGTGAGGTGGATCAGAGGCTGTTGTAATTTAAACTGCAAATACAATTTTTTCTTTTATTAGTAGAGTACTGTGACACACACTGCTGCCCTCTCAGCCCTACCACAACAAGCCTAGTGCTGGCAAAAAACAAATCTCTGCCTCAGGTACTCTGGGTCACTGATGAGGTGGATCAGATTTAAACTGCAACTACAAATTTTTTACAACAAAATTTCCTCCTGCCCTCCCAGCCAGGCCACCTAGATTGTGCTGTCTTGAGTTGATGACTGCCTGTAGAGGCTGACTCAGTTCTCAGTCACACTCACACAAGATACAGACTAGAATAAAAAAGTTATGTTCCTTTATGATCTTCTGGCCTAGTAGGCCTAGAGTGAAAAACGGGCCTTCCTTGCCTTACAGAAGTAGTGGCAAAAAAAGACCAATGAACTACAAAGTTAGCAGCAGCAATTTCTGATACAGAAAATGACTGTTTTTATGCCAAAATATAGAAGTCTTATTCTCTTTTTTCTCAAATTCCACAACCACAGAGAAGACAAACTGTGCACTGACTGAATATGCAGTCCATCTTCTTCCAAGTTGTGTACAGGGTGTGCTTTTGAAACAACTGAGAAGCTGCGTGGGATATACTATTTTGGACTAAATATCTGTAACTAATCTCTCTCTCTTGCTTACATCTGAGAAAAGTTTTCCTCACTTTTAAAGTGGTATTGCTTTGTGTTTATTTTAGTTTTTAATTCAGGAAAGGGGTTTTTAAAACTGCTTATCTTGTCAGCATCCTCAGAAGGGCTGAAATAACTGCATATTTGATTTTCCTTTGTGGCTAACTGGACTGATTACTAGAATTCTGTGAGAATCTGCATCAATATATTTTGCAACTTTTGGTGGGGTTGTGTGATTTTAAAATAGCAAAAGCTGCAGTTTGTAATTGGATGCCACACATAGCCTGAGGTGGGGGAAATTGTCTTCACAAGTCAGAGGTCTGCATCATAGGCAATTGTCTAGCTAGACCATTTCAGCATTGTTCAATTACTATGAACTAGTGGTGTGATCCTGTTTGAGACAGAAGTCCATCTTCTTCCAAGTTGTGTACAGGGTGTGCTTTTGAAACAACTGAGAAGCTGCGTGGGATATACTATTTTGGACTAAATATCTGTAACTAATCTCTCTCCCTTGCTTACATCTGAGAGAAGTTTTCCTCACTTTTAAAGTGGTATTGCTTTGTGTTTATTTTAGTTTTTAATTCAGGAAGGTTTTTTTTTAAAACTGCTTATCTTGTCAGCATCATCAGAAGGGCTGAAATAACTGCATATTTGATTTTCCTTTGTGGCTAACAAACCACCAGGCTGTTTTGGGACTGGAGAGGTTTACCTGTGTCTGACTTGGATGTCTGGGTTTTTCTCTATTTGATTAGCAGGGTAGTTTCTCTGTCAAATTGTTGTGTAGGGTATCTTGCTGACAGGAAGGCACTCATCAGCGCGTGGGTGAGAGCTTTTAGCTGATTGTTTTGTGAGGGCACAGTTTAGGCCCAACCCTTCCCACCCTCACCCCACCCACCCTGAAATAGTTCCTTTATACCTGAGGTTCTGACATCATTTCCTCGACTGAAAGGTGCATTTCACTGTCATATCCTCTCTAGCACACTGCACTGACAATATAAGATACACATTGTATAATATATATTTCTATATAACAAATCACACACACACACGCACACACACACAAATACAAACAAACAAACAAACAAAAAAAAGGTAGATAAACTGTGGGGAGTAGTGCAATGTAATGGCTGTGGGGCAGCAGTCTTCCGGGAGTCTTTCTGGAGGCTGAGATGCTGCCCTATTTGCAGACAACTATCTGCCCTGAGGGAGAAAGTTGCCCATCTTCAGGCCGCACTGGACAGTAGTAAGGAAACCTTCCCCCAGGCCACACTGGACAGTAGGAAGGGAACCTCCCCCATCAAGGGAGCACTAGTGCCACCACCACTACCTCAGAGGTTGCGAAGAAAGCACAGCAGTTGGACCACAGTGGGCTCAGGGAGGGTGAGGATGGTGGAACAGAGGCACACCCAGTCAATTGTTCCACTCCACAATCCATATACCATTCTGGGGGAGCATAGCTCCCCTATGGATGCACCCACAGAGAAGACTGATGACAACTGTCACAAGGGAGGCCCACAGGAAGGAGGCAGAGGACACCACAGGTAAAAGGAAGCAGCTCCTGGTGGGGGACTCAATTATTAGGGGTATAGAACTGGGGGAGCTGGGAAAACTGAAGTAAGGTGCCTGCCTGGTGCCATGGCTTGGAAGGACAGGAAGCGCATCCTCAGGATCACGAGAACAGTTGCAAGGGATTCTGAGCTGGACGTAATTGTCCACCTAGGGACAAATGACTTGGCTCATCATGAGATTATAGCAGTGCAGGAGGACATTGCAGAGTTGGGGAGGGGCCTAAGACAAGTAGCACACACAGTATCCTTCTCAGAGGTGCTGCCTGTCAAAGGCATGGGGGAGGTGAGGGTAATTGGCACCATGCAGTTTAATGAATGGTTGAAAAAATGGTGTGAAGCAGAAGGGTTTGGCTTCATTGGGGACTGGGGTTCCACCTGGAGGGACACCA
Source organism: Neoceratodus forsteri (assembly GCA_016271365.2). Classification (NCBI taxonomy): domain Eukaryota; kingdom Metazoa; phylum Chordata; order Ceratodontiformes; family Ceratodontidae; genus Neoceratodus; species Neoceratodus forsteri. The sequence goes on along the minus strand of CM057451.1, from coordinate 838,026,740 downwards.
GCCTATACTGGCAGGATGGTCTGCATCTGTCCAGGAAGGGAACAAGTCTTTTGAGCAATCAGTTTAAATGCTTCATTGGCAAGCTTTTAAACTAGTCAAAGGGGGAGGCACTGACAAGCAGCAGGAAAATCCCCAGCCTCTCCCTACAAAACAGGGTACTAAATGAGAAAAAGATCGAGGTAGAACGGTCAGTGGAGGATGCTGCAACAGAAGGTAAAGCCATCAAAAAATGGAGAGCAATGAGTACCAATGCCCGTAGTCTAGGTAACAAGCTTCCTGAATTAGTGGCCTTGATGGAGGAGGAACATCTGGATATCGTGGCAGTCACAGAAACATGGTACACACAAAACCATGACTGGGACATAAACATACCAGGATACACTATCTACAGGAGGGAGAGGGAGGGTAAAAGAGGAGGAGGAGTAATTCTTTAGATAAGGGAAGGAATAAAAGCAACAGAACAAAAGGGTAAACAGGGAGGAGAAGAAGCACTGTGGGTAAATTTGGAGACAGGCAATGGCACCACAATCTGCACAGGTGTTGCATACAGACCCCATTCTCAGGGGGAGGAAATGGACAAGGAAATGTTAGAAAGTATACTTAGAATGGCAGAAAAAGGGGAGATATTGCTGATGGGTGATCTGAATATGCCAGGTGTTAACTGGAGCGCAGTTGCGGCTGCCACTTCGAAGAGTGCAGTTATTCTAAGTGCCCTACAGGGGGCGTACCTTAGACAACTGGTACTGGAGCCCACTCGAGAGGGAGCAATATTAGACTTGATTCTCTCAAATGGAGATGGAGAGAAGATCACAGATGTAGAAGTGCGTAGCCATCTGGGAACTAGCGACCATCGAACAGTATGGTTCACACTAAACACAGCAATAGAGTCAAGCCATACAAAGACAAAAGTACTGGACTTTAGGAGGGCTTACTTTGCCAAAATGGGTGAGAGCCTAAGGAATGCACTATGAAATGGGCAGGAAGGAGGGGTGGAAGAACAATGGGGAATAATAAAAACTGCCATCACAGAGGTAACAAGCCTTTGTGTGAAGCAAATAAACAAAACAAGATGATGTAAGAAACCACTATGGTTCTCAAAGGAAGTGGCAGTGAAGGTTCAAGAGAAAAAGAAAGCATTCAGGAAGTACAAGGAATCGCAGAAGGAGCAGGATAGAGAACTATCAGTTAAAGCAAAAGGAGGCTGGGAAGGCAGTCAGAACAGCAAAGGCCCAAACCGAGGAAAAGATAGCCAACTCAGTTAAGAAGGGGGATAAAATCTTTTATAGGTACATCAGGGAGCAAAGGAAGACCAAGGGAGGGATAGTGAGGCTTAATAAAGAGGAGGGAGGGTGGGCAGAGGGAGACTGTGAAAAGGCAGAGATACTAAACAAATATTTTGCTCAGCATTTACAAATGAAGAGGGTACATAAAACAAACAGTAGTAACACTCTGGATACAGAAGTTGATACCAGCCCATTTACAGAGAAAGGGTTCTGAAAGAACTCTTAAAACTGAAGGTGGACAAAGCAATGGGGTCTGATGGATTCATCCCAGAATTCTAAAGAGCTAAGGTAGAACTAGTGACACCACTGACTACCCTTTTAACAAATCATGGGAGGATGGGGTGGTACCCGAGGACTGGAGGAGGGCAGATGTGATTCCCCTTCACAAAAGTGGGAGCAAGGCAGAAGCAGGAAACTACAGACCTGTTAGTTTAACCTCAGTGATAGGGAAAATGATGGAATCACTTCTGAAGGAAAGAATTGTAGAGTATCTAGAGGCCAGAGGGGCACAGGACCCAAGGCAGCATGGATTCACAGCAGGAAGGTCATGCCAGATGAATCTGATAGATTTCTTTGACTGGGTGACCAAAGTAGTAGATCAGGGAGGGGCTGTGGACATGGCCTACCTAGACTTTAGCAAGGCATTTGACACAGTCCCACAAAAGATTAATATACAAGTTAGCCAGCCTGGGAGTGGGTCCCAAGTTGACAGCCTGGGTAAAGAATGGCTGGAGAATAGGACACAGAGAGTAATAGTAAATGGAGTCCACTCAGAAGAAAGGAGGTTACTAGTGGGGTACCACAGGGTTCAGTATTAGGACGTCCTCTTCAATGTCTTTATAAGTGACATTGCAGAAGGACTGAAGTGAAAATATGTCTCTTTGCAGATGACACTAAGATCTGCAACAGAGTTGATGCACAGGGTGGGGTGGAAAGGATGAGAAGGGACTTGGCAAGGTTAGAGGAATGGTCAAATGTACGGCAGCTTAGATTCAATGCTAAGAAGTGCAAGGTAATGCACCTGGGAAACAAAAACCAGGGAAGAGTACACAATGGGGGGTGAGATACTAACACCAACAAAAATGGAAAGGGACCTGGGGGTAGTCATATCAGATGACCTAAAGGTGGGCAAGCAATGTGAGAGGGCAGCAAGGAGGGCTGGGGGGATACTGGGATGCATAGGGAGAGGCATCACCAGTAGAAAACAAGAAGTTATTATCCTCTGTGCAGACAGCTGGTGAGACCCCATCTGGAGTACTGTGTGCAGTTCTGGAGACCCAATCTCCATAAAGACATAGACAGAATGGAAGCTGTCCAGAGGAGGCAACTAAAATGGTGCAGGGTCTGCACGAAGACATATGAAGAGAGACTTAAGGAGCTTAATATGTATAGCCTCGAGGAAAGGGGAGAGGGGACATGATAGAAACTTTCAAGTACCTCAAGGGAATCGACAAAGTCCAAGAGGTAGCATCTTTCAAAAAGAGGTGTGCAAGAACAAGAGAGCACAATTTGAAGATGGGGGCGGCTCAGAGGTAATTTAAGGAAGTATTTTTCACAGAGAGGGTTGTGGATGCATGGAGCGGCCTTCCGGAGGAAGGTTGTGGAGTCAAAATCAGTGGTGGAATTCAAGCATGCATGGGATAGTCATAAGGCAATTCTGGGGGGTAGGGGTAGGAAGAAGTAGGCTGCTGGTTAACTAGGATCTGCAGCTTATCCAGTAGGTAGGGAAATGGGCAGACTGGGTGGGCCAAGCGGTCCTTATCTGCCATCAAATTCTATGTTTCTATGTTTTGCTTTCACTCTCTCTCTCTCTCTCTCTGTCTCTCTCTCTTCCATCTCTGTCTCTGACTGAATAAAGGCCACACCCTACATGATACTCACTGGCCACTCACAAAGCTTTGTTGCTGTGATGACACACTGTAGTTTATGCTACTTGATAGTTACATGACTATCAAGTAGCATAAACTACAAAATAGGTATCCCACGATGCACATGGGTGATCCAGAAGAGTGACTGTCTGTCATGTGACACAGTCAGTGACAGCAGCTGGCTGCTGCTCATTGCTGGGCCAGCCAGCATGCAACAAGCAGAGCAGAAGAGAGAAGAAGAAGCAAGTCCAGCAGCTCAGCTGTGTGCAGACTAGTGCAGTAAGTGCACTGCTGCTGGCTCACTCAGTCTGCTCCTCTTAAGGGCCTCTACCCCACCGCAAATAAATGCTGCAGAGTAGACACAGTTTGACTTTCTGCCATAGCCAGCCCACCACCACACCCCACCATTATCATGTCAAGAATGATGACTTTCTCACTCTCTCTCTCTGAGACAGTTGACTCACCTTACACAGGCATCCATCCAAATTCTTTCTCTCTGTCTTGTCCTGATATCTCATCTCCCTCTCATCTCCCCAGCTCTACTCTGCACTCTGCTCATTCTCGAGTCCAGGACAGCTGCAGTCAATCTCCTCGGATCTCCGCAGTGAGCAGTCTGCTCCAAAGTCCCACCAAGTGCAGGCAATGAGCAACTGAAGTCTTAGGCTTTCCAAAGTCCCCCCTGTCTGTTGACGACTTGTTCTACCACCACTGTTATCCTCTGTCCTGTGTCCGGAGTGGAAGTGACTGTCCCGGCTCCCTCCCGCCATGACCTCTTCCCGACCTGACGACCGATCTGTTCTGATTCTGCAAGCAAGAGGCAGCAGCTGCATGCGACAGTCGGTGCGAGATTGGACCGAGTCTCTGACTGTAGAAAGCATGGGATGGCATTATTTTGTTTAGGCTCCTGATCCGATCCTCAGTACTACTCGCTCACTCCCGCTCCCCTTTGAGTCTGCCTGACATTAGGGCAAATCCACACAGACTTACCAAATCAGAAAACAGTCTGCTGAACTAGGAGCTGTGATGGTTGCCATGGTGACGAGTAATGGTGCTGAAATGAGCGAGGCTCAGTGAGCATTTCATTCTGTGTGGTGTGTGTGCTACTACACAACTGCAGTGCTAAGCAAGCAATTCAAGCGCTTTGGCTTTTTTTTTTTTTTTTTAAATGGGACAAAAAAATATTCAGGGCCCCAGACAAAACATTTGGGGCTCCAGCCCTGGAGGCCCAGCCCTAGCAACGCCTCTGATTCCAGGTCTAGAAATCTATGATATTGGCTGTTGGCCTGTTTTTGATAAGAGGGTTCATCAGAACAATTGATGTGGCGTGGAGTTCAGTGTTTAATCCAGCCAGCATTTTGTCACCAGCAACAGTTACCTCTGAGAACTTGGTTACACAACAGGTTGAGAAGATTTTCACCACTGGAAATAATACTGGCATAGGTAACCTCATCACTGAGGAGACTTCTGCACTTGAGCTTCACCTTTCGGATGCTATTGCAATCAAGCCAGCAGACAAGGGTGGACAAATAGTGGCCATGGATAAAGACTACTATTCAGAAGAATCCCTTCAACAACTCTCCAGTGCTGAACATGATTTGAAATTGAACTTGGATCCTACTGTTGTATTCAAAAAAAGGAATTAAACCCCTTCTCAGTTCTTTATTACACATGGATCATATCACCAAACAAGAATTCCTATATCTGAAACATGATTATTCAGTGGTTCCCAACACTTTATACCATACCTAAGATACACAAGAGCATCAAGAAACCACCTGGTAGGACAATTGTATCTGCTATTGGCTCCTTCATGGAGATCCTGTCCAGATACATAGATTCCTTTTTACAAATTTAAGTTATATATCTACCTGTGACACAATGGTGATCCTTGATGCTCTTCACAGATGATGCAATGTTACTTTACACATGCACCAAACATCATTTGGGACTTAATGCTATTAGATTTTCATGAATTTATATGACACTCATAATGTACAATCCCCTGATTTTATCTTGACAGCCCTAGACCTGATCCTAAAATGCAATTAGTTTACCTTCAAAAAATAGTTTTACTTACAAATGTGTGGTACTGTGATGAGGCTGATGAAGGCCCCCTCCTATGACAACCTCTTGTTTGGCTGGTGGGAGGAAGAAGCCACCTATGACACCAATCACAATCCATTTTAAGATAGGATCAGGTACTGGGGCCAGTTTATAGATGTTATTATTTGTATTTGGAATCGTTCATTGAAAGAGTTGCATGATTTCATTTGTTTAATCAATGATAGCCAATGGAATCTTAGTTTTACATATTGAATGCATCCTTCCACAGTTTCTTTTTGATGTCACCCTCCATGTGAACTTATATGGTACTATTGCTTCTGGTACATACAGAAAGCCCACTTCAAGGAGTACATTATTATGGTACTATAGTATAATACTCCAAACATCTTAAAAAAGGTATTCCCAATGGTCAGTTTATAAGGCTAGGCCACAATTGTTCCAATTACCACTCCTATTAAAAACAAGCCAATTTCTTATATCACGTATTTCTAAACAGAGGATACCATTGGATGAAGCTAGGACATTTATATTTATTCAGAATTGCAAAGACCTTCTTACTCCTAAACAAGAACAATTTGTTCAGAATGCCCAAATCTACTTTATCACAGAATTTAATTCTGTAAGTCCTTGAGTAGCAGGTGCTCTTAAAAAGCATGGGCTTATATTAGCAAGTGATCCAAACCTGTGTGACATTATTGGCAACAACCAGAGAAGGAGGGGAAAAATTATTACTGGTAAAATATACAAATCAAAGTCCCAATAAACAACATTATCATGTTAACATGGTTAACAGTCAAATGATTGATTAGTTAAATAGCTACAATAAAAGAATGATGTCCTAGTTCACATTCATACCTCTAGAGGAAATCGTCTCCATGCTAAATATCAAATGGCTCTATCTTTGCAGTAATTTACAGAGGTGATTACTGCCTCTAGTAGAGATAGGAATGTGATCAATTACCATCACATTCACTGTCCATGGGTCAGAGCTATGCAAAGTGTGCCAGTGGGCACCAACAGGGGTGTCAAGTCTACCACTGGTGATGGAACGGATATGTTCCTGTGTTCACTTTCATGAGGCGAATAGTACAACCAATGTAGATGGAATGGCAGTCACACCAGATGGCATACATCACAAAAGAAGTTGTGCAAATAATGTGATGTTGTGTCTCATAAGTGTGACTGTTGGCCACACTAGGAAACTGAGCACTGGTGCAGACATAGCAGCAAATGTTTCAGTGTTTGCAGTGGTGCATGCTGTTCTATAAGGGAGGATAAAAGGACTGAATAAATCCTTGTTGTTAAAATGGTTATGGACAACTCTATCAGAAAGACTGGGGCCTTTCTGGTAGACCACCTCCTTCATTATCTTTTTCAGAATCTCAACCATGCAGTCCACCTCTGCTGAATTACCTCCTCCAGTAACAAGCTTTCTGGGCCTGATTTATCTTGGATGAAAAAAATGCTGGGGTCAAGCACTCCTCAGAGTGTTTCTTCTTCATATTAGCTCTTCTTCCTTTTTTGCACTTTTATCATACTTAATAGCTTTCCTGCACTAGTATTATATTTTTGATTAAATATGGTGTCTACATCTAATAACAAGGTGCTATGTCACATAAATATGTAATTTTGACACTATGGCCCAGATATTCAGAGCACTTGCACAAGGCAGAAATTAGTCGCACCAGCGCAAGTGCAAAGATGCGCCACCGAGTGATATTCAAAGGGAACCGCGGCACAGCGCAAATACCATTTTGCCAATGCACAACCAAAATGCAAGCAGTGCAAGTGCAAGGGGGCATTCCCATGAATAAGTGGTGCAATGGCATATTCAACGGGAGAGCATGGCACAAGTCAGGATCAAACCCCCGGTTGCACCAGGCAGGCTTGAGCCAATAAATATAGGCTCAAACACACAGACAGCAGATGTGCAACACTGAGCCCAGTGAAAGAGGAGAGAGAGAGAGAGACAGCGCCAGACAGGGAGAGAGAAAGACAGACAGACAGGCAGACAGACAGACATGGAGAAAGAGTGACAGTGACCGACCGATGGACTGACAGAGTGAGAGTGGCATCTAGGGAGACCCAGTGACTGAACAATGGACTGTGGCCCATTCCTGATGGACGCCATAATGGGGGGGGGAGTGAGAAGGCAGGAGGAACATATAGGATAGTGCATGGGGAACAGTTGACAACAGGGCTATTCTTTCACCGAGTTGGCACTATGATGACGGATTACCTTGACAGTGCAGCTCGAGAGGTAATCCTTCGTCATAGTGCCAGCAAGGTGAAAGATGCCCTGTTGTCAACTGTTCCCCATGCACTTTTCTTTATAGTGTATGGTGGAACATCATTTTTTGGGAAAAAAATCACTACAGCATGTTTCTGCTTCAAAACATGTTTACTGGGTTACTAGAAGGAAAAAAGAACTTTACATTTTGAAGGTGTTCACGCTTGACATTTTACCTGTTTAAGAACTTTACATTTTGAATGTTTTAACGCTAAACATTAGTACTGCCGCCGACATTGCGGCTTTCGCTATCTGTCCAATGAAGTGAGCCCTAACTGTCAAATGCTGCTCGAGGACACAGTGTGTGACGTTTGCAGTGCAGTAGAAAAAATCATTCTGCTGCACTGCGAACGTCACTAGTGTGCGACTAAAAGGTTTCGACAACCATGGATTTTGGTGCAGAACGACGTTCCACCATACACTATAGTGGTGTTGCTGACAAAGGGCCCAGCAGCGGTATACCTGACACAGGTGGTACCATGCCAGGATCATGAATGAGAACTCTAGTGACAAAGAGATTGTGGGCTGGTACCACCTGAGCAGGGCTTTTCTGAGGCAGCTCTATGAGCTGTGCAGTGACAAGATTCAGTCACCCACCAGACATAGGCATGCCATGACAGTGAAGACTAAGGTGACAGCTCTGATGTGCCTGCTCACCACGGGAACCTTCCAAAGACCAATGGGTGATACCATGGGCATCACCAAGTCGTCCACATCCTACCTCCTGACCCAGTTCCTCAATGCTCTGCTGCCACATGCTTCAGAGTATATCCAGTTCCCCAGCACATACAGCAAACATGCAGGAGTTCCACCAGGTGGCAGGCATGCCAGGCATGATCAGGGCACTAGACAGCACCCATGTCGGCATCCGCACACCACCTGGCCCACAGGGTGCAGTGTACATCAACCAAAAGGGATATCTATCCATCAACTACCAGGTGGTGTGCGATGCCATGGGGTGCATAATCAATGTCTGTGCCACATACCCTGAGAGTGCACACAATGCCTTCATATGGCACAGTTCTGTACTGTGCCATAGGTTTGAGTGGGGAGACATCCCCATGGGCCACCTAGTAGGTGAGTAGGACATGTGCCAGGGTGGCCGACAGATGTGGCCCCCAGGGGGTGGACAAGTGAAGTATTTGTTATTGAGGAAGGTACTAATGGTGGATTACTGCATGGTTGGGAGGATGATAACAGCCCAACCATGCACTAATTCTATTAGATGCCACCTTCGGAGTGGCTTAATGTGCTTGTAACATGGTATGCATGATTTGAGGATTACTATGATTGTGTGTGCTATCTTGTGAAGAAGGTAAGATACCCAGACTTTCTGCTTTTTTCAGATTTGTGCTGCACTGTTTGAAGCTGTCAGGCACATCAATTTAGATCGTGATGCGGTGAAAACAGCTCTATTCCTACATATGCACAACCGTGTCTTCAACATCTTTACATGGTTTATTTGCACATCTATGCTGCTATTATTATGCTACTGTGTGTAAGAGGTGCGCAGATCACTGATTTCAAGTACTGTTTGTTTCCTTCACCTAGAGATTTGCATGCTACGTCCCTGCCCTCTGTGTTACTTTCACATACCTCCAATGTGGTGTGCTCCTGGTTCTGGTGCTTTACTTAATACTTCTTGTGCTCGGTTCATGGGGGCCTGGCCGTATTTTCACGGATCTCCGCTGTCGCTCTGCCACTGCTGTACTTCAAGGTCAGTCTGCCATCAAGTTTCAAACGGTGCACACATCTCTCCATCCCACGCCACCACTCATTTATATCCCTCCAGTACCATCTCGCCGTCCTCTCCTACATCATTCTGTGCATCATGACTCCGGCACCTCTGCAATTGGTGCATCTCTGCAGTTGCTCTGGGATACCCTGGTAGCATTGCCTCTTCGCTTCTCTCTCCCTTCTGGGTCTCTGCCGTGTTTGATAGTCACGGGCTTGCCTCACTAGGTAGCCAAGACAGGACATGCCCCTCTCATACCTGTGGCCCTGTTGCTGGTGCTGCTTTTCTTTTCTGTGGATAGTGCTGGTATTTCAGTTTGGAGATGGCATTACTGCTGGATTAATCAATGCTCCAAACTATACCAGCCGATCTATTTTATCCAATCCAGCATGCTCTTTTCAGGTTCCATAACTTTGCCATGTTACAAGGAAGGATGGGGCAGTGGGTGATGTGCATTTGGTGGCTGGGAGGGAGCGGGTGGTAGCACAGCACAGCACAGGGATAACCATGTTATCACCCACATAGGCGACAGTGCATACCCACTGAAATCATGTTTGCTCATCCCCTACCACTGACCATTGTCCCCTGCAGAGGAATGGTACAACAAGGCACATGCCAGCATGTGCAATATCATCGAGCATGTCTTTGGCATGTTGAAGATGTGATTCTGTTGCCTAGACAGATCAGGCGGTGTCTTACAATACAGCTCATCGAAAGCCTGTGGCATATTCCTGACCTGCTGCATCCTGCACAACATGGCCATTGATAGTGGAATAGTAGTCAAGGCAGATGAGGGCAACAACAGAGGGGACAATGGTGGAGGAGCACCGGAGGGTGGTGGGCAGGCACCAATCAGCAGGAGGGACCCCAGAATGGTGCAGGAGACACATTGGCACTGGGACACAATCACAAGGGAGCAGTATGGACAACAAAGGTGAGTACACAGACACACAGGCATGTCCCACACAGCACAGTTCACACCACAGGGGATGGGATGGGCACAGTAGTAGTAAGCATGCTGGGATGGGGGCGTACATCAGACAGGGCAGGGCCATGAACACATGGGCATGCAGACACACACACACACTGCAGCACATGCACAGGGTGAGGGACATGGCATGGATCAGATGCATGACACCGGTGCACAGGCAGCACCGGTGCATGGTTGCCATTATCATATCCATGCCACATGCCCCAGCAGCATGGTCCACATATACACACACACACACACACACAGGGGCAAGCAGCACAGCACATGCAAGCTGCACAACCACCCCCCACAGCTGCACGTGGTGACAGCAGTGGATGGCAGGGCTAGATAGCAGACACATCACACCAACCGTGCAGTCCCATGACTGCCATGGGGGAGGCTGAACTGGGGCTGGCCAGCAGATGCCTGCTGCATATCAGCCAGGGGGGTATCAGACACCCCCTCAGGGGTTGATGTGTGGGACCATGACTGAGTCTATGCAGGGGTGTCCTGGTGACCAAACAGGCCTGCCCCGTGGGTGTCTGGGATGCTAAAGTCTGATCCTGGCATCTGCCATGCCGGTGTCACCAGATGCTAGGACTGTGGGGTGGACAGTGCACTGCGTGGGGTTCTTTGCATATGGCCAAGCCCAGGGACTCCTGCCATAGCCTGTCCAGCTGCAATGGCACTGGCCATGTTGTCCATTGACACCATAATTGCACTGGTCATGTGGTCCAAAGCTGCAGTCATGACCTACTGCATCTGGGCGAGCCTGTCCATCAGCTGCGCATCGTCCCTGTTCCACTATGATGCCCAGGTGTCGTACTGTGGTGTTGGCAGGGTTGCACAGCATGACCCGCAGAGGGGTAGAACATCATCCCGGGGTGCCGTGCATCGGGCGTGGCTGCTGCACCAGTGGCAGCCATGCTGGCATGTGAGCCTACGGATGGACAGGGATACACCCAGTGCCTAGCAGTCTGTGTGGTGGTGAGGGGCTCCCCATGTATGTCTGTGTACTGATGTCCACCTCTCTTCATTCCCTCCACAGGGCCAGAAGACCATAGATGGGCCAGGGTGGTGGCAGAGGTGGCCAGGGTGGCAGAGCCAAGTGGGCAGCAGGTGGCTCCAGCTGCACAGCATGGGGAAGGTATGCATTTCCACATTCATTCTCAGTCACACAGTGGGGTAGTGGTGGGGATCGGGCAAAGCCATGGCCACCTCTGCCATGCGCTGTGACAGCTGTGTGTGTGTGTCACACGGTCCATCATGCATGCCACTGCATGCCATCCCTTGGCCACAGTGTACTGGCTGTTGGTGGGATGGACATGTGCATGGATTCCACCAGTTGTGCTGCGATGCTGCTGTTGATGTGTGCCATGTGTCTGTCATGGTGCAGTCCTGTGGCTGCTGCACAGCTGCATCTGCCTCTCTGTACCACCATGGTGTGCCGTGATGTTGGCTGGCATTGTCCCCCCTGTGGGCATCCATTCCAGGCTCTCCAGGGGTGTGTGATACCTCCATCCATTGCACACTGTGGGTGGGCATATGTCACTTAGCAATTGCACAGATTGCCTGTTTTGTCCCATGCCATAGGTGTCAGATGACGTCCTGCTCCATGTGCTAGGTGGACACATACCAGGCTCCTAAGGCAAATCCTGGTGGTTGTATGGAGGGTGCTTGCAGCTGTGGTCTCCTTGCAGCAGATGTCGGCAGCAGACTGGAGGAGGCGGTGAAGTGGTGTGGCGGTGGGCCATGGCTGCCATTGAGGGGCCCCTGTTCATATCCCTCCCATCCCCTTGCAGGTCCTGTTCTCCCTCGGTCCCCCTTCCCATTGTAGAGCCCCAGTTACCTGTCCCCACCCTTTATTCTTCCTCCATGTCCCTGCCCCTGTTACCTTGTTTGTTTATGTTGTTGATGTTTTACTCTTTATTTAGCATTTTTCAGCTACATGCCTGTCTCCATGTCTGCTTTGCAGGTGGTGTGTGGAGCCATGCTGCAGTGGGCAGGTGTTGTTTGGTGGTGTCTGTGCGGGTGGGGGGCATGCGGTGCTCCTGTGGTTCACGGCTGTGTGCAGTGGTGTGTCATGTTGTGGTGGGGGCCATCTCCTGCTTTGGTGGGTGTGCTCTGTGCCTGCAGGGTCACTGTAGGGGTGTGGTCAGGGGTGGGCAGCGGGTGGCACACAGTCGGGATCCTTCTGCTGGACCAGTCTGCATGCTGGGGTGGGGTGTCTGCGTCCCCTGTTGGATGACCAGTCCTGTGGGGTCTGGCCCTCTGCCTGGGCCCTGGCCCCATTCCTGCTCAACATTTGGGCTGCCTGTGTGTGTGTGTGGGGCATGGGTGTGTGTGGCACTGGGGACATGGAGGTGGACACCCATTGCAGTCTGTCGGTGGCCACAGCCGGCTGGCTGGTGGGCTATGGATGACACCATTGGTGGGCCTGCATTGCCAGTGTCCCCTCCACTCCCCAGCTGGCCATGCCGCTATTGTGGTCTGGCATATGGCTCAGGGGCATGTACTTGTCCACTGCCGGTGGCCTGGCTCCGGTTGCTTTGGTGCACAGGACCCCTGCTGGTGGCCCTGCCCCATCGTGTGTTGGGCATTCATTTCTCGTGCTCTGTGCTTCTGTGTGCACCGGTATGCCCTGCAGGTGGGGTTCTGTGCCCATTGTTACTGGGCTTCCACAGCCTTGTCCCTGTGCTTCTTGTGTGTGCTCCACCCTTCCCTGGTTCCGCTAGTGCATCTCTGGTTGTGCCATGGCACAACTGTGCCATATTCAGCCATCTTGCGCTGGCATACTTTGGCATGCGCAATCTCTGAATATGACACCCATTGTGCCATGGCACATCAGATTTGTGCAGCACCAGACTTGCGCCTACCTTTGGCACATTTCTGAATATCTGGGCCTATGTCTTTAACTTTTCTCCATAAATGGAGCCTTATTACCTAGGAATAATCCATATGGATTTGAAGCACCAGGGTTTTGGTGTGGCAATGATCAAGCTTGACTGGCATTGGAGTAGGAGTTAGGGAGTGACCTCAAGAGAGATGACCTGGTCCAGTCCCTCAGGATCCACAGCCTGCTCCCCTACCAAAAACTCCTCCACGGAGAATACAATAAAAGTGTGTCTGTCCTTCCACAAATTTCTTGCAATCCCCCAGACCCTTCCCAGCACCTAAGCATTATAGCTGCACTTCTGAATAAAGATGGATATTTTGTCCATCTTTACCAGAAGCTGTCGTATTGGAAAAAAAAATGTGTGAAGAATATAGAGCAGTTACACAGTGTGGTGCAGCTGATGTACTTTCAGAACTGTGAAGGGATTCGGGACTATCAGTCAGTGATATGTTCCCATAGTTGGTTGTCTGAGGTGGACGGGGGAACCCTAGAGCAGAGTTCTGGGTGGAGCAGTCATACCCCTTTTGAAGAAGAAGAATTATTCAGACCCACCCTATAGGAAACTCCTGTCTGTACTCTACCGCACCATCAGAGTGGAAGCTGTCCCAGCCCTGACTGATACCTGATTCAAGTGGGAGTAGGACCTACATACACCTACAAGTTCCAGAATCTGGTCATCGGTAGTTCAGCATCATGCTTCCTGTTCACGTAGTATTGACATTGCAAAACACAAAGAACCTTACTGCGTAAGGACTGAGGCAAGGCTTACCCCACAGGACATTGGCCCGGAAGCCAAGTTTCAAAGAAATACGAAACCACACATAAGTCCATAATGCAAAGCATCATGGGCTGTATATGCAAATCACCACAAAATGTTATGCTGGTTCAACTTAAAGCAGAAATGCATGGTGCCAAAAGGCCTTTCACACAGTCTGCAAAGGGTGCCAACAGAAGACACAGACACGTGTTTTGGCCTACCAGGACTTATCAGTGTGCACTAAGGCTCTTTGTGTTTCAGCCTGTTTTTGGTTTTTATTGGACTTACCACATACCTAACCTGATAGGCCAAATTAGTGTAGCTGGTTCATTCCACTGGTGTGTCATACAGTCAAGGCACACTGATGAGTCCTGGTAGGATGAAACATGGGTCTGTGTCTTCTGTTGGCACCCTTTTCAGCACCATGCATTTCTGCTGAAAATTGAACCAGCATAACATTTTGTGGTGATTTGCACATACAGCCCATGATGGTTTGCATTACAGGGTATGTGTACTTTTGTATTTCATTGGCATTGTGGCAGATACAGCTAAAGTTTGTTTACAGGACCTACATATCCCCACAGAACCACCATTGGGTTCTTCTTGAAAAGTATGCATGCTGTCCAAAATCGATGAGGGTAGCTTTCTTCATATGGTACTCATCTGCCTAAGATCATGCCTTTCTGGAACTTTGTACAGTACATTATGACAGGTATTCTGGGAGGCCCATGCCAAGTCACCCTTGGAAATACTCCTAGGTGCAGACCCGAATAGAGATCAGGTGGGAAAAGGGTTATATTTCTGGTCAATTGTCCTTATTAATGACAGAAAATGGGTTGCAAAAACTAGCTCTCTCCTGACCCATTAATGGTTCTGCAGTGGGCTGATAACATACAAATGTGTCTTAAACTGAAAAAAGCTCAACTGGGAGTGAATGGTGCCTCAGACTGCTTTTTGAGAACTTGGGGCCCCCTAATTGAAGCTATAGAGAGCAATCAATTTCCACTTGACTCACGAGAGTTAGAAGCAGATTCTGGAAACTTGGGGATAATACTAAAGTTATGTGTTACACTGGATAGAGCACAGCCCTTCTGGGACCTTAATCTTAGTCCAGTATGGGTATGCCACTGCCTTTCTTTAAGTGTCTTCCTCAAGTACCTTCACATGCTCCCTCCCTCCCTCCACCCTAGGCCTAACATAATCAGGTGATTTGGAATTCAGTGAAGTATCTAAGTGTAAAACATGTTCATTGTGACCTCTCTAGGATTGCAGGCCCAAGGAATTTATCCTTTGTTGCAGCTCACTGTTACAAACATTTACTAATATGGTTGTCACATTGAGCAACTAATCAAATCCGCTAATATAAAACTAGGTATTCTCTACCGCCACTGATGATCCATGATGCTGGAAACCCTAAAACTTGTCACATGTAGCTCAGTCCTGTCCACCGTGGACTATGGACTAGTGATCTACTGGGCTGGCTCCAACACCATGCTAAAGAGATTCAGAACCCTTCTTAACAAGGCTTGCCACCTGGTCCTGGGGGCTCACCATCTGATGCATACGTGTGCACTATACAATGAGACTGGTTGGCTCCCCCTCCATCTCAGTATACAATACCAGGCCTGCTTGCTAGCAAAAAAATCAATGTTGGGGCTCACGCCTGAGTCTTCCTCCACCCTCTTCGAAACTGTTCAACCCACTATCAGCACTAGAAGTGCAACCAAGGGAGGGTTTCTAGTACCCTTTAAGAGAACCACTCTTGCCCAGAGATCCCTTTCCTACAGCGGACCCAAGTGGTTCAATGACCTGCCTGCTGCCCTAGTCAAATGTAACAAGATCAGCCAATTCAAATCAGGGCTATGTTCACACCTAGCTAACAAAAATATCTGCCATTGCCCTATCTAACTGACAATGCCCCACCAGCCTATGGTCTTGCCCCTGTCTTACCCCTTCCATCAACTTGCCCCACCATCCCTATATTTTCACCCCCACCTCTTCCCCTTACTTCCCCTCCTCTCTCCCCTCCTATTTCCTTCCCCCTCTTCCCCATATCTATCTCCCTCCCCCACCTCCTCTTCCTCTCACTCCTGCTCTAAAGACCTCCCCTCCTTGCCCTTCTACCCCCTCCTCTAACACAACCCCACCCCATACACACCTCCTCATTACCTACCCCCCTCCCCACGGACAAAGCATGTCTGGCTGCGTCAATGCTTTACTTCTCAGAAGTTTGGGGCACCCTTGTCCCTGGCTGCTCTCCACACTATCCAAAATATTGGACCACACTCTTGTAGTGTTGTTATCAATGGTAATTCTGCAAGTGTAGCCATGAACCATTACTTGCTGACCTTGTACTTTTGTATGTGTTGTAATTGCACTTGTAACTTTGATGTTAATTTGTGTTCACCTGTATGTACCTTTTCTGTCGTGTTATGTCAAGCATTTTTGCCAACTTGAAGTCTTTGTAAATGAGCCCATGGCTCAAAGGTATTAATCCTAAACTGAAATAAATTAATAATGCATTCTGTCTCTTAGTACTGTTTGTTGCGGACAGTGCTACTACAGGAGCTCTCTATCAAATTTGCTGTTATGTTTTAAGGTTGGAACCCTTGGCACAGGTATTATCTTTGTATTGATTTAACTCTGAGTCAGCATTGTTGTATTTCATCATAGCCCTGTGTCCTTTTCATTATGAAATGCATTATCACAGTCCTGATGATTTACTGACTTGTACCCAGCCAAATGCATTTGTGTTCTTTTTGCTGTCTTTTTATTCTTTAATAAACATATTTAAACAAAAGCTGGGGAAAAGGTGGTCAAAGGCCCTAGATACCCAAAGGTTTCCTCCCAAGGATATTTGCCTCTCTTCGATGCCAAGGGTCAGAAATATCTACTATAAGTGGGGCCTAGACTGTGTCTTTGTCAGTTACTAGTTCTCTACTCCCTCACTCATCAAAAATCTATTGCCATATTTCCCTAAAATACTTTCAGTTCTGGGAGCTTTTGTCCCTGCAGCACCACTTGGGTTGGAACCCTCCTCAAGTGCATTTGTTTGCTCACATGACTGAGCTCTGTAGTACTTTATCTCAAAAGGGTGGTAGTCCCTATCAGGGACAGAGAGAATGAATGGAAAATCTATGTTGCAGAAACCCACATTTCCATGTTCTGCTCATTCAACCTATGTTACACCAACATTCCTGCACATGCTTTGCTTCATCTGAACCAGTGAACTGCAGTACCTGGACTCTTTCACATACTGTACTGTATGTTACTGACTAATGATGTTAGCCTAATGGCACTCCATTACAAAAGGAATATCATCAACAGCCTATGGAAGGAGATATGAAGACAATGTGGAACCTAGAATCTGGTACAGTCAATGAGCAAAACAATAGTAAATTGCAATGAAATAAAAAAAAAACCTGTTCCATTTCTAAAGAAGAAAAGAACAGGTTAACAATGCAGTACACTTCACATTAAACTTATTGTGCAGCTAGCTGGCAGCCTGTTCTCTTTATGTAAGTTCGATGAGTTGCCAATCTGTTGGTTTGTGTTTCCCCTCTGCTACAGAATGAGGCTTTCAACAGAAAATGTATTCAGCCAGCTCCTTCAGAGCTTAGCAGAAACCAGCTAATATAACAAGCAGATATCAGTGATTGTAAAAGACTGTCTAATCATAACAGCTCAGATGCTAATAGGCTGTCAGCTAATTGCACATTAGTTTTAATGTGAACTATACTGTAGATGAACTATATGTGACATTGTCGGAGTAGTGCAGAATGGCCTAAATAAGTCTAGTGAACTGTCAGCAGTAAATTAAAGCAGTATGAAATATAACAACAGCTTACTATGTGTGATACTGTGAAAATGTTTAGGGAGTGGTACAAGGCTTGGGGGTTTCCATCACAAATGTAAAGTACAAAAAAAGGAATCAGTAAATCAACGATTGAACCATATGTGACACTGGGGGAATATGTGTGAAAGAGCCTAAAAAGGCATGGAGATTAACTGTCAGTGCACATTTAACACTTTTCAGACAGAAACCAAGTATACATGTGGTGTCGTATACTGCAAAGTATTAAGTGAAAGTATTTTTTAAAGTAATGAAAAGCAGAAGTAAGCAACAGACAAGCCTATAGGATTTACTGAAAAATGTGAGGTGAATGCTTAAAGGGGGCTATCACTGACATGATATATTGTACAGCATTGTGTGTGTGTGTGTGTGTGTGTGTGTGTGTGTGTGTGTGTGTGCACACGTGTGTGTGCGTGTGTGTGTTTAAATGGTATCATACTTCTGTAAGCCATTCCCAAGGTAAAGGACAAAATTGACCTCTGGAGGGTGAACTTGTGTAAACAAATTACTACTTGAACAACCCCGAAACTAACAAGAAAACTGAGGATGCTGTTCTGTACATTTTCATATGGCTTTAATTCACAGCACTTTCTTCTGACCCATCATGGTACAGAGGGTCACCAAGGAGGGAGATGGCATTCTGTATAACAGGGTTCAACATACCACCATGAAAGAAGGGAAATGCCCCCCTTGTTCAACTAGCAGGGCCGCTCTTCTCACACATGGCACCAACAAAAGGGATGGGGTTGTCACTATGTACTGTTCTGTTTACCAATACTTCTACTTCGGAGCCTGCCATCCACAGACAGGCAAACCAAGTGTGGCAACTACCTGGCTCACACCTGGGGGGACCATTTATCATGGCCATCAACCTGGGTGCCTGGGAGAAAACGTTTGCTCAGTATTATGCTAGGTTTGTACTTCTGGTCAGGGGTAACCAAGTAAATCCACATACAGTGGAAGCAATAACAGTACTGTCCAAACCAGGTTGGGATTCTAGAGTGAGGCTTTTATTCACATATACAGAGAATAATCACAAAGCGAAGATGGACCCTCACAGGGCTACTCCCACTGGTAATGCAGATTACTGAGGTACAGAGCACACACACACACACAGCAAACATTCAGGTTCTGAATGGAACTTGGCACACATGGCCCAGACTGGTACACTTCCCTTGACTAGACACCCTCGGACAGTACTAGAAGACTTTCCCATATTTCATGAGGAATTACTGATGATACCATCGACCACCACTGAGCACACTCAGGCTCACTGAAAATCCAAAACCCACATCTGGTTAAACTATTTTCTTCAGGCACTGGCCAAATGCACTGAAAGAAAACAAAGGTGCCCAAACTAAACTTGGAGAGGTAAACATGGTTACTCCAGATGGAGGTCTCCCACCTTTTGCTTCCAAATCTATACTCGGCTATTCATCTGGTTAATAACACCCTTCTCAGAAAACATGTAGATGCTATCTTGAAATGTCTTTCATGTTTAACATACTACTTCTCACACCTCTGAGGTGTTCTGAAGTTAAACGTTCTGTAATTGGCAATATCTCTTCACTAGATCCCCACTTTAGCAGACACTTTTAAATCAGACATGAACTAAAAGTTCTGTACTTGGCAAGTCTCTCTCCGAACCCCATAGTAGGCAGACAGTTTTAAGCAGAAACAGAACAAAAACTTCTGTACTTGGCAAGTCTCTCTCTGGACCCCATAGTAGGCAGACACTTTTAAACAGAAACAGTCTTGGTGACAGAGTCCCTTTGTCAGAGAAAAACTCACCACAGGAATGCAGGTGCCCCAGGACTTTTTCCACACAAAAGTCTCAGGTACTCACAGAGCAGATGAATCTCAGGCAGCTTCAACACGGTCCAGGCTGGACCAGAGGATTGCCCCTGAATCCTGGAATCCCCCAATCCTTCCGGGGATGGGGCACTGGAAAACCCTTTAGCAATGGTCCGTACCACTTAACTCTCAGGTCTTCTATGTTCTTCTTCTAGGGTGAGAACAAACTACTCAAACTGAGGAGGTAGCTCTCTGTCAGAGCTAAAACTGAGGAGCTGCCCAGGCAGCAGCCTCCCCCTCACTTTCCACTCTACAGACTATTGACTCTAACTCAACATTCTACCACTAATTCCCCCAGCTTGCATTCCATTGTGGTTTATGCTGCTGTGACAATTCTAAAGTGATATCATCAGTCCAGCTCAGTTGAGACTGAAAACAGAGTGGGACACCATGAAATCCATTTAACTGGCATTTCACAAGCTGCCTCTCCCTGCCTGCCATTGATTCTAAGTGGGATTCTAGTAACTCTCAGGAACAAGGTTGTTACATGTTCTATTGCTGGATTTAAAATGTACAGAACAGATCAATCGGGTAGACAGAAAGGGGGTGGAATTTTTATTTTTTGTGAAGCACATATGGAAGTGCAGGAACTACTTATTACCTACCACCCCAAAACTAATTTGAAGTAATAGAGTTAACATTGCATGGATGTCATAAACTAAAAATCTGCACAATTTATAATCCCCTTAAAAACTTACATTAAGGTTTAACTGACTTTTTGACCCTAGTAGGGATGTTACAGCCTGGAGGTGACTTGGTAGTGATGGGGGATTTCAATGTAAATTGGAATCCAGTTGAAAAACTGAAATTGGAATCCCTCATTACCAGTGCCAGTCTCATTCAATTGGTTGGTACCACTACATGACTAAATTTGGCAAGTGGTCATTCCACCACTCTAGACTGGATTATTGTGAACAAGTTAAATAGGGTAAAACTTTTTTTTTTGGGGATATTATCAGTGATCATATGCCAATTTATTTAGTTTGGAAGTTTAATAAGGTTAAGCTGTCTCATAGTAATATAACTGTTAGGAGATTCACCTCTAAATTAACTGCAGACCTCAGGGATGATCTTAAACAAGTTGATTGGTCCTATTTGGACGCGATTCTCTCTGTTGAGCACGCTGTAGATTTTTTAAAACACTTCTTTACGTAGCCTACAAAATACTTATTTTCCCAAGGTAACCAGAAGAGTTAGAGATTTGATAAATAAATGGATCTCAACTTACTTATTTAGACACATGAAGTGTAGGGATAAATTATGGCTTAAGTACAAAGTATCTGGCACTCCAGCAGACTTAAATGATTATCGTAGAACCAGAAACATTTGTAAGAAACTAATTAAACAGGCAAAGTCTGACTATCATTTGAAGAATCAGAAGGACAGTCTGACTGATCCCAAGAGATTTTGGGGAGCAGTAAAATCTGTCATAAGTCATAAAACTAGACAGTATCATACTTCCTTATTAAATGAAAGAGTTGATATTACTGACCCCGCTGGGATCAGCGAGATGGTTTTACATAAATTTACTGATCTGACAGCATACACTATGGATTTCAAACGGAATGATCTTCACAGTTCAGAAAATAAATCATCTTTTAGTACATTAAATCTACCATCACTTTATTTTTGATTAGTCAGTTATAATTCAGTCAAGAAACTTTTGAGTATTATTTCAGTTCATAAGAGTTCAGCAGTGGATGACTTGGAGCCCAGATTTTTGAAATTGGTAGCTGACTATATATGTGTCCCTCTCACTAAAATGTTCAATTTATCACTGATTACTGGTGAGTTCCCTGCTCAATGGAAAATACTATGGTTATTCCAATTTTTAAAGGAGGACAAAGGGATAATGTAGACAATTACCGACCATATATCCCTATTACTTATATTAGGAAAAATGTTGGAGAGGGTTGTAAATATTCAACTTTTTGAGTATCTTTCTTTCCATGGCCTCCAGTCTCTTGTCCAGCATGGGTTTAAAAAGGTTTGTGGCACCAGTACGGCTTTGGCAGTGTTCACGAACCACATCAGAAGGTATTAGATGATATTGGGTTTGCTGGTGATGTTTTTGTGGGCCTGTCAAAGACCTTTGACTTGGTGGATCACCCATTGCTGCTTGGGAGACTGGGGGACATAGGACTAACAGATTCTCCATTAAACTGGGTCTATAATGGAGGCCAGATGTCTGGCATTGCTCTAATGACTCAGGGCATGCCAAGGGATCTATCCTGGGTCTGCTCCTGTTTTCTTTATTTATAGATCCTTTACCAACTATTCTTCAAAAATCACATATATTAATGTATGCTGATGATGTGATATTATATCACAGCTCAGACTCAGTTAATGCATTGAACAAATCCTTAGGTTCTGATTTCCTTTTATTGGAAAATTGGTTTATGGAACATCGGTTACTGTTGAACAGTAAAAAGACCAAATCCATGTTATTTGGGTCACGTCCAAAAATATCTAAAAGTTGTCCTTTAGAAGTTTATAATGGGAGTGGTGAATTGATTGAACAGGTAACATCCTTTAGATACCTGGGTATCCTACTGAATCCTCAGTTAATCTTCACCCAGCATCTAAAAATAGTGTGTTGCCAAGTAAATTGTAAAACTGGGGTGTTATTTAAATTAAAAAATGATTTGTCCTTGCCTGCTAGAACTGCTATTGAAAATAGCATACTTTTACCAGCTTTATTCTACTATTCTTTTTTTTTTTACTCAGATTTCAAAATCAGACTTATCTTTACTTAACACTACATTTAATGCAATATGCCAGTTTGAATTACAATTACCCCTTAGGATCATCATTGCACTTTGTATAGTAAACTGGGTTGGTTACCTCCTATGTTTAGTTGCAAATTCAATTTGGTGTGCCTAGTTGACAATACCTTAAGTCAAGGTGCTATGTCACCGTTGTTTCCCTTTCCTTGTTTATAAAACTGAGGCTAGACCTTTGAGCTCTTCTAACAATTCCTCTTTAGTTATTCCCAGAGTTAAAACTACTGGTGTGCCTTTAGTGTATGTGCTGCTAGATACTGGAAAGCCTTCCAAAAGTATTACACATGGTGTCCAGCTATGTTTCCTTTAAAGTAGGTCTTATACAGTTTTATTGTGACCAATTGTGTTGTACTTGTTTTATTTGACCTGTTATATATTGTATGTCAAATCTTCCTACTCTTAATATGTAATCAGTGTATTCATGCATTTATGTTAAGTGTAGCCAATGTTTGATTTCTGTTATATTTTGTAACACCAATGGCTTCTTTGGCCCCAGGTCATGTATAAACAAGCATTTGTCAATACTGAATGTTGATTACGCTGGTGTGCTGAGCTCGCTCACTGCCCCTCTATCACTCGCTCAATCTGTTTCTCCCGGTGCTGCAGACTGCTGTTTTGTACTGGGTTCCTGCCTGCATTGGCACCTTGTTCTGCCCACTAAGAAATCAGCAGCTGTCCCAGCAGAGCTGTGTTGAGGTGGCTCACTCCCCCTCTCTCACGTACTCAGTCTGTTTCTCCTGGCGCTGCAGGTTGCCCTTTTGTACTGGGCTCCTGCCTCTGTTGGTGGCTTTTTTTCCCACAAAGAAATCTGCAGCAGTCCCAACACAGGTCTTTTGAGCCTGCTGAGTCCCCCTCTCTCACTCACTCATTCTGTTTCTGCCAGCACTGCAGGCTGCCCTTTTGTCCCTGTACTGGGCTTCTGCCTGTTGGCACCTTTTTCTGCCCACAAAGAAATCCACAGCTGTCCTGACAGAGCTCCATTGAGGGTGCTCACTCCACCTGTGTCACTCGCTCATTCTGTTTCTCCTGGTGCTGCAGCCTGCCCTTTTGTACTGAGCTCCTGGCTCTGTTGGTGCCTTTTTCTGCCCACAAAGAAATCTGCAGCAGTCCTGACAATGCTCCATTGAGCTCGCTCAGTCCCCTTCTCTCACTCTTTCATTCCATTTCTGGTGGCGTTGCAGGCTGCCCTTCTCTATTGGGCTCCAGCCTGTGTTGCCCCCATTTGCAGCAGTTACAATAGAGCTCCATTGAGCTTGCACACTCCCCCCTCTCACTCGTGCATTCTGGTTTTCCTGCCACTGCAGGCTGCCATTTTATACTGGGCCCCTGCATGCATTTCTGCCTTTTTCTGCCCACAAACAAATCTGCAGCAGTCCCAACGGAGCTACGTTGAGCTCACTCAGTCCCCCTCCCTCATTTGCTCATTCTGTGTCTCCTGCCACTGTAGGCTGCCATTTTATACTGGGCTCCTGCCTGCATTGGTGGCTTGTTCTGGCCAGAATGAAATCTGAAGCAGTCCTGATACAGCTCCATTGAGCTCGCTCACTCCCCCTGTCTCACTCACCCATTCCATTTCTGCCCACACTGCAAGCTGGCCTTTTGTACTGGGCTCCTGCCTGTGTTGCCGCATTTTCTGCCCACAAAGAAATCCACAACAATCGCAATAGAGCTCCATTGAGCTCGCCCACTACCGCTGTGTCGCTCACTCATTCTGTTTCTCTTGGAGCTGCAGGCTGCACTTGAGTACGGGGCTGCTGGCTGCATTGGCACCTTTGTCTGTCCACAAATAAATCCGCAGCTGTACCGACAAAGCTCCATTGAGGTCGCTCAGTCTCCCTCTGTCATGCGCTCATTCTGTTTGTCATGGTGCTGTAAGCGGACCTTTTGTACGGGGCTCCTGCCTGCATTGGTGCCTTTTTCTGCCAACAAAGAAATCTGCAGCAGTCCTACTAGAACTCCATTGAGCTCACTCAGTCCCCCTGTCTCACTCACTCGTACTGTTTCTCCCAATGCTGCAGGCTGGCCTTTTCTACTGGGCCCCTGCCTGCATTGACACCTTTTTCTGCCCAAAAAGAAATCCACAGCAGTCCTGACAGTGCTCCGGTGAGTTCGCTCACTCCCCCTCCCTCACTCACTCTCTCGTTCTGCTTCCCCCATTGCTGCAGGCTGCCCTTTTGTACTGGTCTCTTGCATTGGGGCCTTTTTCTGCCCACAAACAAATCTGGAGCAGTCTCAACAGAGCTCAGTTGAGCTCGGTCACTCCCCCCTCTCACTCGTTCCATCTTAAACTATCCCAAACACTGATGTCCCACAGCGAGCATGCTATTCTCCATCAGGATTGCAAAAACATATTTTATCCAGGATATGAAAAATAACAGCTGTACTTTTTTTTTTTTATTTAGTTGTTTAACCAGGTATAGCACACTAAGCTGAAAGCTTTTTTTTCAGGAGCAACCTGGGAGCACAAGGAGGTTAAAAGACTTGCTCAGGGTCACACAGTATGCAAGTGGAAGCTGTGGGATTCAAACCTAGGTCTGGTCTGCTGGATATCACCAGATTTGCAGCTCAGAGCCTTAGACCACTGCACTATACTGCCTCTGCCTGCCTGCATTGACACCTTTTTCTGCCCAAAAAGAAATCCACAGCAGTCCTGACTGCGCTCCAGTGAGTTTGCTCACTCCCCCTCCCTCACTCACTCTCTGCCATTGTTCAAAATGTGCATGACAATATTATGTATCTGCAAAGTTACAAGAGTGTTTGGAAAGTGTGCAATGCACACTTGTAACACAGTCATTTGATGGGCTATCATCACCAAATTTTCAACATAGGCATTTTAGGACCTCTGCTCATGAACAGTATCATTGTCATTTTATTACTGTTCATAAGGAGGTGTGAAAGAATGCCACTGCTGAAAATGTGGTGTGAAAATATTACAAATTTGTGAAGTTACAAGGGTGCATCGAAACAGTTGAATGCACACTTGTAACACAGTCATGTTATGGAGTTTTGACACCAAATTTCCATCATAGTGATCTTAGGGCCTCTGCTCATGAACAGTGCCACTGTAATTTTCTTAATCTGTCCCAAACACTGATTTCCCACAGTGACTGAGTTATTCTGTGCCGCAACTGTGAAACCACATTTCACTCAGGATGTGAAAAATGACAGCTGTACTGCTCAAAAGGAGGTGTAAAAAATTGCCATTGTTGAAAATATGGCATGACAATATTACGAATCTGCAAAGTTACAAGAGTGTGTGGAAAGTGTGCAACGCACACTTGTAACACAGTCATTTGATGGGCTATCATCATCAAATTTTCAACATAGGCATTTTAGGACCTCTGCTCATGAACAGTATCACTGTCATTTTATTACTCTGTCCTGGACAGTGATTTCCCACAGCGACCGCTGTATTCTGCACCGGAACTGCAAAAACATATTTCAGCCAGGATGGGAAAAATGACAGCTGCACTGCTGATAAGTAGGTGTGGGAAAATGGCAGTGTTGAAAATCTGGAGTGAAAATATTATACGTTCGTGAAGTTATGAGCGTGCGTGCAAACTGCACAACGCATGCTCGTAACAGTCATTTTATGGAGTATCATTACCAAATTTTCAACATAGCCATTTCAGGACCTCTATTCATGAACAGTGTCATTGTCATTTTCTTAATCTATCCCGAACACTAATTTCTGACAGCAACTGCGCTATTCTGTGCCAGAAGTGTGAAAACACATTTCCGCCAGGATGTGAACAATGACAGCTGTACTGTTCACAAGGAGGTGTAACAAAATGCCAATGTTGAAAATCTGGCATCAAAATATTGCAAATTCACAAAGTTACGAGTGTGCGCAGCAACTATGCAGTGCACGTTCGTAAAACAGTCATTTTTGGGATTTTTCCCACCGAATTTGCAACATAAGCTTTTTGAGAGCTCACCTCATGAACACTGGCACTGTCGTTTCGTTAATCAGCCCCCAAAGGTGATTATGTGCAGTGGCCGCAAAATCACCTTTTGGGGGCCGATTAATGCATGACAGTTGAAGCATTCATGAGGAGGCGTCCCAAAAACCTCATGTTGAAAATTTGGTGAAAAAATTCCAAAAAATGCCTGAGATATGCAGCAAAGCTGAAAAAAACCCTATTTACTCCATTATACAGATTACCGGCATTACCTCAGTTCGCGGTCGGCTTTGAAGAGTGCAGACGTGTTCCCGGTCCACCGAAGATTGTTGCGCCAGACTATGCAGTTATGGGATGAGGGGTGTGGGGAGGCAGGGTGCGCAGTGGGTGGGCGGGTTGGGCGGGGGTCTGGGATACCATGAGGGACCATTTTTTCTTTACAGGTAAAAAAAAAAAAGACAATGCGGGATGGTTTTTACCTTCACAGGGGCATTTGGCATGCTGGGGTGGGCTCCCAGCATGCCACTGGAGTCTTGCTTTTGGGGGAGCACTGTAGCCGATGGGTTGGGCCCCATCAATAGCACAACAAAAGGGATTCCTTTCTGCTGACTGGGATTGGGCACCATGACGGAAATAACAAAGGGAAAATCCTTTCTGCCAGCAGGATTGGGCACCCATTGACAAATCAACAATGGGGATAATTCCTTTTGCCTAAGGGAATTGGGCAACCCCATCGGCAGACACTGAAATGGGGCACATTATGCCGACGGAAGTGGGCTCCCCCATCGGCAGATAAACATTGTGGGGGGGTTATATTGTTTGTGAACAGGGTGGCAACCCGCTGCCATGTTCACAAACAATGTCAGGCTTGCTAGATCCACCCTGCAATGACGGGTCACTCCCTCATTGCAGCGGATGGCTTATGCTGCAATGACAAGATGTTCCCTGATTGCAGCGGCTGATTTGTCACAAGTTGGTGCGAACGTTCCAAACTTGTGTCACCAGAAGCCTGCAGCGGTATTGGGGGACGTGGGACAAACCTTTGTAGGCTGTGGGGGCATTGGCCACAACAGTGCCATGCCTCCACAGCCTGCTTCTCAGCAAACTGTGCCAATATGTTTCTTGCGCTGTGTGCAATCAACATAAAAAGGGCTTTGGCGCATACACTTACCTGGATAACAAAAGTTTAAATTAATTAAAAAAAAACAATATAATGTGCTACATCCTTAGTTATATATTTAATGTTTAACACAACATCATTTAAACTGTTACTTCTAACTTTGACCAATTCACAATCTTAATCCTTCCTATTTTTTTATTTCTTTACAGTTAACATACTTCTGTTAATTACTGTTTTTCTACCAATGAAGCAACAAATGTTTAAAGTTTCAAAAAGAGATGCTAAAGTTCAATAAGGAATGTAAAAGAAATGGGACAGATGTCCAACCTCCCAGTCAGCCAAGGCATCAGTCTTTTGTTTCTCATGGCAACTCTCAAGCAGTAAGGGGACCTCCATGTCATAGGACCTCCTTGTAAGTGAGTTCCAAACATAAAGGAAGTCCCTGAAGGCTCAGACATAAAAGTTTTTAGCAAACCTAAAAAAGAAGAAAATAAGAGAACATATTATAACATTTCTATTTCAGGACTGTTCAAATATCCACTCATAATTTTATTTTCTTATCAAAAAGGGGTTTAAGTTCCATTTATCATTCAAACCTACAGATTTTACACTTCTGAGTCTATAGATCCACTGGCTTTCCTACTGTAGCAAAAGATTGTGTCTGTTACCACCATTCTTAAGTGGAGGTACCCATTCCAGGCCCACAAACTTTAGTCCTTCTGATTTAGAATTATGTACAAGGGAAAAATGTGTGCCTACAGATGTGTCTTGCCTACCATTGATTATGGAGTGAACACGCTCCTGCACCCTCTGTTTCAGGGGCCTTACAGTTTTGCCCACATAAATCAGGTTGCATTCACACCAAAGCATATAGACCACATATGATGTGTCACACGTTATCAGTTCATGCATATCCACACTCAAATTGCCCAATAAAGGCTGTCTAAATGTTTTCATGTTAGAATTGTGTGATTGACCCCACTAGCAAGACATTAAAATCCTTTCCCAGCTAGCCTGGTGATGCAGAGGGTTGAGGCACTGGTGCCTTACCTCAAACCACACCGGCGACCTGGATTCGGGAACAGACTCAGGTGCCGGAGGGTCAGCAGGGGAAGGAGAAGATCAAGCATCTGGAGGACTCCTCTCCTCTCCAGGGGTGTGTTAGGGAGAGGCATCGCTCTATAGTGTCCCCCGGTGGAGACCAGGGGTAAAGGAGATGTGACACACAGGGGAATTGGAGTAGAAAAATAGAAAATCATGCCTCCAATCTACTGGATGATGGTTGCCTGGACCAGTGCCTCCTCAGAACTCTGAGAAGCCAAACTGACCTCAGCAGCACACAGGGCCAATGCCATTGGCTGCCAGGCCCTTCCTCTTTGGAAGAGGAGGGCCCACCCAATGAAGGGTTATGTTGGGTTACCCTGAGGTGGCTGCAATGTGGGGTCGGGGATCAGCGTCAGAGCCATGGGGGAGAGTGTCCTTGGCAACTGGCCCAAAGGAGTGGCAGATGGAAGTGTAGGGGAGATAAACAGATAATACAAAAAAAAATCCTATCTCCAGCTGCAACAGCAATGCACTCTTCCCATACAGCAGCACTATGAGACATGCATTCAGAGGCATCTTGGGGCAAACCTTGAGGCATACTACTCCAGACTCACTAGAGGATCCATGACAGCTGGTCGACAAATTCATTGTCAACCAACATGATAGTGACACCTTTATGTCGTCCGCAATTGCAGTCAGCATAAAAGCAACCACTTGAGACTGTGCTTTGCCCTCCAAACACCCCATGTGGGGACTCTACCCCCTGCATCCCCCATAAGTAAAATAATCAACTCCAAGCCGGAGTTGATTTGGGGAGGGGGTGCAACACTGTTGCTGTTGTCATTGTAGTGTCAGTCTTGACAAAATTGTTGCTATAGAGATACCCTCACTAAGCACCAATATGGTACAAGCAGGGGACACAGCATCCAAAGTAGCACAATATACAGACATTTGCTGGGCATCAATAAAGAACCCACAGGCACAGTCAGGCAAAGTTCGTGGTAAGAGCTGGGATGGGAGATCACCCCTCAACTCTGGTGCCAATGTTGGACTGTTACCTTAAGCACTGTCCAGGACACTAGAGGACAATACTATGGTTTACAATCATACATAATTGGCACAGATCCTCCTAAGCACCATGTTTTGTGATTAATAACCACAGACATCTGCTGGATGTGTGGTGCAGAGGTAGGTACTATAAAGCACATTCTCTTGTCATGCAACAAGCTCAGACCATATTGGGATGAGATAAAACAGATCTCCAGCAGCATCCTGAGCATCTGGATTACCCTCAGTCCCCTCCTAGTGATGCTGGGGACAGACCTCTTCCCTCATTCTACCCAAAACACTTACTCCAGTGGGAAGAAAACTGCTGATAAGAGCCCTCATCACAGCCAAGACAGTAGTACTTAGGCACTGGAAGGACCAGACCCCACCAGGAACAGCAGAGCAACTGAGTGAGCTGTGGAAAGCAGCCAGTTATAAGAGGGTACAGCACTCTATCAGGGAAGACTTAAGTCCCACATAGAAATATGGAATGCATATGTGAAGTTTAAGTACGGCTCCATTCCAAGGGGTTGCTTCTACCCAGTTCACAGCACCCCCACCTCCCTCACCTATGCACTCAACCACACAATAGGTGGTGAAACACACACAGGTGCTTGACACAGCCCCCACAATTGGACAACTCAGCATCACCTGCTGACAAGGACAACTTGACAACATATCATCTCCCTGCCAGCAACTTTATCTCCCTTATGGAACAACATCAGCAAATAGACCCTTTTATACAACAGTTATGTTTTACAATATATCATCTCATTAATAGCATGTCAAGTGAATGTTGCCTGATAAGTTATAGTATATTCTGTAAACTGTATATTTCTCTTCACTCTGATCTATTTTATGCTTTGTATAATTGATACAGTGGCAAACTAAAGGGCTTCAGCCCTGACCAGGTTACTTTCTCCTGACATATTGTTTAAGTTTTGGATAGCATGTCAATAAACTTTAAATAGAAAAAAGAACTTCCTTTCAAGATATTCTAATTCACGCAGGTCCATTCAGGACTCGTGTAAACAGACGCAGACATGCAGGACCCTCTGGGCCCTGCAACAAGATAACAGTTCATGTGCCTGTGGAAGTGCAAGGCTCTCTGAGTCCAGCATTTTTGTGTGGCAATGAATGTCAAGAATTTGTGGGGTTGTCAGGTGGGCTACAGTAGTACAGGGCCATCTTAGCCCTGTGTTTCCATGTGGCTACAGATACAGATACCGACACACTGGGCAAAGAGTCCATCTCTCAGCCAAAGCACAGAACCCTCTGTGACCATGGGTGCAGAGGTGCAGCACCCTATGCCAAGTTATCTTCACTATATGGTACTTTGGCCCATGCAGAAAACCTTGCACCTTTCCTTCACAGACTGCGGGGTGGTGCTGCATGACACCATCCACCCAGCCTCATGCCATCCAGTTAGCTCACTGAGCTTGCCCCTGAACTCAGCTTACCAGCACAGGATCACAGAGCACTACCCAGTGGGCCAATTGCTGAAACTGCACACATTTGTTAATATTTTTTTTGCTTTTATTTTGACCCCAAATTTTCAACATAGTTGTTTTATGACCCCCCCCCCAACATGTGGCATCCAAAGAATATTGGGTGAAACATCACTTTGCACCACAAGTGCGAAAACACATTTTGGCCAGGTTTTGAAAAAGGACGCCTGTTATGGTTTTAAGGTGGTGAGAAAACATGGCTATGTTGCAAGTTTGGAGTAAAAATATTAAAAATTACCAAAATTGTGTGCAAGCATAACAACATTCAATGTACATTCATAACTTTGTTGGTTTTATTTTAGTCTTTTGACACCCCAGTTTTGAGCACAGTGTTGCTATGTCTGTATCTCATTAACCCAGTAGCTGAACATTTTCAAATCCCACCCAACAGGTTATTTCATAGAGTGACTGCAAAATCACCTTTTGGCCGAGATGTGAAAAATGTTGCATGCTTTGTTCACGATGCGGGGGTAGCAAAAAGGCCATGTTGAATGTTTGGTAGAAAAATATTAAAAATGTCAAAGCTATGAGAGAGATAACTTGGTCATGTTGTATTTTTTCACCAAATTTTCAACATAGTCATCCTTATAACCTAATCTCATGAATTCAGTAGGTAAGAATTTTCAACAGCTAATATTTTTCCTAGTCAAACTATCTCTTGTTGGGAGCTGCAATACTGAACATAGGATTTGCAAGAAAGCGAGTTGTGCTCACAACAGAGGGAGGGGAACCTTTCAATTGTCCTTGGTTTGTAGCAGATATACTGCAGGTGGAGGCTGCTTCTAACTGAAAGGTGAAATAAGGAATTTACAATTATCAGGAAAAGACAGTCTTGTTACAATTCTTAAGATTTTCAGTGCAGGAAGATTTTAAACTCTGGGTGAAACATTTGTCACAAATCCTGAAATAAGTGCAGGTACAGGTTGTGTATTTGACCCAGACAGTAAACTGTTTTCTGTGTTTATCTCTGTTTGCCTTAGAAGGCAATTCCAAATTTTCTCAGGAAGTGATTACATCACAGAGACTTAATCAGCCAATAGCTCTGGTAACAGACCTGAGCATAATTAGTATTATAAGCAAGTGTTTATAGAAACTCATCAGAACAGCTAATATTTTTCCTAGTCAAACGATCTCTTGTTGGGAGCTGCAATACTGAACATAGGATTTGCAAGAAAGCGAGTTGTGCTCACAACAGAGGAGGGAAACCTTTCAATTGCCTTGGTTTGTAGCAGATATACTGCAGGTGGAGGTTGCTTCTAACTGAAAGGTGAAATAAGAATTTACAATTATCAGGAAAAGACAGTCTTGTTACAATTCTTAAGATTTTCAGTGCAGGAAGAGTTCAAAGCACAGCTGACTTATTTTGGGGCTGACTGCTTTAGAGCACAAACCACCAGGCTGTTTTGGAGCTGGGGAGGTTTACCTGTGTCTGACTTGGATGTCTGGATTTTTCTCTGTTTGATTAGCAGGGATTTCTCTGTCAAATTGTTGTGTATAGTATCTGCAGACAGGAATGCACTCATCGTAGCGGTGGGTCAGAGCTTTTAGCTGATTGTTTTGTGAGGGCACACCTCAGAGGTTGCAAAGAAAGCACAGCAGCTGGACCACAGTGGGCTCAGGGAGGGTGAGGAGGGTGGAACAGAGGCATACCCAGTCAGTTGTTCCACTCCACAATCCATACACCATTCTGGGGGAGCACAGCTCCCCTATGTATGCACTCACGGAGGAGATTAAGGAGGCTGAGGACACCTGTCACAAGGGAGGCCCACAGGAAGGAGGCAGAGGATGCCACAAGGAAAGGAAGCAGCTCCTGGTGGGGGACTCAATTATTAGGGGGATAGAACTGGGGGGAGCAGGGAAAACTGAAGTAAAGTGCCTGCCTGATGCCATGGCTTGTAGGGACAGGTAGCGCATCCTCTGGATCATGAGAACAGCTGCATGGGAGTCTGAGCTGGATGTCATTGTCCACCTAGGTACAAATGACTTGGCTCAACATGAGATTAGAGCAGTGCAGAAGGACTTTGTAGAACTGGGGAGGGGCCTAAGACAAGTAGCACACACAGTATCCTTCTCAGAGGTGCTGCCTGTAAATGGCATGAGTGAGGCAAGGGTACATTGCACCATGCAGTTTAATGAGTGGTTGAAACAATGGTGTGGAGCACAGGGATTTGGCTTCATTGGGGACTGGGGTTCCACCTGAAGAGACACCAGCCTATACTGGCAGGATGGTCTGCATCTGTCCAGGAAGGGAACAAGTCTTTTGAGCAATCGGTTTAAATGCTTCATTGGCAAGCTTTTAAACTAGTCAAGGGGGGAGGCACTGATAAGCAGCAGGAAAATCCCAGCCTCTCCCTACAAAACAGGGTACTAAATGGGAAAAGACCTAGGTAGAAAGGTCAGTGGGGATGCTGCAACAGAAAGTAAAGCCATCAAAAATGGAAAGCAATGAGTACCAATGCACATCGTATGAGTAACAAGCTTCCTGAATTAGTGGCCTTGATGGAGGAGGAACATCTGGATATCATGGCAGTCACAGAAACATGGTTCACACAAAACCATGACTGGGATGTAAACATACCAGGATACAGTATTTACAGGAGAAACAGAGAGGGTAAAAGAGGAGGAGGAGTAGCTCTTTACATAAGGAAAGGAATCAAAGTAACAGAACAAAAGAGAAAACATGGAGGAGAAGAAGCACTGTGGGTAAATTTGGAGACCGGCAATGGCACCACAATCCGCACAGGGTTAGACAGACTCCTTCTTAGGGGGAAATGGACAAGGAAATGATAGAAAGTATACTTAGTATGGCAAAAAAAGGGGAGATATTGCTGATGGGTGATCTGAATATGCCAGATGTTAACTGGAGTGCAGTTGCCGCAGCCACTTCGAAGAGTGAGGTTATTCTAGATGCCCTACAGGGGGCATGCCTTAGACAACTAGTATTGGAGCCCACTCGAGAGGGAGCAATCTTAGATCTGGTTCTCTCAAATGGAGATGAAGAGAGGATCACAGATATAGATGTGGGTAGCCATCTGGGAACTAGCGACCATCGAACAGTATGGTTCACAATAAACACAGCAATAGAGTCAAGCCATACAAAGGCAAAGGTACTGGACTTTAGGAGGGCTGACTTTGCCAAAATGGGTAAGTGCCTAAGGAATGCACTAGCAAATGGGCAGGAAGGAGGGGTGGAAGAACAATGGGGAAATAATAAAAACTGCCTTCACAGAGGCAACAAGCCTTTGTGTGAAGCAATTAAACAAAACTAAACGATGTAAGAAACCACTATGGTTCTCAAAGGAAGTGGCAGTGAAGGTTCAAGAGAAAAAGAAAGCTTTCAGGAAGTACAAGGAATCACAGAAGGAGCAGGACAGAGAACTGTATCAATTAAAGCAAAAGGAAGCTGGGAAGGCAGTCAGAACAGCAAAGGCCCAAACCGAGGAAAAGATAGCCAACTCAGTTAAGAAGGGATAAAACTTTTATAGGTACATCAGGGGCGAAAGACCAAGGGAGGGATAGTGAGGCTTAATAAAGGGGAAGGGTGGGCAGAGGGAGACTGTGAAAAGGCAGAGATACTAAACAAATATTTTGCTCAGTATTTACAAAGGAAGAGGGGAGTACCTAGAACAAACAGTAGAAACACACTGGATACAGAAGTTGATAGCAGCCATTTACAGAAGAAAGGGTTCTGAAAGAACTCTAAAACTGAAGGTGGACAAAGCAATGGGGCCTGATGGGATTCATCCCAGAATTCTAAAAGAACTAAGGGTAGAATTAGTGACACCACTGACTACCCTGTTTAACAAATCATGGGAGGATGGGGTGGTACCCGAGGACTGGAGGAGGGCAGATGTGATTCCCTTCACAAAAGTGGGAGCAAGGCAGAAGCAGGAAACTACAGACCTGTTAGTTTAACCTCAGTGGTAGGGAAAATGATGGAGTCACTTCTGAAGGAAAGAATTGTCCAAGTATCTAGAGGCCAGAGGGGCTAGGACGCAAGGCAGCATGGATTCACAGCAGGAAGGTCATGCCAGACAAATCTGATAGATTTCTTTGACTGGGTGACCAAAGTAGTAGGTCAGGGAGGGCTGTGGACATGGTCTACCTAGACTTTAGCAAGGCATTTGACTACAGTCCACACAAAGATTAATATACAAGTTAGCTAGCCTGGGAGTGGGTCCCAAGATGACAGCCTGGGTAAAAATTGGCTGGAAAATAGGACACAGAGGTAATAGTAAATGGAGTCCACTCTGATGAAAGGGGTTACTAGTGGGGTACCATGAGGTTCAGTATTAGGACCAGTCCTCTTCAATGTCTTTATAAGCGACATTGCAGAAGGACTGGAAGGAAAAGTATGTCTCTTTGCAGATGACACAAAGATCTGCAACAGAGTTGATGCACAAGGGTGGTGAAAGGATGAAAAGGACTTGGCAAGGTTAGAGGAATGGTCAAATGTATGGCAGCTTAGATTCAATGCTAAGAAGTGCAAGGTAATGCACCTGGGAAACAAAAACCCAGGGGAAGAGTACACAATGGGGGGTGAGATACTAACGACAACAAAAATGGAGAGGGACCTGGGGGTAGTCATATCAGATGACCTAAAGGTGGGCAAGCAATGTGAGAGGGCAGCAATGAGGGCTGGGGAGATATTGGGATGCATAGGGAGAGGCATCACCAGTAGAAAACAGGAAGTTATTATCCCCCTGTGCAGACAGCTGGTCATACCCCATCTGGAGTACTGTGTGCAGTCTGGGAGACCCAGTCCCTCAGAAAAGACATAGACAGGATGGAAGCTGTCCAGAGGAGGGAGACTAAATGGTGCAGGGTCTGCACCAGAAGACATATGAAGAGAGACTAAAGCAGCTAATATGTATGAGCCTCGAGGAAAGGAGGAGAGGGGGGGACATGATTAGAAACTTTCAAGTACCTCAAGGAATCAACAAAGTCCAAGAGGGTAGCATCTTTCAAACAAAGAAGTGTGCAAGAACAAGGGGGCACAATTTAATGATAGAGGGGGGCGGCTCAGAGGTAATTTAAGGAAGTATTTTTTCACAGAGAGGGTTGTGGATGCATGGAACGGCATTTCGGAGGAGGTAGTGGAGTCAAAAACAGTGGTGGAATTCAAGCATGCATGGGACAGTCATAAGGCAATTCTAGGGGATAGGGGTAGGAAGAAGTAGGCTGCTGGTTAACTAGGATCTGCAGCTTATCCAGTAGGCAGGGAAATGGGCAGACTGGGTGGGCCAATCGGTCCTTATCTGCCATCAAATTCTATGTTTCTATGTTTCTATCCCGACTGAAAGGTGATTTTGCTGAGCAGCTTTGAAATCACCTTCTGGGATGGATTTGAAAAATGTTACCTAAATTGTTTATGAGGTGGGGCCTGGAAATGTCACATTGAAAGTCTGGTGGAAAAATATTTAAAAATGACAAAGTTATAAGTAAAAGTTCAAAATGCATTGAAATAGATTAACTGCATTTGCTCTATTTCCTCATTTCATGGTCACGGTTCCTGGAGAAATTGATCTTTTTCAGTGAAAGTGGATCTACACTGAGATATCCTCCCTAGGTGAATGAGGGTGTGTCCAGTGGTGGGTGCTGAGATGGGGGTTAGGTGGGGTGGGTGTGGGGTGTTGAGAGATTGTTAAGGGAATGTTTTCTTCTTTTCATGTCCTAAAAAAAAAAAAGATTTGCGAAGGACAGTTTTCTTTTCTGCAGGGAAACCACACTGACACTTGGGATCAGGCGACCAGACATATTTTTAATAACATGCTGGACATGCGTGTTCTTTTTTTTAACCAGAAAAAGTGACAAGGACTCTCAGTCTGGTGACTCCTCACTGTATGGGTAAGGTGCCGTCATGTTTGCAAAAGTATAAAAGCCCACCCACCAGGAGATGAACAAGCAATCAGGGAGCGATTGTTCTTGAGTGACTCAGTGTGTGATTGCCGTTATAACCCATGGGTTATAATGGCAAATTATAACTGGTGGATCCCAAGAAAAAATTGCTGACCAGTTATTACAAATAAATAAAAACTCAGTGAATAAGTAGAAGGAATAACTAAACAAGTCCTGCTCACCTGAGTTTAGGTGTTTGTTTTTTTGACAAATTATTACTTTTATGTTTTTTCTATTTTTGGGGGGAAAAAACAAAGTGTCAGTGGTCACAACATAAAAATGTTTTCTCATGACACAAAAAAAATAATTTTCTCTAAGGAAACTGCTTTCAAAAACATATTTTTTTTGAAGCAGCAAAAGGCTATCTCATGCTGAGAAGCAACATTTTTAAACCTTTTAACACTGGAACCAATTAATATTTAAAAAAAATAATTGAAAGGAACACACTTGGTACAACCTCATACAGCCCTGAAAATTTCAGGGCAAAATTCTATACTGTCTTGGCTGTAGGTGAGAGCACAAAATAGCCAAAAATGTTGTGTTTTTTAGTGTATTTTTGACATGTCTGGATCTCAGAATCTGTGGCCATCACAAAACATCCCATGTCTCAAGAACTTGTATCCTATACTACTTATGACATATGTCATGCAATTTTGTCAAATCCCACCAAAGTTACTGTGGTGCAAAGACTGTGGTTTAGCATTGTACACCCACTCAATCCTAACTATACTACGGGGACCTGGAGTGAGAATATTAGTGTTATTCTTACTCTCAGTCTAGGTCCATTGATCCTAAAGTGGCAATGGAGGTGCAGAGTGTTGACTTATATTACAATTAAAATGAGCTTGTTATGGCTAACATAACCATTGCATGTGGCCACTGAACAATCAGGACACATGATTTTTTCTTACTAGTGTATAATAAAATGAACATCATACATCAAATATGCCTTGACCCTAATGGAAATATTAATGATATTTTCCATCATGCAGTTTGATCTTTTGCTGTCACTTGTGGCTTCACCACTCATGATGACAAAGTCTAACTGGACTCAGGAAAAATACATGTGATTTTTTTTTTCATTACAGCCATGGCATACTGTATCCTATATATATATATATATATATATATATATATATATATATATATATATAAAAAGTATTCTTGTGGTAGCACAAGTATAGCTAAGGCTGAGTACAGTGTTTAATGTTAAAGCCCTAATTGTACACCTCAATAATTTTGGTGGTGTTCAACAAAATTGCCCCAAATTTGGCATCCATTTTCCAGGTGGCAAGCTCTCAAAAAGTGGCACATTTTGTGACAGGCACTTAATCCAGTATCTGAGATTTGGATGTGTTGTATTTACAGAAAAAAACTACACTTTTTGCCATTTTTTGCCTGCTTTTGCTCTCATCTACAGCCTAGTTAGTGTAGAATTATTTTCCTAAACTTTCAGTGTTGAATGGGCCTGTACAAAGGGTGTACCTTTTGAAGGTTTCATGAAAAAATATTAATTTGTTATAAGCCCTAAGGTTTTGGAATGTTGCTTCTGAGTATGCTCAGTATAGTTTTAGGATAACCCTCTAAAATGACACCAAAATGTTGCTTTCACAAGCATTTTTCTTTCACAAAATTAGCATTTTTCATGTCACGGGAAAACATTTTCTTGTGTTGGCCAACGTGTTGCTTTTTTGCTAGAAAAAAAGATAGTAAATACATAAAAGTGATGATTTAGAGCTGGTTCCATGGTACTGAGTGATTGGTATTGCTCTGCACACTGGCAATCCAGGGTCACACCCTGAGCCCTGACATCAGGAGTGGAGACTCTCAGGGAGGGAGTTAAGAGTGTCCCTCAGATACTTTCCTCGCATGGGGTGGGACCGTACTGGACTGCTTGGTACGTGGCTCCTGGAGGTGGCTTGAGGAAGGCATTCTTGGTGATGTGAGCCATGCCACAGAACAGCCCCACACCAGGATGCTGCTGCAACTGGACCAGCATGTGGGAGGTGGAAGGGATCCTAGAACAGCAGAAAATTTCCTGCTTAGCTGATCGGATGATGATCACCTGATTTTCTTCATGCCATGCAGTCTTTGCAGTAGCCTTCTGGTCTGATCCCCTGCCATGTTCTTGGTATGATAATGGAATCTATCTCCCCTCTTGTGGGCCTCAGGCACCCTTCCCCAGTGAAGGAATATTTTGGATAATCTGGGGCATGGCACAAAGGGATGGTGACAGTTGCGATAGGGAATGACTCGGTGGGCAATGGTTAACGCTGACAGCCTGAAGGAGTGGCCGGTTTAAAACCACTTTATTCTGGTGCTTGTTTTTCAAAATACCTTTTCTGGGCAACCAAAAAATTCTTTCACATTAGACTCCATGCTAGTCACTACACGAAAAGGAGAACAACATGAGTGGATTTTTAGCAGGCTCATCAGATAACCTAATATTCTTCAGGTGAAGCTACCTCTGGCTGGAAGCTGCAACACTGGACTTAGGATTTGCAAGACAGCAAGTTGTGCTCACAACAGAGGGAGGTGAACCTTACAGTTGTCTTTGGTTTGAAGCAGATTCCTTAGGAAAGTTAATATTCTTCAGGTGGAGGATACTTCTTTTTTTTGCAAATAACCAAACTTTATTGAAATTTATCAAACATAACATATATATCATACAAGTACATAATACAGAGGCACCATAAAACAATAAATGAAAAAAAAAGGAGAAGTAACAAAGCAGAACAAGACCCCTAAACCCCCACCCCTGGCAGCTATCCCTATGGCTGACTCACTAATATAATGAGTACAAACATAATGTAACCTCGGAAAACAAACAAAATAAGACCCAAATATAAGTAATATAACTCAGTCTTCAAAGGGAGGTAACATGGAGAGAGGATTCACCCAAATAATGTGCCAAACTGGGGTCGATATCCTTCCAGTAATTAAAAGCGAGTGTTGTAAGTTTTAATGCTAATACCCATACCTATCCTTCAAACATTGGAATAGCTTCCCCCAACATTGCAAGAATATTGGTGAAGCATTATACAAAGAAAGAGCCGATCTTTCTGCATTCAATGCGCTCATAAACTCCTCCCACCACTCCTTACACGAAGGAGTCCAATCACCTCTCCAGTGGCGCAGAATTATCAGTTTAGTTACTGCTGCTACCATAGCTAATCGACATTTAGTTAATTTGCTATGTATTTTATCAAACACGCCAAATATACAAGCCTCTGGAGTGAAGAATCTGTCCAGATCGTAGAATTGACCAATCATTTGCTTCACCAAATGCCACAGTCCCACCACCTTAGGGCAGGTCCAAAACTTGTGGTAGCTGGTAGCCAGAGAATCATTACACTCAGTACAATTCGCTGTAAAGCGACTACTCATCCTTGAAAGCTTAGCTGGTGAAAATATAGATTATGAAGTAACTTAAATTGAACTTCTCTTAATCTATCCTGCTTGACAAATTTATAGATATCGACTCAAGCCTTTTCCCAAATTTCTGCTGATTTACCTAAAGACAGATTTAATTCCCAGTATATCGGAACTGGTGACACTTTCAAAGAGTCTTTGACTATAATATACTTATACATTTTTGATATCACCTTACCTGCTTATGTAAACCCTTTCAACTCCACAAACATAGGTCCCAAAATATTTTGCCCCAGCCTCTTACCAAATACGACTTGGCCTTAGCTTAAAATTTGACTTAATTTTAAGAAGGATTGACATTACCTTCCGATTCCGCAGAGCCTGAAGTGAAAGAAGCCTATTGTTCTGAAAAAGATCCTGAACCCGCCACTTCATTTCCCCTTCAATTCCCCGTCTAGATATATGTTGCTTTCCGATGATCAAATTCGGATTTCCTACTATAGGTTGGGATAAGTCATATCGTTGTGAGATTTGAAATTTCATGTAAAACTGTTGCAAGGCTTTAATATCCCATCCTAACGGGGTATCCCTCACCCTCTTTGGAATTTTAACCCATGGAACATAAAGTAAAGACTCCAAATCCAGCTTAAGGCCACTAACAAATAAACAATCTAAATGAAGGCCAGGGTATGTTAGGTCCTCATCGTACGCCCAGGCACTCGACCTCGCCAGGTGGATCGCAAGGTAATAAGCATAAAAGTCCGGTAGTTGGAGCCCTCCGAGTCATCGCTGCCTAGTAAGTTTGAGGTAACTTCTTCTAGGCGGTCTCCCATTCCATAGGAAAGCCACACATTGTTGAAATAATGGCTTGAAAAAGGACTTTGGCAAGTACACATTTAAATTAGATAGAGTATAAAAAAGTTTGGGCATAACCATCATTTTTATCGTGTTGGCTCTTCCCGAAAAAGTCAGTGGGAGCTTTGACCATCTAACCAAATCTTCCTTGATAGTTTTAACTAAGGGTTTAAGATTTAAATCAATTAAGTTCTCTAAATTCTTAGATATTTGAATCCCCAAATAGATTATTGATTTGGTTTGCCAACAAAGTCCCAGGGAGAGGCACCAACTTCTATGAAGAAAAGGGGACAAAGCATAGACTGACATTTTGGCCTTGTTTAAATTGTATCCTGAACACTTACTGAACTTATCAATTAAATCTAGAGCTTTAGGAAGGGAAGAAGTAGTGTCCGAGATGTGTAACAGTAAGTCGTCTGCAAATGCAGATAGTTTAAACTCGGTGCCTCCAATCCATAGCCCCTTCACCTCTCTATTGGACTTAATGGAACGAATCAACGGTTCAATGTATAAATTAAAAAGGTATGGTGATAAAGGGCAACCCTGCTGAGTACCTCTAGAGAGGGGAAAGGCCTCAGAAATTAAGTTGTTACATTGGATTTTAGCTACAGGGCAAGAATATAAAACGCGAACCATTTGAATAAATCTATCTGGAAGGCCTAGCTTTGACAGGGTAGCGAACATGAAAGCCCATGCCACCCTGTCAAAGGCTTTCTCTGCATCTAAAAGAAACTAATGAGCGCATCCTGAGGGTCCATAGACCAGAAACCAGGTAAAACAACTTAGGAAGTGATCAGCTGAGGAGCAACCCTCCACAAAACCAGCTTGCTCTGGACTCAAAAAGTCCGCCACACCTGTTTAATCTGTTGGCCAGAATTTTAGCAAAGACTTTAACGTCCAAGTTTAGCAATGAAATCGGCCTATAGCTACCCACTTCGTCAGTGGGCTTGCCTGGTTTTGGCAACAGAATAATCTTAGCCTCAAATGGTGTCTGGTCCCTGATCTCTTGATCACACCAAAAGGAAAATAGCTCCTGCAATAGAGGTGCAAGAATATTTTTAAATTGCTGATAAAAGAAAGCTGAAAATCCATCCAGGCCAGGCGCTTTGTCTGAGCAAAATGAATCAATAACACTTTCTATTTCTTTGACCGAAATGGGGGCTATCAATTGAGAACCAGCATCTCTTGAGAGTTTCGGTAACGAAATGGTTTCTAAAACCTCTTGTGACTCGTCTAATACCTGGGTGGAGGGCTGCTGGCTTGTATAGAGCTTTTGGTAGAAGGACTTAAAGATACCTAGTATTTCAGCCGGATCCGTAATCACTTGCCCTGACTCCGTGTGGTTAAGAGCAGTCACCCACCTTGCCGAAGATTTCTGTTTTAGCTGCCAAGCCTGCAGCCTTCCTGCCCTACTGCCTTGTCCCAGGTATAAAGCCTTGACTCTGGAGGCTAAACTAATGACTCTCTCTGCATGTCCGCATACCGATTTCTTAAAAGATTAATTTGTTTTCTTGTTCTACCGTTGTTTGATTATCGTTTAGCTTTTCTAATTCCTTTATTTCCTTTAAACATTTGTCTAATAGTGCCTTGACTTGATCTTGGGACAGTTGCTAAAGTATTAAACTCTGCCACGCCACCGACTTAAGAGCCACCACGTTTGGTCAATAGCATTAATGGAACCCCAATTACTGGCGATAGAGCTTTCTAAGACAATTTAAAGCTGGCTAATGTATTGGAATCTTTTAAAATACTGTTGTTTAATGACCATGAGTATG
Source organism: Neoceratodus forsteri (assembly GCA_016271365.2). Taxonomy (NCBI): domain Eukaryota; kingdom Metazoa; phylum Chordata; order Ceratodontiformes; family Ceratodontidae; genus Neoceratodus; species Neoceratodus forsteri. The sequence continues at coordinate 837,983,866 of CM057451.1, read as the reverse complement.
ACCTATTTGGAAAAAGTGGTAGAGAACATGTAATCCTTATAGGTGAATGGTCAGAGATTACACGGGGCAAAATTGCGGCATCCACCACTCAGGACAAACTAAACTGACTGACCAGAAAAAAGTCCAATCTCGAGTGTGATTTATGCACTGCAGAAGAAGATGTAAACTCACGGAGGCTAGGGTTGAAAGTACGCCAGGGATCTATTAGACCTATTGAAGACATAAGCTCCCGCAGGGCCTTCTGAGCTGGAGAGAGGGAAGAGCCTTTACAATGTGATCTGTCTAGTCGGATAACCTGAACTAAATTCCAGTCCCCACCTATGATTATTGGGACATTCCCAAAAGAAGCCAAGGTCAATCCTAACTGTGTAAAAAAGTCTGGTGAATCTAGGTTAGGCCCATATACTGAACCCAGGACTAGATTAATCCCTCCAATACTACCCAAACAAATTTAAATCGACCTTGTGGTCGGATATTATTTGAGAATGTGTGAATGGAACCCCTAGCAACTAAAAATAGCTACTCCCTGCTATTAGAGGAGAATCATCAAAAACCTGATTCACCCACTTCTTCTTAAAGTGGGCCAGTCGGTCAGCAAGAACGTGGGTTTCTTGTAAAAATATTATTGCTAGTTTCAAGCAGGCAAGGTGATTCAGAATGACAAATTTTTTACAATTATCCTTTCCTCCCTTGATATTCCAGGAAATTATATTCAACCTATCTACCATCTGTTATACAGACCATGAAACTCTTGGGATAGCTGCACCCTTCCCCCCCATACAAATTCCCTCAAAACAAAAAGGAATTTACCTTTCTGAAATGCCCCACCAACCCTAAACAACATAATAACATACCCTAAATAACATAACTCACCTCCTGGCCCGAAGCCAACACCCGTTCTCAGGTACATGATGCTACATAGAGATGGGTATATCCGCCTGCCACTACTATTGATATAATTAAATATATAATCATGTCAGACTCTATCTATGGGCTAGGCTACTAAAAAAAAAAAAAAAAAAATTACCTCCCTCTTTAGGTCTATGATTAGGTCAATAGTAAGACACTAATTGACAAGACTTTTACTAAAAGAAAGAGAAATTAGAAATTAGAAATTAAGGGGTATAATGTAACCATTAAACTAATAAAGCATGTATTAGGCCATTAAGTACCTCCAACCATCCAAACCCTAGAAAATGAGATTATAGGCCAATCCATGGCACACCCAACCTTAGTCCCTGTAAGGGGCTCTATCTATGCCTGCTAAACCGAAGGCCGGCCGAGCTATATCTAACAAAACTATTAAGTAAACAAGACAGGGCTGTCCGGCCTGCCTAAAAAACATAACTAGCATTATACCCCTTGGCAGTTCGAATCTAACTGGATCCTTATAGCTAGTTAGGTACCCCAGCCAAAAATTACCAATAAGAAAACTATTGTTATACGTCAAACACCATTAATACAAATGTCACAAAAGGAACAAAAGTATTCTTCCAGGCATATGTGCAACAATGTAGCCTGCCTCCTCATAACAATATTAACCTTAACTTTATATCTTCAAGGACTGATGTAAGACCCACCCCGTACTCTAATTGTAATCCAGAGTACTATAGTACTTCTAACCAAAGTATATCAATAATGTAGCTGGTAAAGCTCCCTTGCCCATCCTAATAGTGGTTAAATGTCACACACATCAGCAGACGTGATACTTACCCAACTAGTCGGTAATCTATGGACATTCCCGAGTTACATATTGCTCTGATACCCCCAATCAAAATCAGATTATAAATGTTAATAGCAATCCAAAAATCTTAGTCACCAAACTCAGCAAAAACAAAAAGTTACTATGCACTGTCCATATAGTCAGACTTATCTCTCATCCCTTGGGAAACAAGTCAGGTAACAAAGTTCTCAGGGAGTCGAGTGCTTCTTCCGCCGAGTTGAACCTCTTCGGGCCTTCCTTGAAAGTAACCTCCAGCCTCACAGGTTAAAGTAGACGGTGTCGGATCCCTGCCACCCAGAGCTTCGATGTAATCGGCCTGAAGCTGGCACGAGCTTGTCTCATCTTCCAGGTTAAGTCGGGTACCAGACACAGTTTCTTGCCTTCCCATTGGAAAACTTCCAATTTCCTCACTCCATTTAAGATGTATTCCCTATCCAAATAATTCAAAAGTTTGAAAATAACTGGCCTCGGTGGCTCGGAAGGTGGAGGTTTGGCTCTAAGGGCTCTATAACCCCTCTCTATAATATATTCCGGCCCATTGGGTGAGGGGCCCACCGATTTCTTAATAAGCTTCTGCAAAAACTGAATAGTATTTGGCCCTTCCTCACCTTCTGGAAGGCCCAGCAGGACCAGATTATTACGCCTATTACGGCCCTCCAGGTCATCTAGACGATCTTCTAATTTAACAATATTTCTTTTACACTCCACTATATTAGGGCCTGATTTATCCATAGCTCTCTCCAGAGATGAGATTCTGGCCTCAGCTCGGTCACCTTCTCGCTAACTGTGTCAAGGCTGGTTTTATCTCTGCCACTTCCTCTATAAGTTTGAATAAAGCTTCTTTTATAGTAGAAAGGTCGTTGTAGATCTTCTCAGGTTTTAGCTCTTGTTCCTGGAGCAGAGGCGATGAGCCCCTTCGCGGGTGCTTGGCTTCCAATTCAGAATCAGTTGACTGCATCTTCCAAAATGAAAGTTGTCACTATTTACCCCAAAATCCACTCCTAGATGGACCCAAGGATTTCCCAGCATCAATACAGGTAACTTCGACATGTAGAATATAGGATTTGGGGTGTAGAGTAAGTGCCTTGCTGATAAGGAGAGAGAGACCCACAGGCTGTAGGTTTGCCACCAGCCTACAGTTAAGAGATCTAGTGCTGGCTCCTTTAAGATTGCAAAAACGAGCGTTGTCACCAAAATGCACAAAACCAGTACAGATAGGCTTATAGCAATGCCCCAAAGTCTGCCCAATATGTAATCGTGAACAAAATTAGAATTTGTGCTGGCAGGGAGCAGGGGAAGAGCGTGTTGCTGCCTAATCGTGGGCGGACTTTCACCGACGATTAACTCGGTTCTTTAAATACCCGAAAACGAGCGATAACACAGAATGGTGCAGGACATGTTCCTACAGGGTCTGGCTGGCTTCCAGATACCTGTAAACTCAGTTAGCCCTTGCGAAAATCAAAATTAGAGTGGCAGGGAGCGGAGAACCCTCAAGCTGCTGCCATCACTCTACGAACGTTACGTGATCTCCAGGTGGAGGATACTTCTAACTGAAAGGTGAAATAAGGAACTTATAATTATCAGAAAAGGCAGTCTTTCAATCAACAGAGGGAGGTGGACCTTGCTTTACTTTTGTTACAATTGTTAAGATTTTCAGAGCAGGAAGATTTTAAACCCACAGGGACTGAATATTGTTTACTGTGTCTGTCCTTGTGCACAGCTGACGTGTTTTGGGGCTGACTGCTTTCAGAGCACAAGTCACCAGGTTGTTTTGGGGCTGGGGAAGTTTACCTGTGTCTGACTTGGATGTCTGGATTTTTCTCCATTTGATCAGCAGGGTATTTTCTCTGTCAAATTGTCATGTAGGGCATCTTGCTGACAGGAAGGCACTCATCGCAGTGGTAGGTCAGAGCTTTTAGCTGATTGTTTGTGAGGCACAGTTTAGGCCCAAACTCTTCCCACCCTCACCCCACCCACCCCTGAAATAGTTTCTTTATACCTGGGGTTCTGACATCATTTCCTCAAGAGGGCAAGGTGCATATCACTGTCATATCTAGCACACTGCACTGACAATATAAGCATACACATTATATAATATATATATTTCTATATAACAAACCAATCACACACATGCACACACACACACACACAAAACAAAACAAAACAAAACAAACAAAAAAAATAAACAAGGTGGACAGACATGTGTGGAGTAGTGCAATGTAATGGCTGTGGGGCAGCAGTCTTCTGGGAGTCTTTCTGGAGGCTGAGATGCTGCCCTGTTTGCAGACAACTCTCTGCCCTGAGGGAGGAAGTTGCCTGTCTTCAGGCCGCACTGGACAGTAGTAAGAGAACCTCCCCCATCCAGGGAGCACCAGAGCCACCACCACTACCTCAGAGGTTGCAAAGAAAGCACAGCAGTTGGACAACAGTGGGCTCAGGGAGGGTAAGGGTGGTGGAACAGAGGCACACCCAGTCAGTTGTTCCACTCCACAATCCATACACCATTCTGGGGGAGCATAGTTCCCCTAGGAATGCACCCACAGAGGAGACTAAGGAGGTTGCAGACAACTGTCACAAGGGAGGCCCTCAGGAAGGAGGCAGAGGACACCACAGGGAAAGAAAGCAGCTCCTGGTGGGGGACTCAATTATTAGGGGGGATAGAACTGGGGGGAGCAGGGAAAACTGAAGTAAGATGCCTGCCTGGTGCCATTGCTTGGAGGGACAGGAAGAGCATCCTTAGGATCACGAGAATAGTTGCACGGGAGTCTGAGCTTGACGTCATTGTCCACCTAGGGACAAATGACTTGGCTCATCATGAGATTAGAGCAATGCAGAAGGACTTTCTAGAGTTGGGAGGGCCTAAGACAAGTAGCACACACAGCATCCTTCTCAGAGGTGCTGCCTGTCAGTGGCATGGGTGAGGCGAGGGTACTTTGCACCATGCAGTTTAACGAATGGTTGAAAAAATGGTGTGGAGCACAGGGGTTTGGCTTCATTGGGGACTGGGGTTCCACTTGGAGGGACACCAGCCTAAACTGGCAGGATGATCTGCATCTGTCCAGGAAGGGAACAAGTCTTTTGGGCAATCAGTTTAAATGCTTCATTGGCAAGCTTTTAAACTAGTCAAGGGGGGAGGCACTGACAAGCAACTGGAAAATCCCAGCCTCTCCCTACAAAACAGGGTACTAAATGAGAAAAAGACCAAGGTAGAAAGGTCAGTGGGGGGTGCTACTGCTACAGAAGGTAAAGCCATCAAAAAATGGAGAGCAATGAGTACCAACCCCCATTGTCTGGGTAACAAGCTTCCTGAATTAGTGGCCTTGATGGAGAAGGAACATCTGGATATTGTGGCAGTCACAGAAACATGGTACACACAGAACCATGACTGGGACGTAAACATACCAGGATACACTATCTATAGGAGGGACAGGGAGGGTAAAAGAGGAGGAGGAGTAGCTCTCTACATAAGGGAAGAAATCAAAGCAACAGAACAGAAGGGTAAACAGAGAGGAGAAGAAGCACTGTGGGTCAATTTGGAGACAGGCAATGGCACCACAATCCGCACAGGGGTTGTAAACAGACCCCCCCTCTCAGGGGAGGAAATGGACAAGGAAATGATAGAAAGAATACTTAGAATGGCAGAAAAAGGGGAGATATTGCTGATGGGTAATATGAATATGCCAGATGTTAACTGGAGTGTAGTTGCAGCAGCCACTTCTAAGAGTGGGGTTATTCTAGATGCCCTTCAGGGAGCATGCCTTAGACAACTAGTACTGGAATCCATTCGAGAGGGAGCAATCTTAGATCTGGTTCTCTCAAATGGAGATGGAGAGAGGATCACAGATGTAGAAGTGGGTAGCCATCTGGGAACTAGTGATCATCGAACAGTATGGTTCACACTAAACACAGCATTAGAGTCAAGCCTTTCAAAGGCAAAAGTACTGGACTTCAGGAGGGCTGACTTTGCCAAAATGGGTGAGTGCCTAAGGAACGCACTAGCAAATGGGCAGGAAGGAGGGGTGGAAGAACAATGGGGAATAATAAAAACTGCCATCACAGAGGTAACAAGCCTTGTGTGAAGCAAAAAACAAACGAAATGATGTAAGAAACCACTATGGTTCTCAAAGGAGGTGGCAGTGAAGGTTCAAGAGAAAAAGAAAGCATTCAGAAAGTACAAGGAATAACAGAAGAAGCAGGACAGAGAAGTGTATCAGTTAAAGCAAAAAGAAGCTGGGAAGGCAGTCAGAACAGCAAAGGCCCAAACTGAGGAAAAGATAGCCAACTCAGTTAAAAAGGGGGATAAAACCTTTTTTAGGTACATCAGGGAGTGAAGGAAGACCAAGGGAGGGATAGTGAGGCTTAATAAAGGGAAGGGGGGGTGGACAGAGGGTGACGGTGAAAAGGCAGAGATACTAAACAAATATTTTTGCTCAGTATTTACAAATGAAGAGGGGGAGGTACCTAAAACAAACAATAGAAACACTCTGGATGCAGAAGTTGATACCAGCCCATTTACAGAAGAAAGGGTTCTGAAAGAACTCTTAAAACTGAAGGTGAACAAAGCAATGGGGCCTGATGGGATTCATTCCAGAATTCTAAAAGAACTAAGGGTAGAACTAGTGACACCACTGACTACCCTCTTCAACAAATCATGGAAGGATGGGGTGGTACCTGAGGACTAAAGAAGGGCAGATGTAATTCCCCTTCACAAAAGTGGGAGCAGATCAGAAGCAGGAAACTACAGACCTGTTAGTTTAACCTCAGTGATAGGGAAAATGATGGAATCACTTCTGAAGGAAAGAATTGTTGAGTACCTAGAGGCCAGAGGGGCACAGGACCCAAGGCAGCATGGATTCACAGTGGGAAGGTCATGCCAGATGAATCTAATAGATTTCTTTGACTGGGTGACCAAAGTAGTAAATCAGGGAGGGGCTGTGGCCATGGCCTACCTAGACTTTAGCAAGGCATTTGACACAGTCCCACACAAAAGATTAATATACAAGTTAGCCAGCCTGGCAGTGGGTCCCAAGACGATAGCCTGGGTAAAGAATTGGCTAGAGAATAGGACACAGAGGGTAATAGTAAATGGAGTCCACTCTGAAGAAAGGAGGGTTACTAGTGGGGTACCACAGGGTTCAGTATTAGAACCGGTCCTCTTCAATGTCTTTATAAGTGACATTGCAGAGGGACTGGAAGGAAAACTTTGTCTCTTTGCAGATGACACAAAGATCTACAACAGAGTTGATGCACAAGGTGGGGTGGAAAGGATGAGAAGGGATTTGGCAAGGTTAGAGGAATGGTCAAATGTATGGCAGCTTAGATTCAGTGCTAAGAAGTGCAAGGTAATGCACCTGGGAAACAAAAACCCAGGGGAAGAGTACACAATGGTGGGTGAGATAGTAACAACAACAAAAATGGAAAGGGACCTGGGGCTAGTCATATCAGATGACTTAAATGTGGGTAAGCAATGTGAGAGGGCAGTGAGGAGGGCTGGGGGGATACTGGGATGCATAGGGAGAGGTATCACCAGTAGAAAACAGGAAGTTGTTATCCCTCTGTACAGGCAGCTGGTGAGACCCTATCTGGAGTACTGTGTGCAGTTCTGGAGACCCAATCTCCGCAAGGACATAGACAGGATGGAAGTTTTCCAGAGGAGGGCAACTAAAATGGTGCAGGGTCTGCACCAGAAGACATATGAAGAGAGACTAAAGGAGCTTAATATGTATAGCCTCGAGGAAAGGAGGGAGAGGGGGGATATGATAGAAACTTTCAAGTACCTCAAGGGAATCAGCAAAGTCCAAGAGGGTAGCATTTTCCAAAAAAAGAGGTGTGCAAGAACAAGGGGGCACAATTTGAAGATAGAGGGGGCGGCTCAGAGTTAATGTAAGGAAGTATGTTTATACAGAGAGGGTTGTGGATGCATGGAACGGCATTCCGGAGGAGGTTGTGGAGTCAAAAACAGTGGTTGAATTCAAGCATGCATGGGACAATCATACGGCAGTTCTAGGGGGTGGTGGTAGAAAGAATTAGGCTGCTGGTTAACTAGAATCTGTAGCTTATCCATTAAGTAGGGAAATGGGCAGACTGGGTGGGCCAAGCAGTCCTTATCTGCCGTCAAATTCTATGTTTCTATGTTTCTATGAGTGGTGGGGGGGATGAGATGCAGGACAAGGGAAAGATGGATAAAAAATCAAAAACAAACCACAAGGTCCCAAAGTGCATCAAACCACAAATAAAGTACATACCCAGCTATCTATATAACATTATCATGTTAGGTTTCGAACATACTGTACAGCAAGTTCATCCTAATGTGGTGATATTCACCTTTTTTCCAAATATGGACACACATTGAAAATGCTATTGAGACCCAGTTTTCTGTGGGCTCTCAAGTAGAGAATCCAGAAATTCTCCCTTTTTAGCATCAAATTTTTATAATTACCTTCTCTTGGGTTATGATTGACTTTATCAATTGCCAGGAATTTAAAACATGTTCTTTCCAATCCGTTACTCCATCACATGGACTGCAGTGGCATAGATATTGTCATTCCTAGCAATCGCCCTAATGTGCTCACCCACACATGTTTTAAAACATCTGTTAGTTTTTTCCACATAAAAGGCATTGCATGAGCAGGTTACTAAATAGATAATTCCCTCAGTACTGCATGTAATACACTGACTGATTTGAAATTCCCTTTCTGTATTGCAGGTGCTAATCTTCTTTTCTGGTTTTACTCCATCACAGTGTATAAGTTTGTTACACTGATAACAGCCACGGATCTGTGTTACCCATGTACTGGGGCATTTTTTTCTACAAAATAGCTGTGCATCAGATTATCTTTACGAGTTGGTGCTCTTTTATAGCACATTCTTGGTAGGACATGACTGATTTCACCTAACTCCTGTGTCTGTTGATAGAATGTGCCAGTGTTCATTCAGGATCCATTATAATTCCCCCGCCTGGTGGAATGAGAAGTAACAAAATTAAATCTGTGGTTAGATCGCTCACTGTGAGTTTTAGTTTGGAGGAGAGTTTCCCTCTCTGTGTTTTTAGCTTTCTGTCTGGCTTCCTCAGTTTTTCTGAAACTATACCATCTCTCTCTCTTAGTCTTGTTGCTAACTCATCTGCTCCCTTTTCAAATGTGATATCATTACTACAGTTTCATCTAATTCTCAAAAACTGACCCTTTCAGGATATTTGTAGCCACATGTGGAGGGTGGCAGCTGGAGGCTAGAAGTAGTGTATTTCCATCGACTTCCTTCCTATATATTTTGCTATCTATGGACTCACTTGTAGTTTAGGTCAGGCAGAGATCTAGATATGAAACGGTATCTTTATTGCAATTGTAAGTAAATTAAAGGTTCCAATTTAATAAGTGCAGGAAATCAACAAACCTCTCTAGTTCTTCTATATCACCCTTTCAGATTAACAAGACATCATCTATAGAATGTTTCCAGACAACTATATAGTCTAGAAATTCATTTTTGCTTGGGTCAAAAATCACTTTCTCTTCCCATTTTCCTACATATAAGTTTGCAGTTGAGGGTGCATAAGTCACCCCCCCATTGCTGTCCCTTTAATCTGCAAATAGATATCCTGATTAAAAACAAAGGCATTACATTTCAAAATGTATTCCAACAATTTAATAAAAAAATCAGTCAAGGGATTCCCCTCTTTAGCCTCTTTGCTCAAGTAGTAAGCTACTGTATCAGGGCCCCTTCTTGTGGCACATGAGTATAGAGTGCTTCTATATCCATCGGTATAAAATGCATATTTTCATCTAGGGTGATACGGTTGATCAGATTTAAAACTTCTTTTGTATCCCTTACATATGCAGGTAACTTCTGTACCATCAGTCTTAGGAAGAAGTCACAAAACTGATAAAGGTTCTCTTTAATGAGCCGATGACACTTACAATAGGGCATCCAGGGGGTTTGTCGAGGGTCGTATTTACCTTAGGTAGTACATAAAAGGTGGTACCTTAGGTAGTACATAAAAGATGGCCCATATAGGATGTTTAGTAATTAGAAAGTCTCTGGTTTTGCTGTTGATATATCCTTTATCAAACACCATGTCTACAATTTCATCTATGCTGAATTTGAAGTCTGTTGTGGGATCCTGTGTTAGATTTGGATAGAATTTTTTGTTTTCCAATTGTCTTTTAATGTCCAACACATAACCTGTTTTATTCATTAGAAGAACTGTCCCTTCCTTCTTTACTTTTTTTTATTAACTCATTGTCCATTTGTAAGCTTTGTATTACTTTGTGCTCCCCTTGAGAGAAGTTGTTGTAACTATGGCTGCAGGTTTCAACAAAAAAGCTTTCCAGCTCATTTTCCACTAGATCTTTAAACACTGTGACTGTTGCACAGAAGGGAGCACAACAAGTGGACTGCATTTTAAAGGGGTTAAAGAAAGCCTGTACTGTGTCCTCTGTATCATTGTGTCTTTTGCTAAAAACACTTGTAAATTAAATTTCCCGTAACTTAGATTCAGATCAATAAAAGTCTGCACCCTGTCCTATTTAAATTTGAGGCAATTGATAAAGTCAGTCATAACCCAAGAGGAGGCAATTTTAACAACCTGATGTTAAAAAATGAGAATCTCTGGATTCTCCAGTTGAGAACCAACAGAAAACAGGGTCTCAATACCAGTTTTGATGTGCACCCATATTTGGAAAAAAGGTGAATGTCACCACATTAGGATGAACTTACTGTATGGTAGAAACCTGACAATATGTACTAACACATGATAATTTTATATAGACAGCTGGAGATGCACTTTATTTATGGTTTGATGCACTTTGGGATCTTGTGGTTTGTTTTTGATTTTTTATCCCTCTTTCCCTCATCCTCCATCCTGCCCCTCCTCCACCCCTCATGTTTTTCTACTTTACATGTAGTGATTACTGTGGAATTTAATGTGATGTGTGCACAATATATGCTAGTTAGATGCATTTGATATCTAAATTAAGCTAAAGGATCTAGTTGCAATGTATCTGTCATCATTGTTTTTTAAACTGATTGGCCCAATGAGAGTGTGGTCCATCTACGACATCATGAGAGCAGATGATTTTAACCAGTATTCAAGTGCTTTGTGTGCATTTTGCCTTCAGCCTTTGATAAAGGACATTTGTCATCTAAAACACACCAGGCAGGATGTTTTGAAGAGTTTTATGATAAGAAAATGACTTCTTAAACTTTCAACCAGCTGTGTGGTGTCCTTCTACAAAATGAGGTAGTGAGTGCCAGAAATCTATGGTTATTCTGATTCTAATCCTTTCTTGGGCACCACCAGACCTAGTGCGCATGTTTTTGTTTGAAAAACAAAAATGTTACAATCTTACATAAACAGAGAAATTGGACAGTATGAAGTACATTGTGTAGGGTCCTTGTCTGGTTTTGAAAATACAGTGATTGTAAAATACTGGGTGCAGGGGGGAGATCTCCTCTTGCAAAGCTCTCATTTATCATTTCTAACAGGGAGTTCCCCAGATGATTCAAAAAGCCCACCAAAAAATCAATGGACAGTCAATCCGGGCTGGGGACCTTACCACCTTGTAGCAACTTTATTTTTATTTGTTTTTATTTTATTTAGTTTTTGTTGACTGGGTAAGTGCACTAGACAAATTTTGCCTATTTGTAGGCTTGATCCAGGGGAGGGGGATACAGATGAATGCCAACTGACCTTGAATCAAATTAAGCTGTTGGTGGTATTTTTAGTGAATGGGGGGAAATTTGGCCAGGGCACTGGGGAAATTACCCTACTCTGCCTGCAAGGAGCCTTACTTCCTGTGAGTGAGTCTTCCAAGATGGCCACTCAGAGTGGTGTGGTGGAGAGGATGGAAGTGCTAGAGGCAGAGGAGCAGGCCTTCTCCTCTGACCTCTTACTGCAAGAGGCTGAATAAACTGTGATGGACTGTTCAGAAGGGGTAAAACCTGACAGATCTTTAGAGAAGGCAGCTCAACCTGAAATTCTAAACCTACCTATGGAAAATTCTGAGAAAGCTAAAATGATTGATCAGTCAGCTTAGGTAAACATTTCCCAGTCAGAGGTAAATCTACAAGAGGTAATGATGAAAAAATTGTCTGAAGAGGAACTCAGATATGCACAGTACATGGCATAATTGAAGGCTGAAATCGCAAAACTGAGTGCTGAGACTGACATCAGGTGTGGCTCTACTGACAAGTAAACCTCTGACGCACAAGCATCAAAGAGAACTGAAGCCCTGACTGAGGGAACTCCCACTGCATCTAAGGTAAACTTTTTTGACTATCAGGACAAACTGTTATCTAATTCAAAGGCTGAAAGCGCTTGGCATAGCGTGTGCCAAGAGCCACAGGTAGGACATGAACTGTTGTTACCATCCCCCCAAAACAGAAGTTGAAGAAAATTTAAACACTGTGTTAAAAGCTACCCCAGTCTCTGTAACAAGAGAGGCATGAAGGGAAGAACTTGGTCCTGTGTCTATATCTCCTCTTTTCCAAAACCCAGTCATGATTATAAGTACTGCACCCTCTGTAGAAACTTCCCTGAAAATATTGCAGGAGAATTTAAATAATGGGAACACAGTCAAACATACAGAACTAAATCAACGAGGGATAGTGTATCAAACACATTTTATGGATCAAATGAGTGCCACGACTTTTTCTTTCTCTGCAAGGGCATAACAAACTAAAACCTCCTTCAAAGAGGATACCAAAAATAAAAGGGCAGCTATTACACAAGCCTAGAGGAACAGTTTGTCTATCTCAGTGACTGCAAATAAGACTTACACTAAAGTTACTTTGATGCATCAGAGGGATCACCCTCACGCCCAAACCACATTGTTTGCTATCGAGGCAACTTTTTCTTTGCAACCGCAAAGTGCTGATCCATTTGCTCAATGGTCCCCTGAAAAAAAGTGCCTTTGGAAGCAGGGTGGAAGAAAATGCTGGAAAGAAATTGGATCCCTGACCCTGAATGGCCAACAACAGATTCTAACTCTCAAAATTCACCAGAATGGTGCCCACTAGGCCAAATGCAGGGCCCTGCTTCACAAACATTGTTTAAGGTAGAAGGAATTTATCTGGGTTTTCTTGGTTTTATATATGAAATATTGATAGTTCTCTCATTTGACATCATGCTGGGGGTGTGATTGTGCACAAAAAACTGGAGAACACAGTGCTGATAAAACATAATTATACAATAGCAAGTAAAATGCCTTACTTTCATTGGTCAGCTGGCACCATCACCCTGTTGTAAAATTCAGCATCACCAACAGGAAGAAGTACCAGCTGTACTAAGGCTCAAGCCTCCTAAAAAGAAAATCATCTGATCCTCATTGTAATTTTGAAATGCCGCCATCTCGTCTCACTACCTTACCGGCAATACTGAATCACCACAAAAGTGAGGGAGGGAAAGGTACCCCAGGGGTGTCACATCTGGATAAGGACAAAAAGACCAGTAAGGGGGAGGGGACGGATGATGCTATCTCCACCAAAAGGGTGTGGTTAGCCCTCAAGGCCCTAAAGAAAAACAAATCTCCTGGGCCAGATGGCATTCATCCAAGAGTACTATGGGAATTGGCGGACATACTGGCTGCACCTGGCGGAGCTTTTCAGCAGGTCACTTGAGACAGGAGGTACCTGGGGATTACTTGAGAGAGGCACATGTGGTACCAATCCATAAAGGGGGTCAAGGGAAGTACCAGGTAACTATAGACCCATCAGTTTGACCTCGGTGGTGGGAAAATTAATGGAGAGTATACTAAAGGAGCGATTGGGGTGTACTTGGAGGAGGGAGGTCTGGATAGTCGGCAACATGGGTTTGTGCCAGGTAGATCATGTCAAACCAACCTTGTGGAGTTCTATGAATGGGTAACATCAGAACTGGACAGGGTAAGCCTGTGGATGTATTATTCTTGGACTTCAGCAAGGCGTTTGACTCTGTCCCCCACAATGGTCTGGTGGAGAAACTGATGGGGTTAGGAGTAGGCCCTTTGATGGTCAGATGGATTGAAAACTGGCTAGCTGGACACACTCAGAGAGTAGTGGTCTGTGGGGAGCTCTTGAACCCTAGAGAGGTTGGTAGTGGGGTACCACAGGGCTCGGTCCTGGGTCCGATCCTGTTTAATGCATACATATCGGACATCAGGGAGGGTATAGGGTGTGAAATGAGTCTCTTTACGGACGACTCCAAGATGGGAGCAGTAGTTGAGGGAGAAGAGGGGACGGTGGCCCTGCAAGGGGACCTGGACACCCTGGAAAGCTGGGCTCACACATGGAAATTAAATTTCATATCACCAAGTGCAAGTGTTGCATCTTGGTCGGGGAAACCCTAAACACAGGTACACCCTGGGAGGAGGCGTGGAGGCCTCAATAGGGAAAAAGACCTAGGGGTCATGGTGGATGCATGTATGAATAACTCTGAGCAGTGCAGGAGAGCAGCTAGCAAGGCAAACAGGATGTTGGGATGCATCGTAAGGGGGATCACCTCTAGGAGCAAGGAAGTGATTCTGCCGCTGTACAATGGACTGGTTAGACCACACCTTGAGTACTGTGTACAGTACTGGAGACCACACTTGAAGAGGGAAATACAGCTCCTGGAGAGGGTACAGAGGAGGGCAACAAAGATGATACGAGGGCTAGGGGATTTGACTTATGAGGACAGACTTGAGCTCTGCCTGTTTTCATTGGAGGAGAGGAGAGACAGGGGGACATGATTGAGGTCTCTAAGTACCTCAAGGAATAAATAGGGTAAACATGGAGGGATCTTTAGACTAAAGCAGGAGGTACAACCAGAGGGCATGGTTTGAAGTTGGAAGGTGGAAGGTGAGGGGGGAAAAGAGGAGGAGGTTTTTCACTGAGAGGGTGATGGACCCTTGGAATGCACTGCCTGGTGAGCTGGTTCAGAGATCCACAGTGGAGGGCTTCAAGAGAGGGTGGGACAGACACAGAAAGTGGATGTATCAGATGATGGCCTGTCCCGGGGGGGGTGAGGATGGATGATAGGGGTTTCTGGAGAACAAGGGATGGGAGGGTCTCGGCATCCAACTAAGGATCTAGGTTAGAGCAGACTCGATAGACCGTAAGGCCTAATCTGCTGGCAAATAGTATGTTAGTATGTTAGTATGACTTAAGGTGGTTACAATGGCTGAAAATAAAAAAATTGTTTTTTCTCCACAGGAACCCCCAGAGTCAAATCTAGCCCCCACCACCACCACCACACCTCTACTGAGGGTAAGGCTAGTTCAGTTCCCAAAGCAAGTGAACAATAGAGGGTAATGATCCTGATGAGGCAGAGAATCCGGCTCCCCAGAGACCACTTCTATCTGAATTGTTTTCTAAAACCAAGAAGACAGCTGCTCCCCATTGAAATGCAGTCAGAATAAGATACAAGGGAGAGCTAGCTACTAGGCCTGACATGCAATTTGTAGGGAAGGTTTTGCTAAAGGATTCACTTCACTTCTCTCCCAAAGAAGTTTTCACATTTATTCACATTTCTGGGGAAGATAACTTTGAAATAAGTTTCAGGTCCTCATATGCATTAGAGATGTTTTGGCAGCATTATTCCCAGGTGAAATTTTCTCCCTTATGAACCCCCTTCCTTGTTGTCCCTTTGACTAAACCCTTTATTATGTAACTATTATGTTCAGGAATGAAGGGGTACACATAGATGATATCACATATTGGCTTTCACAGAAATGTGAAGTACTGAACTCACCAGAGGCCATCCTAGACTTAGAGTTATTCTGGACAGGGGGATGGAAGTATAAGGTAAATCCTAGACAAAATGAAGGTGAGATTGAATTCTAAAAGAATTAAGGGGAGAATTAGTGAAACCACTGACTACCCTTTTTAACAAATCATGGGAGGATGGTGTGGTATCTGAGGACTGGAGGAAGGTGGATGTGATTCCCCTTCACAAAAGTGGGAGCAGGACAGAGGAAGGAAACTACAGACCTGTCAGTTTGACCTCTGTGGTAGGGAAAGTGATGGAATCACTTCTGAAGGAAAGAATTGTTGAGTACCTAGAGGCCAGTGGGGCACAGGACCCAAGGCAGCATGGGTTCATAGCAGGAAGGTCATAGTCAGATGAATCTAAATGATTTCTTTGACTGGGTGACAAAAGTAGTAGACCAGGGAGGGGCTGTGGACATGGCCTACCTAGACTTTAGCAAGGCATTTGACACAGTCCCACACAAAATATTAATAGTCAAATTAACTAGCCTGGGAGTGGGTCCCAGGGTGGTAGCCTGGGTAAAACATTGGCTGGGCAACAGGACACAAAGGCAATTGTAAATGGAGTCCACTCTGAAGAAAGAGGGGTTACTAGTGGGGTACCGCAGGGTTCAGCACTGGGTCCAGTCCTTTTTAATGTCTTTATAAGTGACATTGCAGAGGGACTGGAAGGAAAAGTATGCCTCTTTGCAGATGACACGAAGATTTGCAACAGGGTTGATACACAAGGAGGTGTGGAAAGGGTGAGAAGGGACTTGGCAAGGTTGGAGTAATGGTCAGAAGTATGGTAGCTTGGATTCAATGCAAAGAAGTGCAAAATAATGCACCTGGGAAACAACAACCCTGGTGAAGATTACACAATGGTGGGGAGGTAGTAACAACAAAAAAATGGAAAGGGACCTGGGGGTAATCATATCAGATGACCTTAAGGTTAGCAAGCAATGTGAGAAGGCAGTAGGGAGGGCTGGGGGGATATTGGGATGTATAGGGAGAAGCATCACCAGCAGAAAACAAGAAGTTGTTATCCATCTGTACAGACAGTTGGTGAGACCCCATCTGGAGTACTGCAACCAGTTCTGGAGACCCTATCTCCACAAGGACATAGACAGGATAGAGGCAGTCCAGAAGAGGGCAGCTAAAATGGTGCAGGGTCTGCAAGAGAAGCCATACGAGGAGAGACTAAAGGAGCTTAATATGTATACCCTTGAGGAAAGGAGGAAGGGGGGACATGATAGAACCTTTTAAGTACCTCAGTGGAATCAACAAAGTCCAAGAGGGTAGCATCTTTCAGAAAAAGAGATGTGCAAGAACAATGGGACACAATTTGAAGACGGGAAGGCAGTTCAGTGGCAATGTGAGGAAGTCTTTTTTCACAGAGAGGGTGGTGGATGCATGGAACAGCATTCCTGAGCAGGCTGTGGGGTCTAAAACTGTGGGAGAATTCAAGAATGCATGGGACAGACATAAGGCAATTTGTGTGGGAGGTAGGAAGAAATAGGCTGTTGGTTAACTAGGATCTGCAGCTTATCCTGTAGGTAGGGAAATGGGCAGACTAGGTGGGCCAAGCGGTCCTTATCTGCCGTCAAAGTCTAAGTTTCTATGAATACATCCCTGATTATTTCTTATTAGGCAGGGAAGAGGGGTTTGTTTTTATGCTGGGCAACCTAGCGCATGTTATAAGTGCAGATCCAGAACACACTTTTCCAGCATATTTGACAACCTTAGATTGATAATTGTGGAGAAGTGGGTCACATCAGTCTTCAGCGTGCCAAGCACACTAAATGTGATTTGTGTGAGGAAACAGAGCATGTCTTTTCAGAATGTCCCTGGGCTGCTAAAAAGAAAGCCTCTGTCTCAAGTCCTGAACTCCTTATTCAGAAAGCCCAGGAAAAGGCTGAAACAGATAATACCTGTCCTCCCCTGCCCCCCTGCCCAAAAAACATTTCAAACCCAACCCCAGGACCCCCCCAAGGAGGGAGGTGAAGATAACCTGAATGTAATGGAAGTCCTCAAAAATCCCAACATTCCAAAAAGTCCTAGCCATGATGATCTCCTTCCAGTACGTTACCAAGACAGCCCAGAGTGACCTAAGGATAAGGATCCTGAACTCCCCCCCACCTCCCCATAAAACATGGCCTTTTGTAAGGAAACAGGTAAACAGGAACTCAACCCCCTGCACCCCCTCCATAGCCACCAGAATTAGAAACAGAGAATCCCTTTTCTGCTCTATCCACCTCTTGGGCAGAATCTGAAGGAGAGGTAGGGGACCCAGATAACCCTTCCCAGGAAACAGTACAGAATGTAGAAGATTTGGGTTACAAAGGGAAAAAGAAAGAAAAAATGTTTTTGAATGGCTAACACATGGCTAAACTACGACTTGGTTCGTTAAATAGTTGCAGCCTGATCAATCCTATAAAAAAGACAGCCATTTTTTTCAATATCTCTATGAGAACAAGTTTGACATGTGTTTCTTGCAGGAAACCTGGATATTCTCTATGGAACAGTTACGAGCCTTCCAAACATCATCATCAGTCAGTTGCAGGTCCTCAAGTGCTGGGATCTGGTGGGACAGGGTCATGTTGTGCAGTATGCAACATGCAACGATCATCCTGCATGCCTTCTCTGGTGTATACTGTAGTGCACCCCCTGAGGTTGAGAGACAGCAGAACTGCATCTTCAGTAGCCCAAAGGTACATTCAATCACAGAACATGTCCGTGCATATACAGCATTTTACCTCTCCTCCTGCTGCGTCTGTGGAGCTGTCACTGGTGTCATGAGCCATGTCCTTAGTGAATATCCACTGTCGCCTGCAAAGGAGATGGATACAAATCACATGAGACATGTAATGGGCTGTGAACACCTGCATAACTGCACTAGATCGATGTCTGTACATCCACACTCCACCATGACAACAATGGGATGGCACTCACATGCAACACAACACTACGTGGCCCTCACTACTCTTGTGGTGTACACATGGCAGGGCACAGGCACTCATGTCACTGGTGCCATAGGACACTGCATGACCCATCATGCAACATGGGCTAGGTATGGGTAGCACACAATACACACCAGTCCATCATGCTATGCTGGTTGACTGATGCATCCTAGGGTGGGTGCAATGCCATGATGGTGACCCTGCTGTGCTGTCCGACCACTGTCATGTATGCATGGGCACCAGGTATGGGGCAATGCCCCCCCTGCAGTGAAGGGCAGTGTTGAATGTGATGTATCCCAGCATCTGGCCCTGGTCCTACAGCCCCCTTGAGCAGTCATCTCCACCCCCTCTGGGAATTGTGCAGCCACCCCAAACCATGTACCATACCACAAGAATTACACTGTGTGATGCAACTAATCCTGTGTTGTGATGTGTGACAGTGCCCTGATGGGTCAGGGACAGATCAATGCTTGCAGCCAACCCACTGCGGCACATATCCACATGTACAGAGGTGTGATGGGGTAATGTCCACTGCCAGTGTCACACCT
Organism: Neoceratodus forsteri; assembly: GCA_016271365.2. Taxonomy (NCBI): domain Eukaryota; kingdom Metazoa; phylum Chordata; order Ceratodontiformes; family Ceratodontidae; genus Neoceratodus; species Neoceratodus forsteri. The sequence continues at coordinate 837,964,937 of CM057451.1, read as the reverse complement.
GCACATCAACACACCCAGCTGATGGCTGCAGGCCCAGGGGATTGTGTCATTGCCTGTCATGGTGTACAGTACGCCAGACATGCACAATGGCCATGCAGTTGCTGTGCATGTCACACCTTGGGTGTGGCATGGACACATGCACCACTGCATGCACATGTGTCCATGTTAGTAAGGCTGACACCACATGCATGTTGCCATGGGATGGGGGTTGCTGAAATGGGCATGCCTGCAGGACAATGCCCCATCACAGGCCAGTGCTGCTGCTGCTGATGGGCTATGAAGGACCTGCAGCCATACCTCTCAGCCTTACCACACAACAATGAACGTTCCCCAATGTACTGCACAAATACACCCTAACCCACATTGTGAGGACATGTGCTACAAACAGTATTGACAGTGTCAGAGTGGCCATGTAAACAAACAGGTGATGCCGATGTAACATTGTTCGAATGATAACATACTCTCTGCACCCATATGCACCCATTATACCTATGGTCGTACCTCCTAGGAACAGATGAATCAGTGATGTACATCTTTCTCATCTGCACCACATTGTGAGAGGCAGTGTAACACATTTGTGGGGACAAAAGGTTGAGAGGCATGCCTACAGCCTGTGCATGACAAAACAATGGGATTACCGCACGTGCGTGAGAATGGCAGACATGTCCATGCACGTGCAGGAATCAGCCATGTTTTTCATGCATGTGCTTGATTTCACTGTCGAAACTGCATACGTGGATGTAAAGTACAGGCACGTGTCATGCACGTGCAGGGACATGTGCAAGTGCTGCACAGAGTTACACTGGGATGTGTGAAGCCTGCTGAAGGGGCGTGTCAGTCTGTGCCACATCCAGCCTTGCACTGTCACAGATACAAGCATCAGACCATGGCAGGGAGAGGCAGGGCACCACATTTCAGTGATGCAGAGACAGCAGCATTGCTGGATCTCAGGGATCATGCAGCCATTCTGCTGCAACCTAGGAGGACCCTGCATTCACGAAGAAAGAGGGACAGGGTCTGGCGTGTGATTGCCAGGAATCTGTACATGTCCAGTGGTGTGCAGAGGACTGTCAATCAGCTTAAGCATAAGTGGAATGATGTGGACCGGAGGGAGCCACACTTGTGCCGGCTGGTGGCTCCCAAATGCCAGGAGTCACAGGGGACAGCGGAAGGTGAGTACATGGTAGTGATAGGTGTGATGTCATAACTGCATGGTACTAGCACATGCCACGTCCACATGGTATGGTGATTGTCCTCATAACAGAGTGGCACAGACAGCTGACTATAGCCATGCTTGGTTGGTGGGGGCATTCCTGGATGTAGTCCATGATGCGTGTGGCCATGTCTTGCATGGCACAGCACATCATGTCTGCATGAGCCCCTGTTCAGTGTGTAATGCACTCCTCACACTGTGTTCCACTGTACTGTCACATCCAGGACATGCCCATGGGGACATGACATCCCCCAACTGACAGTCACAGGACTGCATGTGTAGTGTGTAGTGTCACCTGTGCCATGATCAGGGGAGGTGCACACCAGTGCTGTGGTGTGTACTACATACAGTGGTGCTGGCCCGTGTCAACAGGTGTCTTGGATGTCACTGTGTGCAACATGCATCAGGCACAGGCAGACTATTCTGGTGATGCACTACATGGTTCACCCCCATGCCCAGGACCATGCCATGGTATGGATGTTGACCAGACATGCACCCATCATGCTGCCTATGGACACACCATGCATGCCACTGAGCCCATGTCTTGTACATTGCTCACAGACACTGTAGTACTCTGTACATGCTGGACTGCTGGCTCAGGCCTGTCAGTGTGTCATGGCTCACCCAACAGTGCATGTACTAAGGGCACACATGATGGGTGGCATGACTACATGGTGCACTGCCCATCACTGTCACAGGCAAACACCTGGTTGGCTGGCACCATACAGCTGTGTCATGGCTATGGCCAGTCAGGATGTGCATGTTCTGGCAGTGTGTGGTGTCACAGCTCCACATGCCTTGATGTGGTACGGTGTGGTGCAGTGGACAACAGTGATCATCTGGTACACTACACGTGCTGCATCCACATGGCCACAGCTGTCAACCATCTACAGTTAATGTTTAATTCCCCTGATATGTATTTCTTTCATTTGTACTGCCTATTACCTAAGTCCATCCTTTGCAGTCCATGTGTCAAACAGATTTGTACCCCTTATCCTTTGTAAGTCCCACGTATTGGTTGCTCCTCAATGTCATTTGTGTTAAGCCCATGCTCAAAATGAGCAGGATGGATATTGGAAATAAGCATTACAAATGAAAGATATAAGTATCAAGTGATTTAAACATTAAGCTCGGAAAAGTCACCTCCTGAGGAAGCCAGATTTAGTTGTTGAAATCTAGAGGATATGGGCCTGAGGACTACAATACAGGAATATAGTTATGGATAAGAGGTTACCTGTCTATGTGTGTGAGTACTCTTGAGCTCCCCCCTTCTTTGGAAAGAGAGGGACTGATATACTGGACACATCAGGAGAGGCAGCACATAGAAGGAGTGGAAACTAGGGTTACATTACCCATGGACTATCAGGAGTTATTCTTGAACATTTTTGTTTAACCATCTACAGTACAGGCATGCATAGCCATATGTGTCCTGTGCACATACCTACACACTGTGCAACCTATGCAGTTAACATTCAGTCCCACATCCAGGGTACACAAAGGTCATGGTGGCAGTCACCCATCATCCATGTGTTGCCTGTGCTGCCAGCACACGGGTTGTGAGGCTACACTGGTGTGTCACCCGCCCATCTCCTGAGCACATACCTGTGTGATGTGTGGGCAACAGTCAGCACACAGCAGTGCCAGCTATGTATCATGTTGTACAGTGTACCACACCAGCATCAGTCACTGTTGTGGTGTAGGTAGGGGTACCAGATTTGGGGATGCCAGAGGAGGACACTTAGTCCCTCACCCGATAAGCCCCTGTGCCAGACCCCCCGAGTAGATAGGTTTATAGCCACCACCACTCTCACAGATCATTTACAAGGTGGTCCTGGGTAGGAGAGAGTAATATGTTAGTGGATATTAAATATTGATCACACAACAGGATAGAGAGGGTACATGAAGAATATATGGCAGCTGGAAAAGAGGGCATGTCCTCATAAAAGTGGACATCTGGTAACCCTAGGTGTAGGAGTGTAGTGCAACATGGAACTCTGTGGACATGGTAAGACCTGCAATGCTTTCCCCCACACAGGTATGTCCAGTGTCAGAATGACACGTGCAAGCTAGAGGCAGGTTGCAGCAGGAGGTGCCCCACAACAACCACAGCCAGTGACCACTGCAGTTCAACCCTGTGAGTAGCATCTACCTTGCATTATAACATTGGGGGGTTATCAGGCAGTCCCAGTCATGCCTGCCTGTTGTGGAGGTACCCTGGGTCACAGTCACACCATGTGCATGTGTATAGGTGCACATCGTACTGTGTGGTGTGGTGTCCCAAGAAGGGGGGACTGACCACTGGCAGTGGGACTGGTGCCATTCCACTGGGCATGTGTTATGCATGTGCAGGGGTCCACAGTTGTGTGGTATGTGACATGCACAGAGGCCATGATCTGTTGGGGCAGACATGGGGGGGCTGTTCCTGTATGGGTACTGTGCTACAGGGTGACACATGGATATACACCTATGGTGTCAGTGTACAGGCCTTGCTGGTGGTCAGGGGTTACACTGTAATATGCTGCACATGTCCCCCCTCCACCCAACAGGTGTATGTCCCAGTGTGGGAGCACTGGTGTGGCAAGTGTGTGGGTTGCATAGGACCGGTTCTGGCTCACTGTTGCCACAACTGCCGGTGGGGGGCATGCATATCCACATCAAAGCCACAGCCACTCTGTGCAGGTGTGAGGCAGACATTTGTGTACATAGCACATAGTACGCACATGTAACCCCTCTGCAAATGGGGGTTCCCCTAAAGTCTTCCAGGAGCTTGCCTGAATGCTCCAAGTCTGGGCAGTGTTCGGTGTCTGAGCTGTTTAAATGTGGTTCCAAGTGAGTGCTATTTGAGCCTCCTTGTACTGTCTCTTTAAGAGCTGTCTGCTTGCAGACTTAATTAGTTTGTATGGGGGGACTGTGCATTCTAATGCCCGAATCCTGCCCGGGCTGCTGTCAATTCGCTCCATTTCTGCCGTTGCTACATGTGCAGAGGAAGCCTTGTTGAAAGATACAACTGTTTGCCAGAAATCATTTAGAATGACTGAGAAAATGTAGTTTGTCTAACCTGTCTTCCTTTCAGCACAAACTGTTTCAGTGTAGCTTTTTCATTTTGGTTCTGAATAGCTGACCTGGACCAATCAGGATGATAAGGGTTCCCTAAAATGGAGCCTGTGGACGAATCAGAACTTGGACTCTTAATGTTGAGCCAGCCACAAGGGGAATGTATGGGCAGTGACTCTGGGAAATGTAGTTTTGACCTTGGTGCCTTTTTCTACCAACAGAGGGAGTCTTATTGTGAGTGACAGCTGAATTAGCCAACAGAATAGTGTGGAGCTAAAGGAAATGCCCTGCTCTGTGACTGGAAAGATCGGATCAGTTGTGGCAGTGAAGAGAGAAGGAGCTGTGTGCTTCTGCTGTGTATAGTTTCGGGCAGGAAGCACGTGTGAGGCCCTGAGTTTCGGTCTGCAGCCTTTGTGAGTGCCAGTTTGGACTTGAATCTGAATTGTGAGGAGAAAGAAGCACTAGAAGTGTGGAAACCAGGCTCACCCTGTAGAAGACTGGAGAAATTGCTGAATCGCACTTGGTCTGTCAGGAACTGAAGCTGCTGTGTGTGCTCCCAGGTATTTTACAGTAATTGCGATTGGGATCGATGAGCAGCCTTCCTGGTATAGTACTTTCCTTTTACATATGAATATGTGTAGTGCTTGTGGGGAATCGCTATTTCCAATCCCCTGTGCTGTGTGCTGTGTGTTGAAGCTGGAAGCAAACCCCAGCTTGTCTCGAACTAAATCTGTTTGCTTTAAACTGCAACGGGGTCCAGTCACAAGGACCTTGTCTCCATGCCCTGCTGTTTCTGACAATCCAGGATATTCCCCTGCAGCCTGTTTTCAATCACAAGTGTGTCATCTAATTCTCGCTGTTTCTTTGCTTCATGGACTGAGCCATCAGGCTCCGGATTACAATTGGGTGTTGTGCATATATTTTCTTCTACAGGGCCATATCCATTTGCTCCTGCCGGCCAACCCCAGGCAACGGACCTGGCTAGCCCCCCCCCCAACCTGGGTACCCAGAGTGTGACTTTTCAGACTCTGTATGTGTGCACAGTACTGTGATTTAATGCCACTAATTAACCTGATTTCCCCCTCCCGTGTTACTGTTCTCTAAATAAATCAGATTTGTTGTTGTTGTTAAACTTTAAACTATCTGAAGTGTCAGTACCTTCATGCCAAGCACTGTATTGGTTTGTGTATGCTGCTTAACCTTATTTTTCAGGGGTTCCTCAGAGACGAACCTGCGAATCAGTCTCTAGGGTAAGTGGTACCTTATGAATGAACAGTGTATACATGTGGGGTATTGGTACTATAACTTCTGTGCATCATGTGGGCCATTAGAGGGATTAGAAGGGGGTCTCAATGTCCCAGAGGGCTGTGACCAAACTAGACCAACCATTACAAACCCTGACCTCTGAATGGAGGCACCCATCATAGAACCTAGGCCCCTCAACCTGTCAGTAGTCAAGGAGGCAGGGGTAGTAGCCCTTGGGATAGTGCCACCTGTCGGTTACATCTTGGAGGCACCGCTGGGATTTTGCGTCCTCTAGAGGCCACATTTATGAACCACTGTTAAAAAAAATAAATGGGTATCCTGACAGAAGTGGCTGTGCACTGGCTGGTGGAGTGGTGTACTGGGGAGAAGATCTACCCCCTAAATGCTATGCTTATCCTGGACATCCCCCTGGGTATCAATACGGACACTGTACAGGAAGTACTTTCCAAGGTGGAAGGTTTACAAAACCCTGTGGTGGTGGGTCAACATGCTGATCTGCTCACCCACATTTTCATGGCCCTAATAGAGTAGAAGGACCCCATAGATAGCTCCAAAGTGCCACAGACTATTACCCCAGAGGAGCCTCACTGCCTGGAGAGTGATAATTAAGGACAGTAGAGACCCGGGGAATGAGCCCCCCCCACTATCTGAAACTTTTGAGGAGAAATTTGCTAAATTGTTGCTGGAGGAAGGGAAAACTGTGGAGGACTTGAAGAAACTATTCTTGCCACCTGGAGGTTTCCTCCCCCAACACCCTCTCCGGCTCCATTACCCATTATGGTGACTGAACCAATGCAGATGCCTATTTCTGCACCTGCCATTAGTCACGACTCTTACCGAAGGTTGAGGATCTTCTCTGGCACCTTCCCCACCCCCAAGGGGGAGGATGATTGGGACACCTGGATAGATTGTTGTTGCCCCCGATACCTGAATGGCAGTGTGCGGAGGCTGAGAAACAAAAAAGAATCATAGAAAGTCTGAGGGGTCCTACCCTAGAGGCCATTAAATTTTTGAGGTCCACAAATCCTGATGCATCTGCCCAGAAGTACCTATCTGTGCTTGAAGACAATTTTGGGAGCACTGAGTCATGGGAGAGCTTGATGCGGAAATTTCAAGGTACAAAACAGTGGCCAGGGGAAAGTTTTTCTGCATATGTTACTCATCTGGAAAGAGCTCTGCAGAAGGCTTACCGAAAAGGTGGGGTAGCCGCCAGTGACTTAAACCGTGTAAGGTTGGAGCACCTACTACAGCATGCAAAGCATTCTAAATTGCAGCTCCTTCAATTAAGGCTCCCAGACAGAAGGGGTACCCAACCGGACTATTGTGACTTAATAAAAGAACATCGGGAGGTTGAAGATGAGGAAGGGGATTCTAATTTTGGGGTGAGTGCAGCCCAAGTGATCACAGCATCGGAAGGTCCTTGTGAAGTGGGGACCAATGAGGGTTTGCCACCATGGGGTGAACTGCTGAGAGAGATCAGGGAATTCAAAAACAGTCTCTTTATGAAGGCCCGCCTGCAAGTACAGACCCCAACCTATATCCAACTGCATCTGCTATGGGGTTGGGGGTACCCACCCAGGCATCTCCTGCTGACAACAGCTCAAAACTCAATGCCTTGACCATGGAAGTGGGGAAATTGATGAGATGCCTTCAAATGCTTATCACGCTGCAGACAGAGATGGCACCAAGGTGTCCAGTTAGCAGTACCCCCGTCCTGGCTCCCAGTGTGACACCTCGGCCAGCTCAAACTCCAGAAAGTATGTTTTGCTATAATTGTGAGAAGGATGGGCACATAAAGAGAGAGAATGTCGTTCCCCAAAACACACAGACAAAGTTGCATATAGGCTACAAGGAGAGCTTTGGAGAACAAATCAGTGGTTAAGATGTGCACGAAATGATCCCAGTGAGGGTCCCAAAAATGCTAACTCATGTCCCTTTATGGCAAGGTCAGTTGCTCAGGACCCCATTACCGCCTCTCCAGACTAGTTCAGAGTAGTGGGTCCCTCCATGGAGAGCACTGTAAAGGTGAATGGAGTGTCTACAAGAGCTATATTAGACATGGGCTCCCAAGTGACAATAATGTTCCAAAATTGGTATCAGAAGCATTTGTCAGATGTACCCTTACAACCATTGGAAGGACTGAATGTATGTGGGTTAAGTGATAAGGCCTACCTCTACTCCAGGTGTATCTGAATTTGGCTGTGTTTCCCAACCTCCGTGGCTGGAGTGGCAGAGCAAGTAGAGACCTTGGCCTTAGTGTGTCCCCCTACTGGACTGTATGATGCGGTTCTGCTACTAATTGGGACAAATGCGCATATGTTTGGATGGTTGGCACAGTTGTGTTATGAGAAACAGGGGTCACAGACTGGTAGAGCTTTAAGAATTCCAGCACTGATCAAGAAGGTCTATGATTCCCAGAGAGATGCTGACAAAGTCGAACCAGAGGAACCAGTTGGAATTGTCTGGAAAAAGGATCCTGAGTCTCTGATCCTGGCACCAAATGCCCAGTGTACCTTACAGGGAGAGGTCCGTATCAGAAAGGATGTCAAGAATAAAATCCTCATGCTGGATGCTCCAGACGATGGGAAATTGCCAGAGGGACTGCTGGTCAAGCCAAGTATTTTGCCTGCCAGAGCCCATGTTTATGCCAGATGGGAAATGGTACAAGTTCATAATGTGTCTGATGGAGAGATTCGAATAAATAGAGTTTGCACCCTGGCTAATGTGCATTGTGCGGATAATACAGTGTTGCCTAATAACAAGTGTTCAGGGGAGAAAGACAGTGTGATGCCCAACTTGTTTGATTTTGGTGACACCCCATTGCCAGCCAAATGGAAGATGAGAATCAGTAGAAAGCTTGCCCAGAGAGACCAGGTATTTTCTTTTAAAGAATGGGACATAGGATGTGTGCAAGGAGCTGAGCACCACATCCGGCTGCATGATGAAAGGCCATTTCATGAAAGGTCTCAACGCCTGGCACCTGCTGACATAGATGATGTGAGACAGCATCTGCAAGAGATGCTTGTTGCTGGTGTAATACAAGAATTCAGAAGTCCATATGCTTCACCTATTGTGGTAGTGAGAAAAAAGAATGGGACAGTAAGGATGTGCGTGGATTATTGCACCTTGAACTGGCGGACTATCCCTGATCAGTATACAATGCCCCGCATCCAGGATGCTTTAGACTGCCTGAATGGTAGCAAGTGGTTATCCATGCTGGATCTTCGTAGTGGGTACTTTCAGATCCCAATGGCCCCAGAAGACTGTGAGACGAGAGCCTTTATCTGTCCGCTTGGCTTCTGTGAATTCATGAGGATGCCTCAAGGGATGTCAGGTGCCCCAGCCACTTTTCAACAACTGACGGAGCGTACAGTGGGGGACATGAACTTATTAGAGTGCCTGGTATACCTGGATGATGTTATTGTGTTTGGCAGCTCACTGGAGGAACATGAGAGCAGATTGTTCAAGGTGCTGGACCGACTGGAAGACTTTGGCCTAAAACTGTCCATCGATAAATGTCAATTCTTCCAAACATCTGTAAAGTATGTGTGACACATAGTCTCCACCGAAGGAATAGAGACCAACCCAAGTAAAGTTGAGGCCTTGACCACCTGGCCTTAGCCCCACAGTCTAAAAACACTGCAAAGATTACTGGGATTCTGTGGCTACTGTCACCGTTTCATCAAGGACTATTCAAGAGTGATCCGTCCTTTACTTAATCTTACTCAAGGTTATCCTCCTACCCACAAAAAATACAGGAGGTCAGTTTCTTATGAGCCTGAGAGAGTGTATTTCTGCCCCAATGAAGTATTTGGAGCCAGATGGACACCTGAGTGTGAAGCTGCTTTTCATGAGATTATATTTCAACTTACCCATGCTCCTGTCCTTGCCTATGCAGATCCAGCGAAGCCCTATGTCTTGCACACTGATGCTAGCCTGCAAGGCTTGGGAGCTGTATTGTACCAAGAGCATGAGAATGGCCTGAGACCAGTGGCCTTTGCCAGTAGAAGCCTGACCCCATCTGAAAAGAACTATCCTGTACATAAGTTAGAGTTCCTAGCTTTGAAGTGGGCTATTGTTGACCAGTTCCACGAGTACTTGTATGGGGCTAAGATACTAGTAAAAACTGACAATAATCCTTTGACCTATGTGCAGACTTCAGCTAAGTTGGATGCCACTGGCCATAGGTGGCTTTCTGCATTATCTACATACGACTATGCTGTTGAATACAGAGCAGGCCTGAACCACATAGATGCTGATGCTGTCTCCTGGGGGTCAGACTGTCAGAACCTGATATTCAAGCACTCTGCCAGAAGTTTGACATGGAGGAACAAATGTCCATGAACGCAGTGGACTGTATGGTGGATTGCTTGGGACCCTCTGAGAACTGCATACCTGCTGCTTATAGCCACTTTTCTGCAATAGACATTGGTGCACTGCCTCAGCTGGACAATGACAGTATTCAATGGGCTCAATCCCGAGATCCCATGATCAAATCAGCTTTAGAAGCCCTTTATGCAGGGAAAGATGTGTCCAAATTACGCTCCACTAATTTGAGAACTGCATTGTTATACAAGGAAGGTCCTAAGTTGAAACTGATCAATAGACTGTTATACAGAGAAACAGTAGACAAAGGGAGACAAATAGACAAACAACAACTAATGCTGCCCACTGCCTTTTGAGGCTCAGTACTGAGGTCCTTACACAACCACATGGGGCACCTTGGTATAGACAGAACACTTGACTTGGTGAGATCCAGATTCTATTGGTCTAAGATGGGGGCTGATGTTGAGCAACACATTCAAACTTGTAGTCGCTGCTTACAGAGTAAAGCTTTGCCCCAGAGGGCTGCCCCCCTTGTTAACATCACCACCAGTGCACCCATGGAGCTGGTCTGTATTGATTTTCTGAGTTTGGAGTCAGATCAAAGAAACATTAGTAATGTGTTGGTGGTCACTGACCATTTTATGAGATATGCCCAAGCTTTCCCCACCAAGGACCAGAAGAGCATCCACTGTGGCAAAAGTACTTGTAGAAAACTTTTTTGTTCACTATGGGGCTCCACGAAGAATCCATTCTGATCAAGGGAGATACTTTGAGAGTCATCTGATCAAAGAAATGCTTTCTCTGTGGGGAGTGCGAAAGTCTAGAACCACTCCTTACCACCCCCAGGAGGACCCATAGCCTGAACATTTCAACATACTTTGCTAGATATGCTAGGTACCCTCCACTCAAAGGACAAGCCTAGATGGAGCCAACAAATTAGCACCCTGGTACATGCCTACAACTGCACCAAAAGTGATGCCACTGGGTTCTCCCCCTACCACCTGATGTTTGGAAGAGAAGCTCGACTGCCGGTAGATGTATGTTTTGGAGTTTCTCCTGATGGGGTTCGAGCTGACAACTATTTACAGTATGTGCAAAAGTTAAAGGCCCAGCTAAATCATGCGTACCAACTGGTTCAAGCCATGGCTGCCAAAAGAAATCTGGCCAACAAAGAAAAGTATGATAAAAAGGTGAAAGCCTAGGAACTCCAGGAGGGAAATCTGTTATTGCTAAGAAATCTGGGACTGCATGGCAAGCATAAGATTGATGACAGATGGCACCATCTCCCTTACATTGTAGTGGGCAAACTAGACGATCTGCCTGTGTACAAAGTAAGGTCTGAGAATAATTCAAAACATGTTAAAACAATGCATAGAAATCATTTATGGCCCATTGGACAAATCTTGAGTCTGAGCCCCCAGAAAGTGTTCCCTATGGACCAGGGACCCGAGCTGCTGCTAAGCAAAAGCAAAGAAAGTCTGCACCTACAGATGCTGAGTTAAAGTGTTCCCCACAACAAGTCCCAGCTGAAAATAACTTTCAATCCATGTCAGAGGAAAGTGAGTGCAACTTTGGGTACTACCCCTCTTACGAACTGAGTCAATTGTTTCGGGGCAATCCCATAGTCAATCCTGGAGATGAAGCTGGGCCTTCTGGACTGTCTAAGCCCCCAGCTTTGTCCCTGGAGCCAATGCTCCCAGAAAGTGAAGTGCAAAGCATTAAGTCAGATGATATGGAATCATTGTGTATGGTTGAACTGTTTGAGCTTTCAGAGGAGGAAAATGATGGACTGGAACAGACTGGTGATATATCAGAACAAGAAGAGTATTTTGAGTGTCCTGACAGTCCACTGTCAGTGTCTGAAAGCTCTCCATGTGATCCAAGTGTTGTGGACTCAGAGACTGTAACTCCTGAAGCTGAAAGTGCCCCAAGTTCTAGCCTCTCTACACCAATGGAGACTCCCCTGACAAGTGAGGACAATGCTAAAAATGAGGCTCTGAGTGAAGAGACTGAGAAAGTTCCCCCTAGAAAGACTGGACGAGCTATAAAGCCTTTGGTGCCCCTCGGTTATGATTCCCCTGGGAGGCCTGTGGACATGCCTCTCAATGTTGTCCATAAAGGAGTGTATGTGTCCCCGAACTCATTGCCCAAACTGAACATCAGTACTAACTCCAAGTTACTTGTGTTGCCCTCTAGGTATGGTGCCCCTGCCCCATCCAGCCATAAGGTAGCTGATAGGGAAGGGCCCCCTCTCTTCAGGTTTCATGTACAGCAGGTCATAACCTGAGTTATGGTACAATGTGTGTATAATACTGTGAAAAAAGTGATGTGCTGAAAAGTTTCAGAAATGTGTTCCTGGTAAGGTGATATGTTGACTGATGATTACATGTATAAGCCTAATGTGATACTGATGTAAATGTATATGGTTGTATTGAAACTTATGGGGGTACTTACTTGATGCAGACGCCAAGTTTTCCAGGCCAGGAAGGGTGAACCCCCTGCAAATGGGGGTTCCCAAAAGTCTTCCAGGAGCTTGCCTGAATGCTCCAAATTTGGGCAGTGTTCGGCATCTGAGCTGTTTATATGTGGTTCCAAGTGAGTGCTATTTGAGCCTCCTCATACTGTCTCTTTAAGAGTTGTCTGCTTGCAGACTTAATTAGTTTGTATGGGGGGACTGTGTGTTCTAATGCCCGAATCCCGCCCGGGCTGCTGTCAATTCGCTCCGTTTCTGCCGTTGCTTCATATGCAGAGGGAGCCTTGTTGAAAGATATAACTGTTTGCCAGAAAATCATTTAGAATGACTGAGAAAATGTAGTTTGTCTAACCTGTCTTCCTTTCAGCACGAACTGTTTCAGTGTAGCTTTTTCATTTTGGTTCTGAATAGCTGACCTGGACCAATCAGGATGATAAGGGTTCCCTAAAATGGAGCCTGTGGATGAATCAGAACTTGGACTCTTAATGTTGAGCCAGCCACAAGGGGATAGTATGGGCAGTGACTCTAGGAAATGTAGTTTTGACCTTGGCGCCTTTTTCTACCAACAGAGGGAGTCTTATTGTAAGTGACAGCTGAATTAGCCAACAGAATAGTGTGGAGCTAAAGAAAATGCCCTGCTCTGTGACTGGAAAGATCAGATCAGTTGTGGTAGTGAAGAGAGAAGGAGCTGTGTGCTTCTGCGGTGTATAGTTTGCGGGAAGTGCGTGTGAGGCCCTGAGTTTCGGTCTGCAGCCTTTGTGAGTGCCAGTTTGGACTGAATCCGAGTTGTGAGGAGAAAGAAGCACTAGAAGTGTGGAAACCAGGCTAACCCTGTAGAAGACTGGAGAAATTGCTGAATCATGCTCGGCCTGTCAGGAACTGAAGCTGCTGTGTATGCTCCCGGGTATTTTGCAGTAATTGTGATTGGGATCGAGGAGCAGCCTGCCTGGTATAATACTTTTCTTTTACATATGAATGTGCGTAGTGCTTGTGGGGAATCACTATTTCCAATCCCCTGTGCTGTGTGTTGAAGCTCAAACCCTAGCTTGTCTTGAACTAAATCCGTTTGCTATAAACTGCAGTGGGGTCCAGTCACAAGGACCTTGTCTTCATGCCCTGCTGTTTCTGACAATCCAGAAGAACATCCCCCATCCGGTTCTCAGCTTGGGTATTGTGAGTACAAATCAGGGTATTCCTCTGCAGTCTGTATTCAATCACAAGTGTTTCATCTAATTCTTGTTGTTTCTTTTCATTTATTTATTTTTTTTATTTATGACTTTGATAACCGGGTGAGTACACTCATCCCAATGGCCGTTTTCAGGCATGACCTGGGCCATAACACAAGGCGCAGGGTGACAGTGGAGCACAAGGTAACAGTAATACACATGAAACAGATTTGATACAAGCAACAATAGTAGACACAATATACAGGTTTGATGCATAGGTCCATTTGAGAACAGTGAATACTTCATGGACTGAGCCATCAGGCTCCGGATTACAATTGGGTGTTGTGCATATATTTTCTTCTACAGGGCCCTATCCATCTGCACCTGCTGGCCAACCCCAGGCAATGGACCTGGCTAGCCCCCCCCAACCTCGGTACCCAGAATATGACTTTTCAGACCCTATATGTGTGCACAGTACTGTGATTTAATGCCCCTAATTAACCTGATTTCCCCCTCCCGTGTTACTGTTCCCTAAATAAATCAGATTTGTTGTTGTTGTTAAACTTTAAACTGTCTGAAGTGTCAGTACCTTCATGCCAAGCACTGTATTGGTTTGTGTATGCTGCTTAACCTTATTTTTTCAGGGGATCCTCAGAGACAAACCTGCGAATCAGTCTCGAAGGTAAGTGGTACCTTATGAATGAACAGTGTGTACATGTGGGGTATTGGTACTGTAACTCCTGTGCATCGTGTGGGCCATTAGAGGGATTAGAAGGGGATCTCAGTGTCCCAGAGGGCTGTGACCAAACTAGACCAACCATTACAAACTCTGACCTCTGGGTGGAGGCACCCGCCATAGAACCTAGTCCCCTCAACCTGTCAGTAGTCAAGCAGGCAGGGGTAGTAGCCCTTGGGATAGCACCACCTGGGGGTTACACAAGCACATCACTGGATGTGTGAAGTGCCATCTATTGTGGGCTGCCAACTGGTACATGGTGAGCACCTGCTGAGGGGTGGAGGTGCACCATAGGTGCTGACTGTCTGTACATGTTGCTCAGCGGAGTGTGGAATGCCAGTATGTAGGCCATATGGGACCATTGCCATGGATGCGTGTGATGTCTGCAGTGCATGTGGCCCACCCTCTGGCACTGCCATGTTGGGACGGACCGGGTGACGTGTAACAGGTCACAGTGGGAGGTGTTACGGGACAGTGGATACAGTGACTGTGAGTGTGGTGGGACTGGCTATGTTGGATTGTGTCATGACATGCAACACATGGGCATGTCTGCAAGCCATGGTGGTGATGTGGTGGTATGGTACCCGGTGCCACTGTGCTGTGCAGCAACTCAGTATGGACGCATCAGTACACATACTCTGATTGTGTGATAGTGTGAGGGACATGCCTATGTCCTGTCCACATGCTGGTAGTGTGCATCCTCACCTCCTGGGTGTGTCACATTGCCAACAGCACTACCCCTACTGTCCCATGTCCCTGTACACCGACTAGGGGGCCATGGTTCAACATCATGAGTGTTGGTCAGCTTTAACAGCTGCTGTAGGGCCAACCTACAAGGAATTGCTCCATATGTTGCTGAACAGTACACCCATGCAGGGATATGCCACTGGGACGTGTACCTGGGATGGGTGTATGTCGTGATGGCCGCAGTCGGACATTCAGCTGTGCTAGGGTTGACTGGGGTATGTGGACAGCTGCTGGGATGTACTGTGCATCCAGGGATCTATAACATTGGTCATGCCATATGGTGTACCATGACAGTGGTCATGGTGGTACAGGGTATGGGACCAGCACAGTGGCATCAGGATCACTGTGCCATGGACCATGCTTTGGGGGGGTGACTGTATTGGGACAGCTGACTGATTGTTAGGATGGGATGTATGCACATGTACACAGGTGTGTGGGCATACATAGGGGTGTGCGCATGGATGTTGGGGATCAACAGCATGTGTCCACTACACCTGTACCCAGGGTTTTGTGGCCCTCACATATGTCGCTTGTGTCATGAGGGGCACCCTGCATGTGCGATTGTGTGATAGTCTGTTATCCTACAGGGGACATGGCATGGGCTGCTTGTGTGGACACATGTCCAGGTGACATCTGTGTTCCCCTGCAGTTGGCCAGTTCACTGTCAGCATGCCTCTCAGGACCAGTGTCTGTCTTGTGCAGCACAGCCCTGAACACGGTGTGTGTCCTTGTCTGTTCATCTGCACCATGTGGTAACTACTCACAAGTGGGCTGCCTAGTATTGCAGGTGCATCCAGGAAACTGCTCCACACTTGTTCCCTGTGGTGCCTTATGGACAGCAACCTGTACAGTGATGCAGTGTCATTGTGTACGTGTCAGTGGATCCCAGGACAGGTGGTGACATAGGTCCCTCCGTGACCAATGTGCATTGTCAGACAGGGATGTGTACTTTGCAGTGGCCAGCAGGCACATGTAGGCTGTCCATGCAGTGCACTTCCAAAACATAGTGTGTGTTGGGTGCACTGTGCCTGTTCTCCATGTGATTCCAGGACCTTGCTTGTATATTGCTTGTTGGATGCTTGGATGGTCACGTGTTACAGTGATTTGCCACAGGGCATGTGGCACAGGCTGCTGGTGTGGGGTGTGGCATATCCCTATGGCATATGCATGTCTGTTACTACACAGTATGCAGATGGTATGTGTGTGCTAGTGATGCTGACTGTGGCGGCCTGACATTGGACGCAGAGTGTGTGCACTCTGGCTGCACGTGACCACTGCATGTGGGCTGTGGTGTCAGACATGGAGTGAGGCAGGAGTCCCCAGTGTGGCCAACATCGGCCACTGGTATGTGTCACCCCTATCCCTGTTTGGCAGTTTGAAAGGCACTGCATTAAGCTATGGCTCATGGCCTGTACCCAGTGTATCTGCTAGCTCTTTGTTGCTGTACGGTTGTAGTGCATACAGGCAGTATGAGACACAGTGGTGTCCACATACCAACCAAGTGCCAGCCCACACAATAGCAGTGTAGGCCCCTTGCTCCTGACTCCCAATCCTGAATGTCTGACTGACAGCTGCCACTATGCCCTAGTCCACTTCACCCATCCACCAGGTGGCCTTCCACATGGTATCCCCTTACCTATCCCCATCCAGCAGACAATCAGGAGCATCCACAGTAGCATCCGACACCAGCACCCTGTGCAGTGCATCACATGGATCTTCCACTCCCCCTGTGTGCTGTACCCCCACCCCCTTGCCCTGTGCTCCCCCCATGATCATTCATCCAGCTGTATCACGTGGTTTGTACCCCCTCTGTGAGCACCTGTGGCTACATCCTGGCCTACCATTATGACTCCATTGTGTGCAACCATGTACCTCCATCATGTCCTCCCGGCCCTGCTCCCCTACTGTGTAGGTGGGTTGTGCTTCCATAGGTGCTCTACACACGTCAGCTTACCCCTGCCCTGGGCCATGTGGTGTGCACTCCCCTGGACCCATGCAGGGGGCAGGTTGCCCCTGCACAGGTCTGGCATCCACCACTGCACACTGTACTCCTGTGTGTGGTCTGATCAGGCTGGTGAATGGCAATGGATACCCCTGATGCTCATAACAGTGCTACCTCTGTCAAGGTTGACTGCCATCTGTGCACTCCTCAGTGCTGCACCAACCCATTCCTGTCAGTGTCCACCAGGCCACGAGGGTGCATTTGACCTCAAGTGACCTGTACCCTCTTCAGCACCAGGGTGTACACATGGATTGGACTTCCATGCCTAGGTGTGGCACCATACACCTGGAGGGGTTGCATGCCACTACACTTCTGTGGAATGTCCTGTCCAGGGCATCCAGCCCCTGTTGCAGGGCCTGTCTTCCCCTTCCCCCTCTGCCACTGCTGCCAGATGTGGGTCATCTGCATTGTGTCTGTGTGTGCCCCTGATTCCCACTCTGCTGACGTACTTGTGGGTATTCTACAGGGATTGCCACCATACATATGTGCTGTCTGTGAACCATGTCCTCCCCCCATGGCTATGTGTGTGCAACCAGGCTGCACATGTCCAGCATGCAGCACCATCAGCAGGCCTGGCACCATCCACCTCGGATCTGTCAGCATGCCACTGTGCTGGCTGGCTGCGGATGCCTGTCTGCATGCACCCATAGCTCCCCCCTCGTGATTGCTGATCGCACTCACCCATGGCATTGTGCATGGCTAGTCTGCACAGTGCACTTTACACATGGAAGCGCTAGCAGGCATTTAGGTTCCCCTTGCCCTCCATGGCACCCGACATCCCCAGCCTTGATGTGCCTGCCATCATCCTTCCCAGCATCTCTGTCTACCTGTTGGGCACATGGTTGCCTGTCACCCCCCTCACTCTCCCACACTGGAGTGGCACCACATACACCTGCCTTCAGTCATTGTCACCATCCCCATCTGCAGTGACCTGTGCCAATTAGCCACCGGTGAAGCGGCCTTGACATCCGCCATCCGTCACAGCACCATGGCACACATAGCGTCCATCACCGGAGACTGGTCCCTGATGCTGTACCTGGGGACCTCCCCTCACAACCAATGTTACTCCCTGTGGCATACCCCTGTGCCATCTAGGTCATATACCCCCATTGATGTTCATATCCACAGCATTGTGCACACCAGTTGGAGCCCCACTTGGCAGCTCAGCTTCCCCAGTCATGTCCTGTATCACCAGCCTATTCTGCCGCCAGCCTCTTTTGTAGTGTGTGGCACACCCCATCTGGCATGTACCTACCAAACTAGTGCTGCACCTTCATCCACACCCTAATGTACCTCATGGAGCCTGTTACCATGCACCATAACCCCTGTACCCTCCCCATCCCCATCCCCATCCATGCCTCCTCCCCTAACAGTGGCCTTGTGGGCAGCTTAGTTGTACATGATTGGAATGGCCTATCCCTCCCACCCCATGTATCTGTGTCACCTCAGTAGGTAGCCTATTTCCCCCTCAGTGCCTCTTGGTTCTGACCACTCCTCTTGCATGCCCGGTGTGTCCCTCACCCGTTGTGGCCCAGCCTTGCACAGTTCCTTGTGCCTACCTCTATTCCCTGCTGTGTGTTGTTCCAGCTGCCGTCATGATCAGAGCTATGCCTGGCCTCTTCGGATGAGTCTTAGGTTTGTCACACGTGACTTCCCAGGTCTCCCCCCTTCTGCATTGTCACATTGTCCCTGCACATTTCCCCCCATCATGCAAAACTGCAGTGTGTCACAGTGTCATGCAGCCATGACTGCTGTCACTACCATGTTCTGCACACAGTCCCCATCCGCTAGGGACAAAATTATGGTTGGCCGTCATGAGGTATGTCAGTAGCTGCTTGTGGAACACAGCCAGACAGCCAGCCATGCAGCCTCTGCTCACAGGTTTATATTGACATCAGAGTTTCATACTGTGCTATCTACATATTGGGGTACCCCATCAACAACACTACAACCACCTCACATCCATTTTGCCCCTACAGGTTGCCAGCACTCAGTCCTGTTGGTTCTGTGCCATGCCCTGATGCTTATGCACCACCCCCAACAGTATCCTCCCATCTGCATGTGCTCTTACAGTGGCCCGCAGAGCCTACATGCTGCCCTCTGCTGCCTGTATCCTGCCTCCTTCACTGTGCTGCACACTGTGGCCCTACCATACACAATTGTCATCCCAGCTCCTGACAGGTGGACACTGTGTGCACCTACATGACACCCTTCAGTAGCACACTGTCAGTGTCCAGCATTGTCTCCCAGAGTTGTGCTTGACATACACCAGCTGATTGGCACACTATCCATCATACTGGTGTGTTACATCACCACATTGTGTGCACTCAGTCATTGGCACACATCCACAGCAGCCTCCTTGATCCCTTCCATGTATATCATTGCCACACCTGTGTCCATGCACCCCACCATGTTCTAGGGTGTGTTTGTCACGTGCATGATTCCTGTCCCCACATACCTTTGTCATGCTGTATCACTGTCAATTACATGGCTTTGCTGTGTCACCTCTGCAGTATGTGACTGGGCATGTCACCTTTTGTTCACTGTTCCTACACCCTATGCATGCTGTGTGTGTGTGTGTGTGTGTGCCTCATTTGTCATGTTGCGTGTGCGGTATGTCACCCTCCATCTGTCACCTGTGCCCTCACCCATTGCTAGGCATCAAGACACTGTATATCCAGTGGTCATTGCTGCATTTGTCTGACTGTCTATGTGTGGTCACTGTGGGGGTGTGGGAGTGCCAGGATCCCACTGTCTGTGTATTCATACCACTGTGTTGATTGGTGTTGCTTCCATCCCAACCTGCCATGGGTGGACATCTGTGTCTGGACTGTGCTCAGGGGCTATCCACCTGCACTGTGTTGTGGCCCACATCACCTGTCACATTGTGCCCATCATTAGGCAATGCCTATGCCATACATGTGCTACATTTATGCAATAATGCCCGACAGGGTGTGTGTTGTGTTGGGATGACATCATGCCTCAGGTGGTTGGGCATGAGGCTGCAGGCCAAGTGCATCTGATAACTGAGGAGTGATGTTATCCAAAATGACACACACCCTGTCGGGCATTATTGCTATTGTACAATGGCTCCTTGTTATACAGACTGAAAGTAATCATTTTAAGTATGCTACTGTGTGGGAATATATCTACTGTTTTTTGAGAGATGATGAAACAATCAAGATCATGCTCAATCAAATTCTCCTCTACATGTTCACAGTGAGGCTGAGACTAGCCCCATGATGTTGTGCTGGGATAACATCATGGGTCCAGCTCACGACTGACCAATCAGAGTCCAATGTATTTCCTGCCATTGTATGATATGTGTTCTGTACAGGATGTGTCATGTGTCTCGTGGCACCTTGCTTCTCTATGTTGCGTACTGAGGGTGTGTTGGGGTGACAGAGCATACACTGGCTAGTACTTGCACAGCCCAGACTGTTACAGTTCCAGGTATGTGGGGCAATGGCATGAGGAAACACCTTCAGTCATCTGTGTGGGCATACATTCCATGCCACACTCGTTACATACACAGGGATGGCCCACTGTGCTGGGCATCATGTTGGCATGCACATGCCCTGTGCTTTCTGCACTGCTGGCGTGCCTACCATCCATTGAGTTGTGCATTTCCAGCTCATGGTGGTGTGCCTGCCATCCATCAGGTTGTGCATTATCTGCACATGTTGGTGTGCTAACAGTATTTGTACAGCATCTCATATGTCGTGCATGCTCTGCACTCCATCATGGCCTGCATTACACATGCTGTTTGTTTTGCATTACTGGTCTGTGACTGTGGGCCATACCACACCGTCGTGTGTGCTATGTTGTTAGGGTGTATTGCTTGTTTGTCTGTTTCATGCATTCTGCTCTGGGTACACTGCATGTTCACTGGATGGTATGTTGGTTGCCTGTATGTGCAAATGTGGCATGCACCTGTTGTTTGCCTGCAGTCCACACTATGTCCTGTGTTCCTGCAGGCCTACATACTGTCCTGGACATTGTTTGCACTGTGCATCATGGGTGCCACATGTCTCTTGCACTGGAGTTGCCTCGCATATGACCAGATTCTGGTGCATGTGGCAGTCTGCTTCCTCAGGTGTGTCTGCATAGTGTTACCCATGTTCCTGAGGTGACCTGTATCTCACTGCATGTACTGTGTTGATGCTCCTGACATCACAGGCCTGTGTATTGCTGTTCACAATTCTGTGCTTTGCCCGTTTGTGTGTTAGCCTGTTGTTATGCTGACCATGCTCATGTTGTGTTTTCTTTGACATTGCAGGTCACCTGATTGGCCGCCTGGAGTGGGATAAGCTGTGTCATGTCCTTGCAGCTAGGAGGATGCTGTCAACCAGGCGTGCAAGAGGTGTTCTAGCTCACTTTCACCACAATGTACCTGCGGTCCACCATTTAGCAGACACCATACCATGCACTCTCAGGGCAGCACAGGGAGCCCAGCAGCATGTGTCCCCAGTCCAGGGTGGGTCTGATGATGCTACTGTTCAGGACGATGTGGGTGGCATTCTGAAGGGCGTTGTTGACCTGGACCCTGTCCCTGAGGTTCCAGGCCCAGTGGCAGCAGGAGATGTTGCTGCACCGGTGTCAGTGGTGGCTGTCAGTGCCATGGTGGCACCTGAGGGGATGCTGGGAGGCAGCTGTGATTGCAGTCACCTTTGGGCACTGTAACAACACCATGTGTAGGATATAGCATCAACCTGTGAGAGACTCACTGTCCAGCTGCATGCCCTTGGTGAGGTGCTGGCTATGCCAGCCACACATGAACACTAGTTTTGGGCTCCATTTCAGTGACATTTGTGTTTCTAGCCTGTGTCTTTACCACTGATGATGGTGACGTAATGCTGTTTGGACATTTCTGCTTACAGTTACATACTTTCATGTTGCAGTTTTATGCTGTTCATACTCTTGTGCTGTTTTTATGTACATCAATGGTTGTTCATATTGTCATTGTTATTAAACCTACATTCCATACGTTGTGTCTCTGCCTGTTGTATGGTATATGTCATTATGTCCTCCTGGGGTGATGTCACATCTGTGCATCCATGTTAGTTCTGTGCCCCTGCATGTTGCACTGTACACATGTACTGTTGTTAGGTTGATTCACACTACATTGCTGTGTCCTACTCCCCTGTGGGTTCTGTTGTGTCATGCACAACATTCCTCATCATGCAGGGCACATCCTGTGTTGATGGTTCTTTCCTGCAGTACCATGCTGTTGTGGCATGGCATTCACATGTGTGTACTGCATACTGTGTAATTTCCATCCACATGTGTCCATTGTATGCAACCTGTGTTCCATGCTATGTTGTTGGTTGGAGGCCCTTTGCACATGTCATGTGTGGTGTACATGCAGTCCTGCACCATGTCAGGTGGTGCACATGTTCTATATTTCCACCTATCACTACCAGCATGTTATACATTGTTTCTACTGTGTTGTTGATATGCTCTGTGTTTCGTGCAGTACACATGTGTCTGTGCTATGTCCTTGTCCTTGCTCCTCCTTGCTCTGACTGTGTACAGGTCCACACCTGTATGTCAGTGGTGTATCATTCCTGGTGGACCATTGTGTTTCGGGTGGTCAGCCATTGGGGTGTGCCATGTGCTACACCAAGCTGACAGTCCTTGGCTCAGTGTGTTCCTGTCTCCATGCAGACATCAGATTGTGTTGTGCCTACCCATTCTACAGTGTCCATTGCTGTTCTCTGATTCCCTACTCCTCATGTAGAGGTCATAGTGCATATGTGTCAGTACAGCATGTTGACCCATGTCTTGTGATATTGGTACACACATCCCTGCACACCTGTCTGTCATTGTTTTCTTCACATCTGTGTATCGTTCCGCTATGCTGTGCATCCTCCCAGGGTGGTTTAGCCATGGACTCTCACTCCAAGCCTGCTTACATGCTTCCAGCATTCCCACCACCCGACATCACTGTTGATTCAGTCATCCAGCATCGAGGTGTACCACCATCCCATTGCACACCTACTGAGGCAGGGCACTGCCATGACATCAGGATGGTGCCTTCCGCGTAGTCATTAGCACTGTGTCTGCCCTGGGGTGTGGGTCTGCTACTTGTGCCCCCTTGTGTACCACACAGCCACAGCAGGCATCCTGGGTGTTTACCATGTGTGTGTCCACCACCCTGGTGTTGCAGCAGGCAATGACACAGTTGCACACTGTAACCATGCTGATGGGTGCAACACTACACCCTCCATTGTTTGCAGTCTTGTACTGTGATATTCCCATTCGCCACTGTGCCTCACCAAGTTACCGAGCACTCCCAGTGGTATCCCCCAGGGTGTGGTGGTCTGTCTGCCTTTGCTACCTGAATGGCCTCTCATGCCATCCTCTGGCAACCCATGTCCATATCCAAACATGGGCAGCCCCAATCCGTGGTGTGTGCATCCACCACCTCATCCCTTCATGCCACCATGCCAGATCACATCATTGCACACTTTGTCATGTGCTGTCCATATGCCTCCATTGTCCTCTGCCACTGTGGCAGTCCAGGGTGTACTTCTTCAGGACTTTTCACCATGTCTGTGCCTCCTTCACTCACCTGGACCTGTGTCCCACCACACATGTCATGGCTACTGCCATTCCTGTACACACTATCCTGTGCCATGTTACCTGTGCCATTAGGGGAGGATGTGAAGTTGTGACTTGGGTACCACATCCATGGCACTCATGTACCACTGGTGCACTAACCTGTGTTACCTGTGCCACATGCCCAGTACACAGTGTGTTCTGTGTGGGTGTGCACCATGGCAGTTATTCGGTGCTGTGGTACTGTCTGACTGCATGGGGTGATGTGGCATTGTCCTGTTTGTGAGCATCTCAGTGTGTGCGTGCTATGTCACACATTGCAAGGGTACATGTATCTGCTCTCCACATCATGACTGCCATTAGTGCATGTATGCCTGGCATGTTACACTGTCACATGACATTCTACAGTCACAGGCATGGCCTGTGCTCATTGTGTTGTGCTGTTGCTTTGTATCGTCACATGGGGTGTACTACTTTACTGCTATCCACGTTTCAGACAGTTCTGTGCCATGCTTAGGTGACACATGCCGGCATGTGTTGTTTTGTGACACTGTGTGGTTACACATGGGTATCATGTGAAAGCATGTGTATGTCTCCACTGACAGGCCTCTGCTGTTTCACATTGACTTTGTGTACTGCTGTGTATTACATGTGTTGCTCTTGGGTCACTGCAAATGGTTTCTTCCTGCTCAGCTGTGTCTCTCTGTGGACCACTGTTGTGTTCAGATGTTTTACCTTTCTGCCTGGTATGTGCCTGTGCACCAGTAGTGTGGTCCATGCATCCTGTGCATCAGGCCAGCCTTGGCTTTACCTCTGCCTTCAGCTCACAGGTTTGTCTGCACCATGTGCATGTGGGATTATGTTTCTGCACATGTCTCTGTGTATCACCATGATGTTACTTCATTGCTGATCTTCTCTGTGTGTGGGGTGCCGCAGGGTTCTGTGCTTTCCCCCATGTTGTTCATGGTATATATGCTGCCATTGGGGGACATTATAAGGCATTATGGGCTAAGTTTTCATTGCTACGCAGATGATACTCAGCTCTATATGTCCTTTGTACCCGAACAAAATGACACTTTATTGGTCTTTAACAACTGCGTCGCTGAGATTCAGGGCTGGATGAGTGCTAACTGGTTAAGACTAAACACGGATAAGACCGAGGTGCTGGTGGTGGACTCAGGTCACCGTGTAGAGAAGTCGTCTCCTGGTCTTTCCTCCAGCCTTGTGCTGGGGGATAAACAGGTGAGACCTTCTGAACAGGTGCGAAATCTGGGCATAATTTTTGACGGCGAGCTGACACTGAAGGCAGAGGTGTCGGCCGTTAAGTCTTCTTTTTACCATCTGAGGAACATTGCCAGGATAAAACACCTTGTTCCACATGATGACCTTCCTGTATTAGTCCACGCCTTTGTTTCCTTGCATCTTGATTACTGCAATGCTCTATATCTAGGGTTGCCGGGGATGGATCTCCGTCGCCTGCAGCTCGTGCAGAATGCAGTGGCCAGGTTGTTGATGGGACTCCCAAGAACTTGCCACATCATACCTGTGCAGCGCGAACTGCATGGCTGGCAGTGCAATGGAGAATCATCTTCAAGGTCGCATTGCTGACCTATAAGACCCTACACGGTCAGGGACCGGACTACTTGCAAGATCTCCTACGGCCTTACCGCCCTCTTCTCTCACTCTGCTCTGCCAATGAGGGATTGCTAGAGGTTCCCAGGGTTCATCTGCAATCATCAGGGGCCAGAGCTTTTTCTTTTGTGCCCCAACACTGTGGAATTCTCTACCTCGTTGGATTTGAGAGTGCCAGTCCACAGAGCAATTCAAGGCTTCTTTATAAAGTTATTTATTTGAGAAAGCCTTTGATTAGGCCAAACTATTGTTTTTAACTGTTTTTAATATATATTTATTGTTGGTTGTTTTATTTGTATTGTATTCGCACTTTGATTTGAAAAGCGCTTTATAAATAAAATTTGATTTGATTTGATATCTTTGTGTCATCTGCAAAGAGGCATACTTTTCCATCCAGTCCCTCTGCAATGTCATTTATAAAGACATTGAAAAGGACTGGACCCAGTACTGAACCCTGCGGTACCCCACTAGTAACCCCTCTTTCTTCAGAGTGGAATCCATTTACAATTACCTTCTGTGCCCTGTTGTTCAGCCAATGTTTTACCTAGGCTACCACCCTGGGACCCACTCCCAGGTTGGTTAATTGACTATTAATCTTTTGTGTGGGACTGTGCCAAATGCCTTGCTAAGTCTAGGTAGGCCGTGTCCACAGCCCCTCCCTGGTCTACTACTTTGGTCACCCAGTCAAAGAAATCAATTAGATTCATCTGACATGACCTTCCCACTGTGAACTCATGCTGCCTTGGGTCCTGTGCCCCACGGGCCTCTAGGCACTCAACAGTTCTTTCTTTCAGAAGTGATTCCATCACTTTCCCTACCACAGAGGTCAAACTGACAGGTCTGTAGTTTTCTGCCTCTGTCTTGCTCCAACTTTTGTGAAGGGGAATCACATCTGCCTTCCTCCAGTCCTCAGGTACCACACCATCCTTCCATGATTTGTTAAAAAGGGTAGTCAGTGGTTTCACTAGTTCTCCCCTTAATTCTTTTACAATTCTGGAGTGAATTCCATCAGGCCCCATTGCTCCGTCCATCTTCAGTTTTAGGAGATCTTTCAGAACCCTTTTTTCTGTGAAAGGCCTGGGATCGACCCCCCTATCAACAGTGCTTCTGTTAATTGGATTAGGCACCCCCTCCTCCTCTTTTGTGAATACTGAGCAGAAATATTCATTCAGTATCCCTTCTTTTTCATTGTCCCTCTCTTCCCACCCACTGTCCATTCTATTCAGCCTCACTATCCCTCCCTTTGTCTTTCTACGCTCCCTGATGTACCTATAAAGGTTTTATCCCCCTTCTTAACTGAGTTGACTATCTTTTCCTCAGTTTGGGCTTTTGCTATTCTGACTTCCCTCCCTGCTTCCTTCTGCCTTAAATGGTACATCTCTCTGTCCTGCTCCTTCTGTGTTTCCTTATACTTCCTGAATGCTATATTTTTCTCCCTGACATTCCCCGCCACCTCTTTTGATAACCATAGTGTTTTTTTCTTTTGTTTTGATTTGTTTATTTGCTTGACCCAAAGTCTTGTTGCCTCTGTGATGGCAGTTTTGATGTTTTCCCATTGTTTCTCTGCCCCTCCTTCTAGCCTGTTTGCTAGTGCTTTTTTAAGGCACTCTCCCATCTTGCCAAAGTCAGCCTTCCTGAAGTCCAGTACCCTCACTATTGTATGGCTTGACTCTGTAGCTAAGTTTATCATGAACCACACTGTTTGATGGTCACTTGTTCCCAGATGGCAACCCACTTCTAGATCTGAGATCCTCTCACTGTCCCCATTTGAGAGTATGAGGTCTAAGATTGCTCTTTCATGAGTGGGTTCTAAAAATAGTTGTCTGAGGCATGCCACCTGTAGGGCATTGAGAATAGCCCTGCTCTTGAATGTGGCTGCAACAAATGTGCTCCAGCTAACATCTGGCATATTCATGTCTCCCATCAATAGTACCTCCCCTTTCTCTGTCGTCCTAAGAATGCCTTCTATCATATCCTTGTCAATTCCCTCCCCCTGACATGGGGGTCTGTATACAACCCCTGTGCAGATTGTGGTGCCATTTCCAGTCTCCAAGGTGACCCACAGTGCCTCCTCTCCTCCCTGTTTACTCTTTTGTTTAGTTGCTTTTATCCCTTCCTTTACATAGAGAGCTACTCCTCCCCCCTTCTCCCCTCCCTGTCTTTCCTGTAGGTTATGTACCCTGGTATGTTAACATCCCAGTCATTGTTCTCTGTGTACCATGTTTCTGTGCTTGCTACAATATCCAGCATCCTCATCAAGGCTCCCAGTTCAGGGAGCTTGTTGCCCAGACTACGGGCATTGGTACTCATTACCCTCCATTTCCTAATGGCCTTACTTCTTTTTGCCCCATCCCTGTCCTTATTGCCTTTGTCTCTTTCTCCATTTACCCCAGCCCTTCTCCCTATCGACATCTCTATCTTGGTGTTTACCTTACTCACTACCCTGACTTTTCTGGGGGGGCTAGGATTTCCCTGCTCCATTCCAGTGCTTCCCCCCTTGGCTAGTTTAAATGCTTGCCAATTAAGTATTTAAACCTATCACCTATGATCCTGGTTCCCCTCCTGGACAGATGCAGCCCATCATGCCAGTATAGGTCTGCATCACTCCAGGTGGACCCCCAGTCCCCAAGGAAGCCAAATCCCTGAGCTCTGCACCAGTTTTTCAACCACTGATTGAATTCCATGGTGGGGAGCACCCTAGCCTCACTTACGCAATAGACAGGCAGCACCAGAGTCAACTATGTTTAGAACCCACTCAGAGACAGGCAGATTCAAGATGGCGGCCACGCTGGGCTATGCCACGCTATAGCATTGTTATGGCTTCTGTTTAGGTTATTTTGTTGTTTTATTCTGCTTTGTTTTTAAGCAGAGATCACAATCGCGCATTGTGCATTATTGTTATTGCCGAGTCGTGGATTTAAGATTATAATCTACGATTTTTTTAGGCTCGTCTCGGAGTACTTGCTGGTTTTGTCCTAAGAAAGATTTTTGTAAGGACTCAAACTCCTTTTTTTTTCTTTTTTGGATTATTCTAATGGTCATCTGTTATCGCTTGTTGAGACTGGGAGCCTGGGATTGTGAACCGACTGTTGGCTGATGCCGTTTTGGAACTGTGTTCTGGACCTTGTGGAGTGCTGGGAAGACATGGGGTTTTGTGAACTGATTATTTATGGATTTTATGAAGGGATTTTGAGGCTGGATTTTGTAAGACCCTTGTGACCTCTCCTCGAAGCCCTACAGATTTCAGTATCACCGGTTTCTTCTTTTGGAATTGTGCTTTTATGGCGAGTATGCTGAAAGTCTGAACCCAGGGCAGTTTTCTGGGGTGGTTATCATGAGGGGGAGATCGGGGCTGGTGCCGTCAGAGGACAGGTCCCAGTGTGCCTGTGGTTCCTGGGTTTGGTGGGTAGGCTGGAGAGCCTATTTGCTTAGACCTATTCGTGTGTTTGACTAGCCCGGTAACTGCTCGGGGGACGACTGAGGTGAAAACTTCTTCAGCTGGGCAGTTTTCGTGGAGGGGAAAGCTGTATACAGTTTGAGGAGTCGAAGTGATTTTCTGGCTACAAGTCTGATCATGTTACTGTGGAGAGATTGAGAACCATCCAGGTCAGACTGTTCCCTTTCTGTCTTATGTACTTTGGTGAAGCAGTGAGAGTGCTTCTTTCTTCTCATCAAGATCACTTGTGCAACTGTTTAACTATCATTACCCTGCCTATGTGAGAGATAGGTTTGGGTATAAATTCCCTAGGGGGGAGAGCCCCGAGGGTGTATAGCATTTTTTGCTTCAGTGACTTATAGACAGAAAACTGATTGGAACTTTGGGCCTAGATCAGTTGGACTCCCCTAGATGTGTATAAAATTGTTTTAATATTTTAAGGGGTATTTTATTTTATTTTATTCATTTTTGTTATTATTATTATTTAAGTTGGGGGTGGGAGGGTTTTTGTTTGTATGAGGGTGAATAAATTGGTTTAAAATATGTGTTGGGGTATAAGTAAAATGGTTAGGCAGTACTCCCCCTCAAGACTTCGGGATCTCTGTCCCTTTGAATTACCCCCACTTACAGGGGAGGTTTATGCTAGATGTCGAAATCTTGGCATTATAAGATCAAAAAGTAGAAGGATACGGGAATCTTGGAACTGTTGGGGGATGGGAGGAAGAGAATGGATACTGGCAGTGAGGGCTAGGAGACGCCCTGGAGTAGTAGATTACTGGAACGAGGTCCTCCTTGCCTAATTCCCATACGCAAGGGCACTGACTTGGAGTGCGTCAGGCAGGAAGTGGGATCACCCTTGGATTTCCGTCCCTTTCGGGCAGTGTTAAGCAATGCCAGGTCGATTAGGAATAAGACTGCAGTGACTGCGGATCTTGTTTCCTCAGTTGACTTGGCTTGCATCACCGAGACCTGGCTAGATGGAAATGCTGGTCCTGTGCTGGACCCCACGGTTCCGGCTGGGTTCTCAGTGATTCACCACCTGAGAGTGGACCGGAGGGGCGGGGGGGTTGCCGTCTGTTTCAGACAAGATCTGGATCTCAGGGAAGTGCCAGTTGGTGATACCAACTCCTTTGAATGCATAGTGGGTGCAGGTGCAGGCTACAGGACCCTTCTTATCTACCGTCCACCAGGGGATGAGAGGGAGTTCCTGAAGGGGGTTGCGAACTTCATCGCCGATATGGTATTAGAATCTCCCAGATGGATAATTCTGGGGGATTTCAATGCCTGGGTCGACGATGAACTCTCGCCATTTGGTCAAAACCTCCTCCAATTAATGGATTCATTGGGCCTGTCACGGGTAATTACCTCTGCAACCCATGAGGGGGTGCATACATTGGACTTGGTTTTCCATCTGGGGATGGAGATATCTGATGTGGAGGTGGAGCCAGTCAGATGGTCTGACCATCACACCCTGAGGTTTAGATCTGCAGCCCCCTGAAATAGGCCTGCCCCCAGGGAGTTAATACAGTTCCGTCCTTTAAGAGGGATTACCTCAGAGGGCCTAATGACGGAGCTGGACTTCTCGGATTTTCCAAGGGATAGCATGGATCCAGTGCCATTGGTCTTAGCCTATAATAGGGTTGTGACTGAGGCCCTGGATGCCATTGCTCCAATTCATGTTCGTCCCCATACTCTTCACTTAGGGGCTCCCTGGTTTGATGGGGAGGTCCGTGAGTGGAAGAGGAAGGGACGAAGATTAGAAAGACGTTGGCAGAAAACTCAACTAGAGGTGGATAGACTTGAATTGTTAGAACATTATAAATTCTACCAATCAGCAATTTCCCATAAGAAGGCAGAGTTCCTGTCCAGGGAAATTGCTGCAGCTAGGAATAGACCATCCCAGCTCTTCCGGACTGTGGACAGACTGTGCAATCCAGTCTGTCTCCAGAACGGTAGAGCATTATCACAGGTACAGTGCGAGGAGTTTGCGAAATTCTTTGCTGACAAGGTATCCACCATCAGGGATGAGATCAGCCAGTGTCCTTCTATTGAGCATTGCACTGATCAATCGGGTGGTACTAATGCCCAGTTGTACTGGTCTACCTTTAGACTACCAGCAGTAATAGATATTGTGAGGATTATCCAGACTCTGCGACCTACCTATTGTAAGTTGGACCCGGGCCCTACTCACCTGGTGGTGGGGTGTGTAGATGTTATTGGCCCAGTCCTGGCTGGGATAGTGGTGGTGTCATTAGAGAGAGGGATCTTTCCGGATCCCTTAAAGGAGTCGGTAATATACCCCCTTTTGAAAAAGCCCTCTCTTGACCCTGACTGCCCAGCAAATTATAGACCAGTCTCTAACCTCCTTTTTGTAGGGAAGGTTATTGAGAAGGTGGTCGCTCTGCAACTGGAGGATCATTTGTCCAACCACAATATCTATGACCCTCTCCAATCCGGCTTCAGGAAGAGGCACAGTACAGAGACGGCTCTTGTTCGGGTATTGAATGATCTCCTGATGGCAAGAGATCGGAGGACCTGTTCCTTCTTGGTTCTTCTGGATCTCTCAGCAGCATTTGACACCGTGGATCATGGGGTATTGCTCGACCACCTGTGGTTTCTCTGTGGTCTGAGGGGAGCAGTCCAGTTGGTCTCTTTTGGAGGGCAGATCTCAGAGAGTGGTGTCTGGAGTTAACACCTCGGCCCCTCACTGTCTGCCCTGTGGGGTACCGCAGGGGTCGGTGCTGTCCCCTATGTTATTCGTGGTGTATATGCTTCCATTGGGAGACATTATAAGACGGTATGGGCTGAGTTTTCACTGTTATGCTGATGATTCTCAGCTCTACCTGTCTTTTATGCCTGATCAGGAGTCAGATTCCATCATGATGTTTAATAACTGCCTCCTGGAGATTCAGGACTGGATGAGTGCTAGTTGGCTTAGGTTGAATCCAGGGAAAACTGAGGTGTTGGTTGTGGACCCTGGAGGGAGGATAACAGGGACTTGGACGGGGAAACCCTCGGGTTTATATCTTGGGGGGGCCCAGCTCCTTGCCTCTGGCCAAGTACATAACCTGGGAGTAACTTTTGACGAAAGCCTGACTACGAAGATGCAGGTGTCGGCCGTTGTCAATCTGCCTTTTTTCATCTGAGGAATATTGCCCGGGTGAAACACTTGGTTCCACGGGAAGATCTTCCCATTTTGGTCCAAGCCTTTGTTACCAGACATTTTGATTACTGCAATGCGCTCTATCTAGGGCTGCCGGGGGTGGATATCTGCCCCTTACAGCTTGTGCAGAACACGACAGCCAGGCTGTTGATGGGAGTTTCATGATCTAGCCATATGACACCTGTGCTGCGTGATTTGCACTGGCTGCCAGTACAGTGACGGATCACATTTAAGGTCGCATTATTGACCTTTAAGGCCCTACATGATTTGGGACCCCACTACCTGAAAGAGCTCTTGGTGCCTTATTGTCCTGCCCATTCTCTTCGCTCCTCTGATGAGGGATTTCTAGAGATTCCCAGGGTACATCTAAAGATGTCTGGAGGTAGATCTTTTGCCTATATGGCACCAACCCTGTGGAATTCTCAACCTCGTCAGATACGAGATTGCCTAACTGTTGAAAGTTTTAAAAAACAATTAAAAACTTTCATTTTTGCCTTAGCATTTGCTGGTACATAATGAGTAAGTGTACTGTATGGTTGTTTGATTTATTGTTTGAAATGTGATTTTAATTGTTTTATTGTAAAAGCGCCATGAGCTTGGGATGGGTGCTTAATATAAATAAAATATTACTTACTTACTTACTTACCTTCAAGAAGGTTACCATGCTTGCTACTCGTCTAAGGCCCCTCCCCAATTCTGCAAACTCTTCCTGCACTGCTCTGATCCCTTTCTTAGCCAGGTCATTTGTTCCTAGGTAGACAATGACATCCAGCTCCTTCTCCTGTGCAGCTGCTACAGCGATCATGAGGATTCACTCCCTGTCCCACCAAGCTATGGAGCCAGGCAGGCACCTTACCTCCCTCATCCCCTTCATCCCCCAGTTCTACCTTCCTAACAATGGAGTCCCCAACCGGGAGTTGTTTCCTTCCTCTGTGGGGTCCCATGCCACCATCCTGTGGGTCTCCCTTGTGGAGGTTCCCAGCATCTTCCTTAGTCTCCACTGTGGGTGCCACCATAGAGGAACAGCACTTTGCCAGAATGGCATAGGAATTGTGGAGAGATACAACTGGAGGGCTGTGCCTCTGTTCAACCACCCTCAACCTCTCTGAGCCCACCGTGATCCAACCGCTCCTCTTTCTTGGCAACCTCTGAGGCAATGGCAGTGGCCCTGGTAGTCCCTGGATGGAAGAGGAGGTCCGACAAATCCTGACCAACTCAGCCTGGAGATAAGCAACCTCCTCCCTCAGCCCAGAGAGGTTCCTGCAGATGGGACAACACCTTATCCTCCAGAACATCTCCTGGAAGACTGCTGCTCCATAGCCACTGCACTGCACCACTCCCATCATGTCTTATTTCTGGCCCCTTCACTGTTGTTTGGAATTCTTTCTTTTTCCTCAACTTTTTTTCTTCTCTCCCTACTTACTTACTGCCTCTGTGCCCTCTAAGCTCCTGAGCATCCTGTTCTGAGACAAGAAGATGCTATATTTCTCAGTAGACCCCTTACTTGCTCAGAGGCAGACCTTCAGCAGCTGGGGCGGAGAGCTACTTTTGCCCTTCTAGGATGGTAAGTCTTTGGCAGCTCTGTGATCAATCACTTCCTGCTCCCAAACAGGAAGTTCCTGTTAGTCAAATCCTGTGCCTATAAAAGTAGAACTAGCTGAGGGTGGAGGGGAGGAAAGGAGGGCAATATAGACCCAGTAGAGAAGTCCAGTCACACAGCACTCCTTCCTCCTGGTGTTCTCTGCCAAGTCTCTGGCAGAATCTGTCTAGGCCAGTGTTTAAATCTGGCTTCCTTCTAGCTAAGCCACTCCCCCTGCTTAACAGATCTTTCTACATGTAATAAAACTGCACAGATAACAATCCCCTTCAGCCACCTGAGATTTACACTTAGATGACTGCTCAGATAACTATTCACTTCAGCTAACTCAGACAAACACACTAACTTTTTTTTTGTTTTTGTTTTTACCTTAAATTGAAGGTCCCAGTAGCAGAGTTCTACTTCTTTAGTCCCAGTAGAGAAGCCCAGTTACACAGAACTCCTTCCTCCTGGTGTTCTCTGCCAAGCCATCAAACCACTTGTATGAATTAATGCACTTTAGATTTATTTTATATCCATTAAATAACCTAGTGTTATATAGCTAAACAAAACAGAGTTTTAATGAGAAAGAACTGGCAACATCTGTGATACAGGTAAGCTCATTTCTCAAATGCATATCACTTCATTTCAGCACTGGAACTCAAATGATCAGCTCTTTAGAAGGACAAAGTGTTGATTTTCAACTAATTCATCTAAACAAACTCCAGAGACTGAGTTTGTAAAAACCTTGGACAGCAAACAATTACCTCACAGATTGTTATAATTGGGAAGTTAACAGCTCATCAGTCAAGCAGATACTTACACTGCTGAAGCTGTAGCCTAGTCCCATATGATGTCATCTGTCTCCCAAGCTCAGTCAGAGGGACAGAAACAGCCTGTTTTTAGTTAGTGCAGAACACATTATTAAATGCTGATTTAAAGAAAACCACAAAACTAAATGGCATGCAACTTTCAGGAAACACTACTTATAACACTGGGACCTGAATTCAGGCTTTTTTTGAATGTGTAAAATGGTTGCCATTGATCTTTAACATGTGAGAAATACTCTGGCTCTCTGCTTATAGGAGACTAAATATCAGAGGTAACTTGAAACACAAGGCCCAGGAAGAAAGGAACTGTCCTTACAGTGCATGTATAACAGTGGAAGAATCCATGGATCATTTCCTATTTTCCTGCTCATATGCAAAACCTTTATGGGTGTATCTTGCACAAAAATGGAATTTGAGATGGTTATCTTCCTTGACATTTGAAAACTTAATATTAGAGCATTGCCCTCACTTATTAACTAAATATGATGCAGGCACTTTAATGATCTTCTTTTTTTACCTTTGGCTGGCAAGGTGTCAGTGGATCTTGTACCAAAAAAATGATGACATATGACGCTTTCAGAATCTTGGTAGGGCAAGCTATGGATAAAGTCTATATAGAAGACAAAAGCTTGCACTCTTCTTGGAAAGTATTGAAATGGTGGAATGAACTTTTTATGTTCATTAAGTATAAATAAGATCTGGCCCGCCGGCACGGCGGTTGGATTTCCGCTTGCGGCATGGCGACAGGTTGGGGAATGGACTCGGGTAGCTGGAGGGCCGGCTGGGAGAGGAGGATTGAGTGCCCAATGGCTGCTCTCCTCCTCTGGGGAGGGAGGGGATGCTTGTCCCACAGCTCTACTGCCACCTGGGTGACCACGGGTGGAGGTGCAGCGGGACTGCATAGAAGGGAGGGAGGACGTGGGCCAGAAACTGGAAGCGAGCACACGTCATGAGAGGCCCCTAGGTCTCCCCAGAGTGCTCACGTCCTATGGGAGGGGACAGAAAAACAGAAGAAGGTGCCTGGCGTGGAGGACGTAGACGGGACCTGACTGCCCCAGATAACCCATAACCGGGCTACCGATGGATGCCGCAGATGGACAACCTGACACATACTAATGGACTGGAGGGGGTTAAACAGGGGTACTCCCCTCCTCCCCTCCCGGTGGGATAGGCCGAGGCAGCATGGAGGTAGGTCCAAGCGACACCATGGTAGATACCTGGGGAGGGACTAGGGGAGTTCAGTCTAGGGATTCCCAGAAGAAGTTCCACCACACCAGAGAGAAGGGGGCTTAAAAAAAAAAAAGTATAAATAAGATGTTTTTTTTTCTTTGAAAAATTATGGTGATTTGCTTTCTAGTTTTGAATTGTACAGAGTATTAATATATGGAAACATATAGAAACACAGAACAGTATAACAGAAGTATTGTAGTTAAAGTAATTTCTTTGTGTTTTGGTTCTTCCCTTTCTGTTAGGTTTTCTTTTTTTTTCTTCTTTTTTCTCCTTTTGGTTCAATCTTGTATATACTGTGTGTTGAACCTGATATAAATATTTATGTATGTTTTGATGTGATTTGAAATAAAATATTCCCCTACTCTTTTTGAGAAGTGCCATGGGATCTTTAACATCCACCTGAACTACCACCAGAAGTGACAGATGGGACCTCAGTTTAACATCTCATCCAAAAAACAGCACCTCAGGAGTGCAGACCTCAGTGTCAGTATTGGGATTTAACCTAACTGCATGGTGTGGGGATTGAACCCACAGCTTTCTAATTTCCCAGCCTCAGAGATGAGTGTGTTACCTGCTGAGCC
The DNA here is from genome assembly GCA_016271365.2 of Neoceratodus forsteri. Lineage (NCBI taxonomy): Eukaryota > Metazoa > Chordata > Ceratodontiformes > Ceratodontidae > Neoceratodus > Neoceratodus forsteri. The sequence continues at coordinate 837,928,945 of CM057451.1, read as the reverse complement.
ACTGACCTTGATTGCATAACTTAACTGACTTAACATGACTTAACTGCATGCATTACCTCACACCTGTTCAGAGGTGCATCCAGTACCTCAACCCTTGATGCTGTCAAGAGAGTTATCAGAGTCTTTTGAAAAACATGTTTGAAATTTCTCCTCCATAGGGGAGGCCCCCATAGTGTAGAGGGCTTCATAAAACTCAGTGAGGGCATCTCCATTTGCCTGGGTGTCATAAACAAACCACAATTCTGGGTGATGGATTTGTGTAACATATTTCTCCCATTCCCAGTGCTTGAGCTGCCATGCTAAAAACTTACCTCCAATCTTCATCGAAGTACTGACTAGTCCTGAATATTAAAATTGTAGTGCTGTGCAGAATTTTCAAATTCCAGTGGAACTAAATTTCACAGAATTTTCAAAATTCTGCGAAAATTCAGTCGAATATTATCGGAAACAGAATGGAAGAATTCTGCAGCAGAAAAATGCAGAATGAGATTTCCGCAGATCTCAGTATTTTCTTTGGAAAAGGTTGTGGAATGATTTTCCATGGAAAAAATGCCATTCCACAGAATATTATTTTGCAGATCTCAGCAGGCAGAATTCCCCAGAAAAACAAGTGAAATTCTGACAGAAATTCAACTGACAGAAAGGAAGTTCCGCTCTAATTTTACTGGTGGAATTCCGCATTCTGCACAACACTATAAAATAGCCCTTTTTATCACTGCACTGCTGAAAGTGTTGAATTTCCATTTCAGCTTTTCCATTATATGATATTTAGCAGGGAAGGAGACAGCAATTTTTTATTTCCAATCTCGCAATTTCTTTCCTCTCTCCTCTGGTCTTGTACATAGAGGCTCAGATATTCAGAAATGCACCAAAGGTTGGTGCAAGTCTGGCGCAGTGCAAATCTGATGCACCGTGGCACAACAGGGGCCATATTCAGAGGATGCGCTGGCTGCACTGTGTCAGCGCAACACAGCTGAATATGGCACAGTTGCACTATGGCGCAAACACAGGTGCTGCATGGCACAGACAGATAAGCTCCAGGACAACCATGGGAACAGAGCAACACAGCAACAGAGGGGGGCATGGCACAGATAGGTGACCCAGGGACAGAGCCAGAGAAGCACAGTGACAGACCACAGGAGGCCACCACGAGCTGGGCACAGCAGGTTGCACACAGGTATCCAGACCCCCACCCCAGAACACAACAGTGGCACAGACAGTAGGCAACAGGGGGTGCCAATGGTGGATAGAGGGCCACCATGGGGACCCCCACAGGCTGCAGACTGTGCCCCCCTGCACAGCCAGGCCAGAGCAGGCCACACCCACTACCGCGCAGCCAGGCACACACACACCCACCAAACACCCCTGACAGCCACCCCATGAGCACCCCAAGGCACAGCCACCAACCGAGAGAAGGGACACCACCACAGTGGGACACACCCCAGCACACAGCACTGCTCCACAGAAGCACAACACACACCCCAACACATGCACACCACATGGGTAGGCACTGGGTCACTGCAGCATGGCTCCTCACATCACCTGCAAAGCAGACACAGATACAGGCAGGTATGTCAAAAGATATATATATATGGGAAAATCAACTATGTACAACAGAAGGTTGTGGGAGAGGGTAGGCAAGTGAGGGAAGGGGATAGGGAACAGGGACTGTACAGTGGGAAGGGGGCCTGGAGGGGGAGGTACAGCTGGGAAAACAGGGGAAATCAGGGTCCAACTAGCCATTGGCCATGGCCTGCCACCCCTTACAGTCTTCAATGCCTCCTGTCCACCAGCAGCATCCTGCAGACCTGCAGCACCGCCTCCATGGTCGTTGAGTTGATAAGGATTATTTGGCAGAGTAGCTGGCAGTAGAGGAGCCTCCTGCACCACCACCGGACACCTAAGACAAGGGACAGAACAGGTGATCAGTGCAACATCCCAAGGAACCATGCCCTTCCACAGCATGCAATGGGAAGTGGGATCACACACCCCTGGAGGGCCTGTACAGGCCACCCGCAGGGGGGTAGGCCAATGACTGCCAGCAACACAGCACACTACAACAGTGCATAGGGGTGGTCCCCACCACACAGTGGTCACCCACTGCACCATGGGAGTCATATGGCACAGTGCTTCGGCAGCACCACAGCAACATCAGTGGCAGCTGGGTACACACCCACCCCACCAACAGCTGGCACACATTTCCATTGGATGCTCCACAGTGGTGGGCACCATGCACAGTGTGACACACCCAGCTGCCACAGCACACAGCACAGGTGACCATGCCTGCCCCCAAGCCCCCACCACCCCCCCATGTACGGTGTGAATGACAATGCCACTGCCTACCTACTATCTGTGGCCCCACTGGTGCTGGAGCTGCTCCTCAACAGCCACCCTGGCCCACTGTGGCCTGCCATCCTGCCACCACTGCCACTGCAGTTCTGCTGTTTTCAGGCCCGGGGAATGGAACAGAGACAGGTACACATCAGTAACCAACCACAGCAGCTGCCCACCACCCCCACCCCTGTGCACAGGGTGGGCCCCTGTCCAGCACGTCCCACACAGTGGCATCACAATGCAAGTGGCAGAGGGTGATGCCACCGCATGATGTGCACAATGGCAGTACGCCACCCTGCAGGGCATGCCAGGCAGCCTAGCCAACACCACAGTACAGCACCAGGTCACACATTCATTATGGGCCTACTCACCTGGCTGTGTCACAGCCCCATGCCTGACATGCACCTCCAGCCTCCTGAGGTGCTCTGGGTCCCTCCATGCCAGGTCACCATAGCGGTGGTGAAACTGCTCCCCCATCCTGGCCACCTCTGTGCACTGCTGTAGTGTGACAGCAATGGCCTGCCACACTGCTACCCGGGGCTGCTGCAGTGGTGCCTGTCTGAACAGTTGGGGTGCATGAGGCTGGACGCAGGTGACAAGGTTGTCCAATTCAACCTGCATCCAGTTGGTCACCCATAGTGCTCTCTACTGCACCATGCTACAGGTGTGAACCGCTGAGCAAAATGGTGGTGGTAAGCACAGTGGCCACAGCATGCACCAGATGCATGGGCTGAGGGGACATGCACTGTGTCTGCCCACCATGCAGTCTTGGAGGTGCGTGGCATGGGCTTGGCTAGGCAGGGTCATGGGTGTGGGGGTCACCTAGGGGCAGAGGTCACAGCAGGGGTCAAGGTTCGGCCACCACACAGTGTGCATATGTGCACAATAGCAGGCCTGGTGCAGCATGCACCATGGCCCACATTGTGCAGTCAACACACAGTGCGCAATAGGTAACATAACACCATCTGGCACATGTGCACTGTGGACATGCGCACTGCGCATGCGTGCACTTTGCACCACAACTTACTCTGGAGCAAATTCATTGCCCACAGAGCAAAATCACGATATTCAGCCACCACATGCAAATGAGCTCATCAGCCAGTGCATGGCACACTGGGGGATTTAGCATGTCATTACCATAGCGCAAAAGCTCATTTGCATGCAATGTGCTATAAAAGCGCCACGGACCAGCACAGGCCATGGACAGGTATTGCATCCTTTTGAGGTAAGTTGTGCATGCTGCTGCAGCACACTGGGTGCATTCAGCACAGCAGGAGGGACAGAACAGGGTGCTGCTGCCACTGTGCTGTCCATGTCCACAGGAAGAGACATGTCAGAATGTGAGGAGGGTGAGGAGCGTGGGCCTGCTCACAAGCACAGGCTCAATTTCACTAAGACAGAGACAGAGGCCCTGTTCTAGGCTAACCTTGACAGGGAGCCCCTGTTGAGTGGTGCCACGGGCACACCACAGACCTGGGATGGGGTCTGGGTGAAGGTGGCAGCATGTATGAACCAGCAAGGCAGCCACCAGCGCTCAGTGAAGCAGTGCAGGAAGAAGGTGGGAATGGACAAGAGGCATATCAAGGAGAGGGTGGCAGCCATCCATGCCTACCGGAATGTCACCAGAGGGGGACCTGCAGCTGTGCCACTGCTCATGGTGCAGGAGGAGTTAGTGGTAGCCACCATGTGCTGCAGCATGGTGGAGGGTGTGCCTGGCAGCAGATTCCAGATGAGTGGCAGACCATCACTGCATGGTAAGTACGTCAGTCACACACAGCTGGGGGTGTGAAGGGTGCGGACACGGCCATGCTGGCATGCGGCCAGCCGGCATGCCTGTCATGTGCATGTGTGTGCACCCATGTGCATGCCATGCTGCAGGGCATGGGCAGTGGCGGGGGCACATGCTGTTTCTCTTGCAGCACCAACATGCCTCCGTGTGGATGATGGGAAGATGGTGGTGACAGCAGCTGTGGTCACTGGACTGGCCCCAGAGGACCAGCCATCCAACTCCATGGGCATCCAGGGGCCTGACAGTCTGCAGCTCACCATTGCTGTGGAGGCGCATGTCCGGGACCAGGGGTCAGATGAGGCCCTGTATATGCTCCTGCAGGATGCCAGCCTTGGGGTCCTGAGTGCAGAGACACAGATTGGGGCAACACTGATGATGACGTAATGCTCATCCTGGACAGCATGGCCACTGTTGTGGAGGAGACACCCCTTCTGGCCACTGACACAGGCAGCATGCTCAGTGCCCTGCCGGTGTTGGAACAACTGCCTGCCACCACTGCAGGCTCAGCAGTGTGCACTGCCCAGGCTTCACCCTGCAGGGGAGGTGGTGCCGCTGTGCAGCAGCTGGGTGGTGTGCAGTGGCCTGATGGGCAGCAGCAGCGGGCTGCAGGTGCCACTGGGCAGCCGGACACAGGGTCTGCCGCTGGTGCACCTGCCATACCCAATCCCCCTGCAGGCCCCACTGTGCAGCCTCCTCCACAGGAGGAGGAGCTGTGCAGCATGGTCAGTCACCACATGGAGATTGGCGTCCGGCCCAGTAGCCCCAGAACACTGAGCCACTGGCCGGGCACACCCATTTGCAGTGGGAGTCCATTCAGAAACAGGTGCAGCTGTCCATTGGGATGCACACACTGCATAGGGAGGTGTGCCAATTAGCCAAGCAGCAGGAGAGGGGCACTGTGCTGATCCTGGCAGGGATGCACCACATGCAGGAGGCCACGACCACCTCCCTGGATTGCTTTGCCACTGAGATCTTGGATGGCTTTGTGCTGCTGACTGCCACAGGGCATAGCCGGGTACAGATTACCTCCTGCAGTGCCCTATCCACCCCGTGTACCTGATGTCGGGCGACCCCTGTGCAGTTGACTCTGGGCTCAGATGTCAGCATCCCAGGCATGCCCAAGGCTGGGCTGTTTGGGCGCCTCAATACACCCATGCAGACACGGTCACAATCCCACAATTCCACCCCTGGGGGCTGTTACACCCACCACATGGCTGATGCATAGCCTGTGGCTGCCAATCAGCCAAGGCGTGACCACTCCCATGGCCGTGGTGGCCATGGTTCCACCCAGCGGCTCTGATGTGTGGCCCACCCCACCTGCAGTCTGCAGCTTCTGTCCAGTGCATGCAGGGGCAGTGTGTGTGTGCCTGCCATAGGTGTGGTTCCTGTGTGTCATGCCACATGCTGCCCGTGTGCATGTTTGCCCAGCTGCAGGGGTGTGTGGCATGAATGTGATGACAGCAGTCCTGCACCAGTTGCGCCTGTGCACCAGTGCAATGAATCTGATCCACACCACATACCCATGCCTTTGTGTGTGTGAGTGGGGGGGGGGGGCTGTGCGGGGTGCTGTTTGTGGTTGTGTGTGGGTGTGTGCCCCTGTCACCCGTACCCCTGTTTCCCGCCTCACTGTGTGCATGCCTATTGCCATGCACACCCCTGCATGTGTGCTGTACCTGTTTGTCTGGCCTGGTGTTCCATACCACCTACCTGTGTGCACCAAAGTGCTCCTGTGCTATGGTGTCCCCATGCCGTCTTGCCTGTTGGACCAGCCGGGGATCTCTCCACCCAGGCAGTGGCTGTCCACCTCCCTCCCTCCAGCCCATTGCCTCCATCATCCCCACTACTGTCACCCTCATCAGCCTTGACAGCTATCCCAAGGTCAATGGCCATGTTGTGCAGTATGCAGCAGGCCAGGAATAGGTCACAGACTTTCGAGGGGCTGTACTGTAGGGTACCGCCTGACCTGTCTAGGCAACTTAACTGTGCTTTCAACATGCCAAAGACTCTCTTGATGATGTTGTGTGTGCTGGTGTGTCCCTCATTTTAGCTTTCCTCTGCTGGGGACAACGGGTGCCCATCGGGGGTGAGCAGCCTGGGCCGCAGTGAATAGGAGCTGTTCCCTGTGAGGATATTGACATGGTTAGCCCTCTGCTCTGCTAGGCTGCACCCCTTGCCTGTCCCTGCTGCCCATGCCAACATGCACACCCTGCCCTCTCCCATCCCATGGTATGCTCTGCCCATCTCCACGTGCCTGTGGCATACTCACCCACTAGGTGGCCCATGGAGATATCCCCATGTTCGAACCTGTGGCACAGCACAGAGCTGCGCCAGATGAACGCATCATGTGCACTCCCAGGTATGTGACACAGACATTGGTTATGCACCCCATGGCATCGCACACCACCTGGCAGTTGACACTTGGGTTCCCCTACCTATTGATGTACACCACACCCTCGGGACCAGGTGGCATGTGGATACCCAAGTGGGTGCTGTCAATGGCGCCAATCATGCCAGCCATACATGCTACCTTGTGGAAGTCCTGCATGGTTGCTGTGTGCTCCACTTGTGTGCTGGGGAAATTGATGTATTCCGACGTATATGGCAGCAGAGCATTGAAGAATTGAGTGAGGAGGCGGGATGTGGCCAACTGGGTTATGCCTGTGGTGTCCCCTGTTGGTCTCTGGAAGGTACCCGTGACAAGCAGGCACATGACGGCTGTCACCTTCATCTCCACGGACATGATGTGGCTCCATCTGGTGGGTGCCTTCATCTCCTCACTGCACAGCTCACAAAGCTGCCTTGGAATGGCCCTGTTCAGGTGGTACCGGCCCACGATCTCCGAGTCACTGTACTGCTTGAAGGTGATGTGGGCGCGGTACCATCTGTTTCAGCCAAACTGCCGATGGGCCCTTCCACGGCCATGTCACTGTTCCTGCTGCTCCCTCACACCCCTCATTACAGCCTCCATCATGAAGGGTGCACTATCCATGGCCCTTGCTGTCCTCTATCCCCCGGGTGGTTGGCTGCTGTGGGCTGTGTGCTACCCTGGTGGACTGCCTGACAGTGTGTCTGCCAGTCTGTCACACTCTCTCTGCCCCTGTCTCCCTCTCCATTGCCACCTCTGCCCTTCTCCCTCTGTGTCTGCCTTGGTCTGTCTGTCTGTTTGTCTGTCTGTAAGTCTCTCACTTCCTCTCTTTGTCTGCCTTTCTTTCTGTCTGTTTCTCTCTCTCTCTCTCTCACTCCCTCTCACTTTCTGTGTGCTTGCACCCTGTATTTATAGGAACAAGTCTGCTTGGTGCATCTCTGATTTGCTCCGCACTTGTGTCATGGTTCCACGGTTGAATATCGCACTGTGCTGGATATTCATGGGCATGCCCCTGCACTTGTGCTTGCATTCATTATAGTTGTGCATTGGTGCAATGAGATTTGCGCTGCTTACTGGTTCCCGCTGAATATCGATCCTTGGTGCAAGTACGCACTTGCGCCAGTTCATCTCAGTTCTGCCATGCACAACTGCTTTGAATATCTGGGCCAGAGCGTACAATGGATTACCACCTAACATAGGCCTTAAGTGCCTCCCATCTATTGTAGTGAAATGTGTCCCCTTTTTTATTATGCACTAAGTGTTCCTATATGCGGAGGAGATAAATCACCCACAGTTGGGGTCCTGTGAAAATGTCGGGTCAAGCTTTCATAGTCTACTTGGGGTACTGACCCCTCCCAAGGTCACAATGCTCATTGGGGGTAGTGGTCAGATTCTAGTGCAGGATGGTACTCTGCATTCCCTATTCAGGGAAGGAAACCAGGAGATATCAGGATTAGGTCAATTCTAGCATAAGATTTTTGAGAGTCAGAATATACTCTCTCACTGGGGTGCCCATGTCTCCATGCATCCACTAATGAAAAGTTCTTTATTAGTTCTTCCTGGATTTTAGCATTTTTAGGCTTAGGCACAGGCAGGGGGTTGGACAGATCCATAACTGTATTCAACACAGTTGACATCCCTGCCCAATATCTATGGGCCACTGTAACCTACCATTTTAAGAGCTAGATGGTGGAAAAAGGAGATGCACTCCACATTGGGCCCATAGACACCGCCATTGCTATGCATTACCCATTATTTAATTGTATTTGGGCTAATATGGACCTGCTAGATTTGGTCACCATACCTGAAAAAGCTGGCCTGAGCCACAGTACCACCTCCCTCACACTGGATTTAAAGCGTGAGGTAAGTCATGTACCTCTCAGGGGTGTAGTTGTATGACTAGTCTTCCCTGCAGACATGTGAGTCTCTTTCATCATATTGAAAGTTGGGATATGAAGACCACTGTACATGCTTCAACAAGTTGTTATTCCAGTATGAGACAGACAATAATGTAACACAACAGCTTAAAACATGTGCATCATATTTACACTTTGCTTTTTGTCCCCCACCCTATAACATCCCACCCCATCCCCACCTATATCCCTCCCTGTCCCACAATAGTCAACAAGAACAATAAAACCTGCAAACTGTACTTCATGTTTTTGTACTGTATTCACTGTCTGCTCAATTTTGTACAAAACTGTATAGTTTTACTTAATTGCATCACCTGTTTCTGTAACTACCTACGATTACTTTACCTACTGTACCTGTATCTGTAGCTACTTGCAGTCACCTTACTGTCTGTACCTATTCCCTTTCTACCATGTTATTGTGCCACCTTTCTGACCTGGGTTGTGCTTGAAAATGGTCCCTTTGACCAGTGCACCTACCTGGATAATAAATATATGCAAGTAAATCAATAAATAAATAACCACCTACACTTCCTCCCCCTTCTGACAGCAATAAACCGATGCTCTGCTATATAGGTGTTGCTGTTAAGAATCGATCTCCCACAGCTGAGCTACCTTAAGCCCATGCCACCTCTCTTGCAAAACTGTGGTGGAGCTGTTTTTGTACCAGCACCTTTTATACAACTAGATTAATATGCTTCAATAACCAGTAGGGATAAGGAATGGAACATTAACCTTCAGAGTTTAATTAATCTCCAATCTAGCCACCTCTGTGAAGGGGCAGAGAATAAAACTTGTTAATGGAGCTTAAAACTGCTAATTTACTATAAAAAAGTGACCCAGCTTAATTTGAACCCTGTTAAACTGTGCTCTTTGAAAGAGAATATTTTAACCAAGACTTTCTTTGCACAGTGAACTGTGAAATTAATTCAAAGCTGAGACAAGACCCAAAGTCCAGTTCATCAGTAAGGATTTGCATCCATTCTCCTTAGCCTCCCCCCAGCTCAGCATTTACCCTTGCTCACCACCATGCACAGTGATCGATTAGTATTCCTTTAAACGTGCAGTAATGTGTAAAGCTTGAGAGTACTTTATATGCAGAGTTTTCCACATCAATCTGGGACAACCAACTTGTTTTAGGATTCCTTTGGTACAGTCTGAAGTATCCTCCCCATACCTCTGACTGGCATTTTCATTAAAAGCTGTCACAGCACCACCCACTTCATCAGTACTACCACACCCTGGGTGTTAATCCTGCTCAGTTCGTGTGATGCAGTGAAGGTTTTCTATTGGTGCCCAAATGGGACAAGGGGTGTGGCCATAGTAGGAGACACAGTGGCATGTAGGCCGCTATGGTGTAGTTTCTGATCAACATAAAGACCCTCACTAATTTAACCAGAGCACTTACTAGTCATTATGCAGCCTAAAACCACTTACGTCAGCAGTCCCCCAAGGTCAGAGAAGCTAAGCAAATTGGCACATCTAGGGGCTTCTTAGCCATAACTCTCTTGTTTTAGTCATGGAGCCTCTGACCATCATTCACATCCTGGTTGGTGCACTCTCCTTCGACCTTCATTACTAACACTGGATGGGAGCAATGCATTGTGGCAGTATCCTCACTCAGGTGCTATGTGTTATAACTGAGCACTTTTTTTAAGTATATGCAACAGTTTATACAGTTAGTGGCTATGCAGGGAACTGTAGCAGTAGTGAAATGTTTTTATTCATATATTATATATGAACAAAGGATGAAGTCGATTGAGCATATACTCATTTACAACGTGGTCCTTAGAGTAGCTTTATTACAAGTCTTAAGTTATAATAACATACAACAATTCAGATTTACATAATTATACAACTGGATTGAAACCAAACAATGTCAGGTTGAGTCAGCATAGTATAGGTCCTAAATTATTTCAACACACAGCAATATGCATGCATTCAGTACATTCATGTTATAACATACATCCCATAATGTCACAAATTGGGTAAGGATATGGAGCATTGTTCAGTTGTGGATCAGCTTACTTGCAGATGCTCAGGTGACTGAAGCCATATTTCTCACAGTAGACCAGATGTGTCCAGTGGTATCTACTTGGTTGTTAAAGTTCTCTGCTTCTTGTGCAGTTGAAAAGAAATGCTCTGGTCTAGAAATCTAAGACCTCAAAGGGTAGATGTACATGAATTCCTACCCTTTGCAATACAGCTTGGCTTTGACTGCGGTGAACTGTGGTCACCTGCCTGTAGAGCCCTACTATAACCCCTAAACACCATGACAGAGTCCTCTGTAACTTTAATTGGGCCATGGGTCTTGGTGGCACAAAGCATTTGCTCTTTTACTGGGTACTTCAGGCATTTAATTAAGAAGTGCTAGGGGATCTCCCCAGGCTTAGGCTTAGGGCCAACCTTATGTACCCACACCACCTCAAAGGCTGCTATCTCTGGGCCCATATCCAGCTGTTTAACTAGCCAGTGCTGCACCATTTTTCTAGGTCTTTGCCATCCAGATTCTCTGGCAGGCCTACCAACCATAAGTTCAATCTCCATACACTGTTCTCTTGATTGTCAGCTGACTCCAGAAGTTTAGCCACAGTTTTTCTGAGTGCACAACACCCTTTGGTGGTATCTTCTATCACTTTCTCCATCTTTTCAATTATCTGCTCCATTTCATCTAGCTGAGTGGCTTGGGCATTCCTGGTCTTTGTCAGCCCTGTCACAATGCTCTGGAGGGGAAGTATCTGCACCGTGTCATTTTGGAAGCTGCCTTGCATTTCTGCTTGCATATTTTGGATTGTGACAGTTAGGGAAGCCAATGTTTTATTGGCTGTTGAGCTGTTCAGGCCACTGATCCCATAGCTGCTGCCATGCTCTTTTCCCTTAGGCATCCTTCTGCTAGAACACCTGATGGAGACTGTGGTACCGGTGACTTGACTTACAGTTTAGTTTACTTCTTGTGGTCTTGCTGGGTTGCCATAAGCTAGATGTAACTTGCAGTGCTGTCAGAGTTCCAGTTTGTTTCAGTTTTTAATTTTAAAGTTGGTTTGTAACAGTGCTTAGAAGGAGCCCATTTTGCCTAGCCAGACCACGTCGGTGTTGTCTAACTTATTGTTTGCAAATTATGCTAACATGAGATGTATCATGTCTGTTTTTTTAGTGTGTGTGTGTGTGTATCTGTATATGTGTTAATGAGCTATTCCTTTAATGATAATTTCATCCGTTTGGCACAGAGTTTGCAGCAAGTTGTGAGTTTCTGCATTCATCAAAATTAAGTATTATTGTAGCTGCAAAGCATTTCTGTGCATGACCACATTAAATCTATGAACTCTAAAGACAATTACAATCCCTGCTTATATTTCAGTTCAGAAAAACGTGAGTTAGCCATGTTTTAACTCTACTATGCAGCACTAGAGCTCAACTTCATTGTTAGCTACATATTTCTTCAGGTGACATTGCTTCTTGCCTGCCAGCCCAACTCTTCAGAAATCAGAGGGGGAGAAGGCTGTAGAAAAATCATCTTTTAATTAACTGATATAACAAAAGCAATCTTCAAAATATGACTAACAGTGATAGCGTTAGTAGTGGCACTCAGCCTGACTTGTTTTTTGTTCCCCATTTCCAACTACTTGTAGGGATTGTGGGGAGAGCTGTCTATGGAAGAGACCCTCTTCAGCATTCCAGTCAGCTAGAGGATGAGGAAAGGCCCAGAACCATCCCTCTCTAGATTAATGATAGATGGTATAGGGATTGCATCACAAGTCCTATCAGGACAGACTGAAGGACTTGAATATGTACTACCAGGAGGAGAGAAGGGAGAGAGGGGATATGATAGAGACATACAAGTACCTTACAGGGAGGAACAGGGTGCAGGAAAACACTATTTTCCAGAGAAAAAGATGTTCCAGGACTAGAGGGCATGGGATGAAGTTGGAGGGAGGGTGATTCAGAGGAAATGTGAGGAAAAATTTATTCACAGAAAGGGTGGTAGACAAGTGATATACCCTGCCTGAGGAAGTGGTGGAAGCTGAAACAATCATGAGAGATAAGAATGCTTGGGATAGACATAAGGGAATCCTGGAGGTCAGGGGTAAGAGGCAACAGACTTCTAGAAAAACTTAGAGTGATTTTACGAGTTCAAATGGGCAGACTGGGTGGGCCATAGGCCCTTATCTGCCAACAGTATCTATGTATCTATATAATTACTACCCATACTTTATGTCTCTGGTCTGAAGAGCTTCTAAGGATCCTGGCAGCCAATCAGAAGCTCATTCATACTCCAAGAGGTGGAAACATCTCAAGCAAGCTCCTCCGGACTCTTGCACTTGTCTAATTTTCTGTCTTCTTCATGCTTCTAAAGAAAATCCCAGCTTACCTCCATGTGAGAGCCCTCGGCCAACAAGAGACAGAGATTTCCTATGTAGTCCACCTCATACTTTGTAAAAAGAATCATCTGTTTGGCTATATTTTGGGTGGCTGAATAGTATCCCCCTCTCCAATTATTTCAAAAATATCAGGATAATCCTGTTGGAATGCTGATATCAGGATATCCTGCTGACATCTGACATCACTAAGCAGGCTCCAACATGGCTGTCTGACTGTTCCTGCAGTAAATTCAGGACCTACTGCACAGAGTAACTTTATTTTATTTACTGTTATGCCCCTCAGGGCATGAGTGTTGTGGTTCTATGTCTCACCCAGAGGCTCCCTGGCCCTCCAAAGCTACTCCTTCCCAAGATTGTACTAGTTGGCTCCATGGGTTCTAACTATAGCCATCAAAGCAACTTTACTGTTGGTGGTCTCTGCCACCTGATGCTCCCCTCAAGGAGCTGACTGACACCACACCCCTCCCAATCAGGTGCCAAGCATATTTATTTATTTATGTAGTTTAAATTAAGACACTCTGGGCAGAAAATCACAGCTGCAGCTGCTTTTACTTTTGTGTCTTTTAGCTACAAGCTCACAGTCCCGCTCCCCACCTGCAGCATTTGTACACAATTGTGGAAGGAGCTTTCAACATCAGTGGCTCCTTGCTTCTCACGTCCTAATGAATACAGCATAAAGGGACATAATATCTCTGAGGGATGCATCATTGTCATCTCCCTTTAATATAGAGATAGCTGTGAACTTTTTTTTTTAACACATCCCTATTTTGCACACCGCTGCACGCCTACTGGTCGGGGGCATCCAGCCACAGGCCCTGCCTGTGAGGAGAGCAGCAGGCTCACTTACATAATGAGAGGTTCTGGCACTGTCATGGCTGACCTGCTGGAGTGCTTCCCCATCCCTGCCAGCCAGACTGGCAACAGACCCCCCCCCCAGCACGATTCCATGACAGTCCTCCCAATGAGGCAGGGCATGCCCATCAAACTGCACGGTTGCCCCCAGTCCTTTTTCATTTTTTGCCCAATGGGAGCATGGATGTGCAATGGCATCCATGCACAAACATGTGGATGTCTGCCATGCTCCCCTCAGACACCCGCATATCTACAGTTCCACCAGGCATCCCCAGGGACCACCAGAGCATGGTGTGGATCGCATCCTTTTCCCCAGGACTGGGAGAGCTGTCATCAGATGCTCGATCCTAGTCCTCCCCTGCTGACCCCAATGACCGGGATCATTCCTGAACCTGGGTTGCTGGCGTGAACCGAGGTGTGGTGTCCAGCACCTTAACCATCAGCGCCACAGGGCCGGGCAATAACTGTGAACTTTTTATGGTAGGTACAGTGCCATGGTAACCATCATGTTCTCCAAATGTGTCTGGTAACTGCTGATATACAAGTATCTTCTTGGAACTGCTGTTAAATATCTTATTTATGTAGCTGATTAGCACACACCGATGTGTTATTGTTAAAGTTCTATACATCTCCTGTTTTTTGGAGTTCCAACATGCAGAACACAGGTCTGCCTCTTCAATCTTGTAAGTGTTTGAGAAGATTTGAATGTAGAAAATGATAGCATTGCCTTCTGTTCTTCAATCTAGAGACTTGTAAATACCTCACTGGGGTAAATAAGGTACAGGAGGGAAGTATTTTTCAGAAGAAAAGGTACTCCAGAATGGTACTCCAGAATAAGGGGACATGCTATGAAGCTGGGGGAGGGTGATAGATTCAGGAGAGATGTGAAGAAATGCTTCTTCAAGAAAGAGTGGTGGATTCCTGGAACAGCCTTCTAGTGAAGGAGGTGGGGCAAAAACAGTGGTAGTGTTTAAGAATGCTATGGGATAAACACAAGGGAATCATAGTGGAAAGGAAGGGTAGACAGAGAAAGAGCTGCACATCAGCATTGTCTACAGTGGTAGTGCATGTAGGGAGAAATGGGCAGAATGGATGGGTCAAATAAGCCTCATCTCCATTAAATTCTATGTTTCTGTGAGTGAACAAGTCCATGTGGAGGGCCTATTTTAAATAAAAGAATACACTAGAACAAGGGGGAATGCAATGAAGGTAAGAAGGGGAAGTTAAGGACAGATGTGCAGAAATATTTCTTCACAGAAAGGGTGGTGGATGACTGGAACAGCCTGCCAGAGGAGGTAGTGGGGACAAAGAAGGAGGGGGGTTGGGTGGAAGCAGGGTGCAATAAGACAGAAGCACTAAATGAGTACTTCTGCTCAGTATTTACTAAAGAGAAGAGGGGGGTGACACCCAGGGGGGAAATGGCAGAAACAGGGGGGAGGGGGTGACAGATGGGGAAATCATGGAGGGAAGAGTTTGAGAGGATTTGAAGGCACTGAGGGTGGATAAGGCGCAAGGCCCAGTTGGCATCCACCCCAGGGTACTGAAGGAGCTGGCAGAGGTCCTTGCAGGACCTTTGGCAGACTTATTTAGTGCCTCACTACATTCAGGGTGTGTACTTCAGGACTGGAGGATCGCTCAAGTGGTGCTCCTCCACAAGAGTGGCCCCAAGGATGAACCGGGAAACTACAGACCAGTGAGCCTCACATCCATTGTGGGTAAGGTAATGGAGACTATCCTGAAGGAGAGGCTGGTGGCCCTCCTAGAGGCCAAAGGACTACAAAACAGCAGACAGCATGGCTTCATATGGGGCAGATCCTGCCAAACCATCCTGGTGGAGTTCTATGACTGGGTAACTAGGCAACTGGACATGGGCCATGCAGTGGATGCCCTGTATCTGGACTTCAGTAAGGCATTTGACTCAGTGCCGCATGGAAGGCTGGGAAGTAAGTTAGTAGGCACAGGGGCAGGTGCAAAGCTGGTGAGATGGGTAGGGAACTGGCTTCAGGGAAGGCAACAGAGAGTGGTGGTGGGTGGGGAGCTCTCACACCCAAGGGTAGTGATGAGCGGTGTTCCACAGGGCTCGTTGTTGGGACCAGTGTTGTTTGGGATATTCATTGCAGACATATCATTGGACATCAAGAGCAAGATCAGTCTGTTTGCCGATGATACCAAGGTAGGAGTGGTGGTGGATGACCTAGGGGGATGGCAGGGGTTGCAGGATGATCTGGCAAGGCATGAAACCTGGTCAGACACCTGGCAACTGGAGTTTAATGCCAAAAAATGCAAGGTGCTGAATTTTGGGATGAAGAACCCAAGGAGGAGTTACCAGCTGTGGAGAGTGCAGCTAGTCCAGACAGAGGAGGAGAAGGATCTGGGGGTGCTGATTACAGGGTCAACGAACAACTCGGCACAATGTAGGAAGGCAGCTGCAAAGGCCAACAAAATGCTGGATTGTATTGCAAGCGGTATATCCTCAAGGAGGGAGGAGGTGATTCTGCCACTGTATAGGTCATTAGTCAGACCACACCTGGAGTACTGCGTGCAGTACTGGTGCCTGTATCTGAAGAGGGACATTAAGTTACTGGAGGGGGTGCAGTGCAGGGTGACAAAGATGATCAAAGGGCTGGGGGACTTATCATATGAGAGGAGGCTGAGGGAGTTGAACATATACTCACTGGAGGAGAGGAGGGACGGGGGGACATGATTGAAACCTTTAAGTACATGAGAGGAATAAAAAGACAGGTACAGAGGGGCTGATCAAAGTAAGGAAGGGGAGGGACACCAGGGGCCATGATATGAGACTAGAGGGAGGAAGGTTCAGGAGGGAGATGAGGAGACACTTTTTTACAGAGAGGGTGGTGGCTGGGTGGAATGCATTACCTGCAGAAGTGGTATCCAGTAGAACAGTGGACTGCTTCAAAAGGGCATGGGACAGGACAAGAGGAAGGGTCAATGAAGGGGAAGGGTGGAAGGGAGGGGCAGCTGCAGAATAAGGGGTGCTAGCTGCACATTTGAGCAGACTTGATAGACCTCTAGGCCTTTATCTGCTGACAAATTTTGTATGTTCATATGTTCATAAAGACTGTGGGGAGCTTCATGCATTCTTGGGATAGGCACAGAGGCACATTAAGTAGTGGAACGGGGGAGACAGGCACACCTATGACCAACTAGGGGCAGTGGTGATGGAATAAGCAGGAACAAGGGGCAAACTGGATGGACCTAAAGGTCTTTTTCTTCCACTAAAATCTATGGTTCTATGTTTATGTGCAAGTTAAGATCCTAATATATCTCTCCTGCTGCCCCTGGATCATAATGGTAGCCCTCCTGTGCACAGCTTCCAGTCTATCACTGTCCTTTAGTGAGAGTTCAAAAACTGTTCTTAGGTTCTTAAGTTAATAGGACACAAGAGAGCAAATATGCTCAATGTGATTGTCCCCCACACATGTGGGAAAATTGAAGCATTTTGTAATTATTATAATAAGTTGAATCTAACATACGTTTAAAGTGTTCCAAGCTCGGTTGTTCAACAATTTCAAGTGGCAGTCTGTTCCATGCTTTTGCAGTGCATACTGTATATAAACTATCTCTTTTATGGGAACTTACCCTTGGCCTAAATATCTGTTATTGTGTGGCCTCAAATTTTCTCTATTTGGTCCAAATTGTAAATCACATAATAACAGTAGATCATTGGACTGAATTACAGTATTTTGTATAGCAACAAGAGGTCCCCACGTTGTCTCTACCTTCAAGGAGATGAAGATGAGTTTCTTTTAATCTGTCATTGTATGGTAAATGTTTATCGGAAGGAATTAACTTGGTTACAGATTTCTGAATATTTTCTAATTTATTAATGTCTTTTTTAAGGTATGGAGACCATAGGAAAAACGATAGTCAAGGATTGGTCTAACGTAGTTTTTATAAACCAGAATTATTAAATGTTTATTTTTGCAAATAAAGTTTGTTTGATTTTATTAATCAATAATCTTGATTTTCTTTTAATTGATTTACAATGGTTGTCCAGTGTTAACCTGTTATTAATCATAACCCATAAATCCAACGCTATAGCAGAGTTTTTAATGATATTATTGCTAAGTATTTAATGATATTTGAGGTTATTGTTACCAAAATTAATAACAGCCCATTTATCAACATTAAAAAACATATCATTATTTCTAGCCCAGAGGTCTATCTTACCTAAATCATTAACCAAGGTCAAATGCTTATTAAGTGTATGCACCTCTCCACAAATCTTGACGTCATCAGCAAATTTAATGAGGTTCTTTGATGAGTTGGTGTGCATATCATTGATAAATTTGTTGAACAAAGTAGGCCCCAGGACAGACCTCTGAGGAACTCCACTAGTAACTGGGCATTCTTGAGAAAAGGCATCATTAACTTCAACCATTTGCATGCGATGATTTAACCAACTAGTTATCCATTTAACTATAGCCGGGCTAAGTCCAAATTGTGTGAATTTGGATATTATTAAGTGATGAGGAACTTTATCAAAAGCCTTGGAGAAATCCAATAATATTACATCCACCGGAGTTCCAGTATTAAGACTTTTGCTAATGGTACTATAGAATGTTAAATTGGTTATACAAGATCGTCCCTTTGTAAAACCCTGCTGTGCCTTTTCCGAACTATCATGGTTCATAAGAAATGTTTCAATTCTAGTTTTAATAAGCATTTCCATGAGTTTGCAACAATGCGAAGTTAGGCTTATATGTCTATAATTCTCAACCTTACCTCGATTTCCTTTCTTAAAAATAGGGATAACTGTGGCAAGGCACCAGTCTTTGGGAACAGTGCCTTGAGATAGGGAGATGTTAAAAAGCATAGTAATGGGCATGTTTATCTGACTAGCTGTATTAATTAGAAACGTAGGTACTCCATGTGAGGTCAAACAAGCGACCTGTAAAGGGGCATTATCACCTCCATCCTTCTGTTAGTGATCCCTCTACTAGACCAATTGTGAAGTTAAACTTTGTGGGTGAAGTTGCCACAAAGTGGCCCACTTATGCATTTCACAGAGTTTTCTCAAAGTTGACATAGCCGAGAAGTACCAAATTGCTGCATTTTGTATAGTTTTTTCTAAGCAAAGTGTAAACTTCGTGTAAGTTGAACACTTTCTGGTGAACTACATAAAGTGCTTAGTTTTTTAACTTTGCCCACCACTCCCCCTTACCTCTGCATCCCAGCACACTTTCCCACCGCTTTATTACATTGTGCTAGTACCTTTAAAGTATCCATGATAATTACTTCCTGATCTTTTTCTTCCACTGTGTTGTCTACCACCCCTTCCCCATACTGTATTATATTTATAAGCTTTTGGTCTCTATGTGCTTAATGTTACACTTCTTTGTATTATGTTTGAGCTGCCACATTTTAGGCCATTCTTCCAGTTTGTCTTGGTCCCTCTTCCTGACCCTAGCCCTCTCCTCCTCCTCCTCCTCAGGTCCATTCTACCACAGATTGTGGTGTCATTTGTTAAAAGGCATACTGTATCTTCTCTTGGACTCCTATCTCTATTTCAACAAATTAACATATTGAAGAGAACCAGTATCACTACCAATACCAAATCCTGCTGCATCTTGTTAGTGGCTTCCCTGATCACTGATCGTGCTCTTTTTAATATTACCCTCTGAGTCCTCCAATTCAGAAAGTTTATACTGGCATCATTATTTTATCACCAGATTACCCTGTGTTTATACCAGTCTTCAATGAAAGATGGTGTTGAGGGCTTTACTAAAATCCAGGTAATAATAATAATAATGATAATAATAATACATTTTTATTTATATGTCACCTTACCCAAGAACAAGGCGCCTAACAATTTAAAACAGAATCAAGCAACAGTACATTATCAGTAAAACAATACAATATTCATCAAAGAGGAAGATCAGTCATTAAATGCCTGGTGCCACATAAAAGTTGTTAAAGCTTGTTTAAATCCTTCCACAGTTGTGCACTCCTGTAACCGATGGGATAGAGAATTCTAAAGGGTAGGGGCTGCATACATAAATGCCCTCACCCCTGATTATTTCAGACCCACCCTTGGAATCTCTAGCAACCCTCATCAGCAGAGCGGAGTGATTGTCCAGGGTAGTAAGGAAGAAGGAGCTCTTTCAGGTAGTCAGGGCCCAGTCCGTGTAAGGCTTTAAAAGTCAGCAAACCAACTTTAAAGGTGAGCCGCCACTGTACTGGCAGCCAGTGCAGCTTGCTCAGCACCGGCAAAATATGACCTGATCGAGCAGTTCACGTCAAAAGCTGAGCTGCTGCATTCTGCACCAGCTGCAAGCAACGGATTTCCACCCCAGGAAGCCCTAGGTAAAGGGAGTTGCAATAATCTAAACGCGAGGACACAAAGGCGTGGACCAAAGTAGGCAAGTTGCTAGACGGAACCAAGTACTAATCCTGGTGATATTACTAAGATGGTAAAAGGAAGATTAATGACAGCCGATACCTGTGAATGCAGGGTCAGGCCTTCATCAAAAATTTCCCCCAGGCTACGTACCTGTTCAGAGGTCAGGAGTGAACACCACCGAGAAAAGGTCCCGTGGGTGAATCAACCCCCAACCCCCCTATCAGGCGACCCAGGTCCACAACCAATACCTCAGTCTTTTCCGAGTTCAACTTCAGCCAGCTGGAATCTATCCACTCCTAGATTTCTTTCAGATAGTTATTAAAGACTGAGAGAGCTCCATCTTGGTTGGGTGTGAAAGAAAGGTAGATCTGGGTATCATCAGCATAGCAGTGAAACCTCAGCCCATACATTCTTACAATATCTCCAAGGGGTAGCATGTACACCGCGAACAACATGGGTGATAGCACTGACCTCTGAGGGACCCCACATGATAGAGAGATGGGGTCTGAGGAAAAGACCCCAGACACCACTATCTGAGTTCTACCCATAAGGAAAGATGTAAACCACCTGAGGACCATACCAGACAGTCCACAGATATATATCAGGTGACCAAGCAACACCCCATGGTCTACGTTGTCAAATGCTGAAGAGAGATCCAGAAGAACCAAGATGGAGTGGTTCTTACGATCTCTAACCATCAGGAGATCATTGAGCACCTGAACCAGTGCTGTCTCAGTCTCTTTCAAAAACCTGACTGGAGTGGTTCATAGATGTCATGGATAGTCAAATGGTCCTCCAGTTGTGCTGCCACTACTTTCTCAATCACCTTCCCTAAAAAGGGGAGGTTAGAGATAGGTCTGTAGTTTGCATGGCAGTCAGGGTCCAAGGTAGCTTTCTTCAAAAGTGGTGTAACCACTGCCGCTTTCAGGGAGCTAGAAAACTCTCCAGATTCCAAGGAGCACCAGACTATCCATGTATGGACCAGATGGATGACATCAATACAACCCAAAATTAGGAAAGTTGGTCCAGGATCCAAACTACAGCACATATGGCGCACTCCCTGGATGATCCGCATGACATCCATGAACCCCAGTCAGCTGAAGGTACTCCAGGAAGGCTGAGGCACAGTGACCATGCACTGATCAGAAGCAATGTCCATACAGTGTGCCAGTTGGAGTACTGTCCTGATATCAGCCAATTTATTAGCTAAGAATTGAGCAAGTTCACTGAACTCTAATTGCGAAAAGGCTTTCCGGACATGTAGAGAAGCTGAGTTGCACAGTCTGTTTACAGTACGGAAAAGCTGAGCTGGTCAGTTCTGAGAGGCTGCAATATCCCCTGACAGGAATTCTGGCTTCTTACGGGTGATTGCAGATTGATAGACTTGATAATGGTCCATCAATATAAGGTGGTCGGTATCAAGGGTGGACTTCCACCAGCAATGCTCCAACCTTCATCCTAGTCTCCACATCTCTTTCAGACTCCCATCAAACCATGGGGATTGAGGACAAAGATAGAGAGGATGAACTCGGACTGGAGCAATGGAATCAAGAGCTGCTGAGATGGCCAAATTATAGGCGTTATAAGGGTCTCTGGGTCACTACTTGCCAACAAGAGGGACGATAGGTCAAGCACCGCCGTCAGGCTATGAGAACTTATATCTCTTAAAGGACGGTACCTAACCATCTCCACAGGGGTAGGCCTACGAAGAGGGGTGCTAAAACTGAACCCCGCAATGCAGTGATCAGACCACCCAACTGGTTCCACCCCCAAGTCCAATGTTTCGATCCCTAGGAGGAAGACTAAGTCAAGACAGTGTCCATGTTTATGAGTGGCAGTGGTAACCACCTGTGCAAGGCCCAGTGATGCCATCAACTGGAGGAAGTGCTGACCAAATTACGAGAGTTCGTCGTTGACCCAGGCATTGAAGTCGTCCAGAACCATCAGTCTGGGTGACTCAAATGCCATGTCGATGACGAAGTCTGCCATTTCCTGAAGGAATCACTTCTCATCACCTGGTGGATGATAAATGAGGCCGATTCGATAACCTGCACCTGCCACTATGACACACTCAAAAGTCTCAGCCTCCTCAACTAGTAAATTCATGAGGGCCAATTCGGTCTTGAAACAGACCACAACCCCTCCCTTGTGGTCCAGTCTCGGGCGATGTATCACAGAGTACCCAGCTGGAGTTAAAGCCTCCAAAATGGGGCCAGAGTTCTCATCCAGCTAGGTCTCAGTGATGCATGCTAGATCCACCATTTCAACAAGATCTGCAATAACTTCAGTCTTGTTCTTGGTGGACCTGACATTGCACAACACCGCCCGAGTTGGACGAACCTCCCAGGCCATTCAAGCCACCTGCCCACCACAATCAGTGGTGCGTTTGGGTATGGAAACCAGACATGAAGGACCACGTTCTGGGTTCCAATTCACCCCAGGGTGTCTCCTGGATCCTACTACTCTGATACATTGTCCCCCATTCACCCTGCACTGTTCATAGCCCCCAACCCCCTTCCATCTCCGATGCACAATACCCAGCACTCTACAGTGCAGGTAAGTTGTAAACTGAAGGGGAGGAGTGAAAAAAGGGTGGAGGGCACAGACAGTAAAGGGTAAATAGTGCACAACTGTGGGGGCAGGCACCCAACACATTCCACACAACTCAAGGAATAAACAGAATCTTCCTTGATGCAAATAGACACCCTCCAAATCCAACCGTCCAGACAACCCTAATTTATACTCTACCCAATAACACTTCAAAAAACCCACCCAAATCACACTATTCTCACTTAAACAATATTTCAAAGCTCATAACCCCTACTAAAAAACATAAACATGACAACAATATAAGTACAATAAAAACCACTATAAACAAATCATTAATCAAACCGTAAAATAAATATCCTCAATCACCCACCCCCCCAATCACAAAAAATATAAAAGGAAAAATATAAATAACTAAACTCAAAAACCAAAACAATAAAAGGTCAGCCAAAGAAAACCAGTCATAAAATGATTGATACAGTTCCTTAGATTTATAACTATAACTTAGGTCCAGGAATGTGAAAATAAATAAAAGAAAAGATAAAAGTCTTCAGCCCCAAAAGGCCCTCTCACAGCCTAAGGAGGCCAACAAAGCACAGGTACTCTCACTACCTGAGCCAAATTAAAGTTATTATGAAACGCTGCTTTGCTTTTTGTCTTTCAGACCCCAGGCACTCTCACTACAAGGGAAACTGAACATAGGCACTCTCACTGCCTTCCAATAGAACACATACATCAGTAAAGTAAATAAATACAATTCAAAGTCTGACCATGACCAACAGGATCAGTTTAGAAGCTGGAGTCCTCCTCTCAAAATTAGGCAGGATAGTTTAAACCGGGCTTTAAAAGAAATCCTCTTGTCAAAGTCAGGCAGGGTAAATTAAAGCAGAAATCCCCATCTCAAGATCCGGAATGTCAAAGAGTGGGGCCCAAAGTATCCCACAAGGGAGAACCATGGCTGAAAATGCTAGCGACTACCACCCCAGATCCCCGCTGGTGTCAACCCACTGGTTGGCACCCAGAGAAACTTAAAAGGACTGTCTGCCCAGTCAGCTGGCTACCCGACCAAAACCACAGCCCAGTCTCCCATGTAACCATAAACCTCAGCCACCAGACACCCCACAAAAAACAGGACCACCACAGAAATGTCACTAATCAGTCCAGACTCCTGTGCTGACCAAACATCCTCGTAAGGCCCTCACTGATGGTTAAATCCATGGTCCTCACAGGCAATTATATCCTGGTTCATTCTCATGACAAAACGCCTCCTCTACACAACCTTTCCCCTCACGTCTTCTCCATTTTTGGTCTGCCAAACTCAGATCACAAAAAGGCGAAAAACAGCACCAGATAAATCCGGGGAAAAAGTAATGCACAAGGCCCACAAAAGCTTATTCTTTCAGTTCATCCAAAGCGACCAAGGCATAACAGTTTATTCATACAACATGGAGAAAGGATTGAAGCAAAGCAGCTCCAGACATTTAAGAAAAAGAAAACAATAAAAAGAAAAAAAAGAAAATGACACAAAATTAGGGCAAAATTAGGTAAAAGTCCAGGAGAGTTAAACAGAATTTACAGAGTCACAGCTAACTAGCTACTGTAGCCCGCCCAGCCCGGCGGCCATCATTGCTTAGTAAACCAGGGGCCTGGGTATAATATACTATTTGCCAGCAGATTAGGCCTCACGGTCTATCGAGTCTGCTCGAACCTCAGATCCCTAGTTGGGTGCCGAGGCCCTCCCCTCCCTTGTGTTCCAGAAACCCTTATCATCCATCCCCACCCCCTGGGACAGGCCATCATCTGATACATCCACTTTCTGTGTCTGTCCCACCCTCTCTTGAAGCCTTCCACTGTGGATCTCTGAACCAGCTCACCAGGCAGTGCATTCCAAGGGTCCACCACCCTCTCAGTGAAAAATCTCCTCCTCTTTTCCCCCTCACCCTTCCACCTTCCAACTTCAAACCATGCCCTCTGGTGATACCTCCCTGCTTTAGTCTAAAGATCCCCTCCATGTTTACCCTATTTATTCCCTTGAGGTACTTGAAGACCTCAATCATGTCCCCCCTGTCTCTCCTCTCCTCCAATGAAAACAGGCAGAGCTCCTCAAGTCTGTCCTCATACATCAAATCTCCTAGCCCTCGTATCATCTTAGTTGCCCTCCTCTGTACCCTCTCCAGGAGCTGTATGTCCCTCTTCAAGTGTGGTCTCCAGTACTGTACACAGTACTCAAGGTGTGGTCTAACCAGTCCATTGTACAGCGGCAGAATCACTTCCTTGCTCCTAGAGGTGATCCCCCTTATCCCCAATATGTTTGCAGTCTGTCCCTTGTCTAGTGCTCTTATCACCTAATCAAAGAAATCAATTAGGTTTGTTTGGCTTGACCTGTCACAGGTAAAACCATGTTACCTCTCATCTTCCAGGAATCCCAGAATTATCCCCATTATAATGGATTCTAAGATCTTTCCCACTGTAGATTTCAGACTGTTTAGTCTACAATAGTGTCAGTGGCTCAGTAGGTAGCACACTCGCCTCTGAGGCTGGGAGATCAGAGGGCTGTGGGTTCAGTTCCCACATCTGGCACTTGGGTTAATATCCCAGTACTGACACTGTAGTGCAGCATGAGAGGGGTGCAGCACTTCTGAGGTGCCGTCTTTCGGATGAGACATTAAACCGAGGTCCCATCTGCCTAGATTGGTGGTAGTTCAGGTGGATGTTAAAGATCCCATGGCACTTTTCGAAAAGAGTAGGGGGATTTCCCTGGTGTCCTGGCCAAATTTCCCTCATTCACTAAAACTACCACCAACAGCTTAACCTGGTTCAAGGTCAACTGGCACTCATCTGTATCCCCTTCCCCTGGGTCATGCCTGAAAATAGGCAGGATTTGTCTAGTGCACTTACCTGGTCAACAAAAATGAAAATAAAAAATAAAAATAAATAATTGCCTGGCTCCTCTCTACTCTTTCATGTAGGAGGACCACATCCACCGTTCTCCAGTTCTCTAGCATCTCTCCCATCTCTAGTGAGCAGTTGAAGAGGTAGGTCAGTGGACCTGCCTGGACAAACATCCTGTTTTCCTCACCACCCTCATGTACATTCCATCCAGGCCCATTGATTTCATTATCTTCAGTGCCCGAAGTCCTTTCAGCTCTTGTTCCTCTTTAGTAGACTTCTTGCTGATCCCTACCAGTAATCCTTTACTGATCAGAATATCTCAGCATTGTAGAGTCCTCATGTCCTCTACCATGAATACTGAATGGAAATAATTGTTCAGTAGATATACCTTGCCAGTTTCATCCTCTATTCAATTCTTCACAATTCTCAGACCGATCACACCCACTTTTGTTTTGCATTTTTCTTAAATATATCATAAAAATGCCTTGCCAGCACCCTCCCTGACACCTTCCCCCAGCCTTTGTTCTGTTTCAGCCCTTGCCTGCCTCACAGCCCTATTAGCTTGTCTTATCAGTTCCTGATATGCCACACTGTAGCCCTCCCTCTGACTACTCTTATACTTAATAAATACCTTCTGTTAATCTCATTGCCTCAGCTGCCCTCATCATGAACCATAATGGTTTCTTCCCCATCCTATTCTTCTCAACCATTTTTGCACATAGACCAGTTGCCTCTAGTACTTCTTTCTTGATTATCCCCCATTTCCTTACAACTCCTATTCCTCCACCCACCTGGCTTAATTTTGCCCCAGTACATCCCTCGTCTTCCCAAACTCAGTCCTTCTGAAGTGCAGGACCATGGTGATGGATTGTACCCTCAATGCTTGACTTTAATGCATACTGTTTTATAATTGCTTTATACCAGTGGTATACTCATATAAATCATCCCTGTGTTACCTATATGTTTGTTAGGATAAGGTCCAAAAGGGACATTTCCTACTATTTAGTTCTGTGACTTTTGGGATCAGGAATGCTTGTTGCATTCTGTCCACCAGTGTCAGGCTTCATCTGCTTGCTGTGGCTGGAGTGCTCTGGTCCACATCCAACAGATAGACATCCTCAATATCAAATATCCCCAAGCTCTGCCAGCCTATTCATTTTATTTCCTAACTCAGTGTCTGCCTCCTTCCTCTGGGCTAGAGGCCTATAAACTACTCCTAATTTGATCCCCCTGCTATGATATGTACCCATATTGTCTCATTCGCTTTTGCCTAGTCATTATGCTGAATCTCTGAGGTCAGGATTTCCCCCTTGCATGTGTAATAAATATTTATTTTCTTAAAAACAAAACAAAATAAAAAAAAAACACCATTAAAAGGAACATTTGCCAAAACTGTGTAGAAAAACATTAGTAAAAATGGAGGAGACAGAAACATGAAATAAAAGAGTTAATAACAAAATAAAATCATATGGGATGTCAGTTGTGAAAATATTAACTAGTAATAGATGTAAAGCCTTTCCTCTGGTTTCCAACTCTGATTGATAAATGCCAGCTTTTCCACTTCTGATTTATAAGTACTAACAGTGTTTCTGATACACTACTCTGATTTATATGCCTGAGGCTTAAACCTTCTGATTTATAAATCAGTAAAAATAAAGTTCCTGTTGATTCATAAATCTGGACTTGGTTTCTTATTTAGCTGTCAGGCATAAATCGTAGCTTCAAGAAAAGGGAGCAATGGGCATTTCATAATAATTGTTTGTCTTACAAAACTCATCTTTAGAAGGAGATTGAAGCATGTTAAACATGTTTCATTTTTTTACAACCTGGCTGTTTGTTTAGTTTGTCAGGATAATGGCAGGGCATTAAATTATATTATGCTATCACCACATAAGCTACACTCTGAATATTCACTGCCCTTGCCACCACACATACAACGTGACACCCTCTTGCCCACCCCCATCATCCTCCCATCATGAATTTTTTCCTCCTTCTCTTCTGCATCCTTGCTCTCCTACCCACACTTCTACCTTTTCCACCCCTTCCCCTCCTAACACTGTCACATCCCTCCTATTGGCCCTTCTCCTCCCCATCTAGAGCTACCCCCCATTTCCCAACCCCTCTCTCTTCACCACAATTTAATGCTCCCACTCCCCTCACTGGCCACCAATACTTCATCTCCTTGTACCTGCTAGAACACTTCTGCCTCAGTGAGAGAACCAGAGCCTGTTATACAACTGTATTGTCCTCCCACCCACTCTCCCATCCTTAGCCTGTTCCACTTTTATAGGTACTGGATTTGACTGACAACAGGAACTTCCTGCTTGGGAGCAGGAAGGGAAGGACCACCAAGACACATAAGAATTGCCATCCTTGAAGGAAAAAAGTAGCTGTCTCTCTCCCCCCCAGCTGCTGGAGGTCTGACTTTGTGCAGGGAAGAAGTAGACTTTACAAGAATAGGGGAATGTCTCAAGGAAGCCCTGGCAGGTGAAGAAGAAGGGAAGGATGTAGGGAAACAATGGGCTAACCTTAAGGGAGCCATAGCAGAGGCAACAAGCCTTTGTGTTAGGCAACTAAACAAAACAAAGAGAAAAGAGAAATTATGGTTCTCAAAGGACATGGCTGGGAAGGTAAGAGAGAAAAGGCTAGCTGTCAAGAGGTACAAGGAAACACAGAGGGGAGAAGACAGGGAACTGCATCTGGAAAAGCAGAGGGAGGCAGGGAAATGAGTCAGGAGTGCAAAGGCACAAATGGAGGAAAAACATAACCCAGGCAATTAAGAAAGGAGACAAGCCCTTTTTCAGGTACATTACTGAAAGAAAGAAGACCAGGGATTGTAAGGTTAAAAAAAGAGTGTGTGTGTGTGTGTGTGTGTGCGAAGGGGGACCTAGAAAAAGCAACAGTCCTGAACAAATATTTTTATTCAGTATTCACAGAAGAAGGGGAAGAAGAAGGACCACTATTGGGTGATAGAAGCACCAGTGGGAGAGAGGTGGAAACCAACTTGTTTACGGAGGAAAGAGTCCTAAAGGAACTCTAGAATGGGAATGGGGACAAGGCTATGGGGCAGGATGGAATACATCCCAGAATATTATAAAAACTTAGAGAGGTGCTGGTGGCACCACTAACAGCCCTATTAAACAAGTCAATAGCGACAGGGGTGGTTCCATGGGACTGGAGGAGGGTGAATGTAGTCCCTCTCCACAAAAGTGGGAACAGGGAGGAGGCTGGCAACTACAGGACAGTCAGCCTGCCTCAGTGGTGGGGAAATTAATGGCATCACTTCTAAAGGAAGGGATTGTGATATTTCTTGAATCCAGTGGAGCACAGGATCCAAGGCAGCATGGATTCACAGTGGGAAGGTCTTGTCAAACAAATTTGATAGATTACTTTGACTGGGTGACCAGTGAGGTGGATCAGGGAGGGGTGGTGGACATGGCCTACCTTGATTTCAGCAAGGTCTTCAACACCGTCCCACACAAGAGGTTGATAAATACGTTGGGCAGCCTAGGGGTGGGTCCCAAGGTGGTAAATTGGATCAGAAACTGGTTTGCTGACAGGATACAGAGGGCAGTGGTAAATGACATTCAATCCAAGGAGAGGGGGTTGCCACAAGGATCCATGCTTGGGCCAGTCCTCTTTAATGTCTTCATAAGTGACATTGCAGAGGAGCTGTAGCGGAAGGTATGCCTCTTTGCAGATGTCACAAAGATCTATAACAGACACTCGGGGGGGGGGGGTGAAAAAATGAAAAAGGACCTAAACATGCTTAAGGAATGGTCAAGAGTGTGGCAGCTAAGATTCAATGCAAAAAAGTGCTAAATCATGCATTTGGGGCACAGAAATCCAAGGCAGGAGTACAAGATAGGGGGAGAGGTACTGACTTGGGGGGTAATCATATCTTATGACCTAAAGGTAACCAAACAATGTGAGAAGGCTGTGGGGAGAGCCAGTGGGATGCTAGGGTGCATAGGGAGTGGTATCACCAGCAGAAAAAAGGAGGTGGTTATGCCACAATACAAACCACTAGTGAGTCCAGAGAAGGGTAACAAAAATGGTGCAAGGACTGCACCAAAAGTCATATGAGGAAAGACTAGAGTACCTCAATATGTATTCCCTGGAGGAGGGGAGAGAGGGTAGATATGATAGAGACATTCAAGTACATCAGGGGCATAAACAAAGTACAGGAGGGTAGCATCTTTCAGAACTGAAGATGTACAATAACAAAGGGGTATGATATGAGGCTAAAGGAGGGGTAGGCTCAGGGGCAATGTGAAGAAGTACTTTTTCACAGAATGAGTAGTGGATGCCTGGAAAAGACTCCCTGCTGAGGTGGTGGGGGAAATTACAGTAGGGGAATTCAAGAATGCATGGGATAGACATGAGCGTACTCTCACAATAGGGAAGAGACCGTATACCACAGATCAGCTAGGGTCTGCCGTAATGCATTAGGAAGGGGAAAGGGGCAGACTAGATAGAAATAAACATACAGTGGAAACATAGAATGTGTCAGCAGATGGGGGTCGCATGGTCCATCTAGTCTGTCCCTGATGCCTGCCCCCCCTCAAGTCTACTCAATATTTTCCCCCTCGTGCCTATTGCATTCTGATTTAAAATCTCTAACTGTTTTGGACCTCACCACCTCCATAGGCAGGCTGTTCCATGGGTTCGCCACTTGTTCTGTGAAGAAAAACTTATGCATGTTGCTCCTGAGTCTCCCGCCTCTCAGCCTCACACCATGCCACCTCATTGTTGTGGAGTTATTTATCTGAGGAGGTCCTGGGTTGGGACTCTATTAATTCCCCCTAAGGTACTTGAAGATCTCAATCATGTCTCCCCATCTCTTCTATGTTCTAGTTAGTACATGTTGAGTTCCTTCAACCTGATCTTGTGCAACAACCCATGGAGACTGTGGATCATCTTTGTTGCCCTCCTCTGTACTGTCTCTGATCTATCTATGTCCCTCCTGAGATGAGGCCTCCAGAACTGGATGCAGTACTCTAGGTGGGGCCTCACCAACAATCTGTTTTGTGGCAGGACTACCTCACTTTCTCTGCTCCTGATGCCCCTTCCTATGCACCACAGCATCCAGCTGGCTTTTAGCACTCCCTTCTTGCATTGGTAGCCCACCTTCAAATCATCTGATATGATGACCGCCAGATTTTGCACTTGCCGGGTGGTAGTTGGCTTCTCCCCTCCCAAGTAGTAGTCTGCCCCATTGTTTCCTTTCCCAGGTGCATGACCTTGCACTTTTTGCATTAAATTTCAACTGCCACATGATCAAGCATTCTTCCAGCTTCTGTAGGTCTGATCTCATTTTATTTATCCCCTCAATGGTGTCCACTCTATTGCAGATATTTGTGTCATCCTCAGATAGACAGACCTTACTACTTAGTCCCTCTACGATATTGCTGATGAAGACATTAAACAATACTGGACCCAGCATAGACCCCTGAGGCACTCCACTGGTCATCTCCATCTCCTCTGATATTTCCCCATTTACTTTCACTTTCTGGGTTCTCTGGTTTAAGCAGCTGCCCACCCATGATAATTTATTCTCCCCCACACCTGTGTGTTCTAGCTTTTTCAACAGCTTTCTGTGTGGCACCAAGTCGAAGGCCTTTCTGAAGTCTAGGTAAATTATATCCAAAGCCCCCCTCTGGTCTGCTATTCTAGTGACCCAATCGAAACTCAGTTAGGTTTGTCTGAAGGACCTTCCCATCGTGAACCCATGCTGCCTGGGTTCTAGCTATCTACTATCCTCAAGAAATGCCACTACTCTTTCCTTGAGTAGTGAGGCCATCATTTTACCCACCACGGAGGTCAGACTGACTGGGCAGTAGTTTCCTGCCTCCTCTCTGCTTCCTCCCTTATGAAGAGGGATCACTATAGCCTTCCTCCAGTCATCTGGAATGACACCTTCTAGCAGAGATCTATTAAAGGAGATCAGCTAGAGGAGATGCCAGTTTGTCACTAAATTCCTTCAGTATCTGTGGATGTATACCACCTGGGCCCATGGCCTTGTCCACCTGTAGTTTATTTAATTCCTCCATTACCCTCTCTGCTGTGAAAGGGCTAGTGTCCACACCCTTAGCCCTGGTGCCCTTTCATTTCAGGGTAGGTCCACCCCAGTTGCCACTTTCATGAACACAGAACAGAAGTACTGATTTAGAACTTCAACCTTTCCCCCTTTACCCTATTCCATCCACTATTTACAAGACTATTTCTCCTTTCTTCTTCTCACCAATGTACCTAAAGAAGGTATTGTTATCTCCCTGCATTCCATGGGCTATTTTTTCCTCTGTTTGTACCTTCACCATCCTGAGCACCATGCCTGCCTCCTTTAGTTTTTCCTGGTATATCTCTTTGTCCTTATCACTTTTGGATACCTTATACTTCCTAAATGCTACTGTTTTTACTTTCACCACTGCTGCAACTTCCTTAGAGAACCATAGTGGTTTTTTTTTTCTCCTTTTTGCCTTACTGACCTGTTTAGTGTATTTCACTGCTACCTCCGTAAGTGCCTCTCTTATGCTAGTCCAACATTCCTCTACCCCTCCTATTGTTTTGCTTTTTCTAGGATGTTCCTAAGCTCAATGTTCATATGTGCAAAATCTGCTTTTTTGAAGTCAAAGACCCCAATTTTTGAGTGTCTGTAGTCCCCTATCCTGTTGACTTTGAACCATACATTTTGATGGTCCCTTGACCCTAAATGACTCCCTACATCAACTTCCACCACCTTGCTACTATTAGTCAATACTAAATCTAGGATGGCATCCCCCCTCGTGGGGGCCTTAAGAAGTTGTTTTAGACCTGCTCCCCTCAGGGCTTCCATGATGTCCTTGCTTCTTGCCATAATCACTGTGCAGGAATCCCAATCAGTATGACTTCCCTCTTGTCACACATTTTCAGTATGCTTTCCATCAGGTCTTTGTCCCCTTCTACCCCTTGAGATGGAAGTCTGTAGATTACACCTAGTCAGATGACTGAGCCCTTGCCTGGTTCTAGCTTGATCCACAGGGTCTCAGAACCATCCTGCATTCTCTGGACCTCTGTTGCTTTTATGTCTTCCCTTATGTAAAAAGCAACCCTCACCCTTTTTTCCCCTTCCTGTCTTTCCTGAAGAGGTTGTATCCTGGGATGGTGATGTCCCAGTCATGGTTTTCATTAAAGGGACACTAAACATTGCCTGGGTCACCCAAATTGTGAAAGCCCATGAAAAGATCTTTTAAATGAGGTATTGGGTTTACCTGAAGGGGACAGGAGTCTTGAGATATGAATAGCTAAGTAATGTGTAAATCAACTCATAGCAACCGCCAATTCATGCAGTCTTAAAAACAGGAAGTGATGTCACTGAGGGGCTAGCTATATGTTGTTAATTATAGCTTGCCCCTCAGTGACATCACTTTCTGTTGTAAGATTGCACGAAATGGCTGCTGCCTTGTTTTGATTTTTATATTATTTAAATATTCATATCTTGAGACATTTGACACCTACAAGGAAGACAAATACCTTGTTCAGCATAACTTTTCATGGGCTTTCACAGTTTGAGCAATCTCTGCAATGTTTTACTGCCCCTTTAAACAACATTTCAGTTATCACAACCCAGTCTAGTTCTGCCTCCAGACTGCGTGCATTAGTCACTATTGCTGTCCATGGCTGCACTTCCCGCTTACCCATTTTCCCCTTGCTGTGATCTCCTTTCCCATCTAAAGGGATTGAGTGCACACCATGTGGGACACTTCCAGAAGACACTTCGGTGAAACCAGTAGAAGTTTGTGGGCCCTGTTCACAATCCCCTGGTTAATGCTTCTGCATTTATTGAGGTTAGCACTTTATCAAAATAAACTGCTTTTCACATTGTAACTATTTGCTTGGTGCCTCTGTTGTGGTGAGTAGTGCTGGATTTTTTGGTTTATCTCACCTAGAATCCCTGATTGCCAGATCACACTCCCAGACTTCAACCTAATTTGCCAAGGTCGATGCAAGTGTGGCCGTGGCATAGCCATCTTCATTCACCACAATCTGGCCTTTTCAGTAACACACATCAGTCCCCTCATCCCACAAGGTTCTTCTCATTAACATCACCCTCCCATCCTCCCTCCCCATCTTCACAGCAACCCTGTATGCTTCTCCTAAGCTACCCCCCTTGTTGATATCATCTCATCCCTCATAACACTCTCCTCCTCAGGTGAACTTCTCTTATTTGTGGTTTTAACCTCAATTGGCTCTCCTCGAAGCCAAGCCCCACACTGAAAAAAATTGAGTCCATGAACCTCCAGCAACTTATCAGTGTACCCAAAAGGCCAAACTCTAGCTCCCTTAACTTCACCCTCATGGACTGGGTGCTTTCCTCCCATCTGTATTGAATCACTGCCATTGGCATGCTCCCTGATTTCCTCAATGATTGCCTCACCATGTTCTGGGTGCGTAAGCAGTGAGTGCCCCATTCCCATCCCACCTAAAAAATGGATTAGGTCCCTCAGAGCCCTAAACATGGATACCCTTCTCCACGTCCTCTCCACCTACAATTGGTTCCTTGTCTACTCCGCACCAAACCTTGACACTGCCCTTACCATTTTCTACTGCCACCTAAACAAAATCTGAGATGCCCATACCCCCTTTAGGGGGCACCGAATCAAATCCTCTCTCCTGCCTTGGATCTTGGCAGACATACTAAAGCTCTGTAGAGCCTGTAATCAGGCCTGGACATGCCACAAAGCCTCACTCTCCCTTACCAACCTGCAAAGATACTGCTTTCTAAGGAATGCTTGCACAAAGGCCATAAGAGTGAAAAAAGTGAAAAACGACAAGACATCCCTGCAGCAAAGCCTGAACTCACCCGCTAAATTCTGGCAAGCTCTTCACTCCCTCTTCAACCCCCCTAACCAAACCCCCTACTTCCCTACTTACTGACAGCAAGCCAGCTTCAGATCCCTCCATGGTAGCTACCATCCTAAATTCATTCTTTACAACCTGTGCAATCCCATCCTGCCTCAGTCCCCCCTCTATCCCCCAGACCCCTCCTCCTCC
Source organism: Neoceratodus forsteri (assembly GCA_016271365.2). Classification (NCBI taxonomy): domain Eukaryota; kingdom Metazoa; phylum Chordata; order Ceratodontiformes; family Ceratodontidae; genus Neoceratodus; species Neoceratodus forsteri. Next base: position 837,894,477 of record CM057451.1, on the reverse strand, counting down.
CTGTATGGTGTACACTTCATCCCTGTTTCCCCGCAAGAGGCGCTCCAAGCCCTCCTCTCTCCAAAACCCTGATGGTCTAAATCCCCATCTTCTTAGGATCTCTGCACCAGCCATAACACTTTCTCCCACAAACTAAGCCTTTTTTCACCCACTGTACCATCCCCCTTCTTTGGAAATCTGCCAAAGTCATACCACTGCAAAAGGGAGGCTATCCTTTCACTCCCAGAAACTACCGCCCAATATTCCTTCTCCCAGCACTGGCCAAACTTCAGGAGTCCCATGTCCTTGCAAGACTGTCCAACTTTCCCACTTTCTCAAGCTTTTTGTCTCCCTACCACTCAAGTTTCTAAAAAACAACACTCCACTGATACCTCCCTACTCTGTGTAACAGACACCATACTTACAGGCATGAACAATGGTCATCTCACTACAGCTGTATTTATCAAACTCACTAAAGCCTTTGACTTTGTCTCCCATTCTCTTCTCTCCAAACTCCACTCTGCTGGCCTCTTTACCCCTGCAGTCAACTGATTCCAATCCTACCTCACAGGCCGCACCCAACACGTCCTAACTGATGACATCCTCTACTCCTCCTCCCTCCTAATCCTTTTTGGAGTCCCGCAAGGATTCATCATCAGTCCTATTTTCTTCTCCATATAAATTACCTCTCTTCTATTTGTGCCTCCTCCCTAATCCATCTCTTTGCAGATGACACCATATTTTTCTATACTGTCCCATCTACCCTAGAAATTGAATCAAAGCTGCAAGAAAGCTTCTCCTGAGTGCTTCAATGGATTCTTGACAACCATTCAAAGTTCAACACTAAAAAGACTGTCTCCATGCTTTTCAGCACTTCTCATAAACTTGCCAATATCTCCTATCTCCCCTCCTTTCACAACCTCAATGGCGCACTCATCAAATCAGTCTATTCCTACAAATATCTAGGTGTATGGCTTGACAGCCATCTGGAGTTCACCACACACATCGACTACATACACTCAAAACTCTGGCCTAAACTCGGGGCTATGTACAGAAACAAGGATGCCCTCTCTCAAGAAGTTTGACAGGAAATACTTACGAAGATGATCCTCCCCATGTTTGACATATTGTATTTTTTTTAGCATAGCTGTTTTTCTGTGGTTGAATTTATGTCTGTTATTTTATATAATCTCAGGCCTTCCAAGTTCAAGGCATTGTTATTTAGTGTTGTTAATAAAATTACTAAACTGATGCAACTATACATTTTATAATATAAAAAGTATGAAGAAAACCTGGATTTTTTAGTCACTTTATGTTCCATGTGTTGTAGCAGGAGAAAGAAAAAGATACTGGGGTAGAAACTGCACTAAAGTGGCCTCAGTAATTTCAGTTCATATCATTCTGACATTGTTTAAGACACTTTGATAATAAAAGTACACAATGAAAGCACTCAGTAAAGTGGAGGGTGCATTATAAAGGATTACCATTTGCCATAAATAAATTATTTTCAATTCCAGGTGTTATAAATCCTGCCAAGCTGCCTTACATTGAAAAATGGATGAAAGTGCATTGTTTACTAGGTTTACTAGTTTGTTTTGGAAAAAAGAAGGCCAATGCCCATTGAGATTTCCCCCCACATTTGAGTGAGCTAATTTACAAAGTTTGAATAGAGGTTAACCAGATGTCTAATCCCTTCTTAAATGTGTTGAAGTCAATGCAAGCTACTAATTCCTGAGGTAAGGTGTTCCATAATCTGGGGGCATGCAATGAAAAGAAGTAATGCCCTAGATTTGTCTTTGCCTTTTTAACCTCAATTAGTTTGTTGTGAAGTCTGGGGATGATGCGGTTGGTTGAGTAACAAAGATCACATTGGTTCATTAGTTCTGGGGTGTTCAGTAATTTATAGATGAGTAAAATGTCCCCTCTACATCTTCTGTGTTGAAGGGACTTAAGCCCTGTAACTTTTTGGTCTGTACTGATAGGTTTTGGAAGATAATCTTGGGATCATTTTTGTAGCATGTCTCTGGATCTGTTCAAGTCCTGCTTTGTTGCCCTTAAGGTGTGGGCTTCAAAAAGGGGACCCATAATCAATATACAGCCTAATATAGGCCTTGTATAGTGGAATGAGACACTGTTCTGTTTTAGTGACAAATGTGCATTTCATTTGTCTAAGTAAATTGTTAGTTATGTTAGCCAGTCTGACACAATGGTCACTGGATGAGAGTTTATTATTAACCAGTATGCCTAGATCCCTTTCTCTACATGATGACTTCAGTGGTGTTTTATTTATGTAGTAGGTGTTTTGGGGATTTCTTGATCCAAGGTGCAGCACTACATATTTTTCTACATTAAATTCCATGTAATTAAGCTGTGCCTATTGTTCAATAGAGTTAAGGTCTGAGATAAGGGTATGTAAGTTATATGGAGAATCCACTTTTCCCTCTAACTTAGAATCATCAGCAAATTTTGAAAGCCAATTTTGTGATCCAATTTGCATGTTACTGATGTGAATATTAAATAGTATTGGCCCCAGGACAGAGCCCTGGTGCACCCCACTAGTGGCTAAGCCTTGATCTGATAGGACATTGTTGATGTTAACACTCTGTGTCCTATTTGTTAGCCACTGACTTATCCAGTTTATAATGTATGGGTAGCCCTTATTACCCAATAAAAGTAAACTGTTTACAACCTTGTAATCCCACTGTTGTGATGTCAGAACCTTATAAACACCTCTCATCTATATCGTAGTAGTGAGTTTACAAAACAGAATGCCAGTGTCATTCGGTATTCTACACACCAAGAATGTGACTATTAGTCTTAGTACAGTATTCAATTAACATTCCAGTTGTCGCAGTTTACTGTTATTGAGTCTAGGAAACTCTCTATGTCTGATAGAGATTTTAATTGTTGTGCTATTTCAGCCCAGTAATTCAGTCCATGTATCCTAATAAATTGTTTTCCTACACAATCATACAGCCGTAGTGCATATTCATTAATAAAGTAAGACTAATTTACTTGTGTTCAGTGGCTGGGTAACTATTAATGTCAAGTCCCATACACTGTAAATGATATGCCTGATGTACAGGTGATAACTTGTAGTTGCTAGGGCAATGGTAAACCTCTTGAGCTGCACTTTCAAGGTTTACTGATGCCCTAGCAACCACTTGAGGTGAATATACCATGGTTATCATCTGTACATCAGGCATTATCCTCTATGTTAGCTAAGGTGAAAAGCCTAAGGATTCTAGTTTGGTGATAGGTTTACCATGCGGGACCTTGTCAAAAGCTTTATTATAGTCCAGTAGTATGACAACCATTGGTGTGTTGTCCATACCCTTACTTATTTTGTTGTAAAAAGATATTAGGTTTGTGGTATAAGAGTATCCGGATCTGAATCCATGTTGTGTTTTGCCTGAGAGTTAAAGCACCCCCATTTCTTTTTCCAAGTATGCTTTAATAATGTTTTCCATAATTTTGGAGATAATGATGTTAAACTGATGGGGCTATCATTTTGTATGTTGGACCTATTACCCTTTTTAAATATTGGAGTTATTGTGGCTGTTAGCCAGTCCAAGTGAATTTGTGAATCATTTAGGGATTTGATGAATATGATTTGTAAGGGGGTAACTATTGCTTCTGCAGTCTCAATCAAGAATCTAGAGCTAATTTTATCTGGTCGTGGGCTAGTGTTTTTTTTAAGGATTTTAATAATGGGAGGATTTATGATGCAGAGGTATTGCATGCATGTAAAGAATTTCTATTTAAGTAAAGTAGAGGTATGTAAGGATCTTTTTTTTTGAGAATACTGAACAGAAGTAGGTGTTAAACAAATTAGCAGAGTCGGTGTCTGAATGTAAGCGAGTGCTGTTATGTGTCAGTGGACCAATTTTCCTTGTGTTGCCCCTTTTGTTGTTCAAATAGGAAAACAAGGATTTATGACAGTCCTTAGTGTGTGCTAATAAATTCTAGTTTATCTTTTGATTGTTTTATCAAGTGTTTAAGGGTATTTAAGGCTTTTTTTAATATTTGGAATAGGCTGAAGTCCTATCATCATGTTGGCTATTTTTCAGTTTTTTGAATAACCTTTGCTTAAGTTTCATTTCAGATTATAATATTTTGTTGCACCTCCTAGGAATTCTTCCTTTTTTGTTATATTTATTTTTAATTGGCACATGGATTTTTTTCCATATTATGGATTATATTTTTAAATTTAGTCCTAGCATCCTTGGCTGAAAGATGAAGCATAATCTTCTCCCATGGGGTTGAGTTTAGGGCATTAATAATTTCATAAAAATTTGCTTTGTCATAATTTTTAGAAGTGGTCTGTTTTTTTTTCAAAGTAAGGTGCTCCCCTGCTACATCAAATAAAATGGTGAAGTGATCACTACTGCTCAAGGAGTCCCATATTTGGATATTAGAGATTTGTTCTCTTATGTTGGTAACAATGAGGTCTAAGGTGACTGTGCCTCTGGTAGGCATGGTGATAAATTGAGTGAGATCGTTATCTATAAGGGTAGAAATTAATTGCTTTTGATGATAGCAGCTACTTGTTAGTGAGGTCCAGTTAATATTGGGCATGTTAAAATCACTTAATATGTTACATCACCCTTTTCAGATAGATTAGAGATATTGCATAGCAGCTCAGTTTTGTACTCTAAGTCTGATGCCTGAGGCCTATAGCAATTACCTATTATGATTTGTGGTTGTCCATTGAATTGAACAGTGGCCCAGATGCTTACAGTGTTGGTATGATAAAGAGTTGCATGGGAGGAAATGTCTTCTCTTACATAAATGCAGACCCCCCAACCCTGTCTACCAGTCCTGTCTTTATTGTACAGTTGCTAACCTTGAATCTCCTTGATCTAAGATGAAGAAGAATCCCACTATGTTTCAGTAATGGCTACAATGCCCAAGTTAAGTATTTTGCTTCTAGCCTCCAGTTCTGCCATTTTTGTTAGAGTTAATGATTTAGGATTTAGTGTTAACATTTTGCAAGAGTTTGTGTGGGAAGAGGGTGGCAGTGGTTGAAAAGACTTGGGCAAGATCCCATTCTCCTCCTTTTTATTTAGTTTAATAGGCTATTAATTATGGCTGAAAATGATTTGCCCAGTAGGGTACTGCCCCTACTACTAAGGTGTAGCCTGTCCCAACAAAACAAGGGGATTTATCCAGAAATTTCTCCCAGTGTGTAATGCATGGGATTCCCTGTTGCTAATTCACATTATTTTACTGATTACTTACAAAAGTTAAATATACAGATGACTACATACTATATAGCATTTTCTGTGGTAATCAGAAACAAAAAAGAAAAAAACACATAGCAGTTGCTTAGTAGGCACTATACTTTAGAAGTTTGCACCAGAAAAATCATCAATGGGGTGGTATGCATTGATACCCTTAATGACAGATTCAGTTGAGAACCGAATGACTGAATGGGAATAACATCAGAACTACCCTCCCACCTACATAGTGTTCCTGCAAGACAGGGTTGGGTCACAATGGTAGAGCAGTGGAGAGACATGTGCCATACAATTATGAACTTATGCAGTACCTGTTGTTTATGTTGTGTAAGTGAATCCAAATCCCAAATGGCATGAACATCAGGATTCAGATTCAAAATATCCCTGGTTTTCAGATTCTATACTCTCATCCCATCAACTCTCACCATACAACAGCATTAAACATTTCAGTCCTTTCAGAAACATCCATTCCTTTTTCTTAAATTTTACAGCTGCAGTGGATGGATAGGGTTACCACCTTTTAAGAAGCCCAAAGTGGGACATTTCTTACTGAAACGTGATTTTTCGCAGCCCTCGACCAATGCAACAGACTTGTTTTCTCTATATAATCAGAATTAAGGCTAAGTATTGTAGTTTCTTAATGGCTTATATTGTTTCGTATCATTCTAAGGTATTTTAGTTAAGGCATTATAGTTTTCTGCAACATTTAGTGGAAAGTTAAAATATATTTTTTCTACCATAAAGTCAGGACATGTAGTATTTTTTCATGTTTTTTTGCAGGACACAGTTGCCCAAATCAGGACTGTCCTGCGAAAATCAGGACAGGTGGTAACCCTATGGATGGAGCCCCCACACATTTTGTTATTATGTTAGACAAATGGAGCTCTCCAGATTCATAATGGACTAGATAAAATTGGAAAGGATTGTGCTATCACTCCACTAATTAATTGAAGCAGACTGTCCTTAAGCTGAGCAGTGTTGCAATGCACTATTTTGTGTGCTAAGCTTCAATCTGGGTAGCAGTCTGTTTCAAGAACAATTCATAGCTCATAAACATGTCAACTACATCAGCCTTTCAAACAGAGACATGCAGTCAACCTTGGGACTATAACAGTGAGTAAGTCAAATGTCACAGAATGGAATGTGTATTAAATCATCAGATGTTACAAGTCTCACTGAAGATAAGTTAAAGAAAATGTGTGTGTGTGTGTGCTAAAGGATATTAATTTGAAATATGTAGAACACATATTGGTGGATATTTGGAGTGTGTGTGTGTTTTCTAAGCATTTAGAACAGCAGTTTTGCATGTGCAAAACTTAAGTCTAAGAGATTACCCCCCCAGTTAAAATGAACCTTATAAACCCATTAAGCATAAGGAGAAACTGTCTGTACTGAAATTGTTTTCTTAAATAATTTAAAAAGTACTGACGTGTGAGATCTGCAAACCACAAAAGCATGTACCTTGGGCAAAACTCTATCAAACCTGAACATTTCAGATTTAAAATCTTTATTGTTTTTCAGTTATTGGAGTGCAAAAAAAAGTCTTAAAAATGGAGACTTAGGTTTTTTGCACCTCTGTAACTTTGCCCCCACAGAACCAATCTACATGAAATTTGCAGGATCAAGAGATCCTGGCACAAACAGCTGCAGGAAGTTTTTTTTTCCCTGATGACTGGTCAGAGACCATTTTATGAGCACCCTAGTCAGGATGCCAGTTTCACCACTGTACAGGAGCTTTCTTGTTGCACTTAGTGTTTTTTTCCTGCACCAACTCCCTTAAGTGTAGATTTACTATTACCAACTCCACCTTGCCATAGGTCTCCACGCCAATGACCTTTGGAGTCAAAAGACTTTAAGGGGAAGTGAGATTCAAACCCAGACTTTCAGGCTCACAGCCTAGAGCAGCTAACCACTTCACCATGCCAGCTGCTGCCTAGCAAGCCTATGGTTAGACACATATGTGACAATAACTGATCCCAGAAAAGTTCAGCTGGAAGTAGAAACTGGTCTCAGACCAGGTGGCATGGAAACTGGTCTAAGACCAGGCAGCTCTGAAACTGGTCTCAGACCTGGCTGGTCTCAGACCAGGATGCACAGAAACTGGTCTCAGACCATCAGGGGAGCAATCTTCCTACACCGCACAAACACTGCTGTCCAAATTTCATGTCAAATTGGTTGAACGTGGGCAACATTATTAAGGTGCAAATATTGAGGTTTAACATTAAAATGCCTCCTCAACCCTAATATGCAGGCATTATTGCACCTTACATAGGTACCTAAGCTGAAATAGGTAAAGTATAGGAGAATGGTGTGAGCATTAGGGTTGACAACCCCAAGGCACACCCCTTCATGCCGGGTGGTGTGTATAGGGAGGGGCTTGGTGTGTTAGGGTTGAAACCCTAGCATTGTATTTCCCTCCTTTTTACAGTTTGATATCAACTCTAACTGATTCATTAACATAGTTTTTTTCAAATAATTTCCTTACTTTTTGAGGTAGTGTAATCATAGCCTTATTTGACTGTGGACGCACGTGCCCTTTGGGCCCTGCACTCTCATCTCTCCATAGATGCGTGCATGTATGTTGCTGTGGAAGGGCCCTACACTCCAATTAATAGGACAACAGTGAACAAATTGACAGCATAGCCATCTTATTACCCCACCTCATGTACCTGGTAAAGCAAATTTTCAAAACCCCACCAGTATGTAATTCTGCGCAACTATAAAACCACTCCTTGTCACAGGTGCAAAAACATATTTTGACTAGGATTTATAAAATGATGGTTGTGATATACTACTACATGAGGAGGGGAAATAAAAAGTCAATGTTGAAAATTTTGGATCAAAGTCATTAAAATGTCCAAAGTTACAAGCGTGTGTAGCGAAATTGCAATGAATGATCATAACTTTGCCATGTGTACATATTTTGACCTCAGATCTTCAACATAGCCTTTTTATGACCCCACCTCATGAACAATATAGCTGTCATTATGCAAATTCCACCTGAACGGTGAATTTGCCAAGTGACCACAAAATCACCTTTCGGGTGGGAGTTGTGTAGCAACAGTCATATTGTTCATAACTGGATCCCCAAAAAGGCTATGTTGAAAATTTGGTGTCAAAATATGCAACAATTTCAAAGTAATGCACCAAAGCTGAAAATCCCTTTGAAATACTGTATATTGATTTCCCATATGAAAGAAGATCTTGTTTCGTGAGTCAGCATATGAAACAAGATCTTATTTCACATGACGCTGATACAAAACAAGAGTTTCAGTGTTACATAAAATACATTTTAAGGGAATTTTTTGAGCAATAAAGTGCAGAATGCACCTAAGAGGTCCCAATAAACAAGCTACATGTGCTGGTTCTTCCTCAGAATATCATTTTGAGGGTTTCTAAATATGAAAGAAGATCTTGTTTCGTGAGTCATCATACAAAACAAGATCTTATTTCGCATGATGCCGATACAAAAAAAGAATTTCAGTGTTAAATAAAACACATTTTAAGGGCATCTTTTGAGCAGTACAGTGCAGAATGCACCTAAGAGGCCCAATTAGCAAGCTATGTGTGTTGATTCCTCCATATAATGTACTGTTGGGGGGTTTCCAAATTTGAATTTTTCAGTCAAAACTGAAAACAAAATGTCAGCCATATGAAAAAGAAATGTTCCCATATGAAACAGGATTCTGTTTTTGTTTCATACAGCTGTCTTTTAGTGCTTACTGAGCATGCTCAGAAATCATTTTTTCAAATTTTTAAATTGCAATAACTTAAAAACTGCTTATTTTTTCACCAGACTAGCAAAAGGCACATCTATGGGGTAGTCCCTTTCTGCCCTGATAATTTCAGACCCAAAAAAACAAACTGTCTGTGCTGTAGGCAAGTTCAAAGAAAAATCCCAGCAAAGTCAATGAGAGACAGCATGTTTTTTTCACCTCTTTGTAACTCAGAAACCACACATCCAAATGCAACTTAACTTCCCACATCTAGAGATCTACCACACAAGACAGCACATACCATATTTTGTGCAAATCTGTTGAACAATTGCAAAGTTATTAAAGTGCAAAATTTTGAGTTTGACATTGAAATGCCTACTCAACCCTAACTATAGGGGCACAACCGTGCCCTTTTAATATATATATATTTATATATTCTTTGCAAAACAAACTGTGCTAATGCAACACTTAGGGTTGAAGCTACAGCATCAAAAGCAGATAAATGTGGCCTTAAGATTTCCAAACCAAAAATCCTAATGCCACCTCTAAGGCATATCAGAGAAAGAGTCTTCATAGGGGTTGTCAACTCTAAAGCTCGTTTGATTCAATACACTCCAGAAACATACACACCTAATTGAGTGAGCTTTAGGGTAAATGATGCCTATACAGACTCTGCCCCTGATTTGCTTTAGGAGTGACATTGGGGTTTTAGGGTTGGAAACCTTAAAGCCACATCTCCTTGCTTTAGATGTTATAGCCTTAATCCTAAATGTTGCATTAACACAGTTTTTTGCAAAGAATATCCTTATTTTATGCATTTTTACATCTTGAGAAAGTGTAATCATATCCTTATTTTTCTGACAGACTGCAGTGCCCTCTGGGCCCTATGCTCTCATCACTCTCTCTCTCTCTCTATATATATATATATATATATATATAGAGAGAAAGAGAGAGAGATGAGAGCATAGTCCAGAGGCACCGCAGTCTGTCAGAAAAATAAAGATTATATATATATATATATATATATATATATATATATATGGAAGAACAAGGTCCGAACTAGTCAGTCCAAGTCCAGCCAATCTCGGTAAAAAGGATAAGAAAACTTGAGGGAGTAGCTCACTACCAATAAGGCTTCTAAACAGTATAGACAATTTGTAGAAATCAAGCCACTCACCAAGTGTGTAAAATGTTTATATAATTATTAATTAAATTATTTTACTTCTGTCTTCTGAATTCACAAATTACATTGATACGTATCAACATATTTCTTAAATGTTTCAGACACTGTCCTTCAGTAAGCCTATTATACTGGGACATCCATAAGGCAATTCTAGGGGTTGGGGGTAGAAAGAAGTAGGTTGCTGGTTAACTAGAATCTGCAGCTTATCCATTAGGTAGGGAAATGGGCAGACTAGGTGGGCCAAGCCGTCCTTATCTGCTGTCAAATTCTATGTTTCTATGAACTGTATCTGTTTTAAATAAAACAAAAATTATGTTCTACAACTTATCATATCACTTGATAAATTAAATATAATTAACATAAAAACCAGGGACTATCCCTCACCATAAATTCATTCCAACTTCTTTCTTTTTGTCTTACTGAATTTTCATTTTCAAATTCCCATGCCCATCAAAAATGGGTCACTCATTTTACTGACAGAAAGCATCACACCAGCGCATTCAATTTCATTAGCCATTATTAGATCATTATTAACCTGTTAAATTGTGCCAACCATGCAAAGTCATTATTTGTCTCGTACTGTTTGATTAGAATCCCTTTGTCTATACATACAGGATACTGTGCACATTTGTTCTATATATTCAAAAATTTGCTTTAAATTGCATTATTTAACTGTCTTAGCAGGAAAATGATGTTAAACAATGTCAAAAAGACTCCAAATTACTATTTCATTTCAATCTACTTATTTAAAGTGCAACTAACTCCACAACAATTTTTTTTAACAGTTCACTTAAACATTTTTAAACTCATAAACCCTCTCTGCAGTGAAAAGACACACTTCATGCCTCAAGACATCTAATCCATTTAAACTTTTGATAAAAACCCAGTCTCTCACTGTTTTCTCCACTATCAAAACATTTGGTCCATTTATATTCAAAATATTTCTCCCTGAATGTTCTGCCAGGACATACATTTCATTTTTTAAGGGGTTTAAACATACCTGTCTGTGTACTCACAAAAGGTATCCCTTTTCAATTTCTGAAAACAGTATCAGGTATTTATTTTACTCCTACATATTAAATCAGCACCCAGATTAAATGTGCTTGTTCAGCATGTTACAATAAAGTCAAAAGCTTACTTACTTAATATAATTATATATATTTATTTAAGAATGTCACAGACACACCAACTCCCGTCTCTGTTTCTTGTAAAAGAGTTGGAAATGTTTGCCATCTTGCACAGTGTTAAATACACACTGCTGTCTAGACAGTTGAGTGTGACGGCATCAGGGTCAGAGAACCTAAACCTGCATCTCCCCATGCTCAACCTGCTAAAAGCAACACCTGGAAAATTGCTAAAGCAAATCCAGCTGCCCCCTAGTGAATTTTCTAAAGTTTAATCCTATTATACACAATATAGTGCTTTTTACACAGAGCCTAAAAGAAACCTCGCAAAGTTTTTATATTCTCAAACACTCCAATATCAAAGTATTCAGTCTGTTTACATTCACCCCATTTCTCTCTATGTTTTTAACAGATCATGTACTTCATTAAAGGGTTTAAAACATACCTGTCTGGGTACTTGCAAAGGTATCCCTTTTAAATTTCTGAAACAAACATTATAGTGTTTTTATTTTATTCCTGCATTCATTTAAGCAGCACAGAAGCTAAATGTACTCATTTCTGATGTGCAGGTAAAATCAATGGCTCACTTAATTTCATGGAAATATTCTTGTTTTTTCAAATATTACAGATGCAGCAACTCCTGTCTCTGTTACGTGTAATGGAGTGTAAATGTTTGGTGTCTTATGCAGCATTAAATACACACTGCTTCCTGGGGAGTGGAGCATGAAGGCATAAGTAGTAGTAGTAGTAGTAAAAAGTTTATTTCTGATATCAGAAACAGGACAAAACCCAATTTAGCATCAGCTAATTTACAATGGGGTCCTACTGTACAAAAAATTATCAGTTTCAATTTAAATACATACAAATGCAAACACCATACATACATAAAACACAATACATATATGACCAAAAGAAAAGAAGAAGAAAGAGAACAAATAATAATTACAACAATAAACCATATGTATGAACATCTCAAGTACAACAAATCTTTAAGGATATTGCTTCCTTTACAAGCCATGATTTTATTTCATTCCAAGATATTTTATTTGTACTTGACCTCAAGTAGCCTGGTAATGAATTCCACAATTTTGGACCTTCATATACATAACAATGTTGGCCCTTCACTGTTCTCATAAGGGGTACCCTAAATTTTACTTCCTCTTCAGATTTCAAACCTACCTTAGCATTCCATTCCTCCAGAAACTCCACTAGAGATCCTGGAGCTTTTTTACAATAACAGTGATAAGTTAACCATTGCACATGCATATTTCGCTGTTCTGTCAAGGATATCCAATTTAAGTTCCTGTAAAGAATGCAATGATGTGTTTTCCGAGGTGCATCCAAGACAAAACGCGCATATCTATTATGGATAACATCAAGCTTTTCTAAATTGCTCCTAACTGCCCCTCTATATATGATATCACCATAATCGATATGCGGAATTATCATTGAATTCACAATCCTTAACCTAACATCAAATGAAAAACAACTTCTATGCTTATACAGTACCCCCAACTTTTTACACAATTTTTGTATCAAGTTATCAATATGAAAATCCCAACTACAATGAGAGTCCAACCATACTCCCAAGTATTTATTATGATCCACAGAGGCCAGGCTACACCCATCCAGTGTCTTAATATCCAACTCCACAGATACTTTTTTATTTGAAAACAACATTACCTGTGACTTTTGTGAATTTAAAACCAAACCATGTTCTGAAAAATATATTTGTAATGTATTGAAACATTTCTGCAATATTTCCTGTATATATCCCACAGATTTCCCTTCAAGGTACAAAATTGTATCATCTGCATACAAATGGTGCCGGACATCATTCATCAGATGTCCGACATCATTTGTATATATGTTAAATAGGATGGGTCCTAGCACTGACCCCTGAGGAACACCAGAATTGACATCTAGATAACTGGACACAAAATTACTACCTAACCTAACCCTTTCTTGTCTGCCATCCAGGTAGCCATGGAACCAATTCTGGGCTTCCTGGCTGAGGCCTACAGATCTCAATTCTTCCATCAATACCTGATGTCCCAGAGTGTCGAAAGCCTTCAACAAATCAATATAAATGGCTCCAACCAGAAAGCCCCTATCCATGGCTACCTGGATGTCCGTCACAACCTTAACAAGTGCAGTAGTAGTGCTGTGTTGTGCCCTAAAGCCTGACTGGTATTTATTGTATTTTTCATTTTTTTCAAAATAACTGTTTAATTGAGAAACCACAATTCTTTCGAACACCTTAGAAGTAACTGAAAGCAATGATATTGGTCTATAATTCTGCATATCATTTTTAACACCTCCCTTAAACACTGGTATCACTTCTGCCTGTTTCCAGACTAGTGGGTAGGTACCAGTCTTCAATGAAAGGTTAAAAATGTCAGTCAAAATTGGTGCTATTACTGGGGCAGCAATTTTAAGCAAAAAAGATGGAATCTCATCTGGACCTTGGGCCTTATTTATGTTTATTTTTAATAATTCCCGATGAACTTGGCTTGGAATAATATTTTGAAAACAAAATAATGAACCATTTTCATCTTTCTTTTCTTGATTTCTCACTTGCTTAGTTATACCAGAAAGGGGACATGCATTAATCTGAGAAAACCCTATATCAACAAACATTGTATTCAGTATAGCAGCTGCCCCATCTGAAAGTTTTAATGGGCCATTTTCTGCCACAAAATCATTTGGCAGTTCTGAGGTCTTAGTTCCTTGTAAGTTTTTAACCATATTCCAGAAATCCCTAGGTTTTTTAAACTGGTCAGTTGCCATTCCAGAAAGATAAAAATCTGATTTTGCTTTCCTTATTTGTGCAATGTATAGATTACGTGCTGCTCGATATTTTTCCCAAAGCACTCTCTCATTTTTTTCTTTGCCAATCTCCATGCAGCATCCCTTTTCTTACGATAAACTCTTAACTTTGCAGTATACCAAAAAGAGTTTTTTTTGTTTAACTTTCCTACTTTGAATAGGTGCAAAAATATCACATACAGATATAAATTCACCAGGTAAAATATGACCAGACACTATCTATATCAGGAATCAAAGTTAATCGAGACCAGTTTCTTGATTCCAGTTCAACCATAAAGGATGTATAATCCAAATTTTTAAAGCTACGATAAAATTTAATTTGAGGAACTGTCAATTGCTTAGCTGTTTTCCTAACACAAAAAGTTATCTGATGATCACTAAATGAATCTGGAAGCACTCCAGCCACTGAATATTTGGTAGGATCAGAAGTAAATATCAGATCCAGAATAGTGGAGGAATTGAGAGTTTTAGCATTTAGTCTTGTAGCCATGGTAATAAACTGGGACAAACCCAATATTGTTTTTAAATCCATTATTTTGCTGGTGGGTGGCACCCTCACCCAATCTATATTCATGTCCCCCATAATCATAAGCTCATGGCTTTCCCTATAAGAAAGCAAAAGATCCTGGAGAACAAGAAACTGTTGGTCATCTCCCTTAGGGGGAAGGTAACAGCCCACCAGCAACAATGGTTTGCAATGAGGGATTTTTATCTCCAGAACTACCTTTTCCATGCCTGGTGTACTAGCACAATTTAGGTTCTTAATTTCTAAAGCTATGGTACCATAGACCAAAACACCCCCACCCCTTTTCCCATGATCGTGCCTCCATAATTGGTAACCAGGTACCTGTATTTCACCATCCTGTATCTTTTTATTGAGCCAATATTCAGTTATTACTATAACATCTGGTTTAAATTCCAAAATCCATTGCCTTATCATATCAAATTTTGGAAAAAAAACTCCTAGCATTCAACTGAACAAACGAAAGCTTATTACTTTGTAGAATATCAGCTGTATACATATTCTCATTACCTGACCCCAAGTTTGAACAGATATTACCTGGCATAAGGGTCAAATGACCCCAGCTGGCAGCTCTCATGCTCAACATGCTAAAAGCAGCACCTGGGAAAATGCTGAGGCAAATCTAGATGTCCCCTATTACATTTTCTCAAGTGTGATCCTATTACATGCAGTGTGGTACTTCTTGTTGCACATAGCCTAAATCAAGCCCTGTTTATTTAACAAAACTCATGTTGGCAACAAACTTGTGTTTGAGTATTACACTAATGTTTAAGTATTACACTAATTTTGAAGATCACTTATTATCAATGTTATTATTTCTTTTAAATCAATGTCTATTTGTATACCTGAACACAGATGGGGGGGCTACATTTTGGTCACAGAAGAGAACCAGTGACAGAGTCAGTGATTAAGAAATGCCCTTCTATTGTATATAACAGTCATTTTGGCCATTACCCTGAGTATGTCAATGAAACCTTTAAGTCAGATTTATATTCATAGAAGCTTGGAATGCCCTACATGCATGCTATATGTTGGTCATACAAACTCTCTGAAATTAAGGGGAATGTGTTAATTTACTACTCTCTTCAGTTACTCAGATAGCGGATATCAGCCAAACAATACCAGCAGTTCCTTTTTAGGTAATAGGCTGCCACTCTATAGAGTCATTTAGTCCATATCTTGGGTTCACAGATTCAAATATATTTATAAAGTATGCTTCTCTTGTTAGAGTAACTGTTTTATAATCACCTCCTCTAGGGTTACTTTCTACTTTTTCTATTGCAAAGAATCTTAAATGTGTTATTTAGTGTTTGGAGTCCATAAAATGTTGTGTTACTGGTGAGGACAAATCAGATGTCCTGTGCTCACCAATTGTACTTTTTAATGCTCTTTCTGTTTTCCCTATATAAATTTTATCACAAGGTAATTTTAAGCAGTATATTACTCCTTCAGCAGAACAATTAATAAAGTCTTTAATCTCAATATCTTCATACCTAGCCACACTTCTTATGTTCTTAACTCTGTAAGTATTATTACAGTGAACACAATGTTCACAGGCATAATTCCCCTTAATATCTATTGAAGACATGACATGTGATGGTCTCAGATCAGGAACCATATGTACTGCTTTATTTCATTTATTTATTTATTTTTTGAATTGTTTCACCAGGAAAGGTACACTGAGCAACTTAGTGCTTGTCTCATGGCACTTCCTGGGGGAAGGGGTAGAGGGATACACATAATTAAATGTATACAATAACCTTACAGAGATATGAACATTAATACATGATAGTCCACTTTTTAGATTTTAGATAAAATGTTTGCTAATGTCTTATTTCTCTTTGCTACTACCATTGGTCTGTTTGAAAAAAAAAAACTGTTGTCCCATTGGTGTAGCTTTCAGAACATCCCAATGTTTATGGATAACCTGTCTAATTTGTCCAAACTATCATTAAACATCATAGAGAACACAATGTTTGATTCATTTTTACAAATCCAGCAACCTGAGAATCAGATTGTTGCTGTGTATTTAACAACATATCTCTATTTTTGTAACTTATCTTGACAACTACTTGATCCAAAGTGCTATCATTAAACCCCCTTGCTCTAAATCTTTCACACAAATCTCTTTCAGTTTGTGTGTATACTTCACTATTACTACAGTTACATTTAGCCCTAACCAACTGTTGATATGGAATGAACTGGATTAAGTGGTGAGGATGAAAGCTATCGGCTCTCAACAAGGAATTCTTATCAGTTGGTTTCCTATAGATTTTTGTTTCTAGTCTATTTCCATCTTTATAGACCAGTAAATCCAGATATGGAACCTCTGTGTTATCACTTGTCATACTAAAAATAAGATTTTGTGTTCTTGAATTTAGATATTCATTAAATCCCTGTAGGTCATGTTCATTCCCTGTCCAAATACAGAAAATATCATCAATAAAACAGTGAAACACCCAAATATATTGTAAATGCTTACTACTTTGGTCAAATATATATTTGTTTTCAAAATCATTCACATATAGATTAGCATATGATGGGGCCATGCTAGACCCCATTACTGTACCCTGATTTGTAAGAAAAAATATTTTAAAATTTAAAAAAAAATTTATTAAGTACTATTTCTGTCATTTTCACTAATAATCTATTAGGCGGATCATCCTCTAATCTATTTTGGTCTAATAAAGTTGCCAGTACTTGACTATATCAGTTAGGGGGTGAGGATATAGCATGCACCAAGCAGCAAAGGGATCTTGGGGTTATCATCTCTGGTGACCTCAAGGTAGGAAACAGTGTGACAAGGCAGCAGGTAAAGCAAATAGGATGCTGGGATGCATAGGCAGGGGCATCACCAGCAGGAAAAGGGAGGTCATAATTCCACTATACAAGACACTAGTGAGGCCCCACCTGGAGTACAGTGTACAGTTCTGGAGACCTTACCTATGTAAGGATATAGACAGGGTAGAGAAGGTTCAGAGGAGGGCAACAAAGATGGTGCATCAATTGCATCACAAGTCCTATGAGGACAGGTTGAAGGAACTTGAGCATGTACTCCCTGGAGGAGAGGAGGGAGAGAGGGGATATGATAGAGACATACAAATATCTTACATGGAGGAACAGGGTGCAGGAATACACTATGTTTAAGCGAAAAAGATGTTCCAGGGCTAGAGGGCATGGGATGAAGTTGGAGGGAGAATGATTCAGAGGAAACGTGAGGAAGAATTTCTTCACTGAACGGGTGGTGGACAAGTGGAACACCCTGCCAGAGGAAATGGTGGGAGCTGAAACAATCACGGGATTTAGGAATGCATGGAACAGACATAAAGGAATTCTGGAGGTCAGGGGTAAGGGGCAACAGACTTCTAGGAAAACATAAACTGAACTTACAAGCTCAAATGGGCAGACTGGGTGGGCCATATGCCCTTATCTGCCGACACTGTCTGTGTATCTATGTATCCCTCTTGATGTGGGATAGATGTATAAAAATCCTTAAGATCCCACGTCCCCAAAATACATTCTCCAATTAGTTAATCTGAATCATTCTCATTTTCGATAATAATGATGATATCTGTGGAATTTTTAGTATATGTCCTAGTTTGTTCTAATAAGGGCCTAATAAAGTAATCAGTATAAATGGAAAGAGGTTCCAACACTGAATTGATAACTGATAAAATAGGTCTTCCCAGTGGATTTTGTAAGTTCTTGTGAATGTTTGGCAATATATAAAACATAGGAATAGAGGGTGTATTTCTAAACAAAGCAATATTTTCCCATTCTGTTATCAAATTGTTATCAAATGTGTTTGTTTATAGTGAATGTACTATGTCCTTAACTTGTTCTGTTGGATCAAGTGCCAGGTGCAAATAGTTTATATGGTCATTTAGAAGTTTCCAAACAAATATCCCTATATTGGTCATAGTCCATCACAACCACTCCACCCCCTTTATCAGCACTCTTAATAATAATTGGTGCATCATTCTCCAGGTTTCTAAGTGCTCCAAATTGAGCTGCAGTTAAATTAAATGTAGTTCATCTATCTAAATTCGATTATTGTTTGATAATCTGTTCAACATGCCTATTAACCAAAGAAATGTATGTTTCTATATTATGCACAACCCCCTGTGGGGTAAACCTAGATTTCAAATTAAACTTTTTGCTCAATTCAGTTTTCTTTGTCTGTAATGCCATATCTCTATTTGGAAACAAAAATCCAGGGGAAGATTACACAATGGGGAGGGTAGTAACAACAACAAAAATGGAAAGGGACCTGGTGGGAATCATATCAGATGACCTTAAGGTTGGAAAGCAATGTGAGAAGGTGGTAGGGAGGGCTGGGGGGATACTGGGATGTATTGGGAGAGGCATCACCAGCAGAAAACAGGAAGTTTTTATCCCCCTGTACAGACAGTTGGTGAGACCCCATCTGGAGTACTGTGTCCAGTTCTGGAGACCCCATCTCTGCAAGGACATAGACAGGATGGAGGCAGTTCAGAGGAGGGCAACTAAAATGGTACAGGGTCTGCAAGAGAAGCCATACAAGGAGAGACTAAAGGAGCTTAATATGTATACCCTTGAGGAAAGAAGGGAAAGGGTGGACATGATAGAAATGTTGAAGTACCTCAGTGGAATCAACAAAGTCCAAGAGGGTAGCATCTTTCAGAAAAAGAGATGTGCAAGAACAAGGGGACACAATTTAAAGATAGAGGGGGAAGGCTCAGCGGTAATGTGAAGAACTATTTTTTTCACAGAGAGGGTGGTGGATGCATGGAACAGCCTTTCTGAGGAGGTTGTGGGGTCTAAAACTGTGGGAGAATTCAAGAATGCATGGGACAGACATAAGGCAATTTTGTGGGGAGTAGGAAGAAATAGACTGTTGGTTAAATAGGATCTGCAGCTTATCCTCTAGGTAGTGAAATGAGCAGACTATGTGGGCCAAGAGGTCCTTATCTGCCGTCAACATCTATGTTCCATGTTGGCTCTGTCAAAGTATCAAAGTGATATCTCAGTTTTAATTTCCTGAAGAATCTTTGTAAATCCAATTTGAGTTCAAATTCATTCAATGAGCTATGTGGGCAAATAGACATTCCCTTAGACAAAACTTCAATCTCCACCTGTGTAAGATTTCTTTTAGATATATTGTATACTAATTCTTTTTTTGGGTCTATGACCTCATGTTTTCTTGTCTGTTTGACCTCCTTGTCTTTTGCCTTTCCATTTGTCTTCTGCATCTATATGTGTCCTGTTTCTGTGTCTCCTGATGTACATGCAATTACCTCATCTTTCCTGTGATGTTCTTTGATATTGTGGGTATACTGGTAACTTCTGTTGGTATTGCCATAATATTGTCTCCTTCCACTGCCTTTATATCCCCCTCTCCTAAAAAACACCCCCTAACCAGACCACCTCCCAGTCTAACTCCACCACCCTCTGTGTCACTCCCAGATGTATGTCCTGAGGATTCTGAGTCCAGATCATATCTCTGAATTCTGTCTTGCACACCCAATTTTTTTATATGTGCAAACTTTATCATCTTTATAGTCATTTAATTCTCTTTAAATTTTCTTAATTTTATAGCCCTTAATTTAGGTGTGCATGCTTAACTCTACAGACAGTAGTGTGTATTTAACACTGTGCAAGATGCCAAACATTTACAACTCCTTTATAAGAAACAGAGACAGGAGTTGGTGCGTCTGTGACATTCTTAAAAAAATGTATATAATTACATTAATTAAGTAAACATTTGACTTTACCTTAACACTCTGAATGAGCACATTTAATCTGAGTGCTGATTTAATATATAGGAGTAAAATAAATACCTGATACTGTTTTTCAGAAATTGAAAAGGGATTCCTTTTGTGAGTACACAGACAGGTATGTTTGAACCCCTTAAAAATGAAATATATGTCCTGGCAGAACATGCAGGGAGAAATGTTGTGAATATAAATGGACCAAATGTTTGGATAGTGGAGAAAATAGTGAGAAACTGGGTTTTTATCAAAGGTTTAAACTGATTAGATGTCTTGAGGCATGAAGTGTGTCTTTTCACTGCAGAGGGAGTTTATGAGTTTAAAATATTTAAGGGAACTGTTAAAAGATGTTGTTGTGGAGTTAGTTGCACTTTAAATAAGTAGATTGAAATGTAATAGTGATTTGGAGTCTTTTTGACATTGTTTAACATCATTTTCCTGCTCAGAGAGTTAAACAATGAAATTTAAAGATAACTTTTGAATATATAGAAAAAATGTGTACAGTATCCTCTATGCATAGATAAAGGGATTCTAATCACACAGTATGAGACAAATAATAACTTTGCATGTTTGCAGTCATCTGGCAGATGCAACACCCAGGGGGCCAGGGAATCAAATACTTTACCGTTTGGAACAAGGAATAAAGAACCATTTTGGAACTATATTCTCCAACCAGAAAAGACTTTCCTTTTACTTTGGGATACTATTTAGAACTTTGTGTATTTGGAACTTCAGACACACAGAGGGAGACTGGTCTACACCTCATGGAATATCTTCCATACCCTCTTGGTGACTCTACCTGGATTTGTAAATGGCATGTAATATAATTAATTTTGATGAACTGGACAAAATAACAGATAACAGGTCTCTACCATTGTCTATGTCTGACACAGAAGAGCAACATATTTTACAGGATTTAAAACTAATAGGGAGTTTGGGGGGTTCCACACCAGTCAGATCAGTGACTAACCAGTATGGATTCATGAAACAAAAGCAAATTAAGCTTGAATGGCACACACTGACTATATCACACTATTTAAAGCAAAAAAAGGATCCCTAGAGGTCTTAGAATTTTTATTGAAGTGAATTTAAGTTATATAGATCCAGAACTAGATATTAAATGGGACAGTGTCAGCAATAGATGTTCAAGGGACTTCATGTTATTGATAGTAGAATCAATTACTAAGGAATTATGTAGAATGGAACCACACATAATAATGAATGAGATGGAAGTTAAGAAGAAATATAATATTGATGAGTTCAGATCATAGCTCGATAAGATAACTGCACACCTAAATGAATTTGAGAAAAAAACTAAGGGCTATAAAATTAAGAAAATTTAAAAGATACTTAAATGACTATAAAGATAATAATGTTTACACATATAACAAATTGGGGTGTGCAGGACTGAATTCAGAGATATGATCTGGACTCCTCAGGACATACATCTGGGAGTGACACAGAGGGTGGTGGACTTAGACCGGGAGGTGGACTGGTTAGGAGGCATTTTTTTGGGAGCAGGGGATACAGAGGCAGGTGAAGGAGACAATATTATGGCAATAACAAAAGAAGTTACCAGTGTACCCACAATATCAAGGAATGTCACAGGGAAGACAAGGTAATAGTAAGTACATCAGGAGACACAGAAACAGGACAGCACGTAGATGCAGAAGACAAATGGAAAGACAAGAGATAAGGTGGTCAAACAGACAAGAAAACATTTAGGTAACAGACCCAAAAAATCAATTAGAATACAGTATATCTAAAAGAAATCTTACACAGGTGGAGACTGAAGTTTTGTCTAAGGGCATGTCTTTTTGCCCACATAGCTTATTGAATGAATTTGAACTCAAATTGGATTTACAAAGATTCTTTAGGAAATTAAAACTGAGATACCATTTTGATACTTTGACAGAGCAGACAAATAGAGATATGGCATTACAGATGAAGAAAATTGAATTGAGCAAAAAGTTAAATTTGAAATCTAGGTTTACCCCACGGGTGGTTGTGCATAATATAGAAACATGCATTTCTTTGGTTAATAGGGATGTTGAATAGATTATCAAACAACTACACAATTTAGATAGACAAACTAGGTTTAATATAACTGCAACTCAATTTGGAGCACTTAGAAACCTGGAGAATGATGCAGCAATTATTATTAAGAGTGCTGATAAAGCGGGTGTAGTGGTTGTAATGCACTATGACCAATATAGGGATATTTGTTGGAAATTTCTAAATGACCATACAAACTATTTACACCTGGCACATGATCTGACACAACAAGTTAAGGACATAGTACATTCACTATTAACAAATGCATTTGATAACAAATGGATAACAGAACAGGAAAAGAATCCCATATTTAGAAATACACCCTCTATTCCTATGTTTTATATAGTGTCAAAGATTCACAAGAACTTACAAAATCTGCCGGGCAGACCTAATGTATTAGGCATAAATTCAGTGTTGGAACCTCTTTCTATTTATATTGCTTACTTTATTAGGCCCTTAGTAGAACAAACTAGGACATATACTAAAGATTCCACAGATATCATCGGGATTATCAAAAATGAGAATGATTCAGATTTATTAATTGGAGAATGTATTTTAGTGATGTGGGATGTTAAGGATCTTTATACATCAATCCCACATTGAGAGGGATGTCAAGTACTGGCAACTACTAGAACAAAATAGATTAGAGGATGCTCCCCCTAATAGTTTATTAGTAAAAATGGCAGAAATAGTACTTAATCAAAAGATTTTTAAATCTGAAAAAGATTTTGTCTTACAAATCAGGGGTACAGTAATGGGGTCTAGCATGGCCCCATCATATGCTAATCTATATATGAATGATTTTGAAAACAAATATATATTTGACCAAAGTAATAAGCATTTACAATGTATTTGGGTGTTTCACTGTTTTATTGATGATATTTTCTGTATTAGGACAGGGAATGAACATGACCTACAGGGATTTAGCGAATATCTAAATTCGAGAACACAAAATCTTATTTTTAGTATGATGAGTGATAACACAGAGGTTCCATATCTGGATTTTCTGATCTATAAAGATGGAAATAGACTAGAAACAAAAATCTATAGGAAACCAACTGATAAGAATTCCTTGTTGAGAGCTGATAGCTTCCATCCTCACCACTTAATCCAGTCCATTCCATATCGACAGTTGGTTAGGGCTAAACATAACTGTAGTAATAATGAAGTATACACACAAGCTGAAAGAGATATGTGTGAAAGATTTAGAGCAAGGGGGTATAATGACAGCACCTTGGATCAAGCGGTTGTCAAGATAAGTTACAACAATAAAGATATGCTGTTAAATACACAGCAACAATTTGACACTCATGTTGCTGGATCTGTACAAATGAATCAAAAATTGTTTTCTCTATGATGTTTAATGATAGATTTGGTCAAATTAAACAGGATTTCCATAAACATTGGGATGTTCTGAAAGCTACACCAATGGGACAACAGTTTTTTTTCAAACAAACCAATGGTATTAGCAAATAGAAATGGGACATTAGCTAACATTTAATCTAAAACAGTACATAAGGTACCTGATCAGAGACCATCACATTTCATGTCTTCAACAGATATTAAGGGGAATTACCCCTCTGGACATTGTGTTCACTGTAATAATACTTATAGAGTTAAGAAGATAAGAAATGTGGCAAGGGATGAATATATTGAGATTAAAGACTTTATTAATTGTACTACTGAAGGAGTAATATACTGCTTTAAATGTCCTTGTGATAAAATTTATATAGGAAAAAGAGAAAGAGCATTTATAAGTAAGATTGGTGAGCACAAATCGGACGTCAGGAGATCTGATTTGTCCTCACCAGTAGCACAACATTTTATAGACTCCAGACACTAGATAACACTTTTAAGATTCTTTGGAATAGAAAAAGTAAAAAGTAACCCTAGAGGTGGTGATAATAGAACAGTTATTCTAACAAAAGAAGCATACCTTATGAATAGATTTGAATCTGTGAACCCAAGATATGGACAAAATGACTCTATAGAGTGGCAACCTATTATCTAAAATGAACTGCTAGTATTGTTTGACTGATATCTGACATCTGAGTAACTGAAGAGAGTAGTAAATTAACCTGTTCCCCTTAATTTCAGAGAGTTTGCATGATCAATACATAGCCTGTATGTAGGGCATTCCAGCCCTCTATAAATATAAATCTTATTTAAAAGTGTCATTTACATACTGGGGGTAATAGCCAAAATGACTGTAATATACAATAGTATAGCATTTCTTAATCACTGACCCTGTCACTGGGTCCCTTCTGTGCACAAAATGTAGCCCCCCATCTGTATTTAGGTATACAAATATACATTGATTTAAAAGAAATAATAACATTGATAACAAGCATTTGTCAATGCCCAATGTTGTCTCACTGGCATTGGCATTGGTAGTACTGGAGTCAGAGACGCCATAATAGGAATGGCAGTGAAGTATTAAAATGACACCAACCCCACCTCCACCCTGTAGAGACCAACAGGCATTGGGTTGTGCCTTTGGGTCATCAGCTATAACGATCATGCCATTTCACCTCACCCTACCCTGTAGACATTGACTAATGTTGTGGTGTGCTTTGGGGTCTTTAGGTGTTATACTTACCCAATTTCAAAAGGAAATATGCTGAGGTGGGTGCAGTATAGGAGAATGAGATTGAACTTTGTGGCCGAACAGTGCAAGGCACACCATGATGCCTGTCACTGGCTGCAGGGTGGGGGTGGGGGTGGAATGGTATGAGCATTATAGGTGATGATCCCAAGTCACATCCCTGATGCCTGTCAGTCTCTACAGGGTGGGTTACTACAGTTGGAAACCCTAGCACCATAGGTGTGTGTTGGTATTTTCTCTCCAAATTTCAACATGGGCTTTTTTGTGAGCCCACCTCATGAAAAGCAGCTCTATCTGTTTGTTAGCTGAAAGGTGGTTTTGCACAGCAGCTATGCCATTTGGCGACACAGGGACAAAAACACACTTTGGGCAGGATGTGGAAAATGACAACTGTATTGTTCATGAGGAGATGTAAAAAACTGGCAACGCTGAAAATCTGGAGTGAAAATATAAAAAATTGGTGAAGGTATGAGCATGCATAGAAATTGTGCAACACATGTCAGTAACCCAATTATTTTTGGGATTTTTTTAACCACATTTTTAACATAGGCATGTTGGGACCTCACCTCATAAACTGTGGCAGTGTGATTCTGTTAATGTGTCTGAAACTTTGATTTCGCACAGTGACCATGCCATTGTGAGACACAGGTGTGAAAACACATTTAGGACAAGATGTGAAAAATGACAGTTGTACTGTTCATAAGGAGGTGTAAAAAAATGCCAGTGTTGAAAATCTGGCATGAAAATAGTGCAAATTTGCGGAGTTACAAGGGTGCTTGGAAACTGCGCAATGCACGGTTATAACACAGTCATTTTATAGAATTTTATCACCAAATTTTCAACATAGGCATTTTATGATTTCTCATGAACAGTGTCACTGTCATTTCCTGAAACTGTCCCGAAAACTGATTTCGCGCAGGGACCGCGCTATTTTACGCTGGACATGCAGGAACACATTTTGGCCAGGATATGTAAAATGACAGCTGTACTGTTCATAAGGAGATGTGGAAAAATTCCAGTTTTGAAAATCTGGAGTGAAAATATTACAAATTCACGAAATTATGAGCGTGCATGGAAACTGCACAATGCATGTTTGTAAAACAGTCATTTTGGGGATTTTGTCCACCAAATTTGCAACATAGGCTTTTTGAGAGCCCCCCTCATGAACACTGGCACTTTCATTTCAATAAGCAGTCCCAAAAGGTGATTCTGCGCAGTGACTGCGAAATCACCATTCATGGCCAATTAACGCCATGACAGTGCCAGAATTCATAAGGAGGGGTCCCAAAAACCCCATGTTGAAAATTTGGTGCCAAAATTACAAAAAATCCCTGAGATATGCATCAAAGTTGAAAAAAACCCATTTATTCCATTATACAGCTTACTGGCATTTCCTCAGTTCACGGTCAGTTATGAAGAGTGAAAACATGTTTCCGCTCCACCGAAGATCATCACGCTGGACTCTGAAGGTAAGTATGGGCTGAGGGGGGAGTGTGGGGAGGCAGGTGCAGTGGGTGGGCGGGTTGTGGGAGGGTAGGAGACCGCAAGGGACCATTTTCTTTTGACAGGGTAAAAAAAAAGAAACATTGCGGGACCATTTTTTTTAACAGGAGCATGTGGCAAGCTGGGGTGGGCTCCCAGCATGCCAACCAACTCTTTTTTTGGGGGGGCAGCTGTAGCTGATGGGGGATTGGGCACCCCCATTGGCACACAACAAAAGCAGGGGGTTAACATTATGCCAACATGGATTGGTCACCCCTGTCAGCACACAACAAAAGTAGGGGGGTGTTACATAATGCCAAGAGGAAGTGGGCTCCCCCATCGGCAACATCAGTTGGGCACTGAAGCCGACGGGGATTGGGGCCCCTGACTGAAAAGAAAAACTATTGGGGGTGCGCATGATGCCAAGGGGGATTGGACACTCCCTCAGAATACATTGCAAATGGGAGGGGGGTTATTATGCTGACGGGGAGTGGGCTCCCACATCGGCATTCTGACAGGAGGCGGTGGCAGTGTTGCATGCATGTCGGGAGGCGTGTAGTGGTCACGCTGCATGAGAGCTCCCTTCTCATTGCAGCATACATTTTGTTCGATCTGGTGGCCACATTCCACATTGCTGATGTGGCACCTGCATGCTGCCTGATTGAGGAATGAGGGGCGAACCTACTGATGCATGCCTTGCATTCGCCCAACAGTGGCCGTGCCTCCATATCTGCTACTACTATAATATGTAGGCTGCACATGTGCAAGCCAACATAATAAGTGATTTTTAACATTAATGTAATACTTAAACATTAGTGTAATACTTAAACACAATTTTGTTACCAACATGAGTTTTAATAAATATAACAGAACTTGATTTAGGCTCTTGCAACAAGAAGCACCACAATGCATGTATTAGGATCACACTTGGGAAAATGTAATAGGGGTCATCTGGATTTGCCTCAGCATTTTTCCCAGGTGCTGCTTTTAGCAGGATGAGCATGAGGAGCTGCCAGCTGGGGTCATTTGACCCTGACGTCCTCATGATCCACTCCCCAGGAAGCAGTGTGTATTTAATGCTGCCTAAGACACTGGGGCCTAGATATTCAAAAGGGTTGCACATGGTGCAACAGTGTTGCACTATACACAACCCACTGATGCCCCCTGGCACGATATTCAAAAGGGAAAAGTGTGCGGCACAAATCTCGATGCGCTGGAGTGCATCAGTAATGTATGCAGGCACAGGTGGGGCGGTGTGCCCATGCATAGTCTGCACAGCCTGATATTCAGCCCAGGATGTGCAGAGTCATGCATGTGCAACCCCTACCTACACCAGCACAAAGTTACTCCAAAAAAAAAGGAACAACTGATGGCCACCCACAGGTGAGCTGCCGCATTGCAGGGCGCAACACAGCAGCTGCCACCTGTGGGTGGCCACCCGAGTTCCAGCTGCACTTGGCGGCACCTCCCATGCCCGATTGAGGGCATTTGTAAAAAAAAAAAAAAAAAAGAATTCCAACATCCCTGGTGGTCCAGTGGACTGCTATCTGCCCGATCGCAGACATCTGTAGAAATGAAAGAAATATCCCCCCATATATCCCTTGTGGTCCAGTGGACCGCTACCTGCCCAATCGTGGGCATCTGTAGAAATGAAAGAAATATTCCTCCTATATCCCTGGTGGTCCAGTGGACTGCTACCGGCCCGATCGCGGGCATCTGTAGAAATGAAAGAAATATCCCTCCTATATCTCTGGTGGTCAGGAAACATGCAGCAGAGAGTGGAGTTATGAATGCAGTCAGACTATTCAAGTTAAAGCACTCTGAGAAATCAATGAGTCCTCTGTAAGAAATTTCAAAAGGGACTACCTAGACAAACTAAGAGGAACCCCTGACCCTAGTCTGCTTCCCCACAGCTTACCAACAAAACCCTGTGGGAGACCAACCCTTCTTCTTTTTGAAGTAGAAGATGATCTAAAAAAAATAATTCGCAGTCTGAGAGGAGAAGGAGCAGTTGTGAATGCCAGAGTTGTCATGGCCATAGCCCGTGGGGTTGTAAAAACACACAACTGCATGGCACTCTCAGAGTTTGGTGGCAACCTAACATTTTCAAGGCAGTGGTCCTGGCTCTTTCTACACTGAATGGGGTTCACAAAAAGAAAGGGCACCAAAGCTGGCAGAAAGACCCCTGAGAATTTCGAGGATCTGCGCTCTGCATTTCTAAAGCTCATTGCAAATGCCTCTGCACAGGAGCTGATTCCACCCGAACTGATCATTAATTTAGATGAGACAGGAGTTGGTGTGTCTGTGACATTCTTAAAAAAATGTATATAATTAAGTAAGTAAGCCTTTGATTTTACCTTAACACTCTGAACAAGCACATTTAATCTGGGTGCTGATTTAATATGTAGGAGTAAAAAAAAAATACCTGATACAGTTTTTCAGAAATTGAAAAGGGATACCTTTTGTGAGTACAGACAGGTATGTTTGAACCCCTTAAAAAATGAAATATATGTCCTGCAGAACATGCAGGGAGAACTATTTTGAATATAAATGGACCAAATGTTTTGATAGTGGAGAAAATAGTGAGACACTGGGTTTTTATCAAAAGTTTAAATGGATTAGATGTCTTGAGGCATGAAGCGGTGTCTTTTCACTGCAGAGAGAGTTTATGAGTTTAAAAATGTTTAAGGAAACTGTTAAAATAAGTTGTTGTGATGTTAGTTGCACTTTAAATAAGTAGATTGAAATGAAATAGTAATTTGGAGTCTTTTTGACATTGTTTAACATCATTTTCCTGCTCAGACACTTAAATAATGAAATGTAAAGAGAACTTTTGATTATATAGAAAAAATGTGTACAGTATCATGTATGTACAGACAAAGGGATTCTAATCACACAGTATGAGACAAATAATGACTTTGCATGGTTGGCACAATTTAACAGGTTAATAATGATCTAATAATGGCTAATGAAATTGAATGCACTGGTGTGATACTTTCTGTCAGTAAAATGAGTGAGCTGTTTTTGATAGGCATGGGAATTTGAACATGAAAATATAATAAGACAAAAAGAAAGAAGTTGGAATGAATTTATGGTGAGGGATAGTTCCTGTTTTTTATGTTAATGATTATATTTAATTTATCAAGTGATATGATAAGTTATGGAACATACTTTTTTTTATTTATAACAGATACAGTACAATCTTACTGAAGAAGGACAGTGTCCGAAACATTTAAGAAATATGTTGATACTGTATCAATGTAATTTGTGAATTCAGAAGACAGAAGTAAAATAATCTAATGAAGAACAGGGCCCTCCAGACCCTGTGCTCCCATTTGTAGGACAACAACAATGAAACTGTCAACATAGCCTTTCTATTACCCCGCCTCATCAACCCAATAGTAAGAATTGTGAAATCCCCACCAAAATGTTACCGCGCCGCAGCAGCATCTTTTTGCTTCAGGGGCATAAAAAGACATTTTAGACAAGATTTGAAAAATTACAGCTGTCACATTCACGAGTTGGTGTAAAGAACTGGCTATGTTGATGATTTGGTATTAAAATATTGAAAATTACCAAAGTTACGAGGGAGTGTAGCGAAATGTCAATGAACTCACATAACTTTGCATTTTGACATATTTTGACCCCAAATTTTCAACATACCCATCTTATAACCCCACCTCATGAACAAGTATGGTGAAACTTTTGAAATAGAGCTGGAAAGGTGATTTTACCAACCAACTTCATAATCACCTGTCAGCAGGATTTGAAAAATAACACCCAAATTGTTCACAAGGAGGGTTCTCAAAAAGGATATGCTGAAAATTTAGTATAAAAATATGCAAAAATGGCAAAGTTATGCACCAAAATTGAAAACCCCATTGAAATACATTGAACCACATTTCTTTTAGTTTCTCATATACCAATTGATGGTTCCAGCAGCTGGACATGTCTCCAATCTTTATCATGCAGCCTGCTCAGGTGAGTGAAGATCTGTGGGGGCTGTGGGGGGGGTGGATTGGTGGGTGCTGAGTGGAAGGTGCGGGTGGCAGGGGGGTCAGATTGGAGAAGGACCATTTTTTTTACAGGCTAAAAAAGACATCAGGGTACCATTTTCTTTATTATAAACAAGAAAGAAAATAAACAACAGAGGGTGTGGGGAGTGGCACTAGCCACCAGGGAAATAAACTTCAGATGGGGATGGTGATCGGAGGGCAGGGGTGCCACTGGACACCAGGGAAAATAGGATCTGTGATTGGAGACAGGGATTGGAGGGTGGGGGTTGCCACTAGATACCAGGGAAAGTACAAAAACAAGGGTGATGGAGATTGGAGGATGAGGGTGCCATTAGACACCAGGGAAAGTGTAGAAATGATGAGGACAGGGATCAAAAGGTGGGGGTGCCACTGGACACCAGGAAAAGTATAATAACAAGTGGGATGGGCATCAGAGGACAGGGGGTGCCACTAGACACCATGGAACAAGGGGGATGGGGATCAGAAGGCAGGGGGGTGCCACTAGATGCCAGAGAAATTACTTTGACAATTGGGATGGGATGTAGGGGTGTGATTTTCTGTTCCTACTGACAGTGGTTCCTTTTCCTCCAGCTTCCTCATCCAGACTGACTGAATGTGGGCGTTTCTCTCTTTTGCCTCATTACCTCCCCTTAGCTGAGTCTTCTTCACATCACTACAGTGATGTAACTGTTTTTATAGTGATTAAAGGAGTTTGCCTCATAAAAAAGGATCTATTTTCACCACTAGTGATATGAAAAAAAAATTAATTTTTCATATCAAGCAATAAGAAAAAAGATTTTGAAAGTTACCCACATAGTATGGGAGACAGTATCATGGGCTTAAACCTTCTTCTGTCTTATTACACCAAGTAACTAATAGAAACATAGAAAGTGACAGCAGAAGGGGAATGTAAGGTCAAGCTAGTCTGCCCAAGAACCTACCTGTTGCTACTCCCCCCCCCATTCCTTTGTCTTTACAT
The DNA here is from genome assembly GCA_016271365.2 of Neoceratodus forsteri. Lineage (NCBI taxonomy): Eukaryota > Metazoa > Chordata > Ceratodontiformes > Ceratodontidae > Neoceratodus > Neoceratodus forsteri. Next base: position 837,862,996 of record CM057451.1, on the reverse strand, counting down.
TTGCTAACTTTATGTCTATTCCATGTGTTCTTGAACTCGTTTACAAAGTTGACCCTGACTACCTCCTTGGGTAGGCTATTCTATGGGTCCACCACCCTATCTGTAAAGAAGAACTTCCTTGCATTACTCCTGAACCCACCCTCCCTTCAGCCTCATGTCATGCCTTCTCGTTCTCTCACTCTCTTTCAATTGGAAAAGCTCCTGAATGTTAAACTTATTCATACCCCCTCATATATTTAAAAGTCTAAATAATGTTGCCCCTCTCTCTCCTCTGTTAAAGTGAGAACACGTTGAGTTCCCTCAGCCTGACCAGGTATGCCATATGGTGCAGTCCCTAAATCATTTTTGTTTCCTTCCTCTCCACAATCTAGAGTCTGTTTATGTCTCTTTTGAATTGCGGTCTCCAGTACTGTATGCAGTACTCCAATTAGGGGTGCACCAGTGCCCTGTAGAGTGGTAACACCACCTCCCTTATGTGACTCATGATTCCCCTCCTGATGCAGCACAGCATGCCATTTGCCTTTAGTGCCACCTTTTCACACTGTTTACCCACTTTCAAGTATTTTCATATAATGATCCCTAGGCCCCTCTCCTTGCTGGTGGAGGCTAGCCTCTCTCCTCCCAGGTTCTAATCCTCTTTGGGATTGTTTCTTCCTAAGTGCATGAGTTTGCACATTTGGTGTCGAATTTCAGCTGCCATGTTTCTGACCACTCCTCCAGTTTCTTCAAGTCTGAAGTCATACTCCTCACACCCTCAGGGGAGTCCACTCTGTTGCAAATCCTGGTGTTGCCAGCTAATAGACATACTTTACCTTCCAGCCCATTTGCAATATCTGCTATGAACACATTGAAAAGTAGGTTACCCAGTACTGAACTCTGTGGCACCCTGCCTGTCACCTCCCTCTCAGCTGAAAATGCCCCATTTACCTGAAGCCTTTGTGTTCTTCCTCTCAGCTAGCTACTCACCCACTCAACCACCTCCCTGCCCACCCCATGTGGTCCAGGTTCCTTACCAGCCTTCTGCACAGAACAGAGTTGAAGGCTTTGCTAATGTCCAGATAGACGACATCTACTGCCACTCTTTGATCTCCTATACTTGAACCAGGTTAGTTTGGCAAGACCTGCCATGAACCCATGCTGTTTTTGGTCTTGCTGCCCACTAGATTCTAGATACATTATGATTCTCTGTTTGAGTAGTGTCTCTATCAACTTCCCTACCAATGGCTTGAGGCTTGTTAGAAAATTAGTTAGAAAACAAACATTTCAAGGGGATTACTTCAACAGTAAAGTGCAGAATCCTGCAAAAGGAATCTCCATAACCAAGCACATGTGTTGGTTGCCCCCCAGCATCTCATTTTTTGGGGTTTCCAAATTAGAATTTTAGGAAAAACTGAAACAAAGATGGCAGCCAAATGAAAAAGGATACCCCAATATGAGGAAATAATTATTTTTTCATTTCATACAGCTATTTTCAGGTGCTTACTGAGCATGCTCAGAACCAATTTGTAAAACTTTTAAAATGAAATAACTTTGGAATGGATTAATATTTTTTCACCAAACCAGCAAAGGGCACACCTGTTTGTCATCCCCTTTCCATCTTAAACATTTCAGAGTAAAATTCCAAACCATTTGGGCTGTAGCCAAATTCAAAGAAAATCACATTCAAAAGAATGGGAAAAAATACACGAAAAATCACTTTTTTCACTATCCACATCTCAGAAACCACACATCCGACCAGAACAAAACATGGCACATTCAAAGATAGACTACTGGAGACTGTGCATACAAAGTTCCATGCAAATCTGTTGAATGGTTGGGAAGATATTAAAGTGCACAATTTTGAGTTTAACATAGAAACCATAGTTCAACTGTAAATATAGTAATGCGACCGTGCCACTATAATATGTGTGTATTGTCATTTTGTAAGGTCTATTTATTAACTGTTGCATTTTGTTGGGGTTTCCTTTTTATAAATCAGATATTTAAAAGATATATTTTTGACATTGGATATATGATTGCCACTCTTTTGATATTAATTTTTGAAAAAATATTTATGGTATCTATCCTTAGTCTATGTTGCAAATGTTTTCTTCACTGGTGTAGAATACTTAATGTTATATGTAGTTTTGGCTGTGACATGTAGCTAATATCTTGTTTCTGTTCCCTTAAGTAAGAGTACAAACTATGTATTTTTAATATGCATTGAGTTACTTAAATAATTGATTGATTACCTGTTGCTGGTTATTAAGTCATATAAATTGAGAGCATTCTTTATACAGCTTCACCCCTTGATAAAGGAGCAGTTTATCTCCTAATGTGCAGAGGGTTTGGGTGTGTAGGAGTGTCACTAACTACTTATAGTTTTTAATAAATATAATAGCACTATTGTTGGCTTTTGCGTGCTGCATCCTTTTATTTTTTGTTGTTAATACTCTAATCAGAACCAGAATTAAAATTAGGGATGTAGAGCCTTTCTTGGCTCTAATTAGTGTTGCTTGAATAATGTATTTACTGTTCTCCTCCCTGCACACTTTGGCAGTAGAAATGCGAAGTTTTAATTAATATTTTATTAGTAATTTTTTACTAATACAGGGGACAGAGGATTACCACATACAATGCTTATACTCAAAATGATACATGAGCTGTCCCCATCCCCCTCCCCCACAACCCATACAGCAGCAAGGTACTTACAAAAATAGAAAAATACAATATAGCATCTCGAATAAAAAAACACTGGATTTACTAATTCATTCAGCAGCTCTGGCCATAATTAACGTGTGAAGGGATCCCAAGTATTCTCGTACCACTGCAACTTATTATGGAGGCTCGCTATCGCTTTCTCAGTACGTAGGTACATAGGACTGGAGGAAGGCGGATGTGATTCCCCTTCACAAAAGTGGGACCAAGACAGAGGCAGGAAACTATAGACCTGTCAGTCTGACCTCTGTGGTAGGGAAAGTGATGGAGTCACTTCTGAAGGAAAGAATAGTTGAGTACCTAGAGGCCAGTGGAGCACAGGACCCAAGGCAGCATGGGTTCACAGCGGGAAGGTCATGTCAGATGAATCTAATAGATTTCTTTGACTGGGTGACCAAAGTAGTAGACCAGGGAGGGGCTGTGGACATGGCCTACCTAGATTTAGCAAGGCATTTGACACAGTCCCACACAAAGATTAATAGTCAAATTAACCAGCCTGGGAGGGTCCCAAAGTGGTAGCCTGGGTAAAACATTGGCTGGACAACAGGACACAGAAGGTAATTGTAAATGGAGTCCACTCTGAAGAAAGGCGGGTTACTAGTAGGGTACCGCAGGGTTCAGTATTGGGTCCAGTCCTTTTTAATGTCTTCATCAGTGACATTGCAGAGGGACTGGAAGGAAAAGTATGCCTTTTTGCAGATGACACAAAGATCTGCAACAGGGTTGATACACAAGGAGGTGTGGAAAAGATGAAAAGGGATTTGGCAAGGTTGGAGGAATGGTCAGAAGTATGGCAGCTAGGATTCAATGCAAAGAAGTGCAAAATAATGCACCTGGGAAACAAGAACCCAGGGGAAGAATACACAATGGGCGGAGAGGTAGTAACAACAACAAAAAAGGAAAGGGACCTGGGGGTAATCATATCAGATGACCTTAAGGTTAGCAAGCAATGTGAGAAGGCAGTAGAGAGGGCTGGGGGTATACTGGGATGTATAGGGAGAGGCATCATCAGCAGAAAACAGGAAGTTGTTATCCCTCTGTACAGACAGTTGGTGAGACCCCATCTGGAGTACTGTGTCCAATTCTGGAAACCCCATCTCCACAAGGACATAGACAGGATAGAGGCAGTCCAGAGGAGGGCAACTAAAATGGTGCAGGGTCTGCAAGAGAAGCCGTATGAGGAGAGACTAAAGGAGCTTAATATGTATACCGTTGAGGAAAGAAGGGAGAGGGGGGACATGATAGAAACTTTTAAGTACCTCAGTGGAATCAACAAAGTCCAAGAGGGTAGCATCTTTCAGAAAAAGAGATGTGCAAGAACAAGGGGACACAATTTAAAGATAGAAGGGGGGCGGTTCAGGGGCAATGTGAGGAAGTATTATTTCACAGAGAGGGTAGTGGATGCATGGAACAGCCTTCCTGAGGAGGTTGTGGGGTCTAAAACTGTGGGAGAATCTAAGAATGCATGGGACAGACATAAGGCAATTCTTGTGGGGGGTAGGAAGAAATAGGCTGTTGGTTAACTAGGATCTGTGGCCTATCCTTTAGGTAGGGAAATGGGCAGACTAGATGGGTCTGGCGTCCTTATCTGCCATCAAAGTCTATGTTTCTATGTTTCTAGGTTAGCCAAAATTTCATTAACCCATTCCTGATATGTTGGGCTTATTATATCCCTCCAATGCCGAAGCACACATTTTTTAACAGATAGTGCAATCATGGAAATATGAAACCTTCTGATTCTCACCTTGATAGAGGATAAATCCCCCAACAAACATATATCTGGGGTGAAGTATTCCTGCAAACCCAGTGTGGGGTCTAGGTTATTCTGTATGGCCATCCATAATGTTTCTATCTTAGGGCATGACCAAAAGACGTGAAGAAGCGTACCTTCCTCTTGACATCCTCTGGTACAGGCCCCTGAACTTATAAGACCCCATTTCCTTAGCTTCACAGGGTATAATACATGTTATGTAATATATGATATTGCATAAGGCGGAGTCTATCCTGAGAGACATATTTATGGCAGAACTTCCATAAAGCTGACCAGTTAGGAGTATATTGAGGAAAAAAAGTAACCCAGAGCCTAGTGGGGCCTTCCAGTCTCCCATATTTCCAATGATATAGGACACAATATATTTTGGGTATAGCACCTGGTGACCCCAATAAAGGGGAGAGATCCGATACAAACAGAAAAGCAGGTGGACAAGGAGGGATATTACCAAATATTGCAGAGAGTAGATGTTTCAATTGGGCCACCCTGAAGTAGAAAGTTAACGGGATATCAAACTTGCGAATTATATAAGAAACTGAGAGCCATTCCCCTGCGTCAAATAGAAAAGTAGAAATGATCCTATCCCCAGTCTGGGGCAATCATTTACGAGATATCATCTTTTTGTTTATTGAGAAAGACGGGGAATTCCAAATGGACTGGGACAGATCCAATTCTGGGGAATACCGCGGAAATTAACAAAGCTGCGTGTGAACTCTGAGGAACGTTCGGATAATGGGACAACTAATAGTGTCCGGAAGGGAGGCTATTTTAAGATAGAACATTGTCTGGGGGTCAATGTTCTCAGATTGAATAAAGTCTAACTCAATTTTGAGCCAGACCGGTCTTAAATATTCCGGACCCGGATTCACCCACAGCAAATATTTTGCAAAATGACTAGCCCAGTAATAAATTGCTAGATGGGTGATACGCAGTCCTCCATCTATTTTCTGAGCAGATAGTTTGTAATATGCTAACCTGGCTTGTTTATTAGACCAGATGAAATCAGTGAAAATTCCATGCATTTTCTGGAACCATGATAACGGTGTAAAGGAGTTAAGAAGCGAGAGGGGATAAAATAAACGAGGAAAAACATTCATTTTAATGATATTAATGTGACCCCAAAGAGAGAGAGGGAGTTTGGACCATCGATTGAGATCCTGAACTATCACTTGGGAGAGAGATTCCAAATTTTCTTTAAACCAGGAGGAGGGGTTATTCGTCAAATTAATACCAAGGTATCTGAGAACACGTGGAGACCAACCGAGACCAAAAGACAACAAATCATTTTTAAAAACCTTATGATTAAGAGGAAGAATGGAGGATTTATTAATGTTCAGCTTATAATTTAAATGAGCACTGAACTTGGCGATTTCCCCCAACATAATGGGAATTGAAGTTTTTGGATGAGATAAATGAAGGAGGAGATCATCAGTGTAAGCCGTAATCTTCACCACCTGATTGCCAATTGGGATACTGCTTATCTCTGGATTATTGAGAATGTTTTGGATAAGGGGCTCTAAGTATAAATTAAATAAAAGGGGGGAGAGAGGGCAACCCTGCCGGGTACCGGAAGACAAAGGAAAGGGTTTGGAGAATGCTCCGTTGCCAGAGACTCTGGCAGATGGAGTTTGATATAAGGTCTGAATCCACTCTATAAACTTAGCTGGAAAACCAAATACTTTAAGGGCCTGAAACAGGAAGTTCCAATTGACACTATCAAATGCCTTCTAGGCATCCAAGGAGATCAATCCTGTGGGAAAGGCAGCATCCCTGGACACCGAGACTACATGTGACAGGGTACGTAGATGGTCAGCTGATGAACGTCCCCTTATAAACCCTACCTGAGACATATTAATCAGGTCAGGAAGAACTAGTGTTATTCTATCAGCCAATATCTTGGAGAGAATTTTAACATCTTGATTCAATAAGGAGATTGGTCTGTAGCTTTGCACTAATTCCGGATCTTTATCGGGCTTAGGGAGAAAAACAATCAGGGCTTCAAACAAAGGTGTATCTATTTTTGCACCAGAGAGAATGTGACAGTATAACTGGTGGAGAACTGGCAATAATTGTGATCGAAAAGTTTTATAAAATAAAGCAGAAAAACTGTCTGGTCCTGGGACCTTATCTGAGGGTAAAGCCCCAATGACCTCTGATATTTCCACTAGAGATATTGGTGAGGATAGAAAATTCCTCTGCGATTCCGATAGAAAGGGTAGAGAGGAATCCCTCAGGTAGGTCTCAAGCTCTTCTAAGGAAGGAGGGTTGTCCATGTCCCTATATAAATCCTCATAGTAAGAGGCAAACTCCTGCACAACCTCAGAAGGGGATACCTTCAAGGATCCATCTGCCTGGGCCCTAATTGGAGGTATAAATGTAGCTGATTCTTGCTGCTTTAACCTTAAGGCTAGCAGGCGACCCGCGTTTCCCCCCTGATCGGTATAGCTTGCTTTGGTACAAATAATAGATAATTCTGCTTTTTTCCTCAATAGATCTAAGTATTAATCTTTAGCTACCGAAAGCTTCCTCATATCCTCTTCTGAGGTATTAGAGGATAACCTGGTTTCTAAAGACCTAATTAGAGATAATGAAGCTAGTAATTCCACCTCTCGAGTCTTTTTCCTTTTTGTGGCTAAGCTGATAATGATCCCTCTCATGTATGATTTGAAAGCACCTCACAAAATATCAGATGTCGTATCCTCAGAGGAATTAGTGGAGAAAAAGAAATCAATCTGCTCCTTTATTAGATCACATTAGATCACAGTATTTAGTGTCTTTGAGCAATTGACCATTTAATTTCCATCAGGTTTCTTTATGGGGAATGTTAAAGAAGGCTAGTTTGGAAGTTACCAGAGAGTGATCAGACACTGGACCTGGCTGGATTGAGGTAGTTAAGATCCCTGGCAAAAGGGCCTGAGAGAGGAAAAGATAGTGAATGCGAGACTGGGTTCTGTGTACCGGTGAATTAAAGGTATACTCCCTGTCCTTAGGGTTTAATACACGCCACACATCACACAGTCTGCACTGGTCCAGAAAGTCCCTAAGGGCCCTCTGTCCGGGCATTAAGCCACTCAACCCAGTACCCGACCTGTCTACTTCAGGATCAAGAACCAGATTGAAGTTCCGCCTATTATTATACCAATGGGAAGCATGGGAAGGAGTATGGAGATAAGCTTCATGTAAAAGCCCAGATCATCTGCATTAGGCCCATAAATGCTACCAAGTAAAATAGGTGTAGACCAGAGACTCCCCTAAACTAGGACGTATCTACCATCTGGGTCCCTGAAAACTTGTTTGTAAATAAAGGGAATGTTTCTATTAATTAGAATCATAACCTCGCAGCTATTAGTGGACCCCGGGGTATTAAACACCTGCCCAATTTGTTGCCTCCTAAGTTGCAGAGATTCAGTTTCCAGTAAATGAGATTCTTGTAGGAATATAATCTGAGAAGATAATAAACTTAAGTGTTTTAACACTTGGTATTGTTTAACAATTTTCCTTATCCCCTTCACATTCCATGTAGCAATGTTTATACTACTGGCCATCTAAACAGAAAAGGAAAGAGGACATTATATGAAATCTAGGAATTACAACAATCAGACTTAAATGACTCAACCCTGTTTGCTGCTGTATACCCTACCCACCCGAATATCAACTTCCTCCCACCCACCACCCCACCCCCAAAATACTCCATCCCTTTCCAACTAACAAGTAATATGACAATCCTAAACACAATGTCACCCTCCCTCCTCTCCCCAACTGTCTTGAGCAACGTTCAGCACAATACCGCTTTCCTTCCTTCCCCTTCAACCTCCCAAGCATGTACCCAAAAACCCTGTCTTAGAATGTAAACCTTCTTATAGAATTGGTAGTCAGTAACATCACATCAAAGACAAAGGTAATGTAAGTAATGATAGGTAAGCACTGGACTCCTGAGATCCAGAACAAAAATAGCAAGAACGAGAAGTAGAGAAGAGAGCAACCGCTACTTGGGAGCAATCCAGAAAACCCGATTCCTGAGGAAAAACAGAAAATACACAATGTAAGGCACACTAGCCGAATATACTCTCATAACTGCTGCCATTAGTAAAATTGAAAACTTTCCCAGAAACATATATTCGCTAGTAAACTAAATGCTCCCAAGTAGTGGATCTCTATCTGTGTCCAAGCCCCCCACTGGTATCTATACCCGACAAAAATAAATTCCAGAAACAAATAGGTAAAGGGGGGTTGAACCACCAAAATTAGAGCAAAAGTGCCCTCTAGTGATAATATCCCAAAAAACATTGAAACCAAAAGGACGGTCTCTCGAACCGTGCCCCAGTAATCAAAAGCATCAAACTTGAGGGTTTTCATCATATTAACTATATCATGCAAGATAATTAAGAGTCCCTAGAAAAGAGAAACCAGAAAATGTGATCCGTGTGAGAAGAAAGGGAACTCCTCCCAGACCAAACACAACCCCCCAGAGAAAGTACCGAGATGTAAGGTTGCTCAAAAACACTGAGCGCTGAGAAGAAAAATGCAAAAAGTCAAGACTCCGCTGAAGATAGTCCCCCTCCATTATGAAATTCGAGAGTCCACAAAACCAGACTAGTATTCATTCCTCTTTTGGTACAGCAACATGAAAGAAAAATTCTCCTTTCCAAAACAGGGTGGGGTAAGACCGACCAACCAGATCAGGTGCCCCGAAACAGATCAGGCAGAGCAGCCTTCAATCCTGAGAGAGCAGCTTCAGGATTCTCATATGTTGACCAGGAACCGTCCACTAGTACTTGCAGCCTAGCTGGATACCCCATTTTAAAGTGAAGGCCTGCAGCTATAATTTTTGATACAATATGATGAAAAGTAGTACGCTTTGCCCTAACTGACCCCGGTAGATCTTGGGCAATTCAAAGCCTGGTATTTTCCTATTTCACTTCTTGTAACTCTCTCACTTTTGCCAGAAAGTGCTGTCGCTCTAGGTAATTCAAAAAATGGCAAATAATGGGACATGGCATTGCTCCTGGAGATGGCTTGGGTCACAAGGGTCTATGCGCCCTTTCAGTGATGTAGTAAGCCCCAAAGGGAGAGGGACCAGTGACCTTTTCAATCAGCTTCTGCACAAACACTAGCTTATTCAGGCCTTCTTCTCCTTCTGGGAGTCCCAGGATAACAACATTATTTCTTCGGCTGCGGCCCTCCAAATCTTCCAACTTAGCTTCCAAGCTAGAAATCTTTTGCCGCATGACTACGAGAGCAGGATCGATTTTTTCCACTTGCTTCTCGAGAGATAAGATTCGGGCTGCATTGTCTGAAGTTTTCATCGTGACCTCCTCAAGTTTTTTAAAAAAGGATTTAATTTCAGCTGAGATTTCTTTAATTTCTTCCCGGAAGGGTTTGAATTCTTCCAAAATTCTACTCAGAGTTAGGGGCTCTTGCTCAGAGATCAGGCTTTGAAGCTCTGGCTTATCCACAGCACTTGAGGCCCTTGATTTTTTGGGGGACTTCTCGGGAGTGACTGGCAGTGTATGCTTCTGCAGAGGCTTCTTCATATAAACCTCCATAATCACTGGAAACAAGCAAGCAGGAGCCCAGGATATTAAGAAGGTGATAATCTATAAACTTTCTGGTTTTTGGGGAGAAATAACGACCAAAGTAGCGATTATTTGTAGTTAGGAGGTTGGAGCTATGCAGAGGAGCTTCTACTCGGTACCCTGCATCACGTGATCCCACGAGATGTGAAGTTTTAAATTGCCAGTGAAGTCAGTACAAAGTCAGGAATGTCACACCATGCATAGTGCTAGGGGAGACTTCAGATCCAACTTTGCAAGGTGAATTTATTTTTTTCTTTAAACAAAAACCCTTGTTTAACATTTAGACAACCTCCAGCAACTGCACAACTAAGTCCAATCCATTCCCACCACCCAGACATTTACAAATAATGTCCCCCCACCATGTCAACCTCTGGCACCTACATGTCTCCTACTCACCACAGTCAAAGCAAAGTCTCTGGGCTGCAGCGATTACTGGTGGGGGAATCCAGCCACCGTCCATGCCCACCGGGAGAGCACAAGGCACACTCACATGATGGGGGATCCAGTATGGCCATTGCCAGTCCACTGGAGGGCCTCCCCATACCCTGCCCAGCCAGACCGGCCCAGACCCCACCCCAGTGCGATTCCATGAGAGTCCTCCCAGTGAGGCAGGGTGCAGCCATCAAGCTGCATGGTCACGCCCAGCCATTTTCCACCATGTTTTAGCCCCACTGGGAGCACGGACGTGCAATGGCATCCAAGCACTATGTGCCGATGTCTGCCGTGCTCCTCCCCACATGTCCACCGGCATGTAGTGCCATGGGTGTCTCCTGGGGCCACTACAGCATGGTGGATTCCCCTAACCCTCCCCAGGATCAGGAGAGCAGTCTGCGGATGCTCTATCTTGATCCTCCCCCTGCCGACCCATCGACAGCCTGAGTCCGTTCCTGAACCCGGGTCACTGGCGTGGCATAAGGTGTGGCGTCCAGTGCTGACTGACCACATGCCCAACACCGGCCATCTCTCTGGTTCTCCTTGGGATCTGGGGCTGCTCCTAGGGGCTATGGGAGTGCCCAGTCCTTCCATACCTGACGTAGCCCAGAGAAGTCAGTTCAGGTGGGCGGTTGTATCCGGTGACTGGTGAAGAGACCCTAAGAGATGCCCCAAAAGGTAGGGTGCATAAATAAATGATACAAAATAAAATATGGACGAATGTGTTTCCCTGAAAGTTACAGGGAGAGGTGTTCCAACCCAAGGGCCTGTTGGAGGGGTCAGGAAAGGGGTCTCTCCTGTTGCAGTGTCCTGCTCAGAAGCAGGTGGCAAATCAAAGGCATCGCAAAAACCCACTCTCAGCTTCTATACAAGCCTCTCTGAATGATTTTCACACTGAGGTTAGACAGTCAAACTTACAAATTGAAAACTCTCTCATGGAAATAACTTCTCAATGCGCCACTGTGGATGCACAGATGGAAAACATCGAAAAAGCCGCTGAAAAGTATGAACGGGAGATCAAAGCCATCTCTGCAAGAGTCCTTACCTTAGATGGAGCCACAAACGCAGCACTACACAAACTGCTAGCACAGATGGCAAGGTTAGAGCACCTGAAGAACAATATACTGAGGAGAAATCTTAGGCTCATAAGTTTTTCTGGGGCTGTCTTTAACACAGAATTAAAAGAAACAATCCAGAATGCTCTATCAAAGTGTTTTCTATCAAACCCTCTCTTTCCTTACAGACTGTATTTTGTCCTGATTCACGTCAACCTAATGATCTATTGAGCACATCTCAACTATATGGAGCAAGATAGGTGATTATAACTTTCCATACTTTAACTGAAAGAAATAAGCTTCTCCAGGTGGATAGACAGAAGTAACACATTTTTTATATAGGGTCATCAGATTCACTTGTATCCGGACTTTTGCATGTAGACACAGCACAGGCAAAAGTGATTCTTACCCATAATGTCTGAGTTCAAGGAAGTGAGAATAACAGTGGCCCTATTCGTACCAGCTCGAGTGAGGATTCAGTTTCAGGGCAGGAACCACCATTTTGATTATACAGATGTTGCTCACAGCTTTTTTTAAACTAATATCAGAATTCCTGAAGATATTGGCTCATACTTTGAGGAGGAGGAAGAAGCAGAGGTGACGGAGTATCATCCTGTGTGAACTGTTTGAATAGTGCCCCTTCAATGGTAATGGACTTAGTTTTATTGTGTTTTTTTGGTTTTTTTTGAACTTCAGCTACTAGAGTAAATTAAGGGGGAAGATGCCTACTTGTTGAGATTTATAATTATTAGGGTTGTTAAAGCTTGGAGTATAAATGAATATATATCATTAATTAATTAAAAAATGTGGCTCTAATTAATTACAATATGCTTAAATATTCTTTTTGATCCCCCCCAAAATAAAAAAAAAAGTTTTTGTGCTTTATTTAGTTACATGTGTAATATCGGAAACACTAATTGTATTAAATGGCATTTTTTTTATAAATGTAATTAAAACCGAATGTGATCTCTGTCTTAAGTAATAAAAATAAAGTACAAAAAAAAAAGATGTCCTCTTATAGTAACATTCAATTGGCTGCGTATCAACCAATCAGGCGTCACCATAGAACATCATCATTCTTTCATAGTAAGAGACCAAGATCATTCCACTGTGGGGCCATTTTCTTGTTTTGTAGGTGCTGCATGCAGATTATGGGCCAGATATTCAAAACTTTGTGCTGTACTCAAACCGTTTGCACAGGGTTGCACCGGGTTTGTGCAGGTCCACTATATTCAAAAGGTCAAATAGCTCAGGCAAACTGCCTTAGCACTGGGCAACAGTATAATGTATGCAAGGGGCAAAAAGAGGGGGCGTGTACCTGAATACAGACACAATGCTATATTCAGTGCATTAGCACCACGCAAAGTGTTTTTGTGTGATTTAGCGTGAGACTTTTCGTGGTGCAGATTACCATCCAGGAAAAGATAATCTTAACTCTGGGCAAACCTTTGCAAGACTTTGCATGACATAGAACCATGATTTATGGAACTCTTTATTTCACAAGTATGAATAATGGAGTTTGCGAGGTCTGCCAGTGGTGGTTTATTGATATTAATCAGTAAATATTAAACATAGAAAGAAACATGCTGCACATGGATGGCACCTCCTATGTTGCCATCATCTGCCACTGGTCCCAACCATTCCAGGCATTAACTGGTGACCCAGCACCCAGTGTACACCATGGCAGTGTGTCCATACATCACATACCTGCAGACCACCCTTCGGTGGAAACCAACAGAATCCAGTACGCACATGCAGCACTGGGGGCATGGAGGGAGTTGAGGGGTGAGTGTACAGGTGGCCAGTCTGCACCACATACTGTGTGCTGCCACAAGGTTGGGACTATCCACGCAGTGCAAATGGTCCAGTGTAGGGAATACTCCACCACCAGTGTGCCTGCCTGATGGTATGTGCCCCCCCAACCACATACGCCACATCTGTACAGACATGACAGCACACATAGCCAGCCATGTATATGTCACTGTGAGTATACCATGCCAGTGATGCAGCATCTGTGGGTAGCACAACAGCAAAACAGTAATGTCCACTTTCAGTACACACCTGCAAGATGGCCCTGTCACTGTGTAAAGTGCAGCAGTCATTGATGCCCTACACAACATAGTCATTGTAGTGTCCTCACACTACTAGCCCCCTTGTTACTGTGGTGTCTGCTGTGCACTGTGGCAGAAACTAGTTTGACAACTGCATTCAGCAGCACCACCTATGCCTGTGCTGTGTAGTCCCCTGGGGCATAATATGTTACGTGGTTCTGTACAAATGTAGCCTGAAGCTACCACCATGCACTTCCAGACTGCCCTACAGGTGGAGCTGTGGGAAGAGCCAGCCAGACCCAGCATGTCCAGACTGACTTACAGGTGGAGTTGTGGGACCCTGCAATAGCACTGGTCAAACTGCATACAAATCAGAACATAATGAGAAACTAATCTGGATGTTTGCCCACAGACTGCCTAAGTAGGCTCATTTGCAGGTCACTATTGATTAAAGAAAATCTTTGCACCATGCAAACATTTCAGAAACATGTTATATTTGTGCTGAATTTCACATGCACTGGTGCTTGCAGATTTAATGAATCCACTCCTTTGCTAGCACACACATTGACCACATAGTTCATAGGTTCATTGATCTATATGAGTTCAGCGGGTAGATTACCCTTAATGGACTCATTGGTGGAATTTGAACTTAGTATCTCCCATGAATAAATCCAAATTGGTTTTGAATAGATCAGAGTTGAGCTATACACTACTTGGGGAGGAAGTTTATTCCAGGTATTAACTACTCTTTGTGTGAACCACCTGCTTCTTTTTACAGTATTATTATGGGTTCCTTTTAATTTTAGTATGCGAGATCTGGTATTTACTGCAAATTGTCGTCTAACTAGGCCTATTGTTTCCAAAATTGCTGGGTCTTGAAATGCTTTGTATGTTTGGCACAGATCACCATGTACCCTTCTATATGCCACTGAATACAGGTTAATTTTTTTTAATCTGGTTCCATAATCAGATGTTGGCAGTGTAGACATTTTTCTTGTCACTTTACGTTGAATCCCTGCCATAAGTTTTTTATTTCTTATTAAATTCGGTGCAACTATAGGTGAACAATATTCTATATGTGGTCTTACAAGTCCAGCATACAGTGGAATAATAACATTTTTTCCCCTACTTTTGATGTTTCTTAAAATGCAATTTAATATTCTGTTAGACTTTTTTACCACATTAATTGTATGGACATCAAAGGAGAAATCATTAGTTAAAGTAACACCAAGGTCTGTTTCCTGGTTAGTCATCTGAATAGTTATATTATTGATTGAATAAGTATAACAAGGGTATTTTTACCCAAGTGCATAACTTTACACTTTGATTCATTGAACAATAACTAATTTCTTTTTGACCATTCAACCAGGTGTATTAGATTGTTTTGTAAATTTATAACTGAATGTACATCAGTTAGACTTCCTATTTTACAGTCGTCAGCAAACTTTGCAAACCAGCTTGTAGTAGATTGAAGGCTCATAGAAGATAATAATATATTAAATAGAATAGGGCCCCAAACTGAGCCCTGAGGGACCCCACTACTAACTGGGCCCCAATTTGACAAATAGACTTTGACCGAGACTCGTTGTGAATGACCTGTCAACCAAACATTTATCCAGTTTATAATTACTGGATGAATTTTTAATAATGCAGGTTGGTTAATAAGTACATGATGTGAAACAGAATTGAATGCTTTGTCGAAATCTAAAAATACTATACCCACTGATAATCCATTACCTAATGCCTCACTATTAGGTTCCAGAAAGTAAAGAAGGTTAGTTTGACATGATCTACCCTTAACAAAATCGTGTTGATAAATGTCTACATGTCCTATTTCCTCCAGATGGATAGTAATTCTATTTTTAATTATCCTTTCTAATACTTTACAAATTACTGCAGTTAGACTTATAGGTCTATAATTTTCAACTTGACTTTTTTACCACTTTTGTGCAGGGGGATAACTATGGCTTTATTCCATGATGGTACAATAGTACTTGTATCTAATGATTGATTGAACAATAATGTTAAGGGTCCTATTAGTGATTTGGTTAAAGTTTTGATAAATATTGCGGAATGCCATCAAGGCCAGCTGACCCACTTGGTTTTAGTAATTTGATACTGTCTCTGGCTTCCTGTTCAGATATTGGGATAAATGGACTAACAGTTGTTATTCTATGATGATAACTAGTATGTTTACGCTTAAACAAATTAATAAAGTATTTGTTTAATTGTGTAGCAACTTGGTTTCCTCAGTGATGATGCCAACTGAAGTATGTAAGGGTCCAATAGGAAAACTATTTTGTTTTAGTGAACCAATATAGTTAAAAAAAACATTTTTATTATCTTTAACACTTGTAGCTAATTTTTCTTCTAGCATTTTATTTTGTTTTCTTATCTGGTTTTTGCATTTATTGGTAGAGTATTTATATTGGGACCAATTAGATGCTGTTGAGTATTTTTTGATTTTTTATATTGTTTCTACTTTTTAGCTAAGCTTCTTTTAATGTTTATGTTCCACCACAGATGAACTCTTCTATTTTTGTGATATTTTTTCCTAGTAGGAACCCAAGTGTTGATGCAATGCTGTAATTTGTTATTTATTTTATTCCAGATTAACCAGGTTACAGCAACAGAGCTCAGTACACCAGTTCCAGCTGTTAAGATATTCAACAATGCTATTGTAATTAGCTATATTAAAGTTTTTAATAGTGGAACAACCAGTTCATTTTGGAGAATAAGTAAGATTCATAGTTGTAAGGATCATATTGTGATCACTATTAGACAAGGGATGGATAACCTTAACCTTTGAATTTGTATTTTCAATATTCAAAAAAAAGAGGTCCAATATATTATTACCTCTTGTAGGTTTTTTGACTAGTTGGTCCATGTTATTAATTGTCATATTATCCAAGAATAATGTATCAAAAATAGATCTTCCTTTACTAGTTTTCCAGTCGATGTTTTGGAGATTGAAGTCAACCGTGAAAATACAGTCTTTATCCACGAGGTTGTCCTCAATGTTTGTTATATATGAAATATTTTCTTCTTTACTTAAGTTTGGTGCTATAGCCCAATCCTACTGTAATCATATGATGTATTGTAAGTTTTATTTTAATCCATATATATATTCACTTGTACTATTTTGCTGTTGAGTGTTTTCAATTAAATAACTTTTAAATGTGTTTTTAACATATAGTACAATTCCACCTCCCATACTGTCTAAACTATTTTTTATAAAGTTTGTATAACCTGGAATATGGGTAGCCCAGTCATCTTTTTTAAACCAAGTTTCAGTTACTCCACATATGTCTATGTTATTGGTATTCAAGAAAAGTTCTAATTCATCAATTTTGTTCAATATGCTTCTAACATTTAAGAACAAAATGTTCAGGTTATTTTCTGTATGTTGGTTTTATACTTATAGTATTTGTTTTTCCCAACTTAGCTTTATTTGAATCAAGGCAAATGTTAAGAGAATCCTCTAAAATAGGGCTCTCCCCTTTTGTTCTAGTTTAAATTTTTTGTCTATACTACAATATTTGTTTTCCCAGTAAGTTGTTTCCTCTTCTGCTTAAATGGAGTCCATTCACCTCTACCTTCCTTTACATCGCTGTGCACTGGGCTGCTGTTGTGATTTGCACTTCCTGGTTGCTACATTCAGAGCTGTCTTATGTCCCGGGCTATTTTTGGTACTGCACTCCCAGCCCAATTTGCCTGGCTTCCTTAGCATGCTATATTCAGCAGGTTTAGCACTGAAGCTATCCCTTTTGAACGTACCAGGGCTTTGGTTCTGGGCTAATTTAGCATGCTGGGCAGTGCTAATTTAGCCCCGGGGCAAAGTTTTGAATATCTGGCCCATAGCCTTATACTTTGGAGAGCTTTGGGAAGTAGGGAGATTGGAGGCTACTGAGTGAGTGGGTGGGTGGTAGGGTGGGGGTTTCCTCATGAATTTGGGAGTTAGTGTTATTGATTGAGTGGGGATGGTGGATGGTTATGTGGTTTAATGTTGGGGGCAAGTGAATTCTATTTATTACTACAACACTTTCATCATGAAAAAGTCACAATGACTGGAGAGTGGAATTGGGTGCTAACAGGTGATGGGGTTTGTGGCTATTATTTGTAAATGTCTGGGTTGTGGGGGGTAGACCTTGGATGCACAATGGGTGTGGGTTGTCTTAATACTGAAACAAGGGTTTTATGTAAAAAAAGAATATGTTTTGATGATGAAGTGGTACTTCAAACAGCAAAACTATGCAGATTGTCACATCAACACTTTCACCAGTGAAGGGCCAGTACTGTACATGTTCACCAAAGGAAGGCAGGGACTTTACCAAGCAAAATCTATGCAAAGTATGCTCCCCATGGTAGAGAATTCAGGAAATGTCATAAAGTACTTCATAAATTGAAGTTTCTGCCTCTGAACATCAGTAGTATGATTAACACTTGTTTGATTACTCCCCCCCCCAAATATGATGTAATATCTCCATTCTTTCTGGTTCCGGGGGCACTAATATGACATAGCACCACCCCATTTCTGGTTCTGGGTCATGCCGCTGCTATGAGTTGGGAAGATCTTGACATGATCAGGTTTGTCAGGGCAAATTAGAGGGGGGAACCAGATGTGATGCTAATAAAACCACACACCATTGACTGTCTATAGTTACTCAGTATTACTTGGTATCTCAAGAGTGGAGGAAGGCATTAGGTTCATTGTGACTGTTGTCCCCACACTGATTCGGGACATTTTTTTATAATTTGAGTCCCAAGAGCAATTTATCAAGTTCATTTTTAAATTTGTCAAATGTAGATATTTCAACAATTTTTTGTGATATTGAGTTCCATAATTTCATCACTCTGATTGAGAAATAATTTTTCCTTTTGTTAGTAATTACCCTTGGTGTATAGATTTGCCTATTGCTGCATCTTAATTGTATAGGTTTATCTGCAAATGTAATATTATATAGCTCCATTAGTTTATTGTCCTTCAGGATGTTGAACATTAGTAACAAATCCCCACAATTTCTTCTTAGTTGCAGATCGTACAAGCCAAGTGAAGTTAATCTGTCCTCATAGGGCAGATGTTTAACTGTGGGAATTAGCTTTGTGACCCTTCTTTGCATACTCTCGATTAAGTGCTTATCCTTTTGTAGATAAGGGGTCCAAAAGGAGGCAGCATAATCTGTATGGGGCCTGATATAGGATGGGTATAGGCACAAAATGCACGGTCCATTCCTTGTTACAAATAACCTTTTTATTGCTTACAGAATCTGGTTTCCCACTTGTGCAACTTTCCTACACTGATTAGTTCAATTAAAGTTTTTATTGATGATAATTCAAAATTCTGTTTTGGAATTCACTGGTTTAATAGTACTGCTGTTTAGTGAATATATTGTAATAGGATTTATTTGTCCTAAGTGCAACACTATACACTTGTCTGTAATAAAGACCATATCATTCTTTATTGCCCATTGTTCAAATCTCATAAGACTGAGTTTAAATTCCTCAGATTTTTCCACTGTATCCACCTCTGATGAGATTTTGTGTCATCTACAAATTTGTAAATCCTGCAGTTCACCCCAAACTATAGATCAGGGACCTGATTCTAGAAGGGTGGCATAAGTTGCCAATGAACATAACTTGTGCCACCCTAAAAACTGCAACATTGACCCTGCACCCTATTCTAGAAGGGGCAGAGTCTTCACGGCAAAGTCCTGTGACTTGCAACATGTGGCAAGGTACGCCACACAGAGGGTGTACCTGGCCAGCATGTCACAACCCACTGCCATAGGTCACACGTGCACCCCTCACCCATGCCCCAACCCCTGGGTCACCCACTGCAAATGCGGCATGTCACCTGCCCTGGTAGTCCAGTGCCCCCCAACTGTACAGTAATATAATACAAAATATCCCCATTTCCCTGGTAGTCCAGTGCCCCCCCAAACTGTATGGTACTATAATAAAAAATTATCCCAATTTCCCTGGTAGTCTAGTGCCCCCCTGAACTCTACAGTAATATAATAAGGAATGATTCCCATTTGCCTGGTAGTCTAGTGGCCCCCCAAACTGTACATTAAGACAATAAAACATGATCCCCATTTCCCTGGTAGTCTAGTGGCCCCCACTCCCCCACCCAGCTATGCCTGCCCACCCAGCACACCCCCCACCCATCCCCAGCCAGCAACTGACACAGCCCACCTCTCACCTCCATGTCCAGCTGCCAACTGAGTGCAGTATGAGTGCTACTGCACTCAGTCGGTGGCTGGCGTGGAGGTGGGCTGTGCCAGTCACTGGCTGGGGTTGTTGGGGGGTGCTGGGTGGCTGGCACAGCTGGGTGGGGGCCACTAGACTACCAGGGTAATGGTATCATTTTGTATTATAATAATGTACATTTCGGGGGGGCACTAGACTACCAGGGAAATGGGGATATTTTGTTCTGTTTTTAATGTACAGTTGGAGGAGGCCACTAGACTACCAGAGAAATGGGATATCTTTATGTTTTTAATGTACAGTTTGGGGGGGGTGCTAGACTACCAGGACTAGACTATTGCTGCATATGCAGCAGGCGACTCATGGTTCAGGACACTGGTGGAGGGATGACAGTGCCGCCCTGTGGGGCTTCTGGCAATGGCTGTTTCGGGGGGGCTGGGGGTATGGATAGCCCTGAGGGGCACCACTGGGGTGTGCTGGGCACAGGGGGTGGGAAACTGTGCACTGTCTGATGGACAGCCGACGGGTCTACAGAACCCATGGGGGCATCCATAAGTTATACCAGCTAAATGCTGGTATAACTTACATTGCCAGATCTCCTCCAGGGGTTCTTGTAGAAGCCTGTTGTGGGCAATTTATGGCTGCCCTTCTAGAATGGGGTACAACTGCTCCTGTAAACTCCCTAGCACCATGTCACAGGGGGTTTATGTGGTGTAACTGATGTTTGGCACAAGCAGCCTGCACCATGTCACAGGCCACTATGTAGAATCATGCATGTCGCAACTGCTGGTGTAAGTTGCTACATGTGCCATTCTACTTGGTGCAACTGCAGTTATGCCAGGCATAACCCTTCTAGAATCAGGCTCCATGTATAAATAAATGGAAGAGAACTGGCCCCAACACAGACCACTGAGGTATCCCACTAGTAACCATGATTGATCCTGATATTACGTTATCTATTCTGACTTTTTGTTTTCTGTCTTTTAACCATCCTTCAACTCATTTGATTATGTAACTGTTAAGATTCATCTTGCTCATTTTGTCAATTAATAAACTGTGGGAGACTTTATCAAATGCTTTTTTGAAGTAAAGGAAAATGATGTCTACTGGATTGCCCAATTAATGTTTTCCTCCTGTGTGTGTAAAATGCCTGACAAAAGATGCAGTGATAATGACAATGGTTCAATTAGCTAATGTAATAATATAATGGATGAAGTAAGCCAATTTAATACTTCACCATCTGCTAGTGTAACACTGCAGGGGAGCAAATTGATGAATTCTGGTATGGTTGAACTGACTGAGCAAGTCATGAGTCTCAGTTTATGTAACAATCATGAGCTTGATAATACAGATGACCCATGGGAAGAACCAGATTTACTGGACACTGAGAAATGCCCTGATGAAAAGACTGATGTAGTCATGGCAGCAATTCATGTGTCACCTGAAAAGGCTATAATATCAGACCTGATAAAGGGGATTCTAATACAGTTACTGCAAGACTTGATGGCTCAGGACTTAAAAATAAACTGTGAGGGTTGTACAATTGGCCACCCTCACAGATAAGACATTGCTGCCTATATGGTCCAGATGAAGGGTAACAGGACCATGTTTTTCCTGAAGTCTGTGAAAGATTTTGCCCATCGCGCTACTACTCAAATCTACAGAATGGAAACTTGGGTACACTGTTTCATTTTTTGTTACAACCCAGTTGATTTCTGACACTTTATCAGAATTTAAAGAGTTGCCATGTATTGCCAAAGGGCTTAGAATAGCAGTACTAGACACAAAAATCAAATATTTTGCAAATGTTTGTTCCCTACGCTCTGTTGAGCACTTGCCTGGTAATTTTTCTTGTTTTCACTGTAGTATCACCCTGTAATGTGCTCTGTTTCTCTTTGTTTTTGTTTACATTACTCCCATCTGCCATTTTGAACTGGAACCCTCTGCGGCCAACCTCACATGTGCATGATTCACAGTACTACACAGGACAGTGATAATGCACAATACAGAGTTCCACATACATAAACAAAAGATGTGATGCGATGTGAGGGTGGAGCTCAGCTGTAGATTAGGCACCAGCCATTATTTACTGCAGATCCACAACAATGGAAATAAATGTTAAATATTCAAAAAACTAAATATCAGTAGAAAAAAATATTTACATGTATGGAAACCGGAACTATGGCTACATGCTTCCAGCCAAAAAGTCAATTTTTGATACTCACTTGCTGATTATCCAGTAATGCTTCTTTAACAAACTGCATAAACAGTTGGGTGTAACACTACAGAAGGCTGTTGAAGAAGCCATTTCATCAGGAAGTCATAAAAATATTTTAAAAGCCCACTGCAAAAAGAAAGCCCTTGCCTTATAACATGTATTTGTATGATACTTGGAGTTCTGTTGAGGAACATGGTTCTGTTTAATGAAAGCAATTATGATGGTTGACTTGTGAGTAATCTTTGCAAGGCAGAAAATGGAATTGTTTTACAGACTTTGATAACTCTGCACATTACCAACTATGCTGACTACCCTCAATGCAATTCTATTAATTGTGAAAGAGTTCAGATTATACGGATGTTGATAAATGTCATTAAAAAAGACTCACACTGGACTGATTTAATGAACATGACTGTGTATATAAACTATAATGTGTTAGACATTGTTCAAAATGTGCTACCACTAATATTTGAACAATTTGAATTGTTTCTCATTGTTGCATACTGGCAGCAGTGACCTAAATGTTTGAGGTTTGCTGTATAGTTTAAAATGTCAAAGACAGCATAATGTTAGCAATGTAATTGAATTGACATTAGCCTTTCTTGGTAAAGAGTAAGACAATGAGTGTATTTTATTATTATAGTGTTTATAAATTATTCAAATAACCTGTGGTATACTGTCAGTTTAGTACAATGACTAACATAACTCAAGCAGACTGGATGAACCATAGGGTCTTTTTCTGCCAAGAAAATTCTATGTTTCTGTATGTTTTGTTGTGTTATACAATGTCTGCATACAAGTTATGGCCTTTCATAATAAATGTTTCACATCTGACAAAACAACTGTATCCCTACTGTGTATTTATTAGGACCCTCATTCACCTGGTAACTTAGGGGGGGTTCACAAACTATGTGGTACTGCTGCAAAACAAGAAATAAGGATTACTCACACAGAAATACTGTAGCATAGTGGTTGTCTTTACAAGATGCCTGCACTATGCACACCCCTGCAAGGAAACAATTTCTTTGAAACAGGGTGGCTGTGAACAACACTGATGCACAATGGCAAGATTATTTGGTAGATATGGCTAGTCTTTTAAAAGACAATGAGAGAGTCTGGATAATTCTAACAGTCATTGATGTCCTTTTGAATTGAAATATGCATGGATGAAAGTGCTAAGAAATAAATCCAGAAGAAACTTGACACAAGCTTTCAAAATGATACTCTGAGAGGTCCGCAAACCTGAAAAAGTATGAACGCATAAAGGGTCCAATTTCTTAATACTAAATTTCAGTTATTTTTCAAAGAACACACCATATGCTAATTTACAGTATGAAATAATGCATTATGGAAAGATTTATCTGCACATCAAAAACAAAAATGTGAGATGTTTTTACATTTACCACATGTGGGTACCTAGATGTATTACAATATTTAGCAATGGCCTATAATCAGTGTCATCACATTCCATCAAAATGTGTCCCACAGATATGACAACAACCAAATCTTTAGATGTCTGGTGAATTCTATACAGTGGGAAAGGGAACATTGTTTAACCAGGAGTAGCACACTAAGGAAAATTTTGTTTCCAGGTGCAACCTGGGAGCCCAAGAAAATTAAGTGATTTGCTCAGGATCACACAGTATGCACCTAGGCAGCTGTGGGATTCAAACTCAGGTCTCCAGATCTGTGGCTCAGAGCCTTAACACACTGTGCTATACTGCCTCCAATGATCTTACACTAAAAGTGAAAACCCTATTTAAGTTTCATATAGATGATTATGTGTGGGTTTCTAGAGTTAGGAAACATTTGAAAAAGGTTATGAGCAAAACATTACAAGTAAGATGTTTATTATTTCTGAATGTATATACCAATGTACCAAAAGTCAAATACAATACAAGCCATGTATACAGGGTGGATAAAATAGTCTTACAGAAAAGACAAGAAAAGAAACAAATTGTTTTAGTAATGGGACTAGGCTGGCCATCAATATTTAACAAATGGTTAGACTCCAAACAGCTGAGAGATGCAAAATTACAGAGATACACCCATGTTTTGCATGACATCATTTGTGTGAAGACATTAGTGGTAAAACAATGCAGGGGATTTTATGCTACATTGCCCAGGAATGCTTCTTTTGAAATGTCCCCACAAATCACAATTTCAGATTATACTATGACACTGGCAACACCTATCAATTTAGTAGGCGTGTGGGAAGTTGGCTTGCAGAAATACTATACCCAAGGACATGGGACAATATTACACCATAAGATGGGGAATAGATGGAGAATTTCAAGCAAGTGAAACTTCTAAGCCATTGTAACTGTTATCACTTCCTAGAGGTTATCATCAAAATACTGACAATGTACAGCAGCCACCAATTAGACACTGGAAATGGCACATCAAGAAATGTAGCTAAATAATGACAGTCAGGAATGGAAAATAAAATTCCACAACATTAGTGGTAGATCTGTCATAGCTCATTATAATCTATCTCATGTTTTGTGGGTACCACACTGCATACCTCAAGTACAGTCAAGAACAGTACCATATTATTCTGACATCAGTGGTGGATTGTGCACACTGTTTGTATATACAGAGATTGTAGAAAATCAAAGAGTTTGAAATAGCCATGTGCTGATTCTCTGCTCTGTGGATATATCTGGTAACAATAATGAAATCATAACCATTTGCTATGATCAACCAGACTATCTCAGCAAACAACAGTTTGACACCATAACTACTGTGGTAAAGAATGATCAATTTAAAACAAGCATTTGTCAATGCAGAATGTTGTCTTGCTGGCATTGGCATTGGAAGTGCAGGAGTTAGAGAGATGCATAATAGGCATGGCAGTAAAGTATTGAACTGATGCCAACCCACCCTCACCCTGCAGAGACTGACAGGCATTGGGGTGTCCCTTTGGGTGTTTGGTAGTGCAGTGCAGGAAAACATTTTGGGCAGGATGTGAAAAATTACAGCTGTACAGTTCATAAGGAGATGTAAAAAAATGCCACTGTTGAAAATGTGGCATGTAAATATAGCAAATTTGCGAAGTTACAAGGGTGCATGGGAAATAAGCAACACACGCTTGCAACTCTGCCATTTTATGGGCATTCAGCACCAAATTTTCAACATAGGCATTTTAGCATGTATGCTCATGTACAGTGTCACTGTTATTTCCTCAAAGTGTCCCAAGAAGTGATTTCGCACAGCGACTACGCTATTCTGTGCCGGAAGAGCAAAAACACATTTTGGGCAGGATATTTGAAATGAAGGCTGTACTGTTCATCAAGAGGTGTGGAAAAATGGCAATAGTGAAAATCCAGAGTGAAAATATCAGAAATGCACGACGGTACGAGCGTGCATGCAATCTGCCAATGCACGCTCGTAACACAGTCATTTTATGGAGTATCATCACCAAATTTTTAACATAGGCATTGTAGGACCTCTGCTTATGAACTGTGTCACTGTCATTTTCATAATCTGGCCCAAACACTGATTTCCCACAGCGACTGCGCTATTGTGCGCAGGAAGTGCGGAAACACATTTTGGGCAGGATGTGGAAAATGACAGCTGTACTGTTCACAAGGAGGTGTACAAAAATGGCAATGCTGAACATCTGGCATTAAAATATTGCAAATTCATGAAGTTATGAGCCTGCATAACAACTGACCAATGCACGCTCGTAAAACAGGCATTTGTGGGATTTTTCTCCACCAAATTTGGAACATAGGCTTTTTGAGAAGCCACCTCATGAACACTGGCACTGTCATTTCATTAATGGGTCCTGAAAGGTGATTTTCCACAGTGACTGTGAAGTCACCTTTTGAGGCCAATTAACACCATGATAGTAATAGAATTCATGAAGAGGGGCTCCAAAACCTCCATGTTGAAAATTTGGTGCCAAAATTCCAACAAATGCCCGAGATATGCAGCAAAGTTAAAAAAACCCTGTTCATTCCATTATACAGCTTACCGGCATTTCCTCAGTTCGCGGTCGGCTTTGAAGAGTGCCGACATGTTCCTGGTCCACTGAAGATCATCACGCTGGATTCCAGAGGTAAGTATGGGGTGAGGGGGTATGGCAAGGCAGGGTGCGCAGTGGGTGGGTGTGGGTGGGGGCAGGAGACCACGAGGGACTGTTTTTATGTTATAAGGGAGGAAAAAACTAACATCGTGGGACAGTTTTTTCAGGGATTTGGCACATTTGGGTGGGCTCCCAGTGTGCCACCTAGCTGTTTTGGGGAGGGGGTTGCTGCAGCTGATGGGGATTGGGCACCCTCATCGGCAGACAATGGGGGTTCATTTATGCGCGACGGGATTGAGCACCCTGTTGGCACACAATGAAAGCGGGGAGGCAAGAACTGAGGGGATTGGGCACCCACCCAGCATATAGGAAATGGGGGGAACTGCCAATAATGCCCAACAGTAAATGGGCTCCCATTCGGCAAATGTGCGGCCGTAGAGCCGACTGGGGGATTGGGCATCCCCGAAGTCGTCCATTGATGATAGTCACAGCTCATGCAGCAGAATGTGGCAAGCACACAGGAAGGGTCCGTTGCATCTGACCAGCTTTGCTCGGATTGCAGCAGATCTTTCCTTAGATGTGCTTGCCACATTAACATGCATGGTGTGGCTGCCGGCATGCAGGCTGATTGGGGAATGAGGGACGCACCTACTGATCCATGCCCTGCATTCGCCCAACAGTGACTGCGCCTCCAAAGCTGAACTACTGCAAAATGTTGACTTGTACGCAAGTGCAGCAAGCCAACATAAAAAATGTGTTATTCTTGCTCAGTAAGGTGATTATGAAGCTTCATTTCCAGCCTGTTAAATGGACCTTCTGAATGTCCACAATGTCACAGCAATTGCACACTGACCCCAACCTTTATGTAGCCTATTACAAAGCTTGGGGGGGGGAGGGAGGTCATGGCTTATCTGGTTTTCATGGTGCCTATGTTATGTATGGTGCTGGAATAGGTGCCATATTTAGAGGTTAATTTAGAACAGATAGTGAAACCCCATCTTAAACTGGCTGCTAAAAATCTTGTGAATGATATAGTGGGGGATGTTGTGAGCTCCTTTACTACACCTAATACCACTACTTTTTGGAAAACAATTAATACTCTGATAAAATCTAATGCCTGTCAATCAGGTTCAGTGAAGCTGAATGGTGATTTGTTGACTTGTCCACTGAGAATAGCTAATGAGTTTAACTCAAAATTTACTGCATTATTTAATTCTTATGGTGACCAGTCTGAGGTGAATCATTTAGGAAAGATCGATGGTCTTATAGATAACCGCAAATTGTATTTGAGGATTACTACTCCAAAAGAGGTTGAGAGGTTGTTATGGTGTATTAAAAGGGACAGCTCAGCTGGTTCTGATGGTTTATGTCCTAGTTTACTGGCAGATGCTGCTTCAGTCTTAGCATTTCCAATTAGTGTTATTTTTAATTTGTCTTTTGTGACAGATACTATACCTGATATATGGAAACATTCTTTGGTGACTCCTATTCTTAAGTCTGGTTCACACCAGGAATTTGGTAACTATAGACCCATTTCTATTTTGTCTGCCCTAGCTAAAGTTCAGGAAAGAATAGTTTACAATCAGTTGATTGGGTATGTGGATTGCTTGGGATTACTGCCTCAGAATCAACATGGCTTCGGAAAAGGAAGAAGTACTGAGACTGCCTTGGTTGAGTTCATGAACGCGGTACTTGATGGCATGGATAAAGGGTGCCTGACGGGTGCCGTGTTCATGGACTTGACTAAGGCATTCAATTCAGTAAATCATCAGCTGTTGGTTTTTAGACTTCAGCCCTTGGGAGCTGGAGAGTCTTTTTTGGACTGGATGAGGGATTACCTAACCAATAGGTTTCAAAGGGTTAGGTATAGAGGTGCCATATCTGATTCTGTATTGGTAAAGTGTGGGGTTCCACTAGGCTCCATTTTAGGGCCACTTTTGTTTTCCTTATTTTTTGATCAATTAGTAAGTGTGACTAATAATGCTTTTTTAACTCTTTATGCAGATGATGCAGTAATTTATATGCAGAGTTAGTCTGTTGGAGACCTAGGTGTTTCCTTAACAGAGGAAATGTGTAATTTTCAGTCTTCACTTATGGCTTGTAAGTTAGTCTTAAATAGATCAAAAACAAAGGTGATGGTTTTTGGAACCTCTACTAGATTAAGATCTGAGGTTAACAAATTGGAAGTTAAATCTCTTGATGGAGTATTGTTTGATCATGTTGATACATTTCAATACCTTGGGGTACTATTAGATTCACACTTAAGTTATGAACCTCATTTTTTGAGGGTTACCTCACGAATACATTGTAGATTGGCTTCTTTGTATAGAATTTGTTCATTTCTTATTCCTGAGTCTAGGCTAGATATTTCTAAACACTGTTTAGCTCCCATTGTGAACTATGCAGCTATAATTACTGACACTGCTTCTGTGACAGTGATCTCAAAGAAATCCACTTTACTCCATTTGATAGCTAAGTTTGCTTTAAACTGTCCTAAATTATCTCATCATTGTGTGATTCTGAAAGAAATGGGTTGGTTACCAGTTTCATTAAATTTTCAATATTGTGTAGCTAAGTTTATACATAGAATTGTGAATTCTGGGATTCCACAAAATATTTGTAAACTGCTGAGACCGTATAATGACGGTTATTATTCTAGACATAGGTCAGACAGTAGGTTTTTTGAAATTCCATTCATGAAAGCTAAAAGTGGACAGAGATCTTTTGCTTACATTGATCCATTTATTTGGAATGAAATTCCTTATGACATTAGGCAGTTATGTTCTGCTAAAAAGTTTGCTGATGCACTGAGGATGTACTTTGAATCCCAATCTGACTGTAAATGTTTTTTATGAATCAATTTTTGTAACAAAGACATTTCATGTCTGCAATGTTGTATTGTATATGTATGTTTGATTATGTTTTGTATTGTCTGTATGTAATATATGTGGGTCGCACCTGTAAAAGGAACTTGTTTCCAGTGTGCTTACCCGTTAAGTGAATAAACAACAACACCTAATCTGAGACCACCAACAGATGTGGCAGGACTGATTGTTTACAAGAGACCCAATAAGAAAAGGAGAATGGCCCTCACAGGGACCTGTGAAATCCTTATTAAAAAGTTGTGGCCCTCATATTCAGAGCCATTTTCACACACAGCATAGCCTGTTGCACTGTGCTTGCAATAGCAAATAGCCTACTCTTAGCAATATTCAGCCAGTTAGTGCACAATGATGGAGCACGCTAGCTAACTGAATATCAGATGAGGAGGATGAAGAGTTAAATGAATATGCACTGCACTGACATGGACCAAGGCTGTATATGGCCCACGTGACATAGCACTACCTGAAACAGGATAGCACCTGGGCTCCTGTCAGCTATATTCATCCCAAGCATGCAATGAGCTCACTGGTTAGGCAAGATGCTAAGGGCCATTTGCAGGCCCATTATGAATTATTTAGCAAGTGTGCAGTGGCCCCATAACACTCTCATGTCAAGCAACACCTAACACGTCCCAGGTGGTAATGTGGACCCTCCAATCACCACTCTATCAAATAAAAAGACCTTTCCCTGGTGGTATAGTAAACCCCCACTCCCCCAACTGTGTGCCAGCACCCACCTGCTAACCCCTGCTGATCCCACCTCCTATGCCCCCTAACCCTCATCACAGGTTCTACATAAACAGACAATGGCTGGCACAGTCCACTGCTCGCCTCCTCTGGCAGCCATTGTCTGAATGGCAATGCATACGATCACACTAGAGAGCTGCTTGCTGTTTGATTTGTAATTTATAATATTAGAATTACCAATGTAAATAATAATAAAACTTACACCAGAAGTACAGACCAGACAAAATATAAACATTCACTGTAGCATTTCTCTTTTACTGGAGACCATTACAATTCAAGTACATACATACAAAAGGCATAAAACACATTTGCATTTGTATTAAAACATGCCTTTTCACCTAAGCTAGCAGTTGCAAGTTATAGTAAAATGTCATACCCACAACAGGGTTACACAGCAGAAAGTTTGTGACATCATCATATTGATCTGTGTAACACAGACTGATAAAACCCCTCAGCTTATATACACTTTTTGGTAACAATCTTTGCCCAACTTCTGCTGACTTAAGACATTTTTTCAAGGTATAATAAACATGTTTTTGATAAGGTATTATGATCTCATACCAGTGGTACATGCAGAAATTGCTTTCTGCCCCCATCTCCAAGTTGTACAGAAAAAAACATGTTTTTCACCAGATTAGATGACTGCTGTCTTATCTCAAGGCTTCTGCTAAGCTCTCCTAGATAGTTTGTTAGCAACAGTTACAATATGGAAAAAATAATATATGATAAAATATAAGATGTGTTTGCTAAAGTTTTTGATTCTCCACAAGTGCTGTGATGTGCCTATGGTACAAAGAAATAAAATATTGTGTAAAAATATAACACATTCATTGAAGCTATAGATATAATGCATATAATAATATGCTCATCCTAACATTCCCCACCACGAGACATCTGGGATTATATTACAGGTGTCTCACCTTACACTAGAGGTGTCATATGGTACATTTGAACCTGGATTTTAACTTGAGACAGTGCATGTTTAAAAGTCCGATACATATAACAACTACATATAGTTAAACACAGAAACACAACAAAAACAAACAGTGCTGTTGGATGCTGGACATAAGTTTTGATAAATGACCACCAACCAAGGGTTGGCAGATTATAAATGTTTTTTGCTGAAAACATCATTGTCCATGTGTATAGGAATTAAATCTTCAGCCTTGAGGCTTAACAAAGTCTGTATCTCTAGAGTCAGAGGTGGGATCTTGATCACTCTCAGTGGCATGGCTGTGTGTATGTCTTCCAGGTAGGCCAACTCAGCCTGTGCATTGGTTATGTTAGGAAACACAAGCACAGGCCATATGACATTACCATTAATGAAAGTCATCAAATTAGGATGAAAACAAAAATGTGAAGACTAAGCAACACAGTCATTTCTGAGTCCATATGTAATATAACCAGTAATGAAAACAGCACAGTAATGTCCAGTTCCTGCATAAGCAGCACTCACTTGAAGATTTTGGGTCCATAGTTCAGTTTGCAAATGACAGTCTGTAGCTTTATTGGAAATGCCACAAGGGAATAGGCTTCCCAATGAAATATCACATCTGCAAAGGTATACATCTAGCAATTCCAGGCAACAGTAAAGTTCTGGTTCTACCCAGTCATTATGCATATGTGTGGCAAAGAGTGGAGCAGATACAAGCTGTATGTGGTATGGGTACTCCACCTTACCCTCATTAACAGGATTTGACATGGCATGATAGGTATTTATAATACAATAGGCACCACAGGAGAGCTATGATTAAATACACATCCTTGTCCAGCAAAATAAACATTAGTTTCCAAAGACGATGTTCAGCGGCACCAGTGTGATTAACATTGTGTAAGAATTTTTGCAACCTACTGGTATTTATTAAAGCAGTAAGTTTTCCTGTCTTAATATCTCTAAAGGTATCTTATAACCTGTTCAGGACAGATGCACCATATGCAATAGATGCCAATAGATGCCTACTTCTGCTAGAGAACAGACAGAACACCAGGAGGAAGGAGCTACTGGTATAACTAAAACTTCTCTACTGGGACTAAGAACTAGAAATCTTGTACTGGGACCTTCAATTTAGGGTAAAAAAAAACAGTTAGTGTGTTTGTCAGAGGTAGTTGAAGTAAATTGTTATCTGTGTTATCTGTGTACTTATCTAGGTGCTTGCCACAGTTGTCAGAAGGGAATTGTTATCTGTGAAATTAACTAAGTGTAGAAAGATTTGCAAAGTAGGGGGATTGGCTTAGCTAGAAGGAGCCAGGTTAAAACCAGATTTAAGCATTGCTCTAGATAGCTTCTGCTAGAGAACAGACAGAACACCAGGAGGAAGGAGCTACTGGTATAACTAAAACTTATCTACTGGCATTATATTGCCCTCCTTCCTTCCCCTCCAACCATCCCCACCCAAAACCAGTTCTACTTTTATAGGCACAGGATTTAACTGACAACAAGAACTTCCTGTTTGGGAGCAGGAAGTGAGTGATCACAGAGCCACCAAAGACTCATCATCCTAGAAGGGCAAGAGTAACTCTCCGTCCCCCCCAGCTGCTGGAGGTCCAGCTCTGAGCAAGTAAGGAGACTACTGAGAAATATAGGAACTTCTTGTCTTAGAACAGGAAGATCAGGAGCTAAAAGGGCACAGAGGCAGTAAGTAAGTAAGTAGGGGAAGAAAAAAGAAAGAAAAGAAAAGAAGCAAACAGAGGAAAGAGTAAGTATTCCAAATAACAGTTAGGGGGCCAGAAAAAAGACATGATGGGAGTGGTGCAGTGCAGTGGCTGTGAAGCAGCAGTCTTCCGGGAGACATTCTGGAGGATGCAGTGCTGTCCCATCTGCAGGCATCGTAGCAGTCACAGAAACATGGTACACAGAGAACCATGACTGGGATGTTAACATACCAGGTACACAATCTACAGGAGAGACAGGGAGGGCAGAAGCGGGGGAGTAGCTCTCTATGTAAGGGAAGGGATAAAAGCAACTGAACAAATGAGTAAACAGGGAGGAGAGGAGGCACTGTGGGTCACCTTAGAGACTGGAAATGGCACCACAATCCGCACAGGGGTTGTATACAGACCTCCATGTCAGGGGGAGGGAATGGACAAGAATATGATAGAAGGCATACTTAGGATGGCAGAGAAAGGGGAGATACTGTTGATGGGGGACCTTAATATGCCAGATCTTAACTGGAGCACCTTTGCTGCAGCCACATCCAAAAGCAGGGCCAGTCTTGATTTCCTTCAGGTGGCATGCCTCAGACTGCTAGTTTTGGAACCTACTCATGAGGGAGCAATCTTAGACCTCATACTCTCAAATGGGGACAGTGAGAGGATCTCAGATCTAGAAGCGGGTAACCATTTGGGAACAAGTGACCACCAAACAGTGTGGTTCATGATAAACTCAGCTACAGAGTCAAGCCATACAAAAGTGAGGGTTCTGGACTTCAGGAGGGCTGACTTTGGCAAGATGGGAGAGTGCCTTAGAAAAGCATTAGCAAACAGGCTAGAAGGAGGTGGATCAACAATGAGGAAATATCAAAACTGCCATCACAGAGGCAACAAGCCTTTGTGTGAAGCAAATAAACAAATCAAAATCAAAGAAAAAGCCACTATGGTTCTCAAAAGAAGTGGCGGTGAAGGTTAGGGAGAAAAAGATAGCATTTAGGAAGTATAAGGAAACACAGAAGAAGCAGGACAGAGAACTGCACCAGTTAAGACAGAAGGAAGCAGGGAGTGTAGTCAGAATGGCAAAGGCACAAACTGAGGAAAAGATAGCCAACTCGGTTAAGAAGGGGGACAAAACCTTTTATAGGTATATCAGGGAGCGTAGAAAGACAAAGGGAGGGATAGTGAGGCTGAATAGAATGGACAGTGGGTGGGCAGAGAGTGACAGTGAAAAAGCAAGGATACTGAATGAATGCTTCTGTTCAGTATTCACAAAAGGAGGGGAGGTGCCTAATCCAATTAACAGAAGCACTCTGGAGAGGGGGGTCGATCCCAGTCCTTTCACAGAAGAAAGGGTTCTGAAAGAACTCCTAAAACTGAAAGTGGACAAAGCAATGGGGCCATATGGAATTCACCCCAGAATTCTAAAAGAATTAAGCAGAGAACTAGTAACACCACTGACTACCCTTTATAACAAATCATGGGAGGATGGTGTGGTACCTGAGGACTGGAAGAAGGCTGATGTGATTCCCCTTCACAAAAGTGGGAGCAAGACAGAGGCAGGAAACTACAGACCTGTCAGTTTGACATCTGTGGTAGGGAAAGTGATGGAATCACTTCTGAAGGAAATAATTGTTGAGTACCTAGAGGCCAGTGGGGCACAGGATCCAAGGCTGCATGGGTTCACAGCGGGAAGGTCATGTCAGATGAATCTAATTGATTTCTTTGACTGGGTGACCAAAGCTGTAGACCAGGAAGGGGCAGTGGACGTGGCCTACCTAGACTTCAGCAAGGCATTTGACGCAGCCACACATAAAAGATTAGTAGTCAAATTAACCAGCCTTGGAGTGGGCCCCAGGGTGGTAGCCTGGGTAAAACATTGGCTGAACAACAGGACACATAAGGTAATTGTAAATGGAGTCCACTCCGAAGAAAGAGGGGTTACTAGTTGGGCACCGCAGGGTTCAGTACTGGGTCCAGTTCTTTTTAATGTCTTTATAAGTGGCATTGCAGAGGGACTGGAAGGTAAAGTATGCCTTTTTGCAGATGACACAAAGATCAGCAACAGGACTGATACACAAGGAGGTGTGGAAAGGATGAGAAGGTACTTGGCAAGGTTGGAAGAATGGTCAGAAGTATGGCAGCTTGGATTCAATGCAAAGAAGTGCAAAGTAATGCACCTGGGAAACAAAAACCCAAGGGAAAATTACACAATTGGGGGGAGGTAGTAATAACAACAAAAATGGAAAGGGACCTGGGGGTAATCATATCAGATGACCTTAAGGTTGGCAAGCAATGTGAGAAGGTGGTAGGGAGGGCTAGGGGGATACTGGGATGTATAGGGAGAGGCATCACCAGCAGAAAACAGGAAGTAGATATCCCCCTGTACAGACAGTTAGTGAGACCCCATCTGGAGTACTGCGTCCAGTTCTGGAGACCCCATCTCCACAAGGACATAGACAGAATGGAGGCAGTTCAGAGGAGGGCAACTATAATGGTGTAGGATCTGCAAGAGAAGCCATACGAGGAGAGGCAGAAGAAGCTTAATATGTATACCCTTGAGGAAAGGAGGGAGAGGGGGGACATGTTAGAAATGTTTAAGTACCTCAGTGGAATCAACAAAGTCCAAGAGGGTGGCATCTTTCTGAAAAAGAGATGTGCAAGAACAAGGGGACACAATTTGAAGATGGGAGGGACAGTGCAGGGGCAATGTGAGGAAGTATTTTTTCACAGAGAGGGTGGTGGATGCATGGAACAGCCTTCCTGAGGAGGTTGTGGGGTCTAAAACTGTGGGAGAATTCAAGAATGCATGGGACAGAGATAAGGCAAGTTTTGTGGGGGGTAGGAAGAAATAGGCTGTTGGTTAAATAGGATCTGCAGCTTATGCTCTAGGTAGGGAAAGGGGCAGACTAGGTGGGCCAAGCGGTCCTTATCTGCCATCAAAGTCTATGTTTCTATGTTTCTAATTTTTCCTAGTTTCATACATATCATCAGCATGTATATTGCTAACTAGTTGTGTAGGTGCAGAAAATCTTGCAATATTTAATTCATGTTTACAATAGTTTTGAAAAGTATACCTAAGAGTCCCTCTCTAATGTGTACTTCTTTGTCTAACACTCTTGTGTTTTCAAAATTCATCTGGTGCTCCTTTACAGTTTCCAAATCCATTGTTTTCCTGAACGCCAGTTGATGAATCTGTTACATCTCCCCATAGGTTTCTCTTCCCCATTTTAAGACCTTTAACCTTCTGTGGAAGTAGCTGTGGAGAATCAAATCTCATATTTCTACTTTTAAAATTAATCCATGTGTCTCTAATAAAAACAGTATAACTGCTTTAAATGTTGAGGACAAATATCTTTTGGCCACTCAATACTAGACATATTTAACAAAACAGATACAGTAATGTATGGTACATTGTTATGCAGTTTTTTTTTCCAGTTTGTAATAAATGTACCCATTCTCTGGTACTGGTGTTTTAACTTTCAGAAAAAAAATCATTTACTTTATTTTGTGCAACAGAAGAACTAGTATTAACAGAAAAACTCTGACTTATGTTTGTAAAATCATCGGGGTTTAAGGTTATTTTAACCCTGATACCTTTCTTTGTTAAAATACTTTGTATAATTGAGCTGCTGTGGATAGAAAAGGCAAGAGTAAGTGTCTAGAGTAACTGGTCCCACATTTGGTATGTTGACAGTTTGGATATTTCCAGACTGGGATGTCACATTTTTCTTGTGCTATCTAGTACTCCAAAGTTTTCATACGATATATTCCCATGCTATAGCATTATTAATACCATGTTTATCATACATTATTAGGTCATCATAATGCCAATGTGTGTGTGTGTGGGGGGGAGGAGTAAAATGTAACCATATTGCCTTTTTTTCCTTGTCCCACTTGCATGATCAGAGCTGTTCCTGATTACAGGAGTCCTCACAAAAGGCCTTGCAGAACAGGTGCAAAGGTTGACCCTGGTGCACTAGGCAAGTATTTTTAAGCTTTTCTTCTGTTGGGCCTTTTCTGCCTCACTATTATTGTATGCAATTTGTGATTTTTAGTAGCCCAAGTTATCAGGTGAAATATCCACATATGCTTGTGAAAACCTTTAGCCATGGGCAGTACTGGATCCTTTATTTCAGTGAGGTTGCAGCAACAATTTCTCCTGCAAAAAAGATTCCAAAAAACAAAACCTGAAGATTTATTGATTATCAAATGTCTTCAATTGCATCAAATGAAAACAGTCAATACGGGCATTCCCCACCTATAGAACACTTGTTAAAGTAACACTTTGGCCACAGCCGGAGCTGTTTTACTGCATATTGAGATAGCCTCTATTAGTTTTGTGGCTACCAGCCACACATCACTTTGATTTAAAAAAAAAATAAACAAAACAAAAACAGAGAAGAAGGCATTCCCTCCCTCACTGGTAGATTAGGAAACAATTTGAACTGATGTACATAAAAGTCAGATCAATACCATGTCCTCTGCTTCTAATTGCGTTTTATGGCATTGTTTGTCAATGAACGATTTTCACATGTTGAGTCACACCAATGTTGGTAACAGTTACAGCATTACACATTCCTTCTCCTCTGGCGAATCATGAAAAAGTCTTCTACCAGAGTGAGTTTGTTTTTGTGGGAACTGTATACATCTGCAGCCATTTCTAGAATGTCATTCTTAGAACAAATTGGCATGAAATCATTTGTCAGTGACTACTCTGAACTCAAACAATGTAATTAATACTATAAAAAGGTTTATCTGCCTCTCATGGGCACATCAGTTGATTCTGATATTCCTTGATTAATCAGCTACTGCTGAAAGTAGTTAGTGATGGGGTGGGGGCGTATGGAGGATCTATGTCTTTCTCACCTCAAGCACCTTGTAGTGTAAGGACATTTTACAGAAAGGATAGAAAGTGGGAGGTAGTTTCTCATATTGGACAGACTAGATTGATCTTGTGGTTTCTATGTTTCTATTGGCTTGGGCATTCCGTTGTGAAAGGGAACTTAATCTAAAAGTTATGGGTGTGTCATTCACGTAGTAGTAGTAGATTTTATTTATTTTGGGTACTCTTCCCCAATGGCTCAGGGCACTCTTACAGTGAATAAAAATGGTAAACAACACTTCAAGCATAATCAAACAAAAATACAAAATATAAATAATATTACACCTTCACATTTAACATATTTAAAACTGCTCATCATTTTTATTTATTTTATTTTTAACTTTATTAACTGGGTAAGGACACTGGGCCAGAAGCCTTTTTTCAGGTCTGACCTGGACAAAAACAACAACAAACACATGAACAATGTGACTCTTACTCACAAATAAGGTTAAAATTAGATAAAACTATCACATAAAAAATGCAGCAATTAAATGCTTTCTTAATTCATTCTTAAAACCCTTCAAAGTTAAGGCATGCTGAATCATCAGAGGTAGTGCATTCCAATATTTTGGGCCTGCAATTGAAACAGCTTGAGCAGCAATTTTAAGTTTAGGAACTATAGTGCCTAACACAATACCATCTAAGGATCGCAAATTAGGCAAAACAATACACAAATTTATAAGATCAGATAAAGGAAATTGGAAATCTAATGAAATAATTTATAAATAACACAGCCATAAAAATATTCAATTCTGGCCATAGGGTCCAGCCATCCTAAATGGAAATACAGTACACAATAATGTGTCCAGAAAGGGGCCAAAAGAACAAAACTACAAATGTTATTATGTACAACCTTCAAACAATTCATATCTTTACTTCCAAGATTGTAATAAAGAAAGGAACATAATCAAATAATGGAAGCAAGGATCCTGTCACTATTGATTTTCTAACTTCAAATGGGAACATTTTTTTTTAATTTGTACAGAACTCCCAATCACTGGTTAATTATTCTCATAACAGCTTGAAACTATAATGAAAATGATAGCTTAGGGTCCAGGAGGACTCCAAGATATTTAAATTGATTTACTTGTTCAATAGTTTGACCTTTCAAATCATACACATTCAAGATCAGACTTTCTTTAGGTTTAGCTTTAGTCCCAAAAATCATAGATTTAGTCTTTTTCATATTGAGAACCACAGAATTCTATGAAAACCAGGTATAAAGCTTTTCAAAATCATAATAATAAATATAATTAAACCCCAAAGGCTTGCATAAACAAAAACAATTTTAGTTATTTTTTAAATTGCTTGAGGGAAGGGGCCTCCTAAAGGTGCCCCAGCAAAGAATTCCACGTGATCGGGCAGGCACCCCAAATGCCCTGGAACCTCCAGAAGGGCCTCCCTTGTTGATTGGAGAGAGCAACAAGCAATGTAAGGATGCAGAAGCTCCCTCAGGTAACCTGGACCCTGCCTATGCAGTGCCTTATAGGTCAGCAGACAGATTTTAAAGTCTGATGCCCCAGTGCAGTTCATGCAGCACCAGCATAACATGAAAGGACCCCAGAAGGCCCATCAGTAGCCAGGCTGTAGTGTTCGCAACAACTGCAGGTTCTGCACTGCACTCCCACTGACCCCGAGGTAGAGGGCATTACAATAGTTGAGCTATGAGGTAACACATGCATGCACTTGTGTGGTCAGATTATACAGGGAGATAAGGGATTTAATTTGGGTGAATTTTTGAAGCTGGTAAAACCCAGTCTGGACAGCTGCCAACATCTGAACATCAAGTGTCAGCCCACTGTCCAGAAAAATGCCCACATTTCTCAACTTCATGGAGACCTCAATGAACAGGCCCAGATCCTCTCCTGAGGCCCCCACTGCCCTCTTCCAACCTGGCTCCACCACCAGTACATCAGTCTTATCTGGGCTAAGCCCCAACTAATTAGACAACATCCAGCCCATTTACAGAAGAAAGGGTTCTGAAAGAACTCTTAAAACTGAAGGTGGACAAAGCAATGGGGCCTGATGGGATTCATACCAGAATTCTAAAAGAACTAAGGGTAGAACTAGTGACACCACTAACTACCCTCTTTAACAAATCATGGGAGGATGGGGTTGTACCTGAGGACTGGAGGAGGGCAGATGTGATTCCCCTTCACAAAAGTGGGAGCAGGGCAGGAGCAGGAAACTACAGACCTGTTAGTTTAACCTCAGTGATAGGGAAAATGATGGAATCACTTCTGAAGGAAAGAATTGTCAAGTACCTAGTGGCCAGAGGGGCACATGACCCAAGGCAGCATGGATTCTCAGCGGGAAAGTCATGCCTGATGAATCTAATAGATTTTTTTGACTGGGTGACCAAAGTAGTAGATCAGGGAGGGGCTGTGGACATGGCCTACCTAGACTTTATCAAGGCATTTGACACAGTCCCACACAAAAGATTAATATACAAGCTAGCCAGCCTGGGAGTGGATCCCAAAATGATAGCCTGGGTAAAGAATTGGCTGGAGAATAGGACACAGAGGGTAATAGTAAGTCTACTCTGAAAAAAGGGGGTTTACCAGTGGGGTACCGCAGGGTTCAGTATTAGGACCGGTCCTCTTCAATGTCTTTATAAGTGACATTGTAGAGGGACTGGAAGGAAAAGTGTCTCTTTGCAGATGACACAAAGATCTGCAACAGAGTTGATACACAAGGTAGGGTAGAAAGGATGAGAAGGACTTGGCAAGTTTAGAGGAATGGTCAAATGTATGGCAGCTTAGATTCAATGCTAAGAAGTGCAAGGTAATGCACCTGGAAACAGAAACCAGGGAGAGTACACAATGGGGGTGAGATACTAACAACAACAAAAATGGAAAGGGACCCGGGAGTAGTCATATCAGATGACTTAAAGGTGGGCAAGCAATGTGAGAGGGCAGTAAGGAGGGCTGGGGGGATACTGGGATGCATAGGGAGAGGCATCACCAGTAGAAAACTGTTATCCCTCTGTACAGACAGCTGGTGAGACCCCATCTGGAGTACTGTGTACAGTTCTGGAGACCCAATCTCCGCAAGGACATAGAGAGGATGGAAGCTGTCCAGAGGAGGGCAACTAAAACGGTGAAGGGTCTGCTGGAAGACATATGAAGAGAGACTAAAGGAACTTAATATGTATAGCCTCGAGGAAAGGAGGGAGAGGGGACATGATAGAAACTTTCAAGTACCTCAAGGGAATCAACAAAGTCCAAGAGGGTAACATCTTTCAAAAAAAGAGGTGTGCAAGAACAAAGGAGCACAATTTGAAGATGGGGGGGTGGCTCAGAGGTAATGTAAGGAAGTATTTTTTCACAGAGAGGGTTGTGGATGCATGGAACAGCCTTCCAGAGGAGGTTGTGGAGTCAAAAACAGTGGTTGAATTCAAGCATGCATGGGACAGTCATAAGGCAATTCTACGGGGTGGGGTAGAAAGAGGTAGGCTGCTGGTTAACTAGGATCTGCAGCTTATCCATTTGGTAGGAAAATGGGCAGACTGGGTGGGCCAAGCAGTCCTTATCTGCTGTCAAATTCTATGTTTCTATGTTCTATGTTTCTATCCATGTTCGGATATCGGCCAAGAATTTATTCAGCACGTCACCAGCATCAGATCTTCCTGGTGCAAAGGATATATAGAAATGGGTATCATCAGCCTAGCAATGAAATTCCTTCCCAAATCTCTTTATGACCTCACTCAGGGGTGGCATGTACACTGCAAATAAAATGGGGGACAGTTCAGAGCTTTGTGTACTCCACAGGACAAGGCCACTGCATTTGAAGAAAAATTTCCAAGAACCGCTCTTTGGGACTTGCTCCAGAAGGACTCAAACCAGCTGATGACCTTGCCAGTGAGTCCAATATACTCCCTCAGCCTGTCTAACAACACCCGATCCACAGTGTCAAAGGCAGATGAGAGATCAAGGAGAATGAGACTTAATCACTCTCCCCTATCCTTCACCCTGAGTAGGTCAAACACCCATACCAATGCGGTCTCCATGCTGTGCCTAGCCCTAAATCTGGACTGCAGCAGATCATAAATCTGGAAGTCCATGAGGTCGCTCTTCTGCTGTTCTGCAGCCACTTTCTCAAGAACCTTGCCTAAAGAGGGAAGGTTCAAGACCGGTCAGTAATTCACCAAGATATCGGGGTCCAGAGATGGCCTCTTCAACAGGGGTTTCAGCAGACCCTGTTTAAGAGGCTCAGAGAAAACACCTATCTCAAAGGAACACCCTACAATCTCGGAGAAAAATGGGCCCAAAGCTCAGATGCAACCAACAAGTAGTCGCGTTGGGGCCAGATCCAGGTTGCAGAAGGTTGGCTTCAGCCTCAAAATCACCCCACAGTCCTCTGCCATTGTTATCAGTCAGAACTCTCCCTAAGGCTGCTGACAGCACTTGCCTCCCCCATGCCCAACCTTGTCAGATTATGATACCCCAACTGGAGAAATCCCAGCTCTAACAGAGGATAACCTGTCTGAGAAGAACTGCATGAACTCAGCACATTTCTGAGCCCAAAAAGATCTAATGGGTTCCAGACAGATCAGATGTAACAACTTGTCCACAACCCAAAAGAGCTGAGCCAGGCGGTTCTTCCCAGCTGCATTCATCCTAGACATGAAAGCTGTCTTTTTCTATGCAGTTGGGCATATTAAGAGTTGGGACTCCCTTGCACTTGCGATGACACAAATATGCCAAGGTAATGTAAAAGCTACAAATAACTTTAAATACATAAATATTAACAGCTGAAGTAGAACCTTCTT
Source organism: Neoceratodus forsteri (assembly GCA_016271365.2). Classification (NCBI taxonomy): domain Eukaryota; kingdom Metazoa; phylum Chordata; order Ceratodontiformes; family Ceratodontidae; genus Neoceratodus; species Neoceratodus forsteri. Next base: position 837,821,028 of record CM057451.1, on the reverse strand, counting down.
GTTTTTCTTAACAATTGAGCATCCCCCAAGCCTTTTTTTTGTGTGTATTAGGTTTAAACCAATGAAAGCCTATGGCAAACTGGCAGCTGCCTGGACATAATGCCACTGAAGGGATGATTTCAGTAGGAACATAGGGTGGGAGTTTGAATCATATTAGTTTAAACACTTCTTTTACTTTTATAAAACCCTTTCATAAGCCACTTTTATAATTTGTAAAATAAAGCAGAATATGGCAATACCATTTAAATAATACTAAGCACCTTTAAATTGCAAGGCATGACATAACTGTAACTGCAGAATGCTCTTTGTCTCTCTGTTGACCTAACTGCTGTATTTCAAAGCAATCTCATTGAGCGAATTTTCTCAAAACATTGCATAACTGAGTATGGCTGCTTGATGCCTTGCTACTGTTCCCATCTCTACTTCTATTTCAATTATTTAAATCCACCTTTTGTCTCCAAAACACACTGATCTGAGGTCCTTAGTGTTTAAGTACATTGTTGAGTGACCTTTTGGGTATTTTTCACTTACCAATGGATTCCAAAATGAAGACACTGCTCCCTAAGTACACTCCACTGCCCACTCCGGAGCAAGAGAAATCCTCCAAGCTATCCAAGGTGAAGGCTGATGGCATCTCCAGTAACTCTGCTCCCGAGACTGCTTCAATGGAGGCCAAGTTCTTATCTTGAAGGTTGTTCCAGGTGGAACAGTCTGGCAGTTCTTGGTCTTCCAGAAGATGAGTAAGGTATGTTCCAGTTCCTTTCATACAAAAGCTTTGTGAAAGAATAGTAAGCCCTTCTCCCAATGGACTGAGCTATGTTGTTGAATGGCCCCATCGTTCCCTATGCCCAGCGTAACAACAGTCACAGTGGACCCACATTAAGTTACTAAATAACATTGTCCCCATTGTTGAGCAGGCCCATCATTCCCTATGCCCAGCATAACAATAATCACAGTGGACCCACACTAAGTTACTAAATAGCATTGTTCCCATTAATGGTATGATAAAATCCATAGAATTCGATTATGCAAGAGAATGGCAGGATCACTACGATATTCAATATAATAATCCACAATATTACAGACATTTTTTTGACAAGGGTAAAAAAGGAGGAAGTGGAAGGCAAGGAGGGAAGAAAGAGGGAATCCCTGCACATAAATATTACATGTACCATTACAAACACAAATTAGAATGGTGTGGGGTCAGCACAATATTTTAATTAACATTCAAATAGTGACAGAACAAATAAAAAGGTTTGGTGTCACCAAAAGTTTTGTTTCACCATGCCAATGCACCCAGATCCATAAGGAAAAGGCAGTTCAGGAGAAAAGTTGAAGAGTCACTGCAGGATAGCGTGTGTTTGAACGGCGCCGGCACTGATTATGGATTCCCATATGAGACTCTGTGGTGTGTGCGGCGTGTGGCGTTTTCAAAAGTACTTTTAGCTTTGTAGTTGTGCATTCCACTTTTCAACCAGCTAAATTGTTTTGAGCAGCAGCCAAAGCTGGAAGATTTGCATGCATTCTCTATGCCTCAGAATATTGAGTATAATCAGTGCCGGCGCCATTCATACACAGAAACCAAACCTTTTTATTTGTTCTGTCACTATTTGAATGTTAATTAAAATATTGTGCTGGCCCCACACCATTCTGGTTTGTGTTTGTAAGAGAATTTTCAGCTCCTGGGGTATTTGTGCACTTCTCTGTTCTTTGAGACCCCTTTTCCATGACCTTTGGAAAACTTTTGGCATTCTCATTACATGTACCAATTATATAACTAAAGGCAAGATGATTGCAATACCCAATCCTAAATCCCAAAAGAAAAGGTTTGTAATCATGTAGTTCATTCAGGCCATTGGGAGTCTGGGCACTAAGTTTGAAAATCTATTTCTTCTCACACTGTAATAGAATGTACTAATACTTTTTTTAACCAGTTAGCACTATGGTGTCACTGCATTGATGAAGTAATGGTGGTATGGCAAGGCAGCAGACCAGACTGAAATGTTTGTACAGTATTTACACCAAACAAATTTGAATTAAACATTTTCATATACAATGAATACAGAGAGTGTGAATTTTCTAGATTCAAAAACTGAAAAGCAAGAGGATGGAACAATAGTCACAGACATGTATGAAAGGACACAGACAGAAACACATTGTTAATGGCTTCAAGTTGCCACCATGCCACACAACAGAAAACATACCAAAAGGGCAATTTTAAGGGTTAAAAGGAACTGTGGAATAAAGGAAAGTTTTAAGATGGGGCAAAATATATGGAACACAGATTTGAAGGATAACTACAACATCATGTCTTGTAAATTTTGTTTGTTTCCATGTCAACGGACAACTGTTTTTGTGTAGCTGTTAGAGATGTATGCAGTTGCTTTAGTTTGTTTTCACACTTCATACTAGGCCCTGTAATTATCCTCGGGATCTCCATTTGCTGGTTGTTGAAATCTCATTGTCCCAGAGAGCTGCATTAGCATGTGAGAACATAATAAGTAATCATCCTTTAGACTCCACAGAATGCCTATTCACTTAATCAGACTGTATTGATTTATTTATTTAAAAGTTTCACCAGGAAAGGCATACTGAGTTGCATTTTGATCATTTCCAGATGCGTCCTAGGGGAGAGGGGATCAGGGACTGATAATAAACATAATATATAATACAATAATGTACAATGAAAAGAAACACATTTGCAAAGGACAATTTTGTATAGCAAGGCAACGTAGCACTCAAGTGTCATTTAATTACAGAGTACAGAAGTAATACAGAGTATATAGTGAAAAGAAACACGTTGTTTTTTCTAAGGATAATTCCATGAGCAAGACTACATAGCATGCAAGTGGCAATTGAAACTATATTACATTCAAGCATCATTTGAATACATGGTGCGCAAATATCAGGAGGCAAGTATAAATGGTGATTTTAATGTAAAGATATAGGACAAAACAGCAAGTGCTGCAATAGGGAATGAGGCTGGTGGTCTGAAATAGTTAGTGACAGTTGTAGGAGAGGGAGATGAGTTTTGGAGGAGGGAAGAGAGGGAACGTGGTGGGGGCAGTTTGGATTGACAGAGGAAAAATGTTCCAGAGTTTACAGTAGTGAAGTGGCATGAGAAGGTGGCCAGACTAGCAGTTATGGATATAGAAGGAACAGTGAGGATCTGAGGTCCTAGGTTATGAAAGAAATATGAGGATGTGGAGGGTGAGGAACATTGAAGAGGAGAGGTAAGGGGGAAAAGACCTGAACCAGTATTTGGCTATGAAGCTAGCCCAGTGGACAAGGTGATTGTCCTCAAAAGATTAGGAGGAGAGGGATTTGTAAAAGACACAATGGTGGGTTCAAGGTGGACAGTCAAGGGCAAAGTGACAGAATGAGTGACAGAGAGTGCCCAGTCTGGCCAAGGAGGACTTAGGTACAGCACTGTATACTATGTCACAATAGTCAAATATAGGGAGGATCATTTTCTGGACAAGTACACAGCGGGCCGCCAAGGGGATACAGCCATAATTTCTGTACAGTGCACCAAGCTTGGAGTGCAGTTTCTTGTAGATGTCATCCACACACCCAGAAAAGTTGAGGTGTTGGTCAAGTCAAACCCCAAGATACCTGAAGGAGGTCAAGTCAATGGGCAGCTTAGAGAAACTTCAAAGAAGCAAGTTGCAGAAAGGTGTGAAATATCACATTTACCTTCAGTTAGCTTTACATAAAAACATAGAAACATAGAAGTTGATGGCAGAAAAGGACCGCAAGGCCCATCCCGTCTGCCCATTTCTTTTTCTACCTTATAAGTGTGCCATCGGCCTTTGCTCTGTCAGTGGCCTATCTATTCATACCCATCTGTATTGCTCCCTTATGCCTATCCCATGCCTGTTTGAAGTCCTGCACTGTATTCATAGCCACCACTTCCTGAGGTAGGCTGTTCCATGCATCCACCACCCTTTCTGTGAAAAAAGAATTTCCTCACATTCCCCCTTAATCGGCCTCCATCTAGTCTCATGCTGTGTCCTCTTGTCCTGCTATTTTTCTTATATTTAAACATGTTAGAGTCTTTCACCTTGTTGATGCCCTTAAGGTGTTTGAGTGTCTCAATCATATCACCTCTCTCCCTCCTTTGCTCAAAGGTATACCTATTGAGCTCCATTAATCTGTCCTCATATGTCTTCTGATGCAGTCCCTGCACCATTTTTGTTGCCTTTCTCTGGACTGCCTCAATTTGGTTAATGTCCTTGTGAAGGTGTGGCCTCCAGTACTGCTTGCAGTACTCCAGATGGGGCCTAACCAGTGTCTTGTAAAAAGGGATTACCTCCCTCTTATGACTTGTGATACCCCTACTTATACATCCTAACATCTGCCTAGCCTTATCTACTGCTTTAGAGGTCTGCTTGGATGATTTCAGGTCATCGGTGATGATGATGCCCAAGTCTCTTTCTTCCTTTGTGACTGCCAGCAACTCCCCTCCCAGCCTATATGTGGCTTCAGGGTTTCTCTTACCTATGTGCATGATCTTGCACTTCTTTGCATTAAATCCCCGTTGCCACTCTTCTGACCATTTTGCTAGTTTATCCAGATCTTTTCTCATTCTGCCCACCCCATCTGGATCATCTACTCTGTTGAAGATCTTGGTGTCATCTGCAAACAGACAAACTGATTGCAATGCAGGAGGTTTTCCTTTAAAATTCACCCAATTGATGGGCTTCCAGAGAGTTTTTGAAGGGTATTTATTTTTTCAGCATACAGATACATGGTATAAATGAGTGATGTGACATCATGTTCAAATATGCAAATGCAGCTCTCATGGACAATGATATTTCAACAACCATAAAATGGAGACCCCCAGAGTAGTCACTGGGGGCTACCATGAACAGTGAAAACAAACTACAACAAACATGTATAGTCCTAACAGCTGCAGGAAAACAGTTGTCTGTTGACATGGTAACAAATAAAATTTTACAGGATATCAGGGTGTAGTTTTCCTTTACGGAGAGAGGAAACAGTTATGATGTGATTAGTAGGGCAATGACATTTGCAGAAACAAAATGTCCTCAGGATCTAAAGCAAAGCATTGGTGTATGAAAAAGACAACACACTTTAACTTTGTTACTACTTTTTTGACTCACGCATACCAGCTTGAAAGTATACTTAAAAACACTGGCATGTGCTTAGAATGGATAAGGATCAGAATGAGTTTACTGAGTATCCTCCTCGAATGGCATATAGAAGGGCTTCGACATTAAAAGATAAGTTGGTACACAACCATTACACACAGAAAAGTACAGCAATCTGCTTACATAAGACCCTGAAGGGATGCTATGCATATAAGTGGCATATTTATTGTAAATGCATTTCATAGGGAGATTGATTTGAAGACCGATAAAAAGGGAAAATATATGAAATACAGCAATTGATTACATCTGACACCTCAGGAGTAATATATCTAGAGGAATGCTTGTGTGAAGCTTTCTATATAGGGGAAACTACAAGGCATTTAAAGGTGAGAGTGGGAGAACATTGCAGAGCAACAGAAAATGGATATCTTTCCTATGCCACAGCAGCACATATTTGTGAAATTACAAACAAAAGTCCTCACTTTTTTCTTTCAAAGGAGTTAAAAAAAAGCAGGAGGGTGGGGACTACAACAATCAAGTTCTCAAAATGGAGGGATTTTGGATCATAACTTTGAATACAACAAAAGGTTTAAATGCAGGTTTTGACTTGAAACCATATTTCAAATGAAATGGTGCTAGCAGGTAATAAATGTGGTCTTTTCTGATTACTTTTTTATAGCAGGAAACATGCATGGATTGGGACCAGCTCTTAAGAAGCTGTTAAAATTAGGAATGTGTATACATACTTCGAGACTGCACTTGCTAGCAAAAATTTTTTTTTTTCCTTGAGTGCCACTAAATTAAAAGAAGGACATGTAATTCAGAAGAAGAGGAACTGTCATTTAACCAAGAACACCATGTAAATGAATGTATGTTATTTATTTATGACATATTGGATGTATGAAATGGTTAAACATTTTAAATTGTATATTTTTTAGGTATATGTTTAGTTGTACATGTTTTAGGATTATGGATTAAGGGTTTTAATATTATTAATATATATTCATTTTTTAAGTCATAACATCACGAGGAATTGCTGATTTAAGGAGATGGGAAACTTAGAGTAAGCAGCCCTTGAAAAGGACCCTCATAGATTTGAAATGCACCAGGCATGCAAATGGACTGTGACAGAGTTGAATAGGACCCTGTCCCAGGTGTTATGGTGAGTTTGAATGCATGGATCTGTTCTGTTCTCTCCTTTTCTGTCTCTTGTCTGTCTGGTTGCGAAACCAAATTTTCCTGTGAGACCTAGGATTTGATCACCCTGATAGGCTTACAATTCTTTGCCTCTCACTGTCCCTCTACCCTCACTTGATGTTTCTGTATCTTCCTCCCTTGCATATCTGCTGGTATAAAAATATATGCAAATCATTATGTGGAAATGTAACTGATATTGAGAGTCCGTTATTTAGAAATTATATAGTGTTACTGTTGGAATGTATATAATTATAGTTTGAGATGATTGAAAAAAGCTAATGAGAATTCAAGGGGTTAACCTGAAATGCAATTTTTAAGACTTTCACAGAAGCTGTGGAAAAGGAGGCCTCAGTTCTGGGACATTGTGTTCTAGCTGCGCATGCCTGATATTTACAAGAACATTTTAGAAAAAAACAGGATGCCTGTTAAGAAGGGGGTTGCAAGGACTTATAAGACAGAGCTGCAATTGCTTGCAGGGGACACACAGAGATTGAAGGAAAACTCAGATGCATCTTCTGTTTATTCTGCCTTTGTAAACAGTTATACTGAAAAAATGTTTCTTATTTTATTGTTATTCATAATAAAACTCTTGTTGTGAATTTTACAACTGCTCCTGGTTTTCCCCTATGCTTCCTGACCTGTGCCTCGAAGACAGATGGTGTCAGCCTAAGTGCGATTTACGCAGTGCATACTCTAAGCCAGGAGTTTTGTGCATCGGTACTGGACCTAGTACCAGGGAAGCATAGAGAAATATATGGCTTCCGCAGCAGCAAGTCCAGGAGTGGTTACCAGGAGAATGGCAGGCAAACTAGCATAGACAGAAGTCCAAGCTGAGATTGTACAGCCAGCACAAGTTATGGAAAAAGAATAGGCAGTGACAAAACCTGAAAGCCTGACTGCTTTTTTCAAATGGTGGGCTATACAACAAACTGAGATGGAGAAGCAGAAGAGAGAAGAGAAGCAGCAGATGAGAGAAGAGATGCAGTGACAGGAGCAGTGATGGCTGGATGCCTTGCAAGATATCAAAGGCAGAGGATCTGGCACAGATCCAGTTAAGCAACAAAACACAAGCAACTTAAAAGCCATTATGCTTACAAAATTGTGTCCCTCAGATGATATTGAGGCATACCTGACAACTTTTGAAAGAGTTGCCATAGCCTGACAAAGGCCAAAGCAGCAATGGACAATCTGATTGGTACCCTACCTGACATGGAAAGCCCAGCTTGCCTTTATGGGCAGGCTAGGTGGGCCAAGCGGTCCTTATCTGCTGTCAAAGTCTATGTTTCTATGTTTCAGCAATATGGACACTGCACACAGTCAGAAAACTATGATGTGGTGAAAAGTGAAATCCTGAAAAGGTATGACATCTCAGGACAGACCTACAAGTAGAGATTCAATCTCTGAAGTACAAATCAGTCAACTGTTTTTTGAGAAGCCTTCGCCCGACTCAGAGAACTCCTGATAAAATGGCTCCAATCAGACAGCAAAACAGTCCCACAGATCATCAACATATTTGCAATGGAGCAATTCATCAACATCCTGCCTACAGATGTGCAGCTTTGGGTAAAGGAACACGGACCAGAAAGTGGGGAAAAGGCTGTTTCTTTGGCCAAAGACTATCAAATAGCCAGACAGGCACCACAGCAGTGAGGTTACAGCAAAGACACTCTTTTTCCCATTTAAATTCCCAGTAAGATAAGAACTCTGGTGGGGGTAACAAATCTGTGCCCAAAGACATTATTTGCTATAACTGTAATAATCCAGGTCATATTGCAAGGAATTGCCATAAGAAGAGTGACACTGGAGCAGATTTGTCCTTAGCAAATTGGGGCAAGTACTAAACAGATGTGAAGGTGGGGGACAACACTGTAAAGGGACTCACTGATTCGGGAAGAAAATACACCCTAGTGCATGTTGAGGTGCTGGGAAAACACTGTGCAAAAGGACCAGGTACTGGTGTCATCTGCATCCATGGGGAGACTCGATACTATCCCATCATCCAAGTGCCCCTGACCATTAAGAGTGTGTCACACCAAATGAAAGTGGGTGTAGTACCTAAGTTACCTATACCTGTGATTATTGGAAATGACTTTCCAGGATTTACTGAGTTAATCTAAAATGGAATGAATCCTATTGTTTCAGCAGCTGTGGTGACAAGAGCTCACGCAAAGAAAATTTCAGATGCCGGGGACTCTTTTCCTTTTGCCAGTTTTAATTTAGACTTGTTTGAGCACAGCTCCAAGATCTGGAAATCCATGAAATAAAGACAATGCCTTAAGAAACTGTGGCAACAAATGACTGATAGTCATAAAGGGTTAACATATGAATATGCTGAAACTAAGCTGATGACTGATTGTGATTTTCTTTCAGAACAAGTGAATGATATTTCTCTCCAGGGTTATTTTAAGCAGCTGGGGGGAAACCAAAACAGGGTGGCCCAATGTTTAAAAAATTTAATGGGTTACTGTACAGAGTTTGGGTTACACCTCAGACACAGTAACAGACAGAACAATTGGTTATACCACAGAAGTATAGAACAGTATTGTTACAGATAGCATATGATAGTCCTATGGCTGGTCACTCGGAGGGATGCACCCTTGCCAGATTGCTGTACAGATTTTACTGGCCTGGAATTCATTAATATGTTGCTACCTATTATAATTGCTATGCTGAATGTCATAAAGTGGGCCCAGTCACTAGAAAAGACAAGGTGCCCCTGGTGCCCCTGCCCTTGTTAGATGTGCCTTTTGAGAAAATTGCAATGGATGTGATTGGTCCTTTACACAAAAGTAAAATGGGTAATAGATTTATTCTGGTAGTATGCAACTATGCTACTCGATACCCAGAAACAGTTCCAATGCGTACTGTCACAGCTTCAAAAGTGGCAGCAGAGCTTGCAAAACTTTTCAGCAGAGAGGGCATACCTAAAGAAATTATTACTGATCAGGGTAGTAACTTTGGTGCTGCACTACTTAAAGAGCTGTACAGACTACTAGGTATCACTGCCATAAGAACCTCCCTCTATCACCCTCAGACAGACAGTCTTGTTGAGCATTTTAACCAAACCCTAAATGCATTAGGGGAAGGGAAAGATGGGGACCAGTACTTGCCTTACTTAATATTGCTTACAGAGAAGGGCCAGAAGTATCAACAGGGTTTTCAACATTTGAAATGCTGTATGGTAGGCAGCCAAGAGGGCCACTGGATTTGATAAAAGAAACATGGGATGATAACCCCACTCAGAAAAAAATCTATAACATCTTATATCTGTACCATAAGAAAGAAGTTGGCAAAATATGTAGAAATTGCCCAAAGGAATCAGGAAGAGGTCCCAAACCAGCAGAACGTGTATTATGACCATGGGGTAAAGGAAAGTTTCTGAGCCAGGTGAAAAGGTTTTGATACTGTTACAACAAAAAATAAGCTGTTAATGAATTGGCAAGGGCCTTATTAGGTGCTTAGACACAGTGGCACCGTTAACTATGAGATTGAGACCCCTGAAAAAAAAAATACTACTAATATATACCATACTAACCTCCTCAAGAAATGGGTTGAAAAACACCAAAAGCTGCTTTGTTAGTTTTACCAGAAACTGATAAAGAAGATATTGATGTAGCTTATGATAGACTGGAACACACTGTAACTGCTGATGCTGTAAAGGTGAATGTTTCCTTAACCCCAGAACAAACCAGAGAAATTCATAACTTACATAGAAACATACATAGAAACAGAATTTGATGGCAGATAAGGGACGCTTGGCACACCCAGTCTGTCCATTTCCCTACCTAATGAATAAGCTGCAGATCCTAGTTAACCAACAGCCTACTTCTTCCTACCCCCACCCCCTAGAATTGCCTTATGACTGTCCCATGCGTATGCTTGATTCCACCACTGTTTTGACTCCACAACCTCCTCGGAAGGCCATTTCCATAGCTTCCACAGCACTCTCTGTGAAAAATACTTCCTTAAATTACCTCTAGGCCACCCCTCTATCTTCAAATTGTGCCCCTTGTTCTTGCACACTCTTTTTGAAAGATACTACCCTCTTGGACTTTGTCGATTATCTTGAGGTACTTGAAAGTTTCTATCATGTCCCTCCTCTCCCTCCTTTCCTCGAGGCTATACATATTAAGTTCCTTTAGTCTCTCTTCATATGTCTTCCGGTGCAGACCCTGCACCATTTTAGTTGCCCTGCTCTGGACAGCTTCCATCCTGTCTATGTCTTTGCAGAGATTGGGTCTCCAGAACTGCACGCAGTACTCCAGATGGAGTTTCACCAGCTGTCTGTACAGAGGGATAATAACTTCCTATTTTCTACTAGTGATGCCTCTCCCTATGCATCCCAGTATCCCCCCAGCCCTCCTTGCTGCCCTCTCAAATTGCTTGCCCACCTTTAGGTCATCTGCTATGACTACCCCAGGTCCCTTTCCATTTTGTTGTTGTTAGTATCTCACCCCCATTGTGTACTCTTCCCTGGGTTTTTGTTTCCCAGGTGCATTACCTTGCACTTCTAGCATTGAATCTAAGCTGCCATACATTGACCATTCCTCTAACCTTCTCCATCCTTTCCACCCACCTTGATGCATCAACTCTGTTGCAGATCTTGTGTCATCTGCAAAGAGACATACTTTCCTTCCAGTCCCTCTGCAATGTCGCTTATAAAGACATTGAAGGGGACCAGTCTAATACTGAACCCTCTACGGTACCCACTAGTAACCCCACTTTCTTCAGAGTGGACTCCATTTACTATTACTTTCTGTGTCCTATTCTCCAGCCAATTCTTTACCCAGGCTGTCATCTTGGGACCCACTCCCAGGCTGGCTAACTTGTATATTAATCTTTTGTGTGGGACTGTGTCAAATGCCTTGCTAAAGTCTAGGTAGGCCATGTCCACAGCCCCTCCCTGATCTACTACTTTGGTCACCCAGTCAAAGAAATCAATCAGATTCGTCTGGCATGACCTTCCCAGTGTGATTCCATGCTGCCTTGGGTCCTGTGCCTCTCTGACCTCTAGATACTCGACAATTCTTTCCTTCAGAAGTGATTCCATCATTTTCCCTATCACTGAGGTTAAACTAACAGGTCTGTAGTTTCCTGCTTCTGCCTTGCTCCCACTTTTGTGAAGGGAATCACATCTGCCCTCCTTCCAGTCCTCGGGTACCACCCATCCTCCATGATTTGTTAAGAGGGTAGTCAGTGGTGTCACTAGTTCTACCCATAGTTCTTTAAATTCTGGTATGAATCCCATCAGGCCCCATTGCTTTGTCCACCTTCAGTTTTAAGAGTTCTTTCAGAACCCTTTCTTCTGTAAATGGGCTGGTATCAACTTCTGTATCCAGAGTGTTTCTACTGTTTGCTTTATGTACCTCCCCTCTTCGTTTGTAAATACTGAGCAAAAATATTTGTTTAGTATCTCTGCTTTTCACAGTCACCCTCTGCCCACCCTCCCTCCTCTTTATTAAGCCTCTCTATCCCTCCCTTGGTCTTCCTTCGCTCCCTGATGTACCTATAAAGGTTTTATCCCCCTTCTTAACTGAGTTGGCTATATTTTCCTCAGTTTGGGCCTTTGCTGTTCTGACTGCCTTCCCAGCTTCCTTTGCTTTAACTGATACAGTTCTCTGTCCTGCTCCTTCTGTGATTCCTTGTACTTCCTGAATGCTTTCTTTTCTCTTGAACCTTCACTGCCACTTCCTTTGAGAACCATAGTGGTTTCTTACATCTTTTTTTTTTGTTTATTTGTTTCACCCAAAGGCTTGTTACCTCTGTGATGGCAGTTTTTATTATTCCCCATTGTTCTTCCACCCCTCCTTCCTGCCCATTTGCTAGTGCATTCCTTAGGCACTCACTCATTTTGGCAAAGTCAGCCCTCCTAAAGTCCTGTACTTTCGCCTTTGTATGGCTTGACTCTATTGCTGTGTTTATTGTAAACCATACTGTTCGATGGTTGCTAGTTCCCAAATGTCTACCCACTTCTACATCTGTGATCCTCTCTCCATCTCCATTTGAGAGAACCAGGTCTAACATTGCTCCCTCTCGAGTGGGCTCCAATACTAGTTGTCTAAGACATGCCCGCTGTAGGGCATCTAGAATAACCACACTCTTCGAAGTGGGTGCTGCAACTGCACTCCAGTTAACATCTGGCATATTCAGATCACCCATCAGCAATATCTCCCCTTTTTTCTGCCATTCTAAGCATACTTTCTATCATTTCCTTGTCCATTTCCTCCACCTGAGAAGGGGGTCTGTATACAACCCCTGTGCCGATTGTGGTGTCATTGCCTGTCTCCAAATTGACCCACAGTGCTTCTTCTCCTCCCTGTTTACCCTTTTGTTCTGTTGCTTTGATTTCTTCCCTTATGTAAAGAGCTACTCCTCCTCCTCTTTTACCCTCCCCATCCCTCCTGTAGATAGTGTATCTTGGTATGTTTACATCCCAGTCATGGTTTTGTGTGTAGCATGTTTCTGTGACTGCCATGATATCCAGATGTTACTCCTCCATCAAGGCCACTAATTCAGGTAGCTTGTTACTCAGACTATGGGCATTGGTACTCATTGCTCTCCATTTTTTGATGGCTTTACCTTCTGTTGCAGCATCCACCACTGACCTTTCTTCCTTGGTCTTTTTCTCGTTTAGTACCCTGTTTTGTAGGGAGAGGCTGGGATTTTCCTGCTGCTTATCAGTGCCTCTCCCCTTGACTAGTTTAAAAGCTTGCCAATGAAGCACTTAAACTGATTGCTCAAAAGACTTGTTCCCTTCCTGGACAGATGCAGACCATCCTGCCAGTATAGGCTGGTGTCCCTCCAGGTGGAACCCCAGTCCTCAATGAAGCCAAACCCCTGTACTCCACAGCATTTTTTCAACCATTCAGTAAACTGCATGGTGCAAAGTACCCTCGCCTCACCCATGCCATTGACAGGCAGCAACTCTGAGAAGGATACTGTGTGTGCTACTTGTCTTAGGCCCCTCCCCAACTCTACAAAGTCCCCCTGCACTGCTCTAATCTCATGATGAGCCAAGTCATTTGTCCCTAGGTGGACAATGATGTCCAGCTCAGACTCCCTTGCAGCTGTTCTCATGATCCTGAGGATGCACTTCCTGTCCCTCTAAGCCACGGCACCAGGCAGGCACCTTACTTCAGTTTTCCCTGCTCCCCCAGTTCTATCCCCCTAATAATTGAGTCCCCCACCAGGAGCTGCTTCCTTTTCCTGTGGTGTCCTCTGCCTCCTTCCTGTGGGCCTCCCTTGTGACAGTTGTCCTCAGCCTCCTTAGTCTCCTCTGCCGATGCATCCATAGGGGAGCTATGCTCCCCCTAAATGGTGTATGGATTGTGGAGTGGAACAACTGACTGGGTGTGCCTCTGTTCCACCATCCTCACCCTCCCTGTGCCCACTGTGGTCCAACTGCTGTGCTTTCTTCACAACCTCTGAGGTAGTGGTGGTGACTCTGGTGCTCCCTGGATGGGGAGGTTCCCTTCCTACTGTCCAGTGTGGCCTGGGGGAAGGTTCCCTTACTACTGTCCAGTGTGGCCTGAAGACAGGCAACTTCCTCCCTTACAGGGCAGAGTGTTGTCTGCAAATAGGGCAGCATCTCAGCCTCCAGAAAGACTCCTGGAAGACTGCTGCCCCACAGCCATTACATTGCACTACTCCTGACATGTTTATCTACTTTTGTGTGTGTGTGTGTGTGTGTGTGTGTGTGTGTGTGATTGGTTTGTTATATAGAAATATATATATATTATACAATGTGTATGCTTATATTGTCAGTACAGTGTACTTGAGAGGATATGACAGTGGTACACACCTTGCACTCTTGAGGAAATGATATCAGAACCCCAGGTATAAGGAACTATTTCCAGGGGTGGGTGGGGTGAGGGGTGGGCAGGGGTTGGGCCTAAACTGTGCCCTCACAAAACAATCAGCTAAAAGCTCTGACCACACGCTGCAATGAGTGCCTTCCTGTCAGCAAGATGCCCTACACAACAATTTGACAGAGAAAACCCTGCTAATCAAACAGAGAAAATCCAGACATCCAAGTCAGACACAGGTAAACCTCCCAGCCCCAAAACAGCCCTGGTGGTTTGTGCTCTGAAAGCAGTCAGCCCCAAAATAAGTTAGCTGTGCTTTAAACTCTTCCTGCACTGAAAATCCTAAGAACTGTAACAAAAGTAAAGCTAGATCCACCTCCCTCTGTTGCTTGAAAGACTGTTTTTTCCTGATAATTCTAAGTTCCTTATTTCACCTTTTAGTTAGAAGTAGCCTCCACCTGCAGAATATCTGCTACAAACCAAAGACAGTTGTAAGGGTCACCTCCCTCTGTTGTGAGCACAACTCGCTTTCTTGCAAATCCTATGTTCAGTATTGCAGCTTCCAGCCAGAGGTAGCTTCACCTGAAGAAGATTAGCTGTTCTGATGAGTTTGCTATAAAACACTTGCTTATAATACTGTTGTTCTCAGGTCTGTAAGACTCTTCCAAAGCTATTGGCTGATAAGTAGCTGTGATGTAAGCACTTCCTGACACAGTCTGGCCTGGCCTTTTAAGGCACACGCAGATAAACACAAAAACAGTTTCCACCCCTTAGGGCACTGTCTGGGTCAAACACACAGCCTGTATCTGCACTTACTTCTGGACTTATGACAAATTCTTAGCCCAGGGTTTAAACTCTTCCTGCACTGAAAATCTTAAGAATTGGAACAAAAGTAAAGCTAAATCCACCTCCCTCTGTTGCTTGAAAGACTGTCTTTTCCTGATAATTCTAAGTTCCTTATTTTGCCTTTCAGTTAGAAGTAGCCTGCACCTGCAGAATATCTGCTACAAACCAAAGACAGCTGTAAGGGTCACCTCCCTCTGTTGTGAGCACAACTCGTTTTCTTGCAAATCCTATGTTCATTATTGCAACTTCCAGCCAGAGGTAGCTTCACCTGAAGAATATTAGCTGTTCTTGCTGAAGACATTTAACAGTACTTTTACCACAGTATTGGGACAAACAAAAGGGTCGAACACATAATAGTGCTGAAAAATGCTTGCCCTATTAAGCAAAAGACATACAGGTTACTAGAATGGTTAAGAGCTGATGTGGTGAAGGAAATACAAAAAAATGAAAGAACTGGGTATCATAGAGGAGTCGAGGAATGTTTAGTCATCTCCAATGGTAATTGTAAACAAAAAAGAAGGGGTGTTAGAATCTGCCTTGATTTTAGGAAACTTAATCAAGTGTCTGAATTTGACAGTCATCCTATGCCCAGAATAGATGATTTGGTGGACAGACTGGGGAGTGTCAAGTATATCAGTACCCTTGATCTCAACAATGGTTACTGGCAAATTCCTTTAGCTAAAGAATCCATAGACAAAACTGCATTTGCCACTCCTGTTGGTTTCTATCAGTTCACCACCATGCCGTTTGGTTTACATGGTGTGCTAGCTACATTCCAGTGGTAAATGGAGGTAATTTTAGCACTTCCCACTGATTATTGTGAAGCATACCTGGATGATGTTGTGGTGTACAGTCCAGACTGGAAAAGTCACCTGGAACACCTACAAGCACTTATCCAAGCTATCAAAAATACAGGTCTGACTATTAATCCTGTCAAACTTGCATTGGGCATGCAGGAAACCAGATATTTGGGCTATGATTTGGGAAATGGAGAAATCAAACCAAAGGTTTCTAAAATAGAAGCTGTAGCTAATAGACCTGTTCCTAAAACCAAGAAACATGTCAGGTCATTTTCAGGGCCGGGTAGTTATTATTGGAGATTTGTTCCCAACTTTGCTACTCCCTCACTGAACTCATGAAAAAACGGTACCCAAATAATGTGAAATGGACAGCAGAGTGTGATGAAGCTTTTTAAGCTATTAAGTCTGCATTATGTTCAACCCCTGTTTAGACTTTAAGAAACCATTTTTGTTACAAACAGATGCATCAGAGGTAGGCCTAGGTGCAGTACTGAGTCAAAATATAGATGGGAAGGAACATCATATTCTGTACATAAGTAGGAAGTTGCATGACAGAGAAAAGGTACTCCACCATTGGAAAGGAATGTTTAGCAGCAATGCGGGCCATGGAGTCCCTTATGTTTTATTTACTAGGAACTGACACTGTACTTATAACAGATCACAATCCTCTCTGTTGGATTAACCAAATGAAAGATAAAAATGCCAGAATCACAAGGTGGTACCTGGCACTACAACCATTTAAATTCAAGCTGATGCACAAATCTGGTAAAGAGAATACCAATGCAGATTTTCTGTCAAGATATGGATCAGGAATTGAGGGTTCTGAAGATTAAACAACAAATGTATGAGTTTAAACTTTACTGTTTGCTGTACTGTTATAGAAAAAAGGATATTGTACATGTGCTTAATTTCTGAAAGTTAGAAGCCAATATTAATAGAGAATTAATAGAAAGTTTTGTAAACCTGTTTGATAAAATAGGTTCCCACTTAAGGATGGGGGTTTATGTGACATGGTTGAATAGGACCCTGTCCCAGCTGTTATGGAGAGTTTGAATGCAGGGATCTGTTCTGTTCTCTCCTTTCCTGTCTCTTGTCTCTCTGATTGCACAATCAAATTTTCCAGTGAGACCTAGGATTTGATCACCCCGACAGTCTTGCAGTTCTTTGCCTCTAACATAGAAACATAGATTTTGATGGCAGATCAGATAAGGACCGCTTGGCCCATCTAGTCTGCCCATTTCCCTACCTACAGGATAGGCTGCAGATCCTAGTTAACCAACAGCCTATTTCTTCCTACCCCCCACAAGAATTGCCTTATGTCTGTCCCATGCATTCTTGAATTTTCCCACAGTTTTAGACCACACAACCTCCTCAGGAAGGCTGTTCCATGCATCCACTACCCTCTCTGTAAAATAATACTTCCTCATTGCCCTGAACCGCCCCATCTTTAAATTGTGTCCCCTTGTTCTTGCACGTCTCTTTTCTGAAATATGCTACCCTCTTGGACTTTGTTGATTCCACTGAGGTACTTAAAAGTTTCTATCATGTCCCCCTCCTTCTTTCCTCAACGGTATACATATTAAGCTCTTTAGTCTCTCCTCTATGGCTTCTCTTACAGACCCTGCACCATTTTAGTTGCCCTCCTCTGGACTGCCTCTATCCTGTCTCTGTCCTTGTGGAGATGGGGTCTCCAGAACTGGATGCAGCACTCCAGATGGGGTCTCACCAACTGTCTGTACAGAGGGATAACAACTTCCTGTTTTCTGCTGCTGATGCCTCTCCCTGTGCATCCCAGTATACCCCCAGACCTCCCTACTGCCTTCTCACATTGCTTGCTAACCTTAAGGTCATATGATATGATTACCCTCAGGTCCCTTTCCTTTTTTGTTGTTGTTACTACCTCCCCCCATTGTGTATTCTTCCCCTGGGTTCTTGTATTCCAGGTGCATTATTTTGCACTTCTTTGCATTGAAACCTAGTTGCCATACTTCTGACCATTCCTTCAACCTTGCCAAGTCCCTTCTCATCCTTTCCACACCTCCTTGTGTATCACCCCTGTTGCAGATCTTTGTGTCATCTGCAAAGCAGCATCCACCTTCCTCCGGTCCTCGGGTACCACACCATCCTCCCATGATTTATTAAAAAGAGTAGCCAGTGGTTTCACTAGTTCCCCCCTTAATTCTTTTAGAATTCTGGGGTGAATTCCATCAGGCCCCATTGCTTTGTACACCTTCAGTTTTAGGAGTTCTTGCAGAACCCTTTCTTCTGTGAAAGGACTGGGATCAACCCCTATCAAGAGTGCTTCTGTTAATTGGATTAGGCACTTCCCCCTCCTCTTTTGTGAATACTGAGCAGAAATATTCATTCAGTATCCCTGCTTTTTCACTGTCCCCCTCTGCCCACCCACCGTTCATTCTATTCAGCCTCACTATTCCTCCCTTTGTCTTTCTATGCTCGCTGATGTACCTCTAAAAGGTTTTATCCCCCTTCTTAACCAAGTTGGCTATCTTTTCCTCAGTTTGTTCCTGTGCTATTCTGACTTCCCTCCCTGCTTCCTTCTGCCTTAACTGGTAAAGCTCTCTGTCCTGCTCCTTCTGTGTTTCCTTATACTTCTGGAATGCTATCTTTTTCTTCCTGACTTTCACAGCCATCTCTTTTGAGAACCATAGTGACTTTTTCTTTCATTTTAATTTGTTTATTTGCTTCACACAAAGGCTTGTTGCCTCTGTGATGGCAGTTTTGATGATTCCCCATTGTTGCTCCACACCTCCTTCTAGCCTTTTGCTAGTGCTTTTCTATGGCACTCTCCCATCTTGCCAAAGTCAGCCCTCCTGAAGTCCAGAACCCTCACTTTTGTATGGCTTGACTCTGTAGTTGAGTTTAATGTGAACCACACTGTTTAATGGTCACTTGTTCCCAGATGGCAACCCACTTCTAGATCTGAGATCCTCTCACTGCCCCATTTGAGAGTATGAGGTCTAAGATTGCTCCCTCATGAGTGGATTCTGAAACTAGCTGTCTGAGGCCTGCCACCGGTAGGGCATCAAGAATGGCCCTGCTCTTGGATGTGGCTGCAGCAAATGTGCTCCAGTTAACATCTGGCATATTCAGGTCTCCCATCAACAGTATCTCCCCTTTCTCTGCCATTCTAAGAATGCCTTCTATCATATCCTTGCCCATTCCCTCCCCCTGACTTGGGGGTCTTTAAACAACCCCTGTGTGGATTGTGATGCCCTTTCCAGTCTCCAAGGTGACCCACAGTGCCTCCTCTCCTCCCTGCTTACTCGTTTATTCTGTTGCTTTTATCCCTTCCTTTACATAGAGAGCTACTCCTCCCCCTCTTCTCCCCTGCCTGTCTCTCCTGTAGGTTATGTACCCTGGTATGTTAACATCCCAGTCATGGTTCTCTGTGTACCATGTTTCTGTGACTGCTACTATATCCAGGCATCTCTCTTCCATCAAGGCCACCAGCTCAGGGAGCTTGTTGCCCAGACTATGGGCATTGGTACTCAGTGTCTCTCTACCCTCACTTGCTGTTTCTGTCTTTTCCTCCTTTGCATATCTGCTGGTATAAAAATATATGCTTATCATTATGTGGAAATGTAACTGATATTGGGATCCCTTTATTTAGAAATTATTCAGTGTTACTGTTGAAATGTGTATAATTATAGTTTGAGATGATTGTAAAATGCTAATGGGAACTTAAGGGGGTAACCTGAAATGCAATTTTTAAAACTTTTACAGAAGCTGTAGAAAAGGGGCCTCAGTTCTGGGACATTGTGTTCTAGCTGCAAATGCCTAATATTTACAAGAACATATTAGAAAAAAACAGGATACTTGTTAAGAAGGGGGGTTGCAAGGACTTATAAGACAGATCTGCAATTGCTTGCAAGGGACACACAGAGATTGAAGGAAAACTCAGATGCATCTTCTGTTTATTCTTCCTTTGTAAATAGTTACACTAAACAATTTTATTTTTTTATTTTATTGTTATTCATAATAAAACTCTTGTTGTGAATTTTACAACTGCTCCTGTTTTTTCCTATGCTTCCTGACTTGTGCCTCGACAGCAGGGACATCTGTCTTTTAACATGTATTGGATTTGTGAATAAAGGTATTTTTTAGCTGCACTTCCTATACCTTGAGTCAGAGAGTCATTTTTTATAGGTGGTGGGTGCCTGACTTTTTTAATTTAAAAGTCTCAGAGCAGCGGCTTCAGCTAGAAGCAGGAACAACCTGGACTCTCTGCAGGGGGCATTCCTAGGGCATCTAGTCAGTGAACCCTCTTGTGATGGGGCAATACTGGATCTGGTACTCCATTACAGGGACAATGTTGCAGACATCAAGGTGGGAGTCCATTTGGGGACTGGTGATCACTGTGTGGGGTGGTTCAGCATAGGGATGTCTGGGTAATCAAACCACACAAAGGCGAGGGTCCTGGACTTCAGGAGGGCAGATTTTAAAAAGAGGGGTGAATGCCTCAGGAATTACCTGGCAGAGGGTGGCCCGGGTAGGACAGAAGAACAGTGGGTGAAGATAAAAGGGAGCATAATAAAGGAAATAACCCTCTGCAGCAAACAAGTGAGCAAAAGCAAGATGAAAAAGAGACTGATATGGTTCTCAAAGGAGATGGCTGGAAAGGATAGCATTCAGAAGGTATAAGGATATGTAAAGGGAGGAGGTTAGAGAGATGTATCAGAGGAAACAGAGAGAAGCAGGGAAAGCAGTAAGGAGCACAAAGGTACAAACTGAAGAGAGAATTGCCCAGGAAAAAACAAAAGGGGCAAGACATTTTTAAGGCATATAAGTGAAAAGGGAAAAATCAGGGGTCAGATTGTAAGATTAATAAGGGAAGTGGGAGACTGTGCAGAGGGTTGTCAGGAAAAGGCAGACATCCAGAACAAATACTTTTGCTCATTGTTCACAGACAAAGGAGTAGAGGAGGTGCCACAAAGTAACAGAAGCTTTGGAGGGAGGGAGGTGATTATCAGTTCTTTTTCGGAAGTGAGAGTACTGAAGGGACACGTTAATCAGAAAGTGAAAAAAGCTATGGGGCCTGATGGGTTGTATCAAAAGGTATTAATGGAGCTCAGGAAAAAACTGATTGCACCTCTGACAGTTTTTTTTAACAGCTCACTGGAAACAGGGGTGGTTCCAGATGACTAGAGGAGGGGGGATGTAGTCCCATTACACAAAAATGGTAGCAGGGAGGAGGCTGACAATTATAGGCCAGTCAGCATGATATCAGTGGTGGGAACGTTAATGAAACCACTGGTGAAGGAAAGGCTTGTGGAATATCTTGAATCCTGTGTGTGCAAGACCCGAGGCAGCCTGGTTTCACACAGGGGAGGTCACATGAAACAAATCTGATAGATATATTTGACTGAGTCCCCAAAGAACTAGATCAGAGTGGAGTGATGGATGTGGCCTACCAAGATTTCAGTAAGCTTTTGACACCATTACACAAAGGAGACCAGTAAGCAAGCTGGGTAGATTAGGAGTGGGTCCAAAGGTGGTAAACTGAATAAGAAATTGGTTAAGGGAAAGGCGACAGATGGTGGTGGTAAACAGAGTTCACTCCAGGGAAGGGAGAGTGACCAGCAGTGTGCATTAGGGATCAGTGCTGGGGCTGGTCCTCTTTAATGTCTTTATAAGTGACATTGCAGAGGAGCTGAAATTGAAAGTCTGCCTCTTTGTGGATGACACCAAATCCTGCAATAGTGTGGACACTCCAGGGGGGTGGAAAGGATGAGCAGAGGCCTGAAAAAAATAGAGGAGTGGTCGAGGATATGGCAGCTGGATTTCAGTGTGAAAATGTGAAGAATACTGCACTTAGATCTTAGAAATCCAGGGGCAGAGTACCAATGGAGAGAGTGGTATTAATGACCACTAAGCAGGAAAGAGACCTGTGGGTAATCATATCAGATGACCTAAAGGTGACCAGGCAGTGTGACAAGGCAGTAGTTAGGGCTAGTGGGATGCTGGGGCGCATAGGGAGGGATATCAAGAAAGAGGTAGGAGGTTTTGTCTCTGTACAGATTGCTGGTAAGACCCCGTCTACACTGCTCTGTCCAATTCTGAAGACCACATCTCAGGAAGGACATAGACAGAGTGGTGGTGGTCCAGAGGAGGGCAACTAAAATGGTGTAGTATCTGCATCAAAAGCCCTATGAGGAGAGACTAAAGAACCTCAATGTGTACACTCTGGAACTGAAAAGGAGGGTATGATAGATACATTTAAAAACCTCACAGGGGTAAATAAGGTACAGGAGGGAAGCACAGTACTTTTCAGAATAAAAGGTGCTAAAAAACAAGATGACATGCTATGTAGCTGAAGGGGTGTAGGTTCAGAAGAGATGTGAGAAAGCACTTCTTCACTGAAAGAGTGGTGGATTTCTGGAACAGCCTTGCAGCAGAGGTTTTGGGGTAAAAACAGTGGTGTCATTCAAGCATGTATGGGATAAGCAGAAGGGAATAAAGTTGGAAAGGAAAGGAAAGGAAAGGAAAGGAAAGGAAAGGAAAGGAAAGGAAAGGAAAGGAGGAAGTGAAGAAGAGCTATTAATTGGGCAGGGTCAGTGGTAGGGAAAATGATGGAATAATTTCTGAAGGAAAGAAATGTTGAGTAACTAGAGGCCAGTGGGGTACAGGACCCAAGGCAGCATGGATTCACAACAGGATGGTCATGTCAGATTCATCTAAGAGATTTATTTGACTGGATGACCAAAGTAATAGACCAGGGAGGGAATGTGGACATGGCCTATCTAGATTTTATCAAGGCATTTGACACAGTGCCACACAAAAGATTAATATACAAGTTAGCCAGCCTTGTAGTGGGTCTCAAGGTAGTAGCCTGGATAAAAATTTGGCTGGACAACAGGACACAAAGGGTAATAGTAAACGGAGTCCACAGTGAAGAAAGGAGGGTTATTAGTGAGGAACCACGGGGTTCAGTACTGGGACTGGTCCTCTTCAGAGTCTTTATAAGTGACATTGCAGAGCAACTGGAAGGAAAGGTATGTCTCTTTGCAGATGACACAAAGATCTGCAACAGGGATGATATACAAGGTGGGGTGGAAAGGATGACAAGGGACTTGGCAAGGCTGGAGGAATGGTCAAATGTATGGCAGCTCAGATTCAAAGCAAAGAAGTGCAAGGTAATGCACCTGGGAAACAAAAACCCAGGGGAAGAGTACACGATGGTGGGTGAGATACTAACAACAACAAAAATGGAAAGGGACTTGGTGGTAATTATATCAGATGACCTAAAGGTGGGCAAGCAATGTGAGAAGGTAGTAAGGAGGGCTGGGGGGGGATACTGGAATGCATAGGGAAAGGCATCAACAGTAGAAAACAAGAAGTTGTTACCCCTCTGTACAGACAGTTGGTGAGACCCCATCTGGAGTACTGCGTGCAGTTCTGGAGACCCCATCTCAGCCAAGACATAGACAGAGTGGAGGCTGTCCAGAGTAGGGCAACCAAAATGGTACAGGGTCTGCACCAGAAGATATACAAAAAGAGACTAAAGGAGCTTAATATGTATATCCTTGAGGAAAGGAGGGAGGGGGAGAGAGAGGACAAGTACCTCAAGGGAATCAACAAAGTCCAAGAGGGTAGCATCTTTCAGAAAAAGAGATCTGCAAGAACAAGGGGGCACAATTTGAAGATAGAGGGGGGATGGCTCAGAGCTAATGTGAGGAAGTATTTTTTCACAGAGAGGTTTGTTGATGCATGGAACAGCCTTCCTGAGGAGGTCGTAGAGTCAAGAACAGTGGGAGAATTCAAGAATGTATGGGACAGACATAAAGCAATTCTAGTGGGGTGGTAGGAGGAAGTAGGCTGTTGGTTAACTAGGATCTGCAGCTTATCCATCATGTAGGGAAATTGGCAGGCTAGGTGGGCCAAGCAGTCCTTATCTGCCATCAAATTCTATGTTTCTATGTAATAGTGCAGGTAGGGAGAAATAGGCAGACTGGATGGGCCACGTGGTCCTTTTTCCGCCATCAAATTCTGTATTTCACTGTTAAAAGACTTGTTAAAACAGTAGACTACACATACCAAATCACACCTGGAATCTCCATTTCAGCATCTCCATGCTAATCTGGCATTGCACATCAGCTTGTTTTGGGGTCCCATAGCCCCAGCCTTCAACGATCTATACAATACTGAGTGCTCTGCTTGTTTGGCTTGCATTGAGTAAAGGTGTGCTTCTGTCTGCATGACAACACTCATATCAATACCTGCAACTGGCTTTGTCACATAAACCCTTATTATATGCAAAACACAACTTCCTTGCTTCACCGTTGGGGGTTGGGTGACTGTGCTGTACAATCCACTGTCCATGTGCAGAACTCTCCCTATGCATTACATCCCCATCAGGGACATATCCGATGCATTCCAGTCTTTTGATGATTTATACTGCATTCACTGTAAGAACTCCTCATCATATGCCAGCAAAGCTGACCCCTATCCCCCATTGTGACTATGGGCACACATTAGCCTGTTGATGTAGCTGAGAAGACATACCCTGTTTTCAGGAGTGGCTGGACAAATGGTGCTTGCAAAAACCACAAAGCCTGCCACCCAATTGTTGAAGGTGGTGTCTACCTTAACCTTCTTTTGATCATTGTACTCCTCCTTCTTGTCTGCATTCTCCTGTGGGTATTTGGTCCTGTTAAGGAGGAAGAACATGCCTACATAGTTCCTATGCCTGACCTGCTGGGGGGTTATGATTTAAATGGTGACCCCAGTGGTTTGGCCATGATGAGGTAGTGACAAAGAGGTGTATCTTTTCCACCAGTTTGGTTTCACTTGTGCCTTACACTATGAGTACCTGCCACAGTGCTGATGCACTCACCTTCTGCTGCACTTGAACTACTGCTGCCAGCCCATCCAAAGTGAAGACAGCAGTGACAAGGGAGGGGGCATCCTTGACTGTTCCATCTCTGCAGGAGCAGTGGTCAGAGGTGCCATGGCGCAAGGTTGTGAGATTAATAACCAACATGTCATCATTGCTCCCTTTTGCCCATTTGTCTATTTGTATCTTAGTTGCATAGGAATTTCCACGTGGGGGTGTCCTCTACTGATTGACCACCCTCAGATATTTTCATCACCATTTGGCAAAACTCCTTGGGAAATTCTTCAGACTCTGGATTTGCCTTAACTTTATTTGCCTTTCTTTTCTTAGAGGGAGGCTCTCCAGTACTTTTTCTCTGGCTGCTTCCTCTTTCTTAGAGCAGAGACTGCCAGAAGCACTGCTGGCAAACCTGCCAGGCATGTCATCAGCCAAGGCATGCCCTTTTTCTCATATCTGCCCAATGTTTGTTCTGCAAAGCCTTCACTGCACTCACCTTGGCTGACTGCTTTCAACTTGGGATCTTAACTACTGCAAACTGATTAACAGAGAAAATGCAGCTGGTGCTTTGCTGCTTAATGTACAACACAAATAAACAGTAGTTAGCCAAGCCCACCAGTACTGTCCCCAAAGCTCACACGGCCATAAAGGCAGCAGTGTACCATGGCAAACACTAGCCATAAATTTAACTCTGGGCCAAAGTGGAGGCCTTGACATAACAGTCCAGTTTGCAACCAACACTTCTCCAGCCAATGAGTATTATATGTATATGCCATCGACCCTTATTCCACTATCCCTTATTATTAAAGCACCAGTTCATCTCTCACAAGGATGATGCAAGCCTGGCTATCACAGGCAGCCCCCCCAGTTGTAGCAGGGGGTGTATGAACATCGGGAATGGTGCATGGAGTGGCACAAGATGGTCCTTGAGCCTGTCCTTGTTGGTGAAAGCACCGTGCACCATTTCCAAATGTTTGAAAATCATACCCTCGGATTCCCTTCAGTTTGTTCAGGAACCATACCTGGAGTTATGCTTAGATGGTTCCTCCATCTATACCCTCACCTCCAACTCTTCTAGTCCTTCTCATTCTTTCTTGGCTGAAATAATCCCTTTGCGGTCATCCAAACTATTTTTAAACCCTGCAATGATGTTTTGCATTGATTACTGCACTAGGTAGGCTATTCCACTTATCCATCAATGATATACAGTAAATACAGTCTTGAGAATATTATTGATATATGTATGCCATTGGCCTCAATAATTCTTCTTTTTTAACTAGCTTATCTTGGCTGAATCTGTCTGCCTGTCTGTTTGTCTATTTGTCTGCCTGTCTGCCTGTTTGTCTCTGCCTGTATTTATATAAATAAATGACATCCTGTATGTATGCACATTGCTTCATTACTAAGCAAGTTGGAGATGGAAACCTGTTTTTTTCCCCTTGCTGTTAAGCTATTCTTACTGCATAAAGTCCCAAATATAAAGTGCCATGGACTGCACTATGCTAATCACTGTATGATGTGGCTGACAGTAGTGTAAAACCTGCCTAGAATACATTTATACATTTAGTTCTATATCACTAGGAAAGATTTGCAATATAACTTTTTCTGCTGACTTAGGCAGAATAGAATACACAATTTCTATTTTTTGCTAAGCAAGTTTCAGTACAGAAAGCCCCAATGTGAAGCATAATGGGTAGAAGTATGCATATCTATGTGCAAAGGCTAATCGATAATTAGTAGCTCAAAATGTCACTTAGTGAAACAATCATCATAATTCTGTCTTTGTTACCAAGCAAATTTATGGAAATAAATGTTTTTTCATTTAAAAATCTAATGTTTAGATGTATTTTCCCACTTCTTTAATTTTTTATGATAATGCTGGATTTCTGATGCAGCTTTGAAGTGAGAGCATCCATGCTTGGGTTCTGCAGTTTACAACAGTATGTAAAGGTTTCTTAAACACAGGAGAAGGGGAACTAGTCATGTAAATAGAAATAAATGAATAGTAATTTTCTTGGGTCAACACAGCATGAACAGGAGAGGAGACATACTGTGTTCATCATTAAAATACATTCATAATGTTGTGTTAAGCTTGGCAACACTTCATGCCTGTTGAATGCACAGGTTTTGCTTTTTTCATGAGTTTTGTGTGAGTTGATTTTTTTCAGTGAACAAAAGCACAATTTGCTGAAGCCATTTATATTAGTCGTAAGGTGGAACAAACTCTGACAATTTCTCACCATGGAGCAGGGTATGCAATTTAATGAATATGGATGATGCTGATTTATTGGGAGCTGAGCCAAAAACCTTATTAAATAATGTACTATGTTTTAACAAGTTCTTTTTCAGAGACTTTTTCTTACTACATTTTCTACATGTTAAAAAGTTCATTAAGAAGAAGGATATTGTTACTGCAGGAGGCCTCATTTTTTTCTCTTTGAGCCTCTGCCTTTTCTATCTTGCTTCAGGTTCTAGTACTAAATAAAGTACATTTAATGAAAGGAACAACTTATAATTATATAGCAAACTGGCAATAATCTGCTCTCTTAAAAATACTGGAACATTCCAAAGAATGTTGCCCTTATGCAGACTACTTAACAGAAACTTACTGGTAAAGTAAAGTGGAGGGCATTTAAGGGGTGTGTGATAAACTTAAGGGCAAAATTAAAACAGGGCTGGGGAAATGGTAAAACAGTGGGATCAGTTGGTGTGGAGGGGGTGAGGGGTGGAGGCACCATCAGTGCACAACACTGAGATCTGCACACTCAAGCAGACTCAATAGGCCATTAGGCCTTTATCTGCTGGCTTCATCGTATGTTCGTATATTCATAAGTAAATGCCTACAATGATGAAATGGTTTAAGAAAAACCTGCCCTCTTTTGCCATGAGTTGTAGTTCCAAAGTTTAATACAGTGACAACCTCATTCCTAAAAAAGTTCCAATTATCCCAACATTAAAACACTTCTTGAAAACACATTTTGTTGGGATCCCACTTTTATCCCAACAGCTTTTGGGAAGACTTTTTTGCCCCAATAATGTTTTCACATCCCTCACATTGCTTGCTTGGCACATATTTTATTTACCCCATATATAATATTTACCATCTGACTCAAATCAGAATAAAAAAAAATAGCCAATAGAAATCTAAAACTATTTGAATTCAAACAACAAAGGCTCTTCCATCTCTAAGAACAAACAAACTAGAGCTTGGCAGATCCAAGGTTGATTGGCTACCCCCATATCATGACTTTTTGGTTGGGCAGGACTGTAATGAGTAGCAAAACTGTAAAATACAGAGGGACCGGCTCCTGCCAAGGCAAACAGATTGCTTGAAATAGCACAGCTTGTAATAATTTCAGACAGAGACTCACCAAACACTGGATGTACAGTAGAAAGAAATCCTCTTTAATTCATTCTAATGAGGTAAAATATCCATTAAAACATCTGTAACAATTGTGCAAACTTGCAATGGTGGTTAGTACTTCCATATTACCTCCCAGGTCCCATCAAGTCCAACACAGATGTTCACTGCAATCACTCCACTCCTGTAATTTCATTTGTGATCACAACTTAACTCATACCACCCCATGATATTTGAGCATTTTCTATCACACAGCAATCCAGCACCAAATTTTCTAAGCTTGATAAGACCCTTCAGGGTATAGGCTGTGTGTGATACCCATCCTTCAAGGGGCTACTAAGTTTCTCTGCCTGCATTATTGGGCCATACCAATAGAGCAGGTGAGTATCACATAACAATTCACACCCTATCAGATCATATCAATAATGTAAACAAACCTCTTGACTCAATTGGCCATCCTGTAAAAAAAATGTCAAATTAATTAATATTAAGGATGAACAAGATAATTTAGTTATCCAGGTTTTCAAGAAAGAAAGAAAGAAAGAGAGGAAAAGAGAGAGGAAGTAAGAAAAAGACTGAATGAAGCATTGGTCTGTCAATGTTCTTTACCCAACCAATACCTACTGTATTTTTTCCATTTGGTTCTAGATGCCTATCTAGGCATAATTTAACAGTCAGCACAAAGATCCTCATATCCAAGTGTGGGGCTGGTCCCAATTTGCGCTTTGTGTGCAAAAACATTTTTTCTATGTCATTGTTTACTGTAGTACAGTAGATTGTATCAGACTGATCCTGCTGACTTTCATGCTCACATTTGCTGTAACAACATATTTCAGAATCCTCTGCAGCAAACATCAGAGCAGAACTGTAGCTGTGGGAGCATCTATAGCCTGCCTTGCATGTTAGAGTTTAAGCACTGACCTTTTGTTTGCTGTTCCTGCTGTCTTCCCTGGGCTACACACAGCACAGAGGACAGTATTTAGCTGCAGTAGAACAGCGTCACTGGCAAACATCTGGTCTGAGCTTATAAAGTCTCTAACATACACTGCAGGCTATTGAGCCTCCCATTGCTGCAGCCCACTCTGACATCAGCTGCAGGGATTCTGGAATGTGGACAGTAGTTACAAAAAATTTCAGCTTGGTTTCAAGATCAAGTCACACAAACCCTGTACAGTAATGCAGTTTGGAGAGTACCGACACAGCTTTCAGTGGTACTGTGGCCTGAAATAAAAACCCTTGTTTAGGACCAACATCACTTTGGATCTTTATGACAAGTTAAACTCTATAGATAGCCACAAGAAGAAAACAGAGATCTGGTAGCCCATGGGGTAACTTTTAAGATCACCACAATCTATTCTGGATTTCCTTACTGGTTTAGAGGATTTCACAGTTCCATTTGATTTTTGTTGATGAGCAAACTAATAATTTGTTAGAACAGATTATTGCTGGGGAGTTGTGGACTACAGCTATTAATACTAAAGGTATGATTAACAAGGTGAAACTCAACTCAAAAAGATAAACTACTTCAATGGCATCTTTTGGCCCTGGCACAGTACACCAAAGTAAAACAATACTGAGGGGCTTTAAGGTTTTTGTTAAGCCAAATCTTGGATTAATTTCCCTAAAACTAAAGGAAAGGTGGAATGGGACAATGGAAAAGTGCTCACATGCTTTCATGGTAGTTCTGATTAAAGTGACCCTGGAGGAAAGAGGTGAAATTGCCACATAAGTGACTAAACAGAAAGAAGACCATAAGACTAAGATAGATATGAATGAATACAATGCAGTCATAGAAAAGACTGCAAAAGAAAATAATTTGAACAACATATAAAAAAATAACAAGATTCAGAAATTCAAAGAGAAATTTAAGATTACAAAGAAAATAATGTTAATTCTTACAAACAACAGATGATGAAAGGGGATTACTACTATAGTTATGGGATAGATAGAGACAGTTCAGATAGTTCAAAGTTTGGGGAATAGTACTGAGGAGAGATGGGGTATATAGTGCTTGTGCAACTTGTAGAACTTTTTCTGGCTTAACTCTATTCCACCCTTGAGTAGTAGGTATGTAGGTAGTGATTTGTAGTGAATAGAATGCATAAAAATATACCTCCTCCAACTCACAGAGAGTATGACCCCCTGGCACTCAAAAGAGGAAAACCCCCCAGGAGGAGGAAACCTTTGAGGACCCAAGGCCATAGGTATGCCTGTCCTCTGGGCATGCTAAATGGAGAAGGATCTAGGTTCTAGTAACTATAGCTAAATTAAGGTTGGTGAGTTGCTTGAAGATACGGTAATCCATCTTCAATCCATGGATGAAGCCAATCGCATGAGGATTTTGGTTGAAGAGTAGATCCGTCCTGAATGAGTAATAGAATCATAAGTATGGAGGAATTACAAGTAAAGGAGGACAAAGGAAGTCCAAACTTCCAATTTGTTCCTTGATACTTGTCCAACAGAGTTGTAACAGGCAGAAGGACTATGACCGCATTGATAAGGTACTGAACTGGGAATGATGGAAATGCAATGGGAGAAGTTGTTGGTGAATAATCAATTTGTAAGAGGTTTGAATGTAAGGGATGGACTGGAGGCTAGAACTCTGTATTGAACAAGGAGTCGCTAAGGAAACATCCATAAAGTAATATTTGAATGAGAGTCTTTCAGCATCCTAGAAATGATGGTACGTTCCTGATCCAAGGCTGATATAGTATGAATGTTGATCCTGAAGGTGAAGGGTACATCTTTTCCATAGGGATGGTAAGATCCTATGTGTAAAGCAGATCCAGTTAAGGAAGGGCTGATGTAGACCATGTTTCCAAGGTGACAAAGGATGCATGCCCAAGGGATTGAATAGGCGTTATGAGTTGGGAGAGCAAGAATTGATCGATGTAAGATCAGACATTCACTGGGGAAGTTGTGATGAGTTGTAAGGTTATAGGTGACTGCTCCAATTCATAGAAGGTTTGATGTTTGAGGTAGTCCAGAGGTAAAGAATCTATTAGTTGAGCTATAAGTCACTAGGTAAGCATTCCAGAGTAGAATGAGTAGAGGAGATTTTGAGTGCCTAATGAGAGTAATGCCATAAGTGATTAGTAAAGCACTAGAAGAAGATTTTGCAGAGCCATCCAGATAGTAGCCTGACGTATATGAGGCATGCCTTGATTTCTTTGGTTGATCTGGCTTTTATTATGAAACCTGGGTGGGAGATGATGCAGGCCCAATTTTTAAGGCCGCAGTCCCTCCTGGGTATACCGTGGTGCACTGCCCCAGAGTGGAACGCAGGGGTGGTGGTGTAGCCATCTGTTTTAGATCCAGCTTTATCTTCACTGTGCACCCGGTGAGAACCCCGGGTTCTTTTGAATGTGTGGCCATCCGTGGAGGACCTGATGCGGGCTGCAGGATTTTTCTATTTATCACCCTCCTGGGCCAATGGGAGATTTCCTGCAGGAGATCGCAGATTTCATTGCCGATGCAACATTGGAATCCCCCAGATGTGTTTTTCTGGGGGATTTCAATGTTTGGTTCGACGACATGAATCATAGATACAGCTGTGATTTTTCTCAGACTATGTCCTCCTTGGGTTTGATGCAGGCTGTTACTGCATCAACTCACCGGGATGGCCACATGTTGGACCTGGTGTTCTCACTGGGACTTGACATTAGTGATCTCAAGATCAATCCGGTCTTCTGGTCTGATCATTGCACGGTGCAGTTCACGCTTGGGGCTCCCGCCATCGCCGTCCCTGTTGAGATGATTTGCTGTGCGCCTTCGGGGTTTCACCCCTGAGGGTTTTCTGGCAGCAGCAAAATTGTCTAGTGTGGGAGATGCATGCGTGGGAGGTGTTGTTGTCGGGGTTGACACCTGTAATGGGGTGTTATCCGACACCATTAACTCCCTCGCACCCGTCCGTGTACGACCCAGAACTTCATACCTGAGGTCACCATGGTTTGATGGTGAGCTCAGGGAGATGAAGAGGATGGGTCAGAGATTGGAGCACTGCTGGAGGAGATCCCATCTGGATGCAGACAAACTGGCCCTGTGTGCCCACTATGTTGTGTACCAGGAGACAATCAACCATAAGAAGACAGTGTTTTTGTCTAGGGGGATTGCTGCCAGAAGGAATCGACCTGCCTCACTTTTCCGGACTGGGACAGGCTTTTACATCCTGCTTGTCTACAGCTCGGGAGGGTTTTTTCCAATACAGATTGTGAGGATTTCACTTGATTCTTTTCGGACAGGGTGTCCTCGATCCGGTGAGTGACTTCTTCAGCCAGCAATGATATAGCTGGCAGTGATCACCTGATGTGTTCTGAGTGCACTCTGTCTGGTTGGGGAGAGTTTAGACCAGTGGAAATTAGTGAGGTTATCGAGGTAGCAGCCAATATGAAGCATACCTTTTGTGAACTGGACCCGGTGCCAACGCGTTTTTTAATGAGATGCATTGACTCTGTTGGCCCGGTGTTTGCCTTGATTGTACGGTGTTCCCTTTTTGAGGGTGTCTTTCCGGATGCCTTGTAGGAGGCTGTGGTGAGACCCCTCCTAAAGAAGCCATCTTTGGACCCGGAGATCAAGGCAAATTACCGTCCAATCTCTAACCTTCCATTTCTGGGAAAGGTTATTGAGAAGGTGGTAGCGCTTCAGTTGGAAGAGCACCTCGTATCTCATGAGTTGTATGAACCTTTCCAGTCAGCTTTTCGTGCCAGACATAGCACTGAAACTGCACTTGTTTGGGTGCAGAATGATCTCCTCAGGGCTAGAGATCAGGGAGACAAGACAATTCTTGTTCTTCTTGATCTCTCTTCAGCGTTTGACACTGTGGACCATTGTGTGTTGCTCGTTCACCTTAGGGACCTATGTGGACTCACCGGTAATGTCATCAAATGGTTCAAGTCCTTTCTTACCAACAGGAGGCAATGGGTTATGATGGGAAATTCCTCATCTATACCCAGCCTCCTTCTCTGTGGAGTTCCTCAAGGACCGGTACTGGCTCCAATGCTGTTCACAGTGTACATGCTGCCTCTGGGTGGGATCATTAGGAAGTATGGCTTGAGTTTTCATTGCTATGCTGATGATACTCAGCTATATCTTTCCTTTGCCCCAGGAACATCAAATGCAGTGGATGTGCTAAACATCTGTCTGGCAGAGATAAATGACTGGATGGCCTCCAGCTGGTTGCGGCTAAACCCCGATAAGACGGAGGTACTGGTAGTGGAGTCGAACAGAGTCTGTGATAGGATGGTCTCTGACACAGAAATTGGGCTTGTTCTTGGAACTGTGCCATTGAAGGCCTCCTCTTGGGTGTGAAATCTGGGCATGATTTTGGACAGAGACTTAACCATGGAGGCTCAAATATCCTCCATGGTTCGTACCTGTTTTTACCATCTCAGAAACATTGCCAGGATTAAGCCTCTTGTTCCGCCTCTGGACCTCCCTACCTTGATACATGCATTAGTCACATCAAGGCTTGATTACTGTAATGCACTCTATCTTGGGGTCACAGGAGGATCTCTCCACAGACTGCAGCTGGTGCAAAATGCAGCTGCCCGGTTGCTGACTGGGCAGAAAAAGTTCTGTCATATTACACCGGTTTTGCGTGAATTGCACTGGCCGCCAGACAGGTGGAGAGTCCTCTTTAAGGTGGGTCTTCTCACCTATTAGGCCCTACACGGGCTGGGCCCTGGTTACCTGTCAGACCTTCTGTCACCTGCCCTCTCCTCGCTCCCTCTTCATTCCTCCAGTGGTTGCTTCCTGGCCATTCCAAGAACTAGGTTGAAATCCACTGGCGATAGAGTGTTTAGCGCCGCGGCCCCTGTTCTGTGGAATTCTTTGCCAATTATGGTCAGGGAAGCCTCCTCAGTAGATATTTTTAAGGCCCAGTTGAAGACTTTCCTTTTCTCTAAAGCATTCAATGTCTAGATGGACATCTATAGTTATGGTTTTGATTTTGTCAGATTTTGTATTTTATTGTGTATAAGTCATATATTTATTATGCTTAAATGTTTGTTTTAAAGTTTTGCACGGCGCCCAGAGCCTCCGGGATTGGGCATCTTTTAAATAAATTTTGCCTTGCCTTGCCTATGATTGGAAATTCGGTATCAGGAATAGATGGCTTCTTTGGTCATAATGTTCATGATTTTATGCTCAAATCCTGCTGGTCTGCTGCCTAAGTAAGTGTGAGTAACCTGATGTGTGATCATTTAGGAGCTGCACTGAGGTGGCATAGATGGTTATGTTTACAGGTAATCCTAATGCTGAAGTACATGACAGAAGCTTGGGGCGGATCAGAAGAAGAGCTTGTGGGCTGCATTAGTAGTGATTTCGATCAGTGCAGGATATTAAGAAATTGTAGTGTTACTGCTGAGTAATGCTAAGTGGGAGGCAAGGCTGAGTTGGTGAAGTTTGTCTGGTCTGTATATGCATTGCCAGCTGGAATTTAAGAGCACCAGTTCTCAATGATGGTCTTTTACTGCAACAGATAACTAAGGTAAATCGGGAAGAAGAGATTGAAGGTTCCGCTGGAAGAGTTGTTAGCCTGGCTTTGGGTACTAGGTGAAAATGTGTGGATAAGTGAAGTGAGGAATAGTGAAATCCAGGAAAAAAATGATGATTTGGATGGTGTGGAGTTAGTAATCAGCTAGACGAAAGAGGTCCAGTGTCGAATGTTCTGGAAGATGTCTGTGAAATTCATAAATGAGCAATGTCTGTTAAGAAGTAAGAGTCTAGTGACTTGGTGAATGAAATGGTGATGGAAGACTAGGTTGAGAAGGAAAATTTATTATGACCTTAGTTGAATGGGTTATCTTGCGAATCCCGGTGTCCATAGGAGTAATGCTGGCTACTATGACAGAGCATAGCATGAGGATTTAAGTCCTTTCCACGTACGAAAATAGCTTTTGATCCTTATTCCAAAAAAAAAAACACTCCACTGTCCCTCTCCAGGTCTCAAACACAGCACCCTTGAGACAGAAGTCTGCAGCTCTATTCACCAAGCCAGCAAGCCAAGATAATCTTGATTTGGTTCCTACAGCTCTTAAAGCTTTGGCTCCCCCCTCCCAGCCACTGTGCTCTAACTCCAGCGCTACCTGGCATCATGAGTGCTAACCTCCACCTTATATGTATCATCTTCTTACACTTCCTGGAACCTACCTCCCACCAGCAAGACCTCAGCCCTTGCCCATGGTCAACTGTACTGACATACCTTTCCACTGTAGCCCACCCACCCACCACCATGTCAATGCACCCTGGACCCCTGCATCCACCCCTTGCTGCCCCCCAACCCCACCTCTGACCCTGGTTCCCCCTCACTCCACCACCTCTGTATCTTCCAGACCCTCCAAACCCTGACTATCCCCTGTTCACCCACTGCCCACCCGGCCTCTCAACGTACCCACAGGAAACTAACAAACTGCCACCCCAGGGCTAGAGCCTTAGTCATACTATTACTCCTTTCTGGTAATATCCACCCAAACCCAGGCCCTGCCCCCACCAATCCATCAACTAAGTCCAACCAACTTTGCATTGCCTCCATGAATGTATGCAGCCCGCTTAAAATATTCGCTACCATTCAGTGCTGGGTTATATCACACCAACCAGACATCATAGCCCTAGTAGAAACCTGGCTAACTAAGTTCACCCCAGACTCCTTTGTCTCCCTCTCAGGCTACACCCTATATCACGAGGATCGAGTAGGTAAACTTGGAGGCGATTGTGCATTCTATGCTCGTGACACCATCGTAGGCAATGCCCTCCCTACCCCCAAGCTTGTAGATGGTGCCCAGGCCCTTACCCTCAAACTCACCCCAGACCCATCCAAGAGCCTCCTCTATCTCACAGTCTCCTATATCCCCCCAAGGAACCAGACCCCTGCAATATCATCTGTCTCCGAATATCTCTCCTCCCTCCACCATAAGGCCCAACAAGTCCTAGTAGGAGACCTCAATGTAAACTGGCTTAGTCCCACTGCCTCACCGATAACAGACACATTCGCTGCATTGGACCTGACCCAACTTGTCTCTCAACCCACCAGACGTAAACAAAATTCAGGGACAAGCACCATCCTAGACGATCCCTCTGTCTGGGGCAATTCCCCACAGCATAGAAAACTGTGACAGTCACACCTATTCAGAAAGGTGGTGATCAGTCCATCCCCAGCAACTATCGGCCAATTTCCATTCTCCCCCCCACAAAGCCTTAGAAAAAGTGGTGGCCAACCAACTCACTGAATATCTAGCAAAATATAACATCCTGTTTCCAGAACAGCATGGCTTCCGCGCTGGTCACAGTACAGGCACAGCTTTAATGGAGTTCTCCAACTTCCTACATGCCTCCCTGGACCTCGGCTCCCTAGTTGGGGTAGTGTTCATGGACCACTCTAAGGTCTTTGACACTGTCTCCCACCCACTCCTACTAAATGCCCTCAACCATACAGGTTTTTCTGCTGGCCCTCTCTCCTGGTGTGCAAGCTACCTATCAGCTCACTCCCAGCATGTCAAAAACAATGGGGTGCTCTCAGAAACCCATCTTATCTGCTCAGGGGTTCCCCAGGGCTCTATCCTGGGCCCACTACTCTTTAGCCTGTACCTAAACACCTTGCCTAGCACCTGCTCTGTCAATATTCTACTATATGCTGATGACGCCATGATTTATGCAGCTCACAAAAATCTCACCTCCCTCCAAGACTCCCTCCAGCACTCCTTCAATGATGCTGAGAATTGGTTTAAGAAGCGCAGACTAGTAATTAACCTCAAAAAAAACTAAGGCAATGCTCTTCGCCCACCACCAGAACAAGGCCAGCAAAAGTCCCCTCCAAATCTTCCCCAGCACTTGTCAACCATTCAAACAAGTTTACTTGTACAAGTACCTTGGAATCACATTTGACTCAGCCCTCACCTTTCATGCCCCTTACTTCCACCGCAAACACGTGCCTTGGCATCCTCTACCGGCACATGAACTGCCTCTCACCTCAGGCTTGCCATCACATCTGCAGTAATATCCCTTATTGATTACGGCCTCCCAGTATATGGTGCTACTGACTCCACTACCCTCAGGAAGATTAGACTCATGCTAAATAAGGCTTGCAGGCTACTGACCAGTGCCCCTAGACTCACCCATGCCTGCCAACTCTATGACATGGCCAAACTCCTAAACCTCGATGCATGCATCTGCTACCAAACCGGCCTGCCCACCCAGAAGATTCTACTTGAGCTCTTCTCCCCCCCCCGGTGTGTCTGCCTCCATCCAATTTACACTCCCCAGAGCCACTACCCAAACCTCAGACAAGGTCACTTTACTAGGGCCCAGACCTAGGATCACCCGGGCTCAGAGGTCATTCAGCTACATAGCCCCTACCTGGTTCATCTCACTCCCAACAGCCATTTCCAACACCTCCAAAATTGCCCGCTTCAAAGCTGCCTTCAAGACCTGCTGTTCAACACCTGCTGCTGCACCTGTCACTAAAAAATACTCTGCTGCTCTTCTGGCACTATTGACATGGCCCACTGGGCTGGACACCCACCCACCCGACCTCCCACTCTCCCCCTGAGCCCTCTCTCCTCTGCCAGTACCTGCTGGTATTACTTGAAATGTTTATTAACTACACATGTGTTCAAGCAATTGTATGTAATACTATGTATTTCTGTTCATGTAACCTATGTAAAACTGTGTGATTCTGTATGTCTGTATTCTGTAAATATGTAAAAAAAAAATCTGTTATTCTGTTTTGACTGTACTCTGTAAATTATGTTAACCATGTGTGTCCTCTCTGTGATGAGGTACCTTTGTAAATGAGCCACTGGCTCAAAGGTTGTAAATCCGATTATACAATAAATAAAAATAAAAAATAAACTTAAATAGCATTATGAGGGGAAGCAACAACTGACATGAGGTAGAGAAGGCAAGGTATAAGTCCGTAGAGTGGAGACATAACTCCCATCCCTGCTAGTCAGATAAGATAACCTGCACATGATGCTGTCAAGCAAAGTTAGGGATGGAGAATGTCAAGTTGGTAAGTAGTTCCATTCTCAAAGGGAAGCAGCAACTAGTATGTGGTAGAGAAGGCATGGTACAATCTGTAGATTGAAGACATGTCTCCCATCTCTGGTAGTCTGGGCAAGCTAACCTTCACTCAATGCATCTAGCAGAGTTAGGGATGAAGGATGTCTGGTTGGTAAGGAATAGGAGGTAGTGAACGTGACGGAATCCCATCCCTGGTAGCCGGGGAAGCCTACCTTCACTCAGCACCTCAGAAGGTGCGAGTTAGGGACAGAGTCCAGAGTACTGCTGGTATGGGCTGGTAGAAAGCACAGAAAACTGAAGTAGAGAGTGAGAGGGAATGAGGAACAGCAGGACACAGGAGGATGTGTGATGCTGGACATGGTAGGGCAGACAGAGGATTCTGTGATGGAGGACACACAACTGGAGGGAGTAATAAAAATAAGGGGCTATAGGAGTCCAATGCTGACATGGGTAATTCAGAGATGGGGAATAAGGCAATCATGTAGAGAAAGGCAACTAAGTAGAGGAACCAATGTCTGGAATGCAAGGTTAGGATTATCAACTATGAGGCTTAGGACCCCCTTCCCCCAGCTTACCTGAGATGTCAGCCCAATGAAATGAAGCCAAGGCTAGTACGGTCATGCAAAGGAGGGTGACACATGGTTGAAGAGATGAGTGGGGACAGGTAAGGGGCAGACAGCACTGGGCTCAGAAGGGGAACCTAGTATTGAGGAAGGAGAGAGTAGGGGCAGATTATATGTGCTAAATATAGTTTAAAGTATCACTTTAATTTAGGTAGTAGGCAGCATGGGAATTATCATTATGTGCCATATAACTGAAATGAGTGCAAGCAGTATTGGAATGGACAACTGAATGATTAGGAGTAAACTACAAATGCTGCAATATGAAGATAGGAATGCGGATTTAAAAACTGCAGTTCCATGCAAAAGGCTGTATTTGAAAGTGCTTAAAGCAATGAATGATGCCATGGCAATTATGTCACTAATTGCGGAATAACCATGCTCAGAACATTTAGGACTCCCAGTGATGTTGAGAACCAATGAAAGCAATATAGTGTTGAACATATGCCGTGTATGCTGTGAGGGAACAAATGAGGCTTGAA
Organism: Neoceratodus forsteri; assembly: GCA_016271365.2. NCBI lineage: Eukaryota > Metazoa > Chordata > Ceratodontiformes > Ceratodontidae > Neoceratodus > Neoceratodus forsteri. The sequence continues at coordinate 837,781,935 of CM057451.1, read as the reverse complement.
TTGCAGCGATGTACAGAGCATTGAAAAAGTTCCTGAGGAAAGTCGGTGCTCTCGTGCTGGCATTGGTAAAGCAAGAAAGTATGTACTTACGGCTGGTTACGCAAGTGGCTCCCACTACCCATGCTGTGCACAGAGTCTCCTACAGCCAGTTTGCTGAAGATGCCCAGGATGTGCTGAGGGAAACGGACATAAAGTGGAGCAATTCTTGAGGGATACAGGAGCAAGGCCTAAGGAGAGAAATGGTAAGGCACAGGGGGAAGTCATAGCAGAACCAGGAAGGAAAGTATGGAGATGGCACATCTGGAAGAGTCCACAAAAGATACAATCGGCATCCATAATTTTCAAATTCCATAATGGCGAGTGTTGCAGGAAGTGAGAGCAGGAGACGGAGGGCAGGCGGAGAAGCCCAAACAATGAAAGGGGAAGCACCCGAACACCAGTGGGAGATGGCAATGAGCAGGGGAAGGGGCAGTGGATGGAGTAGCTGGGGAGCAGGGCAGCAAACAGAAATGGGAGCAAATAGAAGGCAAGGTCAACAAACAAAGAGAAATGGGAAAAAGTGAGGAAGGAAGGGGAGACACACAAGAGAAGGGAAAGGATGAGACAAGTAGGGAGGGGTAGAAAGAGAGAAAGGCACAGCCACACGAGCCACACATGGCACTCAGGGAGGAAAAACACTCCCTAAGCAAGGGAGGTGCTGTAGCATAGGGTTGAGTAGAAGTTGAGGGAGGAGCTATTCCCCGAATTGAACCACGGGCACAGCCCTCCCATTATACTATGTACCTCAAAATGAAGAGAGGTACTAGGGACAATAAAGAATACCCAATCTTTTTTAGAGGAGGTCTATGATATCAGACAGCCTGATCAGATAGAGGACACCAACAGGGATAACAGTTAATATGAGGAAGGTCCCCAATACAATTTGTGACATTTAATTATTTATTTCAAAAGATTTAGCAGTAAGGACATGCCAAGCTGAAATAGTTCATTTCCAGATACATCCTGGGGGAGAGGGAAGAGGAGGGTATAAAATAGTTATAATAAATAGGTAACAATAATCAAAAACAGTTCAAGTTATCAATAGTAATAAGAACAAACTGCAATAAAGTGCAGATGGCATCAAAACTGTAGTGTGAACAAAGTACTAGCACAGTAAGGAGGGCATGGCTGAGTACAATACCACACAAGAGCAGCGCACAGCAGAGCTGAGAACAGAAATGAAAGCCAAATGTTGGAATTGCTTAACTGTGAGGTAGCAGATTTATTTAACTATTACCATACAAAAGAAAGCACAGACCTGCTCCATGACAAAGTCTCTTGTTATGGAAATGAAGTGCTGGGGAAACTCTCTCTTTTTTATGGTAATGGTTAAATAAACCTGCTACCCTGCAGTTAAGCAGTTCCAGCATTTAGCTTTCATTTCTGTTCTTGGCTCTGCAGTGCACTGTTTTTGTTTTGTCCTGACAATTGAAGCTTTGCAGCTTGCACCGTTACTTCATCTGAAGCACCTCATCTGGTGTTTAGCATTTCTGAGTACAGCAGATAGGGGAGAATGATGGAAGTAAGGTGGTGGTGAGGGAGGCTGAATTAAACAGGAGCAGGGGCAGAGGGGAAGTGGAGCAAGGGTGCAGCAAAAACTAAATAATGCCCAAGCTAGGGTAAGGGGCAATAGTATGAGTGAGAAGAGGATTCATGGAGGAAGGATTTGAATGAGCAGAAGGATAATGTAGTGCAAATGGGAGGGGAAGAGAGCCTCACAGTTAAGGGAAGCAGAAGGAGAAAGCAACTTGGCCTGAGGAGGCTTTAACTGAGGGGGATGCCAGGAAGCAAGGGCCAGAGTTGTAAAGGGAGTAGGAGATAGACAGGGGAATTGAGGAGTGAGGGTCCCAAACCAGAATTTAGAGATAAAGGTAGCACAATGAGCAAGGCCCCTTGAATCAAAGGACATAAGCAGAGGGGAGGAATATATGCAGAAATTTTGGGGATTATGGGGCAGTCAAGAGTAAAGTGGCTGAAGGAATGAATGAGGGAGTCCAACCTGGCTAAGGTGAACTTTGAAGCAGCACTGTAAACAATGTCACTACAATCGAAAATTGGGAGACTAATTTTCAAAATGATCTCTCTGCAGCAGGAAGTGGACACATGCTTTATTCCTTTAAGACATACCAAGTTTGGGGTGCAGTTTCTGAGTGATGGTGTACACATGAACTGAGAAACCAAGGTGGCAATCCAACCAGACTCAGATGTATTTATAGAAGGATACATCCTCAGGTGCAACAGCATCAAGGGTATTGAAGGATGATGGAGGGAGAGCCTAGAAAGTCTCTGCCTTGTGCCAGAAGTAACAGAGTGAGTCTTTATGGCTTTGAAGGACAGCTGATTAGCCCAGAACCAGTGCTGGAAGTTATTAAAGTCCAATTTGAGCCAGATCATGAGGGCAGAGGCAGAGGAGCCAGAGGCATACAGAACCATGTCATCTGCATACATGTGAACAGACGCAGAACAGCACGCAGAGGGAAAATCATTTGGAAAAATGAAGAGTAGAATAGGGCTAAGAACAGACTCTTGCATTCACCTGAGCAGACGGAGTGGAGGAGATCTGACATCATCAATACGGATAGCTTGAGACCTGTCCTCAGGATAGGACTGGAAATACTAAACTGAAGAGGCAGAGAGCCAGCACTGCCTTGAGCTTGTCCAGAAGGATGAGGGGCAACATTGTCAAAGACTTTGGCCAGGTGGGCAAAAATGGCTGTGTTGACCAAACCACAATCCATGCTTGACAGACAAAAAGGAGTCAGTTAGCCTAATAAAGGAGTTGGAGGTGAAGTGGGACTATTTAAATCCAGATTGCTATAAGAGCTGGCCTGATGGTGCAGTTATAGCATTAATGCTTGTGACACCAATGACCTGGGTTCAAAAGGACGCCTTCAGCATTGGATGGCCAGCTGGGGGAGGTTGACTGAACATCCCAATAGGATACTCTCCACATTTAGGAGAGAAGACTCTGGTCTCCGCCACTGTACCACCACCTGGTTGACTACAGGTGGTGGTGCAGGCAGGAGCTAAGGATCAGGGTGGGTGAGCACCTGCATGCTCTGGGCACCTATGACACACATTGGCATGTACATGCATGGAAGAGTGCTTCTTGGTCATCAAAAGGAACTGGGGCAGGAAACTGGAAATACCCCTGACCACAGCAAAGATGAAATCTATCACTCAGTGTGGTTCCCACACCACCGATCACTGTTGTCTCCCGACACTGGACTCTAATTTCACTAGGTGTATGGTTTCCCTGCCATCACCACCCTAGCACAACCCTCTGTGAAATTGTTCCTACCCACAGTCACAACTAGTGGCCCCACACTTGCAGTCTCCCAAAACACCTTACTTTGCATTCAATTGACAATTAATGGAGCATGCTAATAATATGCTCACCATGACCACACTTACCAACAGGGTCTGGAACTCTGCATGCACCCTGTGTGCCTATAAAGAAATGATTACCAGCAGCAACACAGTGCCTTTCAATTATTTGAATTAAACCCAGCACTCAGTAATAATATACTCACAGGCCAGAATAAAATTCAAACAAATAACTGATTATTTGGGGATTGGAACACAGGGTAGGGGATGCGAATTAAAGTAAGATTAATCAGTGTTTTGGTTTTGGCAATGTTTTCATCTTTATAAGGCATATAAACACAATACATTCACCTCTCTGGACTGTCCAGTTAACCTCACTGGGTACCCAGGATATGCTACATTGCATGCCTAAAGCGCTGGCAGGGATTGGCTGGTGCCACAGCTGGTTGGGGCCCTTAAATATAGAAATGATTAAGGCTTTGTTTGTACTTGGCTGTTGCAACATAAACCGCACTTTATTCCCAAGAAAATTGTAATCCTCTGGCCCGATGGCCTGCAAAAACAGTCTAAACCACCCTGCAAACTTAACGGTAAATCAGTTGGTAAAACACTTTTAATTGGTGTTGCAGAGTAGAACCCTATTGTACTTACTGAATCTTGGACCTCGGGATCTGAGTTGATTTTCAGGATGACTCCCCTTGAGGTAGAATGTGGCTGCAGGCTGCATGACTTCATTCTTTATGGCTAGGACCAGGATACAGGGACTAGGGCTATCACAATTCACCCCCACTTCCTGGCATCCACTCCAAGGGTGGCCGCAACCCACAATGATCTTCTCCGCTGAAGCTGTCTTCCTTCACTTGTCATCTGTCATCTTGGTTCTCACAGGCATCAACAGTCTTTTAGAAAAGTTATCAGGGGACCGGTGGTGCTGAGGGTTGAGGCGCTGGACGCTACACCTCGCGTCACACTGGCGACCTGGATTCAGACGCGAGCCTGGGTTGTCAGGGGTCAGTAGGGGAGGATAGGATTGAGCATCTGAAGGACTGCTCTCCTATCCTGCGGAGGGATGTGGGTTTCCACTGCTCTGCAGCAGCCCCTGGGGAAGCCCGGAGGCACTGCTAGAGTTGGTGCAATGGAGAGAGGAGTGCAGCAGACATCAACATGTCAGTGCTAGATGGGGAATAGTCAGAGGAAAAACAGCAGGATCACTAGCGGCAGCTTGATGGCCGTAGCTTCCTGAGCCCAGCTATGGCCCAGAGGTGACCTCACACGCTGGTATTGGATCCTGGCCTGACACGGGGACCAAGGAAGGGGTCCCTCTCATGGGTACAGCAGCATATGCCAGCTGGTTGTGTGGGGCACTCCGGGGGGTCATTGAGGGAAGTGGAGTGGTGGCTGGATGAAGGGCAGAGTGGTGGATGCACAGGAGGATAAATAAGGCGGTGATAAAAAAAAAAAAAGAAAGTTGTCAGGCATCACAAGTTTAAGTTTTGGCACAGTCTCAGGCCATGCAGCTTACCAACTTTCAAACTGCAGTCCTGGAAATATAAGCTGGCAATGCAGATTCAAATCTCCCACTGGCAAATTAGCTGGAGGCAGTTATGGCGACCCTAGGCCTGTGATTTAGGCCACAGTCTCTGAGGCAAAAACAGTTTCTCACCGAGATGCACGTTAGGGATCTTTCAAGCTATGACCCTGTGAAAGGCTATGGGTTAACAGATGGACACCAACACATCAACTGTAGAGATGCAGTCTTCCTTCAGATATATTTTATTTGCTTCTGAATAAATGAAATTGAACTGTTCATCAAAATAAAAAAAATAAAAATATAAAGAGGATTCCAGAAAATAAACAACATATATTAACATTTCATCATTCCATACTGACATATAGGAGTAGTAAAAACTAAATTCCCGAGGTATTCTTAGCTCAACACCTATCTCCTATCTGAATTAATACTGTTCATGAACAGGTACATATAGGGGGCTGGACTTACAAATTGGTCTACCCATCCATCAATCATTCAAATGCTAATATGTCTATAACAAAATCCTGCATTCAGTCTTTTATTTAGTTAGATTTCTCTACATTTGTCTAAGCACATATTGATTAATAAAGGATTGCCCAAATTCATAAAGGCTTATAAAAGTAAGACGAGAAACGAGACTAACGCAGCAAGCACCACCCTCAGCTTTCCTTGCATAAATTAGGAGAAACAGAGGCCTGGCCGGCTCTTAGAAGCAGGATTGTTGGGTAGTACTGTGTCGTTCATCTTGGTAGATTTAAACAACAAAAAAGAGTCTTATAATGCACAAATTAAGTTACAATTAATACATCAGTATCTCCTAAGCCCATGGACACCTGTAATCTAGCATTCTTATCCCCACTCCATCCTGCAAAACTACACGGCAGGACTGGCATGACTATGCGCACCTTCGAGCAGGGAACAGGAGAGAATCACAACAGTGAAGTGACTCATTTCTTAAATAACTCCGGCATTTTACCAGTAGATCCTATATCCTTATTCCTTCAAACCCAAAACAGGGTGTTTTTATTTGTTCTGTCTGAATTTAAAAACGGAGCCTGATTCCACGCTCCTACTGTAAACCTAAAACCCTTATGGCAAGCGCGTACACTTTTCTAGGTGCTGCCAGAGCAGAACAGAAAGCTCTTTTCTGAGCTATTTAAATTATAACACAAAAATGCCATAGCGCTCATTCAAAGATAGAAAAGGGGGGGTTGTTTTAATTACTACCTTCACCACTATAAACAGACTCACTGACACAAGACACTCGAGGAGTGTTCCTTTGTAGAAATATTAACTTTAGCCCCAGTATTAGATACCCCGAGTGTACCACGGGTACCTGGTTCACGCAACTTGAGCTTAAGGAATTGCAATAGTGTGCAATGGATGGCCAGTCTATTGTTCGTTATTTGCACAAGGGACATACTGACACACAAATACATAAAACAGTCATTTACACTCATGCATTCCAGACAGACATATACTTAATACGGCAATGCTACAAGGGACACTACCACATACTCCTCCACACTTAAAACAAAAACCCCTACATGGGTTTTTCTGTTCCTTTCTGAATTCTATCTGTCTATCAGATCTCTAGATAAGAGAGATGGAGCCACAGCCCACCTTCTCCATAGCTCCACCTCGGGGTCCCTAACAAATTTTCGACAATTAAGTGGAAGACAAATATCTTCCTTATCATTTTTCTGCATTACCCTGACGTCTGATGACAGATTTTCTTCATTTACTCACATTCCATATCTGGACAAGTAATCAACATTACTATGGGTAACCACTCTTCGGTGTTTAATTTGAAAACAGTATGGCTGTAAAGACAGATACCACTGTATTATTCACAGATTTCTGTCTTTCATGTTATGTAACCAATATAATAGAGCACGATCCATCCAAGTTTCAAATTCCGTTCCCCATAAATAAAACTGGAGGGCTTCAATAGTCCACTTAATCGCCAGGCATTCCTTTTCAATAGTAGAATACCTTGTTTCTCCTTCATGTAACTTCTGACTGATATATAATGGGGTGTTCATCCCTATTAATATATTGTGTCAACACAGCCCCAATACCCCAGTTGGAAGCATCTGTTTGCAGGATAAAGAGGTGTATAAAATCAGGTGTATGTAGGTGTATGTAGCGCCAGTGAAGAACAAAGTTGAGCCTTAATGGAACAAAAAGGCCTCCTCACAATCAGGTGTCCATACTACCTTATCAGGTTTGTGTTTTTTGTTAAATCGGATATAGGACCAGCTATTGCTGAAAATGTGGGTATGAAGCTTCGTTAGTATCCCGCTAGTCCAAGAAATGCCCGCACTTCTTTTTTTGCTTTGGGCCTGGGACTGTTGGCAACAGCATCGACCTTAGTTACCTTTGGTTTAATACACCCTTTTCCAATTTGAAACCCCAAATATTTTGTTTCTTGCAATCCCATAGTACATTTCGTAGGGTTGATGATAAGTCCCACTGTACAAATAGCAGACAACACTTGGGATAGGTGACATATATGTTCATCCCATGTGGGACTAAAGATTACTACGTCATCTAAATATGCTGCACTATACGCAGCATGAGGTGTTAGAATTTTATCCATTATCCTTTGAAATGTGGCAGGGGCACCATGTAGCCCACAGGTCATTACTGTAAAGTGAAATAAGCCAAGGGGGGTACTAAATGCTGATTTTTCCCATGCATCTGTATCCAAAGGGATTTGCCAATATCCTTTGGTTAGAACTAATGTGGTAATGTACTGAACATTTCTCAAATGGTCCAAGATGTCATCTATACGGGGCATTGGGTAACTGTCAGATTTGGAGATGGCATTGAGACGTCGGAAATCTAAACCTAAATGTACCGCACCCTCTTTTTTTCCTGCTACTACCAAGTGAAAACTCCATTCATTATGAGAAGGTTCAATAATTCCCATATCTTGCATTTTCCTTATTTCTTTGTTAACTTCTTCTCTAACCTTTTCAGGTAGATGGTAGGCTTTTTGTCTAATGGGAGTATTTTGAGATACTGAAATACTATGAATCACATCTCTTGCTTTCCCAGGTGTTCCCTTAAATGTTTTCTCTTGACATTTCAGTAAAGTTAATAGTTCAGTGGTCTGCTGGGGCATTAAATCAGGATTAATATGAACTTCCTTAATATCCCCCTCCATTTCTAATCTCTGATAGGCTATATCCAATTCACTATTGTTGTTCTTGGGGTAAACGTACCTACACAATGCTGGTGCCCTTTCTATCCACTGATTAAGAAGATTTACATGATAAATACGCTTTTTAAAAACCTTGTCATGTAACTGTACCTCATAAGTGACAGGGTCCATTCTGCTTAGAACTTTATAGGGGCCCTGCCACTTCATCAGTTGTTTTATTATCTGATGAAGGCAACAGTAACAACACTTGGTCCCCTTCTACAAATTCTTTATGGACTGTTCCTTAATCATACTGTATCCTCTGGGTTAATTGTTGCTTTTGATTAACGGTATGAGCTTTTTGAACATTCAGTAAAAAAAAAAAATACCACCAGCAGCTTAATCTGGTTCAATTTTAGTTGCTTACCATCTGTATCCCCCCCCCCCCGGTCGCCCCTGAAAAAGGGACTTCTAGGCCCAGGGGCTTACCAGGTCAACAAAATTCAACAAAAACAAAACATATTTTACTATTCATTCTCTTAAACCTTGCAAGGACTCAAGGGGGCATTTGTTCTGAGAGGTTTCATTCTCCTCCCACCATTCCTTAATGACATCCAAAGGCCATATGGGGTTTTGGCAGTACAAGAGCTCAAATGGGGAGAACCCATTTGAGGCCTAGGGTACCTCCTGATAGGCAAACATTAGGAAAGGATGGTAGGTATACATCCCAGTGTCTCCCTTCATCTTGGACACATTTTTGAATAATTTTCTTCAGAGTCTGGTTGAAAGCGTTCGACCATACCATCAGTTTGGGGGCGGTATGGGGTGGTACATATAGCCTCTATACCCAGGGTCTGGTAGAGCTGCTTCAAAACCATTGAACAAAAATTAGAACCCCTGTCCATAAGTATTTCCCTTGGTATGCCTACTCTACTAAAGATTTTACCTAGTTCTTCAGCAATTATAGGGGAGGTGACACTATGAAGGGGAACAGCTTCCGGTTACTTGGTTATACAATCACAAACTACCAGTATATAATGATTCCCCTTTGAACTTTTTTGTACAGGTCCCACAATATCCATAGCAATTCTTCGAAAGGGGGAAGTAAACAAGGGCATAGTTTGTAAAGGCACCTTATCTTTCTTACCAAGTGTTGCCACCTTCTGACATTCTGGGCAACTTTTGCAATATTCAGACACTTGCTCATATATGCAAGCCAAAAGAATCTATGGAGTAATCTACTCAGGGTACGGTCTCTTCCTAGATGTCCGGCCATTGGGATATCATGGGCAAGGCTCAATAATGACTGCCTGTACACCTTTGGTACCATCAATTGTTCAACAGTTTCACCAGTTCTGGGGCTTGTACATATTCTATATAATAACCCGTCTATTAGTTGACACTGATTTGCAGACCCCTGACCCTTATCCTGTGGAAAAAAAAAACACTGTAAAGACTCATCCCCCTTTTACAAATTTGCAAAGGTATTTTTATTGTAGTTCTTTACATTATGAATAGTAACAACATCCTTGTTATCATTCACAGAGCCTTTTGCATTTAAAGTCCAGTTTGTCTTCTCCTTCCTCTTCTGCCTTTGTGATTTTCAGTCTTTTCCTGCAGCTCCATATACTTCTTCATCAAAGGGAAATAAATGTTGCAGCTTATTTGGTTTCTGTGCTTGCCCAGCCTGAGCTCTGATCACCATGGCACAGAATTTGGAAGACAAAAGGTCCTGAAAATAGGGGTAGTCATGTCCAATTACAACCGGTATTGGGAGATTAGGTACAACATCTACCATTATATTCTGTAAATGTTCTTGTATTGTTATCTCTGTTTCCTCTAGTGGACAATAATGTGTATCGCTATATATACAAGTTACCCCAGTGGTGGGTCCTCTGGGGTTGGCTGCTTGGTTAAAATTTGTGTTTGTACCAATGTTTGTTTACTCCCTGAATCAAGAAGACCAGTAACTATGTGTGATCCTATTTGAACAGGTATGATAAATTGTCCCCAACTGGGTAAAGCAAGATGTGGTGTTTGTTCTGGTTTCTTTTTTGGACAGAATCGGGCAATATGTCCTTTGGTTTTACATTCATGACACACAATGTCTGGGTTATATCCCCTTCCAGTTCTACCAGTACTCTTTAATCCAGTGTTCCCAATGACATTACTACCTGGTCCCATAGAAGTAGAAGGAGATCTTACTGGGTAACCTTGATTGGATGGCTGGGCTGTACCCTTCTGCCTGTGAGGTCTTGCTGCTATATAATCTTCAGCCAATCAGATCGCAGTGTCTGATACCTCTGGGAGGTGCTCCTTCACCCATAAGTGAACATCTGATGGTAAGACCCGGATAAACTGTTCCAGTACAATAGTTTCAAGGATTTGGTCTATGGTCCGAGTGGTAGGCTGCAGCCATTTAACACATAAGTCTTTGAGCTGGGTGAAAGCATCTTGGGGGTTATCAGCATTACTATATCTGTAAGATCTGAATCTCTGCCGATATGTTTCGGTGTTTATGTTATACCGCTTCCAAATGGCCTGTTTAACCCGATCAAAATTATTTACATTAGCCATCTCTACTCTGCTGTAGGCTAGTTGTGCTTTTCCGGTTAAGTATGGTGCCAGTCTAATAACCCACTGGTCCTTTGGCCAATTACAAGCTGTTGCCACTCTTTCAAATGTCATTAAATAGGCATCAATGTAATCAGAGTCCAATAATTTAGCTAGTTTAATGTCCTTTTGGCCTACCACCGGAGCGACAGGTTGTCTACCAACACCCATTGCCTGGATCGCCGATAAAGTGTCATTCCATCCAGCTTCATTTTCCTTTTGGTCCCTTTCTCTTTGTTTTTCCAGTTCTATCTGATGTACACATAACCACTTCAACAAGTTCTGGGTCTCCTCAGAGGGGCTTTCTTCCTCCACACCCCCACTAGCTTGAGCCAACGCTTCCAGTTTCCCTTCTTCCATCATGGATTCTGGCTCACCTGTTGTCCTCTTGGTCCTCTTTCTGGTTACTGGATCCAGCCCACTTAATAATGGCAATTGGAAGTTTGCAGCCACAGATCTGGTGTGCACTCCAGCTAGCCTTGGCTGGTCCTTCTGCATAATGTCTACTCTGTTCTGTTGCATCTAATGTCCACCAGGGCCTTGGTGCAGGTCCCTTTAGTCAGTCAACACCAACCAACCGATTCCACCACTGCCACCAGTGTGATAGGCTGTGGGTTAACAGATGGACACCAACACATCAACTGTAGGGATGCTGTCTTCCTGCAGATATATTTTATTTGCTTCAGAACAAATTAAAGTGAACTGTTCATCAAAATAAAAAAACAAACAAATATAAAGAGAATTCCAGAAAATAAACAACAGGCATTAACATTTCATCATTCCATACTGACATATAGGAGTAGTAAAAACTAAACTCCTGAGGTGTTCTTAGCTCAACACCTATCTCCTATCTGAACTAATAGTGTTCATGAACAGGTATATATTGGGAGCTGGACTTACAGATTGGTCCGCCCATCCATCGATCATTCAAATGCTAACATGTCTATAACAAAATCCTGCATTCAGTCTTTTATTTAATTAATTAGATTCCTCTGCATTTCTCTAAGCACATATTGATTAATAAAGGATTGCCCCAAATCACAAAGGCTTATGAAAGTAAGATGACAAACAAGACTAACGCAACAAGCGCCGCCCTCAGCTTTCCTTGCATAAATTAGGAGAAACAGAGGCCAGCCGGCTCTTAGAAGCAGGATTGTTGGGCAGTACAGTGGCGGTCATCTTGGTAGATTTAAACAACAAAAAAGAGTCTTATAATGCACAAATTAAATTAATGCATCAGTACCTCCTAAGCCCATGGAGACCTGTAATCTAGTATTCCTATCCCCACTCTGTCCTGCAAAACTACACGGCAGGACCGGTATGACTATGCGCACCTTCATGCAGGGAACAGGAGAGAATCACAACAGCAAAGTGACTCGTTTCTTAAATAATTCCCACATTTTACTGGTAGGTCCTATATCCTTATTCCTTCAGACCAAAAACAGGGTTTTTTTATTTGTTCTGTCTGAATTTAAAAACTGAGCCTGATTCCTTGCTCCTACTGTAAGCCTAAAACCCTTACGGCAAGCATGTACACTTTTCTAGGTGCTGCCAGAGCAGAACAGAAAGCTCTTTTCTGAGTGATTTAAATTATAACACAAAAACGCCATAGCACTTGTTCAAAGATAGAAAATGGGAGGTTGTTTTAATTACTACCTGCACCACAATAAACAGACTCACTGACACAAGACACTCGAGGAGTGTTCCTTTGTAGATATATTAACTTTAGCCCCAGTATTAGATACCCCGAGTGTACCACGGGTACCTGGTTCATGCAACTTTAGCTTAAGGGATTGCAATAGTGTGCAATGGATGGCCAGTTCATTGTTCACTATTTGCACAAGGGACATACTGGCACACAAATACATAAAACCGTCATTCACTCTCATGCATTCCAGACAGTCATATACTTAATACAGCGATGCTACAAGGGACACTACCACATACTCCACTTTAGTCTGGAATTTCAGCTCTGGGGAAAATTACTTCTTTAGCTCCCTTCTAGAGAATTGTCATCTGTTCTGCAGGCTTGGTAGTCCCAATCTCTCAGCAACAGTTCTGGCCAAGAAGAGGCATAGCAGAGCTCTCCCCATGTTCTCTGAATGGCAGGGAGCCTCCTTCCCCCTAGAAGCTCCAGCTGGACTCTCAAGAACTCACTCCAAGACTGACTGGGACTGAACTCAGTTCAAACTGTCCCCTTTAAATAAGGACCAAAGTTCCTATATTCTGACTTGCTGCCAAAGCTGACGTTTACAATCTAAGTATCTTCATTGGCTTTCATTTGGGTGCCAATAATTATTCCTCCTTTACCCCCAAGAGTCTTTGGCACTGTACCAAAAGTCTCTGTGGCAAACAATGCCTTCCTATTAGTTGATGGCTGCAAAGATGGCATCTGTATATACAGCCTTTACATAGTCTATGCAGTGTCCCCAAATTTAAAGTTCTGGTGCAGCCAGTACTTTCAATTTAAATAAACCCCATGATTAGGTAGCCCCAACAGTGCCCTATTCAATGAGCCAACTCTTTAACAATTATTTACAATAGTGTTTCTGTTGCTGCCTCCACAATACACTGCCCCTAAGCTACAGGCAGCTACCTCATTAATATTCATTAGGCTCAATTGCATATTTATGAGCCCCGATATGCCCCATTCCCAAACTTTATTTTAAATTGACAAGAGGGCTCTCCTAGCCATTGTTCAGGTCTCTGGTCCACAATTAGGCTATTAGGGGCACTGGGACTGCTGAAATTCCTTCCATTTGACCACAAAAATGGTGTTCTGTAAATCAAAGGCTTTCTCGCATATGCACAAGTGCTGCCAGCTTAGATGAGCCATGGAAAGGTGTGGTGGCTCATGGTTTAACTTTTTAAACCTGAAAAAGGCTAGAATCAAGTACTGGGACATATTTGGGGAATCTGGGGCACCAGAGGAATATTACAGGACTCGGGCCAGGTGGCAGAAATGCCAGGGAAAAGAACAGGATGCAAGCGGCAGGAACAGGAGACTCAGAAGGCATTTAAAGGTAAGACCCCAAATGGGGGGGCATTACACTCTCCCCTGCCTAGGAAAGCTTGGCATCCATGCCAAGTCTAAAAAAGACTGGCACGATAATACCACATTACTATATACACATTTTACTATACATAAAACTTGTTCTGTACATTTGGCTAGCCCTCTATTATATATTCAATTGAATAACATCTTTCTAAAACAAGAAAAGCAGAGCTCAAGCCTCACCTGGACAAATCATTCCAGACTGTTGAATGTCCAATACAAAAGTTGAATTTGTTCAGGATAAAACAAAGCCAACACTTGACACAGCCAAACGTTTTTGAATCCCACTGGACTCATTCTCATTTGATCCCATCACTTTGTCCACCCTTCGTTTTGTGGGTTCCTCTAGGACTTCCCTTACTGTAAAAGGACTTATGTTTAGTCCCCCCCAATGTTTCCTTTGATCTCAGGGCCTCCTTGTTCTGTGCTCTTTTCATCACTTTCAAACTTCACACTTCCTGCCATTCTACCCTTCCTATTATTTTTCACTTTGCTCCACAGTATATTTAAAGAGCTCCTGACACAGTTGAGACAATTTTGAAAAAATGTAACATTCAGATGTAAATGTAGCTTATAGTTTATATTTTAGTCTGCAATTCTCACCCTTATTTCCTTATTACTAGGGGTATTTGCATGAAAGCAGTATTACTGCCCTGCCCTTTTAGCTCTGGCTGCCTGCCTACACCTGACATCATAATTCTGTTTATGATATCAAAATATGTTCCTGTGGAGATAATTATGATGTCTTAAACAGGGGATTGTGATGTCTTGTATAGAGAAGCAGACAGAGTAGATTTAGTCTAGGGGACCGTGTTCTTGTTTTCATGCAACTCTTTTCAGTAATAAAGAAAATGGGGACTTAATTACTGAAAATACATGAAGTAATAAAATGGGATAGAGTTAAATATAAATCTTATTTTTTTCAAAGTTTTCCTAATAACGTCAGGGGCTCTTCAAATGTTGCTTATGTTGCTCAGTTTTGCTATTCACATGAAGAACCTAGATACAGCATTAATACTAAATGAATATTTCTGCTCAGTATTCACTGAAGAGGATGAGGGACAGGATCACAAGTACTTAAAGGAAACATTGGACCAACAATCCCTTCAAGTTTTGTCCATTTCTACTTCTGTTTTGTGTTACTGTTTTATAATGTTGCTTAGTAACACATGATATGAAGTGTTAATATGAATGGAACATAAGTGTTATTTGTGGATGTATTTGGAGAAAACTGTTTTTGAGCACGTCTGTTGCTTAATGAATATTCATGATTTTATTAACAGTGGAGTGGTCGAGGGAGAAAACATACATTGCAGAAGTGCATGTGGCAGCAGGGAGGGCAGAATGTACAAATCTAAGAGCTGTGATCAGAGTTCCTGTTCCTCCAGTTCTTTAGCCAGCCCTTTGATAATTGCAGCATTACCTACAAAGAACCATTTTGATACTCTCACTCAAGTGGCCTCACTGGAGCCAATGACATCTACAGTAGCATGCAATAATGGCCCTTCCAGCCCAGCACTACACCTGACCTGTACAAGCATGGGCCAAGAATGCGGCAACTTCCCCGCTGCAATCTTCTACCGTACATATTCTCTGCCTCCTGAGCCTCAACTTGCTCCTCAGCAGCAGTGATCTTGGCAGCAGCTCCCAGGCTGAAGATTGCATCTTCCTGTAAGTAAGCACTATTTTGCAACCTTTCATTTTCCACTGATCTGCTCCTTCTGCGATAGACCTTGAACTGTACTAGTTCATTTTCGTATTTTTCTTGGATATTAACAAGCCCTGTACTGCATCCAGTGTCTTTCACCTAGCAGCTTGAGCCCTGTGACTTAGCAGAAACTCCCCTGCTCTCTCACTCTGTGTGCTGTCCTCCCACCATCCTCTGGTCCCCATCCTGGTATGAAGAAAAACCCTCCTGCTCCTTCCCTCTGTGTGCTGTTCCACCTCCACCCTCTGTTCCCCATCCCATTTTGAGATGTTTTTCTAATTATCTGGATTTTTAGTTTTTGATGTGCCCAAATATATCAGGGCTCCTTTGTTTCCATAAGATTTAATCATATATTCTCAGTCTTGGTTCCCACTTCTTCCTGGCGAAGTGGACAGTATGATGACTTAGTCTTAGCATGTGATGGCCTCACAGCCAAGAGCAAGTATACTCAGTAAGCTTTATTATAGATACATTATACCTTTTTCAATGAACATTTTGTTAAACACTATTTGATTAATAAAGAAACCCTACTGCTTCTTCCCTCTTGTGCTGTCCTGCCCCCATCCTCCTTTCCCCATACCGGCATGAACAAAAACCCTCCCGCTCCTTCCCTGTGAGTGCTGTCCCACTCCCACCCTCCCTTCCCTGTCCAGGTATATATATAAAAAAAACTCCCACCCTTTCCCTAAGTGTAGTGTCCCACTCTCACCCTCCAGTCCCTGTCCTGGTATACAGAAAAAAATTCCCTTCTATTCTATCCCTCTGTGTCCTGTGCCATGCCAACCCTCTGTTCCCAGCCCTACAGTCTGTTCTCTATTTGACATTCACTCCCCACCCCACTGCTGCAGATCTCAATTGCTTCCCTGGTTAAAAAACAAACAAACACATATGCTTCATTCCACATACACCAACCCTTCCCACGACCAGGCTCAGAACCACTGCAGCAGCTGCACCTTTTGAAAGAGCTCAATCAGGTTTCAAAGTGATGCTCCTCACTCTACTCAGCCCATTTATCAGCTCCCCTTCCTCACATCTCAGACCCATCTGCACAGCTTCTCAAAAGTGGAGGAAATATGGGTGTAGGTATGGCTACATGTTGCCTCGAGACCTCCATCCCAGGCTCCTCAGGACCCAAGTAAGACATCTCCTATCTATGCTACATGGCTAAGGTATAATGCTTAAATGTTGTTTTATATAGTAAAT
This sequence comes from Neoceratodus forsteri, assembly GCA_016271365.2. Classification (NCBI taxonomy): domain Eukaryota; kingdom Metazoa; phylum Chordata; order Ceratodontiformes; family Ceratodontidae; genus Neoceratodus; species Neoceratodus forsteri. The sequence continues at coordinate 837,765,311 of CM057451.1, read as the reverse complement.
ACTGTTATTAAATAGGTTTCAAAACTTACAGAAAGCAGTAAAAAATAAGCTGACGGGGATAACCTGTGTGTCCAGTAATTGGGGGGTTATAAGTAAGTCTGGTGTTGGGGCTAACGACCATTCCTCTAAGCTAGCAATTAATTAATAGTGGTAGTATTTGACTTGCAAAAGTAAGGCATTTGTCAAAGCTGAATGTTTACTTGCATGGTATGTGTTGCAGGGTTGCTAGTGGGATGAGTAATTCATTTGAAAAGTAGGTATAGCAGCAGTGGTAAGATTGTGAGAAGTAAAAATCTACTTAGGGTAGATGTAATGATGTTAGCAATACATTTTGTTTAATTAAAAAATAATGCATGACAGGGTTTGGTATATCATGGGATATCGTTATGCCTTTAGTGGTTTGGAATGAGGCCGCAGGCCAAGTGCATCCAACACCCGAGGAGTGATTATATTCCATTATATACCATACCTTGGAGTGCATTATTACTATTATGAACTTGTATCCTTCTGGAATAAATTTAAACAAAAAAAAATGTTCAAAGACCAGCTGACATCTTTGTGAAGACATTAGAAAACATGACATGTAGACGAAATTCAGTTTGTATTTCACATATTTTCAACAGATTGATCCTCTCCATTATTCATTACTAAGGGAATTTTACAGAAACAAGATCTTTAAACCTTAGACTTCATCTGCCTCAATAGCTTAATCCCTACTTGAAATCATAATGCTCCACTGTGACATCACACTCTGTTGCAATGGGAATAATTGTGATGTCACAAGTAGTGTATTATGACATCAGGTTGGGAAAAAGCAATAGGAGCTGATGAACCCTCAAGGAATAACTGTCCTGTTTTAGTGTATATGACCTCAATAATAAATACTGGGGATAGAAACATAGAGCTAATAAGAAATATAAGCTGCTTTGTGTCCAAATATTATGCTTTTCAAAGTTCTTCTCGAGGTGTCAGTGGCTCTTTAAATAATGTGTTTTATTGATCTTTGGAACATGGAGAATGTCTGTGGAGGTATATGTATTTAAAAAAAATGTGCAGTTTGTATTGTCCCCATTAGGTGGTGCTGGTTTTAGTTGTTGCTCCCCATTCACACTGTGCTTGCTGGCTCTCTTCTGTGGCTCTGTCCACTGGTTCCTGACTTCTACTGTTTTAGTGTTGCCCACCCCACCACACCACACTCTTTCACTCTATAAGTGGAACTGAGACAAGAGTAGAAGCTGCGGTTTGTAAGGGAGACAACAGAGAAGCAAAGCTGCCTACGGACCTTTACCACTGCTTTTTGAGGTGACAATTTTTTTTTTTTTATACTGAGAGGTGAGATGCCATGGTTTATGATTAGGAGCTGTGGTCTCAATTGGAAAATTTTGTCGAGCTACTGGTTTCTGGTAACTGCTGTTTGGTGCAAGACAGCATGTTGTGGAAGGAAAAATGTAGTGATTTTTAACAATTTCCCTTTATGTGAAATAGAAATGGTAGGTGGGAGGCATAAAATAAGTATTGGTCATTGGTGACAGCGAGAGCAGGTATTTTTTAGGGTTTGGCAGCTGTATTCTTGTTTGGCAGCTAGTGTTCTTGTTTGGGATAGCCTTTTGCACCTTTTACATTTGGGTACAAGTGGAGTAGTACATTGCTGAAAAGAAAGGTGTTGCCTGAACTCATTTTAAACCGTGAGTATGTAGTTAGATATACTCATGACTAAGATGAGTTCTCAGCCAATCAAGTTGCAGGATTTCTGGCAGCCAGTTCATAATATTTATTATGAAATGGGTAGAAAGAATGTTAGATTCTGACTGATCTAGAGGTAGTTTCAGCATGGTAATTATCCCAGCACAGCAACCTGGCCAAAAGTAACTCAACAAAACATTTTAAAAATACATCCAATTTACTAACAAGGACCCATTTTACAATCGCAATGAGGCGCTCTGGGGTGTGTGTTATGGTGGGCTAATGGCCCTTCCTGAGTGGTTTAAGCACTTGGCTTCAACCCACCTGAGGCAGGTCATTGTCCTGCCATAAAGCACACCCTGTCATGCCTTATTGCTCAAGTAACAGGCGATTGTTCACCCTGGGAGTCCTGTTGCAGCCCTGCACTGAGTGTGAGAGACCTGCTATCAAACATTTCCTTCTGTTCCGTGGGACTCAGATGTATTGCTCACATCTTTACATTTATCCTAAGTAAATTTTTATATTTCACAAACAATCTTACCACTGCTTCTATGCTTCTTTTTCAAATGAGCTGTTGATCTCACTACGCATCCCAGCCACACGCACCATGCAAGCAAACATTCAGCATTGACAAATGCTTGTTTAATTTTGTTTTAACCTGTAACAAGAAAATCACCCATCAATGTCTTTTGCACCATTTCTGACCCCCACCTGACCCTTCTACTCAGCAACCACCCCCTCCAAGCCATTACTTACCCTTCGAGGTTCCAATGCCATAATCCTCTCTGGACCACAGATGCATCTTCACTCTTCAAAGCTGGACAGCAAACTGAAGAAACAGGTATGCTGTTTTGAACTTAGAGTCATACCTTGGGCATTTTTGCATATTTTAGGCCCATATTTTCAACATGCTTTCTTTGGGACCCAGCCTCATGATCAATGTCACTGTCATTAGTGAAATCTGTCCCTATAGGTGATTTTGTGGTCCCTGCACAAAATCACCTTTCCAGCTGGAGTTGAAAATTTTCTCTGCCCCTGTTCATGAGGTGGGGTCATAAAAAGACTATGTTGAAAATTTGGTGTACAAATACCTAAAAAAACAACAAAGTTATAAACCTACATTGAATTTTGTGAACACAACCTCATAACTTTTGTAATTTTCAATATTTTTACCCCAAAGTTACAACACATAGCCATATCTTTCCAGCACCCCATGAATGTGGTAGCTGTCATTTTTCAAATCCTCACCAAAATGTTTTTTTTTACATCACAAAAGGTGATTTCACAGTCCCTGCACAAAATCACCTTTTGGGCAGGAGTTGAAACTTTTCTCTGCCCTTGTTCATGAGGTAGGGTCATAAGAAGGATATGCTGGAAATTTAGCGTAAAATATTCAAATTCAACAAAAGTTATGAGCCTACATAGAATTGTGTGAAGGCAGGCTCATATGTTTAGTAATATTCATTACTTTTACCCCATATTTTCAACATAGCCATTTCTTTACAACACCTCATGAATGTGACAGCTGTCATTATTCAGTTCCTGCCCAAACTGGGCTTTAGTGTCCCAAAAGTTGATTTCACAGTCCCTGTGCAAAATCGCCTTTAAGCCAGGAGCTGAACATTTTCTCTGCCCGTCTTCATGAGGTAGGGTCACAGCAAGGCTATATTGAAAATTTGGTATAAAAATATTAAGAAACAAATTTATAATAGTATTACCTCAAATTCCAAAGCTGCAGCCCACTCAGCTCTGGCCAGAGTTTGTTTCATAAGTGAGATAACTGTCGTCATGCCCATATGCTGGTGACTTTCGAATTCTCAGTCCCCCTTGGTACCTTCTTGTCCTGCTACTATTTGGATAGGGTCAGAGCATGCAAATGATGTCTTACAACTTCCCTTCTCATTATTTCAAGGCAGACAAAGGATGTAATATTAGCTGCACTAGTAGTTGTCAGAATATTTTGACCAAACATTCTATCACATTCAACTGGACTCTTTGCTATTGTCTTCCCCTGCTCATCTGAGAGTGATAATAAATCTGTATTATGATCAGGTTCAGTTGCCATTGTGAATACTGTTTGTATTTGAAGCAATATGGCTGGTTAATCTCTCAGTAAGTCACTTAAGCCCATCCAGTTACCAATACTCTCTCCTGGGTGGGAGAATAATCAGACATGGTGCTAACTGCAAAAAAAAATTAAAAAATACAATTCATAGTAACTTTAACTGCTCAATGGTGGTCCCAGTTGCAATGCACTCATAGTATACCAAAAGGACATCTCAGAGGCTTTCTTCCCACCCCCCGAATCGGAGCTCCGAGCTCACGCTGGTCGAGAGGGCTGCACCGCTTCTGAGGCTCTCCCCCACCTCCCAGATCGCTGCTCAGAGCTTGGCACTGGTCGAGAGGGCTGCACCACTTCTGAGGCTCTCCCCAACCACCCGGATTGCTGCTCAGGTACGGAGTAGGCCGTGATCCTTGGAACAAAGAGAACTACTTGAGAGAACTATTGAACTGCAGCCAGATTGGCGACTTTTTGGATTTTCAAATCCTTTTTATTTACTGTCCCCCCAACAGTGTAGGTAGTTTTTTAATTCTTGCTTCTGCACTTTTACAAGGGTGTTTGGGACTGTTCTGCTGAGTAACTTTAATGGATTTAGAGGTGAAATCACTCCTTAAAGGCATTTTTAATTAAGTAGCCACTGTTTGTTTGCCATACTGCTTAATTGCACATCAGCACGATACCGAAGTGAAATTCGGATTAGCATATTACACTCTGCACAACGCTGTAATATAAATTGTCCTACCTCTCCCTTCCTTAACAGAGCTTGGCACTGGTCAAGAGGGCTGCACATCTCAGAGGCTCTCCCCCCACCTCCCAAATTGGAACTCCGAGCTCACGCTGATCGAGAGGGCTGCACCACTTCTGAGGCTCTCCCCAACCCCCCAGATCGCTGCTCAGGTACGGAGTCGGCCACGCTCCTTGGAACAAACAGAACTACTTGAGAGAACTACCCCATGACTGCTCCCCACCTGCCCTCCAATACCCTCCCACCCTTAGCTGGTGTTAGACTTATAGCGCATAATCTTTTCGATGTATGGGACTGTCTCACGTTTTTTCTAACACCCTAGTTTCCCATCTGCTCCTTATAGCCACTTGCAACAAGAAATTGCCTAACCTTTAGTGGTTTCTCTGCTAGTTATCTGTCCTGGTAAATCCAGTCTCTCTTCACCCTCCTATCTCAACCCTTTGCATTCTCCTATTGATCTTATGGCTTCCTCAGCTCTGCCTACTCTCCTCTCTGGTGCTATTTTGCTACTGTTACTCTCTGCTCTCACCTGCCCAGTCACGCTTATCTCACCATCTAACGTATGCTCTACTGACAACTTTTGCTTCTCCAGCCTACTAGCTGATGCCTCTCCTACTCCTCTTCCCCCATCTGCGCTTATTGTCAAGTGCCTGTGCTTGCTAGTTAAGTACATCCAGTTCAGGTTGAAAATCTCCCCCAGTGCTTCAGCAAGGGCTTACACTATTATCTCACTCTGGATATTTATCCTGTCCCTTACGCTTGTGGGGGATGTCGAGGCTAATCCTGGTCCTCCTCAGGTATCTAATCTTCCACAGACTCCCCCAGTGTTATGCCTCACAAAATCAAATGGTCTCACCTTTGCTCACATAAACTCTAGGAGCCTTCTTGCCAATCTCCCAGACCTGCAGGCATGGATCAGTGTAAACTGCCCGTCTATCATAGCCATCACCGAAACATGGCTTAAGCCCTTAGTTACTGACTCCCAGTGCTCCTTTCCTGGCTACAATATGCTTCGAGTGGATCGCACAGGGCCAAAAAGAGGTGGAGGCCTGGTGCTGTACTATAAATCACATCTGAACATCACCTTAATACAGGACCCCCCGCTGCATAACTGTGAGGTCCTTCATTCCCTCCTTCTGCTTGGGAGAGTAAAGAAACTCCATATCTTCAGCATATATATTCCTCCCAAACACTCCATGCAGGGGCTTACGGAATTCATTGACTGTTTGTTATCAGTTACAGGCAAAAGCGATATTATCTGCCTTGGTGATTTCAACCTAGACTGGGCAGGACATGGTTCCTGCCACCTATCCTCCCTGGTTATTAAGGCCAACATCTCTCAGCTTATTCAGGAACCCACCAGGGTCTCCCGTGGGGGTGCCTGCGCCACCCTACTCGACTGGATCCTAACAAATAGGAAGGAATATATCACCTCGGCAGGAGTGCTCCCTGACACCATTAGTGATCACTTTCCAGTTTATTGTGCTTAGGACACCTCCACCCCCTCCTTCCCCCCTAAAGTTGTTACCTTCCCTCACCTCTCCCACCTAAGCATGGACGCCTTCACTCAAGATCTTGGCCTTGTTGACTGGTCTCCTCTTTACTTAACAGAGGACATTAACTATGCAACTGGTTATTTCAACTCCTTCCTACTTTCACTGCAAAACCAACATATACCGTCACCACGCGTAGGGTGACAGGGAAGGTTACCAAATGGCTCACGCACCCACTGCTTCAACTACTGAAACATAGGGATAAACTGTGGTCCATGTGGAAGGACTCTCATCTACATACTGACTTTGAAGCCTATAGAGCCTCACGAAACAACTGCAAAGAGGAAATATGCCTGGCTAAAAGCTCCTGCTATAGGAACCTCCTTATGTCCTCTGCCTCCAACCCTCAAAGGTACTGGGCCCAAATTAAGGAAATTCTTGGTAATGACAAGCCACAGACACCTGCAGACATGAATATACAGGGCGTACACTGTAATAATCCTCTAACCATTGCCAATGCTTTTAAATCTCCCTTTTCCTCGCTACCTTCTAAAACACCTGCCAGGACCCAAGATGATTGGCTTGCCTCTTCCTCCAAAACCCCCACTCCACCCACCTTGGCGCTGGCTCTGACCACATACCAAGAAGTACATATACTTCTCAAAACTCTACCAGCCCGCGGGGGTCTGGGCCCAAATGGAATCCATCCAGGGATACTCAGGCAGTTTGAGATCTGGTTTGCTAAGCCCATCACCAGGCTTTTCAACCTATCAATCAGTACTTCCTCTGTCCCCGTTGCCTGGAAAATGGCCAGTACTATCCCTATACTCAAAAAGGGAGATGTCAAACTTATGTCCAACTACCATCCCATCTCTCTTCTCCCCACTCTCAGCAAGCTTCTTGAGAAAGTAGTCTTTCGTCAGGTCTCGGAACACCTCTCCAAGTTCAATCTTCAAACCCCCTGCCAACATAGCTTTAGGGCTGGACACAGTACCACCACGGCTCTGACCAAACTCACCAGGGATGTCAAAAGTAACATGGATAACGGCCTACTCACAGGTGCTGTTTACGTAGACCTGTCCAAAGCATTTGACATGGTTCATCACCCATTTATGCTGACGAAGCTCCAATCCGTTGATGCCTCTTACTCCACTCTATCCTGGTTCAGCAGTTACCTGGACAACCGCACTCAGGCTGTAGCTTTCCACAAGGCTCTATCCTCCTCCAATACGGTGACCCATAGCATTCCACAGGGGTCCATTCTCGGTCCTCTCCTTTTATCCCTATTCCTAAATGATATTCCCAACCCTTCCAGCCACAGTTGCATTCTCATGTACGCCGACAACCTGGTTCTTTATTCTGCATCTAAATTGATTGATGATATCAACCTCACACTCTCAGGCGACTTTCAATCCCTTCAATTATGGCTCTCGAACAGCCATCAAAATCTAAACCTAGATAAAACACGAGCCATGCTATTTGGCTTCTCAAAAAAACTGCCCTCCATGGCTTCTAAGCTCTTGGTTCACTGCAGGTATGGAACCGCGGTCACTAACACATCCTCCTTCAAATACTTAGGGATCATACTTGATCCCTCCCTCGATTTTTCAACTCATGTCAACGCAGTTTGTCATGCTGTTAATGCAAAAATTGGTGGTGCCTACTGAGTGCGCCACTCCCTCACACCATCTGCCAGACAATCTGAAGTGAGAGGAGTGCTTCTTCCTCAACTCCAATATGCTCTCCCAGTTCTTTACTCTGCTAACACCAGCGTGCTCAGAAAATGGGACACTTCCTACAATAATATTTGCAGATTCACCTTAACTGCCCCTCGCCTTACTCATCATTGCCTCCTTTACTCTGGCTTAAACTGGCTGTCACCCAAGGATCTCCAGGCCTACTCCCTTGGGTGCCTCATCGGCTCCCCAACTAGACCACTTCGCCCGGACTCGCTGGCCAACTTGCTTGCTCCTACTTCCCAATCCCACACTCTCAGGTACTCCTCAGTCCCAATGCTCTCCATTAGACCTTGTGCTACAAAAATGGGTGAACAGGCATTCTCCAACTTTGCTCCTAAGTTCTGGAACTCGCTCCCCCTCCAGGTTAAAAATTCTGCCTCCCAACGGGCCTTTAAAAGCTCGTTGTTGTCTCACCTTTATACCCTTGGTCACTGCAAATGCTCCTAAACCTGTCTCCATTAGGCCTCCTGGCTGTGTCGTGGACCTATTGCAATTTTGTTACATTACTTCTTTTTTCATGTGTTCTTGTCATTGTACCTACTTGTTGGACTAGTACAGTTAGTGTGCCAGCATTTCCACTTCACTACACTACCTTGACTCTAACGGTATCCTGAATTACTAGTTTGTTGATCTTTCCTAGCATGTATTCTGTTACATTATTGCTTGTACTCTTATGTTGTTCTTATTTATTTATTTGTACTACTGTGATTATCTGTACTTTTGTCTTGTGCTCCCCTGGGTTGTACCTGAAAATAAGCAGGATTGTTGCCTAGCGCACTTACCCAGTTACCAAAAGCTAATAAATAAATAAAATAAAGCAACCAGGTTTGCTTCACCTACCACACTCTTGTAGATACACATTTTATTTTCAACAAAAGTACATAATCCATCTTCTAGCGCTTCTTGTAATTATTTCCATACAGTCACTCACACAATGTTACAAACAGAACACATCCATTGCAGGTAGCAGGCCACCTTGTTGTTTGGGGTGGAGCAAATGTCACTTCGACATATGTACTATGAATCTATCATTTTTTCAGACCTAACTGTGAAAGATCAACTTTTTTCTCCCTTGTCAATCCATCCCTTCCTGTGCCCCACCCCCTAGCAACCTACCACCAATTCCTGTGATTTTCCCTTGAATAATGATCTTGGTTGTGATTGATCAACTATGTTTTTAATATTACAAGTTGGGATTAACGGAATCTGATTGAGTGTTGTTGTGTAAGTATACATAGAAACATAGACTATGTTTTCCATAGACTTTGATGGCAGATAAGGACTGCTTGGCCCACCCATTCTGCCCATTTCCCTACCCATTGGATAAGCTGCAGATCCTAGTTAACCAACAGCCTACATCCTCCTACCCCCCACTAGAATTTCCTTATGGCTGTCCTATGCATTCTTGAATTCCCCCACTGTTTTTGACATATACAAATGACTGTGTTATTACAGTGAACACGTTGAGTGTTCACTAGCCTGGATATGGATCTAGCCACTTGTCACATGACCACCATCAGCTATTTAGGATGAGTCAGATTGGAGCTTCAGGTAGCTCTGAAGAATGCATGTCTGAAACATTAGTTGAGTGCTACATATGTCTAAGTGACAACCCCCACCCCGACTGACAAGGTAGCCTATTACCTGCAAAGGAGGTGTTCTGTTTGTCACATTGTTTGAGTGACTGTATGGGAATAATTACAAGCAGTGCCAGAAGATGGATTATGTAACTGTGATGAAAATAATGCATTGACCTATAAGAGTATGGTAGGTGAAGCAAAACTAGTTCCTTTGTCGCATCCTTTAAGTATTGTCTGAGTGCACTGCAAATGTGGCTGCCATTGAGGAATTAAAGTAACTGAACTTTAGATTGATTTCTTGCAATCAGCGCCATGTCTGATTATTCTCCCACCTGGGAGTAACTGATGGTAACTGTTAGGGCCTAAGGGATCCCTTAGGCCCCTTTCCTCTGAGGTGAGGACTACCCCGACATACCCCATCCAGTAATACATTTTTGTGTCCCTATTTCCCATATGCATGACCTTGCACTCTTTGGCATTATATCTGAGCTGGCAGATTTTAACCATGTTGCCAGTTTTTTCTTTCAAATTCTCTTTCATGTTCCTGATCTCATCCTTGTTATCTACCCTACAACATATTTTAGTTTCACCTACAAAGAGACAAAGTTTGCCTTGCATACCTTCACCAGTGTCACATATAAACAAATTGAAGAGTACTGGGTCCAGGATCAACTGCCATAGCACACTGCTGGTCACTGCCTTGACCCTTGAGTATTTGTCATTTAGCACTACCCTTTGAGTTCTTCCACATGACAAATTTACTCTCCATCTGGTTAAGCCTTTTCCCACCCCTTATTTGGTTTCCTTCTTCAATAGTTGTTTGTGTGTTATTGAATCAAAGGCTGCAATGAACTCCACACACAAGACACCTACTTTCTGGCAACTATCCACTGCCTGAGACACTGAGTTGAAGACTGTTATGTGGTTCATCTGGCAGAACCTTTCTTCATGAAACTATGTTGCCTGCTGTCTTGGAGACCATTTATCTCCAGCAAATCTATGTTCTGCTCCTTGATAACAGTTTCAAGCAGTTTCCCCTCAACTGAGGTCAGACAAATCAGTCTATAGTTGCCCAGAACTCCCCTCTCTTACTTTTATGGAGAGGTACAACATCAGCCATCCTCCAATCTGTAGGAATCACAATGGTCAATAGTGAGCAGTTGAACAGGCCTGTCAATGGGGCTGCCAGTGCCTGCCGTTCCTCCTTGAGCACCCAGGGATACAGTCTTTATGATCATGGTGACTTGTCTACTTTCAACCCCCTCAAGCCCTCGAGTACTCTGTCCTTGGTGATGTTTCCAATCTCCAGCTTTAGTTTTCTCCTAGTTTTAATCCCACATTCTGGCAGTGGCCTCCTTCCTCTACTGTTAATATTTAACAGACATTTGTCATTTAATATATCTGATTTGTGCTCATCCTCTAAACCCAAACCACTTCCTTTTTCAGTCTTTCACTTCCTCCGTAAGTTTTTCTTTTCTTCTTGACATGCCTAAAGAAGGCCTTGCCATTCTCCTTCACCCCACCCCACCCCCCATTTAAAATTATTTTATGACTCTTACTTAACCTTCTTTACTACAGTGCTAGCTTCTTTCAGTTTACTAAGGTAATCCTCCCTATTTGGCTCCTTCAGGCCTGTTTTGTATTTTCTAAAGGCCACTTTTTTTTTGGTATGACTACCTTCCCAACATATATGGAGAACCATATGGATTTCCTGTGTTTCTCAATTTCTTAGTCTGTTTCAGACAGATTTTAGACACCACCTCAATCCCCAGCTTAGTGGTGTACCATTTATTTTCTACTCCATCTGTTTGTTCCATCCCCTATAGCCTCTCCCTTTGAACGTTCTCCATCTTTTTGAAGCCTGCTCTTCTGCAGTCCAGAACCAGCATCTTTGCCCTATGCTTCTGGGCCTCATGAGTATGATAAACCAGAATAAATTGTGGTTATTTGACCTAAGAGAATCCAACACTCTGATCCCATATGATATCCCACATGTTGCATTAAGAAACAGACATGAAGAACATCCACAAGTACTTGAATCATGTTATTTTGGCCCCAGCAATGTTCCAATCAACAATTGATATGTAAGAATCTCCCATCAGGACAGCTCCCCAGCATCTGTCTTCCTGATCTTCTCCTCCGTTGCCTTGTCTACCACTTCTGTCAGGTTTTTTGACCTATAGGCCACCGCAACACTGAGGTTCTTACCCCTCCACTGTTACCTGAACCCACAGAGAGTCCACCCCACCTGACCTCAGCTCCTTATTCCCCATTGTCATTATGCCTTTTGTGATGCAAAACCCTACACCTCTCCCCTCCCTTTCTCCTTATCCTTCCTAGTCAGGTTATAATCAAGCACTATGAAGTCCACACATGGTTAGATGTTGCCCACTTTCCTGTAGTGACCACAATACCCAGTTTCTGTTTTGCTGCAACAGCCTGTAGGTTACTCATTTTGTTCTCAAGGCTCCTGGTGTTTATGCAGGTTACTCTCAAGGATCCTTGTTTCCTTTCCTTGCCCTGTCTATCTTCAGTATTTCCCTCCCTTTCCCATACACCCATGTCCCACCTACTTTCACCTTCCCTGTCTAAATCATTTTCTGATTCCAGGTTAACCTCACTAGTTGGGGGAATACTAGCCAGGTCTCCCCTGTCTATGTCTTTCTTAGGTTGTCCCTAGTCCCAATCTTCCCACCTCATTGGTTTAGGTGCCGTAGCTTCCATCTACCTTCCCCAAGTCCAGAACTTGATGCTTTTGACATAATTTAGCTAGTCAGGAATGTAAGAACAAAAAATACATGGTGCTTCATCAGCATGTGTGCTGAAAACAAAACAAACAAGTAATATTAAATGCAGGGTGAAAAAAACAAAGTTAGAATCAACATTTTACCCATAGGTCTTCTTTATCAAATTATCTATAAAGAGAAAATAGCAAAGTTAGTGGAGCGCACCCCCTCCAATGACCCAAGCCCAGAACTAATTGCATTTCACAACATTTAGTCAGACTGGAGTATAAACGGATGGCCCCTGCTGATTGGACTGCACTGGATTTCAGAGCTACAATCTAGAAACTTACAAATAGCTCTTAAGACATATTTCACCCACATCCAGTCACTGCTGACAAACGTTTCAGAGGGGCATGGTCAGGTCCAGGAGCTACCCCCCCCCACCTACTCCATGTTCAGGACTCATTCATGTTGATACCTTGTAGTCAACCAGGCATGTACCTGGCTGGCCCCAACAAATTACATTGCATTGAAGACATAGATAATTCCTGAAGAAGACCTATGGGCAAGACATTGATTCTAACTTTATATTCCATTTTCAGCACGCATTTAATATTATTGTTTTGTTTTTAGTTGGGAGTGTACCTGACTAGCCCCAGCCAATTGGGATGTTCCGGAGTTCAGAGCTGCAATCTTGAAACCTATAAATAGCTTACTGGAGCTATTTCTCCCTCATCCTGTTCCAACCAGATGAAGCCTCAGAGGGGTGTGGGAAAATGCAGAGGCTCATCCAGCTACCCCAATCCCAGGACTCACTGCTTTTGGTGACTTTTAACCAGACAAGAGTGTACAGTACCTGTTTGGCCCTAGCCAATCCAGCTGCATCAGAGTTCAGAGCTGTAGTCATGAAACTTACAAATCTCTCTTTGGAGCTATTTGTCCAATATTTCAGTTGCTGCTGGAGAGATTTTGAAAAGGGTAAAGGTAGGTCCAGGAGCCCAGTGTCCTCATACCCCAAGCCTAAGATTTACTGTTTTTGTCACCATTTAGCCAGCCTGACGTGTACATGGTTATCCTCTGCCTATCAGGCTGGACTGGAGTTTAGAGCTGCAATCTTAAAAACATACAAATAGCTCTTATGAGCTATTTCTCCCACATCCAGTCATCACCAGATAGAGCTTCAGAGGGGCATGGCAGGCCCAACAGCACCCCCCTCCACCTACTCCAAGCCCAGAGCTTGTTTATTTTGGCACTGTTTAGCCAGTCAGGAGTGTACCTGGCTGGCCCCAGTCAATCATGCTGCACTGGAGACTCACTCCTTGCCTTATGATATCCTCTACCCCCAACGGTCTTCCAATGGACTGCATATGGTCCTCTGTGTAAGGGAAGACACATAAGGTTGTTTGGCTGTGGGTGTCTTCATGTGGTGGTTGCATGGCTGCTAGCCACTCGAATCATGATCCTCCGGTTCATCAATATATTTAGAAAGCTTACATGGATTAGCACAATCTCATGGAAACTCACCACATCTTCCCACAATTCTTCTTCATCTAACCATCTCTGACTAACTGAACTCTAAACTGGAGACTGTAACTATTTCTATCTGATATTATGATGTTTATGTATACTATTTGCCTATTTGCCTTTTTGACTTATTTCATTAGCATCGCTGTACCATTTGATACCTGTCTGCCCCAAATTTAATTTGAAATAGGTTATATTCCACTTCTGGAGCCCCACTGTTTTTTTTACGCAATTACTATAGTTTATACACTACTTCTGGGTTTCTATTTAGTCCAAACTTATGGCAACATAGTAGTTCAACCCTGCTTCCAGGGCCCCTGTTTGCCCCTGTATTAGGCAACTAGTTTATACTCTGCATCTTTAGCATCTTTTTGCTTCTAATTTAACAAAATTTGGAATAATACTGTTCTGGGGTCCTGTTACTATTACAAAGCAACAGGGCCGATATTCAAAGGTTAGTGCCCATGCTAACATGGTTAGCAAGGGCGCTAACAAGACTTTGTGTGAGAGCTAGAGGTGTGTCTATATTCCAATGCCCTGGGAGTCCTCCCAAATCAATCAACACCAAGGTGCTAAAATTCTGTTGTGCCTAAGCAAATTATGGAGTTCCCTGATGCATACTGGCACAGTGGCATATTCAAAGGTTTGAAGCAGTGATAAACATCTCCTCAGGCAGTGCTGTTTACACCTTCAAAGACCTCCTCTTAGCTGGGTGCAAATCCCGTGCCCACTGAAGGAAGGGCAGCTGTACTGCAGCTGCTCACACCTATAACGAGCTGCCCCCATCTCTCAAATTTACATTAGTATATTACCCTGGTTATCCAGTGGTCCCCAATTCCCATTATATTTAGTATATCACTCCCTGATGTCAAGTGGTTGCCTTCAATTGCCCATTGTCTATATTGCAATTATTATTTGGTAGTCCAGTGGTTCTCTTGTCCCGATCCCCCAGTATATTTAGTATAACATCCCCTGGTGTCCAGTGGTCCCTCCTAGTCATCTATTGTCTAGTTTGTAATTATTCCCTGGTGGTCCAGTGGTTCCTCTAACCCATGATCCCCCAGTATATTTTGTATATCACTCATTGGTGTCCAGCGGTTCCCCCCACCATCTGATCCCCCACTTCACCTTATGATAGCACTTCCTGGAGGTCCAGTGTTCTCCCCAAAGAGCCCCCACCTGACCTGCCCTATCACATTCCACCTACCCACATACCCACAACCTTTTACCCTATAGTGGTTGGCACAGCCCTCCCATCACTTCTGTGGCCTGCCACCATATGAGCTGGTAGTGAGTATGCATACTGTAGAAATAGCTGTTTTTACAGTATGTGCACTCACTGACAGCTCATATGGCTGCCAGCCATGAGACTGCGAGGAGGGCAGTATCAGTCGCCATACATAGCTGTTTTGCATGCCAGACACCAGGGTAAGGGGGCATGTGAGAAGTGAGAGGTTGTTCAGAGAGACCACTGGACCAACAGGAAGTGGTATAATAAGCTATACTGGGGGTATCAGGTGGTGGGGGAAACATTGTACACTAGGTAGTAATTACAGTATAGACAATGGGTGATGGAGGATCACTGGACACCAGGGAGTGATATTTTAAATAAACTTGGGGATCGGGTGCTCGGGGGGAAGCACTGAATCACCAGGGAATAATTACAACCTAGACAATGGGTGATCGGGGGACCAGTGGATATCAGAGAATGATATACTAAATATACTGTGGTAAGGGGGAACGGCTGGACCACCAGGGCTCTCCTCTGAACTTTGAAGTGGCATTAAAAGGCTGTTGCACATGCAAATGAGCCCATAATGAGCATGTGAATTGCCCCTTCATGCCTTGCATGCCCAATGGGCTCATGTTCATGCTTGGGCTGACTATAGCTTACAGAGGACTTGACACCAACCTGTTTCAGGCACAAATATTTCCTGTGGATCATATGCAGCCCTGGTCCATGTTGGGGCAGTGCAGCTTCCCTTAACGCTGCACTTCCATGGACCAATATTCCAACAGATAGCACCAGTCAGTCAGTGAGTCCTATCCATTTGCATATTACAGGTGCCAGGGGAGCACAGGGCAGTTGCAAACTGCTGTGCTTCCCTTGCCCCATTTTCTGAATATCAAGCCCATATGTTATAATCTGTGTCAGGTGTACCTGTTAGTGTCATTTATAACTAACTAGGGGAATTGTGTTGAATCCACGGTTGAAGTAACTTTATGCTCATAGCCTGCTGCTATAATATCCCAATGGGAAGGTATGAATTTTCTCTTCTGGAGAATCCGTGTGCTTAGTGGCTTGCAACAGCTCTATGACTAGAGGTGGGCGAAGTTCCTAAACTTCGCTATGCATAGTATTTTGAGTAGAACCAGAATTTCTCATAATGCTCTGTGAAGTGAATTACTATGCATCTTAAAGTAACATGAAGTTCCCATTGTTCTATGTGGACTGTGCTTTACTTCTCCTTGTTTTGGGGCTCTTTAAGGTGAATTTTGCAGTGAATCATGGGATGTAAGGTCACATGGGCTCTATATTGTCTTGCACAGCCTCAGTTCATTGTACTGTGTGTAGTGGAAAGCTGGAGACAGTTTGCTGTCAGATCTCTGAGATTCAAATCCTCAAAAAACTTTTAAAAATGCCTTTTTGCCACAACATTATGTGTCAAAATTTAGTAGATTAATTGTAGTAAACCCTTATGTGTTTATATCATTGAGCATTTATTGAGTTTTTATGAATACTGAATGTTAATTTAGTTGATTCAGTGTCTGTACTGAGAGACACTATAGAAGTGTGCTTTGGGGAAGGGGCGGGTCTGTGATGTAGAAGGGAGATTAGTGAGAAAGGCAGTTTTTCCAAGTGTCGTTGGCTAGTGTTTTATTATATTTGTGTTGAGGTACACACAAGAAAACTTCACTTAATAGTTTCTAAGTTTTTTCTGTGTACTGGGCATCTTTTCAGTCATTTTAAAAGACTGTGTTTTACTTTACTGAACAGTTAAAGTTTCTGTGCCTGACCTTTAACCTGTGTGCATACTGTCAAATGATAAGCATTTTATTGTGGCACCACAATTGCAGTACTCTGAATTTTCAGTCTATCTGCAATATTTTTCACTGCTTCTGTATAGATAGCTACTGCTGCCCCTCCCCCATCAAAACAAGGTATTGTTTTTGACTGCAGATTTTGGAAGACTGGTTAAGGATTCCAGGACAGGTCTTGTGTTGTGCCTGTGCAGCTGGATTTAGGGTTTTGCTTCCGATCCTCCCAAAAGTGCTGAAATATAAAGCTGCTGTTCATTTTCTGTGTAATCTTAAAAAAATGCCTGCAAAGAGACTGTCAGGTAAAGCTGTTTCTGTCTGTGGCCCTGCTGACAAGAAGGCTATTAGCAGTGGAATTTGTGATGATGAGGTAGGTTCATCAGGGGCTAGCAAGTCTAGCAGTGTTAAGAGTGGTCATGGCCATGTCAGAGGTAGTACGCAGCAGAATGGAAAGTTAGTAGTTGATGAAAGTAAAGGGATTTCTTCAAAATCAGTCACTTTAATGCTGTTTGGAGATGCTGCTGTCCCTGCTGGTTGAAAAGTTAGTGAGGGAATGATTGATAACAGCATGAGTATTGCTGCAAGTTCAACTCTATTAAACTTATTAAGTGGGGAAAATGTGGTTGAATCTGCAGACCTAAGTACAGTTAATATCCCACCCCTTACAGTAGTTGAACATGATTCTGATCATGATGATGACTCACAGTCTTATGTTTCTGATCTCGATGTTAGGCTATCCAAACATTCAGATTTTGATGACAAAAGTGTGGATTATAATGAGTCTGTGGTTGGAATATCTCCACAGGAATACGGCATCTAAACTGAATTTGTGGATGATGATTATGATGGTGATACTAGCGACCCCATTTGGGAACCGGACAACAATAAAGTGAAGTTGGCTGTTTGTAAACAGTCTGTTAGTCAATTGCCCCCTCCTCAAAGTTTGGATGTAGCTATGTCTGTTGCTGAGCCTGATGTAATAGTCATAGGTTCTGATTTTCAGTCAAAGTCCAAGTGTGCACAACACCAGAAAGCATGCAGTACACCTCCTATTATATCGCCAGCAAAGTGCAGTTCCATATGCAGCACCAGCAGCGACATGTGAAGAGTAGGGCATCCAAATCCCTAGTATGGGATTTTTTTGTTCAAGATGACAGTAAGGAAACAGTGGCAATCTGCCAGTTTTTCCAAGCATGTGTGAAGAGTGGTAAAAAGGGTAGCATTTGGGCACTGGGGGCTAGCATACACATCTGAAGAGCAGGCACTTGACACTGTGGACTAGGCACCAGAGGGGAGTTAATGCTGCAGTAGGGCATTCACCCTCAGCCATGTTAGTGAGCATGGTATCCCCTTCTTTCAGTGTAAGTAGCCTTGTTGGTAAAAGTGGTGAAATGACACTGGAGGATTACTACAGGCATGAGGAGGATGGTGATTTGGAATGTTCAAGCAGTGGTCAAAGTAGCAGTGGCAGTCTATGTAGTATTTCTGCTACATCAACCCCTGTGCTTAAAACGTGGAAACAAGATGCATGTATTGACTTGTCACCTGCGCACTCACCATCACATGTCCAAGGTATCCCATCCAGGTCATTAAGCAAAGTAAAGCCATTTGGCACCCCACATGCAAAGACACAAACAGTATAGCCCACATTGCACAACCTTTTTGCACATAACAGTAAATACCCACTAAATCATGCAGTTGCACATGAACTCAAATGCTGCTGTAGCAGAAAGACTGGCAATTGACTTTTTGCTGTTTTCCTTTGTGGAGAATGCAGGCTTCTAGCGCTTTGCAGCACGTGTGTGTCCGAAATGGCATGTCCCATCCCAGACATACTTTTCCACCAGTGCTGTCCCTCAGTTATATCGTATGGTGGCAGAGTCTGTAAGACATGCTCTTCAACATTCTGTATCACCTTGCATTCACTTAAGCATGGATGTGTGGAGAAGTGGCAAAATGGTGGGTAGTTTCTATCTGTGTATTACTGCACACTGAGTGCAGCTACCTGGGGTTGTCTGTGATGGTGGGATGGGAAAGCAGTGTAATAAGTTAAACTATGGTGGTGGCAACCTTCATGGCACTAGACAGCATGCCACACTTGCAATGCATAGTGTAGCAGGGTTGCATACTGGCGAACACATGCTACACTTGCTACTGACAGAAATTGATGAGTGGCTGCACCACCTGTTCCTAAAAGTTGGCTTCACAGCTAGTGATAATGGATCAAACATTGTGAAATATATCAGCAATGGTGGCTTTGTGCGGATTCCCGAGCTTATGATCTCTTCATTCTGCCCCTCGATATGACTGACCCACTGCACAGCCAGTTCCACCACTGTTTTTACCGCCTCTACCTCGGCCCACAGTACAGCCAGGTCTGCCTGTGTCACAGACTGCTGTGACAGGTCTTGCTCGTGGGCAGCTTTGGGAACAGCTAGCTGTGGAAATTCTGTTTCCCTTCTCTGATGCTGATGCACAGGTGGACAATGTTCCTCTGCCAAAGCTGCAAGAGTGGATGCTACCTCCTGCAGCTTGGTGTCCCACTCGACATGGTGATGAACAACCATGTGGGTTCTCTGACTACCAGTGCTGAGGTGCCCACTCTTGTGTCCCCAGCGGACCAGCACATCACAGACTTTGCAGCACACCACAGTGGGGTCCCCAGGGAGGCTGCTAAAAAATTCCCACATGGAAGAGCTCCATGCAGGGCCCTGTATAGGCAGTTGGGGGCACCAGATGATGCCTGCTGTGCTGTCAGTGGTGGAGGGCAACAACTGGCTGCTGCGGTTGCTGCTGCTGCTCCTCCTGCTGATGCGGCTCATTAAGCTGCTGCAGCTGTTCCTCCTACTGCTGCTGCTGCTGGAGGACCACTGCTGCAGGGCTGGCTGTGGCTGAAGTGGAGGTCCCGAAACAAGGCCATTCTGCATTCATGGTCCCTGCTGGCCACCACTTTGCCTACCACAATCCATAATAAAATTAAACTTATAACACAAAGAACAAGAAAAATATTACTACAATTACTCGTCAAATAAGTATAATAACTAAAAGTAAGTAGCCAAAAATAAACCCTTTTTTAACATGCAAAAAACCCTTTCTGATTAACTAAAACTTCCTGCACTACTCCAATAACTAAATATAAAAAGGTTTAAACACTAACAAATCACAATCGCAAGCAAACAACTTTGACAAACTAAACAGCACAGTACACCAGCTCTTTCTGCAAGAGAAAAGTAAAACACTGACTTCCCTCCTATTTAACTGCCTCCATGAATTATGTGAACTGCAGACCTACAGAGACAGTCAGTCATGTGATCAGTAGCCTGTTTCTTAATGACTTCACATTATCAAAATGGAACTCAAAGTGAACTCGAAGTGAATAATGCGAAGTAAGGAGAATTTCAACTTTCTAATGAAAATTTCATGTAGCGATATGCAAATCCGAAGTGGATCACTTCAGGTTCACTTCGCCAGTGAATTAAAACTTTGCTGCATCTCTATCTATGACATTGTATTTCACTTTGTTTTGGGTTATTCTGCTTGCTCACTTTGACTTCTAGCCATTTAGCTGACTTTATCTCCTTGTTATATCTTTCACTTTTCCAACACCAGGCATAAAGTTTTGGGTGTTGGAAACATATCTATAGGTATATGCTCAATCCTTACTGGGGGCTTGCTGTTCTTACTTGCTGCCTCTAATCACATTCCAGTTTATCCTGATTGTTTTACCACTTCCCATCAAAACCCATTCACCAATTTCATGCTTTGTAATAACTTATTTTCTAGCTGCACTGTAAAGAAAGCCACATGACTACAAAAGATATTGGGCCAGATATTCAAAGCTTTGCGCCGGGCAAAAAACGTTTGCGCAGGTGTTACGCAGGGTTAGCACGAGTCTGCAATATTCAAAAGGCCAAATAGTGCGGCCAAACTGCATTAGCGCTGGGCAAACCAGTAATGTATGCAAGGGGCAAAAGGATGGGCTGGGGGCGCAGAGAGACATGCAAGGGGATATTCAAAGGTCCAGCGCCACGCTAGGATACATAACGCAGCCCCCTTAGCGTGGCGCTAGTTACCGCCTATAAAAGGTTGGTCTAAACACAGGGCAAAACACAGAGGAGGAGGGAGCAGCACAGGAAGTGGGAATGTGTGCAGTGCCAGTAGCAGTGATCCTGCCATTGATGGCAGCTGTAGTGGAGGAGGAGGAGGAGGAAAGGGAGCAAGCACAACATAGGCCTAGCGCAGGCCCAGGAGATGGTATGCTGCAAACAGGCTGTACCGGCCAGAGTCTCATTTGAGACCCTGCCTGATGACCACATCGTTGGCGTTACCGGATGAACAGGGAATGTTGAGGCAGCTCGTGAACTCCTGCATGAGCAGCTGCAGCCAAACACCAGACGCAGTCATGCCATGACAGTGGAGGAGAAGGTGACAGCAGCGATGTGCTTCCTTGCCACAGGGACGTTCCAATGACCAATGGGGGACACCATTGGGGTAACGCAGTCTGCCACCTCACGCATCCTGACCCAGTTCCTAGAGGCCCTCCTGCCACATGCTTGGGAATTCATAGTATTCCCCAGCACGGCAGCAGAGCGCAGAGAAACAATGCAGCAGTTCCATCGAGTTGCGCACCTACCATCTGTACTGGGTGCCATTGATTGCACCCATGTCCCCATCCGTGCACCACCTGGCGATGGCAGTGACGTGTATGTAAACAGGAAGGGGTACCACTCCATCAACTGCCAGGTGGTGTGCAATGCGGCGGGGCGCATCAGCAATATCTATGCACAGTACCCCGGCAGTGCCCACGACGCCTTCATCTGGCACCAGTCTCAGCTGTGTCAGGCCTTTGAGGAGGGCAGAATACCCAGTGGACAACTAGTCGGTGAGTTGTAGCAGACAAGGCAAACACACAACAGCATGGATGGGGACAGGCATTGCAGGCCAGGGAAGGGGTGTGGGAGGGCCACAGACAGGTGCAGGACAGCAGCTGACAGACCGCAGTACAGCACTAACAAGTATAAATGTTTTGACAGGGGACAGTGCCTATCCCCTGTGGCCCTGGCTGCTCACACCAGTACTCCAACTGGCAACAGTGGCCGAGGAGCTGTACAACGAGGCACATGCCAGAACAAGGAACATCATAGAGAGGGTGTTTGGCATCCTGAAGATGCGATTCAGATGCCTGGACACATCAGGTGGTGCCCTACAATATACACCTCAGAAGGTATGCCGTATCTTCCTAGCCTGTTGTATGCTGCACAACATGGCAATGAACCGTGGGATACAGGCACCTGAACCTGAGGGACAGTCTGACAGTGAGCCAGAGCCAGTGGTCAGGGGGATAGTGGAGCAACTCGAGAGGAGGGACCCACATGGCACGCAGGGCCATACAGCACCGGGACAACATCATCAAGATACTGCAACAGACCAGAGGGTAAGTACAGACTGCACAACAACCTGAAAGAGTACAAGTGATTAACAATTTAATGTTCACAGACTAACATAACAGTGAAAACCAGAATCACAACAGCAAACAAACCCAGTGTAATACAGAAATAGTGTGTGCATGTGGTGTGACTCCTTAATTGTGCAGCACATATGTGGGGGGATACACACAAATGGTGTAATCATGGTGGGGAGGTGCGATGTTTGTCGTGAGGGTAAGGGGGGGCAACTGTGTCGGTGGGAGTGTGTGTGTGTGTGTGTGTGTGTGTGTGCACGTGTGACACACATCTGCCCATGCATGAAGGAGAAGCACGTAGAGTAGAGCAGACAGCCTGTGGGCATCACCGGCAACAACAGCCATGCATGCGGCGTGCTCCCGTACCAGGGGTTAGGGACCCTGGGGTGCTCTGTGCAGAGGACACAGCTGAAGTGGAAGGTGAGGCAGGCATGGTTGGCCTCCTGTGCCCCCGGGGGTTGGTGGAGGGCAGATAGGGTGTATGGACAGCCACGGCGCCGCTGGGTTGCAGGTGGAGTGTGTGATGGATCGGAACTGGTAACAGTGGCAGCCCTGCGCCCACGGTGTGCCTGCCTGTGTGCCCCTCTGCCTTCTGCACCACAGCCAACAAACCCATGTTGCCGACCAATAGGCACACCCTGCATGACATCACCAATTGCCACCACTGCAGCAGTCAACCCAGAGAAGCCATGGTCTATGGCACCCACCAGGCGGCCAAACCTGTCCTCTGCCTCCTGCTCAGCACGTGCAAAGCCCACTGTTATTGCCTCCCGATCTGACCCAGCTCATGTCGCAGCTCACACCGCATGGCATGCAGGTCTAGATGGGCCTCCTGCTGTGAGGTGACAGCAGCCTGCAGGAGTGACCGGGCACCATGGCCTTCATGGACCAGAGGCACAGGACCCACAGCAGCAGCAGCTGGCAGTGGTGCCTGTGGCAATGCACCAATTGCTACAGCCGGCTGCTGACTATGAGTGGCAGTGGGCTGTGGCACCATATGGACTGGAACCCCAGCAGTTTTCCGACAATGCACTCTCTGCTGTCCTGCAACACCACCCACACCACCCACCACCCTGTGTTCAGCCACACTGCCGACACCTACGGAACCACCCTGACCTGTTCCATGTCCTTCAGCAAGCCCCACCCCTACATCCCCTGGCACAGGAATGGCCAGCTGATGTGAATATGTAGAGACATCACTGTCATCTGCACTGGTGACAGTGACCAGCAGTACCTCTCCCACCCCATCACTCTTAGTTGGGGCAACATCCAGGTGCCCACTGTATCCTAACACCCCTGGTGAGGTGTGCCCCCTTCCCCAGGCAGTTGCATGCCCTGTCCATGGGTATGCCCAACATGCATTGGGCCCATGCGGCCCTGAGATAGACAAAGTCCAGATGTTGTTGGTCGATCGTCATCAAACTCCTCCACAACCTCGGGGAACCTAGCTGAACATCTGTGGATCATGCTGTGGTGGTGCAGGCCTGTCCGAGAGTGCTGTGGAGAGAATAGGGACAGGGTCAGTCACCCATCCATGGACACTGTGGCAAACCACCACTACTACCACCACCACCACACCATGCAGCCCTCAAGACAGGTACCTACCTCACACAAGCCTGTGACATGCACCCACCCACCCCACAGTGACCTTGACCATGCCAGGCATCATTTCGGCAGGATACAGTGCACCCTGTGCAGGACACCAAAAGCAGGACCATGCACCCTTGCCTGCACCACATACAGGGGTTACACATGTGAATACAGACCTGGCCTTGGAAGTGCGAGGGTTGTCTCGCAACCACCACCTGGCACACCTGCCACTGCCACCATCCGCAATGTTGAGGCCACCACCGCCATGTGTGGCTCCTGCACACGCTGCTGGTGTTCCTGCGGACCACCACCAGTCCTGGTCCTGTCTCTGTGGCGGTGTGCCTCCTCCTCCTTTGCACGCCACAGGAGGTCATTCCAACGCTTCCGGACTGCCTCAGTTGATCTCCCATGACCACCAACCGCATTCACCGCTGCAGTCACCTTCTCCCAAGCCTGCCGCACAACAGCATCGGTGGCCCTGTGTAATGCGTAACACATCTTCTCTTTCTTTCACCTCCATGTGCCAGGGTGTTAAGCTCATCTTGGGAGAATTTATGTGCACGGATGCGCTCCTGTTGAGCCTGCACACCTATGGGATAAGAAAGAGTGGACAGGTGTCAGTGGCTGTGTCGGTGCTGCACTGCATCACACAGTGGACAGCATGATATCATCCCTTCAGTGCTACAGCCCACATGGACATATCAGATTGCTGCATGTGCCTGTACGGTGCACATGCCCACATTGCCACTGTCTGTCCTGTGTCTGGAGTGGTATGCACTGCTGTGGATTGTGTGTGCCATGAACCCCCATGACTGTTTTGTGGCATGGGAGCGCACATTGCTGGTACGCTGTGTACGCCCTGGTGGGGAGCAGGCCATCACACCACACATCCAGGAAGACAAGACGGTGCACTGTCATGGTACAGCACCAGTGCACCTGGCTTGCAGACACAATGTGTATGCATTGGCACATGACACAGTAAACTGCAGGGGGTATGTGCACAATGCAGTGGACGTTTGTGGTCCCACGGTGGTCATACATACCAGGAGTGTAGCCAGATATATCCATTTGGTACACAGTCTCCAACCGTCCCCCCCATTACATAATGTACACATCCTATCCAAATGGCACCCCCTTCCAAACAAGTTGTCAGATGATTCCTCTACACTCTAAAGAGATCATACATGCATGACACAGTCCACAGTGGCCAACACTAACCCAAATACTACAGATTAGATTGTCGACCAAACTGGACACAAATGTGTACACTGAGTATGCCTATCCACACCCTTGATACATACCTGTCTGTCTCTGCCCATCCCCCTGTTGCATGTCTCTCTCCATGTTGTTCACTGCTGTATTCCCGTCGCAGTTCCACAACACAACACTGGTGGTGCACTGCTTGCCCTTTTATAGCCCAGCCAGGCAATCCTGCCTGTTAGTCATGCAAATGAGCGCATAATGATATGCTAATCACACGGTTTCCCCATGCATACACAAGTACCCTCATTTGCATACAGCCATTGAATATGGCTCTGAATAGCCCAGCGCTAGCACAGCAGCGCTATTTGAGGGTCAGTGCTAGCTATGTGCAGTACCATGCTCATATTCCCTAAGTCCAGCGCTGTCGCCAGCGGGTCTAGCGCTGCGCTAACCAACTTAGCGTGGCGCTACACGCGTGCGCTTAATATCGGCCCAGGGTCATGGTAGGGGTCACGCATGTGCATTGCAAACACTTCATGTCAGTGCGGCGCTAGACTTCAGTTGTAGGGTGTGTCAGGGTGTATGCACAGTTGTTGCACTGTTTACTGCGATTATTTGCCCCCTTCCACAGCACCAATATGTCTGTGAGACGTAGGCAAGGAGCAGTGGTGGGCCGTGACAGGCGATGGGATGAGGTTGAGGCGGCCAACCTGGAGAAAGCGGGCGCCATGCCGCCTATTTGACTCTGCGGGAAGCGACTTGCCCCGTATGCAGGTCTGGGCTTCCATTGCCCGTAAACTAAGTGCCATCACAGGTATTCCACGTGATGGTGAAAAGTGCCGGCATCGTTATGTTGACATCGGGCGCAGGCAGCGACCACTGCTCGAATGCTGCAGGGCCATGGTTCACGAGGGGACTGTGCCTGTGCCAGGTAAGAGATGGCTGTAGCGCCACTGCTGCCATGGGTGGTGGGGCAGTGTGTTCATGGTGTGCTTATGTGCATGGGTGTTGCTGAGCTACACATGTTGCTCATGGAGTCCACGAATCCATGTTTGTACTGTGTGGGACAGGGGTAGACTATGTGCACGGACCCCTGTCATGCTTGGCATGGCTTTGGTGGTGCACTGCACCCATCTGCCACTGCATGTGTTGTGCTGCACCACTGGGGTACAGGGTGGTCTTTAGCGTACCGTGGTGGCTGATATTGTAGTGACGTTGCTGTACCCTCTTCTCACTGCAGAGCGCCGAGGACAAACCACAGGCAGGAGGGACATGACACAGGCCGGACAGGGGCCATCAACCGACAGGCGCAGGGTGCCTCAATGGCACAGCGTGCAGCGGAGGCACTGGCGGTGACAGTGGTGTTGTGCGTGAGTACTGTGTATGCTATGCTTTTCCACTATGAGTCTGGCTTTACAGGGTAGCAGTTGAGCAAGTGTGTATGTAGGCATATGCACTGTAACATTTGTGTACACTTTGGTGTACTGCATGTCTGTCAACTTTTCCTAGGTACACCAGACATTTTGGGTCACTGTAGGCCACTGAGGTGTGGCCCTGTTTGAAATGCTATTGTGTAGCAGACTGATACATGTACAACCTCATTGAGAGTAGGGAATTATCTGACAGACATCATACCCTTTGGAAGGGTGTACCATTTGGGGTTGCTGAGTACAGCATTTATAAGGGGGGTGCGGCTGTTTGGGATTGTGTGTGGAACATGTGAATGTCTGGCTACACCCCTGTATTACAGTGCTGTGTCGGGTGTCTTGGCCCAGTTTGCTGGGTAATCCAGGCCACATGTGGGATGGCTGTGTGCATTTCCATTGTCCCCCTTTCCTCCATTGCCTTGCCTGCTGCTGCGAGGCCTGAGACATGGCTCGCTGTGTGTCTACGTATTGTTGCGCTTGCAGCTATGTGTACTGATAGCAGCCTTGTACTGCTGTGCATCATGTTGCTGTTATGCCCACCATTGTGGGGGATGATGCATGTCTCTGCATGGCTGTGGGACATTACTGGGGTTGGTCTGTCGTGCCACCTGTTGCTGCTGCTGAGGAGTTGGCCTGTCTGCCATAGCAACAGTGTACTCCACCTCTCATGGCATGTGTCATTTACAGTAACATGTATAACATGTCAGTATCTGTGCAGGACATGTTGTGGGTACATTCCAGGGCTATGCAGGCCATGGCATGCAGAGGGATACTGTGTCATGTGGTGCAGGCATTTCCCTGGCAGTGTACTGTCATGGTGGCATGGACAGAGGTATGTTATAGTGTGTCCCTGTCCAACCTCTGTGGTGGACATGCAGGGGGCTGTGTGGAAGGGGTCCTTTGAGACTGTGGTGCCACACGGCTGTGTGTGGCTGTACATTACATGTGTGCCTGTTGCTGCATGTGTGTTGGCAGGCATCCTCCAAGCACTCAATGGTGGGCAGTTTGATGTCTGGTGGGGGGTTGGCCAATGGCCATTGAACTGCTTACTCAATGCCTGACACCTAACAAAGGCAATGTTGTACCTTTCTGTGTTTCATTCATTGTGGTGTACGCTAGGGGGGTTGTTCACTATGACTGTCTGTGTATCCCATGGCCATTACAACTGTACAGGTTGTGGCCTTGTATGTGGGTGTCTTGGCTTTCATGAATTGTATCTTGTAGGCCACTGGCAGAAACTGACACAGTCATGGTGTACATTGGTATGTTTTCATGCTACACTCCGGGGTGGGGTAGCTCACCCTAACAGTGGGGAGGGGGTGTCAGTGTGTCCACATGGTGTGCAGTTGTGGCCTCCCTGGCTACACCCCTGCCTGTGGGCTCATGCTCTGATGTGGGGGCCATTGTCCCTAAGAGGGTGCTGTCCCTCTGTCCCTATAGTGCACAGTGTTTGTGCACATGTTATGCAGGTGTGCTGCAGGAGTTGTTCTGTGGTAGCATGGTGTGCTGGTTGTCAGCCCTATGGCAGATGCTGCTCCCACAGGTGTGTGTGTGCCTCCTATGCCTTGACCACCAGGTGACACTGTCCTGTGCATGCCTTTGGCCTACCGCTGCAGTGCCACTGGTGGACCGTGCCCAGTGTCTGTGTTTCACATGTGTGTGTCTTCTTGCATGGGTGGTGTCACGGCACTGTGCCATTCTCTACACCACTGTGGGCCCCTCACCCTTCTGTTGCAGCAAGTGGTGTGGCTGGGCATTGGCACTTCCCCTGGTTGTGTACTGCTTGGTTACCTGTCCTGCAGTCCCTACTGTTCTGATGCCAGTGTCATTGTTCTCTGTGGTCATTGTCGAGTCTCTATCTGTGTCACTTGCTACTGTTGCACACTTATGTCAGTCACCCACCCACCTGTTCAGGGTTTCCTGTCATCATTTGTACAGCTGCTGTGTTATGGCATCGTAGGTGGCAGTTTGGCTGGGTGTCTACAGTTCTTGTGGAGGGCAGCAGTGAAGGTGGGCCACTGTTGGGGGTGTACATGACAGGCATGTGTGGTTACAGACGTGGTTGGGGCTGTGGCAATTCTCCAGTTGGTGTCATCTGTATTTTGTATCATAGCCGTGTGACCGTGGGCAGCATGTCCCACCATGTGTCATCCCATGGAATATCAGTCAGTGTCCACTTGTCGTTCACATCTCTGGAGGTGGCTGTCTGTTTGCACTGTTACAGTCTGCACGCCACTGTGCTGGCTGGCCTCCAAGTTGTTGGGTTTCTCAGCATACTTCCATGTCGATGTACACTGGGTGTTGCATGCTGCCTGTTATGTACTGCCTTGCCCTGCAGGCACATGTTAGTGTGTGTTGTGGTTTGTTACATACTAGCACATGGGCATGGTTGTTGGGGCATGCTGTCCACCCGTGTGGTGGTACATGGCCGCCTTTGTGTCATTGTCATGCCTGATGTGGTCCCCTTTCTTCTGTAGGTCCACGTCGGTCATCACTGTGGGCCAGCCGTCCAGAAGAGGGTGAGGACGCAGGAGCTGTTGAGGAGGATGGTGCGCCAGCAGCACACAATGATTGAACAGCAGGCTGTCTTGATCTCGGGAGACAAGGCGTGTTGCAGCTATCTTGGGCACGTCTGCCAGTGCCTGCCCGCACCTAACCCCTGCATTCTGTTTACATTAGCCTGCTTCCTGTCCCTGGCCCAGTGTCCCTAGCCCTGTTTCTGCCATCCTGTTCCCTCCATTGCTTTGTATTTCACATCCCTCTCACAACCGCATTCTTACCCCATTGTTCTGTTGCTATATTTACCATTTGCCTGTTTGCACTGTTACTGTTGTTTTCCCCATTGTTTTCAATCCCTTTATTCGCCTGCCCTTTCCCTTTCATTAGGTTTTCTTGCACCCATTTTAGAACAGTGTTCTGCTATGTTTGATTTGTTTTCTGTATATATATATTCATGTTGCCTTTGTGCCTTGGATTTTCACGTTTGCATTATACTTTTTTATGCTTGACATTCCTGTGTCCTGTGTCTTTTGGTGTGGACTTGGATTTGACAGTGTTCTGTGGTGTTCTGATTTCACTTGTGGTTCTAGGTTATTCCATTCCTTTCATTAGTACTGCAGTTGTGTCTGGCTGGGCTGTTCTGCTTTCCTGTGTTCCTGGACAGCTGCTTACACCTCTGACACTTTTGTTTTTGTGGGTGTTTGCACTGCCTCTGTCTGATTGCTATATTTAGTGCTGTCTTTTCTGCTGTACTCAGTGCTGTCTTAATCCTGGGCAATGTTTGCCCTGCACTCCTGGGCCTGTTTGCCCGGCTTCCTTCGCTTGCTATATTCAGCTGGTTTTGCACCGGGCTATTCATTTTGAATATAGCTGTTTTTGCTCTGGGCACAGTTTGCCCACCGGGCAGTGAAAATTTAGCCCCAGGGCAAAGTTTTGAATATCTGGCCCATTGGGTTTTATCGTCCACCTTGCACTATGTTAAAAGTCATATCTCTTGGATTCCCCCTGCTTGTTGGGGTGCAATTAAACTCTCCCTTCTCTGGATCATTGTGGTAAACCTGTGTTTAGTTGGGGATGTAGAATCAACCCTGACTTTCTGTCCTCATCTTTCATCACCCTGCCATGTTAGTTTAACTTGAAGGGTATTTAACATGCCCACCTAAATATCCATAGTTTCTTCATAAATAAGGTAGAATATGATGCCTGGATCATTCATTATTCACCTAGCATGCTTGGCATCTCTGAGACCATCCATTCCATATTTGGCTTGTACGCTTCCAAATTGCAACATTCTCAGAGCTGATCATTCTACCCTGAAAAATGGTGAGGATTATTGCTTTTTCTAATGGTCAAATGTACCTTCTGTGCAATATGTCCATAATATGATACCTTCCTGTGAATTCCTGTATGTTACTCTCCTTCTCAGCAAAGTGAAAAAGGTTAATTTGTTCTGTGCTCACAACACCAGGAAGATGGTATCTGTGGCCTCACGCCCCTTATTGATATGACTGACCCAAGGGTTTATGTGATAATGGTGAACGCCTAAAGGCAATTACCATTATCACTCAGTCAGAGTGCCAAAAACATTTTTGGCGCTCTGACAACCATGGCGCCTCAGGACAATGGCACCAGGACACTATTTTACTGCTTTCAGTGGGGGGGAGCTTCACCCGCCACACCCCCTACTTAAGGATTCTCAACTCCATGGGGGTGCATGTGGGTGGGGCAGGGAAAAAAAAGGTTCAGCCTGGCACAATAAAATTGCACCAGTGCCCAGACCCGAACCCGGTACCTCTCCCACTGCATCCACTTTCCAACCCCTGACACCATGATGCAGCTCAGCCAGCCACCACAGCACCACCCCCCACAGCCTCTCCACCCCTCCCAGCCCAAGGTCACTGTGCTCACTCCCACCCCCCCGCATGCTTACGCATAGCGACATCATGTCGCCCAGTTCATCCACAGCCTCATCCGGTCACCCTGCCCTCCCCATGGCCGTGAGGGATTGTGCCAGGAAGGAGTTGCCATTATGGATGGTGCCCTTCCTCATATGTCCACCTCACGGGTTACCCTGACCCAAGATTAATCATAATGAACTACTAGTCACGGGTGACTTAAACCTCGACTGGTTAGGGTCACAATTCAAAACTTACGAGACTGATCAGCAAGCTAAATCTAATTCAGGTCATCTCTAACACCACAAGAATCTAAAAAGGATAAGCACAAGTCCCCGATTGACTAGGTGCTCTCAAATAGAAAGTTAAGGATATAGCTGACTGGAATGCTGCCTGATTCTATTAGTGACTACTCCTCAGCCAACTGCCTGGGGAGGGTCCATGTATCTAAAACTCCATCCAAGAGGTGTTTCTCTCAGGTAGACCTGACTAGTCTCATCTGTGAACACTCCCAGGTAGTTTTAGCTCCCATCCTCTCTTCTACAAATGTCACCAGGCCTTGCCCCTACTTATGTCCATTAGCACTAATCTATGCGAAAAGCTGCTCAATGTGCACAAACTAAGGCACTAAATTCATTGAAAATTATCATCCTATTGTTCTCCTGTCAGTTCTGAGTAAACATCTTGAAAAGGTAGTTGCAATCATTTAATGGGGTGCCTCAGTAAATATATTCTCTTTGACTCTGAACAGTGTGGTATCCACAAGGAGCATATTATGATTACTGCCCTAGTTCAATTGTCCAGTGACATTAAGGAAGTCATGGACAGAATCCTTAGCCAGTGATGGGAACTCTGTAAAATGAGCAGACTCGATAGACTGAAAGGCCTTATGCTGCTGGCACCTTCATATGTTTTATTTATTTTTATATATGTAACCACCAAGTCCCTGGGATTACTAGAATCCAATCAGTTTTAGACCAAGAAGGTCTTTGGGCAGCATTAGAGGGTTTTAAATTCTTTAACATATATCAGTATCATTGTTTACCAGGTTAAGTTGAGCAGGGAATGATATGATATTATTCAGAACTCTTACAGCAGCATAAGTCTCTCGGCTCAGCTGTGAGACAGAGCTGTTAGAACTTTGTAGATCTGAACTGGAGTTTGTAGGAGAAGGAGTGCTCTGTGAGTTCATAGGGAAAGGGGTACCTGACAACCTCCCTTGGCTGTGTGAAGGACCCCTGTCCTTTATTTTATCACCTTAGTCTGGTGATCAACAAGTGTCTGCTTGGAAGTGGTGGAGACCTGATGCAGTGGTGCCCTAGGGGGTTCAGGTTTTCATTCAGATGTGGAAAAGGGACTCAGATGTCAGTGATTTGTAGGGGCAACCCCTGAAAGACTGTCTAAGATGCCCAGAGTGAAGAGACTGTGTGTATTTCTTCAAAATGCTATGGATTGGTGAGAGAACTGTGTACTAAAGAGTTCTTTCAAATGCCTGTAACAAAGGGAATACCAAACAGTGAGTACAAGGTTCATTTGAGAATAGACTTTGGGTTGTCTGGTGTTGTATGTGCCCAATGCTGGCTAGATTACAGGCACTCAGAACCCTTAACACCACAAAAATGTGCTGTTAATGTGCTGAATGTAAGGATGGCTTTAGTATTCCAGTGGGGCTGGACAATCCAATTTGTTTCCTGAAGTAATGGCAAAGGCTGACTTTGGCCATGGTGGACAGAACCTCATTCATGGTTTCAGAGTGGATCTAACTGCTTACAAGATAGGAATAGTTTTTCCTGCAGATGTTAACAATGATCTATCTTGTTAGGTGCTTCAAGTTATAAGTGCATGGTAACCACCATAATATCTGCACTTGTCAGAGATCCAGAGATCCCTCCACACAGGGATGGATAAGTTCATTTTGGAAAAGTGGTCATGTTGGAATTTACAGTACTTCTAGATTGTAAAGTGTTTCTACCTGCCTGCAAAGTTGCTGTCATCTGTATAGAACAGTTATGGACTTGGGGGATCACACTCTTCTGCTTTACCGTCTTGTCAGAAATAAAGCCATACAATACAATCCCAAAGTTTATGGTTGCAGACAATCCATCTTTGAGTCTCTGAGTGAAATGCTTTTGGGGTCCCTCAGATAGGAGATACAGCATAGCCCTGGCACTTTTCTCCCAGACGCAAGTTAAATATAAATGTTGTTGTGTGCTCTAACCCCCCGACCTCCTAGTTGCCCAAGCCAGGTGTTTACCCTAGTGCAGGGAGTGATACCTATTTTCTGCCAGCTTGTGCTTTGTTGCCTTGTCTGTGTAACAAGTAGGAGGGTCCCAGTTGCAAGATGCCAGTCTTGACTGGGCTACAGGGTTACAAAATTGGGGGCTTGTCTGAAGATTTGGGAGAGAGGAACAAAGTTGCCACGTCAGTGCAGAGGGCATGTCTGTGGTCTTTCTGTCTGGTGGTGGTGCACTGTACTAGAAAATGTTGTGAAGAAAAGTTAAATTGTGCTAAGGAAAATGCCATCTGGAAATGTGCTGCTATGTGGTGTTTTCTTGAAAACTGTGATGCCAAAGACTGTTTTGCTGAAACTGTGAACCCTGCCGAAAAGTGCTTAAAAACTATCTAAATGTTAAAACTGCAAAGTTTCCCTTTGATTTGGGGCAATTGAATGCTTATTTCTCTGGATTACAAAAAGTTGTCATGTGCTTGTGGACTACAGTGTTGGAGTCATTAGAGAAACTGTACAAAAATGTACTTAAATTGCTGTGAAAGCTCTGTTGAACTGTAAAATTCAAACTGAGAAAAAAAATAATTTTTTGCAGTTTAAAATTGTTCACCCAGCTAGTGGATCAGCATGAAGGAGAGAGAGAGGGAGGGGTGGAGAGAGAGAGAGAGAGAGAGAGAGAGAGAGAGCTTCCAGCTCATTTGCATGGCATTGAGTGATTGGCTCTGGTGCATAAGCCCCGTTCCAGGCTAGAACTCTGTGGACCTGCTCGGTTGTTTGAGGAGGACAGTGTTGGAGAGTGTGCAAGAGGAGAGAGGACTAGAGAGGAGTATAGCCTTGTGGATTACAGATCGTCATGAGAAAGAGCAAAAAACTTCATTTTTGAGCATTTCCTGGTTGCTGCTTG
Source organism: Neoceratodus forsteri (assembly GCA_016271365.2). Classification (NCBI taxonomy): domain Eukaryota; kingdom Metazoa; phylum Chordata; order Ceratodontiformes; family Ceratodontidae; genus Neoceratodus; species Neoceratodus forsteri. Next base: position 837,731,514 of record CM057451.1, on the reverse strand, counting down.
GTTAACGTTTGTCAGATAGTCACCCTGGTTCAAATGAGTTACCAGTTCATCGGTTGGGACCTTCCATGGTGCAGGAGTGACTTGCTGTCCCCTGGAGTAGGCCACAACACTGAAGACCACAATTGTTTGATCCAGTAAGTATAGTGCCTCTCAAAACAAAAAGAAATGCCATGCAAATAATTTATCTGGGCAACTAAAGATAAAAAAAAAAGTTTGCCAGCAGTGCAGAAGTAGTTGGAAAGAATAAAGTATAAAAATGATGATGCATTGGAGTAACCGAGGAGCGCCAAGCTAGGGCAGGGGCCAGATAGTCAAACCCAGCAGAGTAAAGAGTGTTTGCAAAGTTTTGGAAATGAAAAAATATATATAGCATGTTTCAGGGAAAAAAAAGAGAAAGGCATTTTTAATTAGGAAGCCAAGTGTGTCAGACTGCAAATAAAGCAGATCAGTAACCTCAAACCTATGTGTTATTTTTGCAGACAGAATGGCCAGTCTGAGAGAAGGGTAACCACTCCACACCAGGGTTTGAATAACCCAGCAAGAGGAAGATTTACAACAGTTTGAATAGCTTTATGGGTGTGAAGGAGTCCCAGCTAATGTTGCCCTGACAAATTTTTGTGAGACTGTATGTGTAGCTAGAGATGCAGCAAATTTAAATTCCACTAGCAAAGTGCCCTCAAAGTGGGCACTCCGTGATGTCACTTCACTACGCAAAGTGACCCATATGAAAGGCTCACTTTGCCTTGTAATTATTACTTTGTGTTGTCTTTCCACCTTAACTTGAAGTAAGGTGAAGTGACAACAATATTGGCAGCCCCCTACACACACAGTCACCAGAATTAATGTGCATCCCCAAAATGCTACTGTCTTGTGTCCAGAAAACTCCCCAGTGCTGACGAAGTGAAATGAGAGCACAACAAGAAATGTAAAATCTCCCAGAATTAATGGCGCACTCAGCCATGAGTGCAGTGGTCACACACAGTCACCAGAATTAATGTACATCCCCAAAATGCTATTGACTTGAGTCCAGAAAATTTCCCAGTGCTAATGCAATGCTACTATCTTGTGTCCAGAAAATTCCCCAATGCTGACGAAGTGAAAAGAGAGCGTAACAAGAAATGCAAAGTCACCCTAACGGTGCACTGCAAACGCCGAGTCTTACTTTGGCCAGGGTGAGCAGAACCTCATCATGGTTTCAGAGTGGATCTAACTGATTACAAGATAGGAACAGTTTTTTCCTGCAGTTGTTAACAATGGTTCATCTTGTCAGGTGCTTCAAGTTTTAAGTGCGTGGTAACCACCACAACACATGCACTTGTCAGAGATCCAGAGATCCCTCAGCACAGGGACGGATAAGTTCATTTGGGAAAAGTGTTCATGTTGGAATTTACAGTACTGCCAGACTGTAAAGTGTTTCTACCTGCCTGCAAAGTTTTTGTCATCTGTTTAGAACAGTTATGGACTTGGGTGACCACCCTGTTCAATTTTATCATCTTGTCAGAAATAAAGCCATACAATTCAATCCCAAAGTTTATGGTTGTGGACAATCCATCTTTGAATGTCTGAGTGAAATGTGTTGGGGCCCCTCAGATAGGAGACACAGCAAAGCCCTGGCACCTTTCTCCTTGACTTGGGTTAAATATAAATTTTACTTTGTGCTCTACTCCCCGACCTCCAAGATTCCCAAGCCAGGTGTTTACCCTAATACAAGGGTGATACCTATTTTCTGCCAAGTTGTGGTTTGTTGCCTTTTCTGTGTAATAAGTAGGGAGTCCCAGTTGCAAGATGCTACTCTTGGTTGGGTAATCATTACATATAACAAAGGCCTACTGATTAGTCTCATCATTGCCCTCTACAAGGTTTTCAGCCTAGTTAATCACAGTCTACTGATCTCCATATGTACTACTATTCATCTCTCCTATCATGTTGCTGCACGGTTTAGGAACTATCTCACCAACAGACCCTGATTTGTTAAGTTTAATCAAACTATGTCTTATTTTACCACTTTTACCCATTTGAATGTTGGAGTTCACCATGGTTCTATCATCAGTCCTCTGATTTTCTCCATCTTTAGTAACTCTCTTAACTCTGTATCTAAATCCTGCTCCTCAATCATGTATGCAGATAATATTTCCCTTTACTTTAGCTCCTCTTCTGTAGGTCACATTACAACACACTTAATCATGAATTCCATGTCATCCAGAGCTGGCTGTTAGAAAACAAACCTGTCCTCAACTCCACTAAAATGCAGGCTCCTTTGCTCAAAAGTGAAACTTAAATCCTGGATGGATTACCTTGATGTTCCCTGTAGTGATGGCACCAAATGCACCTTAGTCCAAACATTTAAGAATCTGGGCATTATACTTGACCCAGCTTTGGACTGCTCCCCTCATATTACTTCAATCTGTAAAGCTGTTAAGACAAAACTTGGTCTAACCTTCAGGATGAGGCATATCCTCACCCTGAAGGCTGGACTAAACATGAGTTCTGTTACCCTGCCTAAAGTATAGTACCCTAACCTTTTCCCAGGCCTCCAAATCTGCCTTACATAAATGGGATGTGACCTGCAACAACATATTTAATTTTTTTCTGACTTAACTCCATTTCACTCACATTGCCACTTCTACTCTGCTATAGTATAGCTTTCTCAATCAGCTACACACTATTTCTCACTAAGCTACCACCTGGATAACATTCTTGGATAATCAGCTCCAACCTCAATTATATCTCTCTACATTGCCCTCGTCTAACATCTGAGTCAGGTTCCTAAGTGCTCCATTAAAATGGGTAAACAGGTGTTCTCCACATATGCTGCCAGGTTCTAGAACTCCTTGTTTTGGATAGTGTGTAACTCTCCCTCTCTCCACTCATTTATAGGATCCTTGAGTAAACACTTGCTGACATCCTCAGTTTGTAACTCCTCCTGAACTTTATGACAGATCAGTTAAAAAACGTGTCTCACCTGTGTTTCTTGTCACCTTATACCACTAGTAAACATGGCTGGTTATTGCCATGACAACCTCTCTGGTAACAGGAACCCCTTACTTCTAATTTCTGGTCATGGCTACTAAATTGGTATTATACACTTCTGATGCTGCTTGTATTATCCCTAACCATTTTATGTGTTTGCTTGCGCATGTGCAGAAACATAATACCATACAAAGGTTTTGGGTGTGCCTCCCCAGTTCCAATGCCCTGCTCCCTTTTGCAGGACGCTACACACATGCCAATGAATGTCGGAGCTGTCTATGACAGCCATTCTGATTCACTGGCATACAGCTGAAAGCAAAAAAAGATGCAATCAGCAGTGGTAACGTATAAGCAATTTGCATACTGCCATCGGCAGGTAATTTACATACTACCGTCAGCAGTATACAAAGTGCCTACATTCTGCCACTGCATCTATATCATCTGTCATAGACAGCTCCATTTTTTTCTATCCAAGTAGCACCCTGGGAGGCCACCCCAGTGTGCTCATGCGCTCCCCCCACTGCACATGTTATGGCTGATGGGGGTTCCCAATCCCTTGTCACCTTCACTACCCCCCCAACAGACTTCTGCTGCCATGCTGGGAGCCCACCCCAGCGTGGCAGAAGTCCTTATGGCCGACGAGGGTGCCCACTCTCCCATCAGCTCCACTCGCTCCCCCCCAAAAAAAAACTTCCAGCTGCCATGCTGGGAGCCCACCCCAGCATGGCAAAAGTCCCACGTAGTCTAAACAAACAGAAACACCTGTTAAAAAAAAAAGGTCCCTCATTGACTGTCTCACCCCCTTCCTCCAACCTGCACCCACCCTCTGTGCACCCATCTCCCCACCCCCCCCCACCCCATACTTACCTCCGGAGGCCAGTGCGACAATCTTCAGTGGACCAGGAACACGTCTGCACTCTTCAAAGCCGACCGCAAACTAAAGAAATGCTGTTAAGCTGTATGATGCAATAAATGTATTTTTTTCAACTTTGGTGCACATCTCGGCCATTTTTGGGAATTTTTTCAGCAAATTTTCAACATGGGGTTCTTGGGGACCCACCTCATAAATCAAGTCACTGTAGTTTTCTTATTCGGTCCCAGAAGATGATTTCTCAGTCACTGCGTGGAACCACCTTTCGGGGCTGAGTGATGAAACAACAGTGTCACAATTCATGAGATAGGCCCCCAAAAACCCTATGTTGAAAATTTGGTGAAAAAATTCCCAGAAATGACTGTTTTACGATGGTTCATTGCACAGTTCCTATGCACGCTCATAACTTTGAGAATTTTTAATCTTTTCAGTCCATATTTTCAACATTGCCATTTTACCACACCTCCTTATGAACAGTATAGCTATAAGTTTTCATATCATGCCCAAAATGTGTTTTCGCACATGTAGCTCACATTAGCATGGTCGGTGTGTGAAATTAATGTTCGGGACACATTAAGAAAATCACAGTGACACTGGTCATGAGTAGAGGTGGTAAAATGCCTATGTTGAAAATTTGGTGACAAAAGTCCATAAAATGACTCTGTCACAAGTATGCATTACGCAATTTCCACACACCCACTTAAGTTCACGAATTTGTAATATTTTCGGTCCAGATTTTCAACATTGACATTTTTCCATACCTCCTTATGAACAGTACAGCTGTCATTTTTCACACCCTGGCAGAAATGTGTTTTTGCACTTCCTGCGCAGGATAGTGTGGTCACTGCGGGAATTTAGTGTTCGGGATAGATTACAAAAATCACAGTGACACTGTACATGAGCAGAGGTGCAAAAATGCATATGTTGAAAATCTGCTGTAAAAATTCCCCAAACTACTTATCTTACAGGTGTACATTGCGCAGTTCCTTCGCACGCTCATGACTTCACCAGGTTTTGTATATTTTCACTCCAGATTTTCAACAATGCCATTTTTTACACCTCCTCATGAACAGCACACCTGTCACTTTTTGTATCCTGTTCAAAATGTGTTTTTGCATCTGTAGCAGCAAATGGCGCAGTCGTTCTGCAAAATCACCTTTCACGGAACGAACTGTTAGTGTCACTGTTCATGTGGTGGGGTCACAAAAAACCCATGTGGAAAACTTAGAGTAAAAATACCAAGAAACTCCCAGGGCATTAGGGTTTTTGACCATAATGCCCTACCTTATAGGGACTGACAGGCATCAGGGGTGTGACTTGGGATTGTCGACAGTAATGTTCATGCCATTTCACCCCAACCCCCACCCTGCAGCCAGTGACAGGCATCGAGGTGCACCTTGGACCCTTTGCCCCCAGAGTTCACCCCATTCTCCTATACTGCACCCATTTCAGTGGATTTCCTTATGGAATGAGGTGAATGTAAAGGCAAAACACCCCAGGGCACACCCCGACACTTGTCAGTGTCTGAAGGGTAGGGTGAGGTGAAATGTCGTGACCGTCATGGGTGACAACCCAAAGGCACACAACCCAATGCCTGTCCATCTCTGCAGAGCGAGGATGGAGTTGTTGTCCGTTCAGTACTTCAATGCCATTCCTATACTGCATCTGTCTAACTCCTGCACTTCCACTGCTAATGCCAGCAAGCAAACATTCGGCATTGACAAATGCTTGTTTATTTTGTTGTCCTGCAAACACTGTGATAAAATGTATTATACTTCTAAAGTTGTAGAATGTATTATACTGTCAGACCTGTTTAATCTGTGACTCATTAGTCTTTATGTCTGACATTCTGAATGAAAAACACTGCAAACTGATTTTTTCTCAGGTTAATGACCTCTTTAAAATGTAAACCTGAGATTCCGAATCCGTTTGCAGTTCTGTGTAACGAAGTTTATTAGTTCCCATTGTTTGTGGCCTCTTTAGCCCATTTTTAATGAGCTCAAGTGGAGCTGCTAACATTTCTTAAAGAAGTGCTAATTGGAAGTATTCTTAATCCCCTGCTAATCCGCCTGCTTGTTACCTCTGTTGAATGCAACGTCTCTTGACTGCCGATTGTATTCTCTCATTGCTGCTGCCCTTTTGGTAAAGTAGAATACATTTTTAATAAAGTTTTTTTTAAATAATCTTTTAATTGAGTATCGTACAAAGATTACAGTGCTGTCCCCATGATTCTTAGGCTGTACCCCTTCCCCCGATTTGCCTGTTCCTGTAAAAAAAAGTGCTCCTCGATACTGAGCGAGAGTTGAGGAACCACATGGAGGCAACTGGCAAGCAGCCATAAAATAATCCAAATAATAAAATATTCAACAGTTGTGGAGCCAACTGAAACAGTTTATTTTTTTGTTGGGTTCAGTATGTGAGACCGGGAGTGGTACTGAAGTTCAGCTGGCAGTCTGTATCGTGAGGAGCGCTATCATGTAACAAGAGGTATAGTGGTTGACTGGAGACCGGAGACTGAAGTTGGGGGGGGAACTAATGGTACAAAAAAGGTACTGTATCGAGATTAAGATAGTAAGAATAGTGTTTGTTTGTGGAAGACAGAGTTGCTACCCAGCCTTACTCCCTTACCCCTCTGTCTGCTCACAGGTCCATTCGTTCTGCTCACAAATCCACTTGTTCTGTTCCCCAATCTGCTCTGTCTGATCTGACAGACCACATGGTTCTGCAACCTGGACATACCCCTTACCCCTCAGTTCTCATTCTGCTACCAGGTCCTGAAACAAAAGATTAAAGTATTCTGCAGGCTGTAGCCCTGTCCTGATGTGTCCATTGTTCTGCTCCTCTGCAAGCTGTAGCTCTGCCCGATCCTGTAAAAACATGTTTTTTAGGTTTTTGAACAGTGATGAATAGCAATGTCTAATTCTGTGACTGCTTATGTTATTATTTTAGATTTAGCTCAATGCAAAATGTTAGAAGTCACTGCTTATGTGCACCTTTACCTTTAATCAGCTTGGATTATTTTAAATATAATATAATTGAAGTACATTTTTTACTGAAAAAGTCATGTGCTGTAGTACTGGAATGTACATTTAACACATGCACTGTACTGTATTTTAAATCGTTAGTTTTTCTACAGTAATACATTTTGAAAAAATCCATTATCTGGTCGCTGTCTGATTACTACGTAGATTTGTATTATGTAACAAATTTGGGAATCACAAATGCTTACGGATTAACCAGGTCCAACTGTACTTGTAAAGTTGTAACCCTGCTGATTATATAATCTTAGATACTGAATGCATTTTTATTTAGCTTTTGTTGATCATTTAAGCACACTAGACAAACATATGCCTATTTTCAGGTGTGACCTGGGAGGTTGCATGAAATTATGCAGACAAAAGAACAAGGTTTACACAGGATTAAGCACAAATTCAAGGCATATACAGACAATGCAGGGTACAACAGTGGAGCAAGCTTAGACAGCATAAAGTAAACAGTATTACAGATTTCCACTTATTGTCATTTATACTGTTTATACTGCTTGGAATTAGTGACCCTATTTCCCATGTGCTTTAGTTTTGATCTGTCTGTATGGTATATAATTGTTACTTGTTTATTGTCAATTGAAATTAGCTCATGCCTTGCTTTTTACTACTCTGGTTCCATTGCTCTTTTGCATTCTCTTGGGTCCCACCTGAAAATGGACAGTCAATTGTATAGTTCCCTTGTCAGTAGGCCCCTGCTACTTTGGTTCAGATCTCAGCTCTTGCCTCTTTCACTGCTGCTGCTCATAATGTAAGTCAGCTACATGGCATCTCCAGGTCCAACAGCCACTGGTGCACATCTATTGAATGGATGGCAACCTGGGAACCCACTTGTGCCATCATGGGCCACTCAAAGCCATCTGTAGTGTTTAAACCCATGCTCAGTAGTTGCACCTGCCCAGAGCATCTGGTGCCTCCCTGTGGATTAGCAAAATGATCAGACCCAATAGACTGAAAGGCTTTATGCTGCTGGCACCTTCATATGATTGTATGCATATTCGTATAACAAAGGCCTACTGACGGTGTCATCATTGATCTTTTCAAGGTTTTAAACCTATTTAATCACAATCTCCAGATATACTACTCATGGTCTCTCTTATCATATTGTTGCATGTTTTGGGAACTATCTCACCAACAGATCCCAATTTGTTAAGTTTAACCAAATCATGTCTAACTGTACCCCTTTTACCACTTTGAATGTTGGAGTTCACCATGGTTCTACCATTGGCCCTCTGGTTTTCTCCATCTTTGGTAACTCTCTTCCTCTGTATCTAAATCCTGTTCCTCAATCATGTATACAGATGATATTTCCCTTTACTTTAGCTCCTCTTCGGTAGGTTACATTAATACACACTTAATCATGACAGCTAGCATTGGAACCCACTCGGGAGGGAGCAATCTTAGACATAACACTCTCAAATGGGGACAAAGAGAGGATCTCAGATCTAGAAGTGGGTAGCCATATGGGAACAAGTGACCACCAAACAGTGTGGTTCATGATAAATTCAGCTGTAGAGTCAAGCCATACAAAAGTGAAGGTGCTGGACTTCAGGAGGGCTGATTTTGTCAAAATAGGAGAGTGCCTCAAAAAAGCAGTAGCAAACGACAAGAAGGAGAGGTGGAGCAACACTGAGGAAACATCAGAACTGCCATCACAGAGGCAACAAGCCTTTGTGTGATGCAAATAAACAAATCAAAATGAAAGAAAAAAACATCATGGTTCTCAAAACAGGTGGCGGGGAAGGTTAGGGAGAAAAAGATAGCATTCAGGGAGTATAAGAAAACACAGAAGGAGCAGGACAGAGAACTGTACCAGTTAAAGCAGAAGGAAGTGGGGAAGGCAGTCAGAACAGCAAAGGCCCAAACCGAGGAAAAAATAGCCAACTCAGTTAAGAAGGGGGATAAAACCTTTTATAGGTATATTAGAGTGTGAAGAAAGACAAAGGGGGGGATACCATGGCTGAATAAAGAGAAGGTGGGTAGGCAGAGAGGGACAGTGAAATATCAGGGATCCTGAACTAATACTTCTGCTCAGTATTCACAAAGGAAGAGATGGGGGAGGTAACTAATCCAGTCAATAGAAGCACTCTGGATGGGTGGTCGATATCAGTCCTTTTACAGAAGAAAGGGTTCTGAAAGAACTCCTAAAACTGAAGGTGGGCAAAGCAATGGGGCCTGATGGGATTCACCACAGAATTCTAAAAGAACTAAGGGGAGCACTAGTAACACCTTTGACTACCCTATTTAACAAATCATGGGAGGATGGTGAGGTACCTGAGGACTGGAGGAGGGTGGATATGATTCTCCTTCACAAAAGTGGAAGCAAGACAGAGGCAGGAAACTACAGATTGGTCAGTTTAACCACAATGGTAGGGAAAATCTGAAGGAAAGAACTGTACCTAGAGGCCAGTGGGGCACAGGACCCGAGGCAGCATGGATTCACAGCAAGAAGGTCATGTCAGATGAATCTAACCAATTTCTTTGACTGGTTGACCAAAGTAGTGGACCAGGGAGAGGCTGTGGACATGGCCTACTTAGACTTTAGCAAGGCATTTGACACAGTCCCACACAAAAAGATTAATAATAATAGTAGTCAATGAAGAACCGGCTGTTAGAATGTGGTGCAACTTGAAATAAGTATACATATTCACAACAGAAAAAAACAAGTGCACACACTCCTTCTCATATACGACATGAACACTGCTGTTCTCTTAATGAAAAAACATTTATTCAGCAGCACCAGCCCATGCTATGTGCAGCACCCAGTTGATTCTTATGTTTCACACCCTTTGGTGTTTCCACAGAGAATACCCAGCCACAATGTGAAAACATCTAAATACACATAATGGTTAAAAAAACCACCAATCATGTTACTTATTTGATTACATTTATAATTACATTGCATACTCAAAGTGCCTTATCAATTAAAAAAATGTTTTAACAATCAGTGGAGTCAAAAACAGTGGAGGAATTCAAGAATGCATGGGACATACATAAGGCATTTCTAATGGGGGGTAGGAGGAAGTAGGCTGTTGGTTAACTAGGATCTGCAGCTTATCCATTAGGTAGGGAAATGGGCAGACTAGTTGGGCCAAGCAGTCCTTATCTGCCATCAAATTCTATGTTTCTATGTTTCATGAATTCCATAACATCCAGAGCTGGCTATTAGAAAATAAACCTGTCCTCAACTACACTAAAACCTAGACTCCTTTGCTCAACAGTGAAACTTAAGTCCTGGATGGATTACCTTGCTATTCCATGTAGTGATGGCACCAAAAATCACCTTAGTCCAAACATTTAAGAATCTGGGCATTATACAGTACAAGTCACAAGAAACTGTAAACTGCTCCTCAAATTCAGTGCTGTTTCATTGCTTTTTGAGTGCAGACAATTCAGTGGCAATTCTAAATGCTTAAAATGCAAACTTCATTACAACCAACCATCAGCTCACATGCAATTCACATGCAATAAACTTTCAGCCTCTGTAAATTCTTTTCAGCACCAACCCAACGTCCATGCAATGCATTTCCAAATGCATTTACAGTGCAGTACTCTACTGTATGGCACTGTACATAATAATGCGAGCACTATCTGCCAGCTTGCTTCTCACACATGTCTAAACCATAAGAAACAAACAGGTAACAGACAGGGTAACCCTCCTGTCTGATTTTGGGTCTGAGTCATGTTTAGTCCCAAGTTCTGGGGAGATTCAAACTGTGAACCTTATGCTAGTGTACCCAAATGTACAGGCTCAGATAATATTCTCTTCGGGGGAATGCAATGTATCTTTTTCTTAAGGGCACCTAACCAGGTATCCAAAATGAATCTTTTCAACTCTATAAGAGACCTTAGGTATATTCTTACCTCTTCCCAGTTTAGTAACACCATCAAGCTCTTCAAACAGCTGTCAGACTTAACCACGTATACATCACATGCAAAAAGATCTTGGAAGACACACCCAAGCAGTATCTTAAGAAAATTTCTTTTTTTTACTAAAAGATGATAAAAATATGAAAATGTAAACACATAACAATATATCAAAGAGTTCACAATCACATAAAAGAACAAGGGAAAAGTACAAAATAAGAACTCCTACAACAATACATTTAGACCTTTGCTGTCTAAGGTATTACCTCTGGAAGTGCTTAAGTTAGATCAGAGAACTGTGTCTCTCTAGAGTCCCAAGATGATATGTCAAACATTTCAGACATAAGTAACAGTTTAAACTGTGTGTCTCCACACCCCTTCTGTGAGCCATCTAGCTTCTCCTTTAAGAATATAAAATTAAAAAAAATTATTTCCTATCAAGGGGTATTTTAAATAAGGTGCCATCAGAAGAAAAAAGACATTTCCTATATATAACTCCTTAATTACATATATTTCCTTTGAACTTCGCAATCCCACACTGGCACCAATGTGTTAAAAAGCTAACAGGAATCTGTCTAATGATGTCCTGGTTTTTGAAGTCATAAAGTCACATTTGGTTTGTACTTCAAAAAGCCTAGACATGTCACAAAAAGGTAATAAGGTAATAAAATGACATTCAGAAAGAAGTCAGTAAATTAAATGGTTCCTGGTCAGTTTACATATCTTGTAGCTTCACTGAAACCTGGGGGGGGGAACCATGGAAGCACAGGCTATCTTATGTGAAACAATCACATACTATATCTATATATTACTCATATCATACAATAATCATAACCAGCTGGCCATTTGTGTCAGCCAAACCAGGAGGTTGTGGTCAGTTTGTACCTCAAAATGCTGCCCATACAAGTATGGCTCTAACTTCTTTACGGTCCACACTATGGCAAGACACTCTTTTTCCACAGTGAAGTAAGCCTGCTCCCTGAGAAGTGACCTTTTACTCAGGTACACTACAGGGTGATCTTTCCCTTGGTTGGATGTCTGACTCAGTACTGCCCCAATACCCACTGCTGAGGCATCAGTCTGGACTATAAAGGGTCTGCTATAGTCAGGACTTGTCAATACAGGAGCACTGCACAGTACCTCCTTCAGTCTGGTAAAGGCTTTCTCACAGGCTGGTTCCCAGGTAATTTTCTTCATCATTTTTTTCCTTACCAGGTCAGATAGGGGAGCAGCCAGGGCACTGTAATTGGGTACAAATTTCCTATAGTACCTTGCTGTCCCTAGAAAACTCCTGACCTGCTTCTGCATTTCTGGTCTGGGCCATGCCTTGATCACCTCTATTTTTACTTGGTTAGGACGGAGCTGTCCCAGGTCTACAACATGCCTGAGGTATGCCACTTCAGCCATGGCCACCTGGCACTTCTCAGCTTTGACAGTGACCCTCTGTATCCTGCCCAGCACTTCTCTAAGGTGGGACAGGTGTTCCTCCCAGCTGGCACTAAAGATGGCAATGTCTTCGGTATGCTACGGTGGTCTCCTCAGCACCATTTAACACCTGGTTAACCAACCTTTGGAAAATGTCCAGTGTAAGGGTGGGTAAAAAATTACCCTTAGTAAATTATCTATTACTGATACTTAGAAAGGAGACGAACGGAGATGAGGCTGATGGCAGAAGAATTTAATGATTATAACAATAATCACAGCGAGATATTACAGGTGGTGCATTTTTCATTCTTAATTCTTAATTCCTCATTCTTAATTCTTCAAACTAACAGTGTATAGTGGCTTGCTTATATAGTGGAAGACAGTACTGTGGTTGTCTATGATTGGTACAAGACAAGTACAAACATTAACTTAAAAGGCAATTCTCTTTTTAGTTCTTGCATGAGCTAATCCTTACTTAGCACAAATGTATTGATAGTGTAAATTATACTACTATATAAGGATGATAATAATTATCATTACCAGTTACTAAGGTCTTAGGAGGAAGAAATAGATTTGCACTTAGGAATGTGCTTACAGGCATTTATTCTGGCCTGTCCTCCTGATAATATTAGTCAAAAGGGTAACTTGAACTCTATCCCTGTATTTCTGTCTTTGCAGACACTTAAGACACCTGTATTTTATTACTCACATGATTAGTACAAATATTAAAAGACACTTTAATATTACACGTTGTGGCTCAGTTAAACTTGTAGTTTTACAAGTTTTAATATAATTCAGCTTCATAGATCAATATTAGTTACACAAATACATTATGTTTTAGACCAAAATGAGGTTTAGGCTGGAATATTGGGACACATTTCTTTATCCCCTATTACATCCAGGGTGTTCTTTATTCTGAAAGGCATTACTTTAAATTCAAATATGCCTATCGGAGTAATGAAGGCTGACCTCTCCCTAGCACTGTCAGTTAACTCTACCTGCCAATACCCCTTTGTCAGGTCAATAGTTGTAAGGTATGTCACCCCTCCCAACTTGTCCAGGAATTCATCCATCTGGGGCATATGGTGGGCAACTGACTTCATGACTGCATTCAGTCCATGATAGTCCACACAAAAATGAGTAGAGCCATCTGGCTTGGGCACAAGGACTACAGGTGAAGCCCAGGGACTGTTGGATCTCTGGATTACCCCTATATCCAGCATTTCCTCCACCTTCCTCAAAATGTCCTTTTGGACAGCCTCTGACACCCGATATGCTGTTTGCCATATGGGCATCTGTGTCCCTGTCTCCACATCATGTGTTGCAAAGGGGGTTAGTCCAGGCTTGGCACTAAACAGTGAGGCAAAGTCTGCTAAAACCTCCCTTACTTCCTGGATCTGGTCCAGGGCAAGCTGGGGTGACAATTTAACTGCCTCCACAGAGGACTCCTGCTTGCTTTCTTCCAGCAAGTCCAGAAGGAGGTCTCCTTCATCCATCCCCTCCCCAGGACTACACACTGCAAACACCACGTCAGCCCTATTAGCATATGGCTTCATCATGTTGACATGGTACATTCTTTCTGTATGTCTTCTGTCAGGTAATTCTGTGATATAGTTCATGTAATTTACCCTTCTGACTACTTTGTATGGTCCTGCCCACTCAGCTTACAGCTTGTCTTTCCAGACTGGGATAAGGACCATGACTTCCTGACCCACCGTGTACTAGCGAGCTCTGGCTCTGCAGTCATAGCACACTTTTTGTTTCTGTTGGGCAGCTGCCAGGTTACTCTGGGCTGTCCCTATTAGCTCCTTCAGCCTTTCCTTAAACCTAAAGACATAATCCACTATGGGAGTTCCCTGGGTGGCATGCATGCCTTCCCGGTCTTCCTGGATCAAGTCTAAGGGCCCACGTACCCAGTGTACATGTAAGAGCTCAAAGAGGATAAAACCCTGTTGACTCGTGGTGCACCTCTCTGTATGCAAACATCAGGTGGGGAAGGAATTTCTCCCAGTCCCTTCCATGCTGTTCAGCAAGCAGTGTGGAGCACCTCTGCACCACCCCGCACTTCTGCCACAAACATTTCATCAGGTCTGACATGAAGGAATCCCCTCGATCAGTGATATCCTCCTGTGGAAACCCAACACTGGAGAAAATCCCAAGTAAGACATCTGCCATGTTGTCTGTCCTCAGTGAGGATAGGGTGACTGCCTCTGGATACTGGGTGGCATAATCCACCACAGTCAGGATTAACCTCTTCCTGGAGGAGCTGGGGGGTATTTAGAGGCCCCATAATGTCCATTCTCACCCTCTGGAATGGCTCCTCCACTATGCGCAATGGAATTAGGGCAGCTTGGGTTTTCTTATCCGCCTTCCCTACTTCTTGGCACCAGTGACAAGACCTGCAATATTCCTTCACCTGCTGGGTGAAGTTGGGCCAATGGAAATTCTGAGCCAACCACTGCATAGTGTGCATGATTCCAAGATGACCAGACAAGGGAATATCATGGGTCAGGAAGTCATGGTCCTTATCCCAGTCCGGAAAGACAAGCTACAGGCTAAGTGGGCAGGACCATACAAAGTAGTTAGAAAGGTGAATGACATGAACTATATCATAGAGTTACCTGACAGAAGACATACAGAAAGAATGTACAGTACCATGTCAACATGATGAAGCCATATGCTAATAGAGCTGACATGGTGTTTGCAGTGTGTAGTCCTGGGGAGAGGATGGATGAAGGAGACCCCCTTCTGGACTTGCTGGAAGAAGGTAAGCAGGATCCCTCTGTGGAGGCAGTTAAATTGTCACCCCAGCTTGCCCAGAACCAGATCCAGGAAGTAACCCCACTGTTTTTTTTCCAGGTTAATCTACCTACACCACAGATACGCCCCTCCCCCAAAGCACACTTCCACTGTCTCTCAGTACACAGACTGAATGTTGCACATTAGCATTCAAAATCCACACACAAGCAATAAACGCTCGATGATATGAGCACATGAGGGTTTCCTATAATCGATGAACTAAAGTTTCAGCAAAACAAATGACCCCAAAAGGCTTTTTTAACAGCTTTTAGAAGGTTTGAATCACAAAGAGCTCTCAGAGCAGATTGTCTCCTACAGCTTCCTACACACACTATTCCAAACTGAGGCTGTGCAGAACAATCTAGAGCCCATGTGACCTGAAATCCTATGAATCACTGCAAAATTCACCTTTGGAGCATAAAAACAAGGTGAAGTGAGGTGAAGTACATTGTTTTCAATGTACTTCGCTTTAAGAATTGGTGGAGTAGTGGTTTGGGAAGGCAGAGTAACATGAACTCATTGTTTTCAATGGACTTTGCTTTACCCATTATAACGCGAAGTACTCTTCTTCGCGTTGCGGAGCACTCCACGAATTCGCCTTCACTCAGCGAATCACTTCGCCCACCACTAAGGATAATCACAGGGCTGCTATTGACAGTAAAAACAAACCACCCACACATTTTAAACCCTAACAGCTACAGAAATGAAGCTGACTGGTAAAAAATGAACATAAAACATTTGTACGTGGATGATCTAATTATCTTTACTCAATCAAGGTATGTGTCTGAGTTATCAGCTGTTTTGAATGATGATTTTGGGGCTGTCTGCTCCTGGTTGTCTTGTAATGCTATGATCCTAAACTTGGGAAAAACTAAGGTTATATTGTTTGGTATGCCATCAATGCTTGAGGACAATCTGAGGCTTATCATATTGGATCAACAAGGCCTTCAGCTTGAGCAGGTGTCTCAATTTAGATATTTAGGTGTGGTCTTTGATTCATGTTTATTATTTGCTCTTCAGGTCCAATTTGTTACCAAAACAATCAATAAGAAAATAGGGTTATTGTATACTGTAAGTTCATTTCTTATTTTTCCCTCACTACTAGCAGAGCTATTGCTTTTGGATCCCTCCTCCCCCATTTTGATTATGTATCTAGCCTTTATTTTAATATTGGGCTGAAGGAAATGCATGCCTTGACTGTTAACTATAACAGCATTTGTAGGTTTATATTAGCTGCACCAAGTGGGACACATCACTGTCATTTACAGTATATTCTAGATTGGGCTGACTTTCCCCTAATCATAGGATTGAATTCTTTGTGGGATGTGCAACGTTTAAAGTCTTTACTTTGGAACGACCTTTCCCTTGTCAGAGCTAGTTTCTCTAGAAACATGTTGCCTAAGTTGAGATCTGCACATGGTCCTTTATTTAATGTTCCCTGTCACAGATTAAAGATCGGTGATGAGCTTTTTCTGTGGATGCCCCTATTTATTGGAACGCTCTCCCAGCAGATATCAGACTTGCTTCTTCTGTATCTAGCTTTAAATTGAAGTTAAAGCAATATTTAATGTCCTTGTCAGATTGTAATTGTTATTTGTTATTTTGTCTTTTTGTACAAATGTATGTTTTGTACCGTCTGCACAGTCCAGGTCAGGCCTGAAAAGGGACCAGTGGTCCAGTGTCCTTACCGGGTTAACAAATAAATAAATAACATTTACAATAGGTGTGGTTTTAGGTCTCTTTGAAAATGTGGAAAATAGGATAGAGTCAATGATTTAGCTTTGAGGGACTCCAGAATACATGGAAGTAGAGAGTTTAAATTGCCAACAACTTGAACTAACTGTTGCCAATCAGAAAAGTAGGAGTGGGACCAGCTGCACCTCTTCCCACCTATGTGTCTCCTTGCCCACAGAGTCCCCAGTCCTCACTAGGAGCTGCTAAACCCTCAGAGCCCACAACCCACCCTCCCTAGAAGAGGAAAGCAGTCCTCCTGAAATTCAATCCTCTCCTGCCCAGGCTGACACCCGACAACTCGTGTCTGCTACCGAACACGGGTCACTGGTGTGGCTCAAGGTAAGGCGGATGCCTCAGCCCTTAGAGCCACCGGTCTGGCTTCCAAATTGTCTTCTTTAATGGTATTTTTTTTTAAGGAAACCAAACTGGGAAGTGGGGAAGGGGTTGGAGGGTGAGAAATGAAGGGGGGGGTGGAGTTTACCTCTACTTGTAGCAAGCAAAGGCCCTAGTACCTAGCATCCAAAGTGTTTTGACCACATTATTGAAGCTGAACAGAAGTCTAGTGGGGATTAAACTGAAGCAGAATCAAGTTTACCATTGACCAGTTTCTCTCACTCTTGGTGGTCCATGACAAAATTAGAAACTCTTACTATATTACTGTGCTACTGTCTATTTGTAATGGTAACTATTTTCATTTAACTTGTGTACTATATATAAGAACAAATTATACTATACAGTATGTATAATGTGCTGCTGCTGCTTCCATGTACTGCATGCCTTCTCCAGTACCTCACTGAATACAAATTTTGGTATCCCATGAAAGTTTTCCTGGTTAACCATTTTAAAATAGGTAGAATTTCTTTGAAGATTTTGGCATGATGGCTAAAATATGGACAAAACAATTGCTGAGTTCTCTGTCCAAATGAAGAATGTAAAACTTTATATGTTGTATGTAACAGAAGAGTTCTGTCACCAAGCAGAGCAGAAGCTGGGTGGGTGAGTTACGGAGAAATGCTACGGGGATTTAAATCCATTGTGTGCTTGAACTGCATTCTGTGAGGGGAGGTTGTGATAGAAATGCTGTGATTTTGTAGCTGTGCTGAAGGAAAGGGAGGACAACTGTATAGGGAGGACGAGGAGGGACTACCTGTGGATGCCAAGGACTCCGTGACTAGGAAAGGCCTATTGGAGGCTTGGTGCATGGGGGGGTTTATAGTTGCGCCATCTTGGTAGTTTTAATGGAAGAGTTCCATCACCGAGGGGAGCAGGAGCAAGGAGGGGGAGTCACAGGGAAGTGCTGTGGGGATTTAAATCCATTGAGTGCTTGAACTGTATTCTGTGTGGGGGGGGGATTGTGATAGAAATGCTGAGATTTTGTTGCTGGGCTGAGGGAAAGAGAGGAGGGAGGACAACTGCACAGAGAGGCTAAGGGAGGGACAAATGGCCTACACAGAGGACCACATGACCTGGAGAGGCTTATTGGAGGCTTAGAGTCCCTAGAAATTACCCAGGAGGCCACGTGACCCCTCATGTGAATGACCCCGAAGCGAGAGTACTACAAAGCAGAAGTGAGGTGTCTGACTAAGTGGCATCTCTAGAACATCCTTAGGGAGGGCTGCAGGTCAGGATGGTAGAGGAAATAAGGGGGTGAGTGCAAAGGGTAACTACGTCTATCTAACAGAAAGACTGAGTTTTCCTAGCCCGAGCATAAGGAGGGAGCCATAACAAGAACAGGGGAGAGAGTTATTTCCCTTTCTTGGGGTAGCCTAAGTTACTAGTATAACTCTAGAATTCAGGGATATTGCAAAGAGGGTAAAAATGAATAACCAGGGAGGATGTGGAATACAAAGAGTAGGAGCAGAAATCAGGACAGAGGGGAGTCATGCAGGTGGGGTAGTGATGGAAGATGATGAGCACAGTGGGTTGGGAGGGTGGTCAGCTGTAACGGGTGTTGGGCTGCCATCTTCCTAGGTAGAGTGTGGAGAGTAGGGGGAAGTCAAGTGTGCTGGCAGCTAGGACAACTTAGAGATGAGATATGGAGGCCGAGTTGGGAATTGGGAAAGGGGAGGGGGGATGGTCGGGTGGAGGATTCAGATGTTATTACCTCCAGACAGTACAATAGGGAGGTTTAGGCAAGTACCAAGGAGAACAATGCTGGGTCCAGGGACATCCTCTCCACAAGGTCCATGGTGTAGTGGGGTGGGAAAATGGCAGGTGGTAAAAAGTAGGAGCAAGGGGGGGAAGTAAGTGGAGCGTGGGTGGTGCCAAAGGGAACAAGGAGGGAATTCAAAAGGTAGTCCTGATAAGGGGAAGGGGGCATCCTGTAACAGGTACACAGTATTGGCATGTTTTGGGGGAACAGAGGAAGGTCAAAGATCTGGTAAGCAAAGAGGCCAGTAACAGAGGCAAGGGAGAAAGTGGGCAAAGAGAAGTGGAAGGGAGGAGGGGAAAGGACAGAGGTGTGAGGAAGGGAGGATATATAGGGGAGGAGAAGACTAGTCCAGGAGGGGAGAATAGTGAGAGGGAAGCAAGGGGACCTTTGAGGGAGGTAACGCTGGGGGTAAGCAGGGGGGAAGGGGTATCTGGAACTAAGGGAGGTGAAGGGGTTCTGGGAGGTGTACAAAAGGGTAGGCACAATGAGAAGCTTGGGAAGGGAGAGAAGGTTGTTATCCTGGGAGACTCAATACTGAAGCGTGTGAGATGAGGAGGTAGGGGTGCCAGGAATAGCTGCATAAAGGTGGAATGTATGCCAGGCATGATGGCAGGGAGTATGGGACCTTATATGCCTAAGTGTGTGGGGTGGGACAAAGAGAAACCGCACATTATAGTTCACCTGGGTACCAATGACCTTGCAGTGTATGAGGTGAAGATGGTGCAAGAGCGGTTTGAGGAAGTAGGAAAGATCTGCAGCATGGCAGGAAGATCAGTATGATTCTCTGAGGTACTTCCAGTTCCTAGGGAGAGTACTGTTAGGAAGCAGAGGATAGAGGAACCCAACACATGGTTGGGGGTTATGTGACACAAATAGGTACAGGCTGGTGGGAGAATGGGGTAGCATGTGAGAGCAGAAGGACCTATATGCTCTAGATAGGCTGCATTTAAGTAAAGCGGGCACCAGGGTCCTGAAGGAAAAATTGGAAGGATATATAGTGGATAAACTGAATTTAAACTGAAGATGGTGGGGGGAATTAGGGTGTGCTTCACTCAGAGTCACCAGGTGTGGGGGACCGTTAGACCTCCCCCCAATAGGTCATCAGGTGGAAGGGAGGGAAAATAGGAACAGGAAAGCAGAAGGCACATGTGGGGGCAAGGGACGTGGAGGGACAATAGGGAGCAAAGGGCTACAGGGATCATGCTGAAAGGCGGTGTCCATGAATACTAGAAGTCTCGCCAATAAGATAGCAGATCTCCAGGCACTGATGTTGGAGGGAGATGTGGGCATGGTGGTCATTACAGAAACATGGGCAACCCAGTACCATGGCTGGGACCTCATGATCCCTGGGTACAGATTGTACCAGAAAAGCAGAGGGAAGGGGAGAGAGGGTGTCTCTACTCACGAGGGAAGGGAAGGGATAATATGCACCAGAGAGGAGAAGGAGGGGGGCAGGCCAGAAGCCTTATGTGTGTAGCACCAGAGCAACAAAGGGAGAAGGCTTAGATAAAGGGTTGTGTACAACTCACCCTCACAGGATGTGGAATTGAACAGAGAGCTGGGGGACAAGACCATAAGGCTAAGAAGTAAAGGAAACATAGACTGGAGTACCCTGGTCACTTCCAGTTACAGGGAACAGGTACTCTTGGATGCTATCCAGGAGTGTTTCCTGGTGAAGGGGTCTCTCAGCCAACTGGGGAGGGTGCTATACTGTACCTGGTGCTGTCAGACAGAGAGCATGTCCAGGAAATAACAGTGGAAGACCACCGCATGGGCAGAGACCACTACACTGTGTGGTTCTGCCTCAGTATGGGAAAGGAACCAGACAAAACCAAGATGAGGGTGGTAGACAAGAGGGCAGACTTTAGTATGATTGATGAAATACTAGTAGGGCACCTTGAGAAAATCAGACCAGAGATAGATATGGATCAGAAATGGTCCATCATTAAGTCAGGACTGATTGAGGCCACAAACACAAGCACAATGACTAGAGGCAAAAATTCCAGGACCAGAAGACCAAGCTGGTTCAACAAGGATGTAACAGTGAAAGTGAAAGCGAAAAGGGCAGTCTTTCAGAAGTACAAATGTGCTAGGAGGGAGGAGGACAGAGATATTAACACTGGGAAATCAAGAGAGGCAGGGTTTGTGGTCCGGGCAGCTAAAGTGGCAAGAGAAATAAGGGGATCAGGGGAGGGGAGAATGATTTTTTTCAGATATATAAGGGAAAAAAGAAGCAGTAATGATGGAATTATCAGGATTAAGAAGGAGAGGGGATGGGCAGAAAATAGTGAGGAACAGGCAGAGGCACTAAATTAGTACTTCAGCTCTGTCTTCACTAGGGAAAAGGATGGACCTATGCGACAGGGAAAAATAGGTGTTAGATTGTGGTGGATGAAACAGAGGGGGAGATCAAGGAAGACAGGGATTTTTAACGGTCTTAGGGCCCTTTGAGTAGACAAGGCACTTGGCCTGGACAGCATGCACCCAAGAGTTCAGGTGGAGCTGGTGGAGGTCCTGGCTGCCCCCATAGTGGATCTGTTTAACACCTCACTGGAAATGGGATGTATGCCTCAGGACAAAAGAATGGCACATGTGGTGCCATTCCACAAGAGTGGTCTCAGAGATGAACCTGGGAATTACAAGCCAGTCAGCCTAACCACCATTGTAGACAAGATAATGGAGACCATTCTTAAAAAAAGGCTGGAGAACTTTCTGGAAGTAAATGGTCTCCAGGATGATAGGCAGGATGGGTTTGTCATTGGGAGATCCTTCCAGACCGACATAATGGACTTCTTCAACTGGTTCACAAGGATGTTGAACAAGATACAGGCAGTAGATGCCATGTACCTGGACTTCAGTAAGGCCTTGAACTTCATGCGATGTGTAAGGTTGCTGATTAGAATGAGTAACCTGGGAGCTGAAGACAAGCTGCTGGGTGGGTCAGGAGCTTGGAGGACAGGAACCAGAGGGTGATGGTGGGAGGGAGCTGTCCAAGTCTTGACCTGTAACCAGTGGGATCCCAAAGAAGCAAGTTTAATATCAGCTGGGAAAGCGTTCCAATAAATAGGGGCAGCCACAGAAAAAGCTTGTAACCCAATCATTAATCTGTGACAGGGAACAGTACTCGGACCAGTGTTATTCAACATCTTTATTGGTGACATAGCAGATGGAATCAAAAGTAAAATCTGCCTATTTGCTGATGATACTAAGCTCTGTGGGAATGTGGACACTAAGGAGGGGAGACAGGAGCTCATGGAGGATCTGGCTATGCTCAAGAACTGGTCAGGCATCTGGCAATTGGGGTTCAATGCCAAGAAGTGAAAGGTCATGCACATGAAGGCTAGAAATCCGGGGCCAGCTACTGGCTGGGAGAGGGGGTGCAATTATCCAGCTCAGAGGAGGAAAAGTATCTAGGGGTGATAGTCTGGGGTGACATGAAACATTCTGCCCAGTGCCACAAAGTGGCAGCCAAAGCAAATAAAATGCTGGGATGCATTGCCAGGGGTATCTCCTCCAGGAAGGAGGAAGTCATTCTGCCTTTATACAGGTCATTGGTGAGACCACACCTTGAGTACTGTGTGCAGTTCTGGTGCTCTTATTTGAAGAAGGACATCAGACTACTGGAGGGTGTACAGCGCATGGTGACTAAGATGATCCAGGGCATGGGGGACAAACCATACGAGGAGAGATAATGGGAGCTCAATATGTACTCCCTGGAGGATTGGAGGGAGAGGGAGGATATGATAGAAACCTTCAAGTATCTAAAAGGTACAGTATAAACAAGGTTGAGACGGAGGGCATTTTCAATTTGAAAAGGGAGGGGACAACAAGGGGGCATAGTCTAAAGTTAGTGGGGGGTAGATTTAAAAAAGTAATGAGGAGGAACATTTTTTACAGAAAGGGTGGTGACAAAGTGGAATGATCTGAAGGTGGTACGATTGAAAATGGTGGGTAGCTTTAAAGGGGGGTGGGACAAGGTAAAAGGAGGGTCAACACTGGAGGAAGGAAGGGAGGGGATCAGAGCATGGGGCAGTCAGCTATGGGAAGAAAGGGGAGGGGGGGGGCAATTCCAGTAACATGGACTGAGCTACACACCGAAACAGACTTGATAGACCACTATGGCCTGTTTCTGCTGACAATTTCTTATGTTGGTATGTTTCTATTTTCCCAGGTATTCCAATGGACATGCAACATCTTATTTGGAGTGGGGCCATGTTTCTACCCTGTTCTGTGGCTGTAAGGAGTACATTTAGCCAGTCATAGAACAGGACTGGCTGAATGTACTCTTTCCAGCCATAGAACAGGGTAGAAGCTTCGCTGGAAGGATTACATCGAACTCAGCTTACTTGGTTTGTTTAAGACACTAGAAGGCATTTGCCCATTTGATGTGTCGCCCACTCCTAGTTGATGTCTTGATTAGGTATTGTTGTCCTTCCATTTGAGATGCCTATCTAATATATTCTTGAATTCTGTCAGGTTTTTTTTTTGAGTTAACTATCTCATAGGGAAGTGAATTTCACTTTGCTGCTGCTCTGATTGTAAGGTCTTGTTCTCAGGTCCAACTGTGAGTTGGGGGCTGTGATGAGATCTAATAATGGGATCTCCTATTTCAGAGTATGGTACTTTAAAGAAATCTCAACATCACCAGGGAAGCCTTGGAATGCTGTACATAACCTTTATATGCATTTCATCTAACATTGCATTTTTGTTTCTATATTGTGTCCCCCTTTTGGTACATCACCCTTAAAACATGTCTCTTCTGCACAGAGGTTCTTTGTCATTTAGCTTTTTGTTTATGGGGGGCTCATCATGACCCAAACCCATAAGACTAACTTAGGGCTCTGGTTCATTTCCCCTGAGGTGCGATGCAGACAAGGTACACTGATGAGTCCTGGGTAGGACAAAAGACGTGTCTGTATCTTCTGTTTGCATCCTTTGCAGATTGTGTGAGAGGTCATTTGGCACCATGCATTCCTGCTTAAAGCTGAACAAGCCTAAAATTTCATAGTGATCTGCATATACATCCCATGATGCTTTGCATTACGGGGGTATGTGGATTTTGTATTTCTTTGAAACTTGGCTTTGATACCAGTGCTCTTTGGAGTAACCCTTGCCTCAGTGCTTCTGCACTGAGGTTCTTTGTCTTTTAGCTTGTTTGTTTTTAACATAGAAACATAGAAGTTGATGGCAGATAAGGACCACAAGGCCCATCCAGTCTGCTCATTTCTTTTTCTACCTTATGAACATGCCATCGGCATTTGCTCTGTCAATGGCCTATCTATTCTTACTTATCTGAATTGCTCCCTTATGCTTATCCCATGTGTGTTGGAAGCCCTATACTGTATTCATATCCACCACTTCCTGAGGTAGGCCATTCCATGCATCCACCATCCTTTCTGTGAAAAAGAACTTCCTCACATTACCCCTTAATCAGCCTCCCTCTAATCTCATGCTGTGTCCTCTTGTCCTGCTATTTTTCTTATATTTAATCATGTTAGACTCTTTCACCTTGATAATGCCCTTAAAGTGTTTGAATGTTTCAATCATATCACCTCTCTCCCTCCTTTGCTCTAGGGTATACATGTTGAGTTCCACTAATCTGTCCTCATATGTTTTCTGATGCAGCCCCTGCACCATTGTGGTTGCCCTTCTCTGGACTGCCTCAATTTGGTTAATGTCCTTGTGAAGGTGTGGCCTCAGTACTGCACACAGTACTCCAGATGGGGCCTAATCAGTGTCTTGTAAAGGAATTATTACCTCCCTCTTGCAACTTGTGATAACCCTACTAATACACCCCAACATCCCCCTAGCCTTACCTACTGCTTTAGTGGTCTGCTTGGATGATTTCAGGTCTTCTGTGATGATGATGCCCAGGTTTCTTTCTTCCCATGTTACTGCAAGCAACTCCCCTCCCAGCCTATAGGTGGCTTCAGGGTTTCTCTTCCCTATGTGCATGATCTTGCACTTCTTTGCGTTAATCCCCAGTTGCCACTCTTCTGACCATTTTGCCAGTTTATCCAGATCTCTTTTCATTCTGCCCACCCCATCTGGATCATCGACTCTGTTGCAGATCTTGGTGTCATCTGCAAACAGACAAGCCTTACCCTCCAGTCCATCTGCAATGTCACTAATAAAGATATTGAAGAGGACTGGCCCCAGGACTTATCCCTGAAGTACCCCACTTGTGACTTGCCAGGGGGGGCTCACCATGACCCAAAACCATAAAACCATTTCTGGGCTCTGGTTCATCTTTCCTGGGGTGTGATACAGATGAGGCACACCGCTGAGTCCTGGGTAGGACCAAACACATCCGTTTGCACCCTTTGCAGATTGTGTGAGAGGCCCTTTGACACCTTGCATTCTTGCTTAAGGATGAACCAGCCTAAAAAGACATGGTGATTTGCATATACATCCCATGATGCTTTGCATTATGGGGTACAGTATGTGTGATTTTGTATTTCTTTGAAACTTGGCTTTACTGCCAATACCTTTTGGGGTAACCCTTGCCTCAGTGCTTCTGCACTGAGGTTCTTTGACCGTTGAAACATGATCACTGTCCCTTAGACATCATCTACTCTGGCTGCTAGTTCACAATTGACATCAATATCCTCTGCTTTTGACAACACAATCTGTTTCGGTAGAAATGATTGTGATCACAAACAAAGGATTGTTATGTGAGGTGTAGGCAAGCAGCCAGACCATTGAAGCTTAGGGGACAGTGATCCTGTTTTTATGTTAATGAGCATTGTTATCATGTAAAGGGAGAAGCTAAAACAGAAACATGTGAATTACAAGCAGAAATGCATCTACAGCAAAATACATGTTTTCTTTGGTTTCCAAAGAGACATTAGGGTCCCACGGTGGTAGCCTGGGTAGCAAACTGGCTACACAACAGGAAACAGAAGGTAATAGTGAATGGAACACATTCTGAAGAAATGGGGGTTACTAGTGGAGTACCTCAGGGCTCAGTACTGGGTCCAGTCCTCTTTAACATCTTTATAGGTGACATTGCAGAGGGTCTGGAAGGAAAGGTATGCCTCTTTGCAGATGACACAAAGATCTGTAACAGAGTTGATACACAAGAGGGTAGAAAGGATGAGAAGGGACTTGGCAAGGTTGGAGGAATGGTCAGACATATGGCAACTTAGATTCAATGCAAAGAAGTGCAATTTAATGCACCTGGGAAATAAAAATCCAGGAGATGAGTACACAATAGCAGGGGAGGTACTAACGACAACAATAATGGAAAGGGATCTGGGTGTAGTCATATCAGATGACCTAAAGGTGGGTAAGCAATGCGAGAAGTCAGTAAGGAGAGCCAGGGGGATACTGGGATGCATAGGGAGGGGCATCACAAGTAGAAAAAGGGAAGTGGTTATCCCTCTATACAGACAGTTGGTGAGACCCCATCTGGAGTACTGCGTGCAGTTTTGGAGACCTCATCTACGCAAGGACATAGACAGGATGGAAGCAGTCCAGAAGAGGGCAACTAAAATGGTGCCAGGTCTACATCAGAAACCATATGAAGAGAGACTGAAAGAGCTTAATCTGTATACCCTTGATGAAAGGAGGGATGGGGGGACATGATAAAAACTTTCAAGTACCTCAAGGGAATCAACAAAGTCCAGGAGGGTGGCATCTTTCAGGAAAAGAAATGTGTAAGAACAAGGGGACACAATTTAAAGTTAAAGGGGGGATGGCTCAGGGGTAATGTGAGGAAATTATTTTTCACAGAGAGAGTTGTGGATGCATGGAACCACCTTTCTGGAGAGGTTGTGGGGTCTAAAACAGTGGGGGAATTCAAACATGCATGGGACAGACATAAGGTAATTATAGTGGGGGGTTGCAGGAAATAGGCTGTTGGTTAACTAGAATCTGCAGCTTATCCAATAGGTAGGGAAATGGGCAGACTGGGTGGGCCAAGTGCTCCTTATCTGCCGTCAAAGTCTATGTTTCTATGTTTCCCTAATTTGGGGGACAACTGTGTTTTCCCCAAAGTTACTCAATGTGCTGCTTCATACAATTTAACACTTGGTGTCATTATAATTATGGAGAATGCTTGATTACAAATGGACAACAGTGGTGTAATGCATTATTATAACCACCCAGTTATAATGACGAGTACAAGACAGCAAAGAGCTGTCAATCAAAGTTTAGTAGCCTGAGCACGCTCTGTATAAAACCATTAACTGCCAAGACCGCCACCGACTACTGAAACTGAAAACATCTATACAGCAGAAAAAAAAAAAAACTGCCAACAGCATTTTGGGGTCCCTGATTCCAGGCTAGACACCAGATTCAGATGGGACATTAAGGATCACCATTAAGGCAAGATAAGGTCTTTCTCAGACCCATGACAGGCAGCAGGGCTGGGTGATCAGAAGAACAATTAATATCAGCACAGCATCAACAAGCATTTGTCAATGCTGAATGTTGCCACACTGGCATTGGCTTTGGTAGTGCAGTGCAGGAAAACATTTGGGCAGGATGTGAAAATGACAGCTGTACAGTTCATACGGAGGTGTAAAAAAATGCCAGTGTTGAAAATGTGGCATGTAAATATAGCAGATTTGCGAAGTTACAAGGGTGTGTGGGAAATGTGTAATGCACACTTGGAACACACTCATTTTATGGGCGTTCAGCACCAGATTTTCAACATAGGCATTTCAGCACCTCTGTTCATGTACAATGTCACTGTTATTTCCTCAAACTGTCCCAAAAAGTGATTTCGCACAGCTACCATGCTATTCTGTGCCGGAAGTGCGAAAACACATTTTGGGCAGGATATGTGAAATGACAGCTGTACTGTTCATCAAGAGGTGTGGAAAAATGACAATGGTGAAAATCCAGAGTGAAAATATTACAAGTTACCGCGATATTCTGGCGTGCATACAGTATCTGCTAACGCTCGTAACACAGTCATTTTATGGAGTATCATCATCAAATTTTCAACATAGGCATTTTAGGACCTCTGCTCATGAACTGTGTCACTGTCATTTTTATAATCTGGACCCAACACTGATTTCCCACAGCGACCGCACCATTGTGCGCCGGAAGTGTGAAAACACATTTCCGGCAGGATGTGGAAAATGACAGCTGCATTGTTCACAAGGAGGTGTACAAAAATGACAATGTTGAAAATCTGGAGTGAAAATATTGTGAATTTGCGAAGTTACGAGCCTGCGTAGCAACTGCGCAAAGCACGCTCATAAAACAGTAATTTTTTTGATTTTTTCACCAAATTTGCAACATAGGCTTTTTGAGAGTGCACCTCGTGAACACTGGCACTGTCATTTTGTTAATCCATCCAGAAAGGTGATTCCGCACAGTGACTGCGAAATCACCTTTGGAGGCCGATTAATGCCATGATAGTGATAGAATTCATGAGGAGGGGTCCCAAAAACCCCATGTTGAAAATTTGGTGCCAAAATTCTAAAAAATGCCCAAGATATGCAGCAAAGTTGAAAACCCCTATTCATTCCATTATACAGCTTACCAGCATTTCCTCAGTTCGTGGCCGTCTTTGAAGAGTGCAGACATGTTCCCGGTCCACCGAAGATCATCGCACTGGACTCCGGAGGTAAGTATGGGGTGGGGGGTGTGTGGGGAGGCAGGGTGCACAGTGGGTGGATGTGGGATGTGGGAGCGGGGCCTGGGAGAGCTCCAAGGAACTGTTTCCTTCTTTACAGGGAAAAAAAAAATAAAAGACAATGGGGGACCATTTTCATCTTTAATAGGTGCTTTGGCACACTTGGGTGGGCTCCCAGTGGGCCACTTGTGTGTGTGTGTGGGTGGGTGAGCGCTTTAGCTGATGGGAGATTGGGCACCCCCATCAGCAAACAAGGAAAGGCGGGGGAGCTGCAGGAGCCGAGGGGTTTTGGGTACCCCCTTGGCTATCAAAATGGAAGAGGAATCACATTATGCTGACGGAGAGTGGGCTCCCCCGTTGGTAAAATTCAAGGGGAGGGAGGGAAGGATACATGCCAACAGGGATTGGGCACCCCCGCCAGCCAAGAGAAATTGTTGGGGGGGCGCATGATGCCAAGGGGGATTGGGCACCCCCGTCGGCACACAATAAAGGAAGGGGGTTGACAGGCAACAGCGGCAGTCACTGCCTCCATGTTGCCTGCACATAGGGAGAGGCGTGCTGTGGTCACGCTGCATGAGAGCTTTGCTCTCATTGCAGTGGACCTTTTGATAGACTCTTCACCTCGTTAGCCAGGCTGGGTGTCGACCCCTGCTGCTGGCTGATTGGTGAATGTGGGACGCACCTACTGGTGCATGCCCTGCATTCGCCCAACAGCGACCGCACCTCCAAATCTCCACTGCCACAAGATGTTGGCTGTGCAAGCACGCCAACATAAAAAGGAAAAGAGAGATCAATAAAGTCAGCAATTATAAAAAACAATATATTGGTAGGGTCTCAATCTTCACTCTCTGGGTTTATGAGGCATTACACACCTTGGGCATGTGCAAAAAAAAAACATTAAAAAATTAGCATGCTACTAATACATTATTCTCCATATAATTACTGGTAGGCATTTTCAATTGACACATTACGATATAATTATGTGTTACAATTGGCAGTGACCTGCTAATCAAGCACACAGTTCTAAACCACAAGGCATAGCATCTCAACTTATGCTCATTATTAAATCAAGTCCCTTTACACAAATCATGCTTCAAATTCAAACAGTGCCAAATTCTTGTCACATAACTGCTTCTTTGTTTTATTAGACATCTTCCAAGTAGCAGAACCTTCCTCAAAAGTAAGAGAAACTGTTTCCAATATTAAGCAGCTCTGAAGTGAGTGAATGAACCAAAACCTTTCAATTTAAAATGTTATCCAGTAATCGTGAAAATAAAAAAAAATGGGTGGGTGTGTCCCCCAGAATTTTATGTGATGCTTTTATAAACCCCTGGGACCTCACATGCCTAGTGTGAGTGTAAAATATTGATTACACACACCAGCCCATGTCTTATTCTCAATAGTGTGTGGATCAAGACAGGTTTTTAAAAACATTGCAAAATCAACTTATCCGTGGTCTTAATGAAAATAATGGTATTATGCATGTGTGTTACCATTTCGTGTGATAAGCTCATAGTCCCCCTAACCAAGCTTTAAAACAAGTCACTCACCCTAGCCAAATTCCCCTCAGTCTGGAAATAAGCTCGGATGACCCCTGTTTTCAAGAGTGGTGATACATCCAACATTAATAACTACAGACCCATTTCCATTCTCTTCCCCACCATCCAAAGCTTTGGAAAGGATTGTGGCAGACCAAATAAATGACTACCTCCATAAATACCAGCTACTTTGCCCCCAGCAACACAGGTTCAGGAAGAACCACAGCACCTCAACAGCCCTAGTGGAGTTCTCAGAATTTGTCCACAAGGCCCTGGACAAAGGCAAGCTGGTCGGTTCCATCTTCATCGACCTAATGAAGGCCTTCGACACAGTCAACCACCCCCTCCTCCTAGGACAACTGCAGACATTGGGGGTGTCTACAAATGACATTCATTGGTTTCAAGACTACCTGATGCTCAGGTCCCAAAGCGTCAGGGTTGGACATGCCATATCGGAAGCTAGAGAAGTAGTCCTGGGGGTACCTCAAGGGTCAATCTTGGGTCCATTACTTTTCAATCTTTTCCTGAATGAAGTTCCTTTGGCCTGTGACAGCAAAATCATTATGTATGCAGATGATGCTGTCATTCTACACAGCAATTCTCAACTCATCCCTCCACAAAGTGAATTACAGTCATCCTTCTGACAGATTGAGGAGTGGTTCCGTGAGCACAGACTCCTGCTCAGCTATAAGAAAACAAAAACAATGCTCCTGTCGAGCACGCAACACAAAATGAGATATCCTACTATCACTATCTTAAATAATGTCATGGTGTCACTGGAGCAGGTCCTCTCTTTCAAGTATTTGGGGGTTACCATTGATGATTCCCTCTTTCTTACACAGCACATAGACATTGTGGTCAAGGCTGTCAATGCCAAGCTTGGAGTGCTGTACAGGCATGTGCTGTACACAGTGTCAGTGGCTCAGTAGGTAGCACACTCGCCTTTGAGGCCGGGAGATCAGAGGGCTGTGGGTTCAGTTCCCACATCTGGCACTTGGGTTAATATCCCAGTACTGACACTGTAGTGCAGCATGAGAGGGGTGCTGCACTTCTGAGGTGCCGTCTTTCGGATGAGACATTAAACCAAGGTCCCATCTGCCTGGATTGGTGGTAGTTCAGGTGGATGTTAAAGATCCCATGGCACTTATCGAAAAGAGTAGGGGAATTTCCCCGGTGCCCTGGCCAAATTTCCCTCATTCACTAAAAATACCACCAACAGCTTAATCTGGTTCAAGGTCAGTTGGCATTCATCTGTATCCCCCTCCCCCGGGTCGTGCCTGAAAATAGGCAGGATTTGTCTAGTGCACTTACCAGGTCAACAAAAGCTAAATAAATAAATAAATAAATAAATAGAAGGAACCTAACGCCTGCTGTCCTCTGCCTTTCCATCACCATCTCTATACTAACCACTGTTGACTACGGGCTAGTGGTTTATGGGGCAGCCTCAGAGACAGTACTCAAGGGAATTTCCATCATCCTCAACAAGGCATGTAGGCTCTTCCTTGATGCTGACTGACTTATGCAAATGTGCTTGCTGTACGCTGAAACAAACTGGCTCTCCCTTGGATATAGAATCAAGTTCCAGACTTGTCTTCTCAGAAAGAAGGCTTTACTTGGCAAAGCCCCCTTCCTCTGTGCATCTCTGAAACTCTTTCCTTGGCAAAGACCAAGTACACAACCAGAGGTAGAACACAGAATGCTCTCACTTTGCCTTTCTGGAGAACTATGCAAGGTCAATGCTCCTTCTCCTACAGAGCCCCCCTCTGGCTCAATGAAATCCCGGAGGTCCTGAATAATATTCCAAGTCTCCATGCCTTCATGTCTGAACTCAAACGCCACCTAATCTCCATGAGCAAGAGCGAGTGTCGGCTGGGCTCCCGAAGACACTCCCTGCTCCTTCCTACCTACAGTACCCATAATCTACCCTTGCTTCCTCTAGCATGCCAATGGTATTGAGTTTCCTCCCCCAGTCCTCCCCCGTGCCCTCCTCCCTGAGCCCTCCACCTCTCCCCAAGCACCACCCTTCTATCCCCCAACCCCACCCCAGGTCACTCATGCCCCCGCTTCTTCCCCATCCCAACCCTCCCCTCACCACTGTTCTTTTTCAATTAAGCCTCCTCTGATGGCTGCTACCTTAGCACCTACTCTACCTCCCCTGTAACTGTCCCACTGGAACATAGCTCTGCTGCCCCCTCTAAGGCTATGGAGTACCATAGTACAATTATTTTCTTTTGTATGTATTAACTATGTTTATGTTTTTTATGTCTGGCTGTGCAATGCCCCAGCTGATACTGCATATTGTTCTATGTTTTTTGCACAGATTTCTGTTGTAACTGTAACTGACTCACTGACGTTGTTTGAAACATCTGTATTTGCTTATTTGATGTGGAAAATTTGTAAAAGAGCTATTATTTAAAGTTTTTTTCCGAATTGCTAAATAAATATTTTCTTTCAGTAACTTCATTTAGGTTCCTCAAAATCACTTTGAGGACACTCAACCAGTTGAAAAGCTGTACTGAAAAGAGCATACAAAGAGCAGGTATAGGGCACTGATAAACTGTCTACTCAGAAATAAGAGAGGAGACAGGAAAACCTGAAGCTTAGGACTGTCACTGCATCACTTATTTATTTATTTATTTACGAGTTTTACCAGGAAGGCATACTGAGCAACATATGCTCGATTCCAGATGCGTCCTGGGGGCTAGAGCCCAATACAAAACAAAGTAACACACAGTGTCAGATTGAGACATTACAGCAGCGAGAGGTATGGCTAAACTGTCTTACAGACAACTGCAGAATAGCTGCAAGTAGACAGTTAGAAATACCGCAGGAAATAGAGAAATTTTACATGAATAACCCCTAGAAATGTCCTTAACATAGAGCATTAGGTACAATGGAGTTAGATGTATTTTGAAGAGGTACAGCTAGAAACATGTGCAGCTGGAGGAGAAATGCATGTGGAGTAGCTGGTTGCGGTGAGTAGGAATTGATGAGTTTCTTATGGGAGGTGGTAGGGCATTCCAGATCTGGGGAATCTGGTAGGAAAAAGCAGCCTGACCTTTAGTTGTGCGCATGAAGGGGACGTGGAGAAGCCTTTGGTCTGTGTGTCTTAGGGCGTAGGCCGTTGGAGGTTGTTGGGCTAGGGAGGATGCCAGGTAAGGTGGGATGGAGAGGGACCAGAATTTTGCAGCGAACCTGGCACAGTGTATTTGTCTGCGATCTTGGAGGGATGGCAGGCTAAGGAGCTGTAGAGTGAGCAATGGTGGGTGGATTGAGGGCAGCTGAGGATGAAACGACAGAAAGAGTGGAACAGGGTGTCAAGGCTGGCCAAAGTAGATGAGGCAGCGATGGCATACACTATGCCACCGTAGTCGAGGATAGGTAGTATCATTTTTTGGACTATGGCTTGCCTTGTAGGAGAGGGGAGGCAGCTTTTGTATCGGTATACAGTGCCAAGTTTGGGGAGGAGCCTCTTGTGCAGGGAGTCGATATGAATGGCAAAATCAAGGTGCTGGTCAAGCCAGAGTCCTAGGTATCTAAAGCTGGAGCAGTTGTCCAGAGGGGTCCCTTCTGAGGTTGTGAAAGGGGGGCAGGGGGCTTGCCAGGAGAGTCTTTGATGGGAGCCAAAAGTTAATGACACAGTTTTCTTGGAGTTTAGAAATAGCTGGTTTGACCGGAACCATTCCTGGATGGCGTTGAAGTCCTCCTGCAGGAGGGCAGCCACTTTGCTTGTAGTTGGGCCTGAAGCATACAGGACAGTGTCGTCCGCATATATCTGGATGGAGGAGTGGCGGCAAGCTGATGGGAGGTCATTTAAAAATATAGAGAAAAGCAAAGGGCCCAGGACTGACCCTTGGGGGATGCCGGTGGATACGGGCAGTGGGTCTGAGATATGTGAGGCGATTTTTACCGATTGGAGTC
Organism: Neoceratodus forsteri; assembly: GCA_016271365.2. Taxonomy (NCBI): domain Eukaryota; kingdom Metazoa; phylum Chordata; order Ceratodontiformes; family Ceratodontidae; genus Neoceratodus; species Neoceratodus forsteri. The sequence continues at coordinate 837,697,604 of CM057451.1, read as the reverse complement.
TGCCTATTAGGTAGTCATGGAACCAGGCATTTGCAGAGAAGGAGAGCCCGGCATCAGTGAGTTTGTCGAGGAGCAGAGAGTGGGAGACAGTGTCAAAAGCCTTGGCTAGATCAATAAATATCGCAGTGGTGATGTGTCCGTTGTCCATGCCTGACAGAATCTTAGACTTCACATAGACATAGACTTAATCACTTGATTGAGCAGAAAAAAGAAGCCAAGCTTGACTGAATAATTGTGCTTACTAAATCCTTTGGAGAAAATGAAACAATAAATAGTTTTGGCAACTTCAGATTGGCACTCGATGAGATATTAAAGGGGGGCATTGTTAAAGAAACACTGTGGATTAAAAACAAGAATTTGTGTGCACATTCCATACATGAAAACGGAATGTCCCTTATTTTGCAGCCCTCCAAAACATGGATTCAGGTCTGAGGATCAAGTGAAATGGAATTGTTCTCTTATTAAAGGGACATGGTGATGTTCAAGTTATAACAGGGGTTGTTTAGTAAATCAGGGCATGGAAATCCCCCTCATTTGCTTCAATGTTGTTACGTTTCACATTGCATAAGTAGTGAAATCATTATTTCTAGTTTACAAACAATGAAAGAAAACATCAGGGACTGATATTGGAATATGGGCAAAAGTGAAGCTCAAAGGTTTGTGCTATGCTTGCCCATACGCCCGCCCCTGAGTGGGCTATATTTAGTTGGACCAGAACTATCCAATTAAATATAGGACCATGTCAGGGCACTGCAAAGGCAAGTAGCACTGCCCAGACATGGTCCTGGGCTGTATGCAGCCCATGGGAACATGCAGAGAAAAACCGTGCCCCAGAACTTATAGTACAGTGAGCTCCTAGTGTAATATTCTGCTATTTCCATGCAAATGAGCCTAATGGTCATACAAGGTGCTAAGAGCCATATGCATGCCCATTATGGGCTCATTTGCACTGGATGGGGCACCAGGTTTGTGTCCCTCCTGTGGCCAACCACCACAGCAGGCAGGGTGGCAAACAGACCTTCGTCACACCCCAGATGCCTGTCACTGCACTGGACATGTACATCCTGGTGTACAGTGGCACTCCACACCCTCTGATTGCCAGCCACTGTGTTAAGACCCCCACCCTCTGATCACCCAGTCCCATATTAAGTTAGATAGTCCCTGGTGTCTAGTGGCACCATCCCACCCAATGATTGCCAGTCGTCATATGTGTTTACATTTCCCTGCTGTCCAGTGGTACCCCTCACTCACTGAGCACTGGTTGAGGTGGCTCCAGTGCCCTGGTGACTAGCGCCCCCGCTCTCCGACCTCCTGTACAATGCACACCACCTGTCTATTTCCCCATTTATAGGGAGTGCACGTACTGTCTCACATACCCTCAGACAGAAGTAAGACATGATACACCCTTACAGGACTGAGCAATGTAAATTGCTGATGGGCCATCTCTGCCTATTAGGCACAGCATTCTTAAAGCAGAACATGTAGTCATTATACCATTCTCTGTGTTGCCAAGAGAGTTTCTTACAGTTCACAAGATCTGTCCCATAACTTTATGAAGACTGCTGGTGCCACACTCAGCACTGTGTCACTCTGCTGTGTCCAAATAGCAGAAGCACCCGGTGGACTAATAATTTCTCAGCTTTAATTCAGGGTGTTCCTTACAATAAGTTGTAGTTGTTATGGTAGGAGAAGCCCTTTTGTAAAAGAACAGCCTGTAGAGAGACTGAAGAATGATGTACAAAGAATGGAGATTACTGGCAAAGTACTGAGAAAAGAAGTGCACTTACTATACACTGTACTGTACAAGGAATGTGCAAACTGTCTACTGTAGGCAGTACACATGGTCCTTATTCAGCACCCAGGACACAAGTGCCTGTTCTTATGCCTTTAGAATCACTCTTCATTCTTTGTTCATCATTCATCAGTCTCTCTACAGGCTGCTTTGTTACAAAAGTGCCTTTCCTGCTGAGAGATTGGTGACTAGCTGTAGTTGTGCCAATTTATAAAAAGGGTGATCACAGGAGCACTGCCAACTACAGACTTATCAGTCTGACGAGTAATCTCAGAAAGGTCGTGGAATCTATCATTAGGGATAGACCAGTAAATGAAATTACTACCAGAAATATTGTAGATAATTCCCAGCATGGATTTAAAAATCAGAGGTCTTATCTTACTGAAAATTAAGTGTTTTATGAGAAAGTAAACACTGTTCTGGAAGGAAAAAGATCTGTAGATATAATCTACCTAGACCTATGCAAAACCTTTGACAAGGTACCCCATCCTATCCTGATTGAAAAAATTCAGAAACTAGGAATAAATAATACACTTATTAACTGGGTGGATGCATGGTTAAGAGGGAGAGCTCAAGTAGTTAGAATAAGAGGCTTCACCTCTGACGAGGGCCCTGTGATGAGTGGTGTACCAAAAGGGTCCATCTTAGGACCCGCTTTATTTTCAGTATTCATCTCTGACCTTAATAACTACTTAAATAGTTTTGCTATAAAATTTGCAGATGATACCAAACTTGTTACAGATGTTAGCACTGACCATGGGATCATAACAATAAGGAAGGACCTTGTCTATTAAGAACACTAGGCCGATACAAATGGCATGGCATTTAATGCCGATAAATGTGTTGTTATGCACTTAAATGAAACAAACACTTGTAATATCTATTCCTTAGCAGGTAAATTCTTAAAGTCTGTTGACAGTGAGAATGACTTGGGTATACTTGTTACTAATGACCTAAAGTTCAGCAAACACTGTGCTGAGGTGTTTAAAAAAACAAACATGATTATAAACTGTATAAAAAGGCCAAGCACCTCTAAAAATAGGGGTTGTGTTATTCCTCTGTATAGAGCATATGTCCGTCTGCATCTGGACTATTGCTCTCCATTATGGAACCCATCCTCATGTAAAGATGTAAAAAAACTGGAAAGGGCACAGAGGAGAATTACAAGAATGGTCGATGGCCTTCAACAGGTAGACTATGATATTAAACTCAGGGAATTAAATCTCTACTCCTTAGAATTGAGAAGAACCAGAGGCGACCTATTACAGATGTTTAGAATCTCAAGGGATACTCTATTAATGTCTGACTTGGGTCTCACACATAATCAAAGGAAGTTCTGCCTCAGAAGCCATGATTATCAGCCCATGTTAACTAACTCAAAAAGAAATACCAGAGGAAGCTTCTTCACACAGAGGATCATACCCTTATGGAATTCCCTCCCTAGAAAGGTGGCAGAAGCGGGTCCTTTTAACACTTTTAAAATTAAGTTAAACAGGCATTTGTTACATCAGATAGGAAGGGAATAATCCCGCTTGTGGGAGATGTACACTAATGGGTTTATAGCCTTCAGTACATCTACACACTCCTAGTATGACTCATAGTATAACTTATTGTAAGGAGCACACAGAGTTCAAGCTGGGAAAAGGTTAGTCCACCAGGTGCCTCTGCTACTTGACTATAGCAGAGTGACACAGTTCTGAGTGTGACACCTGCAGTCCTCAGTAAGACATAGGAGGAAGTTAGTTGGTCATTTTTTGGAGAAGAACCAGCCCGGAGAAAGCCTTGGTAAAGGGTTCATTGGCAAGTGGTATCAGGGGTCTATCAGTGAATTGAAGGGGATCTGGACCCCAGCCCAGATAAAGGGTCAGACGCTACTGCACCGGAGGGTGGTGGAGTGGATCTGTTTCCCTTAGGCAGAACAAGGGGCTCACTGAAGGGTGGTTCAGCTTGGACATCCAAGGTGAAGGTCCAGGGAAATCTGATCCCTGAAGCTAGAGTGACCCCTGAAAGACTTGGATATTATTGACACCATCAGTTTGAGGACCCCGAGCCAGGACCTTGGATTATCAGTATGAGGACTCCGGTTGAGGAAAATTACAATCTGGACCTTGGACTGCTTGCTGGGTGTGTGGAGTTGGTGAAGTACATTTCCCTTTTAAACTTGGGCAAAAGTTTTGACTGTGAAGCTGGGTGACAAGTTGGTCATAGTGCTTTAAGGATTCTCTGAATTCAAGATGCAGCCTCGTGAAAGGGGGCTGGAGATTCTTAAAGTCTTTACCCTTGCAGTGGTGTGAGCACTGTGGGAGAGGGGGCAGGAAATAAGCTAAACTAATTAGAGACTATAAGAAATTGTTTAGGGCACCAAAACAGTTATCAAATTGTAATAAGGGCTAATTTATTAGTTAGAATAGGGGGTATGTGTACTTTTAAGTAAGTTAAAGAACGATTAGATTGGTGGGAGGGGTTATTGAGTGAGTGGGGTGTGATTGAATTATTATTGATGTATGTGGGAGTACCTGAGATATGTGCTGGGCAGTTAGGGACATGGTCAGGCAGTACTCCCCCTCGAGACTAAGGGACCTTCGTCCGTTTGATCATCTGCTGCTCCCATTTGAAGTTTATGTTAGATGTTGTGCATTCGATATCTTAAAGAGATGAGGGAGTAGAAGGAATGGAGGATCCTGGAACTCTCGAGGGGGGTGGGAAAGGGTTGGACATATTGAGAGAGTGATGAACTAGGAGGCACCCTGGGGTGAAATGGACACAGGAACGTGGTCACCCTTGTCTTGTGCCCATACCCAAGGGTTCTGACTTAGGCCGGAAGTGGGGCCATCCTTGGACTCCCATCCCTTTTGGGTGGTGTTACGCAATGCCAGGTCAATTAAGAATGAGACCACAGTGGTTGCAGATCTCGTGGCATCTGCTGACCTTGCTTGCATCACCGAGAACTGGCTGGATGAAAATGCAGGACCCATTTTGGAGTCTGCGGTTTCGGCCGGGTTTTTGGTAATTCACTGCCTGAGCGAGGATCGTAGGAGCAGGGGGGTTGCTGTCTGTCTTAGACAGGAACTGGGTCTCAAGGAGGTGCCAGTTGGAGCAACCAACTCCTTTGAGTGTATTGTGGGTGCAGGTGTAGGTTACAGGACCTGTCTCATTTACCGTCCACCATGTTATGGGAGGGAGTTCCTGAAGGAGGTTACGGACTTCATTGCCAAGGTGGTATTGGAGTCCCTCAGATGGTTGATTCTGGGGGATTTCAATGCCTGGGTCGATGATGAGCTCTCGCCGTTTGGACAAAACCTCCTCCAGTTGATGGAGTCATTGGGCCTAACGTGGGTTATTACCACTGCAACCCAAGAGAAGGGGCACAGATTGAACTTGGTGTTCCACCTGGGGATGGAGGTCTCTGATGTGGAGGTGGAGCCAGTCAATTGGTCTGACCATCATGTCCTGAGATTCAGTTTTGCAGCCCCCTGAAATAGGCCTGCCCCAAAGGAGTTTGTACAGTTACGTCCTTTGAGAGGAGTTACCTCAGAAGGCCTAATGATGGTACTGAACCTCTCAGGATTTCCAAAGGATAGCACTGATCCAGGGCCCCTTGTGTTAGCCTATAATAGGGCTGTTACTGAGGCCTTGGATATCATTGCTCTGACTCGTGTTCACCCTCTTACTCTTCATCCGGGTGCCTCCTGGTTTAATGGGGAAATCCGTGAGTTGAAGAGGCAAGGGCAAAGGTCGGAAAGATACTGGCAGAAAACTCAACTGGAGGTGGATAAACTTAGACTGATGGATCATTGTAAGATCTACCAATCAGCAATTTTTCATAAGAAGGCAGAGTTCCTGTCCAGAGAAATTGCTACAGTGAAGAATAGGCCAGTCCAGCTCTTTCAGACTGTGGACAGACTGTGCAATCCAGCCTATCTTCACTCTGGTTGAGTGTTGTCACAAGTATAGTGTGGGGATTTTGCGCAGTTCTTCACTGATAAGGTGTCCACCATCAGGAATGAGATCAGCTAGTGCCTTCCCACTGGAATTTGCATTAATCAATCTGGTGGTACTAATGCCGATGGACCTGGCTCACCTTTAGTCAACCAACAATCGTAGAAATAGTGAGGATCATCGAGACTTTGCTGCCAACCTACTGAAGTTTGGATCCAGGCCCTACATGCCTACTAGTGGGGTGTGTAGAGGTTATAGGCCCGGTCTTTGCTGGGAAGTGGGGGTTTCATTGGAGAGAGGGATCTTTCCAGATCCCTTAAAGGAGGCAGTAGTGCGCCCCTTCTGAAAAAAACCTCCCTTGACCCCGACTGCCCAGCTAATTACAGACTGATCTCGAACATACCCTTCATAGGCAAAGTTATTGAGAAGGTGGTCACTTTGCAGCTGGAAGATCATTTAACCAACCACAATATCTATGACCCTCTCCAGTCTGGCTTCAGGAAAAGGCATAGCACCGAAACAGCCCTGGTACAGGTACTCAATGACCTTCTGATGGCGAGAGATTGGAGAACCCATTCCATCTTGGTTCTCCTTGATCTCTTAGCAGCACTTGACACCTTAGATCATGAGGTGCTGCTCTAGTGCCCTGTGGTTCTTCTGTGGACTGAGTGGGGCAGTCCTCAGCTGGTTTTGATCTTTCCTCGAGGGCAGATCCCAGAGAGTGGTGTCGAGGATTTATTCCTCGGCCCCTCACTGGCTGACCTGCGGGGTTCCACAGGGTTCGGTGCAGTTCTCCATGTTATTTGCAGTGTACATGCTTCCATTAAGGGACATTGTAATATGGTACGGCCTGCATTTTCATTGCTATGCTGATGACTTGCAACTGTACATGTCTTTTGTACCTGAACAGAAGTTAGATTCTATTATGGTGTTTAACAACTGCCTGCTGGAGAATCAGAACTGGATGAGTGTCAGTTGGCTTTGGTTGAACTCGGGAAAAACAGAGGTATTGGTGGTGGACCCTGGTTACAGGATGACAGGGGCATGGGTGGGAAAACCCTTGGGATTAAATCTTGGTGGGACCCCGCTTATTGCCTGTGGCCAGGTGCGTAACCTGGGTTTGGTATTTGATGAAGGCCTGACCCTGATGGCACAGGTTTCAGCTGTAATCAAATCTTCCTTTCACCGTCTAAGGAACATAGCCCAGGTGAAGCACCTGGTACCGCCTGAAGATCTTCCTACCTTGGTCCATGCCTTTGTCACCAGTCATTTTGATTACTGCAATGCCCTCTACCTAGGGGTTCCGGGGGTAGATATCCACCGCTTGCGGCTAGTGCAAAATGAGATGGCCAGGTTGTTGACTGGAACCCTAGATCCAGTCATATAACACCTGTGCTGTGTGAACTTCACTGGCTGCCAGTACAGTGGCGGATCACCTTCAAGGTTGCATTGCTGACCTATAAAGCCCTACATGAGCAGGGACCCCACTACTTGAAAGAACTCTTACGTCTTTATTGTCCCACCCACTCACTCCGATCCTCTGGCATGGGATTGCTAGAGATTCCAAGGGTACCCCTAAAAACATAAAGAGGAAGATCTTTTGCCTTTATGGCACCTACCCTGTGGAACTCTCTACTGCACCAGATACAAGACAGCCTGACCATGGAAGGTTTTAAAAAGTCATTGAAGACATATCTGTTTTTTTTAATTTATGAGGCTTTTTTGCTGCACCACAGAGGACCCGGCACCTCAGCCTGGTCACGGAACCCTACCTCCACCTCCACATTAGACTGCAACCCCTCGGATACCCCCTGGCTTACCCCCCAGGGTGGGGTGCAACGCTGCCCCGCTACAGCACCGCAAACTGGGACTAGGTCTAAGGGTTGGTCCTGGAGGTTGATGAAGGCCAGGGCAGGCTTCATCTAGGGTCATCCATGGGAGAACTGTTTTGTAGGCTGTACATGGGGGCCGGGAACATGCAATGATGTCCAGCATCTGTCCCGCTCCTCCAAGTTACTTCTGAATGCCGGTTGCTGCGGTACCTCTGGCCTCCGCCAGGGGTCTGTCAAGCATCGGACATTTGCCCAACCCTCATCCTGGAGAAGGAGAGCAATCCCTAGGATGCTCAATCCTTCTCCTCTCGGCCGGCCGGCCGATGACCCAGGTCCATTCCCGAACCCGGGTCGCCGGCGTCGCAAGCAGAAATCCAACCACTGCGCAGATGGGCTGACAAGACATATCTTTTTAACCTGGAATTTACAGGAACTAACTGAGTGTGTATTAATGTTTTATTATGTTATGAAATGTTCTTTTTTAATGTGTATTGTAAAGGCGTCCTGAGCACTGGAATGGCGCCTTATACAAATAAAATTTTACTTACTTATTTACTTACTAGGATGGATCTTGTAAGTTGTAAGCAACTCTCTTGGGCTACACAGAGATTGGTATAGTGACACAATTTCTCTGCTTTAGGAATGATGTGCCCTAACAGGCAGAAATGGATCATCAACAATTTACATTGCCTCAGTACTGTAAGGGTGTACAACAGACTACCTCTACCTGAGGGTACATTAGACAGTACATGCGCTCCCTATAGGTGTGGGGTGGATGGGTAGTGTGCTTGGTGTGGATTGTGGGGTAGGGGGTTTCTTGACACTGGGGTACTGGCGGCCACAGGAAACAGTGCTTGGTGGATGGGGGGGACCACTGAACACCAGGAAACTTAAACATGTACGGCATCCAGCAATCGCTGGGTAGGGTGTGCCACTAGACATCAGGAACTATCTAACCTAACATGTGGCACCACAACACTCCCTGATCACCCCTGTTGTAGTGGTGCCACTAGGCACCAAGGGCAGCTGTCTCAATGCTGTGACTGGTGACTGGAAGGTAGGGGGTGTCATTAGGCACCAGAAAATTTTTCTGATTATAGCCGTGGGTGATCAGAGGGTGTGGACACCATTGGACACCAACAAAGCCATTGCTTCAATGTGATGTGGCATGTGGCCACAGTCCCTTTGCTCACCACCAGGGTCTCATGCGCAATTAGGTAGATGTTTGCAAAGGTGGCAACTTGCACCTCTTTGAGTGGCATTTACCAATTATGAAAACCTCACAATATCCTGCTGCACCTGTATGCAGGGGACGACACCTTCTTTTACATGGGTGCAGCAACAATGTAGCACATGGGTGCTAATGAGCTTTGCCCATGATGTGTGGGTGTCTGAATATAGACCCCACTCACAAATTGGGTGCAAACCCCATTTAGCATGGGTGAACACCCCATAGCACCAGGGCTAAGTTTTGAATGTGTGGCCCCAGAGGAGAAAAAGTCAACAAACATTTGAACAAAGCCTGTTATTACTGAGGATCTAGATGCTATGCTGGTATTACCTAAAAACATCCTACAAAGCTGTCTGTTAATGTTGACAACAAAATAATGCAGTATATGGCAATTGCAGAAGGAGGAAGAGGTACAGTGGAGTCAGCTGGGATGTAACACTCTGATATGCTTGGCACACTTTCATGCATGATAAATTGGAGTAACTGCAATTGGATAACGTTGTGTTCTAGCAGTATTCTGTAGCTTGCCACTGGCAGAAACTCTGATAAGTGCATAGCATCTTCATTGACTCCACTGCACTGTATGTGACAGGAAGTAAAGAGTTTACTATGCAAATGCCCCTTTGGAAATGAAATATTTGGGATTGTGTTTAAGCACTAGCAATACAAGGAGTCACTGATGATGTTAAATACAGAAAAATTGCTGGGTACGTGGCTATAATGGGTGTTTACTCACTTGGTAAAGGTGATTGTGTTGGTTGACATCCATGTCACTCCAGACATTACCTCATGGGTTTTAGCCCACCTGATAGGCTAGTGATGTACATGACTCAATGATCAGATTTCTTGTATATCCAGGTCCCAGAAACCTCTGTTCTCCAGTTTGAATCTTCCATAGCTGAAATCAAGGTTAGTACAAGAGCAACCACGAGAAAAACACACTAACCATTTTATACAATAATGCAGACTGAGTCGGTAAGTACATGTGGCCAAGGGCCCTAGTTTATTTACCTATTAATACAATCTAAACTCGACCTGTAAGTAGTAGACAGTCGACATCATGGATGTCTTTAGTAAACTATGGTTTAATTCCCCTTAGTGAATTTATGGCTTAATTCCCCATCAAGGCAACTCTTCTGCTTAGTGAAAATCCAGGTCAATCTGAGCACTCTGTCGGGTGGGTCGTGGAGTGCCATGGATGTCAACCAACACAATCACCTTTACCAGGTGAGTAAACACCCATTGTGACTGGTTGACCATCCATGGCACTCCAGACATTACCTCATGGGTAGATAAGAAGCAGTACTGTACCCTAGGGAGGGAGACAGAGTGGTCTAGGATTGAGAGGAGGAGTTGGCGGCTGAGAGGACCTGGGTGGCAAAAGTGGGCTGTATCTTGTACAGGTGTTCCAGTCTATAGTGTCTGGCGAACGTATGGATGGAGGTCCATGTCGCCACCTTGCAGATATCTTCTGAAGACACATTAGCCCTTTCTGCCCAAGAAGTGGCCACTGCTTTCATAGAGTGGGCCTTGATACTAACATACTAACATACTATTTGCCAGCAGATTAGGCCTTACGGTCTATTGAGTCTGCTCGAACCTCAGATCCCTAGTTGGGTGCCGAGGCCCTCCCCCCCTTGTGTTCCAGAAAACCCTATCATCCATCCCCACCCCCCCGGGACAGGCCATCATCTGATACATCCACTTTCTGTGTCTGTCCCACCCTCTCTTGAAGCCCTCCACTGTGGATCTCTGAACCAGCTCGCCAGGCAGTGCATTCCAAGGGTCCACCACCCTCTCAGTGAAAAACCTCCTCCTCTTTTCCCCTCACCCTTCCACCTTCCAACTTCAAACCATGCCCTCTGGTGATACCTCCCTGCTTTAGTCTAAAGATCCCCTCCATGTTTTCCCTATTTATTCCCTTGAGGTACTTGAAGACCTCAATCATGTCCCCCTTCTCCTCTCCTCCAATGAAAACAGGCAGAGCTCCTCAAGTCTGTCCTCATACGTCAAATCCCCTAGCCCTCGTATCATCTTAGTTGCCCTCCTCTGTACCCTCTCCAGGAGCTATATGTCCCTCTTCAAGTGTGGTCTCCAGTACTGTACACAGTACTCAAGGTGTGGTCTAACCAGTCCATTGTACAGCGGCAGAATCACTTCCTTGCTCCTAGAGGTGATCCCCCTTATGATGCATCCCAACATCCTGTTTGCCTTGCTAGCCGCTCTCCTGCACTGCTCAGAGTTATTCATACATGCATCCACCATGACCCCTAGGTCTTTTCCCCTTTGAGGCCTCCAGCGCCTCCACTCCCAGGGTGTACCTGTGTTTAGGGTTTCTGCCCAAGATGTTACACCTTGCACTTGGTGATATTGAAATTTAATTTCCATGTGTGAGCCCAGCTTTCCAGGGTGTCCAGGTCCCCATGCAGGGCCAACCTCCCCTCTTCTCCTTCAACTACTGCTCCCATCTTGGAGTCATCAGCGAAGAGACTCATTTCACACCCTATATCCTCCCTGATGTCCGATATGTATGCATTAAACAGGATCGGACCCAGGACCGAGCCCTGCGGTACCCCACTACCAACCTCTCTAGGGTTCGAGAGCTCCCCACAGACCACTACTCTCTGGGTGCATCCAGCTAGCCAGTTTTCAATCCATCTGATCATCAAAGAGCCTACTCCCAACCCCATCAGTTTCTCCACCAGACCATTGTGGGGGACAGAGTCAAACGCCAGTCTAAGAATAATACATCCACAGGCTTTCCCCTGTCCAGTTCTGATGTTACCCATTCATAGAACTCCACAAGATTGGTTTGACATGATCTACCTGGCACAAACCCATGTTGCTGACTATCCTGACCTCCCACCTCCTCCAAGTACACCCCCAATCGTTCCTTTAGTATACTCTCCATTAATTTTCCCACCACCGAGGTCAAACTGATGGGTCTATAGTTACCTGGTACTTCCCTCGACCCCCCTTTATGGATTGGCACCACATGTGCCTCTCGCCAATCCCTAAGTACCCTCCCTGTCTCAAGTGACCTGTTGAAGAGCTCCGCCAAGGTGCAGCCAGTATGTCTGCCAATTCCCATAGTACTCTCAGATGAATGCCATCCGCCCAGGAGATTTGTCTTTCTTGGGCCTTGAGGGCTAACCACACCCTTTGGTGGAGATAGCATCATCCGTCCCTCCACCTTACTGGCCTTTTATCCTTATCCTGATGTGACACCCTGGGGTACCTCTCCTCCCTCTTGCTCCATTTCTGTTGCTCCCCTGATCCCACTCACTGCCTTCTATCCCCATCATGCCTTGCTTTGTAGATATCCCATCCCTCCATAGTGAACACAGAGGCAAAGTACTCGTTAAATACCTCTGCCTGGTCCTCGCCTCTTCCACCACCACCCTCCTTCTGATCTCAATCTGCTGAGATGGCCTTAGTTTTCTTTTCACTCCCCAATGTACGGAAGAACCCCTTTACCCTCCATGTCTCCTGTCCAGCCGCTGCTCTTTACTGGACTTTGCCCCTCACCATCCAGGTGACTTTTCTAGATGCAAGATGGTACATTTCTTATCCCTATCCCTCTTGTTGTTTTTATATTTTTGTAGGCCACCTTCTTTCTCTGACCACTACCTGGACCTCACTGGACCACCAGCATGGTTTATGTGACCTGCTCCTTACGCTTCTACCTTGCGCAGGTCCTGACTGCCTCATGAAGTCCCTGTTTTATGACCTCCCATCTCCTTTCCACATTTGTCATTGATGTAATCCCCTTCAAGTGATCCTTGAAAATATTTCCCATGCCCACAAAGTCTGCCCCTGAAGTCCACTGCCAGTGTCCTAGATCTCACCCCTCCCCCATGCTTATTTGAAACCAGACAGTATTGTGGTCACTCCCAGTCAGGGGATCCTCTACAACCAGGTCCCTTACCAGATCCCCATCTGCCAGAACCACGTCCAGGACATGCCCCTCCCTTGTGGGCTCCATCACATGCTGTGTTAAGAACACATCCTGGAAGCCGTCCAGCAGCCTCTGCTCCTTGGCCACCTTAGAGGACATGGTTCCCCAGTTTGTACCTGGCATATTAAGGTCCCCCATCAACATCACTCCTTCCCCTTTTGGTCCACACTGGGCAATGATGTTGTCCAGCAAACCATCCTCCAGAACATCACCCATCCCGGGGGGCCTATATACTACACCCAGCTTGACCTTATCTCCTGCTGGGGATCATAAGGTGACCCATAAGGCCTCCATGTTTCCCTCTGCCTCTTCTACCCTAGCAATTTCTATGTCATCTCTAATGAACATAGCCACTCCACCCCCTCTGCCCTCCTTTCTATCCTTCCTAAGCATAGTGTACCCCCTCACATTTAGGTCCCAGTCATGGTTTTTATTGGCCCATGTCTCTGTGACCGCCGCCACATCCACCCCCCCCCCGAACAGCATGGCCTGAAATCTGGCAACTTGTTTCCCAAGCTCCTGGCATTTACTAACACCAACCCCCACCCCTTATCCCTGATCCCCTTTGTTGAACCCCACCCAAGTATCAGTTGTTAGGCCCTGTAGGCTTCCTGGATGGTTCTCTTGAGCCAGCCAGCAATGGTAGTCTTGGATGCTGCCTTGCCTTGTCTTTGTCCCCTTGTGACAATGAACAACCTTTCTGTTTTGCGTAATGTCAGAGTTCTAGATATGTAAATGGACAAGGTGATCCCGACATCCAGGTGGTGTGGGACAGGCTTATTGCCAGGTTGAGTGTCTCCAGTGAAGGTAGGCAACTCAATAGGTTGTTCCCTGTGAAATGTGGAGGAGACCTTTGGTTGGAAGGCTGGTACCGTGTGCAGGCGTACCCCCTGAGGGGTGAACACTGTGTAAGGTTCCTTGTATGACAGTGCTTCTAGTTCCCTAATCCTTCGGGCTGAGCAGATGGCAATGAGGAAGCAGGTCTTTAGACCCACCCACCCAGAACAGGTCTACCTCGTGTAGTGGTTCGAAGGGAGTTGTACTGAGAGAATCCGATACCAAAGGGAGGTCCCAGGGAGCGATGGAAGGTCTGACTCTGGGTCATAGTACTTCCACTGCTTTCAAGAAGCACAAGGGGTCCAGGTGTGCCCCTGGACTGTGTCCCCCAATTGGACCGACGTCTGCTCCAATGGCTGAGAGCTGTACCCTGAGAGATGAGTAGGCCAACCCCTTGTCTACTCCCTGTTGAAGGAATAAAAGGATGGTGGACATGTCTGCTACCTGAGGTTCCTTACCCTGTTCTCGGCACCACTTCACGAACACTGACCATTGTCTTCCATAGGTAGAGGTAGTCAAGGATCATCTGGATTGAAGCATCATGGAGATGACTGATTCGTGATAACCTGCTTTCATCAGTCTCTTCCTTTCAGGAGCCAGGCTGTGAGTTTTAGTGTCCGTGGGGCCGGGTGTACTACCGGTCCCTGGGTCAGCATATCCGGCTGGTAGGGTAACCTGAGACTGTCCATCATCATAGCTAGTACCGTGGCAAACCAGGTTCTCCATGGCCAGTAGGGTGCCACTAGAATGATGGTTCATTGTGATGTTTGGATCTTGGCTAGTACTTGGGGCAGCAATGGAATGGGGGGAAAAACGTACGCCCGATCCTGAGACCAGGGCTGTGACAGGGCATCGGTTCCCTGGGACTGGGTTTCCCTGTACCTTGAATGGAATTTCTTGACCTGCACATTTTCCGCTGTGGCCATGAGATCCATGGATACAGGTCCCTAAGTCTCCTGAATCATTTGGAAGAGGCTAGAGTGGAGATGCCACTCGCCTGGGAGGACTTGTTGCTGGCTGAGCCAATCTGTTCGCACATTGAGCTTGCCGGCGAGATGAACTGTGTCAAGATGAGTGAGGTTGACCTGTGCCCAGTTGAGGACCATCGCCACCTCCCTCAGCATAGCTCTGCTTCTGGTACTCCCTTGCTTGGCGATGTACACCATCATGACCTGGTTGTCGGATCATATCAGAACCAACTGACCGGAAATGGAGGATCTGAAAGCTCTGAGGGCATGGTATACTGCTTTCATTTCTAGGACGTTGATGGACAACTTAGCCTTTGATGTTGTCCATTGGTCCTGTGCCGTCAGGCCCACTAGGCATGCTCCCCAGCCCAGTAGGATTGCGTCCGTCTCTATAGTGACATCGTAAGATGCCTCTAGTGGGACCCCTTGTGTGAGACTGGAGCTCACTGTCCACCATGTTAGCGACTGTCTTACTGATGGTGGTAATGTAACTATGACATGTAGATTGTGCTTGTTCAGTGATCCCCGTGTGAGGATGTAAGTCTGTAGCGGTCACATGTGCCACCTGGCCCAAAGGGATCAGGTCAATGCATGACACCATGCAACCTAGTAACTGAGCTATTCGTCCCATGGTTGGCTGATGGCAATCCCTCAGGAGGTGAGCCATTCTTATTAGGTTGTGCACCCTTGTCTGGGATAGTTTTGCCCAACCCTGTGAAGTGTCAATTTGTGCCCCTAGGTGTTCTATCTGTTGTGTGGGCACCAGATGACTCTTGGCTTGGTTCACCACCCAGCTGTGCTTCTCGAGTGCTCTCAGAGCGAGTACGGTGTCTTGATGTGAATGCTCCTCGGAGTGTGCCCGAATCAGCCAGTCGTCCAAGTAGGGGATGACATCGAGAACTTGTTCTCGGATTCTGGCTACCAGAACTACCGGCACCTTGCTAAACACTCTTGGTGCTGAGGTAAGACTGAAGGGTAAGGCCTGATATTGGTAGTGCTGGTCTAGGTTGTAGAATCTGAGGTATTGTCTGTGTTTTGGTCTGATAGGTATGTGAAGGTATGCGTCCTTCAAATCTGTGGACGTGAGGTAGTCGCCTACCCAGATACTGCATAGAGTCAACTTTATGGTCTCCATTTTGAATCTTTGGGAGACTACATGCTGGTTGAGATGTTTCAGGTCCAGAATGGGGTGTAGTTCCTCTGATTTCTTGGGCACGAGGAAGAAAATGGAGTACACTCCTAGTTTCTGTTCATGAAGGGGGTACTGCTTGTATTGCTCTGTTTTGTAGCAAATCCAACAAGATTTTTTGGACCTGATGAGCTGTTGCTTTCTTTTTGGCAAAGGGAGAGCTTATAAACCTGTGTGTGACAGGGAATTGGGACAGCTCTATGGAGTATCCTCTTGACACCACCTCTTGGACCCACCTGTCTGAGGTTGTGCAGAACCACTGATGTCTGAAGAGTGACAATCTGTGTCCCATGGGGGGACACTGTTCCCGCCGGTGTGGAGTTTTGGTCAAGTAGTCATTGTTGCTTTCCCCTATTCCCTCTACCTCTTCCTCCAAATTTGGACCCAGGTGGTCTGAAAGAGGAGGGCTGGTAGGTATGGGTGAAGGAACTGCAGTATCCGCTGTGTGTTCCTCTGCCTCGAAAAGTATTGTTCTGATAACGGGTGTCTCAGCGTGCTTGATGAGACTGTTTCCTTCCCCCGAAACCTCTGCCTAGCGGAATGGAGATAGGTGTGCCTATTCTTATTTTTGAATAGGTCCTTGTCCTCCTCTTTTTGTTTTAGGAACTCCTGTAGGCCCTCCCCAAAGACATGTTTTCCCTTCATAGGTAAATTTTACAGTAGTGTTTTGAATTAGTTGTCGGTTTCCAATAATTTTAGCCACATTGCTCTTCTAGCATGGTCAGTGATGGCTGTAGCCCAGGCATTCAGTCTGAGAGTATCCACCACCATGTCTGCCAGGTATCTGGCAGCATCGAGAGTGCATTCTAACAGTTCTGCCTCTCTAGATTTGGGATTTGCCTGCTCAAGGAGTTTCTCGAGCCAGCGTATCTGGGCAAGTGCAGTGCAAATGGCCATAGTAGAGGCTTTGGCAGCCATACCCTCGATTTTGAAGGCCTTTTTTAACATATCTTCCACTCTCTTATCTGTGGGATCCTTTAGTGATATGGTTCCGCATGGCAGAATTGTTTTCTTACTGAGTGCCGCCACCTGAGGATCAATAGTTGGGGCTGTACACCAGTTGCTGGCCTTGTCCTCTTGAACCGGGTACATACGATCCAAGTTTCTCTTGTTTGACATTCTGCTAGGCTCTGCAGATTGCCATTCTTTGTTGAAAATGCACTCAATTGCTGGATATACTGGAAATGTCTCCTTGACAGTCGCCTTTTGTAAAATCATGGGGTCTAGTTTTGACTCTGGTTTGCCCTCTTTGACATCAAACCCAATAGTGGCCTTGACTATTTTCATAAGGCCCAGAACCATGTCGAAAGAGCAAAGTTTAGATGTGAGAGATGGCACTGGTTGTGGTTCCATGTCCTTGTCATCAGTCTCTGCCCCCTCTTCCTCCTCTGACATCTCTTTGTCTGCTCCGGAGTCCAGCTTATGGCTGTCTGGTGCTAGTTCTACATGATCTAGATGGTCTACATTGTCCCCCCCCACAATATCTGGCTCAGGGGGTGGTGCGCTAGTTGCCCTGTGATGGGTAAGGGATTCTAACTTTTCCATTATCTTGAGCATAAAATTCTGTTGGCTCTCCATCATCACTACCATGGCCTGCTGGTTCTGGAGTAGAACAGCTCCAGGATCCATCCAAGTAGAGCCGCTGGGCCCTGGATTACTGGAGCCCATGACAGAAGTCTGCTCCAGTGATAAGTCATCGTCGTCATGGTGACAGGTGGGACAGAGGGGGCCCTGAGTGTGTGGCAAGAGGGTAGTGATGCAAGAAGTGCATTTCTTGGCATTGACCATCTGGTGGAGAGAGAAAGAGAAAGGGAGGCGTATTGTTAGGACTGGGTGATAATGGGCCACTGACTTAATGGGTGCCCCATAGCTGTTTAATACAGCCTAACCAAATACAGACATCCTAAGAGAGAAATTACCCTAGGGTGCTGTGTAACGCTGACCTAGAGTGGATGTATATAGAACTGTGGGCGTGGTTTGCATGGGGGGTCGCTATAGTGAGGGACCTCACATGGAGAAGGCCACTGTGATGGTTGCTATGGGAAGGGGCCATCAAGTTCTTTGTAAAGCATAGGGGGTTGATGTGGAGAGGGACCCCATATGAATAGAGGGAGGCACTACTATGTTCTTTTTGGAGATATAGGGTCGCTAGAGAGAGGGACCCCATATGGAGGTAGAGGTGGTGCTGGGGGGTGGAATACAAGCCAGAAGGCTTCGTAGGCCTGCAGTGGGGCTCTTAGAACCAGTTCTCCTGTTGTAGCTCAGGGCATCTAGGATTCGTTTCTGCTCCCACTGAAAAGCAGCATGCTAGCACCCTGTTTACATGCCAGCAAAAAAAAAATATATATATATATATATATATATATATGGTGCCTCCTTCCCAGGAAGACACTCTAGGACTCGATGTAGCCATTCCCTGTATCTTGGGAGGAGACCTTGAAAACTAGGGTAGCGCTCATTTGCTAGGGCCATTACAGAATGAGTGAAATAATTGATGGCCTGAGCCCTAGAGAAATTGCAGCAGGATTCACTTGTTTTCCCACTGAGATTCTGCTATCCAGTGTTTCTATACTGATATTTCGTACATCCCTGCTCTGAGGCGAGAAGGCAAGACTCCCCCCACCAACGCTAGGCCTGGGCCCGCGATGTCAGGAAGTAGGCCGAGAGAACCATGCGGCTGAAAGAGCGTGGGAAAGATGAGAGAAAATCCCCCAGAATGAAGGAATCCCTTAAAAGGGGAAAACTGAGAGAGGGACTGATACTGTGTCCCTAATCCTTGTACCAGGATGTTCACCCAACGGTGGAAGCAGCACCAAGATGCTGAGGCCATGCGCTGGGCATGGGGGGGGACGCCACATGATGCTCGGCAGCAGGCCAGATGCCTTAAATTGAAAACTGCTCCCCGGAGCTTGAAAAGCTGGAAAAAAGAACAGGCGAAGTGAGCTCTCAGGAGTAGAGCTCTCCTTCTGTTCAATCTGGAGGGCAATCATAGAGCCACTCGCTCGCAAGTTTATCGAGCGAGGGGAAGCTTGGGAAGCGCCTTGTTAGCGAGGTGAGTGAGGCAGGGGAGGTGCAGGCGGACACTAGAGCCACAAACCAACCTGGAAAAGACAAAAAACTCTTTCCTTTACCGAGAAAAATGGGTGAAACTCGGTGCTGGGAAAACTGCAAAGCCACTAAACACCTCAGATAGGCGCAGAATAACTCACTAGGCTTAAAGTAAGCCAGGAATGACAAAAAGCTTTGTAAATAGACCAGGAGACCAAGCAGGAATGAACTTTCTTTAAACCAAAACAAGCACAACGTGACCATAACGAATAAAACTTACTGGCTTTAACTTCTAGCCCAAAACAAAACGAGAATAT
The DNA here is from genome assembly GCA_016271365.2 of Neoceratodus forsteri. Lineage (NCBI taxonomy): Eukaryota > Metazoa > Chordata > Ceratodontiformes > Ceratodontidae > Neoceratodus > Neoceratodus forsteri. The sequence goes on along the minus strand of CM057451.1, from coordinate 837,678,493 downwards.
TTAGCAAACAACAGTGGTATAAATCTTTTAAGGCAATTAAAAACACCATGCTGCAGGATTCAACTTCCCTTTAGGGAACTATATTAAATGGTGGAAAAACTGCAGCGGAGATAACATAATGAAACCGTAGGTTATGCAATTTACACAATTGTAAAGGAGAGGCCTACCTTCCTAGAGTAGAACAACAGGGATCCTGGTGTGCTAGTAGCCTGATAAGATACATGATTTGAACTGGAGAACAGGGGTTTCTGGGACCTGGATATACAAGATATCTGATCCTAGGGTCATGTGCATCACTAACCTATCAGGTGGGCTAAAACCCATGAGGTAATGTCTGGAGTTCCATGGATGGTCAACCAATCACAATGAGAATTTTACACACAACCGAGGTATGGGATGCCACATAAATCCTGAGAGCAAAGTTTGAGGGGTTTATAAAGGCATCCCACACCAAGGGTGTGTGTAAAATTCAAGTTTTACATGTCTACCCAGCCATTATTTTATATAATAGCTGGGGAGCATTTTTGGGCCACAGCAATTATATAAAATAAAAGTACATCTGTTGTCAGCTGCAGTCCAGTCAGAATGAAGCACAGTCCAAGGTCTGAAACAGCTGGAAACTTTGCCTTTTTTTTCATTTTGTTGAAATTCAGACACAGAAATTCAGTCCACGGCAATCTGTGTATTTCCTCCTTCCCTCCCTTCAGTTGCTATTGCTTTTCTCCTCTGCTCCCTCTTATTTCAGCAGCTTTTTTGTGGCTGTCTGTCAGCACCTCTGCAGCTGTCTTTCTGCAACCCATGGATCATGTTTCCATGTCCTCCCTTCCCTCATACCTCCTTTGGGGTTCTGTTTTTTTTTTTTATTATAGTTTAGTTTTTCATGTAACTCACTGCTCAGTGTGAGTTGTGAAGTGTCTGGCAGTAAGCTGTGGCAGCTGGGGGCTGAGGAATGGGAAACTGAAGGTTGGTGCATGCGTAGAGTGTGCATGCTTGTGTGCATGTGTGGATGTTTGCCATTATCACCAGCTGGCTATAATGGGAAATTTATAACCTGATTTCTCTTGGGAAAAAATGCTCCCCAGTTATTATATACCTCTGATGAGTTCTGGAAGACACTCCTCTCATTGCTAGTCTCCTTCTCCCATCCCCCCCCCCAGTATCAGGTTCAAATAACCCTGACCCCAGCTCAGCAGCCTCTTCCATAAACTTCTTCTTCACCACTTGTGCCCTCCTAGCTGGACACCTGCCACCCCCCTCTTCCCCATCCATAGTCATCACACCTCTCCCACCTCCCTAACTGGGTACTCCTTTCACCCTATCACCACTATAGAGGTTCTGCATGCTCTCAAATCCTTGAAAAAATCCAAGCAAAGTCCCAACAGGCTCAATCCCAGCCTACTCAAAATGTCTGCCCCAGTGAGTGCACCATCGCTTACGCACATTTTCAACCTATCTCTTTCTTCCAAAGCTCAATCCCCAAGGCATGGAAACAAGCTAAGGTCATCCCCCTTCATAAGGATGATGACCCATCGCTATAGAGGAAACTACAAGCCCATCTTTCTACTCCTCTCTCTTACTAAAATATAGAAGACCCTTATATTCCAGCAGGCTAAATTCCTTCCTCCGCTGTCCTTAGCTCATACCAATCTGGCTTCCAGTGTCATTACTCCACCTCATCCTCTCTGCTTCATCTCACAAATCATATGCACACTGCCATGGACAATGGATACCTGACTCTGACCATCTTCGTAGACCTAGACAAGACATTTGACTCGGTCTCCCATTGACTTCTCCTGGACAACCTTGTTTCCATTGTCCTCTCATCCTCATCCACAGAATGCATTGGGGCATACCTATCTGGCGTCCCCCAGGGATCAATCCTGGGGCCAATTTTATTCTCCATTTTCATTAATGATCTCTCCTCTTCCTACTCCACCTCACACATCCACATGTACACTGATGACACGGTTATCTATGCATCCGGCTTCTCTCTCTCACATGTACAGGCCTCTCTCCAGGCTGACTTTGAGAAAATCCATACTGACTTTGAGAATACAGTAAACTGGTTCAAAGCAAACTCTCGCAAATGCACCACAAAGAAAATGTTGCAATGATCTTTGGTACATGCACAAAAACTTGCTAAACTGCCCTCCCTCCTTTCCATTCCTTAGATGGCTCAAAATTAGAAACTGTGGAGTCCTTTAAATATCTGGATCTATGTCTTGATCCTAGGCTGGACTTCTCCCTCTGCACTGACTCTATCCATGCTAAACTCTGGTTCAAACTTGGTGCCTAGTACAGGCACAAGGACTCTTTCTCGCTCCTAACCTGGAAAGAACTTGTTACCAAACTAATTCTACCCTCCATAAATTACGTTGATGTTTTGTACAGTGCTGCTCCCAAATCATCTCTCTCCAGACTAGATCCACTCTATATTGCTTTCTGTCACTTCGCAACAAGTCTTCCCTACCAAACACACCACTGTACTCTGTGCTCAGCTCTCTCTCTCACCTCTCTAGCTGGTCATCACCATGTCCACTGTGCTACATTCTTTGCAAAGTTTTGGCTCTCCCTTCCTACCTCTCTAATCTCCTTTCCCCTCATCCAACCCTGGTTACTCTCTTCATTCCCAAGATCCTCGCTCCCTCTCCCTCTCCCTCCCCTCTCCACTTCACAGTCAGCAAGTTATCCTTCACCTTTAGGCTCCCTGCCCTCTGGAACCTTCTTCCCCACTCAGTCCACCTTTTGCTCACTGCTGCATACCTTAAAAATCACCTAAAACCCTTCACTCCCCCCTGCCTTGTTTCCTCCCCATCCTCCTTGACCCCCTCCTCATCTCCCCTGAACCTGTTACCTCCTTTTCCTTGAACCACTCCTCACCTTTCCTTTGGCCTTCCTGACTTCCCACCCATCTCACTACCTTTCAGTCATTCATATGTGACCCCCTGCTTTTGCTCCATTCATTTTTCCCTGAGTATAAACATTGTACTTTCATATGCAATTATTGTATACACGGTATACATTTGATGTATTCTGTTACTTTTTTGTAAATAGTTGTACATCTTTATATGTTATTGCCTCTAGTTTTATGCAATCACCTATGTACATTCTTGCTTGTATTTATTGCATATATGGTATATACATGCATTATTCTTGTACCTTACTGTATATAGTTTGTAAGATCATCTGTGTTTTATTGTACATTGTGCTATACAGTGTCTTCTTGCTGTATTTTCTCCCCCTCAATCTCACCTGGAAACAAGCTCCAGCTCAGAGTGCTGTTCCAGGCTACAAAATTTTAAATAAATAAATATATAGAATAATACATGGGGCAGTGCATAATGAGAATTTGATGCACACCTGAGGCATGGGATGCTACATAATCCCCAAGGGCAAAGCCTGAGGGGTTTCTCAAAGCATCTCACACTGATGGTGTGCATTAAATTCTAGTTTTGCACTCCCCCTCATGTATTGTTTTGTGTAATTATTGGGTGCCCTTTTTCTCCAACCAGATTAAAAATGTTTCCGTGAGACAGGATGTTGCTTGTTAATTCTATTCAGTGCATCATCAGACAAATTTAAACACATGCCATTTAAGTATTGATCAGCATTTTATTTGTATTTCAGTTAATAAATACATTTTTTGAAAGATATAAACTTGTTGCTTTTAAACCTGCATTCTGTGTGCTAATGACATGTAATGAGAAGCAACAAGTAGAATCAACAGCTAAACAAACTCTAGCCAGAGCCAATATAGCTGTGGCAAGCTGTCAAATGGCCAAAGTTGCATGTGTACATAGAAACTTTTGAATGACTGGGTGTAACTTAACAATTCTTTAGAGTTGTTTCTGCAAATTTTCAACATGGCCTTTTTGGGACCCCACCTCATGAGGAGTGCCACTGTCATTTTGTTCACTTGTCCCAAAAGGTGATTTCACAGAGCGACCATGCCATTCTGTGTCACAGGTGCAAAACCACATTTTAGGCAAGATGTGAAAAATGCCAGCTGCACTGTTAATAAGGAGGTATGCAAAAACTGCAGTGTTGAAAATCTGGAGTGAAACTATCAAACATTGGCGAAGTTAGGAGTGTACATAGGAACTGCACAACTCACGCTCATAACACAGTCATTTTTTGGACATTTTTCACAAAATTTGCAACATGGGCTTTCTGTGACCCCACCTCATGAACAGTGGCACTGTTGTTTCATTGATCAGTCCTGAAAGGTGATTCTGTGCAGTGACCGTGAAATCACCTTTCAGGATCAAGTAGCAAAATGACATTGACAGTGTTCATGAGGTGGCGTCCTAAGAACCCCAGGTTGAAAATTTGGGGCCAAAATTCCTACAAATGGCTGATATAGCAACGTAAGTTGAAAACCCAATTGACTGCCATTATACCACACTTACATTTGATTCTTCATTTTGTGGTTTGGCTTTGAAGAGTGCAGACATTTCCAGGTCCAGAGAAGATTACAGCACCAACACCCAGAGGTAAGTATGGGGTAAGAGGGGAAGCAGGGAGGTGGGTGCTCAGTGGGAGGGTGGGGATGAGAGAGGAGGGAATTGGGCGACAACGAGGGACTATTTTCTTTTTTTAAGGTAAAAAAATAAAGACATCGGGGACAGTTTTCTTTATTTACAGGAAAAAAAGAAAAAAAGCCTAAATTTGGGCACACTGGGGTGGGCTCCCAGTGTGCCATATGAGTTGGGGGGACACATGATGCCAACACAAGGATTGGGCACCCCATGTCAGTGTGGAGGGGAAGGAAAAAAAACATACATTTGGGCACACTGGGGTGGGTTCCCAGTGAATCACATGAGTTGGGCGGGGTTACATGATGCCAATATGGGGATTGGGCACCCTGATATCAGTGCAGGGAGAAAAAAAAGAAAAAACATAAATTTGGGCACTCTGGGGTGGGCTTCCAATGTGCCACATTAGTTGGACGGGGTACATGATGACATGAGGATTGGTCACCAAGATGTCAGCATGAGGATGGGGAATGGAGGGAGTGGGAGGGTTTTATATTGCTGCCAGTGCTGGGAGGGAACAGATTGAGCAGGGAGGACAGGAGCAGTGTGAGGGTGCTAGAGGATTGCCATCTGCAAGATGGGGGTGGCGATGCAACTACACATGTGTGGCATTCATGCATGTGTAGTTGAGGTAAGTGGCATTCTGCCATTCCCAAGATGGTGGCAGCAGCAGAACTGCACATGCATGTGAGGCACGCATGCACAGTTCTTATCCCAGAATATGGAAGTAACTGCCAAAATAGTGCAGCTGTTGCTCCATAGCAGCCGATTGTGGCAGAGTGTTACTATGTCCATTGGACTTTCAGAAGGATACTTCCAAAAGTCCAATGGAAGATGTCATGATCTGGCGTTTCAAGGCTATGATAGTGAAATAGATCCACCCACAGCTGTAAAAACAGGTATCAGTTAGGAACTGTTGCAAATAAGAGAAAGGTGCAGAAACACATTAAGTGGATGCAGAATGTTTGTGTTATCTTTGTCAGTTTGAATTTCTTTTGGTTGCTTGAGGTTGTCATTGCCTAAGCAATATGCTAATGAGATGTTGAAGGCAAAGGTTATTCCAATTTATGTGGAGTTAAGGGAGAGAGAGAGAGCAAGAGAGAGAGAGCTGAGTCCCAAGGTTACTGAGCAAAGGATTTACTGTTTGGGTTTTTTTTTAGGGTTTTGGAATGGTTTTCTCGGTCATGAATTTTAAGTGAGGTGTTTCAGTTTTTTGTTTTTTTTTTTATATTATTTCTTTTTCACCCTTCATGCTTCGCAACCCACCACTCCTTCAAGCTGCCTAGGTCCTAGTCCATTCTGCCTGTCCTGTCCTGAGCCCTCCAACCTCACATCACAGCCACCCCTGGGGTAACCCAGATGTAACCCTTCTCTTGGCAGGTCCCCCTCCTCTGAGGGGGAAGGCACCAGAGGAACAGCAGCCATCATCTGGTCAGCTGCAAAGCGGATTTCTTCTTTTCTGTGGTGTTCCTCATGCGTCACCTTCTGCAGGGCCCCTGGTCTCCACCAGAGGCTGTTGCAGAGTGACACCAGTCCACTACCCACCCCAGGAGAGGACAGCAGTCCCTATGGATGCTCAATCCTCTCCTGCCTCTGCCAGCCCCCAACGTCCCGAGTCCATTCCTGAACCCTGGTCACCGACGTGGGCTGAGATAAGGCACCAGTGCCTCAACCCTCTGCACCACTGGGCCAGCTAGGTGTTTCAGTTTTTAGTGATTGATTACTGGTTTTACTGTGCTGTGAGTGAGCGCGAGCTGGGCTGAGAAAAAGCTGGGGTGTGTTTGCAATTATAACATGTGGGTTATAATAGCTAATTATAGCTGGCTCCTCCAGTGAGAAAAAAACAGCAACCAGTTATTACAAATGAATAATTTCTAGTGAGCATTTTTATTGGTCAGATAATGAGTTCGTAAAACTGCATTAAGACTGTCCAGTTGTAATCATGCATTACAACTGTCAGTCAAGCTTGCATTTGGTGCGCTGCAAGCACTACTAACAGAACTGCTGCCTGTTAAGTTAAGCACATTACAGAAACCCCTCATTAACTAAAAATGCTCATGAGAAATTGTAAAAAAAAAAAAAAAGAGTGGGTGAGAACCAGAATTTTACATGCACCCTCAATGTGGGATGCTTTAGTTAACCACTCCTGATTTGCTCTTGGGGTTTTTGTAGCAGTCTATACCTCTTGTGTGTGTGTGCATGTGTAAAATTCTGGTAACACATACCCACCTATGTATTATTCTCAATATTATAATGGATCAAAATATGCCATGTCTTAGACACCAGCTGATTGCACAGTGCAGTATTTCAATTGTTTCTAAGATAATAACAAAGACAAGTACAATAATATATAGTAACACTGAAACATTTTTACTTTCTTAAAACACAAGAAGTGAGGGAAAATGTCAGTTAAGAAAAATGTGTGGGCATGTCTTCTACACAATATATATCTGTGATCATATGTGTACAGAGCTATGTGCCTTCTCTGAGAAAGGAAGTCATTTTCAGTTGGTACTGGTATACAGAGCTAAGTCTCTTCTCTGAGAAAAGACAGTCATTTTAGTTGATACTATATGTTCACTGCTAAAAACAGTACTGTAAAAACAGCAAGAGATGTCCAAAACAGGCTGGCAATGTTTGTTAAACATCAAGGAAAGTGTTTCTATTTGCATGTAAATAAGCTTATGGGAAGAACTAGGATAATAGGCCCAATCAGGAAGGACAACCTGCTACTGAGCAAGGACTTTGAAATTGCCTATGAACTGAACAAACATTTCTGCTGGATATTCTTGAACTGAGATAACAAAAATCTTTCTCAAAACCACTCTGTAGTGGGTAAACTGTTTAAGGACTAGTCTAATATAAGGCAACACGGGTTCACTGCTGGAAGATCTTGCTTCACCAACCTAATTACTTTTTTTGAAGATGTAAGCAAAGCCCTGGATGAAGGCAACTCAGTGGATGCTATATACTGTAATGTATCTCAATTAAAAAAAAGCTTTTGATATAATTCTTTATATCACGATCATTAACAAACTAATAAACACGAGGCTTAATGAGAGAATTATAGGATGAATAGTTGACTGGCTAAATGATAGGACAAAGGCAGTGTGAATTAATGGGTCCTTGTCTAATTGGGGTCAGGTTAGGAGGGGCTGATGTTGGGACCACTGCTTTTTAACATCTTTATAGAAGACATGCAACCTAAGCATGGGAGTGGTGTGTCAAGTTCACCAGTAACATAAAAACAGGGAGTAGAGCAACTTCAGAAGAACAATAATTAAACCTGCAGACTAATTTAAAATCCATGGAGGACTGGGCCAAAGAAGAGATTATGTGATTTTGTGTGGACAAGTGCACTGTGATGTATTTTAGTAAGAATAACAAAAAGAAAACAGACAGTCTAAATGGTCACAATTTGAGAACATCTGACCAAAAAAGTCATCTGGGTATAAATGTAGATAACTGTTTCAACTTTCATTTTCAGGATGAACTAGCTATAGGGAGGTGAAATTAGTGGTGTGTGAGGTTGAAAACATTTATTTAATGAACTAATTTACAAATTATCCTCAATTTGTGAAGTTTAATCCTTCTTGTGAAATGCCACTTTGCAGTATAAGAATAACATCATGAATTGTGAATTTGATAACTTAGCTGGTGAATTTGGACCCACAGGCAAAGTTTGCTATGCACTATGGGACTGGTGGTCATATGGTACTGAAATTAGCTGTATACCATGTAGAGGCTGAGTTGAGTGCAGGCTTCTGAAAAGTGAGTTGGAGAGAAGACTGTCCCTGCTTGTCTGAGAAAAAAAAAAACCTTTAAAATCAATCCAAAAACAGTCTTTTGAAACAAAATCACTCACAAGAGGATCTAGAAGATCTTGTGCAGATATATTAGTGCTGGTTGTTTCTAGTTTTGCTGATTTATTTTGTTTAAAGTAGTGGTTTTGTTTTGTCCAGTGAAGCACTGATGTGTAGGGAAGGGAGGTGTTTCAGGTTGCATAGCAGTCCAGAAAGATTAGTGACTGAGAGTTTTTCACTATGATGCACTAGTCAGTGTGCAGTAGATATCTCATATTTGTTTTCCTAAGTCTTTCTTGCTGAGTATTTATTTGTCTGTAGTTGTGATTTCTCACTTTATTTCTGCAGTATAGTTTGGTGTACTAATTGAAGTACTGTATTGTGTCAGTATCTTTCTTTAGCAATTGTAGTAATTTTATTTAGTCCTTAAAATGTGGGTGTTACTGACAGTAACTTGTTAATTAGCCTTGTTGCATGAGTCATGTAAAACAAAAAATAAATAAAAATAAAAGCACTTTTTAGGTAGTTTTATTGTAGCTACTATTAGCTCAGTAAAGTGATCTGTTCAGAATCAGATCACGCTGCTAATCCCTCGGGGAAGGTGTTGTCTGTTATTGCTATGTAGCTTTAATGCAGGGCCTCTTTAATTTTTTTCCTCACAATATTATAAATCTAAAGGTATAAAATGGCTTTGAAGAGATGCTCGACTCTGTTCCCTTTCCTTCTTCTGTTTCCAATCTCCCATCTTAGCAGAGGCTCCTATTTTCCTGGCATCCTCAGACTCTTATCCCTCAGCTCTCTCTCTCTCACAGGCAGGCTCATCTCACCCTAATTCAGCATCTAGATCTTGTGCTGTCTACTCTTGTATAATGTGAGCAATCTGGGTATATTCAGTGTTTTAAATTGTTAAATTATTACCAATGGAGTGTCTGCACTTTGCTGTTATTTCACTTTTTATGTTTGTAACTGCCTGCTTGCCTACTCCCCCACCCCCCCCCTTGGGTTGCACTGAAATGACTCTTGGCTCAGTGTGCCTTTCCAGTTACCAACTTTTAAATAAATAAATAAAAGTGAGAAATGCCAGAGATTGACAAACCCAGGGAAGTGAACGTAAATGTCATTTCCAGCAATGCAGACCATAACTCCTCCAGGAATCAAGACACCTCCTCTTCCTCCTCCTCTGTCCTACTTGTGTCCTCCACATCCACAAACAACACGGGCCACCACTACCGCCACCATATGCATCACAACTGAGAAACCTGGACTCTTAAGCCTGTGTAAGTTTCATTGCTAGACAGACCTCCAGCAAGACAGCAAGCCAGTCCTCAAGCCAAGCCTCCAGCCAGCCAGCCCATCATGGCTGCAAGACCAAAAATTCTTCAAGGCCCAACTTTGTCTGTTGTGATGGTATGTTACTTTCACTGTTGTTCACACTCCTTATCCTCACTGTTGGTAGTGACTCGGTCCTCATCCAGGAGGGGTTCCTCCTTGCTTGCCAGGGCATAAATATGTGTTTGTTTCTTTCATTTTATTGCCATCTCACTGCAGGTTTGACTATTTAAGGGGACAAATGGCAAGCCAGTTGCAAAGCCAGGCAGCCCACAAGGCAAAGGCTTAACTTTCCTCTTCCTCCACCATCCTTCACGGTGGCAACATTGTACCAGCACACGGCATAGCCCTCACTAATTTGATGGTAAGTATCATTACATTATTTTATTTTAAGTTTTCCTTTCACAGGTACACAGTGACACAATAGCCTGGTGAATCTAAATACTATGCCTTTTTTCTTCACAGGTGCCAGATATACTGTAGCAAGACTGTGAGTAGACAACAGATATACTGTGTGGCCACCTTGGTGGCCAGTTTAGGTTAAATGGTTTCTCTTTTTTCTTCAAACATTACAGATATATTAAGCCTAGGAGTGGACAATGGACATCTGTGCAGTCACCCACAGTGTCTTTTTTTTTTATTTAGTATGCTTTTTCTGTATGTGCTGCCTAGAGCTCAGCTCCCACCCACTCCAGTCCCCCTCTTCATCCCCAGGAATTATCTCCTTCTTGATGGTATCCACTGAATTGCCCACCAGGGCAGGGCCACCACACCAGTGTGAACCCGCATGATGATGGGAGAAGGTTGCCTGCAGGGGCACCTACCGGCTTTACCTCCCTTGCTTACCCCCAGGGTGGGGATTGGAGTTGGGCTGGATATGGCAGGTGACAGAATAGGCCGACTTCTGGGAATGCAACATCAGGCAATAGGAGCTGGGATAAGTGGGGAGTCATGTATGGCAGACACTGTTTTGGTGAATGCCCCTTTGGAGGCATAGCATGGAATGATGGTGAGAGGCCAAGAATCAGCATCCAGCACACCTACCCAGTGATTCCAGGTGCCAGTCGCAATGAACCCCCCCCCCGGCTTCCTCTAGGAGTCCATATTGTACCAAACACTCAACCCCTCTCCCCCCCCCAGAGAAGGAGAGCTGTCCCCTGTATGCTCAATCCTTGTCCCCCTGGCTGGCCCTCTGACTTCCGAGTCTGTTCCCAAACTCGTGACATCAGTGTCACAGGTGGATGCCTTCCTGCTACGCCGGAGGGACAGCTCACCCACAGTGTCTGAGTACAGTCTAAAAACTGTTTTTCTTGTCTGCACAGGCCTTCTGTTCTGCTGCCATCTCATCTAGCAAGCAAGACTTTTACTCCACCTCCTCTGCCTGGGGCACCTTCTTGCCATTTCAAGGCATTACCAATGTGAAGGTAAATATCCTTTCCAAAAGTTACATTTTCTTTTCATTTTTAGCTTTTTGTTTCCTTTCACAGGTGCAACATAATAGGGAGTGTACTAGAGCCTAAATAATTTCTATATTGTATTCATAAGACTCTTTCCATTCTGTCATGAATGCCTTCCTACATCAGCAAGCTATTGACAACTTCTCCAACAGATAAATAAATGATGTAGCCAACATTTCAGACTCATGCTCAAACTCATCATTTTCCTACTCATACTTCTACTTCTGCTCCAGCTTCTCCACCACTGTGTGTGGTCTTATTAAAGTCAACCTGTCATTTTGTATCCAGCATGAATACCAGTCATCAACATGATGCTGTTGCCTGATCTAAATTGTCACACAGCTGAAAAATATCTAAAACAAGAGAAACAGGAGCAGAAAACGGAGTGATGCAGAAAAACATTTAAGAATTTAAAACCAAAAATGGTAGAAAAAAAATGAATACTCACCATCCTGGTAGAAAACACTGCTAAATTAAATATCCAATATATGGGTCAGACCCATGCAGTAACAGTATTTCATCAACCTATTGATAAATACCTGAAAAGAGAGAAAAAGGGATAAATCATGGTTAGAAAGACAATGTTTCCACTCCCTCCAACCCATAGCCAAAACATAAAACAATAAAAATAATTATAAAATGGGCAAGGAATTTTCTAAAACATGATTGGCTAAAAGCCTTTTCTCTCCGTGTCCTTATCAGGACATATTGTTACAACTGGCACTAGCACATCGAGAAATCAATCCCTCATTCTTCTCCCACTAAAATTCCTCAGCCAGAATCTCAGGAAACTGAGACAGTGATCGCATAAGCACAGGAGAGGTCCCAGAAGACTGGAGAAGGACTCATGTGATCCCGCTCCACAAGAGTGGTAGCAGGGAGGAGACGGGGAACTACAGACCAGTCAGTCTTACCTCAGTAGTGGGCAAGATTATGGAGGCACTCCTTAAGGAAAGGATAGTGCAACACCTGGAATCCATAGGGGCACAGGATCCAAGACAGCATGGGTTTACAAAAGGAAGGTCCTGTCAAACTAATCTCATAGATTTCTTTGACTGGGTAACCAGAGTGGTGGACCAAGGGGGAGCAGTTGATGTCGCCTACCTTGACTTCAGCAGAGCTTTTGACACTGTTCCACATAGAAGATTGATAAATAAGCTGGGTAGGCTCGGGGTGGGTCAGAAGTTAGTCAACTGGGTGGCAAACTGGTTGACGGGCAGAAAACAGAGAGTGGTGGTAAATGGTATACATCAGAAGAGATGCAAGTCACAAGTGGGGTACCTCAGGGATCAGTTCTGGGGCCAGTCCTCTTCAACATCTTCATTAGTGACCTTGCAGATGGACTAGAGGGTAAGGCTTGTCTGTTTGCAGATGACACCAGGATCTGCAACAGAGTAGATGATCCAGATGGGGTGGGCAGAATGAGAAGAGATCTGGATAAAGTTGCAAAATGGTCAGAAGAGTGGCAACTGGGATTTAATGCAAAGAAGTGCAAAATCATGCACATAGGGAAGAGAAACCCTGAAGCCACCTATAGGCTGGGAGGGGAGTTGCTAGCAGTCACAAAGGAAGAAAGAGACTTGGGCATCACCATCACTGATGACCTGAAATCATCCAAGCAGACCTCTAAAGCAGTAGGTAAGGCTATGGGGGGTGTTAGTGTGTATTAGTAGGGGTATCACAAGTTGTAAGAGGGAGGTAATAATCCCTTTTTACAAGACACTGGTTAGGCCCCATCTGGAGTACTGCGTGCAGTATTGGAGGCCACACCTTCACAAGGACATTAACCAAATTGAGGCAGTCTGGAGAAGGGCAACCAAAGTGGTGCAGGGACTGCATCAGAAGACATATGAGGACAGATTAACAGAGCTCAATATGTATACCCTTGAGCAAAGGAGGGCGAGAGGTGATATGGTCGAGGCATTCAAACACCTTAAGGGCATTAACAAGGTGAAAGAGTCTAACATGTTTAAATATAAGAAAAATAGCAGGACAAGAGGACACAGCATGAGATTAGAGGGGGCCAATTAAGGGGAATGTGAGGAAATTCTTTTCACAGAAAGGGTGGTGGATGCATGGAATGGCTTACCAAGAAGTGGTGGCTATGAATACAGTCCAGGGCTTCAAACAGGCATGGGATAGGCATAAGGGAGCAATACAAATGACTATGAATAGATAGGCCACTGACAGAGCAAAGGCCAATGGCACATTTATAAGGTAGAAAAAGAAATGGGCAGACTGGATGGGCCTTGCGGTCCTTATCTGCCATCAACTTCTATGTTTCTATGTTTCTATCACAAGCAAACAAATATCCCTCAAGTTCGCCACCTAATGAACAATTACACAAGCAGTGTATCACCCATCAGACAAATGCCATTCATGGTACAGAAGGTCCCCCAACCTGTACAACCAAGCCAAAATGTGTCATTATCTTTTACTCATGTAAAATTTCCTCCTCATATGTCCATCTCACAATCCCTCTCAGTTCCGTTTGGTGATCATCAAATATCCTGACTCTGTCCCCGCCCCACTTTACCGTGGCCTGTATAGCCAACCCATAACAATGCAGAAATAAAACCGGGAATAGCAGCACATTTCTGTGATCCGCAAAACAAAAGTGTTATGTTTTACCATTCTGACCATCGCAGTTTGAAAACCAAAAATCAGGAAATGATTTTGTATGGCAATCATAGAAGGACACGCTCACTCCGAGCCCAGGCAGACATTTTGAATACACAGTTCAAAAAGAAAAAATAAATGAAACTACACAAAAAAGAGCTTACGGTCTTCGAAATAAATTTATTTATTTGCTTTTGTTATCCAGGTAAGCACACTAGACAACCAAGTGCCTATTTTCAGGTGCGACCTGGGATAGTTACAAAGCATACAGGAAACAAAATACAGAGTCAAAGAAACAAAATACAGAGTCAAGGTTACAATCAGGAGCCGCAGGCTCCAAACAGGTGGGAGGTACAGGTCACACTCAAGCGTGGCAGGGCAAGCAGTCAAGTAATAGTATACAAAAACAACATAGGGAGTCAACGATTTCTAATATGACTACAGAATGAACACATCTCAACAGCAATTTGTGATAAACATTGACAGATAAAAATGATTATATAATAAGCACCTAACAAGGGGGGGTAGTAAGTACTATACTGAAGGAGGAGGGTGCAGATAGCCATACACAGAGGGGGACGGTAGGTGCTTTGGCCAGTTTCCCAGGGGGATTGTGCAGCAGCCGTGCAGACAGTACTCATGGCAGTAACCCCAGAGAGTCAGGAGGGGTAGAGGGTACGTCGGGTCTAGGCGGAACATAGACAGGCCACAGTAGACTTAAGGAAGCTCCAGAGGGATGTTTTAAAGCAGTGGTGGGAGGGCGAGGTACGCACTAGTGTGGGAAGGGAGTTCCACATTTTTGGCACATGGACTGAGAAAGCCCAGTCACCAGCGAGGGTGCGGGTCCTGGGAACCAGTCGGGCCTGAGCAGCACAGGATCTAACATGGTAAGCTGGGGGTGGGGGAATTAGGGGAAGGGTGAGTACCAAGGGGGTGGCTGTTCTGACTATGTTATCGACAAAGATGCCTCGGACAAAGGCACGGTGCTTTTCAGGTGGGAGCCACTCCAGTCATGAGTAGAGCTCACATTGATGAGTTAGGCAGGGGGCAGAGAGTGTGAAGCGGCATATATTGTTGTAGGCAGTGTCCCATTTCGTAAGATTTGCTTGGGAGACCGGAACAAATGCAATGAGCCCGCAGCAAAGTGTGGGGAGGAGTATCCCCCTAGCTATGGCAAGTAAGGAGGCAGGGGTGAGGCCATCCTTGGCTCTGTAGGCAAGGCCAAGCTTGCCATTTGAGGCTTTATACACATTCCTGATGTGTGTGGTGAAATCAAGTTGGGGATCAAGGGTAACTCCGAGATACTTGGCTGAGTCAGTGACTGGAAGTATGTTGCCATTTGCCCCATAGATTTCTAGGGGGGCAGGCCAGGAAGAGGTGTTTACCACTGACCTGAATAGCATGGCATGGATCTTCCTCAGGTTGACGATGAACCTATGGCCCTTGAGCCAGTTCTGAATATGCTCGAAGTCAGAGTTTAGCCGAGAGTTGATGATGTTGCTTTCACGGGAACTGGCCAGGACTACGAGGTCATCTGCGTATAAGATTGGGACCCCATGGATAATAGCAGAGGGTAGTCCATTTATGAACAGAGAAAACAGTAGGGGACCCAGGACGGATCACTGGGGGACCCCGCAATTTACTGGGGATAGGGCTGAGGTAGTGCAGTTGAAGCAGGTGTATTGCTGCCTGCCCACAAGGTAGTTGGAGAACCATTCAAGGGCATGGTGTGAGAAACCGAGGGAGTGCAGTGTGGAGTGGAGGAGGGAGTGGTCCACCCGACTGAAGGCCTTGGAAAGATCAACAAAGATGGCCCCCATCAGGTTGCCTTGATCAGTCACGGATCTGATCTCAGAGGTGACCACGGCAAGCTCCGTGGATGTGCTGTGCCCTTTTCTAAAGCCATGTTGGGCTAGGGAGAGAACGATGTATCCCTTGAGGTAGTGGGAGAGTTGGGAAGCAACAGCATTTTCAAGGAGCTTGCTGGTAGCTGACAGTATAGCAATGGGGCGATAGTTACTAATATCTTTGAGGTCACCTTGCTTGTGGACAGGGACCACCTTGGCTATCTTCCATACCTCCGGGATGGTCCCTGAGATGAGGGAGGAGTTAAAGATGTGCGCGACCGGTCTGGCGAGGAGGGGAGCTCCGAGGCTAAGGAGTTTCGGTTCGAGGCAGTCATATCCCACCCCCGAGTGATGGGAGAGTCCCACCAGGAGTGCCTGGGTCTCACCAACTGTGATCCACTTGATGTAGAAGGGCGGATGAGAGGGGGGGCCCTCGGCGGTTCGGGGGCAGAGAGATGGGAGGGAGGGAGGAGGGACCAGAGAAGGTGCGATTAAAAGCTGTGGCGATAGTTTGGGGGTTGTTGCAGTGAACCCCCCCCCCGATATACATATCAGGGGACTGTTCCTTGGCAGACCATACAACCAGGTTTCTGACATTTTTCAAAAATCCTCGGGGGTTGTTTGCCGAGGCAAGTAGGGCAGATTTGCAGTACTCGCTTTTAGCGGTACATATTGCACGCTTGCAGTCATTTCTAAGTTGCTGATATTCAACGAGGTCATTGTCATTGTGGGAGATCTTGTGTTTTACCCAGCATTTGTCCCTCTTCCTCATGAGGGAGTAAAGGCCTCCGTGGAGTCAATTCATGACAGTGCCATGCACCCTTCTTTTGGTGAGTGGTGCGTGCCTGTTTTGTAAGGGAATGAGAATGGCAAGGAAATGATCCAGGGCTGTTTCAGGGTCATTTGTGGCCAAAATCCCGGACCAGTCAACCCATCGCAGGTCCTTGAGGTAATCGTAGGGGATCAGTTTGGAATAGTCCCTCATCTGGATCACTCTGCTGGGGACTTTGGGCGAGTTGAAGCCCCGGATGCAGTAAGTCAGGGAGTGATCAGTTATTGTGTTGGGGAGGATCCCAGAGTGGATGATTTTATCCAGTCTGTTGCTCATGACCCAGTCGATGAGTGATCCTTTGACCCCCCCCGGGAGGAAGGCCTTGTTGGTTCCATGATGAGCTGACTGAGGGCAAGACCTGAGAGAAGAGGCTCAAGCTGCTTAGCATTGGGCCCCAGCCAATTTAGGTTGAGGTTCCCCAGGATTATCAGTTCATTTGAGCCAACCTTTTCTCTGAGCTGGTCCAGTAAAGAGGAGAGCCCAGGAGCACCTCTTTTTGGAGGGTTGTAGGCACAGACGAGATGCACCTTCTTAGTGTTCCTGAGCAGTAGGAGGGTATGAAGGAACTCACAGGCTGGGGGTGTTGGGGGAACATGTGCAACTGTCATCACATTGAGGTGCACCTTAAAGTATAGGAGCATGCCCCCACTACCCTTACTGCCTACCCTATCCTGCCAAACAAGGCTGTAACCCAGGAGGGCACAGGTGGAGTCTGGGATGCGTGGCTTAAGCCAGGTTTCTGTGATGCCCATAATGTCAGGTTTGTAGTGGGCCGCCCAGGCCGTTAGTTCCACTAGGTTATGTAGGATGCTGCGGATGTTGAGGTGGGCGATTTTTAGACCCTTGGTGGTTTGCCAGGTCAGGGGGGATTTGAAAGCAGCAGGGGTGGGCAGGGGCTCTAGGCAGCAGGCAGAGTTTCCTTTCTGGGAGAGAGATGCCATGGCCCATGCTCTGTTAGAGGCGCATGGGGGATCCCCGGGGAGGAAAGCTCACATCTGGAGGAAAGGGCAGGGTCACCCGTTTAAATGGGAGAAGAAAAAAGAAAAATGGGGTGGTGGAGGAGGGCGAGGTGGCAAAGCATTTAGAGGGGCAAGGCTTACGTTGTAGCCTGAAAGTTAGTTCAAATTTGTAGGTCAATTTATATGCAAGGAGCAGAGAAGGGGATAGCTAAGTTAACTTCACCAATCCTGTATTTTTGAAAATTGTTGCTTTCTTAACTTCTGCTATTTTTTACTCAAAAAACTGTACACTGTTTTCCTGTACCAATTTGTTATCACTGTTTTGTCCTCTCTGTGACGAGGTACCTTTGTAAATGAGCCTCTGGCTCAAAGGTTGTAAACTGATGCTTAATAAATAAATAAATAAAGTTAACCAAGATGTAGCACAAGTTCAGTATAAGGAGGACTGACTCTGCATGGTATTAAGGCAGTTTAAAGTATATAGATAGAAACATAGAAACATAGAATTTGTCGGCAGATTAGGACTGCTTGGCCCACCCAGTCTGCCCATTTCCCTACCTACTGGATAAGCTGCAGATCCTAGTTAACCAGCAGCCTACTTCTTTCTACCCCCCCCCCCAGAATTGCCATATGGCTGTCCCATTCATGCTTGAATTCAACCACAGTTTTGACTCCACAACCTCCTCCGAAGGCCGTTCCATGCATCCACAACCCTCTCTGTGAAAAATACTTCCTTACATTACCTCTGAGCCGCCCCCCCATCTTCAAATTGTGCCCCCTTGTTCTTGAACACCTCTTTTTTTGAAAGATGCTACCCTCTTGGACTTTGTTGATTCCCTTGAGGTACTTGAAAGTTTCTATCATGTCCCCCCTCTTCCTCGTTTCCTTGAGGTTATACATATTAAGCTCCTTTAGTTTCTCTTCATATGCCTTCCGGTGCAGACCCTGCACCGTTTTAGTTGCCCTCCTCTGGACAGCTTCCACCTTGTCTATGTCCTTGTGGAGATTGGGTCTCCAGAACTGCACACAGTACTCCAGATGGGGTCTCACCAGCTGTCTGTACAGAGGGATAACAACTTCCTGTTTTCTACTGGTGATGCCTCTCCTATGCATCCCAGTATCCCCTCAACCCTCCTTACTGCCCTCTCACATTGCTTGCCCACCTTTAAGTCATCTGATATGACTACCCCAAGTCCTTTCCATTTTGTTGTTGTTAGTATCTCACCCACATTGTGTACTCTTCCCTGGGTTTTGTTTCCAGGTGCATTACCTTGCCTTCTTAGCATTAAATCTAAGCTGCCATACATTTGACCATTCCTCTAACCTTGCCAAGTCCTTCTCATCCTTTCCACCCCACCTTGTGCATCAACTCTGTTGCAGATCTTTGTGTCATCTGCAAAGAGACATACTTTTCCTTCCAGTCCCTCTGCAATGTCGCCTACAAAGACATTGAAGAAGACCGATCCTAATACTGAACCCTGCGGCACCCCACTAGTAACCCCCCTTTCTTCAGAATGGACTCCATTTACTGTTACCCTCTGTGTCCTATTCTCCAGTCAATTTTTTACCCAGGCTACCATCTTGGGACCCACTCCCAGGCTGGCTAACTTGTATATTAATCTTTTGTGTGGGACTGAGTCAAATGCCTTGCTAAAGTCTGGGTAGGCCATGTCCACAGCCCCTCCCTGATCTACTACTTTGGTCACCCAGTCAGAGAAATCTATTAGATTCGTCTGGCATGACCTTGCCACTGTGAATCCATGCTGCCTTGTATCCTGTGCCCCTCTGGCCTCTAGGTACTCGACGATTCTTTCCTTCAGAAGTAATTCCATCATTTTCCCTATCACTGAGGTTAAACTAACAGGTCTGTAGTTTTCTGCTTCTTCCCTGCTCCCACTTTTGTGAAGGGGAATCATATCTGCGTTCCTCCAGTCCTCATGTACCACCCCATCCTCCCATGATTTGTTAAAGAGGGTAGTCAGTGGTGTTACTAGTTCTACCCTTAGTTCTTTTAGAATTCTGGGATGAATCCCATCAAGCCCCATTGCTTTATCCACCTTCAGTTTTAAGAGTTCTTTCAGAACCCTTTTTTGATGCCCCTGGTGAAGAGTCTGTAGAACCTGTTTATGGTAAAGTGGGCTGATAGGTATTTCAGACTCACGTGATCAGCGTGATCAGCTCTACAAATTGTGATGATGACCATGGGTGGTGGCGGGGCCGGTGGGGCAGCTGGCGAAGCCGGCGGGTAGAAACCTCCATACAGCACCAGAGTGCAGAAGAGACCAGTGAGGCGAAGAGCAGGCCTGGAGTTACAGGTACATTAAATTTGGCTGTTTCTACCCCTTTTAAAGTTCAGACATCTTTCATGTGGTCCAGTTTCGGAAGCCCTGCAGAGAGCAGTGAAATTACCTTTATGAAGGGAAACGCAGGCTTCGGGGGGGGGGGTGGGGAGGACAGGTACCGTCACCCTCACGACCTCTGCAGTGGGTCCCAGGAAACTCGAGTGCCAGCACCTGGAAAAAAAGAAGGCAAGGTAAGGGCTATTTATGCAATGGTGTGGGGGGGGTGATAGAGTTCTCGGAGAAGGAGCAGAAGGAGGAAAATAGCAGAGAGGAGGGGGTAACAGTCGAGTATAGGCAGGCACAAAAACCACCTTAATTCACTCCGAAGGAGTGTCCCTTGTTTTTCTAAATCAGGGTAATCCCCTTTAAAGTCCCCTTTATGTAACCCAAAAGTGACTAAAAGTCAGCGTTGCACAGTAAGCTTCCTTAAAGCACTCCTTGGCAAAGCATATAAATCCACAGTTTGAGGGGCTGGTAGACATACATGAATATGAAAAATCCCCATTAAAATCCCCTTTTGTAACCAAAAAGTGACTAAAAGTCAGCGTTGCACAGTAAGTTTCCTTAAAGCATTCCTTAGTAAAGCATATAAATCAGCAGTTTGAGGGGCTGGTAGGCATACATGAATACGTAAAATCCCCTTTAAAATCCCCTTTTGTTACCCAAAAGTGACTAAAAGTCAGCATTGCATAGTAAGCTTCCTTAAAGCACTCCTTAGTAAAACATATAAATCAGCAGTTTGAGGGGCTGGTAGCCATTCATGAAAACTATCTAAACATATGCGCTGACACAATGGCTCCAAGTTCAAGAACATCCATGCAGCACCAGAGTGCAGGAGCGACTAGCGAGGCGAAGAGCAGGCCTGGAGTTACAGGTACATTAAATTCAGCTGTTTCTGACCCTTTTAAAGTTCAGACGTCTTTCATGTGGTCCAGTTTCGGAGGCGCTGAAGAGAGCAGTGAAATTACCTTTATGAATGGAAACGCAGACTTCGGGGGTGGGGTGGGGGAGGACAGGTACCATCGCCCTCACGACCTTCACAGCGGGTCCCAGGAAACTCAAGTGCCAGCACCTTTATGAATGTAAATGCAGGCTTCGGGGGGGGGTGGAGGTGGGGGAGGGCAGGTACCGTCGTCCTCACGACCTCAGCAGTGGGGCCAGAAACACCACTTAAACACTACACAAGACAGCCTTGCTCC
Source organism: Neoceratodus forsteri (assembly GCA_016271365.2). Classification (NCBI taxonomy): domain Eukaryota; kingdom Metazoa; phylum Chordata; order Ceratodontiformes; family Ceratodontidae; genus Neoceratodus; species Neoceratodus forsteri. Next base: position 837,657,571 of record CM057451.1, on the reverse strand, counting down.
CTGTTGTTGCAAGAGAAACTACAACCCTGCCTCCCCCTTGCTGCAAGTAAAAGCGGGTACTTAAAGAAACACAAAACACAAAAGAAAAAAAAACACATTACTTGACTGTTTATATCTGTGAGTGGCTGGAGACTAGACACTATACACACATACAGACACACTCCACATCTACCTACTAACTTTTAATAAAGCAACTTCATTCAAACACAATGGCAAGGACTACTTTTTGTGTTTTTCTATTAATCATATATATTTTTTTTCTATATGGAATGTCTATATGAATATTTTTTATAATTAACTTCTTTACCCAAGGAGCCCATTTTATAAGCTCAATAAGACAATCCGAGGTGTGGGTTATGGCCTGATAAGAGCACTTCCCATGTCCATAGTATTCACAAAAGAAGAGGAGGGGGAGTTACCTAAACCAAACAAGAGAAACACTCTGAAGATGGGGGTCGATACCAGTCCATTTACAGAAGAAAGGGTTCTGAAAGAACTAATAAAATTGAAGGTGGACAAAGCAATGGGGCCAGATGGGATTCACCCAAGAATTCTAAAAGAACTAAGGGTAGCACTAGTGACACCACTGACTACTCTCTTTAACAAATCATGGGAGGATGGAGTGGTACCCGAGGACTGGAGGAGGGCAGATGTGATTCCTCTTCACAAAAGTGGGAGCAGGACAGAGGCAGGAAACTACAGACCAGTTAGTTTGACCTCAGTGGTAGGGGAAAAGGATGGAATCACTTCTGAAGGAAAGAACTGTTGAATACGTAGAGGCCAGTTGGGCAGAGGACCCTAGGCAGCATGGATTCGCAATGGGAAGGTCGTGTCAGATGAATCTAATAGATTTCTTTGACTGGGTGACCAAGTAAGTAGACCAGGGAGGGGCTGTAGACAGGCCTACCTAGATTTTAGCAAGGCATTTGATATAGTCTCACACAAAGATTAATTCACAAGATAGCCAGCCTTGGGTGGGTCCCAATGTGGTAGCCTGGATAAAAAATTGGCTAGACAACAGGGCCTTAAAGAGGTAGAAGTAAATGGAGTACACAGTGAAGAAAGGAGGGTTACTAGCGGGTACCGTGAGGGTTCAGTACTGGGATCGGTCCTTTTTAATATCTTTATAAGTGACATTGCAGAGGAACTGGAAGGAAAAGTATGTCTCTTTGCAGATGACACAAAGATCTGCAACAGGGTTGATACACAAGATGGAGTGGAAAGGATGAGAAGGGACTTGGCAAGGTTGGAGGAATGGTCAAATGTATGGCAGCTCAGATTCAATGCAAAGAAGTGCAAGGTAATGCACATGGGAAACAAAAATCCAGTGGAATCGTACACAATGGGGGGTGAGATACTGACAACAGTAAAAATAGAAAGGGACATGGGCGTAATTATATCAGATGACCTAAAGGTGGACAAGCAATGTGAGAAGGCAGTAAGGAAGGCTGGGGGGATACTGGGATGCATAGGAAGAGGCATCAATAGTAGAAAACAGGAAGTTGTTATCCCTCTGTACAGACAGTTGGTGAGACCCCATCTGGAGTACTGTGTGCAGTTCTGGAGACCCCATCTCCGCAAAGACATAGACAGAGTGGAGGCTGTCCAGAGGAGGGCAACCAAAATGGTGCAGGGTCTGCACCAGAAGACATATCTGAAGAAAGACTAAAGGAGCTTAATATGTATACCTTTGAGGAAAGAAGGGAGAGGGGACATGATAGAAACTTTCAAGTACCTCAAAGGGAATTAACAAAGTCAAGAGTGTAGCATCTTCCAGAAAAAGAGATATTGCAAGAACAAGAGGCACAATTTGAAGATAGAGGACAGCTCCAGAGGTAATGTGAGGAAGCATTTTTCACTGAGAGGTTGTGGATGCATGGAACAGCCTCCCTGAGGAGGTCGTGGAGTCAAGAACAGTGGGGGACTTCAAGAATGCATGGGACAGGCATAAGGCAGTACTAGTGGGGGGTAGGAGGAAGTAAGCTGTTGGTTAACTAGGATCTGCAGCTTATCTGTTAGGTAGGAAAATGGGCAGACTAGGTGGGCCAAGCGGTCCTTATCTGCCATCAAATTCTATGTTTCTATGTTTCTAAAGGCACTCGATGCAAGTGCCTTGTGCCTCATAATGCACCTAGGGCGTGATCTTATCAGGCTATAACCTACACCTCGTTGTGTCTAATTGCTGGCATATTTGCCATTACTGGATGGACACACAGTGATACTCAAAGGGTTAACATCTAATATCTGCACCTCCAAGAGTCATTATCATTTCTTGAGAAAATATCCAGAACTTCTGGTCATTACAATCCATCAGAACAAATATTGTGCTGGATGACTTGAACAGTGCATTTAGGTAGCCCATCTCATTTTGTTTCCTCATACAAAAATGTCCAGAAAGCGAAATATATTAGACAGAAAATTTCTGGGCACTACAGTTCTTCAACCAAAACAACAAACCAGGATGAAAACAGCCTTAACAGAAAAAAAATCATATGCTGACCATGAAGTAAAGTATACAGATTACTTTATTCAGTACAAGCAGTGTGCAAGACTAGGGACTAGCCTCCTGAAGTTCACAGCTAACCCAGGTGCTCAATCATGGGAATGCTGCTTCCAAATGGTGAAGAACATTTACATAGTCAATTGAACATGGCATCCACCTACTAAATTGATATATACTGAGAAAAGTACTTTCTGGTAAAAGTGCAGAAAATGGTTAATACGTCATAAAGAAGTGGTGCTACAAATGAGTACATATACACAGACAAAAACATACAGCAAAAAAAAAAAAACATTTTTGATTCATGGTAGTCATGTTAGCTACTAGATACTAAAAAAATGGCTACCTAGTTCTCAGTAAATATATTAACCAGGTTAGCTGTCAATAAGTGAAATATATTATATATACTGTATTGGGGTATATAAGGCAATAAGAAGCAACACTTCTGTGCAAGGGAGACCAGAAAGAGATAAGCACAGAAACTAACTCTATTTACACTCTATTTTCTCCAAAAGCAATACATACAGATTCATGACCAGGTGTCATCAACGTAGAAAGGGAGTTAATTCTATCCTTTCATTCAGACCCAATCACATGAATTCTTGCCTGAGAAGGAGGTTTTCCAAATCACTTCCTGTCTGCCACAACTTGACTCATTCTATACTTAGAGAAGTACAGGTATTTCCCTGACCCTTCTCTATAATATGTCTTGCAAGGGCATTCTCAGTAACCCCTCTATTAATTTCACTTATATGCTCTCCTACCTGTATCTTTAGCTTTCTTGTAGTTTTACCTAGGTAATAGGTGTGACAGCTGTACTGTGCAAGATAGATGACACTCTGGGTAGCCCAAGAAATGAAATGGTGAATACTGTAGGTCTTGGGATTACCAGGAACACTAAAGGTGGACGTCTCACAGATAGAGTGGCAGTGTACACAGGAGCCACACCTGTGTGTGCCTACTGGTGGGGTTGATAAGGCAAGGCAAGGCAAAATTTATTTAAAAGACGCCCAATCCCAGAGGCGCTGGGCACCATACAAATAGATAAACACATATTCAACAAAATATGTCAATAAAGAAAAAACAAAAGAAAACAAATTTTTTTCTATAAAAATATAAATAGTAACGCTTCAGATAGATATTACCCATGAACAGTAAACTAAGCAATCCATTTTCAGCAGCTATAGTCAAAGCAAGTCAATAAATAAATATCTCAATCTAGAAATTCCTGAGCTAATAGGAGGGCCTGGCGGTTCTGAATACCTTGAAAGTAGGCTCCCTAAAACCCCAGAGGGGAGCGAATTCCACAGGATGGGAGTGGCGACACTAAAGGACCTGTCGCCAGCCAATTTCAGCCTCGTCCTGGGAATTGCTAGGGGGCCTCCACAGGAGGAATGAAGGGGGTGAACCAAGAGAGCAGGTACCAGAAAGTCTGACAGATAACCAGGGCCCTGACTGTGTAGGGCCTTGTAGGTGAGAAGAACCACCTTAAAAAGGACCCTCCACCTGACTAGCAGCCAGTGCAGCTCACGCAACACTGGAGTAATGTGGAAAAATTGTGGCTGCCCAGTAAGTAACCAGGCAGCTGTGTTCTGCACCAGCTGCAGTCTGTGGAGAGATCCTCCCGTGGCCCTGAGATAGAGCGCATTACAGTAGTCAAGCCTAGATGTAACTAAGGCATGCATCAAAGTGGGGAGGTCCAGAGGCAGAACAAAGAGGGGTGGAAGAACTATGGAGAAAAATAAAAACTGCTATCATAGAGGCAACAAGCCTTTGTGTGAAACAAATAAAGAAAACAAAGAGGAGTAAAAAACCACTATGGTTCTCAAAAGAGGTGGCAGGGAAGGTTAAGGAGAAAAAGGCTGCATTCAAAAAGTATAAGGAATCACAGAAGGAGCACAACAGGGAACTGTATCAATTAAAGTAGAAAGAAGTGGGGAAGGCAGTCAGAACAGCAAAGGGCCAAACCGAGGAACACATAGCCAACTCAGTTAAGAAGGGGGATAAAACCTTCTATTGGTACATTAGGGAGCATAGAAAGGTTAAGGGAGGAATAGTGAAGATTAATAAAGGAGGGTGGGCAGAGGAGACAGTGAAAAGGCAGAGATAATGAATGAATACTTTGCTCAGTATTCACAAAAGAAGATGAGGAGGAGTTACCTACACCAGACAATAGAAGCACTCTGGGTAGGGGGGTTGACACCAGTCCATTTACAGAAGAAAGAGTCCTGAAAGAACTCCTAAAACTCAAGGTGGACAAAGCAATGGGGCCTGACGGGATTCACCCCAGAATCCTAAAAGAACTAAAGTAGGACCTAGTGACACTACTGACAACACTTTTTAACAAATCATGGGAGGATGGGGTGTTACCTACAGACTGCAGGAGGGCAGATGTGATTCCCCTTCACAAAAGTGGGAGCAAGGCAGAAGCAGGAAACAACAGACCTGTAAGTTTGACCTCAGTGGTAGGGAAAATGATGGAATCACTTCTGAAAGAAAGAATTGTTGAGTACCTAGAGGCCAGAGGGGCACAGGACCCAAAGCAGCATGGATTTACAGCAGGAAGGTCATGTCAGATGAATCTAATTGATTTCTTTGACTGGGTGACCAAAGTAATAGACCAGGGAGGGGCTGTGGATATGGCCTACCTAGACTTTAGCAAGGCATTTGACACAGTCCCGCACAAAAGACTAATAATCAAGTTAGCCAGCCTGGCAGTGGGTTCCAGGGTGGTAGCCTGGATAGCAAACTGGCTGTACAACAGGACACAGAAGGTAATAGTGAATGGAACACATTCCGAAGAAAGGGGGGTTACTAGTGGAGTACCTCCGGGCTCAGTACTGGGTCCAGTCCTCTTTAACATCTTTATAGGTGACATTGCAGAGGGTCTGGAGGGAAAGGTATTCCTCTTTGCAGATGACACAAAGATCTGTAGCAGAGCATATACACAAGGGGGGGTAGAAAGGATGAGAAGGGACTTGGCAAGGTTGGAGGAATGGTCAGACATATGGCAACTTAGATTCAATGCAAAGAAGTGCAAAGTAATGCACCTGGGAAACAAAAACCCAGGAGAAGAGTACACAATATTAGAGGAGGTACTAACAACAACAAAAATGGAAAGGGACTTGGGTGTAGTCGTATCAGATGACCTAAATGTGGGTAAGCAATGTGAGAAGTCAGTAAGGAGAGCCAGGGGGATACGGGGATGCATAGGATGGGGCATCACAAGTAGAAAAAGGGAAGTGGTTATCCCTCTGTACAGACAGTTGGTGAGACCCCATCTGCAATACTGTGTGCAGTTTTGGAGTCCCCATCTATGCAAGGACATAGACAGGATGGAAGCAGTCCAGAGGAGGGCAACTAAAATGGTGCAGGGTCTGCATCAGAAACCATATGAAGAGAGACTGAGAGAGTTTACTATTATACCCTTGATGAAAGGAGGGACAGGGGGGACATGATATAAACGTTTAAGTACCTCAAGAGAATCAACAAAGTCCAGGAGGGTAGTATCTTTCAGAAAAAGAGATGTGTAAGAACAAGGGGACACAATTTAAAGATAGAGGGGGGATGGCTCAGGGGTAATGTAAGGAAATTGAGAGTGGTGGATGCATGGAACCGCCTTCCTGGGGAGGTTGTTGGATCTAAAACAGTGGGGGAATTCAAACATGCATGGGACAGACATAAGGCAATTGTAGTGGGGGGTTGCAGGAAGTAGGCTGTTGGTTAACTAGAATCTGCAGCTTATCCAATAGGAAGGGAAATTGGCAGACTGGGTGGGCCAAGTGGTCCTTATCTGCCTTCAAAGTCTATGTTTCTATGTTTCTATGTAAGGGGCTTTATCCTGGTGACATTTCTGAGATGGAAGAAACAGGAGCTGACAAAGGAAGAAATATGTGCCTCCATAGTCAAACTTCTGCCCAGAATGAAGCCAAGATTTTGCACCCTAAGGGAGGCCTTCAATGAAACAGATCCCAGAACAAGTCCAGTCTCTGGTTCAGAGTCCATCCTATCACGCACTCTGTTCGACTCCACCACCAGTACCTCAGTCTTCTTGGGGTTCAGTCACAACCAGCTAGAGGCCATCCAGTTACAAATCTCAGCAAGGCAGCTGTTTAGCACATCTATCGAGTTGGATGTTCCTGGGGCAAAGGATAAGTATAGCTGTGTATCATCAGCATAGCAGTGAAACCCCAAGCTATATTTCCTAATGATCCCTCCCAGGGGTAGCATGTACACTGCGAACAACATTGGGGCCAACACTGATCCCTGGGGTACTCTGCAAGATAAGGGACTATTGGTGGAAGAAAAATTTCCCATCACAACCCATTGCCTCCTGTTGGTTAAATAGGACTCAAACTAGCAGATGACAATGCCAGTGAGTCCATAGAGTTCTCTAAGGTGGTCAAGCAACACACAATGGTCCACAGTGTCAAATGCTGAGGAAAGATCAAAAAGAACAAGAATTATCCTTTCTCCTCGATCTCTAGCCCTGAGGACATCATTCTGCACCCAAACAAATGTGGTTTCTGTGCTATGCCTCGCCCGAAACCCCGACTGGAAGTGTTCATACAACTAATGGGTCACAAGATGCTCCTCCAACTGAAGCACCACTACTTTCTCCACAACCTTCGCCAAAAAGGGAAGATTGGAGATAGGTTGGTAATTAGCCCTGACCTCCGGGTCCAATGATGGTTTCTTTAGGACTGGTCTCACCAATGCCTCCTTCAAGGTATCAGGAAAGCCCCCCTCAGATCAGGAACACCGGACAATCAGAGTAAACACTGGGCCAACGGTGTTGATACATCTCATCAAGAAACACATTGGCATTGGATCGAGTTCGCAAAAAGTGTGCTTCAGATTGCTCACCACCCCAAAGACCACACTTACCTCCACTGGTCTAAACTCCCCCCAACCATGCAGAGTGCACTCAGAATACCTCTGGCAACCACTGCCAGCTATGGCTTTGCTGATTGGAGAAAGTCCCTGCCGGATACCGGACACTATGTCTGAGAAGAACCGAGCAAACTCTTCGCAGTCAGCATTCGAAAAAACCTTCTTCGGCTGTAGACAAGCAGGATGAAGTAGACTGTCCACAGTCTGAAAAAGCACAGCTGGTCGGTTCTTCCCAGCAGCAATCTCCCTGGACAGGAACACTGCCTTCTTATGGTTGATTGCCCCCTGGTATGCATTATAACGCATACACAGGGCCAGTTGTCCTTCTCCAGGCCTGACTTTCTCCTGCAGTGCTTCAGTCTCTGACCCTTTCTCTTCATCTCCCTGAGGTCCTCATCAAACCATGGGGACCTCAGGTAAGAAGATTTGGACTGCACACGGACAGGTGCGAGAGAGTCAATGGCATTGGATAACACCCTATTATAAGAGCCCACCACAGCACCAATGCCTCCAGTGCATGCATTACCCACACCAGATAGATCAGCTGCCACCAAAAAACCTTCCAGTGTCACACCCCTCAAAGGACGACAGCTCATCTTCTCTGTAGGGAGAGGGCATCCAGTGGGAGACACAAACATGAACTGCACCGTGCAGTGATCGGACCATACCACCCAATCAATCTTGAGATTATTTATCTCAAGCCTCAGTGAGAACACCAGGTCAAATGTGTGGCCGCCCGAGTGAGCTGTGGCAGAAACAGCTTTCGACAGTCCCAGTGATGACATAATCTGGAGGAGGTTATAACCAAGCTGAGAAGATTAGTCATCAGCCCAAACAATGAAGTCCCCCAGAACAATACATCTGGAGGCTTCCAATGTTTCACTGATGACTAATTCAGCAACCTCCTGTAGGAAGTTCCCCACCACCCCAGGGGGGTGGTAAATAAGGAAAATCCTGCAGCCTGTGCCCAGACCCCCATGGATGGCCACACATTCAAAAGAATCCGGGGTTCCCTGGGTGAAGCCCAAGTCTGATTTAAAACAAATGGCTACACCACTGCCCCTAAGTTCCTCTCTGGGGCAGTGTACCACAGTATACCCGAGAGGGATGGCAGCCTCAAAAACAAGGCCAGTGTCATCCCCAACCCAGGTCTCCATGATGCAAGCCAGATCAACCGAGGAAATCAAGTCCGCAATAATTGCGGTCTTATTCCTGATCGATTTGGAATTGCATAGCACTGCCTTCAGGGGACTGGTGGATAAAGCAGCCCCACAAGTTACCTGGCCACTCAGTCTGGTGGACTCCCTGGAGACAGGCACCAAACACATCTGGCATCTCTTTTGTGCCTGTCATAATCCAGGGCACCTTCTGGTCCTAATAATCTCAATCCTACCACCCTCCAATGTGCATGGGGTTCCCCACTGCCTAAGAACACCCCGGCCCCTACAGATCCGCACCTCCCTGCAACGTCTTACAGTAGTATCAGAAACCGGGAGGCAGGTGAAGGGCCATACATTGCACAGAAGGGACACCCTATACATTATCCTGGCCCACCCAGGCCTCCCCAAACCACCCCGGCACATCACTGGTTTAAGAAAGATTTAGCTACCAACAAAACAATTAAATGGTATAAAAACTCCTAGCTTTAGCATACAAATAGATAAAATAGCCTATATCCTATTTATAATATAGGTCTCTATATATTAACTTGTTTTTAAGTTAAAAACATAATACTCTATCTAAACACATAGACACAGTGAAATATTATGCTAAGCTCTTAATGATATCCAAACTTAGAAAGGACTAATATATAAGCCACAAACTCACACTAATTCCATACTAAAATATCTCTGCCTAAACCAATAACATTCAGATACTAAACAGGTTTTCTGTGAGGAGTGCCACTCACTACCGCTTGCACTAGCGAGCAGCGCAGAGATTTGTATAGTGCAGCCTGTCTAGAGAAAATTACCAACAGCTGTTTCCCCTTAGCCCCTCTGCTCACTGATTATGCTGGCAAAAGTACTGAGATAAACCCCAAAAATAGAAGAGCAGTCTCTCACTGTATCCTCCCAGACAATGGGTTCTACACTAACAAGCCTGTCTTCTAGCTTGCACCACCTCTGATAGACTTATACTGTAGATTATCCTGGGTGGATCACTAGTGTATTTGCAGTGTAGGGGGCTGAATGTTCGCAGTGGAATGGGGATCATGACTTCCTAACAATTCCAGGATAGGCCAGACAAATCTGTAAGAAGAGGCAGGAAGCTTACTCAGGAAACAAGATGCAAAAGGCTTATTAACAAGGGACAAGAAAAACAACAAGATAACTGTTTTCCACAGTACTACAGGATAATAGAACAAGCAACAGAACAGTACATTAGGGACCAACATTTGGTCGAACCAAGAAGAGGGGGTTAACCCCTTTTAGTCCAAATCCTGCATGCACTTTGCTGAGATGACAAACAACTGATGAACCAAGCTTGGGCTTTATGATGTGTCGGCTGATCAGCAAGTGGGGAATTGACCCCACGAAACACTTGTTACAAACAGGCCATATATCCCTCAGACTAGCAGAAAGCAAAGAAGAACACTGCTAGTTGGATGATGAAAAACTTGGCGGTCCTCTGCTACTCCTTGCAAGACGCTAAAGGATCCTGGTCTGGCAGATGGCTCTTTGGATGATCCACTGCAATGATCACTGGTAGGTCCCATGCACCCAGGTCTCCTCCCAACAAGAAGACTGCTGGCAATATTTTCCTCAGGTGGCCTCTACGGAGCAATATGGGTATGCGCACACTTACAGATGGATAGCAAAATAAGAAAAGGGCATGCATGACATTAACTATGGTCCCTCACTCTCGAACTGGAGTGACTCCTTAGCTGACTCATTACTGGATGCCTAACTACTGAAGCTGCTCTCTACAACTTGCCATCACACGACTGATGCTGGAGCACTGTGGTGAAGCTTCAAACCAGGTCAATGTCACTGGAGACGGGTCTTCTGAGGATGAAGGGTGGGCCGGGGACCTCCCTAGGTCAGCATCAGGCTCTGAAGAAGCTGGTCCTGGCAACAAAGGTGACGCTGGACATCATGTACACAAAGGACACAGTCCAATGACACAGTTTAGGCTGCAAGCAAATAGGTTAAATTCATTGGCAAATAGTTCAGATTTGTAAAAAAGGTTCAGTCTATAGGGGGTGTCTGACAGGCAACAGCACAGTTTGGGTCAGATGAGGCCCAGGACACATCCACAAAACTCTTTGGGCAAGCTGGGGCCATAAGACAGTTCCCATTTCTCAGAGGGTGCTGTACCTTTAAGGATCTTTCTCTGCTCTGGCTAGTTATGCAGAGACAGCCCACTTTGTTAATATCAATAACAACCCCTATGCCTGGGTTTATGGGACTCCCTGGCCGGGTCCCACCTCCCTCATGAATATTAATGAGGGCCTGTAGCCCTTCCTTACGCTGGGTCTGGCTTGGGTCCGCTCTCTTAATAAATATCCAGAACACCTTTGTTTTTGAGCTCTGCCCCCCCCCAGCACAGAATGGTGCCCATGTAGATAAAGGGACTTTAAGCCCACTTTGCTCTGTGCCCTCCCCTCCCCAAAGAGTTTCTAAGTCACCACACCCCTCACCTTTTTGTACCGTGGAGATGAGCTGCTAATCAGCTTTGTATGTCTTTCCTGGTGACACTATTAAAATAAATGAAATGCAATAAATCAGTGGACTCTGCCCACTCCTGGGGCCCACTGTTCCCCCTTTTTTTTTAATTTGGGCTCTAGCCATCTAACTTCTTTTTTTTTTTTTCCCTTTGAGCATCCTGCCCACCTCTTTGTCCCATTAGCGCCTGTGGCATAGGACAATCCAATTGGACTCTTGGCCCACACTTTACTTAATTTGGAATCTGACATTTTATTCCTTCCTTTTCTTGTGGGCACCCTCCCCACTCTCCGGTGCCTGTGTCACAAGTAAAGACAACTTTGCGTGGAGGAGGGCATGGCTTGCCTTCGGGGAGAATGGCCACTTTATTTGACAGCTCTGTCTAGTCTGATAGTCATCCTTCTATATCATGCCAGCCTAGACCCTGTTGAGATACAAATAGCATAATTGGACTGCTGAGTACTTACTGTTGTTGTGGATTGCTTCTGCAGGCTGAGTTTGGCGTGTTGCCCAGGTGATTTTGATCAGCGTTGCTGCTTTGAGATCCTTGGACTACCTTGGTTGCTGAACCTCAGTATGGCTTCCCCGGCTCCCAAATCAGTGCATGACAACCTTCAAGAAATCAAGCAAATGTTTACACAGCTAATGGCCCAGATTGGCAAATTGAGATTACCATTCAGAATACAGTCACAGACATAATATCACTATCCCAACATACAAATGTGAATGAGCAGCACATTGCAGACAATAAAGACAGTAATTGGAGAATCAATTAGTTCATGCAGGAGCAAGATCACACTATCAAACTGCTCTGGCAGAAAGTAGAAGGCCTAGAGAATTGCAGCTGCAGAAACAATCTCCAATTTGTGGGATTTCCAGAGGGCTGCGAAGGCTCAATTATACTAGTGTTTCTGCAGAAAATCAACAGGGCCCACCATTCACTTGCCCCTAAGCTTGCCCCAGGGGCTCATCCATGGCCCATCCTGGCCTGATTTCTTCATTATAGGGACCAAGAGGATGTGATGTTGGCTGCCAAAGACACAAAAACCTTATGTGGAGAGGGCACCGTATTCAAATATTTGCCAATTACTCATAAGAACTGTTTGAGCAGAGACAGACCTTCACCACTACACAGAAAGCCTGTGCCAAATTAGGACTGATATACTCTCTCCACTGTCCCGCGACTGGGAGTGCTACAGTTGCCTGACTTACACTTGACTGACAGGCAATAGACTAACTCCAGTTGCCTGACTTATATTTGACTGACAGGTATGTAATCCTCACATACTGTTGCCTGATAGGTGTATAACCCTGACATGGGTTTGCCTGACAGTCAGTATGTCTACGACTTGGAGTTAGATATAATAAGTACAGGGGTGTGGGGGTGGAGCCCTCCCACATCTAGTGTGTGTCTGTCTAGCCTGATATTCATCCTTCTATATCATGCCATTCTAACCCCTGTTGAGACACAAATAGCATAACTGGACTGCTGAGTACTTACTGTTGTTGTGGATTGCTTCTGCAGGCTAAGTTTGGCATGTTGTCTGGGTGATTTTGGTCAGTGCTGCTGTCTCGAGATCCTAGAAATACCACGTTTGCTGAACCTCAGAGTGGCTTCCCCAACTCCCAAATCAGCACATGCAAGCCTTCAAGAAATCAAGCAAATGTTTACATATCTAATGTCCCAGATTGGCAAATTTGAGATTGCCATTCAGAACACAGCCACAGACATAATATCATTATCCCAACATGCAAATGTGAATGAGCAGCACATTGCAGACAATAAAAACAGTAACTGGAAAATCAACTAGTTCATGCAGGAGCAAGATCACACTGTCAAACTGCTCTGACAGAGAGAAGAGGGCCTAGAGAATTGCAGCTGAAGAAACAATTCCCAATTTGTGTGATTCCCAGCGGGCTGCGAAGGTTCAATTACACTAGTGTTTCTGCAGAAGAGCAACAGGGCCTACCATTCGCTTGATCCTAAGTCTGCCCCAGGGGCTCATCCATGGCCCATCATGGCCTGATTTCTTCATTACAGGGACCAAGAAGATGTGATGTTGGCTGCCAGAGACACATAAAGCCTTACGTGGAGAGGGCACTGTATTCAAATATTTGGCAATTACTCACAAGAATTTTCCGAGCGGAGACAGGCCTTCAGAACTAAATAGAGAGCCTGTGCCAAACGGGGACTGATCTACTCTCTCCACTACCCAGTGACTGGAAGTGCTACAATTGCCTGACTTACACTTGACTGACAAACAGTAGACTAACCCCAGTTGCCTGACTTACATTTGACTGACAGGTGTGTTATCCTCACATACTTTTACCTGACAGGTGTATAACTCTGACGTGGGTTTGCCTGACAATCAGTATGTCTACGACTTGGAGTTAGATATAATAAGTACGGGGTTGCAGGAGGTGGAGCCCTCCCACATCTAGTGTGTGTTGTAGTATAAATGAGAGTATTAGAGTTGTGGTAAGGTAGAGTTGATGTTGTGGTGGCTGTGTGCTGTCATCGTTCAGTGGTTGTGTGTTTGTCTCTCATGCAGTTAGTATGTGTAGGCAGGGGTTCAAATCTATGTATGTGCTGATGTGTTAATGGTGTAGTAATGATTTTGTGTGTGTTGAATTGCGTAGGCAACTAATTGCGTGCCTTGAGAAGGAGCACAGGAGAGGTGCTCAAAAACATTTGATGTTCGTAGGTGTTGTAGCACCATTTTAATCAATAAAACAGTGGTGGTTTTGAATCAGACACCCAAATGTCTTGGGTTTTATTCCATTGCTGCCTGAGCTCATCTCCTTTCTTTTACTGTGTTGAATTGTGTTCTGTGTGTGGGTTAGGTGTGTATTTGTGTAGTAGGAATTGTGGATTAGTGATTGGTGTGTGGTGTTGTGTGGGAGTGATGTGAAAGGCATGTGTTTTATTTATTTCAGAGTGCAATTTTATTTGTTATTTACACAGTTGTTTCCATTTTTATAGTGTGGTATTGTGGGCAATTTCTCTGAGGTATTCTAGTAGTGGTTTTTGGGTTCTTTTGGTCAGCAGTGTAGCTAGTCTTTTATTTTTTTCAAAACAGTGAACAACAAAGGACAAATAAATTTGATATTAGGATAGGAAATGAAAACCCTAGTCTATCAAGACAGCAAGAGGCAACTCTGAAAAGAGATGGCTTTCTTTTACTAGAACATCCTGAAAAGGCCTGACAAATACCAGATTCAAAATAGGGGTGGGTTGGAAATCTAGAAGTAAAGGTTAATATGATAAAGATTATATCCTGGAATATAGAGGGTCTACATCTTAAAGTGGCAGATCCAAAAGTCAGAGAATTTCTGACGTCAAAAGAAATTACCTGCTTTCAGGAAGCGTAGTGTGTGGATAATAAAGTACCTCAATTACCAGGCTATACAAATTTCTCAATACCAGCAACTAAAATAAAGATGTATGGTAGATATAAGGGAGGACTATCATCTTACATTAAGACCTCCCTTAATTATAAAATCCACAAACTAGGTACTTCTTTAGATCACTTTCTAATACTTCTCCTTGAAGGAGAATATGAGAAATCTAAACTTATTGTACTCAATGTGTATTTACCTCCAAATACAGAGGAAACAAATAATATACAATTGCAACTAAAGGTGCTACTTGAAAACTTATTAGATACTTGGGGCGAAACACCTATGTTGATATTAGGAGATTTTAATGCCTGACTTTCTGATCCACATCAAAGTAAAGGATTACAGAACAAACTTACATCTTATTAATCATTAATGAACTCCAGAATTTTGGGTAACAGGAAATCTGCGGGCTTAAAATTTAATATCAGAGGGAAAGAATTATATAAAATAATATTGGATTTAAGTATTAATATATTAAATGGGTGGCTGCCAGGAGAGGAGGAAGGTAATTTTACATCTATGGATACATTGCGATCTTCCATTATTGACCACGTCTGGTCTAATTTGGAAGCTTTAAAATAAGTATGTGACTTAAAAATCATAGATCGCTCAGAATCCACACATATACCAGTGGAGGTATTTTCATGATTGAGCAGTGAGAAAATGAAGCAGCAGGAGTACATATAAAGGAGGGACTAGAAATCATTAATCAAAAAAGAATTAAATGGCATGATAAGATGGTTAGTGAATTTAATTAACTACTACGTGTGGACCAACTGTTTGATATTCATACCAGGATTATTGAAGGTATAGACTACAGATATACTGGTAATCTTTGGCAAGAATTAAACATCTTAGGCCTCATTGTATGGTAAATAAAATAACAGAGCCCTTTAAATCGTGCAAATCCTGGTTTAATAAAACATGCCTGAAGGTGAAACAAGAATTTAATAAAATAATCAAGCAACATAAGAAGAAATTTAAAATCAAACCTATCCAAAGGACTGTAGCTTAAATAAAGCCAGGAAGGAGTATAAGAAAGTCCTTGAAACTGAATGGCATAAATTTAATATTGCACTCTGGGAAAGGTGAAGGAAGGTAGTCCTTAATAGAGATAAACAATTCTGGAAGTTAGTAAGTCAGGGTAATAACTTGTATTCTATGAATGTTGAAGCTTAGATACCACCAGATACTTGGGTAACATATTTTTCTAACCTATACTTTTCTGAAGAAGAAGAATCTACCATGACTACTCATGAGCATGGAAGGATCTACTCTCTGCCGATTTATATCCATGAAGGAGAAGTTTGTTACGCTTTACTTTAATTTGCTGCTAACAAAGCCTCCAGTCCTGATTTAATAATTGGAGACATTTATAAATCCTTCTTAGAATGGTGGTAGTTACCCATCTTTAAATATATTTTTAATATTTTAGCACAATGACATTCATTCCCAAATAGTTGGCTTGGAAGTGTGTTATTTCCCATATTTAAAAAAGGCAACCCCAATGATACAAAGATGTATAGAATGATTAGCCTTATTGACGTATCACAGAAATTATTTTCTAAGATCATATTTACTAATTATTAGATTGGCTAGATGAACACACCATAATTAGTGAACTCCAGAACGAATTTAGAAGAACAAGATATATAGTCCAGCACTGTTATGTGCTAAATTTCCTAATATGGAAATATGTGAAAGTTAAGAATGGCAAACTCTTATGTTGCTTTGTGGACTTTTCATCTGCATTCAATAGCATTAGTAGAGAACTATTATGGAATAAACTGAAAACCTATGGCCTGGACCAGGTACTACTGGATATCTTTATCCAACTTGATAGAAACACTTGGACTAAGTTCCATAATCAATATGGTAAAACAACGTCTGAATTTCCAACTAATTTGGGAGCATGCCAAGGATGCCTTTTGGCTTCAACTTTATTTAACATATATTAATAAGATTTTGGAAGGGCTGTTTGCAGGGCCGGCTTTAGGGTTTGGGGGGCCCCCAGCAGAATTAGTGAAGTCATGGGGCCCCTCTACTTGGCCCACCTTTAGCCCATGTGTTTTACAGTAGCTCATAAGTGCAAGATTGTATCTGTGGTGATACTATAGGAAGAGAAAAATGGGCAGACTAGGTGCGCCAAGCAGCAGTTATCTGCCAGCAAATTTTATAGTTCTTTGGTTCTATGTATAGCTTTAGTATAACCAGTAGTATTTTAAAAAATTTATAGGAGGACACAGCAGTGTCAGTTCTTGGGGCTGTTCTTCCCATCCCATCCATTGCTGCCTGTCCACCTCATATTGACTGGATCATAGCTTGCTGAGGTATTTCATGACAGAACCAGAAGGATCTGCACAGTCCCTTACCGATGTTTTAAAAATATATTAAGATAAAAAAATGTTTAAAAATGAATAAGGTAAACTTCTCTGGTTGGGGGCCCCCAGGAGGAGGGGCTCCCAGCAACCGCAGGGTTCGCTGGTGCCTAAAACCGGCTATGACTGTTTGCTATCAATTTCCACTCCCCAAAAGTAGCCGATAAAAGAATACTGTGCTTGGCATAAGCTGATGATTGGGTTTTAATTTCTACTTCTGCATTAGGGATACAAAGGAAATTAGCACACATCGTGGACCTATGTAAAAATCATAAATTAAATATAATAAAGAAAAAACAAAAATTGTAGTCTTTGGAATTAGGAACAGATTATCCACAAAATATGGATTAACCAAGATAAAATAGTGAAATAACTATTTGGATGTTAGACTGATCTCATGCCTCTATAAGGCACTAGGGTCCTTGGGCCAGGGGGACACGGGTTACGTTAAACAAAAGTGGGAAACAGACTGGGACACAGCTCACCAATGAGACATGAAAAGCACTCTGCATACACCAGCATAAAACTACCAGTGCACCAACATGGCAGGAGAACTCACTGAAACATCTTATCCGGTTCTTTAGAACCCCTGCTATACAATCCAAATTTCAACAGTATAGACTGAGTACTTATTGGTGAGACTGTGGGAAAGACAGCGCAGATCATTTCAACATTATGTGGGCATGTCCAAGAATTAAGGAATACTGGAAACAATCACCATGTTTACATGCACTCAGTCATCTGATTCAAATTGGATTATTTAGAAACCTGATTACTGAATAAGATGATGCAGAGCCATGTAAACAAGAGAATTCTTATTCTAATCAGATTACTTGAATTTATAGAAATCTGATTCACATACCTGGGTTTTCTTGTTCAAATCTGGTTACTGGCTCATGTAAATAGATTTGGTAGTATTTTCAGATTGTTGGCATGTTTGCATGTGCCTTGTTGCATGAAATGTCTCCCAGACTGTCTGCAGTTCACAAATCAATATTGGGCCCTAGGCACTAATGGGTGGGTAATACGTGCCTGTGGCATGTACCCTACCTGTGTACCTATGCAGCCCCAGACAGGTGCAAGGCAAGCAGTATGCATTACTATGAACACCTGTGGGGTGCCTGTTCATGGCCATGCCCCCACGGTGCTCATGGTCATTCAGATGGTATGGGGTGGAGCTGCAGACCTGGGTGGTATCCAATAGGATGCCCATACTGGGTCCCTGAGCAGATCCCTTGTGCCTTTGCAGAAGGTGTGAGGGGGGTGGAGAGGAGCCTCACATAGAGGCAGTGCTGCAATCAACAGATAGGTGCCCACTCCACTACCCCAGCCCTCCCCTGCAGCATAGTGGGCCGGGGCAGCAAAGAGAATCAAAATGTGGTGCCACCACACCTGGTGGCCAGTGTACATGGGGGCAGGTATTCGGTTACACCTGGTCTTGGCAGGCATATCCAGCTCCCCCTCCACCTGGTACTACGTGGCTTTGTGAATGCCACGTAGTGCAAGCACACCCCTGACATGCCCCCTGTGTGGACATCTCCTAGGGGCTTTGGAGTCGAGCATGTAAGTGCTTTGTGCTGCACTTATGCAGTCTTGGTGAATGCCACCAGGGGTCCACATGACCCCCACTGTGTGGCATTCACCCATGTCGTAGCCTTTGTGCCTCGGATCCATGGCATGTAGGCACTGCATTTCTTAGTGCATAGGGCTCAAAGTGACTGAAAGGGCATAATGGATGAAACACTAAAAGACATTTTTTTCAAATACAGTAGTGCTTTTTTATTAAATAAATAGTATTGTCTGAAGTTTTAACAGGCAAAGGCTGCAAGGACAAATAAAGGCTGGTTGGGGGAGGAGGGAATGATGATAGGTTTGTTAGGTGATTACATATATAAGACGGATATATATGTGAATGGAACATTTTCTAGAATTTTGGTTAAATTGCCTAAAAGAAAAAAAACATGTTTTTTTTTTTCAGAAAATATGTTTTTTTATTTTACTTTGACAGTAGCAGTGCATGCTAGGATAAACATTTTACATATATTTTTTTATTACGGTTTAGAGTGACCCTTGCCTCCAGTCTTGTATGATACCCTTCTTTCCGAATTTTGAGCCTACTTTAGCCCTTTGTTTTACATTTGAAATAATAAAAGAAATGTCCTTTTTATTATGGCTTGGACCAGGTTTACAATAGTATTTTCAGAAGTTTACATCCACTTATTTTCCTCTAATGACAAGGAACAGTTCCTGCTCTGCAGTATGCTAGTTTATGATAGTCTCAAGAAAACAGTGCTTAGAGAACAAGATGGGGGGGGGGATACTGGATGGGACCATATTCAAGAAAACATTTGGAAAGAGACCAAGATTACTAGGAGAGTTAAGAGAGACAGATAGTGAATATAAACACCATGGTCCAACAGTGGGCCAGCAAGGGATGAGATATGTGGAATAACTAAAGTAATCATGCCTATGCCCACTGCCTCTGTTCACAGCATAGTGCCAAGCAAATGTGCCTGTGAAATACACAGAAATTCATAGGTGTTGAACTTCATGTATGAACATGCATAAATTTCATTTTCAAGCACTAACATACTATATGGTGGTCCTCATTTGCATTAAAACTTATATGCATGGAGAACTCCTCCAACATCAACTAAGATAGACTTAAGCGTATTGCTGAAAAGTGTGGGACACAACAGGATGACTGCTGGCTCCCTGTTTCTTATTTCCACACTTTGTGACTGAGAATCACACACACCAGTA
This sequence comes from Neoceratodus forsteri, assembly GCA_016271365.2. Lineage (NCBI taxonomy): Eukaryota > Metazoa > Chordata > Ceratodontiformes > Ceratodontidae > Neoceratodus > Neoceratodus forsteri. Next base: position 837,637,970 of record CM057451.1, on the reverse strand, counting down.
TTTATCTAAGTAAATTCTTATTCTGTGTTATGCATTGCTTTTAAACAAAATTAAAATGTTCAGTACTCTACAATATTGTATTGTACAACAATATGAGAAAAGTAATTTTCAAAAATAATTATAGTCGTTAGTAAGAAAGCAATAAGCCACAACAAGGTGTGCATTAAAAAGATCTGAATGCATGCCTCTGGGGCATGAGGCACGGAGCCGAAGTCCAAGTGTCCTTATGCTTTTGAAAAGTGCATTTAAATACTTTTATGTACAACCTGAAGTGGCTTATTGCAATTGTAAACTGTCTCACTGCTCTTTTGTATTATATGTAAAGTGATACATTTTTAAAATTTTTTAACATAATCCATTTGTTTAAATCGACTTTACTTGGGGAGATAATAGGAAAAACTGCTGTAAACTTCCACTCCTGCAATTATGACAATACTAGTGACCACCCACCACCATCATCACAGGACCTACCTTATTGTTAATGTCACACGTCTGTTGCCAGCAGCTGTAGGCAGGATGTCAGGGTCAGGGAGGAGTGAAAGTTATTAAAATTTGTGTAGCACCAGATTGTGTAGTTCAGAAACAATGGGTGTCTCCGGGAGTTACAAGTTTCCCTTTGCTTGGGTGATACAGTTGGCAGTGCAGCAGAATGGTATTCAGAGTGGCCTGGGTTCAAATTGCAGATAGGACACATCATTTGTTCTCACTTCTGTTTTGCGATTCATATATATATATATACATATCACACCCTTGTGGAAAATTACCAAAGTCACCTAATGCACAAGAAAGCAGGCCCTTGCAGCCTCCATCAGTGTCTGATTCTTCTGGCTCCTAGCCTGTGGAATCCCAATTCTATGTCTGGGAGATTGTGGCCTCCCATTGAAGAGTGGGGGCCATTGTGGGGCACATATCTGGATGTTGGGTAACTGAGGGGTATATAGGTGTAAGGTAGTGCCCACATTCCAGTATCTACCCCTCAACTACTACATATTCCATTATCTACCCAGAGTCACCACAGACCCCGGACTCTGCCCACAACCATTATCATGCTTCAATGTTTGGTCTGCAAATTGCCTTATCCTTGTTTTCAACTCACAGCTATTACACCCCAGTACCTACCCATAATGAGCTAACACCCCAGAAGCTGACTTTATACTACTCTTCAGCGAAGTGAAGATTAGTTCAGAAATAGATGATGGGTAATGGATAGCAGTGCAGCAACTATAGAGGTATAGTGGTTGTTGTGGGTCAGACACCGGTATACGGGTGGTTTACACAGTTACTGGGGTGTGGTGTAATTGTGTGACCGATATAGGATTGAAGGGTAATTTCTGATTAGGTACCATGGTGCAGGGTTATTATGGGGCAGAAACAATTGCGCATGTAAGCTGAGGGTAAATACATTGATGGGTAGTTGCAGGGCAGATACTGGGGAGTGGTGTAGCTGTTAGGATAATATTGTATAGTTTTGAAGTTGATATCTGAGTGTGGATATTTGTGGGGCAGATACTGTGATTCGGGGTAGATACTGTACTAGTATGTGGTGTACTAGTTTAGAGCAGATACTGAGATGGGGCAGTTCTTGGACAGATAAATGGGTAAGGGGTAGTTGCTTGTCAGATACCATAGGTGTGGGGTAGTTATAGGGCAGATACAGTGGTAAGGAATAGTGGCAGGGCATATACTAAGGTTTGGGGTAGGGCAGAATGCTATGTATGTTTATGAGCATTACCAGAATGGGGTAGTTTTAGAGCAGATATTAGGTTATAGGGTTTTTGCACGGCAGAATGTTGGATAGCTGCATGAGTGTTTCTAAAGGAGGGGTAACTGTGGGACACATACTGTGGTGTGGAGTAGTTACAGGGAAGAATACTGGGTTACTTTAAGTGTTGTTCTTGACTGGGGTTAATTGTGAGGTAGATACAATAATGTGAGGTAGTTACAGGCAGAACATTGGGAAGCTTTGAGAGTGTTACAACAGTGGGGTAGTTTTGGGACTTATATTGTTGTGTGGTGTAGCTGCAGGGCAGAATATTGGGTTATTGTGAGTGTATTACTAGAGCTGTGGTAGTTTTGGGACACATATTGGGTAGTGGGTTATTTGCAGGCCAGAATATTGGGTAGCTGCAAGAGTGTTACTAGAGTAGGAGAAGTTGTGGAGGCAGATATGGAATGTGGGGTAGTCACAGTTAGACTATTGAACTGCTGTGAGTGTGTAACTACAATGGGGCAGTTATTGGGCAGATATTGTTGATTGGGGTGGTTGCAGAACAGAATATTGTAAGGCATAAATTAGTGTTGGAGACATGATTAGCAGAATTGCTAATCAAAAACATTTTTGATTAGCAGTCAGTGGGCTTTATTAACAATTTTTACAGCTGCAGGGGCAAAGCCCTGAAGATGTCTACCACTAGGGAAAAAAAGCACCTCAGAATCCTTCCAAAGCACAATTTCAGAGTTGAACCTCGATCCTTCTGTGACTTCCAGTGACACAATCAGCCAGTATGGAGGGGTAGTTCTCAGCTCTGTGTCCACCCAACTTGAAATTTCATCTTTCTCAAGTATTTACCTCCCAATAACTAACGTGCATATATGAAAGGGTTCTTTACTCATATAGGAGATAAAAAAAAAGGCTTATCGATCATTCTGCAGAATCACCTTTGGGAGATCCGAGTCCTTCCTCCCCGGCAATGGTGCAATCAAATACAGAGTGATCTGATTCCAAGGCACCCCTACAGCCTACCATGACTGCAATTTTAGAATAATTGTGAGAATTTCAAGCTGAATTTCATTCCCTTCAAACTGACCTCAAAACTTCTTTGGCAGAGTTAGAAGGTTGGGTATCTGACATGGAAAAATCTGTCACTGACACAGATTCTCGAGTGTACAGGTCCGAGCGTTTAATGTTTAAACTGCTTCAGGAACAACAAAATATTTGTGACAGATGTGAGGACCTAGAAAATAGGTCCCGTAGAAATAACTTGAGATTGTGTGTAATCAAGGAAGAGGCTAAAAGTCAGGATCTGTTGTCCTTCTTATAGGATTTGTTTTCATCACAACTCGATATTGGAGACCTTGGTCCTTTGCAATTTGAGCATGCCCACAGATCTTTAGCTCCAAAACCCACTTTGGATACTGCCAAACCCCGGTCTATCATTGTGAGGTTCCTTAATTTTGTGGTCAAGCAAGAGGTCCTCATCGGAGCATGGAGAAAGGGGCAATTGTCTTATTTAGGTCAGGGGAACTACATAGATAATAAAAACAAGGCGCTGCATCAGCATGTGGTCTAAAAGCAAAAAAAAAATGGTTATATTAAATGCATGCTGAAAATAGAAAATAGAGTTAAAAATCTACGTTTCGACCTTAGGTCTTCTTCAGGAAATATCTAAAAGAGAAAAAAAAACAAGTTTTGTAGAGGAGAGGTAAAATGAGAGATATATATATGTGGAGAAAGAAGAAGGGAGGCTCAGGAGAAGAAGTGATAAATGGTAAGATTAAGAGAATATGTGAAACAAAAAGGTGATGATGGGAAAGATAAAGCATAATGGGAGTGAAAGAGCTGGGGAAGTTCCCAGGTAGAGACTAATTAACAGGGCCTAGTAAGAAGGCTAAAAGGTGACAAATGTGTGGGAAGGAGACAGAAATGGAGACATATGGTGAAAATGAAAAAATAAATTAAATGAGTACAAAAACAAATAGACTTTAGGGAAAAAAAGGGATGGCTGAAAGATGTTAGTGGAAAATAAGTCTATCATTTAAACCAGAGGGCTGCTGGGAGCCAAGGTGGATGATCAGCTTGGCTTCCATGTTTTTTCTATGGTCAGGATCCCAGAAGCCCTGCTGAAGGACACAAACAGAAAGGTCATTGACACTGTGGTCCCTGGAGATAAAGTGGGATACAATAGGTTTAGCAGTTTCACCATTCCTGACTGCTCTGTAATGTTCCCTGAAACGGTCAGCAAGACGCCTACCAATTTCTCCGATGTAAATAGCTGTACACTTCCTGCAAAGAATACAATACACCACATTAGTGGAGGTGCATGAGAACTCCTTGGTGATGTGAAAAACACCTGTAGGCCCCCGAATCTCAGTCACACTGGAAATAAATTTGCAGGTGTAGCAGCGAGTCCTGTTGCAAGGTTTAGTACCTGGGAGGGAGGAACTGTTAGGAGTGGGTAGGCTGCTTTTAAGCAGGAGATTCTGCAGGTTAGGTGGCCGGCGGTAGGAGGCAATAGGTGGTTCTGTAAAGGAAGCACCAATGTTAGGGTCAGTTTGCAAAATGGGAAAGTTACATAGATAATGACTATTCTCCTGCAGTGTTGGCTCAGTGTTGAGCATACACTCAATTGCTGTGCCTTCTCTGCGAACACAAAATGAAATTTGCTGCCCTGTACCCTGCTAAGCTTCGGATACACTTTCAGGATGGAGTCTGTACCTTTGATGACCCTGATGCAGCCTTGCAAGAACTCCAGAGAAGGAATATCAATGTGCAAGGGGAGCAGATGGATTTTGAAGTTTCAAGGGAGAAATGCACTTTGCAAAAATAACAGTGGAGCGAAGTGTCTTCCCACAGCAAGAAGAGATGGCAAGAGCAGAACTTAGAAGAAATAAGAGCCCTGCTGCAGACTTTCAGACGAGAGGGCTCTACCTGATCCATTCAATTGCTAACTTGTCTTATCCTTATTTTTTACCAGCCTTTCAGTGCAAGTCTCAGTATTGGTAATGTTGCAATTGCTGAGTGTAATGCAGTTCGGATTAATCCTGCGATGTGGTACCTTATTATTACCTTCCTCTCCCTGCTCTTTCTGCTTCTTCATTTTCAGCATCTATTTCCTGTTTTTACTGGAGCAATGTTTATCTCATTTAAGTTGCTGTGTGGTATTTTTCTTTCCGATCTCCTTTGCTTTAAGGATTCGTATCCCTCCTCTTTCTCCATTTCTTCCTCAGTTCTGCTCCTTCTGTTTAAATAGATACATGTTTTTCTAGGCTGCCTTTTTTTCCTTTTTTCCACATTTTATCTGGTTTGTTTTTGTCAAGGCATCTGTTTCCTACCTTTTAACTCAGTTTTTCTAACTTAATTCACTTTTTGTTTGATCCCTCTGTCATTTTGCATTTTACTTTTGTTACTATTAATTTTTTAAACTATTTTGAGTTCTCTCTTATTTTTTGGTCTATGTCTCCCCATGTGGCTCTTTAGCAGCACTGCCGATGGTTTTCTGCAGAATAGCTGTTGTTGCTTGTGTCTTACTAAATGTTCTAGAGCTAGGGGTTGTTAGCATATCTCTTTTTATTTATATGGGCTATGTCGACAGTTTTGTTTATATTATTATTACTCTTCCTGATCAGCATTGCACTTGGAAAAACCTCTGTACGCAGTATGGGCATTTAGTCAGTCACTCTATCTTTTTCTAACAATATGCCCTTGGGGGCTACTTATCATTTGGGGGGGATTGTTTTGAGGGATTTACACTGCATAATTCTTTCTTTATATTTTATTAGCTGGGTAGGGATGGGGATATTTAATTTTTCTTTCTTCTACCTCCATTTTCCCACTGTATATTTGTACTCTCTTACTACTATATTTACTCCATTTTTCTAAGTTGGACGATAGCGTGGGGCTAGCCTGGTTATGGTACAGTGTTATATATTTCTTTTTTTATTGTCTGTTGTACTTTTTTGCACAGGTCCAGCCCTATCTGCCACTGTCTTACAGTCATCCAGTGGTGTAGGGGGCCCATGGCCCAGCTATGATTTACCCCCTCAAAAAGTAACCATCTATCCCCAAGTAGGAGAGCTATTTTTGTACTCCCAACCTTGGAAGTCACTCTTTTGGTAGGATCTCACCCTTTTGGGAGTTGAACTGTGATCTGTTCAACAAGATAGACAGTTTCTTAATTTCCATTACAGTTGGCCGCAGTGTATTTTTCACCTGGCTCTTCCAAAGTACTCATATTTTTGAATCAATTGCTTACTGTTCTACATGGTCAGCTTATCTGGGGGGGTGTTGAATGTAACTATTAATCCAGCTTTAGTTGTCTAAACATCTTTATTACATTGGAGAAATCCCCTTCAGAAATATCTATGTACTAATCTCACTTCGTTAAGTATCATTGATGCCTGGAGGCATTTTTTTCCTACAACGAGGGGATATGCGTACTATTCACCTGGAAAAAAGGTTTCCTCAAGACTGAATTATATATTCACCATGACAGAACACCTGGACACACTCCAGGATGTCCAGCATGGTGTACCCATTCTTTTAGATCATTCCCCTGTCTTAGCTAAATTTTTTGGGGGAAAGATCTTTAAAACTTTCCACTGGTGCCTCAATCTATCATACCTTTGGGACCCAGAATTTAAACAAGTACTACAGGATTGTATCCTTACCATACTTCAGGATAATAGCACTTCAAATATATCCCCCACTATTACGTGGGATATCCTCAATACTGTCTCACGGGGTGAGAATATCAAATACTCGGTAAGGAAAAAAAGAGAGAGAGAGACAAGAACTAGGGAATTAATATAAGAACTTCATACTTTGAAGAATTTCTTGATGCAGGGAGACTCTTCAGTTAAAAGCCAGATACAAAAGGTTAAACAGCAGTTACAAAAACTGACTGATTAAAAAATAGAACAACAGTTAATGTATTTAAAGCTGTCTTATTATGAGGGAGGCCCTAGAGGAGTGAGGCACTTGGCACGTAGGCTGCATGTAGCTAAATCCAGAGCCTGCATGTCAACCATGTTTGACTCGCAAATAGACCATCTTCTTTCAAAGCCCATGGACATAAGAAATGCCCTTGCCAGATTTTATTGTACACTTTATATGGCAGATCCCTCTCCATCATTAGCACAGCTGGATACTTATCTAACTAACCTATCCCTACATAAATTGACAGAAACACAGGCAAGTTCTCTCATGGCTCCAATTACTGCCACTGAGGTTACGGCAGTCCTTAAAACAGCGAAAACTCTAAAATCAAATAGCCCTAACTGGTACCACTCTGAAATTTATAAGCAGTTTAAACAATACCTTCTCCCTTCCCTAGTTACGGCTTTTCAAGCAGTTCAAACAGGAGCATTACCACCCCCATCTTGGCATTATGCCACTATTGCAGCTCTCCTGAAACTTTTAAAAGATCCACAGTATCCGACCTCCTATCACTCTATATTCATGTTAAACTATGATTACCAATTATTTACTTTGGTTCTGGCTTAGAGAATAGACTTATTGCTTCCCCAACTCATAGACCAGAATCAGGTCAGCTTTATTAACAAGTGACAAGCCCAGGATGCAGTTAGATACACCTTTCTCCTTTTAGACTATGCTGCAACCTGCCAAATACCATTGACCCTTTTGGGATTTGAGAAGACATTCAGTAGAGTCGCCTGACATTTCTTATGGGTGATCCTTGGACATGTTGGTTTTCCCCTAGAATTTATAACACAGCTTCAAAACCTTTATAGTCCCCTCCCAAGCATATGTAATATTAGATGGCTCGCTTTCAGATATTTTTTTCCTTATCAGGGGAACATGTCAGGGCTTTCCTCTTTCCCCTTTATTATTTGTCTTGTATTTGGAATAATCAGCTGTGTCAATCCGAGCCAACCCATGGATTGAAGGTATTTCAGTAGGGGGTCCATTTTTACAGAATATCACTTTCTGCTGATTACATTCTGCTTACCTTGATTTCACCCGAGGAATCTACAGTATTTCAGTGGTCAGGGAACAGCTGGAGCATTTTTCCGCTCTTTCAGGATATTAAGTCATTGACCAAAAAACTGAATGGCTTCTTTATAAGTTCAAGCCTTCCCTGGTTCTCAAGAATAAATTTTCCTTTTAATGGTATAAGACAGAAATGAGGTATTTATGCATAAAATTATCACAAAATCTGATTCACATGGAATTGCTAAATTTTAAACCCCTCACACAACACATCACAGAAGATTTGTCTTGATGGGCTCAACTTCCCATGGGGTTACTAACCAGGGTAGAAACTATAGTACAAGTCACATCAAACTGTTCCACTAATGAGTTGCTTTAGCATTTCTGATTGAGTTGCATAAGTTTTGCTGGATTCAGTACAAAACCTTGCACAAACTGTTTCTTAAGAGTTACAACTCAGTTTTGCATTGCATTGTGATTGGGCTTCAGGTGCATGCCAACTGAGTAGCCAAAATATTTCATAGACATTGCTGTTGACCTGATTAAGTGTTGGAAAACAATGCAGTATGAAATTAATTGCCAATGCATTTCCAACTGTAAAAAGCAATGCTAAACCAATTTATCGGTGGGACAGTTTAATGAGACTTGTACTGTATGCAGCAGAATATTCTTCCCATAATTCTTTTTTTTCTTCAAACACTTCCTGTTATGCCCAATAAAATTTATTTTCAGACCTTGGATAAGTTGATTTCAAGGTTTATCTGGTAAGGAACATCCTCAAGAGTGCGGTTTTCACTTCTCCAGCTTCCGAGAGACAAGGGTGGACTACATTTGCCGAAGTTATATCAATATGCCCTTGCTGCTCAGCTTCATACAGTATTATATTGGCTTACCTCATACTATATGGCACATTGGAAACATATTGAGCTCACCCTTAGTGACATACATAATATGACACCCTATATAGTGGAGAATCCCCTCATGAGCAGACTGCTATCTAAATTTCTGCAATACACTGCCGAGCCATTTAGACAATGGTTGAAGATGTTGCAGAAATACTTGACGGGGGCTGAAAAAAAAATTTTAACTGCTTTGGCATATGACTCTGATTTTCTCCCTAACAAAACTGACCAGGCTTTTAAGAACTGGCAGTGATATAACATTAGCTACATTTTTCAAATGGTCAGCTCTATGGGCCTGCTTCCTTTTGTTTCTCTCCAGGCGACTATTCAGTTACCATCTACAGAGTTCTACAGAGTCCTAAAACTGAAATCATATTTGCAGCTGTTGGAGGAGAATTTAGCCATTTTGACTGCAAAGTGCCTGCCTCTAGTCCTCCTCATTTAGCACCACCTTGGGAATGCACCCATGGACCATATTATTAGCTTGCTATAATAAGGCCCTGGGACAATGTTGTACTAAAGCCACAGTTACAGCATGTGGAGATGTAAATGTGAACAGGAGCTGCAGTGTGAGATAAAACCACCTGCCTGGAGCAAGTCAGTTTGTATAACTCATAAGTAGGTTTGGCAGTATTAGATTTAAATTGGTAAATGTTGATAAATGTCAATTTCACTGCACACACAAACTGATGAAAAAATATTTCCATTGATAATAATCTAAATTTACAGATAGGCAAAGTATGTTCTGTTGCTATTTTGACATGTGAAGATAATAATTTGTGTTTTAATCAGTTTGCATATCCTCAGTGTTTACTGTCACTAACTGCAGCTGTGAAAATTAAATTGATACAAATCAAATAAATGCATAAAAAACAATAAATTCATGCAACTGTGAAAATTAAAATAGATAAAACTTGGGAAAAGGTTTAAAAATAAAAATCAATATTTTCCATAGAAATTATAAAAAAATAAAACCCCAAAACTGCCAACCCTACTCATAAGGTATCCAGAGCGACCTATTAGAGTATGCATGGAAGAGCAGGGTGCATTTTTTTTCACACTCCAGCTGTGGTGGCCTGATATCAGAACTCTTCCTTGGGGGAGTGTTGAAGAGGTTGTGACTTTGTTCCAGCAGACCATGAACATATCCTGTGGTCCTATAGCTGACTTGCAAAGTTTTGGAGGGAGGTTTTATGTGTTATAATAGCAATTTATGATTGCCCAGATCTTCTCACGCCAGCATATATTCTCACAGCTGCACCTCCGGAGCATTATAATGTAAACATTGCTACACACAAACAAGTTACACTTCTTTGCTGGCTGCAAAGAAAGCCATTACCAGGCTCTGGCACATTAGCAAAGTTCCAACCCAGGAATCTTGGAAGAAACTTACTGTAGAAATATATGCCTTGGAGAGACTTTTAGCATGGATGCTTAATCATTTTAAGTCATTTGAATTATGGTACAATGGCACAAGTGGGTCATGTATCAGTTACAACATTTCCCTGATTTTGTACCATGAGGTTTGATTCGGAGTTTAGGAGGACTCATAATTAACTAATTGCATGCTCTTTTTTGCCTACTACTCAGCGCAATCTGTGGATTAGTGAAGAATGGCCTACTGCTGCTATCTTATAAGTGGTATCTGTCCCCTAGCTTTATGATGAGGCTTGATTCAGTCTACCCCTTTTTCTCTCAGCCTCCTCATTGATGCTGGTCCTTCAGGTTTATTAGTGTTAGTTTTGATTCTAGTTACTTGTTGTTTTTACAATCTGTTAAATTGTATCTTTGTTGTACTTAAATGTGTTTTGATATAGTATCGTTACACTGGTTCAAAGTCATTTATAAACTCATTGGATTGCTTAACTATTACAAGCAGGTACATTTATATGTGTTAGCTAGCTACAATTTTGTGTAAATTCACTTTTAAACAGAAGCAGTATGTTGATAGACACCAAAGGCAGAAAGCAAGTTGAGAATCTTCATGCTTTTGCATGGTAAGATAATCTACCAGGGAAAGAGAAGTCTCCTTTAAGACTTATCGTACCAGCATGACATTAAGACTTATACATGGTTTGTTGCCCCTGATGGACATTATTGGCTCATTGATGGACGTATTGGTCGAACCAGATATTATAAATCTTTACATCTGCCTATGTCAATATTATTTGGAAAATATGTGTTATCTGTACTTGTATAATGCCTGTTTTTTTCTGAATGAAAATCTAACTTAAAAAAAAAAAGAACCATGATCCTTCCACTACCTGAAATCACTACACTGGGGGATGGGGAGAGTTACTTTCCTACATGTAGCATTCTCATGCCAGCTCAAATTACAATCAGTGGAGTGTAAACAGCATAGGAAGCTTGTTTTAGTCTGAAAGAACACCTAAACCTTCTTTTACACATTTTTATCTAAACAATGCCTTGTTGGCAGGGGTGTAGTGCTCCAATACTTCTTAAGGTCCTCAATTATGTTTTTTTTTTTATGTAGTTCTCCAGGCAGCAGTCTTAAATCATCAACTGAACAGTCTTAAAGCACAGTGAAAGGGAACTTTGCATTATCTCTCTGCTGAAATCCTTCAGAGAGGAGCACAAGGTGATTTGAGATCAGGTTTCAGCTTGTGGCAGTGGGATCACGGGGCTGGGACAGGCAGACAGTCAATGTGATGAACCTCCAATTGAGTAAAACAGGCAGTCTCATTTTTTAGTAAATCTCTTTGTTTACTAAGTTGAAGTTACTTTCCCTACTAAGGTAAGTAAAGATCATGTAACCCTCTGTCCAGGTTTTGTATTGGCAATCCAGTGGGAGAATTTGGGTGGTTACACTTTATTTGCATTTGTAAGGAGTTTATTTGGAACTACTGCTTGATTGATAATAAAGTAACAGTTTTACTGGTTCCTGTGTCTAATGGATATCTTGCATGGTACTGTAAGCAAGAGTCTCCTCTATATAGTACTATAATCAAATGTGTAAACAGTAAGATAGAGTAACTGCGACATTAAACTGGGATTACCCTTAGCTGATACCTGCCCTATGGTGGTGCATAATTATGCACTTGTGATAGCATGGACCCTGGAGTTGAATGCACTGCTCTGCTTTGACTTGCCATATTGTCTCCTACGTATCTACTTGTGTTATATTTTTTCAGTTTGTATTAAATTAAGCATTTGGCTGATGTAGTAATGCAATGTATGTTTTGCTGCCCAAACAAACAAGATTAAGTCAGTGCCAAACATGTTTGCTTTCTTGCTGTTACAAGTTAGAACAACAGTATTTGCTTACCCCCGTGAGACATTGTTTCATGGACTTTGTATTCCACTTGGCTAAGAAGTATAGGCTCTCATATTCAGAGATGGCCATGTGTGGTCTGTGGCAGTTTGTGCACAGTCTGCCTCGGAGGCAATATTCAGACAATTAGCTCACTGCAACTGGAGCATGCCAACTGTCTAAATATGGGGCCATGTCGGTACAGTGCATAGTGACTTTGCGCTATGCTGACACAAGCCCAGACTGAATATGGCTGATAGGAGCACAATAGAGGTAGTGTGGATCACATGAGATCATTGCAGGGTTCCTGTGGGCCATATTTAGCCTTAACATACTAATGACCCCTTCAGGCATGGAAGGCACTATGGCCCATCTGCATGCCCTTTTAGGGCCCATTAAAGGGACACTGTCAACCCCCTGAGGTCTCAAAGTGTCCCTAGTTTAAAAAACATATTTTATGATTGCACAAATTCTGTAAAGATTGTTGATGTAGCTGGTAGTCTGATTCTGACTCTTATTTTCTTTAAAAAAGAAAAAAAACAGACTGCCCAACATACTGGTGTTATCACACCAAAACAGGTTTGTTTACATTCCTTGATCAACCCCAAATGCATCTTTTCTGGACTTGGAAACACCCACAAAACAGTCTAGCCCCTAATAATGCAGTGGGAGTTCAGTAGGCTACTGCCTTATGAGTGACTGCACTGTTTGGGAGTTTTAATGCTCAGGAAGTATGCAGTAAGAACAGTACCAGGATTGTAAACAAAAACAAGGTTGTTTATAAATATACATTGCCATGCATTTCAGTTCTGCTAAGCAAGGAGACAGATAAAACATACAGCAACATCAGTGTATTTTAGAGAAGGTAAGAAATCATAAAATGTAGGGTTTCAACTAGAAATAATATGATGAAAAACAGGTTGACAGTGTCCCATGTAACGTGTTTGTGGCCCACCCATTTTGTAGCTGTTTTACATATCAGGGTTTTAAATAATTGATTAGCAGTTTTTTTCTTGGGATGATACTAACTGTACAGAAAGTATTTATATAGATTTTCTAGAAGTGCTGTGTTTGTTAAACACAATGAGGCAAGTGGTATGCATTTTCACAAAGTTTTAACACTTTTATGAGCAAAACACTAATCAATTTTTAGAGTTAAATAAAACCCTGCACATTCCTTGTGGTCTAGTTGTCCCCCAACCCCCCTATTCACTTGTCATGTAGCTGTCTCAAATATTCCTGGTGGTGTAATGGTTCTTGTATTCCTTGATTGACTGTCCTGTAGCTATCTTGAATATTCCTGGTAGTCTAGTGGTCTCCCATCCCCTGATCACCTATCCTGTAAACATCTCAAATATTCCCGGTGGTGTAGCAGTTCCTGTACCCCCAACTGACCATCCTGTAGCTGTCTTGAATATTCCTGGTAGCCTAGTGGTCTCCACCCCATAAGGGCATGTGATCTTTTGTCAACCCACCTGCTCAGTACCCTCCTCTCTTCAGCCCCCCCCAGCTCAGATCACCTAAGCCGAAGCATGGCAATCATATCAGTAACCTACACAGCCCTCTGCTCACCACCTTGGCCAGCCACCATCTGATTGACAGTGAGTGATCATGAGTACAGTAGACACAGGTGTTTGTACAATACCTGCGATTGCTCAGAGACTGTCAGATTGAAATCAGTTGAGGTGGTGAGCAGAGGGCTGTGCCAGGCATCACTATTGCTGCAGTTTTCATTATGTGATCAGGGCTTGGGGGTGCCTGAGAGGGTGAGTTGGGAGGGGGTCAGATGCCCTTAAGGGGGGGACCACTAGGCCATCAGTAATATACCAAGCAGCTACAAGACAGGTGAGCTTTTACAATGTATTTCCCAGGACAGATCAGCTTACATGCAACATCTGCTTTTCAATGGGGTTCTGCTGGAGGGTCCTACTGTTACAGTTTTATAATATATTTACTCAGGATAGCCCAGATGAGTTGTGATATTTTATTTGTAGTGGGGTTCTGCTTGACCCAGTTTTTACACTGTATTTACCTAGGATAGTACAGTGGAGATGCAAGATTCTTATTTTTAGTGGGGGTCCTCCTTTTACCCATTTTTAAAATGCATTTTCCCAGGATAGCATAAGTGAGAGGCAATTTCTCATTTTCAGTGTGGTCCAGATTTTGCTATGTATTTTTCCAGGATAGAGTAGTATAGTGGACTTATTTATTTAATTAACATATTTAATCTGACAAAGCAATAGTGCATGTTTAATTGTCTTCTCCATGAAGAATAAGTAACTTAATAACAACTTAATAACCTAGCAGTGATAACTTTGTTCTTGTGTTGAAGTTGGTTCTTTTTGTTCATGGGAAAGATCGATCTGCAATCTGAGGAATGTCCTGCAGAAATCTTCTAACCCAGTGAGCAGCTAGCTGTACCTGTGTGACTGGAGGTGTGGCTGGTACTATATGGAGTGCGAGCAGAGAGGAGCTAAATATTTACGTCATATGAGCCCGTGAGGGATTAATTCTCACAAGCCAGGAGTTGGGACTTTGCAGGGACCGAGTGAGTTAGACGGTTGGTACCAACAAAACAATATGAAGTAATAACCAGCCTGGCTTTATCATAAAAGGAGCAGTGAGGTAAGTGTGCTGTTTTGTATTAATAATTTTGTTTGCACTGAATGGCCTTATCTGATGGTGAGGGGTCGGGCTCAGCTGCATTCAGTGACTTGAGTGATCTCTCTTCGTCCTCCCCGGCTTGCCTTCTTACCATCAGCCTCCCATCCCACTGCTGTGAGCAAGCATGGAACCCATGAAGTGAAGTGAAGTCCACATGCATCTGAAGGTGGATGGCAATTCTTCTGTGTTAAAGCCTGTGTTGCATTTGGGTGAAGCATTAGGTCATCTGTGTTTTTTGGCTTTGTGGTTTGGGATGATTTCTGAGTCTTTTTGAAAACATATTTATTCTGCTAAGCATTCGGGGAGGATATTTAGTCTCATATCAGTCGCTTTTTTAATTTGTGTATTTTCACTGTTTATTTGTGTGTTTTAATATTGCATATGTGCTTTGATTTTAGAAAAGTGCTTTATAAGTAAAACATGATTTGATTTGATTTGGTATGATTTGATTTGATTTCATTAGCCTACCACTGGCATTGCCCCTGCCCTTGTCATATGACTGGGATGTGTTCATGCCATGGGACATGCTTGGTATCAGGTCATACAGCTGGCTGTGTACTGCTGCAGGTGGGCTATCATGTGTGGGTTATGCTGGAGTGCTTGATGGTGTTGTGGTTCTGGTGTATGATATATGGGGATTTGGAGGTTGGCTGCAATGTATTGGATATGAATGGGAAAAATCATCCTGCTGTAGAGCAGTGATAATTATGGTTATGCCATTGTCCGAGGTCTCACACAGATTGCAGAACCCTTGCTGCATGTCAAGTCCATGGGCTGTGATGTCACTGTACAGTATATGCCCTGTATTTCATGCAGCTGTCCCTGATGAGCCTTACACAGCCTGCTCCAACTGTCTCAGTTCAGGGTACATGCAGATAAAATATTCATGACCTGGTATACATACTGCATCAATGTTGGGCCTTGAGGGACCCTCAAGTGTGTCCTGTGTAGCAGTTCCATTCTGTGGCATGCATGGTCTGTGTATGTATCTGCTGTGTGACAGACACATGCACCTCCAGGCTCATGGATTGTGTGCCCTTCTCACTGCTTTGTATGTCTGACTGTGTGGTGCACTGTGGCGGGGGGCAGAGTCTTCTGTTCAGGTTAAAAGATAACAAACATAGAAACATATAAACATAGAACATAGACTTTGACGGCAGATAAGGACCGCTTGGCCCATCTAGTCTGCCATTTCCCTACCTGCAGGATAGGCCGCAGATCCTAGTTAACCAACAGCCTATTTCTTCCTACCCCCCACAAGAATTGCCTTATGTCTGTCCCATGCATTCTTGAATTCTCCCACAGTTTTAGACCCCACAACCTCCTCAGGAAGGCTGTTCTATGCATCCACTACCCTCTCTGTAAAATAATACTTCCTCACATTGCCCCTGAACCACCCCCCTTCTATCTTTAAATTGTGTCCCCATGTTCTTGCTCGTCTCTTTTTCTGAAAGATGCTACCCTCTTGGACTTTGTTGATTCCACTGAGGTACTTAAAAGTTTCTATCATGTCTCCCCTCTCCCTTCTTTCCTCTAGGGTATACATATTAAGCTCCTTTAGTCTCTCCTCATACAGCTTCTCTTGCAGACCCTGCAGCATTTTAGTTGCCCTCCACTGGACTGCCTCTATCCTGTCTATGTCCTTGCAGAGATGGGGTCTCCAGAACTGGACGCAGTACTCCAGATGGGATCTCACCAACTGTCTGTACAGAGGGATAACAACTTCCTGTATTCTGCTGCTGATGCCTCTCCCTATACATCCCAGTATACCCCCAGCCTTCCCTACTGCCTTCTCACATTGCTTGCTAACCTTAAGGTCATCTGATATGATTACCCCCAGGTCCCTTTCCTTTTTTGTTTTTGTTACTACCTCGCCACCCATTGTGTATTCTTCCCCTGGGTTCTTGTTTCCCAGGTGCATTATTTTGCACTTCTTTGCATTGAATCTTAGCTGCCATACTTCTGACCATTCCTCCAACCTTGCCAAGTCCCTTTTCATCCTTTCCACACCTCCTTGTGTATCAACCCTGTTGCAGATCTTTGTGTCATTTGCAAAAAGGCATACTTTTCCTTCTAGTCCCTCTGCAATGTCACTGATGAAGACATTAAAAAGGACTGGACCCAATACTGAACCCTCGGTATCCCACTAGTAACCCTCTTTCTTCAGAGTGGACTCCATTTACAATTACCTTCTGTGTCCTGTTGTGCAGCAATGTTTTACCAGCCTACCACCCTGGGACCCACTCCCAGGCTGGTTAATTTGACTATTAATCTTTTGTGTGGGACTGTGTCAAATGCCTTGCTAAAGTCTAGGTAGGCCATGTCCACAGCCCCTCCCTGGTCTACTACTTTGGTCACCCAGTCAAAGAAATCTATTAGATTCGTCTGACATGACCTTCCTGCAGTGAACCCATGCTGCCTTGGGTCCTGTGCCCCACTGGCCTCTAGGTACTCAACTATTCTTTCCTTGAGAAGTGACTCCATCACTTTCCCTACCACAGAGGTCAGACTGACAGGTCTGTAGTTTCCTGCCTCTGTCTTGGTCACACTTTTGTGAAGGGGAATCACATCCGCCTTCCTCCAGTCCTTGGGTACCACACCATCCTCCCATGATTTATTAAAAAGAGTAGCCAGTGGTTTCACTAGTTCCTCCCATAATTCTTTTAGAATTCTGGGGTGAATTCCATCAGGACCCATTGCTTTGTCCACCTTCAGTTTTAGGAGTTCTTGCAGAACCCTTTCTTCTGTGAAAGGACTGGGATCGACCCCTATCAAAGGTGCTTCTGTTAATTGGATTAGGCACTTCTCCTCCTCTTTTGTGAATACTGAGCAGAAATATTCGTTCAGTATCCCTGCTTTTCACTGTCCCCCTCTGCCCACCCTCTGTTCAATCTATTCAGCCTCACTATCCCTCCCTTTGTCTTTCTACGCTCGCTGATGAACCTATAAAAGGTTTTATCCCCCTTCTTAACTGAGTTGGCTATCTTTTCCTCAGTTTGGGCCTTTGCTATTCTGACTTCCTTCCCTGCTTCCTTCTGCCTTAACTGGTACAGCTCTCTGTCCTGCTCCTTCTGTGTTTTCTTATACTTCCAGAATGCTATCTTTTTCTTACTGACTTTCACAGCCACCTCTTTTGAGAACCATAGTGGCTTTTTCTTTCATTTTGATTTGTTTATTTGCTTCACACAAAGGCTTGTTGCCTCTATGATGGCAGTTTTGATGATTCCCCATTGTTGCTCCACACCTCCTTCTAGCCTGTTTGCTAGTGCTTTTCTGAGGCACTCTCCCATCTTGCCAAAGTCAGCCCTCCTAAAGTCCAGTACCCTCACTTTTGTATGGCTTGACTCTGTAGCTGAGTTTAACGTGAACCACACTGTTTGATGGTCACTTGTTCCCAGATGGCAACCCACTCCAGATCTGAGATCCTCTCCTGCCCCGTTTGAGAGTATGAGGTCTAAGATGCTCCTCACAAGTGGGTTCTGAAACTAGCTCTCTGAGGCCTGCCACCTGTAGGCCATCAAGAATGGCCCTGCTTTGGATGTGGCTGCAGCAATGTGCTCCAGTTAACATCTGGCATATTCAGGTCTCCCATCAACAGTATCTCCCCTTTCTCTGCCATTCTAAGAATGCTTCTATCATATCCTTGTCCATTCCTCCTCCTGACTTGGGGTCTGTACACAACCCTGTGGGATTGTGGTGCCCTTCCAGTCTCCAAGGTGACCCACAGTGCCTCCTCTCTCCTGTTTACTCTTTTGTTCAGTTGCTTTTATCCCTTCCTTTACATATAGAGCTACTCCTCCCACTCTTCTCCCCTGCCTGTCTCTCCTGTAGGTTATGTACCCTGGTATGTTAACATCCCAGTCATAGTTCTCTGTGTACCATGTTTCTGTGACTGCTACGATATCCAGGCATCCCTCTTCCATCAAGGCCACCAGATCAGGGAGCTTGTTGCCCAGACTAAGGGCATTGGTACTCATTACCCTCCATTTCCTGATAGCCTTACTCCCTTTTGCCCCATCCCTGTCCTTCTTGCCTTTGTCACTTTCTCCATTTACCCCTGCCCTTCTCCCTATCAACACCTCTTTGTTGGTGTTTGCCACACTTACTACCATGATTTTTTTGTGGGGGCTAGGATTTCCCTGCTCCTTTCCAGTGCCTCCCCCCTTGGCTAGTTTAAATGCTTGCCAATGAAGCATTTAAACCTATCATCTAGGATCCTGGTTCCCCTCCCAGACAGATGCAGCCCATCATGCCAGTATAGGCTTGCATCACTCCATGTGGACCCCCAGTCCCCAGTGAAGCCAAATCCCTGAGCTCCACACCAGTTTTTCAACCACTGATTGAATCTCATGGTGCAGAACACCTAGCCTCTCCTATGCCATAGATGGGCAGCACCTCCGAGAGAGGTTACCGTCGTGCTACTTGACCAAGACCCTCCCAATTCCACAAACTCTTCCTGCACTTCTCTAATCCTTTCTTAGCCAGGTCATTTGTCCCTAGGTGGACAATGACATCCAGCTCCCTCCCTGTGCAGCTGTTCTGGCAATCCTGAGGATTGCTCCCTGTCCCTCAAGCCATGGTGCCAGACAGGCACCTGACCTCCTCTCCCTTCCTCCCCAGTTCTACCTTCCTAACAATGGAGTCCCCTACCAGGAGTTGTTTCCTTCCCCTGCAGGGTCCCTGCCACCCTTCTGTGGGTCTCCTTTGTGGAGGTTCCCAGCATCCTCCTTGGTCTCCACTGCGGGTGCCTCCATAGAGGAACCACACTTTGCCAGAATGGCATAGGGATTGTGGAGAGGTACAACTGGAGGGATGCACCTCTGTTCCACCACCCTCACCCTCCCTGAGCCCACTGTGGTCCAACCACTCCTCTTTCTTGGCAACCTCTGAGGCAATGGCAGTGGCACTGGTGGTCCCTGGATGGTAGAGGAGGTCCCACAAATCCTGGCCAACTCAGCCTGGAGATGAGCACCCTCCTCCCTCAGCCCAGAGAGGTGCCTGCAGATGGGACAACACTGCATTCTCCAGAACGTCTCCCAGAAGACTGCTGCTCCACAGCCACTGCACTGCCCACTCCAATCATGTCTTATTTCTGGCCCCTTAACTGTTTGCAATCCTTACTCTTTCCTCTGTTTTTCTCTCTCTCCTTACTTTCTGCCTGTGTGCCCTTTAAGCTCCTGATTGTCCTGTTCTGAGACAAGAATATCCTATATTTCTCAGTAGACCCCTTACTTGCTCAGAGGCAGACCTCCAGCAGCTAGAGGGGGCCGGAGAATTACTCTTGCCCTTCTAGGATGGTGGGTCTTTGGTGGCTCTGTGATCACTCACTTCCTGCTCCCAAACAGGAAGTTCCTGTTGTCAGTCAAATCCTGTGCCTATAAAAGTAGAACTAGCTTTGGGTGGGAGGGTGAAGGGGAGGGAAGGAGGGCAATATAGTCCCAGTAGAGAAGTCCAGTCACACAGCAGTCCTTTCTCCTGGTATCTTCTGCAAGCTATTAGCAGAATCTTTCTAAGGCAGTCTTTAAATGTAGCTTCCTTCTAGCTAAGCCACTCCCCCTACTTACTAGATCTTTCTACAAGTAATTTAAACCTCACAGCTATTAAGTCCTTTCAATCACCTGAGATTTACACCTAGATAACTGTTCAGATAACCATTCAGTTCAGTTAACCTGCTGCTGCTGCAGTGAGAGCTGATTATACTCAAGAGAAGCGGTGTACAGTCGGATGCTTCAAGGGTGGCTGTAGTGTGATTTTTTGCATTAGTTTTGAAATTTTTTTAAGAAAATAAAAAGTTATTTTGATAGTGATATTGTTTTCAACAGGTTAAAGAAGGCTTCAAAAGCAGCAAAATAGTCTCAAAATTACCCTCAAAATGCACCAGAATGCATCTAAAACCTGATTGTTTATGGGGGCCTAGGCAGCCCCAGACCCCCAGCCTGTGGGGAGGAACATCGTAGTTCACGGAGACACCACACTTCTAAATTATTTAGCACTAGGCCACTGCCTGTTGGTCAAAACTGAGTTTGTAATGAGACTGTGTTGCTCCAGCAGATATTCAGATTACACTCTCTCTCTCTCTCTCCCAGGGTTAGTGTCTCCAAATGTTTAAGGATTTCTAATACCGTGGCAAGAATGGACCCCCATTCTTTAGCCAGGGCATATTCAAAACTCAAGAAATTAGTACTGTATTAATCTTTGATGTTTGCTGAGAGCGCTCTTCTCAGCACATGCAACATCCCCAAAATGGCTTCCTTTTGAAGTTCATAAGGTGTCACAAGTATTGGTAGCATATTTAAATGTGCCTGAAAGTTCTTTTTGATTAGTCCCATTGCTCCAAGCACTACTGGGTCCTTATTCCACATCATTTTGGTTTCTGACTGCATATCTTGGTATTTCATGACTTTGTGTCTCTCTGTGCGCAGTACACTGTAGTCACTAGGGGTGGCTATTTCAATCAGCAATGCTCCCACCTGTGTGTGTCTGGCAGTGTACAATGACTAACTGCTGTCTGTACAGTTTGTTAACCCTTTCAGGACTGATTGAAGACTAAATGATAAACAGAACTCCACCATTCCTCCTCCAACCTCTCTTACTCCTTCTCCCTCTCTCTCTCTCTCTCTCTCGGAACCAGACCTAGACAAGAAAAGGCTGAAAGATAAAGCTGACCAAATGTGATAACTTACTTGACCTTTTTGTCAACTTAAATGTTTAAATTATTGCCCAGCCTTTTACAAATAAAGCCTACTATGTGCACTGAATGGAGGCTGAGGGCTTGGATAAAAAAAGTACAGTGGCGTGAAAAAGCATTTGCCCCCTTCCTGATTTTCTCTATTATTGCATATTTGTCACACTGGATGTTTTCAGGTCTTTAGACAAAATGTAATATTAGATAAAGGGAACATGAGTGAACAAATAACACTTGTTTTTTTTTCACTTATTTCATTTATTTAATGAAAAAAGTTAACCAACACCAACTGGCACTGTGTGAAAAAGTAATTGCCCCCTTACACTTAATAACTGGTTACGCAACCTTTAGCTGCAATGACTGCAACCAAATGCTTCCTATAATTCAATATCAGTCTTTCACATCGCTGTGGAGGAATTTTAGCCCACTCTTCCTCGCAGAACTGCTTTAATTCAGTAACATTGGTAGGTTTTCGAGCATGAACTGCTCATTTCAGGTCCTGCCACAGCATCTCTATTGGGTTTAGGTCTAGACTTTGACTAGGCCATGCCAAAACTTTAATTTTACTTCTTTTCAGCCATTCTGATGTGGACTTGCTTTTGTGTTTTGGATCATTGTCTTGCTGCATGATCCAACTATGCTTCGGCTTCAGCTGATGGACGGATGACCGGACATTCTCCTTAAGAATTTTCTGGTAAAGAGCAGAATTCATGGTTCCTTCAATTATGGCAAGTCGTCCAGATCCTGAGGCAGCAAAGCATCCCCACACCATCACACTACCACCACCATGTTTGACTGTTGGTATGATGTTCTTACTGTGGAATGCTGTGTTTGCTTTACGCCAGACATTAAGGGATCCATGTCGTCCAAAAAGTTCCACTTTGGACTCATCTGTCCATAGAACATTTTCCCAAAAGGCTTGTGGATCATCCAGGTGCTTCTTGGCAAATGAGAGACGAGCATTTATGTTCTTCTTAGTTAGCAGTGGTTCCGCCTTGCTACTCTCCCATGAAGCCCATTTTGCCCATCTCTTTCTGATTGTGGAGTCATGAACACTGACCTTAGCTGAGGCAAGAGAAGCCTGCAGTTCTTTGGATGTTGTTTAGGATCCTTTGAGACTTCCTGGATGATTTTGCTGCGCCCTTGGAGTAATTTTGGCAGGCCGTCCACTCCTGGGAAGATTCACTACTGTTCCAAGTGTTCTCCATTTGGAAATTATGGCTCTCACTGTGGTTCGATGGAGTCCCAGAGCCTTAGAAATAGCTTTGTAACCCTTTCCAGACTGATAGATAGCAACAACTTTTTTCTGATCTTTTCAGGAACTTCCTTTGATCGTGGCATAATGTGCTTGTTGAATCTTTGTGCTGGCAACGTGACTCTGATGGTAAGGATCAAAATAAGTGAGGTTTATATTGAGCAGGGCTGGCTGTAATCAAGCCTGGCTGTGTTCAATCAGCTGACTCTAGTTATCCCTTTAATTGGGTTGATTTAACTAGGGGGCAATTACTTTTTCACACAGTGCCAGTTGGTGTTGGTTAACTTTTTTCATTAAATAAATGAAATAAGTAAAAAAAAAAACAAGTGTTATTTGTTCATTCAGGTTCCCGTTATCTAATATTACATTTTGTCTAAAGACCTGAAAACATCCAGCGTGACAAATATGCAATAATAGAGAAAATCAGGAAGGGGGCAAATACTTTTTCACACCACTGTATGTATTTCTGAAATCACTGACTGTAAGCTACAGAATATGTATGTAATGTTCATCACTGCTGGGCTTGATGGAGTGCATAGTACTATATGGCAGAATTATTTAATTTATTTTGTTTTTAGTTTAATTTAATCCTCAAGCCATCTCCTCACCCCTCCCCCCAATAACCTCTACACTCATTTGTATCTAAACTTGTCCTGTCAACCAACACTGTAACAGCAATGTGCCTTATCCATTTGAATCACATAATTTGTCATACATAGAAATGTAGCCCTCTCTCCGCGTGTCTAGGAGAATGGATGGAATATGTCACTGGGAAGGGGGTGCCCTCAGCAGCAGAAACACTATCAGTGGCCATGTCACCCAGGCCCAGATGTCACACACAGGGTCCCTTTTCCTCACTAGTGTTGGATGAAAGCAACAGGTTAATTCATATTAAACAGTTCCTTTCAATAATGGAATGTCCACATGGAACTTGAAGAAACAACGGGTTCCCAAATTCATTAAACATATTCACACATAGCTTCGTGTAGCACCATTTTATTCGTGGGGAAAGCATTGAGCTTTCACACGGGTGGTATGACCATAATAGTAGCTTTTAACAGGACTGATGAGCTCATACAGTCTTTAGGGCAGCATTAACTCAGGACCACTATGGTCACAAATGTTTGAAGGCAGCACAAGTCCCGAAACAGTTCACAGTGCCTAACAGCCCATTATTCTTCACAGTCACCCAAACTCTCAATGATACCTATCTCTCTCTCTCTCTCTCTCTCTCTCTTTCTCTGCACTGGCTCAGTGGGTCTCCCTCAGAACATACAATCCTCATGCCTTGGGGATTTGTGGGTTCCCTCATGATCCCTGCATCCTTTCCAAGAACTGAGAGCAACTGTCCCTGAATTGAGAATGGGGACACGTCCCATGGAGCACCAAGGCAATTCGACCTCTGGACACTACACAACTGAATAGTACATGCCAAGCCAGCCCTGTGGAATTCATTGCCACATTGTTTGAAGGAGGCACTGTCAGTGAAAGCCTTTAAAAAGGGCCTGAAAACATTTTTGTTTGGCCAAGCCCATGAGCTGTATAATGATTGAAATAACTGTATGCTTATTGATTGTTTTGCTGTGAAAGATATGTGATGTCTAATCTGCTTATAGAGCTTATTCTGATTTTATCCTAATTGTTTATTTACCTGCAATGTCATTTCTGCTGTATTTATTTTATTTGATGCTTTTACATGCAGTTACATGCATTTCACGTTCCCCTTTCTGGAACGTTTACTGCCATCCTCACCTGCACCTTTCATTCAGCATTCTCTCTCCTTCAAAGCCCAGGTGCTCCTCATTGCATCCATGGGGTGCTTCAGACCTCAACCTACAGAGTCCCCTACCCTGTCTTCCCATAACCATAAAAAGGGGGGAGTTAGACTGTTGAAATCGTTATTGAGTGCTATTAAAAAGATCTTACTGATCTTTCTACTTTGCTCAGGAGACATCAAACTCAACCCAGGTGCCCCCCCCATTTCTACCCCCATGATGCTGGTTAATCTAAAGGGGATGAGACTCCTCCATATTAATGTCTGTAGCCTTACAAAAAAATTGGATTCCATTCAGATCTAGCTGAACCACTCCTCCCCAGATGTACTTGTAATCACTGATTCATAACGTAAACCTTCAACCCAGGATTCCAAAATAAATTTCCCTTCCTAGAAGGTCTTCAGAATAGATGGGAAGTCCAGAGGGGGTGGAGTAGCCATCTACCTACAGGATAGATTCACTGCCTCTGTTATTAACCCTGCCTGTGAGCTGAAGGAATTTGAGAGCCTTACTATCAAGTTACAACTTTCCCATGCCCACTATCTTGTTGTTATAGGCTGCTACATGCCTCCATCAGCCTGCCTCAAGATACTTAATCACCTGAGCACCTCACTTGACTCTTCAGCCTCCAAGATTATAGTCATGGGTGACCTAAATTTGTATTGGCTTCGAAACCCCTTAAGGAGTTGTAAGATGCCTTCAAGATGCATCGACTTATTACAGAACCCACCTGACCAAATACAAGAAATCCTGCCAATACTACACTGCTTGATATCATACTTGTAAACACAAAACACCTGTTCTACCACATGGGTGTCTTCTTCAGAGACCTTAGTGATCACTGTATTATTGCATGTGTAAGGTCCTCACTGAAACCTATGTCCATCTCCAGATATATCTTCAAAAGGAGCAGCCACAACCTTGACATTTCCACCTTCCTATTGAATCTTCAATATGCAAACTGGCAAAACTTTTTTCTTGCCCCCTCTGTTAATGAATCCTTACATAGAAACATAAACTTTGACGGCAGATAAGGACCACTTGGCCCACCTAGTCTGCCCATTTTTCTACCTACAGGATAGGCCGCAGATCCTAGTTAACCAACAGCCTATTTCTTCCTACCCCCCACAAAAATTGCCTTGTCTGTCCCATGCGTTCTAGAATTTTCTCACAGTTTTAGACTCCACAACCTCCTCAGAAAGGCTGTTTCATGCATCCACTACCATTTCTGTGAAAAAGTACTTCCTCACATTGCCCCTGAACTGCCCCCCATCTTTAAATTGTGCCCCCTTGTTCTTGCATGTCTCTTTTTCTGAAAGATGCTACCCTCTTGGACTTTGTTGATTCCACTGAGGTACTTAAAAGTTTCTATCATGTCCCCCCTTTACCTTCTTTCCTCAAAGGTATACATATTAATCTCCTTTAGTCTTTCCTCATATGACTTCTCTTGCAGATCATGCACCATTTTAGTTGCCCTCCTCTGGACTGCCTCTATCCTGTCTATGTCCTTGCGGAAATGGGGTCTCCAGAACTGGACGCAGTACTCCAGATGGGGTCTCACCAACTGTCTGTACAGAGGGATAACAACTTCCTGTTTTCTGCTGGTGATGCCTCTCCCTATGCATCCCAGTATACCTCCAGCACTCCCTCCTGCCTTCTCACACTGCTTGCTAACCTTAAAGTTATCTGATATGATTATTCCCAGGTCCCTTTCCTTTTTTGTTGTTGTTACTACCTCCCCCCATTGTGTAATCTTCCCCTGGGTTCTTGTCTCCCAGGTGCATTATTTTGCACATCTTGGCATTGAGTCCTAGCTGCCATACTTCTGACCATTCCTCCAACCTTGCCAAGTCCCTTCTCATCCTTTCCATGCCTCCTTGTGTATCAACCCTGTTGCAGATCTTTGTGTCATCTGCAAAGATGCATACTTTTCCTTCCAGTCCCTCTGCAATGTCACTTATAAAGACATTAAAAAGGACTGGACCCAATACTGAACCCTGCGGTACCCCATTAATAACCCCTCTTTCTTCAGAGTGGACTCCATTTACAATTACTTTCTGTGTCCTGTTGTTCAGTCAATGTTTTACCCAGGCTACCACCCTGGGACCCACTCCCAGGCTGGTTAATTTGACTATTAATCTTTTGTGTGGGACTGTGTCAAATGCCTTGCTAAAGTCTAGGTAGACCATGTCCACAGCAGCCCTCCCTGGTCTACTACTTTGGTCACCCAGTCAAAGAAATCTATTAGATTCGTCTGACATGACCTTCCTGCTGTGAACCCATGCTGCCTTGGGTCCTGTGCCCTACTGGCCTCTATGTACTCAACAATTCTTTTCTTCAGAAGAGACTCCATCACTTTCCCTACCACAAAGGTCAAACTGACAGGTCTGTAGTTTCCTGCCTCTGTCTTGGTCCCACTTTTGTGAAGGAGAATCACATCCGCCTTCCTCCAGTCCTTGGGTACCACAACATCCTCCCTTGATTTGTTAAAAAGAGTAGTCAGTGATTTCACTAGTTCCCCCTTAATTCTTTTTGAATTCCAGGATGAATTCCATCAGGTCTCATTGCTTTGTCCACCTTCAGTTTTAGGAGTTCTTGCAGAACCCTTTCTTCTGTGAAAGGACTGGGATCGACCCCCCATCAAGAGTGCTTCTGTTAATTGGATTAGGCACGTCCCCCCCTCTTTTATAAATACTGAGCAGAAATATTCATTCAGTATCCCTGCTTTTTCACTGTCCCCCTCTGCCCACCCACCGTTCATTCTATTCAGCCTCACTATCCCTCCCTTTGTCTTTCTACGCTCTCTGATGTACCTATAAA
This sequence comes from Neoceratodus forsteri, assembly GCA_016271365.2. NCBI lineage: Eukaryota > Metazoa > Chordata > Ceratodontiformes > Ceratodontidae > Neoceratodus > Neoceratodus forsteri. The sequence continues at coordinate 837,610,929 of CM057451.1, read as the reverse complement.
AGGTTTTATCTCCCTTCTTAACTGAGTTGCTATCTTTTCCTCAGTTTGGGCCTTTGCTATTCTGACTTCCCTCCCTGCTTCTTTCTGCCTTAACTGGTACAGCTGTCTGTCCTGCTCCTTCTGTGTTTCCTTATACTTCCTGAATGCTATATTTTTCTTACTGACTTTCCCAGCCACCTCTTTTGAGAACCATAGTGGCTTTTTCTTTCATTTTGATTTGTTTATTTGCTTCACACAAAGGCTTGTTGCCTCTGTGAGGACAGTTTGGATGATTCCCCATTGTTGCTTCACCCCTCCTTCTAGCCTGTTTGCTAGTGCTTTTCTGAGGCACTCTCCCATCTTGCCAAAGTTAGCCCTCTTGAAGTCCATTACCCTCACTTTTGTATGGCTTGACTCTGTAGCTGAGTTTAACATGAACCACACTGTTTGATGGTCACTTGTTCCCAGATGGCAACCCACTCCTAGATCTGAGATCCTCTCACTGCCCCCATTTGAGAGTATGAGGTCTAAGATTGCTCCCTCATGAGTGGTTTCCGAAACTAGCTGTCTGATGCCTGCCACCTGTAGTGCATCGATAATGGTCCTGCTCTTGGATGTGGCTGCAGCAAATGTGCTCCAGTTAATATCTGGCATATTCAGGTCTCCCATCAACAGTATCTCCCCTTTCTCTGCCATCCTAAGAATGCCTTCTATCATATCCTTGTCCATTCCCTCCCCCTGACATGGGGGTCTGTACACAACCCCTGTGTGGATTGTGGTACCTTTTCCAGTCTCCAAGGTGACCCACAGTGCCTCCTCTCCTCCTGTTTACTCTTTTGTTCAGTTGCTTTTATTCCTTCCTTTACATAGAGAGCTACTCCTCCCCCTCTTCTCCCCTGCTTGTCTCTCCTGTAGGTTATATACCCTGGTATGTTAACATCCCAGTCATGGTTCTCTGTGTACCATGTTTCTGTGACTGCTACAATATCCAGGCATCCCTCTTCCATCAAGGCCACCAGCTCAGGGAGCTTGTTGCCCAGACTACGGGTATTGTTACTCATTACCCTCCATTTCCTGATGGCCTTACTCCTTTTTGCCCCACCCCGTCCTCCTTGCCTTTGTAACTTTCCCCATTTACCCCTGCCCTTCTCCCTATTGATACCTCTATGTTTGACGTATTCCATAAGATTCTTACAGATGCAATTAACCGGCATGCTCCACTTATGAAAATTCATACTAGGAAAACCTCTTACCCATGGTTTTCAGTGAGTTTAAAGTCGGCTTTACTCAATACGGATGCCTTATGTAAAAAGGCGTGGAAGACTAAACTTCCTGCTGATTGAACTGCCTTCAGAGTGGCCAGAAATCAATGTGCAATGCTAACAAAGGCTGCTACTCTTCCACATTCTGGAAGACTCTTAAGGAGGTTGAGGGTTGCAGGTCTTCCAACTCCCTCCCTTCCAAAATTAAGACTGACAATGCCACTTACACAGACAGACATGACATCCTAAATTCTAAGAACCATTTCACCACTGCAGGCCAGGCCTTCAATTCTTCCCCTGCCAATAACCTCCAAAGCTGGAGTCTAACCCCTGATAGGGCTCCTGTAGAAGTGGCTGCAGCTCCTTCAGCCTGCCACCAATGCCTCCGACTCAAGCCATGGGGGACCCCTCCAAAGCCGGAGTCCTGACCCTGATAGGGCTTCTGCAGAAGCAGCCACTTCTTCTTCAGCCTGCTGTCAGTGTCTCCAACTCAAGCTGCGGGGAACCCCTCTGAAGCCGGAGTCCAGCCCCTGATAGGGCTTCTGCAGAAGTGGCTGTGGCTCCTTCAGCCTGTTGCCAATGCCTCCGACTCAAGCCATGGGGGACCACTCCAAATCCGGGTAAGATCACTGGCCACACTGGGATTGCACTGAGTGGTCTGATTGGCGGCCAGTCACTGCCTTCCTGCCCTGATTGGTTGCCTGTCCCTGTTCTGCCATAGATTGGCCCGGCTCCCTTACAGCTTTTTACTTGTGATTCTGGACTTTTCTGCCCATTGGAAAGTACTGCTGATTGCCATAATTTTGTCCATGTGTATAGTTACCTGCTCTCTGCAACTTTTTCTTTATTGTCTTTCTGCTTAATTTAAAATACCTGTACTACACCTTTTTTATTTTTCACCCTTTGAGCTAAATTGTATATTCTGCTCTGCAGTTAACTGTAGCCTATATATTTTTTTACATTGCCATCTATTTATCACTGTGTAAAGTGCCTGCTCTCTGCAGATTTCCTAAGTTTGATATTAAAAATATCTATTCTGTCAGTGTTAACCAGGTTTTTTGCTCAAGTGTTTGAAGTGTAATTAGTTCTGCTGGTCTCTTTGCTCTCTGATTCCTCCCCCTGTTGTGACTATCTGACCTAGCCCCACCTCTTAACTGTGTTTCCCTGTCTCAGTCTGTCCCTGATTTACTCCTTTGTCCTACCTGGCACCGTCACTTGCACAAGCTCCATTTTGGGTAGGCATGCCCCCCCGCCCACTGCCTACTCTTTCTGTGCCTTATCACCATTCCCCTAATCCCCTCCACACCCACCATTTCTAAAGCTGCACCATTCCTTTGTTTCACTTCCTTATCTAAACCCTGCTCTGGTTTTCCCCCACTGAGTCCAGCTCCTGATAGGGCTCTTGCAGAAGCGGCCACAGTTCCTTCAGCCTGCCACCAACGCCTCTGACTTAAGCTGCGGGGGACCCCTCTGAAGCCGGATAAGATCACTGGCTGCACCGGGATTGCACTGAGCAGTCCAATTGGCCACCAGTCACTGCCTTCCTGCCCTGATTGGTTGCCTGCTTGCTGCTCAGCCACGGATTTGTCCGGCTCCCTTACTGCTATTTACTTGTGATTCTGGACTTCTCTGCCCATTGGAAAGTACTGCAGATTGCCGTAATTTTGTGCCCACCCCCACCTCTGCCACCCACCTCCTTACTTAAATAGCCCTTTGACCAGCCTCTTTTGCCATACCTCCGAGTCTCCAACTCATGCTGTGGCCACCTCCTCCCTGAATTAAATAGTTTCTTCCCTACCTCCTCTTCTGAGTAAAATGGCCCTATCCTTTGTACCTCTCCATCTTATTATCTTGTTCTCCCTGCAACCTCTATTTTACCTACCTAGGGCAAGTTACCCTTCTCATCTTCCAAGCTACCAGACTGACCCTGTCTATCTACACACTGGCACTCTACCTGCTGCTCCTGGCTCCCCATTCTAACCATCGACTGGGAACAGTCCGCAACACCCTTGGGGTTTTGAAAGGGTGATATACACGCGTTTGTTCCCTCTTCCACCTCTGACATTCATGACTGCTCTCTGGGACCGCCGATAACCTTATCACCCTTGCTCGAGCAGTAAACAGACCAGGAAAATCTCCAACAGACAATGATGATGGTACTCCCTGAAGCTTCTGCTCCTCCTGCTGCTCATTTTGGGTAATAGACACCCCAACCCAGGACCTGGACCCACTACTTCTAGCCTTGGCTACAAACAGAGTCATTCTGGAACACTCACCCTTGCTACAGTAAACATTTGCTGTCTCCTGCCAAAATTTGATGCCCTGCAAATATTTGTAAATCAGCACAAGCCAGACATCCTTGCAGTTGTCGAAACCTGGCTGTCACCTAAAATCTTGGACATGGCTATTACCCTGCCAGGATACAACATTTTCTGACTTGACAGAATTACTAAAAGAGGTGGTGGCTGTGCCTTTTAACTCAAAGACTCTCTCCAAGGCCACCCTCTAAAAACTCCTATCTCTGACTCATCCTCCCAGATTCTCACTATCAAAGTTCTACTTGGGGCTCACAATAAAGCCCTGTCAATTGCTGCAGTTTACATCCCCCCTAAAGAACAAGGAAAAGGCCTCAACTCAGTCCTTGACCTCATCCGATCCCAACCACTTGGCTCTGAGACAATCCTCATGGGTGACTTCAATATCAACTGGCTTGCTCCGGAATCAGGGGTCTTCAAAGATGCCATCTCCTCAGCACACCTTGCTCAACCGGTTGCCTCTCACAGTAAGCAAAATTACAAAACAGGAAAATGTACTCTCCTTGACTGGATGCTTACCAGTCACTCATCCCGCATCTCAAACTTCTCTGTCCTTCCTGACACTCAAAGAGACCATTCCCATTTAATCTGTGTCTAGACAAATAAATTTACCATAACTCCCCCAAATTAATCAACAGCAGAGTCCTTCCATGTGGGCAGTTGAAACACCTAAAATCCCACCTAATACTGCAAGATTGGTTCCCAAACTTCCACACTCCAGATATCAACACTGCCCTTGACTTCTTCATCAAAACCTTTAATGCTGTCTGTGACTCTCATGCCCTTTTCAAAAACCATAAAGTCAAAGGCCTGCACAACCCTTGGCTCTGCTCTGAACTACTAGCATGACTAAAATCCAGGGACCATTTCTAGGTATGGGCTCAGGAAAGTGGAAAGCAAATTGACATACAGAATTATAAACAAGCTCATAATAACTGCACAAAATTAATGCACCAGCAAAAAAGTACCTACTATAAAGATGCCCTGACAAACACTTGGGACAAGGGGAATTCATTTTGGAACAATATTAAAGAAATTACAGGAAGCAAACAAAAACCTCATCCACTATGCTTGTCGTAGATGGTGTCACAATGCTGGACCCGACAACCATAGCAAATTTGTTCAACTCAGCTTTCACGGACCTCAGCTCTGTTGTTCCACCTGACTATTTCAATGAAGCTGACCCCCAAACTTTCCCCTCACATCCCTCCCTCTCTCCAAACCAACCTCCATTCTACTTCAAATAAGTTAAACCATACAAAGCTTGCAACTACATCAGTAACGCTATTACTAGGTCCAGGTCAAGTGAGGAATCCCTTGACCTCAAACTGCTTGCCCTCACCCTCGATGAGGTGCTCCTACCATTAACAAAAATCTTCAACCTCTCCCTCTCTCTCAGAGAGTTCCCTGACAGATGGAAATCGACCTCTGTCACACTGGTCCACAAGAGCAGGGACAGGGCTCTCCTGGTGAACTATTGGCCCATATCCATACTACCCCCGCTTTCCAAGGCCATAGAGCATATAGCATCGGACCAGCTTATGAAATACCTTGATAAGTATGATGTCCTGTGTGCTCAACAGCGGTGGCTTTAGAAAAGGTCACAGTACTACCTCAGCCCTCAATGAATTCACTGGTGCAATCCATAGTTCTTTGGACAATAGCTTCCTTACAGGGCGGTCTTCATTGACCTGATGAAGGCATTTGATACTGTCAAACATCATCTACTACCCTCTCAGCTGCTAAATACAGGACTGTTCCCTGAATCTACATCCTGGTTTAAGAGCTACTTGGAAAACCACTCACAAAGAGTGAAAATAGCTGATGTTCTCTCTGAGGCCAGATCAGTGCGCTCTGGAGTGCCGCAAGGGTCAATCCTTGGGCCTCTTCTTTTCATCGTCTTCCTAAATAGTCTTCCACAATCCGGTCCGGAGCAACTCCTCCTATACGCTGATGATGCTATCATTCATGCCACCCACAAGGACTCCCACCTTTGGCAAAGCAAACTACAGCATGGCTTCTCCTCAGTTGAAAACTGGTTCAGTAAACACAAACTTGTCCTCAACTATAAAATACAAAGTCCATGCTCTCCTGCAGTTTGCAAAATAAGCACCGGGACCACCCCCTCACTATTACAAACTGCCTAGGTGCAATCCTAGAACAAGTGCAAACCTTCAAATACCTTGGAATCACTCTTGACAGTTGCCTGTCCTATAGGGCTCACATTGACAATGTTGCCAAAGCGGCTAACATATGTATTGGCCTGCTTTACAGGCATAGGCAATACCTAACTCCAGAAGCCTTAAGGATCGCAGTCTAGAGCTTGGTGATCTCAACTATTGACTATTCCCTCATCATCTATGGTTCCGCTTCCACCACCACCCTCAGGTGTATATGTATGGCTTTGAACAAAGCTTGCTGACTCATCACTGGATCCCATTGTCTCACGCATATGTGTGACCTATACACCCAAACTGGGCGGATTCAACTCTCAAGCCGCATCAAGTATCTAACATGCATAATGGCTAAAAAACATTGATGAGCTCCCCCCCCCCGGAGTTCAAGCTCTGCTGCAATCTGCACAGAATCCCTGCCTCATCAGGGGCTCTGAATCTCAATTACTGCATATCCTGAGATGCTGGACCTCACAGGGACAAATATCATTTGCCTACAGAGTTCCCAGCTGGCAAAATGGTCTCACTAGGGTCATCTCCTCCCTACCTAACCTAGACCCATTCAAATCTAACCTCTGCCTATTCCTCTCTACCTCTAGCACATGCAACTGTCTTTTCTAACCAGCTGTTCCCTTTTGGCTCTTGTCTCTTCTCATCCACCCCCTCTACTCTTCCCCTCTACCTTCCCCCCCTCCTCCTCCTCTTACTTGCACTTTCCACTTCCACTTCCTCTGTGTTTTGACAATTGCCTCTGGCAGCACCTTCTTCTTGGGTCTCACCAAGTTCTTGTTATCAATGTTATCCCTATCCTGTGCATGCTCTTAGTACTGCCCATTCTGTAGGTACTCATGTGATGATAAACAACTGTAACCTGTTATCCTGTAATAATTAATATCCTGCTTGTTTTTTCTCATCCTGGTGTGGAACCTTTTTAAAAGAGCCTTGGCTCAAAGGTAATTGTAATCCTAGACTCTAATAAATAAATAAATAAAAATAAATAAATAACCTATAAAATCAGTAATGTGGGTGGGATAAAGCCATCCCTGCCTCTCCCGTGGCCGCACCTCCCTTCTCTTTTAGCCCTATATCAATGAAGCAAGTGGAAGACTTGCTTCTCAAACTAGATACCAGAAAGAGCACCAGCACCAATCTCATAGACCAGTACTTCCTAAAAATAAGCTACCATAGCCAAGCCATTCCCATTACCCACTTCTTTAATCTGTCTCTCTCGCAGGGCATCATTCCCACAATTTGGAAAACTGCCTATATTATCCCCCTGTTCAAATCGGGTGATCCCACTGACCTTAACAATTACAGACATATCTTGCTTTCCACCCCTGTCCAAACTATTAGAAAAATTAGTTAATCAGTCGATTAGAGAACATTTAGACTCATATAACCTGCTCACTTCTATATAGTCAGGCTTCAGACCACACCCTAGCATGGTCTCTGCACTCACAAAAGTCTCTAATGACTGGTTGAATGCCTTGGACAACAAGATCTATGTGTGTGCATTGTTTTTGGATCTCAGTAAGGCATTCGACACAGTGGATCATGTTCTACTCCTTGACATCCTCCACAACATTGGTCTTGATGCTGTCTCTCTTAAATGGTTTGGCTGTTACCTTATAGGCCATTCCCAACAGGTCAAAGCTAAACGAGACCTCTCCCTCTGAAAACACTACCGAGAGGTGTACCTCAAGGCTTAATTCTGGGCCCCCTTCTCTTCACAATTTATATCAATAATATCCACTCTGGTATCCAATTAGCCAGTATTCATCTATTTGCTGATGATACTGTCTTCTATATCTCTTTACCAACTGTAGACAAAACATGTTCTGACCTTCAACTTGAGTTCTGCCTTCTTCAGAAAAACCTATTGCAACTAAAATTACTTCTTAATCTGAAAAAAAATGAAGGCTTTGCTTTTTTCATCCTTCTTTAACTCACCCCATAATACTTTATTGGGCACGCCCCCTCAGATTACCACCCTCCTTGATGAACCTCTTGAATCTGTGCCTAAATTTAAATACTTGGGGATGTGGATCGACCATAAGTCGACCTCTACTGACCACATAAAAGAACTAACCCAAAAACTTAAACAGAGACTTGGCATGTTTTCCATATCAAGCACTTACTAACATTGGAAGCTAAATCTAGACTTGCCCAGGCAACCTTCCTCCCCCTACTTGACTATGGGGATATTCTCTATGGCCAGGGGACAAACACAGCATTAAAAGAGCTTGACATCTTATATCATCAAGCCCTAAGATTCATTACAGGAGCACCCTACTCTAGTTACCACTGTTCTGTATATGCTCTAGTTGGGTGGACCTCCCTTAGCCTCAGACATTACAGAAATGCAGCTTACTGGACATATCAAGCACTTACTGAAAAATTTCCCCTGTACACCTCTGACTGCATCCCCATTTGCTCTCCTGGTAACTATGCACTGAGAAGACACTACTACATATCTCTAGTCATTCCTAAAGTTAGAACTCGGTTCAGAAAATCAGCCATAAGCTATTCCCTTCCTTCCTTGTGGAATAACCTGCAAAAGAACCTCCAAATAACCATTTCACTTAAATTAACTACCTTCAAAACCTTGGTCACCCGAGCTGTCACTGAAAATTGTAAATGTGTGTCCTAAAATGATAATGTCAATCCCTTCTTTTCTATTCCCCTCTTACTAGCATCCTTCTTCAAATTACACATTGTCTGATGTTATCAATTTGTTCTCTTGAATGTAAACATTACTGTTTGAACTTACCTGTAAACTATGCTAAATGTATGCTGTATCTCATTGTATACCTTATTTTATCCTCTGTTTTTACTGTTGCTATCAATGTAGTTATGCCTAAGTCCATCTTGAAAATGAGTTCTTCTCAAAGATGTTTTGCCTGGTTAAATAAAGATTGATTGATTGAATTGCACAGTGCTCTGAGCCTCCAGGAAGGAGCCCTATATAAATAAAATATCTATCTATCTATCTATCTACACTCCATGCCATATTCTTGCCCACTGGATCCCTACACGAATCAATGCAGACTGCCAGGGCAGTCTGAGACTTGTGGCTGTTGGTGCCCTTCTCAACTTTAGCTGCCCTCCAAAATACTGTGCAGTTTGTGGCTATTGGCTCCCACTTCTTCCTCTGTAGCCCCCCCAAGTGCCGCAGACCAGGGATCAAAGCAAGCAATCACGCCCACCTGGCCCCAACTCACTATCACTCCCTTGCCACTCACTCCCCAAACTGGAACTCCCCCTCCTACCTAAACTGCCTGGGCCTTATCCCCTCATGCACCCATGGTGACCTTCTGACCAACAGGAGGCTCCATCTTAGTGCTGAGTAGAAGCAACCCTTTTTCCTACTTGGCTGAATTAGGCCACAAAAACCCAGGAAGGGGTGAATAGACTAGTAATCTCCCAAAGGAGGGGGTACCTAAACATAGAAGCTGATGCCAGATAATGACCAGTGGTCCCATCTAGTCTGCCCATTTTTAGTTATGATCACTTTTGCTGTAGACCCAACTTACCCTGCAGCACTGTCTCTTCCACCTCCCACCCCATTCCATTCTCCTAGGATTCCTTTGTGCCTCTCCAAGCAGTTTTGAAACCCACCACTGGTTTCACCCCCACTGCCTCCCACAGAATGCTATTCCAGGAGTCCATCACCCTTTCTGTGAAGAACTACTTCCTCACATCTTTCCTGACTCTACCTCCTTTCAGCTTCATATCATGACCCCTGTTTCTACAGCACATTTTTCTCTGGAACATATCTCCCTCCTGTACCTTAGTAATCATCAAGAGGCATTTAAAGGGCTCCATAACATCCCCACTCTCCCTCCTCTCCTCCAGGGTGTACATATTGAACTATTTCAGTCTCTCTTCATAGCGATTCTGATGCAGACCTTGCAGCATGTTGATAGCCCTCACCTCTCTTCTTGGCACTTTCTCCTTTTTCCAATTGTACCCCCTTCCACATCTTTCTCCTCTGACTGTTCCTTTTTCCCCTTCTTCCTTTGCTAACCCCTTGTTTCCTTGAATAACTTGCATCCTGGTGGGAATCTTTCCCCTTGAGATCTCCTTACTCTCTATCTCAGCTTGTAGTGGCCCACTTTCTGCCTCCCCCAGTTCTCCATCACCATCTCCCTTAGCTACTTTAAATGTCTACCAAAGTAACATTTGAATTATTCACTGAGGACTGTATTTGCCTCCTGAATGAAAGCAAGCTATCACCTCAGTATAGGTTCTTATCCCTCTAGATTGGTCCACAGTCCCAATGTATACATGTCTCTCCTCCCTGCTCCATTCTTTCTATCATTACTTGCAGGGCTTGGTGCAGAGTTCCCTCTCATTCCACATATAGTACAACATGCACTTGTCACTCACATTTAAACACATGGGAAACACAGGATCAACCAGATAAATAATCTACCTTTACCAAGCAAGACATTTACACACATAGCTGACTATAGCAATTCATCTTTACATTTAAGGCTATGAAAAACTCTTAGCAAATTAATGTATTAGCAGCTGTAGTGGCTCTGACCAGAGTTTGTTTAAAGTGGCTATTTTTAAATGTAGCATACTGAATATTCGGTTTATAAAAAAAAAAAATAAGCACAAGAGATGAATGTTTTATGTCCTTTCTCCATTTTGCACATCAGACCTTTTTCTCAAACAAGTTAAACACACTTAGTGGCAGGGCTACCTAACTTCATGGTAGCAGAGCCCTACAGTCACATTTAAAGGAGATGCAAAATTATTTTTACATAGTTAACTGCCCTTCCAGTTTCCTTTCCGTGCCAGTTATGTATTCTAATATGCTTTGATGATTTTTTGATAAATAAATATTCTAGCTTTGGGGTGTCCTTCTACATAGAGTTCCACTGTCCTCATCAGCTATTGCTCTTGATTTTCATATTTCTAAGACATGCTTTGACATCGCAATCTCCCATTACATGCTATTCATCTGCAAGGCCGGGAAAGGAGTTTATGATGTCATAGAATGTTTATGCAGTATGAAAAGAGAGAGCAGTAACTGCTGAGGAGTGTGGGATTCAGAGTAGTTAAAAAGGCAACAAAATTAGATTATTAATTTAACAGAAAAGGTCAAAAACATATTAGAATACTGGGTAGCTAATAAAAGAACAACTGGAGGGCATCTAGAGCTGTAAAAACTGTTGCCTATGACCTTTAAGGTGGCTTAAGCTGGGCACAGCACTCTGTTAGGGCAGTTTCCTGGAGGTAGCTAGCAACACAAAAGACTCATGGTAAAAGAGCACTGCTTTTATGGAGCACAACTCTTAGATAAATTCCAACTCCAAAGCACCTCTGCCCACCCAACCCCATATAGTAGGGAGTTAAGTATTCAGAGTTGCTTTGAGGTGGGAACTCATATAAGACTTGTGCTGTGAAAGCAGTGGCCTTTTGCCTTGAATCTTTTGTGCTGCTAGCTGCCTCCAGGAGCTCACTGATTTTAATACCTCATTTTACTTATTTATTTGTTTTTGTTAACCTGGTAACATGGGTGTTGGAAGACATACTCCAAGCACTCCATGGTGTGCACTTTTATTTAAGGGGTAGCAAATAAGCTCTGAACTGTTTCTTTTTACCATGAAAACTAACAAAGAAAATACTGACCCTTTCTGTAATTTTACTTATAGGAGTCGAAACTAGAAGGAATGGTCACTAATACTCTCTTTGCATCCCAAGGACAATAAAACTTTACAGGGTCTGTGCTGGTATGTGGGTGTCTTAGGGAACAATGCATGGCATTTGTATTTACCCATGCATGGCAACAACCACTGTTATGAGATACAAAAGTTGTATTTATTGTGCCAAATGAGCCAACGAACATGGTCCTGGTGTACATTTGTATATTGTCTGGCTACACCCGGGGGGGTAGCTCACCCTAACAAGGGGGGGTAGCAGTGAGTCCACTTGGTGTGCAGAAGATCTGAAATCCCTGGCTACACCCCTGCCAGGTAAGTACACTAAGCAGAAACTGCCTTTTTCCGGGTATGACATGGTAATACCCATACTCCTGCTTAACTTGCAATGGCTAGTCAGAAGGAAATGTCAGCACTACTAGGCTCCCAGAGATGCAACCATACCACAAATAGCAGAAAAAAAACTGAAAATGGTGCACACACCAGATGCAGGAGGTTACATTTATTGCTGAAAACTGTGGTTGGTCAGTGGCTCACAGCTTGCACTAATAAATTTATTTAGCATCACATATCTGGTGTGTGCACCATTTTCATGTTTCATTTTTATTTTTAACCTATAACGGGTAGATAAGCAACCAGAGGAGCTAAAGTTCATGGGTCGGGTTAATGTGCATAGTTATCCTGAACCAGTAGAAGTGAAACACAAACAGTGCAGCTAAAAAAAAAGAATGGCTAAAGGCAGACAACCATCTCCATATCTGCCAAACAGCAGGTATCCCTTGCTGCCCAATGCCCACTACTACCTACACTACCCCCGAATCCGACATCACACAGATAAGCTTTGCTGACCTATACCAACTATTATCTACAGTACCATAAGCGTAGGTCAGTAGGGTTCAGCTGGTTCAGACTTCTCCTTGTTTCTGATGTGTATCGTTGGTAAGGCTGTAGGCTACAGGTGTAATCTGTATGCTTGGTGGTGGCTTATAGTGTTGGAGATTATAGTGGAGTCTTGCAGTTAGATTCGCTGTTTTGGTCATGGGTTCTCGTGGTCTGGATTATGCCCTCAATTGACTGCGCCCTTTGGTAACTGATGAGACGCTGGCCAGCTCTCACTCTTCTCTTTTCCTGTGCTGCATCATTGGACTCATTGCCTGCATGTGAACCTGATAGAATGGAGGTGGACATCAAAGAGGTTGGCCCAACAAACAAATAATTAATGTGAGGCGGTAAGGCAAAATGTAAGCAGGCTGGGGCAAAGACCTCCAAGAAATTAACAGAAAGGCTAAATTTTTAACAGTTAGCAATTGCGGTGAATCAAGCTGCAACTGATTAGCACTTGCCATTTTTTTTGTGTCACAAACTGTGATGTGAACTTGCCTCATTAATCCTTGTATTGTATAGCTCTAAGTGTGTTTGTAGTGTGGGTAGTTGTGGAACAAATATTGTCAATTGGCGTAGGTATACAGTACAATGTTGTGTAGCTGCAAGAGTGTTACTAGGGTGGGACTAACTGTGGGACAAATATTGGGGTGTGGTGTAATTGCAGGGCAGAATATTAGATTGAGTAGCTGTGGGGCAAATATTGTAATGTGCGGTAGTTAGAGGGTAAAATATTGGGTAGCTAGAAGAGTGTTACTAATGTGGGGTAGTTACAGGGTAAAATATTAGGTAGCTGGAAGAGTGTTTCTAGAGCGGGGTAGCTTGGGGACTGATATTGTGGTGTAAGGTAATCACAGGGCATAATATTAGGGAGCTGTGACACTTACATTGTTAGTATAGTGGGTAGGTGTGGGGTAAATATTGTGGTGTGGGAAAGCTGAAGGGCAGAATATCATGTACAGTACCGTAGCTATATTAGTGTTGCTAAAGTGTGGGTGGTTGTGTGGAAGATACTGAGGTGGTGTAGCTGCAGGGCAGAATGTCTGGAAGCTTCAAGAGTTTTACTAGAGTGGGGTTAGTTGTGTGGCAGATATTGGGGTGAGGTAGTTACAGAGCAGAACATTTGGTAGATATGAGATGGATACTATAGTGGGGTAGTTGTGAGCCAGAAATTCAGGCGGGGATAGGTGTAGGGCAGAACATTAGGTTGTAAATATGAGAGGGATACTGGAGTGAGGGTAGCTGTGATCCAGATTATGGAGTGGGGAAACTGTAGGCCAGAATATTGAGAAGCTGGCTGTGGGGCATTACTAATGTGGGGGTATCTATGGGGTAGAACTTGGGGTTTCCAGTAGTTGAGGGCAAATACTCTCACTTTTATTGTGGACAAGATTTATTTTGTCAAAACATTAACTGCATACTTCAGACAAAATAATTGTGTTACAAATGGATCCCATGTAAAAGAAACCATATTCCTGTCAGACATGTAAATGGGCACACCAAATCAGATTATTAAGAAACACTGCATGTAAACAGCACCACAGAAACTCAATCAGATTTTCAAGGAACCTGAGTTCTTCAGAAATCCGATTATTGCCTGATATGCAAACAAATGTCTGGCTGTAATTGATGGAATTCTGAGCACTATCCACAAGTTCCATGCTTCCTGTGTTTGTCTCCCAGGTCCTTGTAGAAAAGAAAATAGTAAATTTATTTTAATCCTCTTTGCTGCACTTTGTAAAACCATAACTTGAAATTGTTTGTCTCCCCCCCAAAAAAAATTATTTCTGCCTAGATTGACATAAGCTCTATAAAATAGTATGGAAAGAATTACTTTCTGGAAAATGTATCAAATACATGGGCCTCTTGGGTGCACTATGCCTTTTACTCTGACTTTGTCCCCTCAGAGGAATCAGATTTCTCAGAGTAGCTTTCATCTCTGAAGGTAGCACACAGAGCTGTTAAAAGGTCCCTGAAATTACACATCGAGATGGGTGGTTTCCTCCCCCCCCCCCCAACAGCAACCTCTACTTTAGAACTTTCTGGCTGTAGTCCTCTATGCCCAATCTATAGTCACTGCCTTTCACCTTTATGTACATAGTTTTTAATTAGTTTCTCTTCCATATTGTACTTGAAAGCCTACTTTTGCACATCTTAGACTTGTCTTCTGCTTGTAATAGTACCATAGAGAACACAACCCAGGCAGCTGGACTCTAGACAGTTACTCCCTTCCAGAGTGCCGCAGAATTTTAGTTGAATTCATTCCTGGCACACAGGACCTTGGGCTCCAGTAAGAACCTTTATGTATTTCAGTTCTGTATAAATGTACTTTGTATAAGAGGCTATAAACAAGTTATTTTAGCTATGTTGACCTATGTCATATTGAATGACATCTCTGGAACATATGTTCTTTTTTTAAAGAATAAATTAACAAAATTAGATTTTCAAAAAAGTCAAAAGCTCACTAGAGACAGGGATAGTACCCAGTGGTTGGAAAATGGCAAATGAGCTTCCCCTGCACAAAGGAGGGAGCAGTAATGATATGGAAAACTTCAGACGCATCAGCCTAACACATCTATTGTGGGTAAGCTGCTAGAAACCATGATACAGGAAAAGACAGTAACTTTCCAAGAGGTAAATGGACTGCAGAACATGAGACAACATGGGTTCATGAGGGAGGTTATGTTAATCAAATCTGATAAATGTATTTGATTGGGTGAAGGCAGTAGACTAGGAACAGGTGGTGTACATACTGTACCTCAACTTTGGGTAAAGTTGTTGATTCTGTCCAATTTGGATGGTTGGTTAAGAGTTGCAGAACCTCAGAGCAGGGGACAAAACTATTAAGCGTGAGGGAAAGTGGTTAAGTGACAATATCCATGCAGAATGACTGGGCAAAGTTTAATTTGTTGCCATGTTAGAGAGGATAGCATATGCCATTAGGCTCTGGCCAAGAGTGCATGACACCACCTGGCTGATATATGAGGAGTATCTTTCTCCTCTTGAAGGTACCATCTAGAGTTCATAATTACTCGGTCCCTTGCCACTGAATTACCCTTAGTTGGCCCCCCCAGACAGACACGTTGGGAGGCTGTTATTTATTTATTTGTTTATTTTAAATCGGTAACGGGGAAAGGCACACTGCCCAAGATTCATTTCCAGGTGCACCCCAAGGGGTGGGGATAGGGATACAGTCAAGCAGAATAATAAAATTGCACATAAAAAAAAACAAAGTGCAAACAAAAGTATTTCAATGTGACAAGAAAGCACATATGTAGCGGATGCCTGGGGCAAACACATTAAGCATATAAAGATACAATTGACAAATGGTTGAAATAATTAGCACAGTAAAATATTATATATGATATAATATACATATTACATAAAATATGTATAATATAATTATTAAAGTAGTATGAGAAGTAAAACCGATCCGGGGAGGAGCCTGGACTGGGGGCTATGTCACCATACATGTGCAACTGCATTGAGACCATGTTCAAATCATGATTAGTCTTAAACTGGTGATGTGTATGCATTCTCACGATGTCATATGTGTATGCTTGCATCCTTCTGATATCTCCCCTTTTTTATTCTGTACTTTCCTCTTACCTGTATAAAAATAAATAAAAACTTATTTAAAAAAAAAAATGACAGGACCCAGAGAGTGGTAATGGCGGGGACTCAGAGGTAAGGGAGGTCACTAGTGCCATTCTAAATGAATAATCATTTGGACTGGTCTACTTCAATATCTTTATATGTGATATAGAAGTAAGTCTCCAGAGCAAGATATGCCTTTTTGCAGATGGTACTAAAAACTGTGACTGGATGGCTACAGAAGAGGGGATCAAAATCTTGAAGGAGGACACATGTAGATTGGAAATGTGCTTAAAGGTATGGCAATTTAAACTGAACACCAAAAAATGCAAGGTGATGCACATAGGGCAAACAATCCTAGCACTGAATAAAGGATGGGGAAGGTACAATGGTAAAGGAAAGCACTACAGAGGAAAGTTTTGGGAATAATAATATCAGACAGTCTGAAGGCACAATGCAATAGGCTGGTGGTCCGGGTAAATAGGATGCTGGTGTGCATAGGGAGAGAGGTCTCCAGCAGGAGAAGAGAGGCGCTGTTGTCACAGTATACTGTATGTCGGCGTCACTGGTTTGACCTCATCTGGATTACTTTGTGCAGTTTTTGAGTCGACATCTGAAGGACAGGGACAGGGTGTAGGCAGTGTAGAGGAAAGTAGCCAAGATGATCCAGGGACACCAGGAAATATCATATGAGGAGAGGATAGCAGATCTGGAAATGTAAATGTTAGAGGTAAGAAGGAAAAGAGGGGATATGGTTGAAACATACAAGTACATCCATGGGTTACATATAGTAGATTGTATGAAATGGATCAGACTGAGTGGGAACACAAACACCAGAGGAAACTCCATGAAGATGACAGGGGACAAGTTTAAGAGATATAACAGGAAGCTCTGGTCCATGGAGATGGTGGTGGAAGGGTAGGATAAGTTACTCCAGGAGGTGGTCTGTGGAAACTCAGTAGGGGGACTTAAAAGATGGTGGGACAGATACAAAGGCATGATAAAGACCATGCCAGATAGGGAAGGGGAAAGGGGGGAGCGAGGAGTTGCTAGGGCTCTCTCATTCAGCATTAGTCAGGTAGGAATGAGCAGATAGGTTGGGACTATGGATCTTTTTCTACCAATACAGTCTATGTTTCTAAGTTTCTAAGTAATTAATAAAATAGTATCCTTCAGTCCCATAGCTACAATAAGGAGTTGGAACCATTAATTGCTGAGCCCAACCCCAAATGCTCACTGGGAGAGAATGAGTTAAGCACTCCTTCCCTGTAGCTCAGGGCACTGTATATAGATCAAGGAACAAACCAGATACATAAAACATATGTCATACTAAAATCCACTTTTTAGCATTATACATAACTAAAATAAATAAAACAAAATAACAATAAATAAATTAGATTAAATAGAAGAAAATAAATAAAATCAGATAGCAGCCAGTGGATCGGAGACCCTAACTATAACCCAAATGCCTCCTTAAAAAGCTAAGATTTCAGACTCCTTTTGAAGGCCTGCAATGAGGGGGCCTCTCTCAAATATCTTGGGAGCGAGTTCCACTGGGCTTGGCCAGCAACCTCAAAGGCCCAGCCATCAGAGGATTTATGCTGGGACCTGGGAACCACTCGGAGTCCCACCTTGGTGAAGTGGAGAGGTGATGGTAGGGAGTCAGGAAATCACTCAGATAGCCTGGGCCCGGTCATAGGGCTTTACAGATCAGTAAACCAACCTTGAAGGTGATTTGCCACGTCACTGGCAGCCAGTGCAGGTTACACATGACCAAGGTTACATAAAAGGACCTTGGAATGCCCATCAGCAACATGCCCACTGCATTCTGTATATAGACAGTTGAAGTTGGTAAACTTGGCTCTGCGATTTAATTTGTGAATTTCAAGCAATTCCTGAAGCACAATTTGTGAAATCTGTGCAATTCGTGGATTTCGAAGTGCACATTTTTTACAGCAAAGTGCGGAGCATTGCCACAGAGCATGGAATTTTGCTAGGAAGTGCAGAATTTCATCCATGAAATTCCACATTTTACGGCAAGAACTTTGCAGTTCAAGTGAAGTCAAAGTTTCCCAGGTCTGGGGAAGCTTCATGAAGCTCCACAAAGTAGTGAAGTTCACCACTTGGCGTGAACTTTGTCGGCAAAGTTTTACTTTGCCACAACTCTAATTCTGTACCAGCTGCAGGTGACGTAGGACCTCTCCACTAACCCTCAAATAAAAAGCATTACAATAGTTGAGTCTGAAAGTCACAAAAGTGTGCACTAGTGATGACAAATCATTAGGTGAGATCAAGGCTTTAATCTGGGAGATTTTCCTCAGGTGGTAAAAGGCATTCCAGACTATAGATGACACCTGAGCCTCAAGAGTCAGTCTATCATTCAGAGTCACCCCCAGATTCTACACCTTAACAGAGGCTACAAGCTGAGAAGAACCATGCACCAGGACAGTCATGTCTCCAGTAGGGTTACCACCTTTTAAGCAGCCCAAAGTGGGACATTCTTACTGAAACATGATTTTACGCAGGACAGTATGTAACCTCGACCGATGCAGCAGACTTGTTTTCTCTATATAATCAGAATTAAGGCTAAGTGCAGTAGTTTCCTAGTTGCTTCTGTTGTTTTTAATTATTTTAAGGTGTTTTAGTTAAGGTATTGTAGTTTTCTGCAGCATTTAGTGGAAAGTTAGAAAATACTTTTTCCTAGTATAAAATCAGGACGTTCAGTATTTTTCATGTTTTTTTGCAGGACACAGCTGCCCAAATCAGGACTGTCCTGTGAAAATCAGGACAGGTGATAACCCTAGTCTCCAGCCACCTCTGCACCCTGCCAAAGACTAGGGTCAATAATCAGAATCTCTGGCCTGTCCAGGTTGAGTCTCAGCCAACTAGACAACATCCAGTCCTGGTTCTTGACCAGGACACATTTAGTACCTCAACCACGTCAGACATCCTGAGTGAAAATGATAAATACAGCTGGGTATCATCTGCATAATAGTGAAAACCCAGACTGTAATGTTTAATGATCTCCCACAGGGACAGCATATATACTGCTAACAGCATGGGTGAGATGATCAAGTCCTGAGGAACTTCACAAAAGAAGAACTTCGGGAGGGAGGAGAAATTCCCCATCACCACTCTCTGTATCTAGTATGTAAGAAAGGACTCAAACCAACTGATGACAGTGCCAGCGGGTCCACAGGGCTTGCTGAGGTGACCCAACAACACTCCAGGCCCACAGTGTCAAATGCTGAGGAGAGATTGAGTAAAACAAGAATTAACTGTTCTCCTCTGTCTCTCACCCGAGGATATCATGCTGCACTCTGACCAGTGCAGTCTCCGTACCTTGCCTAGCCCTGAATCCTGACTGGAGAGTTCATAGATGTTAAAAATAGTGAGATGTGCTTCAAGCTGCAGTGCCTCAATCTTTTCAATAATCTTTCCCAAAAAAAGGAAGTTTAGAGATGGATCTAAAATTCACTAAGCAGTCTGGGTCCAAAGATAGTTTCTTCAGTAAAGGCTTCACCAGCACCTATTTCAAAGTGCTAGAGAAACACCCCTCTGAGACAGAGAGAGCACCAGACTATCTCATCAAACACAGGACCTAGAGACCCAACACAGTCCACAAGGAAACGTGTTGGGCCCAGGCCCACTTCACAAGAAGTTGGTCCCAACTTTGAGATTACCTTATAAACCTCTTCCACCCTTACCGGTCTAAATTAATTCCAGACAGGCGTGCTCCTGCAGTACTGACAACCACACTCTCCTCTACAGGGCTGCAACAGCCCAGTTGGGCAATATCAGACCTAACAGAAGACTCTCTGTTGGAGAAGAATTGAGCAAACTCTTCATACCTGGTGGATAAAACTGCCCTTTTTGGTTGTAGACAAGAAGGACTGAGTCACCTGTCCGCTGCCTGAAAGAGCTGAGATGGTCTGTTCCTCCTTGAAATAATCTCCTGGACAGGAATGCTGCCTTCTTATGTGAGATTGCTCTTTGATGCTCACCATAATGAGTTCTCAAAGTCACCTTGTCCTCATCGGTCCCAGATTTATACCAACAATGCACCAACCTCCAACCCACAGTCTTCCTCTCCCTGAGCTCTTGATCAAATCATGGGGGTTTCAAGCAGGAAGACCTGGCTTGTATACACACTGATGCAACAGAATCAAGAGCCAAGGTGACAGTCCTGTTAGGCCATCACCACCTCTCCCAATCCTGCCTCACAAGCAAACATCACACCCGAGAGGTCCACTGCCATCTAAAGAATCACAGGGGGCATGATCAAAGTATTCCACTATCTGAAAATAATAAATAAGGACAGAGGACAAAGGGATTATGCTGTTGATATTAGCATACTTTAAGGGGAACATCAGGAAGAATTAATTAAAAAAAGAATTGGTGGTCACTTTGAATTGACTTCTGAACCTGGTAATAACAGATAATAATATTATAAAAAGTTCTGTGATAAGATTCAGCACGAACATGGAAGAAAAGGGGTGCATGTGCTGTTTCTAATAAGCTTGTGGTGTGGGAAAACTTGACAGACCAAAAGTTTTCTTTACTCCCTAATGCTGCACGTATGTTTAAGAAAGAAGACAAAAAAATAAAGATGAAATATTAAGTCACTGTATTATATTCCTAATTTAAATTTGATGATTAATTCATTTAAATAAGATAATTGATTTGTAATATTTTGCAGCTGTATAATTAGTATTTTCAAGCTAAATTAGTGGAACTAATATTTTTGGTCTGACTCTTTCAGATTTAATGTTTGTTGTCTTGTAATCCATCCGGGTCTGATTCTCTGTCATATTTACTGTGTGTTCTCTTAATTCCATTTAGAAAACAGGGAAACAGTCACAGAATGTAGATGAGAAAGACAAAAGGTAAAAGGAAGCTACATTTGCAGGGGCTGAGATAATACATGTGTGGGAAGCAAAAAGCAATGATGTATCCCCAGAGCTGAAGGTGCTGAAGGATTTTCAGATGGAAAGAAATACAGCAGGAAGTGCTAGAGGCTATATATAGTTAAAGATGCACAAACAGGAGGCTTTGGGAGTAGGCTGGAGCAAGACAGAGGATTTGTTGAGTTTTCAGAACAACAATGACAGATTGCATAAAGCTAGGGAGAATATAAATATGAGAGAAACAGAAGCCAGCACGGATTAATTATTAAGTCATCTAAATCATACTAAAATTTTACAACCAGGAGTGCAATTTTCTAAAATAGGAACACTCTAGCTATGACACTTTGCAACCAGTGCTACACACATAAATACATTGGTATTTGTGATTATTAGAAACACCTGGGGCCAGATATTCAAAACTTTATCTGGTGTACAAAGTGATTGTGCCCTACTTGCCCGGGATTTGTGCCTGAGTGCAATATTCAAAGGGAGATGTGGCATGTGCTAAAAGGGTTAGCGTGCATGCAAAAAAATAATGTATACAGTGTGCAACAGGAGGGGTGGGGACATGAATCCTGGTGCAGCACAATATTCACCATGGTAGCCCTGCACAAATGGAATAGCGCAGGCCACCTTACACTGCACAGTTACTGTCAAGAAGAAACCCAACTTACTCTATGCAACCTTAGAGGCCATCAGAGCCACTGCAGCCAACAATCACATTGGCAGTTGGGGAAGCACATTTGCTCCCAGGTGGCTGTTGGAAACCCCCATCATCTGAACCATGGCCCCATGAAAATAAATATTATGCCCTGGCAACCCATGGTACCCCTTCCCCTGATTCCAGTCCCCTGTAAAAGTAATACTTTTCCTGATGACCAGTGGTCCACGGTCCCCTGATCCCCATTACTCATAAAGGTACAAATGTCCTGTTGACCTGTGGTCCTCCCCTTCCAATCATTAGCCCCAGTATAATAAAATACTTCCCTTGTGCCTAGTGTTCTCCCCAATTCTCAAATCACTGGCCCTGGTATAATAAAATAGCTTCCTGGTGTCCAGTGGTCTCCCCTTCCCTCCGATTGCCAGCTCGGGTATAAAAAAAATACTTCCCTGGTGCCTAGTGGTCCCCCACCCTTCAGTCACTGGCCCTGGTATAAAAAAATACTTCCCTGATCCCCAGTGGTCATCCCACCCTCGGATGGCTGGCCCTGGTATAATAAAAACATTCCCTGGTGCCTGGTGGAAAGAAGAGACCAAGAAAACCAGAAGGAAAACCAGGGGAGGGATTGTAAGGTTCAAAGGGGTGGAGGGGGAGTGTAAGGAGGGAGACCTGGAAAAGGTGGAAATACTGAATAAACACTTTTGCTCAGTATTCAGTGAAAAAGGGGAGGGACAGGGACCACAGCTGGGCAACAGGTATGAAAGGGGGCGAGGTCAACACCAATCCATTTACTGTGAAGAGAGTCCTGGAGGAATTCCCAAAACTGAAAGTGGACAAAGCAATGGGGCCAGATGGCATTCACCTGAGAAAATTAAAGGAGCTAAGGAAGGTGCTAGCGGCATCACTGATGACCCTGTTCACAGAGTCAGTGAACACAGGGGTGGTTCCTGAGGACTGGAGGAGGGCAAATGTAGTCCCTTTTCACAAAAATGTCAGCAGAGAAGAGGTGGGAAACTACAGGCCAGTTAGCCTCACGTCAGTTGTGGGTAAAATCATGGAGGCACTGCTTAAAGAAAGAATAGTGGGGTACTTGGGATCCAATGGTGCTCAATGACCAAGGCAGCATGGATTCACAATGGGGTGGTAGTGTCAAATGAATCTGATAGATCTTTTTGACTGGGTTACAAGGGAGGTGAATCGGGGGGAATACTGGACATGATCTACCTCTGTTTCAGCAAGGCCTTCAACACTGTCCCACATAAAAGGCTGGTAAACAAGATGGGTAGTCTGGACATTAGTCACAAAGTGATAAACTGGGTTATAAACTGGCTAACAGAAGGCAGAGGGTGGTGGTAAATGGGGTCCAATCTGGGGAGAGAGGGTAACAAGTGGGGCACCTCAGGGGTTAGTCCTTTGGCCAGTACTGTTTAATGTCTACATCAGTGACATAGCAAAAAGGCTGGAGGGAAAGGTCTGCCTGTTTGCAGTTGACACCAAGATCTGCAACAGGGTAGATACTCCAGAAGGGGTGGAGAAAATGAGGTGGGACCTAAGAAAAATGGAAAACTGGTCCAAGGTGTGGCAACTGAGGTTCAGTTCCAAAAAGTGCAAAATAATGCACCTGGGATGCAGGAACTCAGGGGAGAGCTATAGGATGGGGGGGAGGAGTTGCTGACAGTCACCAAGGAAGAAAGGCATCTATGGATTATCATTTCTGATGGCCTAAAGGTGATTAAGCAGAGTACCAAGGCTGCAGCAAAGGCCAGTGGCATGCTTAGGTGCATAGGCAGAGGTATCACTAGCAGAAGGAGGGAGGTGGTGATGCCACTGTATAAAACACGGGTGAGACCTCACCTGGAATGCTCTGTACAATTCTGGAGGCCACATCTTTGAAATGACATAGACAGGTTGGAGGCAGTCCAGAGAATGGTGACAAAGATGGTACATGGCTTGCACAAGAATTCATGCGAGGAGATATTGAAGGACCTCAATATGTACTCACTGGAAGAAAGGAGAAAGCGAGGAAACATGATAGAGATCTTCAAGTACCTCAAGTGCATAAACAAGGTGTGAAGGGGTGACATGTTTCAATGTAGGAGAAGTACAAGAATGGGGAGCCATGATGTGAGACTGGAAGGGGGCTGGGTACGGGGGAATGTGAGGAAGTTTTTCTTCATGGAAAGGGTCGTGGACACATGTAAAAGTCTGCCACAGGAGGTGGTGGGAACAAACACAGAAGGAGAGTTGAAACATGCATGGGACAGGCATAAAGGAACCCTTGGGGAGAGGAAAGAAGAGAGCTATTGACCAAATAGGGTCAAATGCAACAAAAAATGATGGGATCCTGGGCAGACTGGATGGGCCTAGTGGTCCCTATCTGCTGACAATTTCTATGTTTCTATGGTGCTCCACCTTCCAATCATTGACCCTGGTATAATAAAATTACTGGGTTCATGACAATTCGTTTCTGATATCCCCCCCCTGAAAACTCGCTCCTGGCAGTTCACTCCCCAGCAAACCTGCTCCTGCGACATTACGCTCCGCAACTATTAGCTCCCACAAATGTAAAAAATATTGTTCCCCCTGAACAGCGTGGCAGCTACTTAGGAAACAGAAACTCACTATGTTGTTCCAGAGTTTAAAACCCCTTCTTCTGCAACTGTTCAATGGTTCCAGAGCTCAGGCAAGTGTAAGTGACATTAGTGGCTAATGTCCCATGAGGAGTTCAATGACTGATCAATTTCAGTATCAGTCTATACTGTCATCTCTCCATCAGTAACTGTAAAGTGTAACAAATGTCACTGGCCACTGCCAGTACAGCCCAGTCCACTGTGAAGGTTCAGGTGGTGGAAAAGGTGCTGATCAAGCCCTGAGAACTGCCCTGTAGCTGGTAGGAGTGGTGTGCATACCCACTTTAAAGTGACAGTATTTGTATTTTGGCCATTACCTCTGCCGGTATGTTGCTAGGGAATCAAACAAAAGAGAATCATTGCTGGCTGGTGAGTTGAGACATCCCTCCTGAGGCTGTCTGACCCCATAACTAATGCTGCATTGATGTTGGGAGGATCTCTAATGTCATCTAATGTCATCACAAATTACTATCCCTAGCTCCAATACTGTGTGCATGCTTTCTGGTCATCATGATTGCTGTTCTTAACTTCTTTTGTGCATCCTGTGCACAAACTTATTGTGATGTTGTTATGTTGACTATTCTTGTCACAACCATATACTATTTCTAGAATAAGGTACAGGAACCTGCATTGTGGATACCTTCCCTAGGTCAGTGGGAGCGAGTAGTCGCGGGAGCCAAATGTTGTAGGAGAGTGTTGTCGAAGGAGAGTACTGTCAGGCACATGTTATTGGGGAGCAAACTGTCAGGAGCGAGTTGTCATGTTCCCAAAATTGCTTCCTGCCATCCAGTAGTCCCTCAGCCCTCTGATTGCTGGCCCCAGTATAGTAAATTAACTCCCTGGTGCTTAGTGGCCCACTCTGGCCTCCGAGCACCTGCACATGTATAATAACATAATTACCTGGTGCCTAGTGGTCCTGCCATCCTCTGAATACCAGTCCTGGTGTAACATAATAACTCCATGCTGTCCAGTAGCCCCCCCTGCCCTCTGATTGCCAGCCCCATCATAATAAAGTAGATCTCTGGTGCTTAGTGGTCCACCCTACCCTCCAAGCACTGGCCCAAGTATAATATCATTACTCCCTGGTGCCTAGTGGTCCCCCCCACTCTTCAATCACCAACCCTGGTATAATAAAATAACTCTCTGGGGTCTAGTGGCACCCCCCCTACCCAACGATCCCCCTCTTCATACACTATCACATATCCCCTGGCATCTAGCAACTCCTGCACCATGGTCACCAACCACCCACCATGCCACCCCCTACCTGAATTGCCAGTGCCAGTACAAGGAATCACAGAAGGAGCAGGACAGAGAACTGTATCAGTTAAAGCAAAAGGAAGCTGGGAAGGCAGTCAGAACAGCAAAGGCCCAAACCGAGGAAAAGATAGCCAACTCAGTTAAGAAGGGGGATAAACCTTTTATAGGTACATCAGGGAGCGAAGGAAGACCAAGGGAGGGTTAGTGAGGCTTAATAATTAATAATTACTATTGCCAATGCTTTCAATTCCCTCTTCTCCTCACTTCCAGCTGACGACTCTTACGAGACCCGAGGCGACATGCCCGCCCCCTCAACCTCATCCCCTTCTCATCCCTCCTTTGCGCTGTCTCCAACCACGTACCGTGAAGTACGTAAACTTCTTAATTCCATACCAACGCGTGGGGGCCCAGGCCCTGATGGCATCCATCTGGGCATTCTTAGGCAGTTTGCTCCCTGGCTTGCCAAGCCGGTCACCAGACTTTTCAATCTATCCATTGGGACCTCCTCTGTCCCATTGGCCTGGAAAATGTCCAGAACCATCCTTATTCATAAGAAGGGTGATGTCAAACAAATGTCCAACTACCATCCCATCTCTCTCCTGCCCACTCTTGGTAAGCTTCTTGAGAAACTTGTTCACCGTCAACTCTCAGACCACCTCAGCAAGTTCAATCTCCTTACCCACTGCCAGCATGGATTTAGGCCTGGACACAGCACTACCACGGCTCTAACCCAACTGACCAGTGATATAAAAAGCAATATGGATAACGGTCTACTCACCCTACGCTCTTCATCGACCTGTCCAAAGCTTTCACATGGTTCATCACTAACTCTGCTGTCTAAGCTTCATGCCACTGGTGCCTCTGACCCCACCCTTTCTTGGTTCCATAGCTACCTTAACAATTGCTCCCAGGCCGTAGCCTTTCACAAGGCTATATCCTCCCCCAGACTGATCACCCATGGCGTCCCTCAGGGATCCATTCTTGGTCCTCTACTCTTCTCCCTTTACCTGAACGACATTCCCTACTCCTCCTGTCAAAGCTGCATCCTCATGTATGCTGATGACCTGGTTCTCTACTCGGGCTCCAACTTGATCGCAAACATCAACCTCTCCCTCTCAAATGACTTTCAGGTCCTTCAGCAATGGCTTCTGAAAAACCACCAACATCTGAACCTGGACAAAACACGAGCCATGCTGTTCGGCTCTACAAAAAAACTTCCCCCTATGGCCCCAAACCTCCTGGTACTGTGCCAGGATGGCTCTGCGGTCACCAACACGTCATCCTTCAAATACCTTGGGGTCACACTTGATCCCTCCCTTGACTTCACTACACACATCAACACCGTCTGTCGTGCTGTTAATATGAAAATTGGGGGGGGCATATCGGGTGAGACACTCCCTCACCCCTTCTGCTAGACTATCAGTGGCAAGGGGGGTGCTTCTCCCGCAGCTCCAATATGGTCTTCCCCTTCTTTACTCTGCTAACTCCAGTGTGCTCAGTAGATGGGACACTTCTTATAATAATATTTGCAGATTTGCCTTATCCGCCCCACGCCTCACTCATCACTGCCGCCTTTACTCTGGGTTAAACTGGCTGTCACCCAAGGAGCTCCTGGCTTTCTCTCTGGGTTGCTTTATTGACTCCCTAACTAGACCCCCTTGACCCGACTCCCTGGCTCTCTTGCTGACCCCCGCATCTCAAATTCGATCACTCAAATCCTCCACCTCACCCCTGCTCTCATGCAGACCTTGCACCACAAAAATGGACGAACAGGCCTTCTCGTACTTCGCTCCATGGTTCTGGAACTCTCTCCCCCTTCAGATCAAAACTGCCCCTTCCCACCGGGTTTTCAAAAACTCATTGTTCTCTTACCTAACCACTCTTGGTCACTGCTGATGCTCATAATACAGCCGGGGACCACCGGCCTGCTGCCCGGACCCCCTTCTAGTTGCGGCAACATTAAAGCTTCGATTTGGATATGCTGGAGTACTAAATTGTTGTCCTACCTCTATGTATACTGGGTATATCCTGCCTGCTATCCATTGTTTTACTTTAATGTCATTACGTCATGATGTATGACTCTAATCTGTTGCACCTTTGTCTTGTACTCCACCGGATTGTACCTGAATATGTTATGTGACTGCTTGCAATTGAGCCTGTTTTATCTCTATTGTTATCATGTCTTGATGTTTCACTGTAATTTGTGGCTCATTGTCTTGTACTCTCCCGGGTCATGCTTGAAAATAGGCAGGATTGTTTGCCTAACGCACTTACCCGGTTACCAAAAGCTAATAAAAAAATAAATAAATAAATAAATAAAGAGGAGGGAGGGTGGGCAGATGGTGACTGTGAAAAGGAAGTGGGGGAGGTACCTAAAACAAACAGAAGAAACACTCTGGATACAGAAGTTGATACCAGCCCATTTACTGTAGAAAGGGTTATGAAAGAACTCTTAAAACTGAGGGTGGACAAAGCAATGGGGCCTGATGGGATTCATCCCAGAATTCTAAAATAACTAAGGGTAGAACTAGTGACACCACTGACTACCCTCTTTAACAAATCATGGGAGGATGGGGTGGTACCCGAGGACTGGAGAAGGGCAGATGTGACTCCCCTTCACAAAAGTGGGAGCAAGGCAGAAGCAGAAAATTACAGACCTGTTAGTTTAACCTCAGTGATAGGAAAATGATGGAATCACTTCTGAAGGAAAGAATTGTTGAGTATCTAGAGGCCAGAGGGGTTCAGGACCCAAGGCAGCATGGATTCACAGCAGGAAGGTCATGCCAGACAAATCTGATAGATTTCTTTGACTGGGTGACCAAAGTAGTAGATCAGGGAGGGCTGTGGACATGGCCTACCTAGACTTTAGCAAGGCATTTGACTCCCACACAAGATTAATATACAAGTTAGCCAGCCTGGGAGTGGGTCCCAAGATGACAGCCTGGATAAAGAATTGGCTGGAGAATAGGACACAGAGAGTAATAGTAAATGGAGTCCACTCTGAAAAAAGGGGAGTTACTAGTGGGGTACCGCAGGGTTCAGTATTAGGATCGGTCCTCTTCAATGTCTTTATAAGCGACATTGCAGAGGGACTGGAAGCAAAAGTATGTCTCTTTGCAGATGACACAAAGATCTGCAACAGAGTTGATGCACAAGGTGGGGTGGAAAGGATGAGAAGGGACTTGGCAAGGTTAGAGGAATGGTCAAATGTATGGTAGCTAAGATTCAATGCTAAGAAGTGCAAGGTAATGCACCTGGGAAACAAAAACCCAGGGGAAGAGTACACAATGGGGGGTGAGATACTAACAACAACAAAAATGGAAAGGGACCTGGGGTAGTCATATCAGATGACCTAAAGGTGGGCAAGCAATGTGAGAGGGCAGCAAGGAGGGCTGGGGATACTGGGATGCATAGGGAGAGGCATCACCAGTAGAAAACAGGAAGTTATTATCCCTCTGTACAGACAATTGGTGAGACCCCATCTGAGTATCGTGCAGTTCTGGAGACCCAATCCCACAAAGACATAGACAGGATGGAGGCTGTCCAGAGGAGGCAACTAAAATGGTGCAGGGTCTGCACGGAATACATATGAAGAGAGACTTAAGAGCTTAATATGTATAGCCTCGAGGAAAGGAGGGAGAGGGGACATGATAGAAACTTTCAAGTACCTCAAGGGAATCAACAAAGTCCAAGAGGGTAGCATCTTTCAAAAAAAGAGGTGTGCAAGAACAAGGGGGCACAATTTGAAGATAGAAGAGGGGCAGCTCAGAGGTAATTTAAGGAAGTATTTTTTCACAGAGAGGGTTGTGGATGCATGGAACGGCCTTCCAGAGGAGGTTGTGGAGTCAAAAACAGTGGTGGAATTCAAGCATGCATGGGACAGTCATAAGGCAATTCTAGGGGTTGGGGGTAGGAAGAAGTAGGCTGCTGGTTAACTAGGATCTGCAGCTTATCCATTAGATAGGGAAATGGGCAGACTGGGTGGGCCAAGCGGTCCTTATCTGCCGTCAAAATCTATGTTTCTATGTTTCATGGGAGCCCATATGACGACAGGCACAGCCCTCCTCTCCCCAACTCAGTCAGCTGCCATATGCAATGACAGGGAATTCATGTCCCCTGTACTCTAAAGGGAGCATGTGTACTGTCTACTGTAGACAGTATGCATTCTCCCTTTACAGTACAGGAGACAAGTGCTCCCGGTCATCACATAAAGTGCCTAGCCTAGGTGGTTAGAGGAGAGCTGTGCTAGTGGCCATATGGGATCCCAGGGTGCCAGAGAATCAGGTAAGGGGGAGTGGCAGGGTGGGTGGTTTGTGCCACACAATATGGGGGGGGTGCAAGATGCCAGGGAATATATTATAGTGTACGTAGACAGGGATCGGGGTGTGGAGTGCCACTAGACACCAGGGAGTTATTTTATTATACTGGGGCTGGCAATCAGAGGGTGGAGGGGAACACTAGCCACCAAGGAATTATTTTTTCATAATGGAGCTGGTGATTGGAGGGCAGGGGACCACTAGGCACCAGGGAAATATTTTTTTTATAGTTGGGCCAGTGATCAGAGGGTGGGGGGACCACTGGATACCAGGGAGTTACTTTATTGTACCAGGGCTGGTGATTGGAGTGCAAGGGGACCACTAGGCATTAGAGAATTTTTTATACTGGGCCAATGATTGGAAGGCAGGGGGGACAACTGGATGTGAGGGACACACTTTGCTCTACTGGGACATGGGTCAGGGAATGGTGTGACCACTAGACACCAGGGGCTCAATTTTGCAAGCTGCAATTAGATTGGTACATGCTGCACTGAACCACTGCCTGCTGCAAACCCAGGTGTGCCAGGAACCCTGCACCCAATTTTAGATAAATTGGGGTCCAGCACCAAATTCCCCAGGTTTTCCACAAGCCAACAGCTGTGCCAATTAATTGGTGCACCTGAGGAGAATGCCGCAAGCCATGGGAAGGGCTTGAGGCAGCAGCATCCAGCAATGGTGACCCACTGGCCAGTAACCTTTGTTGCTGGCAGATCATCCAGAGCATGCCCTGACTCGAGGGGGTAGGATGGCTCAGTATGGGGGGTGACAACTACCCCTGAGTGGGCAGCTGTAGAGATGGTGAAGGTCCTTGGGGGGGCAGATGCACCAGCACCACCACATGGAGGGTTGGGGGCTCGGACCTGCCACAGATCCCCAGATGTTCCAGTGGTGGTCTGGCAGGTGTCAGCGGCTGTAGGGTATCTTCCCAAGGGGGGAAAAGGGTCACCCCCATGCAGCAAGGGCTCCAGCATTGGTGCAGGGCTGGTAAGACCAGTTCCAGGCTGGTCTAACTGCTTGGGATCCACGCCCCCCTTGCAGCTCTTCCAGAATCCCCCAAAAAGGGGATTTACCAGCAATGCCAAGGTGCAAGCCCCCATCTGCCAGGGCACAGTCAAGCATCTGCCACAAGTGCGCCACAATTCTGGCTGGTGCAGGTAGCTCCCCATTGTCGCAGGCAGTGTCTGAAAATTGGGAATGGTGCACAGTGTCATTCTTTCATGGCATAAGCACGTTCGCCATTCTCAATCAGTTGAAAATCAGCCCCCAGGGGCTTAATTTATTGTAACAGTGCCAGGTTTTGGTGGGTGGGGGTGCCACTGGAAGTCAGTAATATGTTCACTTCTATGTGTCCAGGCAATTGGATGGGGGTGGGGTCAGTTGCAGAGGAACAAATCTGCCACCACCTCCCATGCAAATGTTTCCATCACCGTATACAAATGGCCCATTAGTTCCTTGCATACGCAATGTGCTCATTTGCATAGGGCCATTGAGTACTGTGTCAGGAGCTACTAGCACTATTGGGTCTGGAGGCATTGTTCACTGCACTGCTATGTCTGGCAGCACTACTCAGCTTAGCACTGTACTGACACGCCTCTATATTTCGTCAGATAGGACTGGTGCACTATCTAACTGAATATAGCATTTTCAGGGCCATGGGCAGTGGACAAGTGCAGCACAACCCTTTGCACTCCACTTTTCCAGTTTTTTAATTTCTGGTCCCTGCCTCCCAGCCTACTGGTAGGACTCCCTTCTGGTATTATTGTGGGTTATCAGATTAGCAAAACTAAAGACAAAAGTCAGAGAAAAACAGATCTATTACATTTTTTGAAGAAATACACTGAACAATAAAATAAGACCCCCTGCTGTAGCAACAGAAACCTTTTTATGTTTTGGTTAACATCTCCTTGAACAATGCATCACTGCTGTAGCTTCTACAGCCTGGGGCCCCATTTGCATTTCAAGAGTGATAAGAAGTGGTCATTACAAACTCTTAGCATCACTGACAGGTTGCAACAGTGTGATCAAGTCAATATATATTTAATGGTGTTTGGAGCTCTTACTCAAATAGACACACATGTTTTTACAATTGGTTGGCAAAGATGGTGAGTCCACTATGCAGATGGTCTTTAGGCACAGATACAAAGGCACAGTGACCCTTGCACTCTTAGTTGCAGTCTCCAACACCTCCCAGGTGACATGCTTTTTTTTCAGATGACACCAAAATTTGCAAAAGGGTAGACAATATGGAGAGGGTAAAATCAATGGAAGAAGATGTGGAGAATCTGTATTAATGGTTTAACATCTAGTAGCTCAGGCTCAGTGCCAGGAAATGCTTGGTTATGCACATCAGCACCTCACACTGAGTATAGCATTGATGGGGTAAAAGTAAAACACATTAAGGAAAAAAGGGAATTAGGGATCATAATTAGTGATAACATTAATGTCACTTCCCAATACAGCACTGCAAATGGAAAGGCAAATGGGATACTGGGGTGTATTATGGGGATTTATCAGTCACAGAAAGCTGCTGAAAAATCCATTTTGCAGGTTGCTGGTGAAGCCAAACCTCATGTATTATGTCCAGTACTGGATTCAACACCTGAAGAAAGACGGATACACTAGAAATGATAATGCAAATGGCAACCAAGATGATATCGGGACAGCAATGTAAGACTTATGTAGACAGGTTAGAAAGCCTTGATATGTACTCCCTGGAAGGTAGGAAGGAAAGGGGGAAACAGGGACATTCAAATATAGTACCTGTAAGGGTACAAAAGGTAGACCATGTAGAGCTCTTCTCGCTGAATGGAAGTTCATTTACTGGGGGCACATTTAAAGTTAGTGAGGGAGCCTTATTCAAGACAGATAGGGTGAAGGTTTGAAGGGAGGTTGGCTCTATTCTTAAGAGAGGGAACAGATGCAGCAGAGGAATCTGCTATTAAGGGAGGGAGGAGGTGAAATAATTTGGGTGCAGTTCTAAACATTTGGAGGGGGATCAGGTCATAGTGGTTTACAGGCCACCAGAACAGAACAAGGATGACAACAGAGATTTGCAGAAGACAACAGAATAGGGACAGCAAGGGAGATGTAATGATAGTGAGGTACCTACATATGCAATGTTAATAAGTTGGCTTCTAAAGCCAAAAATGGGAGAAGTCAGTCATTGCTTATTAGATGGCATGCAGGACTAGTTTCCCAAGCAGTGTGTCAAGGAGCCAACAAGACAAAAGGCCATTATAGATTTGCTTCTGTCTGATTCAGAGATGGAGGAGGGAGTCAGGTTGCAAGAAATCCTATGATCAAGTGAGCATGGTACAGTGTGGTTTTAAGCTGATGATCATCATCAGAAGTGATAATCCTGGACCTTAGTGGGGTAGACTTCAAGAGGATGAAGGCACTTATGTTCAAACTGGTGGAGTGAGTGAGGTGGTGGGGATTAAGGCTAAGTGGAAAATAGTGAAGTGGCCATAGCAGAAGCGACAGACTCCTGCATGAGGAAAGTTGCCAAAAGAAGCAAGCTCAGGAACCCAATCTGGCTTTTAAAAGGGTTATGATATGTGGTCAGATCCAACTGAAAACCTTAAGAAGGTACAAGGAAAAGCAGGGGAAGGTAGTGCGGGAAGATTATCTGAAGAAACTAAAGGAAGTGAGGGGTTAAGTGTGAAAGACTGAAATGGAGACAGCATTACAGATAACAGAAATGTTGAAGGAAGGGGACAAGCAAGTTTTTAGATACACTAGGGAAAAGAGGATAGTTAAGGGGAGATAATTAGGATGAGGGATGCGGGAGGCTGGTTGAGGATGATGGACTGATGGCTGCCATTCAAAACAACTACTTTTGCTAAATTTTTGTGGTGGAGGACACAAGGCCACTTCTAGAGCATGGGATGAAGGCTTCCAATGAGGGGTAGGTGGAATGGAACAGGTGAATATCACAGTATGCAGGGCCCACAAAGGGCTTTCAAAGCACTAGCTCAACCCTAAACCCCACCCAAAACAAATTGAGAGTCTTCCTTGGGATTGCCAACTCTAAAGCTCACCCCATTCTATTAAGTCCAGAAACATACATATCAAATAGGATGAGCTTAAGGTTTGACAACCCCAAGGAAGACTGCTTTCCTGATTTTTTTTCACGGGTGGGGTTGGGTTTTAGGGTTGGAAACCCTAAATCCAAATTTCCTTACTTTTTTCACTTTAGCCTAAACCATAATGTTGCATTAACAAAGTTTTTACAAAGAATATCTATCTATCTATCTATCTATCTATCTATCTATCTATCTATCAATCTATCTATCTTATAATGGTATAGTAGCACCCCATTAGTTAGGGTTGAGAAGGGCTGTCTATGTTAAACCTCAGACTTTGCACTTTAGTAACACATTACAACAACATCACATAAAAAGATCTAAACAAAAAGCTAGGGATATGGAGTGAGTCCCCCCACCCAGCAGCCAAGAAGAACCAATCCACAAATCTGTAAATCAAGGTCAAGGGCTCCATATCAAGATTCATAACAAATTTGCCATATAAAACTCATCATTGTGTTTTGTACCAGAAATCAGGTATATGTTCATTACCAGATAGATGAGCTATGCATTGGAATTTACTGGTTTATAGGTTTGTGACCCAGTGTTTACCAGATTTTCTCTTGAAGACAGTTGCAATTAGACAAAAACAAATGTAAGGTCTAAGATATTTGGATTGAATATGTTTTTATGTGCTTCAATGTAGAATTAACTTTGGGAGGAAAACTTTGTCAATCTTGGTACCAAAAACATGGGAAAGGTTGTCAAAGCAATTGAATGTTATTGTATTAAAATCTTTTTATCGTTTTAGGTCATTTTTGATCACTCTTGATGATGCACACTGTAACTGTTTTGGATGAAATCTGTACCTTATCTACACTATCTTGACTAATAATGGTGTTATATTTTTATGTGTAATAATTGTGCATATGTTTGTAAACTTGTGGTTTGTATGTTAAGAGTTGGATTCAATTGGAAAAGAGATTTTTTATCTCAGTTTGAAATCCTATAAAGTTGAAGTTGATATCAGATATAACACTAAAGATATAACACTAAAGCACTAAGAGAGGCTAACTAAGTAAGGTATGTGGGGAGAAGAGGAACACAAGGGGATGGATACATAGAAACATAGAAACATAGAATTTGATGGCAGATAAGGACCGCTTGGCACACCTTTTCTGCTCATTTCCCTACCTAATGGATAAGCTGCAGATTCTAGTTAACCAACAGCTTACTTGCTCCTAACCCCCACTAGAATTGCCTTACGTCTGTCTCATGCATTCTTGAATTCTTCCACTGTTCTTGACTCCACAACCTCCTCAGGGAGGCTGTTCCATACATCCACAACCCTCTCTGTGAAAAAATACTTTCTAACATTACCTCTGAGCCACCCCCCTCTGTCTTCAAATTGTGCCCCCTTGTTCTTGCACATCTCTTTTTCCGAAAGATGCTACCTTCTTGTACTTTGTTAATTCACTTGAGATACTTGAACGTTTCTATCATGTCCTCCCTCTCCCTCCTTTCCTCAAGGGTATACATATTAAGCTGCTTTATTCTCGTCTCATATGTCTTGTGGTGAAGACCCTGCACCATTTTGGTTGCCCTCCTCTGAACAACCTCCACTCTGTCTATGTTTTTGAGGAGATGGTGTCTCCAGAATTGCACACAGTACTCCAGATGCAGTCTCACCAACTGTCTGTACAGAGGGATAACAATTTCCTGTTTTCTACTGTTGATGTCTCTCCCTATGCATCCCAGTATCCCCCAGCCCTACTTACTGACTTCTCACATTGCTTGCCCACCTTTAGGTCATCTGATATAATTACTTGTAGGTCTCTTTCAATTTTTGTTATTATCTCCCCCATTGTGTACTCTTCCCTTGGGTTTTTGTTTCCCAGGTGTATTACCTTGCACTTCTTTGCACGGAATCTGAGCTGCCATATATTTGACCATTCCTCCAACCTTGCCAAGTCCCTTTTCATCCTTTCCACCCCAACTTGGGTATCAACCGTGTTGCAAATCTTCCTGTCGTCTGCAAAGAGGCATACTTTTCCTTCCAGGTGCTCTCCAATGTCACTTATAAAGACATTAAAGAGGACCGGTCCCAGTACCAAACCCTGTGGTACCCCGCTAGTTACCCTCCTTTCTTCACTGTGGACTCCATTTACTATTACCCTTTGTGTCCTGTTGTCCAGCCAATTTTTTATCCAGGTTACCACCTTGGGACCCACTCCAAGGCTGGCTAATTTGTATATTAATCTTTTGTGTGAGACTGTCTCAAATGCCTTGCTAAAATCTTGATAGACCATATCCACAGCCCCTCCCTGGTCTTCTACTTTGGTCACTGAGTCAAAAAAATCTATTGGGTTCATCTGACATGACCTTCCTGCTGTGAAACCATGCTGCTTTGAGTCTTGTGCCCCACTGGCCTCTAGGTAATCAACAATTCTTTCCTTCAGAAGTGATTCCATCATTTTCTCCACCACTGAGGTCAAACTAACTGGTCTGTAGTTTCCTGCCTCTGCCAAGCTCCCACTTTTGTGAAGTGGAATCACATCCACCCTCCTCCAGTCCTCAGGTACCACTCCATCCTCCCATGATTTGTTAAAGAGAGTAGTCAGTGGTGTCACTAGTTCTACCCTTAGTTCTTTTAGGATTCTGGGGTGAATCGCATCAGGCCCCATTGCTTTGTCCACCCTCAGTTTCAAGAGTTCTCTCAAAATCCTTTCTTCTGTGAATGGACTGGTATCGACCCCCTATCCAGAGTGTTTCTCTTGTTTGGTTTAGGTACCTCCCCCTCCTCTTCCATTGTGAATACTGAGCAGAAATATTCATTCAGTATCCCTGAATCAGAATCAGGAGGGCAATTTGGGACTGCACAGAGGGAGATCAAGAGAAAGTGGAAATACTGAACCATTACTTCTGCTCTGTCTTCACAGTGGCGTGTGTGTTTTGGGGGGGACAGACCAGCATTCTGCAGTAAGCAACAGGGAGAGGGGGAGAGGACGCAAGTCCTTTCTCTTTGGATAGGGTCTGGAATGGATTGGAAGCCTTAAAGGAGAATAAGGCAAGGAGCTGGATGGAATTCATAAAAGGGTCCTAGCAGAACTGAGCACAGTGTTGGCCACCCGTCTGGAAGAACTTTTTAGCACTTCACTGGAGATGTGAGAAGTCCCGGAGGACTTGAAGAAGGATGATGAGATCCCTCTACACAAAAGCAGCAGTAGGGAGGATGCTAGCAGCTACAAGCGAGTCAGCCGCACATCAGTGGTTAATGGCAAGACTGCTGAAGGACAGACTTGTGGAGCACCTGGAGGCAAAAGGACTGCAGGACCACCAGCAGCATGGTTTCACAGAAGGGATGTCATGTCAAATTAATCTCATAGTTTTTTTGACTGGGTTACCAGGAAAGTGGCTCACGGGAGCGCAGTGGACCTGGCCTATCTGAACTTCAATAAGGTTTTCAACACGGTGTCACACAAGAAGCTAGTTAAGAAGCTAAATAGCCTGGGGGTTGGGAAGAAAGTGACAAACTTGGTATCAAATTGGTTCAGGGACAGAAAGCAAGGGATCATAGTAAATGGTAACCACTTAGGAGATAAGAGAGTGACTAGTGGGGTGCCACATGGTTCTGTGCTGGGACCGGTCCTCGTCACTGTCTTCTTCAGCAAAATTAAAGAAGAGTTTGAGGGTATGGTGTGTTTCTTTGCAGATGATACAAAAATCTGCAACAGGGTTGACACTCAGGAAGATGTAACCAAAGCTAGCAGACGACTACCAAAATGGCTCAGACTAGAGTCAAAAGCAACGTTCCAAACAGTATTTTCCTATCAAGCTCAGCTCTGCAGTCTCCACTTGAAAACATAAACATGTAGTTGTTGTGGTGGAGGACATGAGGACACTTCCAGAGCAAAAGGATAATGTTTTTTATCAAAATAATAAAACCAGCAGTAAGATAACAGATACACCCTCCCAAGCACAGCCAAATGTTTTCACCCAGCTCCCTGGCTTTGTCAAGGCTGATGAGGTACCAGGTGTATGGTATTTAAAAAGCACTTACATAAAGAGGAATGACACAGATTCATAAAGGACTAGTACACACACACATAAATACCCCAACAATGTACCTACTAAAAAACATACAATACAATGTTACAAAAAACAGGCTACTAATTACAAAATGCATATAAAGTGCTATACATTCAAAACATTGTGAATAATTAAACATACAGAAATATACAGAAATAGAATGGGGGTGAAAAGGGCATGGTGAATGGCTGTGGAAGGGGAAAGGGGACAATCTTTCCAATGAGTAAGTACTGTACAATATAGGAGATATCATACAAATTCATAACATAGGGAATTAAATGTTGATTCACATGCATTATTTCCCAAATTGCACATCTGTCATTAACAATCAGTTCATACATATTTTAGAAATGGAGACAACTGAAAATGATTGTAGTCAATCAATCCAGGTGCATAATATGACTTTAGATAATACTGCCAAGAAGCTTCTCTTTGAAGTAGAATAATGTCTATGTCTAAGTCTCCACCCCTTACTTTCTCATAAACATGCCCAATGGCCTGAAAGCCAAATAAATGATCCGTATCCTTTTTCTCAATGTTGTGCTAAAGCACTGACTCCATTTTTCTTCTCAGTACTCCTAATATTTTGCCCAACTGATTTGAATTAATTTGCTCCTGTACAGCTAATAGTGATAGTTCATGTAGTGCTGTAGCATAAGTAATGTCTTTCTTAGAAATTGCCCTGTTTCATTGTTCTATTTCCCCTCTCCCTGGGTCTGTTTACCTGCCTTGTTAGTTGTTTTCCCCCCTTCCCCACCTCCCCTCCCCCCACCTCCCTTATGCCTCGTTTCCCCATTTGTCCTTTTTGTTTTGACAAGTGCTACAGTTTGAAAGGATGGATCACCCTAGCTTTTTAATTGTGATATATATATATATATATATATATATATATATATATATATATATATATATATGAAGTTGCATTGTAAATGTGACCATGCACAAACACTTTTTGCACGTTCAGGTTTTTAAAAAGAGTTTTTAATCTATTAAAGATGTCAGTTCACTATTTTTAATCATTCACTTCACATGATGTCTCTTCAGTCTCACTACACAATGTGGTTTTCTCAACCTATATCAGTATTGTTGTAAAGAGTTCTAACAGCCTTTGAAGAAGGACATACATGTCAGGCTGGAGCCTGGTTTGGTTTGAATAAATGCCTTTATAACTTCTTTTGGTGTGGTGTCTCTCTCATAGGTTAATGCACGCTAGAAACTTGTTGTCATTACTAGTTAATGTAGTTTCTAAGCAACACACCCTTATACATATTCCTTTGCAGCCCCTCTATGTTTTCTACTCTATGTTTCTATGTAAAAAAAACATTCAGTCTATGTGGATGCCAACTAAGACACCCTGTGTTTTTCTGGCTCACTCCTACTGTGAACTAGCTTGGCCTTCAGGTTGTTGGCACTACTAAACGTTACTTGTGTTTTGATGATAATAGATTCTTGTCATATCCCCTCTGATTGAATCTGGTCTCAAGTTCAGAAGCCTGTTCATCATAAGTGTTTAATGAGCTACTAGTTGTACGCAGCCTTACAAACTGACTATCTGGTATGGATTTCTAGAGCGTGGGCACTTTCAGCACGTGGAATAGAATTTGTTGCATTGGACTTCCTAAAGCATTTTGATGCAATCTTCCCATCAGAATTGCTGGATAGAGTAACATTCAAGAAATTCAGAGACTCAGAGCTCCCTGTATGCGTAAATTTTAAATTCAATTAATTTTTATACAGCCAATTGATGACATTTGGAAATGTCTGGTTCCTCTCACTTCCCAAATACACATTACATCATCTATAAAGTGGTATAAAGTTTGGCTCTGTGTGGTTGACACACAGTTGTGGGGATGAAGGTACAGGGTTCAGTTCCTATGGTGTTACATTTCTTTTGCATGGGATGAAGCTTGTGGGAGGGTGTTTCAGAGGAAACATGAGGAAGAATTTCTTAAATAGTGGTGTACAACTGGAACGCCCTGCCAGAGTAAGCGGAGGGGACCGAAACAATCTTGGGATTTAAGAATGCATGGGATAGACATAAGGGAATTCTGGAGGTTATGGGTAATGGGCAACAGACTTCTAGAAAAATGTAAAGGGAACTTACAAGCTCAAATGGGCAGACTGGGTGGGCCATAGGCCCTTATATGCCCATAGTGTCTATGTAGCTATGTATCAGTACTGTATGTTATTATAGAATGAGTTGGAGTCTGGGTTAATGATGTGTGTTAATTCACATAGGAGTCTATTCACAAATGCCTATGCACTGCATATGTGCAGTGTGTAGGCATGCCTATGACTGAGTGCTGCCCAGTGAGGTCCAGCAGACCCCTGGAAGCACGTACTACAGGCGCACTAGTGACTTGCACACCAGATCCACTGGTCATCTGTGTGACTATGTGCCATGGGCAGAACGAGGTCGTGCTGGAGGTGTGCCTGCACTCCATACCATTCACAATGGTGCAGATGGTTTGGCCGGGGGGTGCACGTTATGCAGTGGGGGACCCTGCTGTAAGAGTTATGTGCCCACCCAACAGATACATACTGGGTATGGTGGCTATGGGAACCTCCTGCACACTGCTGCCCCATCCCACTGGGCTGCCACAGAGGGCTTGGGACAGCTATTCAGCCAGCTGCCCATTGGACTCCAGTTTCTGGGGTCCTCACCTTCCCCAGGATCCCCTGTATGTGTGCAGCAGGAGATCTACTTCAGGACCCAGGATGGGCACCTGATTGAATGCCTGCCTGGGTCCCGCAATCCACCCCATGCACCTGCTCACCAGGAGGGCAGGGTAGTGGATAGGTGCCCTGCACATGCTCAAGGTTGTGAATACAACACACCCTTTTCCTGTCTGGGTCTGCATAGCTACACGGGCATTATGCAAGCATTTCACACATATAACCCACACCTTTGTGAACAGGCCCACTCTCCCAGAAAAAAGAGTGGCATAACTCAATACCCTGGCTGCCTCCTTTGCCATATCACATATCTGTAGGTAGAATGTACCTTCAAACTCAATGGCATTGTGGGTTAGAATATATTCAAGTGCAGTGACAATAAACTTATTTGGTAAGTATGAGCTACTGAGGTGATTTTCTATAAATAATTTACATGTCCTCATCCCTTCATTGTGTCTTATTGAGGTGTATAGAGCCTCACTGTCAATGGTCAACCATAACAAATCACAATTTAGTGTATGTGGGAGGAACTATCATAAATTTAAGAACACAAATACAGGAGAACATTCAGTCTATAACTATCATGATAAAAGACACCCCTTTAAAACAGCATTTCTGTGAAATTATGGTTCTAACTAGGGGTGAGCAAGTCACTATAACCTGGTTTTTGATTCCAGCTTTGATTTTTCTGAAAAGGTTCTGATTTACTCTGATGAATTATAAACCTACTATATTTTAATCCATCTGTGTATGAGAAATTCACTAGTATTATTCTTTTAGATCCCTCTTGTTAAAAAAATAAAATGTAATCCTTTTTTTAAAAAAAGTCTGTATTTTTGTGTAATTTTTCAAGGTCAGCAAGCAACCAACAGCAGTAAAATAAATTAACTGTTGTTCTTGCCAATCCTGTGTGTCAGTCACTGCATGATATTCATAGGAAACAGTGGGTTGGATTCACAAACATCTTCAAAATCACACTGCTAAGGGAAAAACTGATCGTAAGTGAGTTGTCACTTGCACAACTGCAATTTCTCCAACAGCTATGGTAGTCTCAAATGTGGAGGTGGTTTACGACTGGCTCCATTATTTACTTTTGCTTACTAGTGGTGGTTCTGTGAAAATCCCTGCAGCTGTGGAAAAACATTATGACCAGTGGGACCAGCCATAACATCTTCCGGAGCTGCTGCAGATGTGAATAGCAATCTCTGCAGTTGCAGAGATTTGAGTCCACAACTAGAGTTGTGATGTGGGACTTAGTGTCCAAAACATTTGTGTATCCATTACAGAGTATGCAGAACATTTGAGGTTTTGCAGTGAAAGGAGGCAGTATGTCAAACTTTGGAAAGAGAGAGAGAGAGAGAGAGAGAGACCAACAAATTCAACATCAGAAAGACAACAGCAAAGTGCAGAGTACAGACCTTCACTGAGTCTGGCATGCTTATTGGTGAGAGACAGGCAGCATGCGCAGGATGTCATGGGGCCCCAGCCATCTCTCAGACCCTTTTGACTTGAGATGTATTTTTTTTATTTATAATTATTTTGATTGCCTACTTAGTGCTATAACAAGCATCATGGACCCCAAACCATCCCACGCACTCCTGCCTGATTGGCCAATTATGTTTTATCACTTGTGTTTTCTAACTTACTTTTATTATCCTAAGGTGCATACTAAGGAACATAGGAGCAGAGAACATGGTAGGCCCATAAATGC
Source organism: Neoceratodus forsteri (assembly GCA_016271365.2). Lineage (NCBI taxonomy): Eukaryota > Metazoa > Chordata > Ceratodontiformes > Ceratodontidae > Neoceratodus > Neoceratodus forsteri. The sequence goes on along the minus strand of CM057451.1, from coordinate 837,568,779 downwards.
TCCAAATACTGGTTATCTAGTTGACCTTGCCCCTCCCACACCAGCATTGCATGCCTCCCCATCATTGCATTTTTTTATAGAGCTGTTTTGCCCGAACCACCACCTACTCCTGCCATGAAGCCCACATGCCAGTACCCAACCTCATCACCCCCCCCCCATCATCAAGCTAGTGGGGATCCACATGGTACACTCCACATGGGTTCCCAAATTGAAAAACACATACAGCAATACCTGTACACCATGACTGAACAAGAAGGACTTTTTCTTTATTTGATCTTTCTGTTATGGTTGCTGAACTCTGTCCTCTGAATTCAAAGAAAAAAAATCATTAAATTATATAATATCATCACCATCATCTTCAAACAGCACCAACTAAGCACCCGTATTAAAAGACAACTGTTGCAGCTGTTCATCATCATTGCGTGTATGATCCTGTCGCTCTTCACTGAACTGATAAGAAACTTTGCTGAGACTGACTTTTAGGAAGGTAAGATACTGTTCATTTTCAAGAGTAAGCCTTGTGCGGCCATCTCAGGCAACATTTCCAGCTGTGCTAGATATACACTCACAGTAAACACTAGAAGGAGGGCTTAATAGCAAAAGGAGATAATGCAGGCTAGATGTTTTCCTTTTCCAGACAGTACTCAAAAAGGGGGCAATATAGCGCAGTGGTTTAAGGCTCTGAGCTGCAAATCTGCAGACCTGGGTTTGAATCCCACAGCCTCCATTTGCAAATACTGTGTGACCTTGAGTAAGTCACTTAACTTCCCTGTGCTCCCAGGTTGCACCTGTAAACAAGCTTTCAGTTTAGTGTGCCACTTCTGGTTAAACAATTGGATTGGTCATCAATAATATTAATGAGTGGTTCTCATAAATAGCCATCCACAATATCAGACAAAGACAAAGAAGGCGGCTCCATGATAGGCACATCTGAATTATCAGTTTCCATGAGTTTTAACCAAAAGGTGTGAGAGTCTTTTGTGCATTTTTCAGAATTACATGCCTTCTTCAATGGCTGTGAAAGTGAACTTGGTGCAGAACTACCCAATGTTGATTAAGGAGTACATGGTAGCACTAAATAGAAATTGTTGCTGTCACCACCAATAGATTTTTCATCATCAGATGCAACATCCACATTATGTGATTCACTTGTGTTGTCAAATACAGCCCCATCCTTTTCCTGTGCAGTTGCAAAAATCAGCATGTTTTTGTAGTGAAGATAATAGTCACCGAGATCTGAAGGAGGCAGCTGCTACAAATTAAACTGAGTCTCAAGAAGAGTCAAAAGAAGAACATTTTTGTCTGTCATGTTATTGTGAAGTCTTCTGCAATTTTGGAATTGCTGTATCAGTCGGTCTGTAAGGGATACACCTGATTTGTTTCCTTTTTGTTCAAAATGTCTACACAGCCTCCTGAGTTCCTTGTTCAATAAATTTATGATACGAATAACCTGGCTTAGAGTAGCATTTTCTTTGCTAATCTGTCGAAATGCTTCTTCAAAGGGAGTCAAGAGCAATGTAAGATGTTCCATGAGGCCCTACTGGAATGAATTCAGCACACCATCTGCTATGTTGTGCTCCATGGTATGCCTTCTTTTGTGCAAGAAGTCTCTCACACATGTAAAATGTTGAGTTCTATCTTGTCAGAACATTTTGTTTTAGTTGCTGTATTAGCAACCATTTTTTTTTTCTGGAGGTCAGCCGAAATACCACATGACTTTAAAGAGTGACTAAAATGGCCAAAGATTTTCTTTGCAGCTCCCACTAGTGTTATCATACTGTTGTCACTGGAAAGAAAAGCTCATACTAACAGACTTAATGAGTGTGCAAAGCAAGAAATGTGAGTAAAACCACCATTTTTTAACTCATTGTCTCCTAGCAGATGCCTGTAGTTGTCAGTAAAATACACTGGTGTGTCCTGAGGACGCCTGCAGAAGTCGACTACTGACTCCCATTGTGCCCTTGCAATGTCTGGAGAAGTCACTTATATATTTCAATATATAGTGTAATAGAACATAACATACTGTATATTTGACTGCATAACACCGTTGGAAAGGTAATTTTATGCTGAACAACTCTGCCACTGATATCTTGTGTATATCATGTATATCTTAGGAGTTATTTGCATTTGTTTATGGTATGGTGTGTACGGGTTATGCTGCCTGTTTTAGTGAAAAAAAATTTTTTTTTGCTGTTTCAACCTGCATAGAAAAAAAACAAAATTGCATATTATTATTTGCATACCACCATTGGAAAGGTAATTTTGTGCTGATTATCTTTGCCACTCATACTTTGTGTCTAGCACTTATGGTTCTTGAGCTATTAGGATTTGTTTGTGGCATGCTGACTATAGCTTGATTTTGCTTAGAAAGGCCCAGGATTTACTGTTAACCATACACAGGAGACAAGTGGTGCAACTTCAGAGAGCTCCTGTGGAGGCAATGAGTTAATGCACTAACGATATTGGCACCATTGTCTGAAACCAAAACTTCAACATGGAGTCCCAGGGGCTCTAACCACTCAGAAATTTTGTCACACAACTCTTCAAAAAATATTGTCAGCGATGTGATGCCTACCACACATGCTAACTCGAAGAACTGCCATTCTTTGTCTACCTTCCTATTCACTGCTGCTTGTGGTGGTGTTTTAAGATGATCATGACATCCAGTGTGCTGTGATGCACATATAATCAGGGGTTTGAGAACTTGTACACATGTCTGTGGTCAGGTGCACAGAATCACATTCACTGTCTAGAGGGGATAATTTTATTTTACTTTGCATACTGTACATTTGTACATTTTGGGAACAGCTTCAGTCACAAAATATTTACAGCTTGGTATGTTGTAACGTGGAGAAACATATTTTAGAAGAACTCTAAAACCATCATCAAATGACCTGAGTTCTGCACCTGAATATCTAACCACCCAGAAGTCTGAAGCCAGCTGAAATATGTTAACTCTACTCAGCCTAACCCCACCTCCCCTCAAGCCTACTTCAGGCATGTCACTGTGTCAGAGGCTAATAAATATGTAAAGATGGTCTTTGGCACAACTAGGGTTGGAGGTGATACCGCTGATATGAATATCCTAGTCCTTACCCTAGATGAGATTGCCCATCCTATAACAAAAATCTTTAATTTGTCACTCAGTTCAACTAAATTTCCAAACAAATGAAAGATTGCATTAGTCACTCTAGTTCATAACGGCAGGGATAGAACTAATTACTCAAATATCAACCCATTCCAGTATTGCCACCACTCTCCAAAGCATTGATGCAAATAGTTTCAGACCAATTAAAAGACCACCATAACAAACATAACATACAGTGTCAGGAACAACACAGCTTCAGGAAAGCACACAGCACCACGTCTGCACTCATAGAGTTTACCAGCTATTTATATGAGGCCCTGGACAAAGGTAACCTAGGTATCTTCATAGACCTCACTTAGGCTTTTGATTCTGTTAACCATCCAATTCTCATAACCAAACTACTGGCCCTGTGGTCATCCCCAAAAATGGTGACATAGTTTCAAAGCTACCTCTCACAAAGAATTCAATGTATAAAAATAAATGGGGCAATGTCTGACCCAAGAACGGTCTCCCTCGGAGTCCCTCAAGGGTCAATCCTAAGCTCCTTACTATTAGCTTATTTACAAAATCCCTGTTCCATGCCTGTCCTACTAACATACTACTGTATGCTGATGACACTGTAATCTTTACTAGGAGCAAACAACTGAGCCAACTGAATAAAGAACGCCAAGACAGCTTCCAAATATTAGAACACTGCTTCCAACAAAATAATCTACTGCTAAACTATAAAAAAAAAACAAAAGCATGCTGTTCTTTACACCCCACACAAAAAAGCAAGCCCATGGTCAAACAGTCAGGATGGTGTGCAGCTTGAAGAAGTAAGCTCATTTAAGTATCTTGGAGTGTACCTGGATGAAACCCTCTCCTTTATGCCTCACATAGACCATGTTGTGAAATCAGTCAATATTAAGCTAGGTGTACTTTATAGGCACAAGAACTTTATGACACTCAATGCCTTGTGGCTAGCCATCAGTAGTTCATTACTGTCCTTAATTGACTATGGGCTGGTTATTTACAGAGCTGCCACAGACACAGCTCTAAAAAGGATTAAGCTGCTACGCAACAAGGCTTGCAGGCTCACCCATGGAACAGACAAACTAACTCATACATGTACCCTATACTCTCAAACCAGCTGGCTCCACCTCCACAGCAGGATCAGGAATCAAATATGTCTACTGGCAAAAAAAACAACAACAACAAATTAAACCTAACCACTGCCCTACTGAAGAAGTTTTTCCAACTGACTAAAACCATTGAATGTACCAGAAGTAGAACTAGAAATGCCCTTCAGGCCCCACGTTAGACACACCGCCCTAGCACAAAGGTCTGTAGCTTATAGGGGCCTTAAATGGTTAAATAAACTTCCTGACACCCTTCACTAGTTCAATAAAATTGCCTTTTTTAAAGTGGCACTCCTGAACCACTTATCCCAGTCTGGTAGATGTGACTGCTATACCCAGCCTACCCCTCTCAGACAGGCAGCACATCCCCCCTTCTACCTACAATACCTCACATAAGTTTCTCTTCCAACCTGAAGCACTTAAATAAAACAAGACAACACCATGCTGGCTGCTTATTTGCACCTTTATGTCCTATTGTACCTGCAACTCTTTGTCCTATGTACTACCCACAATTGTCTGTACAACTTTGTTTGATTCACTGATGAACTGCTGTACTTGTATAACTCTACAGTGTCTCTGTACCTTGATTTTTGATGTAGAACCTTTGTAAACAATTTATCTAGCTCAAAGGTTATGTATTCTGAATCTGCAATAAAGGAAAAAAATTAAATAAAAAAATAATACGGATACATTTTTAACGTGACTTTATGTGATCTACTGTTGGAGTGTTTTGTTTGAGCATTGCAGTAATGGTCTGCTGTTTAGTTAGTGCAGGGGGACAAAAACCATAGGACTGTACTGGCAAAGTTTTACCTTGTCTAAATAGTTTTGCCAGTGAAGTCAAACATGTTTTTTACCTGCCCTGTCTCTCAGTCTCTTCACCAACATTTTTGTCTGTAGGATTATTTTTATCACAGGTATTTGTCACTTGCTTAGGACTGCTTCCCAGCCGAAAGGTTGGATGTGCTCTTTGCAAATGCCTTTTTAGTGATGTCCCAAACTGGCCTCACACTTCTCCCTGCTAGTTTCCTGATGACAAAAGGTGCAGACAGCAACACATTCAATTTTAGGACTTACAGTGGGAGTTATAGAAAAGTTGCGCGAGCACCTCAGTATGATGCAGCAGGTGCAGCAGCGGTAGCGCTATGCAATGCTCTGTACACAGTAAACTGACTTAATTGTTATTTTTTTCCTGAATGCTGAAATGTGCCAGGCAGCGTTGTTTCTGAGTCAGTTTGCCTGCTAAATTTAGTTTTGCCTACAGGTGTCTCCATCATCTGTAATTTACCTCTGTCTCTCCCTCCCTCACTTACATAGAAACAAAGAATTTGATGGCAGATAAGGACCGCTTGGCCCACCCAGTCTGCCCATTTCCCTACCTAATGGATAAGCTGCAGATCCTAGCTAACCAACAGCCTGCTTCTTCCAACCTCCACCCCCTAGAATTGCCTTATATCTGTCCCATGCATTCTTGAATTCCACCACTGTTTTTGACTCCACAACCTCCTCAGGAAAGCTGTTCCATACATCCTCAACCCTTTCCATGAAAAAGTACTTCCTCACATTACCTCTGAGCCGTCCCCCCTCTAGCTTCAAATTCTGCCTCAGTGTTCTTGCACATCTCATTTTCTGAAAGATGCTACCCTCTTGGACTTTGTTGATTCCCTTAAGGCATTTGAAAGTTTCAATCATGTCCACCCTCTCCCTCCTCTCCTCGAGGCTATACATATTAAGATGCTTAAGTCTCTCTTGATATGTCTTCTGGTGCAGACACTGCACCATTTTAGTTGCTCTCCTCTGGACTGCCTCCATTCTGTCTATGTCTTTGCGGAGATTGGGTCTCCAGAACCACGTAGTACTCCAGATGGGGTCTCACCAGCTGTCTGTACAAAGGGATAACAACTTCTTGTTTTCTACTGGTGATGCCTCTCCCTATGCATCCCAGTATCCCACCATGCCCTACTTACTGCCCTCTCACATTGCTTGTTCATCTTTCAGTCATCTGATATGACTACCCCCAGGTCCCTTTCCATTTTTGTTGTTGTTAGTATCTCACCCCCCATTGCATACTCTTCCCCTGGGTTTTTGTTTCCCAAGTGCATTACTTTGCACTTCTTAGCACTGAATCTAAGCTGCCATACATTTGACCATTCCTCCAACCTTGCCAAGTCCCTTTTCATCTTTTCCTCCCCACCTTGTGTATCAACTCTGTTACAGATCTTTGTGTCGTCTGCAAAGAGACATACTTTTCCTTCCAGTCCCTCTGCAATGTCACTTATAAAGACATTAAAGAGGACCGTTCAATACTGAACCCTGCAGTACCCCACTAGTAACCCCCCTCTCTTCAGAGTGGACTCCGTTTACTATTACCCTCTGTGTCCTGTTCTCCAGTCAATTTTTTACCAGGCTATCATCTTGGGACCTACTCCCAGGCTGGCCAACTTGTATATTGATCTTTTGTGTGGCACTGTGTCAAATGCCTTGCTAAAGTCTAGGTAAGCCATGTCTACAGCCCCTCCCTGATCTACTACTTTGGTCACCCAGTCAAAGAAATCTATTAGATTCCTCTGACATGACCTTTCCACTGTTAATCCATGCTGCCTTTGGTCTTGTGCCCCTCTGGCCTCTAGGTACTCAACAATTCTTTCCTTCAGAAGTGATTCCATCATTTTCCCAATCACTAAGGCTAAACTAACAGGTCTAGAGGTTCCTGCTTCTGCCCTGCTCTCATTTTTGTGAAGTGGAATAACATCTGCCCTTCTCCAGTCTTCAGGTACCACCTCACCCTCCCATGATTTATTAATGAGGGTAGTCACCGGCCTGGTGGTGCTGAGGACTGAGGCACTGGATGCCACACCTCATGCCACACCTCATGCCACACCGGCGACCTGTTTTTGGGAGTGAGCGTGGGTTGCTGGAGGCTGGCAGGGCAGGAAAGGGATTGAGCATCCCATGGATGACTCTTCCTCTCTGGGGAGGGGGGTTCACGGCAGTTGGCACCTGACTGCTCCGTGGCGGAGGCTGGTGATTGGGGATGCATGCCGCACACTGGGGTTGAGTCGGGGCAGACACCTGGATGGGGATGCACGCAGACGCGGATGCATGCGTGCTCATGCCTGATGACATCATTGCATGCCTCTGACTCAGGAGCACAGAACAAGGAAATGGTGGCACCTTCCATGGCTTGATGGCCATCCATGTGTGTGTTTGCTGGGCATTGGCACCTGAACTGGATCCGTTGTGGTGGGGAGTTAGGGGGCTCCCTGCTGTCCCACTGTGGGGGTAAGCTGCAGGGGTTACTAGGTGCCAGCGGTCCCAGTTGAGACGGATGGCAGCCAGATCCCCCTAATGGCAGGATGTGAGGCTACGGGGATGCGTCAAGGCCACAGGAGGACAAATACCATAGAAAAAAAAAACCAAAGAGGGTAGTCAGTGGTGTCACTAGTTCAACTCTTAGTTCTTTTAGAACTCAGGGATGAATCCCATCAGGCCCCATTGCTTTATCCACTTTCAGTTTTATGAGTTCCTTCAGAACCCTTTCTTTTGTGAAAGGTCTGGAATCAACCCCCATATCCAGCTTGTTTATATTGTTTGGTTTAGGTACCTCCCCCTCTTCATTTGTGAATACTGAGCAAAAGTATTTGTTTAGTATTTCTGCCTTTTCACAGTCATCCTTTGCCCTCCCCCTTCCCCTTTATTAAGCCTCACTATCCCTCCCTCTCTTGGTCTTCCTTCACTCCCTGATGTACCTATAAAAGGTTTTATCCCCTTTCTTAACTGAGTTGGCTATCTTTTCCTCGGTTTGGGCCTTTGCTGTTCTGACTGCCTTTCCTGCTTCCTTTTGCTTTAACTGATACAATTCTGTGTCCTGCTCCTTCTGTGATTCCTTGTACTTCCTGAATGCTCTCTTTTTCTCCCTAACCTTCCCTGCCACCTCCTTTGAGAAACATAGTGGTTTCTTACATCTTTTTGTTTTGTTTATTTGCCTCGCACAAAGGCTTGTTGCCTCTGAGATGGCAGTTTTGAATATTCCCCACTGTTCTTCCACCCTCCTTCCTGCCCATTTGCTAGTGCATTCCTTAGGCACTCACCCATTTTGGCAAAGTCCGCCCCCCTGAAGTCCTGTATCTTTGCCTTTATATGGCTTGACTCTACTGCTGTTTTTTTCGTGAACCATACTGTTTGATGGACACTAGTTCCCAGGTGGCTACCCGCTTCTAATTCTGTGATCCTCTCGCCATCTCCATTTGAAAGTACCAGGTCTAAGATTGCTTCCTCTTGAGTGTGTTCCGATACTAGTTGTCTAAGACATGCCCCCCGTAGGGCATCTAAAATGACCCCACTCTTAGAAGTGGCTGCTGCAAATGCACTCCAGTTAACATCTGGCATATTCAGATCCCCCATCAGCAATACTTTACTGCACATTGTATACACTATCCACCCCCACCTGTTCCCCGTAATGGCAAGGGTCCCAGCACTGTCTTATGTGCAGCACTTTTGAAAATTTTAGCAATAAAGTAGATTACCTTGCATGTGAAGTGTCAAATCCATAATTACAGAGAAACTAGAATGGGTCTAATTAATTTGCAATACCGACTGTGATGAGAAAAAAGAAAGGTATTAGAGGGAAGGTGGGGGCAAACCAGGGACAATACATGATGTCAAAAAGTGGATTGCAGGCTGCTGTATGGAAAAGCACCCATCTGAAATAATTCCACAAAGTAGAACTGCAGTGCTGAGGTAGCACTTTACCATGTAGCAGTGCTGGGGCTCCACAAGATAGAGCTGCAGTGTTGAGGTATCACTTTTCAGGGTAGCGGCAATTACACTTTATTTTTTATTTTACTTTCAGTGTCAGTATTCAGAGGTAAAAGCAACACAGTACCATTGCTCAAACGCCACACTGCTCCACCACTGTTCCCTCAATTCTGAGTTTAGCTACTATGTCCCAAACTGTGAAAATGCCAATGATCTCATAAGATACTACCACAGTAACCTTTATTTTACTTAAGTTGTCAGTCCGTGCAGCTCACTGCTATAATTCTCATGCTTTAGTCTGCAAAGTAGAATTGTGATTCTGATGTTCTTATCTTGCTCCCATTAATGGCTACATATTCTGTCCTGTCACAAAAAGTATACAGATTAAACAGATTATGGCTGGTCTCCGAATGACAAACACACCAAAAAAAGCAATAGTTGATACCGTTTGAAATACATTGTGCTGCCTTACATAGATTTTAAATAATGTTTGCCACATTTTCCTTTTGTTCAGTTTTCCAATAGTCAAACTTCATATTTCATTTGTAGACCCAATGTACTTTTTATACAGTCATTATGCAATATCTTATATTACCAGTAGACTATTATGTAGTTTCTCTTATCCTGTCCATTGCTAGCAAATCACAAATGCCTCTGCAGTATTGGTGAAATCTGAATGAAATATTGCAAATGTAGCTAGCAGTATTAGTTGGCTACTTGTTTATTGCCTTCATAGCGACATGTTTTATCTCTGATTCTGACTCTGTACAGCTAGTATTCTCTATTTTGCACTACATTGCTACACCGGTCTTCCACTTGAAGCTAATCCACTGTCCCAAGCTGTCTAACATGTCAAGATCTCTATTAATTGCTATCCTTCACCTTTATTTGTATTTTTATTATTGACATGCAGACTAGCCCCACCATACATCTGGTGTTTCTAATGCCTTGTATTGTGTCATACCACAATGTTAGCACAAGAATCTCAGCTGTGCCTCCAGGGGTTGCTCATTCCCCCCACAAAAAAAATGACTGCCGCAATCAGAATGCATTCATGTAAATCAGCGGTGAAATGTAACAACCGCAACCCACAAATCCCTTTTCTGAATTGGGGTGAGTATCTCTCTATAATATGAATTATAATTCCACATTCATTTTGCAGCAATTTGTCTCCCTTTCCTATAGCAGCAGTTGCCTGAGCACTGCCTGTTTTTATCTACCCAGGGAAGCACAGTTGAGATTCGTGAGATGCTGTTCTAGTCTGACATTACATCGATTATGGGAAGCACCAGATGTGTAGTGGGACTGTTCGTGAAATATCAAAGTTCTAAAAATATTATACATTACAGGAAAGGAGTAAAGGAGATTTTGCATATTTAGACAGCTTAGCACAGTGGAGTAGCATCTTGGGGAAAACCGGTGGAGCTATGTATTGAGGGCCATTTTTTTTTAGTGTTCCTGCACATAAGTTCACAACAGTATAACAATGCTCAATATCTGGTTTGCTCCATGTCTTACTACCCTTTATTGTTCATTAAATGGAACTAAGGTCTCACCACCCCAAGACAAAAATGTAAATTGGGAGGCAAAGTGAGAACGCATTTGAGCACACAACCCTTGAACTAAAACAATTACCAAATCACTTCTCACAATAGTGCAGTGCAAATAAACCTTGTCAAAAATGTTCTTTAACTTTGTGGATTTGTAACTGCATTGTGTATTTCTTCCCCCATGATCTCTGGAAGTACTGTAGAAATCAAAATCTTCACTGTAAAAACAAATTTCACTATATTCGCTAGAGAGTCTTATTCAGCAAAATTATTTTTACAGCAAAGTTTACTAGCATTGTCTTGGCATGCCATCACCATCCCACTAGCTTCTCACCACCACCGCCACTGGTACAGCATGCATAAAGTGCTACAGTAAATGCCTACCTGTCCATTATGTAGCTAGGTAAGCTGTGTTTCAAGTCGACTATGCACGGCAACACCACGCCACCATGCCACCACCACTTGTGCCCGCATACCAAATACCATATCACTAAGTAGGTGCTGTTCATTAAAGGTACAGTATACTGTATTAAAAGTACTGAATTCCATGTTTGCTATACATTGAATGAACATTTAGTTGTACCTGTGCTCTAATTAAATGTGTACTATGCGCATTGCCAACAGAAGGGAAGGACTAAACCTGTTTACTGGATTTGTTACTGAGAACCATGTGATCAGTCAGTTTCACTTCTGCGTTACCAGTGAAAACATTGTGCGTGTACTTTGTATTTCATGTGTAACAGGTTGGAAAATACAGCAAAAGAAAACAAATGGTGAGGTGAAGCAACACTTTATTCGTAACTATTGGGTGCAGAAAGCAAAACTAAAAGTACATTTCCAAGTCTGATTCTCGATTAGACACAATGCCATCTATGAAGCTGTTTGCAGCTTCTCTCCGTTTATTCATCATCTGTAGCATCATCTGGAAAAGAAATGAAAAGTACAGTAAAACTCAAATTTAGTATGATTGTGGACAAAGTTTGTTTAGGTGTAAAAGGCTTACCATTCAAGCATTCAGAGCGTGCATGTAGGATTCCAGCTTACTCGAAGACCCTCTTACAGTCCTCAGATCAAGCTGCAAGTTTTGTAATGCTGGCCACCAACCACTGTGCATGTCTGTTTTTAATACTGGTTGTACGGAGGGCAATGTTAAATTTGGTTGCAGGCTCACATTGTGTCATTTTAGCCACCACCTCACCCACATACCACTCTGTGAAATGAAGTTTTAACTCATCTTTTAGAATCTTGTTGACTGACATGTCTAGTGGTTGAAGAAGGTTGGTGCAGGAGGCAGGTACAAACACTGACACAATGTTGTGTTTGTCAAAAACCTCGATGACATCAGATATAGTGTGGCCACTGAATAAATCCAGTATTAGCAGGGTCCTCTGAACAGTCGGCAACTGAAGTTTTGTTTTTATGGCTTGCACATAGGGAATGATGACACCTTCAGTGTACTGCACTGTTGTTTGTGAGTTGGCCCAGTGGTTTTCACTATGAGACACCTGCCAGTCAGATGGGAATTTGTATGAAGGGTGGCACTGGTCGGTCTTGCCAGGGTAGATGATCTGAGGGGGGAGGTAGTGGCCAGACAAAGTACAACAGAGGATGACAGTAATCTGCTGTTTATCACCCAAACCTGCTACTTCAACTTGCTTTTTCTCAACCATCTCCATAGTCCACTCCCAGCATGGCACCAAGTTAACACCAGTTTCATCAAGATTTTAAATTAGCTCAGGTGGAATTAGCTGTTGATGAGCAGCGGTGGCAATTCTGCCAAGAACGCTCTTTTCAGGGCATCAAAATCAGTGGGTGTTTCCCAGCAGCCTTGGTGCCCTTCCTCTTACTGAAGCCCATTCTGTTCAGAAACAGCCATGACCACTGCCTCAAAAATGACAAACTACCCTCAATTCTCTACAAGTAATTCTGGGCTTTTGGCCTTCATAATGCCAGTAGCAATGGCAATCAAGAGTCTTCCATTAATCACTGCACCTTCTGCTCGCAAAGGCTTTACAAGATTTTTTAATTCACCCTCAACATCTGCTATGAGTAGACAGGGATGCCCTCTGGGTTTTATTGGGAGCTCCTTGCCAAGTTTGTCAGGGTCTGGTGTTTCTGTTATCTTTTGTTTGTAATCCCTCTTGAATGTACGCACTGTGCTTTCATTAATTTTATGGTGGTACTTGCCTTCATAATACCTGAAGTCATTCATGACACCATGTTCTTCAGAATATTTTCTGATTTCAAATCAGACTTCAGGCAGATAAACCACATAGTGTGATCTACATTTCTTGGCAGGTGGAGAGGCAGCAGCTAGCTCCTTGGAAAGAGCCTCTGCCATTAGAAACAGCTGGGGTCTGGCAGAGGTTGTGTGAACCTGCTTTTGCTGAGCAGATGGGGAAAGGATTTTAGTTGCTGGATAAGCTTTAAATTCTTATCAGTCTGTGGACTTTTGGGCAGGAGTGCTGACTTGTTTAATACAGTGTTTGTGTGGGACCTTCCTCCAGAGGAGGTTGCAGTGCTTGGAGGTGCAGTGAGGGCTGATACATTCTCGTGAGAGTGGACCCTGCTCCCACCACACCCTTCCCTCCCCAGAGCACAGCTCATTTATAGGGGAACATCAGCCCTACAATTGGAGGAAGAGGCTTCAGATGCAGCTCATGTAGATCTATCCAATAATGCAGCCACGGGCAGGGAAAAAGCATAGGTAGGTCTCAAATAGGAGTGCAGCATCCACAATGAATTGCTGAGTAGTATGATAGTTGGATATTGTGGAGGGCCTTCAACTGGAATATATCAGGTAAACTTTTATGTTAGAGGCTGGGCTAGGATTAGTTGGTTATTTGGCCTAGACATGACTGATGGGGAAGGTGCTGCATATCACTAGAGCAGGTATCTTTGGGAAGGTGGTTGGGTGCACAGGGTGCGGTGCGGCCATGATTCTGGACTGAGCTTGGAAGTTTGGGGGATGCCCAGTGTGCTACCAGCTGGCACAGCTTAAGAAGGAGGTAGAGGGGATCCGAAGACAGCTGCGGGTGCTTGGGGGGGAGGATTGGAGAGGTAGGAGGCAAGCAATCACCTACATGGAAGCACTAGGTACTGGGGCCTCCCAAGCTGGGGAAGGAGTGAAGAGAGGTTCTCACACTAGGAGAGGAGGGAAGGGGGTACACAGGGGACTCTAGGGGAGCCTTGCAGGTGGGGCCCAAAAGGTGGAACTTTCCACAGCAGTAGGCAAGAGTCTGGGGGTGTCCAAAGGAAACCAAAAGGGGCAGTAGGGACAGGGGGGCACTGGGGGATGTGCTAAGGCTTAAAAATAGTTTTAACCCTCTATGCCCATTGGTATAAGAGGGGTGTGTGGGGAAGGAGGAGGAGGAGGAGGATGATGATGATGCTGCTGGTGAAGCTGGGGCATGGACAGATAGAAAGGGTGAAGGGGGCATGAGGCAAGGGTGCAATAGAGGGGATTCCAGACAGGATGGGGAAAGAGGGGTAGGGGAGAAGAAAAAGGAGGATTAAGGGAACAAGCAGGAGGCTGATGGTATGGAACAGGGGAGGACGACAGGCAGAAGGTGAAGGACGTAAATGGGATGATAGCAAGCAGAAAGCCAAGTAGACAAACAGATAGGATGGATGGATTAGTAAGGACTGGGGAAAGAGATACTGAGAAAGATAGTTGGGTGGGGGGGATAAAGAAGGCCAGGACATGGGTAGAGGAGGTGACCAAGGACAATAGTGAAGGGGCTACCTTCAACACCCAGATTGTGGGAGGTGCGAGGAGCTGGTTGAGGGGAGAATCCAGATGAAGGGATGAGGAGAGGCATGGAAGGAGGGGGAACCTGAGGGGTGAACAGGGAGGCAATGGGAGATTAAAGTACTGCTATTGGGGGCTCCATGATCAGAGGCATCCAGTGGGAGGGGCAGGAGGAGGGTAAAACCTGTCTGATCAGAACCAAATGCCCCCACAGCCTGATGGTGCACAAGGCCAAGCATGAGTTGTATTCACTGGCAAGGGAATGCAGGGGAATCCCAGACATTTAGTGCACTTGGGGACAAACTACATAAATGATAATAGTGGACTAGAAATTCAGGCAAGGCTCCGGGACTTGGCCAGGGTATGCCTTTCCATAGCCTGTAAAATCTCCTTTTCAGAAATCCTGCCAGTGCCAAGGGCAAGTGGGGAAAACAAGATGAAGATTAGGGAGATAAATCAGTGGCTTAGGGAGTGGTGTGGGGAATTGTAGTATGGCCAGGTGGGGGACTGGGGGGAGACCTGGGAGGATAAGGGGCTGTATGCTAGGGACAGGGTCCACCTTAATTTGGAGGGGAAGAAAATCCTTAAGCTCAAACTAGCTGGGTTCATCAGCGAAAGGTGGAGTTTAAACTTGTGAAGGGGAGAGGGATCAAAAAAGGGGCAGTGCCAGCAGGTACAATAATTGAGGGACAGGGTCTCCACTCCTGTAGGGGGCTAGGGAGAGATGGAAATGGGTCACTAGGTGGGGTGCAGTAGCTGAGAAATGGGAGCTCAAGGGGGAGAAAGGAGAGGAGGGAAAAGGGGTGGAGAGTGGTCCTGATAAATGCCAGGAGCTTAGGAAATAAAATACCTGAGCTCCAGGTGATGCTAGTTGAGAGGGAGGTAGATGGGGCAGCAGTCACTGAGACCTGGACCACTCAAGGGCATGAGTGGGACCTAAATCTGGAGGGCTACACTATGTTCAGAAAAGATAGAATGGAGGGAAGGCGGGTGGTGTAGCACTGTTAGTCACAAATGGCATGGGTATTGGAGGGGTAGAGGAGGCAGAGGTGAACATAAAGGCTATTTAGGTCACCTTGCGGATGCAGGAGGGATAAGAGAGTAAAGGTCAGAGTGGTATACAGACCACCAGCACTGGCAGAGGTCCTGGAAGAAAGTTTGGTGGCAAATCTCAAGGGACACTGTAGATTGGGAAAGGGAAGGGTAGAGGTAATGGGGGACCTCAACGTGCCACGAACAGACTGGGGGACTATGACATCACCAGTGAGCAGAGGCTGCTGGATGTCTTCCAGGATGTGTTTCTGACACAACAGGTGGGTGAGCCAACTAGGGAGGCCCAGACACTGGATTTGGTCCTGGCAGAAAGTGATCAAATTGAGGGCCTAGAGGTGAGGGACCCATTGGCGGGGAGTGATCACGCCACAGTCTGGTACTTCCTGGACCTAGGGAGGAGGAAAGATGAACAATGGCAGTAGTAACTGACTTTAAGGGTGCAAACTTCTGGGAGATGGGAAGGATCCTTAAAGATCATCTGGACAGGATAAGGCCTGATATGGATGCTGACAGCAGGTGGGGGATCATTAGGAGGGGAATACAGGAGGTTACCAGATCCTGCACAAGGGAAAGGCATAAGTTCAGTAAGGCCAGAAAACCCTGCTGGTGGACCCATGAGTTACAGGAGGTGGTGAGGGAAAAGAAAGCAGCCTATAGGCACTTGAAGTGCTTAAGGAGTGAAAGAGATCAGGAGGAATATGAGCTGACAGCCAAGAGAGTCACCAGGGTGGTGAAGGCAGCTAAGGCAAAAAAGGAGCATTCCTTGGCCAGTGGGATCTGGAGGAGGAGACAAGGGGTTCTTTAGATACACAGAGGGAAAAAAGAAAGTAAGGAAGCAGATCAGCAAGATAAGGATAGGGGATGGTTGGGCACAGGAGGCAGGGGGAACAGACAGAAGTCCAAAATGAGTACTTTGCCTCAGTTTTTACCAGAGGGGATGGTGGGGCTATGTCTTGCGAGGGGAGCAGGGGTAAACTGGAGCAAGTGGTGGGACCGGTAGAGACCAGGGGCCCTGACGGGTCTGGGGAAAGGGAGTGGTCACCACAGACAGGTGGGGGCCTAGCAGTGCAGGGTGAAAAGGGGGAGGACATGGAGGCTGAAATCCTGGTAGAGAGAGAGTAAGGTAAGCCCTCAGATCCCTTCAGATGGAGAAAGCACCTGGGCCAGATGAAATACATCCCAGGGGGCTGAGGGAACTGGCAGATGTCCTAACAGTCCCTCTAGTGGAGCTTTTCAACCTCTCTCTGAGGACTGGGTGGGTGCCCCAAGACTGGAAGGTAGCCCATGTTGTGCCGATCCACAAGGGGGGATCAAGAGAGGAGGCAGGAAATTACAGGCCCATTAGCCTGACATCAGTGGTCAGCAAAGTGATAGAGGGTATTGTCAAGGAAAGGCTAGGTGGGGTTACTGGAGCAAACTAGGTACTTGGACAATAGGCAGCATGGCTTTGTCATGGGAAGATCATACCAGACAAACCTTGTTGAGTTCTATGACTGGGTGATGAGGGCACTGGACCAGGATAGGCCAGTGGACGTCCTCTTTCTGGACTTTAGTAAGGTGTTTGATTCAGTACCCCACAGTGGTCTGCTGGCTAAGCTGAAGAAAATGGAGGTAGGGAGACAGTTGTTAAGATGGCTAGGAAATTGACTCTCTGAGCATACTCAGAAGGTGGTGGTTGGAGGGTTAGCCTCATCTCCAAGGTGGGTTACTAGTGGGATTCCCAAGGGGTCAGTGCTGGGGCCACTCCTGTTCAATGCCTATATCTCAGACATCAGGAGGGGGATCAGGAGTGAGATGAGTCTCTTTGCAGATGACTCAAAACTGGGTGCAGTGATGGATGGGAAGGAGGGGAGGGTGGCCTTGCAGGAGGACCTGGAGGCTCTGAAAAGGTGATTGGGAAAATGGAAACTAAAATTCAATGTGGGGAAGTGCAAGGTTCTGCACCTCGGAGTCAGAAATCCAAGCTAGGGTTAAACCCTGGGAAGAGACATGATTCAAGTAACGGAAGGTGAGAGGGACCTGGGGGTAGTGGTAGATGTCAAAATGAACAACTCAGAGAACTGTAGGAGGGCAGTGGCAAGGGAAAATAGGATGCTGGGATGCATCGCCAGGGGGATTACCTCCAGAAAGGCAGAAGTGATCCTTCCAATGTACAATTGCCTGGTTAGGTCACACCTCAAATATTGTGTACAGTTTTGGAGACCACATTTAAAGATGGACATTACACTCCTGGAGAGGGTCCAAAGGAGGTCAACCAAAATGATATGGGGCCTGGGGGACAGGACCTATGAGGAGAGGCTCAAGGAGCTCGACATTTATACCCTGGAGGAGAGGAGGGACAGGGGGGGACATGATAGAGGTCTTTAAGTACATGAAAGGGATCAATAAATGAGGCCCAGTCAGGGTGCTCCAAAGGAAGGTGGGTGGGTGGGGCATCAAGAGGTCACGGTTGTAAGCTGGAAGGGGGCAGGTTCAGAAGGGAGAGGAGGAGATGCTATTTCACTGAAAGGGTGGTGGAGCCATAGAATGCACTGCCCAGGGAGCTGGTAGAGGTGGAGACTGTGGAAGGGTTTAAGAGGGGATGGGACAGGTGCAGGGGAAGGGTAAATCTGACCAGGCCCAATACAGGTGGAACATCTGGGACTGGGGACAGTATAACCCATGGGGGGGGGGACACCAAAATCGGCCCTCAGTGCGGGTGCTGAAAATCAAGCAGACTCGAGAGACTGTTAGGCCTATTCTGCTGGCATTTTAGCATGTTAGTATGTTAGATTCCAGTGGTGGCTGAAAGAACATCAGCATCCGAATTGTCGGTCTGTGGGGCTGAGAAATCTCACTTGCTAGCAGTTCTCCGAGGTTAGTTAAGTCACTTGATGAGAGACATCCTTCACAGTTGAGCAGCAATGATGAAATGAGACACAGTTACAATCCATTGGATAAAAGGCCTGGCCGCATATTATATAGACATTATCAGCTGATTGGTCTCTTGAGCGTGATATAAACTTTACACACATATTTCTAGTTCTACAGTATATTCTACTAAATCTACTCTACCATCTAAAGTTATAGGATGTAACTAGTCAGCTCTCTTGTTGTCACAACATATGGATCCAGAAGCCAAATGATTTCTTGTTTTAATCTAACATGTTATTTGTATGAAACATGTGTTTTATGTTTATAATGTTTAGAACTATGTTAGGAGATCACCATAAGTGGTTAATGCAGCTTCTCTAACTACGTTTTACTGTATTTCCTTAATTTTCAAGGTAGTGTAAGGGATTGTTTCCCCTAGGCATTTCTTCATCCCTGTTGGAGTGAGGGTGTAGAACGTATTAATACACTATGTAGTTTCACCTATTCAATCTATGGGACCACAGGGCTAAAAATGTTATGAGCCTTCTGAATTTATGTAGTCTACTATATATCTCAGTTTGGTCCATCACAGGTGTGGCACTTGTGGGCATGAGAGGTGTTATATACAGTATGTTGATTTATATTGCCTACTTTTACTAGTAGACAACAATGTTGTTTTCCCTCCTAATGTGCAGGTATCCTGAGCTTTTCATTCAACCATTCTATGTTAAGGATGCTTATCATATTGTGCTAATAATGTATTTGCTGTGGGATATTTGTAAGTTGATCTTTTTAAATAATAAAACATTTTTACAAAAGAACCCCTTAAATAGAAAAAAAAAACAAAGTCATGATACTTACAATCAAATTAGTAATGGTCAAGCCATGTACTGCCACAACAGTGCCACTGAGAGGGGTGGTGGAGGAAGAGATAACTTTAGTCTGCAGCTTGTAGTGTGCTGTCTGAAGTGAGAAGGAGACAAAAAGAAAGAAAAAAACACATTTTAATTCCTCATAAGCAAGGTGGAAGCTTATCCTGTGCGATGACAGACTCACTGAGGACAGATAAGTAGTGTGAAAAACAATGAAAGTAATTTACCATCACAGCAGACAATGTTGGCCTTCGCTGGACTTCAGGCCTTGCTGCCTTGATGGTTTAGCTGGCTGGAGGCTCAGCTTCAGGTCTGCCCTGCTGTCTGACAGGCAGGCTGGCTGGGGGAGTGGCTGGCAGGCTGGTGGTATATCTGACAGGCTGGCTAGTGGGCTGGCTGTCAGGATGATTGGCAATTAGGCTGGCAGGATGTCTAGTGGGCTGGTTGGTGAGCTGGCTGTCAGGATGACTGGCAGATTGGTTGGCAGGATGTCTGGCAGACTGGCTGGTGGGATGGCTAGCAGGATGTCTAGCCAGCCAGCTGGGTGGCAGGCTGGCTGGCAGGATAGCTGGCTGCCTTGTGAGTAGAGATGCAGTGAAGTTTTACTATGCCTGCATATATGTGAAGTGATCAACTTCACATCCCTGTAGGATTATGCAAAGTTTCCATTCAAAGGTTGAAATTCACCTTTAATGAACTTTGCATTCCAAACTTCATTTTAACTTTGGGTTACATTATGAGAAAGTGAAGTTTGTTAGAAGCAGGCCAAAGATCACATTTCTGAGTCTCTGCAGGTCAAATGATGCAGGCTGGAAGGGAATCAGGCAGGAAGTCTGAACTGGTTTGACTATGACTTTTGCTTTGCTAGAGCAGGAGCTTTGTAGCTTAGTGTGCTAGTGCTAGTTAAATCTAATAAAAGAAGGTTTTCTGCTTTTCATCCTTTTTTTTTTCCAGATTCCTGACTTTATTTTAAACCTGTTTTATCCCTAGTACACTGGTGCCAGAGGCTGTCTTGTGCTGCTGCTACTTCAGGAAGAGGATGAAGAGGTCATGGCACTTTGGCTTGTACACTGATACCACAGGCTGGTTTGTGTTGCTGGTGCTTCAGGAGGAGGATGCCAAGGAAAAGAGTTCATCTTGGGCATGCAGTTTCCCATAGGATAACATTGGAAGTATAAGAAGCCATAACTCCATCAATTTTTGTTTTTAAGTAACAATTTATATATAGTCACACAGGTCTCAATGGGTACTACAAGAATGACATATGCCACATCCTTAGCTAATTGTTTTCAATAAGAAAAACAACTAATGAAACATAATTAAGCCAATAAGATAACACTGTAACTTCAACAGGCCATAACTCTTGTCAATATTTGGAGTTAAGGGAAAATATACATATGGTCATAATCCTCTTAATTGGTACTACAAGAATTGTATATGCCACACACTTAACTAATTGTGGCCATTAAGAAAAGCAACTAATAAAACATAATTAAGCACATAATATAACACTTTATCTTCAACAGACCATAACTCTGTCAATATTTGGAGTTAAGTGACAGTTTATATATGGTTGCAAACTTCTCAATGGGCACTTCAAGAATAACATATACCACACCCTTAACTAGTTGTGGCCATTGAGAAAAGCAGCTAATAAAACATAATTAAGTCCACATAATAACAGTGTAACTTCAACTGGCCATAACTCTGTTAATATTTGGGAGTTAACTGACTATCTATATATGGTCACAAACCTCTCCACTGGTACTACAAGAATAACATATGTGGCACCCTTAACTAGTTGTGGCCATTAAGAAAAGCAACTAATAAAACATAATTAAGCCCATAGGATAGCAAGTCTAACATGTTTTCGCCTGTATGCAACCCTGCTACACTATATATTGCAAACGTGGCATGCCGTCTAATGCCATGAAGGTTGCTGCCACCAGAGTCTGGCTTAATACAGTGATTTCCCATCCCATCATCACAGACAACCCCTGGTAGCTGTGCCCAATGTGCAGTAATACAAAGATAAGAACTACCTCCCGTTTTGCCACTTGTCCACATATCCATACTTAGGCTAATGTAAGGTGATGTGGAATGCGGAAGGGGGTATGTCTTGCAGACTCTCACTGTCAGATATAATTCAGGGACAGCACTGGTGGCAAAATATGTCCTGGACAGGAGCTTCCATTTGGGACATGCATGTGACACAAAGTATCGGAATCCTGCATTCTCCACAAAGGAGAACAGCAACAGGTCAATTGCAAGCATTTCTGGCATTGAGTTCACATGTAACTGCATGATTTGGTGGGTATTTACTGTACCACTTAAAAAGGCTCTGAAATATGGAATGCATTGTTCACTGTTTTTCCCAGCCAATGCCAAATGTCTCTGCTTTGTAAACTGCCATAGATGGGGTACCTTTCTTGTGGGGTGGGTGCACAGGTGACAAGCCAATAAATGATATTATTTTACCTGTTTTAAGTACAGAGGTTAATCTAGTAGAATGACTACATGGACAACCACTGTTATTCTGACCACTACTGAAACATCCAACGTCATTCTCCTCCTCATGCCTGTAGTAATCCTCCAGTGTTAATTCACAATTTTTACCAACATGGCTACTTTCACTGACTTGGGAAGGGGATACCTTAGTTGCTCACTAAGGTTGATGAGGGTGAATGCCCCGCTATGGCATCAGTTCCCCTCTGGTGCCAAATCCACAGTGCCATGTGCCTGCTCTTGGGATGAGTATGCTGGTCCCCAGTGCCAAGGAGGCTACCCTTTTTCCCATACCTCACACACGCTTGGCAAAGCTGGCAGATTGCCACTGTTTCATCTTTTTTATCTTGTAAGAAAAAATCCCAAACTAGGGATTTGGCTGCCTTATATTTTACATGACACTGCTGCTGCTGTATATGGGACTGCAGTTCTTTGGAGGTGAAATTGGGGGTGTGCTGCATGATTTCTGGCATGATGCAGACTTGGACTTGACTGAACATCTTGACAGTCTAGTAGAATGACTTCATGGTCATCCACAGACACAGCTTCATCAGAAGAACTTTGGGTGGAGGGCAGATTTACTAAGAGACATGTTTACCTACAGCTCCCTTAACTTTCTTTTTGTCTGGCTCCCATTTAGGATCGCTAGCATCATCATTATCATCCACAGATTCCCCAATCCTAGACTCTTCTGGAAAACAATGGCCAATTGGATGGGAAATGCTAAAAAGTAGCAGGTAAGAAGGATCAAAATTGATGGGCATATGGTTTCCATAAATCATACTGTGGCAAATGCATTTAACACCTTCTTTATAGAAGTATGTACACAAGTTTTGGAATCTAATACCTCTAGTAAAAGGGACAAAATTCAGGAAGAAGTTTTTCAACATTTGAATGAGTCTAAAACATTTAAGTTTAGAAGTACTAAGGTACATGAAGTTAAGGATGAACTTTTGAAGTTGAATGTTAAAAAAGCCACAGGATTGGATAATATACAGATGCAATTGCTGAAATATGCAGCCCTGTGTATTGCATACCCAATAACACACCTGTTTAATCTTTCCCTGAATACTGGTGAGTTTCCTAAAGGTTGGAAAACATCTAAAGTGGTACCAATCTTTAAAGGAGGACAGCAATATGATATTAATAACTACTGCCCTATTTCTCTTTTGCCAGTGGTATCGAAGATCTTAGAGAAAATTGTTGTGTCACAATTTACATGTCTTTTGGAATCCAATAAACTATTGAATGCTTATCAGTCAGGATTTAGAACTGTACTGTACATAGCACACCTACAGCATTGGTAAAGGTAGTGGGGGATGTACAGTGGAGTCTGGACAGGAGAATGTCCGTAGGTGCTATATTTATAGATTTATCTAAAGCTTTTGATACTTTGCACCATGGCATTCTCCTGTTGACTCCACGAAATAGGGGTGAGGGATATAGAGTATGAATGGTTTAAAACTTATTTGTTGGACAGAGAACAAGTGGTAAAATTGGGCAAATATAGGTCTGTACCATTACATATTTAAACAGGGGTACCACAAGGATCCAATTTAGGCCCACTGCTCTTCACTATATATATATATATATATATATATATATATATATATATATATATAACTATATATATATATATATATATAAACAACCTACAATTGTTGGACTCTACAATCTACAATAAATTACCAAATTTATGCAGATGACACTGTGATTTATGTAGAGGGGAAAATACCACTGGCATACAAAATAATTTACAAGAGGCCTTTTATCATTTGCAGACCTTTTTTAGAGACTATAAACTATGCTTAAATAGAAAAAAACAATCAATGTTATTTACTCATAATGGAAATAAGAAAGATGAGTAAAAGGTTTATTCTATAGAAGGAGTTCAGATACCTGTACGACAAGTTAGTAAGTATAAGTACAGTGGCATGAAAAAGTATTTGCCCCCTTCCTGATTTTCTCTATTATTGCATATTTGTCACACTGGATGTTTTCAGGTCTTTAGACAAAATATAATATTAGATAAAGGGAACCTGAGTGAACAAATAACACTTTTTTTTTTTACTTATTTCATTTATTTAATGAAAAAGTTAACCAACACCAACTGGCACTGTGTGAAAAGTAATTGCCCCCTAGTTAAATCAACCCAATTAAAGGGATAATTGGGTCAGCTGATTGAACACAGTCAGGCTTGATTACAGCTAGCCCTGCTCAATATAAACCTCACTTATTTTGCCCCTTACCATCAGAGTCACGTTGCCAGCACAAAGATTCAACAAGCACATTATGCCATGATCAAAGGAAGTTCCTGAAAAGATCAGAAAAAAATTTGTTGCCCTCTATCAATCTGGAAAGGGTTACAAAGCTATTTCTAAGGCTCTGGGACTCCATTGAACCACAGTGAGAGCCATAATCTCCAAATGGGGAACACTTGGAACAGTAGTGAATCTTCCCAGGAGTGGGCAGCCTGCCAAAATTACTCCAAGGGCGCAGTGCAAAATCACCCAGGAAGTCTCAAAGGATCCTAAAACAACATCCAAAGAACTGCAGGCTTCTCTTGACTCAGCTAAGGTCAGTGTTCATGACTTCACAATCAGAAAGAGACTGGGCAAAATGGGCTTCATGAGAGTAGCAAAGGGAAACCACTGCTAACCAAGAAGAACATAAACACTGTCTCTCATTCGCCAAGAAGCACCTGGATGATCCACAAGCCTTTTGGGAAAAATGTTCTATGGACAGATGAGTCCAAAGTGGAACTTTTGGACGACATGGATCCCATAATGTCTCGTGTAAGCAAACACAGATTCCACAGTAAGAACACCATACCAACAGTCAAACATGGTGGTGGTAGTGTGATGGTGTGGGATGCTTTACTGCCTAAGGACCTGGATGACTTGCCATAATTAAAGGAACCATGAATTCTGCTCTGTACCAGAAAATTCTTAAGGAGAATGTCCGGTCATCCTTCCGTCAGCTGAAGCTGAAGCGTAGTTAGGTCATGCAGCAAGACAATGATCCAAAACACAAAAGCAAGTCCACATCAGAATGGCTAAAAGAAGTAAAATTAAAGTTTGGAGTGGCCTAGTCAAAGTCCAGACTTAAACCCAATAGAGATGCTGTGGCAGGACCTGAAACGAGCAGTTCATGCTCGAAAACCTACCAAATGTTACTGAATTAAAGCAGTTCTGCGAGGAAGAGTGGGTTAAAATTCCTCCACAGCGATGTGAAAGACTGATATTGAATTATAGGAAGTGTTTGGTTGCAGTCATTGCAGCTAAATGTGGCGTAACCAGTTATTAAGTGTAAGAGGCGTTACTTTTCACACAGTGCCAGTTGGTGTTGGTTAACTTTTTTTCATTAAATAAGTGAAATTAAAAAAAAAAAGAAGTGTTATTTGTTCACTCAGGTTCCCTTTATCTAATATTACATTTTCTCTAAAGACCTGAAAACATCCAGTGTGACAAATATGCAATAATAGAGAAAATCAGGAAGGGGGCAAATACTTTTTCATGCCACTGTATCTTGGAGTTATTGTAGATGAAAATTTTAATTGGAAATTACATTTGGAGGCCTTATTATTGAATATAGGTAAAAAACTGGGTATGTTGTATAAACTGCAGTATTTTATGTTCCAATGCTACAACGCGGAGGGTAGTAGACACCATGGTGCTCCTGGTATTGGACTATGGATATATGTTCTATGTGGCGTCCTTGGGGGGTGGAACTAGCCAAACTGGATACGATGTATAACAGGCTGGCTCATTTCTTCCTCGATTCCCCTAAGAGAACTCACCATTGTGAACTGTATAAATCATTAAACTGGATGAGATTAAGGGATAGGAGAGAGTGGCACCTCCTAACATTTATGTTTTAATTTCAGAAAGGAAAAATGCCTCCTTATATTCAGGAATATTTTACTGTAAGGAAAACAAGAGAAAGCCTAAGGTCTGCTTATAGTTTAGAATATATAATTCCAAAATGTGGATTAAATATAGGTAGGTCAGCAGATTGGTATAGGGGACCAGTGTTGTGGAACTCTGTGCCTATTTCTCTGCACAGTGCAAATTGCATCATAGATATGGCACCAATA
Organism: Neoceratodus forsteri; assembly: GCA_016271365.2. Lineage (NCBI taxonomy): Eukaryota > Metazoa > Chordata > Ceratodontiformes > Ceratodontidae > Neoceratodus > Neoceratodus forsteri. The sequence goes on along the minus strand of CM057451.1, from coordinate 837,543,132 downwards.
AAAAGACGGTATTACGAGAAATCAGCAATGAGAGAGTAGCACAGTGTTTAAAAATACATATTTTATATTTTAAATTTGCTGAATTTGTACTTTTGACTTTGTCTTGTAGGTTGTATGTATGATGTATTTACAGTAAGTTTGCAGTTTGTGATATATGTTGAATTTTATATGTATTGTACTTATTGTAACTTATATGTGCAATATTATGTATGTAAAAATAGGACCTCCTTGGAAATTAGCTTTAGCTCAATGGAGCTTGTACCACCTATCCTTTTCATATACATCTTATGAATAAAAATTACTACTACTACTACTACTACTACTACTAAATTCACTTTGGATGCTGTCCTATGGCGACATTACAACCTCAGCCTTATTATGATCATCCACGCTTTTTTCATCACCATCTGATTCTTTGGATGGCAGAACATGAGGATCTGTGGAAACATGAGACTGTGACTCATGATGATCAGGCTCATGTTCAACTACTGTGGGGAGTGGGACATCGACTACTCTCAAGTCTTCTGACTCCACAGCATTTTTCCAACCTGATAACTTTTTCTGGGTTGTAGCAATGCTCATGCTGCTATCCACAATGCGATCACTCACTTTACTACAAGTGCCACCAGCATCTCCAACTAGCATTGATGCCATTGATTTGGCAAATTCAAACTGAGTCACAGAAATCTTTTTACTTGCAGCAACTACTACCTTTCCCTTCTGCTGCAGAGTACCATGTCCACGACCACACAATATTGCTAGCCCCTGATGAACCTGCCTCATCATCACAACTTCTGTTGCTAGCACTTAGAGGCACACAAGCAATAGTCTTATAGGTAGCAGCACCACAGCCAGAAACAGCTTTGCATGTCTGTGTCTTCTTGGGCATTTTTTTAGATTACACAGTCACCAAGAAAATAAACACGGGAACTGCAAAAAGTGATTTTTTCCAATTTTGTGGGTTGCGATAAATTCAAGAGCATTCAAAGACTGTATAAATGTCAAAAATACAGCAATAGGTAAATTTTTTTATTATGTTTGTTTTTCTTCATTTAATTGCTTTAATATGCACTGGAGAGAGAGAGTATTCACGGTACTATGGGGAAACACACAATAGTGGTACAGTGCCAACAATTTCAACGGACTAAACAGAGACAATTAACAGTAAGGTTATATTTCTTTGATTTTGGGTGGATGGGAAGCAAGAAAACAACAATAGTGACTCCAAGAAAGAAATTTGGCAATAAAGAGATATAGCTGCACAGGCACAAGACCTTAACCACACTCTTCACAAATCCAAAAGTGGAACAACAATACCTTCTTTTTTTTTGGGGGGGGGGGCTATTTATAGCAGTAGATAGATAGAAGCAGGAATAAATACTACAGACAGCTCAGAAATTAACAGTACTGCTATTACGGTGATGCAAATAAATGTGTATGACTTGATGGCATGCACACAGAATAAAGGTAATGTGCAGAAAATTTAACAGTTCAGTAAAATAAAATGCAGTCTTCTAAACGGACAGAAAAAGGCACAGAGAACAGTCAAAAATTATAAAAAATTACTAGAAGTTTTACTGTGTATAACTGTGCACAGAACTGAACACACCAATACTAAACAATATCCAGCAACAGTTGGCAAGATTGCCTTTCACACTGTGCTCTGTGATACTTCTTTCTATACCGCAGATCCACGCCTCCCCCAAAGCTCACTTCTGCACTGTCTGGCAGTACAGAAACTAAAACTATTATGCAAAATTCACATTGAATCAATAAATGATCGATGATACAAACACTCAAGGATATATTACACTTGCTATACTAAATGTGGACTTAAAAGTCCTAAGGTAAATTGTTTTTTGAACATTTTTTGAAGGTTTGAATCTAACAGATCTGAGAGCAAACTAACCCCAGCTTTCCACTACACACACTATACTAAACTGTGGCTGTGCAAGCCAATATAGAGCCCACGTGACATGTAATCCCATGAATCATTTCAAAATTTACCTTTCAGAACAAAAGGAAAGTGAAGTAATGGGAAGTCCTTATGATCTAATGGCAACTTTGCGTTACCCAAAAAGATGAAGTTATTCACTTTGTATTGTTGGAGAATTTCACGAAATTGAAGTTCTATGCCAAATACTCCACGTAGCAAATTTGAGTAACTTTGCCCATCTCCACTTGTGATCTAGCTGCTATAGTCTTCAAAGATTTTCTTATTTGATTGTGGCATTACATAGGAGAGGGCAGACAGTGTTAATCAGATGAAAGTATAGAACAGCAATACAACTGTGGGAAAAATATTCATATTAAAACAAAACTGAATTCTAAAGAAAAGTATTCAACTGATAAGGAAGAAAGGAGGGGTGTAACACCTTCCTGTTTATGTGCTGCCATCATTCTCATCAAGGAAGCAGCCCTCACGGTCTCCCAGACTGAAGTTGTCCCCACATGGGAATTCTTTCTCAGTTACTTCATCATCTACCTCAGTGTAAGGGAATTTGACAATGCCGATACGACCAGGCTGTTCTGGTTCTTCATCACCACCACCAATATCATGAGGTATGAATGCAGACATAACTGTTAATGTGGAGTGTGCCAGTCATCCATTTTAATAAATATTAGCATGCCAACATTTCTAGGGGCCTGATTTATATGTCTGTTCCACACAAGGCTCCACTAAACTGAATACCCTGTCCATGCTGATACTCAAGGAAGGACAGTTCAGATATTTGACTGCTGTGAAGGTCAATGCTGGCCAGTCAGTGGCCTTTCAATTTCAGTACAGCAGTGTCTCTTCCAATATGCTAAGGTGCATGGTCTGTGACAAGTATGCATCCATCATGCATTGTGCTGCACATAATCCCGTTGACTCATCAGTCTCCACTTTCTTTTCCTCCACATCTACAAGCCCCACCTGGCACAAAGCATCTCAAAGTAGATTTATTGTGATTTTTTTTCTCCTACCAGTCCTATTTTTTTCAGGACATTTCACTGAGGTGGTACAGTAACAACATCCAGTCTTTGATAACTTTCATGCTGAGCTTTACATAACTGTGACAGTAACATCTTTGACCCATGAATCCATATTATTAGCTGATTGGTTAGATTTTGGACCTGATCACAACCACCTTCAAGTATCGATTACAGGTCCTGTTTATACTGTGGCTATGACATGGTGGCAATATCTAAATCTCCAGACTGCAGATTGCTGGAAATTTGGATGTTGTAGTCAAATACATGCAGCATGTGTTCCATTAAGGCACAACTTGCCCCATAACCACCTGCCTCTAGCACCTACTGTACATTTAAAAGCATCTGCCCCAATACCTCTAGAAGTGGGATGCCCTGACTGATACAGGCAGTGTCCTCCCTCACTAACTGTATGGCATGTTGAAATGGCCCTAGAGTCTTGATCAAGCCATCCATTAGTTGCCTTTGGTCTGTTGTCAGAGACATTGATACTCAGACACTGTCACAACTTGTATGCAGCAGCAGATATTCAGAGATGGCTTTGTTCTGCTCATAAAAGTGCTTAATCATATAGAATGTCGAGTTCCATCTTGTAACAACTTACAGCTTCAGATGGTGATAAGGAAGTTTGTTCTGGATCTGCAGGTGCCTTAGGTGGTAACAGGCCTTTCTGGAATGAGCAATGTGGGCACAGTTGCTGCAGGCCATAGTCAACATATATTATCAAAACCCCTGCACTACTAGATTAAGGCAGTGTGTCATGAATTGAATCCTGTGAAGCCCACCATCACTAATGCATACAACCACATTCAAGCCATTATCACTGATAATAAAATCTGATTTCAGGGAATGTGGCTGCAGCCACTCATCAGTCTCAGTCAGGAGCAGTTCTAACATTTTATGACCCAAGTGTGATCCACTTGCACACTTCATTGCAAGTGTGGCATGCTGATGAATACTCAGAATGTTGCTACCACAATTGGTCTTTGTGCAATGTTTCTCCATTATAGCATCAAATACTATCCCAGGTACCTGTGCACAATGGACTGTAATACACAGAATAGAGTTATTGTCTATTTGGCCAGTGGTCCACATATCCATACTAAGATATATGTATGGTGATGCTGAATGTTGCAGAGCATATAATACTATACATGTCACAGTCCTGTAAAGTTCAAGAATGGCATGGGTGGAGAAATAGGTTTGCAACAGTATCTGCCATTTTGGATAGGCACATGCCATAAACCTTTATAATCTCATGTTCTCCACAAAAAAGAATGTCAATAGATCAATTGCTAGCATTTCAGTGATTGATGCATTTGATCCCCATACAAAAGCACAATTGGGTGGGTATTTGGTATGATGATCAAACATGCTATGCAGTGTAGGCTGCACCTTTTGGGGATCTGCGTTACCATACTCTGTCCACTGGCAGCATGGTTAGTGGGGTAGTATTTGACTCAAGGGGGGGGTTTATGGAGGCAGAACAAACAAATGAAGTGATTGTTTTGTGTTTCATGGACTGGGGATGAGGTGCTTAGGTGACTCTGGCTGCTAGTAGTCAAACCACCACCTTTACTATGACTGCTACTAGGCAATCCTGCTGACTCCTTCTCCTTCTCCTCATCTCTGTAGTAGTCCTCTGTGGTCAACTTTGACTCCAACAGGACTGTATCCTTGCTACAGTACCTCAGGATATCTTGCACAATGTGGACGATAAGGGAGATGGCCCCCCTGTACTGTCTTTACTTTGGTGCTGAGTCCAGTGTAACAGGTGCATGGACTTAAGGAGTGTGTGTTGCTCACCAGTGCCTAGGTGACTTCCCTTTTCCCATGGCTAACACATGCTCAATAGCTGGCAAATATCCACTGTTTCATCAGCCTGGGCCAGGATGTAAAAAAACCCAGTCCAGGGGTTATGTAGCCCTTGTTTTAACATGGCAGTGGACCTGGTACTGAGACATTCGAGGAGTGGCAATGTGTGTTTTGGAGGATGATTTCTGTAGTGATGTGACAGAAGGTGACTCATGCTGTGTGATTGGCTCAACAGTGCTAACAGGAACAAGAGCTGGAGGATTGGTGGACTTTGGTAATTCCCTGAAATAATTTTGGTGTAAACCACACTACATGTTCAGCAGCATGGCCCTTACATTATTTTATTTTCAGGCTCCCATAGAGAGTTCAGATCATAATCCCCATCCTCACAAAGGCTGATAACCTCCTCCTCCTAAAATCTGTCATCCTCCTCATCCTCAATTTCTCCATCTTCTGTTTCCTTCTCAGTATCCTTGCATGCAACAATCAAATCTCCTGAATCAGACTGTGAGTTGTTGGCAAGCTCATCAACACCCTTGTTAGCACATGGGAATTTGTCATTCTAATAAGGCTCACCACCATTAACAGCAGTCATGGGTACAACAGCAACCACCTCATAGTCCTCAACCAAGTTTCCAGAGTTTTTTTTTTGCTTTTTGGACTGATACTTTTGTCATTGCCTCTACCTCCAGCAGTGCCAGCACCCAGCAGCACTGATGCCACAGATGTGGCTGAGAAAAATTTGGCCACATAAATGTCCCCACCACTTGTGCCAACTTTTTTGAGTACTAGTACTATGGACTCCTTATGAATCTGTGGCAGAAATTGTTTTTTAGATACAACACCTTTCTGAACCCCAGAGCCTACACTTTTCTGGGCAACATTGATGCCTCCAGCAACTCAAACTTTACCTGATCATCTCTTTTCAGCCATTTTGATATGTAGATTTTTAACACTACAATTAAAGTAAAGACAGACAGCATCAGAAACACTACAATACCTCACCAGAGCAGCGTGATTTAAATAACACAACACAACAGTTTACTGAGCCAACACTAGCTATAGAGAAATCAACGCAAAAATATGTCTTAAAAGTTGTTTGTTTTACACAAACAATGCACAATGATGATTAAGAAGACACACAATATCTGGGGTAATTGTAAGGAAGTTACTGTTACTATTCCAGGGAATCTGTAACTTCAATAACTAGACAAAATAAATACAATCAATATAGTAAAACCAGACTGACAAAAATACATAAAATACAGAAAACACACTAAACTGTTCTACAGAAACAATATAACAAATCACAGAAAACAGAAACAATAATTAAGAAGAAACACTGATGAAAACAACAGTGCTCATAAACAGGGCTGTCTTGCTTGCTGCTAGTTAACATAGCTCCCCTCCCCCACAGCACTGCTTTATTACACAAAATGAAACCCCTACTTTAAAGGGAATCTTCCGCGATGGTCCAAACAAATTATTCTTGTAGTTATTTTATACAGCAGTGTACCTCAAATGATGTGTGCATGTATTAGTTTTGTCAAAGATGTACTCTTCTTTCCATATTTTGAATTGTTTTATAGCCGTGCTGCACTTGCCTTTCCTGTTCAGCTGCTGGGCTGATGTCATTGTATGGAGTATGAATTACACTGTGCTGTACAGTGGTGTTACAGCTGTTTCACTAGGGAAAACTTCCATAACTTAATGTGCATACTACAGTAGTAGTGCCAAAATAGTCAATGGATTTTTAAGGATTTTTGAAAACCCCTATTGAGAATTGTGAAAACTTTTGTTAGGGATTTTTTGTTGCTGTTGTTTGATAGTGTGTTCACTGCTACCTGGAGAAGCAGGGGTTGATTTTAACATTATTTTACTAGCCTAAGACCTAGTGCAAATTGATGAGGGCTAGTACAGCTTAATCTCTACTTATTCATCTTGAATACTGTTAGGTTTTCCTTGGCTGAAAATGAAGCTAAAATGTCCCTATAGTAGTAGTCGTCTCTAGTCCTTATGCTGCTCTCTCAATATTCTAGATGACCTGGTGTGATTGACAGCTCATTATGATCTGCATTTATCTGGTAATTCAAGGACAAAAGCATGAAAGGGAGTCATCATTAGCACTCCACTGATTATTCAGATAGTGTATGGGGTGTGATCAAGTGTAACTCCCAGTTTTCTGAATGTGTCTCTGTCTGACAATGTATCCCACATTATTAAGACCAGTACCTCTCATTTCCCTACATGCTGTGTCTGTATCCAACACTTCAGTGACAAAATGCTAAGAGGTATACAGGGAGGCATTACTTAGTACAGATTGCAGAGGCATTAAACACAGATAAAAAAACTGACAGTGAGCTGTCTTTACAGCAACTCTAATTCACTCTGCTTTGCTACTGAGTCATGAAATAAATCCACTTTATAAAATGAGATGCAAGACATTCCTTAACTGCTGGAGTTGGCATATTGCATTGATAATGGGTTGTCTTGGGGAAGGGGAACAATGCTGAACATAGTATGTACACAAAGTTATGGGAGTTTTACCTAGTGAAATCATTGCATCTTCATTGTACAGCGCAATGTCATTCACTCCTTCTTCATACAGTGATGTCATGACCACAGTCTTCAACAACACCAGGCTTTGTGCAGAAACTCTGGTGCATGACACAGTTTTTAGCAGCTCAGAATGCAAAAACTAATTGCAGAGAACATTACAGAAATGCAAAACATGAATCAATGCAGGAAGGGGAATGTTATGCATGAATGTTATAATGACTAGGGAAGGTCCTCTTTAAAGTAAATAAATCAGAAAAAAAATACAAAAGAAAATAGCTAAACTTGAGGCACAAGGCACTCTATATACATTTAGTACTGATTTTGTTCAAACTACTCCATGTTTAAAACACTTTAGAAAGTTTTTTGGGCATAGAGACTCTGGGACAGACTTCACCTCAACTCTCTCTTCATAAGTCTGTACTGAATCCAACCAATGCATGGCAATACAGCTTGTTGTAGTACTTTGTGATCTCCAATCCCATGGGATATTGTAAATTTCATCTGTGTGGCCCACTTCACAGGACAAGCTATCAAATGTGCCTTTTGTGAATTTGTAGTTGTGATGCAAATTAGAACTTCGTATTGCAGAATAAATTCATTAATGGGGCAAATTTGTGAATTTTTCCATAGAGTGAACATTTCTAATTTAACTTCACACACCTCTAAATAACACTGGACTGAGCACCAAGCCCTGTGGGCCCCTGCTAGTGATGGTCTAGCCTCCAAGAACTCCTGCCCCAAGCACTACCTCTCACTTCTATATTGAAACCAGTTTCTAACTCACATAGCTAGCTTTGCCCCTACTCCTAAGTCCTCCAGCTTCCTAATTAATCTTCTGTGGGGAACAGAGTCAAATGCCTCACTGAAATCTAGTCACAGGATGTCCAGTGCTTGGCCCTTGCCTACTGTCCTGGTTACCTAGTCAAACAAATCAATCCAGTTTTTCTGGCAGGTCTACCCTGACATGAACCCATGCTGCCTTTCATCTTGGAGCCCATTTTCTTCTAGAAAACTTAACCAGCCTTTCTTTCGGTATGGTTTCCAAGAGCTTCCCTACTATTGAGGTCAGACTGACCAGTCAGTAGTTACCTGAGTTATCCATGGATCCAACCTTGTGCAGTGGCACTGCATGTGCTTTACTCCAATCTAGGGGTACTTCCTCCTCTCCAGAGAAGTGTTAAACAGACCCACCAGGAGACAGGGCAGCACATCTGCTAGTTCAGGTAGCACCTACCTATAGCCTCGAGGAAAGGAGGGAGAGGGGGGACATGATAGAAACTTTTAAGTACCTCAAGGGAATAAACAACGTCTAAGAGGGTAGCATCTTTCAAAAAAAAGAGGTGTGCAAGAACAAGGGGGCACAATTTGAAGATAGAGGGGGGGCTCAGAGGTAATTTAAGGAAGTATTTTTTCACAGAGAGGGTTGTGGATGCATGGAACGGCCTTCTGAAGGAGGTTGTGGAGTCAAAAACAGTGGTGGAATTCAAGCATGCTTAGGACAGTCACAAGGCAATTCTAGGGGGTGGGGGTAGGAAGAAGTAGGCTGCTGGTTAACTAGGATCTGCAGCTTATCCATTAGGTAGGGAAATGGGCAGACTGGGTGGGCCAAGCGGTCCTTATCTGCTATCAAATTGTATGTTTCTTTGTTTCACCTTTAGGTCTATACCATCCAGTCTCAGGGACTTATCTTCCTTCAGTGCCTTTAGGCCTTTCCTCACCATGTCAATCTCAGTCTCCCCATCTGAGGCTCCTCTCATACCATTTCCTCCCCTTCTGATGGCTGTTCCAAGGGGTGAAGAGGATACAGTCACGTTAGTGGAATCCATGGCAGTTAATGACAGTGTCCTTTTATCAGCACTACTAGTGATCCAAATTATACTTTTTCCCTGGTGCCAGCCAAGACTGTACTGGTGCTGGAGGCAGCAGGCTTTGATGAGGCAAAATATAATTTCCTGTGAAGAATGCCCCTGAATTTTTGCCGTGCAGAACATTTACCCTCACCTGCTGCTTGCTGCTTTCCACCTACTACAGCTTTGCAGGTGCTGCTGGACGAACTACATTTTCTGGCACATCCTCTGTCTGCAATAGTTGTATTCCTCATGAGAAGATGAAATCAAATTTAAGGTGCATTCTTATGAAATGTAGTAATTACTCACTGCAGCAATGCCAGTGGCCTGATGAAGTCTGACTCACTAGTCAGGCATGACTAGTAAACAAATTCTCTGAAGAAAAAAAAAATTCTTCTTTTAGCCACAAAGCCACAAACTTAGGACATTTTTCTGACTTTGTTTATTGGTCTGGTTACAGGCAAGACCTCCTTCCATGTTCTGCCAATATGCCCAGTTTCCATCTGGCTGAGACTCTGCCACCCTTTCTTCTGGGACCACCAGACCACCTGAAGCTGTGACTCACCTCTATGCTTCCCCGCTGGCTTGCCCACCAGAGCAGATTATGCCTTCAGCTCCACAGCATTTTTTCCCTGCATCAATCTGGCCACCCACATTGGAGGTGAAGACTGCTAGCATCCTCAGCAGATGCCAAATTTGGTCCAGTTTGGGATGTGGTGGGCCAGCAGAGGTTTGCCAGGATCCAGAACTTGAGGGTCCAACTCGGAGGTCACAAGGGTCACGGAAGTACCCTCCCCCACCCCCTGAATCTGCGCTACCAGTTGCCAGGATCCAGAACTTGAGGGTCCAACTCGGAGGTCGTGAGGGTCATGGAAGTACCCTCCCCCACCCCCCAAAGCTGCACTACCAGTTGCCAGGATCCAGAACTTAAGGGTCCAACTCGGAGGTCGCGAGAGTCTCGGAAGTACCCTCCCCTACCCCCGAATCTGTGCTACCAGATACAGATTGTGCTTTAACGGTACACAGTGTAGCTCCAGCTCTCTAAGCAGGAGAGGAGTACCTGTGTGTGTGAAGGCGCCATTTTCAAAAGTTTGCAATCGGCGTAGATGTGGAGACTGTTTTTTTGCTGAAGTTTTCTTTGCCAGATCCCGGGACTTTTATATGTTATGCAGTTACACTTTAAGCACTGAAGTAAAATGGCAGGCAGCCTATTTATGCAGATACACTTTAATTACCAGGTAAAACGGCAGCCTATGTTTCCCTCAGAGAGTCTAAAGATTTGCAGTCGGAGTAGGTTGTTAAAACAAAGCTCAAAGCTACACTTTAAAGCTGCTCTTTTAGAATTAAATGTATGTTGATACACCTTGGAAGCTAAGTAAAATGGCAGCCTTTGTTTCCCTCAGAGAGTCTAAAAATTTGCAGTCGGAGTAGTTTGTTAAAACAAAGCTCAAAGCTGCACTTTAAAGCTGCTCTTTTAGAATAAGGACAAGATACAGGCCACTTCTGCTCTCTGTGCCCCGGCCCCCGATTGACTCGTTCCAGTATTTAAATGTACCTCTCTCCTTTCCTCCTCAGTTGCCAGGACCCAGAACTTGAGGGTCCAACTCGGAGGTCGCAAGGGTCGCGGAAGTACCCTCCCCAACCCCCGAATCTGCGCTACCAGGCATGGATTGTACTTTAATGGCACTCTGTGGAGCTCCAGCCCTCTAAGCAGGAGAGGAGTATCTGCATGTGTGTGAAGGCCCCACCGACACAAGCGTCGGCTCCCCACCGCCCTGCCACCACCCTTGGTGAGCACTCCCTTTTATAGGCTCCAGGAACCAATCAGCCAATTTCTCCATCTGCAGGTTATACTCAGCTGCCAGTAGGGGCAATGCTGAATCTCTTCACCAAGTACTGGATTCCCTTGGCTCTGCAACACATCATGGCTTCTGTGACACAATCACTCCTCCTACTACACTTTCAGCTACCTTATCTAATAACTCCCTTAGCCAACCTCCTAGACAACTCACCTCTCTTTGGTCCCCTTTGGCTGCCTGACTGGAAGTGGCAGCAAACTGCAACTCCTGACAACATCCATAGAAAGGAATCCATTGCCTCCTACCTCTTCAGTGTAGACTGGACTCTCCTCACAGCCCTACTGCCGCCTCTTTTCTCCCAAACACACCACTCCACACACAGCACTCCCTGCTCCCCCAGCAAGGATTGCCAGCCATGCCACCCTCAACTCCAGACCCTATCTTCTGTCCCCTCGACACGGCTCCTATTACTGGCCACACCGCATATCGCTAACCTCCCCATCCCCTCACTCCCTGCTGTAAAAGGGCATCTGGGCCACAGTGTATACTCTCACAAAACATCAAAATGGCACCCTATCTGCAGGATCTTCCTCCTCCTGCTATTACTCACATCAGGAAATGTGCACCCAAACCCTGGCCCTGCGTCTGCCCATCCTCCAATGTCTGACCACCCTCCAACCAGTGGACTACGTATTGCCTCCATCAATATCTGTAGCCTCCTAAAAAAGGGGGACTCCTTTCAGGGCTGGGTCCTCTAGCACCAGCCCGATATCATAGCAGTTGGGGAAACCTAGCTCTCTCCTAGGATCCCGGACTCTTCACTAACCCTCACGGGGTATAACTTACACCATGCTGATCGTCAGGGTAAGCGAGGGGGGACTGCGCCATATATACCAAAGCTACCTTACGTGGTCAGCTACTTTCCACCCCTCTACTTCATCCTGGTCCACAAACCCTCACAATCAAAGTCATACTGGGCAACTCCAAATCCCCCCCCATCATCACTGCAGTCTACATTCCCCCCAGAGACCAGAAGGCGGCCTTCCACTCCATACTGTCCTACCTGACCACTGTCCCCCCATGTGCAGAGAAAATTGTACTTGGTGACTTTAACATTAACTGGCTGGACAAGGCTACCTCACCGTTCAAAGATGCGGCCACTGCCCAAGACCTGACACAAGTCGTATTATCCTCTACCCTACTGAACCTGTGCACTGGGTCCTCCTCCTTGATAGACCTAGTATTCACAAACCATCCCCATAAAATCACTAGTACTACTGTCCTCCCAAATGCTCTTAGTGGCCACTCCCCGGTCCTCTGCTACTGGACGTGCAAACTACCTAAGTCCCCCCCAAAATAATCTATCAGCGCAAGCCTGGACCGGGCAAACTTGCTCAACTCAAAATGCACCTCAGAACAATAGACTGGTCCTACCTTACTACGCTCCTTGACCCAGACTGAGCACTCGACCTCTTCATTCTCGCTTTCAACACCTCTTGCGACAAATTTGCCCCCATCACCAAAAGGGTGGTCAAAGGTAACCCTGCCCTGTGGATCACTGATAAACTCCTGGACCTTATGCGGACCAGAGATTCTTTATGGCACCTCTCTAAAGAGACTGGCCTACCTGCCGATAGACAGAAATATAGAGAGGCTCGGAATAAATGCACCTGGTCCTTACACAAAGCAAAAGGAGAGTACTACAAGACCTCCCTAACCAACACCTGAGGATCAGGTCAAAAGTTCTGGGCTAATATTAAGGACCTATGTGGCAATGTTCCCAACACAACCCCTAACTAGATTATGGTTGATGGGTGCCTGTCCTCAGATCCAGCCCAAATGGCCACTGCATTCAATGACACCTTCTCTAACCTCAGCAGGATCCTCCCCACTAACTTCTTTGATCCACCCCATCACCCCTGCCTCCCCCCATTAGCCCCTCCCTTTCATCTGTGCTGTATTTCACCCAAAGGCACAGAACCATATCTCAGAACAGGACTAAGTCACTCTCGATACAGTAGTGACACCTTAGATCTGAAACTCCTTCGCCTCTCACTCCCTGAGGTGCTCAACCCTCTTACTCATATACTAAATCGCTCCCTATGCCATGGAAAATTCTCCTCCCACTGGAAAGCTGCCCACATCACTCCTGGTATTTAAAAATGGGGACCGCACCCTTACTAACAACTACTGCCCTATCTCTATCCTCCCTCCCCTATCTAAGGCCCTTGAGAAGATTGTTGCTGATCAACTCACAGACCACCTCAACAAATACAACCTGCTTAACAAGTAGCAACATGGCTTCCGGAAGGGGCATAGCACCACAGCTGCACTCTTGGAACTCACCACGCACATTCACTCCGCATTAGATAAAGGTCAAATCTCTGGGGCTGTCTTCATAGATCTCACAAAAGCGTTCAACACCGTTAACCACCAGCTCCTCAGATCCATGCTGATCAACACTGGATTCTCCTAGGATGCCCTTGGCTGGTTCACTGATTACCTGTCCAATCGTTCCCAGCAGGTAAAAATTAGTAACACCCTCTCAAATAAGCTACCTGTCCTCTCTGGTATCACGCAGGGGTCCATCCTTGGCCCATTATTTTTCAGCCTCTTTCTTAACTCCCTCCCCAGTTCTTGTCCAGGGAACCTACTCCTCTATGCAGATGATGCCATCCTGTATACCTCCAACTCCAACCCTTTGCAATTACACTTATCCCTGCAATCCTCCTTTAATGGAGCCGAAAAATGGTTTGCCTCACAATGTCTTACCCTGAACTATAGCAAAACCAAGGTTATGCTCTTTTCCCATCCGCTCAACACCAGAAAGAATCTCTGCCCTCAAATACGTACTGCCAACCAGACCCCTCCGGAGTAAGTGGACTCTTACAAATACCTGAGCGTTACCCTTGACCCTGCCCTTACCTTCCACCAACATATCCACCTTCTGTCTAATATCCTTAATATATGGATCGGACTCCTGTATCACCTCAACCACTGCTTTACCCCTAACGCAATGTGACTAGCTGTCTCCTCCTCTGTACTCTCCCTGCTTGACTATGGCTTAATCATTTATGGGGCTGCAAACACCTTGGCACTACAAAGACTTCATATCTCCCTAAATAAAGCCTGTCGCCTCACACTGGGGTGCGACCACCTAACTCACACTTGCTCCCTATACAATGACAACAACTGGCTGAACCTTGACAACAGGATAATGTTCCACACCTGTCTCATGGCAAAAAAAAATGCCCTTGGGCTCTCCCCCACAGGACTTACCCCTCTAGTTTGACCGGCCCCGACACACAAGATAACATGTGGCTCTGGAAAGCAACTCCTCTTGGTCCCCTACAGTCGCACCTCCCAATTTCAAAGATCCTTTAGCTATAGAGGTTAAACAGCCTACCCACTCCACTTGCTAAAGACATAAGACTTGGACCCTTCAAAACCTTTCTTAAGAACCTGTTACAGTCCTCAAACCAGTATGACTGCCTTTGAATCACCCCCACTATTTGGTCTGACTAGGTCGCTGGCCAGCCTCTCCGACCCTACCCCCCCAATCTATGTCCATCTAGCCTAGTCTTTGTTCGTGTCCTATATGTTGGTGTGATCTAACCAAGTTTTCTCACTGTTAGCCTCACAATCTGCTACTGTAACAAACTGACTATGTACTGAGGTACTGCTGTACTGTAACAACCTGACTATGTACTGATGTACTGCTATATATCCTGTATGTCTCTGTATGTAAACTACGTGACGTGGAACCTTTGTAAAGGAGTCTCTGACTCAAAGGTATTTCCGAACATTCAATAAATAAATATTCCAGCACCATGTTTCCATTTTTCTCCCTGCCCCCACCAGGAGCACTCATTGGAATTGGTTGCTGGTGAGGCTGGTGAGCACTAGCATTTACTAGTGAAAGGGTCCTAAAATGGCTGGCAGCCTTATAGATTCATATGGCCCTAGGACCAGATGGATTGCATCCAAGGATGTTCAGAGAATTGGTAGCAGAACTGGCTGCGCCCCTGATAGGTCTACAGATCTATTTAACAGCTCTCTACTGACAGGGGTGATTCCAAAGCAATAGAGTGTGATGGATGTAGTTCTGCTCCACAAGGGGAGGGCAAGGAACAAGGAGGGAACTGTAGACCTGTCAGTCTGAAATCTATTGTAGGAAAACTGATGGAGTCACTGGTTAAAGAGGATTTCATGGACTAAAGAGCAACAGTCTACAGTATAATAAGAATGATTTGGAGCAGGGCGATCTTGTCAGACTAACTTGATAGTTTTCTTTGACTGAGTGATGAGGGAATTGGATAGGGGCCACACTATGGATTTGCTGTGCTTCAACTTCAGCAAGCCATTCAACTCGGTACCCCACAGATGCTTGCTGAAGAAGATGGATTGTCTGGGTGAGGTGAAGATCAAAGTAAACTGCATTTGTAACTGGCTGAAAGGGAGGCAGCAGGGGGGTGAGGTCATCCGGGTTAAATCAGAAGATAGGGAGGTCACAAGCTGGGTCCCACAGAGATCTGCCCTGGGTCCAGTCCTCTTCAACATGTTCACTAACAACACTAGTGAGGGAATCCAGAGCAGACTATGTCTCTTTGCAGATGACTGTAAACTCTATGGGAGGGTGGATCATGGCAGGGGAATAAAGTAAATGCAGGGAGAGACTTGTAGAAACTGGAGGGGTGACCAGGAGTTTGTCAGTTGAAATTCAATGCCAAAAAGTGGAAGGTGATGCACCTATTGAACAAGAGCTCCAGGATGGAGTACTGGATGGGAGGGGTGAGAATCAGCACATAGCTGAGGAACGAGACCTTGGAGTTACCATCAGTGACTTCCTAAAGCAACTGAGTCAGTGCAATAAGGCTTATAACAATACAAATAGGATGCTTGGATGTATCAAGAGTGGTACTGATAGCAGAAAAAGGGAGGTAATGTTATTTGACAAAGTAATACTGTCCAATTTTGTAATATTTAACTTTTTCATAGAGTGTGAATTTGTTGTTTTTTGTTTATTATGTTTATTTTATGTAATATGGAACTGTATTATGATATTACCTTGTACTGTAGGGCCTCGTTGTAAATGAGCCTTGACTTAATTTAGTAAATCCTCTCTGCTGGCACACTTTTAGATGCTATTACTGACCACCACCCTATCTTTTGCACCTGGGGTCCGGCTCCTCCTCCCCCCCATGAAACCACATTTCATCACCTTTCATAACTATGCCAGCCTGAATCCTGAAAGCTTTCTCCATGACATGGCACATATTGACTGATCCAGTCTTTATAATGCTTGGGATGTACAGTCCGCCCTTGACATCTTCATTGCAAATTTCATAGCCATACAGGAACTCCACTCCCCTTGAATAACACACGAGTTAAAGGGAAGCCTACTAGATGGCTAAAAAAAGATCTACTGACTAAAATAAAAGAACATGATAAATGTTGGAGTCATTTCAAGACATCTGGCCTACTGGAGGACTACAATACCTATAGGATGCATAGGAATATTTACAAAAAAGTCATAAGGACAACTAAAAGCTCCTATTGTAAAATATATTAGCCAATGCATCAGGAGATCCCAAAAAGTTCTGGTCCCACATAAAAACCTTCCTGGGATCCACCCACTCCTCTACCCTGAATGACGTGGTCCTTAATGGAGCCCACTACAACAACCCTCAGACCATAGCAAATTTCTTTAACAATCAATTCACTGATCTAACCAAACATACATCCTCCTTCCCTGTCTCTCAGCAAGTGGGACCCTCAGCACCTTACCATTGAGAATCGATGGTCCCCTCCTTTTGTTTTAAGGCCGCAACTCAAAGGGAGGTCACAAAACATTTCAGCATGATCTCAGACAGCACAGCCACTGGCTCTGATGGCATTGAGCCTAGGCTGGTAAAAATTGCTGCACCACTCATTACTGCTCCTCTGGCCAGAATTTTCACCCTCTCCCTGTGTCAATAGCAAGTGTCACCCCCGTCTTTAAGAAAGGCGACCACAAAGACCGCTCTAACTACAGACCCATAGCCATCCTGTCAGTGCTAAGCAAAATGTTAGAGAAACTAGTTGCCACATAAACCAAACCATTGAATTCCTCCTAAACAATGACCTCCTAACAGCCGCCCAGCATGGCTTTCACAAAGGTCACAGCACCTCAACTGCCCTACTTAAATTTACTACTGACACCCTCACTGCTATGGACTCAGGTCTTCTTACTGGGGCAGTTTTCATAGATATGACAAAGGCCTTTGACATGGTAAACTGCTCACTTCTCGTTGACACCTACACTCTGTGGGCTTTGCATCTAACGTTGTCAACTGGTTTAACAGTTACTTGTCAAACAGGGTCCAAATCGTCATGTTCAATTCTACCTATTCTAACCATGAGTTGGTGAATATTGGAGTTCCCCAAGGCTCCATCCTTTGGCCACTTCCTTTCTCAATATTTATAATTAGTATCTCCTCAAATCACTCCACCACCTCCTCTCTACTCTATGCTGATGACATAGTCATATATGTCAATGCAAAACACCTATCTGACATCAACCTACGCCTCTCCTCCGACTTCCAACGAACACACACAAGCCTGGCTTCTAGACCACAAACTTGTATTTAACGAGGCCAAAACCCAGTCTATGCTATTTGGAACCATCTCTAAACTCAAAACATGCCAAGATAACTTCCGTGTCTCCTGCTTAGATGGCTAACAAATAGCCTCAGTGACCACATTTAAATACCTAGGGATAACCCTGGAACAATCTTTAAACATTGGACTCCACATATAAAACAAATGCAAGTCTGTCAACTCTAAACTAGGCATAGCATACCAGACTAGCTATGTACTAACTCCTACAGTGAGTGTGGCTATAGCTCAGGGCATACTTCTACCTACCCTGACCTATGGAGCTGCCATGTATGCTGTCTTACCTAAATCAAATCTCCATAGGTGGGACGTTGCCTATAACAACATCTGTTGGTACACTTCATCTTCCCACAGGCTGAAACACCATTGTCTCCTCTACTCAGATCTAAATTGGTTGCCCCACAATGCTACCAGACTTTACTCCCTTGGCTCAACTGTTGATAGCATTCTGAGGTCTCAAACCCCCTCAACTTTGGCTGATCAGCTCACTCACCAGACCTCCAGCTATGGCCTGTGCTCAGCAGATAAATATCTTCTATGCACCCCTAAATGCAACACCACCAAAGGCTCTAGAGCTTTTGCTAACCACATCCCTCAGCAATGGAATTCACTCCCACTAGATGTCTATCTAGCACCCACACACAATGCCTTTAAGAAAGCGCTCCACCAGCACCTTATCTCAACCAGCCAATGTACCTACTTTAAACCTCCTTAGTACCTGTTTCTCCTGCCTGCCTTGAAGCACTTTACTGGCTTCTGCCAATCTATCCAAGAAATATAATAATTTCCTGCCTTGCTCTCCTGCCTCATGCCACTTACATCTATCCTCTTTTTCTCAATGTCAGCTCCTATCCCTATCCCTGTCCTTGTCTCCGAACCTAGATTTCCCAAACCCCTGCTGTTTCAACTTCCTATCCCTGCATCTTTCCCCTTGCACTTATCAGTTATTATCCCATGTTTTCTAGATCTGACTGAATTGTCTTTTCAGGGCTATACCTGCTGTATTGATTTTCTCTGAATTTTTGCTTAATGTTTCTAGTTGTGTTTCCCAGCAAGTCATCTGATTGTTACTGCTTTGCTCGCTAGCCAAATTTTTATGTCTAGTGACTACAGCTGGAACTACTGCTCTGTTCCCTGCTGTCAACACCTTTGCTGCACAACCAATGTATACCATCTTGTTTTGTATCCTGATATTACCAGCTATTTGTCATACCTGTAATGTTTACAACACCTTGTTTTATGTATCCTGATGTTACCTGCTATTTGTTATACCTGTAATGTTTACTTTGTAACCTCCCAGGTCGTGCCTGAAAATAGTCATCTCTATGGCTAGCACACCTACCCGGTTAACAAAAACTAACTAGCTAAATAAATAAATAAATCCTTTGTTCATAATCCTTATGAATAAAAACATTTTACTACTACTACTACTACAGCTACTAGGTAATACTTCCCCTGTATAGATCCATGGTGAGGCTACACCTGGAGTACTGTGCCAAGTTCTGGGGTCCTTACCTCAGGAAGGATAGGTATCAGCTCGAGGCGGTATAACACAAGATAACAAAAATGATTTGGGGCCAGCAGGGCATTATCCTATGAAGAGCTCCTCAACTGAACATATATTCGCTGAAGGCCAGGAGGAAGAAGGGGGATGTGACAGAGACCTTCAAATTCCTAAAAGGAATTAATAGGATGAACTGAGGGGAGCTATTTAACTTGAATACCAGCTCACAGTCATGTGGTCATGAGTGGAATCTAGCAAGAGGGAGGTTCCAGAGGGATGAGATGAAATGCTATTTTAAAGAAAGGGTGGTGGAGCCATAGAATGCACTGCAAGCAGAAGTGCTGGGGGCAAAAAACATTAGTGGTTTTAAGCCTGGTGGGGACAGAATGAAGGGTATAGTGGTTGCTCAGGGTATTAGAATTGAGGAGGAAATGAAGAGGCGATAGGACCCTGGAGAAACAGTAGGCCCCAGGACTAAATATGGCACTTGGGCAGACTGGATGACCCTTTTTTGTTTTTCTGCCATCACTGTCTGTTTCTTTGTTACTTTTTGATAAAGATGTAAGATGAGATTCTGACAAAACATAGAAACACAGCAACATAGACATTGCTGGCACATAAAGACCAAGGATCTATCTAGTCCCAGCAATACAGAGGTTCCTAGCTCACTACCTGACCTACTGTCCTGAATGTGTATGTATCTCAGTCTCCCCTCTTGGGTTCCCCACCTCCCTAGTTCTTCTTTGTGGAACTATCAGTCCCATGACCCTGTCTGAGCCATGCTTGAGCCTGCTTATAATCCTTGCCCACACCACTTCTACCACTAATCAGTCTTATGGCAGTCACTAGGTCAGATCAGCATCTGCACGGACAGCGCTGTCAAAAACAGTGCCGTCCATGAAGCACTGATCAGAATAGTAGCAGTACACAATACCACAAGTAAACACAGCACCAGTGGTAGCAATTGCAAGTGTGGTATGCAATTGCTACCACTGTTACTATGTATTTTTTCAGGGGGCTCCACCACCCACACCCCTTGTTGTTAAAATAATCAACTCTGAGTCAGAGTTGGATTATGGGGGGGGGATAAAATTTGGACACCAGGATTAGAACCCTGGTCTCCACCACTATCCAGCCTGAGCTGCTCATGTACTAGCCCTCCACGCCACAGAAGAAACTCAGCCAGGCTCCTCACTTCCTTTCACCTTCTCCTGCATCTAGTGTCATGGAGAGCGCTCAGTGTATAGTGTGCTTTTTCCCCTATCTCTGTCCATGGTGGAGTGGAATAGACCTCGCTTTTCTTACTGATGCTATTCTTGTATTGCTCTTATGACTGTGTAGGCTATGGCTTTATTACAATCTCAGTGAGATAAAGTACATCCCTCCTGAATTTTCCACCTACCAGTTTCCAATCATGTCCCCTTATGACTTTATCCCTATTCCTGTTAAATAGACCTTCACCGTTCCCTTTATTCCTTCCCTTTAGGAACTTGTAAATCTCTGTCATGTTGCCCCTCACCCTTCTGGCCTCCAATGAATATATATCTGGGGATTCCAGCCATTTCTCATGGGATCTGCCCTGCTGGCTCTGGATCATATTGGTGACTTTTTGCTGCACCAGCTCCAGCCTGTCCCATCACTTTCTTAGGTGCAAACTCCAGAACTGTGCGCAGTATTCCTTGTAAATCCTCACCATAGACCTGTAAAGAGTCAATATTTGCTCCTTTCACCTACCATCAAAACACCTCCCAATGCACCACAATACTTCCGTTGCCTTGCCAAGACAATAGACTACATCTTGCAATTCTAAAATGTTCCTTATTAGTGATGTGAAGATTAGGAACACAACTTGCTGAATGTATTAAAAGGCTAGCAAAGCTGAAGCAATAACTAGTGATGGGTGAAGCGGGCAAAATTAGCTCCGTGAAGTGATTCGCTGAGTAATGCAGAATCCACAAAGTAATCCATAACGCAAAGCTAAGTACTTCATATCATAATGAGGAATGCAAAGTCCATTGAAACCAAAGACTTCACGTTATTCTGCCTTCCCCAAACCACTTCACCAATTTTAAGGTGAAGTACATTGAAATCAATGTACTTCACCTTGTTATTAAGCTCTAAGGCAAGTTTGCAGTGATTCATGGGCTCTAGATTGTTCTGCACAGTCTCAGTTCTGTGTAGTGTGTGTGTAGTGGAAGATGGAGACAGTTTCCTCTCAGAGCTCTGCCATTCAAATCCTCTAAAAGCTGTTAAAAAAGTCTTTGAGCCATTTTTTTTGCTCAAAATTTAGTACATCGATTGTAGGAAACCCTTCTGTACTCATATCATCTAGTGTTTATTGTTTGTGTGTGGATTTTGAATGTTAATTTAGAACATTCTGTCTGTGTACTGACAGACACTTGAAGTGTGCTTTGGGGGAGGGGCGTATCTGTAATGGAGGAGGTAGGTTAAAAAAGGGAGAAAAAGGCAATCTTTCTGTTTTGGTTATATTTTTCTTATATAACCGTGTTAATGGACATGCAGAAATATTTTCAGTAATTCTTGACTTTTTTTTGCTGATTGTTATGCAGTAGTACATAAGTTCAGTTTGTTTAAAAGATTTGGTTATATTACTGAAGTTTTCAATTTGCTACGCATTACTTGTGGTGTAGTGTGTGTGTATGAGTGTGTGATGTGTGCCATCAAATCAGACACATTTTATTGTGCCACAGAGTAATTGCAGTAGTGTGAACCTGCTATCCACCCCTCCTGCATGAATTTTTTTGTTCTGCTTTGTGATATCTTTACTGGTAGTGGACTGTTTCTGCTGTAGACTACTCACCAATCAGCAAAAGGTATTCTTTTCTGGATTTGGATTTGTGACTTGTGAGCACTAGTTAGGTGTTGTTGTGCCTTTGCATCTGCATCTCTTGAGTGAGCAGCACAATCTTAATCTGTATGTGCATTTGCATCTCCTTAGAGCCCGATCTCCATCTGTAACTTAAGTCACACTTGTTTGGCTTCCCTTTAGAGTACTGGTGTGGTGCATATCTCTGAAAGAACATTGTACTCATTCACATGCGTTTTTAGGTCAGAGTGATCATCATGAGTCACTCATGATACAAATCATGTTCTTCATCTTCACGGTCATGATTCATGAATCACAAAACTGTACTTTTTTTGTAGTTAGTTCCATGTAAGCCTGTTTCATAGTGTCTCAGGTCTCAGCTTCAATTACCATTGTACGCGTTGATATGAGTTTTCAAATCAGGTAGTTCTGTGTGGTACCAGTCAGGGAAGTGTTGCTATAGGTATTCGTGTTCCCGTACAGTTCATTATCATTGGTCATGTCACACCAGACACTCATCATGAGACAAATCATGTTCTTCATGAATCACAGCAGTTATTTTTTTTTTCAGTTCTGATGATATGCTGAATACCTGTAACGATGACCAAACATTGATGAATCTTTTTAACTTTTTTTAAATAATGTCCCCCTCCAAAAAAAATGCTTAAGTTCACTGGTTTGACAGTATTCCAACACCAGAATTCCTCATCAAGCCAAGAAATGCACACCCCAAGTTCTACTATATTACCTGTGATACAAAAAGCAATGATTATATATATATATATATATATATATATATATATATATATATATATATATATATATATATATATATATATATATATATATATATATATATATATATATATATATATATATATAAATGGATATGAACATTTAAGGTCAACTCAGGTTCTGTGGAAAACCATGATGGTGCCAGGTACATTAACTTAACAAGGGTAGTATTAGTGTACACACAGAGGGCATCCCTCTATATATATTATATATAGTAGTAATTTTAAGATAGAGGGGGGGCGGCTCAGAGGTAATGTAAGGAAGTATTTTTTCACAGAGAGGGTTGTGGATGCATGGAACGGCCTTCCGGAGGAGGTTGTGGAGTCAAAATCAGTGGTGAAATTCAAGCATGCATGGGACAGTCATAAGGCAATTCTAGGGGGTGGGGGTAGGAAGAAGTAGGCTGCTGGTTAACTAGGATCTGCAGCTTATCCAGTAGGTAGGGAAATGGGCAGACTGGGTGGGCCAAGCGGTCCTTATCTGCCATCAAATTCTATGTTTCTATGTTTCTATCCTTTCTGTTGGGTCAGTGCAGCATACATTAGGCAACCAACAGCATTATCACATCATCATGAACGGTTAACTCAATGGTCGGGTCATCCTTCTAGCACATCATTTGGCAAGACACTGTGCATCAGCGCAGTCAGGTCAAGAAGCATTACATGAAATTCCAAAAGCAGCAGCAGGGGACATACTGTAGTTCTTACTAGAGCGTGTGCATGCATGACTGAGTGTGGCATTAATTAAATGGAGACTTTTCTTTCCATTTTATTCTCTTATTTATCTTCATCTGGAGTCAGGAATTTTCTGGACAAATGACAATAGCATTTTGGGGATGCACATTAATTCTGGTGACTGTGTGTGACCACTGCACGCATGACTAAGTGCGCCATTAATTCTGGGAGACTTTGCATTTCTTGTTACGCTCTCATTTCACTTCGTCAGCACTGGGGAATTTTCTGGACACAAGACATTAGCATTTTGGGGATGCACATTAATACTGGTGACTGTGTGCGTGGGGGCTGCCAGTATTGTCATTTTGCATTATGGCAGAATGACAATGCAAAGTAATAATTTCAAGGTGAAGTGAGCCTTTCATATTGGCCACTCTGCATAGCTGAATGACAATGAGACATGCCCACTTCACGGGCACTTCGCCGGTGAAATTTAAATTCATTGCATCTCTAACAATAACTTGAAGCAAACCAATATTTGAAACACAGAATCTATAGAAACCACAGGCTTACAGATTAAAGGAGTTACTCCTTTAAAAGAATTATTATGGTAGTCTGTGAGCATCCTTGAGATGCTGTTTGTTTTTAACACAAGGAAGTACAGAAAGGTGCGTGTGTGTGAATGTTCTGGGCAGGTATGAACAAGGGCAGAGTCAGCATGTTGAGATCATATAAATGAACATGATAGGAATAATACAGGGGTAAAAGCAATGGCCCCTATGCACTTAGTGATGGGAAGTATGCTGTGGAGGTGCACATCCCACCTGCAGAGCACTGCACCTGTGGACAGATATGCACCGGCGGCAGTCATGACTGCTGGCTACCTGTCCATGGCTCTGTCCCCCCCAATGTGCAGGACTCTGCAGGACAGCTAGGGGTGGAGTTGTGGGTCCAGATGGGCATCCAATTGGATGCATGCATTACTTACTTACTTATTACTTGGTATGAAAGAACACAAGAAGGCCAGAGCCCATCGAGACTGTTCCCCACACTATGTGGGACATTATTTATCTATTATCCCTCAACCAAACATCTAATTTGTTTTTAAAGACAGTGGCACTAGTTGTCCCTACCAATTCATGTGGCAAGGTGTTCCATACAATGGATGCTCTTATTTGAAAAAAGGTTTCCCCTTTTGCTGGTTTTATAAGTTTTTACTTCAAGCTGTTTATTATGCAGTCTCAGAACATGTCTCCTTTTGGAGAGTGTTAGACCACATTTTTCCATTAAATCTGGTGAATTTATCAAATTAAAAACCGTAAGCATATCTCCTCTTAATCTTCTAGTTTGAAGAGAGAAGAGACCAGTAGCTCTTAATCTGATCTGATAATCCAAGTTTGTTAATCTTGGAATCATTCTAGTTACTCTCCTTTGAACCTGTTCAAGAATTGCTATGTCTTTTTTTGGGTTTGGATTCCAGAAAGGGGAGCCATAGTCTAGATATGGTCTAATGTATGCTCTATACAGTGAAATAAGGCATTGTTCAGTGCGATTAACAAAAGTGCATTTTATTTGCCTCAAAAGTCTGTTGGTCATGCAAGCATGCAAGCAGTTTTAACACAGTGATCATTTGATGTAAGTTTATTATTAACATATATCCGTAAATCTTTTTCACAATTTGATGTGTGAAGTGGTAGTCCGTTTATATAATATATAATTTTTGGATTATTTACACCGAAATGCACTACTAAACATTTGTCTTGATTAAACTGCATATGATTTTCATTTGCCCAAAGTGTTAATTTTTCCAAATCCTTCTTTAATGCAGAAATATTTTCCTGATTATTAACCTTGCCCCCCAATTTAGTATCGTCTGCAAATTTAACCATGAAGTTATTTGGCCCTATTTGTAAATCACTGATAAAGAGAATAAACAATGTTGGTCCCAAGACTGACCCCTGTGGTACACCACTTGTCACACTACCCGAATCAGACAAGATATCATTAATTCTGACTCTGTAAGGCAAGAAAATAAAAGACGCACTATACAGGTTAGAATCATGCCTGAAACTTGTTTCAAACTGAGAAGTGATTTGTAAGACTGTTAGAAAGTATTAGTAATGAAAAATAAGAATGGAAAAAATGAGGAGCACAGAGTGTAAAGTACGGAGCATGTGTAGAGGTTAGAGTCATAGTTGTTTGGAATAGGCTTTCAAGAAAAGTGAAAGTATCTTAGCGCTGAATAATGCTGCCCACAGAGAGAAAATAAAAAATGTACTATGCAGGTTAGAGTCATGCCTGAAACTTGTTTTAAACTGAGCAGTGGTTTGTAAGACTGTCAGAAAGTATTAGGATGGAAAAATAAATGAAAAATAAGAATGGAAAAATGAAGTGCATGAGGTGTAAAGCAAAGAGCATATGTAGAGGTTAGAGCTATATTTCAAACAAGCATTTTGGTAATATTGGATAGTATTAAAGTGCTAGAAGTTTGAAAGTGAGGAGAACAAACTGAAAGAAAATAGTGGGAGTAATTAGAGAGAAAGCATAAACTAAGGAGATTGTGTTTACAATGTTTGCAGGCAAAATGTGGAGCGTAATGATGATGTGGTGGACCTAATAAAGAAAAATTAAATGTTGTTGCTTTAAAGAGGTTAGCACTATACAAACATTTAGTGTTATAAGTATTAAAGAATGTATTTAATATTAAAAAAGATTAATAATAACTTTGTTGATTAGGTTTCAGTCGAAAAGTGGTGGGAGTCAAACCTGATAACACTGACAAAGCTAAAGAGGAATGCTTAAAATAAGGTGATGCCATGTTTTTGAATCTGGGGACTGAATATACGATTCTTTCCTGTACATAAATTATTATGGTATATATATACATATATATTAGTATCAGAATGGAGAATGAGCATTGATAAATATTTTTTGTATGCTTTTTACTGTAGAAACCAGTTCCTGAAGAAGAGTAAAATACTCGAAATGTAGAGAAAAAATACTGAATGTAATAAATCAAAAATGTTAAAAGCATGGATAGTTTTGTTGATTTTCTAAGGGTGAGTGGGATGGACTTCCAGTATTTCTTTGCTGTTTAAGCGTAAGCCTATACTGAATATTATCCTCTCCCCTGTAACAGTTACTAATACACTGTTTTATACATAACTTTTTTGAGGTGCTGACTGTACTGGGATACCCCTCATTTGTAGGTTTACTCCTTTTAAGTCATTTTTATGTTGGCTTGCCGCGCAAGTGCAAGCCAACATCTTGCGATAGTGCAGATTTGGAGGTGCGATTGCTGTTGGGCGAATGCAGGGCACGCATCAGTAGGTGCGTCCCTCATTCCCCAATCAGCCTGCATGCCGGCGCCACACCATGCATACATATTGTGGTGAGCACATCTAAGGAAAGGTCCGCTGCAATCCGAGCAAAGCTCGTCAGACGCAGCAGTCCTTTTCTTGCTGTGCTCACTGCCATTATGTGCATGGCGAGAAATGGCCATAGAACTGCCAACTTCGGGGATGCCCAATCCCCCTGTTGGCTGTCCCTGCCCCCTGTCAATGTGCTGATGGAGCAGCCCACTCCCCGTCAGCGTAAAGTACTCCCCCAATTGTGTAATGCTAAGGGGGTGTCCAATCCCCCCTCGGCTGTTACCCAGCCTCCCCTTTCCTTGAGTGTCGACAGGGGAGCCCACTCCCTGTCAGCAGAAATAACCCCCAATTGTTTAATGCCAAGGGGTGCCCAATCCCCTCCCTTCTTTGTGTGCCGATGGGTGCCCAATCCCCATCGGCATAAATTCCCGTGTTGTTTGCTGAAGAGGTGCCCAATCCCCTCAGCTACAGACCCCCAAAACAGTTAGGTGGCATGCTGGGAGCCCACCCCAGCATGCCAAATCACCTGGAAAAAAAAAACTGTCCCACAATGTTATCTTTTCCTTTTAGTACCTGTAAAAGGAAAACGGTCCCTCGTAGTCTTCGTGCCCCCCTGCCCCCACCTGCACCCATTCACTGCACACCCTGGCTCCCCACACCCCCCATACCCCATACTTACCTCCGGAGCTCGGTGCGATGATCATCAGTGGACCAGGAACACGTCTGCACTCTTCAAAGCCGACCACGAACTGAGGAAATGCCGGTAAGCTGTATAATGGGCTAGATAGGGCTTTTTCAACATTATTACATATCTCAGACATTTTTGCAAATTTTAGCTCCAAATTTTCAACATGGGGTTTTTGGGACCCCTTCTCATGAATTCTTGCACTGTCATGGCATTATTCAGTTCCAAAAAGTGATTTCACAGTCACTGCGTGGAATCACCTTTCAGGACTGCATAAGGAGATGACAGTGCCACTGTTCATGAGGGGTGCTCTCAAAAACCCTATGTTTCAAATTTAGTGAGAAAAATCTAACACTTAACTGTTTTACAAGTGTGCGCAGCAACTGTGCAACGCACACTCGTGCGTTGGTGCATTTGCACTATTTGCATGCCAGATTCTCAACATTGCCATTTTACCACACCTTCTTGTGAACTGTGTAGCTGTCATTTTTCACATCCTGGCCAAAATGTGTTTTCTCACTTCCGGCACAGAATAGCACAGTTGCTGTGCGAAATCAGTGTTCGGGACACATTACAAAAATGGCAGTGATACTGTTCAGGTCCTAAAATGCCTGTGTTGAACATTTGGTGACAATGCTCCATAAAATGACTGTTTTACGAGGTACATAGCAACTGCACAATGCATGCTCGTAATGAAACGCATTCGCAATAATTAGTGTGGGATGGTTTACGAAACCCCTTGGGATTTGCCCTCAGGGTTTATGTAGCATCCCACACCTCAGGTGTGTGTAAAAGTCTCATTACACTTGCCACCTCATGCATTATTCTATATGTAATATGCTTTGAAATAAGGGCATGCTCCACACAATGCTTGCAGCTGCTCCACTGTTGCAAAGTGGGTGGACAGCTTCAGAGGCCCCCCATGCACAGGATGTGCACCTTTGGGACACCCAGCAACATCCAGAGCCATTGTTGTATGCTTGATCCATGCTCAAATCATGGTCACAGGACCCATCTCTGTGGCGGGCTGGGGGCAGGCAAGGGGACAGACAACTGCATGATCCTGCACATTGCCAGGGAAGCATGTGCAGCTGGCACAGAGGGCATCTACTTT
Organism: Neoceratodus forsteri; assembly: GCA_016271365.2. Classification (NCBI taxonomy): domain Eukaryota; kingdom Metazoa; phylum Chordata; order Ceratodontiformes; family Ceratodontidae; genus Neoceratodus; species Neoceratodus forsteri. The sequence continues at coordinate 837,514,512 of CM057451.1, read as the reverse complement.
GGGGCTGTCGTACCACCTATGTGCCTCTCTCTGACTGGTTGTCCAGTTCATGCCGGGGCAAGTACAGCCCATTCTTCACTGGCCCCCAGTCCTGGGTGAAGAGGTATGGGCTGGGGGTGTCACTGGCACTGGTCTGATATTAGGCACATTTCTGGCTTGTTTTGAAGGGGGGAATGGCAGCCTCTGGTGGACTGGCATGGGCTGCCATATCCTGTGGACCCTCACCCCTGGTGTCATCCACTGGTCCTATGCAGTAAGGCCAGAAGACCCCAAGGCACACCACAACACTTGTCGGTGTCTGCAGGGTAGGGTGAGGTGAAATGGTGTGAGCGCTATGGCCGACGATCCAAAGGCGCATCCCAGTGCCTGTCAGTCTCTGCAGGGTAGCGTTGGGGTTGGCATCAGTTCAATACTTCACTGCCATTCCTATTATGCATCTCTCTAACTTCTGCACTACTAATGCCAATGCCACCAAGACAACATTCGGCATTGACAAATGCTTGTCTTTGTTTGCTAAAATGAGTTTTCTTTATCTAAATTTTCTTGCTGGTTTTATGGCTCCTGAGGAACTCCATGTTAGTATTTTTTAAGGGGCTTCTTGTTCCTGCAATGCTTCCTGTCCCATGTCACAGCACGTCAGGAGTGCTGGAGGCTGTTGAGAAGGGGTGGCTGCTTACTCTGACAAGCCACCATCATCCAGAGGAAGGGGGCACATTGTATCTATGGCAGGGTGCCTTCAGCTGTAGCCTGCACCCCTTTCTCCATTACTCCATGCCTTTGTGACTGGCATAGAGTGTAGAACTGCCCCCAGACAGTCTCTGGTCTGTTGGCATGTACTGAGCCATAGGCAGACAGGCAGTCATGGCAGAAGGGGCTTGTGCCACTTCAGTGCATATCACCAGGATCAGGTCAGACACCCACTGCATGACTTTGGCATTTAGTTGTGCCTATGCAATGGGCACCTGTAGTGGACATCTATAGTGCACAGAGTCCACTGTGGGCAAGCCCTTCAATTGCTAACACCAATCAATGTCTGACTCAATATCTTTTTTGTAATTTGTGGGTTTAATATGCCCTTATTTTAGAGAGATTTTCAATTTAAACAAGCAAGTTGGCTCATAAATTATGCTGAAGATTTGAGAGCTCTGAGCAAACACTGCAGTTCTGTTAAAGTTCCACAAGCCCATTCTATACATACCTGTAAAAAAAATCATCCATGTATGCATCCCTCTGTCCTACTAACACTTTTAACTACAGAACCCCACACCAGCTTCACTACTTAAATAACCACTACTGTGTCCATATCCAAATCTTCAACCTAACTCATTTTATGAAAAAATCACCCCCCCCCCATCCATCCAGCTGCCATTTCCCACAGAGGTGTTTGGGCTCACTTTTTTAAAATATGTTTTCCTCCTCATTTTGCTCTCTTAATTTCATCATGTCCCCAGTGACCCATACTGCTACAGCTCCACTCTTCAAGCTAAAGAGTGGACAAGCAGTTGCCTTCAAAGCTGACATCAGTGTATTTCCAAATTAAGTCTTCCTCCATTTCAGAGGACATGCTTAAAACAATTATTCTGCTCACATCACTTCAATATTGGCTTGTGGTAGGGCATAAATGCCTGTTGTCTTGTCCTTTCCCTTGCAAAATAGTCCCTTATCTACATAACCTGCTTAGCCCCAGTCAGCCCAGCACCACCACCACCACATGCTCCCTACAGTAGCTTCTGCCTAATACTGTCCAGCCTTGATTGCATTATCCATTTATTTTTCTATGGTAAATACAAACTTTTGAAAATGTGACTACAATCAAGCTTTGTCAAACTGTACAGAACATTCTTCCTGTACTATAGAACTGACAGCTGTTATATAAAAATAAAATGGCATGCTGCAAAACAATAACTTCTTTTGTTGCATCTTTAAAACAATCTTCTGTAACCATTTATTATGAATAGATATTGACAAATGCCAATATGCTGTCAATAGTCAACTCTTCTTATTTTATTTACCATCCAAGATTTTTGGTGTTGCCATCTCAAAACCCCAAATATAGAGTTTCCCATGGCTTCACCCTTCTTCCAGCTCAGATACTGGGTAAACCGCTTCCTTCAGAAGTGACACTAAGGTTGTTTCTCAGTTTCTGCCCCCTCAGCCAGTGGTCAAACAGGAGTTCAGCATGTTTGCAGTTCATTTGCATCACCAGGTAAGAAAAAAGGTCCAGCTCCCCATACAACTCACAGGGGAAACGCCAGACCTCACCCAACAATTAACACACTGAAGTCTGGCCAATGGAAAATCATGTACACAAATGCTCGCAGTCTGGTAAACAAGATCCCAGACCTGCAGGCAATAATGACAAAGGCTAAACTGGACATAGCAGCAATTAGCGAGACGTGATTTACCAGCAACCACATGAGAGACTTCAGTACCTGGCTATGTACTTTTCAGAAGAGACCAAGGTGCAAAGGGGGTGGAGTGGTCCTGTATGTCAATGAAAATATCAAAGCTACAGAAATTCAGAATACACATAAGGAGCCAGAAGAACTGTGGATCACCCTGGAAACAGGAAATGGGACAGCCATAAGAACTGGGGTTGTCTACAGGCCTTCAGACCAGGGGGAGGACATAGACACATTACTGTTAGAAGATATACAAAACATGACAGCTAAAGGGGAGGCTCTGGGGAGACTTGAACATGCCAGATACAGATTGGCCAATACCAGAAGGATCATCTGCCAGAACTAGACACATGGTGGATTTCCTGCAGGGGAAGGGCCTCAAACAACTGGTATGACAACCCACAAGAGACAGGGCTATCCTAGATCTAGTACTGACTAACAGGGAAAGGATCACAGATCTCCAGGTAGAAGGTCACCTGGGGGCCAGTGACCATCATATGGTATGGTTCAATTTGACCACTACAACTAAATCATCCCATTCCAAGGCAAAAATATGGGACTTCAGAGGAGATGACTTTGATAAAATGGCCAACAGAGTTAAGCTAGCCCTGGCAAAAAGAAATACATGTGAGGGGGTACAGGCAAAGTGGGCAAGTATTAAGGATGCAATACTTGAAGCAACATCCCATTATGTTAAAGAGCAAAGGAAGTGCAAAAGAAGAAGGAAACCACTTTGGTTCTCAAAAACAGTAGCAGAAAAGGTCAGAGCCAAAAGGCTGGCCTTCAGGAAATATAAAGGAACGCAGCGGGATGAAGATAGGGAGGCATACCAAACTTCCCTAAGGGAAGCAGGGAAGGCAGTAAAGCAGGCAAAGGCTCAAACCAAGGAAACACTAGCACAAACAGTAAAAGAAGGTGACAAGACTTTCTATAGATACATTAGTGAAAGGAGAAAGTCCACAGAATATTACAAGATCAAAGGAGATAAGGTGGCATGTGAGGAGGGGACCATGTAAAAGCATCTATCCTAAACAGATACTTCTGCTCAGTATTTACTGAAGAGAAGGTAGGGCAGGGCCCACAGCTCAGCACCATGGACACAGGGGGGAGGGAGGTGAGCACTGGTCCCTTCACAAAAGAAAGGGTCCTACAAGAGCTCAATAAGCTCAGGGTGGCCAAGGCAATGGGACCTGATGGCATACATCCCAGGGTACTAAAGGAGCTAAGGGTGGAACTAGCAGAGCCATTATCAGAACTGTTTAGTAAGTCTCTGAGCACAGGAGAGGTCCCAGAAGACTGGAGAAGGGCTCATGTGATCCCACTTCACAAGAGTGGTAGCAGGGAGGTGGCAGAGAACTACAGACCAGTCAGTCTTACTTCAGTAGTGGGCAAGATTATGAAGGCACTCCTTAAGGAAAGGATAGTGCAACACCTGGAATCCATAGGAGCACAGGATCCAAGACAGCATGGGTTTACAAAGGAAGGTCATGTCAAACTAATCTCATGATTTCTTTGACTGGGTAACCAGGTGGTGGACCAAGGGAGAGCAGTTGATGTCACCTACCCTGACTTCAGCAAAGCTTTCGATACTGTTCCACATAGAAGATTGATTAATAATCTGGGTAGGCTCAGGGTGGTCGAAGTTTGTGAACTGGGTGGCAAACTGGTTGACGGGCAGAAAACAGAGAGTGGTGGTAAACGGTATACAGTCAGAAGAGATGCATGTCACAAGGGGGGTACCTCAGGGATCAGTCCTGGGGCCAGTCCTCTTCAATATCTTTATCAGTGACATTGCAGATGGACTGGAGGGCAAGGTTTGTTTGTTTGCAGATGACACCAAGATCTGCAACAGAGTAGATGATCCAGATGGGGTGGGCAGAATGGGAAGAGATCTGGATAAATTAGCAAAATGGTCAGAAGAGTGGCAACCGGGGTTTAATGCAAAGAAGTGCAAGATCAAGCACATAGGGAAGAGAAACCCTGATGCCACCTATAGGCTGGGAGGGGAGTTGCTGGCAGTCACAAAGGAAGAAAGAGATTTGGGCATCATCATCACAGATGACCTGAAATCATCCGAGCAGACCACCAAGCAGTAGGTAAGGCTAGTGGGATGTTAGGGTGTATTAGTAGGGGTATCACAAGTCAGAAGAGGGAGGGAATAATCCCTCTTTACAAGACACTGGTTAAGCCCCATCTGGAGTACTGCGTGCAGTATTGGAGGCCACACCTTCACAAGGACATTAACCAAATTGAGGCAGTCCAGAGAAGGGCAACCAAAATGGTGCAGGGACTGCATCAGAAAACATATGAGGACAGATTAATGGAGTTCAATCTGTATACCCTAGAGCAAAGGAGGGAGAGAGGTGATATGATCGAACCATTCAAATAGTATAAGGGCATACCAAGGTGAAAGAGTCTAACATGTTTCAAAATAAGAAAAAAGCAGAACCAGAGGACACAGCCTGAGATTAGAGGAAGGCCAATTGAGGGGTAATGTGAGGAAGTTCTTTTTCACAGAAAGGGTGGTGGATGCATGGAACAGCCTACTTCAGGAAGTGGTGGATATGAGTATAGTGCAGGGCTTAAAACAGGCATGGGATAGGCATAAGGGAGCAATACAGATGAGTATCAATAGGCCATTGACAGAGCAAAGGCCAATGATACATTTATAAGGTAGAAAAAGAAATGGACAGACTGGATGGGCCTTGCGGTCCTTTTCTGCTGTCAACTTCTATGTTTCTGTGTTTATATGTCTGTACAGTAGGAAAGGAGTACAACTGTGTATCTAATGTCCACATTCACTGGCAGTCAAGTGCTTCGGCTAGGCCATGATATACTCAGTCTCCATCTGACCCCAAGTGGGGTATCCAGAGGACTCACTCATGACCATGACCTCCCAACACAATGCATTGCGATTATCCTCCTGGGTTCCCAGCAGTGATACTGCTTTTACTTCTACCTGAAAAACAACTGCTAATTCATTAATTCTCTTATTAACAATGTATTGCACCCATCAAAGGCAGTTAATAAAAGCTGATAAATCAACCATAATAACATTAGCTACAAGATTCAGATTATTATGAATACACTAGTATACTACAATTCATATACTATAATGCATATTAAGAGAGAGAGCAGGAGCAAACATTTTTAGCCATGCATTATATCACATAAGAATATTATTTACATATTCTCTAACAAAAGTCATTTTTCTGAAGGCACTCTTGTAGTTTGTCTTTGGCAATTGAGACTTGACAACAGATTCAATAAGTGCAAAGGGCATCTGAGATTTTAGTCATTACAAGGATATTATCATTGTATATAGGTAAAGGAGCCATGATGGTGATAACGCTGAGCTGCCACTTGTGGGGGCTCTGAACACAGCTGTAAACTTTCCTAGCCCACCTTTCTTTTTGCTTATTTTCTTGGAGAGACCAAGTGTTTGGAGATACTGACTTTGCAGGCACCTTGCAGCCAACAGTCCAAAATTTTAACATTGTTTTAATATAGTTTTAGTTAGTAGCTAGGATCAGGGAAAACAGTAGACAGGGTCAGGTAAAGTGAGTGTAGAACAGGAGCCAGATTTGTTATTTTCAGGTAGGACTACTAGTGCTACGAGTGTTTACGAGAGGTGAGGAACTGCTGAAGGAGCTGAAGGAGAGAGTCAGGAAGATCAGTTGTAGTGACCACAGCTAAAGATTGTGGTTGGAAGAAATGTCTGGCTGGAGGTTTGGTTGGCAGAGGTCCATGCTGGTGATAAGCCTCTCAGTGTGTGGTAAGTTTGCTCCCACCTGAATGGACTTGGGAGGTGGGCTGGCTGTCAGCAACAGTGATCAAGTTTGGACTACGGAGTGATTTGCTGAACTGCTGGTGGTGTTGTCTACCCGAGTCTTGGTTCAGCAGTGAACCTGTACTGTCATCTGGTCCAGTCGGATGAGCAGTGTGGCACACTTGCTTCCACCTTCAGCTTTGTTTCTGCTGGTGCACTTTCATGGTGTCAGCTTGTTTGCAGATCCAAGGGAGAGCCGTGGTGAAGTGCCCATGTGCTTTTACAGTGTTGGCTCATTGTGAAGATCCAGAGGGAGAGCTGTGGTGAAGTTCCACAGAGCACAGACCGTTTTCTGATCTTTCTGTTGTCAATCCTTAAACCAATCATTGCTAGATGCCAGTGAGAGAGGCACTGAGTGGTTTTGTATCAACGTTTGGTTGGATTCTTTGTTTCCCCTGGCTGTTTTTGATTGCTGTCCTGGACTAGCCTATACCTGTAGCAAGTGAGAGCAGCACTCAGAATAACATAGAAACATAGACATAGAATTTGACGACAGATAAGGACCACTTTTCCCACCTAGTCTGCCCATTTCCTTACCTAATGGATAAGCTGCAGATCCTAGTTAATCAACAGTCTACTTCCTTCTACCCCTCCACTAGAATTGCCTTATGTCTGTCCCATGCATTCTTGAATTCCCCCACTGTTTTTGATTCCACGACCAATAAGCACTTGTTTTTAAGACTTGCAGCTTCTAAAAGCCTTTTCCATCTCAGTCAACGTTGCAGCATGGCAGTACCTGCTGTAAACTCTTCCATTAAGGATTTTGTGGTGACAGCACGATGCCTGTACAAGACTGTGCAAGCAGTGTGGTGAGAGTTCATTGTGGCACTGATATTTTTCATAGGACCTGCACATGGAAAAGCTGTACTGATTTCACATTTTGAATACTGACAGACTTTGGACTTTGCTCCCAAGCCACACCCTCGACACCTGTCAGTGTCTGCAGGGTAGGGTGTTACGGTTGGAAACCCTAACACCACATTTCCCTGCTTTTGTCACTTTAGTGAAAATACTATCTGATGCATTAACAAAGATTTTTTGCAATGAATTTCCTTACTTTTTCAAATTGTATAATCATATCCTTATCAGTCTGTGGGAGTGCAGGTCCCGAAGGACCCTGCACTCCCATCCTTCCATAAATTCATATATGTATGTAGCAGTGGAGAGGGCCCTGTGATTCCATTTATAGGGCAACATTGAACAAATTGTTAGTATAGCCATCTTATTACCCCATTTCATGTACCCCAGTACAGATAATTTTTTTTATCCATGCCAAAACGTAATTCTTCACAACTGCAATGCCATTCTGTACCCTGGTGTGAAAACACATTTTGTGCAGGATTTGAAAAATGACAGCTGTCATATACATGAGATCAGCTAATAAGAAAGCTATGTTGAAAATCTGGGGTCAAAATATTCAAAATTTCAAAGTTACAAGCAGGTGTACTGAAATTGCAATGAATGGTCATAACTTTAGCATTTTTCATATTTTGACCCCAAATTTTCAATGCAGACTTCTTATGACTTTACCATATAAACCCAATATGTGAATTTTTTAAAATCCATGCTGAAATGCCATTATGCACCACAGGTGCGAAAACATGTTTCGGACAGGATGTGAAAAATGGCAGCTGTACACCTCATGAGGTGGTGTGAAAAATGGCTATGTTGAAATTTGAAGTAAAAATATTGAAAATTACCAGTTATGTGTGTGTGTAGAAAAATTTCAACAAACATGTGTAACTTGGTCATTTTTTGGAATTTTTTACCAAATTTTCAACATGGCATCTTTGAGACACCACCTCATGAACACTGGTGATGACATTTCTTTATTTGTTCCCAGACGGTGATTTCATGCAGCAACCACAAAATTACACTCTGGGCCTGATTAACAAACTGACAGTTGCATTGTTCATGACATGGGGTCCCAAAAAAGGCCAGGTTGAAAATTTGGTGAAAACATTCCCAAAAATAGCAAAGTTATGAACATAAGTTCAAAATGCCACTGAAATACATCATATAGCACTTACCTTGATTCTTTAGTTTGTGATTCGGCTTTGAAGACTTCAGATGTGTCCCGGTACTCAGAAGATAACAGCCTACAACCTCCAGTGGAAAGTATAGGGTAAGGGACTGTGGGCAGGTGGGTGCTCATTGAGAGGGTGGGGATGGGGGAGAAGGATGGCAGCGATGATGAGTAACCATTTTCTATGACGAGTAACCATTTTCTATGACGAGTAACCATTTTCTATGACGAGTAACCATTTTCTATTTTTCAGGTTTTAAAACAAAAAAGACCTAGGGGGACTGTTTTGTTTTCTTTATAAGATTCGAAAAAACAAATATTTTGGGACACTGGGAGTGGGCTCCCCAGTGTCCCACATTATGGGGAGGGTCTAAATGCCAACATAGGGACTAGGCCCCATGATGTTGGCTACTAAATAAAGCAACAGGCTGTGGCGGGGAGGGGTAACAGTTAAGCAGCCAATGTTCAGCATTGGCAAAACATTTTTTATAAAGCTCTTCTCATGCCTCAGCCCCCTTCCCATTTGGGTCTTAAGACCTGAGATAATACTTGGATTAGGTAAATACCAAAAGGTGTTTATCTTAATGGGGCAGAGGAATCCAATTATGGGTCAGTTTGCCCAGAAAATCCCCAGAAATGTTTTTTTTTCCCCAGTTGTATTTGTCCCACAAATTGTGGCAGCTGTTTTGCGAGACACCCTTTCTTGTTCCATGAAACAAAGAGATTTTTGCTGTAATTTGCAGCTAGAGGATGGGCAAAGTGGCCAGAGATTAGCCGTGCGGAGTGATTCGAATGTATGAAATCAATGACGCTCCACAACGAAGTGGGTACTTTGCATCATAATGGGGAATGCAAAGTCCATTGAAACCAATGACTTTGCATTATTCCGCCTTTCCCAAACACTTATCTCCCAATTTTAAGGAGAAGTATATTGAAATCAATGTACTTCGCATCACTTCGCCTTGTTATTGAGCTTCAAGGCGAATTTGCAGTGTTTCATGAGATTGCAGATCACATGGGCTCTAGACTGTTCTGCACAGCCTCAGTTCTGTGTATTGTGTGTGTAGTGGAAGATGGAGACAGTTTCCTCTCAGAGCTCTGTGATTCAAATCCTCTAAAAGCTGTTAAAAAAGCCTTTTTAAGCCTTTTTGTTTTGCTTAAAATTTAGTGCATCGATTGTAGGAAACCCTCCTGTACTTATATCATAGAGTGTTTACTGTTTGTGTGTGGATTTTGAATGTTAATTTATAACAGTCAGTCTGTGTACTGTGAAGTGTGCTTTGGGGAGGGGCATATTTGTGGTGTAGGTAGATTAACATGGAGAAAACGGCAGTCTTTCTGTTTTGGTTTTATTTTTCTTGTATAGCTGTGTTAATGTACACACGGTAATATTTTCAGTAATTCTTGACATTTTTTTGCTGATTGTAGTGGTGCAGCAGTGTATAATTTCAGTTTGTTTAAAATATTTGGTTATATTGCTAAAGGTTTTCAATTTGCTATGCAATGCTTGTAGTGTGCGTGTGAGTGTGAGTGCGATGTGTACCATTAAATCAGACAACATTTATTCTGCCAGAGTAATTGCAGCAGTGTGAACCTGCTATCCACCACACCTGCATGAATTTTTTATACTGCTTTGTGGTATTTTTACTGGTAGTAGACTGTTACTGCCATGCACTACCTCCCAACCGGCAAAATATAACCTTTTCCAGATTTGGATTTGTGACTTGTGAGCACTGGTTAGCTGTTGTTGTGCCTTTGCGTCTGACTCTGTATCTCTTGACTGCACAGCACAATCTTAATCTGTCTGTGCATTTGCAGTACACCATTAATTCTGGGAGACTTTGCATTTCTTACACACTCATTTCACTTCATCAGCACTGGAGGAATTTTCTGGAAACAAGACAGTAGCATTTTGGGGATGCAAATTAATTCTGGTGACTGTGTGTGGCCACTAGAGCTGTGCGAATACCTTTTCCCAAATATTCAGCCGAATATTTGGTATTTGGGTCCCAGGTATTTGGTATTCGTTATTCGTTATTCAGTCAGAAAAGGTGTTTTTTAAGGAAACTTTAAAAAAGCACTTTAACAACACCATTAATCACCCATTAAAGCTGGTGTAGCATATACTCCTCAATGAGATTTCAACCACCAATGCAGAGCTCTCTTTAATGCAACACAAACTACATGCGGCACACTTGATCCACCACACCACACATATAGCACTCTGAAAACGATATCAAGCATTGCATTTGGTCAGCACTGGAGGGTGTTCTTGGTTACAGACACGGTAGCCCATGACATGGGCATCGGCAATTGAGTGCTTGCAATATCGGCAACTCAATCCTGGTGCATGTTGAAGGGGCTACTGCTGAGGAAGGGTGAGCGGATGGGGGAGGTGGGTGCATATAGTGACAGGACATCACTGTATGTGTATGTGTGTGGTGGGGTGAGGTCCAGCATGATGGAAGGGAGGGAGGGTTGACCTGGTGTGGTTGGTGTGGGGCTGCCAAGCTGGCCCCATAGTGTGGTTGTTGGTTGTCAGCCTAAAGGTGCAAGGGTTCCAGGTTCAGGTCCAGGCATGCCTACATTTTTGTTTGCCCGGCCCCCGATTTTATTTTCTCCAGATTTTGCACCAGCCCACTGCATGAACAATCAAAATTTAAGTCCCAGGCACTGTTTTCCTGTGTGTTGGGAGTGTACATCACTGAAATAGATTTTTGGTGATATATACTTGCCCTGCCACCAATCGTGATTGCGCTTTTGTGGTTATCACATAAATCCACAGACACGGGGTAGACGGTGCTTTGACAAGGGCATAAGAATAGTGGTAACAGTGGATGCCATAGTGGTGACAGCTGAAAGGGTGGCTGCTGCATGAATGGCACCGGTGGTGGTGGGAAGCACACTGACTGTAGATGTAGCAGCCATAGTGACAGCAGTGGGAACACTGGTGGTGGTGTCTGCTGCTTCCTGCACAAAGCATGTATGCACTAATGCCCTCCTACTACTGCACAAAAGGATGTGACAGTGAATGTATAGATGGAACAGATGGTGACATCAGTAGTAGTAATAGTTCTGCCGGTGGTATTAGTAGTAGTAGTACTATTCCCAATGCTACAAGAACAAAAAGGTTTGCTTGGGGAGAAAAATATTTGAGACCATCTAATAGACACCTGTCTGTCATTGTCCATGTAGTCTATCTCATTACCTTCTCTGGAATTGTATTATGTATCAATAGTATGCAGTGAAGCAAGACAAGATACAATTCAATACTTTGCAGTAAATGCTGTCACAAAATATTGGATGACTAGAGATTAACTGCCATTGAATTACATTGCTCCTTGCAGCATACTGCAGCACTTTGCAATAATTTTGCAGGCAAGGAAAATAATTGAGACTGGTGATGCCACACTGATAACCTGAATATTTCAGGCATGTGAAAGACTTGGGACTGGTAATGCCACACTGGTAACCAGAATATTTCAGGCGTGGGAAATACTTGAGATGGGTGATGCCATACTGTTAACTAGAATATTTCAGTCATGTGAAATACTGGAGATTGCAGATGCCATGCTGGTAACTGGAATATTTCAGTCACATGAAATATTGGAGACTGGAGATGCCATACTGGTAACTGGAGTATTTCAGGCATGTGAAATACTTGAGAATGGTGATGCCATACAGGTAACCAGAACATTTCAATCACATGAAATACTTGAGACATGTGATGCTATACTGGTAACTGGAATATTTCAGTCATGTGAAATACTTGAGACAAGTGATACCATATTCGTAACCGTAATATTTTAGTCATGTGAAATACTTGAGACAAGTGATACCATACTCATAACAGTAATATTTCAGTCATGTGAAATACTTGAGACTGGAGATGCCAAACTGTTAACTGCCATATTTCAGTCACTGGAATTACTGAGACTGGAGATGCCACACTAACTGCCATATTTTATGCACTCAAAATACTTGAGACTGGTGATGCCACACTTGTAACTGCCATATTTCAGGCATGGGAAACACTGAGACTGGAGATGCCACACTTGTAACTGCCATATTTCAGGCATGGGAAACACTGAGACTGGAGATGACACACTATTAGCTGCCATATTTTATGCACATGAAATACTTGAGACTGGTGATGCTACACTGGTTACTAGCACCTTGAAAGCTGTTGAAGGGATCGATGGAATATGGGCATGAGCAACACAGGGGATAAGAGGTGTCGCAACACCAGATGAGGATATTGTATTGGGAACAGCAATCAATAGGTGGGTGGCAGTTTTAGGCACTGGGAACTGCAGGGCATGCTCATTTAAAAGAATACACCATAACAGTGGAAGTAATAAAGGAAAATTGTGCTGGTCACAGATTTGCGTTAGTATGACTTTGAATATGAATGTTAACATGTGCTTATTTGCTAACAGAACAATGATGGTTAACACAGAATGGCTTGTGTATGGATCAATGCTACAACTCACAAATGTTGTGTCCAGTACAAGACAATTATTTAATGCAATTGTTAGTGGCCATATGTGTACTCAAGGTGAGGTAGATTTATTTTTATAAACACAAGTTGTTTCACATGTACTGGGTCAAGGGAGAATTGATGAGGTTCCACCACATCTCCAGCAGTGCTGAACATTCATTCAGATGGTACGCTGGTAGGGGGGCAACAGATATATTTAAGGCCAACTGTTCCAAGTGCAGAGTTGCTTTCATCCTTTTGATCCAGTACTCCACTGGATTTATGGAGAATGACTCCAGAGGCTCATTGAAACAACTGTTCAGCATATTGGGTGCCAACTGTGGCTGCTGTTCTATTCTCTTCCACTGCTCAGCCTGTAGTGATGAGTTGAGTTCAGCCCAACAGTCACCCTCCTTCTCAAGGTTTTCCATACTGCTTTCAGTTTGTGATTCTGAGACTGGCTCATCAATAGGGTTACCTGCTGGTTTCATTGACCCAAGAATGTAGAAACTAAGTTCTGAGCACATCTGCTTCTGAATGTCTGTAACCCTGTGAGTGGGCATTATAAGGTGTAGTACCTCACACTTGAAACATGGATCCAACATAGTGACAAATATGTGCTTTTTATTGGAACAGAGATCAGAAAATCAAACTTCTAGTTCTGTGGTGAGGTTTTCCATAAGGGATATCACTGTTCCTGGTGTCTGGTTTGGATCTTTCTCAGCATTTTCACTGAATCCCCTCATGACTTTTTTCAGGATCTGTACAGCAGGAATTACCTGACTTAGCAGTGCAGAATCAGAGCTAAGATCACGAGTGCTCCTTTCAAATGGGGCTAAAACCTTTACCAAGCCCTTAATCACAGCCCAGTCCTGATGTCTGAGGACTCCCCCATATCAGTTTCCATGCTCATCTCATGAAGGGCCCGCTTTTGCTCCAGAAGCCTTTGCAGCATGTAGTAGGTGGAATTCCACCGGGTCTGTACATCCTGGATGAAATGATGCTGCAGCATTTGAAGATGCTCTTGTAGCTGATGCAGACGGTTTATGGCTTTCACAGAGTGATGGAAGTGGCTGCCTATGTTTCTGGCTACTTTGACTGTGTGATCTGCCTCTGCTGTGTTTGCCAAAGCCTTTGTCACCACCAAATTTAGTGTATGAGCAAAGCAGCATATCCCATCAAAATTGTCATCTCTAAGTGTTTTTATCATATTTGTGGCATTGTCTGTGATCACAAACCCTACCTGCAAATTGTTGCCATCAATCCATGGGCTCAACATCTCTTGCAGAAATGACAGTATGTTTATAGCCCAGTGATCCTTTTCCATAACACTGACATTTAGCAAAGCAGACCTGCAGGGAGAGGGGGAAGAAACAGAACCAGCACTAGTACCATCATCACCACCAGTGACTACCACATCTGCAACACACCAGTGTGCTGTCAGTGACATATATGCATGATTTGAATTCATGCTGGTCCATATGTCAGTTGTGCAGTGGACAACTCTACCAACAGCCTGTGCTAGTAGTCTTGCAACTTCTTTTCTCAAATCATGGTAAATGTTGGGTACTACAGTACATGAAAATGTGGTCCGTGATGGTAGATTATACTTAGGGTGCAAATGCTGCAGCAGCCTATGGAAACCTGTGTTTTCCACAATGGAAAATGACTGCAGATCCAAGGCACCATCTCATCAATTAGATTGGTGATCTGCTGTGCTCTAGGGTGTGACGCCTGGTATTTGGTGTGGGCATGGAAGACTTGCATAATGGGTGTAGTCAAAGCGGTACCACATCACATTGATTTTGACTTGAACCCATGGTGGAGGGTGTTACAATAATAGACGATTGAGCAGAAGAAGGCAGAATGGGTGATGCTCCTGTACAGGGATGTGCTTTAAGTGGTGTAGGGGGAGTTGAGGGCACACTGTCTGTCTCAGTAATAGAATCACTAACTATACTTTGTGCATCTACTGGACCAGTACCAGAAGGGGGGCTGACAAGCACATGCTGTGGACAGGGAGGAACAGCTGTTGATCGTTGAAGTTTACTGGGATGTTTCATTCGGAGATGGTTCATCATTGATGTTGTTGTGAGATTTGAAAGGTTTTTACCACAACTTATAGTACAGTCACACTCACAGCATACTGCCTTTGTTGGATCGTCTTTTACAACATTAAAGTACAGCCACACCACACTTTTCTTTGCACTGACAGTGGAAGTACAGGCCCCAATAGGCGACCATGGGCATGTTTGGCCCCTTTCCCCTTATCAGACCTGGGTGCAGTGGATGCAGTTGTTCTACCCCTTTCTTTCTCCACAACAGATGTAGTTGTAAAACTACTTTGTGTATCAGATGGAGTTGAACTTCACACAACTCTTTGAAAGGACAGGCCTGCTTGCCACGACAAGAAGTACTGCATTTTTTGGCAGCTGCACATTCATGCTTCTCATACAGATATGCCGCATATTCGGCCTCATCACCAAATTCGCTTAGGTGGGTATCACTGTCAGATGATGTACTTAGCAAGTCTTGAGGCTTTGGTAAATATTCAGAACCAGATGAATGCACTTCTTTGGAATCCTCCACATCAGCAAAAGGAAATGTGGTGAAAGGAAACTTGCGAGGCTGAGCAACAGTACATTTTGGCAACACAATTGGTGCAGTCATTGTAACAGTCTCATGGTCAGTACTAGTCACAGTACCTGTGGTCGTGGGCACAGTTGGAAAGGTAGTAGCACTGTCGACAGTAGTCCTGGTGCTAGAATTACAATCAGGCGTTACAGTTGAAGAAATTGGCACCATATTACAGCTAGTTGTAATACTGGCAGCAGTAGTCATGTTGATAGCAGAACACTCAGGACTACTAATGGAAGCAAAGGTTGTGGTGACAGTGGCTGTGCAAAGATCACAAATAACAGTGCACACTGTTATGGCAGTGGTGGTGTCAACAGTACAAAAAGGATTTGCTCTGGTTGCTGAAATCACGGCACTGGTGGAGGTGGGGAGGAGCACACTGATAGGCGATGTTGCCTCTATGGGGGCAGTTGTGTGAATAGTACTACCACTGGTAGTGGGGGTGGGTTCTTGTTCTTGTATAACTGGAGATGTCAACTGTAAAGCCCTCCTACTTTTATAAAATGATGGTGCTGCAAATGCAGTACTAGTAATAGTGGTGGCAGCAGTTGAAGTTAAAGCAGTACTAGTACTACTCCCAATCTTACTGACACCAGAACCTGAAGGCTTATCAGGGGAGAAAACTATTTTAGAGCGATGAATATGAACAGACCTTCTCTCACCCTGTTCCTCATCACTTACGACTGGTGGTGAAGATGACTTGCTTGGGCGGGACCATGCACGTTTTCGAGATTGATGAGACATGGTCCGTAACTTAGTGTGTATATTATTTATGACTAGTGTCTTTGTTTATTTTGGTGCTTCTTGCAGAAAATAACAATAGCAACACCACATATGTAGCAGCTGATAAAGTCAAGCTGATACTAGAAAGAGATGGAGTCAGGAAACAACTTCTTACTTGTACGGTGTCAGTTGTGCAGTCATACAGTACAGCAATTCAAGCTTTGAAGGTGCACCAAACAACTTACAACAGACAGAACCCAATGAGTCATGCCTGACACACACAAAAATACTAAAACAGTTCACAGAAAATTTATGTGTACACACTCACAGTAGTGCACACACAGGGAGCGAAGACACACAAAAAAGAAAAAACTCACATGCACAGGAGGCCACTCAGGTGCAGTGAGCTGTGGAGGGAGGAGTCACCTGATACACCCTCCTTACTCAGTTGTACAGGGAACAGAGCCAAGAACCATACTAAAGTCAGCAACAATTCAATGGGCCAAGCCTGACCCAGTGAGAAAAAAAATAGGCTGCTTTGTATATCACAAAAAAAAATGTGTGCAGACAACTGTGCATCCACTTGCAGGACACAGATGACAAGAGCAACAATATAACACACACATGGAAGATGTATGTGCTGCAGTAAGCTGCAATGCAGATAAGAGGGCGTCAGATGACAATTGCACCTCCCTTATGCAGGGAACCGAGCCCAGAACCTGATTACAGCAAAATACCAATTTGCTTCACAAAAGAAATAGAAAATACCACAGGGGCTGTGTGTGGATTTGGAACAAAAAGCTAAGCAAGCACAGCAGTGGGGATGGGGCAATCAGCAAAAGCTTGAGCCACCCACTGTTACTGAGCCCAGTAACAGTTAAACACTACATGCAAAAGCCAAACTGGACTTTGTTGACAAAAAAAAAATCCTGATAAGAACTAATTTGTTCTTAAGCAAAAAATCAAACCACACTGCTTCAGCTGAGCTGTGAAACTGTAAGCAGTGGGGGAGGAGAGTCAGCATGCAGCACACACACTCACAGATTCACTCACACACAGACTCTCCTTTTCCTTGAAACTGAGCCCAGTTTCAAGGATGAAAAACAAAACTGTAGTCAGATGCAGTCACATGGTGATCAGATGTAAAAACTGGATCACACACAAAACATTTTTTAAGCAGTTATAAAAGTTACAAGTGGTAAACTAAACAGAGCTAGCTCTCTGAGAAACAACTGTCTCCTCTCATCTACACACTCAGAGTGAGGAGATCACGTGGTGTTCCTGGCTCTGAGCTCCAAAAACAGCCTCTGATTGTCCAGCGAAGCTCTGTGAGATTTTGAAATCTCACTCACTGAATAGTACGTCCTGAATAGTAGCCGAATAGTGAACTATTCAGAATGTCTATCCGAATATTCGGCAAGCCTACTATTCGTGATATTCGGGAAATACTATTCAGATCATGCACAGCCCTAGTGGCCACTGCTTGCATGACAGAGTGCACCATTAATTGTGGGAGACTTTGTGTGACTGGGTTATGTGGGTAGGGTAAATAAGTGAGTCAAGACTTCCAAAGTAAGGTTAACACACCTTTGCTAGGTGTGATGTTTATTTTCCAGATGGAGTATTTTTTTTTTGTAAAAAGGATATTTTATATACAAAATTAATGATATACCACATTTGGCACAAGTCTTAAATTTCAGACTTGAATAACAAAAGAAAAACTGAAATAAACCAAAAGAAAGCAGCTCTTCTGAGCTCTCAGAACTACCCTCCCCTGGCAGCTCTGCCACAGAGTAGAAAACCTTCTTATCACAGTTTCTGCAATCTTCTGTGTTTGAGATAACCTCTCCTCATGCACTCTCAGGCCTATCTGTTTTTTCTGTGAATTAGGGCTGCTTTTATACAGATCCCTACAGCATCATCAGGTCAGCTGATCTGCCCCTTTTCTAATTAATAGTCAATCCTCCTCTAATACAAACATTTTGGTAGATCAGCATGACTTCATATATAGATTTGCAATATCAAACAGTAATGAGCCATTCTTTTATTTCATAAAAACAATGTAGCAAAAGATATTTAGTAAAACATTTTAATTATCTCTAGGCATGAAACTCCTCCCCTTTTCCAGTTAATTGCTAACCAGGGAGTTCCTATATAACAGCCTCCGCCTGGGCTGCTGGTTCCTAAGAGCCCATTTTACATGATTGCAGTGCTCAGGTAAGAGCTCTCTTCATTTTCAGAGGCAAGGAGAAAAGAGAAATCACTCCTGTTTACTTCATTTCTGCACAGTCTTCTTTCTTTAGTTACCTTCTCCTGTTTTATCCTCACTGAACAAGGTAACTGCATTTCATTATGTTTAATTGCTTAGGCAACAAGTTTGTACCCAGTGCAGCCTTTCTGTTTATGCTGTCTTTTTACTGCCTGCACTGTTTCTTTGCACAGAGCACCCAGTGCTCGATGTATGCAGCTCTAGGGGAAGTGTTTTTATTTAGGGCTACCATTCCTTACACTCTGCCCAGGAAAAGACACTCTGGCCTGGGTATTCAAACTGCGCCCAAAAAGTGCTCAACAACAGGAGCAAGTGCAAGTCCACTGCGCCCATGTGCAAGAAGCGCGATATTCAAAAACTGCGCAGGTCAAGATGCGCCTGTGGCACACTACTGAATATTGCACCACCTGCACCATAGCGCAACCAGGGATGTGCAGTTTGGATGTGCCATAGTGCAACCAGGGATGCTCAGTGGAGCAGTCCAGATGCACCATAGCACAACCAGGGATGCCCCGTGGAGCAGGGCAGCAGTGCAACAGCACAACCAGGGATGCACAGGGACAGGATACATGGGCCCACCACCCATGCCACAGATGGGAAGAGGAGCACACAGCAGAACAGACATCGCCCCCCACACTCCATGCACTGCACAACCGGTGGAGAGCCGGAATAACCACCAGCCCATGGATACCAGCAACCAACCCACAGCCAGGGCATGGTGCCCCAGCACACCCCCTGGCAAGCTGTGACTGGCACACAAGGAGGACCGACTACCCCATGCCACATCATCCCACCAATGCAGAGCACACCCTGTACCACGATCCCCATACACCCTGCCCAGGAGTAGCACCCAACAGTGTAGGACACCCCATGCTTGCCACCACCCCCACTGTGACAATGCAACCCTGTGCACCATGGAGCCATGCAAGGCAGCCCCACCATGAGCACCCTGCAGTGGGCGGCAGCAGACAGCGATGCAACAACTTCATACACAGTGCTACCCTGCACGTCCCCTCCGAGGTACAGCTGAGAGACTGAACATGCGTCGGCACATGAGGTACCACACATGCGACAGGGTGTGCCCTGGACCCCCCCACCAGTGATACAACACCCTGCACACTCTCCCAAGGCCACATCCCATCCCAGCACTGGTCACAACAGCCAGCACAGACACACACAGTTTTGCATGGAAGCAAGCGCCACACAGGATGCAACACAGTGCATGGACAAACACCCACCCATACCCGAGGGCACACCAACACAGGGACACAGTAGCGGGTCAACCAAGCTACTGGCGTGTGGCCTCGGCAGCCGTGTACACACGGCCAGCACCTCTACATGGCACAGGTGTGCCAGCCACCCTGCGCAGGCACCATGAAGTTGTATGCCACCAGTATGCGGCTGGAGCACAAGTGACAGACAGTGGAGCACATCCCCTGCAACAGACACAAGCGACAGCATGGAGGGGGGACAACAACAGTGGAGGCCACAGTGCCACCCGAGGCAGACGTGCACCATACCGGTGACAGGAGGCAACCCGGCATTGTTCTGGGTACAGTGGCTGCCCAGCATGGACAGCCACCACTGACATGCCAGCAGACCATGCAGATCACAGACATGCAAGGGTGTCAGCTGCACAGGCCATGGACGGTCTGACAGGGGCAGCATGGACACAGTGCATGCACTGTGGACCACTGCACACAGTCATCCAGTGCACAGGGAACAACACACAAACCACAGACAGTGACTGATAGCTGCACCCACACCATAGGCGCTTCCCCTATGGACACATACACACGCCCATGCCTGCCCCACCCAATGCCATGCACACCACTGCAGCTGAGCACCTGTAGCCTGTGGCAAATCAGAGACCACAACAGTAGGCATAACAGAACAAATGTATTTTTTCAAGGTACAAAAACTATATACAGCTATATACATAAGGGGGTGAGGGCCACATACCAGGTGGGGTGGGTAGGGGCAGGGTGAACAAATGGGAGGGAAGAAGGGTGTGAGGCTGGGTCCAGGGGTAGGGTGTATCTTGGGGCATGGAGGACTTAACGGCCACTCCGCTCCTTGCTCCTGTGGCACCTCCTGGTTCGCCGCCTCCGGACACCGTGCTGGTCCAACCTCTGGGGTAACTCCAATGATGCCCTTGCAATTTGGAGGAGCTTCTGCTTGGCCCTTTCCAGCCACATCAGCCACCGTCCACCTAGGACAAGGGAGCAAAGTCAATAAGTGTGAATGTCCATCTCCCTGCAGCCCACCCATTGTGCATGGCATACAGCCATGGGACATGCCCCTGTGATGGTGTGCAACCACCCACAGTGATCGTGTCCACATAACCTGCCTACCCAGGCACATACAGACATGTGGACCGCTGCACACACCCACCGCTCAAGTTCCGCACAGCACCACTGTGGCTGTACAGTGACATGGCTATGCGGTGCAAAGGCAGTGGCACAGCCATGTACCCAGTGCGCGCATGGACCATCATTGATGCACTCCCAGACATACAGTGCCACTGGACAGTGCTGACTGTAACAAGTTGTGTGCATGACAGTGGTGTCAATGGATGGTGGCCATGCCCCGCTCCCCGCTACCCGCCCTGTTACACAGCATGCAATAGTAATCATGGATGTAAGGCATTCACCGTCATCAGGCTGGTCCCTGCACCTGTCTTGTCTGGCAGCCCTCCTGGCCTGCTGGTCATCTTGGCGCAGACTCCTCTCCCTCACCCACCGGCTCTCCTCTGGGCCTCGGGTGCAAACATGGAGAGAGGAACATCAGTGCAATCTGGTAGCAAAGTCCCTCTGCCCCCGTGTGTGTGCAATCCCACGCAGCCATACCCATCTTCCCCCCACCCTGATACCACCACCACCATGGCCAACACTGGACGGCCCCCCCATGTGCTGGACACATGCCACTGTGATACCAGTATGGACATTAACAGTGTATGGATGGAGCACCTACCTGGCTGTGGCACCGTGCCCCCTCCTGGCACGTGCCTGCAGGTGGGCAAGCCTGTCTGGGTCCTGCTACTGCAGGTCACCATAGCGGTGCCTGCACTGCTCCACCATCCTCTCCATTTCTGTGGCCTCTTCCAGGGCCACTGCCACCTCCTCCCACACCGCAATCCTGGCCCTGTCCAGGGGTGTCTCCCCAAATAGGGCAGGAGCATGGAGGTCCATCAACTGGACCAGATTGACCAGTTCAAGTTGGCTGCAGAAGGGCACCCTTCTCCTTGCCATCCTGTACAGTTTGGTATCAAAATGGCACTCTGTAGCACACGTTCACCATTTGTGGATACTGCGCGGTACTGCGCTGTCATTCCCCATCGCGCTGTCACCGAACAGCACGATAGAGGTGCACACATGTGGATGCATGGCGCCTAGGGGACAAAGGTCGGCACAGGGTCAGGGGTCTCTTGCGCATGGACCGCCACAGTGCGATTGGTACTCACCGTGTGTAGCACGGTAGGGTGCCTGTGTGCCACTTCCTGTAGCGGCCTACCGCACTGTGGCCCCAGTGCGCCTACAGCGCCCCACTGCCAGAGCGCCATACATGTGAACAGTGCAGTAGTGCCACTGGCACAATGGTGGCTGTGCCCTGCATTGCCTCCCATGCACAGCATGTCAGCAGCGTGGCAGGCGGTGTCATCACCCTGGGCATGCGCTATTCGGTGTCTACTGTGCATGTCACAGAAATGCGCCCTTGCCTGAGCATGTTCAACACAATTGCACAAAGCGAAACTGCGCAATATTCAGTCGGCATATGCAAATCAGCTAATCAGCCATTCAATGGCGCAGATACTGCATTTACATCCACTTATAATTGCGCCTCACCTCATTTGCATGTGTTGCACTATAAAAATGCGACATTGGGCTGCAGTGGCCATGGTCTGTTATTGCAGTCTATTGTGGTGAGTTGCATGCTGTTTGGGAGTGTGGACTGTGGTGTGTGGGACATGCATGGGACTGCACAGTCACAGGTAACACCTGTCATTCTCACAGGATGAAGAATAAGTGATCATGAGGTGGAGGAAGAGGAACAGAGATGTGGGAGGAAGAGGAGGCCTAACTTCACAAAGGCAGAAACAGATGCCCTGTTTGAGGCCTACCTCAACCAGGAGCCGCTGCTCAGCGGACGGCGGGGAACACCACAGGCCCGTGCTGCTGCATCGGAAGAGGTGGCACATGCCGTCAACCTGCATGGCAGCCACCAGCGGTCCATGCAGGAGTGCAAAAAGAAGATGGGCATGGACAGGCGGAGGAATAAGGACAATGTGGCTGCCATCAGGGCAGCACGGGCTGCGACCGGTGGGGAACAGCCGGCCGTGCAACACCTGACCCCATGAGGAAGAGTGGGTTGCTGGCAGCATGCGGTGTTGTGCCATAGAGGGTGTTCCAGGTGGTGGATTCCAAATGGGTGGTAGCCCGTCACTGCATGGTAGGTCCTGGTCTGTCAATGGGGGGGACAGGGTAGGGCAGATACATTAATGCTACTGTGTTCCCTTACAGCTCCTGAGCATCTACATGGGTCAGCGGTGTTGGGCTTGTCCACTGAGGGCAATACCATGGACATAGAAGAGGGTCCGTCCACCTCCACTGGTATCTGAGGGTCAGGGCGACAGTGGATCTGCCTGGCTGTCCAGACTGATGTTGGTGGAGCAGGTGCGGCGGAGGCCCTGCCCATGTCCCAGCGTGCCAGCGTCCATGGATCCCAGCACGCTGAGACTCGGACTGGTGCCGGATCCGTCACTGATGATGATGGAGCTCACTTCATGGACAGTGATATGTGTGGGCGGCAGGATGGCCACACAGCAGGTGACATCACAGGCATGGCTGTGGGTGGTGCCACCGTGGAGGCCTGCGTGACATCACAGTCCCAGCCTGTACCTGTCTGCACCACTGGGGCAGCACTGGTGTGTGTCCAGGACAGTGGGGCTGTTGCGGCTGCTGTGGCGGCACTGTTGAGCCCTGGAAAGCAGCAGCTGGAGGGGCAGTCAGCAGTTGGCCAATGGCCATGGGGGTACAGTGTCAGGGAGCAGCGTCAGTGCACCACCTGTGGACATGCCCAGGCCTGGCTCTGGTGTGCAGCACCCACCCTGAAGGGGTGCTGCCCATCAGGGCCACGAACACTGTGAGGGACAGCATGCTGATCAGGCAGATGACCTCTTAGAAGTGCACAGCCGCATACTCCAAGAATCAGATGATCAGCAGTTGCGGCTTGTGACGGCGGTGGATGCACTCAGTGCGGCTCTGCGCCAGGCAGTGGAGCGGCACAGCAGAGACACCACTCTGCTCCTGGCAGGGATGGACCTGATGCAGGATGATGTAACCACTGCCATTGACAGGCTGACACAGACAATCACAGCTGCCATGGCCACAGTGGGCACACAGTTATTTGCCCATGCATCGCAGACACTGCGAAGTGCAATGTCCACCCCCTTTCCCAGCATCATGCAACACCCTCCTTGTCAACACCAGGTTCAGCTGTGGGCATCCTGAGCACGCCTGACGCAGGCATGTTCGATGTGCTGCAGACCCCTGCACGAGTATGGTCGTGTTCACACAGCGGAACCCCTGGGGGACCATCGGTGCCACCCCATGAGGCCATTGGTCAGCCTGTCACTGCTGGCGGGTCTCAGCGGGGCCGCTCATGCATCCGTGGTGGCCATGGCACTGTAGCGCTTGACTGACCTATCTCCCACCACGGCTACTGTCTGATGCTGCCCTGTGTGCATTGTGTTGTTCAACGTGCAATGCATGGGTGGGGTACCCGGCCCTGCACACACACACACACACACATTCCATCTGCACACCATCCCATCTGCTGTCTGCTGTGGCATGTGCATGATGATGACTGCTTTGCGCTGTCCGCCACTGTGCACTGGTGCCCAGTGTCTGACACATGCACAATGACAGGCACTGGGCGTGGTGGTCTGTGGATGTGTGTGTGGCTAGGGGTGGTGGTTGGGGTCGGCGTGCCTCCTACCCTTTGTGCATGTCTTGTGGGGAGTGTGTGTGTGTGTGACCGCGTGCCGTGTTAGACATTGCCCATCCCTGACGGTGTGTGTGGTTCCATGCTCAGGCAATTCCCTTAATGACATGCACCCCTGGGGTTTGTCCATGCGTGTTTGTGGGTTGTGCCCTTGCCACTGGTGGTTGCACATGGCCCCATGACTTACCTGGATTGGTTGGAGTTCTCCTCTGTGATGGTGTCCCAGTGCAGCTGTGCCATCCAGATCAGTAGGGGGTCCCTCGACCAAGGGGGGGCTTCCCATCACCATCTTCACCAGCGTCCTCATCGTCCCCATCTCTGTCCCCATCTTCGACCTGTACGGCTATCCCACAGTCGTTGGCCATGTTGTGCAGGATGCAACAGGCCAGGAATAGCCCACAGGCCTTTGAGCGGCCGTACTGTAGGGCACCGCCAGATGTGTCCAGGCAACGGAAACGTGCCTTCAGCATCCCGAACACCCGCTCGATGACATTGCATGTGATGGCATGTCTGGACTAAAAATCATGACATCATCCAAGTAGGCCACACAAAAATTGCAGTGGGGTGCCAGCACTTGGTTCATGAACCTTTGGAACATCACAGGAGCTCCATGCAGTCCAAAAGGCATGGTCCAGAACTGAAACAGACCCATCGGCATACTAAAGGCTGTTTTCTCTCATGATGCAATTTTGAGGGGTACCTGCCAGTATCCTTTAGTCAGATCTAAAGTGGAAATATACCATGCATTACCCACTTTGTCTATTATGTCATCTACCCTGGGCATAGGGTAGGCATCAAACTAAGATACCGCATTTAACCCTCGGAAATCCAGACACAGATGAATACCATCTTCCTTTTTGGGTACAACAACAATAGGGAACCCCCAAGCACTATTAGAGGGTTCAATTATTTTCTTTTCCAACAACTTTTCCACCTCATGTTGTACCTCTTGTCTCACCCTTTCTGGTAGTCTATATGGTTTTTTTCTTATTGGAGGGGATGTGGTACGTATTTTATATTCCACTCCCCTAGCAACGCCTGGCACACTAGTAAAAGTACTAGGATATTTCAATAACATGTTCTGTAACTCTTGTCTTTGCTTGGGTGCTAGAGCAGGATTTACCTTTACCTCCTGTATCCCTTTCCTAGCCTCCAGCCTCCCATAAACCGTTTCTAACTCTGTTTTGGGGTTTTCAGGCAATACTAACATGCTCATCCCTTTTGTATTTTTCTCATGCCACTTTTTCAGTAAATTGGCATGGTAAATCTTTGTTTTCTGCTTCTTGTCAGGTGTCTCTATTTCAAAGGTAACATGGCCTGTCTGTCTTACTACTGTGTAAGGCCCCTGCCATTTCATTAGGAGTTCATTAGTAGTGGTGGGAAGTAGTAATAAGACTCTTTCTCCAACTTCAAATGTTTTTATCTGCTTTCCCTGATCATGTATTTGTTTCTGCATAGTTTGGGCCTGAATACTCATCTCATGAGCCTTGGCAGAGTACTTCACTAACCTCTGTCTAAGTTGTTTCAGGTAGGTAGCAATTCCAGGGTGCTTCATACCCTTTCCCGCCTCCCAACATTCCTTGATCACTTCTAAGGGTCCTCTGGGGTTTCTGCCAAAAAGAAGTTCAACTAGGAGTGACCTGTAGATGCCTGGGGAACCTCTCTGTATGCAAACAGGGCAAAAGGTAAGTACTTATCCCAGTCCTTACCCTCCTCATGAATGAACATTTTAAGCATCTGTTTCAATGTCTGGTTGAAACGTTCAGTTAAACCATCTGTTTGGGGATGATAGGGGGATGTACGAACTGCCACCATACCCAACATGCGATAGAGCTCCCTCAATAGCTCAGTATTAAAGTTTGTTCCCCAGTCTGTTAATATCTCTTTGGGTATACCTACTCTACTAAAGAGTTTTCCTAATTCCTCAGCGATTTTAGGTGTGGTTACTGATCTCATGGGAATGGCTTCTGGGTATTTTGTCGCATAATCACATACGACAAGTATGTACTGATTATCCTTTGAGCTCTTATTTAAAGGACCCACCACATCCATCCCAATACGTTCAAATGGTGTTGTTACTAATGGTAAGGGTACCAGAGGAACTTCATCCTTCTTCCCAACTGGAGCTACAAGTTGACAGACCTCACATTCTCTGCAATAGTTAGCTACTTCTTCATGTATCTTTGGCCAAAAAAATGCTGTGTCAATCTACCTAGTGCCCTATCTCTCCCCACATGTCTGGCCCATGGTAGATCGTGACTGAGGTACAATAAATCCTTTCTAAAACAGGAGGGGACTAACAGTTGTTCTACCTGTTTCTTGGTTACTGGGTTCTCACATATCCTGTACAACAATTCATTTCTCATTACCATTTTGGGGTCACGTGGGGTCTGTATTTTTCCAACCTGCTAAAAAAAGGTTTTAAACTAACATCAGCTTTTTGCTCATCCACAATATTTGCTTTTACAAAAACAGT
The DNA here is from genome assembly GCA_016271365.2 of Neoceratodus forsteri. Classification (NCBI taxonomy): domain Eukaryota; kingdom Metazoa; phylum Chordata; order Ceratodontiformes; family Ceratodontidae; genus Neoceratodus; species Neoceratodus forsteri. Next base: position 837,487,667 of record CM057451.1, on the reverse strand, counting down.
TTTTACAGTCTCTGGTGTTAAACCACTCTGTTTTACTTGCCATTGTCTTTAGATTTTCTTTTTCATACTGTGTGACAGTTTAGTTTTCCCTGGTTGGTCAACCATGTCTCCTTGGAAAGGAAACATGTCCCCCAGCTGTTGCTGTCTCTTCTCTTGAGCGCTGGTGGTTACTGCTGACATAGTTCCTTTATCAGGCATTAAGTTGGCAAAGTCAGGAAAATCATGCCCAATAACCATAGGTACGGGTAAATGTGGCACCAATCGTTGTTAATGTGGTCTGTTTTTTTTTTACTATCATGTCCACTGGTACAGTAGGATATACATGGGTTTCCCTGTGCATGTAGACCACACTCATGGGTGGTCCTTTTTCCTTCTTAGTTACCAGTTCTGGTTGAATCAATGTTTGCTTACTACCAGAGTCTATTAGGGCAGTCACATTCTTATTCTCCTCTGTTACATCAGTGAAAAAGTACCCAGGGTTTAGTAATGCCAGGTGTGTTGTATCTCCCTTTTTAGTGGGGCAATAATGGGCAATGTGACCTTGTCCTTTACAGTTTCAACAAATAATGTCCACTGGAGAGGGACGTCTACCATTACCACCCCTGTTATCTGGGTGACTTTCATGCCTCCCATATCTAGGTTGCTCATAGGTTGGTCTTACTATGGGGTTGGGTTTAACAGTCTCCTGGGGTCTATACCCTCCTTTCTTTATGGTCTGATGGGCAGTGAGATAGTCATCTGCTAGTGTAATGGCAGTTTCTACAGTTTCTGGGTTATGCTTCCTTACCTATATCTGTACATCTTGGGTAAGATCTGTAAAAACTGTTCTCCCACTACAATATCAATTATATTGTCTACTGTTTTCACCTCTGGCTGTAGAAATTTGTTACATAATTCCCTTAACCATATAAAGGTATCTCTAGGAGTGTCATATGTCTGGTATTTTAATGCCTGAAATCTCTGCAGGCATGTCTCAGTGTTGATATTATACCTTTTTAGTATTTCTTTCTTTACTAGATCATATGTGTTAGCATTCCTAGCATCCATATTACTGTATGCTAACTGTGCCTTCCCAGTTAGATAAGGGGCTAACCGTACCACCCATTGTGTCTGAGGCCAAGCACAAACCTGGGCAACCCTCTCATATGTAGTGAGATAACCCTGTATATCATCTGTGGCCGTCGTTTTCGCTAACTTGATATCCTTTGGGTTTGGGTGTGGTCTGCCCCCATCCTGACCTCTATTTGCCCCCAAATCATGTAAGGCCCTTAAAGTCTCTGCCCACCTGGTATCTTGTCTTCTCCTCTTGAGCTCTCTTTCACACTCCATATCTAGTTGTTTTATTGCCAACCATCTCATCAGTTCAGGTAATCCTTCTGGTGGCTCATCGGGGTACATTCTTGGTTCTTCCTTCCATTTCCCATCCTCATCCTCATCACTCAGGTCCTTTGGTTTCTTTGATCTCACTACCAGTCCTAATCCAGGCATCAGGGTCTCTCCAGTTTTTGTCATCTGGGTCTGGGTCTGGACACCAGCTGCCACATCTCTCTTCATCTTCTCCTCCTCGTCCGACATCCTTTCCCTTTTTTTCACCCTAGTACCAGGACTGGTACCGTAATTTGGTTTCCCACCTAGGTTGGACAACCAGAATCCCACTTCTACTACCAAATTTCACTAACCGGATTATGTGGGTAGGGTAAATAAGTGAGTCAAGACTTCCAAAGTAAGGTTAACACACCTTTGCCAGGTGTGATGTTTATTTTCCAGATGGAGTAATTTTTGTTTTATAAAAAGGATATTTTATATGCAAAAATAAAGATATATCACATTTGGCACAAGTCTTAAATTTCAGACTTAAATAAAACAAAAAAACTGAAATAAACCAAAAGAAAACAGCTCTTCTGAGCTCTCAGAACTACCCGCACCTGGTAGCTCTGCCACAGAGTAGAAAACCTTCTTATCACAGTTTCTACAATCTTCTGTGTTTGAGATAACCTCTCCTCACGCGCTGTCAGGCCTATCTGTTTTTTCTGTGAACTAGGGCTGCTTTTATACAGATCCCTACAGCATCATCAGGTCAGCTGATCTGCCCCTTTTCTAATCAATAGTCAATCCTCCTCTAATACAAACATTTTGGTAGATCAGCATGACTTCATATATAGATTTGCGACATCAAACAATATTGAGCCATTCCTTTATTTCATAAAAACAATGTAGCAAAAGATATTCAGTAAAACATCTTAATTATCTCTAGGCATGAAACTCCTCCACTTTTCCAGTTAACTGCTAACCAGGGAGTTCCTATATAACAGCCTCCACCTGGGGCTGCTGGTTCCTAAGAGCCCATTTTACATGATTGCTATGTTCAGGTAAGAGCTCTCTTCATTTTCAGAGGCAAGGAGAAAAGAGAAATCACTCCTGTTTACTTCATTTCTGCACAGTCTTCTTTCTTTAGTTACCTTCTCCTGTTTTATCCTCATTGAACAAGGTAACTGTATTTCTTTATGTTTAATTGCTTAGGCAACAAGTTTGTACCCAGTGCAGCCTTTCTGTTTATTCTGTCTTTTTACTGCCTTCACTGTGTCTTTGCTCAGAGTATCCAGTGCTCGATGTATGCAGTTCTATTGGAAGTGTTTTTATTTAGGGCTACCATTCTTTACACTCTGCCCAGGAAAAGATACTTTGTACTTTCTTTATGCAGGCATAGGCAGGGAATGAAAAGGAAATTAAAGAGGGACAGTCAAGGGAGCAGAAGATACCATTATGGGTGGCCTTCCCATAATGGTAGCATATATATATATATATATATATATATATATATAGTTTAGAAGAAAGAAATGTTTGCTACTGCAGTAGACTTTATATGGAAAGAATTATGCCAAAGCCTTCAAAATGGGGGGGGGGGGTGTCAATCTGTCACACTTTGCATTTCTTGTTATACTCTCATTTCACTTCATCTGCACTGGGAAATTTTCTGGGCACAGGGCAGTAGCATTTTGGGTATGCACATTAATTCTGGTGACTATATATGTGTGTGAGGGCACTGGGGTGCTGCCAATATTGTTGCTACTCCACCTTACTTTGCATTAAGGCAGAATGACAACATGAAGTAATAATTAGAAGGCAAAGTGAGTCTTTTCTATTGGGCTCTCCACATAGCAGACTGACAATTCAAAGTGGTCACTTCACGTTCACTTCACCAGTGTAATTTATTTTCACTGCATCTTTATTTGCGACACAATCTCCCCCTTGCTTTGTGAAACAACCACTGCAATTTGTGGCACAAATACCTTAGCAGACAAAATTAACATATTTCTGGGCATTTTAAGGGGGGAAACTGATGCCAGAATCTGATTCCTCAGGCCCTGATTAGTTAAACTTGACTGGTGGTGTTTACCAACTGCAAGTATTTTTTTTAATATTTAAATTTGTTTGCTTTGCTAAGTGAAAACAAGATGGCAGAATCTCGACACTACATTCCACATTTGCTACACCAAATGCCACTTTCCGGCAACAAAACAGTTGTTTTGTATGGCACATCTAATTTTTTCCCCTAGGAAATAATGAGAATATTGAAGTTTTAATAAATTTTGAAAGGATTAATGTTTTTTCACCAAAACTTCAAAAGGTAGAACTGTGACCCAAGCACGATATACCCTAGAGATTTCAGACCAAATCCCCAAGCCATTTCTGAGAAATGCCATGACAAAGAATTTAGAAAAATGGTAATTTTCAAATTTTTTGACACTCCACATCTCCACACGTGCACATCTGACCAGAACAAATCTTGTCACTTCAAGAGATCTTTGGTCCCTGACAGGGCAAGCAAATCTTCATATGAATCAGTTGAACAATAGAAAAGTTATTATAGTGTAAAATTTTAGGTTTAACATAGAAGTGACTGTTGATCCCCAACTATGTATATGTGTGTGTGTGTGTATATATATCTATATATATTGATATATATATATATATATATATATATAATCTTTATCTGTTGACCATACTGAAGTCTTCTGCCTGGTCAACAATAGGCAAACTCTTTGGCCTGGGTATGTCATAGAACACAGTTGACTGGTTCCACAGTTATCTCACCAGTCACTCCCAGTTGAAGAAAACTAACAAATCTTTCTCCAACATTAGGGGAGTATCTATTGGTGTTCCCTAGGGCTGCATCTTGGGACCACTTCTATTTGGCCCCTTCATAAACTACCTGTTTGCTGCTTGACAGATAGCCAACGTACTTCTCTATGCTGATGATGCAGTTGTTTATCTTAAAAACCCTAACCTTGACAGCTTTACTGCCACTCTTCAAGATAACTTTAGGTCACTTGATTGCTGGTTCTTCAACAATAAACTGGCCCTCAATTACAAAAAAAAAAAAAAAATCAAAGACCACACTCTTCTCTAGCATCCCACAGAATAGAAAAGTTCCATGGTTTATCATCAGAAATGGCCAAGGAGATACTCTTGAACAGGTGGAGACCCTCAAATACCTTGGTGTAACTCTGGATTACTCCTTATCTGTTGCACCCATATTGACAATGTGGTGACCATAGTTAACAGAAGACTTGGTGCCCTGTACCAGAACAGGACAATCTTACTGGGGATGCAAGTGCCTTATTGTTACCAGCTCCAGTCTGTGACTTATAGATTACTGACTCCCTGTCTACTTAGTTGCCTATGATGTGGTACTAAACAGAGTAAAACAGGTCAGTAATAAGACATGTCACTTTATACTTGGTGCAGATAACTGTACTCGTTGTAGTACCTTTTACACACACATTTACTGGCTATGTATACCCAGCAGAATAAAGCTACAGTCATGTTTGCTAGCTAAAAAGACACTCTTGGGCCTACCAACTCCTGCTTTAACAAATTGCTTCTGCACTGTCTCCAACCAATACAGCATCAGGAGCCTGGCCTGGAATGACCTTAAGCCTCCTTTCTGGGATACTCTGCTGGGTAAGCTGTTACTTGCTGTCATTGCCACGAATTAGTTAAACTAATTGCCTTATACACTGCTGAATCTCTCCAAGATTAATCAGTTTAAGAGATCTTTGTGGTCTGCCTTTGCAGTCCAATGTAATTGTAACTGTAAAACAGTTTTATTTGGTTTCTCTCTCTACATGATTTTTGACTTTTTATACAACGATCTCTATGGATTTCTTTTCAGAACTGTATGTACGAGTGCTTGGAGCCTAACTCAACTGCATTTCCTGTGGAATTGCTTATTGTGCTTATAACTTTTTTTGATTATGTATTTGACATAGAACCTCTGCAAATCAGCACTTGTGCCTAAAGGTAAGCTCCAAAGTTTTCACAAAATAAAAAAAGGTGTATTTTTAGCTAAGTCACCCAAACATATTTTGAACCTTGTCCTAATTTGTTACATTTTAACACACATTTCTTTCATAAAAAAAATGCTAGGGGGCACTAGTGCTTCATTTACCAAAATAGCTAACACAGGTGACATACTTGGTGTACATTTAGCACTGCTATCTGAGTAATGATAGTAAACAAACTCCAAAATGACAGTAAATCTTGCACTCAACTTAAGAAAATATACATACAATTGAGTAATTAGAGATACTTGAAAAGCTATCAGAAAAAAAACAACTATATAGTCATTTCAACCTTAAATAACTGGCTGACTTTTAGAAGAAATAGAAAAAAAAGCTGAAATAGTATTACTTTTATTATAAGTAAGCTAAGTTTTTTATTCAAGTTCAAATCTGACCTGAAAATATGTGACCCTGTATTTTCCAGATATGTTCTCTCCAGGAATCATTAAGATGCTAACATCTTCTCCACAATTACCTCTAACTACAATTGATACAAACTTGGTATTAGCCACAAGTGTTACTGAGATCAGTTATCAGACAATTTCAATACTGCAACATATAACATGCAATATGTAACATCACTGGCACTTTAACCATCTTGAATTTTCACTCTAGCATTCTCTGACTGACCCATGAAAACAGGAGACATGCAAGTTTTAGATTGTTTGCGTTAGTGCAGGTGATACCTAACTAGGCCTATCACTAAAAATTTCATCTAGGATAACACACAAAGGAATCCTTTCAGTATTTACTATTAACACAGTGTGGCAAGGCCCAATAGCAGGAAAAAAAAACCTTTTTCCCTGGGTATTCTATATACATGTTATCTACCTTACTCAAGAGCTTTGTTAACTTACACTATAACTAGTACTTTGATTACAATTAGTACTTATCATGGAATTATGATAACATGGTGGTTATTGTCACCTATCACAAAGTGTAACTGCTTACCCACTTGAGAGTAAGTAGTCAAGGTGTCTAAGCAAAAATTGACTAGCTTTTACAGCAGTGTTCAGCTCTGAACCTTAGATCAAGGGCTGACCTTTGTTTACTATTGCCCATAGTAAACTGTTGTAGCATCTGTGCATTTGTCAGTAAACTGATAGTGGTAACTGCAGAACTCTGAGGTTATGCAACAAATTGATAGCACCTAAGGGATTCAAGAAGGAATGAAAAAAAACACTCCCCTGATGATAGAGGCCCTCTGGACCTATTTAAGGGTCTGAGTAATTCTTCTCTCCCAGCAGCATGGATTTCCAATTAGAGGGCAACTGAACTTGCTTCTTGTGTGCTACTTCAGCAGTTCAGATGTTACATTAGATCATGGCTATGAAGTATCTTGGCTTCTTCTAGCCTGGCCAGACTCTGATTAATGCAGGACATGAGCCAATGGGATAGGTAAACAAGTTTATATTCCATGGCCAACCTCCATTTACCTGTGTGCTTAACTGTCCTTCTCAGAATAGCACAGGCTTTCCTGTACCACTTGTGAGTAGTTAGGAAAATATGGGGTTTCTGCTTATAGACTGTCATAGAATGGGGGAAGGTATTAAACTTATTTCCATTAATTCTTGTTTGTCACAGTTTTAGGATATCAACATATGCCCTCTGCTGGCTATCTCCTGGCTATCTGACATTCCATTTTTAATTGGGAAGAGCTGTTACTAATTCTTCTGTTACTAATTCTTTTAACTTTTCTTGACAAAGCCACTGGCATCTCATGTACTGTAACAGTATTAACTGTTATCTACCTGCCTGTTCTTGTCTATTCTTGTCCATTGTCCAAGACGTGAAATCTTTGTAAAAGAGCACTGTTTGCTCAAATGTATTATCTGAAATTGTCATAAGTAAATAAATAAGAGCTAGTGGTTTGTGTTTACTTTCAGTGAGCATTTTTCACTTACTTTTCACCAAGCATGCACTGCAACCATTGACCAAGTAGGACTTGGGAGTAATCAAAGTCTTGTGGGAGAGCATAGAAGTGAAAACCACCATTGCCGTGTTGTCTTTGAATGACCCACCACTGGAACAGAGTTGGGGGGGTAAGGTGATATGTGTGAAAGAAACCCTTTCTTCTGGGCTACAAAACCTAATAGTGGAAAATATTTCATCCCACCTCTCATTCTTTTTTAAATTAAGTTTATTTTACATTTCCAAAAACAAACATACTGTACAAACAATACAGAACAAAATACATCAAACATACAACAGTACTCCCTCCCCCCAAAACACCCACAATTACTATATATGTAGAATGAGTGTGTTTAGTGATGTTAACTGTGCTATCGGCAAGCAAATTTAAAGCAAGAAAGCAGGGCATAGTGGTGTAAAACAGCACATTAAATCACATAATACACCTTAACAATCCATAGTCTAAAAATCATACAAAAGAAAAATTTATTAGTGAAAGGGGTTATAATAGGACCACTATCAAAGAACTGAAGCATAGAGTTTATGTAATTTGGAAAATTTACTCTCGTATGCCAACAGTACATTGCAAGTACTGGCAACAAATCTCTCCAGGTGCAGGTTGCTTAGTAACTCATTAAACCATTCCCCATAAGTGATATGGTAGTGATCCCTCCAATGATGTACAATTAATCTTTTCATTGTCATGGATATCATAGCAATGTACAGTAATAGTTATATTCTATAACAGGAACCAATGTAAGATCTCTCACAATGCAAAGTTCAGGGATGAAATAATCTTGAAGACCCAGAAGAGGGTCCATCATCTCTTTAATCTCCAACCACTAATTTTTAATAGGGGTACATTCCCAAAAAATGTACAGTAAAGTAGCATCCCCTGTCCCACATCTAATACAAAGCAAGGATTCAGCTTTACCCATTTTAAACAGTTTCTGGGGAGTATAACATAGGTTATGCAGTATGAAAAATTGAGTAAGTCACAATCTATCTTGAGCGATACATTTAAAAAAGGACTTCCAGATCCAAGACCAGTTTAAGGGGACATCAGGAAAGGCCTCTTGCCAGTTTCTACGCTGGACATCAGTGTGCCCTTACATTTCTTTAAGAAAAACCTTACGTAATTTTGATATACAGAACTATGAGATTGATTCATAGTCAGATTCAAAAGCAAGATTAAGGTACCATAATTGCTTAACCATGGGCATGGACCCATATGCTGCACAACGGCATGCTTGAGTTGATAATATTTAAAAGCCATGCATTCAGGAAATGCAAATTGATCCTGGGCTTGAGCAAATGAAAGAAAATGTCCTTCATTTAACAAATCAGCTAATGAAAGAATATCAATATTAGGCAGCCATCCTTGTGGAATAGGTATACTCCTATTCTAAAATTAGGGTTTCTGACCAATGGTTGCATTGCATCATTACAAAGTTTATTTGACAGCTTCTGGAACATCTGCCTGTGTATCAGTAGTGAAGTACCCACAATTGACTGGTGTAATTTTGCTGGGAGAGAAGTGAATTTAGCACATAACATGGAGGGAGGACAGAAACCGCAGGATTTAGTTATTAAATTTCTATGATTAACCACAGAGGTATGTAAAAAGTAGAAGTTATGGCATCTTGAAGAAGTTGTTATTGAAGGTATTTACTTAAATGTGTGTCCCAATAATAAATTTTCAAATCGGGCAGTCACAAACCATCATCTGCTTTGGGAAGTGTTAGTTTGGCATATGCATGGCGTGATGGCTTGCCTGCCCAAATAAATTTAGAAATAAGTGAATGCAGCATTGTGAACCACTTTAACAGAAGGTAAACATCAACATCCATAGGGGGTAGAATATCCTAGGTAAAACATTCATTTTTATCACAGTAATTCTCCCCCAAACAGTAAAGGGCAAGTGGCTCTAATGATCAAAGTCTGCCCTAATAACAGAGATTAATGCATCCAGATTTTGTTTTTTTAAGTTGGTTTGGGTCTAGTGTGAGATCTATTTCCAAGTACCGCAGGGTCTCTGATGCTCAGAGGAGCCCAAAGAGAGCCATATTCCCCTTTACTAAAATATTTATTTAGGGACATAACACCCAATTTCTTTATATTTAATTTGTAGTTAGAGAGGGAACTATACATGGTAATAGGGTCCAAAATAGCTGGGAAAGCTATGACCAGATAGGTCATATCTCCCACATATACTGATAGTTGATGACAGTAAGAACCTATAGGTAACCCGGTGATACGAGGGAGGGTGGTGCTTAAGTTTTAACAATAAGGGTTATAAATAAAGATTAAATAAAATGTGTTTCACCTGGTTAAACAACTAAACAAAAACCAAAAAACAAAAAATAAAGAGGGGAAAGGGGACAACCTTGTCTGGTGCCCCAATACAATATAAAGGATGGTGATAATACCCTGTTACAATATATTTGAGTACTAGGTCGATTGTAAAGAATGCAAGGCCGATTATTAAATCTGTGGGAAAGCAAAATTGAGCTAATACTACAAATAAAAAAGGCCATGCCACCCCGTCAGAAGCTTTATCAGCATCCAGGGATATAAGAGCTGCAGGACATTGCAAGGATGCCAAGAAAATGGAGCAAGTTTACATAAGTAATCAGACGTAGAGTGGGCTGGCATAAAACCAACCTGTTCCAGTCCAATAAGATGACCCCATACACTATTGATACATGTGGCTAAGATTTTGCTAAGCAGTTTCAGATCCTGATTTATCAGGGATATTGGACGATAGGGACTTGCTGAGGTTTAGAAGGAGTATAATAAAGGCCTCGGCTAGTGTAAGGTTGGCTATTCCTCGATCTAAAATATCATTGTAGGCCTGCACAAGAAGGGGTGGGGGAGGGCAATTCTTTAGCATACATCTTCCAAATGTTAGGGGTGAATCCATCTGGGCTTGGGGTTTATCTAGGGTCAAGGAAGATATGGCTGTGAAAACTTCTTCTAGAGAGACAGGTTGGATTAACAGTGCTTGTTGATCTGCAGATAGTGTAGGAAGGGGGATAGATGGCAGAAAGTCATCAATGGCATATGAGAGTGGTTCAAAAGATAGTGGACCATGTAGTGTTTTATAAAATACATAACATTTGTTGACTATAGCTCTAGGATGGGACTGAATGGATTGATCCACCTGAGAACACATGCTTTGCATAATCCTAGTGCTTTCCTTTTTACAGAGCCAAAGTGCCATCAGCTTACCTGCTTTTTCACCCTGGTCAGCATAAAGGGATTCAGTTTTATAAACTGCGTATTCCACATGCTCTTGTAGAAGTTCTGTGTACTGATCCCTCAATACTTCCAACTCAAAATTCTGTTCTTCAGAAGAGGATTTGATCCCTTCCAAACTTTTTATTGCCACTAACATAGAGGACAATTTATTTATTTATTTATTTGTTGATTTATTCATTAGAATTTCGGATAAATACCTTTGAGCCAATGGCTCTTTTACAGAGGGTTCCACATCAGTATACAAAGAATAGAAGTCCAGTTTGTGTGAGATTAGCAGGCAAGCAGTTTGTATACAAAATTCAGTACAGGGTATACATGGTCTAAAAGCTACAGGTAATATAAATAACAGTTAATACAACACAATCAGGCATACATTTAAGAACGGTGAGTCACAGCAAATAATATTTACATGAATTAAAGCTGCCAGAAGGGGATTGTCAAAGGGAAATGTAGAGTGGAAAAACTGAGTTGCTGCCAATTGTGCCAGGTAGCATAGGAAAGTGGAAGAGAGAGTGGGTGTAGAGGGGTAACTGGGAGGGGCGGTAGAAGGAGAGGAGGGTGGGAGGCAAGGATCAGGGAACAAGTGCAACAGTGGGTGAGGTGAGCAGATTAGAAAAGGGAGAGAGGAAGGGAGTTGAAGGAGGGTAAGAGAGGAAGGTGGTGGACCAGGGCTAGGGAGAGAGGCAGGGGTAGATATGGAGAGGGGGAGGGAGCATCTCCTGATGCTGCTTTTTGTGTTTGGTGGTAATACGAACAAACTCTCCCCACAATAAAATTATTAAGGACTTCCTTCATATGATTTACCACATAGCCATCCTTTAATAACTGCTTATTAAGTTTCTACAGAGTGTCTCATTTGGAAATTAAATCACAGGACTGATATAACCAGACCATAGAATTGCTGAGTAACACATGTGGGGATATGTCACATGAATGAAGTCCAGGCACCAGAAAGAAACTCATGGGAAAATAATCTAGTCTAGAGTAGATATGATGAACTGGATTAAAAAAAAAGTTATATTTTTTAAGGGCAGGGTTAAGAAGCCACCATGGGTCACATAAACCTAAACAGTCTCTTAGGTCAAATAGGGAACACTGGGCTGGAGAGGGACCCGGCAAGATCTTCCGAGTTCGGTCAAGATCATGAGAGATGGTAATATTCCAGTCCCCCTAAAAGGATTGGCAGGTGGGCAAACTGGGCTACTGCAGTAGCTAGTTCTACAAAAAAGGATGGGGTATCTATATTAGGGCCATAAACACTGCCCATAAGAAGCTCAGACTGTCCTAGGCATCAGTGCACCAATACAATATATATCTGCTAGATGGATCAGCAGCAGTATTTATTAAAGTATTTCAGTGTCAGTGGCTCAGCTGATTGCACACTCACCTCTGCGTCCAGAAGATCAGAAGGTTGTGGGTTCTATCTCTGCACCAGGCACTTGGCTTAAATCCCATTACTGACACTGTAATGCAGCATGAGGAGGGTACTGCACTCCTAAGATGCCATCTTTCAGATGAGATGTTAACCTGAGGTCCCATCTGCCTGTTCTGGTGGTAGTTTAGGTGGATGTTAAAGATCCCATGGCACTTCTCGAAAAAGAGTAGGGGAATTTTTTATTCAAGATTTTCAAGCAAAAAATACAGAAAAGTATTACAGCATACAAAATTATAATAAAAAGAAACAAGAACCAGAAAGAAAAATACAAGAGTGTCAAAAAGAAAACAAAAAAATCATCACCCAACAAACCCCCCTTCCCCCTCCCTTCTAAAAGAGTAGAGGACTTTTCCCAGTGTCCTGGCCAAATTCCCACCATTCACTAAAATACCACTAACAGTTTAATCTGGTTCAGTGTCAGTTGGCATCCATCTATATCCCCCTTCCCTGGTACGAGACTGAAAATAGGCAAAACTCTCTAGTCATCCTTTCCCAGACAACAAAAACTAAAAAAAAAAAAAAAAAAAGGGATCTATCTTGCTATAAGAATAATCACCTCTCTCTGTCTTGTGTTGCCTCTTGTCCCATAGACCTGGCCAATGAATCCCCAGTGAAATAAAATACATTCTGAACCTAACAAATGAGTTTCCTGTAGGAATGCAATTTGAATCTCCATGTGTGCCAATTTTTTCATAATTTTATGCCTTTTGATCTTCACATGTGCCTCTTTAATATCCATATGGCAAACTGATATTGACTAAACATTATGGCAAAAATTGCCTGTAGTACTATGCCCTTAATAAGTAGCCATTGCAAAATCTTCCAGGAAGGTATACATGGCACTCACTCCATCCCCTCAAACCCACCAAAAAACATCCAACAACCATTTTTTCAAACAATTCCAAAGAACAGTATAAAATCTATAAGGAACCTTGAAAGGTACCATAATTATCCCCTGTCCTTAGACCACACTCCTGCAGTCTGGCAAGTCAATGGATCCCAGAGGAGCTCGCAGCTAGACCCCAGTGAATCTGGAAGTAGTGTTGTCTTGGCTGTACTGCTGTGGCATACAGCTATATCTCAAGAGATGATAGATGAATGATAGATAAAAGGTTAAGGTACTAAGTGTGGGCTTGTGTAATTGCAGCCATACTACTATCGATTAAAAACAAGCAGTCTGAAAAAGGTTGGAACCATAAGATAAAAGACAAGAAGAAAATATGGAGCCATATTTCCCAAACATTAGACTCAACAAATTCCTCAGCAGATAATAATAAAAACAGAAAAATCCCATTTGTCTGCTTGTCCAGATCTAGCAATACAAATAATATAAACAAGAGGTACTTCTGAAGGGGGAAGAAAATGAATAGCATCAATTTTTTCAACATAAAATAAAGAAAAATATAGAGAGAGCATTCCAGAAATAAATAAAATCTTGACTAGAAGAAGAAAGGCAAAACCAGAAAGGAGAGTACCAAGAAGGAAAAACTGAAACTGAAACACCGACTAGTAAAAAAGAATAGAAGCATGTATAGGAGAGCTGGCAGAATCCAGTCTTATGCAGAGTCTTTAAATAAAGGAACAAAGAGGCATAGGATATTAGACCTAAATAGAAAAACAATCAGAGGCAAAGGTCTATCGAAGTATTGCCAGCTACACTAATGAAATAGTAGTAGAGCTCAGAGGTTACAGAGCATTAAAATTTAAAAGAGTGTTGCTCCCTCTAGTGACTAAACAAAGTTAGCGAACATTCAATACTAGAGGTCAACAGTTCCATGTAAGGATTAAGCCACGAGAAAGCATGGGTCTACTGTGGTATTAATCCATGGTTGGGGGGGTTGAACCACGAGGCCGAAGGCCGAGTGGGTCCAACCAACCAACCATGGATTAATTCCACCGTAGACCCATCCTTACGAGTGGCTTAATCCGCTTGTAACATGGCAATGAGTGTATAACTAATAGTCTTTCAATAAATGAGTACAATCACATTGATTTACTTTCAGAATACTATAAATTGAGCTATTAAACATGATGTACATATACTTGAAAGCAATTGGAACACACCTATTGGATATATCGTGGCCGCTATTTCACTTTTGTTAAAATAACTTAGATTACAAGCTTTAAGCTTTCTAACATCAAAACATATTTTACAACTTTTCAAAACCTTGCAATTCACTTTCTATTTTAGGTGCTTTGATTTTCCTCTCTATGTATTAGAAGATATGGGCTGCACTGCATGATGGGAGTGTGCTATGGTACATTTCAGTTTTCTTTCTCCAGTTCCTTTGCAGACCAACAGGTGGCTATCACACAATCCTAGTAGCACAAGCACCTTTTCTCCAAATGTACTGAACTAAGCCAATCTGAAAAACACTTTATTGAACAACTACTATTTTGCGGAATATTATTTTCACTTTTTTTCCCTCTAAACTAGAACAACATAACATTTACTGCTTTCATCTTTCAAATACTTGTTTTGACTACTATTGTTAGTCTGTCTAACATACTAACATACTATTTGCCAGCAGATTAGGCCTTACGGTCTATCGAGTCTGCTCGATCCTAGATCCTTAGTTGGATGCCGAGACCCTCCCATCCCTTGATCTCCAGAAACCCGTATCATCCATCCCAACCCCCCCGGGTCAGGCCATCATCTGATACATCCACTTTCTGTGTCTGTCCCACCCTCTCTTGAAGCCCTCCACTGTGGATCTCTGAACCAGCTCACCAGGCAGTGCATTCCAAGGGTCCACCACCCTCTCGGTGAAAAACCTCCTCTTCTTTTCCCCCTCACCCTTCCACCTTCCAACTTCAAACCATGCCCTCTGGTGATACCTCCCTGCTTTAGTCTAAAGATCCCCTCCATGTTTACCCTATTTATTCCCTTGAGGTACTTGAAGACCTCAATCATGTCCCCCTGTCTCTCCTCTCCTCCAATGAAAACAGGCAGAGCTCCTCAAGTCTGTCCTCATAAGTCAAATCCCCTAGTCCTCGTATCATCTTTGTTGCTCTCCTCTGTACCCTCTCCAGGAGCTGTATTCCCTCTTCAAGTGTGGTCTCCAGTACTGTACACAGTACTCAAGGTGTGGTCTAACCAGTCCATTGTACAGCGGCAGAATCACTTCCTTGCTCCTAGAGGTGATCCCCCTTATGATGCATCCCAACATCCTGTTTGCCTTGCTAGCTGCTCTCCTGCGCTGCTCAGAGTTATTCATACATGTATCCACCATGACCCCTAGGTCTTTTTCCCCTATTGAGGCCTCCAGCACCTCCCTCACGGGTGTACCTGTGTTTAGGGTTTCCCCGACCAAGATGCAACACCTTGCACTTGGTGATGTAAATTAATTTCCATGTGGAGCCCAGCTTTCCAGGGTGTCAGGTCCCCTTGCAGGGCCACCCTCCCCTCTTCTCCCTCAACTACTGCTCCCATCTTGGAGTCATCCGCGAAGAGACTCATTTCACACCCTATACCCTCCCTGATGTCCGATATGTATGCATTAAACAGGATCGGACCCAGGACCGAGCCCTGTGGTGCCCCTACCAACCTCTCTAGGGCTCGAGAGCTCCCCACAGACTACTACTCTCTGAGTGCGTCCAGCTAGCCAGTTTTCATCCATCTGACCATCAAAGGGCTTACTCTTAACCCCATCAGTTTCTCCACCAGACCATTGTGGGGGACAGAGTCAAAAGCCTTGCTGAAGTCCAAGAATAATACATCCACAGGCTTACCCCTGTCCAGTTCTGATGTTACCCATTCATAGAACTCCACAAGGTTGGTTTGACATGATCTACCTGGCACAAACCCATGTTGCCGACTGTCTCTTTGATTTCTTTTTGTTTCTCTCAATTTATTTTTCTTTTCACCCACAGAAGTATCCTCTCTCTTCAATTTTCCTTTGTTTATCTCACTGTCTGTTACTTTTGCTTTTGGTTATAGAAGCTGCATGTTCATCTTTACCACTGTGTATTCACCAAGACAAGGCTAGGCCAGATAATGTTATTCAGTCATCCACAATGCATTGCACCCACAGTTGCTTAGAAAGCAGTAGACCAGAAGGGATGGTGACAGTATGTAATTGTTCACTTCTACAGAAATATTGCTGCAGCATAATTAACAGTATATGTGGAGTTTAAATGTACAATCTTTAGTAACTCATGAACTTCTGTTGTAGCTACAATATAGAACAATCTTGAAAAAGTCAAAACCCCTGTGCCAGGAAAATTCTTAGTAAATACAACTTGGGACAATTATACACTGCAAGCTATTTGCATATTGCTTTCCCTTCTATACTGCTTCTTACCTGTAGTGGATTGCCAGGGTATTACAATACAAACCATGATCTACTATGGTATTAGACCATGGTTTCTACTGTACCACATGGTGTGTTTGCACCTATCTGACTGCTTCATTTCATTTCTCTTTTTTATGCCATGTTACAATCTACATTAACTGGATTTAAAGAAAGAGATTCATCAGGCAAGTTATAAGGATGCCAAAAGAAAAACTGCCTGCCTCTCAGAAGAGAGCGTTTCTGTGTCCCACAGTGAGTCTGACATTCTTTCTAGACAAGAAAATATAAATTGCTGAAATGTCCAATTCCCTGATGGTGAAGAAATGCAAAAAAGAGACAGCAGTGATCAGTCTATGAGCTGCATTCCCTCTAATAATACTGTGTATATTGATCCGACAGCCATAGAATAGTGCATAGTAAAGAAAAATCCCAGTCAGAAGATCAATCACTTTCTAGGTCTAAATATGAGACAACCTCCCAGAAAATATTTAAGCATTCAGTTCTTCTGCTTCATGGGTAGGTGGTTACATGGGAAGCCACAGACATTCAAAATGCAGGAACTTGGGAAGGAGTAAATACATTTGGGAAATAGGGAGGGAGTTCAGCCTGGGCATCCATAAAGGAGTAAAATTGTTTCTCACCTTGCGGAGTTGTAACAGTCAATATAGCAGGGTATCTTTTTTTTTCCATTAAATCTTTAATCCATTTTTAGTTACAGAGAATGCATCCAGAGACAACAAGTACAAACATATGAGTACATAATCATGCATATTATAACTGGTAACAGGATCCATCCTCTGCAATGCTCCAAGAACCCCTCCCTCCCTCCCCATCCCCACACCCCACCCCACCTCCCCAGCACAAGACAAGCTAACCTGCTCCCATCAGTCAGAAGGGGACCTATAGACCCTATAATGAGTAAGTAGTGTAGAAGGGACCCCAGATCTTATCAAACCTAGAGAGTTTGTTTTGAAGGATGGCTATCATTCTTTCAACCCTCAAGCTGGCAAGTAGTTCCCCCAACCATTCCATATAGCTGATCACAACAGAATCTTTCCAGTGTCTAAGAACAACTTTTTTAAGAGTAGCCGAAATTAGAGCCATATGGAACCTCCTATTCCTGACGGAGATACTAGAAACATCCCCCAACAGGCATATTTTGGGAGTGAAAAGGTCCTCCAGGCCCAGAATTGGGTCCACTCTGTTTTTAATGGCTGTCCAAAGCGGGTTATCTTCGGACAGTTCCAGAAGATGTGCATCAGATCCCCAACCCCTAAATGACACCTGTTACATATAGGGTCCGCCACCATTTTTAAGCTTGCCAGCTTCTGTGGGGAGTAGTAGATGTTATGGAGAATTTTAAACTGTATCAGTCTCAGCCGGTCTTGCAGGATAAATTTGTGGCAGTTTTGCCAGAGGACAGTCCAATTAATTTCCTCATTGGGGAACACCAAGGCCCAATACAAGCACGGGGCCAGATTCTGAGAATAGGCCTAGCTGAATAGAACTGTGTATACTTTGGAGACGGCTTGAGAAAAGCCAACTAGAGGCCCCAGGGACTCGTAAAATTCTACTTTCGGGGTCTGAATTGGCCTCATGCCCATCTTGCTGAGTAAAAGGTGCCGAAGCTGACACACTTTAAAAACCACCGTGGTGGGCAATTCAAATTTATTCAGAATCTCCTAGGAGGAGAGTGCCTTTCCCTCAGCTGTGAGAAGGTCTTTTAAACGATACACACCAGGCAGGGCCAACCAAGTGGGACTAAGAGGTTTGTTGTCAATTAGAAAACGTGGGTTGCCCCAGATAGGTTGTGACCAATCCCTGAGATGATCATATTTTAAAAAGCTACAAAGCTGCATGTGGGTCCTCACAGAGATCCCTATTGGGGAGTTTCTAAGGGAAGGGAGGAGTTTCGGATTAAGATAGAGCAGGGTTTCTTGTGCTAAGCCATGTTTCTGAATGAGAGCTGACTCAATTTGTAACCATAAAGGTACATATGATGGCTGGGTTGGGAAATCCATACCCTGTACCCACCTAAGATATTTATTAACATGACCCGTCCAGAAATAAAGAGCAAAATGTGGCAGCCTTAGGCCCCCCAATGGTTTAGGTGCAGCCGCCTTATGGTAGGCCATCCTAGCTTTCTTATACCCCCACACAAAATGAGCTATAAGCCCATGGAGTTTTCTAAACCACGAAAGTGATAGCCAAATATTTAACATACTAAGGGGATAAAACAACTGGGGGAATACATTCATCTTAACTAGGTTTATCCTTCCCCATAAAGAAATTGGAAGCTGCACCCACCTTTTCAAATCTAAGTCAATGATATGCACCAGGGAGTCCAGATTTAACTGACGTATTTGTGTCATGCTCCTCGTCAGGATAAGACCCAGGTACTTAATGGAATCTGACTTCCAGGCTAAGCCTAGCTCAGTAATCTCTTGTTTAAAAAGATTTTTACTAAGGGGGTATACAACGGATTTGTCTAAGTTTAATTTGTAGTTGGCCAAATGACTATATTCCCGAATAACTTCCAGTAAAGCTGGGATGGATGCCTTCGGATTGGAGATATATACCAGGAGATCATCTGCATATGTTGTTACTTTAACAACATTGTCCAGAATTTTAATGCCGTTTATTTCTTGGTTTCACACTATACTTCTAATGAGGGGTTCCAAATACAAATTAAAGAGAAGGGGGGATAAAGGGCATCCTTGCCTGGTACCCACATGCAGGGCAAAGGGGTCTGAGGTAGCCCCATTGCGATGACCCTGGCTGTAGGGTTTGAGTAAAGGGAACTTACCCATTTTAAGAACACCTCTGGAAATCCAAGCTTTCCTATTGTAGTTAACAGGAATCCCCAATGGACCCTATCAAAGACCTTCTCGGCATCCAAAGAGACCAGGGCCATGGTGGAACTGCACTCTTCAGACACCAAGACGACATGAGCCAGCATTCTGAGGTGATCAGTAGCAGATCTGCCCCTCATAAAGCCAACCTGTTCCGCTCCGATAAGTCTGGGTAACACCCTATTTATTCGGTCCGCTAGTAACTTTGCTAAAATTTTGATATCATAACAAAGCAATGAAATAGGCCTATAACTAGCTGGATGTTCGGGGGGTTTATCTGGTTTTGGGATTAGAACTATAAGTGCCTCAAAAAGCGACTGGTCCAACGTCTGGCAGCTGAGAATATACTGGAATAGCATGAGCAATAATGGAGATTATTGTTTAGAGATTTTTTTATAAAAATTAGACGTGAATCTGTCCGGGCCCGGAGTTTTATCTAATGGGAGACTCTGAATGACCAGTTCAATCTCATTTTGGGTAATGTCAGCCGTCAACTATGCCCATTGGGGTTCTACCAGTGAAGGAAGCTCCAGATCCTCCAAGAAGGCGAGTATCTCCCTTTTGATGGGGGGAGTCGCCATAGCAGCATACAGAGATTCAAAATAATTTCTGAATTCCTATGCTATCTCCCCGGGAGTGGTCTTAACTTGACCATCCTCCCTGGATTGAATCCCAGAGATTATTCGAGAGGATTCTAACTATTTGATACGTCTTGCCAGGAGCCTACCCGCCTTTTCCCCCTGATCCAGGTAACTAGCTTTAGTTTTAATTAATGCTAATTCAGCTTGCTCCCCTAGTAATTTTAGGTACAAATCTCTCAATTTAACTAGCTCCAGATTATCTTTTTCTAAGGATTGGGGGGACATGCTAGCCACCCTGCATCTTATCCGGGCCAGTAGGTCAGACATGAGTCGCTCCTTTTCTCTTTTCTTTTTAACTGCCTGCCCAATTAAAATGCCCCTGATAAAAGCCTTGAACGCCCCCCAGACCATGTCAGGCCGAATATTGTCTCTCAAGTTGTTGGCTATAAATTCTTCTATTTGTGTCGAGATATATTTAACAGTGTTGAGGTTTCACAAAATCTGGTTGTTTATCTTCCACCTACTACCCCTCTTAGGCAGGGATGAGAAGGAAATTGAGACCGCCACTGCAGCATGGTCTGAGGGAGGTCCAGTCACAATTGCCGAGTCCATCACCCCTGGAAGGAGAGTGCGGGAAAGTAATATATAATAGATACAGGATGCTGTACCATGAACTTGAGAAATAAAAGTATATTTGCGAGACTTCGGGAGAACCACCCTCCACACATGTGATAAACCGAGCTGGTCCAGTAAGTCCCCCAAGGCCCGTTGGGCCAGAGAGAAAGCCAGGTTAGAGGGTTTGGACCTATCCATTAAGGGGTCTAAAACAAGGTTAAGATCTCCCCCTAGGATGATGGGGACCTGAACGAAGGGCGTTAACGCCTCCAGCAATTTTACAAAGAACTCCTGGGTATCAGTATTGGGGCCATAAACAGATCCTACTAAAACCTCTATATTTTGCAGTTTACCTTTGACAAGAACGTATCTACCCTCATTATCCTGAATAACCTGAAGGGGGGTAAAGGGGACAGATCTATGCACAAGCACCATGACACCTCTACTTTGTGTGTTGCCTTGTGAGGAAAAAACCATCCCCATTTGCAAACGTCTCATACTATTGCTCTCCGTGTGGAGTAAGTGTGTCTCTTGTAAAAATACTATATCTGCTTTCACCACATCTACATGCTTCAATATTCGATACTGTTTGGATTTTTGTCGTGCTCCTTTGACACTCCAGCTTAGAAATTTAATAACCCTATGTGATGCCATGATCCTTGATATTAACCTGGTACAGTGATCTGCTCAGCCTTATCCGGTGTCCCCTACCTCCAGTCCTAGAGTCTTGTGCTCCCACCCCCTTCTCCCCAACCAAGTAAAGCCCGCAAATGAAATGCCCCTCCCATAACCTCTGTACCCCATCCAACCCACCCACTCCCCCAAGCCCACCCGCATCATCACAGTCCATGATAACAGCTCGCATCGCTGTGTCCCTTCCCACTCTTCCACCCCTGCCCACCCCAAAATTGGAGTATTGTCGCCTTAACTTCTAAACACACGATAAAGTACCAGCATCCCATAACCAATAACATAGGACTATTGCTGGAGGGCACTGGACGTGGAATCCAAAACCCAGACCAGGGCCCTCCTAGATAACATCTAACTGAGTTCAACTTTGTGTCCCTGGGGCACTCCCCAGAGGCAGCGTTCAGCCCCTCTAAAACAGCCCATAAGCCCCAATAATGCCTTAGGATAACGTGAGCCTCAAGAACAACTGTGTTCCACTGCTATTAATTTACTTTAAGCCAGAAAGGGTATGAAAACGCCCATCCCGTGTTTACAACATTCTAACCTACCCACTGTAACTTTAAATAAAAGTGTGCCCAAATGCATGCTTCAGGAGCCCTCGGACTGCAGGGCTCCAGTAGTGCGATACCAAACCAATGGAGGGCCCCATACACCACCAGCCCCCCCAGAATCAACCAGTCCCACCCCCAAGAGCACTGATTACAACCATCCCCTTTTGTTAACCTCAGTCCAAACAATGCCCCCGGATCAGGCACAAAGCAACCAGTCCCAGGACAATGGAACACTCCTCCATGTCAGAGTTCAAATAAGCAATGTCCAGTGTTCACAAAGCTCCACCATACATACTGATCGCAGATGTCTGAGGGAACCATCGAGAGATTCAGTTTGCACACAGGCACTCCCTCATTAACTTCACCCTGGGTAACTCAGGAAAAGGATACACATTTATTCAATGATGCAACAGGTGAGAGTTCAAAAAACTTTTAACCGACGATGAGAGAGGATCCATAATAGGAAGAACCAAACCCTCATTTGGACTTAAACAGGGTGGGTAGTGCAAGCTGAAGCGCAGCAGATGCCGCGTCCGAGTCTTCGTACTTCTTCCAAGAATTGGCGATGTAGACATGTAATATGGCCGGGTACACCATTTTAAACCTGATACCCGCCACGATTAACTTGGAGACAAGGGGATGAAAGGCTGCTCTCCGTTGTCGAACTGATAGCGGTAGATCTTGGGCCACCCTTAGATTCGCAACTTCCCATTGCAGAATCTTAGCCTCCTTAACCTTCTGTAGGAAGATCTGCCTCTCCTGGTAATTTAAGAATTTAGCCATGAAGATACGAGGGGGTGCCCCATGCGGTGGCATAGGTCAGAGGGCGCGATGCGCTCTTTCGATATTGTAACAGGGGCCAAAAGGCAAGGGGCCCACTACTTTCTCGATGAGTTTCTGGAAAAACTTCACCAGGTCACCTCCTTCCTCCTTTTCAGGTAGGAGAATCACAACAGCATTATTTCGCCGACTTCTGCCATCGAGGTCTTCCACCTTTGAGTCCAGGCTTGAGATACGATGATTTATATGCACAATCATGGGGTCGATCTTGTCAGAGCGATTCTCCAGGGATCTAACCCGCACCTCATTATCTGAGATTTTCCTGGTCAGATCTTCTAAAGTAGAGGTAATAATCTTGATTTTGGAAGCCATTTCTGCCATTTCTGCCTTGAATGGATGAAATTTCTCCAGGAATCTTGTCACAGTTAGCAGTTCTCCCCCTCCAGTACCAGGGCTACAGGGCTTGGCAGGCTGTTGCGGTGAGGCCCGTGATTTCTTTGGGTCCTTCTCGGGGGTTGCTGGCGGGGTATGTTTAGGGGGTGCTTTCGGCATTTCTGCTTCCATCAGTGTCCCAGTCAGATGCACTGTTGTCTCCAGGCAGCAATTAGTCCGATCTTGAGTGCGAATTCACAGCTGATAGGTAACAAATACCAGATTTGGACAGGGGTTAGGTAGAGCTCTCTGAGAGTGCAGCTATCAAGAGCACTGCATCACGTGACTCCCTCATATAGCAGGGTATCTTAATTGGAATCATTGATGGCTGCATAAAGTTTACTTTTGATGCCCCTATAAGCTTTTTTGCTTAGAGCATATTCCCAGGCTCAGATCGCTAAATAAAAAAATCCATGAGCCTTCCCACTATACCTGTTTCTGTTTGCAGATCTTGGACAGCGTATGAATCTTGTCTTGAAAGTTAAACAGGCACAAAAAATAGTATTTGAGGCTTTTCTCTAGGATTGGGTATCGGCTTCATGGAGCAGTGCTCCCGCTCAATAATACAGGTTGTACCATAAGGGAATGGTCTGGCCAGCTTTTCTAGCAGACACTGAACAAAATAAATTGTATCGGTGCCCTCCAGTTGCTCAGGAGGCACTAAAATAATAAGATCATTCCATCTGCTCCATGATTCTTGGCTGTCCAATCTTTCTTCAAGGTGACTTAGTTTCTGCCTAAGATCCACTACCTCTGGTTTGACTTCGACTGTCTGCTTTTCCAGCGAGGAGATGCACACTTCAGAGTCTGCCATTCTTCAGCTGAGGCTTTCCAATGCAGGTTTAACTGTATTAAATTCTCATCCCATCTCTCATGTTGCATTAAATTAGAGACAGCATGCCAGTTGGAGATTGTGTGTGTGTGTGTGTCCATGAAGGGGCAGTTTCTGAATAAAGTCAGAGTCACTTTAACAACTGACATTTCAACATAATATGATTAAAGTAACTTCTCCATCTTTGACTACTGTAGCTGAGATAGCACTGTTTTCAAAACATTCAGAGCTTGAAGGCTATGTTTGGCAACATTGCAACTGTGGCTTACAGAGAGGAGGAAAAGAATTATGCCAGCTAATTCGCATTGCACTGTTTGTTACAGCACATTTCTGGTCATATCTTCAGATCAAATCTTGTATCTAATTTGACCTGCTTTAGATTGTGCCAATTGTGTGAAAGATTCCATGTCCCACATTGGGCACCAATCATGTGAGTGGAATGATCCAGTTTTTGTTAACCCAACCCAAACATGTAAGCCAATGTGTGGGAGACATCCTGGTTTATTTTATGCTAGTTGAAGAGTAAACCTTAATCCCAGTTATAGGTCCTCAAATTAATCCCACAATGTCATGAGTTTCACTGGACAAACAGATAGTATAACAAGAAACCTATACAATATCATTAAATATGTTTTATATTAAGCAATGCCAACTTAAAGAAAAAGATGGTATGTAAACAAGAAGTAATTAAGCTACAGTATCTTTCAAATACATTTGTGCCAGTGTGCTCTTGTCAGAAGAACATTACATTGCTGACAGGCTTTTGCTTCCCTGGGGGTGGGGGACGGGGGATTCTGGAAAGGTATATTTTTTAACTAGTTCCTTTTTAGGTGATACCCTTAGTACACATGTTCCAACTTCAGTTTGCCATATAACCAATCCAGCGGATGACAGTTTATACAGTTGTTAGCAAAACATGCACATACATTAGCCACTGGGTGATCCCACAGCCCCCAGGTAAAACCTCACTTTTAGCCCTTATTCTCTCACCAAAGATCAGATGTTAATTAGGGAATTTATTTGTCAGGGGCTCACAGTCCTTTACAATACTTCATCTTTACCTTGTCCATAGGGGTGGGGGGGGTGATGCTTGCCACCATTCTCTCCCTCAATGATCTGATCTGGTGTAGATGTTTGGAGCTTGTGGAAGTCTTGTTACTCAATCATGATTTTAAGGCATAGTAGATGGCATAGGATTCTACATTGTGCCTTTCTCCAGAGGTTCAGTAACTTTGAATTGCTGCCAAAGACTTGTTACTCACAGATGACATGATTATGGTATTAGATGTTGAAAATACCATCTTGGTGGTGTTTGATGTTCAAAACACCATAGATGATTGCATTAGATGTTAAGCAATACCATAATTTTTCTTGAGAAATGGCTGCATTTTTAAATTGTACATTTTACGGAGTAATCATTTTTGTCTCACATCATCAGACATTAAGATGGCTATTTTGAATTTTGCTTACATTTCAGCTAGGAAGGTTCAATGAAAATGTTATTTTCTAAGTCAACAAAACAGAGTTGGAACATTGACCAAATTCATTACATTTTAGTACACACTGGTTTCCTAACAAAAAAGCTAGGAGGCAGTACTGTTTCATTTACCAAAATGGCTAACACAAGTGATGTACTTGTTGACTCACATTCAATGCTGCTATTTGTGTGATGATTTTAAACAAAGTTTTAAATGACACTAAATTTTGCACTAGACTTAGGACTTGTGTGTCACCCCCTCCTGCTCGACTCCCTCCATAGTTTGGGGTTCTCATCAGGTCCCCTTGCCTGGTTCTCTAGTTACCTCTGTAATAGATCCCAATGGGTCAAGATAAACTCTACCTATCAACAGCACTACCTGTTTGCTCCAGTGTCCCCCAGGGGTCCATCCTGGGCCCTATCCTGTTCAGTATCTTCTTTCTCAACACTCTTCCCCAGTACCTGCTCAGGCAAAATTCTCATACATGCTGATGATGCGGTACTTGTTGCCTCCACTCTGACCCTACCGCCGTCCAGGACTCCCTTCAGATCATTTTCAGTCAAGCTGAAAAATGGTTCCATGACCACCGCCTGGTCCTGAACCTCAAAAAAATGAAATCCATGCTTTTTGCCCATCGTCAGAGCACTACCAGTAATGCCCCCCTTCATGTCCTTCCCAGCACCAAACACCCCATCAAACAAGTTACAGCATACAAATACCTGGGCATCACCTTTGACTCAGCACTCACCTTCCACACCCATCTCAAAACCCTGTCTACCGCAGTAAACACCTGGATTGGCCTCCTATACCGCCACAGAGACTGTCTCCCTCAGGCTGCCCTCCAGCTGGCTATCACCTCCTCTATCCTGTCCTTGGTGGACTACGGGCTTCCTATCTATGCTGTGGAAGACAATACCTCCCTCTCCAATGTACAGACCTCAATAAACAAGGCCTGTAGACTCCTGACAGGTGCCCATAGCAGAATTCACACATGCCAACTCTACTCCTCCTCAAATCTACTTTTCCTTTGAGGAGCGCCTGTGCTACCACACTGGCATACTGGCCAAAAAAAACACTTCTTGGGCTCTCCCCTCCTGGGGTTACCTCGTTCCTAAAATCAGCCTCCTGGACGGTTGCTACCTGAAGCGCAGCCAAGGCCACCTTCCAGTTTCCGAGAGCTAGGACCTCACTCACCCAAAGGTCCTTCTATTACAGAGCACCCTCCTGGTTTAACTCTCTCCCCCCCATATCACCAGCATCCCCAAAATAGGCCCTTTTAAAACTGCCCTCCGGAAACACCTCATGGAAACTCGGATCTGTAGGTGCCCCTGACTGTCCTAGAGACAGCACTCTTTCTGGCTCTCTGTATATGACAATGTCCTCTTGGACTGCCTCCTCCCCCAAGGCCATGGTCCTCACCCTCTCCAGGTACCTGCTACATAGTTACACCAGAGCAAACCTATTATACTGCCTTAAGAATGTTTGTCTATTCAGTAATTAATTACAAACCAATTTTCTTCAATGTATTATCTGAAACTACTGTGTATATTTCTTCTGCTGTACCACACCTGTATCATCCTCCTTGTCGCTCACTGTCACATTATCTCCCCTCCCTGCGATGAGGTACCTTTGTAAATGAGTCTCTGACTCAAAGGTTGTAAATTTTGATTTATAAATAAATAAAATAAAATAAAACAGTATACAGTGGTGCCAGCCAGGATGCAATGCAGTAATGCTGCAGTATATCACAAAATCCTGCTTTATGCTGCATGGAACCATGTAATTTAAAGGCAATTGAGTCCTTTTTTACTGTAGTATTCTGTGACATACTATTTACTGCAACTCATTGCATTACACAGTGGCTGGCTCGGCTGTACATATCCTTGAAAATTGAAAGATTAGTGAAGCTAGCAGAAAAAAATAACAGGATGGCTTTTAACGGAAGAAAAACAAAGTTGAAATAGTACTACTTTCATTACAATTTAACAAGGGCTTTAATTCAAATCCAAACTTGACCTAAAAATTTGTGACCCTATAGTTCCACCAGTCTAACAGCTTGGCCAGTGTAAACAGGGCTATACATAGTATAATGGCAGCCATTATGTGCATCTCATCATTTGGCATACCTGAATTACAACTGGTAGCCCAAACCAGTGACAAGACTCAATCCAGTTAGAATGATCATGAGTACTTGAGGCAGCACTGTTATTACATACCCTTCTCAATTGTCATGAAATAAATTATTAACATCACCATCAATGACAATGCCCCATTCTACCTCTCCTTCCTAATTATTCCTTTATCTCCACTATTGCTTCTTGCATTTCTTCTGCAGTGGTTGTCCCTTCATCCCTTTCACTGTGCTAAGCTCCACCAGGGCTAGACCCTTAATTATTCTGAATGGAACAGCCCGTGCATGCATTTTGACATGTCAGCTCCCCCACTTTCTTAAACTAATTTGTTCATGTTGCTCAGGAAGTTTCTTCCCAATGTCTAACCCTCCTTATTTGCTATTTTCCTCTTTCAGTTAGTTTATTATGTATTTATTTACCATTCCTATTTTGTAAGTTGATGTATTGCAGTTTTATATGCTCTGCATAAAAGCCACTATACACTATTTGAACTGTGTTGTATGACAGCATTCGTATACAGAACAAAATGAACAGTACCCACATTGCTCTTTACAAGATTTTTAGAACTAAAAATGTGAGTTGTAATGCAAACCACATGGCACCTTTGGTATGAATATGGTAGGTTATTATAATCTCCCACAAGGTCTTTCAAAATACATCCATTTAGAAGAAGGTGTAAGGCACCCATTTATCATCAATAAATGCAAAGAAATGATAGCATTCACTGACATGTCTCTTAGACATTTAACTTTAAAAAGAAGGGTTAAAGCCACCTACACAGGCCATTACATTTTAAGCAGTTCCATTTTCTGCCTTATATTAGCTCAATCATTCCTAAGTGCTTGGAATACTAAGGGGTGTGTAAAGAATAACAAGGCAGGTTGCACTGTGGATAAAGAAATGATTCTGCTGAAATCAGAGATGGCCAGCTGAAGAACTTTGTTGGCACTAAGGACAGAGGCTCATGGCTAACTCAGATGCTTGAAACAAATTAGCACGTATACCCAGCACATACTGTATGTCTTATTCTGAGCCAAGCAGATTGAGTGACTAAATATTGATCAAGAAGTAACCTCCTCACCCGAGACAGAGCATATGAGTTTTACAAAATGTTCACATTACATGGCATTGAGCTGAGACCGTGGCCTGATCCAAATGTCAGATCTCCCACATAGTATAATGATGAGTGGTTCCTATAGTCTACTGTCCTGATAGCCAATAAACAGTCATCATAAGGTGTTTAGATGCACACTGGGATATAACAACCACCCTTTCTGCCTCCACAGTTGGGGCTATAAACAGAAGCCCTACTTAATGACAGGAAGGGAGTCTCTACTCAGTTTGATAGCATGCATAATTGTTGTTAACTTAGTTTGAGAGTAGGGTTTGGTTATTGTTTTGGTTTTATAAATTGTACTTTACTTTAAATGCATAGTCCATTTTATGCTACATACATTATTTTTGGAGGATTTTGCCATTTGAAATATTTATTCTTATTAAAATGTTCTTATCCCTTACCATGAATTAAGTCTCATGAGACTATGATGACTAGTGTTGGTCAGCTATTTCTTCCATCAGGCAGAGCTTACTGAAAAATTCCCAGATGAGCTAGTATGTGAAACAAGGCATCTGTATGAACTGTTTCTAGGTCAAAAGTACAAATACTTATGACAGGATCTATTTTTATGAGACAATTACTAAACCTGTTTCAGGTTGCTAGCAGTGATCCACTTTCTGAACTGGTTGTACAATGCCTTCAAAAAAATATATATACATACATATATATATATATATATATATATATATATATATATATATAGTACATGGCATTTTAAATCAACAAAATACACAGTTGCACATCTCCTGTACTTTCACACGACAGATGTTGATTGTGTGCTAAAAATGCTTAAATTATGGCTAATGAACAGTTACAGTCATATAGGCTGCCATGTGTCCACTGGTCAACATAAAGTGTAATGAAAAGAAGTGAGGAAACTCAAACATTGACACACAAAGATACATTCACTGCAGCAAATACACTCTCATGTAAGGAATAAAGCATTGCAGAGTTAGACATTTGCAAGGCAAGGCAATTTTTATTTATGCTCTGCTTTATTCAAGATACTCAGAGTGCCTTATATAGAGAAACAGCATAATGAAGCATAGTACATCATAATAAATATATTATCAATTCAAACAAATGAAATAAGTACTTACTTCACTAAAAGAGTAGGCTTCATTGTGTAAAAAAAGGTCTTCAGGGAACCCTTAAAGGCCTCCACCATGCTAATAGAATGGATGCTGGGGGCAAGAATTTCCACATGACTGGGGTGGCCACCCACATGCTCTGTCCCCTAACAACATAACACCAGTTTGAGGGACCACTAATAAGCCTTCACTGGTGGACCAGTGAGGGTGGATATGTGCATGACAAGACAGGAGATCTTTTTTCAGGTAATCAGGACACAGGCAGTGTAGGGTCTTAAATGTCATTAAGCAAATCATGAAGGTGATGCACAACTGAATTTGTAACCAGTGGAGAATGTTTTTTTTCTAACCAGTAGAAACACACTAAATTGAAAGCTTGTTTACAGATGCCACCTAGGAGCATAAGGAAGTTAAGTGACTTGCTCAGGGTCACACAGTATGCAAGTGGGGGCTGTGGGATTCAAACACAGGTCTCCAGGTTTGCAGCTCAGAGCCTTAAACCACTGCACTATGCTGTCTCCTCTGCACAGGACCAGTGTGATGTGATCCCTTTGGGAAGTTCCCAGTAGCAACTGGATGGCAGCATTCTCGACAAGCTGTGGGCAATGCATCAAACATTTGGATAACACATACAGAATATTATAGTAGTCATGTCTAGAGGTGACAAATGCATGGACTGTCATTACAAAGTCAGCAAGTGCAGGATGCAGCTTGATCCAGGAGATGTTTCAAAGATGGAAAAAGCCACTGCAGACTACAGCTGACACCTGCTGTTCCAATGATAGCCTTCAGTCCACAAGGACCCCAAAACCATTTACTGCATCCATAAGTCAAAGCATGTTGCCATATTGATGATAACAAGGCATCAGTGCTAGTCATTGCTTACCTATGAAGTCTTGGATTGACAGTCATAACCTCTGTCTTTCCTGATTTGAGGCTCATCCAGTGGGAGGCCATCAAGTCTTTGATCTCCTGTAGACATTGTCCCAACACTAATGTTGTGTTAATCCCATTTGGTGTACAAGACAAGGATATTTGCATACATCTGCATAGCAGTGCAACCCAAGACCATACTGTCTCATAATCTAACCCAGTGGCGACATATACACAGCAAACAGCTACCTCTGTCCCCTATGCATACCTATTCTCCAGTACCTGTGCTTTCATGCCTGCCTGCTTCCTAGCCAACTCAGTTAAGCAGGGGGATAAAATCTTTTATAGGTACATCGGGAGCATAAAAAGACAAAGGGAGGGATAGTGAGGCTGAATAAAGAGGAGGGTGGGTGGGCAG
Source organism: Neoceratodus forsteri (assembly GCA_016271365.2). Taxonomy (NCBI): domain Eukaryota; kingdom Metazoa; phylum Chordata; order Ceratodontiformes; family Ceratodontidae; genus Neoceratodus; species Neoceratodus forsteri. The sequence continues at coordinate 837,456,978 of CM057451.1, read as the reverse complement.
AGGGGGATAGTGAAATAGCAGGGATATTGAATGAATATTTCTGCTCAGTATTCTCAAAAGAGGAGGGGGAGGTGCCTAATCCAATTAACAGAAGCACTCTGGGGGGGGGTGGCGATCCCAGTCCTTTTACAGAAGAAAGGGTTTTGAAAGAACTCCTAAAACTGAAGGTGGACAAAGCAATGGGACCTGATGGAATTCACCCCAGAATTCTAAAAGAATTAAGGGGAGAACTAGTGAAACCACTGACTACTCTTTTTAACAAATCATGGGAGGATGGTGTGGTACCCGAGGACTGGAGGAAGGTAGATGTGATTCCCCTTCACAAAAGTGGGACCAAGACAGAGGCAGGAAACTACAGACCTGTCAGTTTGACCTCTGTGGTAGGGAAAGTGATGGAATCACTTCTGAAGGAAAGAATTGTTGAGTACCTAGAGGCCAGTGGGGCACAGGACCCAAGGCAGCATGGATTCACAGCGGGAAGGTCATGTCAGATGAATCTAATCGATTTCTTTGACTGGGTGACCAAAGTAGTAGACCAGGAAGGGGCTGTGGACATGGCCTACCTAGACTTTAGCAAGGCATTTGACACAGTCCCACACAAAAGATTAATAGTCAAATTAACCAGCCTGGGAGTGGGTCCCAGGGTGGTAGCCTGGGTAAAACATTGGCTGGACAACAGGACACAGAAGGTAATTGTAAATAGAGTCCACTCTGAAGAAAGAAGGGTTACTAGTGGGGTACCACAGGGTTCAGTACTGGGTCCAGTCCTTTGTAATGTCTTTATAAGTGACATTGCAGAAGGACTGGAAGGAAAAGTATGCCTCTTTGCAGATGACACAAAGATCTGCAACAGGGTTGATACACAAGGAGGCGTGGAAAGGATGAGAAGGGACTTGGCAAGGTTTGAGGAATGGTCAGAAGTATGGCAGCTATGATTCAATGCAAAGAAGTGCAAAATAATGCACCTGGGAAACAAAAACCAAGGGGAAGATTACACAGTGGGGGTGGGAGGTAGTAACAAAAACAAAAAAGGAAAGGGACCTGGAGGTAATCATATCAGATGACCTTAAGGTTAGCAAGCAATGTGAGAAGGCAGTAGGGAGGGCTGGGTGTATACTGGGATGCAAAGGGAGAGTCATCACCAGCAGAAAACAGGAAGTTGTTATCCCTCTGTACAGACAGTTGGTGAGACCCCATCTTGAGTACTGCGTCCAGTTCTGGAGACCCCATCTCCGCAAGGACATAGACAGGATAGAGGCAGTCCAGAGGAGGGCAACTAGAATGGTGCAGGGTCTGCAAGAGAAGCCATACGAGGAGAGACTAAAGAGCTTAATATGTATACCCTTGAGGAAAGGAGGGAGAGGGAACATGATAGAAATGTTTAAGTACCTCAGTGGAATCAACAAAGTCCAAGAGGGTAGCATCTTTCAGAAAAAGAGACATGAAAGAAAAAGGGGACACAATTTAAAGATGGGGGGCAGTTCAAGGGCAATGTGAGGAAGTATTATTTCACAGAGAGGGTAGTGGATGCATGGAACAGCCTTCCTGAGGAGGTTGTGGGGTCTAAAACAGTGGGGGAATTCAAGAATGCATGGGACAGACATAAGGCAATTCTTGTGGGGGGTAGGAAGAAGTAGGCTGTTGGTTAATTAGGATCTGCGGCTTATCCTGTAGGTAGGGAAATGGGCAGACTAGGTGGGCCAAGTGGTCCTTATCTGCTGTCAAAGTCTATGTTTCTAGGTTTCTATGTTTCAGTGCAGGTTCTTCTCCATACCCATCTCATCATTTTCAAACCCCTTCCCTACTCACACTGCCATGTAAATGGCCATCAGTCCTTACCAAGCTTCTTATCATCCTCTTGCTGCTAACAGCAGGTGACATTGAATCTGACCAGGTCCCCTTCCACACATGCCCCTCCCCCTTCCACCCATGCCCCTCCCACGAGGCTTGAAGCTTGCATATCTAAACATCAGCAGCCTCTCCCCAAAACATTACCCTCCTCCAACCTCTTACACTAACTCTCAAACCAGATGTACTAATCATGCCTGAATCTTGGCTTAATCCAAATATTCCTGATGGGAGTATATCCATTCCTGGTTACTCCCTTATCTGTCAACATCGGTCCAGCAGGTGAGGAGCAGTGGCAATGTATATCACCTCCTCATCTCAGTTTAACCCTATTCTAGTCACTTTCCTCTCATCTGCACATGAGCTCCTTCTAGTAAAACTCTCCTTCCCCTTTTCCTTTCCAGTTTTTGTTGCTGGTATCTACTACTGCCTTGACCACCCCCCCCCAGCTATCAATGACCTTCTGGCCACTCTCCTGTCACATGCCTCCACTGGCAAACTTCACATTTTAAGTGATTTTAACCTGAACTAGCTCTCCCCATCTCATTCCAAAATTTGCAGTGACATCTCATCCCTCAGTCTATCCCAGCTAATCTGTGAGCCCAACCACCTAAAATGCAAATCCCAAATCCATTCCCTCATTGACTGGGTCTTAACCTCCCATCCACACAGCATAGCTGCTGTTGGTGTCCTACTGGACTCACTAAGTGATCATCATATGATATATTGTCCACTCAAGGTCCAACACACCAAAGCCCCACATAAACTCTTGCTAACCCACTCATACAAATCCCTGGACATTGCCCCCTCTTCTTGATGCCTTGGTCACCACTGGCTGCTCCCCCATCTCCGCTACTTCCTCTGACTGTGCCTTTGGGTATTTCAAATCCAAATTCCTTGACATATGGAATTGTTATGTTCCCCTTAGATGTGTCAGGATGAAAGGCTCCCACCTCCACAGGATCACGGGTGAGTTACTGGCATGCCTGCATGCTCATGACAATGCCTGGAAGGTCCACAAAACCACTGGCTCCCTTGCTGACTATCAAACCTACCACTCCCTCCAGAACGCCTGCACCAAGCAGTGTGAGTTGCAAAAGCAGAATACTTTCTGATCACCTTCTAATCAAATACCAACCATCCATCAAAATTCTTGAAAATGGTCCATGCCCTTTTCTCACTACCGTCTCAGCCCCAATCCTGTTCTCAAAGTGGGCAACTCCCACTGTCTGACCATCTTGAAGCAGCCATTGAGTTTAATGCCTACTTCACCTCCTGCACCCTCATACTTCCTCTCATCCCTCCCCTCCCACTCCTCCAGTCTATCCCCCACTCATCTTCCACAGTCTTGGTGGCAGGGAAGGTTAAGGAGAAAAAGGCTGCATTCAAAAAGCATAAGGCATCACAGAAGGAGCATGACAGAGAACTGTATCAATTAAAGCAGAAAGAAGTGGGGAAGGCAGTCGGAATAGTAAAAGCCCAAACTGAGGAAAAAATAGCCAATTCAGTTAAGAAGGGGGGGATAAAACCTTTTATAAGTACATTAGGGAGCATAGAAAGGTTAAGGGAGTAATAGTGAAGATTAATAAGGGAGAAGGGAGGTGGGCAGAGGGAGACAGTGAAAAGGCAGATACTGAATGAATACTTTTGCTCAGTATTCACAAAAGAAGATGAGGAGGAGTTACCTAAACCAGACAATAGAAGCACTCTGGGTAGGGGGTTGACACCAGTCAATTTATAGAAGAAAGAGTCCTGAAAGAACTCCTAAAACTCAAGGTGGACAAAGCAATGGGGCTTGATGGGATTCACCCCAGAATCCTAAAAGAACTAAGAGAGGACCTAGTGACACCATTGATCACACTTTTTAACAAATCATGGGAGGATGGGGTGGTACCTGAGGACTGGAGGAGGGCAGATGTGATTCCCCCTTCACAAAAGTGGGAGCAAGGCAGAAGCAGGAAACTACAGACCTGTAAGTTTGACCTCAGTGGTAGGAAAAATGATGGAATCACTTCTGAAAGAAAGAATTGTTGAGTACCTAGAGGCCAGCGGGGCACAGGACCCAAAGCAGCATGGATTTATAGCAGGAAGGTCATGTCAGATGAATCTAATAGATTTCTTTGACTGGGTGACCAAAGTAATAGACCAGGGAGGGGCTGTGGATATGGCCTACCTAGACTTTAGCAAGGCATTTGACACAGTCCCGCACAAAAGATTAATAATCAAGTTAGCCAGCCCCAGGGTCCCAGGGTGGTAGCCTGGGTTGCAACCTGGCTGCACAACAGGACACAGAAGGTAATAGTGAGTGGAACACATTCCGAAGAAAGGGGAGTCACTAGTGGAAAACCTCAGGGCTAAGTACTGGGTCCAGTCCTCTTTAACATCTTTATAGGTGACATTACAGAGGGTCTGGAGGGAAAGGTATGCCTCTTTGCAGATGATACAAAGATCTGTAACAGAGTTGATACACAAGGGGGGTAGATAGGATGAGAAGGGACTTGGCAAGGTTGGAGGAATGGTCAGACATATGGCAACTTAGATTCAATGCAAAGAAGAAGTAATGCACCTGGGAACAAAACCCAGGAGAAGAGTACACAATAGCAGGGAGGTACTAGCAACAAAAAAAATGGAACAGGACTTGGGGGTAGTCATATCAGATGATCTAAAGGCTGGTAAGCAATGTGAGAAGTCAGTAAGGAGAGTCAGGGGGATACTAGGATGCATAGGAAGGGGCATCACAAGTAGAAAAAGGGAAGTGGTTATCCCTCTGTACAGACAGTTGGGGAGACCCCATCTGGAGTACTGTATGCAGTTTTAGAGACCTCATCTATGCAAGGACATAGACAGGATGGAAGCAGTCCAGAGGAGGGCAACTAAAATGGTGCAGGGTCTGCATCAGAAATCATATGAAGAGAGACTGAGAGAGCTTAATATGTATACCCTTGATGAAAGGAGGGATGGGGGGACATAATAGAAACGTTCAAGTACCTCAAAGGAATCAACAAAGTCCAGGAGGGTAGCATCTTTCAGAAAAAGAGATGTGTAAGAACAAGGGACACAATTTAAAGATAGAGGCGGCTCAGGGGTAATGTGAGAAATTTTTTCACAGAGAGAGTGGTGGAAGCATGGAACTGCCTTCCTGGGGAGGTTGTTGGGGCTAAAACAGTGGGAATTCGAACATGCATGGGACAGACACAAGGCAATTGTAGTGGGGGGTGGCAGGAAGTAGGCTGTTGGTTAACTAGAATCTGCAGCTTATCCAGTAGGTAGGGAAATAGGCAGACTGGGTGGGCCAAGTGGTCCTTATCTGCCGTCAAAGTCTATGTTTCTATGTTTCCTCACCCCCTTCCTCTTTCTACTTCTGTCCTGTGTCACCCTCAGGCACCCTTAATGCTCTTCTTGCCCTGAACTCTGTTGAAGGCAAGTGCCCAGATGATCTGGACTCTAAACTCCTACTGCCTTCCCTCTTGTCTCTGTCCTGAACCTCTCCTTTTCTCTTGCCTCTGTCCCAGCTGCCTGGAAGCACATCAGTATTATACCTCTCCACAAAGGTGGTGATCCTTCTGCCCCTGGTAACTTCCAACCTATCTCTCTCTGTCTTCTCCCCATCCTAGCTAAACTCTAGGAACACATTGTGCTCTCCCAACACTTTCTCTTCCTTGACTCCTCCTCTTTTTTCATCCCTTACCAGTCCGGCTTCCAGAAGCTCCACTCTACTACCACCAACCTCCTAAGGCTAACTGACTCCATCCTCTCAGGCTTGGACCAGGGTCTCATCACCTCTGCCATCTTTGTTGACATATTTATTTATTTTGTTTAGTTTTTGTTGACCTGGTAAGTGCACTAGACAAATCCTGCCTATTTTCAGGCACGACCCGGGGGGAGGGGGATACAGATGAATGCCAACTGACCTTGAACCAGATTAAGCTGTTGGTGGTATTTTGAGTGAAATCAAGGTGTTTGAGACTGGCTCCCATGACCTCTTTCTCAATAAACTCTCTACAGCAAGGATTTCAGTCAGTGCCTTCAACTGGTTCAGTTCCCATCTTGCAAACAGGACTCAGTCAGTTAGAGTTGAAGTCTCTCTATTCTCCCCTCCCCATCAACAGTGGTGTCCCTCAAGGCTCTGTCCTTGGCCCACTACTATTTTTTATCTTCCTCAATGACCTCCCTACTGTTTGCTCCTACTCCTCTATTCACATTTATGCAGATGACACTGTCCTGTATACTTCTGGCTCCTCACATTCTGATGTGGACACCAGACTCCAGCATGACTTTGATAAAGTTCAGCTCTGGCTCCACACAAATGAGTTGTTCCTAAATGCCAAGACAGTCTCTATGACCTTTGGCATGAGGCAGAGACTCTCTAGACTCCCCTCCCACCCCACATTCCTCACCCATGACTGGACTATGCTTGAAGATGTTACCTCCTTTAGGTATCTCAGGGTTTGTCTGGACCAACATCTTGACTTTTCTGGACATGTGAATGCCATCCACAAAAAGCTGCACCCCAAACATGGTGCCCAGTACAGGAATCGTGAATGTATTTTCTTGCCGGCTTGCCAACACTTGCCCAAAAAATGATCCTCCCATTATTTGACTATAGTGATGTAGTTTACAGTGCCACTCCCAGAACTTCCTTAGATAAACTGGACACCCTCTTCCATGCTTTCTGCCATTTTACTCTTGACTGTCTCCACAGCACTCCCCATTGCACACTACCAGTCTCTCTCTTTTCCCTCCCTTGAGGACTGACGCAATGCCCATTGTGCCAGTTTCGTAGCTAAGTACTGGTTTGGCTCTCTCCCCACTTATCTCTCCTCCTCCTCCTCTCCCCCTCTCCCCCCATCCCCTTCCACCTACTCCATTTGCAGCCCTTACCCCCGTAATCTGTCCTTCCCCTCTAGGGCTACCTGCATTAGTCAAGCTGCCTTTTCCCATCACTTCCCCAAACTCTGTAACACCCTTTCCCTTCCCATTCATAATGCCTCATCCCCTGTGTCATTATCCTTTCTCCTTTGTAGTCTCACCTCCCCTCCTGTAACTGCTCTCATTCCTTTATCTCCTTACTCACTGTTGCAGTGCAGCACCCTCACTATTAATCTTCTGGCTCACCACATTTAAAAGCTCACGCCTAATAGCTCTACTGTATTCATGAGATTGTGATCCATATTGGAATACCAATGGTAACACTGCTCTATTTTAGGACTTAGTAATAGTTCAGGAAAAACTTTAGTATTTTTTTTGTATTTAATGTCTTGTATGTATATTGTGTATCATATCTGTTTAATATATGTATATGTATAAGTAACTTAGATGCAAACAGTGCTGTCTTGAAAACTAGGCTGCATAACCTAAATGACATTTCTTCCTGTACAAAAATAAAGTTGTTACTAATTTTTTACTACTATTGAAGTTCCTTCTTGCTTTGCACTTGTCATTCTTGTATGCTGTATTTCTGCTTTGATTGGATTGCTTGGATGTTACTGTTGATTGTATATTTTGCATATTGCACCATGCACATTGTTGATTGTTATTCTGGTCATAGCTACCATTTATTTTTCGCTCTGTCCCCTATCCTTATCTCCCAGGATACATCTGGAAATGAGCAACACTGCTCAGTATGCTCTCCCTGGAAAAACATTTAAATAAATAAATAAAACAATGAGGGCGTGGAGTTGTAATAAGGCCACGTGGGCTGCTCTGATTCACTAGTCCACTCTGTATTATGCTTATTTTTATTGACATTTAGGTGTTTACAAGGAAAAGTGTGCTTGCATTTAGCCTTTGCTTGTAAAAGCTGAAAAAGTGGTTTGCAGATTGTGTCCCAAAAGTGTGACAGAGGTGAGGTGCAAGTAAGTGGAGAGTTTGTAGAGTAGGACCGGTGGCATTCCTCATGCAATATTTAGCTAGAAAGACCTCAGGGTGGTATGTGTCGAGTTTCTGTTTTTTCAACTACAGTTTAAACTTTGAAATTACTAAATCTTACTAAACAAATACTAAATCTTGAAGTAGTACAAGTAATACCAGGACTGGTGTTTCATGAGCAGACAGATCTTTTACCAATGCTCTCCTTCTGTGCCTCTGAAAGCCTTAGTTTAGACATTATCTAGTTTTTGCAGCCTGTTGTGCCTGAACTGATTTCTCTATCCTGTAGTTAGATTCAGTGTGGAGCTTGTCCTGTTTGTGCAGGCTATGAGAGGACTAAGAGGTGGCTGCCTGACTGTGCTCAAGTGGGCTAGGTGGAAAAGTAAATCCTTAATGGAACATAGGAAACATTGGTCATAATCCTGGAGATGGCCCTTCTTGAACAGATGATGTATAGATGAATGGAAGCTGTGACTGTTCCCTTGGGGGGGGTTACAGGTGTGAATTATATCTATTAAAGGCATGCTAGCATTGCCTAAGAGCAGTTAGGTTTGGGGTAAACAAACAAACTATTTCACTACACTTAGTTTGAGCAATTTTCATTTCTCTTTCCACAGGAATAATGATCAGATAAAGTTCCGTAACTGGAAACCAGGCTACTGTGAGCATTAGTGGGAAAAGGAAAAGTTGGAAAACGGAAGACAAGGAGCCAAGGAGTACCAGACCACACAAAAGATTAATATACAAGTTAGCCAGCCTGGGAGTGGGTCCCAAGATGACAGCCTGGGTAAAGAATTGGCTGGAGAATAGGACACAGAGAGTAATAGTAAATGGAGTCCACTCTGAAGAAAGGGGGGTTACTAGTGGGGTACCGCAGGGTTCAGTATTAGGACCGGTCCTCTTCAATGTCTTTATAAGCGACATTGCAGAGGGACTGGAAGGAAAGTATGTCTCTTTGCAGATGACACAAAGATCTGCAACAGAGTTGATGCACAAGGTGGGGTGGAAAGGATGAGAAGCGACATGGCAAGGTTAGAGGAATGGTCAAATGTATGGCAGCTTAGATTCAATGCTAAGAAGTGCAAAGTAATGCACCTGGGAAACAAAAACCCAGGGGAAGAGTACACAATGGGGGATGAGATACTAACAACAACAAAAATGGAAAGGGACCTGGGGGTAGTCATATCAGATGACCTAAAGGTGGGCAAGCAATGTGAGAGGGCAGCAAGAAGGGCTGGGGGGATACTGGGATGCATAGGGAGAGGCATCACCAGTAGAAAACAGGAAGTTATTATCCCTCTGTATAGACAGCTGGTGAGACCCCATCTGGAGTACTGCATGCAGTTCTGGAGACCCAATCTCAGCAAAGACATAGACAGGATGGAAGCTGTTCAGAGGAGGGCAACTAAAATGGTGCAGGGTATGCACCAGGAGACATATGAAGAGAGAGACTTAAGGAGCTTAATATGTATAGCCTCGAGGAAAGGAGGGAGAGGGGGGACATGATAGAAACTTTCAAGTACCTCAAGGGAATCAAAAAGTCCAAGAGGGTAGCATCTTTCAAAAAAAGAGGTGTGCAAGAACAAGGGAGCACAATTTGAAGATGGGGGGGGCGGCTCAGAGGTAATTTAAGGAAGTATTTTTTCACAGAGAGGGTTGTGGATGCATGGAGCGGCCTTCCGGAGGAGGTTGTGGAGTCAAAAACAGTGGTGGAATTCAAGCATGCATGGGACAGTCATAAGACAATTCTAGGGGGTGGGGGTAGGAAGAAGTAGGCTGCTGGTTAACTAGGATCTGCAGCTTATCCATTAGGTAGGGAAATGGGCAGACTGGGTGGGCCAAGTGGTCCTTATCTGCCATCAAATTCTATGTTTCTATGTTTCTATTATGGACCAATTTTCCTTTGTCTAAAAGTTTGAGAAATAATGAATGCCTACTATAGGCTAACTTTTTTGGTAGTAGTGCTCCTGTGGTTATGGAGAAATTGAATTTTAAAACTTGATAAACTGGATTTAACTGTAGACTAATAACCATTATAACTTTTCACTGGCTCTTGGCTGTGACAGTGATCAAACAAAACTATCTAGTGAGTCTCAATCCAGTTGGAATTATGGTTGCTACAGTTGCTAAAAAGATGGCCACTGGTGCAGACAAATGAACTATAAAGTGACTGAAACTGAATCATCAGAAAACTTGGGGCTGTCTTGGCCCAGCACATTATAAGGTTGAATTTCTTATTCCTACTTGTTAATTTAGTGTTTAAATCACATTTTGGCTTAATTTATGTATTGTGTACTTTTAAACATGTAAGCAGAGTTCCTATTTACTATTATTCTTGGAATATTTAGGATTGCCTGATATACTGTAGAGATTGATCTATAGGAATATTAATTTATAGGAACACCTGTTTTGATTTTACTAAATTTTAATGGTACAGATAGCTAATATTACAGCCAAGCATGGCTTCTGGGATGAGATACTCTAATAAGGATCCTTATAAAGAGCCAGATGCAATTAGTTCTGGGGGAACCTGTCTTAGGGAGTCTCATTCTTGGTTGGGAGTCATCATATCTATGCCGATGGACACTGTGAGACACTAAAGGGAGTTTAGGGTTAAGTACTGTAGTAGTATATTTGGCTTATGTGGGACAATGGGTTTATTTACGTAGGACAAAATAACCAGACATTCAGTGTAGACATAGTTCACAGGATCCTATATTTAATGCCACAAGGGGTGGTTGGAGGGAAGAATCTGCTGGGTAGTTGACAGTAGGACTTTGTAGCAGCAGGCAGTGCATGGTACCCTTGGGAGCTACCAGAAGTTCTAGGATCCATCTGACTGCACAGGTTGGACCTAATGGACATAGTATTGCTGTTTCTGTCTGGGACAGAGTACATCTGTGTATTAACCCAAAAAAGTCAGACTTTATAACTCTAAAATCACTGCTCAGTTCCACCCTTCTGTGATATACTGACGTTCTGTTGTTTTAATTCAATATACTTTTATTAACACATAATAAACTTCCAATACAAACATGGGTAACAGTTAGGCAAACAGGAATAACTACCCCCCCCCCAACAAAGCACATAAAACCATAAATTTTAAAGAGCTTTAACTAATATATCTTACTGACACCCAACCCTCCCTTCCTCCCTCTAAGGTCCATATTAAAAAAAACAAACAACCCCAACCCACCCACCAACAAGCATGTACACTCTCACACACATCAAACTATATTAATAGAAATATTCTGCATACTAAAAGTTATCATGGCTTCCATACAGTGAGTAAGGCATCTAAAGGACCCCACCTAGTCTGGTAGACCTGTGACCGATTGTTCATGGTTAAAATATGCTTCTCTAGTCTAAGGGCAAATCACATTTCTTTGTGCCATTCTATGATTGAAAGGGCTGAGTCATCCATCCAATGTCTCAGAATAATTAGCTTGGCTATTTCGAGATCAAAGCCAAATATGCTTTTCTGATATTGGGAATACCCTTTGGAAATAAATATAGCAAACAAATCTCTGGAGTAATATAGGAATCCAGGTCCAACAAGGGGTCAAGCATCTTTCTAATGGCTTGCCAAAATTTCTGGACCAAAGGACAGGTCCACAACATATGGTATAACGTCCCAGTATGGTTTGCACATCTAGGACAATCAGGAGAGAGCCTACTTCCCAATCTACATAATTTGAGTGGCGTAAAATATAAATTATGCATAATATTAAAATGTATCAAATGCAATCTATCTTGCTTAACAAATTTACACAGGGTCTGCTAGATCTTAGTCCAGAGATTTTGTTCAGCATTAAGGGAAAACACCTGCAGCCAATAATAACAAACTCCTTGTGGCAGTCCAGGCTTGCTTTATATACTGCAGACACAGCATGGGGTTCTCCAGCTGCCTGCAGAAGATTATTAAAAAAATCAGCAGACCCCTGATTCATCCTCTCTCGGCCAAAATGGGCAAGGATGGCCCTCTTAAGTTGTTCATACTTAAAAAAGGTTGTTACAGGCACCTTAAACCTATATCTGAAAAGAGCAAAAGGAATTATTCTACCCTCCTCATATATATGGGATATATCACCGCAGGGTGAGGGGGTCCGCCACCCACTGGCTACATGGGAATCTCCTGGCCCAGATGCGGGAGAGAGACAAGTGCTGGGATCACTTCAAAAGTTCCAGTGATCCCACCTCCCTACAAAAATACAGACACCTGAGAAACTCCTGCAAAAAGGCCATCAGGGCTGCAAAAAGTGACTTCTGCAAGTCCGCTCTTCTCTGCTCTGCCAGCAACCCCAGAAGTTTCTGGAAGAACATAAAATCTATTGTTAATGGATCCTCCCAACCTGGAGTATCTGACATGCTTATCAACGGGGTCTCCTGCACGAACCCCCATACCATTGCCAACTCCCTCAATACCCAATTCACCGACCTCTCTGCCATCATGGCTCCCTCACAATCTAACATGAACAGCCCCCTCCTTCCCCCTCGGCTTGGGTGAGGGTCACCCCCCCCGGGCACCGTTCAACCTCAGGGAAGTGACTGTACTGGACACCCAGAGGCACCTGGCCGGCCTCTCCCAGCACTCCAGTCCTGGCCCAGATAACCTTGAATCAAAGCTCCTCAAGCTTGGCGCTACTCACCTTGCCCACCCTGTAGCCCACATCTTCAATCTATCCCTTGGAAGGGGTACCTTCCCCGATATCTGGAAAGAGGCCAGGATTGTCCCAGTTCTGAAACAAGGCAATCCCAAACTTCCGGACAACTATCGCCTGATTGCCATCCTCTCATCCCTCAGTAAGCTCCTGGAAAAGGTGGTGGCCGAACAGATCTTGGAGCACATCCAGTCCAAGGAGCTGCTGTCCCCGGCTCAGCATGGGTTTCACAAGGGTCACAGTACCACCACTGCCCTAATCTCAGTCACATCTAAAATAAGATCAGCCTTGGATCGGGGCAACCTCTCCGGAGCCATATTCATCGACCTGTCCAAGGCCTTTGACCTTGTCGACCACACATTGCTCTGCTCACAGCTATGGTCACTCGGATGTTCCCCTATCGCCATGAACTGGATCACGGGCTACCTGCATGGCAGAACTCAGCAGACCAGTTTCAATAAAGTCCTCTCTGAGTCCCGTCCAGTGACCTCCGGTGTCCCTCAGGGCTCGGTATTGGGCCCTCTCCTCTTGTCCCTCTTTATCAACCAGCTCCCTCCGGTGACCTCCTCCTGCAGTGCCACCCTCTATGCTGATGACCTAGTGATCCTGGCTCATGCCCGAGATGTTGCAACTCTAAACAGAGCTCTGTCCGAAGGCTTCTGCAATGTTCAAACCTGGATCACCAAGAACAAACTGGTCCTGAATCTGAAAAAAACTCAGGCCATGCTCTTTGGCTCCACAGCCAGGCTCAAAACCTCGCCGGCCTTGTTAAAGATTTCCTGTCCTGACGGATCCTCCTCCTGTAGTGAACTCTGCCAAATACCTCGGGGTCACCTTGACTCCCAACTCGACATGGGTAGTCACCTCCTTAATATCTAGGGCAGTTAACTGTAAGCTGGGCCTGACCTACAGGGCCAAGTTCAACCTCACACCTCGGCCAGACTAGCTTTGCGAAAAGGTGTGCTTCTCCCTCCCTGAGCTATGCGGCCGCACTCTATTTGCTCGCCTCCTCCAGACTCACCTTGCACGGTGGCACACGACATACAGCAACATCTGTCGCTTTGCACTTGCTGTCCCCGCCCTCACCCATCGCCAGGAGTTACACGATAAACTGATGGTTTCCCCGCGAGGTACCTGACGCCAGGGTGGGCTGCCTTACCAACAAAGTGGTCAGAACCGGCACCCCCAGAGCTGGCCCTGCTCCTACCGCCATCAGACACCTCTACCTACCACCTTAGGTCCAATGCCCTGGGGTTGCTCAAGGTCCCCCTCCCGCACCCTCATGGGTAGCAGGATGTTACTGTGTCGCCCAGGCTCTGGAACTCCCTTCTGGAGCCGACCAGGTTGTCGTCCTCCCACCTGTGCTTCAACTCCTCTGGGGTTTCTGGAACTTGCATCTATGTGACTGTCCCAAGCCTCCTAGAGTATTCCTCTATACGGATGCTCATCCGCTCAAAGCTTGCCTCCCTCTGACACTACCCGATATCTCATGCTGCACTCCTTGTCTCTGCCACTACACCAGGGCACCTGACCCCGGACATATTGTCCACGCCACGGTTCCCTGGTCATTGCCTTTCTTAATTTGTCTCTTACGTGAAATGTGCAAATGCTTTCTGTTGTAAATTTGTGTGTGACCCACTCATCCTGGGGGTTCGTTACCTCAGCGGATATAAGTTGTATTATGTCAGTCTATATCCCCTGGACTATGTTACTATCTCACTCATGTTGTTAAGCTGTACTTACTCGCTACTGTATACAATTGTCTGTATCCTTATGTTGTACTCTCCCGGGTCGTTCCTGAAAATAGGCATAATACTTGTCTAGTGTACTTACCCGGTCAACAAAAGCTAAAATAAAAATAAAATAAAAATAAAAAATAAAATATCCATAACTCTTATGTTGCTAAGGGAAGGCCAAAAGGCCAGGAAATGGGCTTACACCCTATATGGAAGTGGGGATTTCCCACAACAGGCTGCTCCAACAAAACATGCCAATTATGGGATAGGTGAGTTTGCAGCTGATGTAAGGCCCTAATGGACCAACCTAAAGGAACATTCTGAAGAGGTTTTGGAATTGCCTTGGGACTAGTGTATAACAGAGCAGGCAGGGAACAACAATATTAAGCTGCTTGAAATTGTTCAATATCTAACCACAAGGGTACATATGTTTGTCGCTCTTCGCTTGATATCTCCCTTGACCAGTATGACAACCTGCTAAGATGATGAGCCAATAATATGAGAAAAAGGAAGGGGCTGCTAAGCCACCCTGCTTCTTAGGTGCAGAGAGTTTCAGATAGGAGCGCCTAACACTCTTACCCTTCCAAAGGAAGGCAGCTAACATTTGGTGGAGTTTACAAAACCATTTTTTAGGATAAACAGGCCCAACATTCCCAGGAAATACAATACTCGGGGCAAGACATTCATCTTGACAATATTTATTCTTCCCCATAAGGAAAGAGGAAGATCTTCCCATCTGTTTAAGCCTAACTAAATTGTATTGAATAATTCCGTAAGGTTTAGCTTAAAAATAATAGGAATCTCTCTGGCAACTTTAATCCCAAGATACGTAAGGGACTTGGATTCCCATATTAAGTTAGTGTTAGCAAGCACTGACCAGGAAGTCTTATTATTTAGAGGAAAAACTTTTGTCTTAGACTCATTGAGCTTATAATGGGAGATAGCAGAAAACCGCTCTTTCTCAGCCAGAAGTTCTGGAATACCTGTTGCAGGATGTTGGAGGTGTAAGAGAAGGTCATCTGCATATGCAGAAAGGGAGTACCTTTGCGATCCTATTTCAATTCCCCGGAGCTGTGGGGAAGTTAACAACCTCCTGATCAGGGGTTCTAAGTAGAGATTGAATAATAATGGGGAGAGAAGGCAACGCTGCCTGGTCCCCCTCTGAAGTAGAAAGGGATCAGACAGTATCCCATTGGACCAAATCCAGGCTGATGGGAATGTGTATAATAATCTGACCCATCTAAGAAAGCCCGGGGGGAGACCCAGGTGGGCCAGGGTTACAAAAAGAAAGTCCCAAGAAACTCTATCAAAAACCTTCTCGGCATCCAAGGAGATCAGAACAGAAGGAATGTCTGAGTCCTTGGATGCCGAGAGGATATATATTAGCTTACGCATGTGATCCACTGAGGAGCAACCTTTCACGAAACCTATCTACTCTCTACTAATGAGCGTGGGAAGAAGTGGACCCAACCTCATGGCCAAAATCTTAGCAAAAATTTTGACATCAATATTAATTAAAGAAATAGTCCTATAACTTTCCGGGTATATGGGATCCTTACCAGACTTGGGAATAAGAGTAATTGTAACATTAAGGAAGTTTGATTCTGACATTCCTTCAGCAAACCAGTAATTATAAACTTCAACCAGAAAGGGAGCAAGCTCTTGTGAGCAGCTTTTATACAGGTTATTAGAAATGCCATCTGGGCCAGGGGACTTGTCAGGTGCAAGTTGCTCATTTGCTGTTACCACTTCCTGCACTGTAATTTAATTCCCAATATAGTCACCTTCAGGGGTCTCTAGTTTAGGAAGTTCAGTGGTGTTAAGGTACTCAGCCATATCCAGAGCTATAGGCTTTTCCTCCTGAGCCTCGGAGTACAGCCTTTGGTAATAAAAGCGCAAAGCCTCGGACACTTCTCAGGGTGATGTCACCAAGCTATCATTGGCAACTGATTTGATGCAAGGAATGGCTCGTGAGGCTGCTCTTTGCCTAAGCCTAATAGCTAATAGCTTACCAGCCTTCTCACCAGCATCAAGGTAGTTCATCTTTGTACATCTCAAAGCAAGCTCTGCTTTTTGGTACATGAGATCAGAGTATTGACTTTGCAATTGGTGCAAAAGTATCCAATCTACATCTGGGGAGTGCCGAGAGAGGGTATGCTCCATGGCCCTTATCTTTTGGAGCAAGGCTGTTTGCCTGGCCCAAAACTGACATCTAGTTGCTGATAGCCTAAGGCACTCACCCCTGAGAGAGCACTTTAGGGCTGCCCAAATCATATCTGTCCTGGTAGTCGACCCCCTATTATCTAGTAAAAAGTTAACAATAAAACTTTTTACGTGTTGGAGAGATTCTGGTTTTTGGAGCAGCTGATTATTTAACCTCCAGAGAGTATCCCTTTGGATGCTTGGCCCAGGGAGATATGCAAGGGAAATTGGGGCATGATCTGAGATAAATCTTGCGTGTATATCTGCATATATTACCCCAGATAACGCAAAGGAACTCAATAGAAAAAAATCAATACGGGAAAAGGATTTATGTGGGGCCAAAAAATAAGTATACTGGCATTCTCCATGATGAAGAACTCGCCATACTTCCAGGAGATCAACACCTGCCATAAGGTCATGTAATGCCTTTTGTGAGGGAGATAAACCCCATTTTCGGGAGTCAGATCTGTCTATATACGTGTAAGGTACCATGTTCCAATCTCCTCCCAAAATAGTTAAAATGGGTGGATCAGTGACATGCAGGCTCAATAAGTGGGTGAAAAAATGAGGAGACTCAGAATTTGGTCCATATATGGATCCTAAAACAATCTGCCACCCTTCCAAGGATCCACGTAATATTATATATCTGCCCTCAGGATCCCAAATTTCTTTATCCAGTTTAAAAGGAATTTTTTTATCTATCAATACTACAACTCCCCCACTAGACGTGAACTTCCCTGCTCCATAGACCTGTCCAACCCATGTCTTAAGAAATAAACTAACATCATGTCTTCGAAGATGCGTCTCCTGGAGACAAGCAATCCCCGCTTGTAATTGATGAAGGTGTCTGAGAATAACCTGCCTCTTACATTTGTCCTGTGCACCTTTAATATTCCAACTTACAATCTTGTAGTGATTAGCCATCCTTTGATTTATCAAACAATACTAAGGGTAAAATGATCACTCTAATTAAATAAGATCCCAATCTGACCTGATTGAGCACCAATAAAAGTTCTACCATAAAAAAATAAGTTGACACACTTGACTTGCCACCCCCATACCCCTGACAACTATAAAAAAGGAAAAGTTATCTATCATATTATCCCTTTACCCTAGTCCCCCACAATTTCCAACAAATCCCTAATAATAATCTATCCACTATCTCCCCCAGTTCTAATCAGCTGCACCACAATTCACTCTCCGGTGAGTGATGTCTTAGGGCAGGTAATGAGTTGCACCAGAGACCCCCTACCTCTCTTACGCCTCCCCTCTGCCCCCGCTACTTATTTAGCAATTATATTACAAATCTGAACACCCCTAATAAAACAAATTTTGAAACCACTATATCTATAGCATCCCTCTAATAAGGCTTATTCACTATAATAAGTTGTAGCAACATAACAGTAACAGGAGGTCAATAATACGCATATGGTACCTTAAGATACTGAAAACGCCCCCTAACCTTTTCTAGATGGAGATTACATCCAATATCCCCTTGGATCCCCAGAATCAGAGCACCCAGTTATGAAAAAAAAAGGAGAAAACCCCACTTGGGATCCATTAGCAGTTATTCTCCTTCCCAGGCTCTGCCTTTGATTTCTTTATATATAAAAAAATACAAGGAGAAATAAAAAGTAATAGGCCCCCAGTATTTTAAGCTCAGTCACACAAACATAATTAACTTGAGGGGCAGTGCATCTATGCTTTTGCCGATAAGTCCAGTAATCAGACAGCCTGCTTCTCCGCCGACAGTCCAGAAATAGTAATGCCTATATCAGGCACCATTTCAAATTTCCTCCATGAAAAATTCCACCAAGCCTCTACGACTACCCCAAAGAAAGAGAATAGGAAACCAAAGGAGGGGGCTACTACTACTACCCCAAAAATGCTCTAATGTCTGATATTATCAAAAAGTTCAGAATATACCCAGTCCAAAATCCATGAAGGTGTCCATTCTGTAAAACACAGGCAGCTTCTTTTCACCTCAGCACAGACCAGTTATACATGACATGCATTTGCTCGTAATCTTCTTGATCCTTTCACTTAAACAGGTCTGGGAAAATACTTTTAAGCTCTTGCTGCGCCTGCTCTTGCAACTCAAAGGAAACCCATTTTTCCCCTGCCTTCACCTGAAGGACCTCTGGATACTTCATACGAAATGGAGTTCCCACCACAATAAGCTTCATCACTATAGGATGCATTCCTTGTCCCTTCACCCGCACTGACTGTGGAAGGTCCTGCATGATCCGAATTCTATGCCTTCCCACTGAACCTCTTGCAAGCACATTCTGTTTGTCTTAAGCATTTTAAGGATGAGAGGTCTGGGTGGGGAACCGGGCGGTGGAGGAGATTGAGGAGCACGATATGCCCTCTCAATAATATAAGATGCTCCATTCGAGGAGGGACCAGCGATTCACTCAGATAACTTTTGAAGAAAAAGAATGGGTGTTGCTCCTTCTTCCTTTTCAGGAATTCCAATCACCAGTAAATTATTTCTTTTACTCCTCCCCCCCCCAAGTCTTCAATCTTCTCTTCGAGTTTCTTAATTCGCTTTCCATAGAGTGTCATGGCCAATTCGCTTTTATCGTGCCTCTATTCCAAAGACACCAGTTTAACCTCTGAGTCAGTTACACGGGTAGTTAGGGAATGGACAGAAACTTTGACCTGCTGCAGATCATCATAAATCTCCATGATTTTCTCCTGTAACGGTTGCATCACTTCTAGAAACTGCTCCTCTGAGAGTGCGCCCGTTGTGGTGCCGATTTTACTGGAGCCCGCTGTCTGATGCTTCGGGCGCTTTGCGGCCTTGTCCTTCTCTGGGGTGGGTGGTGGTGAGTGCCTTGGCGGTGCCTTCTTCATGTACACCTCCATTTCTTAGGGTAAGATGCAGCAGTCTCAGGTGTTGAACAGTTGAAATGTTGTAAATTTATATTATTCTCACACAAAAAAAAAGTACCGGGGAACTGAATTGTGTAGCGGAGGCACGGAGCAATGGAGGGCTGCTGCCACTTCTCAAGCTGCCATGACGTGACCCCTCCTGATGTTCTGTTGTAAGGAATGATGTACACCTATTAAGAATAAAGGTCCATAAAGAACTATCAAATAGTAATTTCTAGATCTATAGCACTTTTATGGCTATTTTGGATCTGAATTTGCTTTTTTATTCTCTAGTGGGCTATTACTGTATATTTGCCTTGATACACTATAAAGCTATTAAAATCTGCCTTATTATATTTGGATTTATACTTGGATATCCAGTGCTCAATGACTGAGATAGTTCCAGTCTTTTAATTCTCTGTATCTCAGGAGTGGCGAGTACATGGTTATAATTTGTCTGGATAAAGGCCAGAAGTAAGGGAGGGTTATTTCAGATAATCTCCAATGCACTGGATATATATTACTTAATATGACAGTTTCTGGATGATTCGCAAGGCCTACTGTGCTGAAATATACAGTATATACAGGGACAGGACCAGATGTTGCTCTGCGCTTGGGTAGCATAGGAACACTGATACTGACTCCCTTTCATAGAAATCTGATGATCAGGGAATGACAATGATCTTAACGGGCTAAAAGGAAAGGCCATCCAGGTTCTCTCAACCAGGACGGGATAGTATGAGGGTATAATTCAGTACAGTATTGCTAAACAAATGAAAAGTGACATATACAGTAATTCATATAATTAAGGTTCTAGCTGACCTAAAGAGGGGACCTTCATTTGGTGGAGCCCTTGCATGGTACTGAATAACACCCTGGCAGGTGTAATCTTAAAAGGTTTCAGAAAAGTTTTCGATTTCTTTTATCATGTGAGTGCCTCTGGAGGATTTCTGTCTTTGAATAGCTTTCTTCTCTGTAATGGTCCTTATAGTTTGGAAAACCACTCTAGACTGTTTGGAAGAGTTTGATGGGGTGGGCTTAACTAGGTCTGTTGTAACCCCTTGAGTTATATCTCTAATTATTCTTAAGTGTTTGTCTCACAGAAATCAAATGGTATCAACTTGATAATAGCAGCATAAAGTTAATTAGTCACGTCGCTTGCTATAAGCATAGGGATTGCTTTTTTATTAGAAACATAGAAACATAAAAGCTGTTGGAAGAAAAAGACCTCTTGGCCCACCTAGTCTGTCCTAAAGTCCCTACCTGCTGTGCTGCTGTAAACTTGAATTGATCTCCGTCCTTAACCCCTGCCTGCCCTGTTACTGTGGTCCCCCTGTGTCTATCCATGCATGTTTGAATCCTGTTACTATTTTGGTGCCCACCACTTCTACTGGGAGCCTGTTCCAGGAGTCCATCACCCTTTCTGTGAAGGAATATTTCCTTATGTCCGCTCTAAGTCTCTCCTCTTCCATCTTCATATCATGCTCCCTCATCCTTGAGCATCTCTTTCTGTGCAATAAGCCAACCTCCTGTACCTTACTGATACCTTTGAGGTATTTGAATGTTTCTATCATGTCTCCCCTTTCTCTCCATTTCTTCAGTGAGTACATATTTAATTCCCTGAGTCTTTCCTTATAAGGGCTTCTGATGCAGGCCATGCACCATTTTGGTTGCCCTTCTTTGTACTGCCTCTGCCCGGTCTATGTCCTTCCTGAGATGGGGATGCCAGAACTGGACACGGTACTCCAGGTGTGGCCTCTTCATTAATCTACAGTATATAGGGGTAACAATACTTCCCTTTTTCTGCTGGTGATACCCCTCCCTATGCATCCCAGCATCCTACTAGACTTTCCTACTGCCTTATCACACTGCTTTTCTACCTTCAGGACCTCAGATATGAAAACCCTCAGATCCCTTTCATTTTTTGTTGTTAACACCCCCCAAATGATTTGTTGGCCTTGAGTTTCTGTACCCCATGTGTATAATTTGTCATTTTTTTGGTGTTGAAGCCCAGTTGCCAAACCCTTGACCAGTCTTCAAAATTGTTATATCTTCCTTCATTTTCTCCACCTACCAGTGTGTCCACTCTGTTACAGAATTTTGTGTCATCTGTGAAGAGGCATACCTTTCCTTCCAGCACCTCTGTGATGTCACTAATAAAGACATTGAAGAGGACTGATCCAGTACTGACCCATGTGGCATACCACTGATTACTTTACCTTCCTCCAAGTGAATTTCATTTACCACCACCCTCTAAGTTCTATTACTTAGCAAACTTTGTATTTGTGAACCTACTCCCATGCTGCCTAGCTTGTGTACCAGCCTTTTGTGTGGAACAATGTCAAACGCCTTACTGAAATCCAGATAGGCCACGTGAACCAATCCTCCCTGATCTACCTCCCTGGTAACCCAATCAAAAAACTCTATCAGGTTTGTTTGGCAAGATCTACCTCCTGTTAACCCATGCTGTCTAGGATCCTGCAATCCACCGGTGTTAAGGTACTCCCCAATTCTTTCTTTAAGGAGAGTTTCCATAACCTTGCCCCCCACCAAAGTCAAACTTACAAGTTGGTAGTTTCCTGCCTCCTCGCTATTCCCACTTTTGTATAGTGGGATCACATCTACCCTCCTCCAGTCCCCTGAAACTTTCCCCATATTCAATGATAGGTTGAACAAGATCTTCAGAGGCACAGACAGTTCCTCCTTCAGTTCCTTCAGTATCCTAGGGTGAACCCCATCTGACCCCGTAGCCTTGTCTACTTTTAGTTTTGCTTGTTCCCTGAGGACTCTCCCCTCTGTAAAGGGGCTAGTGTCCACCTACCTTCCTTTAATGCCATTCTCCACTATCTGTGGCCCATCTCTTACCCCTTCATTTGTTTTGTTTTTTTTGAAATTCAAGTTTATTAAATTTCCAGACTAAGAAAAAAAAACACAGTTACATTGAACATATCCAACCAGTAATCTACACCTGGTATAAAGTAAAATAAAAAGAAAAAGAGAAAGAAAACCCCTACCTCACCTCCCCACCCACAACCCCCACAACCCTCACCCCCTCATCCC
This sequence comes from Neoceratodus forsteri, assembly GCA_016271365.2. Taxonomy (NCBI): domain Eukaryota; kingdom Metazoa; phylum Chordata; order Ceratodontiformes; family Ceratodontidae; genus Neoceratodus; species Neoceratodus forsteri. Next base: position 837,434,726 of record CM057451.1, on the reverse strand, counting down.
ACATACCTCACCCCCATCCCCTTCCCACCCAAGTGTGCCAGCTAGATATATAACTGAAGCAAAGTTAACGTTATTACAACATTCAGAAGGAGGACCATGCTCAAAAAAAGCAGAGGAAAGAAGACACAGAGGAAATTATCTTGGGCGCCAAAGAGAAAACCAAGAGATCAACGGTGCAAATAAAGAGCAAAGAGCTTACTCCACCTCTTCTGAAATAGGTCCATGCGATTCCGCACACTGGCAGCTAGCCTTTCGACATTAAGACAAGCTGAGAGCTCTGTCAACCACTCCAGGTAGGTTAGGAACAATTGGTCAGTCCAATGCCTAAGAACTAACCTCTTGACTGCACCAGCCACAAGGGCCATATGATATCGATGCTCAACACAATCAATAGCACTATAGTCCCCTAAAATACATATTTCAGGAAGTAAAAAACGTAGTAAGGCCAATAGGGGGTCTAAATTGGCCTGGATGGCCGACCAAAGCGGGGCTACTTTGTTACATTTCCAGAAAATATGAAGAAAATTCCCTCTCCCTGCGAACACCTGGTGCACTGGGAGAGAGCCAGCCTTTTGAGCCGGAGAAGTTTCTTAGGCGTGTAGTACATGTTATTTACAATATAATATTGGGTAAGTTTAAGCCTGTCCTGAGTATGGTACCTATGCAGGTCCATCCAAACCCGGGGCCCAATTCAAAGTAGCATTTGGAAGTAGAGAGGACCAAACACTAGATCCCACGGTAGGCTCTGGAAACTTATAATCCAATAGAAAGGAGTATATTGTCGAGATGGAGTGAGGCTTAGAAGCAAGAGTGAAAATGCAAGACAGGAAGGGTTGAACCGGGGATTCCCTAAACTGAGTACCAAACTTCTCAGCAACAAAATGCCTTAACTGATATACTTTAAAAACTCTGCCAATGGGGATACCAAATTTGGCAAGGATGCCAGACGTCGAGAGAAGGGAACCTTGATCATAGTACTGATCCAAACTAATATTTTTAATATGGCGGAGCCAGTTGGGGGCAATTATCGAGTTATCAAGCTTAATGTTAGGATTTAATACTATAGGCTGTCCTAAGTCCAATTTGGGAGGGATCTTTAGAAACAGTAGGCACGGAGAGAGGGACCTAAGAGACGTAAGGATTGTTTGGTCTGTTATCCACTGCGAGAGGTGGGAGATGGGAGTGTAGAAAATGGCGTAAGGATCTAACTTAGACTCCGAGAGGATCGATTTCTCAATTTGGAGCCAAATCGGGGGAAAGGGATCATGATGAGATGAGATCCATCTTCCTATTTTGGATAAATGAGTGGCCCAGTAGCACAACAGAAGGTTAGGGAGCCGGAGACCATCTTTATCTCTGGGGAGGGATAGTTTGAGGAAGGAACATCTAACCCCCTTCCCACGCCAGATAAATTCCGAAAAGGCCATGTGAAATTGTTGCAAGTAAGAGAGCGGCAACCAGAGACCCAACAGGTTAAGAGGATAGAAAATATGAGGAAGAACATTCATCTTGATAATGTTAATCCTCCCCCAGAGAAAGATAGGAAGGTTGGACCATCTTAGTAGATCTTGCTGAACCTGAACTTTGACAGTATCTAGGTTAAGCTTTTTAAGCTGGGCCGGATCCGAAGAGAAATGAATACCCAGATATTTAATCGACCTTGGGGACCAGTGCATCCCAAACTTAGCAAAGTCAAGTTTATATGTATAGGCATTTAAGGGAAAGATTACAGACTTGGTTATATTTAGTTTGTACTGAGAAAATTTACCGAACTGGTTAATGAGGAATATTGCTTGTTCTAAAGATTCAGCAGGATGGGTAACATGCAGGAGTTCATCATCCACATATGCTGAGAGGACCAAATCCTGCTGATGCACTTGGCACCCTTTTATAAGTGGGGAAGACTTGAGTTTGATGAGAAGAGGCTCGAGATATAAATTAAAAAGAAATGGTGATAGGGGACAGCCCTGTCTGTTTCCAGTAAATAATTGAAACTTCGAGGAGAAACCCCATTACAGTATATCTTAGCCGAAGGGGAATCGTAAAGAACCTGTACCCATTTGAGAAAAGAGACTGGAAATCCCATCTTGGTCAAAGTAGCCCAGAGAAAGGAACCCCTTCCTTTGTGAATACTGAACAAAAGTACTTATTCAGTATATTCTTCTGGTCCTCTTCAACCACCCCCCCTCCCCGCCTTTTAGTCTTACTATGCCTGGCTTGCTTTTCTTCTTTTCACTTATGTACCTGAAGAAAATGTTATCCCCCTATTTCGCTGATTTGGCACTGTTTTCCTCCGTTTGTGCTTTAGCTCTCCTAACTGCCTTTCCTGCCTCCCTTTGTTTCTCCTGATAACTTTCCCTGTCCTCTTCATTCTGTTTTGTCTTGTACATTTTGAATGCCTGCTTCTTTTCTTTTACCTTCTCTGCTACAGTACTTCCTTGGAGAATCATCGTGGTCTCTTTTTACTCTTGCTCTTAGTAACCTGCTTGATTCAGATGTTTGTTACCTTCTCAGTAGCCTACTTTATTCTTACCCACTTTTTCTCTACTCCACCCTTATTCCCTATTCCTGTTAGGGCTTCTCTGAGGCACTTTCCCATTTACTTGAAATTAGCTCCCCTGATATGCAGGATCCTTGTTTTCATGTGGTTCAGTTCTAGCCCTGTCCTTATGCTGAACCGCACCGTACGATGATCACTGTCCCCAAGTGGCTTCCCACTGTGACGACAGTGACACTGTCCCTGTTTGACAGTACTAGGTCCAGTAGCGCCCCCTCATGAGTAGGTTATTTAACTAGTTGCCAGAGGAACACCCCATGCAAGGAGTCTAGGCTTTCCCTGCTTTTAACTGATGCTGCAGCAGGTAGGCTCCAATCCACATCTAGTCAATTAAAGTACCCCACTAGCAGTACCTTGCCCTTGTTAGCCATCCCTTGTATTTCATCTGTCTTATCTTTATCTCCTTCCTCTTCATGTGCTGGAGGTCTGTAGATGACCCCTATCCTAATAGCGCCCCCCCTCCCTGTCTCCAGGGTGACCCACAGTATCTCTACTTTACTCTGTCCATCTTGTAATTCTGTGGACTTTATGTTCTCTCTCATGTAAAGAGCCACCCTTCCTCCATTTTACCTACCCTGTCCCTCCTGAATAGTGCATATCCGGATATGGCTACCTCCCAGTCCTGGTTTTCATTGTAACAGGTCTCTGTAATTGCTGCTATGTCCAGATCTCCTGCTGCCATGGTGTCCTCTAGGTCTGCCATCTTGTTGCCCAGACTTCGAACACACATGGCTCTCCATTTTATACTGCCATTTCCCCTCTTCTTCCCCTTTTGCTCCTCCTCTTTTCCCCCTACTATTATCGTTCCTCTTTCCCCTTCCCTCTTCCTCCTGGCTTCCTAGTTGTGGTTGTTCCCCATGAAAATTCCCACCCTCGGGATTCCCTTTGCTGACCCTATAAGCATGTGGGGGGGGGGGACAGACTATGTCTTCCTGCCTTATTCCACCTCCCTCCTTGGCTTGTTTAAATGCTTACTAATGTAACGTTTAAACTGTTCATTAAGGATCTAAGTTCCCCTCCTGGAGGGATGTAGGCTATCACCCCAGTACAGGCTTCTATCCCTCTAGGTGGAGCCCCAGTCCCTAATGAATCTGAATCCCACTTCTCTGCACCTGTTCCTCAACTATAAGTTGAAATCCCTGGTGTGGAGCTTCTCTTCATCCCCTGTCATGGACAGGTAGCATCTCTGAGAAAGTAAGAGATTGTGCTACTTGCCTAAGAGCCTTCCCCAGTTTCCTTAACTCTTCCTGAACTTCATCTGGCCTCTCCCCAGTCAGGGCATTTGTCCCCACATGGACAATGACATCTAGCTCTCCTTCCCTCCCTGCCTGCCTCATGATTTTTTGGATCCTCCATCCATCCCTACGAGCTGCAGCACCAGGAAGGCACCTCACTACCCTATCCAAATCCCTACCCATCCCCAACTGTATCCCCCTAACTATTGAGTCCCCCACCAGGATTCACATCCTCCTCCTCTGGGGTCCTCTGTCACCCCCCCGGGGTCTCCACCATGGAGGACCTTCACATTCATCCTAGTCACTACCTCAGGTGCCTCTGTGGGGCAGTCCTGCACTGCCAGTGCAACATAGGATTTCTGTTGTTTTATGGAATTTTAGTTGTGCCTATGTTCCATCACCTGAACTCTTCTAAGCCCCCCATTGTCCAATCACTCCTCATACCCGGCACCCTTTGAAGAAGTGGAGGTGGACTCAGTGGTCCCTCAGTGGGGGAGTAGGTCCTCCTAACCCAAGCCATCTCAGCCTTGAATCTGGCAAACTATTCCCTCAGCACAGATAGGTCCTTGCAGATGAGGCAGCACCACAGTCTCCAGAAAGTATCCCTGAAGACTGCTACCCCACAGAGGCTACACTGCACCACTACTATCATAGTTACTCCCTATATCTAGTCCTTACCTGCAGCCTCCAAACAATTTACCTGATCCAATAGTTAACCTACTCCCTAAAAATTTACCCAACCAGTAGTTAACCTGCAAGTTAACAACTCCCAGAAGCCCTATTTGCACACACACCCTTTAGAGCTACCTACTGTTTTTTTTTTCTTTTTTTCCTTCTTTTTCCCCTCTCCCCTTCTCTCCCCCTACCTCCTTCCTCTGAGTCAAGTGTTTGCATGCCTTGGTAGTCTCCTTCTTCTGTGCCCAGAGTCAGACCTCTGGCGCCTGGGGGAAGGGAGAGCTTATCTTTTCCTTCAAGGATGGTGAGTCTTGTGTGTCTTGGTGATTCCCCCCTTCTTGCTCCCAAACAGGAAATTCCTGGTGTCAACCAAATCCAGACCCTATAAAAGTAGAACTGGTCAAGGGTGGGAGGGCAAAAGCTAACTACAGGGAAGTATAAATGCAGGCATCTGATTTACTTCTGCCTAAGCCACACACCCAAATTTATAGCTCTTCTCCTTACCCAGCTAACTGCAAAGATGATAACCGTTCCCTTCCCCCAACTTAGACTAGCACACTAACTCTTTTGTGTTTGTTTTTTCACTCTAATTTATGGTCTCACTTTTCTTTGCAGACCCTACACTTCTAATAAAGTATCTGTCTGCTTTACCTCTAGGCAGCTACCTCCTTGGCCTTGCTCTGATGGCCTCACATTACTCCATATAATTTCATAACATTTTATGAATTTTAAAAAAGTGTTATGTCAAGAAAAGTAAAGTGATTGCTGATCAATAGATGAGAAATGGTATGGACTTTTGTAGGTATGGTGCAGTTTTGCAGATTTTTCATCTTTTGGTTTTTTGTATTAGTACCTTTGTGTGTTGTATTCATAGTATTAATTTTAATATTGCAATGGTTTATATAACTGAGCAATAAAACACAGTCTACAAAACAAGCAACATAGGTGCCTGAATGGAGCCTTGAGGAACACCACAGTCAAGCATAGCAGTTCTAGAGAAAGAATTACTTAGAGCCACCTGCTGTGTTCTTCCAGAGATGTTGGACTCAAACCAGTATAAAACAATACCAGTGAGTCCCACTTAGTTTTTCAGGTGATCCAATAATACAGCATGGTCTTCTAGTGAAATGTTAATAAGAGATCTAAAAGGACCAGGCTTGAACAAAGCCTTTGATCCCTCATGGTGTTGAGATTATGAACCACTCTGAATAGAGCTGCCGTGGTACTGTCTCAGTATGTGACAGTGCCTAAATTCTTACTGGAGAAGCTCCAAGATATTATTTTGTTACCGGTGAGCCTCCAGCTGCACAGCCACCAACACCTTCTTGATAACCTTCCCCAAAGAGGACAGGTTCAAGACTTCTCTTTAATTATGTAGTAACTGGTCTGTAATAATATCGGGATCCGGTTGATCGCCTGACACATGACTGCCCGACAGTCTTTCTCCTGACTCTGTTTCCCCGTCACACACATTAGCCCATCTTATGAATGCCCATCTACAATAATACCAACAATGCTGACAGTAAACAATAATACACAGTGAGACAGTATAGAGAATTTGATGTACATGTGCTGTGTTCCACGATGTGTCCACCAATAGTCAGCCAGGGGCTCCACTGTATACTAAATATTCAAAATGTCCACGAGTTAAAATAAAAAATTTATTAATGTTATATTTAAAGGGTAATCCTTACTGTAGCTGTTTTTTCTCCCGCAAGCTACAGCACGGCACATCACGCTTCTTCCATGTTCCTTCTCAAGGTTCAAAGGTTACAAGTTAAAAAGTACTGGTAGTCTTAAAGGTACATGCTGCCTAACTTGGGAGACTTCAGTACCTGGCTATGTATTGTTCAGAAGAGACCGAGGGGTGCAAAGGGAAGTGGCCCTGTGTGTCAATGAAAATATCAAAGCTACAGAAATTCAGACTACACATAAGGAGCCAGAAGAACTGTGGGTCACCCTGGAAACAGGAAATGGGACAGCCATAAGAGCTGGGGTTGTCTACAGGCCCCAGACCAGGGGAGGACATAGACACATTACTGTTAGAAGATATACAAAACATGACAGCTAAAGGGGAGGTTCTGATAATGGAGACTTCAACATGCGGATACAGATTGGTCAATACCAGCAGGAACATCTGCCAGAACTAGACACATAGTGGATTCCTGCAGGGGAGAGCCTCAAACAACTGGTACAGCAACCCACAAGAGACAGGGCTATCCTAGATCTAGTACTGACTAACAAGGAAGGGATCACAGATCTCCAGGTAGAAGGTCACCTGGGGCCAGTGACCATCACATGGTATGGTTCAATTTAGCTACTACATCTAAATCATCCCATTCCAGGGCAAAAATATGGGACTTCAGAGGAGCTGACTTTGATAAGATGGCCAACAGAGTTAAGCTAGCCCTGGCAAAAGAAACACAGGTGAGGGGTACAGGCAAAGTGGGCAAGCATTAAGGATGCAATACTTGAAGCAACATCCCATTGTGTTAGACAGAAAAGGAAGTGCAAAAGAAGAAGGAAACCACTTTGGTTCTCAAATACAGTAGCAGAAAAGGTCAGAGCCAAAAGGCTGGCCTTCAGGAAATATAAGGGAACACAGCGGATGAAGATAGGGAGGCATACCAAACTGCCCTAAGGGAAGCAGGAAGGCAGTAAGGCAGGCAAAGTCCCAAACTGAGGAAACACTAGCACGAACAGTAAAAGAAGATGACAAGACTTTCTATAGATACATTAATGAAAGGTTAAAGTCCAGAGGGGGTATTGCTAAGCTTAATGGAGAAAAGGGAGCATGTGAGGAGGAGGACCCTGTAAAGGCATCTATCCTAAATAAATACTTTTGCTCAGTATTTACTGAAGAGAAGGTAGGGCAGGGCCCACAGCTCAGCATCATGGACACAGTGGCGAGGGAGTAGCACTACCCTTCACAAAGAAAGGGTCCTACAAGAGCTTGCTAAGCTCAGGGTGGATAAGGCAATGGACCTGATGGCATACATCCCAGGGTACTTAAGGAGCTAAAGGTGGAACTAGCAGAGCCATTAGCAGAACTGTTTAGTGAGTCTCTGAGCACAGGAGAGGTCCCAGAAGACTGGAGAAGGGTCATGTGATCCCACTCCACAAGAGTGGTAGCAGGAGGAGGTGGAAACTACAGACCAGTCAGTCTTACCTCAGTAGTGTGCAAGATTATGGAGGCACTCCTTAAGGAAAGGATAGTGCAACACCTGGAATCCATAGGGGCACAGGATCCAAGACAGCATGGGTTTACAAAAGGATGGTCCTGTCAAACTAATATCATAGATTTCTTTGACTGGGTAACCAGAGTGGTGGACCAAGGGGGAGCAGTTGATGTCACCTACTTTGACTTCAGCAAAGCTTTTGACACTGTTCCACATAGAAGATTGATAAATAAGCTGGGTAGGCTCGGGGTGGGTCAGAAGCTGGTCAACTGGGTGGCAAACTGGTTGATGGGCAGAAAACAGAGAGTGGTGGTAAATGGTATACAGTCAGAAGAGATGCATGTCACAAGTGGGGTACCTCAGGGATCAGTCCTGGGGTCAGCCCTCTTCAACATCTTCATTAGTGACCTTGCAGATGGACTAGAGGGTAAGGCTTGTCTGTTTTCAGATGACACCAAGATCTGCAACAGAGTAGATGATCCAGATGGGGTGGGCAGAATGAGAAGAGATCTGGATAAACCATCAAAATGGTCAGAAGAGTGGCAACTGGGATTTAATGCAAAGAAGTGCAAAATCATGCACATAGGGAAGAGAAACCCTGAAGCCACCTATAGGCTGGGAGGGGAGTTGCTAGCAGTCACAAAGGAAGAAAGAGACTTGGGCATCATCATCACTGATGACCTGAAATCATCCAAGCAGACCTCTAAAGCAGTAGGTAAGGCTAGGGGGGTGTTAGGGTGTATTAGGGGTATCACCAGTCGTAAGAGGGAGGTAATAATCCCTCTTTACAAGACACTGGTTAGGCCCCATCTGGAGTACTGCGTGCAGTATTGGAGGCCACATCTTCACAAGGACATTTACCAAATTGAGGCTGTCCAGAGAAGGGCAACCAAAATGGTGCAGGGACTGCATCAGAAGACATATGAGGACAGATTAACAGAGCTCAATATGTATACCCTTGAGCAAAGGAGGGATAGAGGTGATATGATCGAGGCATTCAAACACCTTAAGGGCATTAACAAGGTGAAAGAGTCTAACATGTTTAAATATAAGAAAAATAGCAGGACAAGAGGACACAGCATGAGATTAGAGGGGGGGCCGATTAAGGGGGAATGTGAGGAAATTATTTTTCACAGAAACGGTGGTGGATGCATGGAATGGCTTACCACAAGAAGTGGTGGCTATGAATACAGTGCAGGGCTTCAAACAGGCATAGGATAGGCATAAGGGAGCAATACAAATGACTATGAATAGATAGACCACTGACAGAGCAAAGGCCGATGGCACATTTATAAGGTAGAAAAACAAATGGGCAGACTGGATAGGCCTTGCAGTCCTTATCTGCCGTCAGCTTCTATGTTTCTATGTAAATTACCAAGTTATGTGTGCTCCCAAGCACATAACACTTTGCAGACCAGTGTTCTGTGTCTGCAATGATGTTGCTGATTTGTTCCTCTCTTTTTCAGGTACTTTTTTTTAACTGGCAACTTTGGCAGCCCACGATTAATTTTTTCCACAATGCTGTCAGTCATAATTTGCTCATTCTAAAGCTTCTTTATGAATTGGTATACCACAACATGTGATACTCCTACCAATTTTCCCAGGCATCTATGCCAAGCTTCCACCTTATTCTGAGTATATGGCACTCCACTTAGCATCTGGTTATGCACTGAACAGAATTCTAGGGGGTACAACAGTGGTGCTCTGACTGTAGTATTATTTAGCATTCTGCACCTAATCCTGACCAGAACATAAGTCTCCTCGAACCATTCTATTATACCCTCTGTTCCAGATGGCATTTCTCTCTTAATTTCTGCAAATACATCAGGGATCTGTTTGGGTGGCAGAAATGCAAGCACTACTAGTTGGTGCATTAGAAGGCTGAATTCAGGCTCATTCCCATATTTATTTGCCAGACCAGTGCTGTGTGTCTTTCGCCAAACAATTTGGCCTAAGTGGAATAGACAACCTTTGCTCTCGGAGTCGGGAATTTGGTCTTGCAGGCATTAATTGCTGCCTGCTCAAAGTCAGTAATTACATATTTAGGAGCTCATCATTCAGGCTATGCTCATCAGCAACATCTTGAAGATGTTGAAACACACACAAATAGCAGTCTGGAGATTTACAGCACATTAAAGAGCATGCCAAAGGCAGTATTCAACATGTTTCTTGTGTCCCCACAGGTGCATGTATGGAGTACAACTGCCTAAATAGTTTTGGTACAGTTCTAAAGGTGCCATCCATAATCCAATAAATAGCAGTACTCAGTTTTTCAATGTTGTTCTTTGTGGTAAACAAAAAATGTTTTTCTGATCCACATGTTGATTCTCTGGCAAGAAAAGATTGTCCATTTATGACAGTGAATTCAGGTGGTATACACACAGCTTCAAATGTTTTTGGTTCAGGATTACGATTTTGACACCAGGCGAGTTTTACAATCTGTTGTAATGATTGCATTCCAGGCAAGTTATGTTTCACTTCTTTTGGAACCTTAGCAAGATTGCTCTGTATGAGCTGTGCAGGGGTATCATGTGTTGTCAGGGCACAGTATTTTAATGAGGCAATTGCTGTTGCTAAAGGGGCATAACTGGCATTTGGTGTGAGCTGGTACTCAGTGGTCCCCCGTAGATGATGTTGCCCCCCAAACAGCACAGTTGATGCTCTGCAATGTCATCCCTTGGACTTGCGGTGCTGACAGCACCAATAATACAAATCCCCCCTGTTTTTCTCCTTCACATACAGATAACCACCAATGCTAAGCTTGCTGTGCCCTCACTGCGACTGCACAAGATCACAGACATGAAATGAATCCTGCACTTGAGAAGCTGTTGCAGTCACTGTCACCATTGCCATTGCCAGTGCTTCAGAACAAAATGCAAACAGGAGAAAAAATATCCAGGGTCTACATATAGTTATTAGGTAATTGGATTAGCAACATACAGGATTTCACAGATCAGTAATGGGGGACTGTGCGGGAGTTTGCGTCATTTTACTAATTGAATAATTGAACATTCGGGCATTTCAGACAAATTTTACTAAGTTAACACTGCACTTTTGCTGCTCTCAAAGAAAAGGCAAGTCAACCTCAGAAAGGTAATGTCGGGTACTTGACTCGTCAGTATGATCACACTGTCAGGCCATTACAAAATGGAAAATCAGAATCAGGCTAATATGTGATGGGGAAATAAGACATGGGGAATCATACTAGACCCATTATATCAGTGAGAGTGGTTCAGCTGATTGCACACTTGCCTCTGAGTCTGAGTGATTGGAAGATGGTGGGTTCTAGCCCCACACCAGGAACTTGGTGGAAATCCCTGTACTGACACTGTAGTACAGCATGAGGTGATACTGTACTCCTTAGGTGCTGTCTTTTGGATGTGATGTTAAACCGAGGTCCTGTCTGTCTAGTGGTTGTTCACCTAGTCATTAAAAATCCCATAGCACTTCTCGAAAGCAGTAGGGAAATTTCACCGGTGTCCTGGCCAAATATCCCCATTCACCAAAATACCACAAACAGCCAAATCTGGTTCAGTATCAGTCAGCTTGCATCTCTATGCCCAACCCCCCCAGTACAAAGCTTGAAATAGGCAGAATTGCATAACCTGCTTTCACTCAACAAAAACTAACTAAAACAATTAATTCACCAGATCATCAGTGTCTAAGGATTTTTTCTTCAGGAGAGGTCTATCCACAGCTCTTTCAGGGGTGCAGGAACAAACCTGGGCCACAAAGAACATGACAATTGCAGTAAAAAAGACACAAGGCTATCAAGCAGTGAACAGATATCCCAGGGTCCAAGGCATTGCAAATGGGAGGCAGCACCAAGATCAGCTAGAACACCTTCTGTTCAGCAACTGGTTGAAACTCAGCCTAGGATGTCAGATTATCTTTGGTTCTCATTGATCAGGTACTGCCAGACCGCGACAGGCCACTTGAGGTGACCCCAGTCTGAACTGAGGACACAATGACAGGGAAGAGTTGATTAAGCTCATTACATTTCTCTTCAGTAAATGCTCTATCAGTTTGCAGAGAAGGATTAATTAATCTGTCCACAGTGTGAAAGAGCCAAGCTGGTTGGTTCTTATCTACAGCAATCACTCTTGACAGGAACTCAGCCTTTTTCAGTGTGCCTGCCTGCTGATGCTCGTTATAGTGAGCCTTCAGCACCAACTTGTTCTCCTTGGAGTAGGACCATCACTAAGAATGCTCAAATTTCCACACCTTAATCTTCAGCTGCCACAATTCATCACAATACCATGGCCAAGGCAGCCACAAGATCCAGACTGTAGCCCTCCACAGACTTCTCGGTACCTTGCACACAATCCGTATTCATCCCCTAGCTGCCCAATACTGCCTGGAGTTTGTGAGGCTCCAAATTGTGTTTAGAGTAATATCAGACTTTATCCACCAGGGAAGGTATTTACATAGGGAGCTCCACAAAGGTACGGCATGGTGTGGTGATCCTACCAAATGGCTGGATCACCCTTGACTGCACTAACTTCAGCATCACAAGTCCTCTACTACTACCGTACTGCTACCTTGATTTGTTTTCCTTCTTGCACCTCCCTGTACCATGGGAGCATTTGCACACGAGGCTCTCACACTAACTCCTGCCCCATGAGGTCACTCTCTTTACATTTCCTGCAAGCGTTGGTATTAGTTTAGGTAAACATTGGTGAAGATCCCTGCCACACATCAAGATCCAGGTCTGTGTTCCCTGCACACCTTAAGTCAGCACTTTTATTTCTAATACTAGGATTTATTTTTCTGGTTCCTCAATCCTGTGCGCCAGGCTGTGACTCTCCCACCACTGCTTCATAGAGCACTGCTAGTAGCCCATCAAGCATTCTGACATTCATGTTGATTGTTGTCCTTAGCTTGCAGTGACTCAGGTATAACCCATCCAGTGACACTGTCTGTTGCAACACAGCTGGCTGGCTCTGGCAGTGATTCTGTTCTGATTCATTTCTGTTACAGCTGTCTTAAGGGCAGAACAGCCCATTCCCTTTATGGGGGAAGCAGCAGATTCAATTTGTCTATTCTGGGTATCAGTCAGGACGGCCTGTCCAGGAGGTCTGTCTCACATCAGGCGGATGGCTATTGCAATGGTGCCTGAAATAATGTCCACCTGTAGTCCATGAGCTCCTGTTACTCCCAGAGCTTGGTAGTAATTCTAATTAGCTGGTTCAGTGCCCCTCAAACCTGTTGCCATGGCTAGGGGAAAAGGGTGGCAACATGGTTGCTGTACTGTAGTCCAAAATGCAGATCCACAAATGTACCAATTTACACAAAGCATGCAGTACAAGAACAGAACTGCATCCTGAGCCAGTCACATACGGGTGCACACTCACATTGGGTGAGGCTAGTCCACAGATCAGGTGATTTATGATCCTGTCAAAGCAATGTCAGAAACATCAGTGGTGCAAACGTCCTTGATGTCTGAGCAAGCAAAGGAGTTTTCATGGAATAGTAACCCACAGAGGGTTACATAAGTACATGATAAACAAACACCTTCTAATCACTTTACAACTGGTCTTAAAGGTCTAGCACTGTACCACCACTGCTCTCAATGTAAGCAGTGTCCTCAAGGCCATGTAGCAGAACCAGTTTACTACTAGGGCTATATCTTTCTTGATCTTTCTAAAGCATTTGGCCTAAGCTTTTTCTCCAGAAGTTGGACTTAATAAGCTCTAATTGCAGTAAACTAGTTTACTGGTTAATGTTTAAACCTCATACATCTAGCGACGATCATCAGCACCAGCTCTGAAATTAACCACTACTAACAGGTGTGCCCCTTAATGTTCTCTATTTTATGACTTCATGAAAGGGAATTTTGAAAAACTATATTAGACAGATTTCTGGTACTAATGAATATTATTTTCTGTTTTTATACTAATGATGAGCTACAAGTACAAAGTTTATTAATTGATTGACTACAAGTCTTTATGATGAAGAAAAAGAAAAATTAAAATAAAATTAAAAGTTAAAATACAATTATTGAACATCTATTAGTTTCCAGCACAACAAAGCAGAGTAATATACAGTAGCATATAAAGTAATAGTATGAGCTTCCTTTAACATGCCACAAAGATGCATAGTTGTCAAGAAACCACTCAATTTACACAGTATTGTGGGATTTTCTGATGAAAAAAGCAATTTAAGAATATGATCGGCGGGGGGGCAAGATTCCCCCAAGACAGAGCCCAACCATTCACTTCATCTATATTCATATGAGGCATAGCAATGTTATGTGCTTCAGATCATCAGTGGTATTATTATTGCAATTGCAATATGGGGAAGTATAATCAGACCTACCCTGTTTACATGATATGTAATTCGCTTTCTACAGTTCCATACGGAACTAAGTCAGCAGCCTTCTTTTGTCAGGATCAGATATAATCTGTAAATAAGGTTCTAATTGATGGCCTTTTTTAATTTTATACCATTTATAATATTTTAATAAAGAAATTCTTTCTAAATCTGACCTGCCTGATTGATTCCATAATCTGCTGTGAATTATTTCTTTAATTTCTTTTCTAGGTCTTAGATAAATTTCATGCAGAATCTGTCTTAGATTCAATGGGTATATATGATTTTTAATAATTTTTATATGTGGAAAAGCAAAAGCTCTAAATTAATAGTTTATTTGTTCCTCCAGGCATAATATTTGCAAGCAAAATTCTTTAAGAAGAAAAAGTGATGGCAAAACATTAAATTGCCTTTTTAAAATTAATGACTGAAGGGACATCTGACCCAGTTCTAATCGCAGTGCTGCTGCTGCTGGTACAGACTGTGGTGTCATAAGGATGTATCAGTAAAACATAATCATTTGTTGCTCCAAAGATCTACAGCGTATATCTAATGAGGTCTGAGCCCACATTTTGGCCCCATATAACACACTTGAACCAACATTTGCATTTAATACCTTAAAAAGACCCAGAATAGATGCCTTACCTAATCTGGAATTAAAGATATTGAATGCATTGAAAGCAGTTATTATCTTAGTTACAATATGAGTAGATTCCTATGTTGCTTCTAAGTACAATTTGCAGAAAAATGGACCCCCAAGTAGTCATAGAAATCAGTGGTTTCGAGGGCTTTTTGTCGAGATAAAGTTTCTTACATCTGGTGATGGTGTTATTATTACCAAAGACTACCATTTTGGTCTTCTCCCTATTTATTTGGAGTTTAACATTTTTGCAAAGAATGACAAATGTATTAATTTTTTGTTGTAATCTGAGATAAGATGCTGACAAGAGTGCAATATCGTTAGCATATGCCAGCCAAGAAACTTTTCTATTAAGTAGAGAAGGTGAGTGAAAGTTAGAGTCCTCCAAACTTCATAAGATAGTATTAATGTATACACTGAAGAGGGAAGGGGCTACAAGGCAGCCCTGCCTAGTGCCCCTATTGACTTTTCTCAGTTTAGTTAGACCACCTTTTTTATTAAATTGCACCTCTATCCAATTATCATTATGAAGTCTTATAAGTGTACTTAATAAGGTGGACTCATTTCGAGCTTTGACAATGTATTTTGAAGTATAGATCTATTAACATTTTCAAAAGCGGAGCTTAAATCCATGAAACAACAAAATAATTTTGACTTTTTTATCTTGATGTATTTCTAGATCAAATGAGCAAGTACAAAGCAATGTTGAATTGTTGATCAGTTGGATCTAAACCATTTTGATATTCCAAAAGAATTTCATTTGCATCTAGCCATTTTTGTAATTTGTCCCAGAATAATTCTCATAAAAAATTTTTGAGATGTAGCTATTAAACTTATAGGTCGATACATCTTCGGATCTTGAGTATCATCTTTTTTATAAAGAGAGTAAATTAGACTTTCTTTCTAACTTGATGGTCTAGATCCATCATGAATGATGGAGTTAAATAATATTACCAAAATGTGTGTCCATTTCTCTTTCATAAACTTGTATGTTTCTGGGAAAATTTGGTTTGGTCCAGGATCCTTGTTTATATTAATTGAGTCTATGGTGTTAGTAATGTATTTAACCTTGATTAGCATAAGATTAGATTTTGTGAACTGAGCATTATTTCTAGCTGCAAAAAAATATTTTCAGTTCCACTTCATAAGATTTTAAGAAATATAAGAGGTTATAATATTCCTCCCAAAGATTTGGAAGAATATAGGCCTCTAGGTCTTGGGAGTACGAGCTGTAGCCATAGCTGATTAAAGTCCCAAATTTTTTGAAGATGTTTTTAAGCACCGTTACTCTCAGCTTATTCCACAACCTCTCAAAATATTTCCTATGTTTTTTTCTAAGATTTTCCTATATTCTTTATGAGTTTTATTAAGCCTATTGAAATTAACTCTTCATGTTTGTCTTTTGTAATGTTTCACTAACCTATGAAGTCTCTTCTTGGCATCCCTACACACATGATTGAACCAAGTAGTTTGAGTTGTTCTTACCATAGCTCTGGAAGTCATAAACAGTCTTATGTGAAAAATTAGTAAATCCCAGAAACCCACAATTACAGTATGGTCTTGTGGATACTCTAACTCTTTCTTTAGGTGAAGAACTTCATAATCCTAAAAAATGTTCTCCCTAAGAGGTGCATGGTAAGCATTCCATCAAATTATTTTATTATTCAGGATCTCAAGTATTCCAGTACTACTGGGGGTATTGTGGGCACTGTGAGCCTGTTTTTGAAATGCTCTCATCAAGTGAAGTATAAGTAGAGAATGAGCGGAGGCTATGTTATCTAACATCTCCATATCATTAAATAAGGGAATTGCTACCAGGTTGGCCCAAATGAGATATATAATAGATGAACCTCTATTAGTTGTATACATAAAATTACCAAGGAGATCACATGGAAGCCATCCATTTAAAAGACAAAAAATTCTCAGTTGTTAACAAATTAAAGATTAGTTCCCCTTTTACTATTTTTTTTGTCACAGGAAATTCTATATCTCATAATGTTGGGATTTATTTTAATGAAACATTTATATAAATCCAGAAAGTTATCATATGTAGACAAATCTGGATTTAATTTCACATTAAAGTCACCAAGAATGATCACTGTATGATTCCCAAAATTATTTTTTAAATCTGAAAGGAGGGCTAATAATTTGGGCCATATGTCCATAAAAATCATAACAGCAGGTGGAAAATATATATTAACCATGATTAGTGAGAAATCTTTCTTAGTCAGCTTCAATGCAAGCATATAGTCTGAAGTTGTAAGAATCAAACATCCCTTCAAGTTTAGTGATGTTCTGACATATGTAGCTAGGCCTACTTTGTTGTGACCATATTTTTTTATCTATTTTTGCCATGATAAAATAGGCAATGTAATCTGGAATTAAGAGATAAGTGTTGTGCCATGTCTCCCAGAGACACAAAATGTCCCACTTAGTTAAGAAAGTTTTTATTTCAGAATCTGCCAATTTGAGGCTTAGCCCTTCGATATTCCAGGACATGATTGTAATATGTAAGTAATAATACCTGACAGGGTGGGCATTATTGGGATATAACGGACTGCACAGGGGGCGTAATGAGGCCTGACACCTCAGGTGGAGGGCCTTATAGCCCCTGGAAGGTCCGTTATATCCCATAATGCTCACCCTGGAGGATATTATTACACTTAGAAAATGGGCTAGTAGTATTTGTTTTTTTTGTAATAAAGTTTATAAAAAAAGAGGGTTTGATATTAATAATAATGAAGAGAAATAGCAGGTTCTGTAAAATAGACCCTTTGGTGCCACTAGAGGGTTCAGTTGCTTATGAGAGTCTCTTTTTTTGTTTTAGTATTGGATTATAGTGCATTGTTTTGTTTTTGTGCCATTTGAGAATCTGAACCCCATGAGACTTTTCGGGATTGCGCTACCATTACAGATTAATGTATATAGGGGAAAAAATAGTTTTGCTTCCAGACTATGAACAGGGAGCGTGTGGCAGTGGTGAAGCAGGAATGGCATGCAGCTGTGTTAGGCACTATGGCTGATGAAGAGTGCCAATTCAATAAGAAGGTATTTTTACACATCTTTATGTTGGGGTGATTTGTTTGTGGCTAGGGAAGAGTTTTTTTGTTTGGCATTTTAGCTTGGTAAGATTGGGGACTGCAGCGGGAATTTCCTTAAAATCAGTCCCAAGCACAGAGTCATGCTACCGGATAACATCAATTACTAGAGCAGGGTGCTGATTGGAGGATGATGTTCTGCTTATGTTAGTAAAATGAGAAAAAAGAAATGTTTATTTGGTTGTTTTTTTTTTTAATTATTTGTCAGTGGTGAGTGGGTACATGAACTCATGAGGTGAAATGCAGAGTTTCAGCATAGGAGTGAGTGTGGAACAGTGTAGACAGAGGGTAACAGGTGGTATTAGCGGTGGCAGGACAAACTTGTTTTTTGCCGGGCGTTGTTAAGAAATAACAGCCCTGGTGGTAGGGAGATTCAGCCAATCAGAAAAGAGCCTTTCTTTTACCCATTTTCTAATTGAGTATAATGTATGGTCTACCTTCTTTTCTTTATTTATATCCAGGGGTCATAATGTAATATCTTGATCCAATATTTTGTACTTATTTGTTACAATAATTCTTTTTAAAAGAGTACTATTAACATGATTTTCATTACTTTCTTGTGCCTTATTGTTAGATAAAGAGCTTAATACATCTGGGGATACCAGGTGTATGCCAATTGCATCTAACCTGTGAGATGCTTGAAGAATTGTGTCAACCAACTTACTTGTCTTGAATGTGATGTCTAGTTGAGGGCTGTCAGAAATTGCCTCATGCAAGGTTATCCATTCCAGGGAACTCTTTGCTATATTATTATCTAAGATATGAGAGAGAAATACTCAAATATTATATTTGATTCTGCCAACTGAAGTTCCATTCTGGGGTTTCCAACCAAATATTGAAACAGTTTTTCTTTCCCAGGCATCAGCTTTACTTGATTCAAACTTATTTATAGTTTTTTGATCCTTTCAGCTCGAGAAATGTATTCAGGATCATAGTTGGACTGTACTCTGTCTCTATTATTAACTGAATGTTCATTTGAGGGACCAAACCTAGGTACTATTAAAGGGAAAGTAATTTGAATGCCAAGAGGTGGGACTAAACTGGTTCATTTCTAAATGTCAAGGGCCAAATTTTGCATACATGTATAAACCAACACACAATCAGTAATTTTAGGGCTTGGGGGATGTAGTACAAAAATTTCAGTTTTTCTGTCTGGAATATTAAACAGAAGACTAACAAGTTTGAGAAGCAATTCAGTAGATTCATTATCTACTTTTCTAATGCCCTATAGCTCAATCAGAAATCCTGTTATCTGGCCAATCTTTTTGTTGGGGATTTGTAGATTACCATGAGTAATAGGTTCAGCATCTGGGCATGATAAGGGCGTAAACTGCTCTTTAACTTATGGGATCCCAGCTCCCCCCCCAGTAAATGAGTTTGGTTTAGCATTTGAATTGCCTTCATTAACACATAGAATTTCAAACATTTCATCCACATTACAAGAGTCCTTAACATTTTCCCTGGTTATCCCTGTGCTCTCTTCAAAGATCTTTACAGGGCTGCCCACAGTAAAAGTCAATTTTATATTCTCCAATGGCATGAAACTACTCTGAGTTTTATTTTGAGCAGCCTACTAACTTTGATATCAGGAGTTTTCTCTTTTGAAATTTTTATGGGTTTCTTTTTTTTTTCTCTTTTTTTTTGTTTCCTTTGCACATTTAAGATGTTCATTATGCTGTAATTTATTTTGATTTCTAGTAGGTTCTAAAATGTCCTTATGGAACATAGGTGGGAGATTTGTTTGATTTACTTTATTACTTTTCCCTACGGCACTGATATCTGCGGACTCAGTATCGGAGCTCTTGGGTTCTATCTTCCCTTTTTTAATTTTCAACAACATTTTAATAATAGATTGATTGAAACATACTTCAGTTTTAAGAGTGGCCATCTCTTCTCTTAACATAATCAAGTTTTCCAATATCACTATGTGTGTAAGATGTGTTTTTTTATTAGTTCTAAGGTGTGATTGGGGAGTATAGTTCCAGAGATAAACTTTACTTCTTCTATGTGAATTTTGTTTTCAGATTTGTTTTTCATTAGATTCAGAGCCATTCCTTTATTTATACAGTAGTTCGGACAGATCCCTTATTGTTCTTACTAGAATTTATTTCCTGAAAGTTAGGGACTAGATTTTTTAAACCATCAATAACTATACTTAAGTTATGTATAACAGATGTTATATCATCTTGTGTATAAAGATTTGGGCTATTTACTATCTTCTCAGAGTGGTGTAGTCCATTAGAGACAGTATAACTATTTTCATTAACATAAGAGGATTTTTCTGGAGAAAAGATGCCTCTAGTGCCTTGAGAAGGTAGACTACTCTCAAATATTGAAGGATCTAGCATTTCCCAACTATAGGCTGTCAGACAAATGCTTTCCTGTGGGAGAACATAAGAGTTATTCAAGAAGATCTTTCCTCTGCATCCTGTAACTTGAGAATCACCTGATACAGTCACATCACTCTCTTGTATAGTGGGTGTTGTTGTAGATAAATCTACTGATTTGGGTTTGGATTTAGCAGAAATTTAGTTATTTTAGATTGATTACTATTCTCCTTTGTCATTTCTCCCTTTAGACATTTTTTTATTGTGAGTAGATTTTCCCTTTGTAATTTCTAGTGATTCACATTTCTTACTGGGGATTTTATTTTTCCTTTTGAGGTAGTAGGCATAGATTCAGTTAATAATATGAGGGAACCATTTTTACAATTTCTAGTGGCCACCATTATGAACAATGAGTCCTTACTTGATTGAGGGGAGGGAGAAAAAAGTATCTATATAGGTACAGTAGCAACAATTATGTGTAGTTAAGAATAGCTACTAACACAACAATATGGCTACCAGGACTTCAGAAAAAGCCAGTCCAGTCAGTGCTTTACAGTTTTCAGTCACAGTTTGTGGGTTATAGATTTACTCAGTAACAGTTTAGACTCATAGATTAAGCACTAGGAGAAGCCCAGAGTAGGTACATTCCTACAATTATACTGTATCTATATTGCACTTAATCACTGTCTAAATAGGTACAAGGTAGAAAGTGCAAGGAGCAAAAATACAAAGTGCAAAAATGCAAAAAAGTGCAGAAATGTGCAATCCAGTGCAAAACTAAGCATATAACAGTAAAGTGCAATAAGACATAAATCAATACAGATACTACTGTGATTAGTTTCCCCTAATATCAGTTAATTATGATTGTAATATCAGTCAGAAGGAATGACTCAATTGTCTCACAAGAATTAGCAAAATTAATCATTATACCACAATAAATAAATAAATAAATACCACAGGTAGGCACGTCTATAAAGGCTAAAAAGACTGAAAGACTGAATGAGTGAGCTAAATAAGTCTTAGCAAGGTTCTTCCCTGATTAAATAAATGTGCCCTGTAAAATTATAACAGCTTGACTGCTTAACTGCTAGTCAGCCTCTTATCTGTTACAGGCTGCAGGCATAAATACCAAAGTGCTGCAAGGTACTTCTAAAGTGCTAAAGTAAAATTACCAAAAAAATGCAGACAGAAAAAGACAGCAATGATAAGCAACTACGTTAGTCACAATATGGAAAAAAAAGTTGTCTGAGTTAGCCAATAGGGAAGTTTTAGGTAATTCAAGTTTAATGATAGAAAACAGCACATCCAAAACTACATAACAGCATATAATTGGCCAAGATGGCAATAACAACTAAATGACTAACCAAAACAGCAGTAAAATAGCAGCAAGTTGTAAAATTAAGTACTGCAGATTTTCCAAATAAGCTGTAAAATTTCTTTTTAGTGGGCAAGGACTCAGTGGGCTTTTTAGTGTATCTGGCCTCCTTAAGCTCAGTTAAAACAAATTTAAAATACTTGTACCAGTACCTGAAACAATAAAATGAGCAAAAAGGAAAATCATCAAAACAAAATGCAATGAGAATTAGGAGGTTGAGACAGGTCTGATGCAGAACCTGTGTAATGTTCCAGATTCCCTGTGCAGCTGAACTACCATAACAATTTGCTAAAAACAAAATGCAATAGTTTGTTACTTAAAGGGGCCTGTATTGTAACAGTGTTCTGCATCAGAATTTTAAAAGCAAAGCAGTATCCCAGCCTCCCAAAGTTGCTTAAATTTAAAGTAATTTAACAGTCAATGTGAAGCTGTGCTATGCTGAACCAGAATGTCCCCATTAGATAGGTATCATTCAGCTTCACAATGAGTGACCATTTTTAGCAAGTTTAACATTTTCACCAAAAGCCAAAAGCATCCAGTCTTCCAAATACCACTAGAGAAGATTCTGTCTTTCTGGATTGCCTCCTCAGCCACAGCACAGCCACTTAAGGCTCAATCAAAAAGCCTGCCTCCCGAGTGCAGGTTGCACCAGTTCCCGGATCTCACTCTAAGTCCACAGCTCCCAATACCAACCCTCAAGGCTACTGTCAGCATTCTGACCATCTAGTGTAATAAGCTCCACTAGTTCCTGATTGCTTAGCTTCAAATCCACTGCTTGCAATGCCAGCCCTTGTGGCTTCCAATGGTGTTCAGACCTTCCAGAGTGGCTTGTCAAGGCATCCTCCAGGAATCAGGGCTCAGGAGATTCAGGCCTCCACCGAGAAGAATTGCTAAAGAGATAGAAAAAATAAAAAGAGGAGAGAGGAGAGGAGAGGAGAGGAGAGGAGAGGAGAGAGAGGAACTAGATGCTCTCACACATTGTACATTCAATTTGGGTCTCTAAAAGGAAATGTCAATGAATACATACCTTCCATAATAGTATTTGAAGCTTTTAGAGACCTCTGCAGATTGGATCCTCTGAGTTCCTCCTCATCTCAAAGTCTGCATCTTGTGATGACAACAATCCTTTCCGTCAATCTCTTCTATCCATATCCTACTGCTTTGTTGCATTCCCAGTGATGAGCTGATGAGATGTTGCCAAATTTGTATTCATTGAATGTTTCAAAATCTGAAATTTTGGACATTGGCAAAGCAGATCCAAAGGAATTTGATTTTCCATTAGTAGCAAGACATCATGATACAAAATTATAAACAGGGAACACGCACTAAGCAAGTCCACATTGCTAACAAGCCACTTGTCCTGCAGTAGCCAATCAATGGTGCTGGAGATTTAGAACTCCCCATGCTGCACAGATCTCAGTGACATTTCCAGTTCTCTCTCTCACAGGAAAACAGACCCAGCAGTGACTACTGAAGGAGGTCTTTTAATAAGAAAAAGTGTGACTTTTGACCACATTCTATGTCTAAGGAAGCTGAGATTGTACAGTATAGGAGAATGGGGTGAGAATTAGGTCAGACAAACCCAAGGCACACCCCAATGCCTCTAGGTGTGTGGAGGATGGGGGGTGGGGTGGTAGGGTTGGTATCCCTAACACCAAATTTCTAAATTTTTGTCACTGTAATAGAAACCCTAACTGATGCATTCACAGAGTTTTTGCAATGAATTTCCCTTCTTTTTGAGAAAGTGTAATCTTACCCATATGTGGTTATGGGAGCAGCACAGGGCCCACCAGGCCCTGTGCTTCCATCCATGCATATTATAATTGTCTCTGATTTTCATGTGGGAGTGCAGGGCCCTCCTGGCCCAGTGCTCCTATGTAACCATAACTGTAGAGACATTGTAATTAACCCTCATCTCCATGTGTGGGCCCTGTACTTCCATCACACTCCCATCACTCCATAATGGTATCCATTTGTGGGAGCGCAGGGCCCTACAGGCCCTACGCTCCCATATACCAATAAGTATAGAGACACAGTGCAGACCTAGTGACATTCCAAGTAACCCTTGTGTTGCAAATGGCACAATATCTCAGTAATCATAGGAACATTAGAAAAAGTTCCACCAGCGTTATAATCATGGTCTGGCAATCTGCATGCAGGCTTAGTACAGCTGTGTTTAGCAAAAATCTGTTTTGAACCCTTTGAACAATGTTATCCTATGGGAAATGTCTAAATTTCAGAATGTTATAACTATGGAACCAATATAAATATTATCACCAAACCAGCAAAAGGCACATCTGTGGAGCAAGACCTTTCTATGCTGCAAATTTCAGCCCAAAAAGAAAAAACAATGTATTATAAAGTACTTTGCAAATCAGCGAAACTTTCGCAAAGTACTTTCTTAAATTTGCAACACTTCCAGTGGAAAAATTCAAAAACATATTTCTGAGCATTATTTTTAAAAACTGATGTCAGAATCATGTTCCGCGGGCCCCAATTAGGTAAACATAACTGTTGGTGTTTACCAAGGGGCAGTATTTTTTTGAATTACAGCATTTTTTCTGCTTTACTAACTGCAGAAAATGTCAGATTTGTGACACTGCAGAACCCATTTACGAAAGTTAAAAGTGGTTTCATGAAAGTCTTAAGTACTTTCAAGGTGGACATGTATTTTTTCCCCTTAGGCTATAATGGGAAACTTTAAACTTTAGTAACTTTTGAATGGATTAATATTTTTTTCGCCTAACCTTCAAATGGCACATCAGTGACCCAAACCCCATATACCCTAACAATTTCAGACCAGACCCTCAAACTGTTTTGGACTTACAGACAACATAGAATTTGCACAAAAAATGGTAATGTTCAGATTTTTGGGGGCTCCGCAGCTCTGCAACTGCACATGTGACTTGAACAAAACTTGCCAAATCCAGAGATCTATAGTACCAGACAGCACATGCAAACTTTCAGACAAAATGGATGAATGGGTGCAAACATCTTGAAGAGCAAAATTTGGGGTTTAACATAGACGTGGTCATGCAACCCTAACTATAGGGCACTACCGTGCCCTATTATATATATATATTAGAGGCAAAAAACTCCATTTAATGCATTAGTTAGGGTTGTTCCTCAACGACAAAAGTGAGGAAATTCGCTGTTAGGGTTGAAAATCCCGCTTGGACCCCTACCCCCCCCAACTGGCATTGGGGTGTGCATTGGGGTTGTCAGCCCTAACTCTCACCCCATCACATGTAAATCAGCAGAAGTATAGGAGAATGGGGTGAGAGTTAGACTGATGACCCCAATGCACACCCCAATGCTGGTTGGGGTGGGCAGGGTCCAAGGGTTTTTCAACCCTAACACTGAATTTCCTCACTTTTGTCGCTGTGGAACAACCCTAACTAATGCATTAAATAGAGTTTTTTGCCTCTAATTTCCCTTCTTTTTGAGAATGATAATGAGAAATAGTGAATGTAATGCGGTGGCGGGAGCGTGGGGCCCAAAGGGCCCCGTGCTCCCGCCACTTGATGTCTTGTGGCATACTAACAGGAGCAGCAACGCAAACAGAAGTGCTAACAGTGGTGCACATGGTAATGCAAGTGCAAATGAGAACAGAAAGGGTAACGCACACCGTGGCGTAGACGGGAACGGTCTGCCATGTGATGTGTTGTCACATAGTAACATGGTGTCTGCAAATGGAAATTTCAATGGGCATGGTGACACAAACTAAAACAGAAAGAGAAACAATACTGTAGACACAAATGGCAAAAACTAACAGAAATGCAACCGAAAATGAAAATGCCAAGGATAACGCACATGGTGGCGCAGACGTCAACAGCAAGTGAAACGGGTACGGGACCACAAGCAGAAAGGGCAACAGTAACAGTAATGTAAGCACACAGGCTGGTTTTCCCCAAAAGCTGCATAGAGAAAGACAGTGAGTACAAAGAATATATGCATAATAATGGATATCAGAGCAGAAAATGAGGACTTGGAATACTAAATAGGTTATATCTCAGGAACCGTATGACATAGAAAAAAAGTTTAAAACTCATATTATTTACAACTGCCCTAGCTAATTTTGTACTTAGCCCCTGGTAGGGGGCTAAGTGTTTTTCTGACGAAAAGTCCGTATCTCGCACCATTTCCGAGATACTGGCCCTGAAAGGGGCGTAATGTTATCCTATGGGAAAAAGAGAAGTTTGGAGTGCCATAACTTTGCCTTCCTGTAATATTTTTTCACCAAACTACCGAAAGGCACATCTGTGGGCAGTTGGCTGTCTTCCCTCCAAATTTCAGGAAAAAAGACCAAACTGTTATTTTGCAGCAGGGAGCCAAAGGATTCCTGTAATGCGTCAGGCGCCGTAATGTTATCCTATGGGAAAAATGTCAAATTTGGAGTGCCGTGACTTTGCCGCCGTGTAATATTTTTTCAATACAACACTGAAAGGCACATCTGTGAGATGTCGGCTGCGTTCCCTCCAAATTTCAGGCCAAAACTCCCAACCGTTCTTTTGCAGCACAGTGCCAAAGAATCGCTGTCACTTTCCCACAGGTAGAAAACTACTGTCGCAATTTGCGAAAGCTTTCGCAAAAAAGTTTGACACTTTCGTGAGCACGAAAGTAATTTGCGAAAGTACTTTTTCCAGAAATTTGAAAAACATATTTCTGGGGTGTTTTACCACAAAATAAAGACATGGCAAGCATCCTCAGGGTCCGACTAGGTGAATACAAAAAGAATTAGGTTGCTAGAGGGTCCCAAATTTAAATGCCAACCATTTTTTTGATGGCTGATTTGTGAAAGTAACAGGCCCATTTGTTAAAGTAAAAATGCATTTGTGACACTGTCGAATGTTTTGTTAACTTTCCCCATTGACTTATAATGGGAAATTGTTTTTTGAATAACTTTTGAACCGTTTAATATTTTTCACCAAATCTTCGAAAGGCACATTGGGGACCCTGGCTGCATGTTTCCTGAAGATTTTGGGCTGGTCGTGCAAACTGTGCGACCTGTACGTGTGACCATAGAATTCCAGAAAAAGCGTAAATGCCCATGCAAATCACACTTAATAACTCTGCAGCTGTGTATCTGACCAGTACAAAACTTGGCAGATGCCAAGGCCTATGGTTCTTGATCAAGTATTTCAAATTTCAGCCAAATCTGTCAAACGGTTGCAAAGTTATTAAGGTGCAAAGTTTTGGGGTTTAACATAGAAATGGCTCCTCAACCCTAACTATGGTAGCACTACCGTGCTACCATAATATACAGTATATATATATATATATATATATATATATATATATATTATACTATATACATATGCAATCTTAGCCAGAGGGAGGGAGGGAGAGGGAGGAGTGTTTGAGACACTGTCTATCTGCATGGTTCAAATGTTGAATTTACTGTTTGACTGTTTGGTGTTATTATGTTCTTACCGTTTCTGGCATTCGGCAAAGTTATTGACTTGCTCTGCTAATATGAAGGTAATACTAGACCATGGAACCTACAGTATGTGCAAAGTGAGAATTTTATGTTTTGCGATGCTTGATAGGCTAGATGACATCAATATCACTTCTTGGAATGAGAGGGTTTGCCTCACCAATCAAAAGAACTAAATTCTTGGTGGCCTTGGAACGATAACAAGAGCATGTGGCCCACTTGCAGGAAACCCACTTAACTCCACATGAACAAATGAAGCTGGTAAGGGGCCTGCTATTCTGCATCTTTACATCCAATAAGAATAGGGCGGTGGTCCTGTTTCCTAAGAATTTCCCCTTCCAAGTTAGCAGAACTATCAATGATGTGGAAGTGAGGTGCCACATCTTTGTGGAGGGGGATCTGGATGGGGAAAGGATTACATTTGGGAGCATTTATTCCCCTGCAGTTTTGACACACATTTCTATCAGCATATACTAGATGTCTTGAATAGGAAACAGTTTCCAAATTTGGTACAGGAAGGGGACTTGAACTGTGTTATGGACCCAAGGCTTGATTACTCAGGAACCAGGATCCCTGGCCCAATGCAGAGATGGGAACATGGTGGCTGGGGATGGGGGGAAATGGATGCGGTGGACAGCTGGAGAGCTAGGAATCCAGGGACTCTGAAATACACATTTTATTTGAATACTCACAAGTCCTGGTCCAGATTGGACTATATTTATATTCCAAGGGAGCTGTATGACATGGTGTTAGACCTAAGTCATGGCCCCATCATCATATCGGACCATGCTATGGTACCTCTCGTAATTAGCTGGACAGGGGAGAAATAAGCAAGACCTGGTTGGAGTTTCCCCACCTACATGTTAGCTAGGGAACAGTTCTGGAAATACAGTATCTTAAAAACCAATGGGAACTGTTCACTAACATGAATCAGAGTTCAGCATCATCTGTAGGGGTATATTGAGAGGCAGGTAAGGCCTTTATGAGGGAGGTTATAATTAGTTCTGTTTTCAAGGTAAAGAAGGAGTGTAAATGCAAGATAGACTGGTTGGAGCAATCCATTAAGGATCTAGAGTGAAGACTGGCAAGGGAGGGAGGATGCAAAGACTTAAGGGAGATCACGGTGGCACAGGAAGCCCTAAACTTACTACTGATGGACGAGGCAAAGCCTAGGCTACTATTTGCTAGCCAATGCTTATATGAATGGGGAAATAAGTCTGGTCCCCTGCTGGCCTGGTTAGTGAAGTGAGGGTGGACCTCGGGACATGTGAATATTAAAAACAAATATGGCAGCCTCATGATTGAAACTCCTTGATTAGACAGTGATTTAGGGATTTCTATCAGAGACTGTATACTGCAGAATGTGGGGGTACTGCATGACAAGCTGAGCAGTTTCTGGAGGGTATCACTAGTTCAACTGTATCAGACTCCCAGAGATAGATGCTTGGGGCCCCAGTAACACTAGAAGAGGTAGAGTGAGTGGTTGGTAGTTTGAGAAAGGACAAGGCAGGGGTGCCGGATGGTTTTATAGTAGAATACTACAATGAGTTTAAGGGGGTACTGGTGGATTCTTTGATGGAGTTGGTGGAGGAAGTGAGGGGAGAGAGGGGCCATCCTAAGTATTGTTGTGAGGCTAACATTGGCCTTATAACAAAGGCCAGGAAAGATGTGCATGATTGTACTTCCTACAGACTCATCTCCCTGTTAAACTGTGATAGTAAGGTAATAGCGAAGGTGATGGCCCACTGCCTTGTAGGAATGTTACCGAGTATAGTGCATGCCAATCAAACTGGGTTTGCATGAGACAGGCTACCTTTCATAATATGAGACAGCTGCAGAATGCAGTGTGGTGGGGTTCTTGGCATATGGGACAGGCATGTGTACTGTCCTTCAACACAGAGAAAGCCTTTGATAGAATAGAATAGAATAGAATAGAATAGAATAGAATGGGAGTACCAGTTTGAGGTACTGAAGAGACTTAGTCTGGGAGCTGGGTTTGTGGAGCTAGTAGGCATGCTCTGTCGAGAACCAGTAGCACAGGTATTAGTGAATGGGGCACCACTGGAGAACTTCTGACTTTTCCAAGGCACCCGTCAGGGGTGCCCTCTCTCCCCTCTATTATTTGCTTTAACTATACAGCCACTTGCCATTAAAATTAGGGAGAGTAGGGAGACACAGGGAATCACTGGGAAAAGGGGGGAGCAGCATAAGATATCCCTGTTTGCTGAGGACTTACTGATATTTATTACACAGCCTGATAAAATTATGCTGGCTCTCCTGGATGTTCTATTGTCCTTCGCCGTGTTCTCCGGCTACAAACTAAACTTGCACAAGTCATAAATTTTACTACTGGGAGACAATAGGGAGGACATGAGCAGGGATACATGGGGACTTCAACTTGTGAGATAATCCCTTACTTATTTAGGGATACAGGTGGGAGCAGGATTGGGGAGTTTGTATCATCTTAACTACAACCCATTAGTTGATACAATCATTAAAGACCTCAATAATAATAATCACACCCTCTTCTCCCCTCAAAATACACCATCACCTCCTGTCATCAAAATGAACAACCAGCTCATAGTTGAACACCTTGCTGTAGTGACAGAATTTAATTCCTATTTTTCAATGTGTGCCTCAGCTCTGCTAACCTCCCTATCCTCACCACATACATCCCTGGCCACCCCTACTCCACCCCACCTCACCCCCACAACTGCCAGCCTTGAATTTTTCCTTTTCTCCCATCTCTCCTCATGACGCCTTACATGCACTTCTCTCTCTAAACACTACAAAATGCAACTCACCTGACGATCAGGACCCCGAGCTACTCTACCTATCTGCCCCTGCTATCTCCATCTCCCTAATTAATTTACTCAACTTATCTTTCCTCACTGCCATTACCTCTGAAGCCTAGAAGCATGCCATTGTTCTTCATCTACCTAAAGGTGGTGACCCCATTACTCCAGGGAACTATCTCCACATTTCACTTCTACCTACCCTGGCTAAATTCAGGAACACCTGGTTCTCTATCAGCTATCCTCTTTCCTGGATGACTTCTCCTTTTTCATTCAATTCCAATCTGAATTTCGGAAGAACCATTCCACCACCACCTCCTTACTTAGGCTTAATAACTCTATCTATTCTGCGATCAATAGTGGTCATATTACATCTGCCATCTCTGTCAACCTTGCCAAGGCATTTGACACTGTTTTCCACACCCTTCTTCTTGAGACCCTCTCCTCAGCTGGCCAATACTGGTTGGCCTGTAACTGGATTAAACCTACCTGGTAGAAAGAGCTCTATCAGTTAAAATAGCTGATTCCATGTCCCCACCACTGCCCATCTCAACTGGTGTACCTCAAGGCTCTTTGCTTGGCCCACTTATATTCTCTATTTTCCTTTATGACCTGTAGTCAGTATGTTTCTCCTCCTCTATCCATATGTATGCTGATGACACAGTCTTGTTCACCTCTGGCCACTCTCCCTCTGTTGTATCCACCAGAGTCCAGACTGACTTCAATAATTTTCATGGTTGGTTTAAGTCACATCAGCTTTTCCTGAACACCAAGAAAACAGTATCCACTACCTTTGGCATGAGGCAGAGACTCTCTAGGCTTCCCTTCCTACCTATGTTCCACACCCTGGATGGGACCACACTTGAGGATACTACCTCTTTAAATATTTAGGGGTTTGGCTTGACCAACACCTTAACTTTTCTGAACATGTCATAGAAACATAGAAACATAGAAGATGATGGCAGATAAGGGCCACAAGGCCCATCCAGTCTGCCCATTTCTTTTTCCACCTTATGAATGTGCCATCTGCCTTTGCTCTGGTCAATGGCCTATCTATTCATACTCATCTGTGTTGCCCCCCTATGCCTATCCCATGCCTGTTTGAAGCCCTGCACTGTATTCATATCCACCACTTCCTGGTGTAGGCCATTCCATGCATCCACCACCCTTTCTGAGAAAAAGAACTTCCTCACATTACCCCTTAATCGGCCTTCCTCTAATCTCATGCTGTGTCCTTTTGTCCTGCTATTTTTCTTATACTGAAACATGTTAGACTCAAGCTGTTTGAATATTTTGATCATATCATCTCTCTCCCTCCTTTGCTCTAGGGTATACATATTGAGCTCCATTAATCTGTCCTCATATGCTTTCTGATGCAGTTCCTGCACCATTTTGGTTGCCCTTCTCTGGACTGCCTCAATTTGGTTAATGTCCTTGTGAAGGTGTGGCCTCCAGTACTGCATGCAGTACTCCAGATGGGGCCTAACTAGTGTTTTGTAAAGAGGGATTAATACCTCCCTCTTCTGACTTGTGAAACCCCTACTAATACAGCCCAACATCCCTCTAGACTTACCTACGGCTTTAGTTGTCTGTTTGGATGATTTCAGGTCATCAGTGATGATGATGCCCAAATCTTTTTCTTCCCTTGTGACTGCCAGCAACTCCCCTCTCAGCCTATAGGTGGCTTCAGGGTTTCTTTTCCCTATGTGCATGATCTTGCACTTCTTTGCGTTAAACCCCAGTTGTCACTCTTCTGACCATTTTGCCAGTTTATCCAGATCTCTTCTCATTCTGCCCACCCCTTCTGTATCATCTACTCTGTTGCAGATCTTAGTGTCATCTGCAAACAGACAAACCTTTCTATCCAGTCCATGTGCAATGTCACTGATGAAGATATTGAGGAAGACTGGCCACAGGACTGATCCCTGAGGTACCCCACTTGTGACTTGCATCTCTTCTGACTGTATATCATTTACCACCACTCTGTTTTCTGCCCATCAACCAGTTTGACACCCAGTTGACCATCTTCTGACCCACCCCGAGCCTACCCAGCTTGTTAATCAATCTTCTATGAGGAACAGTATCGAAAGCTTTGCTGAAGTCAAGGTAGGTGATATCAACTGCTCCCCCTTGGTCCACCACTCTGGTTACCCAGTCAAAGAAATCTATGAGATTAGTTTGACATGACCTTCCTTTTGTAAACCCATGCTGTCTTGGATCCTGTGCTCCTCTGGATTCCAGGTGTTGACTATTCTTTCCTTAAGGAGTGCCTCCATAATCTTGCCCACTACTGAGGTAAGACTGACTGGTCTGTAGTGCCCTGACTCCTCCCTGCTACCACTGTTGTGGAGCGGAATCACAAAAGCTCTTCTGCAGTCTTCTGGGACCTCTCCTGTGCGCAGATACTCAGTAAACAGTTCTGATAATGGCTCTGCTAGTTCCACCCTTAGTTCCTTTAGTACCCTGGGATGTATGCCATCAGGTCCTATTGCCTTGTCCACCCTGAGATTATCGAGGTCTTGTAGGACCCTTTCTTTTGTGAAGGGACTAGGGCACACCTCCCTCCTCTCTTTGTCCATGGTGCTGAGCTGTGGGCCCTGCCCTACCTTCTCTCCAGTAAATACTGAGCAGAAGTATCTATTTAGGATAGATGCTTTTACATGGTCCCCCTCTTCACATGCCCCCTTATCCCCTTTGATCTTATCAATACCCCCTCTGGACTTTCTTCTTTAATTAATGTATCTATGGAAAGTCTTGAGAAAGTTTTATCACCTTCTTTTACTGTTTGTGCTAGTGTTTCCTTGGTTTGGGCCTTTGCCTGCCTTACTGCCATCCCTGCTTCCCTTAGTGAAGTTTGGTATATCTCCCTATCTTCATCCTGCTGCGTTCCCTTATATTTCCTGAAGGCCAGCCTTTTGGCTCTGACCTTTTCTGCTACTGTTTTTGAGAACCAAAGCAGTTTCCTTCTTCTTTTGCACTTCCTTATCTCTCTAACACAATGGGATGTTGCTTCAAGTATTGCATCCTTAATGCTTGCCCACTTTACCTGTACCTGCTCACCTGTATTTCTTTTTGTGAGGGCTAGCCCTGTCGATGCCATCCTGAGGAAACTGCACCCCAAGCTTGGTGCCCTCTACAGGAACCGCAGCTGCTTACTTCTGTCAACTAGGTGCAACCTTGTTCAGAAAGTGATTCTCCCTATTTTTGACTATTGTGACATAGTCTATTGTGCTGCTCCTAAGTCTTTTGTTGCTTTGCTCTTGACTCCCCCTTGTACCCACCACTGCTGTCTCTACCACTCCCTTGCTTTCCCCTCCCTGGAGTGCAGACAACTCTTGCACTGCATGAAATTTACCTCTAAATTCTGGTTTGGTTCTCTCCCATCTTACCTATCATCCTCCTTTTCCATTCCACCTCCCTCACACCATTCTCTCAGATCCACTGACTCTCGCACTCTGGCTATTCAACGATGTACTACTATATCCGGCCAAGGTGGTTTCTCTTATCACTTCCCTATACTCTAGAACTCACTACCTATGCCCATTCGACACTCTTCATCCTCCTCTTCTATCTCCCAGGCCCTACACAACTTCTATTCCTCAAACTGCACTTGTCAATGAAGATTCTGCTATATTTCCAATGTTTATTGCACTTCAAGCTTATTTTGCTTTGTTGCACTATACGTATAACCTTGTAAATGTATTTGGTTCAATTCTACGTTTGTAAATGTCTTATTCAATCACTTTTCTATATCTACATTTGCTTTATCTGCACTGGTTTGCTATGCATATGCCATACCAAACTGTAATTGAAAATGTACATTCAATTTATCTATACTGTATTACCTTTGTTCCCCTCTTCCCCCTCCCACAGGACACACCTTGAACTGATCAACTTGTTGCCTAGTGTGTTTTTCTAGTGAACCACTTCAAAATATAAAATAAATAAATAAATAGATAGTGAGCCCTACCTGTCTCATGGTTCGTCCACATACTGTAAATTTAATTAAAATGAATGTACTTCTGAGATTATTATATGTTCCACAGATGCTCCCAATGAGTTCTACTAGGGAGGATATTAGGTGTCTGGAGATGGGATTCTCTACCTTTATCTAGCAGGGGAAAAGACCAAAGATGAGTTTAGCTAGGCTTAAGACTGCGAGAGAAAAGGGGGGGATGCAGCTCCCAGATATACAAGGCTACTATTTGGCAATTCAGCACAGATGCATCAAGGACTAGGTGAACAGGGGAGAAGTGGTAAATTGGGTGGACTAGGAGGAGGAGGAGGGCTGCCCAGGGCAACTATCGTCCTACCTGGCAGTGGGGGGGGGGTGAGCATATAAACAAACTCCAAACCTTAATCCATTGGCTGTGTGGGTCCTTGAGGCCTGGAATAAAATTAAGAAAAGAAGGGGGCCTGAAAAGGACCATACTCTGTTGGTTCTAATAGCCCAGAATCTGGGCTTTCTACCAGGGCTGGAGGACCCGGATTTTCGCATGTTGCAGGAGAAGGGGATACTGTGCCTAGTGGACTTGTATAGTAGGATAGGCCTCTATTCTTTTGCAGAGATACAGAGAGGATTGGGGATACCACAATGCCACTTCTATCGATTTTTGCAGATTCACACATTTAGTAAGATTCTGAACAGGGAGGCAGTGGAGAACTTTAAGCTCGCTGAGATAGAGTAGGAAATATGTAGAACACAGAAAATAGAAAAGGGCTTGATAGAACAGATGGAAAAGCAAGATAGACAGCACTTCCCAGACCTGTTCGGAAGAGTGAGGCAAAAGTGTGAAGGGGATAGAGGAGGATGAATAAGTGAGCAAAACTGGGGTACAATAAGAAACACACATATGCGTCTATTACCTTGCAATAAATGTGGGTCTGTTCATAAGAAGGGGTTACCAATGGACCACCTAGTTTAAGCCCTTATTTAAGAAAATATCAAAAATAGCTACTGCAGTAATAACATGTGCTTTTCATAGATGGGCATCACCATAGATAAGTTACACAGTTTCAAAGTCTTAGCTGTAGTCATTAGTTTTATTTCCAGCTGTCCACCTCTGAAAAGCCACATTTTTTTTATCTGCAAATTGTTGCATGCAGACTCACAGCATCTTCTGCTGGTTATATTCATCCTATGCTTTATTTGTTTGTAATAAAAATTCACATGAAACTTAGTGTGGTGTGTCATTATTAGTTCTTCATGCTTTCGCCCCGATTTAAACAGCTGCTTAAATTTTTCTTGTCTGGCCAAACTGCCGTGGTGCAGGCAACAAGCAGTATCCCTCTGTAAGGACTGTGCTGAATATGCCACCCAAATTTGTTTAGCCACATTTCTGGCCCATACAGCATCCAGTAGTAGAGTCAAGCCATACAAAGGCAAAAGTACTGGACTTTAGGAGAGCTGACTTTTCCAAACTGGGTGAGTGCCTAAGAAATGCACTAGCAAATGGGCAGGAAGGAGGGGTGGAAGAACAATGGGGAATAATCAAAACTGCCATCACAGAGGCAACAAGCCTTTGTGTGAAGCAAATAAACAAAACAAAACTATGTAAGAAACCACTACGGTTCTCAAAGGAGGTGGCAGGGAAGGTTCGAGAGAAAAAGAAAGCATTCAGGAAGTACAAGGAATCACAGAAGGAGCAGGACAGAGAATTGTATCCGTTAAAGCAAAAGGAAGCGGGGAAGGCAGTCAGGACAGCAAATGCCCAAACTGAGGAAAAGATAGCCAACTCATTTAAGAAGGGGATAAAACCTTTTATAGGCACATCAGAGAGCGAAGGAAGACCAAGGGAGGGATAGTGAGGCTTAATAAAGGGGAGGGGGTGGGCAGAGGGTGACTGTGAAAAGGCAGAGATACTAAACAAATATTTTTGCTCAGTATTCACAAATGAAGAGGGGGGGAGGTACCTAAATCAAACACTAGAAACACTCTGGATACAGAAGTTGATACCAGCCCATTTACAGAAGAAAGGGTTCTGAAAGAACTCTTAAAACTGAAAGTGAACAAAGCAATGGGGCCTGATGGGATTCATCCCAGAAGTCTAAAAGAACTATGGGGAGAACTAGTGACATCACTGACTACCCTTTTTAACAAATCATGGGAGGATGGTGTGGTACCCGAGGACTGGAAGAAGGCAGATGTGATTCCCCTTCACAAAAGTGGGAACAAGACAGAGGCAGGAAACTACAGGCCTGTTAGTTTAACCTCAGTTACAGGGAAAATGATGGAATCACTTCTGAAGGAAAGAATTGTTGAGTACCTAGAGGCCAGAGGGGCACAAGACCCAAGGCAGCATGGATTCACAGCAGGAAGGCCATGTCAGACAAATCTAATAGATTTTTTTGACTGGGTGACCAAAGTAGTATATCAGGGAATGGCTGTGGACATGGTCTACCTAGACTTTAGCAAGGCATTTGACGCAGTCCCACACAAAAGATTAATATACAAGTTAGCCAGCCTGGGAGTTGGTCCCAAGATGGTAGCCTGGGTAAAGAATTGGCAGGCCAACAGGACACAGAGGGAAATAGTAAATGAAGTCCACTCTGAAGAAAGGGGGCGTTAATAGTGGGGTACCGCAGGGTTCAGTATTAAGACCGGTCCTCTTCAGTGTCTTTATAAGCGACATTGCAGAGGGACTGGAAGGAAAAATATGTCTCTTTGCAGACGACACAAAGATCTGCAACAGAGTTGATACACAAGGTGGGGTAGAAAGGATAAGAAGGGACTTGGCAAGGTTGGAGGAATGGTCAAATGCATGGCAGCTTAGATTCAATGCTGAGAAGTGCAAGGTAATGCACCTGGGAAACAAAAACCATGGGGGGTGAGATACTAACAACAACAAAAATGGAAAGGGACCTGGGGGTAGTCATTGATTACATGTACTTTACCAATTTCTGTCATAGTAGTTCACTACATGCCTTACTGCTTTGTGACTCAATGTATTATGTTACTCAACGTACTTGCTTTACCTGCTGTTCTGTTCTGATGTATCGGTATTACTTGTACTCTCCCAGGTCATTCCTGAAAACAGGCATATAACTTATCTAGTGTACCTACCCGGTTAACAAAAGCTAAATAAATAAATAAATATCAGATGCTCTAAAGGTGGGCAAGCAATGTGAGAGGGCAGTAAGGAGGGCTGGGGGAAGACTGGTATGCATAGGGAGAGGCATCACCAGTAGAAAACAGGAAGTTGTTATCCCTGTGTACAGACAGCTGGTGAGACCCCATCTGGAGTACTGCTTGCAGTTCTGGAGACCCAATCTCTGCAAAGACATAGGCAGGATGGAGGCAGTCCAGAGGAGAGCAACTAAAATGGTGCAGGGTCCGCACTGGAAGACATATGAAGAGAGGCTTAAGAAGCTTAATATGTATAGCCTCAAGGAAAGGAGGGAGAGGGGGGACATGATAGAAACTTTCAAGTACCTCAAGGAAATCAACAAAGTCCAAGAGGGTAGCATCTTTCAGAAAAAGAGATGTGCAAGAACAAGGGGGCACAATTTGAAGATAGAAGGTGGGCAGCTCAGAGGTAATGTAAGGAAGTATTTTTTCACAGAGAGGATTGTGGATGCATGGAACAGCCTTCTGGAGGAGGTTGTGGAGTCAAAAACAGTGGGGGAATTCAAGCATGCATGGGACAGTCATAAGGCAATTCTAGGGGTTGGGGGTAGGAAGAAGTAGGCTGTTGGTTAACTATGATCTGCAGCTTATCCATTAGGTAGGGAAATGGGCAGACTGGGTGGGCCAAGCGGTCCTTATCTGCTGTCATATTCTATGTTTCTATGTTTCTGTCCCTGCTGTTGAGCACTGGAAAGTGGCTACCTTGTAGTCAAGCACTTTCTTTACTCCTGCAGTGTCCACTTTCCCAAAACTGGATTACTTTTTTTTCCTCCACATTCAGTGTCCAGATGCTCCGGATGTGCATGAGCCACCCCCTGACCTGACCCATTTAGCTCTGAACAATCTCGTGATTGCTGTGTGTATCAAGAGTTGTCCAGTTCAGTCAGACTTTAAAAGCCTGTGCACTGTGTGGCTTCAGCCCTTCTCCCTGTTGCACGTTTGTGTCATGGGAGAGCCGTGTCCATCATTGCCTTACCAGTGCACTGTGTCACAACAACTTTACACAGCCCTATTCACTGTGCCACTGTGTTTCCTGGGCCACAATCAGGTAAGTGTTTTTCAATCCAGGAGCTGCTGCAACATCTGTTTAATTTCTTCAATGCTTCTGTGTGTATTTTGGGTTTTTTGGTTGGGCTTGTGTGGTTTCTGCTGATGAGTATGATTAAAACCACATGATAGCCCATCTGTGTACTTCTGTGTGCTGCACCACGCTCTGTCCCAGGGATTGCCATGATGTTTGTGCACCACCCTAGTTCCATGCCCACCAATGTAATCAAATTGCATATTGCTGGTTGTTGGAAACAGTATTTAGGGCAATGGGTTTTAAAAAATAGACCCTCCATTGCTGACTTGCTTTTGTGCTTATTTTGGGTCACTTATTTTGGATCCTTTGAGTGGAGAATGGGGGTTCCAAACTACTTTCTAAACTGCACTCCATTGATGTCAGTGGGCATAGTTTTCAAAGATGGTGAGTGTCTGGGTGTTCTTTTTTGAGTGGTTCGGGTAGGGAGCCATGTAGCCAGTTTGGCTAATGCAACCTGATTTCATTTTTATTTTTTGGGGGGGTGAGGGTTAAAAAAACCTGTTGGTTGCCCCAAACAATTCCACAGTGGTTCTGCTGTGTATTTTGTGAAGCTTTACCCTCTGGCAGGATGCACCTCTTTTAAAACAATGCTCCCAGTTGGTTACCCCAAACCAATCTGCTAGGTTTAATTTTTATTAGAGCAAGACAATGGTTTAAAGTGAGACCTGCTGCTGTAGGGGGTGGTGGGGTGGGTGGGGACCAGGTGAGGTCTTTTTTTATTTTGTATTTTAAAGTGAGATGCTGAGCATTTGTGTACACAGGCAATGTTTCTTTCCAGGTGTGCTTGTCCACAGAGGCTCACTCGGCCGTCTTGAGCACCATGCTTTATTGTCTTGGTGGGTGGTGGATAAGTACTTCTGGAAAGATGTGAGACCTGTGGTTGGAGGGTGGGGGGGACAGTTGATGCATTTTTCCAGGCCTGCTTAAGGCTCAGCCATCTTGAGTGCCATGCTTATATCGTTTGGGGATTGGGAGTGGGTTGGTGGAAGGGTGTAGGCCGAGAAGCATGCCTGGACAGATGCATCATCTGTGGCTGGTGAGTCAAAATGATGCTTTGTGATTGCTGCCTTGTGTTGAAATGTGGTCTTTTTTTATTTTGTATTTTAAAATGAGAAGCTGAGCGTTTGTGTACACAGGCAATGTTGGTTTCCAGGTGTGCTTGTCCACAGAGGCTCACTCGGCCATCCTGAGCACCATGCTTTCTTGGCTCAGTGGGTGGTGGATAAGCACACCTGGAAAGACACTTTGTCTGCCATGATTACTGATTTTTGTGATTGCTGACTTTTTGTTTAAATTGAGAGTTTAAAGCGAGACCTATGGTTGGGGGGTGAGGGCCAGATGACACCTTTTTCCCAGGCCTACTTAAGGATCGGCCATCTTGAGTGCAATGCTTTCATTGTTTGGGGAGGGGGAGTGGATTGGTGGAAGGGTGTAGGCCGAGAAGCACACCTGGAAAGATGCATCATCTGGGGCTGGTGAGTTGAAATGATGCTGTGTGATTGCTGCCTTGTGTTGAAATGGGGTCTTTTTTTTGTTTTGTATTTTAAAGTGAGATGCTGAGGCTTTGCATACACAGGCAATGCTGGTTTCCAGTGTGCTTGTGCACAGAGGCTCACTCGGTCATCTTGAGCACCATGCTTTCTCAGCTCAGTGGGTGGTGGATAAGCACACCTGGAAAGATGCGCTGTCTGCCACGATTACTGAAGTTTGTGATTGCTGCCTTTTTGTTTAAAATGAGATTTTAAAGCAAGACTTGTGGTTGGGAGGTTGGGGGCCAGATGATGCCTTTTTCCAGGCCTGCTTAAAGCTTGGAAATCTTGAGTGCCATGTGCTTTCTTGGTTTGTGGAGGAGAGGTTGGTCAAAGGGTGTGGGCCAAGTAGCACACCTAAAAAGATGCATCATCTATAACTGGTGTGTTGAAAAGTTGTTTTTTTTAATTTTAAAGTGAGACACTGAGGGGTTGCATGCAGGCAATGTTTGTTTCTAGGCGTGCTTGTTCACAAAGACTCAGCCATCTTAAGCACCAAGCTTTCTTTGCTCTGTGGGAGGTGAATAAGCACACCTGCAAAGACCCTACTGTGCTGGATTTTGTGATTGCTGCTTGTTTGATTTAAAGCAAGACCTGTGGTTGGGGGTGGAGGTCCAGGTGATGCATTTTTCCAGGCCTGCATAAGGCTCGGCCATCTTGAGCACCATGCTTTCTTGTTTTGGGGAGGGGGTGGGTTGGTGGAAGGGTGTAGGCAGAGAAGAACGCCTGGAAAGATATATCGTCTGTAGCTAGTGAGTTGAAATGATGCTTTGTCTTGATTATTTGTGCTGAATTTTGTGATTGCTGCCTTGTGTTGAAATGTGATCTTTTTTTTATTTTAAAGCGAGACACTTAGGGTTTGCATACAGGCAATGTTTGTTTCCAGGTGTGCTTGTTCACAGAGGCTCACTCTGCCAACTTGAGCACCATGCTTTCTTGGCTCGGTAGCAGGAGGCTAAGCACACCTGGAAAGATGATTTGTCTGGAATTAATGCTGATTTGTGATCGCTGACGTTTTTTGTTTAAAGTGTGATCTGTGGTTGTGGGGAAGGGGGCAGATGATGCATTTTTCCAGGCCTGCTTAAGGCTCGGCCATCTTCAGCGCCATGCTTCCCTGGTTTGGAGAGGGGGAGTGGGTTGGTAGAAGAATGTAGGCCGAGAAGCACACCTGGAAAGATGCATCAGCTGGAGTTGCTGTGTTGAAATGATGCTTTGTCTGATTATTGGTGTTGAATTTTGTGATGGCTGCCTTTTTCTGTTAAGCAAATTGGGGGTGGAGGCCAGATGATGCATTTTTTCAAGCGTGCTTAAGGCTCAGCCATCTTGAGTGCCATTTGTTTTCTTGGTTTGGGGGGGGTGGATTGGTGGAAGGGTGTAGGCCAAGAAGTACACCTGGAAAGATGCATCAGCTGGAGCTGGTGTTTTGAAATGACACTTCGTCTGGATTATTCAAGCGGGTTTTGAGTAAGCAAACTTCCTGCCCCCACCCATCTGGTACTTTACCCTTTGGTTTACAGATTAATCCCAAAATGATTTTT
Organism: Neoceratodus forsteri; assembly: GCA_016271365.2. Lineage (NCBI taxonomy): Eukaryota > Metazoa > Chordata > Ceratodontiformes > Ceratodontidae > Neoceratodus > Neoceratodus forsteri. Next base: position 837,393,819 of record CM057451.1, on the reverse strand, counting down.
CTCCTGCTGTAATTTAACCCCTCAAAAAAAAAAATCTTACACCAGCTCCAAATCCTAAATTTCTTGATTGGAGCTTCACCCCCAGGTATTTATGCGTAGCAATGTCAGTACATCAACACCCGTGCTGTGTACTCCATAGACTTCGATGGGCCTATTTTTTCACGCTGCATTTTAATTCTTTTAAGTGCAGAATTTGAGAAAGGAAGACCACTGATCAACTAACAAAGTCCTTGTTAGTTGAATGATGGCCTTCCTTTCTCAAATTCTATGGAGTGCAGTACACAGCTCTGCTGTTTATGTACTCTCATCGAGAAACGTAGAATATGCAGCTCAAAGTAAGGAAATGGGAGCATTTTGGATAGCTTCTCCACGGAGTGGGTGTAAGTTTATTTGTACAATATGGCTCACAAAAAGATTATCAGTTTGGGATTAATCGCTAAACTAGAGGGTAAGCTACCAAATATGTTGGACATGGGGGAGGAATAACTTTTCTTGTACACACAACCTGTTCTTTCAAGCTTTGTGTGTGGGTCTGTTATGTGTTTACATCTTAAAATGCACTTAAGTCTTTGTGTGTTTCTTTGTTTATTTCTTTGTGTACTTGACATTTAATTTGTGCCTCCATTTTGTTTGCAAGGCAAGTGCAGGCGTGCCTCCATTTTGTTTGCAAGGAAAGTGCTGGTGTGCCACCATTTTGTTTGTAAGCAAGTTTGGCCATGTCACCATTTTGTTTGCAAGGAAATTATGGGCGTGCCTCCATTTTGTTTGCAGGCAGATGTGGGCGTGCCACCATTTTGTTTGTAAGGAAAGTGCGGGTGGGCCTCCATTTTGTTTCACATTGCTGTGCTCTACCTTGTGTTGCTCTACTCTACCTTGTGCTGTGCTGCTCTACCTCATGTGGCATCACCATGTGTGCTGTGCTATTCTACCTTGTGCGGCATCACCATGTGTTCTGCTCTACACTACCTCGTGCTGCAATACTCTACCTCATGCTGTGCTACTCTGCCTCATGCAACATCATCATGTGTGCTGTGCTACTCTGCTCTGTGCAGTGTCATCATGTGTGCTGCTCTGCTCTACCTTGTGTAATGTTGCCATGTGTGCTGCTCTACTCTACCTCATACTGCTCTACTTTACATCGTGCTGCATCACCATGTGTGCTGCTCTGCTCTACCTCGTGTGGTGTCACCATGTGTGCTGCTCTACTCTACCTCGTGCTGCTCTACTCTACCTAGTGCTGCCTACTCTACCTCATGTGGTATCACCATGTGTGCTGTGCTGCTTTACCTCATGCAACATCACCATGTGTGCTGTTCTACTCTACCTCATGCAGCATCACCATGCATGCTGTGCTGCTCTACCTTGTGTGGTGTCACCATGTGTGCTTCTCTACTCTACCTCGTGCTGCACTATTCTACCTCATGTGGCACACCATGTGTGCTGCTCTACTCTACCTTGTGCGGCACTATTCTATGTTGTCTTGTGTTCACCCCTTTGTTTTCCATGAGTGAATTTATTAATATTCTGACTATTTTTTATTACAGCATTGTGGAATTTTTTTATCTTCTTGTGTTATAATAGTTTTGGAAAGATGGAGCAAAGTGAAACAAGATGACGTCAGACACCATGTGTGTCTGCTGCTGACTTGCTCCGTGGGGCTCTGAAGAATTGTTCTGTACCATTCACAGTAAAAGAAAGGAGTCAGTGGTACCATAATAAGTTAAGAAAGGATCCACAATGCCTCCAGGAGTATAAAGATAAAGCAAAAGGATGTGCATGGAAGCACAGAGAGAAAATGACCTAAGAACAACGCATACTTGCTAGAGAGAAAAGTCAATTGTGAATGCAGGAATCCAGGAAAAAGCAGAGGGACATGACGTCGGCTACTGTAAACCCTTCTATAACTAAAGAAACAGCAAAACAAACAGAGGAACAGTAAACAGCATATTGGAGAGAGAAAGAAAAAGAGAACAAGACATGAAGATGACCCTATTTCCACAGCCACTAACACCACAAATGCAACTGAAATGCAAGTGAGCACCCCATCCAACACAACCGAAACACAAATGAGAATGCCCTCCACTACCGGTACAACCATGACATCAGTTGCATTGGATGAAAGTGCAACACCAGTGATGGACCCAACTTCAGGAAGCCCCATTCGAAATGCTGTACAGAAAGCACTTGAAGGACTGCCCATATCCCCAAACTGGTTTGCTGCAACCATCACCAAAGTTATCTCCTTGGCCACACCCAAAAAACAGGCTGCCCTGTCAATGTACGGATGTCACACAAAACTGGGCAATAAATTAGTAGAAGTCCTTTAAGAAAAAATTTAAACAGTTAAGCAATGCAATGGGAAGGCAGACAAGGAACTGAAAAAATAATTCATCACCATGTTTCTTGTTCTAAAAAAGTACCATCTACTCTGAAGAGCAAGCACGTGCCTTGGGATCAGTTGGAGAAGAATGATGAAAGTATCGAAGAGTGCACAAGTTAAGAGGAGCACCAGTCACAAGTTGAGAATATCAGAGGAGCTGCAGAAGAAAGTACAAGATTTTTTTGATATCTCAGCAACACCGCTTCCACACAAGAAGGCATTTTCAAAATGAACCATAAAAGCCAGATCATTCCTAGACAAAACTCTGAAAAGGCTGCACCATGAATTCTGTGAGCAAATCCCAGATGAAAAAATTGGACTAGCTAAATTCAGCAAAGAAGTAAAAACTGGACCAATGTCTATGTGAGTATTGCACCAATAGTAAACGAAAGCTGATAGCAATAAACTGATTTGCTGAGCAGAAAAGAAGACCGGAGTACAAAATTTCAAATATTTATCAGCAGTAGAGCTGACAATGTGCCCAAAGAAGGAAGGTGAAAAATTCTTTAAGAAGGCATGTATTGAAAAAAATTGGCAAAAGTATAGCACTTCTGCTATTGACAAATCACTGGAAGAACATTTACATACACATGAAACTGAGGAGGTAAAATGACAACAGTGGGACAGTGCAGCCATTTCCATGGCCATAAATGGATCAGAAAGTAAACAAACAAGTAAAGTCATGAAGTGAAAAGTTGCCACATTGCGATGTCTGGCTGAAGTCTTGAAGGAGGACCTCCTGTTTCTGGATCAACATCTACATGTGGCATCCTGGCAACACCACCAATTCAAATTGCTCAAAGATAACATTCCTGATGGCTGGATATTGATGGTACTAGACTTTGCAGAGAACTACACATGCAAGTATCAGGATGAAATTCAGTCATGCCATTGGCACCACAAACAAGCCACTGGTCACCCTGTAGTGACATACTACAGGCGTGAAAGATGTACAGAACTAGTTACAGAGTCACTTGTCTTCATATCTAGTGACCTCCAACATGACCACTGTGCAGTTCAGCATTTCATCAACATGTTAATTCCTACCTCAGAAACATCTGTGGCATCAATATTGAGAAACAGGTACACTTTACTAATCTGTGCGGATGTCTGTACAAATCAAAATGGACCTTTCAGAATATATCAATGGCTACATCACTACATGGATTCCCAATAAAATGGGAATTTTTTTGATCCAGGCATGGTAAAGGGCCCTCAGATGGTGAGAGTGCAGTGGCGAAGTCACGTGCAAGACTAGCTGTGCAGTCCTGGCGGGCTGTCATTTCAAATGCTGTGCACCTCTTTCAGTACTGCAAGAGCAATTTAACAAAGGAACTTGCCATCGAAGGTTGTACTCATTACTGCAGAACATTCTTCTGGGTCGGTGATGGAAAAATTAACAGATAGCAGGACCAGAACTAAAAACAATACCTAGCACACAAAAGATTCAGAGTGTCCAATTGGCAGCAGATGGTGTTGAAATCCGAGACTACAACTGTTTCTGTGGGCCATGCAGAAAGGAGGATGGTCCATGTGAAACTGCAAGACACGTTGATGGATGGAAGAAGAGGATTATTCAGACTGCACCTGGCTATGTGTCTTCAGTGAAGGATAAAGAAACTTCAGGGCCCTCTACATTGCGGATTGCAGTCTCTAGTTCAATCACTCGTGCACCCACTCCCGCTTCTGATATTGGGACTCCTGGCCCTCTACATTACAGATTCCTGTCTCCAATGTAATCCTCAGCACACCCACACCTACTTCTGATATCGCACCTCCAGTGATGACCAGTACAGCTGCTGTTGTGAACCAGAGTAGTGAACATACTGCCACTTTGACAGATTCTGCAGCCAGCACAACAACCAATGCATCATCTGTTGCCAGCTCATCTACCAGAATACAAAAGAACTATGACCACATACAGACAAGCTAGTTTTATGCCTTTTATTACTTGAACACTTTTTACATAGGACAAGTAATATCATTTAATGAAATGAAACAAGAGTCTGAAAGTAAATTTTTTGCAATGGCGCAGGGATGGCAAATTCTCTTGGCCACTCCATTTGGACATTGATGTCATAAAGGGAAGATTACTTTTTTATGGACCGGTAACAGTGCAAGGACAAGGAAAATTTTACATATCACCAGATGACCTGAAAACCATCAACACACAAGAAAAACTGAAACAATGTTGGAATTAATAGATTTTGAAGGAAGTATTGTCTTTTTAACATTTCTGAATGGTCATATAAGAGGGTGGGCAGGTAGGGGAAGGGTGGACAGTTAGGGGAAGGTATACAAGTAAGTATGGTGGACAGCAGTAGGTGAGTAGATTGATGGAAATGTAGGGACACAGGGCATGCTGACAGTGGAAAGCAATTTGGTTGGTCAGAGACATAGAAACATAGAAACATAGACTTTGACGGCAGATAAGGACCCCTAGGCCCATCTAGTCTGCCCATTTCCCTACCTACAGGATAGGCCGCAGATCCTAGTTAACCAACAGCCTATATCTTCCTGCCCCCCACAAGAATTGCCTTATGTCTGTCCCATGCATTCTTGAATTCTCCCACAGTTTTAGACCCCACAACTTCCTCAGGAAGGCTGTTCCATGCATCCACTACCCTATCTGTGAAATAATACTTCCTCACATTGCCCTAGACAGCCCTCCTTCTATCTTTAAATTGTGTCCTCTTGTTGTTGCAAGTCTCTTTTCTGAAAGATGCTACCCTCTTGGACTTTGTTGATTCCCTTGAGGTACTTGAAAGTTTCTATCATGTCCCCTCTCTCTTCTTTCCTCAAGGGTATACATATTAAGCTCCTTCAGTCTCTCCTCATACGGCTTCTCTTGCAGACCCTGCACCATTTTGAGTGCCCTCCTCTGGACTGCCTCTATCCTGTCTATGTCCTTGCGGAGATGGGGTCTCCAGAACTGGACACAGTATTCCAGATGGGGTCTCACCAACTGTCTGTACAGAGGATAACAACTTCCTGTTTTCTGCTGTTGATGCCTCTCGCTATACATCCCAGTATACCCCGCCCTCCTACTGCCTTCTCACATTGCTTGCTAACCTTAAGGTCATCTGATATGATTACCCCAAGGTCTCTTTCCTGTTTTGTTGTTGTTACTACCTCCCACCCATTGTGTATTCTTCCCTGGGTTCTTGTTTCCCAGGTGCATTATTTGCACTTTTTGCATTGAATCCTAGCTGCCATACGTCTGACCATTCCTCCAACCTTGCCAAGTCCCTTTTCATCCTTTCCACACCTCCCTGTGTATCAACCCTGTTGAAGATCTTTGTGTCATCTGCAAAAAGGCATACTTTTCCTTCCAGTCCCTCTGCAATGTCACTGATGAAGACATTAAAAAGGACTGGACCCAATACTGAACCCTGCGGTACCCCACTAGTAACCGTCCTTTCTTCAGAGTGGACTCCATTTACAATTACCTTCTGTGCCCTGTTGTTCAGCCAATGTTTTACCCAGGCTACCACCCTGGGACCCACTCCCAGGCTGGTTAATTTGACTATCAATCTTTTGTGTGAGACTGTGTCAAATGCCTTGCTAAAGTCTAGGTAGGCCATGTCCACAGCCCCTCCCTGGTCTACTACTTTGGTCACCCAGTCAAAGAAATCTATTAGATTCGTCTGACATGACCTTCCGCTGTGAACCCATGCTGCCTTGGATCCTGTGCTCCACTGACCTCTAGGTACTCAACTATTCTTTCCTTCAGAGTGACTCCATCACTTTCCCTACCACAGAGGTCAGACTGACAGGTCTGTAGTTTTCTGCCTCTGTCTTGGTCCCACTTTTGTGAGGGAATCACATCCGCCTTCCTCCAGTCCTCGGGTACCACACCATCCTCCCATGATTTGTTTAAAAGAGTAGCCAGTGGTTTCACTAGTTCCTCCCTTAATTCTTTTAGAATTCTGGGGTGAATTCCATCAGGACCCATTGCTTTGTCCACCTTCTGTTTTAGGAGTTCTTGCAGGAACCTTTCTTCTGTGAAAGGACTGGGATCGACCCCCCTATCAAGAGTGCTTCTGTTAATTGGGTTAGGCACTTCCCCCTCCTCTTTTGTGAATACTGAGCAGAAATATTCGTTCAGTATTCCTGCTTTCACTGTCCCCTCTGCCCACCACCGTTCATTCTATTCAGCCTCACTATCCTCCCTTTGTCTTTCTCGCTCACTGATGTACCTATAAAGGTTTTATCCCCTTCTTAACTGAGTTGGCTATCTTTTCCTCAGTTTGGGCCTTTGCTATTCTGACTTCCCTCCCTGCTTCTTTCTGCATTAACTGGTACAGCTCTCTGTCCTGCTCCTTCTGTGTTTCCTTATACTTCTGGAATGCTATATTTTTCTTCCTGACTTTCACAGCCACCTCTCTTGAGAACCATAGTGGCTTTTTCTTTCATTTTGATTTGTTTATTTGCTTCACACAAAGGCTTGTTGCCTCTGTGATGGCAGTTTTGATAATTCCCCATTGTTGCTCCACACCTCCTTCTAGCCTGTTTGCTAGTGCTTTTCTGAGGCACTCTCCCATCTTGCCAAAGTCAGCCCTTCTAAAGTCCAGTACCCTCACTTTTGTATGGCTTGACTCTGTAGCTGAGTTTAACGTGAACCACACTGTTTGATGGTCACTTGTCCCCAGATGGCAACCCACTTCTAGATCTGAGATCCTCTCACTGCCCCCGTTTGAGAGTACGAGGTCTAAGATTGCTCCCTCATGAGTGGGTTCCGAAACTAGCTGTCTAATGCCTGCCACCTGTAGGGTATCAAGAATGGCCCTGCTCTTGGATGTGGCTGCAGCAAATGTGCTCCAGTTAACATCTGGCATATTCAGGTCTCCCATCAACAGTATCTCCCCTTTCTCTGCCATTCTAAGAATGCCTTCTATCATATCCTTGTCCATTCCTTCCCCTGACATGGGGTCTGTACACAACCCTTTGCGGATTGTGGTGCCTTTCCAGTCTCCAAGGTGACCCACAGTGCCTCCTCTCCTCCCTGTTTACTCTTTTGTTCAGTTGCTTTTATCCCTTCCTTTACATGAGAGCTACTCCTCCCCTCTTCTCCCTGCCTGTCTCTCCTGTAAGTTATGTACCCTGGTATGTTAACATCCCAGTCATGGTTCTCTGTGTACCATGTTTCTGTGACTGCTACGATATCAGGCATCCCTCTTCCATTAAGGCCACCAGTTCAGGGAGCTTGTTGCCCAGACTATGGGCATTGGTACTCATTACCCTCCATTTCCTGATGGCCTTACCCCTTTGCCCATCCCTGTCCTTCTTGCTTTTGTCACTTTCTCCATTTACCCTGCCCTTCTCCCTATCAACACCTCCATGTTGGTGTTTGCCACACTTACTACCGTGATTTTTTTGGGGGGGCTAGGATTTCCCTGCTCCTTTCCAGTGCCTCCCCCCTTGGCTAGTTTAAATGCTTGCCAATGAAGCATTTAAACCTATCACCTAGGATCCTGGTTCCCCTCCCGGACAGATGCTGCCCATCATGCCAGTATAGGCTTGCATCACTCCAGGTGGACCCCCAGTCTCCAATGAAGCCAAGTCCCTGAGCTCCACACCAGTTTTTCAACCACTGATTGAATCCCATGGTACGGAACACCCTAGCCTCTCCTATGCCATAGATGGGTAGCACCTCTGAGAAGGTTACCGTGCGTGCTACTTGACTAAGGCCCCTCCCCAATTCCACAAACTCTTCCTGCACTTCTCTAATCCCTTTCTTAGCCAGGTCATTTGTCCCTAGGTGGACAATGACATCCAGCTCCCTCCCCTGTGCAGCTGCTCCAGCAATCCTGAGGATTCGCTCCCTGTCCCTCCAAGCCATGGCGCCAGGCAGGCACCTTACCTCCCTCTCCCATTCCTTGCCAAGTTCTACCTTCCTAACAATGGAGTCCCCCACCAGGAGTTGTTTCCTTCCCCTGTAGGGTCCTCTGCCACCCTCCTGTGGGTCTCCTTTGTGGAGGTTCCCAGCATCCTCCTTGGTCTCCACTGTAGGTGCCTCCATAGAGGACCACACTTTGCCAGAATGGCATAGGAATTGTGGAGAGGTACAACTGGAGGGATGTTCCTCTGTTCCACCACCCTCACCCTCCCTGAGCCCACTGTGGTCCAACCACTCCTCTTTCTTGGCAACCTCTGAGGCAACAGCAGTGGCACTGGTGGTCCCTGGATGGAAGAGGAGGTCCCACAAATCCTGGCCAACTCAGCCTGGAGATGAGCAACCTCCTCCCTCAGCCCAAAGAGGTGCCTGCAGATGGGACAACACCGCATCCTCCAGAATATCTCCCGGAAGACTGCTGCTCCACAGCCACTGCACTGCACCACTCCAATCATGTCTTATTTCTGACCCCTTAACTGTTTGCAATCCTTACTCTTTTGTCTGTTTTTTCTCTCTCTCTCTCCTTACTTTCTGCCTGTGTGCCCTTTAAGCTCCTGATTGTCCTCTTCTGAGACAAGAATATCCTATATTTCTCAGTAGACCACTTACTTGTTCAGAGGCAGACCTCCAGCAGCTAGAGGGGGCCGGAGAGCTACTCTTGCCCTTCTAGGATGGTGGGTCCTTGGTGGTTCTGTGATCACTCACTTCCTGCCCCTAAACAGGAAGTTCCTGTTGTCAGTCAAATCCTGTGCCTATAAAAATAGAACTAGCTTTGGGTGGGGGGGAGGAGGGGGGAAGGAGGGCAATATAGTCCCATTAAAGAAGTTCAGTCACACAGCAGTCCTTTCTCCTGGTGCCTTCTGCCAAGCTATTAGTAGAATCTTTCTAAGGCAGTCTTTAAATGTAGCTTCCTTCTAGCTAAGCCACTCCCCCTACTTACCAGATCTTTCTATAAGTAATTTAAACCTCACAGCAGTCAAGTCCTTTCAGTCACCTGAGATTTACACCTAGATGACTTTTCAGTTACCCATTCAGTTCGGTTAACCCAAACACACACTTTTTTTTTTGCTTTGTATGTTAGTTTTTTTACCCTAAATTAAAGGTCCAAATACAAAAGTTCTTCTATTTTAGTCCCAGCAGAGAAGTTCAGTCACACAGCAGTCCTTTCTCCTGGTGTCTTCTGCCAAGACTGCTGAAGGTGGACAGGTGTTGAAAAATGTAAAGAATATTGGTGGACATAAGGGTTGCTGAAGGTAGACAGAAATGTGGTGGCCAAGTGAAGGTCATAATATGGTGGAATTAAGTTGAAGGGGTGCTGATGGAAGGAAGATGGGATGATTAGTTATGGAAGGTGTGAAGTAAGGTGGAAGGTATGAAGAAGGTGTGTAGGAAGAGGAGAAAAGGGGAAGGTGTGAAGGAAGTGAAGAAATGGTTGAGGGGGTGCAATGGGATGTGGACAAGAATCATGGCCTCATTTGCACAGAGGACTGCTAGGGGTATGGCATTCTTCTGTCATGAGGATGTGTCCACAATGATATCATGTCAGTTCAGGCATGTATTGAGTACCAACTTGAATAGGCTGGGAGTGAACTTGAAGGAGTTTAGCACCACTTATTTGAAGTTTGGAAAGCATCACATGTCAGGGTTTGAAGAGCCCATGGATCAGTGGATGCCGGTCCTCAGGTGTTGTCAGAGTTTGATTTTGGTCATATGTGGTGGTACATGATAAACCTGTTTTTATTTTGGCAGATGTAAGTGGATGTAAGCCCTTGGGCATTGACAATCCCTGGATTGTGAATGTTATGTGATGTGAGAACTGATTTAGCTGTGTTTTTGTTTTGGCAGGTGTCACTTCAAAGAAGAAACTGCTCTGTGTGTGTGGCTGCCCATGAAGTTGAATTCCAGGCAACTCCTGGGAGACAAACATCAATTTCTTGTGCAATGGCACTCTGAGGAATTAAGAACTGTTCTATAAAACTATGAAGAATGACCACTGGCTTTAGAATGCAGCAATGAGAACATTTGTGGATGCTATTTGGTGGGTGGTTGTGGTAAGAAAGGAAGGTATCGGGATTAAAGAGACATTGTTGTGTGGTGTTTGTTTGTGCAGCATAAGTTTAGATAGGTTTTTAGATTACATCCAGTGGGTAATGCACCCACCATGCCACACCATTGTAAAAGCAGGTGTGGGCCAGTACAGTCTAGCTGTTCCTGTAGGGGAGATCACCTTTGGGGTTGAGAAGGAATTTTCCTGCTTTTCCCACAGGGTTTTTCTGGGTTGTTTGCCTTCTCCAGTGAGATCAGGTTAGGCAGTAGGCAGGACCGGTTAATTAACTCACTGTTATGTCTTGGGTGGTATGGAAGTCATGGTTGATGCAGAAGGGAGGGAAGCCCATTTTGTGCATCTGGACGCCACTCATGCTTATTTAGTGAAAGTTCACAGAGACTCTCCTTTGCAATGCCCAGGAAGAGTGAGCTGTGCCCCTGCAGCTGAATGGCTTGTAATGAAACAATCTGTAGCGCTTGAGGGCATACTCCATTGGTTTACTCTAGGGCTGTTTTATAGATGGTGACTACAAATAAATTATGGCCACTGCTCAATTCACAAGGCTACTGTTAGTTGCTTGGTGGCCATAATTTGTTTGAACTCACACATTAACATTAGAAATTGCAGATTAAAACATGGCCCCATAGATAACAGTGGAGCACACCCCTGTGTTCTACAAAATCTTACATCACAAGTCATGCAGGTGCAGGGCCATGGCTCATATGTATGTTTTTAAAAGAGGACCCCCAGGAATTTAACAGGGACTTACACTTTTGGACCATGTCACCCCACTTTTTTTAAAAGAAAGTAGTGGACCCCCTAATGAAAAATCCTACTGAGAGCATGGCTGAAGACCGGTTACCTCATGTGGTCTGACGGGCAAATGTTAAGCAGCTTCCCTTGGGTGAATGGAAGCCAGAGTTGTGAAGTAGAACACTAATCAAGACTACCTGGCTGTCCACATCACGCAGGCTTGTTAATTTTTAATTTTTTTAATCAAATAAATACATAGCTGTGGCCATTTCTTTTCAGTGCGTGGTGTGTGTCTCAGTTTGTTTGGGTGGAACAGAAGGAACAGGGCAATATAGCATAAAACAATGACAAAATGATAACATTGAAATTCAAATGGATTTTTGGGGTTGGTGGAATTGCACCTTGGAACACTTCAAAATAATCATAAGCTTAAATATGCTAGTTATGCAATATTTGTTGTAAAATGAGCTAAGTTTTATAATAATTAGATGCTGAGAAGTACACTGTTTGGGTGTCCACTGTTAGATGTGCCACACTGTTTGGTGTCCACTGTTGCACGAGCCACACTGTTTGGTGTCCACTCCTGCATGTGCCACACGAAGTGGCTTTTATCTCAAGTTTCTTTTAGGCAGTTATCTCACTACATGGTTACTTTTTCAACTTTGGGTCAGAGTGTTCAGAAAATCTTATCAAAATTATTCTACTGTGGGTTTGAAAAAATGACCACTATGTCACACTTTGGTAACCCTCTCTCATGAACAGACACATATAAGGAATCCCAATAAAAAATTTTGAATAGACTCTATCGTCCTCAAAGTGTGGTGCATAGGTTTCATTTGGAGATTTTGCCCCAATGTGGGAGATGTGGGAGGTGACTGGATCTAATCATCATTATTTTTGGGAGTGTACTAAACTACAACCCTGCCGGAAGGGGACAGCACAGGAACTATCAAATCTATGGGGTAAACAGGTCACAACCACCCAATTTCATTGCTGTTTGGAGTTGAGAATGGGGAGGAGGAGGAGGGCTGTGTTCTTTACACCAGATGTATTAGGATACTTTTAGTGGTGGCAAGACAAGAGATACAGAATGCCTGGGTATATTGTGTTACACCCAAAATGGACCAGTGGAAAAATATGGTATTACAGGTCTTAACAAAAGAGAGACTGACTTATGTACTAAAGGGCAAACTAGACTAATTCTTATAGATTGGGGGAAGTTCCTGGATTCCCCACCCCCTTTGGACGCTCAAGTTTTAAGATTGGGAGTAGGATGATTTGTACGTCTTCACTAAGGTGGTCTGGCAACCAAGAGATGAATTGTGATCTTGACTTACATATACTGTACAGCTCATTGCCTAGCTAGATATAAGTGTATCCAGTAAAGAGATCAATGCAATGAGTGGTTTTGACTGGGGTTGAACTGGACATGAATTAAGGGTCAAAGTGTTTCTTATATCTTGCAGAATGCATTGCTACCTGATTATTTGTTCATCTGTCTTTTTACTATACTTCTTCTCTTCTGTACTGAATGTTTCTGTAAAACACTATTTCACATCAAATTAAAGTTTCTTGTAAGCTGATTGGATGCTATACCTGGATGTTAAAAAAGTCATGTGCACTAAGAAATTATTGGAACTTGATACTGTATTGTAACCTCTGTAAAGAAATATTAATAAAAATATCATAAAAAAACAGACCACAGGACTTAAGGAGTGGTCGAGAGTGTGGCAGCTAAGATTCAATTAAAAGAAGTGCAAAATCATGCATGTGGGGCACAGAAATCCAGGGAGGAGTAGAAGATTGGGTGAGAGGTACTGACAGCCACCAATCAAGAATGGGACCTGGGGTAATCGTGCATAGGGTGAGATATCGCCAGTACAGAACAATAGTGTCACCGCATTTGGAGTACTGTGTCCAGTTCTGGAGGCCACACCTCTGGAAGGACATAAATAGAGGCAGTCCAGAGAAGGGCAACAAAAATGGTGCAAGGACTACACCAAAAGTCATATGAAGAAAAACTAGAGGACCACAATATGTATTCCCTGGAGGGGGATGATAGAGACATTCAAGTACATCAGGGGTACAAACAAGGTACAGTACATGAGGGTAGCATATTTCAGAAAAGAAGGTGTACAAGAAAAAGGAGGCATGATATGAGGGCAGAGGGCGTAGGCAAAAGGTAATATGAGGAAGTACTTTTTCACAGAAATAGTAGTGGATGCTTGGAACAGTCTCCTTGCAGAGATGGAGGGGGCAATAACAGTAGGGGAATTCAAGAATGCATGGGATAGACATAAGAGTACTCATAGAATAGGGAATAGAGGGTAAGTAACAGATCAACTAGGGTCTGTGGTAATGCATTAGGTAGGGAAAAGGGGAAGACTAGGTGGGCCATATGGTTCTTATCTACGGTCACCTTCTATGTATCTCTATATCTATGACTTAAAACTGTTATGCAATACATGATTTGCTGTTGGGGTACATGCTGGTGTTTTTCTGTCCCCTTTTTGCTGTTTAAAAGAACCATTAATAGCTTTACATAGAAACATAGAACAATTGACAGCAGATGGAGACCAAGGGTCCATCTAGTCTGCCCAAAGGTTCCCAAGACCTTCTCAGATCCCAGACCTAACCCCCCTTCTAACACCTACAAAGTTCTTTCTTCTCTGATTTTATTCAAGCATATTCCTTATCCCAGCCCAGTTTGAAAGCTGTCACCATCCTGGATCCCACCAACTCTGCGGGCAGCCCATTCCAAGGCTCATCTACCCTTACCGAGAAGTAATGTTTTCTGAGTTCCCTTTTGAAGCTCTCTCTCCTCAGCTTCCACTCATGCCCTCTAGTACTTGAGTTGGGAATCTTGTTGAACAGTTCAGAGAAGGGCACCTTATTTATCCCCTTCAGGAACATGAAAGTTTCTGCCATGTCCCCACAAGTTTCTAGTGAGTACATATTCAGTTCTTCAAAGCACCCCTCATACAAAAGCCCCTGCATGCCCTGAATCATTTTAGTCATCCTTCTCTGCACAGTCTCCAATCTGTTTTTGTCCTTCTTAAGGTGTGGGCTTCAAAACTGGATACAGTATTACAGGTGGGGCTTCACAAGAGACATACAAAGTGGCAGTATCGCCTCCCTTTTCCTGCTGTCAATTCCTCCCCAATACAACCCAACATTTTGTTGGCCTTGCTATAAGCTATATTGCATTGGCTGGTCTGCTTAAGGGTGTCACAGATGATAATACCCAGGTCCCATTCCTCTTGCAAGGCATTGAGCTTTATCCCATTTAGCCAATATGATGCCTTTGGGTTCTTTTTGCCTAAATGCACAACTTTACACTTCTTGGCATTGAACTTCAGCTGCCAGACACTAGACTACTATTCTAACTTTTGTAAATCTTTTTTAAGGTTCCGAGCCACTTCTTCATTGTGTACCTTTCCACGAAGCTTAGTGTCATCTGCAAAGAGGACAATCTTGCCCTATATATCTAACCCAATATCATTAATGAACATGTTAAATGGTACTGGACCCAAGACTGAGCCCTGTGGTACCCCACTAGTGACGTCTCCCTCGTTTGACCTCTGCCCGTTGACAACCACTCCCTGTTTTCTGCCCTTAAGCCAGTTTTCTACCAATCCAACAATACTCTTGGCTGTGCCCATATTCTCCAAGAAAAAAAATGTTAAACAAAATGAGAAAAGAATACAATCAAATGATCGAACAAGGCAGAAAAAAAGTACAGATTAAAACTATGGAGAGATTTTGAAAGGGTGATGAATAATAAGGATAACAAAACATTTTTAAGACTGGTGGCCAAGGGCACAGGTACAATTCTTGAAGATTCTGAAGTGAATTTTGAGCCAGAGATCTGGCCAAAATATTTTAGCAACCTTTTTTATGAGAAAAAAAAAACAAGATCTCCTGTGGACAAGTTGGTACTGTATTATAATAATGTTCACCTTATTTAATGATTTCACTATTTAACTGTCCACATTGCAACCTAGCCACACCCCCTGAAAGCCACTGGCAAGTGGTGATACATAGGGGTAGATTGTCAGCATTCCCTAGTACCTTATACAATAATTTGCCAGTCCTCGTTACAGTTGTGCATACTGTTTTCTTCTTTTATATGCAGTCAGTTAGTATTTGGAGCCTGACCACTTGTAATAATTAAATCCTACTCAGACCCGTCATTCAGTTTCACAGTTTTTATTTTATTATTGTCAGTAGCAGAGGCACTCAGATTATCTTCCTTGAGAGATTTTGCCAGTGAAGAATGAGTGACAAGGGCCAAAAGTTTGCCTGTGGCTGCTGCAGCAAAAACAGATTTCTTTGTAAGTTTTGTTTGGCATGGGCAGCATTACCAGTGCAGAGTGGAGTGCTTCCTTAGCTTCACTTTTTCTCTGGTAGTTTTTCAACATCACAGAGTGCTGGATCAATATATGAAGGTAAACTTTACCTCTCTTAATTACTGTGTAACATGTATCTTCTCACAAGAAAGTCAATTTACCTACAGGTATATTGTATATGCATAAAGAAACATAAGCAAGATAGAGTACAATTTCTGTAGGCATAAGAATGATGAGCCTGTTTTCCATTTGAGAATGAAGGTTGTGACTAGAGGGAGAAACAGGATTGAGCAATTTACAACAGGGACCATAAAGCTATAGTTAAATATCGGGAATTACAGAATAAGTGTAGTAAGTTAACTTGCGACTTGTTAGTCACAGCATTATAATGAAATGCAGATTACAAGTATTAAATATACATTACATTTGTAAAGGGCTAAATACTCATTTAGGAAAGAACCATCTTTCAACAACTAGTTCAACTCAGTTGAATGGATCCCTTTGTTCTGACCACTTACTAATTACAGCTGCCTTAAATAATTTATCTTTTTAGCTGTGAAGTGTAAAAATTGGATGCAAATATTCTAACCACCAACTCAAATTGCTTAAATTCTCCTTGTTTGCAATCAGATGCTAAACTCCTGTTTTGTTTCAGAGCTGTAAGTGTTCAAACTTGTTTGAAGTATTGACATGAATTAAGCTGAAACTCTAATTTGGCTGGGATCATCTAGATATGAAGTTGTTAACTGTTGCCTTGGATGAATTGGTTATTCCAATCACTAAATTATTTAATTATTCACGTGTACACTTGCTTTTGTTTCTCCTATTATTGAAAGTGGCAATAGGTAGGATGTTTCTAATTATAGGCCTATTTCAATATTTTCCCCATTATTCAAGGCCTTATAACTTACTGTCAATGATCAAATTATGGATTAAAAAAATAATATAATATACTTAATGAAGATAGAAAGGGTTTTAGAAAGAAACATTGCACTATTACAGCTCTTCTTTGTTACATAAACTATATCCATGAGGCCTTGGATAGTGCTAAATATGTGGGCTCCATATGTATTGATCTCTCCAAGGTTTTTACCATGTTCAGCGTGTTACTAAACTGGTTAGGTCAATTGGGTTTTCCTCTCTTGTTTTGCAATTGTTTCACAATTATTTGTCTCACTGTACTCAGAAAGTAAAGTTTCGAAATAATTTTTCTTCTCTTATTTTCTGGTTTTCATGCATGTCCCACAAGGTTAAATCATTGGACCATTGTTTTTTAGTTTATTTCTACATGACCTTCCCATGCTAATGAACTTTGAATACAGTGCTGTACATGGATGATACTGTGATATTTGCAAAAGGTAAAGATCTTCACCGATTACCTTGTTCATTACAGTCTGATTTTGATTTGGTGCAGTCTCATTTTATCAATAATAAATTCTTCATAATAAATTCTTCATATATGGGTTTCTCCTTGTGGCAGGATGGGCACCATTCAGAGCCACTGCAGCCATCTCTCACAACCTCCTAAGTTGGAGCTTCATCCCAAGTGCCCCCCCCCAGCAGGGCCAGGAGATGAAGGCTGTCATCCTCCCCATCACACAGCCAAATGTGACTCAGATCCAGAACAAAAGAATGGGATTGCAACCAGGTGGACGGAGCTTCATGAAGCACGTCCTCCACTTTTTCCTCCATTTTCTCCCCTGGCCAGCCACAGATGTGCAATGAGCACATTGTGTGAGTTCCTCCACAGAGATGACCCTGGTGCTCTGGACCTTAGGCCTTCCCCCTAGATGTGGACCTGAAGACATCTCCCCACTGGTTTCCTCCAGGAGGAGGTGGAGCAGAGGCCGCATAACCACACTCCATGAGGGAGGACAGTTGTCCTCTGGATGCTCAATCCTCTCTCCTCGGTCAACCCCCAGCAACTCATGTCTGTTTTCAAACACAGGTCACTGACATGGCAGGAGGTAAGGTGCTCACAGTGCTACAGCCCTCAATACCACTGGGCCAGCTATCAATACTAAATTGTGTCTGAATACAAAGAAGACATAAAAATGTTTTTTAATTCACAGAAATTCAAACTACATCCCCAAGTCTTCGAACTACAACCTATAGTGGTACAACCCTGGAGGAGGTCACTGGTCATAAATATCTTGGCTTGATCTTGGAATGTCATTTAAGCTACTCTGAAAATATTGAGAATCCAGCAAAGACTGTTAATCAAAATGTTGTTTCTTTTTTTGGAAAATGCTCTATTCTTACTCACAAGGCAAAACCACCAAAAGGCACATCTGTGGGACCAGGGCTTGCCATCCTGCAAATTCAGCCCAAATGCATAATCCACCCTGGAACAATGAAGTTACAAAGAAAACAACACATGGGACAATGTTTTCAAGCATTGTTTTCGTGACAACAAAAATGCTTTTGCAAAAACAAAAATGTGTTTGTGAAACCCCATACCTCATAATGAAATGTTTTTGTGCACAAAAAAATGTTTTTGTGAAAGTTTTCATGAAATTTTTAGCAATGCACATATACATTTTCCAATAGGCTAAAATGGGACATGAAAAACTTGCATACAGACATGCAAATTTGAATCCACTCAGACACATTCTTCAGTCCTTCAAGCCCGACTGAAAAATGCACAACAGTAGGGTATTTTTCACTTTTTTGACACTCTACAGTTCCGCAACTGTACATCCGACTGAAATGAAACTTTCCACATCCGGAGTTCCATGGTTGCAAAGTTTCAGGCAAATCAGACAAACAGTTGCAAAGTTATTAAAGTGCAAACTTTGGGGTTTAACATTAAAGTGTCCACCAATCTTAACTATATTTGCACTACCGTGCATATATCATATATATATATATATATATATATATATATATATATATATATAGATATAGTCTGTGGGGGAGATATTCGGAAATGTGCCAAAGGCCGGCACCAATCCAGCGCAGTACAAGTCAGGTGCACCATGGCACACCGGTAGCCATATTCAGAAGTTGCGCCACCAGAAATGCACCAGTGCAATCCTGCTGAATATGGCAAAGTTGCACCATGGTGCAACCAGAGATGCACCAGTACAATCATGGATGCTCGGAGCAGACCTGAGCACAAACCCAGTGAGCAGAGCAAGAGCAACAGGTCCAGGGACACATAGCCAAGGAAGCAAAGGGACAAGGGGCACAGGACCCCATCAGCAGGGCACACCTTGCTACACAGAAGCACTGACCTGGAGTGAACACAGGGCATGAGGGGACAATGCGTAGACAACCCCAGTCCACTGACCATGGAAGAAGCATCCATCCAAAACCCTGCCACCACAACAATGCCAATGGCAGGGACATGCAACAGACACCCATCAAACCAGCCCACAGAGCACTGTGTGCATGGTGCCAGGAGATGGGGCAAACACAAAGCCTGCCATGCAGTGAAATAGCCCTACCAGAACACCTCATCCCATCTGTAGTCCAGTGAGTACAAACCCAGGCCACCCAAGGTACTCCCGCACATCAGGTAATGGAGCACAGCCACCATCATAGGTGCTGTGCACTGCACCCTCTCCAGCCAGTCCATGGCTGTGTGATGGGAATGGTCTCCAGAATTGCACCCCAGAACCCAAATGTGGCCTGACCAGCTGGTGACATAAGGGGATAATGGCCATGCCAGCCTGCCAGTGAATCCCCCCATGCAGCCCAACATCCTGCCAGCCATGGCCAATGCCTGGCCACAATGGTTGGCTACCAATTGGTCCCTGGAAACAATAACACCCAGGCCCCTCACAACCACAGGCCCCACCGGTGCCAGGCCCCACAGGATGTAGGTCCCAGGCAGGTGTCCCCTTCCCATGTGACCTGAACTGCATGAATGTATGCTGATGTTCAATCACCAGCAGGAGGTCCAGACTCCCAGGACACCGAGGTCTGTGTGCAAAGTCCCCCCACCTGGCTGACCACCCCAGTACAAATCCCCACTTTGACCATGGAGAGACACACCAAACCCTACCAATCCCCAGTAATATCCTCCACTACCATGTGAAACACCACTGGAAACAACATGGACCCTTGGGAACCCCACACATGCCCCCCCATGCTGACACCATGTACTGTCACCTGATACCTGCAGCATGGCTATGCACACCACCTGCAAAGCAGACACGGACATAGGGATGTAACAAAATAAACGCTTTATAACAAAATATCAAAAACAATGCAGAAGTGTATACCAAGGTTCAGGGACAGGGCAAGGTGAAAGTAGGATGGGGACAAGAAATAGGGGCTACACAACAGGATGGGGGCTGCAGGGAAACAGGGTAAGCTTGGGAAAGGGGGCTATATACAGATATGACCTATCGCCTTCCTCAGACAGACATCTTCAGCTGCTCCATGGCCCATCTAAGAGCAGTTGTCTCCTGGATGTGGTGCCACTGGACCACCAGTACCCTCCATAGCACCCCCAGGATCACTGTCATGGTCAGAAACAGGGGCTTTCCTCCCCTCTGGCTCACCATGTGTTGTCCACCTTGGGGAAGGGACAGGACAAGCAATTAGTGCAATGCTCCAAAGACCACTGCCTACCCACAGCCTGCAGTGGATAGTGGAGGCACACACCCCTGAAAAGACCACAATAGACCCTCACATGGAAGGCCACACCAGCCATCCACATGGCACACCACAGTGGTGCAGACAGGCAGATGGTGCAGTGCAGCATGCACATGTTCGCACGGGCATGGTCACATGGCACAGAGTGAAGGCACCACCACAGCTCACATGGTGGTAGCCATGCACATGCCCCCCCACCAGCTGGTACAAGATGGCCAAGGGACATGCCACAGTGGCACGCACAATGGACATTGTGCCAACCATGGCTGTGATGACCATGCCCAGACCCTGTCCCCACTGTTATCCCACAGAGACACATACCAGAAATGTGACAAAGCTCACCTGCCCTGTGCAGTTCAGTGGGCACTGGCTGCTGATCCCTACTGGAGTCCCTCTGGCCTGATGCGGCTGCCCTGGCCCACCTGCAGTCCTCTGGCCCTGTGGATGGAATGAAGACAGGAGGACATGAGTACACATGCATGTATGGAGAGCCCCACGCCACCACACAGCCCACATGGTGCAGGGTATGTCCCTGTCTGTCCTGTGGCCACCATGTCTGCGTGACTGCAACACGAGCAGAACCATGCAAGATGTGCAGCACCCACCAGGACCATGACATACCCCTGCTGCGGCCCTGCCACGCAGCCCTACACCCACTACAGTAGAGCACCCAGACATGCTTGCCACATGCACATACCTACCTGGCTGTGGCACTGCCCCATGTTGGACACACACCTGCATCCTGCTCAACCTCTTCATGTCCCTCCTGTGCAAGTCCCCATATCTGTGAAGACACTGTTCCAGGGTCCTGGGCACCCCATCTGCCTCTCCAGGGCCATGGACACCTGCTGCCAGACATTCCAGCTGACCTGTTGGAGGGATACATGTCCGTACAGCTGCCTCTCAAAGGGCTGCACCACAGCCATAAGGTTGACCACCTCCAGGGCACTCCAGTTAATAGATCACCTGTTTCTGTGCCATGGCTCCAACAACAAGCAGCAGCAATCTCTAACAGGCAGCAGCAATCTCCAACAAGCAGCAACAATCTCCAAAATGCAGCAGCAATGCTGGTGGAAATGGCTGGGAAACTGCACACGGTGGGGGCACAGGTGTACGATGCGCAATCGAAAACCTAAGGATGCAATTGCGGAACATGGGGATTCACCACAACATTGGGTAGTATGGGTGAATAGCTCAGTCCTGGGCATGTGCACCACGCCATGGCCTGGCGGGTACATGGGGTCATGCATATGACCTGGGGGTCAGAGGTCGTTACCCCGTACACAGTGTGCATGTGTGAAATAGGAGCCAGTGCAGCATGTGTGATGCCATACCAGCACCTCGTGTGCAATAGCACAGCATCGTGTAAGGAATGCAAGTCACGTGATAGGCATGTGCTATGTCGTGCACACTTGCACACTGCAGGCATGCGCAATGCTCGTGCACAGTAATGTGCCACAGAGTTGCTCTGGCTCAACTCAATAGTGCATGGTGCAGATTTGCGATATTCAGCCACTGTATGCAAATCACCTTATCAGCCAATGCGCAGTGCAGTAGGGTGCATTAGCATATCATTACCATTGCGCACAGGCTCATTTGCATGCGATGCACCTTATAATCACCACCAAACAGCACAGGTCAATGACCAGTAGTGCAACCTGTTAGGTAAGTGCCTGGCAACTTAGAGGAATGGAAGCCTACAACAACACTGCCACAGAGGGATGCAATGGGCCATGCTCACTTGGCCCATTGTGCTGTACCTGTTCACAGGTAGCGACATGTCAGCAAATGAAGGAGAGGAGGAGCATGAGCCTGCTTGCAAGTGCAGGCCCAAGTTCACAGGAGCAGAGCAGAATGTCCTGTTTGAGGTGTATCTGGACAGGGAGGACCTGCTCAGTGGTGCTATGGTTACACCCCAGGAGCAGTCAGCAGGTTGGGAGGAGGTGGCATGGTATGTGAATAAGCACAGCAGGCACCAGTGCACTGTGCAGGACTGCCAGAAGAAGGTCATCATGGACAAGGGGAGGAACAAAGAGAAGATGGTTGCCATACAGGCAACTGCAGGGTGAGTGGCAGTGGCCCATCCACCGCTCCACCACTATCAGCCACAGAAGAGCTGTGGCAGCCACAATCAGCCACACGGCAGTGGATGGTGTGCCCAGTGGTGGCTTCCAGATGGGTGGCAGCCCCTCATTGCATGGTGAGTATGTACTCCACAGTCATGCCTGGATGGTGTGGGATGGACATGCAGGTGTGTCTACTGTCGTGCTGCATGCCGCATGCATGGGAGGCCACAGCCTGACATTGCACCACGATGGCCAGCGGCAATGGCAACATGCATGGGGAGGAGGCCACATGGATGATACAGCACCGCTAACACTCTGTTTCTGTCTTGCAGTACCATCATGCCTACATGGGGAGGACCATGTGGAGGCGGCCGTGGCTGTGGACATGGATGCCATACCTTCCACCTCCACTGACATCCAGGGCAGGGACAGGCAGTAGCTCAGCTGTGTGGGGCAGGTGGATGTCCTAGGCCTGGAGTCAGATGACACCCTGTCTGAGTTCTTGCAGGATGCCTGCCTGCCAGTGCTGTCTGCTGAGACTTAGAAGGGGGCCGCGTCCAGCTCTGATGATGACATAATGCTGATCCTGGACAGCATAGGGGCTGTGGTTCCTGGCATGCCCCTAGGAGTTTCACAGGCAACAGCAGGGCCCAGTGCTGTGCCAGCAGTTGCGCAGCTGCCACCCATCCCCCCCAGCATGTTGGTGTGTTGTGCCACTGCTGTGTCCAATGTGGGTGGTGATGCTGTTGTGCCATCTGTGTAGGGCACTGTCCAGCTGACGGTTGGTTAGCAGCAGCTGGATGCAGGTACCACCGGGCAGCGTGACCCAGGGTCCGCTGCCAGTGCACCTCAGGACACTGTACCCACAGTATGGTCCCCTGCGCAGTGCCCACCAGTGCAGGACTCTGGGCAGCGTACCATCCCCCCCAGCTGCCTGGCATCTGGCCCAAGAGGTGCAGGATGCAGAAAGGCTGGCTGAGCACACCCGGTTGCTGCAGACTTCTGTTGGCAACCGAGCACTGCTTGCCACAGTGGTGCGTGAACTGCATGCGGAGGTCCAACAGCTGGCTGAGCAGCAGGACAGTGGCTCTGCGCATCTCATTGATGAGCTTCACCAGATGCGGGAGCCACGACCACATCAATGGACTGCATGACTGGTGCCACTGTGGCCAGGCTTGTATCAGTGGCAGCCACTGGGTTCAGCCGTGTGCAGAAACCCCACACAGTGCTCTGTCCACCCCCATGGTCCTGGTGTCTGGTGACCCCCTCACAGCAGATGCCAGGCTCCAATGTTGGCATCCCAGACACCACTAGCGCTAGCCTGTTTTGCCACCTCAACACCCCTGCGAGGATACAGTCTCAATCCAGGACTTCTACCACTGGGGGTACATCGGACATGTACCCAATGGCTGATGCACAGCCTGCAGCTGCTGATCAGCCCCAGCATGGCTGCCCACATGGCTGTGGCAGCTGAGGACACCCACAGTTGTCCTGAGGTGTGTGCAGCCCTTACCTGCTGGCTGCTGCTGCTGACCCATGCACATGTGGGCAGTGATGTTGCAGCATGCATGTGGTGGTGCACATGTGTGCTGTGGTGCATGCCCACCTTGGCAGCTCCGTGCTAGTTGTACCTCTGCACTGGTGTCATGCATTTGATCCATACCATGTCCCTCAGCCTGTGTGTCTGTGCGCATGCCTGTGCTGTGTGTGAGTGTGCATGTGT